>JAXGFM010000005.1:5027500-7527500 GCA_039880935.1 Streptanthus diversifolius
TTTCTCTTCATCAACGACCATTATTTCCTGTTCATCTTCTTGGTGGAACGCTTTTGGTGGAGCTTCATCTAAGAGGAGGTGCATTCCAAGACCACGACCACCCAGAGTGGTCTTTACCATTCTAGACCATAGCAAATAGTTGAGACCTTTGAGGGTAACCGGTATAACCATGGGTCTTGTATTCTCCATTCAAGGCAAGCCGTACAGAGCACGCAAGGGTTTTGGAGGAATGAGAAGCTTATCAAGCTCCAATACTCAAATAACACTACTAAGACTTCAAGACGGCCCTTGGGAAGAAGAGAATAGCCTATCTTAAGACCAAAGGAGCTATCTTTCTGAGTAAAAACAGAGTTTGTACGGACTCTGGTTCAAGATGGGATGAAGAAGACGAGTACGGACACACACCTTCTTTGAGCACAACGTCTTCTCTTGTGCCTTTTTAGTCACGGATGAGCTGAAGGTTGCTTCTCCTACCACTTAAGTAAGGAAAGAGTCGAACTTGAAGGAAATAGAGTAAACCCAGAAGAGTGTCCGTACAGCAATGGCGAAGAACACGCAAAACTCTTATAACAACTCAACACTCAAGATAACCACACCTAGTCTTCTTCAGCTCAATACTCATGGTTTTGAGGATCTTTAGACCTTAGAGAAGACAGACTCAGCTATAGTTATCTTTGTGAAAGCGTTTGAGAAAGCGTTTGAAAGAGGGTTTTAGAAATACAAGAACACGAAGGAGAAGATTAAGGCAAACAAGAGATTTGGTGAGAATGAGAGTGCAGAAGATTATGAGCGAATCAAACCCGCTCTGATACCATGATAGTTTTGCATAGATGATTATGTTATGAACAATGAGAGAATGAAGAATAAGTTTGCCATTAGAAGAAATCGATTATTCAAGTGTATTTTACAAAGAGTGGCTACTCTGCCCTTAAATAGAAAGCTAGCTAGGTTATTAGGTCTAGGGATAAGCACATGAGCTTATAGGACCGTTTACAAGAGTGTATATCACTTATTCATACTCCTTATCACACGCATACTCCTTCCTTATCACTCATGTGTTCCTCCTTCCTTATCACACGGCTAGCTATCACCATAATGGCTTGGTACCCTCTTCGTTATTCCTGTCCAATACTAGGAAATCAACATCTGATCCAGTAAGAGCTTCCAGTTCCAATCATAACTCACATCCTCATCAAGCTTCAGGATCATCACGGGGTGTTTGTGAAGAAGACAATTCCAATCCTATTGTTCCGGGTTCTAGCACGGCACAAAACCGACATGGCCAGGGGGAGTTCATGCCAGGCTCTTCTTCATGCTTGGATCTTAGCAATGATCCGGAGGGGGAGAATGCGAATACACAAGTCTCGGATGTTGGTGTTCCTGATCAAGACTATGACCAAGAGCTGCAAAAAGGAAGAGATGAGGCTGAACACGAGGTGGCAGTTGTTGAATATCCACAAGTTCTAAGAAGGAGTACTAGGGTAAGAAAAAATCCATCCAACTGGATTAATACTCGGGTCTATTATAATGCTCAAGCTGAAGGACATCCTGTTCAAGCCACTTGCTCATTTGCTCAATTTCCAAAGGAACATCAGGTATTCATAAGCTCTTTAGATCAGAATCAAATTCCTAACACATATGAGGAGGCTATGGAATTGAAGGTATGGAGGGATGCTGTTCAAGATGAAATAGAGGCAATGATAAGAAATCATACTTGGGATGAATCATATTTGCCAAAAGGAAAGAAAGCAGTAAGTTCAAAATGGGTGTTTACTATTAAGTACAAAAGCAGTGGTGAAATTGAAAGGTATAAAGCTAGGATTGTAGCAAAAGGCTTCACTCAAACATATGGTGAAGATTTTGGAGACACATTTGCGCCAGTTGCTAAGCTCCACACGGTAAGGGTTGTACTTTCTCTTTCTAATAATCTTGAATGGGATTTGTTGCAGATGGATGTAAAGAATGCATTCCTTCAAGGAGAATTAGAAGAAGAAGTATACATGAAGCCACCTCCTGGATTGGAAAGTCTAGTGAATGGGAGTGATGTTTTGAGATTAAGGAAGGCAATTTATGGATTAAAACAATCTCCAAGAGCCTGGTATCAAAAATTAAGCATGACATTAAGGGATAAAGGTTTCAGGAGGTCTGAGGTTGATCATACTCTCTTTACCCTACCTAGTTGCTCAGGTATCATTGTGGTTTTAGTATATGTTGATGATATTATTGTCACAGGTAGTGATAAGGGAGGAATTCAAGAAACAAAGACTTATCTTAAGTCAAAATTTGATATTAAAGATATTGGTCTAATGAAATATTTCTTAGGAATTGAAATTTGTAGATCTAAAGAAGGATTGTTTTTATCTCAAAGGAAGTATACTCTTGAATTATTGAAGGAAACAGGAAAGATGGAGGGTAAACCAGTTAGTACACCCTTGGAAGATGGGTATAAAACCGCAAGTCAGGGGGAGCTTGAAGAAGAACCTTATGAAGATCCAAAGCTATATAGGAGGCTGGTAGGTAAACTCATCTACCTTACTCTTACTAGACCTGACATTTGTTTTGTAGTGAACCAGGTGAGTCAGCAAATGCAAGAACCCACGGTCTATCATTGGCAAATGATGGAAAGGATTCTCAGATACTTGAAGGGCACTTATGATCATGGAATCTGGATGGGCTGCAATAAAAACACAGATATAGTAGGGTATTGTGATGCAGATTGGGCTGGTGATAGGAATGATAGAAGATCAAGAACAGGTTATTGTACTTTTGTGGGAGGAAATCTGGTGACTTGGAAGACCAAGAAACAGAAGGTGGTCTCATGTTCCAGTGCTGAAGCTGAGTACAGGGCCATGAAGAAACTCACAAATGAACTAATCTGGATCAAGGCAGTTCTTAAGGATTTGCAAATTGAAGATTCAAGACCTATCACTATGCATTGTGATAATCAGGCAGCCATTCATATAGCTTCTAATTCAGTGTTTCATGAGAGGACCAAACACATAGAAGTAGATTGTCACAAAGTGAGACAGGCGGTTGAACAAGGGATCATATTGCCCTGTTACACAAAGAGTTCAGATCAGTTAGCAGATGTCTTTACTAAAGCTGCTACTACAAAAGTGTGTGAGTCCATACTCCCAAGACTTGGAATGACAAGCATTGCTGGGTGATTCTCCTTAACTATAGAAACCATACTCTTTTTCCCTCAAAGTTGTTTTTGTCCCACTTGGGTTTTACACTTTGAGGTTTTTTAATGAGGTGGTTTCCTATGGTTTGTTCAAGCTTAATTATTCATCATAGTTAAGCTTGAGGGGGAGTGTTAGATTAGAGAGAAGTTTAGCTTAAAAGAAATATTATATCACTTAAGCAGAGTGTTAAGAGTGTTTGGTAACAGGTTTTGTAAACATATATAAACCCGTGTACATCCTCTTTCGAAATCAATATGAATCATTCTTCTCTTATTCTCAAAACTCTTATTCTCTTTTCTCTCTTCATAATTCAATCTTAATACTCTTCATTCTTCAAATCTTTCAAAGCTTGCATTCTTGGTAAACATTGCAAAGTTGTCTTTCCTAACTCTACACATTCGTATGATCACTGTTTTGACCTAATACATTCTGATGTTTGGACTGCTCCTTATGCATCTAGAGAACAACAAAAATATTTTGTCACTTTTATAGATGAGAAGTCTAAATATACTTGGATTACTTTGCTCCCTTCTAAGGATAAAGTTTTAGAAGCATTCATTAATTTTTATTCATATGCTACTAATCATTTTAATGCAAAGGTTAAAGTGTTTAGAACAGACAATGGAGGGGAATACACAAGCAAAGCATTTAGGGATTACCTTCTCAAGTATGGTATTGTTCATCAAACAAGCTGTCCATACACACCAGAGCAGAATGGGGTGGCTGAAACAAATTACCGCCATCTAATGGAAGTGGCAAGGTCAATGATGTTCCATAGGAATGTACCCAAGAAATTTTGGGGAGATGCAGTACTCACGGCATGCTATTTGATCAATAGAATACCTACTAAAGTTCTTCATGATATCTCACCATTTGAGGTACTTAATGGAACTAAACCTCATCTGGAACATTTGAAAGTGTTTGGTTGTGTGTGCTTTGTTTTAGTACCAGGTGGATGAGAAGAGTACCAAGGCAGTGTTTTTGGGCTACTCATCAACCCAAAAAGGTTATAAGTGTTATGATCCTAAATTGCAAAAGTTTTTGATCTCTAGAGATGTAAATTTTATGGAAAACCAGTCATTTTACATTGATGGAACTTGGGAAAACATAAAGAGTTTGTATAATTCTAATACTGATAGGAATGTGTATCTTCGAAAGTTGTTGGAAAGTTTTGATATTTCCAGGACTATAGCTTCTGGACCAGCACAGGTTTCAAATCCTCAGGCGCCATTTCAAAATGATCCGGAGACCAGTGCGAATATTGGGCCTTCTGATAACCATGGACCGGCCACAAGAGGTATAGGACCGACTGTGAGTGAAAATGATCCGATTCTTGGCAGGCCTGGCATAGGTCGAGGGATGGGGCAAGGTCGTGGCCAGGTGGAGTTTGATCCGGGTTCTTCTTCTTTAAGCATGGATCCTAGTCCTGATCATGAGGGGGAGAATGTAAGTATACCAGTAGTTCACGATCAAGCCTATGTCCAAGAGTTACAGGGTACAGGAGCTGAAGCTGATGATGAAGGAGCACAAGGGTAAGGAAAGATCCTGCCAACTGGATTAACACTAGGGTCTACTACAATGCTCAAGCAGTAGGACATCCTATTCAAGTTACTTGTTCGTTTGCTTATTTCCCAAAGGAACATCAGGTATTCACAAGTTTTTTAGATCAAAATAAAATTCCTAACACATATGAGGAAGCTATGGAATTGAAGGAATGGAGAGATGCTGTTCAAGATGAAATAGAAGCTATGATAAGAAATCACATTTGGGATGAATCATACTTGCCTAAGGGTAAGAAAGCAGTAAGTTCTAAATGGGTGTTTACTATTAAATATAATAGTAATGGTGAGATTGAAAGATATAAGGCCAGACTTGTAGCAAGAGGCTTCACTCAAACATATGGTGAAGACTTTGGTGATACATTTGCTCCAGTAGCCAAGCTTCACACTGTAAGGATTGTACTTTCTCTTGCTACTAATCTTGAATGGGAGTTGTGGCAGATGGATGTGAAGAATGCATTCCTTCAAGGAGAGCTAGAGGAAGAAGTATACATGAAACCGCCTCCTGGTTTAGAAGGCTTAGTGGTTGATAGCAATGTCCTGAGATTAAGGAAAGCTATCTATGGATTAAAGCAATCTCCAAGAGCCTGGTATCATAAACTCAGTATGACTTTAAGAGATAGAGGTTTTAGAAGATCTGAAGTTGATCATACTCTGTTTACTTTTCCTAGTTGTTTAGGTATAATTGTGGTATTAGTCTATGTTGATGACATTATTATCACAGGTAGTGACAAGGAAAGTATTCAAGAGACTAAGGCATATCTTAAGTCTAAGTTTGATATTAAGGATCTTGGTTTGATGAAATATTTCTTAGGAGTTGAGATATGTAGGTCTTGAAATTTTTATAAGTTTAGGAAGAGTGTAGAGAGTTTAGGCGAGAGATTAGGTAAACACATATTATTAGAATAGGATTTCTTGATTACAAAGAGAGACCTTAATGATCCTTTTATACAGAAATGGATAACCTAAAAATGACTACTTTAGGTAAGAGTGTGTGCTTCCTCTTTAGTGCTGGCGCCTCTTTCCCCTTTTGTGCTGGCAGAGGTGAGTCACCAATCCTTCTAGAAGATTCATTACTAGTCGTTAACACTCTTTTCCTTGGTGAATTGCTTCCTCATTCCAACACTCCCCCTCAAGTTTTACATCATTGGTGAATGATTAAAACTTGGACATCAAGAGGATTCACCTCATTAAAAACCTTAGAATGCAAAACCCAGTGGGAGAAAAACATTATAAGGGAAAAAGAGTATGAATCCTTCATGATAGGGAAGTTACTGGAATGGTAAGGTTGTGAGTCCAAGCTTAGTATGGATGAACTCACAAACCTTCAAACTTGCCGCCTTGGTGAAGATATCAGCCAATTGATCAGAACTTCTTGTATGATTCCTTTCTCCACAGCTTCTCTAACCTTGTGGCAGTCCACCTCAATGTGCTTGGTTCGTTCATGGAAGACAGAATTGGATGCAATATGAATGGCTGCCTGATTATGACAATGCATTGTGATAGGTGTGCTGCTTTCAATGTTCAAGTCTTTGAGAAGAACCTTTAGCCATATACACTCGGTAGTTAACTTCCTCATAGCCCTATATTCAGCTTCAACACTTGAACATGATACTACTTTCTGCTTCTTGGTCTTCCAAGTGACAAGATTACCACCTATGAAGGTGCAATAACCAGTAGTTGATCTTCTGTCTTTCCTATCCCCAGCCCAATCAGCATCACAATAGCCAACTACTTCAGCGTTTCCATTCTTTCCCATCCATATTCCCTGAGTGTAAGTCCCTTTCAAGTATCTCAGAATGCGTTGTATCATCATCCAATGATTCTTCCCAGGGGCTTTCATATACTGACTTACCTGATTCACAGCAAAGCACAAGTCAGGTCTTGTAATTGTCAAATATATGAGCTTACCAACAAGTTTTTTGTACAGCTTCGGATCCTCAAATGTATCTTCATCTTGCTCCCCTCAGTTTTAGCCTTGTAACCATCTTCTAAGGGTGTTCTTGCTGCTTTTGAATCCATCATTCCTGCATTAGTTAGTAAGTCTACAATGTATTTCCTCTGAGATATAAACAACCCATCTTTAAACCTGCAGACTTCAATACCCAAGAAATATTTGAGTTCACCAAGATCTTTAATGTCAAACATAGCTTTAAGATATTCTTTTGTAGCAGAAATTCCTACCTTGTCATTCCCAGAGATGATAATATCATCCACATAAATGAGAATGACAACTATACCTTCTTGGCTATAAAAGGTGAACAAGGTGTGATCGGATTCTGATCTCCTGAAACCTCTGTCTCTTAGAGTGACGTTCAGCTTGTGATACCAGGTCCTAGGTGACTGTTTAAGGCCATAGATTGCCTTTCTTAATCTAAGGACTTTCCCTGGTACAACTGAGTCTTCTAATCCAGGTGGAGGGGTCATGTAGACTTCTTCTTCTAATTCTCCTTGAAGGAATGCGTTTTTGACATCCATCTGCCATAGTTCCCAGTCTAAGTTTGTAGCAAGAGACAGAACAACTCTGATTGTATGCATTTTTGCTACTGGAGCAAATGTGTCTCTGTAATCTTCTCCATAGGTCTGGGTGAATCCTCTTGCTACCAGTCTTGCCTTATATCTCTCAATCTCCCCATTACTTTTGTATTTGATGGTGAAAATCCATCTAGAGCTCACTGCCTTCTTTCCTTTTGGTAAGTCTGCTTCATCCCATGTATGATTTTTCTCCATTGCAGTTCTTTCTGCTCCCACGGCATCTCTCCAGACTTTTAGCTCCTTAGCTTCATCATAAGTCTTGGGAACTAACTCTTGATCTAGACTGCCTGTGAAAGCCAGATGTTGTTGTGGAATATGAACCATGTTGCAAACCGCTTGAGTAGGATGAGCTACTGCATTATTATTGTAGTAAACTCTCGTGTTCTTCCAGTTTGCTGGAGGGAATCGTTGTCTAGTGCTTCTCCGGAGTTCTAATGGTGCTGGTACTTCATGCGAGTGTTGATGTTGATCATTGGTACTTCCAGAACTCGAACTAACTTCAGTTTCTGAGTTTCCTTCAGTGTTACTTGGACCGGTTTGAGACTCAGGTTCAGATTCTCTTCTTTGGATGTTGTTTGAATTAGTAGCTGAATCTTCATCCTTAGCTGAATCTTCATCCTCCTCATCCTGACCATAGTCTTGTTGTCCCCCCTCAGGATGAAGAGGATGATGCGGCAAATGCTGATGAGTGTCTGGACCAAAAGAGGATATACCCAGTTTCTCTAAGATCTTCTTTAAATTCTCAGCCTGGTTGGGCGATTGTGAGGATATGTTCTTGATAGACTCCCACGTACCATCCGAGAAATAGCTTTTGTCTTCAAGAAACTTAACATCCCGGGAGATAAGGACACGGTTGGTATTAGTATTGTAGCACTTATACCCTTTCTCTGTGGTTGAATATCCAAGAAATATGGCCATTGTGCTCTTAGCCTCTAACTTGTTCCTCGGTTCCCCTGGGATCAACACATAGCAAACACATCCAAACACTCTAATATGATCAAGATGAGGTTTGGTTTTAGTAAGTACCTCAAACGGTGAGATGTCATGTAGGATTTTGGTCGGAAGTCTGTTGATTAAGTAGCAGGGCGTAACTAAGGCATCACCCCAAAACTGTTTAGGAACCTACCTATGAAACATCATGGCTCTAGTCACCTCCATTAAGTGTCTGTTTTTCCTCTCAGCAACTCCATTCTGCTGAGGGGTATAGGGACAACTTGTCTGGTGCTCAATTCCATGTTTGTTGAGATAGTGTTTAAAGGCCTGGCTAGTATACTCCCCACCATTATCTGATCTTAGACATTTAACTTTAGCATCATATTGGTTAGTCACATACTTGTTAAAGCTCATAAACGCTTCAAGAACTCTACCCTTAGATGGCATTAAGGTAACCCAAGTGTATTTTGATTTCTCATCTATGAAACTAACAAAAATCCTTGTGATTATCTCTAGAGACACATGGGGCAGTCCAAACATCAGAGTGAACAAGATCAAAGCAGTTTTCATACATAGTTTGAGATTTAGGAAAAACAGACCTACAATGTTTTCCAAGGATACATGCTTCACATAATTCATTATTGAAAACTGTTTTAGGAAACATTAACTCTAACACTTTAAGATGAGATAAGTCTAGCATGCCACAAATCACCATTCATCTCAGAATTATTGAAATTTGAAAAACAGGAAGCTAAACGACTAGGTGAACTAGGAGATAAGTCTTCAAGCATATATAGATCATTTCTGGTAACACCTTGTCCAAGAATCTCCTTAGTATCAATATCCTGAAACACAAAGTCATTAGGCCCAAAGATAGCATGACAGTTTAAATCGGTTGTAGCTCTCTTGACAGATAGAAGGTTAGAAGTGAATGAGGGCATATAAAAGGCTCTAGATTCCTTATTGAATTATCTAAGATCACCTATTCCTTATATTGGCACATTTGTTCCATTTGCTATCAAGACATTCCCTACAGCCGGTTCAATGTTCTTAATCAAATTCATATCACTGATCATATGGTGAGATGCCCCTGAATCTACAATTAATGGTTTAGACTTAGTGAAAACATTAAATGAGGCATGTAATGATCTACCAACAATCGCATTACCAGAGTTGTCTTTGAATGCTTTGATGAGAGCTTCAAGATCGGATTTCCTGACATACTCTGACTGCATTGGTTGGTATGGCACCATATGAGCTGGATGAGTTTGAGAACTTCCAATGCACGATGAACTTGAGGAGCTGGCTTGTTGATTAGAGCTAGCTGGGCCGTGAGCGATTTGGTATGGGAGGTTCTTCTTGGGATAGTATCCAGTTTCCTGAGTGAAATGAGCTCTAGGAACTTCCTTCCACTTGCTTGGCTTGAGGTGTGGATGAAGAATCCAACACTTATCTTTGGAATGCCCTTTCCTTTTATAATGATCACACATTATGCTCTTCTTGTCTTCCGGTTTGTAAAACCCTTTATTTGCTGAGATGGGTTCTTCTTCGGTCTTGTATGTGCTTTTGTGAGCCGTGAGAAGGTCACCTTTTCTTCCAAACAATCCATTTGATCCGGATTCCTTCTGTATCTGAGAGCATACATCTTCAAGGGAAGGGAGTTTATCTAACCTCAAGATGTGTTTAATGAGATCGTTGTATGTGGGACTGAGAATCATGAGAAGGCTAAAGACTTTATCTTGTTCCCGCCTTTCCTTAATGACCTCAGGATCAAAGGACACAGGTCGGAGCATATCTAATTCTGCCCATAAGGAACTGAACTTCCCAAACAAGGAGGTGAAGTCTGGATCATCTTGACTTAGATTGTTGATGGCCTGCTTGACTTGAAAGATCCTGCTAAGGTTGGAGGTGTTGCCATAGACCTTCTTGAGAATAGTCCATAGTTCCATTGACGTTTCACAGTGTGAGTAGGACTCCAGGATTGGACCATCTAAGGAGTTTTGCAGAACGGATAGGACATATAGGTCCTCCTGATGCCACTTTCGCTCGTCTGTGATGACCATTTCATCACCATCTTCATTCTGGATTAGACTAGGAGGTGCTTCATTAAATAGGAGGTGATCTCCCAAACCCCGGCCTCCAAGAGCAGTCTTTATCATGCAAGACCACAAGACGTAGTTTAAACCCTTGAGGATCACTGGAACGACTATTTGACGAGTGTTCTCCATGAGGTAGGGTTTAGGTCCGTACAACAATGGTGGATAAAGCTTGGTCTTCACGGTAGGGCAAAGACCACTGTTGTTTGAGAAGATTGATGATTGGTTCTGGTAAGGGGACTTGAAATGGGACGGAAGGAGCCTCCTTTACTTAGTCTGGAACTTCAGCAGGAAAAAAACTCGAACTTGTACGGACAGATACAAAACCCTCTTTTCGCAGACTTGAATCTTGAATCAAAATGCCTTCTTTTGGTCTTAAATGACTTCACCGGATGTAGGAAGGAAGGATTTGTTGAGAAAGGAGACCAGAGGAACTGCCTTTGAGGAGTTTTAGAAGGGTGTACGGATTCTGGGTTTCAACAGCACGATGAGGAAGATGAATACGGCTCAGTGAAGGAGGTTGAAAGATGGCTCCTTTCGAAAGTATTTTGAACCGTGAAGCTTTGAGTAGCCTTTTAGTTCTTCTTTTGAGTAGAAACACGTTTCAAACTTGTGCAATATGAGCTATGGACCGTACATCAATGGCCGCGAGAGAAAGAACAAGACCTGGACCCAGCAAAGACTACTATAATCCGCATGATACCCACATCTAGTCTTCCTTAACTCATCACCAATGGTTCTGAGGATCTTTAGATCTCAGAGAGGATAGGCTAGAACATGTTTATCATAGATTAAGTGCTTTAAAATCCAGAGAGAAAGAGATTTGTGGATTTGAATAGTGAGAGGAATGAAGAGTTTACGAATGATTCAGGGAAGATTTGTGAGCAATAGCTCTGATACCATGAAAGTTTTAGTAGTTTAGGAAGAGTGTAGAGAGTTTAGGCGAGAGATTAGGTAAACACATATTATTAGAATAGGATTTCTTGATTACAAAGAGAGACCTTAATGATCCTTTTATACAGAAATGAATAACCTAAAAATGACTACTTTAGGTAAGAGTGTGTGCTTCCTCTTTAGTGCTGGCGCCTCTTTCCCCTTTTGTGCTGGCAGAGGTGAGTCACCAATCCTTCTAGAAGATTCATTACTAGCCGTTAATATTGAGCTGAATAAAGGAATGGACCAAGTATGATAAGGGAATGGACTATGGACAACTTAAGACTCAACATGGCCCAGCGAGCATGGCGCGGTACATGGACAGCCCAGCGAGTGTTATATGGGACGGTTCAAGAAATGGAGAGGCCCAGATGAATAAGGCATGGCCCAATAGTTTCTATGCAAGGGTTAATGTTCTAGAAGGAGTTTATAAAGAGGAAAAAGCCGTTGGAGGATGTGGACAGGAGAAATCACGTGTGGAGAGAAGCTCCCACCCGTTAGGAGCTGTCACTGTCATGCCTTGGATCCTGCAAGCCTTCCTTTTGTTTATTATTTGTGTCACTGTCCTGTGTAAGCTAAAGGTCTAAGTGTCTGTCTATAAAAGCTCATCATCCCACATTGTATTTGAACTAACTAAGGAAATCGAATTCTTCCTTGTTCCTATACTCTCTCTTCCTCTATTAAACTTCAGTCTAAACTTCTCTTATTCTCTGTGAATCTCTTAGTTCCGCAAACTTAATCAATCTTTCAGTTAACACTCTTTTCCTTGGTGAATTGCTTCCTCATTCCAACAGGTCTAAAGAGGGTTTATTATTATCCCAAAGAAAGTATGTATTGGAATTGTTGAATGAAACAGGAAAGAAGGATGCAAAACCTATTAGCACCCCTATTGAAGACAGCTACAAAGCGGCTAATGAAGGCGAGGCTGGAGATCTTCTCTATGAAGATCCGAAACAGTATAGGAAATTGGTAGGTAAGCTTATCTATCTTACATTTACTAGACCTGATATTTGTTTTGCAGTAAACCAGGTGAGCCAACATATGCAATTACCGACTGTTAAGCACTGGGAGATGTTAGAGAGAGTGCTAAGATACTTGAAAGGCACTTATGATCATGGCATATGGATGGGCTGCAACAAAAACACAGAGATAGTAGGTTATTGTGATGCTGATTGGGCTGGTGATAGGAATGATAGAAGATCAACAACAGGCTATTGTACTTTTGTGGGAGGAAATTTTGTGACTAGGAAGACCAAGAAACAGAAGGTGGTCTCATGTTCTAGTGCTGAAGCTGAGTATAGAGCCATGAAGAAACTCACAAATGAACTAATCTGGATCAAGGCTGTTCTTAAGGATTTGCAAATTGAAGATTCAAGACCTATCACTATGCATTGTGATAATCAAGCAGCTATTCACATAGCCTCCAACTCAGTGTTCCATGAGAGGACTAAACACATTGAAGTAGATTGCCACAAGGTAAGGCAGGCGGTTGAACAGGGAATTATTTTACCTTGTTATACAAGAAGCTCAGATCAATTGGCAGATGTTTTTACTAAAGCGGCTACTACTAAGGTGTGTGAGTCTATTCTACCAAGACTTGGACTAACTGGAATTCCTGGATAATCCTCTTACTATAGGAATCATACTCTTTTTCCCTCAAAGTTGTTTTTGTCCCATTTTGGGTTTTACACTTTGAGGTTTTTAATGAGGGGATCTCCTATATGTTATCCAAGCTTAACCATTCATCATAGTTAAGCTTGAGAGAGAGTGTTAGAATTTAAGAAGAGTTAGAGTGTACAACGAGTATATAGTCATGTATTAAGAGTTATTAAATACTTTGTCATGAAAACCCCTATATAAAGGGAATTGTACTCGAGTATTAGATACATACACATATTATTCTTCAATTTGATTTTCTCTTATTCTCTCTCAATCTCTCTTCTAAATCTCTCTCAATTCTTCACCATTCTAATAAAAGTCACAAAGGCAACATGATTAGTAGGAATAGTAATTAGAGAACATACTCCCTGATCATGATGTGCTACTGCATTGTGATTGTAGTACACCCTTGTATTCTTCTAATTGTCAGATGGGAACTTCTGCCTTGTACTTCTTCTGAGTGCCACAGGTTGTGTTGTCTCTTCCTCTAAAGCGGCTTGTACTAGATTAGGTTGATCCCGTGGCCTTTTTGATGCTGAAACTAGGATTGTGTCCTCCTTGTCAAAATCAGCTTGAGCATGTATACTTTCTTCTCCCCCCCATGTTCAAGAGGATGGAGCTCAGAAGGACTGGATGGTGGAGTATGCGGTACATAAGACGATCTTGGATTATTATTAGTAGGTAGAACATGCGGGACATATTCTGGCTGGGACGGTTCAAAAATAGGCTCCGGGACAAGGTCATGTTGGGATGAGCTAGATGCCTGATCACATGATTCTCGAACAGGACTATCCTGAATAGGTAATGGTCCATGGGCGGTCCGGGACGGTTCAAAAACATGGCCATGTTGATTGCGATTGATACCAACATGAGGAGCTGGAGCTGGAGCTGGATGAACAATTCCAATATTCTCCAAGATCTTCCTTAACTCTCAGCTTGATCAGATGTATTTCTAGAAATTGCTTGGAAATCGTCCCAAGTGTCATCCTCATAAAATCCCTGATTTTCTTGAAATTTTACATCCCTAGATACCAGAACTCTTCTAGTCTCAGGATTGTAGCATTTATATCCTTTTTGAGTAGGAGAGTAACCTAAAAACATAGCCTTGATACTTTTTGGCTCCAGTTTATTCCTAAGCTCTCCTGGAACTAAGACAAAACAAACACACCCAAAAAATCTTAGATGATCAATAGTAGGCTTAGTTTTGTGTAGTACCTCAAAGGGAGACAAATCATCTAGAACTTTAGTTGGAGTTATATTGATTAAGTAGCATGCAGCTAGTAATGCATCTCCCCAAAAACGTTTGGGAACCTTCTTGTGAAACATCAATGTTCTCACAACTTCCATCAAATGTCTGTTTTTCCTCTCAGCTACTCCATTTTGTTGTGCAGTGTAAGGACAACTTGTTTGATGTTCAATGCCATGCTTGGTCAAGTGTTGCTGAAATTTTGTGCTAGTATACTCCCCCCCATTGTCTGTCCTAAAAATCTTTATCTTGGGATTATATTGGTTAGTAATATATGTTTGAAAGTTAAAAAAAGCATCAAACACTCTATCCTTTGAGTTACGCAATGTCACCCAAGTATACTTAGATTTTTCATCAATGAAGGTAACAAAATACTTTTGGTTTTCTATAGAAGGAAAAGGAGATGTCCAAACATCAGAATGTACCAAATCAAAGCAATTATCATAAGCATGAGATGATTGTTCAAAGACAGTTCTACTATGCTTTCCAAGAATACAAGATTCACAAATGTTATTAAGCAATTTTATTCCAGGTACAATCAATTCAAGGGCTCTAGAATGGGGATGTCCTAATCTAGCATGCCACAATTCAACATTTAGAGTCATATCAACATTATTAGCACACGGTTGAACCAAAGAGAAATCAGGTAAAGCTTATAGTACATACAAGTCATTCCTTGTAGTTCCTTGGCCAAACTTCTTACTTGTTTCAATATCCTGAAAGTAAAAATCATTAGGACCAAAGATAGCTTGACAATTCAAGTCAATAGTAACTCTTTTAACAGAGAGTAAATTGGATGTAAAAGAAGGCATATAAAAGGCTTTAGATTCCTTTTCAAACAACTTAAGCTTGCCTACTCCTTTATCAATCGCAATTAACATGGCCATGTTTTTGAACCGTCCCGGACCGCCCATGGACCATTACCTATTCAGGACAGTCCTGTTCGAGAACCATGTGATCAGGCATCTAGCTCATCCCAACATGACCTTATCCCGGAGCCTATTTTTGAACCGTCCCAGCCGGAATATGTCCCGCATGTTCTACCTACTAATAATAGTCCAAGCTCGTCTTATGTACCGCATACTCCACCATCCAGTCCTCCTGAGCTCCATCCTCTTAAACATGGGAGGGGAGAAGAAAGTATACATGCTCAAGCTGATTTTGACAAGGAGGACACAATCCTAGTTTCAGCATCAAAAAGACCACGGGATCAACCTAATCTAGTACAAGCCGCTTTAGAGGAAGAGACAACGCAACCTGTGGCACTCAGAAGAAGTACAAGGCAGAAGTTCCCAGCTGACAATTAGAAGAATACAAGGGTGTACTACAACCACAATGCAGTAGCACATCATGATCAGGGAGTATGTTCTCTAATTACTATTCCTACTAATCATGTTGCCTTCACTGTGAGTTTAGATAAAGAACAGATCCCTAAGAGCTATGAGGAGGCTATGGAGATTAAGGAATGGAGAGATGCCATTCAAGATGAAAAACAAGCTATGGAGAAAAATGGAACCTATGCTCCAGCCACTTTACCAAAAGGGAAGAAGGCTGTAAGTTCAAAATGGATATTCACCATTAAGTATAAAAGCAATGGTGACATAGATAGGTATAAAGCTAGGTTGGTAGCTAGGGGTTTCACACAAACGTATGGGGAAGACTATAGGGATACCTTTGCTCCAGTAGCTAAACTTCACTCTGTTAATGTTGTTCTTTCTCTTGCTACTAACCTTGAATGGGATTTGTGGCAAATGGATGTTAAGAATGCTTTCTTACAAGGTGAACTAGAAGAAGAAGTTTACATGACACCACCACCAGGTTTGGAAGATGAAGTTGGTGGCGGCAACACACTCAGGCTGAGGAAAGCAATTTATGGTCTTAAACAATCCCCAAGAGCTTGGTACCATAAGTTGAATGTAACTCTTAGGGACAGAGGTTTCAAAAGGTCAGAAGTTGAACACACCCTGTTTACTCTTAAAAGTAAGGAAGGTATTGTGTTTATACTTATCTTTGTGGATGATATAATCATATCAGGAAGTGATAAAGTTGGTATTGAATCAACTAAAGCCTATTTGAAAAGTGTTTTTGATATTAAAAATCTAGGTGAATTGAAATACTTCTTAGGAATTGAAATATGTAGATTCAAGGAAGGTCTCTTTTTATCTCAAGGGAATTATATTGTGGATTTACTAACCTCCACAGGCATGTTTGAAGCTAAACCAGCTAAGACACCCCTTGAAGAAGGCTACAAGATAGAACCTGAGGGGGAGCTAGGAAATGACAAGTTTCATGATGCAAAATTGTATAGACAAGTGGTTGGTAAGCTTATTTACTTAACCATCACTAGACCTGACCTATGTTTTGCAGTAAATCAGGTATCTAAACACATGCAAGACCCAAGGACAAGGCATTGGGATCTGATCATTCGCATTTTGAGATATTTGCAAGGAAATAAGGAACAAGGTATATGGATGGGATGTAATAAGAACACAGAAGTTGTAGGTTATTGTGATGCAGATTGGGCAGGAGTCAGAGAAGATAGGAGAAGCACAACTGGCTATTGCACTTTCATAGGAGGTAACCTTGTTACTTGGAAGACTAAGAAGCAAAAGGTTGTATCTTGTTCTAGTGCAGAAGCTGAATACAGGGCCATGAGGAAGCTCACAACAGAATGCATCTGGTTGAAGCAACTCCTCTTTGATATTTTAGGCGAGTGCTTAGAATCACCTATCACTGTCCATTGTGATAATCAAGCTGCTATACACATTGCTTCTAACTCTGTGTTTCATGAGAGAACCAAGCATATTGAGGTTTACTGCCATAAGGTAAGGGAAGCTATTGGAAATGGTACAATTCTACCTTGCTACACAAGGAGTGAAGATCAGCTAGCTGATGTGTTTACCAAGGCTGTAACCTTGAAGACAGGCGGTTCCATCTATCCTAGACTTGGTTTGATGTCTCTTCCGCATCAGTGATCCCAACATGGAGTGTTATACTCTTTTTCCCTAGAAAAGATTTTGTCCCAATTAGGTTTTCCTTCTTTAGGTTTTTAATGAGGTAATACTTCATGGTTGCAAACTTAAGTATTCTCCATGACTTAAGCTTGAGGGGGAGTGTTGGAATGAAGAGGAATGATGAATGCAAACATAGGCTTGGAGGCGTCATAACTAAGTGAGAGTATCTTAGACTTGTGTAGGTTTAATGATATGTTTATCTCTGTATCCAAACATGTAATTAGACTATCTTAGTATCCAAACAAGTCTAGAATAGGATTAGTATAAATAGATGTCTCTCACTCAAGTTGTATGCATGAAATTCATTTTTCTAAAATCTTAATAAAGATCATTCTCTCTTTTCTCTCTAATCTCTTTCTCTCTCAGTCTCTGAATCTCACATTCTCTAAATCATCAAATCTTACAATTAACACGCCTCAAAGCCCGGTCTATTGGTCACAAATTCAGCCAGTTTGTAGACTTCATGATCACCCAAGAACCACTCCACGAAATGCCTTCCTCATCAACTCACACGCAAAAGGAGGAAGATCCAGCAAACCGCAGCTTGTTTGCAGCATCACATGAGCCATGGAGGCTCCTCAGTCAAGAGACATCAGCTTCTGGTGTCTTTACCATCTCTCTAAGGTAAAGGCACAAAAGACATGCTAGAGAGTTGTACTCTTTTTCCTATATTTGGTTTTGTCCCACAGGGTTTTCCAAAGAGGGTTTTAATGAGGCAACACCTCTAGTGTGCAATTCAAGACTTGTTCACCATCATTCATCTTTCACAACTCTTGGAATAATCAGGAGCTGAAGATCACCACTAAGAAGACCCAAAAACATTCTATGTGTTTTAGGACTTCTTGCCATTTAAGTGTTAGGGTTTTTAGACTACTTTTTGTTTTTAATTTGTCTTGAACTTCATGTTGTTTTTTATTTTAAAAACTTCCTGTTGTTTTTTTAGGCTTAGGTTATTATAAATACCTAAGCCATCTAATGGAATAAACACAAGTCTTTACCTAATAGAAAAATCGACTCTTTCTCTCTCTCAGCCGCCAGCAGGTTAGAGAAAACACCCTTCTCTTGTTGAAAACTCATTCAACCTTGAAGGATCTCTTGGTGTATCACGAGAATCCCCATACCTCGTGTGGTCCAATTCCTTTCCCCAAAACTGTGCCACAACTTGGAGAGCTTCTCCCTTGTTCTTGCACAACACCTTCTGCAGATTACAAGCTTCCTTGTTTGCCTAATTGTGCGCCTAGCCTGTGAGATTCTCCAAGCTTGCATCATATGGTATCAGAGCTGAAGATTCTACATCTCAGGGAGTGTCTAAACCTATATTTTATTTCATCTTTTATTCATTTATCAAACTTTTAATAATAATAAAAAAAACTAGCATCTATCATATTCGAATTGAATAAGAACTCTTTGGTTGTTAGTCGAATTTTTGCATCTCTAGATTGTGTGTTTCACCAATTTGGAGTCAATTCTAACTTTTGTGTTGCTAGATTTCTCGAAAAAAAAAAAAATTTTTAGAAAACCCTAGCCTAACATCAAACTGGACCAAGAATCTTGTTGGACCAAGAATCTTGTTAGATTGTTAGGAATTTTAGAATCTAGATTGTTAGGATTATTAGGATATAGGTTGTTAGGATTTTTAGAATCTAGGTTGTTAGGATTTTTTTTTAGGTTGTTAGGATTTTTAGAATCTAGATTGTTAGGATTTTTAGAATCTAGATTGTTAGGATTTTTAGGATCTATGTTGTTAGGATTTTTAGAATCTAGATTGTTAGGATTTTTAGGATATAGGTTGTTAGGAATATTAGATTAAAAAAAAAAAACTAAGATTGCATAGATTAAAAAAAAAAAAAAAATTTCTAACAAATCTTTTCTCACCTAATTTCTGTTTGTGAAATTTTTCTTTCATTGCAAGGTGCAACCATGTCTGAAGATTCTGATCAAGGAGATGTCAACAATGCTATGCTTCAGATGCTGGCTAACATTAATGCACAATTGACCCAACTCACCTCTAGAGTAGACCGTATGGAGCGACCGGCCCCTTATCCAAGACCAGACATACCTGAGTCTTCTCGGAGAGGAGGAGGAGCTGCCTATGGAGATCATGCAGTGCCACCGCCCGCGCATCAAGGACCACGGATGCGAGAACCGCAAGAAGAGGAGAATCCTGTCCGACCACCACCTCCACCCCCGCATGATGTTGAGTTGAATCCTCCAACATTCGCTGGGACAGTTGATCCAGAAGCCTATCTTGATTGGGAGAGAAGGATGGAACACATCTTCGAGTACTACATATTAGAATTGAAGATTATGATTCACCATTGGAGAAGAGAGAGTTTTAGAGAGAGAATAATGAATCTTACTTACAAATGTGAAGAGAGTAAGGTATTTATACTAATCTAGTCTAGGCTTGTTTGGATACAAGGATAGCCTTATACTTGAATGGCTACAAGGATAACATAACACTAGAACACAAACAAGCCTTAGACACTCTCCTTTGACCTAGATAGCTCACACCTTTATACTTGTAAGTGAAGGCTTTCATCTTTCACCATTTCTTCTTCATTCCAACACTCCCCCTCAAGTTTAAGCATGGGTGAATGGTTGAACTTGCAAAGATGAAGAAAATTCCTCCTTCTTCCTCTTTTACTCCCTTTCAAGCTTGATTAATGTTCATAGAAACCAAGCTTGTAACCTTAAAGAACTTCCTCATTAAAAACCTTAGTATGGAAAACCCTTTGGGAAAAAACCAATACTAAGGGAAAAAGAGTGAAGTCTTCTTAGCTTAGGGATTGACCATTGAATCTATGAGCTTTAAATTCACCAGAGAGCTCCATAGATCCTTGGATAAAGGCCTTAGTGACAAACGTTTGTGAATGGTTGTCTTGAAGCTCCTTTTAAGAGGTGATTATGATCCAGCTTTCCTTAAAGCCTTCAATTTAAACCTGTTTCACATACATATACATGCATGTATCAATTCTCACAAGCTAAACAAATGCATTATAATGTAAGAATGATTTTAACTTCCCTTTTATAAGAGTGGATGGCAATTTGAATGATATGTTCTAGACCAGTCTGGTTCTCTAAGGACTCCACATTAAGGTCTTTGGATTCATCATGATCACATGGTTCTCTTCTGGATTCATCATGATCACATGGTTCTCTTCCCTTATATGTTTTTGATCCCCTTTGACCAGCTTCATTTTGCTTCACCTTCTACTTTCAATAAGCCTAACTTAAGAGAACAAGATTGTAAAATTAAGCTTAAGTAGAGTGAGCACACTTATCTCCTAATACACTTTTCCACCATGCTTCCACTAAATGATGTAGGGTAAGTCATGCTTATGATTGTTTTCCATCACTTCCTGATCTAAAACATCATAGCAACTCAAAAATAAAGATTAGTATTCCAGAACTTGAGTAATATCAAGTCTGGTATCAAGTATAATATCTAGCCAAATTCTCAACCTAAAAATCATAGAGTTAAAGAACTTATCCTAGATAGAACCTTTGATGAAAGAATTTGGTCCTGAGGTGATTCATCACTTTCCATCAGCTTACTCCTTCTCCATGAGACTTGGTAGCTTGATGACCATTGGTTCAATCCTCAGTTGATAACAGATGATTTGGATGACCTTACTTGCGCCCTCCATGAGAGAAACAGACTGAGCACACTTCTTATGCTCACTTAGTTTTGGCAGACAGCTTGGAAGCCCTTGAGTGTGCCAGACTAATCTTTGAATGTCCTTGTTTGTGACTTGATAGCCTTTTTATGCACCAGATATCTCCTTCTTGGAATATCCTTCTTTGTGCCTTGAAAGCTTTTGAATGCACCAGACACCTTCAATGCCCTTGTTTGCACCAGACCCACTTCTTGTGTTGTCCTTGCTTGTGCCAGACACTCCCTGAATGTGATTGTCCTTGTTTGCACCTCCAGCTCCAGCTTGTCCATTCCAAACTCAGCACAGACATAGGCACGTCCATGATCTAGTACCTGGCCAGGTCGAAGATACTGTCCCGCAGAACGATCAAGATCCAGCAGGTCCACGTATATGTACCAGCGAAGTCAGCCACGGGTCGAGAAGCCCGACCATGTACCAAGCTCGTCCTTGGCATGAGATTACTTGAACCAGACACCTTAGCACGGCCAGCACCTCACCTTCGACCAGCCACAATCCAGCTTCATGCGCCACTTGTACCAGCATCGACCAGCCACGATCCAGCGAAGTCCAGTCACGTACCACGCTCGACCATGAACCGCCCTTTCTTTGTCCATTGAATGCTCATTTCCTTTCCCCCTCACAAGCTTGACACTAAAAACAAGAACAAGAGTCAAGTTTGGAAGAATGAGCATACATAGAATGAATGTCTTAAATTGGTATAGAGAATGATTATAAGTATCTAGTAGAATAGACAATGTCTAGAGAATAGAAGATTTAAAGTATCAAAGAATATGAAGAATATAAGATTTGGAGATTAAAAAGTATATGATGTTAAGTAGAATAGATGAGATTTAAGAGAATGATGGAGAATAATAAAGAATGATGATGATGAATGTCAAGGTGAATTTTGGATCCATCTAGGTTCTAAATCCAATGCAAAGTCTTCCTAGGTTCTCTTTCATCCTATGAGGTAAATTTTGGATCCATCTAGGTTCTAAATGCAATGCAAAGTCTTCCTAGGTTCTCTTTCATCCTATGAACAATTCTAAATGAGAATGTAATCAATCAAGGAATAAGTAAAAGGTTTAGAAATAGTCTTTTCAAAGACTTTGATACTAAGTCTTTGTGAGTATTCCTCCTTTCTGATTGATTATGATCTGATCTTGCAGCATGAGTGCTTAGTTATTTTTCACTACAAACACACGCCAAATGACACATGACTCCATGGGAGAGCTGATTCATCACATTCCACCAGTCTTTCCTCTCCACTCCTTATGGTGGCTGTTCTTGGTGGCAATCGGTTCTAACTCATTCTCCATGTGCTGTGTCTTTTCCACTTGATTTCTTTTGCGTTTGTTAGACAATCAAGCTAAACATCAACTCCCACCTTAAGCCTTTTAACCTGTTGATCATAAACAGATTGTAAACAAAAGGTAGTGAGAGAAAGAGAGTGATTAAGAGTAACCAAACTTAATTTTAAACACTGCCTAAGGACTTTTGGATTCAACATGCCTTCTTAAACTTATTGTTCTAAGTCAAAGACAAGGTTCTCTTCCCTTAAGATCAATGCAATTCATGAACAAATGATTCAGCTAGCTAAACTAGGTTCAAAATGTCCCATTTTAACAATTTCTAAATACATGAAAACAATTCAATAGAATTCATGATTTACTAACCACCTAGATACCAGATTTCCTAGAGTTGTAACTCACACAACCATCAATGAAATCAATAAAATAGTTGGATAAGAGTTTAGAAATAGCCTGAATGCATAAGACTTTGATACTAGGTCTTTGCATTTGAGTTTAGGAACTGGTTCTGATCTAGGCACTCCCTCTCTTTGAAAGCGCATTTGGTGGTGAAGCAATGCCTCCTTCTTTGGAGCAACAACCTATGTAGTATCATTTGAAACTTTTTTCTTAGAAGGTTTATCCTTTCTTCAAATTTCTCTTCCTTGCATTTTCCATCCATTCTTGACCACAAGAAGATAGTTCATTCCTTTTGCAAACTCCATGAGTGTATGCATGTCAAACCTAAAACAAAACTTGAAAAATGCTTTCCAAACTCTGGTTAGTCCCTTATCTACTAGACTAAGCATTTTCTCCTGAAGGTTAAGACCTGGATCACGAGTTTAGACACTTCAAATCAAGCAACAAAAGCTGCTACACACAGACCTACCTCACGCGCCCTCTACTTGCTAAGGGCGAGTGAGTAACTGATCCTAACAACTCCAACCGCCTCCTAACCACTTTACAACAGCCAAAACAACTATAAACTTATCACAATATGATGATTCAACAAGAATTAATTGATTAAACCGTTTAACCAAATTAAAAATAACTTTCCCTCCAAAAATTCAAAAATCCAGATTTTGAACCTCTTTCAAGAAAACCTTTCTTGAAACCTAAAATTGTTTAGATTGAGCTGAAACTTCTTGGAACACTCTATTAGAACCTTATCTAACTTCTGAACGTCCAAGATTTGAAAAGAATCAAGAAGAGATAAGAAATCTGTTACCAAAACCCCAGAGGGTTTGAAACTGGACACGTCGAGGGATTTTATTCAGGAAAGCATCAAAACGTGAAAAGGGGCGCAAGAACTTGAAGATTTAAAAGGTTTCATGAGGAGATTTGATCGAAACCTGCTCTGATACTGGTGCGGCCCTGGTTATGAATAAACCAGAGGATCGGCTTGAAGGAAGGTGATCTGGTTAAGGAGAAGGCTACTAGCACTTCTCTTGGCAGCGGATTGATTGGGGAATGGATTGGAGGCTACTAGCTCTCCAATTAGGTGTATATGATGATGGATTTGATTCCACTAGCACAGGATCACCCTGCAAAGAGCTATGGAATTTCACAGTAGATTCCTCTACCCTTAAGTGAATGAAAACAATGTTCTTATGCTGAACAGAGAAAGCAAGAAGCAAAAGTGCTTTGAAATATTTTATAAAATTCGATGTGTGTCTTTTACAAAGGGGGGGTGAAGCCTTTATATAGGCTGATAAATCCTATCTAAATCATATCTACAAGATCATATCAACAAGATCATATCTTAACTACTTCCTAGATTTTAGCTAAAGAATATCTTTGATTTTAATTGATTTATAATTTAAATTCAAAGATATTCTTACTCTTATCCTAATCTCTTTTGGTTTAATTTAAGTGATTATGAACCATTAAATTAAACCAATTGGTTGGTTTATTTTTAATCTAATCTTCTACTTGGGCTACGTCCATATCCATCCATAAGAGCCCATGGTGGTCGATCCTTCAGCTTCATGGGCCAATATGGGCCCTGCTCAACCCTCATCTTGTTGGGCTCATCCTTGAGTAGACCTAACTCGTCCTTGGTGTCTTCTTGGGCCTTTTGGGCCTTATCTCTTGTATTTGGCTGAGCTAAGACGTGCCTTGAATCATCAAAAACAAGTATGGCTTCTTGAACTTGCTCGGGTGGTCGAACTAGCTCTCTACGGTCCAACAGAAGGGAAATTCGACCATCTCTTGATTCAACATGAACCAATTGAGTTTTTCCACGACCATAATCTCTATAATATCTAGCTAGTTGAGAAAAATGGTCTTGGTTGCTTGATTCATGGTTGTTATTAAAATCCTTAAAATTAAGGCTTATCGAGATCGCACCATCCCCTCCTCCTTTAAAAGGATTTGTCCTAAAATCCGAACTCTCTAAGTTGATGGATGAACCTTCTGGATGATTAGATATGTCCCTAGAATGATTATATTCCTCTCCTGGTCGCCAAATTCTGGTTTGTAAGTGGTTGAACCCGTAAGCTTCCAAATAAGGCAAACCGAGCATTTCCTGGTTTATT
Source organism: Streptanthus diversifolius (assembly GCA_039880935.1). Taxonomy (NCBI): domain Eukaryota; kingdom Viridiplantae; phylum Streptophyta; class Magnoliopsida; order Brassicales; family Brassicaceae; genus Streptanthus; species Streptanthus diversifolius. Next base: position 5,052,146 of record JAXGFM010000005.1, read on the forward strand.
AGTTGAATAACTTTTAAACCATAAGGAATTTGGACATGAATCCAATTCGACATGCTCCTCTGAACTGTTAGCTTTCCAAAATATGTTGATTTACGACTTGATTCATCCTGGTTAGATTGTAATCCTTCAATAGGTAACTGCTGGTCTCCCTCAGATTCAGTGGAAGTCTGCCGACTTGAGAGTGGAATATCTCTTTCATGTTGAAAGCTTTTGACCCAATTCTTTTTCTCAGTGACTCCTTGATGAGTTGAGTTTCTGGAAAAAATCAATTCGTTGCTTAATTCCTCTGGGTCTGGTTTGTATGATCCGTTGATTGGTTGTATGTCTTGTTTGGGTTTGTTGATAGTCTGCAAGATGGAATCTTCTGTATCTTCTTCATGTTTATTTATTTTGAGCTCCTTAGCTGATGGTGATATAGACGTCACTCTGGTTGGGGTGGATTGGTACTGCTCTACAAATTCTTCATGCATCCGTGCCTTAAGACCTCTCCAATCTAGCACTGAATTCTTGTAGATAGTTGGAGGGTTTTCCTTTAACCACCATTCATGAGCTTTTCCTGTGAATGCTGAGACCACTTGTGATAACTCCAGTTCCTTGGGAATTTTGTTGAATTGTAGCCACTTTTCCATATCGCTTTCCCATTGCAAGTATACTTCAGGATCTTTTCTATTTCCTGAAAATAGTAGGGATCGACCTCTGTTGTTGACTTGCTTCTTTGGACTTACTGGTTTTAGATCAGGCGCTTCCCACCTTGGCTTGTGGAATTTTTTTTCTCTCATTTGATTGTAGATCAGATCTGTTAGATCCTCTAATTGCTTCTCACTCAGGATCACAGTTTGGGTAGGTGAAACTCTCTCCCTTGTTGCTTGTTGTTTTGCCTTCTCTCCATATTTTCTTTTGTTCCCAAAAGAATACATGGTAGATTTGCTGGATATATGATGAATAGATTATGAATCTAGGATATATTATTCCAACAAGTTCAAAATAGATCAAAGCCCAATCACCTAAGATCTAGAGCTAAACCTACTGAAACTTAAGATAGAAAGAATGCAAGATTTTTTTTTTTTTTTTTTTTTTTTTTTTTTTGATTTTCGTTTTTTTTTTTTTTTTTTTTTTTTTTGTCTGATTTTCGTTTTTTTTTTTTTTGAATTTTTTTTTTTTTTTTTTTTTTTTTTTTTTGCAGTTCTTTTTTAGATCATTTTGTAATTCAGGAAAGGCTCAGCTGACTTACAAAAGATAAAAAGATAAGAATTTGTTTATGAAACTTAAAAATTGAAAAGAAATTGATGGTGGTTTTGAAATCAAAGTGATTTCACAAACCCTAACCTTCAAGAGGCTCTGATACCACTTGGTGCGGCCCTGGTTATGAATAAACCAGAGGATCGGCTTGAAGGAAGGTGATCTGGTTAAGGAGAAGGCTACTAGCACTTCTCTTGGCAGCGGATTGATTGGGGAATGGATTGGAGGCTACTAGCTCTCCAATTAGGTGTATATGATGATGGATTTGATTCCACTAGCACAGGATCACCCTGCAAAGAGCTATGGAATTTCACAGTAGATTCCTCTACCCTTAAGTGAATGAAAACAATGTTCTTATGCTGAACAGAGAAAGCAAGAAGCAAAAGTGCTTTGAAATATTTTATAAAATTCGATGTGTGTCTTTTACAAGGGGGGGGTGAAGCCTTTATATAGGCTGATAAATCCTATCTAAATCATATCTACAAGATCATATCTACAAGATCATATCTTAACTACTTCCTAGATTTTAGCTAAAGAATATCTTTGATTTTAATTGATTTATAATTTAAATTCAAAGATATTCTTACTCTTATCCTAATCTCTTTTGGTTTAATTTAAGTGATTATGAACCATTAAATTAAACCAATTGGTTGGTTTATTTTTAATCTAATCTTCTACTTGGGCTACGTCCATATCCATCCATAAGAGCCCATGGTGGTCGATCCTTCAGCTTCATGGGCCAATATGGGCCCTGCTCAACCCTCATCTTGTTGGGCTCATCCTTGAGTAGACCTAACTCGTCCTTGGTGTCTTCTTGGGCCTTTTGGGCCTTATCTCTTGTATTTGGCTGAGCTAAGACGTGCCTTGAATCATCAAAAACAAGTATGGCTTCTTGAACTTGCTCGGGTGGTCGAACTAGCTCTCTACGGTCCAACAGAAGGGAAATTCGACCATCTCTTGATTCAACATGAACCAATTGAGTTTTTCCACGACCATAATCTCTATAATATCTAGCTAGTTGAGAAAAATGGTCTTGGTTGCTTGATTCATGGTTGTTATTAAAATCCTTAAAATTAAGGCTTATCGAGATCGCACCAGATACCATATTAGAATTGAAGATTATGATTCACCATTGGAGAAGAGAGAGTTTTAGAGAGAGAAAGGATTTATTTTATTAATATGAAGAGAATAATGAATCTTACTTACAAATGTGAAGAGAGTAAGGTATTTATACTAATCTAGTCTAGGCTTGTTTGGATACAAGGATAGCCTTATACTTGAATGGCTACAAGGATAACATAACACTAGAACACAAACAAGCCTTAGACACTCTCCTTTGACCTAGATAGCTCACACCTTTATACTTGTAAGTGAAGGCTTTCATCTTTCACCATTTCTTCTTCATTCCAACACTACAGATACACCGACCCAAGGAGAGTGGCTTTAGCTACAGCCCAATATACGGATCATGCCTTGACCTGGTGGGATGGAGAAGTAGCTGAGAGGAGAAGGCATATATACCCAGGCATTATGGCGTGGGAAGAGCTCAAACATGTTATGAGGAGAAGCTATGTTCCACCCCACTTCCACCGAGAGTTGCAGAGGCGATTTAGACGTTTAACTCAAGGAGCAAAGAGTGTGGAAGAATACTTTGAGTTTGAGCACCTGAGAAACCGCTTGGAAATTGAAGACTCATTGGAGAGTCTAATGGCTCAGTTTCTTGATGGTTTGCAGGAGAGGATAGCACGGAAAGTTGAGAGGCAGACCTACCATGATCTTGGAGAGTTGCTACACCTTGCAACCCAAGTAGAGCAGCAGAACAAGCATAAGACAATAGCTACCACTAATCGGCCTAAAGCAACCTGGAGTTCAACTCCCAAACCGTTTGACAAAGGCAATGGAGTACAAGCTGATTCACGGTTCAAGGGAAGAAACATTGACAATACAAATACACCCAGGACCGGCTCCAATCAACCACCAGCTACGGCTCAGTCTTCCAAACCCCAAAGGAGCAGAGACATTGTGTGCTTCAAGTGCAGTGGAAGGGGGCACATATCGCGAGAGTGCCCAAACCAGAGAGTGATGATCATCACTCCTTCAGGCGACTATGAGTCCCAAGGAGAGGATGAAGAAGAGCTACCCCAGGCTGGAGACAGTGATGTGGAGTATGCAGACATGGGAGAACTACTCATGATGAGGCGAGTTCTTAACTCTAGAGTAGAACCTGAGGAAGTTGCTCAGCGTGAGAATATCTTCCATTCCAAATGCACAATCCAAGGAAAGGTATGTTCCCTTATAATTGATGGAGGATCATGCACCAATGCAGCTAGTTTATACATGGTTGAGAAAATCGGTCTTGAGAGAACTAAACACCCTAACCCTTACAAGTTGAGGTGGCTAAATGACAAGTCCGAGTTACAAATTTCTGAACAGGTTAACATCTCCTTTAGCATAGTCAGGTACAGTGACCAAGTTGTATGTGATGTGGTTCCAATGCAAGCTGGTCATCTCTTATTGGGACGTCCATGGCAGTTTGATAGGAAAACCACACACAATGGAAGAACTAATCTCTACTCTTTTGTTTTAGATAAGCGCAGGTACAACCTTGCACCTATGACGCCTCAGCAAGTAAGAGAAATGCAAATGAAGATGACTAAGGACCAGAAGACACGCAAGGAGAACTTTCTTGTGAATTTTAGTGATGTTTGTAAATCAATTGGTACTAACCCTTCTAACGTTCTTTTATTGTTGTATAAAGAGCTTTTGAGTGCAGAAGGCGCCGAGATCAAACTTCCCTCAGAGGTAGATGAGTTACTGGAGACTTATGCTGATGTGTTTCCTGAGGAGTTGCCAGTGGGTTTGCCTCCCATTCGAGGCATAGAGCACAACATAGATTTCATCCCTGGTGCTCAACTCCCAAACCGTCCAACATACCGTGTAAATCCGGAAGAAGCCCAGGAACTAGAGAGGCAGGTTAGAGAGTTAATGGTGCAAGGATATGTCCGGGAGAGTTTCAGTCCTTGTGCAGTGCCAGTCTTGCTCGTACCAAAGAAAGACGGGAGTTGGAGAATGTGTGTAGATTGTCGAGCCATCAACAACATAACTATCAAGTATAGGCATCCCATACCCAGGCTAGATGACATGCTTGATGAGTTGAGTGGCGCCACCATCTTCTCTAAAATAGACCTGAAAAGCAGTTACCATCAAGTGAGAATGCGAGAAGGAGATGAGTGGAAAACCGCATTCAAGACTAAGCAGGGGTTGTACGAGTGGTTGGTCATGCCATTTGGGTTGTCTAATGCCCCTAGCACCTTTATGCGTCTAATGAACCATGTTCTTAGACCATACATTAGTAAGTTTGTGGTTGTTTACTTCGATGATATCCTTATCTATAGCTCATCGTATTCTGAACATGTGACACATCTTGAGTTAGTTATACAAACACTTCAGAAGGAGAAGTTGTATGCTAATCTTAAGAAGTGCACATTCTGCACTGATAAGGTTGTTTTTCTAGGTTTTGTTGTGAGTGCACAGGGTTTACAGGTTTATGAAGACAAGATCAAAGCCATTAAGGAGTGGCCAACACCGAAGAGCATAAGTCAGGTCCGGAGTTTCCATGGTCTGGCTAGCTTCTATCGCCGGTTTGTGATATCATTAAGAAGAATCAGGAGTTCAAATGGGGAAGAGACCAAGAGCACGCCTTCAACCTACTTAAGGAGAAACTCACACACGCACCAGTTCTATCATTGCCAAATTTTAACAAAACATTTGAGGTGGAATGTGATGCATCGGGAGTGGGAATTGGAGCTGTCCTAACACAAGAGGGCAGACCCGTGGCTTACTTCAGTGAGAAGTTAAGTGGAGCAGCCCTAAATTATCCAACTTGTGATAAAGAGTTGTATGCGTTAGTAAGAGCATTGGAGTCATGGCAACATTATCTGCTAGCTCGTGAGTGTGTCATACACACTGATCATCAAACGCTACAACATTTGAAAGGGCAGCCTAAGCAGAAAAGAAGACATGCTCGTTGGCTGGAGTACATCGAGAGCTTTCCCTATGTAATCAAATACAAGAAAGAGAAAGACAATGTCGTAGCTGATGCGTTACCAAGGAGATATGCCTTGATCTCAATCATGGAATCCAAGGTTTTGGGATTTGAGATGATCAAAGATCTGTATGCTGAAGATGAGGACTTCAAAAATAGCTACAGGGAACACGGAAAGGGAGCCTTTCACAAGTTCTATCTGTTTGATGGCTTTCTGTTCAAGGAAAAGAGGCTTTGTGTTCCCCGAGGATCACTCAGAGAGTTGTTGCTAAGAGAAGCCCATGGAGGCGGCCTAATGGGACATTTTGGCGTGGATAAGACACTAAGCATGTTGAAGGAGCACTTCTATTAGCCACATCAGAGGAGGGATGTTGAGGCGCATTGTGCTCGTTGCTTGGTGTGTAGGAAAGCTAAGTCAAGATCACAACCACACGGTCTATACATGCCTCTGCCCATTCCAACAACACCATGGACTGACTTATCTATGGACTTTGTTCTAGGTTTAGCTAAGATAAACCACAAAGACTCTATTTTTGTTGTTGTTGACAGGTTCTCAAAGATGGCTGATTTCATACCTTGTTCAAAAACCAATGACGCATCACAAACAGCAGACTTGTTCTTTAAAGAAGTGGTGAGACTTCATGGGATACCCCGGACGATAGTGTCAGATCGTGATGTTAAATTCTTAAGCCACTTCTGGAGATCCTTGTGGAAGAAGCTGGGCACAAAGCTTCTATTCTCTACAACATGTCATCCGCAAACTGACGGACAAACAGAGGTCGTCAACAGGACTCTATCCACGTTTTTGAGAGCCACCATAGGAAGGAATCTGAAGACATGGCTCGAATGAATCCCATTCGTGGAGTTTGCATACAATCGAGCAGTTCATTTAGCCTCCAAGTTGTCCCCCTTTGAGATTGTTTATGGATTCAACCCAACTTCTCCTCTTGACCTCACGCCATTACCACCAGCAGAAGCAGTGAGTCTGGAAGGTGAGACCAAAGCTGATTATATCAAAAAGCGTCATCAAAAAGCTAAGGAGAACTTGGAAAAGAGAACAGAAGCCTACGCAAAACAGGCAAACAAAAGGAGGAGACAAGTAATCTTCAAGGAAGGAGACTGGGTCTGGTTGCACCTTAGGCCAGAAAGGTTTCCCCAGAAGAGGAAGAACAAGTTAGCTCCACGAGGAGATGGACCTTTCAGGATCATCAAAAATATCAATGACAACGCATATCAATTGGAACTGCCAGGAGAGTTTAATGTGTCCACTACATTCAATGTTGCTGATCTAGAACTCTTTGATACAGGGGATGATCCAGTTTTGAGGACAAAACGCCTTGAAGGGGGAGGGAATGATGAGGACATTGATCACTCCAAACTAGATGATGAGCCGACCTTGGAGACTATCATTCCCAGAGTTCCAGAAGGTCCATTAATGTTGGAATGAAGAGGAATGATGAATGCAAACATAGGCTTGGAGGCGTCATAACTAAGTGAGAGTATCTTAGACTTGTGTAGGTTTAATGATATGTTTATCTCTGTATCCAAACATGTAATTAGACTATCTTAGTATCCAAAGAAGTCTAGAATAGGATTAGTATAAATAGATGTCTCTCACTCACTTTGTATGCATAAAATTCATTTTTCTAAAATCTTAATAAAGATCATTCTCTCTTTGCTCTCTAATCTCTTTCTCTCTCAATCTCTGAATCTCACATTCTCTAAATCATCAAATCTTACATGGTATCAGAGCCAGGTTTGATCAATCAGGCACAAGAATTTCGAAATCTATGTGTTCTTTACTCGCGATCATAACCGAAGCCGTGAAATCTAGACCTGTCGCGATCATCACCAAGGTTCGTCGAGTTCCCAAGACAAGATCACAAGATTTCTGATCAAATTCTTCATCTTAATCAATTCTCCGGCGGATTCTGTTGATTTCACCGTTGATTTCATCAAATTTGGTTGACTCAATCGAAAGTTATATAAGTTCTTCCACGGTGGTTCCGCGACGGTCTTCACCGCGAGTTCCTGGATTTCAAAGGTGCATAACTACTTCAATTCTTCATCAATTCAAGCGTTTCCAAAGCCAAAACTCAATATTTTTTAGTCCAGATGATGAATCGGGAGGTCCGCTTTGCTCAATTCTAAGTTTAGAAGTCTTCTTCGTCGATTTCTTGCAATCGGTTCCAGTTCGCTCTCCTTTTGGTACTCGGTTTCGATCTTCAATTCTAGCTCGATTTTTTTTCAAATCTTGATTGATCCAATCTTGATTTAGGTTCTTGTGAAGAGGTTCTGGAGATTTGATTACAATCTATTGAATTTTTATCTTCAAAATTCGATTTCTTGCAAAAGAAGGAAGCTAGACTCTAACTGAATTAGGCGGGAAATTCAAAACTGGTGATAAACTCAATTTTTTTTCTCTGGATCATCTGTTGGTTCATTGTTTGGAGTTATTGAAGAAAATTGTTGACGCTAGGCAAATATTAATCTGTCTAAGGTGTGGTTATCTCGTCTTGGTCTCTAGTTGGTACGCGTGTGGCTGTTCTTGTTGATTTTTGTCTGTGCAGCCTTGAATTCGATCCAATGGAGATGAATCTTCAAATGAAAGCTCCTGTAATGCTTCAAGGAGCAAATTATTTGTTCTGGTCCAGCACAATAAGGACCACACTATGCAGCAAAGGGCTGTGGAATCACATTCAACAATCCGCACCTATGCTAACTGATGAAGAGTCTCAGGTTGAACATGCTGAACAGGCCCTATGGCTTCAGCAAGATCAAATGGTATTGGCTATTATTCAATGCTCTCTAGCTAGCTCTTTTTTAGAAGCATACTCTTATTGCTCTAGTGCTAAGGAACTTTGGGAGACATTGAAAACAGTTTATGGCAATACTACTAACCTCTTAAGAATTTTTGAGGTAAAGAAAGCTTTGAATGAGCTCAAACAGGAAGATGTTGAGTTTACCAAACACTATGGATCATTCAGAGCATTGTGGGCAGAGCTGGAGATGCTTAGACCAGCCTCAATTGATCCACTCACTCTTCTTGAAAGGAGAGAGAAAGATAAGGTGTTTGGACTGCTTATGACTTTGAACAGTTCATACACTGACTTGATCAAACATATTCTCAGGAAAGATAAGCTGCCAAGTCTTGAGGATGTTTGTGCAAAGATCCAAAAGGAACAGGGGTCTCATGAGCTTTTTGGACACAAAGTGGAGATGATGGTGGCGCATAAAGGTGTTTTTAAGCCAACGCCAGCTGATGTCAGAAGAAAGAAGCAACTATGTGACCACTGCAAGAGAACTGGCCACAGCAAGAAGGAGTGTTGGGTGCTCCATCCAGAACTAAAGCCTAGCTGGTTTGTGGAGCGCTCCAAAATGTCATCAACCGGTCCTAGCACCTCTAACTTGGTTCATGTTGCAGGATGTTCAAGTGTGTGCAACATGGTACCAGCGGATGCTTCTTCTCCTATGACCACTCCAAATGACTATGTCACAAAGGCTGATCTTGAAAATCTTCTCAAAGCATTCAAGTATGGTAATGTATTAGGAAAAACTTATCATGTTTCTTTAAACACATCTAGGGCTTCTAACTCCTTAATTGTTGATTCTGGTGCATCGCATCATATGATAAAAGATTTAGGTTTGCTAGACAATATAGAACCTGCCTTAGGTAGTGTTGTGATTGCAAATGGGGTTAATGTCCCAATTAAAGGAGTAGACAAGCTTAAGTTGTTTGATAAGGAATCTAAAGCCTTTTATATGCCTTCTTTTACATCCAATTTACTCTCAGTTAAAAGAGCTACTACTGACTTGAATAGTCAAGCTATCTTTGGTCCTAATGATTTTTACTTTCAGGATATTGAAACAAGTAAGAAGTTTGGCCAAGGAACTACAAGGAATGACTTGTATGTACTAGAAGATTTACCTGATTTCTCTTTGGTTCAACTGTATGCTAATAATGTTGATATGACTCTAAATGCTGAATTGTGGCATGCTAGATTAGGACATCCCCATTCTAGAGCCCTTGAATTGATTGTACCTGGAATAAAATTGCTTCATAACATTTGTGAATCTTGTATTCTTGGAAAGCATAGTAGAACTGTCTTTGAACAATCATCTCATGCTTATGATAATTGCTTTGATTTGGTACATTCTGATGTTTGGACATCTCCTTTTCCTTCTAGAGAAAATCAAAAGTATTTTGTTACCTTCATTGATGAAAAATCTAAGTATACTTGGGTGACATTGCTTAACTCAAAGAATAGAGTGTTTGATGCTTTTCTTATCTTTCAGACATATATTACTAACCAATATAATGCCAAGATAAAGATTTTTAGGACAGACAATAGGGGGGAGTATACTAGCACAAAATTTCAGCAACACTTGACCAAGCATGGCATTGAACATCAAACAAGTTGTCCTTACACTCCACAACAAAATGGAGTAGCTGAGAGGAAAAACAGACATTTGATGGAAGTTGTGAGAAAATTGATGTTTCACAAGAAGGTTCCCAAACGTTTTTGGGGAGATGCATTACTAGCTGCATGCTACTTAATCAATAGAACTCCAACTAAAGTTCTAGATGATTTGTCTCCCTTTGAGGTACTACACAAAACTAAGCCTACTATTGATCATCTAAGAGTTTTTGGGTGTGTTTGTTTTGTCTTAGTTCCAGGAGAGCTTAGGAATAAACTGGAGCCAAAAAGTATCAAGGCTATGTTTTTAGGTTACTCTCCTACTCAAAAAGGATATAAATGCTACAATCCTGAGACTAGAAGAGTTCTGGTATCTAGGGATGTAAAATTTCAAGAGAATAAGGGATTTTATGAGGATGGCACTTGGGAAGATTTCCAAGCAATTTCTAGAAATACATCTGATCAAGCTGAGAGTCTAAGGAAGATCTTGGAGAATATTGGAATTGTTCATCCAGCTCCAGCTCCAGCTCCAGCTCCTCATGTTGGTATCAATCGCAATCAACATGGCCATGTTTTTGAACCGTCCCAGACCGCCCATGGACCATTACCTATTCAGGACACTCCTGTTCGAGAACCATGTGATCAGGCATCTAGCTCATCCCAACATGACCTTGTCCCGGAGCCTATTTTTGAACCGTCCCAGCCGGAATATGTCCCGCATGTTCTACCTACTAATAATAGTCCAAGCTCGTCTTATGTACCGCATACTCCACCATCCAGTCCTCCTGAGCTCCATCCTCTTGAACATGGGGGGGAGAAGAAAGTATACATGCTCAAGCTGATTTTGACAAGGAGGACACAATCCTAGTTTCAGCATCAAAAAGGCCACGGTATCAACCTAATCTAGTACAAGCCGCTTTAGAGGAAGAGACAACGCAACCTGTGGCACTCAGAAGAAGTACAAGGCAGAAGTTCCCAGCTGACAATTGGAAGAATACAAGGGTGTACTACAACCACAATGCAGTAGCACATCATGATCAGGGAGTATGTTCTCTAATTACTATTCCTACTAATCATGTTGCCTTCACTGTGAGTTTAGATAAAGAACAGATCCCTAAGAGCTATGAGGAGGCTATGGAGATTAAGGAATGGAGAGATGCCATTCAAGATGAAAAACAAGCTATGGAAAAAAATGGAACCTATGCTCCAGCTGTTAGAATTTGCAGAATAATAGTTAGAATAGGTAGGAGAGTTTCTGGGTTTATATTTGATAAGGGAAGAACAAGAGTGAAAATAATAGAGAGATTGTGAGACAGAGAGTATGGAAGGAGGATTCTATTTCCTTGATTGATTTATGGTGAGCATACAATGTATTTATAGCCAAAGAATAGAGATAAGACAAAGACACTTCACCAAATGGTGAAAGTAACAGCTCCTAACAGCTAGAAATTCAAATTGGTTAAGCCAACATGTGACTCTTCCTTCCCTTTCCAAACCCACGCCTAGGAGAGCTTCTAGAAGGTGTCTTGGACAGTTTTGGGCTTGTTTGGGCTTACTTAATTCAGGCCTTGTGTTGCACATGTCTGGACAGACCCTGGGCTTCACTTCATTATCTCAGCCTAATGCACAGACCTTGAACTTCTGATTTGGGCTTGGGCTTCATTAACTTTTTCAGCTTCAAGCCTAAGGCTTCAATCCAATACTCTCCCTCAAGCTTAGCCATGAGATGAATGGTTAAGCTTGGAACCATGAAGACCCACCTCATTAAAAACCTTAGAATGGAAAACCCATTGGGACAAAACCATACTAAGGGAAAAAGAGTGTGGACTCCATGATTAGGAGAATCATTGGCTGGGAAGGTTGATGAGTCCAAGTTTTGGGACGATGGACTCACATACCTTGAGACTTGCAGCCTTGGTGAAAATGTCTGCGAGTTGATCTGAGCTTCTTGTGTAGCACGGTAAGATTATGCCTTGCTCCACTACTTGTCTGACCTTGTGACAGTCAACTTCAATGTGTTTGGTTCTCTCATGAAATACATTGTTGGATGTTATGTGTATGGCTGCTTGATTGTCGCAATGCATGGTGATTGGTGTTGAGACTTCTATGTTTAGATCCTTGAGAAGGTTCTTGAGCCAAGTGAGTTCAGTGGTCAGTTTTCTCATGGCACGATATTCAGCTTCAGCACTTGAGCAGGAGACCACTTTCTGCTTCTTTGTCTTCCAAGTGACTAGATTGCCTCCAATGAATGTGCAATAGCCGGTTGTTGATCTTCTGTCATTTCTGTCTCCAGCCCAATCAGCATCACAATATCCTACAATCTCTGAGCTCCCATTGCATCCCATCCAAATGCCTTGATCATGGGTTCCTTTGAGGTACCTCAAGATCCGGTCCACCATATTCCAGTGGTGCAATTTTGGAGCTTGCATATGTTGGCTGACCTGATTCACAGCAAAACACAAGTCAGGTCTAGTAATGGTTAGATAGATTAACTTACCAACCATCTTCCTATAGAGTTTGGTTTCTTCAAACGGTTCATCTCCAAGCTCCCCCTCACGTTCCACCTTATAGCCTTCCCCTAGGGGATCCTCTAGGGGAGTCTTTGCTGGTTTGGCTTCTAACTTTCCTGCATCAGTTAGAAGATCAAGTGTGTACTTTCTTTGTGATAAGAAGAGGCCTTCTTTTGTTCGGCATACTTCTATCCCTAGGAAGTACTTAAGTTCACCTAAGTCTTTAATATCAAAAACAGACTTAAGATAATCTTTAGTAGATTGAATTCCTACCTTGTCATTCCCTGAGATGATTATATCATCTACATAAATGAGAATGACTACCATACCTGATTGGCTTTGGAGTGTGAAGAGAGTGTGATCAGCTTCAGACTTCCTAAAGCCTCTATCTCTCAGTGTCATACTCAACTTGTGGTACCAAGCTCTTGGTGATTGTTTAAGTCCATAGATAGCTTTTCTTAGCCTTAGAACCTTTCCTGGAGTTACTGTGTCTTCAAGACCAGGTGGAGGTGTCATATAGACTTCATCCTCTAATTCTCCTTGTAGGAAAGCATTCTTGACATCCATCTGCCATAACTCCCATTCAAGGTTAGTAGCAAGAGATAGAAAAACTCTTACAGTGTGTAGTTTGGCTACTGGTGCAAATGTATCATGGTAGTCTTCTCCATAGGTCTGAGTGAACCCTCTTTCTACCAATCTAGCCTTGTATCGTTCTATCTCTCCATTGCTTTTGTATTTGATGGTGAAGATCCATCTTGAGCTCACTGTCCTCTTGTCCTTAGGTAGATCAGCTTCATCCCAAGTGTGATTGATCTCCATGGCCTTACATTCAGCCTTAACTGCTTTTCTCCACACCTTATGCTCCTTAGCTTCCTCATAGTCTCTTGGAACCTGCCCTTGATCTAGAGCTGTTGTAAAGGCTTGGTGTTCTGAAGGAATATGAGCTAGAGAGAAAATCACTTGTGTTGGATGGGCTACTGCTTGTGCATTGTAGTAGAATCTGGTATTGATCCAATTTGAGGCTGGTTTCTTCTCCCTTTGGCTTCTCCTTAGCACCACTTGTTCTTCTTGATATACTTCTTCCTCAGTCTGAACTTCTGGCGCATATTTTTCTTGATTATGGACACTAGAGCTTGCATCCTGGTCGTGTGATTCAGATGCAATCTCTTGTTCATCCTCTGTGCCCCCCTCATGATCAAGAGGAATAGCCGGGGCAACATCAAAAGGAGGAGGAGGAGGAGAAGTGGCTGGTGATGGAGAAGCAGCTGGTGCATTAGGGAATGAGATTCCTAGGTTCTCCATAAGATGTTTAAGATTGGTAGCTCGGTCTGATGGAGATTGGGAGAGATCTTTAAGATCATCCCAATTCTTATCTTCATAGAACCCCTTTGCTTCTACAAACTTCACATCTCGTGAGACTAGCACCTTTCTAGTCTCTGGATTGTAGCACTTGTATCCCTTTTGGGTAGTGGAATACCCTATAAACATGGTTTTCACACTTCTTGCTTCTAACTTATTCCTTTGTTCTCCTGGAATAAGAACATAACAAACACACCCAAAGACACGTAAGTGTGAAATAGATGGTTTACTCTTATTAAGTACCTCAAATGGGGATAAATCCTCCAATATTTTTGTGGGGAGTCTATTGATGAGGTAGCAAGCGGTAACAAGTGCATCTCCCCAAAACTTCTTTGGGACATTGCTTTGGAACATGATAGACCGTGCCACTTCCATGAGATGCCTGTTCTTTCTTTCAGCCACTCCATTTTGTTGGGGCGTGTAAGGACAACTTGTTTGATGGATGATTCCATGTTTATCTAAGTGTTGTTTGAATGCTAGACTTGTATATTTCCCTCCATTATCTGATCTAAAAATTTTGATCTTGGCATTATAATGGTTAGTCACATACATTTGAAATTTAGTGAAGGCTTCTAGGACTCTATCTTTTGTTGGCAATAGTGTTACCCAAGTATATTTCGATTTTTGGTCTATGAATGTAACAAAGTATTTATGGTTGTCTCTAGATGTGCATGGTGAAGTCCAAACATCAGAGTGAATGAGATCAAAGCAATTTTCATATATAGTTGTAGACTTAGGAAACACTGATTTACAATGTTTACCTAGTATACAAGCTTCACATTCATCATTTTTAAAAGACATACTTGGCAACAATAGTTCTAAAGCCCTAGAGTGAGGATGTCCTAATCTAGAATGCCAAATAGCACTATTAGCCTTATTCAAAACAGAGTTGAAAGCAATAGATAAAGAGAAATCTGGTTGTGTGTCTTCAAGCACATACAAGTCATCCTTGGACACTACCTTTCCAAACACCTTATTAGTCTTAATATCCTGAAAGTAAACATCATTAGGACCAAAGATAGCATAGCAATTAAGATCAGAGGTTGTTTTCTTAACACTTAGCAAGTTTGAGGTGAATGTGGGCATATAGAAGGCTGTTGATTCTTTATTAAACAATTTCAGGTTTCCAATTCCTCTGATTGGTATCTTATCACCATTAGCTATTACTACATCTCCTAAAGCCGGTTTCATATTGATAAGTAGATTTTTGTCACTAATCATATGATGAGAAGCTCCTGAATCTACAATAAGTGGCTTAGTGAGATTTAGAGCTTGAAAAGAGTTACCAGAGGTATTAGCTTCCTTAAGTGCTTTTATCCGTGCATCAAAGTCCGATTTTCTAACGAATTCTTGTTGAAATGTTGCAAGGGCTTTCCCTTCTTCATTGGTTGGCGTGGATGAGCTAGTGCTAGCCTTGGATCTTGCCTCATGAGTTGCTTCTTGGGAGAGATTGGCCCTTGGTTGGTTTACCCATTTTGGCTTTAAGTGTGGATGGAGAATCCAACACTTGTCCTTAGTGTGGCCTTCTTTCTTGCAATAATCACAGAATCCTCTTCTTTCCCCACGGTTCAAGCCTCCTTTCTGGTAGGTGTTTGCCTTGTTGGCTGTGATGAGCTCTCCTTTGCCTCCAAAGAGGCCTAATGATCCTTGTTCCTTCTGAATCTTATTGCATACTTCTTTAAGACTTGGAAGAGTGTCTGACCTTAAGATGTGCTTGATAAGATCATTGTAAGCTGGGTTTAGAGTCAAGAGGAGTCCAAAGACCTTATCTTGCTCACGTCTTTCATTTAGCACCTTGGGATCCATGGTGCTTGGTCTAAGCATTTCAAGTTCAGCCCACAATGATCTGAACTTGCCAAAGTGTTGAGTGAACTCCATGTTTTCTTGAGTTAACTCATTAATGGCCTTCTTTACTTCAAAGACACGACTGAGATTGGAAGTGTTGCCATAAACATTTTGAAGTGTCTCCCATAACTCCTTGGCTGTCTCACAATAAGAATAAGCTTCAAGGAGAGATGCTTCAAGGGAGTTTTGGATCACGGATAGCACCAGTTGGTCTTCTTGAAACCACCAGTCTTTATTCATGATGGCGACTTCTTGGCCACCTTCTTCAGTTATGGCAATGGAAGTTTCACTCTTGAGGATGTGGCTCCATAAGCCACGGCTACACAACACTGTCTTGGTGGTTCTAGCCCATAAAAGGTAGTTGACCCCTTTCAGTGTCACTGGAACAACCACTCTTGAGCTTTCCATGGTGTTTACACACGTTTTAGTTTGAATTTGAGCTAGGAACCGTTGGGTATAGCTATTAACCACTAGATGAAAGAAAATGGTAAGGGTTTTGAGAAAGTGGTTTGTTTGGAAAGAGAGTTGAGTAGCTGAATTGAGGAATGAAGTGAGTAATTCTCAAGAAATAACCTATCCTAACCTCTCACAACTCAGCACCACTTGGTTTTGAGGATTGATTAATCTCAGAGTGAGTAGATTAGAAAAAGTTATTGCAAGAGTAGATTGAGAAAGTGGTTTGTTTGGGAAGAGAGTTGAGTAATTCTCAAGAAATAACCTATCCTAACCTCTCACAACTCAGCACCACATGGTTTTGAGGATTAATTAATCTCAGAGTGAGTAGATTAGAACAAGTTATTGCAATAGTAAATAGAGAATTTGCTTGATCAAAAACCAAGCTCTGATACCATGTTATAATTTGCAGAATAATAGTTAGAATAGGTAGGAGAGTTTCTGGGTTTATATTTGATAAGGGAAGAACAAGAGTGAGAATAATAGAGAGATTGTGAGACAGAGAGTATGGAAGGAGGATTCTATTTCCTTGATTGATTTATGGTGAGCATACAATGTATTTATACCCAAAGAATAGAGATAAGACAAATGCACTTCACCAAATAGTGAAAGTGACAGCTCCTAACAGCTAGAAATTCAAATTGGTTAAGCCAACATGTGACTCTTCCTTCCCTCTCCAAACCCACGCGTAGGAGAGCTTCTAGAAGGTGTCTTGGACAGTTTTGGGCTTGTTTGGGCTTACTTAATTCAGGCCTTGTGTTGCACATGTGTGGACATACCCTGGGCTTCATTATCTCAGCCTAATGCACAGACCTTGAACTTCTCATTTGGGCTTGGGCTTCATTAACTTTTTCAGCTTCAAGCCTAAGGCTTCAATCCAATACCAGCCACTTTACCAAAAGGGAAGAAGGCTGTAAGTTTAAAATGGATATTCACCATTAAGTATAAAAGCAATGGTGACATAGATAGGTATAAAGCTAGGTTGGTAGCTAGGGGTTTCACACAAACGTATGGGGAAGACTATAGGGATACCTTTGCTCCAGTAGCTAAACTTCACTCTGTTAATGTTGTTCTTTCTCTTGCTACTAACCTTGAATGGGATTTGTGGCAAATGGATGTTAAGAATGTTTTCTTACAAGGTGAACTAGAAGAAGAAGTTTACATGACACCACCACCAGGTTTGGAAGATGAAGTTGGTGGCGGCAACACACTCAGGCTGAGGAAAGCAATTTATGGTCTTAAACAATCCCCAAGAGCTTGGTACCATAAGTTGAATGTAACTCTTAGGGACAGAGGTTTCAAAAGGTCAGAAGTTGAACACACCCTGTTTACTCTTGAAAGTAAGGAAGGTATTGTGGTTATACTTATCTATGTGGATGATATAATCATATCAGGAAGTGATAAAGTTGGTATTGAATCAACTAAAGCCTATTTGAAAAGTGTTTTTGATATTAAAGATCTAGGTGAATTGAAATACTTCTTAGGAATTGAAATATGTAGATTCAAGGAAGGTCTCTTTTTATCTCAAAGGAAGTATATTGTGGATTTACTAACCTCCACAGGCATGTTTGAAGCTAAACCAGCTAAGACACCCCTTGAAGAAGGCTACAAGATAGAACCTGAGGGGGAGCTAGGAAATGACAAGTTTCATGATGCAAAATTGTATAGACAAGTGGTTCGTAAGCTTATTTACTTAACCATCACTAGACCTGACCTATGTTTTGCAGTAAATCAGGTATCTCAACACATGCAAGACCCAAGGACAAGGCATTGGGATCTGATCATTCGCATTTTGAGATATTTGCAAGGAACTAAGGAACAAGGTATATGGATGGGATGTAATAAGAACACAGAAGTTGTAGGTTATTGTGATGCAGATTGGGCAGGAGACAGGGAAGATAGGAGAAGCACAACTGGCTATTGCACTTTCATAGGAGGTAACCTTGTTACTTGGAAGACTAAGAAGCAAAAGGTTGTATCTTGTTCTAGTGCAGAAGCTGAATACAGGGCCATGAGGAAGCTCACAACAGAATGCATCTGGTTGAAGCAACTCCTCTTTGATATTTTAGGCGAGTGCTTAGAATCACCTATCACTGTCCATTGTGATAATCAAGTTGCTATACACATTGCTTCTAACTCTGTGTTTCATGAGAGAACCAAGCATATTGAGGTTGACTGCCATAAGGTAAGGGAAGCTATTGGAAATGGTACAATTCTACCTTGCTACACAAGGAGTGAAGATCAGCTAGCTGATGTGTTTACCAAGGCTGTAACCTTGAAGACAGGCGGTTCCATCTATCCTAGACTTGGTTTGATGTCTCTTCCACATCAGTGATCCCAACATGGAGTGTTATACTCTTTTTCCCTAGAAAAGGTTTTGTCCCAATTGGGTTTTCCTTCTTTAGGTTTTTAAAGAGGTAATACTTCATGGTTGCAAACTTAAGTATTCTCCATGACTTAAGCTTGAGGGGGAGTGTTGGAATGAAGAGGAATGATGAATGCAAACATAGGCTTGGAGGCGTCATAACTAAGTGAGAGTATCTTAGACTTGTGTAGGTTTAATGATATGTTTATCTCTGTATCCAAACATGTAATTAGACTATCTTAGTATCCAAACAAGTCTAGAATAGGATTAGTATAAATAGATGTCTCTCACTCACTTTCTATGCATGAAATTCATTTTTCTAAAATCTTAATAAAGATCATTCTCTTTTTTCTCTCTAATCTCTTTCTCTCTCAATCTCTGAATCTCATATTCTCTAAATCATCAAATCTTACATTAACGTCCATTTGCCACAGTTCCCATGACCGATTAGTAGCTAGAGAGAGGATCACTCTCACAGTTGGTAACTTGGCCACTGGAGCAAACGTGTCACCATAGTCTTGGCTATATGTTTGGGTGAAACCCCGAGCTACTAATCTGGCCTTGTACCGTTCAATGTCTCCAATACTCTTTTACTTGATAGTGAACACCCATTTGGAGCTCACCGCACGTTTGCCTTTAGGGAGGATGGATTCATCCCATGTGTGATTGCGTTCCATAGCTCCTACTTCATCAGCAACTGCATCGCGCCAAACCTTTAGTTGTGTGGCTTCCTCATATGATGAAGGGATGGAGTTTTGTTCAATCTTGCCAAAGAACGCTTGGTGGGCAGAGGGTACAAGGGCAAGAGAGCAAGTGGCCTGAATAGGATGAGCTATAGCCTGAATACACCCTGGTGTTGATCCAATTGGATGGATCCCGCCTAATTCTGGTGCTTCGTCTAAGAACTGGTGTGGTACCATAATTGCAACCAACTTCTTCATTTTTCACAGCAGTTTGTTCAGGTCCGGAGGGCTCTCCTCCAAGCGAGTGATCAGGTTGGACATATTGATGGTGTTCTGGTGGAGTAGATGAGGTCTGTAGAGTGGCTGGTTGATGATGGTCCGGTGGATGTGAGGATGGATTTGGTGGTGGATGTTCTGATGGTGGGAACGACCGGGGATAATCTAGGTGATCCAGAAGAAACCGGAGACTTGCTGCTTGGTCAGAGGGTTTTGCAAGGTCTTTCAAACTGTCCCAATCTTGTTTGCCATGATATCCTTGTTCTTCCAAGAACTTGACGTCCCGGGAGACCATGGTCCTATTAGTAGTGGGATCAAAACACTTATACCCTTTCTGACTAGAGGAGTAGCAAATGAAGATACACTTTGTGTTCCTAGCTTCCAGCTTGTTTCTTAGTTCTCCTGGTATCAAAACAAAACACACACATCCGAATACCCTAAGGTGATCAACCACTGGTGGGGTTTTGTTCAGTACCTGAAATGGTGATTGGTCATTCAACACTCGTGTAGGTATGCGGTTGATTAGATAACAGGCTGTCATGACTGCATCCCCCCGAAAATGTTTAGGCACACTAGTGTGGAACATCATGGAATGGGCCATTTTGTTGTGGGTTGTATGGGCAGCTAGTTTGATGCAGTATGCCATGTTTTTTGAGGTGGTCCTTAAATTGATGGCTAATGTATTCACCTCCATTATCTGTTCTCAAAATTTTGATGTTAGCTTGAAAGTGATTAGTCAAATAGTTTTGAAATTTTGTGAATGCTTCAAACACACGATCTTTAGATGGAAGTAAGGTGAGCCATGTATATTTTGATTTTTCATCTATGAATGTCACAAAGTATTTGTTGTTATCCCTAGATATACATGGTGAAGTCCAAACATCCGAATGAATTAGATCAAAACATTTCTCATAGATAGTAGTGGATTTAGGAAAGACAGATTTGCAATGTTTCCCTAGAATACAAGCTTCACAACTAGAATTCTCAAAAAAAACATTGGGTAACATAAGCTTTAGTGCACGAAAATGAGGGTGGCCTTATAAGTTTTAAGAGTTTTAGAGAGTTTTAGGGAGTTTAGGGAGCTAGAGAGATTTAGGGAGTTTAGAGAGTATGAGAAACATGTTTTATTATTCGAATTGCTTGAATACAAGTGAAGGCCTAAGAGGTCCTTTTATAGCAAAATAGATAAACCTAGATGATTCTACTTTAGGTAAAGAGGTGTGGACTCCTTTTGTGCTGGCGGCTCCTTTCCCCTTTTGTGCTGGCATGGGTGAGTCACCATGCCTTCTAGAAGATCCTACTTAGCCGTTTAACATCTCTTTCCTTTGGTAGAATGCATCTTCATTCCAACACTCCCCCTCAAGTTTAAATCATTGGTGAATGATTAAAACTTGGACACCAAGAGGATTCACTCATTAAAAACCTTAAAATGCAAAACCCAGTGGGACAAAAGCATTTTAAGGGAAAAAGAGTATGAATCCTTCTTGATAGGGAAGTTACTGGAATGGGAGAGATGTGAGTCCAAGCTTTGAATGAATGAACTCACAAACCTTTACACTTGCTGCCTTAGTGAATGTCTGCCAATTGATCAGAACTCTTGGTATAGCATGGAAGTATAATTCCTTGAACCACGACCTCTCTCACCTTGTGGCAGTCAACTTCAATGTGCTTAGTGTGTTCATGGAAGACAGAATTGGATGCAATATGAATGGCCGCCTGGTTGTCACAATGTATTGTGATTGGTGTATTGCTTTCAATGTTGAAGTCTTTGAGGAGAGCCTTTAGCCATATACACTCAGTGGTTAGTTTCCTCATGGCCCGGTACTGAGCTTCAGCACTTGAGCAGGATACTACCTTCTGCTTCATGGTCTTCCAAGTGACAAGATTTCCTCCTACAAAGGTGCAATAGCCTGTGGTTGATTTCCTGTCTTTCCTATCCCCAGCCCAATCAGCATCACAGTAGCCAACGATCTCAGCATTCTCATTCTTTCCCATCCAAACTCCTTGAGTGTAAGTCCCTTTAAGATATCTTAAGATGCGTTGAATCATCGTCCAGTGGTTCTTCTTAGGAGCTTGCATATACTGGCTCACCTGATTCACAGCAAAACATAAGTCAGGTCTTGTAATAGTTAAGTAGATGAGCTTACCAACAAGTTTTCTGTAGAGCTTAGGGTCTTCGAATGCTTCTCCTTCTGGCTCCCCCTCAGTTTCAACTTTGTATCCTTCCTCTAAGGGGTTTCTAACCGCCTTTGCCTCCATCATTCCTGCATTGGTTAGTAGGTCTCTAACATATTTTCTTTGTGAGATAAACAGTCCATCTTTAAACCTGCATACTTCAATGCCCAAGAAATACTTAAGTTCACCAAGATCTTTTATATCAAACATAGACTTAAGGTATTCTTTTGTATAAGCAATTCCTACCTTGTCATTCCCTGAGATGATAATATCATCTACATATATGAGAATGACAACTATACCTTCTTGACTGTGGAGGGTGAACAAGGTGTGATCGGATTCAGATCTCCTAAAGCCTCTGTCTCTGAGAGTAACATTCAACTTGTGGTACCAGGCTCTAGGAGACTGCTTTAGCCCGTAAATTGCCTTTCTTAGTCTTAGGACTTTCCCTGGTGCAACAGAGTCTTCTAATCCAGGTGGTGGAGTCATGTAGACTTCTTCTTCTAGTTCTCCTTGTAGGAATGCGTTTTTGACATCCAT
This sequence comes from Streptanthus diversifolius, assembly GCA_039880935.1. Classification (NCBI taxonomy): domain Eukaryota; kingdom Viridiplantae; phylum Streptophyta; class Magnoliopsida; order Brassicales; family Brassicaceae; genus Streptanthus; species Streptanthus diversifolius. The sequence goes on from JAXGFM010000005.1 coordinate 5,074,054, forward strand.
TTGCCATAGCTCCCATTCCAAGTTTGCAGCTAGAGAGTGGACCACCCTGATTGTGTGCATCTTTGCCACTGGGGCAAATGTGTCTCTATAGTCATCTCCATAGGTTTGTGTGAAGCCTCTTGCGACTAGTCTAGCCTTGTGCCTTTCAATCTCTCCATTGCTTTGGTACTTAATAGTGAAGATCCATCTGGAGCTAACAACCTTCTTTCCCTTAGGTAAGTCTGACTCATCCCATGTATGATTCTTTTCCATTGCTTTCCTTTCATCTGTTACAGCATCCCGCCAGACCTTAATGTACTTTGCTTCATCATAGCTTCTAGGCACAGATTCTTGATCTAAGCTTCCAATGAACACTTGATGGCCTTGAGGGATTTGTACTAAGGAGCACAAGGCTTGAGCAGGGTGAGCTACCGCATTATTATTGAAGTAAACCCTGGTATTCTTCCAGTTCTCAGCTGGAAATCTTTGCCGAGTACTTCTTCTGAGTTCAAGAGGAGCTTGATTTTGGATGGGAGCTTGAGTGCTTTGTGAACTTGATTCATCTTCTGAGCCTTGAGTACTTCCTGTTCTATCTTCTGAGCCTTGTCTATTATCCTCAGTCTCTGCCTGTTCTTTCTCCGGTCCTGAATCCATGTGATCAACAATTGAATCCTCTTGATCATGACCAGAGAATTGTTGCTCCCCCTCAGGAATAAGAGGATGAAGGGGATGATGGCTAGGGGAGCCGTGAGGTGAGGAAATGCCAAGTCCTTCTAATATCTTCCTTAAGTTCTCAGCTCGATCAGAAGAGTGGGAAGAGATGTCCTTGATTGAATCCCATGTCCCTTCTTCAAAATAACTTGTAGTTTCTAAGAACTTAACATCCCGTGAGATGAGAACACGATTTGTCTCAGCATTGTAGCATTTATATCCCTTCTGTGTCGTGGAATAGCCCAGGAACATGGCTTTAGTGCTTTTGGCATCTAGTTTTGTCCTTTGTTCTCCTGGAATCAACACATAGCAAACACACCCAAAAACTCTAATATGATCAAGTTGAGGTTTAGACTTTGTAAGTACCTCGAATGGGGATTGATCTAGTAATGTCTTGGTTGGAATACGATTGATCAGGTAGCAAGCTGCAAGTAATGCATCTCCCCAGAAACGTTTAGGCACCTTCATATGAAACATCAAAGCTCGAGTGACTTCCATGAGGTGCCGGTTCTTTCTTTCAGCAACACCATTCTGTTGGGGGGTATAGGGGCAACTTGTTTGATGCTCAATTCCATGTTTGTTGAGGTAATGTTTGAATGCTTGGCTAGTATACTCTCCCCCATTGTCTGATCTAAAACACTTAACCTTTGCATCATACTGGTTAGTCACATATTTATTAAAGCTCATAAATGCTTCCAGAACTCTACCCTTAGATGGCATTAAGGTTATCCAAGTGTATTTAGATTTCTCATCAATAAAACTAACAAAGTATTTCTGATTATATCTAGATAAACATGGTGCAGTCCATACATCAGAGTGAACAAGATCAAAGCAATTGGCATACATTGTTTGAGACTTAGGAAAAACAGACCTACAGTGTTTTCCTAGGATACAAGCTTCACATAAATCATTATTGAAAGACATCCTAGGAAACATTATTTCTAGAACTTTAAAATGAGGATGACCAAGCCTGGCATGCCATAAACCACCATTCATTTTAGAATTATTCAAATTGGAAAAGCAAGTAACTAAGCGGTTGGGAGAGAGGTCTTCAAGCACATATAAATCGTTTCTTGTAACACCTTTTCCAAGAACCTCTTGAGTTTCAATATCCTGAAACACAAAGTCATTAGGCCCAAAAATAGCATGGCAATTTAAATCAGTTGTGGCTCTTTTGACAGATAGTAAATTTGAGGTGAATGATGGCATGTAAAAGGCACGAGTTTCTTTGTTAAATAGCCTAAGATCTCCTACTCCTTCTATTGGCACATTAGTACCATTTGCAATCAAAACATTTCCTATGGCTGGTTCAACATTTTTAATCAGGTTAAGATCACTTATCATATGGTGAGATGCTCCTGAGTCTACTATCAATGGTTTAGACTTAGTGAATGCATTAAATGAGGCATGTAGTGATCTACCAATGACGGCATTACCAGAGTTATCTTTGAAGGCTTTGATGAGAGCCTCAAGGTCGGACTTCTTGACATACTCAGACTGAGCTGATTGATAGGACACTATTTGAGCTGGTTGAACTTGAGTACCGCCACTTGTCCCGGATGAGTTTGATGAACTTGCTGGAGCATTGGTAAGTTGGTAAGGAAGGCCTTTCTTGTGGTAATGACCTATCTCCTGTGTGTAGTGAGCTCTGGGAACTTCCTTCCATTTGCTAGGTTTTAAGTGTGGATGAAGAATCCAACACTTTTCTTTGGTATGCCCTTTCCTTTTACAGTGATCACACATCATGTTCTTCTTGTCTTCCGGCTTGTAGAACCCTTTGTTGGCAGTAATTGTTTCTTCTTCTTGCTTGTAGATGACCTTATGTGCTGTGATTAACTCTCCTTCTTTCCAAACAAGCCATTTGATCCACATTCCTTCTGAATTTGAGAACATACATCTTCAAGGGAGGGAAGCTTGTCTGACCGCAGGATATGTTTGATAAGATCATTGTAGGCTGGACTTAAGATCATGAGGAGGCTGAACACCTTGTCCTGCTCTCGCCTTTCTTTGATAACTTCTGGATCAAAGGATGTTGGTCTAAGCATGTCAAGTTCTGCCCAAAGAGAACTGAATTTCCCAAAGAGAATGTGAAATCTGAGTCATCTTGGTTGAGGTTGTGGATTGCCTGCTTGACTTGGAAGATGCGAGTCAGATTTGAGGTGTTCCCATAAACCTTTTTGAGGATTTCCCAAAGTTTCATTGAGGTTTCACAATGAGAGTAAGACTCAAGTATAGGTTCATCTAATGAGTTTTGGAGAATGGAGAGAACATAGAGGTCTTCTTGGTGCCATTTCCTTTCATCAGTTATCACCATTTCTTCTCCATCCTCATTTTGGATCAGACAAGGTGGAGCTTCATTAAACAGTAGGTGGTCCCCAAGACCTCTTCCTCCTAAAGCACTTTTAATCATCCGAGACCATAACACATAGTTAAGGCCTTTGAGAATCACTGGGACAGAGATTTGCCGAGAGTTTTCCATACTTCAAGCTTTTGAGGACCGTACAATAATGGAAGTTGATGCTTGAGACCCACGTTTGAGTTGAGTCTGACCAGGGAAGAGAATAGCTTGAAGGAGAAACTTGGGATGAGACGATTTTATCTTGAAATGAGCTGCCTTTAGCTTGGTTCAGCTTTCCTTTCACAAGCGATTTATAATCAGTACGGATGAAACACCCACTCTTCGCGGTTAGTGTTCAGGACTTCTTCTTTGAGGATTCAAGAGTTTAGCCTGTGGATAAACCTCCTGAACTGAAGAAAGACCAGAAAGGAGTTGCCTTTGATGAGTGGGAAAGGAGGTGTACGGACCACTGGGTTTTGGGAGCGAGCGCGGAGAAGACGAGTACGGCCTGAGATTATAGAGCGCAAGACTTGGTCTTTTAAACCACCGGTTGTTTCTACAGAAAGGGTGAGTCTTTTTCACCTTCCTTGGAACAGAAATGACTTGGACCGAGAGCTTCTGGGAGACTTGGTCCGTACAAAAATGGCGAGACCAAGAGAGCCGTACAACAATGGTGAAGAGAGATAGCTAAGAAACTAAGCAACTAAGACACAAGATATAACCACATCTAATCTTCCTGAACCCATCACCCATGGATCTGGGGATCTTAAATCTCAGAGAGGATAGATTAAGACATGTTTATCTTCAAGGTAAGTGCTTGATTCTTAGCTTTGGATTCGAATGAAAAAGAAGGAAAAGAAATTTGCGGATTATGAAGGATGAAAGAGCAAATGCTCTGATACCATATAAGTTTTAAGAGTTTTAGAGAGTTTTAGGGAGTTTAGGGAGCTAGAGAGATTTAGGGAGTTTAGAGAGTATGAGAAACATGTTTTATTATTCGAATTGCTTGAATACAAGTGAAGGCCTAAGAGGTCCTTTTAAAGCAAAATAGATAAACCTAGATGATTCTACTTTAGGTAAAGAGTTGTGGACTCCTTTTGTGCTGGCGGCTCCTTTCCCCTTTTGTGCTGGCATGGGTGAGTCACCATGCCTTCTAGAAGATCCTACTTAGCCGTTTAACATCTGTTTCCTTTGGTAGAATGCATCTTCATTCCAACAGGCCTAACCTAGCATGCCACATTGCATCAAGTTTAACCGAAAAACATGAATTAAAAGAAACAGATAGTGAACTACTAAGAGAAGAAATGTCTTCCAAGACATATAGATTGTCTTTAGCTACTCCTTTTCCAAGCAGCTTCATGCTTTCAATATCCTGAAAGTGAACATTGTTAGGACTGAATATGGCATAACAATTTAGATCAGTAGTGGCCTTCTTTATTGATAATAGGTTAGAGGTAAAACTAGACATAAATAGAGCTTTGGAATCTTTATTAAATAGCTTAAGATTGCCTATTCCTTTGACTAGTATTCTTATTCCATTTGCTATCTCTACATTACCTAGAGCCGGTTCTAGATTGCTTAATAGGTCATGATTGCTTATCATGTGGTGTGAAGTTCCTGAGTCAAAAACTAAAGTCTGACTAGGTCTATGAGAGTAGAGAGAGATACCAGACTCCTTGAGGGAAGCAATGGATTGGAGAATGACATCCAGGTCTGATCTTCTCATTACATCATTTGGTGATGGTGTAGAGGAGTTTTTAACACTAGCGGTCATAGCGTCCCCATCTTCATATCTTCTTGATGGACCAGCTTGTCCTGGTTCATTGGGTGTTATCTGGCTGAGGTTTGCCTTAGACCCCCCTTGAAAGTGATTGGTAGGTGGCCTTGGTGTGCTTGGTCTGAGATGAGGATGGAGAATCCAGCACTGCCCCTTGTTGTGTCCCTTTCTTTTGCAATGGTCACATATCCATGCTTTCTTATCTTCATTTTCGAACATGACCTTGTTGGCTGTAGGGAGTTCACCTCTTCCACCAAAGAGACCATGCGAACCTTGCTCTTTTTCAATTTGAGCACACACTTCATCAAAGCTTGGGAGTTTGTCTGATCTTAGGAGATGTTTGATTAGGTCGTTGTACATGGTATTCAAGGTGAGTATAAGGCTGAACACTCGATCTTGTTCTTTTCTTTCAAGTATAACTTCCTGGTCCACGGTGATAGGCCTAAGTACTTCTAGCTCTGCCCATAAGGCTTGATACTTTCCCAGATGTTTAGTAAAGTCTCCATCTTCCTGGTTGAGTTTGGTAAGCGACCTTTTTATCTCAAATACCCTGGTTAGGTTAGACACATTGCCATACACATTCTTAAGAGTTTCCCAGAGATCCCTTGCGCTTTTACAATAGGAATAGGCTTCAAGGATGGAAATCTCAAGAGAACTTTGAAGTATGGCCAACACGGTTTGGTCTTCTTGGAACCATTTGGTTTCCTCAGCTAGAGCCACCGTTTCTTCTTTTTCTGTGGAGTCTTCCTTTGGTGCAAGAGCTTTGTAAGTGTGCTCCCAAAGTCCGCGGCTACACAACGCGGTCCTTGCTGTCCTGGACCACAGCAAGTAGTTTTGTCCCTTAAGAATGATGGGAATGACGAGTTGTTTGTTGTTTTCCATGGAGGTTTCTTTGAAATTTCAAATTTTCAACCGGATGTACCGATGGGTAATGCTATTGTCCAATGGTTAAAGGGAAATGGCTCGGAGTTTAAGAACACGGCTTATGGGAAAGTGAAGTTTGGGAAGTGAATTTCACAATGAACTGAGTAATCTCAAGAAATAACCAATCCTACCTTCTCACAACTCAGCACCAAATGGATGTTTGAGGATTGTTACAATCTCAGAGTGAGTAAGATAGGATAGTTTATTTGAAGAGTTGGTATGTAGTACACACCTAGGGGAGTTCGATCGTGAGTTTGGCTTAGGTTGTATAAAAGAAGGTTTGCTATTACCCAACGGTTAATAGCAGCTGAACCCAGATTTTATGTGTTCTTGAGTGAGAAGATGAGTGAGGCCGTGAGTGTTCAGAGAGTATAGGAGAGTTTAATGAGAGTTTATGGACCAAATTTCTCTGATACCATGTTGAATTTGTGGAAAGAATAAGGAAAGAGTATGGTGACTAAGAGAATGTAATGGAGAAACAAAGAGAATGAAGAAGAATCGACATTGAGAATAAAGGGGAAGAAGAGTATATTGAAAAAGGTATCTGATACAATGTGGGAAGTTGCCTTAATATAGGCAAAGGATTACACAAGGAAATTCAAATGTGACAGTGACTTTGGGAGTGTTAAAATTGAAGAATGAATAGAATGCTGATTGATGAATGAAGAATGAAGAAAGAATTTGCAGAGAATGAAAGTATTGTATAGAATGAGAGAGTTTTAAGAATATAAGAGAATGAATGTATATTTCGAAATGAGGAGTACAAGGAGTATTTATAGGTGATTACATGACTTGTGTTTTATCAATTCTTAATACACGCCTAAAACCTAAGTACACTTTTGATTTAGCTAGTCTAAAACTTCATTTATTCTAACACTCCCTCCTCAAGCTTAACTATGATGAATGGTTAAGCTTGGACAAACTATAGGAAATCACCTCATTAAAAATCTCAAAGTGTAAAACCCAATTGGGACAAAAACAACTTTGAGGGAAAAAGAGTATGATCCCTATAGTCTATTGGACATGAATAACAAAGAGAGCTCTTAGCCTAAGATAAGTGATTGCGAATCAGGTGATAAGAGAAGGAAGATAACTACATGAGTGATAAGAAAGGAAGCAGTGTGCGTGTGATAGTAACCTAGCTAGCTTTCTATTTAAGGGCTGTGTAGCCACTCTTTGTAAATAACAATGAAGTAATCGAATTCTTCTTTTATGGCTAATACACTTATGCACACCTATTCTCTCATTGTTCATTCTTAAACTTTCATTCATAATCTTATAAAACTATCATGGTATCAGAGCAAGTTTGATTCTTTCATAAACTTCCGCACACTCTCATTCTTCTTCACCCTTTGTTTCTTTCTACATCGTGTGTTTCTTGCATTTCTCAAACACTTTCACTAAGATAACTATGGCTGTGTCTATCTTCTCTGAGATCTAAGATCCTCAGAACCATGGGTGATGAGTTGAAGAAGGCTAGGTGTGGTTATCTTTAGTGCTAAGTGTTTTGCGAAGTTTTGCGTGTTCTTCCACCATTGTTGTGTGACTTTTATTAGAATGGTGAAGAATTGAGAGAGATTTAGAAGAGAGATTGAGAGAGAATAAGAGAAAATCAAATTGAAGAATAATATGTGTATGTATCTAATACTCGAGTACAATCCCCTTTATATAGGGGTTTCCATGACAAAGTATTTAATCACTCTTAATACATGACTACATACTCGTTGTACACTCTAAGTCTTCTTAAATTCTAAAACTCCCCCTCAAGCTTAACTATGATGAATGGTTAAGCTTGGACAACATATACGAGATCACCTCATTAAAAACCTCAAAGTGTAAAACCCAAAATGGGACAAAAACAACTTTGAGGGAAAAAGAGTATGATTCCTATAGTAAGAGGATTACCCAGGAATTCCAGTTAGTCCAAGTCTTGGTAGAATAGACTCACACACTTTAGTAGTAGCCGCTTTAGTAAAAACATCTGCCAATTGATCTGAGCTTCTTGTATAACAAGGTAAAACAATTCCTTGTTCAACCGTCTGCCTTACCTTGTGGCAATCTACTTCAATATGTTTAGTTCTCTCATAGAACACTGAGTTGGAGGCTATGTGAATAGCTGCTTGATTATCACAATGCATAGTGATAGGTCTTGAATCTTCAATTTGCAAATCCTTAAGAACAGCCTTGATCCAGATTAGTTCATTTGTGAGTTTCTTCATGGCTCTATACTCAGCTTCAGCACTAGAACATGAGACCACCTTCTGTTTCTTGGTCTTCCAAGTCACAAGATTTCCTCCCACAGAAGTACAATAGCCTGTTGTTGATCTTCTATCATTCCTATCACCAGCCCAATCAGCATCACAATAACCTACTATCTTTGTGTTTTTGTTGCAGCCCATCCATATGCCATGATCATAAGTGCCTTTCAAGTATCTTAGCACTCTCTCTAACATCTCCCAGTGCTTAACAGTCGGTGATTGCATATGTTGTCTCACCTGGTTTACTGCAAAACAAATATCAGGTCTAGTAAGTGTAAGATAGATAAGCTTACCTACCAATCTCATATACTGTTTCGGATCTTCATAGAGAAGATCTCCAGCCTCCCTTTCATTAGCCGCTTTGTAGCTGTCTTCAATAGGGGTGCTAATAGGTTTTGCATCCTTCTTTCCTGTTTCATTCAACAATTCCAATACATACTTTCTTTGGGACAAGAATAAACCTTCTTTAGACCTACATATCTCAATTCCTAAGAAATATTTCATCAAACCAAGATCCTTAATATCAAACTTAGACTTAAGATATGCTTTAGTCTCTTGAATACCTTCCTTGTCACTACCTGTGATAATAATGTCATCAACATAGACTAATACCACAATTATACCTAAACAACTAGGAAAAGTAAACAGAGTATGATCAACTTCAGATCTTCTAAAACCTCTATCTCTTAAAGTCATACTGAGTTTATGATACCAGCCTCTTGGAGATTGCTTTAATCCATAGATAGCTTTCCTTGATCTCAGGACATTGCTATCAACCACTAAGCCTTCTAAACCAGGAGGCGGTTTCATGTACACTTCTTCCTCTAGCTCTCCTTGAAGGAATGCATTCTTCACATCCATCTGCCACAACTCCCATTCAAGATTAGTAGCAAGAGAAAGTACAATCCTTACAGTGTGAAGCTTGGCTACTGGAGCAAATGTATCACCAAAGTCTTCACCATATGTTTGAGTGAAGCCTCTTGCTACAAGTCTGGCCTTATATCTTTCAATCTCACCATTACTATTATATTTAATAGTAAACACCCATTTAGAACTTACTGCTTTCTTACCCTTAGGCAAGTATGATTCATCCCAAGTGTGATTTCTTATCATAGCTTCTTTTTCATCTTGAACAGCATCTCTCCATTCCTTCAATTCCATAGCTTCCTCATATGTGTTAGGAATTTTATTTTGATCTAAAGAACTTATGAATACCTGATGTTCCTTTGGGAAATGAGCAAACGAACAAGTAACTTGAATAGGATGTCCTACTGCTTGAGCATTGTAGTAGACCCTAGTGTTAATCCAGTTGGCAGGATCTTTCCTTACCCTTGTGCTCCTTCTTAACACTTGAGGAGATTCAACAACCGCTACTTCATCATCAGCTTCAGCTCCTGTACCCTGTAACTCTTGGACATAGGCTTGATCGTGAACTACTGGTATACTTACATTCTCCCCCTCATGATCAGGACTAGGATCCATGCTTAAAGAAGAAGAACCCGGATCAAACTCCCCCTGGACATGACCTTGCCCTATCCCTCGACCTATGCCAGGCCTGCCAAGAATCGGATCATTTTCACTCACAGTCGGTCCTATACCTCTTGTGGCCGGTCCATGGTTATCAGAAGGCCCAATATTCACACTGGTCTCCGGATCATTTTGAAATGGCGTCTGAGGATTTGAAACCTGTGCTGGTCCAGAAGCTATAGTCCTGGAAATATCAAAACTTTCCAACAACTTTCGAAGATACACATTCCTATCAGTATTAGAATTAGACAAACTCTTTATGTTTTCCCAAGTTCCATCAATGTAAAATGACTGGTTTTCCATAAACTTTACATCTCGAGAGATCAAAACCTTTTGCAATTCAGGATCATAACACTTATAACCTTTTTGGGTTGATGAGTAGCCCAAAAACACTGCCTTGGTACTCTTCTCATCCAGTTTATTCCTTTTTCCACCTGGTACTAAAACAAAGCACACACAACCAAACACTTTCAAACTGCCATGGACGTCCCAATAAGAGATGGCCAGCTTGCATTGGAACCACATCACATACAACTTGGTCACTGTACCTGCCTATGCTAAAGGAGATGTTAACCTGTTCAGAAATTTGTAACTCGGACTTGTCATTGAGCCACCTCAACTTGTAAGGGTTAGGGTGTTTAGTTCTCTCAAGACCGATTTTCTCAACCATGTATAAACTAGCTGCATTGGTGCATGATCCTCCATCAATTATAAGGGAACATACCTTTCCTTGGATTGTGCATTTGGAATGGAAGATATTCTCACGCTGAGCAACTTCCTCAGGTTCTACTCTAGAGTTAAGAACTCGCCTCATCATGAGTAGTTCTCCCATGTCTGCATACTCCACATCACTGTCTCCAGGCTGGGGTAGCTCTTCTTCATCCTCTCCTTGGGACTCATAGTCGCCTGAAGGAGTGATGATCATCACTCTCTGGTTTGGGCACTCTCGCGATATGTGCCCCCTTCCACTGCACTTGAAGCACACAATGTCTCTGCTCCTTTGGGGTTTGGAAGACTGAGCCATAGCTGGTGGTTGATTGGAGCCGGTCCTGGGTGTATTTGTATTGTCAATGTTTCTTCCCTTGAACCGTGAATAAGCTTGTACTCCATTGCCTTTGTCAAACGGTTTGGGAGTTGAACTCCAGGTTGCTTTAGGCCGGTTAGTGGTAGCTATTGTCTTACTCTTGTTCTGCTGCTCTACTTGGGTTGCAAGGTGTAGAAACTCTCCAAGATCATGGTAGGTCTGCCTCTCAACTTTCCGTGCTATCCTCTCCTGCAAACCATCAAGAAACTGAGCCATTAGACTCTCCAATGAGTCTTCAATTTCCAAGCGGTTTCTCAGGTGCTCAAACTCAAAGTATTCTTCCACACTCTTTGCTCCTTGAGTTAAACGTCTAAATCGCCTCTGCAACTCTCGGTGGAAGTGGGGTGGAACGTAGCGTCTCCTCATAACATGTTTGAGCTCTTCCCACGCCATTATGCCTGGGTATCTATGCCTTCTCCTCTCAGCTACTTCTCTATCCCACCAGGTCAAGGCATGATCCGTAAATTGGGCTGTAGTTAAAGCCACTCTCCTTGGGTCGGTGTATCTGTAGTACTCGAAGATGTGTTCCATCCTTCTCTCCCAATCAAGATAGGCTTCTGGATCAACTCTCCCAGCGAATGTTGGAGGATTCAACTTAACATCAGGCGGGGGTGGAGGTGGTGGTCGGACAGGATTCTCCTCTTCTTGCGGTTCTCGCATCCGTGGTCCTTGATGCACGGGCGGTGGCACTGCATGATCTCCATAGGAAGCTCCTCCTCCTCTCCAAGAAGACTCAGGTATGTCTGGTATTGGATAAGGGGCCGGTCGCTCCATACGGTCTACTCTAGAGGTGAGTTGGGTCAATTGTGCATTAATGTTAGCCAGCATCTGAAGCATAGCATTGTTGACATCTCCTTGATCAGATTCTTCAGACATGGTTGCACCTTGCAATGAAAGAAAAATTTTACAAACAGAAATTAGGTGAGAAAAGATTTGTTAGAATTTTTTTTTTTTTTAATCTATGCAATCTTAGTTTTTTTTTTAATCTAATATTCCTAACAACCTATATCCTAAAAATTCTAACAATCTAGATTCTAAAAATCCTAACAACATAGATCCTAAAAATCCTAACAATCTAGATTCTAAAAATCCTAACAATCTAGATTCTAAAAATCCTAACAATCTAGATTCTAAAAATCCTAACAACCTAAAAAAAAAATCCTAACAACCTAGATTCTAAAAATCCTAACAACCTATATCCTAATAATCCTAACAATCTAGATTCTAAAAATCCTAACAACCTAACAAGATTCTTGGTCCAGTTCGATGTTAGGCTAGGGTTTTCTAAATTTTTTTTTTTTTTTTCGAGAAATCTAGCAACACAAAAGTTAGAATTCACTCCAAATTGGTGAAACACACAATCTAGAGATGCAAAAATTCGACTAACAACCAACTAGGGTTCTTATTCAATTCGAATATGATAGATGCTAGGGTTTTTTTTATTATTATTAAAAGTTTGATAAATCAATAAAAGATGAAATAAAAGATAGGTTTAGACACTCTCTGAGATGTAGAATCTTCAGCTCTGATACCAGATGATGCAAGCTTGGAGAATCTCACAGGCTAGGCGCACAATTAGGCAAACAAGGAAGCTTGTAATCTGAAGAAGGTGTTGTGCAAGAACAAGGGAGAAGCTCTCCAAGTTGTGGCACGGTTTTGGGGAGAGGAATTGGACCACACGAGGTATGGGGATTCTCGTGATACACCAAGAGATCCTTCAAGGTTGAATGAGTTTTCTCTAACCTGCTGGCGGCTGAGAGAGAGAGAGAGAGAGTCGATTTTTCTATTAGGTAAAGACTTGTGTTTATTCCATTAGATGGCTTAGGTATTTATAATAACCTAAGCCTAAAAAAAAACAACAGGAAGTTTTTAAAATAAAAAACAACATGAAGTTCAAGCCAAATTAAAAACAACAAGTAGTCTAAAAACCCTAACACTTAAATGGCAAGAAGTCCTAAAACACATAGAATGTTTTTGGGTCTTCTTAGTGGTGATCTTCAGCTCCTGATTATTCCAAGACTTGTGAAAGATGAATGATGGTGAACAAGTCTTGAATTGCACACTAGAGGTGTTGCCTCATTAAAACCCTCTTTGGAAAACCCTGTGGGACAAAACCAAAGATAGGAAAAAGAGTACAACTCTCTAGCATGTCTTTTGTGCCTTTACCTTAGAGAGATGGTAAAGACACCAGAAGCTGATGTCTCTTGACTGAGGAGCCTCCATGGCTCATGTGATGCTGCAAACAAGCTGCGGTTTGCTGGATCTTCCTCCTTTTGCGTGTGAGTTGATGAGGAAGGCATTTGGTGGAGTGGTTCTTGGGTGATCATGAAGTCTACAAACTGGCTGAATTTATGACCAATAGACCGGGCTTTGAGGCGTGTTAATGGACCTTCTGGAACTCTGGGAATGATAGTCTCCAAGGTCGGCTCATCATCTAGCTTGGAGTGATCAATGTCCTCATCAGTTGTGATTGCAAATGGAGTTAATGTTCCAATTAAAGGAGTAGGCAAGCTTAAGTTGTTTGATAAGGAATCTAAAGCCTTTTATATGCCTTCTTTTACATCCAATTTACTGTCTGTTAAAAGAGCTACTACTGACTTGAATTGTCAAGCTATCTTTGGTCCTAATGATTTTTACTTTCAGGATATTGAAACAAGTAAGAAGTTTGGCCAAGGAACTACAAGGAATGACTTGTATGTACTAGAAGCTTTATCTGATTTCTCTTTGGTTCAACCGTGTGCTAATAATGTTGATATGACTCTAAATGTTGAATTGTGGCATGCTAGAATTGATTGTACCTGGAATAAAATTGCTTAATAACATTTGTGAATCTTGTATTCTTGGAAAGCATAGTAGAACTGTCTTTGAACAATCATCTGATGCTTATGATAATTGCTTTGATTTGGTACATTCTGATGTTTGGACATCTCCTTTTCCTTCTATAGAAAACCAAAAGTATTTTGTTACCTTCATTGATGAAAAATCTAAGTATACTTGGGTGACATTGCTTAACTCAAAGGATAGAGTGTTTGATGCTTTTCTTAACTTTCAGACATATATTACTAACCAATATAATGCCAAGATAAAGATTTTTAGGACAGTCAATATAATACCAAGCATGGCATTGAACATCAAACAAGCTGTCCTTACACTCCACAACAAAATGGAGTAGCTGAGAGGAAAAACAGCCATTTGATGGAAGTTGTGAGAACATTGATGTTTCACAAGAAGGTTCCCAAACGTTTTTGGGGAGATGCATTACTAGCTGCATGTTACTTATTCAATAGAACTCCAACTAAAGTTCTAGATGATTTGTCTCCCTTTAAGGTACTACACAAAACTAAGCCTACTATTGATCATCTAAGAGTTTTTGGGTGTGTTTGTTTTGTCTTAGTTCCAGGAGAGCTTAGGAATAAACTGGAGCCAAAAAGTGAAAGATTTGATGATTGAGAGAATTTGAGATTTAGAGATTAAGAGAGATTGAGAATGATCTTTTATTAAGATTTTTAGAAAATGAGTTTCATACTTACAAAGTGAGTGAGAGACATCTATTTATACTAATCATATTCTAGACTTGTTTGGATACAGAGATAGTCTAATTATATGTTTGGATACAGAGATAAACCTATCATTAAACCTAAACAAGTCTAAGATACTCACTTAGATAAGTCGCCTACAAACCTCTTGTTTGCACTCATCACTCCACTTCATTCCAACACTCCCCCTCAAGCTTAAGTCATGGAGAATACTTAAGCTTGCAGCCATGAAGTATTACCTCATTAAAAACCTAGAGAAGAAAAAAAAACCAATTGGGACAAAACCTTTTCTAGGGAAAAAGAGTATAACACTCCATGTTGGGATCATTGATGTGGAAGAGACATCAAACCAAGTCTAGGGTAGATGGAACCGCCTGTCTTCAAGGTTACAGCTTTGGTAAACACATCAGCTAGCTGATCTTCACTCCTTGTGTAGCAAGGTAGAATTGTACCATTTCCAATAGCTTCCCTTACCTTATGGCAGTCAACCTCAATATGCTTGGTTCTCTCATGAAACACAGAGTTAGAGGCAATGTGGATGGCAGCTTGATTATCACAATGGACAGTGATTGGAGATTCTAAGCACTCGCCTAAAATATCGAAGAGGAGCACAAACATCCTCAAGACTTGGTAGCTTATCTTCCCTGAGAATATGTTTTATCAAGTCAGTGTATGAATTGTTCAAATTCATAAGCAGTCCAAACACCTTATCTTGCTCTCTTCTTTCAAGAAGAGTTAGGGATCAACTGAGACTGGTCTAAGCATCTCCAGCTCTGCCCACAATGCTCTGAATGATCCATAGTGTTTAGTAAACTCAATATCTTCCTGTTTAAGCTCATTCAAAGCTTTCTTGACCTCAAAAATTCTTAAGAGGTTAGTTGTATTGCCATATACTGTTTTTAAAGTCTCCCATAGTTCCTTAGCATTAGAGCAATAAGAGTAAGCTTCCAAAAGAGAACTAGCTAGAGAGCTTTGAAGAATAGCTAATACCATTTGATTTTTCTGGAACCATAGGGTTTGTTCAGCATTACCATCCTGAGCTTCCTCCTCAGTTAACATGTAAGCCGGTTGTTGAATATGATTCCACAACCCTTTGCTACACAATGTGGTCCTCATTGTCCTGGACCAAAGCAAGTAGTTTGCTCCTTGGAGCATGATGGGAGCCTTCATTTGTGGATGCAGCTCCATTTGAATCGATCTTAGGCCTGCACAATCAAGAACAACCAGACCACGCCACACACACGAGAAAACAAACACGAAGACCACAAACGCTTGACAAGAAACCAGGATCAATCAGATAACCTCCTGCCTATCCTTTAGTAACTTGTCCAACAGACCTAAACTACTTCAATTCTAGAGATCCAGGTGATAAACAGCTTCAGATATCAAAAAAAAATGAAACAACCGTTTCCCGCCATATCTAGTTTGAATCGAATGTTACTTATAATGCAAGTAACCCAATCTTGAGGATTAAAAACCATAGGATTGTAACCAAATCTCCAGAACTTCGTCACAAGATCTTAAACTAAGATTGGATCACTCAGGAATCAAGGATGATCAAGGGAAAAATGAAGAACAAAGTCAAATACCCACGGTTGCGCGAAAACGGACCGATTTCAAAAAAACGAAGAGATTGATCACAAAACTTGAAATTGAGCTGAACGGACCTCCCGATTCATCATCTTGATCCAATTTTATTGAGGTTTGGCTTTGGCATCACAAGATTTGACGAAGAATTGAAGAAGAAATTGAAGATTGAAACCCAGGAACTCACGGCGATACGATCGCGAAACCGCCGATGGAAGAATCTTGATAACTTTTGATTCAAGCAACCAAATTTGATGAAATCACCGAAGAAATCCACAGAGTTCGCCGGAGAATCGTCCTGGATAAAGAATCTGGAAAGAAATAGAGAGTTCTTGCAGTTGATGATCGACGAACACCGGAACTTCCGCAACGGACTTCCCTTCGAGGCTGGATTGTGATCGCGAGTCAGAAACAGAGAGTTTTCGAAATTCTTGTGCCAGTTTGATCAAACCTGGCTCTGATACCATGAAAGATTTGATGATTGAGAGAATTTGAGATTTAGAGATTGAGAGAGATTGAGAATGATCTTTTATTAAGATTTTTAGAAAATGAGTTTCATACTTACAAAGTGAGTGAGAGACATCTATTTATACTAATCCTATTCTAGACTTGTTTGGATACAGAGATAGTCTAATTATATGTTTGGATACAGAGATAAACCTATCATTAAACCTAAACAAGTCTAAGATACTCACTTAGATAAGTCGCCTACAAACCTCTTGTTTGCACTCATCACTCCACTTCATTCCAACAAAAAATATCAAGGCTATGTTTTTAGGTTACTCTCCTACTCAAAAAGGATATAAATGCTACAATCCTGAGACTAGAAGAGTTCTGGTATCTAGGGATGTAAAATTTCAAGAGAATCAGGGATTTTATGAGGATGGCACTTGGGAAGATTTCCAAGCAATTTCTAGAAATACATCTGATCAAGCTGAGAGTCTAAGGAAGATCTTGGAGAATATTGGAATTGTTCATCCAGCTCCAGCTCCAGCTCCAGCTCCTCATGTTGGTATCAATCGCAATCAACATGGCCATGTTTTTGAACCGTCCCGGACCGCCCATGGACCATTACCTATTCAGGACAGTCCTGTTCGAGAACCATGTGATCAGGCATCTAGCTCATCCCAACATGACCTTGTCCCGGAGCCGATTTTTGAACCGTCCCAGCCAGAATATGTCCCGCATGTTCTACCTACTAATAATAGTCCAAGCTCGTCTTATGTACCGCATACTCCACCATCCAGTCCTCCTGAGCTCCATCCTCTTGAACATGGGGGGGGAGAAAGAAGTATACATGCTCAAGCTGATTTTGACAAGGAGGACACAATCCTAGTTTCAGCATAAAAAAGGCCACGGGATCAACCTAATCTAGTACAAGCCGCTTTAGAGGAAGAGACAACACAACCTGTGGCACTCAGAAGAAGTACAAGGCAGAAGTTCCCATCTGACAATTGGAAGAATACAAGGGTGTACTACAACCACAATGCAGTAGCACATCATGATCAGGGAGTATGTTCTCTAATTACTATTCCTATTAATCATGTTGCCTTTGTGACTTTTATTAGAATGGTGAAGAATTGAGAGAGATTTAGAAGAGAGATTGAGAGAGAGTAAGAGAAAATCAAATTGAAGAATAATATGTGTATGTATCTAATACTAGAGTACAATCCCCTTTATATAGGGGTTTTCATGACAAAGTATTTAATCACTCTTAATACATGACTACATACTCGTTGTACACTCTAACTCTTCTTAAATTCTAACACTCTCTGTCAAGCTTAACTATGATGAATGGTTAAGCTTGGATAAAATATAGGAGATCACCTCATTAAAAACCTCAAAGTGTAAAACTCAAAATGGGACAAAAACAACTTTGAGGGAAAAAGAGTATGATTCCTATAGTAAGAGGATTACCCAGGAATTCCAATGAAAGAATGATTAAGTTTGCGGAATTAAGAGATTCAAAGAGAATAAGAGAAGTTTAGACAGAAGTTTAATGGAGGAAGAGAGTATAGGAACAAGGAAGAATTCTATTTCCTTAGTTGGTTTATTTACAACCTTAGGTACATTGTTTATATAGACAGACACTTAGGTAGCTAGGTTTTCGAAATAGGGAGATAAACAATAAACAAATGAGGGAGAGAGAGTGCTGGATCCAAGGTTGATGACGACAGCTCCTAACGGGTGGGAGTTTGCTTCCACACGTGATCTTGGCTGGTCAAAGTCCTCCAACGGTCTTCTCCTCTTGCCAAGACTCCTTCTAGAACATTTTAAGTGATTGGGCCACACCAAGTCTTCCCTGGGCCGTCCCATGTCCCAACTCCATCCTGGGTCATTCCATGTCTCAATCGCTAAGTCTTCCTGGGCCGTCCCACGTCCTACTTCATCTTGGGCTGTTCCACATTCCAAATACTTAGCCTGTCCATGTTCCTCATGTCTGGGCTGTCTATGTCTGTGTCCCAACTTAAAAATTGGTTGACCACTCCTCTTTATTTCCTTTTCTAACTCAATACTCCCCCTCAAGATCAACCATGATGAATGGTTTATCTTGGAACAATGAAGAACCACCTCATTAAAAACCTTAGTATGAAAAACCACTTTGGGATGAAAACATACTAAGGGAAAAAGAGTATGGTCTCCACTGATCAAGAGAGCTATTGACAAGGGAGGTTTGTGAGTCCAAGTTTATCATGGACAAACTCACAAACCCTGGAGCTGGCTGCTTTGGTGAAGATATCAGCAAGCTGGTCTGAACTCTTGGTATAACACGGCAGGATCACTCCTAGTTGTATTTGCTCCCTGACCTTGTGACAATCCACCTCTATGTGTTTGGTCCTCTCATGAAAGACTGAGTTTGAAGCAATGTGAATTGCTGCTTGGTTATCACAATGCATTGTGATAGGAGATTGTGATTCTATTCCCAAGTCTTTAAGCAAGTTCTTGAGCCACATTAACTCTGTTGTGAGCCTCCTCATTGCTCTGTACTCTGCCTCAGCACTGGAGCATGCCACGATCTTCTGCTTTTTGCTCTTCCAAGTAACCAAGTTCCCTCCAATGAATGTACAATATCCCGTGGTAGACCTCCTGTCATCACGGTCTCCTGTCCAATCCGCATCACAGTACCCAACAATCTCAGAGCTCCCATTGCAACCCATCCAAATGTCTTGGCCTGGAGCTCCCTTGATGTACTTGAGTATGCGGTTCACCATGTTCCAATGCTGTATCCTTGGAGCTTTCATGTGTTGGCTAACCTGGTTCACAGCAAAGCATAAGTCAGGTCTTGTAATTGTAAGATATATGAGTTTACCAACCATCCTGCGGTATTGAGTCACATCTTCAAATGGTTGATCTTCAAGCTCCCCCTGTCTATTAGTCTTGTATGAGTCCTCAATGGGTGTTGTAACCGGTTTGTCTCCTAAGTCACCTGCTTCACTTAAAAGGTCAAGTGCATATTTTCTCTGTGATAAAAATAATCCTTCCTTTGATCTACACACTTCTATACCAAGAAAGTATTTAAGTTCTCCTAAGTCTTTGATATCAAATATGGATTTAAGGTAAGTTTTTGTATCAAGAATTCCTACCTTGTCATTCCCAGAGATGATAATATCATCTACATATATGAGAATGACTATAATACCTTTCTGGCCTGTAAGGATGAAGAGAGTATGATCTGATTCTGACTTCTTGAAACCGCGGCTGAGAAGTGTTGAGCTAAGTTTGTGGTACCAAGTCCTTGGAGACTGCTTTAGACCATAGATTACCTTTCTAAGTCTTAGAACTTTGCCTGGTGTAACTGTATCTTCAAGGCCTGGAGGTGGTGTCATGTAAACTTCCTCTTCTAGTTCTCCTTGAAGGAATGCGTTTTTGACATCCATCTGCCACAATTCCCATTCCAGATTTGTAGCTAGGGAAAGTAAGACTCTCACTGTGTGAAGCTTGGCCACTGGTGCAAAGGTGTCACAGTAATCTTCTCCATAGGTTTGGGTGAACCCTTTAGCCACTAGCCTGGCTTTGTATCTCTCAATTTCTCCATTACTCCTGTACTTAATGGTAAAGACCCATCTTGATCCTACTGCTTTCTTCCCCTTTGGTAACTCGGCTTCATCCCATGTATGGTTCCTCTGCATGGCTCCATGTTCCTCTCCTACTGCATATCTCCACACCTTGTGTTCTTTAGCTTCAGCATACGTCTTAGGTACCTCATGATGATCAAGTGTTCCAATGAAGGCCAGGTGATCATCTGGATAGCTAGCTAGAGAGCAAACGGCTTGAATAGGGTGAGCAACAGCCTGGCTGTTGAAATAGACTCTAGTGTTTATCCAGTTGGATGGATCCTTCCTCACTCTCTGGCATCTTCTCAAAGGTACCACCTCGGCTTCTGTGGTGCGGTCATTGGGATGAGCATTAGTGGAGGTGTTGTCCTCGTCTTGAGTATTGGATACTTCTTGAGCCGAGTCAATCTGAGCTTCTTCCTCGTCCTCATGAACCGAGACTTGATCATGATCATGGTCAGCATGTGAATTCTCCCCCTCAGGAGCAAGTCCAGAGGCTTCTGAGGATAATCCGTGACTAGTGGAGCTCGGCAAAGAAGATATACCAAGTGTTTCTAGTAGACTCCTCAGATTAGCTGCTCGGTCCGACTGAGAAGTAGAAAGCTCCTTTAGACTATTCCAGTCTTTTTCAGTGTAGTATCCCTTGCTTTCCAAGAATTTAACATCCCTTGACACCAACACCTTTCCAGTCTCTAGAACAAAACACTTATACCCCTTTTGCGTGATAGAATAGCCAAGAAACATACTCTTCATGCTCTTGGCATCTAGTTTGTTACGGTTTTCTCCAGGAACCAAAACATAACACACACATCCAAAGACTTTTAGGTGGTTAATAGAAGGCTTGGAATTGTTAAGTACCTCAAAGGGTGATATGTCTTGGCAATCGGTTGATCAGATAACAAGCCGCAACCACAGCATCTCCCCAGAACGTTTTGGGTACATTGGTATGGAACATCATGGACCTGGCCACTTCCATAAGATGTCTGTTCTTTCTCTCAGCCACACCATTTTGTTGTGGTGTATATGGGCAGCTTGTCTGGTGAAGAATTCCATGTTTGGATAAGAGGGATTTGAAGGCTTGACTTGTGTATTCACCACCATTATCTGATCTTAAGATTTTAACTTTAGCATTATAATGGTTAGTGACATAATTATAAAAGTTGGTAAAAGCTTCAAGAACTCTATCTTTAGATGGAATTAAGGTTAACCAAGTGTACTTAGACTTCTCATCTATAAATGTGACAAAGTATTTGTGATTTTCTCTTGAAATGCAAGGTGATGTCCATACATCAGAGTGAATTAAATCAAAACACTTCTCATAAATTGTAGTAGACTTAGGAAAGACAGACTTACAGTGTTTGCCTAATATACAGGCTTCACACTCATTGTTTTGAAACTTAACATCAGGCAATAATAGATTCATAGCACGAAAATGTGGATGTCCTAATCTAGCATGTCAAATTGCATTATTTGCAGTAGCCAAAAGAGAACTAAAAGCGCTTAAAAGAGATGATGGAGACTTTGTATCTTCCAACACATAAAGTCCATCCTTAGTTGTTCCTTGTCCAAGTACTTCTCTTGTCTTAATATCCTGAAACCAAACTTCATTAGGACTGAAAATTGCATGACAATTAAGGTCAGAAGTCGCTTTCCTAACAGATAACAAGTTTGAGGTAAAGGATGGTAGGTAAAAGGCCTCAGAACTCTTATCAAACAGTTTTAAATCTCCTATCCCTTTGATAGGAACCTTTTCACCATTAGCTATAGTAACATTCCCTAATGCAGGTTCTAAGTTCTCTATTAATTGTATATCACTAATCATATGGTGTGAAGCACCTGAATCAACAATCAAGGGTTTCTGAATTTTAGATGCATGATAAGAGTTACCAGATTCTTTTAAGGCTTTGATGAGGGCCTCCAGGTCTGACTTCTTCACAAATTCAGAGGAGGCTGCTATGGATGATCCTTCCCCATTCGGCCATATGCGCTTAGGAGGGTCTATGTGGTGCGTGGCTAGGGAACTCCCTTCAGACGAGTAGTTGGCTCTTGGCTCCTTCCACCGATTGTTCTTGAGGTGGGGATGCAAGATCCAGCATTTCTCCTTGAGATGTCCTCTCTTCTTGCAATGATCACACACCAACATCTTCCTGTCTTCATACTTGAAGTTGCTCTTGTTTGCCGTGGCTAGTTCTCCTTTGTTGGCTGTGACCAACTCGCCCTTCCTTCCAAAGAGCCCCAAAGACCCTTGTTCCTTTTGGACTTGTGAACACACCTCATCCAAGGTTGGTAGCTTGTCAGCTCTCAGCAAATGCTTGATAAGATCATTAAAGGTTGGGTTCAAGGTCAGCAACAGGGCGAACACCTTGTCTTGTTCTCGGCGTTCATTCAGGACCATGGGGTCCACAGAGCTTGGCCTCAGCATTTCCAGCTCTGCCCATAGGGCTCTAAACTTTCCAAAATGTTTGGTGAAGTCCATATCTTCTTGGCTCAGGTCATTAATAGCTTTCTTGACTTCAAACACCCGGCTGAGATTGGAGATGTTTCCAAACACATTCTGTAGTGTTTCCCACAGCTCCTTGGCCGTTTCACAATAGGAGTAAGCTTCAAGGATAGAAGCTTCAAGTGAGTTTTGAAGGATGGCTAAGACAGTCTGGTCTTCTTGAAACCACTTGTTTCTTTCAGCCATCACCATCTCTTCTTCATCTTCATCAACCGCCTTCATTGGAGCCGCTTCTTCAAGAACATGATTCCACAACCCACGGCTGCACAGGGCGGTCTTAGTGGTTCTTGACCATAGCAAGTAGTTCCCACCTTTCAGGATGACTGGAACAATCAATGGCTTTGAGTTTTCCATGGCTGAGAATGTTTGGACCGTTGGACAAACTCTTTACCCAATGGATAATAACAACTCGTTTGTGTAAAGCGAATAAGAAAGGATGGATTAGAAAGATTAGATGCAATGGATGTTTATTCCATGCTCAGATACCATGAAAGAATGATTAAGTTTGCGGAATTAAGAGATTCAAAGAGAATAAGAGAAGTTTAGACAGAAGTTTAATGGAGGAAGAGAGTATAGGAACAAGGAAGAATTCGATTTCCTTAGTTGGTTTATTTACAACCTTAGGTACATTGTTTATATAGACAGACACTTAGGTAGCTAGGTTTTCGAAATAGGGAGATAAACAATAAACAAATGAGGGAGAGAGAGTGTTGGATCCAAGGTTGATGGTGACAGCTCCTAACGGGTGGGAGTTTGCTTCCACACGTGATCTTGGCTGGTCAAAGTCCTCCAACGGTCTTCTCCTCTTGCCAAGACTCCTTCTAGAACATTTTAAGTGATTGGGCCACACCAAGTCTTCCCTGGGCCGTCCCATGTCCCAACTCCATCCTGGGCCATTCCATGTCTCAATCGCTAAGTCTTCCTGGGCCGTCCCACGTCCTACTTCATCTTGGGCTGTTCCACGTTCCAAATACTTAGCCTGTCCATGTTCCTCATGTCTGGGCTGTCTATGTCTGTGTCCCAACTTAAGAATTGGTTGCCCACTCCTCTTTATTTCCTTTTCTAACTCAATATCCAGTTAGTCCAAGTCTTGGTAGAATAGACTCACACACCTTAGTAGTAGCCGCTTTAGTAAAAACATCTGCCAATTGATCTGAGCTTCTTGTATAACAAGGTAAAACAATTTCCTGTTCAACCGCCTGCCTTACCTTGTGGCAATCTACTTCAATGTGTTTAGTCCTCTCATGGAACACTGAGTTGGAGGCTATGTGAATAGCTGCTTGATTATCACAATGCATAGTGATAGGTCTTGAATCTTCAATTTGCAAATCCTTAAGAACAGCCTTGATCCAGATTAGTTCATTTGTGAGTTTCTTCATGGCTCTATACTCATCTTTAGCACTAGAACATGAGACCACCTTCTGTTTCTTGGTCTTCCAAGTCACAAAATTTCCTCCCACAAAAGTATAATAGCCTGTTGTTGATCTTCTATCATTCCTATCACCAGCCCAATCAGCATCACAATAACCTACTATCTCTGTGTTTTTGTTGCAGCTCATCCATATGCCATGATCATAAGTGCCTTTCAAGTATCTTAGCACTCTCTCTAACATCTCCCAGTGCTTAACAGTCGGTAATTGCATATGTTGGCTCACCTGGTTTACTGCAAAACAAATATCAGGTCTAGTAAGTGTAAGATAGATAAGCTTACCTACCAATCTCCTATACTGTTTCGGATCTTCATAGAGAAGATCTCCAGCCTCGCCTTCATTAGCCCCTTTGTAGCTGTCTTCAATAGGGGTGCTAATAGGTTTTGCATCCTTCTTTCCTGTTTCATTCAACAATTCCAATACATACTTTCTTTGGGACAAGAATAAACCCTCTTTAGACCTACATATCTCAATTCCTAAGAAATATTTTATCAAACCAAGATCTGTGAATTTTATTAGAATGATGAAGAATTGAGAGAGAATAGAGAATTGAGAGAGAGAATCGTTTTAAGAGAATGAAGAAATTGTATTATTCACTTTCTAAGGTAAGGTACAAGGGGTTTATATAGAAGTTTACAAGACTTGTTATTAAACACTTCTAATACACGCCTAATCACTCTAAACTCACTTGATAAAGCATGTTTAAACCTCCTTTTAATCTAACACTCCCCTTCAAGCTTAACTATGATGAATGGTTAAGCTTGGACAAACTACAGGAAATCACCTCATTAATAACCTCAAAGTGTAAAACCCAAATGGGACAAAAACAACTTTGAGGGAAAAAGAGTATGATTCCCATAGTCAAGAGAATTACTCAGCAATGCTTGTTAGTCCCAGTCTTGGAAGAATGGACTCACACACCTTGGTAGTAGTGGCTTTAGTGAAGACATCTGCCAATTGATCTGAACTTCTTGTATAACACGGTAAAACCACTCCCTGTTCAACCGCCTGTCTAACCTTGTGGCAATCTACTTCAATGTGTTTTGTCCTTTCATGGAACACTGAATTTGAAGCTATGTGAATGGCTGCTTGGTTATCACAATGCATAGTGATAGGTCTTGAATCTTCAATTTGCAAATCCTTCAGTACAGCCTTGATCCAGATTAGTTCATTTGTGAGTTTCTTCATGGCTCTATACTCAGCTTCAGCACTGGAACATGAAACCACCTTCTGTTTCTTGGTCTTCCAAGTCACAAGATTTCCTCCCACAAAAGTGCAATAACCCGTTGTTGATCTCCTATCATTCCTATCTCCAGCCCAATCAGCATCACAATAACCTACTATCTCTGTGTTTTTGTTGCAGCCCATCCATATGCCATGATCATCAGTTCCTTTCAAGTATCTTAGCACTCTTTCTAACATCTCCCAGTGCTTAACAGTCGGTGATTGCATGTGTTGGCTCACCTGATTTACTGCAAAACAAATATCAGGCCTAGTAAGTGTTAGATAGATAAGCTTACCTACCAATCTCCTATACTGTTTTGGATCTTCATAAAGAGAATCTCCAGCTTCCCCTTCAGTAGCCGCTTTGTAGCTGTCTTCAATAGGAGTGCTAATAGGTTTTGCATCCTTCTTCCCTGTTTCATTCAATAATTCCAACACATACTTTCTTTGTGACAAAAATAAACCCTCTTTAGACCTGCATATCTCTATTCCTAAGAAATATTTCATTAAACCAAGATCCTTAATATCAAATTTAGACTTAAGATAAGCCTTAGTCTCTAGAATACCTTCCTTGTCACTACCTGTGATAATAATGTCATCAACATAAACTAATACCACAATTATACCTAAACAACTAGGAAAGGTAAACAGAGTATGATCCACTTCAGATCTTCTAAAACCTCTATCTCTTAAAGTCATACTGAGTTTATGATACCAGGCTCTTGGAGATTGCTTTAATCCATAGATAGCTTTTCTTAATCTCAGAACATTGCTACCAACCACTAAGCCTTCCAAGCCAGGAGGCGGTTTCATATACACTTCTTCCTCTAGCTCTCCTTGAAGGAATGCATTCTTCACATCCATCTGCCACAACTCCCATTCAAGATTAGTAGCAAGAGAAAGTACAATCCTTACAGTGTGAAGCTTTGCTACTGGAGCAAATGTATCTCCAAAATCTTCACCATATGTTTGAGTAAAGCCTCTTGCTACAAGCCTGGCCTTATACCTTTCAATCTCACCATTGCTATTATATTTAATAGTAAACACCCATTTAGAACTTACTGCTTTCTTACCCTTAGGCAAGTATGATTCATCCCAAGTATGATTTCTTATCATGGCTTCTATTTCATCTTGGACAGCATCTCTCCACTCCTTCAATTCCATAGCCTCTTCATATGTGTTAGGAATTTTATTTTGATCTAAAGAGCTTATGAATACCTGATATTCCTTTGGGAAATGAGCAAACGAACAAGTAGCTTGTATAGGATGTCCTACTGCTTGAGCATTGTAGTAAACTCTAGTGTTGATCCAGTTGGCAGGATCTTTCCTTATCCTTGTACTCCTTCTTAACACTTGAGGAGATTCAACAACCGCTACTGCATCATCAGCTTCAGCTCCTGTACCCTGTAACTCTTGGACATAGACTTGATCATGAACTACTGGTATACTTACATTCTCCCCCTCATGATCAGGACTATGATCCACGCGTGTAGAGGAAGAACCCAGATCAAACTCCCCCTGGCCATAACCTTGCCCCATCCTTTGACTTATGCTAGGCCTGCCAAGAGTTGTATCATACTCACTTATACTCGGCCCTCTGCCGCTTGTGGCTGGTTCATGGCTGTCAGAAGGCCCACTAGTCTCCGAATCATCTTGAACTTGCACCTGTGGATCCAAAACCCGTTCTGGTCCAGAAGCTAAAGGCCTGGAAATATTAAAACTTTCCAACAACTTTTGAAGATACACATTTCTATCAGTATTAGAACTAGACACACCCTTTAGGTTTTCCCAAGTTCCATCAATGTAAAAAGATTGGTTTTCCATAAACTTCACATCTCTAGAGACTAAAACTTTTTGCAATTCAGGATCATAACAATTATAACCTTTTTGGGTTGATGAATAGCCTAAAAACACTGCCTTGGTACTCTTCTCATCCAGTTTATTCCGTTTTCCACCTGGTACTAGAACAAAGCATACACAACCAAATACTCTCAAATGTTCAAGGTGAGGTTTAGTTCCATTAAGTACCTCAAATGGTGAGATATCATGAAGAACCTTAGTAGGTATTCTATTAATCAGATAGCAGGCCGTGAGTACTGCATCCCCCCAAAATTTCTTGGGTACATTCCTATGGAACATTATTGACCTAGCCACGTCCATGAGATAGCGATTTTTCCTTTCAGCCACTCCATTCTGCTCTGGTGTATAGGGACAGCTTGTTTGATGAAGAATACCATATTTGAGAAGATAATCCCTAAATGCTTTGCTTGTGTATTCCCCTCCATTGTCTGTTCTTAAAACTTTAACCTTTGCATCATAATGATTAGTAGCATATGAATGAAAATTAATAAATGCTTCTAAAACTTTATCCTTAGAAGGGAGCAAAGTAATCCAAGTATATTTAGATTTCTCATCTATAAAAGTGACAAAGTATTTTTGTTGTTCTCTAGATGCATAAGGAGCAGTCCAAACATCAGAATGTATTAGGTCAAAACAGTGATCATATGAATGTGTAGCTTCACAGTCATTTTGATTAAATGAAATGCTAGGAAATATCAATTCAAGAGCTTTAAAGTGTGGATGGCCTAGCCTAGCATGCCATAATGTTCCATCAGACAGCTCATTATTACTTGTCAAACAAGAACCTAAACCTAAACTAGAAGTAGAAAGGTCGCCTAAAATGTATAGATCATCCTTTGTTCCTCCTCTTCCAAGTACTCTTTTTGTTTCAATATCCTGAAAACAACACTCATTAGGACCAAAAATTACATGACAATTCAAATCAGTTGTTGCTCTTTTAACAGACACAAGATTAGATGTGAAGGATGGCATAAAGAAAGCTTTACTATCCTTATTAAACAATCTCAGATTACCTATGCCTTTAATTGGTATTTTGGTTCCATTAGCAATAACTACATTTCCTAAGGCAGGTTCCAAGTTGTTTATTAAGTTGATATCACTAATCATGTGGTGAGAAGCCCCTGAGTCTATTATCAAAGGTTTATTCACATTATGAGCAACATAGGAAGCATGGAGAGATTTACCAACAACTTTACCAGATTCGTCTTTGAAAATTCTCAGTATAGCCTCTAAATCTGATTTTCTGACAAATTCTTGATCAAGTGTTGAAGGTCCAAGTTGTATCTCCTTTCCGGCTCGCTGGTTTGACCTTGCCATACCATCTTGAGATGTACTCACAGTAGATACATTTGAGGGTACAGTCGCTTGATTCACGCTTGCTGACGTGTGGTTCTTAAGACCCATAGGTTTAGTTTGGTCACGCCACCAAGCAGGTTTGAGATGCGGATGCAATGACCAACACTGATCCTTGTGATGACCCTTCCTTTTACAATGTGAACAAGTAGATACACCCTTCTTATCATCCCTTTTGTAGAAGCTCTTATTTGCAGTAACAAGTTCAACCTTATCCCCAAATAAAACTTGAGAACCTTGTTCCTTTTGAACACAAGCACACACCTCCTCTAGACTAGGTAATTTATCCTGTCTCAAAAGATGCTTGGTGAGGTCTGTATAACTAGAGTTCAGTGTCATCAGCAATCCAAACACTTTGTCTTGTTCTCTTCTCTCATTAAGAGTTATTGGATCAGTAGAAGCTGGCCTCAACATTTCCAACTCAGCCTATAAAGCTCTAAAGACTCCAAAATGCTTAGTAAATTCAGCCTCCCCCTGTTGAAGTTGATTCAAAGATTTCTTAACTTCAAAGATTCTTAACAAATTTGAGGTGTTACCATAAACATTTTGAAGAGTATCCCACAGCTCCTTAGCATCTTCACAGTATGAATAGGCTGCTAGTAGTGATGCCTCAAGTGAGTTTTGTAGAATAGCCAACACAAGCTGATCTTCCTGAAACCACTTGCTTCCCACGTCCTGTTCTGAATGTTGTTCTGCTTCAAGAACCTCCCCTTCAGCAGCTGTACTAGGCGGCCCTTTGGTGAGAACATGAGTCCAAAGCCCCCTACTGCACAATGTAGTCTTCATTGTTCGAGACCACAGCAAATAGTTCATACCCTTCAATGTAATTGGGGCCATCAACTGCTTATGAAGTTCCATAGCAATCGTTTTGTGATATCCCACACGCACAGCAACAAAAATATCACCAGAGAATGATTTGAAATCGAAGACCTTATCCGGGAACTTTACCACCAGGAGTACACAAGAATTTCACCACACAGATTAAACCAACTTCTAACCAATAACCTGTAGATTTAACCCTTTAATAGATTGCACAAACTTCTCAACAGCTAGCTATCTAACCTTTCCTTCCAAGAGACTAGATTAAACCCTGAGAAACAACTTTCTCCACTTCGAAACCTCAGATTATACAATCTTAAAACCAGATTAAAGATCATATACCAGAAACAGAGGAACGGTGATCCCTGTTAGGCTTTCTTGAGGCAAAAGAAACAGAACCTTGCGATTTGAAGAACAAGTTGAACCTCCACGATCGAAAACGATCCTGTGAAAAAGATCAAATGAACTAAAGATCGGCACAAACTAATGATAATCCGAGTGAAGAAGGTAGCCCAGAAGAATCAGCTGAGAATTTTAAGAAACTTTCGAACAGAGGTTTTGCGCGAAGGAGGGAATCGAGTTTTCGTGAACAAAACTCGATCGATCTTGAGAACTGAAGCAAATTGGATCAACTGGATCAAAGATCGGTGCCTTCTGATGACAATCCTTGTGAGAAAACAATACAGAAGATTCAAACAACAAGATTTGAAGATCATGATTTCGAACTGGAGATTTTGGCGCGAAAAAGAAAACTTCTCAAATCTGTCGATCACGATCGATCTTGTGAAAGAACCCACCCACGGATTGAAGATCGGCACCTTCTAATGACAATCTGTGTGAGAAAGAAGATCCAGAGGAGCAAGATTGAAGATTTGTGATGAACGCATTCGAATCTGATTTTGGCGCCAAACGAACCGAGTTTGATTCGATCGCAAGAAACCAAACTATCTTATCAGATTCTGCTATTCTGATGGAGGATGATCTGAAATCACCAGAAAGATTGTCGTCTGAAGATAGAAATTGAAATAGATGATGAAGAACTCGCCGGAAAACTCGCCTGAAGATCAAACAACTTCCGCACCTACGCTCGTTTTGAAGATGGCGATAAAGATCACGATGAAGTTTTGAAGGAAAAGAAAAATTTGCAGAAAACCTGCTCTGATACCATGTGAATTTTATTAGAATGATGAAGAATTGAGAGAGAATAGAGAATTGAGAGAGAGAATCGTTTTAAGAGAATGAAGAAATTGTATTATTCACTTTCTAAGGTAAGGTACAAGGGGTTTATATAGAAGTTTACAAGACTTGTTATTAAACACTTCTAATACACGCCTAATCACTCTAAACTCACTTGATAAAGCATGTTTAAACCTCCTTTTAATCTAACAAGATCCTTAATATCAAACTTAGACTTAAGATATGCCTTAGTCTCTTGAATACCTTCCTTGTTACTACCTGTGATAATAATGTCATCAACATAGACTAATACCACAATTATACCAAAACAACTAGGAAAAGTAAACAGAGTATGATCAACTTCAGATCTTCTAAAACCTCTATCTCTTAAAGTCATACTGAGTTTATGATACCAGGCTCTTGGAGATTGCTTTAATCCATAGATAGCCTTCCTTGATCTCAGGACATTGCTATCAACCACTAAGCCTTCTAAACCAGGAGGCGGTTTCATGTACACTTCTTCCTCTAGCTCTCCTTGAAGGAATGCATTCTTCACATCCATCTGCCACAACTCCCATTCAAGATTAGTAGCAAGAGAAAGTACAATCCTTACAGTGTGAAGCTTGGCTACTGGAGCAAATGTATCACCAAAGTCTTCACCATATGTTTGAGTGAAGCCTCTTGCTACAAGTCTGGCCTTATATCTTTCAATCTCACCATTACTATTATATTTAATAGTAAACACCCATTTAGAACTTACTGCTTTCTTACCCTTAGGCAAGTATGATTCATCCCAATTGTGATTTCTTATCATAGCTTCTATTTCATCTTGAACAGCATCTCTCCATTCCTTCAATTCCATAGCTTCCTCATATGTGTTAGGAATTTTATTTTGATCTAAAGAACTTATGAATACCTGATGTTCCTTTGGGAAATGAGCAAACGAACAAGTAACTTAAATAGGATGTCCTAATGCTTGAGCATTGTAGTAGACCCTAGTGTTAATCCAGTTGGCAGGATCTTTCCTTACCCTTGTGCTCGTTCTTAACACTTAGAGGAGATTCAACAACCGCTACTTCATCATCAGCTTCAGCTCCTGTACCATGTAACTCTTGGACATAGGCTTGATCATGAACCACTGGTATACTTACATTCTCCCCCTCATGATCAGGACTAGGATCCATGCTTAAAGAAGAAGAACCCGGATCAAACTCCCCCTGGCCACGACCTTGCCCCATCCCTCGACCTATGCCAGGCCTGCCAAGAATCAGATCATTTTCACTCACAGTCGGTCCTATACCTCTTGTGGCCGGTCCATGGTTATCAGAAGGCCCAATATTCGCACTGGTCTCCGGATCATTTTGAAATGGCGCCTGAGGATTTGAAACCTGTGCTGGTCCAGAAGCTATAGTCCTGGAAATATCAAAACTTTCCAACAACTTTTGAAGATACACATTCCTATCAGTATTAGAATTAGACAAACTCTTTATGTTTTCCCAAGTTCCATCAATGTAAAATGACTGGTTTTCCATAAACTTTACATTTCTAGAGATCAAAACATTTTGCAATTCAGGATCATAACACTTATAACCTTTTTGGGTTGATGAGTAGCCCAAAAACACTGCCTTGGTACTCTTCTCATCCAGTTTATTCCTTTTTCCACCTGGTACTAAAACAAAGCACACACAACCAAACACTTTCAAATGTTCCAGATGAGGTTTAGTTCCATTAAGTACCTCAAATGGTGATATATCATGAAGAACTTTAATAGGTATTCTATTGATCAAATAGCATGTCATGAGTACTGCATCTCCCCAAAATTTCTTGGGTACATTCCTATGGAACATCATTGACCTTGCCACTTCCATTAGATGGCGGTTTTTTCTTTCAGCCACCCCATTCTGCTCTGGTGTGTATGGACAGCTTGTTTGATGAACAATACCATACTTGAGAAGGTAATCCCTAAATGCTTTGCTTGTGTATTCCCCTCCATTGTCTGTTCTAAACACTTTAACCTTTGCATTATAATGATTAGTAGCATATGAATGAAAATTAATGAATGCTTTTAAAACTTTATCCTTAGAAGGAGCAAAGTAATCCAAGTAAATTTAGACTTCTCATCTATAAAAGTGACAAAATATTTTTGTTGTTCTCTAGATGCATAAGGAGCAGTCCGAACATCAGAATGTATTAGGTCAAAACAGTGATCATACGAATGTGTAGAGTTAGGAAAGACAACTTTGCAATGTTTACCAAGAATGCAAGCTTCACACTCATTTTGATTAAAGAAAATATTTGGAAACATCAGTTCAAGAGCTTTAAAGTGTGGATGGCCTAGTCTAGTATGCCATAATATTCCATCAGAAAGCTCATTATTACTAGTCAAACAAGAACCTAAACTAGAAGCAGAAAGATCGCCAAGAATGTAAAGATCATCCTTTGTACCTCCTCTTCCAAGTACTCTTTTTGTTTCAATATCCTGAAAACAACACTCATTAGGACCAAAAATCACATGACAATTCAAATCAGTTGTTGCTCTTTTAAAAGAAACAATATTAGATGTAAAAGATGGCATAAAGAAAGCTTTACTATCCTTATTAAACAATCTCAGATTACCTATGCCTTTAATTGGTATTTTGGTTCCATTAGCAATAACTACATTTCCTAAGGCAGGTTCCAAGTTGTTTATTAAGTTGATATCACTAATCATATGGTGAGAAGCCTCTGAGTCTATTATCAAAGCTTTATTCATATTATGAGCAACATAAGAAGCATGGAGAGATTTACCAACAACTTTACCAGATTCATCTTTGAAAACCCTTAGTATAGCTTCTAAGTCTGATTTTCTGACAAAGTCTTGATCAAATGTTGAAGGTCCAAGTTGTATCTCCTTCCCAGCTCGCTGGATCGATTGTGCCATACCATCTTGAGATGTACTCGCAGTAGGTATGAGAGGACACAATTGCTTGATTCACGCTTGCTGAAGTGTTGTTCTTAAGACCTACAGGCTTAGTCTGGTCACGCCACCAAGCAGGTTTGAGATGCGGATGCAATGACCAACACTGGTCCTTGTGATGACCCTTTCGTTTGCAGTGTGAACAGGTAGACACACCCTTCTTATCATCCCTTTTGTAGAAGCTCTTGTTTGCAGTGACAAGTTCAACTTTATCCCCAAATAATACATGAGAGCCTTGTTCCTTTTGAACACAAGCACACACCTCCTCTAGACTAGGTAATTTATCCTGTCTCAAAAGGTGCTTTGTGAGATCTGTATAACTGGAATTCAGTGTCATCAACAATCCAAACACTTTGTCCTGTTCTCTTCTTTCATTAAGAGTTATAGGATCAGTAGTAGCTGGCCTCAACATTTCTAACTCAGCCCATAAAGCTCAAAAAACTCCAAATGCTTAGTAAATTCAGCCTCCCCCTGTTGAAGTTGATTCAAAGATTTCTTAACTTCAAAGATTCTTAAAAGATTGGAGGTGTTACTATATACATTCTGAAGAGTATCTCACAGCTCCTTTGCATCTACACAGTATGAATATGCTGCTAATAGTGATGCCTCAAGTGAGTTTTGTAGAATAGCTAACACAAGCTGATCTTCCTGAAACCACTTGCTTCCCATGTCCTGTTCTGCGTGTTGGTCTGCTTCAAGAACCTCCCCTTCAGTAGCTATACTAGGCGGCCCTTTGGTGAGAATATGAGTCCAAAGCCCCCTACTGCACAATGTAGTCTTCATTGTTCGAGACCACAGCAAATAGTTCATACCTTTCGATGTAATCGGAGCCATCAATTGCTTATGAAGTTCCATAGCAACCGCTTTGATATATCCCACACACACAGCAACAAGATCACTAGAGAATGATTTGAAATCGAAGACCAGCAGACTTAACCACCTACTCGGTTGCACAACCTTCTCAAATCCAGTTATCTAACCTAATCTTCCAAGAAACCAGATTAAGAACCTGAGAAACTAACCTTCTCCACTCCTAATCCTCAAGTTATACAATCTTAAAAACCAAATTGAAGATCAGGTACCAGAAAATGGAAGATCAGCGATGTCTGTTGAAGTTTCTTGAGGCGAAAGAAACTGATACCTTGCGATTTGAAGAATCGAGTACTCCACGATCAAAATTGATCCTGTGAAGTAGATCAAATGGACTGAAGATCAGCACAAACTGATGATGATCCAAGTGAAGAAGACAGCCCAGAAGAATCAACTGGGAAATTTTGAAGAATCTGCGAACAGAGTTTTGGCGGGAAGAAAGGATTTGAGTTTCCGTGAACAGATCGTGGTCAATCTTGTGAAATGGATCAAATGGATCAAGGATCGGCGCGTTCTGATGATAATTCACAGGAAGAAGATGATCAAGAAGGTGAAGAACAACAAGATCGAGTTTCACTTATCTCGAACCTTTGAAAAATAGATTTGGCGCCAAATCTCGTCAATCTATCCAAGAATCAACAATCTATATCTTTAAACTTGATGAAGAAGACTGGAAACGCGTGATTTGGTTAACTTTCTTTGCTGCAAGTTGAAGAATCCACGGCGGAGAGATCGCAACACCGTACGGATGAGATTTGATAACTTCCGATCTAATCAACCAAAACAAATGATTCCTTCGGCGATGCAATCAGATTTCACCGGTGAATGAATCACAAGAAAAAAAATTGCAGAAGAAGAACAAGATTCGAAGAGAATCGAGACGGAAAAAAAAACAAAAGACTTCTCGGCTTGATTAGTTTTAGAGTCGTGATGAAGAATAGAATAGAATCGAAAGATTTGCAGGTAAACCTGCTCTAATACCATGTGACTTTTATTAGAATGTGTTGGAATGAAATGGAGTGATGAGTGGAAACAAGAGGTTTGTAGGCGACTTATCTAAGTGAGTATCTTAGACTTGTTTAGGTT
The DNA here is from genome assembly GCA_039880935.1 of Streptanthus diversifolius. Lineage (NCBI taxonomy): Eukaryota > Viridiplantae > Streptophyta > Magnoliopsida > Brassicales > Brassicaceae > Streptanthus > Streptanthus diversifolius. Next base: position 5,109,104 of record JAXGFM010000005.1, read on the forward strand.
TAATGATAGGTTTATCTCTGTATCCAAACATATAATTAGACTATCTCTGTATCCAAACAAGTCTAGAATAGGATTAGTATAAATAGATGTCTCTCACTCACTTTGTAAGTATGAAACTCATTTTCTAAAAATCTGAATAAAAGATCATTCTCAATCTCTCTCAATCTCTAAATCTCAAAATCTCTCAATCATCAAATCTTTCATGGTATCAGAGCCAGGTTTGATCAAACTGGCACAAGAATTTCGAAAACTCTCTGTATGTGACTCGCGATCACAATCCAGCCTCGAAGGGAAGTCCGTCGCGGAAGTTCCGGTGTTCGTCGATCATCAACTGCAAGAACTTTCGATTTCTTTCCAGATTCTTTATCCAGGACGATTCTCCGGCGAACTCTGTGGATTTCCTCGGTGATTTCATCAAATTTGGTTCTTGAATCAAAAGTTATCAAGATTCTTCCATCGGCGGTTTCGCGATCGTATCGCCGTGAGTTCCTGGGTTTCAATCTTCAATTTCTTCTTCAATTCTTCGTCAAATCTTGTGATTCCAAAGCCAAACCTCAATAAAATTGAATCAAGATGATGAATCGGGAGGTCCGTTTAGCTTAATTTCAAGTTTTGTGATCAATCTCTTCGTTTTTCTGAAATCGGTCCGTTTTCGCGCAATCGTGGGTATTTTACTTTGTTCTTCATTTTTCCCTTGATCATCCTTGATTCCTGAGTGATCCAATCTTAGTTTAGGATCTTGTGACAAAGTTCTGGAGATTTGGTTACAATCCTATGGTTTTTAATCCTCAAGATTGGGTTACTTGCATTATAAGGAACATTCGATTCAAACTAGATATGGCGGGAAACGGTTGTTTCGTTTTTTTTTGATATCTGAAGCTGTTTATCACCTGGATCTCTAGAATTAAAGTAGTTTAGGTCTGTTGGACAAGTTACTAAAGGATAGGCAGGAGGTTATCTGATTGATCCTGGTTTCTTGTCAAGCGTTTGTGGTCTTCGTGTTTGTCTTCTCGTGTGTGTGGCGTGGTCTGGTTGTTCTTGATTGTGCAGGCCTAAGATCGATTCAAATCGAGCTGCATCCACAAATGAAGGCTCCCATCATGCTCCAAGGAGCAAATTACTTGCTTTGGTCCAGGACAATGAGGACCACATTGTGTAGCAAAGGGTTGTGGAATCATATTCAACAACCGGCTTAAATGTTAACTGAGGAGGAAGCTCAGGATGGTAATGCTGAACAAACCCTATGGTTCCAGCAAGATCAAATGGTATTAGCTATTCTTCAAAGCTCTCTAGCTAGTTCTCTTTTGGAAGCTTACTCTTATTGCTCTAATGCTAAGGAACTATGGGAGACTTTAAAAACAGTATATGGCAATACAACTAACCTCTTAAGAATTTTTGAGGTCAAGAAAGCTTTGAATGAGCTTAAACAGGAAGATATTGAGTTTACTAAACACTATGGATCATTAAGAGCATTGTGGGCAGAGCTGGAGATGCTTAGACCAGTCTCAGTTGATCCACTAACTCTTCTTGAAAGAAGAGAACCAGATAAGGTGTTTGGACTGCTTATGACTTTGAACAATTCATACACTGACTTGATAAAACATATTCTCAGGGAAGATAAGCTACCAAGTCTTGAGGATGTTTGTGCTAAGATTCAAAAGGAACAGGGGTCACATGAACTCTTTGGGCACAAAAGTGAAATGGTGGTGGCACATAAAGGTGTTTTTAAATCGGCTACAGCTGACATCAAAAGAAAGAAGCAGCTGTGTGACCATTGTAAGAGAACAGGCCATAATAAGAAGGAGTGTTGGGTGCTTCATCCAGAACTCAAGCCTAGCTGGTTTGTTGAGAGGAACAAGAAATCATCAACCGGTCCTAGTTCTTCTAACATGGTTCATGTTGTAGGTTGCTCAAATGCGTGTACCATGGAGCCGGCGAATGCATCCTCCACAACTATGGCTAACCAAAATGAATATGTCACAAATGCTGATCTTGAAAACCTCCTCAAAGCATTCAAGTATGGTAATGTGTTGGGTAAAACTTATCATGTTTCTTTAAACACATCTATGGCTTCTAACTCCTTAATTGTTGATTCTGGTGCATCTCATCATATGATTAAAGACTTACGTTTGCTAGACAATATTGAACCTGCCTTAGGAAGTGTTGTAATTGCAAATGGAGTTAATGTACCAGTTAAAGGAGTAGGAAATCTTAGGTTGTTTGATAAGGAATCCAAGGCTTTTTATATGCCTTCTTTTACATCCAATTTACTAGCTGTTAAAAGAGCTACTACTGATTTGAATTGTCAAGCTATCTTTGGTCCTAATGATTTTTACTTTCAGGATATTGAAACTAGTAAGAAGTTTGGCCAAGGAACTACAAGGAATGACTTGTATGTGCTAGAAGACTTACCTGCTTCCTCATTGCAACCGTGTGCTAATAATGTTGATATGACCTTGAATGCTGAATTGTGGCATGCTAGACTAGGACATCCCCATTCTAGAGCCCTTGAATTGATTGTACCTGGAATAAAATTGCTTAATAACATTTGTGAATCTTGTATTCTTGGAAAGCATAGTAGAACAGTTTTTGAACAATCATCTCATGCTTATGATAATTGCTTTGATTTAGTACATTCTGATGTTTGGACATCCCCCTTTACTTCTAGAGAAAATCAAAAGTATTTTGTTACTTTTATTGATGAAAAATTTAAGTATACTTGGGTGACATTGCTTAATTCAAAGGATAGGGTGTTTGATGCATTTCTTAACTTTCAGACATATGTTACTAACCAATATAATGCCAAGATAAAGATTTTTAGGACTGACAATGGAGGGGAGTATACTAGCACCAAGTTTCAGCAACACTTAGCCAAGCATGGCATTGAACATCAAACAAGCTGTCCTTACACTCCACAACAAAATAGAGTAGCTGAGAGGAAAAACAGACATTTGATGGAGGTTGTGAGAACAATGATGTTTCACAAGAAGGTTCCCAAAAGATTTTGGGGAGATGCATTACTAACTACATGTTACCTAATCAATAGAACTCCAACCAAAGTTCTAGATGATTTGAGTCCTTTTGAGGTATTAAACAAAACCAAGCCAATTATTGATCATTTAAGAATTTTTGGGTGTGTTTGTTTTGTTTCAGTACCAGGGGAACTTAGGAATAAGCTGGAACCAAAAAGCATCAAGGCTATGTTTCTAGGATACTCTCCTACTCAAAAAGGATACAAATGCTACAATCCAGAGTCTAGAAGGGTTCTGGTGTCTAGGGATGTCAAGTTCCAAGAAAATAAATGATTCTATGAAGATGGAACTTGGGAAGAACTTAAAGACATATCTACATCTAATTCTGAGAATGCCTCCAAATTGTGCACAAGTCGAATGGTAAGAATGCAGATGGCTCCAAATATGGTAAGTGGAAACAACAGAGAATCCGCCTGATTCTCTGGATTCTGGTGCATGTTAATATGATAGATGGATCTCCTGAGCTCTTGGATGCCTCTCCTGGTCGCCAAGTGTAGGTCTGAAGGCTACTAAACCTATCTGGTCCAGCATTTCCATTAAATGGAACCAAGTAGACATGTTGTCGAATTTCAGTGATAAATTGGGCCTCCTTTGGATTCTTCTTGGTTTGTTTGGCTTGCTGAAACCATGAGGGATCCATTAACATTCTCCAAGTGGTCTGCGGTCTATATTGTGAGTGAGTTGGGCTGTGCAGTTCGATCTTTGGTCCAATCGCGGATGGTACTTTGAAACCGGTTTGCCGATTTGTATCCTCGATAACTTTCAACTCAGAATCCGGTTTGAAGTGATTCAAATTGTCCGTGACTCCTTGATGAGTCAAGAATCTGGAACAGGTTGTTTCGTGGCTTAACTCCTCCTGGTTGGGCCGGTATGATCCAAGGAAGACACCTATGTCTTTGGTCAGCTCAGATTGGTTCTCTCCAAGGGTTTTGGTCAGCTCCTTGGTGACCTCTCTACGCTCCTGGGTTGTTAGTGACTTGATGTACTCATCATTAGATGATGTGAGCTAAGGTGGTGGTGCAACTGTTGATCGAGAAACTCGAGACCTTCAGGAGCAAAGCGATGGAATGGGTGGATTGAAAGGACCACACAAGCTGCGGAAGACTTGTGATACACCAGGGTGATTCTTCTTGGCACAAGAAGAAATCGTGGACAAGCTTCTCAAGGAGAGGCAACAGTTAGTTTAACAAGAGTCTAGGGTTTTGTTTGTTCAAAATCGAGTTGTATTATTCATTGTAAGTAATGAGGCTTATATAGGCCTTTTAGTTACAACCTAGGGTAAACAACATGATGTTTAACCCAAACAACAAGTAGTGCAAATAAACCAACATGTAGTTCTTTTTGCTGCAAAAAATAGAAATGGGCTTAAAGCCAAATAACTTAGAAATAAAAATGAGCTTAAGGCCTTAAACTAAAGATAGGTAAGGGCCACGACCATAATGGCATTGCTGGCTGAGTTAGAGGACTTGTGAAGCATGGTAGTTGGTGAACAAGTCCTCGTCTTCATGCACACTAGAGGTGTTGCCTCGTTAAAACCTTTTTCGGAAAACCCAGTGGGACAAAACCGAAGATAAGGAAAAAGAGTACAATTCTCTAGCATGTCTTTAGGAATATGTGATTCCTTATATCTGGAAAGCTTGGGCATGAATAAGTGTTGCCTTGAAATTTTCTTGAATGTTGAGAATGGCTCCAAATTGTGCACAAGTCGAATGGTAAGAATGCAGATGGCTCCAAATATGGTAAGTGGAAACAACAGAGAATCCGCCTGATTCTCTGGATTCTGGTGCATGTTAATATGATAGATGGATCTCCTGAGCTTTTGGATGCCTCTCCTGGTCGCCAAGTGTAGGTCTGAAGGCTACTAAACCTATCTGGTCCAGCATTTCCATTAAATGGAACCAAGTAGACATGTTGTCGAATTTTAGTGATAAATTGGGCCTCCTTTGGATTCTTCTTGGTTTGTTTGGCTTGCTGAAACCATGAGGGATCCATTAATATTCTCCAAGTGGTCGGAGGTCTATATTGTGAGTGAGTTGGGCTGTGCAGTTCGATCTTTGGTCCAATCGCGGATGGTACTTTGAAACCGGTTTGCCCACTTGTATCCTCTATAACTTTCAACTCAGAATCCGGTTTGAAGTGATTCAAATTATCCGTGACTCCTTGATGAGTCAAGAATCTGGAATAGGTTGTTTCGTGGCTTAACTCCTCCTGGTTGGGCCGGTATGATCCAAGGAAGACACCTATGTCTTTGGTCAGCTCAGATTGGTTCTCTCCAAGGGTTTTGGTCAGCTCCTTGGTGACCTCTCTACGCTCCTGGGTTGTTAGTGACTTGATGTACTCATCATTAGATGATGTGAGCTAAGGTGGTGGTGCAACTGTTGATCGAGAAATTCGAGACCTTCAGGAGCAAAGCGATGGAATGGGTGGATTGAAAGGACCACACAAGCTGCGGAAGACTTGTGATACACCAGGGTGATTCTTCTTGGCACAAGAAGAAATCGTGGACAAGCTTCTCAAGGAGAGGCAACAGTTAGTTTGACAAGAGCCTAGGGTTTTGTTTGTTCAAAATCGAGTTGTATTATTCATTGTAAGTAATGAGGCTTATATAGGCCTTTTAGTTACAACCTAGGGTAAACAACATGATGTTTAACCCAAACAACAAGTAGTGCAAATAAAAACAACATGTAGTTCTTTTTGCTGCAAAAAATAGAAATTGGCTTAAAGCCAAATAACTTAGAAATAAAAATGAGCTTAGGGCCTTAAACTAAAGATAGGTAAGGGCCACGACCATAATGGCATTGCTGGCTGAGTTAGAGGACTTGTGAAGCATGGTAGTTGGTGACCAAGTCCTCGTCTTCATGCACACTAGAGGTGTTGCCTCGTTAAAACCTTCTTCGGAAAACCCAGTGGGACAAAACCGAAGATAAGGAAAAAGAGTACAATTCTCTAGCATGTCTTTAAGAATATGTGATTCCTTATATCTGGAAAGCTTGGGCATGAATAAGTGTTGCCTTGAAACTTTCTTGAATGTTGAGAATGCCTCCAAATTGTGCACAAGTCGAATGGTAAGAATGCAGATGGCTCCAAATATGGTAAGTGGAAACAACAGAGAATCCGCCTGATTCTCTGGATTCTGGTGCATGTTAATATGATAGATGGATCTCCTGAGCTCTTGGATGCCTCTCCTGATCGCCAAGTGTAGGTCTGAAGGCTACTAAACCTATCTGGTCCAGCATTTCCATTAAATGGAACCAAGTAGACATGTTGTCGAATTTTAGTGATAAATTGGGCCTCCTTTGGATTCTTCTTGGTTTGTTTGGCTTGCTGAAACCATGAGGGATCCATTAACATTCTCCAAGTGGTCGGAGGTCTATATTGTGAGTGAGTTGGGCTGTGCAGTTCGATCTTTGGTCCAATCGCGGATGGTACTTTGAAACCGGTTTGCCGACTTGTATCCTCTATAACTTTCAACTCAGAATCCGGTTTGAAGTGATTTAAATTGACCGTGACTCCTTGATGAGTCAAGAATCTGGAACAGGTTGTTTCGTGGCTTAACTCCTCCTGGTTGGGCCGGTATGATCCAAGGAAGACACCTATGTCTTTGGTCAGCTCAGATTGGTTCTCTCCAAGGGTTTTGGTCAGCTCCTTGGTGACCTCTCTACGCTCCTGGGTTGTTAGTGACTTGATGTACTCATCATTAGATGATGTGAGCTAAGGTGGTGGTGCAACTGTTGATCGAGAAACTCGAGACCTTCAGGAGCAAAGCGATGGAATGGGTGGATTGAAAGGACCACACAAGCTGCGGAAGACTTGTGATACACCAGGGTGATTCTTCTTGGCACAAGAAGAAATCGTGGACAAGCTTCTCAAGGAGAGGCAACAGTTAGTTTGACAAGAGTCTAGGGTTTTGTTTGTTCAAAATCGAGTTGTATTATTCATTGTAAGTAATGAGGCTTATATAGGCCTTTTAGTTACAACCTAGGGTAAACAACATGATGTTTAACCCAAACAACAAGTAGTGCAAATAAACCAACATGTAGTTCTTTTTGCTGCAAAAAATAGAAATGGGCTTAAAGCCAAATAACTTAGAAATAAAAATGAGCTTAAGGCCTTAAACTAAAGATAGGTAAGGGCCACGACCATAATGGCATTGCTGGCTGAGTTAGAGGACTTGTGAAGCATGGTAGTTGGTGACCAAGTCCTCGTCTTCATGCACACTAGAGGTGTTGCCTCGTTAAAACCTTTTTCGGAAAACCCAGTGGGACAAAACCGAAGATAAGGAAAAAGAGTACAATTCTCTAGCATGTCTTTAGGAATATGTGATTCCTTATATCTGGAAAGCTTGGGCATGAATAAGTGTTGCCTTGAAACTTTCTTGAATGTTGAGAATGCCTCCAAATTGTGCACAAGTCGAATGGTAAGAATGCAGATGGCTCCAAATATGGTAAGTGGAAACAACAGAGAATCCGCCTGATTCTCTGGATTCTGGTGCATGTTAATATGATAGATGGATCTCCTGAGCTCTTGGATGCCTCTCCTGGTCGCCAAGTGTAGGTCTGAAGGCTACTAAACCTATCTGGTCCAGCATTTCCATTAAATGGAACCAAGTAGACATGTTGTCGAATTTTAGTGATAAATTGGGCCTCCTTTGGATTCTTCTTGGTTTGTTTGGCTTGCTGAAACCATGAGGGATCCATTAACATTCTCCAAGTGGTCGGAGGTCTATATTGTGAGTGAGTTGGGCTGTGCAGTTCGATCTTTGGTCCAATCGCGGATGGTACTTTGAAACCGGTTTGCCCACTTGTATCCTCTATAACTTTCAACTCAGAATCCGGTTTGAAGTGATTCAAATTATCCGTGACTCCTTGATGAGTCAAGAATCTGGAATAGGTTGTTTCGTGGCTTAACTCCTCCTGGTTGGGCCGGTATGATCCAAGGAAGACACCTATGTCTTTGGTCAGCTCAGATTGGTTCTCTCCAAGGGTTTTGGTCAGCTCCTTGGTGACCTCTCTACGCTCCTGGGTTGTTAGTGACTTGATGTAATCATCATTAGATGATGTGAGCTAAGGTGGTGGTGCAACTGTTGATCGAGAAACTCGAGACCTTCAGGAGCAAAGCGATGGAATGGGTGGATTGAAAGGACCACACAAGCTGCGGAAGACTTGTGATACACCAGGGTGATTCTTCTTGGCACAAGAAGAAATCGTGGACAAGCTTCTCAAGGAGAGGCAACAGTTAGTTTGACAAGAGCCTAGGGTTTTGTTTGTTCAAAATCGAGTTGTATTATTCATTGTAAGTAATGAGGCTTATATAGGCCTTTTAGTTACAACCTAGGGTAAACAACATGATGTTTAACCCAAACAACAAGTAGTGCAAATAAAAACAACATGTAGTTCTTTTTGCTGCAAAAAATAGAAATTGGCTTAAAGCCAAATAACTTAGAAATAAAAATGAGCTTAGGGCCTTAAACTAAAGATAGGTAAGGGCCACGACCATAATGGCATTGCTGGCTGAGTTAGAGGACTTGTGAAGCATGGTAGTTGGTGACCAAGTCCTCGTCTTCATGCACACTAGAGGTGTTGCCTCGTTAAAACCTTCTTCGGAAAACCCAGTGGGACAAAACCGAAGATAAGGAAAAAGAGTACAATTCTCTAGCATGTCTTTAAGAATATGTGATTCCTTATATCTGGAAAGCTTGGGCATGAATAAGTGTTGCCTTGAAACTTTCTTGAATGTTGAGAATGCCTCCAAATTGTGCACAAGTCGAATGGTAAGAATGCAGATGGCTCCAAATATGGTAAGTGGAAACAACAGAGAATCCGCCTGATTCTCTGGATTCTGGTGCATGTTAATATGATAGATGGATCTCCTGAGCTCTTGGATGCCTCTCCTGATCGCCAAGTGTAGGTCTGAAGGCTACTAAACCTATCTGGTCCAGCATTTCCATTAAATGGAACCAAGTAGACATGTTGTCGAATTTTAGTGATAAATTGGGCCTCCTTTGGATTCTTCTTGGTTTGTTTGGCTTGCTGAAACCATGAGGGATCCATTAACATTCTCCAAGTGGTCGGAGGTCTATATTGTGAGTGAGTTGGGCTGTGCAGTTCGATCTTTGGTCCAATCGCGGATGGTACTTTGAAACCGGTTTGCCGACTTGTATCCTCTATAACTTTCAACTCAGAATCCGGTTTGAAGTGATTTAAATTGTCCGTGACTCCTTGATGAGTCAAGAATCTGGAACAGGTTGTTTCGTGGCTTAACTCCTCCTGGTTGGGCCGGTATGATCCAAGGAAGACACCTATGTCTTTGGTCAGCTCAGATTGGTTCTCTCCAAGGGTTTTGGTCAGCTCCTTGGTGACCTCTCTACGCTCCTGGGTTGTTAGTGACTTGATGTACTCATCATTAGATGATGTGAGCTAAGGTGGTGGTGCAACTGTTGATCGAGAAACTCGAGACCTTCAGGAGCAAAGCGATGGAATGGGTGGATTGAAAGGACCACACAAGCTGCGGAAGACTTGTGATACACCAGGGTGATTCTTCTTGGCACAAGAAGAAATCGTGGACAAGCTTCTCAAGGAGAGGCAAAAATTAGTTTAACAAGAGTCTAGGGTTTTGTTTGTTCAAAATCGAGTTGTATTATTCATTGTAAGTAATGAGGCTTATATAGGCCTTTTTGTTACAACCTAGGGTAAACAACATGATGTTTAACCCAAACAACAAGTAGTGCAAATAAACCAACATGTAGTTCTTTTTTCTGCAAAAAATAGAAATGGGCTTAAAGCCAAATAACTTAGAAATAAAAATGAGCTTAAGGCCTTAAACTAAAGATAGGTAAGGGCCACGACCATAATGGCATTGCTGGCTGAGTTAGAGGACTTGTGAAGCATGGTAGTTGGTGAACAAGTCCTCGTCTTCATGCACACTAGAGGTGTTGCCTCGTTAAAACCTTCTTCGGAAAACCCAGTGGGACAAAACCGAAGATAAGGAAAAAGAGTACAATTCTCTAGCATGTCTTTAGGAATATGTGATTCCTTATATCTGGAAAGCTTGGGCATGAATAAGTGTTGCCTTGAAACTTTCTTGAATGTTGAGAATGCCTCCAAATTGTGCACAAGTCGAATGGTAAGAATGCAGATGGCTCCAAATATGGTAAGTGGAAACAACAGAGAATCCGCCTGATTCTCTGGATTCTGGTGCATGTTAATATGATAGATGGATCTCCTGAGCTCTTGGATGCCTCTCCTGGTCGCCAAGTGTAGGTCTGAAGGCTACTAAACCTATCTGGTCCAGCATTTCCATTAAATGGAACCAAGTAGACATGTTGTCGAATTTTAGTGATAAATTGGGCCTCCTTTGGATTCTTCTTGGTTTGTTTGGCTTGCTGAAACCATGAGGGATCCGTTAACATTATCCAAGTTGTCGGAGGTCTATATTGTGAGTGAGTTGGGCTGTGCAGTTCGATCTTTGGTCCAATCGCGGATGGTACTTTGAAACCGGTTTGCCCACTTGTATCCTCTATAACTTTCAACTCAGAATCCGGTTTGAAGTGATTCAAATTGTCCGTGACTCCTTGATGAGTCAAGAATCTGGAACAGGTTGTTTCGTGGCTTAACTCCTCCTGGTTGGGCCGTTATGATCCAAGGAAGACACCTATGTCTTTGGTCAGCTCAGATTGGTTCTCTCCAAGGGTTTTGGTCAGCTCCTTGGTGACCTCTCTACGCTCCTGGGTTGTTAGTGACTTGATGTACTCATCATTAGATGATGTGAGCTAAGGTGGTGGTGCAACTGTTGATCGAGAAACTCGAGACCTTCAGGAGCAAAGCGATGGAATGGGTGGATTGAAAGGACCACACAAGCTGCGGAAGACTTGTGATACACCAGGGTGATTCTTCTTGGCACAAGAAGAAATCGTGGACAAGCTTCTCAAGGAGAGGCAACAGTTAGTTTGACAAGAGTCTAGGGTTTTGTTTGTTCAAAATCGAGTTGTATTATTCATTGTAAGTAATGAGGCTTATATAGGCCTTTTAGTTACAACCTAGGGTAAACAACATGATGTTTAACCCAAACAACAAGTAGTGCAAATAAAAACAACATGTAGTTCTTTTTGCTGCAAAAAATAGAAATGGGCTTAAAGCCAAATAACTTAGAAATAAAAATGAGCTTAGGGCCTTAAACTAAAGATAGGTAAGGGCCACGACCATAATGGCATTGCTGGCTGAGTTAGAGGACTTATGAAGCATGGTAGTTGGTGACCAAGTCCTCGTCTTCATGCACACTAGAGGTGTTTCCTCGTTAAAACCTTCTTCGGAAAACCCAGTGGGACAAAACCTAAGATAAGGAAAAAGAGTACAATTCTCTAGCATGTCTTTAAGAATATGTGATTCCTTATATCTGGAAAGCTTGGGCATGAATAAGTGTTGCCTTGAAACTTTCTTGAATGTTGAGAATGCCTCCAAATTGTGCACAAGTCGAATGGTAAGAATGCAGATGGCTCCAAATATGGTAAGTGGAAACAACAGAGAATCCGCCTGATTCTCTGGATTCTGGTGCATGTTAATATGATAGATGGATCTCCTGAGCTCTTGGATGCCTCTCCTGATCGCCAAGTGTAGGTCTGAAGGCTACTAAACCTATCTGGTCCAGCATTTCCATTAAATGGAACCAAGTAGACATGTTGTCAAATTTTAGTGATAAATTGGGCCTCCTTTGGATTCTTCTTGGTTTGTTTGGCTTGCTGAAACCATGAGGGATCCATTAACATTCTCCAAGTGGTCGGAGGTCTATATTGTGAGTGAGTTGGGCTGTGCAGTTCGATCTTTGGTCCAATCGCGGATGGTACTTTGAAACCGGTTTGCCGACTTGTATCCTCTATAACTTTCAACTCAGAATCCGGTTTGAAGTGATTTAAATTGTCCGTGACTCCTTGATGAGTCAAGAATCTGGAACAGGTTGTTTCGTGGCTTAACTCCTCCTGGTTGGGCCGGTATGATCCAAGGAAGACACCTATGTCTTTGGTCAGCTCAGATTGGTTCTCTCCAAGGGTTTTGGTCAGCTCCTTGGTGACCTCTCTACGCTCTTGGGTTGTTAGTGACTTGATGTACTCATCATTAGATGATGTGAGCTAAGGTGGTGGTGCAACTGTTGATCGAGAAACTCGAGACCTTCAGGAGCAAAGCGAAGGAATGGGTGGATTGAAAGGACCACACAAGCTGCGGAAGACTTGTGATACACCAGGGTGATTCTTCTTGGCACAAGAAGAAATCGTGGACAAGCTTCTCAAGGAGAGGCAACAGTTAGTTTAACAAGAGTCTAGGGTTTTGTTTGTTCAAAATCGAGTTGTATTATTCATTGTAAGTAATGAGGCTTATGTAGGCCTTTTAGTTACAACCTAGGGTAAACAACATGATGTTTAACCCAAACAACAAGTAGTGCAAATAAACCAACATGTAGTTCTTTTTGCTGCAAAAAATAGAAATGGGCTTAAAGCCAAATAACTTAGAAATAAAAATGAGCTTAAGGCCTTAAACTAAAGATAGGTAAGGGCCACGACCATAATGGCATTGCTGGCTGAGTTAGAGGACTTGTGAAGCATGGTAGTTGGTGAACAAGTCCTCGTCTTCATGCACACTAGAGGTGTTGCCTCGTTAAAACCTTTTTCGGAAAACCCAGTGGGACAAAACCGAAGATAAGGAAAAAGAGTACAATTCTCTAGCATGTCTTTAGGAATATGTGATTCCTTATATCTGGAAAGCTTGGGCATGAATAAGTGTTGCCTTGAAACTTTCTTGAATGTTGAGAATGCCTCCAAATTGTGCACAAGTCGAATGGTAAGAATGCAGATGGCTCCAAATATGGTAAGTGGAAACAACAGAGAATCCGCCTGATTCTCTGGATTCTGGTGCATGTTAATATGATAGATGGATCTCCTGAGCTCTTGGATGCCTCTCCTGATCGCCAAGTGTAGGTCTGAAGGCTACTAAACCTATCTGGTCCAGCATTTCCATTAAATGGAACCAAGTAGACATGTTGTCGAATTTTAGTGATAAATTGGGCCTCCTTTGGATTCTTCTTGGTTTGTTTGGCTTGCTGAAACCAAGAGGGATCCATTAACATTATCCAAGTTGTCGGAGGTCTATATTGTGAGTGAGTTGGGCTGTGCAGTTCGATCTTTGGTCCAATCGCGGATGGTACTTTGAAACCGGTTTGCCGACTTGTATCCTCTATAAATTTCAACTCAGAATCCGGTTTGAAGTGATTTAAATTGTCCGTGACTCCTTGATGAGTCAAGAATCTGGAACAGGTTGTTTCGTGGCTTAACTCCTCCTGGTTGGGCCGGTATGATCCAAGGAAGACACCTATGTCTTTGGTCAGCTCAGATTGGTTCTCTCCAAGGGTTTTGGTCAGCTCCTTGGTGACCTCTCTACGCTCCTGGGTTGTTAGTGACTTGATGTACTCATCATTAGATGATGTGAGCTAAGGTGGTGGTGCAACTGTTGATCGAGAAACTCGAGACCTTCAATAGCAAAGCGATGGAATGGGTGGATTGAAAGGACCACACAAGCTGCGGAAGACTTGTGATACACCAGGGTGATTCTTCTTGGCACAAGAAGAAATCGTGGACAAGCTTCTCAAGGAGAGGCAACAGTTAGTTTGACAAGAGCCTAGGGTTTTGTTTGTTCAAAATCGAGTTGTATTATTCATTGTAAGTAATGAGGCTTATATAGGCCTTTTAGTTACAACCTAGGGTAAACAACATGATGTTTAACCCAAACAACAAGTAGTGCAAATAAAAACAACATGTAGTTCTTTTTGCTGCAAAAAATAGAAATTGGCTTAAAGCCAAATAACTTAGAAATAAAAATGAGCTTAGGGCCTTAAACTAAAGATAGGTAAGGGCCACGACCATAATGGCATTGCTGGCTGAGTTAGAGGACTTGTGAAGCATGGTAGTTGGTGACCAAGTCCTCGTCTTCATGCACACTAGAGGTGTTGCCTCGTTAAAACCTTCTTCGGAAAACCCAGTGGGACAAAACCGAAGATAAGGAAAAAGAGTACAATTCTCTAGCATGTCTTTAAGAATATGTGATTCCTTATATCTGGAAAGCTTGGGCATGAATAAGTGTTGCCTTGAAACTTTCTTGAATGTTGAGAATGCCTCCAAATTGTGCACAACTCGAATGGTAAGAATGCAGATGGCTCCAAATATGGTAAGTGGAAACAACAGAGAATCCGCCTGATTCTCTGGATTCTGGTGCATGTTAATATGATAGATGGATCTCCTGAGCTCTTGGATGCCTCTCCTGATCGCCAAGTGTAGGTCTGAAGGCTACTAAACCTATCTGGTCCAGCATTTCCATTAAATGGAACCAAGTAGACATGTTGTCGAATTTTAGTGATAAATTGGGCCTCCTTTGGATTCTTCTTGGTTTGTTTGGCTTGCTGAAACCATGAGGGATCCATTAACATTATCCAAGTTGTCGGAGGTCTATATTGTGAGTGAGTTGGGCTGTGCAGTTCGATCTTTGGTCCAATCGCGGATGGTACTTTGAAACCGGTTTGCCGACTTGTATCCTCTATAAATTTCAACTCAGAATCCGGTTTGAAGTGATTTAAATTGTCCGTGACTCCTTGATGAGTCAAGAATCTGGAACAGGTTGTTTCGTGGCTTAACTCCTCCTGGTTGGGCCGGTATGATCCAAGGAAGACACCTATGTCTTTGGTCAGCTCAGATTGGTTCTCTCCAAGGGTTTTGGTCAGCTCCTTGGTGACCTCTCTACGCTCCTGGGTTGTTAGTGACTTGATGTACTCATCATTAGATGATGTGAGCTAAGGTGGTGGTGCAACTGTTGATCGAGAAACTCGAGACCTTCAGGAGCAAAGCGATGGAATGGGTGGATTGAAAGGACCACACAAGCTGCGGAAGACTTGTGATACACCAGGGTGATTCTTCTTGGCACAAGAAGAAATCGTGGACAAGCTTCTCAAGGAGAGGCAAAAATTAGTTTAACAAGAGTCTAGGGTTTTGTTTGTTCAAAATCGAGTTGTATTATTCATTGTAAGTAATGAGGCTTATATAGGCCTTTTTGTTACAACCTAGGGTAAACAACATGATGTTTAACCCAAACAACAAGTAGTGCAAATAAACCAACATGTAGTTCTTTTTTCTGCAAAAAATAGAAATGGGCTTAAAGCCAAATAACTTAGAAATAAAAATGAGCTTAAGGCCTTAAACTAAAGATAGGTAAGGGCCACGACCATAATGGCATTGCTGGCTGAGTTAGAGGACTTGTGAAGCATGGTAGTTGGTGAACAAGTCCTCGTCTTCATGCACACTAGAGGTGTTGCCTCGTTAAAACCTTCTTCGGAAAACCCAGTGGGACAAAACCGAAGATAAGGAAAAAGAGTACCATTCTCTAGCATGTCTTTAGGAATATGTGATTCCTTATATCTGGAAAGCTTGGGCATGAATAAGTGTTGCCTTGAAACTTTCTTGAATGTTGAGAATGCCTCCAAATTGTGCACAAGTCGAATGGTAAGAATGCAGATGGCTCCAAATATGGTAAGTGGAAACAACAGAGAATCCGCCTGATTCTCTGGATTCTGGTGCATGTTAATATGATAGATGGATCTCCTGAGCTCTTGGATGCCTCTCCTGGTCGCCAAGTGTAGGTCTGAAGGCTACTAAACCTATCTGGTCCAGCATTTCCATTAAATGGAACCAAGTAGACATGTTGTCGAATTTTAGTGATAAATTGGGCCTCCTTTGGATTCTTCTTGGTTTGTTTGGCTTGCTGAAACCATGAGGGATCCATTAACATTATCCAAGTTGTCGGAGGTCTATATTGTGAGTGAGTTGGGCTGTGCAGTTCGATCTTTGGTCCAATCGCGGATGGTACTTTGAAACCGGTTTGCCCACTTATATCCTCTATAACTTTCAACTCAGAATCCGGTTTGAAGTGATTCAAATTGTCCGTGACTCCTTGATGAGTCAAGAATCTGGAACAGGTTGTTTCGTGGCTTAACTCCTCCTGGTTGGGCCGGTATGATCCAAGGAAGACACCTATGTCTTTGGTCAGCTCAGATTGGTTCTCTCCAAGGGTTTTGGTCAGCTCCTTGGTGACCTCTCTACGCTCCTGGGTTGTTAGTGACTTGATGTACTCATCATTAGATGATGTGAGCTAAGGTGGTGGTGCAACTGTTGATCGAGAAACTCGAGACCTTCAGCAGCAAAGCGATGGAATGGGTGGATTGAAAGGACCACACAAGCTGCGGAAGACTTGTGATACACCAGGGTTATTCTTCTTGGCACAAGAAGAAATCGTGGACAAGCTTCTCAAGGAGAGGCAACAGTTAGTTTGACAAGAGTCTAGGGTTTTGTTTGTTCAAAATCGAGTTGTATTATTCATTGTAAGTAATGAGGCTTATATAGGCCTTTTAGTTACAACCTAGGGTAAACAACATGATGTTTAACCCAAACAACAAGTAGTGCAAATAAACCAACATGTAGTTCTTTTTGCTGCAAAAAATAGAAATGGGCTTAAAGCCAAATAACTTAGAAATAAAAATGAGCTTAAGGCCTTAAACTAAAGATAGGTAAGGGCCACGACCATAATGGCATTGCTGGCTGAGTTAGAGGACTTGTGAAGCATGGTAGTTGGTGAACAAGTCCTCGTCTTCATGCACACTAGAGGTGTTGCCTCGTTAAAACCTTCTTCGGAAAACCCAGTGGGACAAAACCGAAGATAAGGAAAAAGAGTACAATTCTCTAGCATGTCTTTAGGAATATGTGATTCCTTATATCTGGAAAGCTTGGGCATGAATAAGTGTTGCCTTGAAACTTTCTTGAATGTTGAGAATGCCTCCAAATTGTGCACAAGTCGAAATGGTAAGAATGCAGATGGCTCCAAATATGGTAAGTGGAAACAACAGAGAATCCGCCTGATTCTCTGGATTCTGGTGCATGTTAATATGATAGATGGATCTCCTGAGCTCTTGGATGCCTCTCCTGGTCGCCAAGTGTAGGTCTGAAGGCTACTAAACCTATCTGGTCCAGCATTTCCATTAAATGGAACCAAGTAGACATGTTGTCGAATTTTAGTGATAAATTGGGCCTCCTTTGGATTCTTCTTGGTTTGTTTGGCTTGCTGAAACCATGAGGGATCCATTAACTTTCTCCAAGTGGTCGGAGGTCTATATTGTGAGTGAGTTGGGCTGTGCAGTTCGATCTTTGGTCCAATCGCGGATGGTACTTTGAAACCGGTTTGCCGACTTGTATCCTCTATAACTTCCAACTCAGAATCCGGTTTGAAGTGATTCAAATTGTCCGTGACTCCTTGATGAGTCAAGAATCTGTAACAGGTTGTTTCGTGGCTTAACTCCTCCTGGTTGGGCCGGTATGATCCAAGGAAGACACCTATGTCTTTGGTTAGCTCAAATTGGTTCTCTCCAAGGGTTTTGGTCAGCTCCTTGGTGACCTCTCTACGCTCCTGGGTTGTTAGTGACTTGATGTACTCATCAAGGAGGCTATGGAGATTAAGGAATGGAGAGATGCCATTCAAGATGAAAAACAAGCTATGGAGAAAAATGGAACCTATGCTCCAGCCACCTTACCAAAAGGAAAAAAGGCTGTAAGTTCAAAATGGATATTCACCATTAAGTATAAAAGTAATGGTGAGATAGATAGGTATAAAGCTAGGTTGGTGGCTAGAGGATTCACACAAACTTATGGTGAAGACTATAGGGATACCTTTGCTCCAATAGCTAAACTTCACTCTGTTAATGTTGTTCTTTCTCTTGCTACTAACCTTGAATGGGATTTGTGGCAAATGGATGTTAAGAATGCTTTCTTACAAGGTGAACTAGAAGAAGAAGTTTACATGACACCGCCACCAGGTTTGGAAGATGAAGTTAATGGTGGCAACACTCTCAGACTGAGGAAGGCAATCTATGGCCTTAAGCAATCTCCAAGAGCCTGGTATCATAAGTTGAATGTAACTCTAATGGACAGAGGTTTCAAAAGGTCAGAAGTTGAACACACTCTGTTTACACTTAAGAGTAAGGAAGGTATCGTGGTTATACTTATCTATGTGGATGATATAATTATATCTGGAAGTGATAAAGTTGGTATTGAATCAACTAAAGCTTATTTGAGAAGTGTTTTTGATATTAAGGATCTAGGTGAATTGAAATATTTCTTAGGAATTGAAATATGTAGATTTAAGGAAGGTCTCTTTTTATCTCAAAGGAAATATATTGTGGACTTACTAACCTCCACAGGCATGTTTAAAGCTAAACCAACTAAGACACCCCTAGAAGAAGGCTACAAAATAGAACCTGAGGGGGAGCTAGGAAATGACAAGTTTCATGATGCAAAATTGTATAGACAAGTGGTTGGTAAGCTTATTTACTTAACCATCACTAGACCTGACCTATGTTTTGCAGTAAATCAGGTATCTCAACATATGCAAGACCCAAGGACAAGGCATTGGGATATGATCATTCGCATTTTGAGATATTTGCAAGGAACTAAGGAACAAGGTATATGGATGGGATGTAATAAGAACACAGAGGTTGTGGGTTATTGTGATGCAGATTGGGAGGAGACAGAGAAGATAGGAGGAACACAACTGGCTATTGCACTTTCATAGGAGGTAACCTTGTAACCTGGAAGAATAAGAAACAAAAGGTTGTATCTTGTTCTAGTGCAGAAGCTGAATACAGGGCCATGAGGAAGCTCACAACAGAATGCTTCTGGTTGAAGCAACTCCTCTTTGTTATTTTAGGCGAGTGCTTAGAATCTCCAATCACTGTCCATTGTGATAATCAAGCTGCCATCCACATTGCCTCTAACTCTGTGTTTCATGAGAGAACCAAACATATTGAGGTTGACTGCCATAAGGTAAGGGAAGCTATTGGAAATGGTACAATTCTACCTTGCTACACATTGCCTTGAAGACAGGCGGTTCCATCTACCCTAGACTTGGTTTGATGTCTCTTCCACATCAATGATCCCAACATGGAGTGTTATACTCTTTTTCCCTATAAACGTTTTTGTCCCAATTGGGTTTTTCTTCTCTAGGTTTTTAATGAGGTAATACTTCATGGCTGCAAGCTTAAGTATTCTCTGTGACTTAAGCTTGAGGGGGAGTGTTGGAATGAAGTGGAGTGATGAGTGCAAACAAGAGGTTTGTAGGCGACTTATCTAAGTGAGTATCTTAGACTTGTTTAGGTTTAATGATAGGTTTATCTCTGTATCCAAACATATAATTAGACTATCTCTGTATCCAAACAAGTCTAGAATAGGATTAGTATAAATAGATGTCTCTCACTCACTTTGTAAGTATGAAACTCATTTTCTAAAAATCTTAATAAAAGATCATTCTCAATCTCTCTCAATCTCTAAATCTCAAATTCTTTCAATCATCAAATCTTTCAGAATGGTGAAGAATTGAGAGAGATTTAGAAGAGAGATTGAGAGAGAATAAGAGAAAATCAAATTGACTAATAATATGTGTATGTATCTAATACTCGAGTACAATCCCCTTTATATAGGGGTTTTCATGACAAAGTATTTAATCACTCTTAATACATGACTACATACTCGTTGTACACTCTAACTCTTCTTAAATTATAACATGTTGTACGGACGTTTCTTCTGGATCCTCTCTTTTTCATTCAAAATAACTCCATTCTTCATTCAAGAGGCAAAAGAAGCAAGCTTTAACTCATTGATGGTTCAAAAGGCACAAGAGCAGGCGTTTTGCACCAAAAGGGTTTGTGTCCGTACTCGTCTTCCTCGACCAGACGCGAACCAGTGTTCGTACACTCTCTGTTTTCTTCAAAAAAATAGCTCATTTAGTCTTAAGATAGGTCATCCTCATCTCACCAAGTGCTGTCTTGAAGTCCTAGAAGTGATATCTTAGTATTTGGAGCCAGATACACCTCGCTTTCTTCAAAACCCTAAGTACTGTGTTTTCCCTCTCTCTAGGCATTTCTCAAATGGAGAATACAAGACCCATGGTTATACCGGTCACTCTCAAAGGTCTCAACTATCTACTATGGTCCAGAATGGTCAAGACCACTCTGGGTGGTCGGGGACTAGGAATGCACCTTCTCTTAGATGAAGCTCCACCAAAAGCATTTCACCAAGAAGATGGACAGGAAATCGTGATCGTTGATGAAGAGAAATGGGTTCAGGAGGATCAGTTTGTTCTATCTATCATTTAAACCTCACTGGATGGACCTATCTTAGAAGCCTATTCTTACTGTGAAAGTGCTAAGGAGTTATGAGAAACTCTCAAAAAGGTCTATGGTAATACCACGAATCTCAGCAGAGTCTTTGAAGTGGAAAAGGCAATCAATAACCTTCATCAAGAGGATTTGGAATTCACGGCTCACTTTGGCAAGTTTCGCTCCCTTTGGGCTGAACTTGAGATGCTTAGACCTAACTCTACTGATCCAGAGACTCTACTTGCAAGGCGAGAACAAGACAAGGTCTTTGGTCTTCTCCTCACACTTAATCCAATGTACAATGACCTGATTAAGCACCTCCTTAGATCAGATAAGCTTCCATCTCTTGAAGAAGTATGTGCTTACATCCAGAGGGAACAAGGTTCTCATGGCCTTTTTAGTGGAAAGGGTGAGCTTGTGACAGCAAACAAGGGCGCTTACTTCAAGCAAGAAGATAGAAGGGGATCGTTCTGTGAACACTGCAAGAGGAAGGGCCATACTAAGGAAAAATGTTGGATTCTTCACCCACATCTCAAGTCATCCAAGTTCAGAGATGTCTGAGAAAATATTACCAAGGCTAAAGCTGACCAGGGAGGAACATCTTCACGCAGTCCAGAAGGAGATGGGATGGAAATGATCAATGCTCAAGCTGCACGAGTAGCTGATCAAGATCAGGTGGTGAAGCGGTCAGAACATGATGCCCTCATTCAAGCCTTGAAAGAAAGTTATGGTAATGTTATGGGTTTTTCCTTTCATGCTTCTGCTAATACTATAAAACTGGATGATAAACCATTAGTGATTGATTCTGGTGCATCCCACCATATGATTAGCAATGTTGAATTGATTAAGGACTTAGAACCGGCTAAGGGTCATGTTGTTATTGCTAATGGGGATAGAATTCCAATTAAAGGGGTAGGAAACCTAAATCTATTTGATAGAAAGACTAGAGTATTCTTCATGCCTGACTTCACCTCTAATTTAGCCTTTGTTCATAAGGCCACCAATGACTTAGATTGCAATGTTATCTTCACCCCTAATGATGTGCGATTTCAGGATATTAAGACAAGCAAGATGCTTGGGAAAGGAATAACTAAGGATGGTCTCTATCTACTGGAGGATGATCAACCTTTAGCTTATGTTTTATGCTCCTTAGACTCTACTTCTGCTTATGCTAATAATGCGTTGTGGCATGCTAGATTAGGACATCCCCACTCTCGGGCCTTAAGCTTAATGTTGCCTAATGTTGTGTTTAAAAATGATGAGTGCGAAGCTTGTATTTTAGGCAAACATTGCAAGTCTATTTTCCCTAAGTCTAAAACGGTTATGCAAAATGTTTTGATTTTGTACATTCTGATATTTGGACTGCTCCTTGTCTATCTAGAGAAAATCACAAATACTTCATCACCTTCATAGATGAAAAATCCAAATATACTTGGTTAACCTTGATTCAATCTAAGAATAGAGCTTTAGAAGCCTTTGTGAATTTTAAGAACTATGTCACTAACTATTATAATGCAAAGATTAAAATTTTTAGAACAGACAAGGGTGGAGAGTATACCAGCAATGCCTTCAAAGATCACCTTAACAAGCATGGCATTCTTCATCAGAAAAGTTGTCCATATACACCACAGCATAATGGGGTGGCCGAGAGGAAAAACCGTCACCTAATGGAAGTAGCAAGGTCCATGATGTTCCATTCCAAGGTTCCAAAGAGGTTTTGGGCGAGATGCTGTTCTATCAGCGTGATATCTTATCAATTGCATTCCCACAAGGATACTGGATGACACATCTCCTTTTGAGGTATTGAACTCTACCAAACCATCTATAGCTCACTTGAAAGTATTCGGTTGTGTGTGTTTTGTCTTGATTCCAGGGGATAACAGAACAAAACTGGATGCTAAAAGTACAATGGCAATGTTTATTGGGTACTCAACTACCCAAAGAGGCTATAAGTGTTATGATCCAGTAGTTAAGAAGGTTCTAGTGTCCAGGGATGTCAAGTTTATTGAAAACCGAAGCTATTATGATGGACAACAATGGGATGACGTAGCTGGTCTGTCAGATATCTCTATGGACCGTGCAACCAACCTTCGGAATTTCCTGGATCATCTTGGCATTCTCTTTCCTACGGGTAATCCCTGGTCCGGGTTTCGGTTCATGTCCTATTCCGCAGAATAGTCGTGACCAAAGTTCTACTCAGCATGTACCGGCACCAATCTCGTCCCGGCATGAATCCAGTTCATCTTGGCATGGACCAAGCTCATCTCACCATGACTCCAGTTCGTCCCAATCTGGCCCTGACTTGTCCCGGCCTAACATGGGAGCAGAACTTGATTGTGAAGGGGGGATACTTGAAGAAGAACTTGATCAAGACAATGATCAAGACAAGACTTCTTCTTCTGAAAGCCACGATCAAGCAGCAGAATCATCAGAGCCAGCTCAATCTCTAAGAAGAAGTACAAGACTCAAGAAGGATCCATCAAATTGGGTGAATACAAGGGTGTATTACAATGCTAATGGTGTTGCTCATCCGTCCCAAGTTGGCTGCTCCTTTGCTTCATTCCCTGAAGAACATAAGGTCTTCATAAGTAGCTTGAAACAGGGACATATTCCTACATCTTATGAAGAAGCCAAAGAACTTAAAGTTTGGAGAGATGCTATAAGTGATGAGACAGGAGCCATGGAAAGGAACCACACATGGGATGAAGCCGTGCTACCCAAGGGAAAGAAGGCTGTAAGCTCAAAATTGGTATTTACAATCAAATATAAGAGTAATGGAGATATAGAGAGATATAAGGCCAGACTGGTAGCAAGAGGCTTCACTTAAACCTATGGTGAAGACTTTGGTGATACTTTTTCTCCTGTGGCAAAGTTGCATACTGTGAGGATTGTGTTATCTCTACCAACAAATCTGGAGTGGGAACTGTGGCAGATGGATGTGAGAAGTGCATTGTTGCAAGGAGAGCTAGAAGAAGAGGTGTACATGCGACCTCCTCCAGGTCTTGAAGGAATTGTTCAACCCAGAGCCTGGTATCACAAGTTAAGCATGACACTAAGGGATAAAGGATTTAGAAAGTCAGAAGCTGATCACACCCTTTTCACTCTTCCTAGCAAGTCAGGTATCATAGTTGTATTGGTCTATGTGGATGATATCATTATCACCGGTGATGACAGGGAAGGAATCAAAGAAACCAAAACTTACCTTAAGTCCTTATTAGATATTAAAGATCTTGGCCTGCTTAAGTACTTTCTAGGGATTGAGATATGTCGCTATAAAGAAGGGCTATTCTTATCTCAAAGAAAGTATACACTTGATCTATTGTCTGAAACAGGAAAGTTAGATGCAAAACCGGTGACCACGCCTCTAGAGGATAGCTACAAAGCTATTAGTGAGGGGGAGATTGAAGATCAACCATTCAACAATCCAAAGCTCTACAGAAGACTAGTAGGTAAGTTAATCTATTTAACTCTTACTAGACCTGATTTGTGTTTCTCTGTGAATCAGGTTAGCCAGCATATGCAAGCACCCAAGGTTCATCATTGGAACATGCTGGAGAGAGTTCTTAGATACTTGAGAGGAACTTCAGAGCAAGGAATTTGGATGGGAGCTAACAAAAGTTCAGAGATAGTGGGGTATTGTGATGCAGATTGGGCTGGAGATAGTGAAGAAAGGAGATCAACGACAGGCTATTGCACCTTTGTTGGAGGTAACTTAGTTACATGGAAGACAAAGAAACAAAAGATAGTTTCCTGCTCCAGCGCTGAGGCTGAATATCGTGCTATGAAGAAACTCACCAATGAGCTAACTTGAATCAAGGCCATTATGAAGGATTTGGGAATAGAGACAACCAAACCAATGACTATGCACTGTGACAACCAGGCGGTCATTCACATAGCTTCAAATTCTGTATTCCATGAGAGAACTAAGCACATAGAGGTTGATTGTCACAAAGTAAGGCAAGCTGTGGAGCAAGGGATAGTCTTACCGTGCTATACTAGAAGTGTAGATCAGCTTGCAGATATCTTCACTAAAGCTACAACCCCCAAGGTATACGAGTCCATCCTACCAAGACTAGGACTCGTTGATATCTCCCTTCCATGACTCCTCTAACTATAAGCAATCATACTCTTTTTCCCTTATGTGTGCTTTTGTCCCATTGGGTTTTACACAATAAGGTTTTTAATGAGGTGATTGTTTATGGTTTCCAAGCTAATGATCTTCATCAGAACTTAGCTTGAGGGGGAGTATTAGACAGGAATAACAAAGAGAGCTCTTAGCCTAAGATAAGTGATTGCGAATCAGGTGATAAGAGAAGGAGGATAACTACATGAGTGATAAGGAAGGAGGCAGTGTACGTGTGATAAGGAGTGTATATAAGTGATAAGCTTCTGTGTAACGGTCCTATATGCTCTTGTGCTTATCCCTAGACTTAGTAACCTAGCTAGCTTTCTATTTAAGGGCTGTGTAGCCACTCTTTGTAAATAACAATGAAGTAATAGAATTCTTCTTTTATGGCTAATACACTTATGCACACCTATTCTCTCATTGTTCATTCTTAAACTTCTTATAAAACTATCAGTCAAGAAGATTACTCAGCAATGCTTGTCAGTTCAAGTCTTGGTAGAATGGACTCATACACCTTTGTAGTGGTGGCTTTAGTGAAAACATCTGCCAATTGATCTGAGCTTCTTGTATAGCATGGCAAAATGATTCCTTGTTCAACCGCCTATCTTACCTTATGGCAATCTACTTCAATATGCTTAGTCCTCTCATGGAACACTGAGTTGGAAGCTATATTAATGGCTGCCTGATTGTCACAATGCATAGTAATAGGTCTTGAGTCTTCAATTTGTAAATCCTTAAAGACAGCCTTGATCCAAATTAGTTTATTGGTAAGTTTCTTCATGGCCCTATATTCAGCTTCAGCACCGGAACATGAGCCCACCTTCTATTTCTTAGTCTTCCAAGTCACTAGATTTCCTCCCACAAAGGTACAATAGCCGGTTGTTGACCTTCTGTCATTCCTATCACCAGCCCAATCAGCATCACAATATCCTACTATCTTTGTGTTTTTGTTGCAACTTATCCAGATTCCATGATCATAAGTGCCTTTCAAGTATCTTAACACTCTCTCCAACATCTCCCAGTGCTTAACCGTTGGGAATTGCATATGCTGGCTCACCTGGTTTACTGCAAAACAAATATCTAGTCTAGTAAGTGTTAGATAGATGAGTTTACCTACCAATCTCCTATACTGTTTTGGATCATCATAGAGTTGGTCTTCAGTCTCTCCTTCATTAGCCGCTTTGTAACTGTCTTCAATAGGAGTGCTAATAGGTTTTGCATCCTTCTTTCATGTTTCATATAACAATTCCAACACATATTTTCTTTGGGACAAGAATAAACCTTCTTTAGACCTACATATTTCAATCCCTAAGAAATATTTCATTAAACCAACATCCTTAATATCAAACTTAGACTTAAGATATTCTTTAGTCTCTTGAATACCCTCCTTGTTACTACCTGTGATAATAATGTCATCAACATAAACTAATACCACAATTATACAACAGCTAGGTAAAGTAAACAAAGTATGATCAACTTCAGATCTTCTAAAACCTCTATCTTTTAAAGTCATACTCAGTTTATGATACCAGGCTCTTGGAGATTGCTTCAATCCATAGATGGCCTTCCTTAATCTCAGAACATTGTTGTCATTCACTAAACCTTCTAAACTAGGAGGCGGTTTCATGTACACCTCTTCCTTGTTGGAATCAAGCAATCTATCAAAGGAAGGAGTGTAACGGCTATGTAATGTTTCTAGAAGGGCCTCTAGTGATGAGTCATTCACGCCAGCACAAAAGAGGAAAGGAGGCTCCAGCTCGAAATGGAATAGAGGAAATATACTTCACCTAATGTAGATTGTATTAGGTTTATGACATTTGCTATAAATAAGCTCCTTATGTATTCATTGTATGCAAGGAAGTTTAATCTCTAATAGAAATCATGTTCTTCATTCGTCTCTAGTCTAAAACTCTCACAATCTATCTTTCAATCCATAATCTCTCTCACAAATCTAACATGGTATCAGAGCATTTGCTCACAAACTCTCTTTAGATTCCGCAAATCTCTTCCTTCTCCTAAGATTCAAGCGCTTTCCTTGGGATAAACATGCCTTAGTCTATCCTCTCTGAGATCTAAGATCCTCAAAACCATGGGTGATGAGTTGAGGAAGGCTAAGTGTGAGTATCTCTTGTGACAAAGTAGCTTATCTTGTTAGGATTTCTCTTTTCTGTCTTCTCACCATTGTTGTACGGTCTCCACCCACCTAAAAGCTCACGGACCTAAGGTTTTTCTAGCTCCAATCGTAGCACAGAAAGTCTCATTCCTCTTCTTAGGTGTTCAGGACACAGGAGGCATAGAAAAGGTGTGGCCTTTGCTTCATTTTGAGCTACCGTATTCATCTTCCTCCTACCCGTTCGAAAAACCAGAGGCCGTACATCTTCAAAGAAAGACTCAAAGACAGTGACTTTCTCTCCATCTTTCATCTGTTCCTAAAACTTTTCAACCGATTTAAAGTTTTAAAATACAAAGAAGGCATTTCAAACACCCCTTGTTGCATTTGTGGAAAAGGGTTTCGAAGGTGTCCGTACTAGTCAAAAATCTCACAAGGCAGAAGCTCTAAACTAGCTAAAGGAAGCTCCTTTCAGTCTCTCCAAGCTTCCTCACTCTCGTGTATCATCTACATACGAGACTTCCTGACCAAGACTCAAACTTTTCAAACAAAGCGTGGAGCTCAAGTCTTGTCCGCCATTTCTGTACGGACCTCGAAGTTTGAAGAATGGAGAACTCTCTCCAAATAGCTGTGCCGGTTATTCTAAAAGGTCTAAACTATGTTTTATGGTCCCAGATGATCAAAACTGCTCTAGCAGGCAGAGGCCTTGGAGATCACCTTCTCTTTAATGAAGCACCACCTAGCCTAATCCAAAATGAAGATGGAGATGAAATGGTAATCACGGATGAAAAGGAAGTGGCACCAAGAAGACTTGTATGTTCTTTCAGTTCTACAAAACTCTCTAGATGGCCCGATTCTAGAGTCTTACTCACATTGTGAAACCTCAATGGAACTGTGGGAGATCCTTAAGAAGGTTTATGGCAACACCACCAACCTTAGCAGAATATTTCAAGTCAAACAAGCTATCAACAATCTCAGTCAAGAAGATCCAGACTTCACCTCTCTCTTTGGGAAGTTTAGCTCGTTATGGGCAGAACTGGATATGCTCAGGCCTATGTCCTTCGATCCTGAAGTCATTAAAGAAAGGCGTGAGCAGGATAAAGTTTTCAGCCGCCTTATGATTCTGAGTCCAGCATACAATGATCTAATTAAACACATCTTGAGGTCTGACAAGCTTCCATCCCTTGAAGATGTATGCTCTCAAATACAGAAAGAATGCGGATCAAATGGATTGTTTGGAAGAAAAGGAGACCTTCTCACGGCCCATAAGAGCACCTACAAGACAGAAGAAGAGCCTATCTCCGCAAACAAAAGCTTCTACAGACCAGAGGACAAGAAGAGGATGTGTGACCATTGTAAAAGGAAAGGCCATACCAAAGATAAGTGCGGGATTCTTCACCCACACTTAAAACCAAGCAAATGGAAGGAAATTCCAAGGGCCCACTACACTCAGGAGACAGGACATTATCCCAAGAAAAACTTCTCTTATCAACTAGCTCATGGTCCAGCCAGTTCCAACCAACCAGCAAGCTCTTCCAATCCTTCTTGCATCGGTAGCTCTCAAGTTCAGCCAGCTCATATGGTGCCATATCAACTAGTCCAGTCAGAGTATGTCAATAAATCCGACCTTGAAGCGCTTATTGTTGGAATGAAGAGGAATTATGAATACTATTAAGGAACTAGTAGTCGCCATAAACTAAGTGAGAATGACTTAGACTTGTGTAGGTTTAATGATATGTTTATCTCTGTAGCCAAACATGTAATTAGGCTATCTTAGTATCCAAACAAGTCTAGAATAAGATTAGTATAAATAGATGTCTCTCATTCTCTTTGTATGCAAGAAATTCATTTTTCTAAAAATCTTAATAAGATCATTCTCTCTTTTCTCTCTAATCTCTTTCTCTCTCAATATCTAAATCTCAATTTCTCTCATTCATCAAATCTTTCATGGTATCAGAGCCAGGTTTGATCAAACTGGCACAAGAATTTCGAAAACTCTCTGTTTCTAACTCGCGATCAACAATCTAGCCTCGAAGAGAAGTCCGTCGCGGATCCTCCGGTGTTCGTCGATCATCAGCTGCAAGAACTCACGATTTCTTGCCAGATTCTTTACCCTGGACGATTCTCCGGCGAATTCTGTGGATTTCCTCGGTGATTTCATCGAATTTGGTTGCTTGAATCAAAAGTTACAAAAGTTATTCCCACGGTGGTTCGCGACAATCTTCGCCGAAGATACCTGGATTTCAAAGGTGCATAACTACTTCAATCCTTCACCAAATCAAACATTTCCAACACCAAAACTCAAATTTATTGAGTTTAATTGAAGAATCGGGAGGTCCGCTTTGCTCTCTTTCAATTTTGGTAATCGTTTTGCTCTGTTTCTTGAAGTCGGTCCTGTTTCAGCATATTCTGGGTGATCGTCTTTGTTTAGACAATTTTCTTCGATTCTTTCGCAATCTTGGATGATCAGATCTTGGTTTAGTGTCTATTGAAGAGGTTCTGAAAGTTTGATTACAATCAAATGAATATTTGACTTCAAGATAGAGTTTCTTGTGTGACAAGATATCGCGATTTTTCAAAATATAAAGGCGGGAATGTTGGTAAGGTAGTTTTTACTGGTAACAAGTTTTTTTTTCACCTCTTGAGCATCTGGTGCTAAGTATTTTAAGGTGTTGTTGCAATTTGGTGAAGGTTAGACAAGTTGTTATACCGTTTGGACGGTTGTTCACTCCTTGTGTACTCGCGCCTTGTGTTAGTGAAGTGCACGCAGGTCTACTTGGTTGGTTTGTTTTTTGCGTCTGTATA
This sequence comes from Streptanthus diversifolius, assembly GCA_039880935.1. Taxonomy (NCBI): domain Eukaryota; kingdom Viridiplantae; phylum Streptophyta; class Magnoliopsida; order Brassicales; family Brassicaceae; genus Streptanthus; species Streptanthus diversifolius. The sequence continues at coordinate 5,138,406 of JAXGFM010000005.1, forward strand.
GGACAGTTCAAATGGAGTTACATCCACAAATGAAGGCTCCTGTCATACTTCAAGGGGCAAACTATCTGCTCTGGTCCAGGACAATGAAGACCACATTGTGTAGTAAAGGATTGTAGAATCATATTCAACAACCGGCTCACTTGTTAACTGAGGAGGAAGCTCAGGATGGAAATGCTGAACAAACCCTATGGTTCCAGCAAGACCAAATGGTATTAGCCATTCTTCAAAGCTCTTTAGCTAGTTCTCTTTTGGAAGCTTATTCTTATTGCTCTAATGCTAAGGAACTTTAGGAGACTTTAAAAACAGTATATGGCAATACAACTAACCTCTTAAGAGTTTTTGAGGTAAAGAAAGCTTTGAATGAGCTTAAACAGGAAGACATTGAGTTTACCAAACACTATGGATCATTCAGAGCATTGTGGGCAGAGCTGGAGATGTTTAGACCAGCCTCAGTTGATCCACTAACTCTTCTTGAAAGAAGATAGCAAGATAAGGTGTTTGGGTTGCTTATGACTTTGAATAACTCATACACTGAATTGATCAGACATATTCTTAGGGAGGATAAGCTTCCAAGTCTTGAAGAAGTCTGTGCAAAGATTCAAAAGGAACAGGGGTCACATGATCTTTTTGGGCACAAAGGTGAAATGGTGGTGGCACATAAGGGTGTTTTTAAATCGGCTACAGCTGACATCAAAAGGAAGAAGCAGCTGTGTGACCATTGCAAGAGAACAGGCCATAGCAAGAAGGAGTGCTGGGTGCTTCATCCAGATCTAAAGCCCAGCTGGTTTGTTGAGAGGAACAAGAAGTCATCAACCGGTCCTAGTTCTTTTAACATGGTTCATATTGCAGGTTGCTCAAGTGCGTGTACCATGGGAACGGCGAATGCATCATCCTCACCTATGGCTACCCAAAATGAATATGTTACAAAGGCTGATCTTGAAAATCTTCTCAAAGCATTCAAGTCTGGTAATGTGTTGGGTAAAACTTATCATGTTTCTTTAAACACATCTATGGCTTCTAACTCCTTAATTGTTGATTCTGGTGCATCACATCATATGATTAAAGACTTAGGTTTGTTAGACAATATTAAACCTGCCTTAGGTAGTGTTGTGATTGCAAATGGAGTTAATGTTCCAATTAAAGGAGTAGGCAATCTTAGGTTGTTTGATAAGGAATCTAAGGCCTTTCATATGCCTTCTTTTACATCCAATTTACTCTCTGTTAAAAGAGCTACTATTGACTTGAATTGTCAAGCTATCTTTGGCCCTAATGATTTTTACTTTCAGGATATTGAAACAAGTAAGAAGTTTGGCCAAGGAACTACAAGGAATGACTTGTATGTGCTAAAAGATTTACCTGATTACTCATTGCAACCGTGTGCTAATAATGTTGATGTGACTCTAAATGGTGAATTGTGGCATGCTAGATTAGGACATCCCCATTCTAGAGCCCTTGAATTGACTGTACCTGGAATAAAATTGCTTAATAACATTTGTGAATCTTGTATTCTTGGGAAGCATAGTAGAACAGTTTTTGAACAATCAACTCATGCTTATGATAATTGCTTTGATTTAGTACATTCTGATGTTTGGACATCTCCCTTTCTTTCTAGAGAAAATCAGAAGTATTTTGTTACCTTTATTGATGAAAAATCTAAGTATACTTGGGTGACATTGCTTAATTCAAAGGATAGGCTGTTTGATGCTTTCCTTAACTTTCAGACATATGTTACTAACCAATATAATGCCAAGATAAAGATTTTTAGGACAGACAATGGAGGGGAGTACACTAGCACCAAGTTTCAGCAACACTTAGCCAAGCATGACATTGAACATCAAACAAGTTGTCCTTACACTCCACAACAAAATGGAGTAGCTGAGAGGAAGAACAGACATTTGATGGAGGTTGTGAGAACAATGATGTTTCACAAGAAGGTTCCCAAAAGATTTTGGGGAGATGCATTACTAGCTGCATGTTACTTAATCAATAGAACTCCAACTAAAGTTCCAGATGATTTGAGTCTTTTTGATTATTAAACAAAACTAAGCCAACTATTGATCATTTAAGAATTTTTGGGTGTGTTTGTTTTGTTTTAGTACCAGGAGAACTTAGGAATAAGCTGGAACCAAAAAGCATCAAGGCTATGTTTCTAGGATACTCTCCCACTCAAAAAGGATACAAATGTTATAATCCAGAGACTAGAAGGGTCCTGGTGTCTAGGGATGTCAAGTTTCAAGAGAATAAGGGATTCTATGAAGATGGAACTTGGGAAGAATTTAAAGACATATCTACATCTACTTCTGATCAGGCTGAGAATCTAAGGAAAATTTTAGAGAACCTTGGCATTGTTCATCCTACCGCTCCAGCACCTGTCCATGTACCGCAGCAACAAGGTCCAAGTCCGAATGCTAGCTGGCATGGACCGGTTGCATCCAACCGGAAGACGACGTCTGGTCATGATCTTGAATCAGATGAAACCGTCTCTGCACCTGACTATGCAAACAATCTTCAGTCAACACATGATCCATGTGAAGTTACTTCTAGATCATCCCGACCTGTCCTGGTCCCCGGGGCTGTCCATGATCCATCTACTGACCAGCCTATCCATGCCTCATCCACTGGCGATAGTACATCCGGTTCATCCAAAATTCAATCAATGCACTCTCCACCATCCAGTCCTACTAAACTACATCCTCTTGAACATGAGGGGGGAGAAGAGAGTACACATGCTCAAGATGATACAATTCTAGTGTCAGCATCAAAACGGCCAAGGGATCAACCTAGTCTTGTACAAGCCGCCTTAGAGGAAGAAACAATTCAACCTGTGGCACTCAGAAGAAGTACAAGGCAGAAGTTTCCAGCTGACAACTGGAAGAATACAAGGGTGTACTACAACCACAATGCAGTAGCACATCATGATCAGGGAGTATGTTCTCTAATTACTATTCCTACTAATCATGTTGCTTTCACTGTGAGTTTAGATAAAGAACAGATCCCTAAGAGCTATGAGAAGGCTTGGAGATTAAGGAATGGAGAGATGCCATTTAAGATGAAAAGAATGCTTTCTTACAAGGTGAACTAGAAGAAGAGGTTTACATGACACCACCACCAGGTTTGGAAGATGAAGTTGGTGGCGGCAACACACTCAGACTGAGGAAGGCAATCTATGGCCTTAAGCAATCTCCAAGAGCTTGGTATCATAAGTTGAATGTAACTCTAAAGGACAGAGGTTTCAAAAGATCAGAAGTTGAACATACCCTTTTTACACTTAAGAGTAAGGAAGGTATTGTGGTTATACTTATCTATGTGGATGATATAATCATATCAAGAAGTGATAAAGTTGGTATTGAATCAACTAAAGCCTATTTGAAAAGTGTTTTTGATATGAAGGATCTAGGAGAATTGAAATACTTCTTAGGAATTGAAATATGTAGATTCAAAGAAGGTCTCTTTTTATCTCAAAGGAAATATATTGTGGATTTACTAACCTCCACAGGCATGTTTGAAGCTAAACCAGCTAAGACACCCCTTGAAGAAGGCTACAAGATAGAACCTGAGGGGGAGCTAGGAAATGACATGTTTCATGATGCAAAATTGTATAGACAAGTGGTTGGTAAGCTTATTTACTTAACTATCACTAGACCTGACCTATGTTTTGCAGTAAATCAGGTATCTCAACATATGCAAGACCCAAGGACAAGGCACTGGGATATGATCATTCGCATTTTGAGATATTTGCAAGGCACTAAGGAACAAGGTATATGGATGGGATGTAAAAAGAACACAGAGGTTGTAGGTTATTGTGATGCAGATTGGGCAGGAGACAGGGAAGATAGGGGAAGCACAACTGGCTATTGCACTTTTATAGGAGGTAACCTTGTTACTTGGAAGACAAAGAAGCAAAAGGTTGTATCTTGTTCTGGTGCAGAAGCTGAATACAGGGCCATGAGGAAGCTCACAACAGAATGCATCTGGTTGAAGCAACTCCTCTTTGATATTTTAGGCGAATGCTTAGAATCACCAATTTCTGTCCATTGTGATAATCAAGCTGCCATACACATTGCTTCTAACTCTGTGTTTCATGAGAGAACCAAGCATATTATGGTTGACTGTCATAAGGTGAGGGAAGCTACTGGAAATGGTACAATTCTACCTTGCTACACAAGGAGTGAAGATCAACTTGCTGATGTGTTTACCAAGGCTGTAACCCTGAAGACAGGCGGTTCCATCTATCCTAGACTTGGTTTGATGTCCTTCTGTTGGAATGAAGAAGAATGATGAATGCATCTAAGTGTGTATTGGCGACATCTCCATGTACTTGTCTTAGACTTGTGTAGGTTAATGATAAGTGTATCTCTGTATCCAAACAAGTCTAGAATAGGATTAGTATAAATAGATGTCTCTCACTCACTTTGTAAGTATGAAAATCATTTTCTCTAAAAATTCTAATAAGATCATTCTCTCTTTTCTCTCTAATCTCTTTCTCTCTCAATCTCTAATTCTCAAATTCTCTCAATCATCAAATCTTTCATGGTATCAGAGCCAGGTTTGATCAATCTGGTGCTTAAAATTTCGCATTCTTCTTCAACAAGTAATCGAATTTTCTTTGGTTACAAGTAATCGGATTTCGCGATTCAAATTCAATCCATATTCACCGCGTCCAATCTGCATGATCTTGAAGGTTTTGATTAGATTCTTCATCAAGATCATCTCATCGGCGAATCCTGTTGATTTCCCCGTTGAAATCTTTGATTTTGGTTGAGTAAATCAAAAGTTACGATCGATTCTTGCTCACGGTGGTTCGCGGTTGTTCATCGTCAGAAAACTCGACTGTTGATCGGTTTTTTCGTCAAGTATTCATCAATTCTTCATCCTCGACGGTTCTCCGGCGAAATCTGTGACGATCCACGGTGATTTCATCGAATTTGATCATTGGAATCAAAAGTTATCAGTTTACCCGCCACAGGTGGTTACGCGATCACTCCGCCGCGAAACTCCAGAATTCAATCTTCGATTTCTTCTTCAATTCTTCATCAAATCTGGTGATTCCAAAGCCAATTCTCATTAAAATTGATTCAAGATGATGAATCGGGATGTCCGCTCAGCTCAATCTCAAGATTTTTGATCATTCTCACTGATTTTCTGAAATCGGACCGTCTTCGCACATCCTTGGGTATTTGGTTTCGATCTTCAGTTTTCTCTCAATCTTTTTCGAATCCTGCACGATCCAATCTTAGTTTAGGATCTTGTGAAGAAGTTCTGGAGATTTGATTGCAATTCACTGGTTTTTAATCCTCATTAGTCGATTTCTTGCTAGTGAAGAAAGTTCAATTTCAAAATCAGAAAAGGCGGGAATTTTAGAATTGTTGTTTTTCTTGGTCTTCAAGATTGGTTTTGCTTCTGGATCATCTGGTGAAGTAGTTTAGGTCTGTGGACAAGTTTTAAAGGATAGGCAGAAGGTTATCTGATTGATCCTGGTTTCTTGTCAAGCGTTTGTTTGGACTTTGTGTGGTCTTCTTGCGTGTGTGGCGTGGTTTGGTTGTTTGTGATTGTGCAGGCTTAAGATCGATTCTAATGGAGCTCCATCCACAAATGAAGGCTCCTATCATGCTCCAAGGAGCAAATTACTTGCTCTGGTCCAGGACAATGAGGACCATATTGTGCAGCAAAGGGTTATGAAACCATATCCAGCAACCGGCTCACATGATAACTGAGGAGGAAACTCAGGATGGAAATGCTGAACAAACCCTATGGTTCCAGCAAGATCAAACGGTATTAGCTATTCTTCAATGCTCCCTTGCTAGCTCTCTTTTAGAAGCATACTCTTATTGCTCTAGTGCTAAGGAACTTTGGGAGACTTTGAAAACAGTTTATGGCAATACTACTAACCTCTTAAGAATTTTTGAGGTAAAGAAAGCTCTAAATGAGCTTAAACAGGAAGATGTGGAGTTCACCAAACACTATGGATCATTCAGAGCTTTGTGGGCAGAGCTGGAGATGCTTAGACCAGCCTCCATTGATCCTCTCACTCTTCTTGAAAGGAGAGAGCAAGATAAGGTGTTTGGGCTGCTAATGACTTTGAACAATTCTTACACTGACTTGATAAAACATATTCTCAGGGAAGATAAGTTACCAAGTCTTGAGGATGTTTGTGCAAAGATACAAAAGGAACAGGGGTCACATGAACTCTTTGGGCACAAAAGTGAAATGGTGGTGGCGCATAAGGGTGTTTTCCGATCGGTTGCAGCTGACATCAAGAGGAAGAAGCAGCTGTGTGACCATTGCAAGAGAACTGGCCATAGCAAGAAGGAGTGCTGGGTGCTCCATCCAGAACTCAAGCCTAGTTGGTTTGTTGAGAGGAGCAAGAAATCTTCAATCGGTCCTAGTTCTTCTAACATGGTTCATGTTGTAGGTTGCTCAAGCGCTTGTACTATGGAGCCGGTGAATGCTTCCTCCTCAACTATGGCCAACCAAACTGAATATGTGACAAAAGCTGATCTTGAAAATCTTCTCAAAGCATTCAAGTCTGGTAATGTGTTGGGTAAAACTTATCATGTTTCTTTAAACACATCTATGGCTTCTAACTCCTTAATTGTAGACTCTGGTGCATCTCATCACATGATTAAAGACTTAGGTTTGCTAGATCATGTTGAACCTGCTTTAGGAAGTGTTGTAATTGCTAATGGAGTTAATGTACCAATTAAAGGAGTAGGGAACCTTAGGTTGTTTGATAAGGAATCTAAAGCCTTTTATATGCCTTCTTTTACATCCAACTTACTCTCTGTTAAAAAGGCTACTACTGATTTGAATTGTAAGGCTATCTTAGGTCCTAATGATTTTTACTTTCAGGATATTGAAACAAGTCAGAAATTTGGCCAAGGAACTACAAGGAATGACTTGTATGTGCTAGAAGATTTACCTGCCTTTTCATTACAACCGTGTGCAAATCATGTTGATATGACTCTAAATGCTGAATTGTGGCATGCTAGACTAGGACATCCACATTCTAGAGCTCTTGAATTGATTGTACCTGGAATAAAATTGCTTAATAACATTTGTGAATCTTGTGTTCTTGGAAAGCATAGTAGAACTGTTTTTGAACAATCAACTCATGCTTATGATAATTGCTTTGATTTAGTACACTCTGATGTTTGGACATCTCCCTTTCCTTCTAGAGAAAATCAGAAGTATTTTGTTACCTTCATTAATGAAAAATCTAAGTATACTTGGGTGACATTGCTTAATTCAAAGGATAGGGTGTTTGATGCATTTCTTAACTTTCAGACATATGTTACTAACCAATATAATGCCAAGATAAAGATTTTTAGGACAGACAATGGAGGGGAATATACTAGTACCAAGTTTCAGCAACACTTAGCCACACATGGCATTGAACATCAAACAAGCTGTCCTTGCACTCCACAACAAAATGGAGTAGCTGAAAGGAAGAACAGACATTTGATGGAAGTTGTGACAACAATGATGTTCCACAAGAAGGTTCCTAAAAGATTTTGGGGAGATGCATTACTAGCTGCATGTTACTTAATCAATAGAACTCCAACTAAAGTTCTAGATGATTTGAGTCCTTTTGAGGTATTAAACAAAACTAAGCCAACTATTGATCATTTAAGAATTTTTGGATGTGTTTGTTTTGTTTTAGTACCAGGAGAACTTAGGAATAAGCTGGAACCAAAAAGCATCAAGGCTATGTTCCTAGGATACTCTCCTACTCAAAAAGGATACAAATGCTACAATCCAGAGACTAGGAGGGTCCTGGTGTCTAGGGATGTCAAGTTTAATGAGAACAAAGGTTTTTATGAAGATGGAACTTGGGAAGAACTTAAAGACATCTCTACATCCAATTCTGATCAGGCTGAGAATCTAAGGAAAATTTTAGAGAACCTTGGCTTAGTTCAACCAACCGCTCCAGCACCTGTCCATGTACCTCAGCAACATGATTCAAGCCCGAGTACTAGCTGGCATGGTCCGGCTACATCCAACCAGGAGACGATCTCTGGTCATGACCTTGCATCTAGCTCATCCCGTCCTGTCTCAGTTCCCGGGGCTGTCAATGATCCATCTACTGGTGCTAGTTCTTCCGGTTCATCAATGCCTTCTCCACCATCCAGTCCTCCTGAACATCCTCTTGACCGTGAGGGGGGAGAAGAGAGTACACATGCTCAAGATGATATTCTAGTTTCAGCATCAAAAAGGCCAAGGGATCAACCCAATCTTGTACAAGCCGCTTTGGAGGAAGAAACAAATCAACCTGTGGCACTCAGACGAAGTACAAGGCAGAGGTTCCCAGCTGAAAACTGGAAGAATACAAGGGTGTACTACAACCACAATGCAGTAGCACATCATGATCAGGGAGTATGTTCTTTAATTAGTATTCCTACTAATCATGTTGCTTTCACTGTGAGTTTAGATAAAGAACAGATCTCTAAGAGCTATGAGGAGGCTATGGAGATTAAGGAATGGAGAGATGCCATTCAAGATGAGAAACAAGCTATGGAGAAGAATGGAACCTATGCCCCAGCCATTTTACCAAAAGGAAAAAAGGCTATAAGTTCAAAATGGATATTCACCATTAAGTATAAAAGCAATGGTGAGATAGATAGGTATAAAGCTAGATTGGTGGCTAGAGGATTCACACAAACTTATGGTGAAGACTATAGGGATACCTTTGCTCCAGTAGCTAAACTTCACTCTGTTAATGTTGTTCTTTCTCTTGCTACTAACCTTGAATGGGATTTGTTCCAAATGGATGTTAAGAATGCTTTCTTACAAGGTGAACTAGAGGATGAAGTGTACATGACACCACCACCAGGTTTGGAAGATGAGGTTAATGGCGGCAACACTCTCAGACTAAGAAAGGCAATCTATGGTCTTAAGCAATCTCCAAGAGCTTGGTATCATAAGCTGAATGTAACTCTAAGGGATAGAGGTTTCAAAAGATCAGAAGTTGAACACACTCTGTTTACACTTAAGAGTAAGGAAGGTATTATGGTTATACTTATCTATGTGGATGATATAATCATATCAGGAAGTGATAAAGTTGGTATTGAATCAACTAAAGCCTATTTGAAAAGTGTTTTTGATATTAAGGATCTAGGAGAATTGAAATATTTCTTAGGAATTGAAATATGTAGATTCAAGGAAGGTCTCTTTTTATCTCAAAGGAAATATATTGTGGATTTACTAACCTCCACAGGCATGTTTGAAGCTAAACCAGCTAAGACACCCCTTGAAGAAGGCTACAAAATAGAACCTGAGGGGGAGCTAGGAAATGACAAGTTTCATGATGCAAAATTGTATAGACAAGTGGTTGGTAAGCTTATTTACTTAACCATCACTAGACCTGACCTATGTTTTGCAGTAAATCAGGTATCTCAACATATGCAAGACCCAAGGACAAGGCATTGGGATATGATCATTCGCATTTTGAGATATCTGCAAGGAACTAAGGAACAAGGTATATGGATGGGATGTAATAAGAACACAGAGGTTGTAGGTTATTGTGATGCAGATTGGGCAGGAGACAGAGAAGATAGGAGAAGCACAACTGGCTATTGCACCTTCATAGGAGGTAATCTTGTAACTTGGAAGACTAAGAAGCAAAAGGTTGTGTCTTGTTCTAGTGCAGAAGCTGAATACAGGGCTATGAGGAAGCTCACAACAGAATGCATCTGGTTGAAGCAACTCCTCTTTGACATCTTAGGCGAGAGCTTAGAATCACCAATCACTGTCCATTGTGATAATCAAGCTGCCATACACATTGCCTCTAACTCTGTGTTTCATGAGAGAACCAAGCATATTGAGGTTGACTGCCATAAGGTAAGGGAAGCTATTGGAAATGGTACAATTCTACCTTGCTACACAAGGAGTGAAGATCAGCTAGCTGATGTGTTTACCAAAGCTGTAACCTTGAAGACAGGCGGTTCCATCTACCCTAGACTTGGTTTGATGTCTCTTCCACACCAATGATCCCAACATGGAGTGTTATACTCTTTTTCCTTAGAAAAGATTTTGTCCCAATTGGGTTTTCCTTCTCTAGGTTTTTAATGAGGTAATGCTTCATGGTTACAAGCTTAGGCATTCTCCATGACTTAAGCTTGAGGGGGAGTGTTGGAATGAAGAAGAATGATGAATGCATCTAAGTGTGTATTGGCGACATCTCCATGTACTTGTCTTAGACTTGTGTAGGTTAATGATAAGTGTATCTCTGTATCCAAACAAGTCTAGAATAGGATTAGTATAAATAGATGTCTCTCACGAACTTTGTAAGTATGAAAATCATTTTCTCTAAAAATTCTAATAAGATCATTCTCTCTTTTCTCTCTAATCTCTTTCTCTCTCAATCTCTAATTCTCAAATTCTCTCAATCATCAAATCTTTCATCTTCCACATCAGTGATCCCAACATGAAGTGTTATACTCTTTTTTCCTAGAAAAGGTTTTGTCCCAATTGGGTTTTCCTTCTTTAGTTTTTTAATGAGGTAATACTTCATGGTTGCAAGCTTAAGCATTCTCCATGACTTAAGCTTGAGGGGGAGTGTTGGAATGAAGAGGAATGATGAATGCTATTAAGGAACTAGTAGTCGCCATAAACTAAGTGAGAATGACTTAGACTTGTGTAGGTTTAATGATATGTTTATCTCTGTAGCCAAACATGTAATTAGGCTATCTTAGTATCCAAACAAGTCTAGAATAAGATTAGTATAAATAGATGTCTCTCATTCTCTTTGTATGCAAAAAATTCATTTTTCTAAAAATCTTAATAAGATCATTCTCTCTTTTCTCTCTAATCTCTTTCTCTCTCAATCTCTAAATCTCAATTTCTCTTATTCATCAAATCTTTCACTTATCAAAGCCTTTAAAGACAACTCTGGTAATGTGGTTCTTGGTAGATCTTTACATGTCTCTTTTAATGCCTTCACTAAGTCTAAACCATTAATTGTAGATTCAGGGGCATCCCACCATATGATCAGTGATCTGAATTTGATTAAAAATGTAGAACCGGCCATAGGGAATGTTTTGATAGCAAATGGAACTAATGTGCCAATAGAAGGAATAGGTGATCTTAGATTATTCAACAAGGACTCTAAAGCCTTTTATATGCCTTCATTCACTTCTAATCTTTTATCAGTCAAAAGAGCAACAACTGATTTAAATTGCCATGCAATCTTTGGGCCTAATGACTTTGTGTTTCAGGATATTGAAACTCAGGAGATTCTTGGACAAGGTGTTACAAGAAATGATCTATATGTGCTGGAAGATCTATCTCCTAGCTCGTTTAGTCATCTATCTACTTGTTTTTCATATTTCAATAAGTCTAAGATGAATGGTGATTTGTGGCATGCTAGGCTTGGTCATCCTCATCTTAAAGTTTTAGAGATAATGTTTCCTAGGATGTCTTTTAATAATGAATTATGTGAAGCTTGTATCCTTGGAAAACATTGTAGGTCTGTTTTTCCTAAATCCAAAACTTTGTATGAAAACTGCTTTGATCTAGTTCACTCTGATGTTTGGACAGCCACATGTTCTTCTAGAGATAATCACAAATATTTTGTTAGTTTTATTGATGAGAAGTCAAAATACACTTGGGTAACCTTAATGCCATCTAAGGGTAGAGTGATAGTTTTGTAAGAGTAAGAGTTTTAGAGTAGGATGAAGAATGGAGTAAAGGAGTATAAGCTAAAGATAGAGATCGATTTCATTATGTTATTGTGTACAAATAGAGGCTGCTTAGCCTTTAAATAGAAATCTACCTAGGTTACATGATAGGTTATCTAGACTAGGGATAAGGGAGAGAGCTTATAAAGCCGTTACATGATTGCTTATCACTTATCACACGCTTCCTTATACAAGCTTCCCTTCCATATCACTTAATACACGAACCTCCTCTTATCATTAGGCATGAACCAACTCCTCCTTGTACACTCTAGGTCCAATATAGAGTTCTTGAGGCTTTCATGAATTTTAACAAATATGTGACTAACCAATATGATGCAAAGGTTAAGTGTCTCAGATCAGATAATGGTGGGGAGTATACTAGTTAAGCCTTTAAACATTACCTCAACAAACATGGCATTGAACACCAAACAAGCTGCCCTTATACTCCTCAACAAAATGGTGTTGCTGGGAGGAAGAATAGGCACTTGATGGAAGTCACCAGAGCCATGATGTTTCATATGAATGTTCCTAAACATTTTTGGGGAGATGCCTTGATTGCTGCTTGTTACCTGATCAACCGTCTTCCAACCAAAGCCTTACTTGATATTTCGCCATTTGAGGTACTTACCAAGAACAAACCTCATCTTGATCATATTAGAGTTTTTGGATGTGTTTGCTATGTGTTGATTCCAGGGGAACAACGAAACAAATTAGAAGCTAAGAGTCCAAAGGCTATGTTTCTTGGATATTCAACCACGCAAAAGGGCTATAAGTGTTACAATGCTGAGACCAACCGTGTTCTCATCTCCCGGGATTTTAAGTTCCTAGAGACTACAAGCTACTTTGATAATGGAACTTGGGAATCTATCAAGGATATATCCTCTCATCCCTCTGACCGTGCCGAGAATTTAAGAAAGATCCTGGAAGGACTTGGACTTGACTTATCATTCTCTGGTCCAACAATGCCAACAATGCCGCAACCTGCGTCCACTCATCCTCTTCATCCTGAGGGGAGGCAACAAGATTATGCTCATGATCAAGAGGATTCAGCTGCTAGTTCAGGCAATACACCAAGAGAATCAGCTGAGGAACAAGTTGGACCAAGCAATACGCAGGGAAGCTCAGAGGGGAATTCAGAAACCGGCTCAAGTTCAGAAGGCATTCAAAACATTTCTCCTCAAAACTCAGCACCATTGGAGCTCAGGAGAAGCACTAGGCAAAGGTTTCCACCGACAAATTGGAAGAACACTAGGGTGTATTACAAAAACAATGCGATGGCCCACCCTGCTCAAGCGGTTTGTAACTTGGTGCACATCCCACAAGAACATCTAGCATTCATGGGAACTCTGTAAGATTTGATGATTGAGAGTATTTGAGATTTAGAGATTGAGAGAGATTGAGAGAGATTGAGAGAAAAAGAGAATGAACTTTTATTAAGAATTTTAGAAAATGATTTTCATACATACAAAGTGAGTGAGAGACACCTATTTATACTAATCCTATTCTAGACTTGTTTGGATACAGAGATATACTTATCATTAATCTACACAAGTCTAAGGCATATATATGGTGAAAGACACCAATACTTCACTCAGATGAATTCACCATACTTCTTCATTCCAACACTCCCCCTCAAGCTTAAGACATGAAAAATGCCTAAGCTTGCAACCATGAAGTATTACCTCATTAAAAACCTAGAGAAGGAAAACCCAATTGGGACAAAACCTTTTCTAGGGAAAAATAGTATAACATTCCATGTTGGGATCATTGATGTGGAAGAGAGATCAAACCAAGTCTAGGGTAGATGGAACCGCCTGTCTTCAAGGTTACAGCTTTGGTAAACACATCAGCTAGCTGATCTTCACTCCTTGTGTAGGAGGGTAGAATTGTACCATTTCCAATAGCTTCTCTTACCTTATGGCAGTCAACCTCAATATGCTTGGTTCTCTCATGAAACACAGAGTTAGAGGCAATGTGTATGGCAGCTTGATTATCACAATGGACAGTGATTGGAGACTCTAAGCTTTCGCCTAAAATGTCAAAGAGGAGTTGCTTCAACCAGATGCATTCTGTGGTGAGCTTCCTCATGGCCCTGTATTCAGCTTCTGCACTAGAACAAGATACAACCTTTTGCTTCTTAGTCTTCCAAGTTACAAGGTTACCTCCTATAAAAGTGCAATAGCCAGTTGTGCTTCTCCTATCTTCTCTGTCTCCTGCCAAATCTGCATCACAATAACCTACAACCTCTGTGTTCTTATTACATCCCATCCATATACCTTGTTCCTTAGTTCCTTGCAGATATCTAAAAATGTGAATGATCATATCCCAATGCCTTGTTCTTGGGTCTTGCATATGTTGAGATACCTGATTTACTGCAAAACATAGGTCAGGTCTAGTGATGGTTAAGTAAATAAGCTTACCAACCACTTGTCTATACAATTTTGCATCATGAAACTTGTCATTTCCTAGCTCCCCCTCAGGTTCTATTTTGTAGCCTTCTTCAAGGGGTGTCTTAGCTGGTTTAGCTTCAAACATACCTGTGGAGGTTAGTAAATCCACAATATATTTCCTTTGAGATAAAAAGAGACCTTCCTTGAATCTACATATTTCAATTCCTAAGAAATATTTCAATTCTCCTAGATCCTTAATATCAAAAACACTTTTCAAATAGGCTTTAGTTGATTCAATACCAGCTTTATCACTCCCTGATATGATTATATCATCCACATAGATAAGTATAACCACAATACCTTCCTTACTCTTAAGTGTAAATAGGGTGTGTTCAACTTCTGACCTTTTGAAACCTCTATCCCTTAGAGTTACATTCAGCTTATGATACCAAGCTCTTGGAGATTGCTTAAGACCATAGATTGCCTTCCTTAGTCTGAGGGTGTTGCCGCCATTAACTTCATCTTCCAAACCTGGTGGTGGTGTCATGTACACTTCTTCCTCTAATTCACCTTGTAAGAAAGCATTCTTAACATCCATTTGCCACAAATCCCATTCAAGGTTAGTAGCAAGAGAAAGAACAACATTAACATAGTGAAGTTTAGCTACTGGAGCAAAGGTATCCCTATAGTCTTCACCATAAGTCTGTGTGAATCCCCTAGCCACCAACCTAGCTTTATACATATCTATCTCACCATTACTTTTATACTTAATGGTAAATATCCATTTTGAACTTACAGCCTTTTTCCCTTTTGGTAAGGTGGCTGGAGCATAAGTTCCATTTTTCTCCATAGCTTGTTTTTCATCTTGAATGGCATCTCTCCATTCCTTAATCTCCATAGCCTCCTCATAGCTCTTAGGGATCTGTTCTTTATCTAAACTCACAGTGAAAGCAACATGATTAGTAAGAATACTAATTAAAGAACATACTCCCTGATTTCCAGTTTTCAGCTGGGAACCTCTGCCTTGTACTTCTTCTGAGTGCCACAGGTTGATTTGTTTCTTCTTCTAAAGCGGCTTGTACAAGATTGGGTTGATCCCTTGGCCTTTTTGATGCTGAAACTAGAATATCATCTTGAGCATGTGTACTCTCTTCTCCCCCCTCATGGTCAAGAGGATGCTGTTCAGGAGGACTGGATGGTGGAGAGGGCATTGATGGAATGTTGGATGAACCGGAAGAACTAGCACCAGTAGATGGATCATGGACAGCCCCGGGAACTGAGACAGGACGGGATGAGCTAGATGCAAGGTCATGACCAGAGATCGTCTCCTGGTTGGATGTAGCCGGACCATGCCGGCTAGTATTCGGGCTTGAATCATGTTGCTGAGGTACATGGACAGGTGCTGGAGCGGTTGGCTGAACTATGCCAAGGTTCTCTAAAATTTTCCTTAGATTCTCAGCCTGATCAGAATTTGATGTAGATATGTCTTTAAGATCTTCCCAAGTTCCATCTTCATAGAATCCTTTGTTCTGATTAAACTTGACATCCGTAGACACCAGGACCCTCCTAGTCTCTGAATTGTAGCATTTGTATCCTTTTTGAGTAGGAGAGTATCCTAGGAACATAGCCTTGATGCTTTTTGGTTCCAGCTTATTCCTAAGTTCTCCTGGTACTAAAACAAAACAAACACATCCAAAAATTCTTAAATGATCAATAGTTGGCTTAGTTTTGTTTAATACCTCAAAAGGACTCAAATCATCTAGAACTTTAGTTGGAGTTCTATTGATTAAGTAACATGCAGCTAGTAATGCATCTCCCCAAAATCTTTTAGGAACCTTCTTGTGGAACATCATTGTTCTCACAACTTCCATCAAATGTCTGTTCTTCCTCTCAGCTACTCCATTTTGTTGTGGAGTGTAAGGACAGCTTGTTTGATGTTCAATGCCATGTGTGGCTAAGTGTTGCTGAAACTTGGTACTAGTATATTCCCCTCCATTGTCTGTCCTAAAATTATTAATCTTGGCATTATATTGGTTAGTAACATATGTCTGAAAGTTAAGAAATGCATCAAACACCCTATCCTTTGAATTAAGCAATGTCACCCAAGTATACTTAGATTTTTCATCAATGAAGGTAACAAAATACTTCTGATTTTCTCTAGAAGGAAAGGAAGATGTCCAAACATCAGAGTGTACTAAATCAAAGCAATTATCATAAGCATGAGTTGATTGTTCAAAGACAGTTCTACTATGCTTTCCAAGAACACAAGATTCACAAATGTTATTAAGCAATTTTATTCCAGGTACAATCAATTCAAGAGCTCTAGAATGTGGATGTCCTAGTCTAGCATGCCACAATTCAGCATTTAGAGTCATATCAACATGATTTGCACACGGTTGTAAGGGAAAGGCAGGTAAATCTTCTAGCACATACAAGTCATTCCTTGTAGTTCCTTGGCCAAATTACTGACTTGTTTCAATTTCCTGAAAGTAAAACTCATTAGGACCAAAGATAGCCTTACAATTCAAATCAGTAGTAGCCTTTTTGACAGAGAGTAAGTTGGATGTAAAAGAAGACATATAAAAGGCTTTAGATTCCTTATCAAACAACCTAAGATTCCCTACTCCTTTAATTGGTACATTAACTCCATTAGCAATTACAACACTTTCTAAAGCAGGTTCAA
The DNA here is from genome assembly GCA_039880935.1 of Streptanthus diversifolius. Classification (NCBI taxonomy): domain Eukaryota; kingdom Viridiplantae; phylum Streptophyta; class Magnoliopsida; order Brassicales; family Brassicaceae; genus Streptanthus; species Streptanthus diversifolius. Next base: position 5,155,154 of record JAXGFM010000005.1, read on the forward strand.
CATGGTCTAGCAAACCTAAGTCTTTAATCATGTGATGAGATGCACCAGAATATACAATTAAGGAGTTAGAAGCCATAGATGTGTTTAAAGAAACATGATAAGTTTTACCCAACACATTACCAGACTTGAATGCTTTGAGAAGATTTTCAAGATCAGCTTTGGTGACATATTCAGTTTGGTTGGCCATAGTTGAGGAGGAAGCATTCACCGGCTCCATGGTACATGCGCTTGAGCAACCTACAACATGAACCATGTTAGAAGAACTAGGACCGGTTGAAGATTTCTTTCTCCTCTCAACAAACCAACTAGGCTTGAGTTCTGGATGGAGCACCCAGCACTCCTTCTTGCTATGGCCTGTTCTCTTGCAATGGTCACACAGCTGCTTCTTCCTCTTGATGTCAGCTGGAACCGATCTGAAAACACCCTTATGCGCCACCACCATTTCACTTTTGTGCCCAAAGAGTTCATGTGACCCCTGTTCCTTCTGAATCTTTGCACAAACATCCTCAAGACTTGGTAGCTTATCATCCCTGAGAATGTGTTTTATCAGGTCAGTGTAAGAATTGTTCAAAGTCATAAGCAGCCCAAAAATTTTATCCTGCTCTCTCCTTTTGAAGAAGAGTGTGTGGATCAATTGAAGCTGGTCTAAGCATCTCCAGCTCTGCCCACAAGGCTCTGAATGATCCATAGTGTTTGGTAAACTCCACATCTTCCTGTTTAAGCTCATTCAAAGCTTTCTTAACCTCAAAAATTCTTAAGAGATTAGTAGTATTGCCATAAACTGTTTTCAAAGTCTCCCACAGTTCCTTAGCGTTAGAGCAATAAGAATAATCTTCCAAAAGAGAACTAGCTAAGGAACTTTGAAGAATGGCAAGTACCATTTGATCTTGCTGAAACCATAGAGCTTGTTCAGCATTTTGATTCTGAACCTCCTCATCTGTCAACAAGTGAGCCGGTTCATGAATGTGGCTCCACAGTCCCTTGCTACAAAGCGTGGTTCGCATTGTCCTGGACCAGAGCAGGTAATTTGCTCCTTGAAGTATAACGGGAGCCTTCATCTGTGAATGTAACTCCATTTGATCTCTCCTGAAGCCTACACACAAACATTAAGCAACCAAGCCTGCGTGCACCTCACAAACACAAATCGCGTGAACCAGCTGTGTGATCAATACTCAAGCAGGTATACCTACTTCTTATAACCATTCACAACTAGCAATAACAGTCTAAACTACTTCAACAGATGATCCAGAAGTAAAACCAATCTTGAAGACCAAACAAAACAACAATTCTAAGATTCCCGCCTTTTCCGTTTTCAAAATCGATCTTTCTTCACTTGCAAGAAATCGACTAATGAGGATTAAAACCCAGAGGATTACAATCAATTCTCCAGAAGTTCTTCACAAGATCCTAAACTAAGGTTGGATCATGCAGGATTCAAAAATGAACGAGAGAAAACAGAGAAAAGGATTTGAATAACCAGAGGAGTGTGCGAGAAGACCAATTGCAAGAAATCGATTGACAGAACCTCTAATCTTAAAATTGAGCAATGCGGACCTCCCGATTCATCATCTGGACTCAATTAAATTGAGTTTCGGCTTTGGAAACACACGATTTGACGAAGAATTGAAGAAGATATCAAGGATTGAACTCCGGAGTTTCGCGGCGGAGCGATCACGTAACCACCTGTGGCGGGAAAAATGATAACTTTTGATTTTGATGATCAAACTCGATGAAATAGCCGTGGATCGTCACAGATTTCGCCGGAGAACCGTTCAGGGTAAAGAAATTAGCAAGAATCGATGAAAACTTGAAGAAAAAGCCGATCAACAATCGAGCTTCCCGACGATGAACAACCGCGAACCACCTTGTGCAAGGTTCGATCGTAACTTTTGATTTACTCAACCAAAATCAAAGATTTCAACGGGAAAATCAACAGGATTCGCCGATGAGATGATCTTGATGAAGAATCTGATCAAAACTCTTCACGATCTTGCAGATTGGACGCGGTGAATATGGATGAATCGCGATTTTGCAATTACTTGTAATCGAAGAATACTTGCTGAAGAAGAATGCGAAATTTTAAGTACCAGATTGATCAAACCTGGCTCTGATACCATGTAAGATTTGATGATTGAGAGTATTTGAGATTTAGAGATTGAGAGAGATTGAGAGAGATTGAGAGAAAAAGAGAATGAACTTTTATTAAGAATTTTAGAAAATGATTTTCATACATACAAAGTGAGTGAGAGACACCTATTTATACTAATCCTATTCTAGACTTGTTTGGATACAGAGATATACTTATCATTAATCTACACAAGTCTAAGGCATATATATGGTGAAAGACGCCAATACTTCACTCAGATTAATTCACCATACTTCTTCATTCCAACAAACTCTAGATCAAGAATCTGTTCCAAGAAGTTATGAAGAAGCTAAGAACATCAAAGTCTGGAAAGATGCTGTGGGAGATGAACGAAGGGCAATGGAGAAGAATCACACATGGGATGAATCAGACTTACCCAAAGGAAAGAAAGCTGTAACCTCCATATGGATCTTTACTATTAAGTACAAAAGCAATGGAGAGATTGAAAGGCACAAGGCCAGATTGGTTGCAAGAGGCTTCACTCAAACCTATGGAGATGACTATAGGGATACATTCGCACCAGTGGCTAAGATGCATACAATCAGGGTTGTTCTTTCTCTGGCTGCTAACTTGGAATGGGAGCTTTGGCAAATGAATGTCAAAAATGCATTTCTACAAGGAGTGATGAAATATGAGATTGTTTAAGAGTTTAGAGGAGAGTTTAAGAGATTCATGAGACAAGAATAGAGAGAATAGAGTCTTTTTATTTCTTGCTTGGATTACATAATAACCATTACATAGTTTAAATAGATAAATTAGAAGGAATATCCAGAGCATCTACTTTAGCATCTAAGGGCGTGGCATGGTGAGCTGGAGTCGGCCGTTGGAGCTGGCCAGTGTGGCCTTATCCATTCACCTTCTAGAACCTCTCTCCCTTTAGTCTTCATAAACACTCTTTAATTCCAACACTCCCCCTCAAGTTTAACCATGAATGAATGGTTAAACTTGGATATCATGAGAAACCATCTCATTAAAAACTTTAGAATGCAAAACCCAGTGGGACAAAAACATTCTAAGGGAAAAAGAGTATGGTTCTAATGATAAGGGAAGATTATGGACTTGGAATCACCATGAGTCCAAGATTGGGAAGAATGAACTCACAGACTTTTGAGCTAGCTGCCTTTGTAAATATATCTGCCAATTGCTCTGAACTTCTTGTATAGCATGGCAGAATCACCCCTTTCTCTACAGCCTCCCTGACCTTGTGACAATCAACCTCAATGTGCTTGGTCCTCTCATGGAATACTGAATTCGAGGCTATATGAATTGCTGCTTGATTATCACAGTGCATTGTGATAGGAATCTTGACTTCAATCCCTAGATCTTGAAGGAGAGCCTTGAGCCATATGCATTCGGTAGTTAACTTTCTCATTGCCCTATATTCAGCTTCTGCACTTGAACATGAAACAACCTTCTGCTTCTTGGTTTTCCAGGTAACAAGATTTCCTCCAATGAAAGTGCAATACCCAGTAGTAGACTTCCTATCATGTCTATCTCCAGCCCAATCAGCGTCACAGTATCCAACAATCTCAGTGTTCCTGTTGTTCCCCATCCAGATTCCTTGAGCATGAGTCCCCTTGAGATATCTTAGGATTCGATCTATCATCCTCCAATGGTACATCTTAGGTGTTTGCATGTGCTGACTTACCTGATTCACAGCAAAGCACAAATCAGGTCTGGTTATGGTAAGATAAATTAGCTTACCAACTAGTCTCCTGTAGAGTTTGGCATCCTCAAAGGCGTCGTCTTCTTGCTCCCCCTGAGTTCCAACTTTATACCCTTCTTCTAGTGGAGCCTTAGCTTCCTTGGCTTGCAACATTCCTGCATCTGTTAGTAAATCAAGAATGTAATTCCTCTGAGAGATAAACAAACCATCATTAGTCCTGCATACTTCAATCCCAAGAAAATATTTGAGTTCTCCAAGGTCTTTGATGTCAAAAACAGATTTCAAATATTCTTTAGTATAAAGAATTCCTACCTTGTCATTCCCTGAGATGATAATATCATCTACATAGATGAGAATGACAACAATACCTGCATGGCTCTGAAGTGTGAACAAGGTATGATCAGCTTCTGATCTCCTGAATCCTTTATCTCTCAGTGTAACACTCAATTTGTGATACCAGGCTCTAGGGGACTGTTTGAGACCATAGATTGCTTTCCTCAATCTTAGAACTTTCCCTGGAGCAACAGTGTCTTCTAGGCCAGGAGGTGGTGTCATGTACACCTATTCCTATAATTCTCCTTGAAGGAAGGCATTCTTGACATTCATCTGCCATAGATCCCATTCTAAGTTGGTGGCAAGAGAGAGAATGACCCTAAGTGTATGAAGCTTGGCGACTGGAGCAAAAGTGTCCCTGTAGTCATCTCCATATGTCTGAGTGAAGCCCCTGGCCACAAGCCTTGCCTTGTATCTCTCAATTTCTCCATTGCTTCTGTATTTGATTGTGAATACCCATCTAGAGCTTACTGCCTTCTTGCCTTTTGGTAAATCGGACTCATCCCAAGTATGATTCCTTTCCATAGCAAGTCTTTCATCAGCAACGGCTTCTTTCCAAACTCTGTGTTCCTTAGCCTCCTCATAATTCTTAGGAACACGTTCTTGATCCAAAGTTCCAATGAAGGCCTGATGTTCCTGAGGTATGTGCACCAAGTTACATACAGCCTGTTCTGGATGTGCCACAGCCTGGTTGTTGTAGTTGACCCTAGTATTTTTCCAGTGTACAGGTGGGAACTTCACCCTCTTGCTTCTCCTTAGCTCAATCGCAGCTTCTTCTTGATCGGATTGGTTGTTTCCTTGTGGAGCTGATGATTGGTTGTTTCCTTGTGGAGCTGATGATGAAGTTGTAGATTGCTGTCCTTGGTTGTCCTGATTATGAGCTTCTGAGTATTCAGGAATATCATGCCCCCCTTCATGATCAGGACTCTCACTTGGTTCATCCGGCCAGGTTGCTGATTCTTCTGAAACTGGTGCCATAGGAGTGGAAGTCTGCCGAGGAGTAGAGTCATAATGCTGTAGACCAAGATCCTCTAGGAGTTATCTAAGACTGGTAGCTCTATCTTCTGATGGTGTTAAAATGTCTTTAATATCTTCCCACTTCTGTCCATCATAGAAACTTCTATTTTCTAAGAATTGAACATCTCTTGACACCATAACTCGCCTAGTATATGGTAAATAGCACTTGCAGCATTTTTGTGTTGGAGAATACCCAAGAAAAATGGCCCTTATACTCTTTGCATCCAACTTATTTCTGTGATCACCTGGAATATAGACAAAGCACACACACCCAAACACCCTTAGATGATCAAGTGAAGGTTTAGTTTTATTAAGTACCTCAAAGGGTGATTGATCAGAAAGGATGCGAGTAGGAGTTCTGTTAATGAGGTAACATGCTGTGACCACTGCATCACTCCAAAACCTCTTTGGGACATGCATATGGAACATTAAAGTTCTGGCCACCTCCATCAAGTGCCGGTTCTTTCTCTCAGCCACACCATTCTGCTGTGGTGTATAAGGACAACTTGTCTGATGTGTAATCCCTTTTTTAGCAAGAAAGTGCTTGAATCCATGGCTAATATACTCCCCACCATTATCTGACCTTAAACATTTGATGTGCACACTATATTGGTTAGATATGTGTGAGTAAAAGTTCTTAAACGCTTCTAAAACCCTATCTTTAGATGGAAGCAATGTGATCCAAGTGTATTTTGATTTCTCATCTATGAAGGTAACAAAGTATTTGTGATTATCTCTTGATTCACATGGGGATGTCCAAACATCAGAATGAATAAGTTCAAAACATTCATTATAAACCATTTTGGATGAGGGAAAAACACTCCTACAATGTTTACCAAGGATACAAGCTTCACATGAGTCATTATTAAACGAGATCTTAGGGAATAAAAGTTCTAAAGCTTTCAAGTGGGGATGACCTAGTCTAGCATGCCATAAACCATTTTCACGATTAGAAGCATTAAGACTAGATGCATTATTAACAATAGAACGACTAGAGGCTAATGATATAGGCTGGAGATCTTCAAGCACATATAAGTCATTCTTTGTTCCTCCTCTGCCAAGTACTCTTTTGGTTTCAATATCCTGAAAGAAAAAATCATTAGGCCCAAAAGTAGCATAGCAATTAAGATCAGTGGTTGTTCTTTTTACAGACAACAAATTTGAGGTAAAGGATGGCATAAAGAAGGCTTTTGATTCCTTTCCAAATAGTCTAAGTTTGCCAATTCCTTTAATAGGTATCTGTTCTCCATTAGCTATCATCACATTTCCTAGAACCGGTTCTATATCACTAATCAACCTAGAATCAACTATCAATGGTTTTAAGATATTCAAATCATCACAAGAGCTAGTGAAAGAGGCAGTATAGGTGTGACCAGAAATACCAGACTCCTTGAGAGCTTTGATGAGAGCTTCAAGGTCTGACTTAGTCACAGCATTGTTTGGAGGCTGGATCCTTTCATCTGATAAGTTGTGACTGTATGAGCTGATCTGACTGGAACTTCCCTGGCTAAGGCTGATTTGATTTGCACTGCATTGCGCCCCCTCATGGTTTGGTCTGGATGTATGCTGCGAGTTGAGCTGGGTGATGCGTGATGATATATCTTGTGAAGCATGGGCTTTTGAGTCTTTCCACCAAATCGACTTTAAGTGTGGATGAACCAACCAACATTTATCCTTGGTGTGTCCCTTTCTCTTGCAATGATCACATGCAAGACCTTTCTTTGTTTCCGGTTTGTGCCACACCTTGTGAGCTGTTACAATCTCTCCCTTGTTTCCAAACAGACCTTGAGATCCTTGTTCTATCTGGATCTTGGCATACACATCTTCAAGACTTGGTAGCTTATCTTCTCTGAGGAGATGCTTAATGAGGTCTGTATAGCTCGGGTTTAATGTCATGAGCAAGCCAAAGACCTTATCTTGCTCTCTCCTTTCATTAAGAGTGATAGGATCAATGGTACTTGGTCGTAACATTTCAACCTCTGCCCATAAAGCCCTGAACTTTCCATAGTGCTTAGTAAACTCCATATCCTCTTGATGAAGTTCATTTAGAGCTTTCTTCACTTCAAATATGCGCATGAGGTTTGATGTATTTCCATACACATTTTTAAGTGTGTCCCACAAGTCTTTTGATGTTTCACAGTAAGAGTATGCCTCCAACAAGGATCCTTCAAGGGAGTTTTGGAGAATGGAGAGGACTAGTTGATCCTCTTGAAACCATTTGTTCATGGCTTCTGTGGTTAATCTTCCTTGGTCACCGAGAGCTTCATCTTCTATAGCTTCTCTTGGAGCTTCATCAAGGAGAACATGGTTCCACAAACCTCTACTACACAAGGTAGTTTTCATTGTTCGTGACCATAATAAGTAGTTTAGCCCTTTTAATATCACAGGAGCTACAATCATCTTGGGGTTTTCTATTTTTAAAGAACAAAGTCAGCTATGGCTTGGCTTGTTTGGAATGAGTTTTGAATCGCAGCTTCAGGCGAGAAGATTAGGAATAGATTTAAATCTTAAAAAAATCTTTCTTTGAGCTTGGAGATCTTCAAATAGTCCACTCAATCTTTAGAAAGAAATCTTCTTAGTGTGAAAAAAGGAGCTGCCTTTCGACTGGGTAATGACTTGTACGGTTTCTGGTTCGCGGGTAACTTGGGGAAGATGAGTACGGACAAGAGCAAAATGTGTCTCCTTTCACTTGTCTTGAGGTCAGGATCCAAGGCTGCTTGGAAAGAGAGATAAACGAACACACGAGTTCTTGTTTTAAGGACTCGCCGAGCTATATCGCAACTCTCGTCCGTACATCTATGGCACGGTACGATCCTGCTTCGACCAGAAGTGACCAAAAATAGAATAGAAGCGTCCCAACACGTTCTGGTTCGATCAACAGCTATGATTTAAACCAAAAGATGTGACCTTGACCAGAAACGAGCTATCTTTGGAAGCTTGAGACCGTACAACAATGGTGAAAGAGGGTTTAAGAAAAGGAAAACTGCGAATGAAAAACAAGTCTTAAGGTCAAGGGAAACAAACAATAACCATAACTAATCTCTCATAACTCATCACCAAATGGATCTTTGAGGATTTTAATCTCAGAATGAGTAGATTAAGAGATGTTTATTATGAGTTTTCAACAAGAGCCGAAGAAAAAATAAGATTTTGCGGAAGTTTTAGCACCTTAGGAGCATAAGATGCTCTGATACCATGATGAAATATGAGATTGTTTAAGAGTTTAGAGGAGAGTTTAAGAGATTCATGAGACAAGAATAGAGAGAATAGAGTCTTTTTATTTCTTGCTTGGATTACATAATAAGCATTACATAGTTTAAATAGATAGATTAGAAGGAATATCCAGAGCATCTACTTTAGCATCTAAGGGCGTGACATGGTGAGCTGGAGTCGGCTGTTGGAGCTGGCCAGTGTGGCCTTATCCATTCACCTTCTAGAACCTCTCTACCTTTAGTCTTCATAAACACTCTTTAATTCCAACAAGGAGAACTAGAGGAAGAAGTTTATATTGACTCCTCCACCAGGATTAGAAGACTCAGTTGCACCAGGAAAAGTTCTCAGACTAAGAAAAGCAATATATGGATTGAAGCAGTCTCCTAGAGCTTGGTATCACAAGCTGAATGTCACTCTGAGAGACAGAGGTTTTAGGAGGTCTAAATCCGATCACACCTTGTTCACCCTACATTGCCAAGAAGGTATAGTTGTCATTCTCATCTATGTAGATGATATTATCATCTCTGGGAATGACAAGGTAGGAATCTCTTCAACAAAAGATTACCTTAAGTCTATGTTTGAAATTAAAGACCTTGGTGAACTTAAATATTTCTTAGGCATTGAAGTATGCAGGTTTAAAGATGGATTGTTTATTTCACAAAGAAAGTATGTTGGAGACTTATTAACTAGTGCAGGAATGATGGAAGCAAAGGCAGCTAAAACCCCACTGGAGGATGGCTACAAAGTTGAACCTGAGGGGGAGCAAGATGAAGATACATATGAAGATCCTAAGCTCTATAGAAGACTAGTTGGTAAGCTGATATATTTAACAATTACTAGACCTGACCTATGTTTTGCTGTGAATCAGGTAAGCCAGCATATGCAAGCACCTAAGAAGAGTCATTGGATGATGATTCAACGCATTCTAAGATATCTAAAGGGGACATATACTCAAGGAATCTGGATGGGAAAGAATGGAAATGCTGAGATCATTGGCTACTGTGATGCTGATTGGGCTGGAGACAGGAAAGTTAGGAAGTCAACAACCGGCTATTGCACCTTCATAGGAGGAAAATTGGTAACATGGAAGACCAAGAAGCAGAAGGTTGTATCCTGTTCAAGTGCTGAGGCTGAGTACCGGGCCATGAGAAAGCTCACTACTGAATGCATATGGCTGAAAGCACTACTTAAAGACTTCAACATAGAGAACAATACGCCAATCACAATGCATTGTGATTATCAGGCGGCTATCCACATTGCATCAAACTCTGTCTTCCATGAACAGACTAAGCACATTGAGGTAGACTGTCACAAAGTAAGGGAGGCTGTGGAAAAAGGAATCATATTACCATGCTATACAAAGAGCTCTGATCAGTTGGCCGATATATTTACTAAAGCAGCAAGTTTAAGAGTTTGTGAGTTCATCCATGCAAAGCTTGGACTCACAACTCTTCCATTCCAGTAACTTCCCTATCAAGAAGGATTCATACTCATTTTCCCTTAAAGGGTTATTCTCCCACTGGGTTTTGCACTGTAAGATTTTTAATGAGGTGAATCCTCTTGATGTCCAAGTTTCAACCATTTCCAATAGTTTGAACTTGAGGGGGAGTGTTGGAATGAAGCAATCTATCAAAGGAAGGAGTGTAACGGCTATGTAATGTTTCTAGAAGGGCCTCTAGTGATGAGTCATTCACGCCAGCACAAAAGAGGAAAGGAGGCTCCAGCTCGAAATGGAATATAGGGAATATACTTCACCTAAAGTAGATTGTATTAGGTTTATGACATTTGCTATAAATAAGCTCCTTATGTATTCATTGTATGCAAGGAAGTTTAATCTCTAATAGAAATCATGTTCTTCATTCGTCTCTAGTCTAAAACTCTCACAATCTATCTTTCAATCCATAATCTCTCACAAATCTAACATTCCTCTAGTTCTCCTTGAAGGAATGCATTCTTCACATCTATCTGCCACAACTCCCATTAAAGGTTAGTAGCAAGAGAAAGTACAATCCTTACAGTGCGAAGCTTGGCTATTGGAGCAAATTTATCTCCAAAGTCTTCTCCATATGTTTGAGTAAATCCCCTTGCTACAAGCCTAGCCTTATACCTTTCAATCTCACCATTACATCTGTACTTAATAGTAAACACCCATTTAGAACTTACTGCTTTGTTACCTTTGGGCAAGTATGATTCATCCCAAGTATGATTTCTTATCATAGCCTCTATTTCATCTTGAACAGCATCCCTCCAAACCTTCAGTTCCATAGCTTCCTCATATGTGTTAAGAATTTGATTCTTATCTAATAAGCTTATAAATACCTGATGTTCAGTTGGAAATTGAGCAAATGAACAAGTGGCTTGTATAGGATGTTCGACTGCTTGAGCATTGTAGTAGACCCTAGTGTTGACCCAGTTAGCTGGATCTTTCCTTATCCTTGTGCTTCTTCTTAGTACTTGAGGTGATTCAACAACCGCAACTTAATGATCACCCTCATGATCATAGACTTGATCAGGACCAGCTGGTACACTCTCCCCCTCATGATCAAGACTAGGATGCACATTTGAAGAAATGCTTCTAGTATACTCCCCCTCTCACCAGGGCCGTGTTCCAATCCTATTGATCCATGATCGGATGCTGCCGACCCATGATCACTTAGAGTCGGAATATGTGCATTAGGTGATAAAACTGGTTCATGCCGAGAAGAAGCAGGTTCATGTTGAGAACTTTGAGTCTGCTATGGCCCTGTTCTAGACTGCCTAGAAACATCAATTCTTTCCAACAACTTTCTAAGATAGGCATTACTATCAGTACTTGAATTACATAAATTATTGATTGTTTCCCAAGTTCCATCAGTATAATAAGACTTTTCTTCAAGAAACTTGACATCTCTAGATACTAATACCTTTTGTGATTCAGGATTATAACACTTATAACCTTTTTGTATAGATGAGTAGCCTATAAACATTGCTCTAGTAATCTTTTCTTCCAACTTATTCCTCTTTTCTCCTGGTACTAAGACAAAGCACAAACAACCAAAAACTTTCAAATGATCAATATGTGGTTTTGTTTTATTGAGTACCTCATATGGTGAGATGTCATTAAGAACTTTAGTAGGTAGTCTATTGATAAGGTAGAAAGCCGTGAGTACTGCATCACCCCAAAACCTTTTGGGTACATGTATATAGAACATCATGGACCTAGCTACCTCCATAAGGTGTCGGTTCTTCCTCTCAGCTACCCCATTATGCTCAGGCGTATATGAGCAACTGGTTTGATGAAGAATTTGTTAGATTTGAAAGAAATTAAGCTATTTTATGAAGAAAAAATGAAGAACCAAGCAAAAACATGTGGAACTCGTAGCCTAGGAAGAGAGAGAGAGAGAGATATAAGCTTTTTCTTATTAGAATTGCTTAAAGAGGTTAAAAATGGTGAAGGCTGCTTTATATAGAGCAAGGCCACAAATTTTACAAAGGAAATCATGTCTAGATACATTGTATGGGAGCCTCTAAAGGATTTAAAAAGATGCTAGATGCTAAAGTAAAGATGCCATCTCCTTTTTGCTTTATTGACCACCTTTTGCTTTCTGCTTTATGCTTTTGCTTTCTGTAAGCCTTATCCTTCCTAAAGCTCTTTCTGGAACTCCCTATTGGACCGAGTGTGTACAAGGAGGAGTTGGTTCATTCCTAATGGTATGAGAAGGTTCGTGTGATAAGGGAAGCTTGTGTATAAGGAAGCGTGTGATAGTGATAAGCCTTCATGTAACGGCTCTATAAGCACACTATCCTATCCCTAGTCTAGACAACCTATCATGTAACCTAGGAAGATTTCTATTTAAGGCTAAGCAGCCTCTCATTGTATGCAACACAATAATAAGATCGATTTCCCTCATTATCTAATTCTCCTTTACTCTATACTTCATTCTTCATAAACTCTTACAAAACTATCATGGTATCAGAGCAGTCTTAATCCTTTCTAACCTTCCGCAAATCTTTTGTTCGTGTGCTTTCCTTTCCTTGATTCTTCAAATCGTGTTATACTTGCAAGAAAACGCTTTCCTTGTGTTAATCATGTCTTAACCTATATTCTCTGAGATCAAAGATCCTCAAATCCATGGGAAATGAGTTGAATGAAGGCTAGACATGGTTATCACTTGCGTTTAGTTGTTTTTTAAGCAAAAGTCTAAGATATCCGCCATTGATGCACGGATAAATCTCCCAAGGAGCTCCACTCAGCAGTAAAGATGGCTCCTTTCTTCATCTAAGAGGTGAAAGAAGCTTACCTCCGATCATCTGTTGTTAAGGTTTGGCGGTCGGAGCAAGTCTAGAGCTCCTGCTCATCTCAAAACTGCGTCCGCCATTGTTGTACGGTCCATCTCCTTAAAGACCGTGTCTTTCACGATTGAAACCTCTTCTCTTTTCATCCCAAAGGTGCAAGGTTCTATCTTGTGTTCATCTGTGCCCTTAGAAGCAAGAAAGGAAGCATCTTTAGTTGGAACACAAGCGTGTCCGTACTCATCTTCCTCGGGAAGGGTTTTACAGTGTCCGTACAGTTTGGGTTCAAACCTTTAAAGCAGTCTTAGAGGGGTTGCTTTGGGTGTCTAGGGCGGTAACTAAGTATTTTGAACCATAAAACTTCAATCTTCCCGGTTCCAGCTGCTGAGGTTGCTCACTAGAGATCTTCACAAATGGAGAATACTAGGCCTATGGTTATCCCGGTCACTTTAAAGGGTCTCAACTACTTACTATGGTCCAGAATGGTGAAAACCACTCTCGGTGGTCGTGGACTTGGAATGCATCTTCTCCTAGACGAAGCACCACCAAAGGTATTCCAACAGGAGGATGGACAGGAGATTCTGATTGTTGATGAAGAAAAATGGATTCAAGAGGATCAGTTTGTTCTGTCCATCATTCAGAGTTCACTTGATGGACCTATCTTGGAGGCATACTCGTATTGTGAGAGTGCTAGGGAGCTATGGGAAACACTCAAGAAGGTGTATGGCAATACTACAAATCTAAGTAGGGTGTTCGAAGTAAAGAGAGCAATCAACAATCTCCACCAGGAAGACTTGGAGTTCACGGCACATTTTGGCAAATTTCGCTCTCTATGGGCCGAGCTTGAAATGCTGAGACCAAACTCTATTGACCCAGAGGTTCTCCTTGCAAGGCGTGAACAGGACAAGGTCTTTGGTCTCCTTCTCACCCTGAATCCAATGTACAATGACTTGATCAAACATCTTTTGAGGTCAGATAAGCTCCCATCCCTTGAAGAAGTATGCGCATACATCCAGAGGGAACAAGGTTCCCATGGGCTTCTAAATGGAAAGGGGGAGCTGGTGACAGCAAAAAAAGGTGTATACTTCAAGCCAGATGATAGAAGAGGGTCATTTTGCGAACACTGCAAGAGGAAGGGCCATGGGAAGGACAAGTGCTGGATCCTCCATCCGCATCTCAAGCCACCCAAGTTCAGAGATATCCGAGCCAACATTACCAAGGCTAAAGCTGACCAGGGAACATCTTCACGCAATCCTGAAGGAGATGGGATGGCTGTAATCAATGCTCAAGCTGCACAAGTAGCTGATCAAGACCAGGTGGTAAAGCGGTCAGAACTTGATGCACTCATCAAAGCCTTGAAGGAAAGTTATGGTAATACTATGGGTTTCTCCTTTCATGCTTCTGCTCACACTATAAAATTGAATGATAAACCATTAGTGATTGACTCTGGTGCATCTCACCATATGATTAGCAATGTTGAATTGATTAGAGATTTAGAACCGGCTAATGGTCATGTTGTTATTGCTAATGGTGATCGAATTCCAATTAAGGGAGTAGGAAACTTGAACCTATTTGATAGAAAGACTAGAGCCTTCTTTATGCCTGATTTCACCTCTAATTTAGTCTCTGTTCATAAGGCCACAAATGACTTGGATTGCAATGTTATCTTCACCCCTAATGATGTGAAGTTTCAGGATATTAAGACAAGCAAGATGCTTGGGAAAGGAATAACTAAGGATGGTCTCTATCTACTGAAGGATGATCAGCCTTTATCTTCTGTTTTATCTTCTGTTTTATCTTCTGTTCCATGCTCTTTAGACTCTACTTCTGCTTATGCTAATAATGCGTTGTGGCATGCTAGATTAGGACATCCCCATTCTCGGGCTTTAAGCTTAATGTTGCCTAATGTTGTGTTTAAAAATGATGAGTGTGAAGCTTGTATCTTAGGCAAACATTGCAAGTCTATTTTCCCTAAGTCTAAGACAGTTTATGCAAAATGTTTTGATCTTGTGCATTCTGATATTTGGACTGCTCCTTGCCTATCTAGAGAAAATCACAAATACTTCATCACCTTCATAGATGAAAAATCCAAGTACACTTGGCTAACTTTGATCCAATCTAAGGATAGAGCTTTATAAGCCTTTGTGAATTTTCAGAACTATGTCACTAACCAATTCAATGCAAAGATTAAACTCTTAAGAACAGACAATGGTGGAGAGTATACCAGCAATGCCTTCAAAGACCATCTTACCAAGCATGGCATTCTTCATCAGACGAGCTGCCCATACACACCACAGCAGAATGGTGTGGCCGAGAGGAAAAACCGTCATCTAATGGAAGTAGCAAGGTCCATGATGTTTCATTCCAAGGTTCCAAAGAGGTTCTGGGGCGATGCTGTGCTATCAGCTTGCTATCTCATTAACCGTATCCCTACAAGGATATTGGATGACATTTCCCCCTTTGAGGTATTGAACTCAACCAAACCTTCTATAGCTCACTTGAAAGTATTCGGTTGTGTGTGTTTTGTCTTGATTCCAGGAGAAAACAGAACAAAATTGGATGCTAAGAGCACAAGGGCAATGTTTATTGGGTATTCAACCACACAAAGAGGCTATAAGTGTTATGATCCAATAGCTCAGAAGGTTTTGGTGTCAAGGGATGTCAAGTTCATTGAAAACCGAAGCTATTATGATAAGCAGCAATGGGATGACTTAGCCGATTTGTCTGATATCTCCATGGATCGTGCAACGAATCTTCGCAATATCATGGATCACCTTGGCATTCCATTCACTACGGCTGGTCCTGGTCCGGCTCCTGGTTCATGTCCTGTCCCGCAGAATGATTCTAGTCCTTCACGCTCATCTTCCCATGACACTAACTCGTCTCAGCCTGGTCCTGACTCGTCCCGGCACATACCAAACATAGGAGCTACACTTGACCGTGAAGGGGGGACACTTGATGACCTTGAACATGATAGCCACGATCAAGTATCAGCACAATCAGATGGTAGCCATGATCAAGTTGAAGAACCATCCGAGCCAATTCCATCCGAGCCAGTTCCATTTCTAAGGAGAAGTACAAGACTCAAGAAGGATCCATCAAACTGGGTGAATACAAGAGTGTACTACAATGCCAATGCAGTTGCTCATCCGACCCAAGTCGTCTGCTCCTTTGCTTCATTTCCTGAAGAACATAAGGTCTTTATAAGCAACTTGGATCAGGGACATATTCCTACATCATATAAAGAAGCTAAGGAACTCAAAGTTTGGAGAGATGCTATAGGTGATGAGACAGGAGCCATGGAAAGAAATCATACATGGGATAAAGCTGTGCTGCCCAAGGGAAAGAAGGCCGTGAGGTCAAAATGGGTGTTTACAATCAAGTACAAGAGTAATGGGGAGATTGAAAGATATAAGGCAAGACTTGTAGCAAGAGGATTCACTCAAACCTATGGTGAAGACTTTGGTGATACTTTTGCTCCTGTAGCAAAATTACACACTGTGATGATTGTGTTATCTCTAGCAACCAATTTAGAGTGGGATCTGTGGCAGATGGATGTGAGGAATGCATTCTTGCAAGGAGAGCTTGAAGAAGAGGTGTACATGCGACCACCTCCAGGCTTGGA
Source organism: Streptanthus diversifolius (assembly GCA_039880935.1). Classification (NCBI taxonomy): domain Eukaryota; kingdom Viridiplantae; phylum Streptophyta; class Magnoliopsida; order Brassicales; family Brassicaceae; genus Streptanthus; species Streptanthus diversifolius. Next base: position 5,171,426 of record JAXGFM010000005.1, read on the forward strand.
AGGAATTGTTCAACCAGGTAAAGTCTTGAGATTGAGAAAGGCTATTTATGGTTTGAAACAATCGCCTAGAGCCTGGTATCACAAGTTGAGCATGACACTAAGGGATAGAGGATTCAGAAAGTCAGAAGCTGATCATACCCTTTTCACTCTTCCTAGCAAGTCAGGTATCATTGTGGTGTTGGTTTATGTGGATGATATCATTATCACCGGTGATGACAGGGAAGGAATTAGAGAAACCAAAACTTACCTTAAGTCTATATTTGATATTAAAGATCTAGGTCTGCTTAAGTACTTCCTAAGGATTGAGATATGTCGTTCAAAGGAAGGACTATTTCTATCTCAAAGGAAGTATACTCTTGATCTATTGTCTGAAACAGGGAAGTTAGATGCAAAACCGGCGACCACACCCCTGGAAGATAGCTACAAAGTTATCAGTAAGGGGGAGATTGAAGATCAATCATTCAATGACCCACAGCTCTACAGAAGACTAGTAGGTAAGTTAATCTATTTAACTCTCACCAGACCTGATTTGTGCTTCTCTGTGAATCAGGTTAGCCAGCACATGCAAGCTCCCAAGGTTCATCATTGGAACATGCTGGAAAGAGTTCTTAGATACTTGAGAGGAACTTCAGAGCAAGGAATTTGGATGGGAGCTAACAAAAGTTCAGAGATAGTGGGGTATTGTGATGCAGACTGGGCTGGAGATAGAGAAGACAGGAGATCCACGACAGGCTATTGCACCTTTGTTGGAGGCAACTTAGTCACATGGAAGACAAAGAAACAAAAGATAGTCTCCTGCTCCAGTGCTGAAGCTGAATACCGTGCCATGAAGAAACTCACTAATGAGCTAACATGGATCAAAGCCATTTTGAAGGACTTGGGAATTGAGACAACCAAGCCAATGACCATGCATTGTGATAACCAGGCAGCCATTCATATAGCCTCAAACTCGGTCTTCCATGAGAGAACGAAGCACATAGAGATTGATTGTCACAAAGTAAGACAAGCTGTGGAACAAGGGATAGTCCTACCATGCTATACTCGGAGTGTTGATCAGCTTGCTGACATCCTTACCAAGGCAACAACATCTAAGGTATATGAGTCCATTCTACCCAGACTTGGACTCATTGATATTGCTACTCCATAACTTCCCTAACCATAAGCAATCATACTCTTTTTCCCTTATGTGTGCTTTTGTCCCATTGGGTTTTACACCATAAGGTTTTTAATGAGGTGGTTGTTTATGGTTTCCAAGCTAAGTTCTTCATCAGAATTTAGCTTGAGGGGGAGTATTGGACCGAGTGTGTACAAGGAGGAGTTGGTTCATTCCTAATGGTATGAGAAGGTTCGTGTGATAAGGGAAGCTTGTGTATAAGGAAGCGTGTGATAGTGATAAGCCTTCATGTAACGGCTCTATAAGCACACTATCCTATCCCTAGTCTAGACAACCTATCATGTAACCTAGGAAGATTTCTATTTAAGGCTAAGCAGCCTCTCATTGTATGCAACACAATAATAAGATCGATTTCCCTCATTATCTAATTCTCCTTTACTCTATACTTCATTCTTCATAAACTCTTACAAAACTATCACTCCCTAATTTTCCACTTTATGATTTCCAGAACTCCCGGACTCTGCACGATACTTCCGGAAGTCCCTATTTTTGCACGGACCTTCCGGAAGTCCCTATTTTTGCACGGACCTCTTTCTTCTTTGTAACTTTATTCTAACATTATTGATTTCCGGAAGTCCCCGACTTTGCACGGACCTTCCGGAAGTCCCTAACTTTGCACGGGACTCTTTATTTTAACACTCCCCCTCAAGCTTGACCATAGGAGATCCGGAGGTCAAGCTTGGAACTTTGAAGAACTCCCTCATTAAAAACCTTAACAAGGAAAACCCAATGGGACAAAACCTTGTTAAGGGAAAAAGAGTAGAGTCTTCTCAGCCTAGGGATTGGCCAGTGAGTCTATGAGCCTTAGGACCATCTTGGTGGACTTCATAGACTCTGGATCATGGCCTCCTTAAATCAGCAAGTGAGATCTTCTTCCTTGCTTCACAAGTTTGAGTAGCTTGAAGCTTCTTCATAGAACGGTACTTATCTCCCCCTTTCTTCTAAACTCTTGTTCTTTAGAAGGTTAAGAAATCCGGCTTTAGCACATAAGCTTCAAGCTGTACCTGTTTCATTACACACAAACACATGCATCAATTCTCAAGGGATAGACCTATCAAAATTTATATATGATGGTTTTAGGATCTTCCCTTGTATCTGTTTGGAATGTTGATGAAGAGAGTCAGCCAAGTATTGATCAGTCTCGTCTGCTACTTCTGAATTCCTTCACTTCATTCCTTATGATAAAGCCGCCCTTTGTTGCCTCTTCATTGGAGTCTTTGGATTAAAATGTTGATACCACACTTGTATGCAACCTTCCTTAGCTCCAATCCATCATTTGAACTTAATTACTCATGGCAACTCCTTGGGTAGTTTGATTATCTTCTTGGCGCAAACATTCAGGCTTTTGAGCTGATTCAACACATTCCATCTGCTTGACACTCCACTTGTGAGTTCTTTCAGCATAATGGCCCTTGGTTCTAATCTCAAGCTTGAGTTGCATCCTCGTTGTTTCTTAGTAGCTTCTTCAGCCACTTTCTTTACTTTTGAACCTCGTGTGTGCAATGACCACAAGCTGTGCCTTGTTATGCTTGATGAGGTAAGACACATGGTTCAGTCCATACTTGATGACAATGAGCTTCTTGGATTCAGAAGGCTTTCCCACAGTCTCGGCTTGAGCCTTCTTCAGCAGGCAATCTTTCTTAGCGGCTTTGTCTTCTAGCTTGTACTTCATAAGAACCTTAAAAAGGTTGATTGCAAGGTTCTTGTCAAGAGTCTTGGTGAACTGGTTCGAAGCCGGTGGGACCTTCAACCTCTGCTTAAGTATCAAATTGCTTTGGCCTCCTCTCAAACAATGGATTCGTGACTTTCATTAGACATCTTCTTCAAAGCCACACACATGCCATTTTGAACTTCTTTTCCAAGAGATAAGCACTTCTTTCCCACTAGGCCTGAACAGTCTTGTTAAGATGCGAGTGAATGGAGAGTTGCGGCCGGAGCAGTCTGAGCTTCATGGCTTCAAGAAGGCCATTTCATCTCCACCAGTCGTCTGATCATCTCTTCCATTCTCTTAGCTAAAATCAATTCAACCTCAAGCGCAGAGGCTCTCTTTCCTTCACCTCTGATTCCTCCCAGGTTCTATCTCCTCCTCTTTCTGACAAGAGAATTCCCCTACAGCATGGGGCGGGAGAAGGAGTGAAGGAAGATGCGTAGAGTAAGCTGCTTCAAGTAGTCTTGATCTCTCCTTAGATTCTTGGGGACACAGGTTGCATTGCAAGAACATGTGCGGCTCCAGCTGTTGGACTGCATGATGCCAGGGTTAAGCGAGCTGGTTTGGACTCTTGGCCTTATGTGGTTGTCAAAGCGCATAGCACATAGTCATCTTGCTTGATCTCCACGCCAAATGTTCTCTCTGGTTTAGGTCCGGTTCCTCACACACTTCTCTTGGATTTGAATTCAGTATAAGATGGTTGCTCATTCTCTCCCCTCCGCAAGCTTGACACTCCGACCAAGGAAGACAAGGTTGAAGAAAAATGAGCTCCACTTGAACAGATTTAGAGCCAATGGTCACCGAGGCTTTAAATCATCTTTCTTCTTCAGGAAAGACCTTCTTGTTTAGTAAGCTTTGTTCTCCATCTTCAGGAATATACACTCTCTGGTGTAGGCTCTGATAGATGGGCATTTCTTTCTACATTCAGAATGGAAACTTCTTGGGAAGGCTCTGGAATGATTTTGCTCCATGTTCATTTGCTTAGTCGTCTTGCCACATCTTTGTGCTTCCCTTGACATCATAGCAATATCAAGAAACCAGAGTTGGTTCCTTGTGCTCTCCAAATGTAGGCGGCTTGCTGAAACAATGAGTACCATTCCTTGTAGCCTTCTCTTCAAATCATAGCCCTTTAGCTTTACATGACTTAATGTACCCTCACAGGAACACATCTTTGCCATCTTCTCTTTGAGGCTCTCATGGTCTTCTTTATCCTTAAACAAGATATAAAGAAGAAAGATTATAAGTTTGCCATGAGGAATATCAAAGATTTTAAATGATCAAGATGGAAACAATAAGAGGACACAAATCACTTAAGCTAAGGCAGATAATTTCAACACAATGAGATAAAGAATATGATCTAAGTAACCAGAGATTTTAGTAACCAGAGATTAAAAATAAGCAGAGTTTAAACAAGATTATAAAAGAGTTTAAGATTTGAAGAGATTTTAAGAGAGTTTAAAGAGAGTTTAGAGAGTTTAAAAAGAGTGTTAGGGAGTTTAGAGAGATTTAGAAAAAGATTAAAGAGATTATAGTATAATATAAGCAGAATAAACACAAAGACTTCCTTAAGGACTTTTGGATTCAACATGATCCCATATACTCATGATAGTATATGGAAACCAAGGTTCACTTCCCTTAAGATACTTCAAAAGGAACATATGGATTCAACTTAGTCCTAAATGCAAAGCATAATTCACCAAGGTTCACAATTGCCCTAAATCACCACTTAAATCAACATGACATAGATAAAGGTTTAGAAATAGCCTTTTTTCATGGACAAAGGCTTTGATACTAAGCCTTTGCGGTTCAGCATAAGGAGAGTGGATCTGAATGATTGGGATGGAAGGTTATTCCTTCACGGATTGAGCTCCTCCATTGGGACTTCTCTTCACTGGTAGTTTGGAAGAATTCCTGCAAAAATAAAACAAACCAAATACAAGACTTCTCATGTCTTCAAGGTTTAGACTCATAAGAGCAAATCCATGAGACTGATTTTTTTTTTTTAAAAAAAAAAGGTATATCAAACAAATTAACTTTTCTTTTCTTAAGGACTTTTGGATTCATCATAACTTCTTATACTCATAAGAGTGAAGAAGATCATGGTTCTCTTCCCTTAAGACTCAAGAGGACTTTTGGATTCAACAAGGCCCTAAATGCTTTGCACAGTTAGCCAAGGTTCACTTCCCTCTTTATATATATCTCTCTCTCTTATCTTTAAGGTTTAAAATTGGATCATTGGATTCAACACAGTTTCTGATGCAATGCATACAACTATGGTTCTCCTTTCCAAAACCTTATATGAGTATAATCGGATGCATCATGCTTACAAGGCTTTTATTAGATTAGGATGATTTCTGATGTGGAGGTTCCATTTAAGTGGCAACCACAGAGCATACTTTTAATCCAACCTTAAGGCCTTAGGCATGGTTCTCTATACTACCACAACTAAGCAAGAGTTCCCTTAAAAACTCCAATGGACTTTGGTCTTCCTCATTTCATAAGAGAAGAAACTTAATCCAAGGTTTTAAAACAAACCAAGACTCATGTATCAAACCGCAATATACACAACATGGACTGATGAGTCCCATAGTTCATAAGAATGAACACAAGTCTAAGATTTTAAAGAAGCAGTTTGTTTGAGTAAGAAAGAAGTGATTAACTTGACCCTTCTCTAAGTGTCTTATATCCATAAGGATGCACATTAAAGGCTTATGGGTTCACACTCATTTCATTACTTCTTTGCAACACTACAATAGGATTTAGCAAGGCTTTTAAGCGATTTCTAGCTTAATAAGTTTTCTGATGTGGAAGGTCCATTAGTGACAGCCACAGAGCATACTCTTCTTATTAGCTTAACCCTTTTAGCCATGATTCACTATTGTAGGAATAATCATGAATCTGACCAGAACTGCAAGACTTAAAACAACAAGATGCAATGGGATTCATAACAAGGAGGACATGCCCAAGGTTTCAAAACGCTTGCAATCTGATATTCAAAGAGTTCTAAGCAGTTTGTGATTATAGTGTCTTATATTCACAAAGGAAAGGTACTATAACTTATCAGTTCAAGCTTATAATCCCTTAGAATAAAAAAAAAAAACAGACACAAGAACAAGCAGTTTTAAAAGCAAAGAAACATTTTAAAAGGAAGCAAAACACAAGATTTTAAAGATTGTGTACAGACACAGAGCTTAAACCCAGAGAGCATCTGTACATTAATGGAGTTTTGCAACAGAAAACAAGCTCAAGAACACACCTTCAGAGATAGAACCTTCAAATCGCTTGGTTTGGCAAATAAAAGCATGAACTTCAAGGCCAAACACACGGTTTAGAACAGTGTACTCACGGATTTCATTGGTTTTAAACCTCCATCCTTACTCCATTGGTATTCTTGATTAAAGAAAAACGTTTTAAAAAGAAGCAAATAACTCAAGAACACTTCTTGCCTTCAGAATGATTGATTTAGCACTCAAAAGTATGAACTTTGAAGCTAAAACTCACGGATTGAAGAGTTTTCCATGGATTTCCTGGGTTTGAAACCTCCATCCATACAACAATGGTGTTCTTGTCAAGAAAAAACAGATTTTAAAGAAAAAAAAAAGGTTTTATGCGGAAATACAAGAGATTAAGAGCAACTGCTCTGATACCATGTTAGATTTGAAAGAGATTAAGCTATTTTATGAAGAAAAAATGAAGAACCAAGCAAAAACATGTGGAACTCGTAGCCTAGGAAGATAGAAGCTTTTTCTTATTAGAATTGCTTAAAGAGGTTACAAATGGTGAAGGCTGCTTTATATAGAGCAAGGCCACGAATTTTACAAAGGAAATCATGTCTAGATACATTGTATGGGAGCCTCTAAAGGATTTAAAAAGATGCTAGATGCTAAAGTAAAGATGCCATCTCCTTTTTGCTTTATTGACCACCTTTTGCTTTCTGCTTTATGCTTTTGCTTTCTGTAAGCCTTATCCTTCCTAAAGCTCTTTCTGGAACTCCCTAATTTTCCACTTTATGATTTCCAGAACTCCCGGACTCTGCACGATACTTCCGGAAGTCCCTATTTTTGCACGGACCTTCCGGAAGTCCCTATTTTTGCACGGACCTCTTTCTTCTTTGTAACTTTATTCTAACATTATTGATTTCCGGAAGTCCTCGACTTTGCACGGACCTTCCGGAAGTCCCTAACTTTGCACGGGACTCTTTATTTTAACAGAATTCCATATTTGAGAAGATAATCTCTTAATGCTTTGCTTGTGTATTCTCCTCCATTATCTGTTCTAAGAATCTTAATCTTTGCATTATACTGGTTAGTAATATAAGAATGAAAGTTAATGAAGGCTTCTAGAACTCTATCTTTGGAAGGTAACAAGGTAATCCAGGTATACTTAGACTTTTCATCTATAAAAATAACAAAGTATTTTTGTTGTTCTCTAGAAACACAAGGAGCTGTCCAAACATCAGAGTGAATAAGATCAAAGCAGTAATCATATGTATGAGAAGAATTATAAAAAACAGTTCTACAATGTTTACCAAGAATGCAAGCTTCACATTCACTTTGATTAAAAGAAATATTAGAAAACACCAATTCAAGAGCTTTAAAATGTGGACGACCTAATCTAGCATGCCACAGTGTTCCATCTTAAAGCTCATTATTACTAGACAAACAAGAAACTAAACTAGAAGATAGATCACTAAGAATGTAGAGATCGTCCTTAGTGCCGTCTCTGCCAAGCACCCTCTTTGTTTCAATATCCTGAAAACAACACTCATTAGGACCAAAGATCACATTACAATTCAAATAATTTGTAGCTCTCTTTCCAGAAACCAAATTAGATGTAAATGATGGCATATAAAATGCTTTACTATCTTTTTCAAACAACTTTAGATTACCTATTCCTTTAATTGGGATTTTGGTTTCATTAGCAATAACAACATTCCCTAAGACAGGTTCTAGATTGTTTATCAAACTTATATCACTAATCATATGATGAGATGCTCCTGAATCTACTATTAATGGTTTGTTAATAGTATGAACATTATAAGAAGCAGAAGTGATTTACCAACAACTTTACCAGAGGTTTCTTGTAAAGCTTTGATGATGGCAACAAGGTCTGACTTTGTAACATACTCATGACCGGATGATGTAGGTGCAACCTGTACTTCCTTTCCTGATCTCTGGCCAATTTCAAAAGTAGTGTTAGCCTGTGAGACATGTGATGGAACACTTACTTGGTTCCCTCGTCCAGATAAGTTGTTCCTGAAGTTGGCCGCTTTATTAGAATCACGCCATCTCGGAATAGAAGCAGGTTTCAGATGTGGATGAAGAGTCCAGCACTGGTCCTTATAATGACCCTTTCTTTTGCAATGAGCACATACCGCATTTTGCTTGTCATCCCCTTTGAAGAAGGTCTTATTTACCGTGACTAGCAAGCAACACACTTATTCACTGAGAAAGTAGACCAAGATTATGATCTGGAGTCTAAACACCTTCAAGAGAAACTATCAGATACTCGCCAAGAAGAAACAACACACCAACATGGAAAGGGAAGCAACACACGGTTGAAGGCAAGAACAACTAGATCAACAACTGTCCTAAACAACTCTCAACCCCTTGCAAACAGATTAAACAGCTTCCTATTTTGCAGATAAGGATGATCCAATTCACTAAGGATAATCCAAAACAGTCTAAACCGAATGCAACAGCCAAATCAAATTCCCGCCAATTTCAAGATTTTAAAGAAAAATTAATTCTTCCACAAGAAACTTCTTCTTGAAGTTTTTAATCTTCCTGATTCAGATAAAACTTCCTGAGATACTCATTAAGAACCTTATCCAACTTTCTATCATCCAGGAATCGAAACCAAGTAAGGAATGATACCGTAGGGAAGAAAGTCGATAGCTTTTGATTCCGTCGACCAAATTGTGTGATTCCACCGGGGATATGATCAGATTTCACCGGAGAATGTTTCTTGAGACAGAAGATTACAAAAGATGATCAAAACTTGCAGAGAAACAAGATAGATGATCGTAAGTTCTCGCGGCTTGGTTAGTTTCAATGGTTGAGATGAATGATCGAACAAAAAACGAAAGATTTGCAGGAAACCTCCTCTGATACCATGTTAAAATTGAAGAATGAATAGAATGCTGATTGATGAATGAAGAATGAAGAAAGAATTTGCAGAGAATGAAAGTATTGTATAGAATGAGAGAGTTTTTAGAATAGAAGAGAATGAATGTATATTTTAAAATGAGGAGTATAAGGAGTATTTCTAGGTGATTACATGACTTGTGTTTTATCACTTCTTAATACACGCCTAAAACCTAAGTACACTTTTGATTTAGCTAGTCTAAAACTTCATTTATTCTAACAGGGAGCAAGCCCAAGACGTGATAGTGACCGCTCAGCAACGGCCTTGTCCACTCGTGACTATTCTTATGTAGGAAGTGATGCTAATCAATAGTGCTAGTGGTAATAACAACCTTTCAAGTTCGCCTTCAGTGAAGACATGATAGTCTCTATTGTGCACAACAGCTCCTTTCCTATCGTCTCCCTTTGCAAGCCCACTTGCAAGTGCAGATGCAGATGCAGATGCACCACTCACTTCAGCATGGTGATGCTGATCAATCAATCCGTGAGGAAGAGCCTCACAGCCTCAAAGGTTACTGGAGGAGAGCAATCCGTGAGGGGGAGCCTTCATTCAAACCAGCCTCTAAATGTTGGTTTTGCGGAAGTAAGAGGAGAGATTATGTGAGTTTCATGGTGAAGCTCGACAAGAAGAATGAGGAAGAAGACAGGGAGAATAAAGTGAAGAGTTTATTGCTAAAATTGTATTTACAATAATGTGGGAAGTGGCCTTTAAATAGGCTGAGCTACACATAACAGGATTCAAATAGGAAAGGGACGTGGTGGCTTGCCCAAGGAGAGAAAGCGACCCCTCATAAACGGCAAGCACCACCCGTGACTTCTTCTTGCAGCCTCACTTCCTTCTAGAAGGTCTTCTTGTTGTCACAACACTTCTTGACATTATTAATGGGCTTGGAACTCATTTAGACTAGGCCAAAGTGGGCTGCACAGGTTTGGAAAATATTTGGACCAAGCCTTTAACGAGCCGTGATACCCAAGTGTGGGTGCCGTGCTCTATACTCCCCCTCAAGCTTAGCATTGGAGAGGCTAAGCTTGAAAATCCATAAGGCACCACCTCATTAAAAACCTCATCATAGAAAAACCACTTTGGGAGAAAAACTATGATGAGGGAAAAAGAGTATGATGTTTATGGATTAGGGAAGGCTAGATCACGGCTGTGGAAGATCAATCAGCCCAAGCTTGCTATATATGTGAGAGCAAACTTTGGAGCTGGCAGCCTTGGTGAAGATATCAGCCAAATTGGTCTTCACTCTTTGTGTAACAAGGAAGGATCACTCCTTCTTCAATCTTTTCCCTGACTTTGTGGCAGTCCACCTCTATGTGCTTGGTTCTCTCATGGAAGACTGAGTTGGTTGCAATGTGGATGACTGCTTGGTTGTCACAGTGCATAGTAATTGGAGTATCCTGATCAATGTTGAGATCCTTGAGGAGTGCCTTCAGCCATGTCAATTCATTTGTTAACTTCCTCATTGCACGGTATTCTGCTTCAGCTGTTGAGCATGCCACCACTTTCTGCTTCTTGGTCTTCCAAGTGACCAAGTTGCCTCCTATGAAGGTACAATATCCGGTTGTGGACTTCCTATCAGCTCTATCTCCAGCCCAGTCTGCGTCACAGTACCCCACAATCTCTGTGTCCTGGTTCTTGCCCATCCAAATGCCGCGGTCTAAGCTTCTTTTAAGGTACTGCAAGATCCTCTCAACCATGTTCCAGTCATGCTTTGTAGGAGTCTTCATGTGCTGACTGACCTGATTCACAGAAAAGCATAGATCAGGTCTGGTGATAGTAAGGTATATTAACTTACCCACAAGCCGTCTATATTGTGCAACATCTTCATAGAGTTCAGCTGCATTCTCCCCCTCTCGAATGACCTTGTAGTCATCTGCTACAGGTGACTTGGCTGGTTTGTCATCTAGGTAACCTGTCTCAGTTAGAAGGTCAGTAATGTATTTTCTTTGGGAAAGAAAAAGGCCTGTCAAGGAGCGGCATACTTCAGTCCCAAGAAAATATTTTAGTTCCCCTAAGTCTTTGATATCAAAGGTGGATTTGAGAAAGGATTTAGTATGTTGAATACCAACCTGGTTGTCCCCGGAGATGATAAGATCATCTACATAGATGAGAACAACAACTATACCTTGGTCATTTTGAAGGGTGAACAATGTGTGGTCAGCTTCTGATCGTCTGAAGCCATGATCCCTAAGGGTAAAGCTAAGCTTGTGATACCAAGCCCTGGGAGACTGTTTAAGGCCATAAATGGCTTTTCTCAACCGAAGAACCTTGCCTGGTGCAACAATGTTATCAAGGCTAGGCAGTGGTGTCATATAAACCTCATCTTCAAGCTCCCCCTGAAGGAAAGCATTCCGGACGTCCATTTGCCACAAATCCCATGATAAATTGGTGGCTAGGGAGAGGACAACTCTCATTGTTGGGAGCTTAGCTACCGGGGCAAATGTGTCACCATAGTCCTGGCCGTATGTTTGGGTGAACCCTCGAGCGACCAGTCTTGCCTTATAGCGTTCAATATCTCCATTACTCTGGTACTTGATGGTGAACACCCATTTGGAGCTGACCGCACGTTTGCCCTTAGGTAGAATGGCTTCGTCCCATGTGTGGTTTCGTTCCATGGCCCCTACTTCATCAGCAACAGCATCTCGCCAAACCTTCAGTTGCTTAGCTTCCTCATAGGACGAAGGAATGGTGTCTTTCTCAATTTTGCCAAGGAAGGCCTGATGATCAGATGGGGCAAGGGCAAGAGAGCATGTGGCCTGAACTGGATGGGCCACGGCATGAGCATTGTAGTACACCCTGGTGTTGATCCAGTTGGATGGATCTCTTCTTAGTCGCGTACTTCGCCTAAGAACTGGTGGACCGACTTCTTCATCTGCCACCACGGTCTGACCTGATCTAGAAGATGAGCTTTCTGTTTGTGAAGGGTCCGGGTGAGTCACGACATGTGGAGTTGGTGGACCGGAAGTCCCTTCATGACTAGGAACCGCAGGAGTGTGGTCTGATGGAGGTGAAGGCTGTGGTTGTTGTCCTGATGGTGGGGTTGATCTATAATGATCCAGGTGATCTAGGAGGAACCGGAGGCTAGCTGCCTGGTCAGAAGGCTTAGCAAGGTCTTTCAGGCTGGCCCAATCCTGTTTGTCATGATATCCTTGTTCCTCTAAGAACCTCACGTCCCTGGAGACCATAGTTCTATTGGTGGTTGGATCAAAGCACTTGTACCCTTTCTGACTAGATGAATACCCAATGAAGATACACCGTGTGCTTTTGGCTTCCAACTTGTTCCTTAGTTCTCCTGGAATCAACACAAAGCACACGCATCCAAATACCCTACAGTGATCAACCACTGGTGGAGTTTTGTTAAGTACCTGAAATGGTGATCGATCATCCAAGATTCTGGTGGGTATTCGGTTGATCAAATAGCAAGCGGTCATGACCGCATCTCCCCAAAAACGTTTAGGTACACCAGTGTGGAACATCATGGAACGGGCCACCTCCATGAGATGCCTATTCTTTCTCTCGGCCACATCATTCTGTTGTGGATTGTATGGGCAAGAAGTCTGGTGAAAAATCCCATGTTTGGTGAGGTGTTCCTTAAATTGATGACTGATGTATTCACCTCCATTATCTGTTCTTAGAATTTTAATATTAGCTTGATAATGGTTAGTGACATAGTTTTGAAATTTTGTAAATGCCTCAAACACAAGATCCTTAGATGGTAGTAAAGTGAGCCATATGTATTTGGACTTCTCATCTATAAAGGTCACAAAGTATTTGTTGTTATCTCTGGATATGCAAGGTGAGGTCCAAACATCTGAGTGGATTAGATCAAAGCATTTTTCATAGATGGTGGTAGATTTAGGAAAAACGGATTTGCAATGTTTCCCTAGAATACAAGCTTCACAACTAGAATTCTCAAAAGAAACATTGGGTAGCATAAGCTTTAGTGCACGAAAATGAGGGTGACCTAACCTAGCATGCCACATTGCATCAAGCTTAACCGAAAAACATGAATTAAAGGAAACAGGTTGTGAACTACTAAGAGAAGTGTCTTCCAAGATATATAGATCATCTTTAGCTACTCCTCTCCCAAGCAGTCTCATGCTCTCAATATCCTGAAAGTGTACATTGTTAGGACTGAATATGGCATAGCAATTTAGATCAGTAGTGGCCTTCTTTACTGATAATAGGTTAGAAGTAAAGCTAGGCATAAATAGAGCTTTGGATTCTTTATCAAATAGCTTAAGGTTGCCTATTCCTTTGACTGGTATTCTTGTTCCATTAGCTATCTCTACATTACCTAGAGCCGGTTCTAGATTGCTTAATAAATCAGGATTGCTAATCATGTGGTGTGAAGCTCCTGAGTCAACAACTAAAGCCTGACTAGGTCTATAAGAGTAGAGAGAGATACCAGACTCCTTGAGGGAAGCAATGGATTGGAGAATGACATCCAGGTCTGATCTTCTCATTACATCATTTGGTGATGGTGTAGAGGAGTTTTTAACACTGGCGGTCATAGTAGCCCCATCTTCATATCTTCTTGATGGACCAGCTTGTCCCGGTTCATTGGGTGTTATCTGGCCAAGGTTTGCCTTGGACCCTCCTTGAAAGCGATTGGTAGGTGGCCTCGGTGTGCTTGGTCTGAGGTGGGGATGGAGAATCCAGCACTGCCCCTTGTTGTGTCCCTTTCTTTTGCAATGGTCACATATCCATGCTTTCTTATCTTCGTTTCTGAACATGACCTTGTTGGCTGTAGGGAGTTCACCTCTTCCTCCAAAGAGACCATGCGAACCTTTCTCCTTTTGAATCTGTGCACACACTTCATCGAAGCTTGGGAGCTTGTCTGACCTGAGGAGGTGCTTGATTAGGTCATTATACATGGTGTTTAAGGTGAGCAGAAGACCAAACACACGGTCTTGTTCTTTTCTTTCAAGTAGGACCGCTTGGTCCATGGTGTTGGGCTTGAGGGCTTCTAGTTCTGCCCAAAGTGTTTGGTACTTGCCAAGGTGTTTAGTGAAGTCTCCATCTTCTTGGCTAGTGTGGTAAGGGACCTCTTTATTTCAAATACCCGAGTCAAGTTAGACACATTGCCATACACATTCTTGAGAGTTTCCCAGAGATCCCTTGCGGTTTCACAATAGGAATAGGCTTCAAGGATGGAAACTTCAAGAGAGCTTTGGAGTATGGGCAGCACGGTTTGATCTTCTTGAAACCATTTGGTTTCTTCAGCTAGAGCAACCGTTTCTTCTTCCTCTGTGGAGTCTTCCTTTGGGGCAAGAGTTTTGTGGGTATGCTCCCAAAGTCCGCGGCTGCACAACGCGGTCCTTGCTGTCCTAGACCACAGCAAGTAGTTCTGTCCCTTCAAGATGATGGGAATGACAAGTTGTTTGTTGCTTTCCATGGCGGTTCTTTCTGGATTTCAAATTTCAAGAGTATGGACCACTGGTTAATACTATTGTCCAGCGGTTAAAGAGAGATGGCTTGGATTTTAAGGAGACGGTTTGAAGGAAGATGAAGATGGAGAGATGAATTGAACAGAGTGGTGGATAATCTCAGGAAATAACCAGTCCTATCTTCTCACAACTCAACACCAAATGGATGTTTGAGGATTGTTACAATCTAAAAGTGAGTAAGATAAGGAAAGTTTATTTGAAGAGTCGGTATGTATGTTACACACCTAGAGAAAATTCGAAGTGAGTTAGGGAAGATTTTGGAGAAACTTTGCTATTAACCACTGGTCAATAGCGGATAAGCCCAGAATTTGAGTGTTCTTGAGTGAGGAGGCTAATGGCGTGAGGTGAAGAAGTGTTAAAGAGTATGAAGGAGTATAAAGGAGATTATGGATCAAGATTTCTCTGACACCATGTTGGTTTTGCGGAAGTAAGAGGAGAGATTAGGTGAGTTTCATGGTGAAGCTCGACAAGAAGAATGAGGAAGAAGACAGGAAGAATAAAGTGAAGAGTTTATTGCTAAAAGTGTATTTACAACAATGTGGGAAGTGGCCTTTAAATAGGCTGAGCTACACATGACAAGATTCAAATAGGAAAGGGACGTGGTAGCTTGTCCAAGGAGAGAAAGCGACCCCTCATAAACGGCTAGCACCACCCGTGACTTCTCCTTGCAGCCTCACTTCCTTCTAGAAGGTCTTCTTGTTGTCACAACACTTCTTGACATTATTAATGGGCTTGGAACTCATTTAAACTAGGCCAAAGTGGGCTGCACAGGTTTGGACAATACTTGGACCAAGACTTTAACGAGCCGTGATACCCAAGTGTGTGTGCCGTGCTCTATACTAAGAAAGAATCTCAAAGGCTTAGTATCAAAGCTTTTGTTAAAAGGCTATCTCTAAAACTCATATCTATCTCAATTTGATTAAAATTCTTATTTAAAATTGTTTAAAAGAGGGAAGTGAACCTTGGTGAACTATGCTTGGCATTTAAGACCATAGATGAATCCAAAAGTCCTCTTCAAAACCACTTAAGGGAAGTGAACCATGTTTTCCTTTACTCTCAAAAGTATAAGGAAGCATGATGAATCCAAAAGTCCTTAAGGGATCCTTTTACTCTCTGTCTCATTCTCTTAATTCTGGTTATACTCAATCAGTCTCTTATAATCTATGGTTTCTCTAATCTCTGGTTACTTACAAATTTCTGGTTACAAATACTCTATCTCTAGATACTCACTCTATACTCTATACACATAAATTCTATCTCATATAAAGTGTTGAAGTTCATTACTTTAGTTCAATTGATCTTTGCTACTGTTTTATGTGAACTTTTACTTGCACATTTATAACTTTGATATTCCTTATGGCATACTTAAATTCTTCTTCTTTATGACTTGTTTAAGGGTAAAGGAGACCATGAGAGCCTCAAAGAAAAGATGGCAAGCAGGGATTCATACAAAGCAAAAACAAATCTTGAAGGACTAAAGAAGTAAACACATTGGCAAGAAGGGCACTCCCAATACCTTACACATCAGAGCCTATCCTTCAAGGGTATATTCCTGAGTGAAGAAATGGGAGGCCACATATGCTTTATAGAAGGCAGTCAAGCTGTGAACTCATAAGGCGAATTGGCTTGGAATACAAAAGCTAACAAGAAGCAGCCTCCTCCTATCAGAGCCTACATCAAGAATGTATATTCCTGAAGTTGGAGAGCATGGCTAACTCAAACAAGAAGGCATTCTTGTAGAATGGCGGTCTAAAATCAGTAGTGGTCAATGATGCTCATCTTTCCAAACTTGACTCATACTCTTATTCTCTGAGTCAAGCTTGTGGAAGGATGAGAATGAGCATCCATCTGATGTATAATCAAGGAACCTAAAGGCGCAAACAATGCAAAGGCTTGTGTTCCACTGAAGTGAAGTTGTCTTGAAGGTGCACCAAATTCAAATTCTACCAAAAAGCACTCCTTAAAGATGTGACCAACTAGTCACAGTGTATTTAAAGTTGAAGATGTAAGTTTTAGAGAGTCTTAGAGAGATTTAGGGAGTTTTAGAGTGTTTGAAGATTAGAGAGACATAGATAGATTATGAAGAATATTGATTTTTATTAGAATAGAGATTTTTGTGTGTCTACAACAAGGGAGCTGCTGCTCCTTTTATACATTTATTGAGAAACCTAAAAACATCTAAAAGACGAAGGGATAAGGTTCATGTGCTTGCGCCTCCTTTTG
Organism: Streptanthus diversifolius; assembly: GCA_039880935.1. Taxonomy (NCBI): domain Eukaryota; kingdom Viridiplantae; phylum Streptophyta; class Magnoliopsida; order Brassicales; family Brassicaceae; genus Streptanthus; species Streptanthus diversifolius. Next base: position 5,188,131 of record JAXGFM010000005.1, read on the forward strand.
TGCTGGCATAGATGACTCAAAAGGTGGCGACTCCAAGACCTTCTAGAACGCTTCACTAGCCATTAGTGACTAAGTGCAATCCTTCCTTCCCTTGTAGAATTTCATCATTCCAACACTCCCCCTCAAGTTTAAAACATGGTTAATGTGTTAAACTTGGACATCAAGAGAATTAACCTCATTAAAAATATTAGAATGCAAAATCCATTGGGACAAAAACATTCTAAGGGAAAAAAGTATGAATTCTTCTTGATAGGAGAGTTACTAGAATGGAAGGTTAGTGAGTCCAAGTTTAGCATGGATGAACTCACAAACCTTTACACTGGCTGCCTTAGTGAATATATCAGCCAACTGATCAGAACTCTTTGTAAAGCATGGAAGAATGACCCATTTTTCAATGGCCTCCCTAACCTTGTGACAGTCAACTTCTATGTTGGTGCGGCCCTGGTTGTATTAAAACCAAAGGATTATCTTGAAGGAAGGTGATCTGGTTAAGGAGAAGGCTACTAGCACGTCTCTTGGCAGCGGATTGGTTGGAGGATGGATTGGAGGCTACTAGCTCTCCTAAGATGGCGTGAATGATGAGGTTGGTTTTGATTCCACTAGCACAGGTTCACCCTGCAAAGAGCTATGGAATTTCATAGTAGATTACTCTACCCTTTAGTGAATTAAGATCAATGTTCTTAGGCTGAACAGAGAAAGCAAGAAAGAAGCAAAAATGCTTGAAGTCTATGTTTATAAAATTCGATGATCTTTTACAAAGGGAAAGGGTGAAGCCTTTATATAGGCAGATATTCCTAAATATTATACTTACAGAATAAAATCCTAACTACTTTTTCCTAATTTTGTGCTAACAAGAAGATTTCCTATTTACATCCTAATTTAATTCCAAAGACATCTAGCCTAATCCTTTGGTTTAAATTAAGTGACTAATTGTAGACCAATAAATTAAACCAATTGGTTGGTTTAATTTTAGACTCTCATTCTCCTTCCAATTCGATTTTTAATAAGGCATGAATGACCTTTTTTGGGCTTTACTTCTGGATCTTGTTAATGGGCCAAGCCATAATTCCTTTTCTTCTTGGGCTTAGGCTTGGGTCATATCTTCTTTTCTTCCAGTCTGTCGATCATTGGGCCATTGGTATTGCTTGATTGGGCTTGAATCTTGAATGAGTCGAGATGCATTCCGGTCGGGTCGAAGGTCGGTATGGGTTGGTCGAGGATCGGGTCGATCTTGTGTTTGGTCGCCGGGTTAGTTGGGTTGCCGGCCAAGCTGTCCGGGCCAGGTACCGTGAAATGCGGACGGGCCGCGTTTGATGCCGTGGTTCGCGGACGGGCCAGGTCTTGGGTCGGGTTCTTCATGGTCGAGGCCGGGGTCAAAGCCGCATCTTGTGCCGGGTTTTGCGGGATCGATGCTAAGGTCAGGGGCGGGTTCGTGGCCGGGTTCTTCACCAGGTCTTGGGCCGGTTTCTTTGGGGTCGTGGCCGGGTTCTTCGCCAGGTCTTGGGCCGGTTTCTTCGGGGTCGTGGCCGGGGTCGAAGCCACGTCCTGCGCCGGCTTGTCCAGGTCTGCATCATGTGTCGACTGATCCAGTCCGGTCGTTCCTCTCCCCTTCATGTTGGCAGCTTTCTTTTCATCTTCTTCCTCAGTTGAATCTAAGTCCTCTGATGTCGCAAGGAGGTCTTGCTCATTCCTGGTCGCACCATCCCCTCCTCCTTTAAAAGGATTTGACCTCAAATCCAATTCATCTGCAACAAAAGGAATTAAGTCAGAAATATTGAAAGTAGAACTTATAGAATACTTACCTTGGAGGTCTATTTGGTAAGCATTGTTGTTGATCCTCCGTAGGACTGAAAATGGTCCATCCACTCGTGGCATCAAATTTGACTTTCTCTCTTTTGGAAATCTGTCTTTCCTTAAATCAATCCAAACGAGATCTCCAGGTTCCAATACCACTTCTTTTCGACCTTTATTCTTTTTTCTGGTGTACATCTTGGTCCTTTCATCAATATTTTTCTTAACCTGTTCATGCAACAATTTAACAAACTCGGCCTTCTTTTGGCCATCAAAGTTAGTCTGTTCTTTTAAAGGTAACACAAGTAAATCTAAAAGAGACAATGGATTGAAACCATACACAATCTGAAAAGTGGTCATTTTTGTTGCTGAATGGACTGATCTATTGTAAGCAAACTCGACATGGGGTAAACAATGTTCCCAAGTTTTAATGTTTTTTTTAATAATAGCTCTTAAAATGGTGGATAAGGTTCTATTTACTGCTTTTGTTTGACCAACAGTTTGTGGGTGACAAGTTGTTGAAAATAATAACTTAGTGCCTAACTTTCCCCAGAGGGTTCTGGTGCGACCCAGAATGAACCTGATTCGGATTCATCAGAAGAGGAGGATGAAGAAGAGGAAGAAGGACAGTTTAAGATGAAAGCAGGACCGGACCAGCCTGGCCAGCCCCCGTCCGGCCAACCCACGATCGCGGAACACGGACGGGCCATGTTCCACGGCCGGTCCAAGAACAATGACTTGCATGACCAGCTCAACCCATTAATGAATCTAGGCCCGTCCGAGCCACATGGCCAGCCCAACCCGTCCACGTACCACAAACCGCCCAAGACACAACCCGACCTGTCCGCGAACCAAACACAAGGTCGACCCAACACTTCATCGAACCAGCCTGATCTCCGACCCGACCAGATTACAATCTACCCGACCTGGACACCCTTCGATCCGACCTGAATTCCGACTCGTCTGTGAGTCAACCACCCAACCCGGATCATGACCCGACCAAGTATCCAAATCCCCGACTTGACTCGACCCATGACCCGGCCCATGACCCGTATCCTGAACCAGACCACGACCCACGGATCAACTCTGACCAAAACTCGACCAATACCTATCCATGGCCAAGGATTCACCAAATAAAGGAAAAGAAAGTAAGACCCAAGTACAGATCCAAGGAGAGTTGTGGCTTGGTCCATTGACAAGATCAAGGAGCAAAGCCCAAAGAAAGGTCCTTCATACCTTTGTGAAATTCGATTTAGAAGTGATGGAAGAGTCCCACATTAAACCAACCAATTGGTTTAATTTAATGGTTTGTAATCACTTAAATTAAACCAAAAGGATTATGATAGAGTAGAATATCTTTTGATATTAAATTATAAATCAATTAAATCAAAGATATTCTTGTTAGCTAGAAATTAGGAGAAGTAGTTAAGATATGATTTTGTAGATATGATTTAGTTAGGATCTTCAGCCTATATAAAGGCTTCACCCCCTTGTACAGAAAGACACATCGAAATTTATAAAACTTAGAAAAGCTCTTTTGCTTCTTGCTTTCTCTGTTCAGCTTAAGAACATTGATCTTTATTCACTTAAGGGTAGAGTAATCTACTGTGAAATTCCATAGCTCTTTGCAGGGTGATCCTGTGCTAGTGGAATCAAACCCCTCATCAATCACATCACTTGGAGAGTTAGTAACCTCCAAACCCTCACCCATCCATCCGCCATCAACATTTGTCTACAAGGGAAGCTAGTAGCTTCCTTCCAAACATTCATCAATCCGCTGCCTAAGGAGAGCTAGTAGCCTCCTTCCATACCTCCTTACAGCTGTGACCTCAAAGGAGTGTTAGTAACCTCCTTCAATCAACATTCAACCTACCTTCAAGTCGATCCTCTGGTTTCAAAACAGACCAGGGCCGCACCAGGTTCTCCAAAAGTGACTAAGAAATTTAGAATTCCTATCTGATACAATTGTTCTAGACATTCCATGTAATCTAACAACTTTTCTAAATAACAAGTCAGCCACTAAAACTGCATCATCTATTTTATGACAAGGAATGAAATGAGCCATTTTAGAAAACCTATCAACCACTACAAAGATGCTGTCCCTTCCTTTCCTAGTCCTAGGCAGTCCCAAAACAAAGTCCATAGAAATGTCTACCCAAGGATGTTCAGGAATAGATAATGGAGTATACAAACCTGTGGAATGTACCTTTGATTTAGCTTATTTGCACTCGACACACTTTGAACATATTCTCTCCACGTCCTTTTTCATGCTGGGCTAGTACAAATGCTCTTGTATTGTGGCTAAAGTCCTGGCAACACCAAAGTGTCCCATTAGTCCTCCTCCATGTTCTTCCCTAACATATAGTTCTCTGATGGTTCCACATGGTACACACAACTGATTGTCATGAAATAGTATTCCACATGGTACACAAACCGTCCTTGAGCATGAATATTAGTATCCTTATACAACTCTCCAAAGTCAGGATCATCAATATAACAAGATTTAAGGTTTTCAAAACCTAACAATTTAGTCTCCATAGACAATAAAAGAGCATACGTTCTAGAGAGAGCATCTGCCATAATGTTCTCTTTACCTTGTTTCTAATGAATGACATAGGAAAAAGTTTCAATGAATTCCATCCATCTTGCATGCCTTTTATTTAATTTCTGTTATCCTTTGAGATGCCTAAGAGATTCATGATCAGTGTGAATTACAAACTCCTTAGGCCACAAATAATGTTGCCACATCTGTAGAGCTCTTTATCATAAGTAGGATAGTTGAGAGTTGCTCCTCCTAATTTCTCACTAAAAAAGGCGATGGGTCTCCTTTCCTGCATCAATACAGCACCAATTTCAATTCCTGAGGCATCACATTCAATTTCAAAAGTTTTCAAAAAATCTGGTAACACAAGTAAAGAGGCGTTAGTTAACTTCCCTTTCAGCAACTCGAATGCTTCTGCTTGGGCTGGTCCCCAAGTAAATCCCACGGTTTTCTTGATGACTTTTGTAAGTGGAGCTGCAATGGTACTGAAGTCTTTCAAAAATCTTCTATAGAATCCAGCTAATCCATGGAAACTCCTTACTTCTCCTATATTTTTAGGTGTGGGCCACTCTCTGATTGCCTTCACTTTTTTTTCATCTACCTGGATACCTTGAGAAGTAACAACAAAACCTAAAAAGACTAGGTTATCTGTTCCAAAAGAGCATTTCTTTCTGTTTGCATACAAGTTTTCCTTTCTTAAAACATCTAGGACATGTTTAAGGTAATCAAGGTGCTCTGTCATGTTCTTACTGTGAATCAAGATATCATCAAAATAGACTACTACAAATCGTCCTATCAATGCCTTTAAAACATGATTCATTAATCTCATAAAGGTACTAGGTGCATTAGTGAGTCCAAAAGGCATAACTAACCATTCATACAATCCTAGTTTTGTTTTAAAAGCGGTTTTCCATTCATTCCCTTCTTTCATTCTAATATGATGATAACCACTTTTTAAATCTATCTTAGAAAAGATGCAAGATCCATATAACTCATCAAGCATATCATCTAAACGGGGAATAGGATGTCTGTACTTAACTGTGATGTTGTTTATGGCTCAGCAATCTACACACATGCGCCAACTACCATCTTTCTTAGGTACAAGCAAAACAGGTAATGCACAAGGACTTAAACTCTCGCGGATGTGTCCTTTCTCCAGGAGCTCATTGACCTGTCTTTGAAGCTCCTTCGTTTCCACTGGGTTGGTCCTGTAAGCTGGTCTGTTTGGAAGAGTGGCGCCTGGTACAAAGTCAATCTGATGTTCTATACCCCTGAAACGAGGTAATCCTACTGGTTGGTCTTCTGGAAATACATCCCTGTACTCTTGCGATAGAAACTCAATCTATCTTGGTATTTCCGGAGTCAGGTTAGTACTACTAGCTAGCAATTCCTGGCAAACTAGTAACATCATAAATGATTGCACATTTAAAGCATCCTAAATTTCACTTGGAGTAGCAAAAAGGCTGTGGTAACTTACCTTGGTTGGATCATGGACGTGAGTGATCTGGGTTAGGGCCTTCGCTTCTTCTCTCCTCTGTTTTAGTTGCATTTGATCTTGGTGAACCTCCTGAGGTGTGAGCGGGATAAGTGTGATCTGTTTGCCCTTATGTTTGAATGAACGCCGGTTGGTGTACCCATCATGAATGGCTTGCTTGTCGTATTGCCATGGTCTTCCCAAGAGGATGTGGCTGGCTTCCATAGGCAACACATCATCTCAGGGAATGACAAGGTAGGAATTCAATCCACTAAGGTTTATCTTAAATCTATGTTTGATATAAAAGACTTGGGTGAACTAAATTACTTCCTAGGGATAGAAGTATGCCAAACACAAGAAGGCCTCTTCTTATCACAAAGGAAGTACACACTTGATCTTCTAGTTGATGCAGGTAGATTAGAAGCTAAACCAGCGAAGACTCACCTAGAAGAAGGGTACAAGGTGAAACGTGAGGGGGAGCTTGGAGATGAGATGTTTGGAGACACCAAACTCTATAGGAAGATGGTTGGTAAGCTAATTTATCTAACCATTACTAGACCTGACTTGTGCTATGCTGTGAATCAGGTCAGTCAACATATGCAAGGCCCAAAGGTGCATCACTGGAACATGGTGGACCGGATCTTAAGATACCTAAAAGGGAAACACGACCAAGGCATATGGATGGGGCGCAACGGAAGCTCTGAAATTGTGGGCTACTGTGATGCTGATTGGGCTAAGAAACAGGAATGATAGGAGATCAACTACCGGTTATTGCACATTCATTGGAGGCAACCTATTTACTTGGAAAACAAAGAAGCAGAAGGTGGTCTCTTGTTCAAGTGCTGAAGCTGAATACCGAGCCATGAGTAAGCTCACCACAGAACTTACCTTGCTCAAGAATCTGCTCAAGGATCTAAACATAGAAGTCACAACACCAATCACCATGCACTGTGACAACCAAGCTGCTATACATATAATATCCAACAATGTGTTTCATGAGAGAACCAAGCACATTGAAGTAGACTGCCACAAAGTGAGACAAGTAGTGAAGCAAGGAATTGTTCTACCATGTTAAACAAGGAGCTCGGATCAACTTGCAGATATATTCATCAAATCCGCAAGTTTAAAGGTATGTGAGTCCATATTTCCAAAACATGGACTCATAAACCTTCCCAACCAGGGAATCCTCTAGCCAAAAGATTCATACTCTTTTTCCCTTAAGATGTTTTTGTCCCAAAGAGTTTTGCATCTTAAGGTTTTTAATGAGGTGAGTCTTTATGGTTCCAAGCTTAACCATTCATCATGGTTGAGCTTGAGGGGGAGTATTAAACTACACACGACAGCAAGGAGAATGCCTAACTAACTTAGGCTTGGAGCTAGAATACTTAAGGAAGCCCAAGCCCAACCAGAAGACTTCTAGAAGAAAGATACAGGCGGCTGGGAAACTTTAATGGCCTTGGATGTCGATTAATCAAGTTTGAAAAGGAAGTTAATTGCTTCCTCTTTTAGATTTAGGCAACAAATAGTTTATGGAAAGTAAATATGTGAGCCTAATTAATGTAATTAATGTATTTATTGTAACTTAGGCTATAAATACTCTAACATATGTAACTAATCTGTCAAGGAAATACAATCATCCTTCTCTATTCTCTAAAAGCAGCCGCCAGCTCTCTCTCTCTCTCTCTTGTCAAGAAATTCTCTTAGTCTTTCATACTTGTGTTCTTCATCTTACTCAGAAACTCTCTATTCTTCCACATATTAATCCGCATATTCTTTCATGTTATCAGAGCCTTGGCTCTTATAATCTCAAAATCTCTGTGCACTCTTGAAATAAATCCTCCTAATCTCCTCACTCTGAGATTGAACAATCCTCAAATCCTTGTGGTGCTGAGTTGTGAGAGGTTAGGATTATTTATTTCTTGGAAACACTTCATCCTACTCTTTCATCACCTAAATTGTTTGTAATCATCATGGAAGGCACAAGAGTTGTTGTTCCAGTAACTTTGAAAGGGGTTAATTACCTCCTATGGGCTAGAACCACCAAAACAGTGCTATGTAGCCGTGGATTATGGAGTCACATCCTTAGGAGTGAAGTACCTAATGCCACGGTTGAAGGAACTGGTCAGGAAGTGGCTATCACCAATGAAGACAGGTGGTTTCATGAAGACCAACTAGTCCTATCTGTGATTAAAAACTCACTTGAATCAACTATCCTTGAAGCATACTCCTACTGTGAGACAGTCAAAGAGCTGTGGGAGACCCTTCAAAACGTCTATGGCAACACCTCCAATCTCAGCCGTGTGTTTCAAGTTAAGAAAGCCATCAATGAGTTAACTCAAGAAGACATGGAGTTCACTCAAAACTTTGGTAAATTCAGATCCTTATGGGCTGAACATGAAATGCTTAGACCAAGCACAGTGGATCCCATGGTTCTGAATGAGAGGCGTGAACAAGATAAAGTCTTTGGACTTCTCTTGACTGAAAATTCCTCATACAATGATCTCATCAAACACCTCCTAAGGTCAGACACTCTTCCAAGCCTTGAAGAAGTGTGCAATAAGATTCAGAAGGAACAAGGTTCACTTGGTCTCTTTGGAGGCAAAGGAGAACTCATCTCAGACAACAAAGCAGCTGTGTACCTTAAAGGAGGCTTAAATCGTGGAGAAAGGAGGGCATATTGTGACCACTGCAAGAAGAAAGGGCATACCAAGGAGGATCCTCCATCCACACTTAAAGCCAAAAGTGGGAAACCAACCAAGAGCCAACCTCACTCAAGAAGTAACTCTTGAACCAAGGAACAAGGAAAGCCCAAGCTCATTCACGCCAATCACTGAAGGAGATGGGAAAGCACTTGCAACATTCCAACAAGATTTTGTGAGGAAATCCGACCTTGATGCACTGGTCAAGGCACTCAAAGAATCAAACCTCTCTGGTAACTCATTCCAAGCTTTAAATACCTCTAAACCACTTATTGTAGACTCAGGAGCCTCTCATCATATGATTAGTGATAAGAATCTAATGAGCAATATAGAACCAGCTTTAGGAGATGTATTAATAGCTAATGGAGATAAGATACCAATTAGAGGAATTGGGAATCTTAAGTTGTTTGATAAAGAATCAACTGCCTTCTATATGCCTACATTCACCTCCAACTTACTAAGTTTTAAGAAGACAACCTCTGATCTTAATTGCTATGCAATCTTTGGTCCTAATGATGTTTATTTTCAGGATATTAAGACCAATAAAGTCCTTGGAAAAGGAGTGTCCAAGAATGATTTGTATGTACTTGAAAACATACAACCAGACTCAACTCTATCTATTGCTTTTAATTCTATTTTAAATAAGGCTAATAGTGCTATTTGGCATTCTAGACTAGGACATCCCCATTCTAGGGCCTTAGAACTATTGTTGCCAAGCATGTCTTTTAAAAATAATGAATGTGAAGCTTGTATACTTGGAAAACATTGTAGATCAGTGTTTCCCAAGTCTTCAACTATTTATGAAAATTGTTTTGATCTTATTCACTCTGATGTTTGGACTTCACCATGCATGTCTAGGGATAATCATAAGTACTTTGTCACATTTATAGATCAAAAATCAAAATATACCTGGATAACACTCTTACTTACAAAAGATAGGGTCCTAGAAGCATTCACTAAGTTTCATGCATATGTGACTAACCATTATAATGCCAAGATCAAAATCTTTAGATCAGATAATGGAGGGGAATACACAAGTCTAGCATTCAAGCAATACTTGGGAAAACATGGAATCATCCACCAAACTAGCTGTCCATACACACCACAACAGAATGGAGTGGCTGAAAGAAAGAACCAGCATCTCATGGAGGTGGCAAGGTCCATCATGTTCCAAAACAATGTTCCAAAGACATTTTGGGGAGATGCCCTTGTCACAGCTTGCTATCTCATCAATCGCCTACCTACAAAAGTCTTGGAGGACTTAACTCCATTTGAGGTACTTAATAAAAGTAAACCATCTATCTCACACTTACGAGTCTTTGGGTGTGTGTGTTATGTACTTGTTCCAGGAGAACAAAGAAATAAATTGGAAACCAAGAGTGTCAAAGCCATGTTTATTGGCTATTCAACTACTCAAAAGGGATACAAGTGCTACAATCCAGAGTCTAGGAAGGTACTTGTATCCAGGGATGTGCAATTTGTAGAATCAAAAGGATTCTGTGAAGAAAAGAATTGGGATGATCTCAAATATCTCTCCCAATCTACCTCGGACCGAGCCACCAACCTCAGACACCTTATGGAGAATGTTGGGATAACATTACCAAAACCACCAAAGCCAACCCTCCAAGAACCGCCAACTACTTCTCCATCTAGTACTCCTTCGGCTAGCTCGCTTGATAATGAGGGAGGCATAGAACGTGATGAGCTTGAACTTGGACAGAGCAACCAAGAAACAAGCCCACACATCCATGATCAATCTGAACCTGAGGAGGAACAACAAGAACAAGAAGAAGAACAGACAGAACAGGCGGCCCAACAAGACAATCCAGTGGTTTTTAGAAGGAGTCAAAGAGTGAGGCAACCAGCTTCAAATTGGATGAACACAAGAGTATACTACAATGCCCAAGCAGTAGCTCATCCAACTCAAGCAGTTTGCTCCCTAGCTCATATTCCCTTAGAACATCAAGCATTTGCAGAAGTCCTCGACCAAGAACATATACCAAGAAACTATGAGGAAGCAAAGGAGCTTAAGGTGTGGAGAGATGCAGTTAAGGCTGAATGCAATGCCATGGACATCAACCACACTTGGGATGAGGCCGACTTACCTAAGGACAAGAGGACAGTGAGCTCCAGATGGATCTTTACCATTAAATACAAAAGCAATGGAGAGATAGAAAGATACAAGGCAAGACTAGTTGCAAGAGGTGTCACTCAGACCTATGGAGAAGACTACAATGACACCTTTGCACCAGTAGCCAAATTACACACTGTAAGGGTTCTTCTCTCTTTAGCTACTAACCTTGATTGGGAGTTGTGGCAGATGGATGTCAAGAATGCCTTCCTACAAGGATAACTAGAAGATGAAGTATATATGACACCTCCACCAGGCCTTGAAGATACGGTGACTCCAGGAAAGGTTCTAAGGCTGAGAAAAGCTATCTATGGCCTTAAACAGTCACCAAGAGCTTGGTACCATAAGCTAAGTATCACACTTAGAGATAGGGGCTTTAGGAAGTCTGAGGCGGATCATACCCTCTTCACACTCCAAAGTCAAACAGGTATTGTAGTCATTCTCATTTATGTAGATGATATAATCATATCAGGGAATGACAAGGTAGGAATTCAATCCACTAAGATTTTTCTTAAATCTATGTTTGATATAAAAGACTTGGATGAACTAAAGTACTTCCTAGGGATAGAAGTATGCCGAACACAAGAAGGCCTCTTCTTATCACAAAGGAAGTACACACTTGATCTTCTAGTTGATGCAGGAAGATTAGAAGCTAAACCAGCGAAGACTTCCCTAGAAGAAGGGTACAAGGTGGAACGTGAGGGGGAGCTTGGAGATAAAATGTTTGGAGACATCAAACTCTATAGGAAGATGGTTGGTAAGCTAATTTATCTAACCATTACTAGACCTGACTTGGGCTATGCTGTGAATCAGGTCAGTCAACATATGCAAACCCCAAAGGTGCATCACTGGAACATGGTGGACCGGATCTTAAGATACCTAAAAGGGACACACGACCAAGGCATCTGGATGGGGCGCAACGGAAGCTCTGAAATCGTGGGCTAATGTGATGCTGATTGGACTGGAGACCGGAATGATAGGAGATCAACTACCGGTTATTGCACATTCATTGGAGGCAACCTAGTTACATGGAAAACAAAGAAGCAGAAGGTGGTCTCTTGTTCACGTGCTGAAGCTGAATACCGAGCCATGAGGAAGCTCACCACAAAACTTACCTGGCTCAAGAATCTACTCAAGGATCTAAACATAGAAGTCACCACACCAATCACCATGCATTGTGACAACCAAGCTGCTATACATATAGCATCCAACAATGTGTTTCATGAGAGAACCAAGCACATTGAAGTAGACTGCCACAAAGTGAGACAAGTAGTGGAGCAAGGAATTGTTCTACCATGTTACACAAGGATCTCGGATCAACTTGCAGATATATTCACCAAATCCGCAAGTTTAAAGGTATGTGAGTCCATATTTCCAAAACTTGGACTCATAAACCTTCCCAACCAGGGAATCCTCTAGCCAAAAGATCCATACTCTTTTTCCCTTAAGATGTTTTTGTCCCAAAAGATTTTGCATCTTAAGGTTTTTAATGAGGTGAGTTTTTATGGTTCCAAGCTTAACCATTCATCATGGTTGAGCTTGAGGGGGAGTATTAAACTACACACGACAGCAAGGAGAAGGCCTAACTAACTTAGGCTTGGAGCTGGAATACTTAAGGAAGCACCAAGCCTAACCAGAAGACTTCTAGAAGAAAGGTACAGGCGGCTGGGAGACTTTAATGGCATTGGATGTCGATTAATCAAGTTTGGAAAGGAAGTTAATTGCTTCCCCTTTTAGATTTAGGCAACAAATAGTTTATGGAAAGTAAATATGTGAGCCTAATTAATGTAATTAATGTATTTATTGTAACTTAGGCTATAAATACTCTAACCTATGTAACTAATCTGTCAAGGAAATACAATAATCCTTCTCTATTCTCTAAAAGCAGCCGCCAGCTCTCTCTCTCTCTCTCTTGTCACGAAATTCTCTTAGTCTTCCATACTTGTGTTCTTCATCTTACTCAGACACTCTCTGTTCTTCCACATATTAATCCGCATATTCTTACAAAAGGGGCATGGTAGGTCCTTCCTTGGCCTTGGCAGGCGTTTTGAAAGATGATCCTCCCTGCCTATCATCTCTGTTGTAAGGCGGCTTAGAGGTTACAACATATGGGTTCCTTGTATTGCTCCTTCTTTTGTTTTGTTGTTCAATAAGGATGGCCTTGTGGAGTAGTTCATCCATGTCTTCATACTCCTGCAACTCCAGTCGATCTTGAATGTCTCTGTTAAGTCCTCCTTGAAACCGTGCCATGGTAGCTTCCATAGTCGCATCTATTTATGCCTTGATTATGAGACTCTCCATTTCTTGGTGATAGTCTTCCACACTCCTGGTACCTTGGGTTAGTCTTCTTAGTTTCTGATTAAGATCTTTTCCATAGTGAATTGGTTCAAATCTCTTCCTCATCAGGGTTTTCATTTCGTACCATGATGTGATCTGGGGCTCTCCATTGCGTCTTCTAGTGGTGGCAATTTGTTCCCACCAGTTGATAGCATACCCATCGAATTCTGTTGCTGCTATCTTCACCTTCTTTTCCTCAGAATAGTTCTGGCAACTGAAAACGATCTCAATCTTCTTTCCCATTCTAAGTAGGCATCTGGATCATTCTTGCCTGAAAAAGGTGGAATTCGGAGTTTGAGTCCTCCTAGGCTGTTATCAGGTCTCGGCTCCTGGGGTTGGTGTTGATCTCCACCTTCATCCGAGTATTCCGGGGGTTCCTCTTCAACTAACCTGGTTCCTTGCCTAGCTCTCACCCTAGCGCCTCTCCCAAAGCGCCCACCTCCTCGGTTTGGTCTTCCTCTACGAGCTGGTCTACCTGCCAAAGGATCAACTCCATAGAAAAACTCATTAGCTTGGTTAGTTCTTTTTTCAAATTTAGCCTGAAGTCTTCTGGTTATCTCATCCATCATGACCTCCATCTGCAATGGGTCAAACCTATGCGGTCGTGTGGTTCCTTCTCCTCTAGGGGTTTCTTCATTTGGATTCTCCATTCTGAAAAACACTTAAAAAACTGTTAGTTAAAACTCTCTCTCTCACTTCTATTTTGTGATCTCTCAATAGACAATTTTCTTGCTATTCCCAAAAGTTCAGATTAGATCAAAGCCCAATCACCTAAGATCTAGAGCTATAACCTAATGTGATTAACATAGAAAGATTGCAAGACTTTTTTCGTCAGCTGATTGACCTATTCCAAGCAGGGTTTCTCTTCTGCTATATACTTTTTTTTTATTTAAATTTTCGAGATTCTTTTTTTTTTTAAAATTTAGATCATTTTCTTAGATCCTTTTGTAATTCAGGAAAGACTCAGCTGACTTACAACAGATAGAAAGAAAAGAATTTTGTTTATGAAACTAAAAAAATGAAAAGAATTGATGGTGGTTTTGAAATCAAAGGAATTTCACAAACCCTAACCTTCAAGAGTCTCTGATACCACTTGGTGCGGCCCTGGTTGTATTAAAACCAAAGGATCATCTTGAAGGAAGGTGATCTGGTTAAAGAGAAGGCTACTAGCACTTCTCTTGGCAGCGGATTGGTTGGAGGATGGATTGGAGGCTACTAGCTCTCCTAAGATGGCGTGAATGATGAGGTTGGTTTTGATTCCACTAGCACAGGTTCACCCTGCAAAGAGCTATGAAATTTCACAGTAGATTACTCTACCCTTTAGTGAATTAAGATCAATGTTCTTAGGCTGAACAGAGAAAGCAAGAAAGAAGCAAAAATGCTTGAAGTATATGTTTATAAAATTCGATGATCTTTTACAAAGGGAGAGGGTGAAGCCTTTATATAGGCAGATATTCCTAACTATTATACTTACAGAATAAAATCCTAACTACTTTTTCCTAATTTTGTGCTAACAAGAAAATTTTCTATTTACATCCTAATTTAATTCCAAAGACAGCTAACCTAATCCTTTGGTTTAAATTAAGTGACTAATTGTAGACCAATAAATTAAACCAATTGGTTGGTTTAATTTTAGACTTTCCTTCTCCTTCCAATTAGATTTTTAATAAGGCATGAAGGGCCTTTCTTTGGGCTTTATTTCTGGATCTTGTTAATGGGCCAAGCCATAATTCCTTTTTTTCTTGGGCTTGGGCTTGGGTCATATCTTCTTTTCTTTCAGTCTGTCGATCATTGGGCCATTGGTATTGCTTGATTGGGCTTGAATCTTGAATGGGTCGAGATGCATTCCGGTCGGGTCAAAGGTCGGTACGGGTTGGTCAAGGATCAGACCGATCTTGTGTTTGGTCGCCGGGTTGGTTGGGTTGCCGGTCAAGCTGTCCGGGCCAGGTACCGTGAAATGCGGACGGGCCGCGTTTGATGTCGTGGTTCGAGGACGGGCCAGGTCTTGGGTCGGGTTCTTCATGGTCGAGGCTGGGGTCAAAGCCGCATCCTGTGACGGGTTTTGCGGGATCGATGCTAGGGTCAGGGGCAGGTTCGTGGCCGGGTTCTTCGCCAGGTCTTGGGCCGGTTTCTTCGGGGTCGTGGCCGGTTTCTTTGCCAGGTCTTGGGCCGGTTTCTTCGGGGTCGTGGCCGGGGTCGAAGCCACGTCCTGCGCCGGCTGGTCCAGGTCTGCATCTTGTGTCGACTGATCCAGTCCGGTCGTTCCTCTCCTCTTTACGTTGGTAGCTTTCTTCTTCATCTTCTTCCTCAGTTGAATCTAAGTCCTCTGATGTCGCAAGGAGGTCTTGCTCATTCCTGGTCGCACCATATGTGCTTGGTTCTCTCATGGAATACTTAGTTGGAGGCTATATGAATGGCGGCTTCATTATCACAGTGAACTGTAGTTGGTGTCTTGCACTCAATGCCAAAGTCTTTAAACAATGCCCTTAGCCAAATACACTCAGTTGTGAGCTTTCTCATAGCACGATACTCAGCTTCAACACTAGAATAGGAGACCACCTTCTGTTTCTTGGTCTTCCAAGTGACTAAGTGTCCTCCTATGAAGGTGCAATAACCAGTTGTTGATTTCTTGTCTTTCCTATCTCCAGCCCAATCAGCATCACAATAGCCCACAATCTCTGTGTTGTCATTCTTTCCCATCCAGATTCCTTGTAAGTGAGTTCCCTTCAGGTACCTTAGAATGCGATGAACCATTGCCCAGTGACTCTTCTCAGGAGCTTGCATGTGTTGGCTTACCTGGTTCACAGCAAAGCATAAGTCAGGTGATATGAATAACCCATCTTTGAACCTGCAAACTTCAATACCCAGAAAATATTTGAGTTCACTAAAGTCTTTAATATCAAATATGGACTTAAGGTATTCTTTTGTTGAGGAGATTCCTACCTTGTAATTCGTAGAGATGATAATATCATCTACATATATGAGAATGACAACTATACCTTCTTGGCTGTGGAGAGTGAACAATTTATGATCTGCCTCTGACCTTCTAAATCCTCTATCTCTTAGAGTGACATTCAATTTGTGGTACCAGGCCCTTGGAGACTGTTTTTGACCATAGATTGCCTTCCTCAATCTTAAAACTTTCCCGGGTGCAACTGAGTCTTCTAATCCAGGAGGTGGAGTCATGTAGACTTCTTCTTCTAATTCTCTCTGAATAAAGGCATTCTTCACATCCATCTGCCAAAGATCCCATTCTAAGTTCGCTGCAAAGGATAACACTACTCTGATTGTATGCATCTTTGCCACTGGTGCGAATGTATCCCTGTAGTCATCACCATAGGTTTGTGTAAAACCTCTTGCAACTAGCCTTGCCTTATATCTTTCAATTTTCCCCATTGCTTTTGTATTTGATAGTGTAAATCCATCTGGAACTCACGGCCTTCTTTCTTTGTGGTAAGTTAGACTCATCCCATGTATGGTTCTTTTCCATGGCTCTTCCTTCATCTCCAACTGCATCTCTCCAGACTTTGATGTTCTTAGCTTCATCATAGTTTCTTGGTACAACTTCCTGATCAAGGCTGCCAATGAAAGCTTGATGTTCCTGTGGAATATGAACCATGTTGCAAACCACTTGAGGAGGATGAGCCTCAGCTTTGTTGTTGAAGTATACCCTGGTGTTTTCCAATTTGATTGTGGGAACCTTTGTCTCGTGCTTCTGCGAAGATTACCAGTTACCGGTGCCATAGTTTCTGTCAAGTCTTGATCTCTCCTTGTCTCTGAGTTTATTGTTTCCTGTCTAGCTTCTTGTGATTCCCTCGGAATGCTATCAGGTTTTGGATTACTGCCTTGACTGTTATTTGAACCATCATTTGAGCTAGCTTCTGATTCAACTCGATCGCCCCTTTTATTGTTGCTTGGACCAGCTTCTGAAGCCGCTTGATCATGAGTGTGTGTAGACTTTCCCCCCTCAGGATTAAGAGGATGAAGAGGATGATGTAAGTTCTTGTCTAAGGGCGATGATAAGCCAAGACCCTCCAGTATTTTCCTTAAGTTTTCAGCTTGATCAGAAGAATTAGAAGAGATATCTTTGATTGCATCCCATGTCCCTTCTTCATAGTAACTCTTTGTTTCAATGAACTGAACATCTGTGGACACTAACACCCGGTTTGTAGCCACATTATAACACTTATAGCCCTTTTGAGTTGTGGAATAGCCAAGGAACATTGCTTTTGTGCTTTTAGCTGCTAGTTTGTTTCGCTGTTCTCCTGGAATAAGCACATAGCAAACACATCCAAAAACTCTAATGTGATCAAGATGAGGCTTAATGTTAGTAAGTACCTCAAATGGAGACTTATCATATAAGACTTTGGTTAAAATTTTGTTGATGAGATAACAAGCTGAAACAAGAGCATCTCCTTAAAAGCGTTTTGGAACATTCATATGGAACATCATAGCTCTAGTGACTTCCATCAGATGTCTGTTTTTCCTCTCAGCAACCCCATTTTGTTGACGTGTATATGGGCAACTTGTCTGATGTTCAGTGCCTTGTTTGGTGAGGTAGTGTTTGAATGCTTGGCTTGTGTATTCTCCCCCATTGTCTGATTTCAAACACTTAATTTTAGCATTATATTGGTTAGTAACATACTTATTATAGTTCATGAATGCTTCAAGGACTCTACCCTTAGATGACAATAAGGTAATCCAAGTATACTTTGATTAAGCATCTATGAAACTAACAAAATACTTGTGATTATCTATTGAAACACTTGGGGCAGTCCAGACATCAGAATGAACAAGATCAAAGCAGTTATCATATAGAGTTTGAGACTTAGGAAAAACGGTTCTACAATATTTTTCAAGGATACATGCTTCACATAATTCATTATTAAAATTTATCCTAGGAAACATCATTTCTAAAGTTTAAAAATGAGGATGACCCAGCCTAGCATGCTAGAACTTGCCATTTGTTAGAATGAAGAAACTCTACAAGAGGAGGAAAGTTTCTAGTCACTATACAACGGCTAGTCAAGCCTTCTAGAAGATCAGGGGGCACCTATCTTGGATGAGTCACTCATGCCAGCACAAAAGGTATCGCCAGCTTGTTACCTCTTTTGGATGTTTCTAGGTTTATCATTTAGCTTATAAAAAGGCAGTAGCAGCCTCTCTTGTATGTAACTTATTCGAATAATGAAAATCATATCTTTGTTCTTGTGCAATCTCTCTAAACTCTCCAACACTCTCTAGAACTTCTCATAAAACTCACATGGTATCAAAGCGTTGCTCATAATCTTGTTCTACAATCCGCAATCTTCATCTTCTTTGCCTCTCCGTGTTTTCTTTTCTAAGCAACAAGTTCATATTTGAAGTAAACATGCCTTAGCCTATCCTCTCTGAGATCTAAGATCCTCAGAACCATGGATGATGAGTTGAGGAAGACTAGGCTTGATTACTCCTTTTAGTCGGCAACTTGTTTCGCCTAAACTCTTCCTCTGCCATTGATGTACGGACCATTTCTTCATATATTCATATTCTCAGCTCAAAAAGGGATCTTTATTGCATATTAACCTCTTTTTGATCATTTCCTTTCGATTCAACCCCAAAAGGAGTTGTCTTTCTTTCTATTTCACCAAGGCCGTACTCGTCTTCTTCATTCTGGTCAAGAACCAGAGTCCGTACACCTTCGAAATCCTGCCAAAGGGAGCTCGCTTTCTCTCAAAAGCTTCCTCCTTTACCTTGCTCATCTTCCTCTTTCAGTCATTTAAACCATAAAAGGCTTCATCTAAATCTTTCTATCAACTTGTGTTTGAAAAACCTTGAAGTCCATCCGTACCACTTCTAAAATCCAAGAAAGATTTCTCCTTTGAAGCTAAAAGGAGTTCTTTTCATCCTCAAGGAATCATTTCTATCTCTTGGTCGGTCTTTTGTTCTGGAAAACTCAAAACCCACAAAGTTTTCTTGAGAAACAAGTATCTTAAACCCTCTTACCATTGTTGTACAGATTCTAAACTCTTGCTATGGAAAACTCTCGACCAATTGCAGTTCCGATAATCCTCAAAGGTCTTAACTATGTCCTGTGGTCTCGAATGATTAAGACCGCTCTTGGAGGAAGAGGTCTAGGAGACCACCTCTTGTTTAATGAAGCCCCGCCTATTCTCATTCAAAATGAAGCTGGAGATGAGATGGTTGTGACCGATGAAAGGAAATGACATCAAGAGGATCTTTATGTTCTGTCTGTTCTTCAGAGTTCTCTAGATAGTCCCATCCTTGAATCATACTCTCACTGAGAAACATCCATGGAGCTCTGGGAGATCCTTAAGAAGGTTTACGGCAACACATCCAATCTAAGTCGCATCTTTCAAGTTAAACAATCCATCAACAGCCTCAACCAAGATGATTCTGATTTCACTTCTCTATTTGGCAAGTTTAGCTCACTATGGGCAGAACTCGATATGTTAAGGCCAGTCTCATTTGATACAGAAGTCATCAAGGAACAACGGGAACAAGACAAGGTCTTCAGTCTCCTCATGATTCTTGGACCAACCTACAATGACCTGGTTAAACACATTCTGCGGTCTGAAAAACTTCCAACCCTTGAAGATGTGTGTTCCCAGATTCAGAAAGAATGTGGATCACTTGGATTGTTTGGAGGAAAAGGAGACCTTCTTACCGCTCGCAAAGGTCTTCCTAAACCAGAAGAAGAAGTCATTACAGCTAATAAGGGTCATTACAAAGTTGAAGATAAGAGGAACATAATGTGTGATCATTGCAAAAGGAAAGGTCATACCAAAGAAAAATGTTGGATTCTGCATCCACACTTAAAACCAACCAAATGGAAGGAACTCCCAAAGGCGCACTACACTCAGGACTCCAGCTAGCACTACAAGAAAGGAGCATCATACCAATCCGGGAACTCACAAGCCAGTTCATCCACTCCAATTTACAACGGCATGAACACTCAACTTCCTCAAGCTCATATGGTTCCATATCAATCTTCCCAATCCGAGTATGTTAAGAAGTCAGAACTTGAGGCTCTCATCAAAGCCTTAAAGGACAACTCTGGTAACATTGTTAGAAGATCTCTACATGCCTCTTTTAATGCATTAACTATGTCTAAACCTATAATTGTAGATTCAGGAGCTTCTCATCACATGATTAGTGATCTAAATCTCATTAGGAATGTTGAACCGGCTAGAGGACATGTGTTAATTGCAAATGGGACTAATGTCCCAATAGAAGGAATAGGTGATCTTAAGCTATTCAACAAAGAATCTAGGGCCTTTTATATGCCATCCTTTACTTCAAATCTTCTTTCTGTTAAACGTGCTACAACAGATTTGAATTGCCATGCTATATTCGGACCTAATGAGTTTGTGTTTCAGGATATTGAGACTCAAAAGATTCTTGGACAAGGAGGCACATGGAATGATCTTTATGTGCTTGAGGAGCTAACTCCTAGTTCTTTAGTTACTTGTTTTTCAAATTTGAATAATTCTAAGGTGAATGGTGAATTGTGGCATGCTAGAATGGGTCATCCTCACCTTAAAGCTTTAGAAATAATGTTTCCTAGGATTTCTTTTAATAATGAGTTATGTGAAGCTTGTATACTAGGAAAACATTGTAGAACTGTTTTTCCAAAATCTCAAACCTTGTATGACAACTGTTTTGATCTGGTTCATTCGGATGTTTGGACTGCTCCCTATGTATCTAGAGATAATCACAAATATTTTGTTAGTTTTATAGATGCTAAGTCTAAATACACTTGGGTCACCTTGTTATCTTCTAAGGGAAGAGTTCTTGAAGCATTTATGAACTATAACAAATATGTGTCTAACCAGTATAATGCTAAAACTAAGTGTTTAAGATCAGACAATGGAGGTGAATACACCAGTCAAGCATTCCAACACTATCTCGCAAACCATGGAATTGAGCACCAGACCAGTTGTCCATATACTCCCCAACAGAATGGGGTTGCTGAAAGAAAGAACAGGCACCTAATGGAAGTAACAAGGGCCATGATATTTCATATGAAGGTCCCAAAGCGTTTTTGGGGAGATGCCTTGGTCACAGCCTGTTATCTAATCAACCGGACTCCTACCAAGAACTTACATGATGCATCTCCTTATGAGGTACTTACTCACACCAAGCCTCATCTTGACCATATAAAAGTGTTTGGGTGTGTTTGCTATGTGTGGATTCCAGGTGAACAAAGAAACAAACTCGCGGCCAGAAGTACAAGAGCAATGTTCCTTGGCTACTCCACCACTCAGAAGGGCTATAAATGCTACAATGCTGATACAAACCGTGTACTGGTATCCCGGGATGTTCAGTTTCTTGAGACAAGGAGTTACTTTGCTGATGAAACATGGGATAACATTAAAGACATATCGTCCAACTCTTCTGATAGGGCTGAAAACCTGAGGAGAATCCTAGTAGGACTTGGTATTTCCACTCCAACAAGCTCCTCAACTGATGTACCGCTTCCTCATCCTCTTAATCCTGGGGGGAGAAAATTGTCAGATACTCAAGATTAAGTGGATTCAGAAGCTGGTCCAAGTAACATTCAGAGGAACCTATCTGAAGCTGACTCAAGTCACTCCCAAAGAGAATCATCAGAGGTCAGTCTAGATGCTTCAGAAACCTCAGAAGCCGATTTCAGAAATAATCATGACATACCTAGTCAAAGTTCAGAAGGAATTACCACCTCAGAACCGGTTGAACTAAGGAGGAGCACCAGGCAGAGGTTCCCACCTTCACACTGGAAGAATACCAGAGTCTACTTCAACAACAAAGCTGAAGCTCATCCTACTCAAGTCGTGTGCAACATGGTTCACATCCCACAAGAACATCAAGTGTTTATTGGAAGCTTAGATCAGGAAATAGTACCAAGAAATTATGATGAAACAAAGAAGATCAAAGTTTGGAGAGATGCTGTGGGAAATGAAAGGAGAGCAATGGAAAGGAATCACACTTGGGATGAATCAGATTTACCACAAGGGAAGAAGGCTGTGAGCTCCAGATGGATATTCACCATCAAATACAAAAGTAATGGGGAAATTGAAAGACATAAGGCCAGACTTGTTGCAAGAGGGTTTACTCAAACGTATGGTGATGACTACAGGGACACATTCGCTCCAGTGGCAAAGATGCACACAATCAGGGTGGTTCTTTCCCTTGCTACCAACTTAGAGTGGGATCTCTGGCAAATGGATTTGAAGAATGCCTTTCTTCAGGGGGAGCTAGAGGAAGAAGTCTATATGACTCCCCCTCCTGGTTTGGAAGACTCAGTTGCACCAGGGAAGATTTTGCGATTAAGAAAGGCAATCTATGGTCTGAAACAGTCTCCAAGGGTTTGGTACCATAAATTAAATGTCACTCTAAGAGATAGAGGATTTAGAAGGTCAGAAGCAGATCATACATTTGTCACTCTCCATAGCCAAGAAGGTATAGTTGTCATTCTCATCTATGTAGATGATATTATCATCTCAGGGAATGACAAGGTAGGAATCTCTTCCACAAAAGAATACCTTAAATCCATGTTTGACATCAAAGATCTTGGTGAACTTAAATATTTTCTAGGGATTGAAGTATGCAGGTTTAAAGATGGGCTGTTCATATTACAGAGAAAGTATGTTGTCGATTTACTGACTAGTGCAGGGGTAATGGAAACCAAAGCAGCTAGGACACCACTAGAGGATGGCTACAAAGTTGAAACTGAGGGGGAGCAACATGACGAAACCTTTGAGGATCCTAAACTTTATAGAAAGCTTGTGGGTAAACTTATCTATTTAACAATTACAAGACCTGACTTATGTTTTGATGTGAACCAGGTAAGTCAACATATGCAAGCTCCTAAGAAGTATCACTGGGCAATGATTCAGCGCATCATGAGGTATCTTAAAGGAACCTATTCTCAAGGAGTTTGGATGGGAAAGAATGGGAATGCTGAGATTGTAGGATACTGTGATGCTGATTGGGCTGGGGATAGAAAAGACAGAAGATCAACCACTGGATATTGCACCTTCATAGGAGGGAACTTAGTCACCTGGAAGACCAAGAAACAAAAAGTTGTATCCTGTTCAAGTGCAGAAGCTGAGTATCGAGCTATGAGGAAACTTACAACTGAGTGTATTTGGCTAAGGGCTCTGCTTAAAGACCTTGGCATTGAAAGCAAAACTCCTACCACGGTTCACTCTGATAACCAAGCTGCAATTCACATTGCATCCAACTCAGTCTTCCATGAGAGAACAAAGTACATAGAAGTCGACTGTCATAAAGTTAGGGAGGCCGTGGAGAAAGGAATTATACTCCCATGCTACACTCGGAGTTCTGACCAGTTGGCTTATATATTTACTAAGGCAGCTAGTTCGAAGGTATGTGAGTCCATTCATGCAAAACTTGGACTCACAACTATTCCATTCTAGTAACTCTCCTATCAAGATGAATTCATACTCATTTTCCCTTAGAATGTTTTTGTCCCATTGGATTTTGCATTCTAAGGTATTTAATGAGGTGAATTCTCTTGGTGTCCAAGTTTAAACCATCATTCTATGGTTTATACTTGAGGGGGAGTGTTAGAATGAAGAAACTCTACAAGAGGAGGAAGGTTTCTAGTCACTCTACAACGGCTAGTCAAGCCTTCTAGAAGATCAGGGGGCGCCTACCTTGGATGAGTCACTCATGCCAGCACAAAAGGAGTCGCCAGCTTGTTACCTCTTTTGGATGTTTCTAGGTTTATCATTTAGCTTATAAAAAGGCAGTAGCAGCCTCTCTTGTATGTAACTTATTCGAATAATGAAAATCATATCTTTGTTCTTGTGCAATCTCTCCAAACTCTCCAACACTCTCTAGAAATTCTCATAAAACTCACACCATTCATCTCAGAATTATTGGAATTTGAAAAACAGGTAACTAGAGAACTAGGAGTAAGCTCTTCAAGAACATAAAGATCGTTTCTGGTGCCCCCTTGTCCAAGAATTTTTTGAGTCTCAATATCCTGAAACACAAACTCATTGGCCGAAATATTGCATGACAGTTCAAATCAGTTGTTGCTATTTTAACTGACAGGAGATTTGAAGTAAATGATGCCATATAGAAAGCTCTAGATTCTTTGTTGAATAATTTAAGATCACCTATTCCTTCTATTGGAAAATTTGTTCTATTTGCAATTAACACATGTCCTTGTTAGAATGATGAACCTTTACTAAGAGAAGGAAGGTTACAACGGCTAGCTACTACTTCTAGAAGACCAGGAGCAATCACACGCCTAAAGGTGGTGAGTTATCTATGCCAGCACAAAAGGAGACACCAGCTCTTGCCTCCTCCTTTTAGAAGTTTCTAGGTTTACCATTGTGTATAAAAGGATTGTAGCAGCCTTCCTTGTATCCATCAATCTCTATTCGAATAATAAACATGGTTCTTTACAATCTCTCTAAAACTTCTCAAACTTCCTAAACTCCCTAAATCTCTCCAATACAAACTTCCTAAAACTCTCTAAAACTAACATGATATCAGAGCATAGCTCTTAATCTCTTTCATTTCCGCAAATTTCTTGTTTCCTAATTGTTCCTTCTTTGGTAACAAGTTCATCCTTGAAATAAAAACATGGCTTAGCCTATCCTCTCTGAGATCTAAGATCCTCAGAACCATGGGTGATGAGTTGAGGAAGACTAGACATGGTTATATCCTGTGTTTGGTAGCTTGTTTCTTTTAAGTCTCGCTTTCTACCATTGTTGTACGGACCATACCTTCAAACCAAGGCGATTTCAGCTCAAAGAAGACTCAAGGAAGTGTCTTTCATCTCATCCGGCACTCAGCGCTTCATTTGGCTCAGAAAGGAGGGGTCTTTCCTCTTATTTCATCAAGTCCGCACTCGCCTTCATCATTGGGTCGAAGAACCCAATGGCCGTACACTCCCAAAACTTTGCTAAAAGAAGCTCCTTTTTCTTGAAAGCTCCTTCCTTTTCAATCATAAACCTTCTCCTTAGCCTTATTCACAGTAAAAAGGGCTCTTTAAAACCTTGTTCATCACCCTGCGTTTGGAATTTTTCTCCCTACCATCCGTACCATTCTGGAAAACCCAAGAAATAAATAGCCTAAGAAGCTTAAGGTTGCGCATTTCAGTGTCAAGGAACCGGTATCACCTTATAGTTGGTCATTGGTCCTGACTAGCTCTGTTTCCTCAAAGTTTCAAAACAAACTTGGAACTCAAGCTTTTAAAAGTCGCGTTGCCATAGTTGTATGGACTCAAGCCTCCTCACTATGGAAAACTCTCCCCCAATCACGGTTCCTATTGTTCTAAAAGGCTTCAACTATGTCTTATGGTCACGGATGCTCAAAATTGTTCTTGGAGGTAGAGGACTTGGAGACCACCTCCTGTTTAACGAAGCTCCGCCTATCCTGATCCAAAATGAAGAAGGGGATGAGATGGTTATGACCGATGAAAGGAAATGGCACCAAGAGGATCTCTATGTGTTATCTGTTCTTCAAAGTTCTCTAGATGGTCCTATACTAGAATCCTACTCTCACTGTGAAACTTCAATGGAGCTGTGGGAGATCCTCAAGAAAATATACGGAAATACATCCAACCTAAGTCGCATCTTTCAAGTCAAGCAAGCCAGCAACTGTAAGAAGAGAGTTTTAGAGAGATTTAAGGATTTTTAGAGTGTTTGATGATTAGAGAGACATAGATAGATTATGAAGAATATTGATTTTATTAGAATAGTGATTTTCGTGTGTTTACAAGAAGGGAGCTGCTGCTCCTTTTATACACTTATTAAGAAACCTAAAAACATCTAAAAGAGGAAGGGATAAGGTTCATGTGCTGGCGCCTCCTTTTGTGCTGGCATAGATGACTCAAAAGGTGGCGACTCCAAGACCTTCTATAACGCTTCACTAGCTATTAGTGACTAAGTGCAATCCTTCCTTCCCTTGTAGAGTTTCATCATTCCAACACTCCCCCTCAAGTTTAAAACATGGTTAATGTGTTAAACTTGGACATCAAGAGAATTCACCTCATTAAAAACCTTAGAATGCAAAACCCATTGGGACAAAAACATTCTAAGGGAAAAAGAGTATGAATTCTTCTTGATATGAGAGTTACTGGAATGGAAGGTTAGTGAGCCCAAGTTTAGCATGGATGAACTCACAAACCTTTACACTGGCTGCCTTAGTGAATATATCAGCCAACTGATCAGAACTTTTTGTAAAGCATGGAAGAATGACCCCTTTTTCAATGGCCTCCCTAACCTTGTGACAATCAACTTCTATATGCTTGGTTCTCTCATGGAAGACTGAGTTGGACGCTATATGAATGGCGGCTTGATTATCACAGTGAACTGTAGTTGGTGTCTTGCACTCAATGCCAAAGTCTTTAAGCAATGTCCTTAGCCAAATACACTCAGTTGTGAGCTTTCTCATAGCACGATACTCAGCTTCAGCACTAGAACAGGAGACCACCTTCTGTTTCTTGGTCTTCCAAGTGACTAAGTTTCCTCCTATGAAGGTGCAATAACCAGTTGTTGATTTCCTATATTTCCTATCTCCAGCCCAATCAGCATCACAATAGCCAACAATCTCTGTGTTGTCATTCTTTCCCATCCAGATTCCTTGTGAGTGAGTTCCCTTCAGGTACCTTAGAATGAACCATTGCCCAGTGACTCTTCTCAGGAGCTTGCATGTGTTGGCTTACCTGGTTCACAGCAAAACATAAGTCAGGTCTTGTGATTGTTAAGTAAATAAATTTACCTACTAGTTTCCTATAGAGCTTAGGATCCTCAAAGGTTTCTTCATGTTGCTCCCCCTCTGTTTAAGCCTTGTAGCCGTCCTCCAAAGGGGTGTTAACTGCCTTTGCTTCCATCATTCCTGCATTAGTTAGTAAATCAGCCACATATTTCCTCTGTGATATGAATAACCCATCTTTGAACCTGCAAACTTTAATACCTAGAAAATATTTGAGTTCACCAAGGTCTTTAATATCAAACATGGACTTAAGGTATTCTTTTGTTGAGAAGATTCCTACCTTGTCATTCCCAGAGATGATAATATCATCTACATATATGAGAATGACAACTATACCTTCTTGGCTGTGGAGAGTGAACAATGTATGATCTGCCTCTGTCCTTCTAAATCCTCTATCTCTTAGAGTAACATTCAATTTGTGGTACCAGTCCCTAGGAGACTGTTTCAGACCATAGATTGCCTTCCTCAATCTTAAAACTTTCCCTGGTGCAACTGAGTCTTTTAATCCAGGAGGTGGAGTCATGTAGACTTCTTCTTCTAATTCTCCCTGAAGAAAGGCATTTTTCACATCCATCTGCCAAAGATCCCATTCTAAGTTCGCTGCAAGGGATAACACTACTCTGATTGTATGCATCTTTGCCACTGGTGCGAATGTATCCCTGTAGTCATCACCATAGTTTGTGTAAAACCTCTTGCAACTAGCCTTGCCTTATATCTTTCAATTTCCCCATTGCTTTTGTATTTGATGGTGAAAATCCATCTGGAACTCACGGCCTTCTTTACTTGTGGTAAGTTAGACTCATCCCATGTATGGTTCTTTTCCATGGCTCTTCTTTCATCTCCTACTGCATCTCTCCAGACTTTGATTTTCTTAGCTTCATCATAGTTTCTTGGTATAGCTTCCTGATCAAGGCTGCCAATGAAAGCTTGATGTTCCTGTGGAATATGAACCATGTTGCAAACCGTTTGAGGAGGATGAGCCTCGGCTTTGTTGTTGAAGTATACCCTGGTGTTTTTCCAATTTGATGGTGGGAACCTTTGTCTCATGCTTCTGCAAAGATTACCAGTTACCGTTGCCATAGTTTATGTCAAGTCTTGATCTCCCCTTGTCTCTGAGTTTATTTCCTGTCTAGCTTCTTGTGATTCCCTCGGAATGCTATCAGGTTCTGGATTACTCCTTGACTGTTATTTGAACCATCATTTGAGCTAGCTTCTGATTCAACTCGATCGCCCCTTTTACTGTTGCTTGGACCAGCTTCTGAAGCCGCTTGATCATGAGTGTGTGTAGACTCTAAGCCGCTTGATCATGAGTGTAGACTTTACCCCCTCAGGATTAAGAGGATGAAGAGGATGATGTAAGTTCTTGTCTAAGGGAGATGATAAACCAAGACCCTCCAGTATTTTCCTTAAGTTTTCAGCCCGATCAGAAGAATGAGAAGAGATATGTTGGATTGCATCCCATGTCCCTTCTTCATAGTAACTCTTTGTTTCAATGAACTGAACATCTGTGGACACTAACACCCGGTTTGTAGCCACATTATAACACTTATAGCCCTTTTGAGTTGTGGAATACCCAAGGAACATTGCTTTTGTGCTTTTAGCTGCTAGTTTGTTTCGCTGTTCTCCTGGAATAAGCACATAGCAAACACATCCAAAAACTCTAATGTGATCAAGATGAGGCTTAGTGTTAGTAAGTACCTCAAATGGAGACTTATCATATAAGACTTTGGTTAAAATTCTGTTGATGAGATAACAAGCTGAAACAAGAGCATCTCCCCAAAAGCGTTTTGGAACATTCATATGGAACATCATAGCTATAGTGACTTCCATCAGATGTCTGTTTTTCCTCTCAGCAACCCCATTTTGTTGAGGTGTATATGGGCAACTTGTCTGATGTTCAATGCCTTGTTTGGTGAGGTAGTGTTTGAATGCTTGGCTTGTGTATTCTCCCCCATTGTCTGATCTCAAACACTTAATTTTAGCATTATATTGGTTAGTAACATACTTATTATAGTTCATGAATGCTTCAAGGACTCTACCCTTAGATGACAATAAGGTAATCCAAGTATACATTGATTTAGCATCTATGAAACTAACAAAATACTTGTGATTATCTATAGAAACACTTGTGGCAGTCCAGACATCAGAATGAACAAGATCAAAGCAGTTATCATATAGAGTTTGAGACTTAGGAAAAACGGTTCTACAATGTTTTCCAAGGATACATTCTTCACATAATTCATTATTAAAATTTATCCTAGGAAACATCATTTCTAAAGCTTTAAAATGAGGATGACCCAGCCTAGCATGCCACAACTTGCCATTCATCTCAGAATTATTGGAATTTGAAAAACAGGTAACTAGAGAACTAGGAGTAAGCTCTTCAAGAACATAGAGATCGTTTCTGGTGCCCCCTTGTCCAAGAATCTTTTGAGTCTCAATATCCTGAAACACAAACTCATTAGGCCCAAATATTGCATGACAGTTCAAATCAGTTGTTGCTATTTTAACTGACAGGAGATTTGAAGTAAATGATGGCATATAGAAAGCTCTAGATTCTTTGTTGAATAATTTAAGATCACCTATTCCTTCTATTGGAACATTTGTTCCATTTGCAAATAACACATGTCCTTGTTAGAATGATGAACCTTTACTAAGAGAAGGAAGATCTCTTTAGGCTAAGAGTTAACCTTTTCAATGTCCTTATTCCTTACATAACTCTAGTATAAATAGAAACCGTATGCTACCATTGTAATAACCAACTTGAATCTTAATAAAATCGTTTTCTATTATCTCTTACACTATCTCTTAATCTCTTTAAAATTTACATGGTATCAGAGCTTTGGTCCATAAATCTCATATATCTTCCGCAAATCTCTTCACCTACTTACTTGCTCTCTTTTTCGTTTTTCAATCGATTTTACTAAGGTTTAAGCACTTTCATTGATGATAAACAGACTTGAGTCTATCTTCTCTGAGATCTAAGATCCTCAGAACCATGGGTGATGAGTTGAAGAAGACTAGGTGTGATTCTCTCTGGTGACTAGTAGCTCTTAATCTTAGCATAACTCGTTCAAGCTTCAAACCCTTCTTCTCGCTATTAATGTACGGACATCGTTCTAGGTTCATCAAAATGTGTGTTCTACAAGCTCAAAGAAGGGTTATTCTAGCTCAAGTCAGCTCATTTAAGGTATTAGAAGCTTAGAGAACTCATAAAGGCTCGACCTTTTGTTGTTCTCTTCAAGGCCGTACTTTCTCATCTCGACCAAACCCTCTTCAGTCTGTACCATTTCAGGGTTTTGCCTAAAAGAAGCTCCTTTCAGCTTAAGCTTCTTCGTTTTACAAAGGAAAAGCTCTTCGTGTGGAATTTAAGGTGTTTAAGGACCTTAAAAGCTTCACTCCTCATTGTTCTTATAAAAGGGTTTATGGGTCATCCGTACAACCCTCGTCTAGGCAAGAAGGAATAGGTGTAAAGCTAAAGGAAGTCCATTTGTTGTCCAGAAAATCAAAAGGAAACCAAATGAAGCTCTTGTCAAAGCCTGTCCTGTGATTAACCTCAAAGCTGTGGTTTTCAAGTTTCCATTGATACTCCATTGTTGTACGGTCCATCTATTGTTGACTCATGGAAAACGGTCGACAGATTTCAGTACCTATCATCCTCAAAGGACTGAACTATGTGTTGGTGCGATACTAGAAAGGCCCAATAAGGATGTTAAGCGACCTGGACATGAAGAGGATCTTGATCAGATGAAGCTGGACCAGAACAAGGAAAACGTGGGCTTCAGAGGCTTGGAAAGCTTGGAACAGTCCATCAATGCTGTGTGGGCAAGTGAGATCCAACTAATGCTGGAGAAGCAGCCCATGGACGTGGAGTTAAACCACGCTCAGAGAGGAGTAAGTCAAGCGGCCCAAGAAACAGAAGAACCAACTAATGCTGCCCAAGAAGAAGACTCAAGCCAAGCAGCCCAAACCCAAGGAGTCATGGATGTGTGGTTTGGCCCAATAATCAGGTTCAGAGTTAAAACCCAAAGAAAACTCATTCTACAAGTGATTTGAGTCTGTCTAAGAAGGAAAAGGAAGCCTAAAGAGAGTAAACCAATTAGGCTGGTTTAATTTAATTTATTGGTTTGTAATTAGTCATATAATTTAAACCAGACTAATAGATTAGACCAAGAAATCTATTGGCATAAAATTAGGAATTAATTAGTTAGGATTTTATTGTTTGAATAAAGTAGTTAGGATATTCCTTTTTTGTAGGCATAATCTTGTTAGGGATTTATGCCTATAAAAAGACTTCCACCCCCTTTGTAAATAAACATCGAATTTTATAAATATAAACTTAAAGCATTTTTGCTTCCTTTTGCTTTCTCTGTCCAGCCTAAGAATATTGATCCTAATTCACTAAGGAGTAGAGTAATCTACTTTGAAATTTCATAGCTCTTTGCAGGGTAAACCTGTGCTAGTGGAATCAAATCCATCATCGTATACACCTAATTAGAGAGCTAGTAGCCTCCAATCCATTCCCCAATCAATCCGCTGCCAAGAGAAGTGCTAGTAGCCTTCTCCTAACCAGATCACCTTCCTTCAAGACGATCCTTTGGTTTTAAAACAACCAGGGCCGCACCAAGTGGTATCAGAGCCTCTTGAAGATTAGGGTTTGTGAAATCACTTTGATTTCAAAACCACCATCAATTTTTTTCAATTTTTTTTTAGTTTTATAAACAAATTTTTTTCTTTCTATCTGTTGTAAGTCAGCTGAGCCTTTCCTGAATTACAAAAAAATATCTAAGAAAATGATCTACAATTAAAAAATAATAATAATAAATAAATCAAAAATTCAAAAAAAAAAAAAAGAGCAGAAGAGAAATCCTGCTAGGAATAGGTCAATCAGCTGACGAAAAAAAATCTTGCAATCTTTCTATCTTAATCATAGTAGGTTATAGCTCTAAATCTTAGGTGATTGGGTTTTGATCTATTCTGAACTTGTTGGAATAGCAAGAGGATTGAACTTCATGGCAAGGAAAAATTCAGTGGGTCAGATTGTTCATCTTGATCAGTTCCATTGTGATGCTATGATGGCTGAGATCACTAGGAAGCTGCAAAAAGATTTCAATAGGACTAACCATGCTAATGAGTTTCATGACTTTTCAATTTCTGCAGGCAGAAAAGCAAGAGTTAACTCTTATCACCATTGTCACCATAGAGCAGAAGAATACCTTAGTCAATCCAAGCTTGGGATTCCATCATTTCATGGAAAGATTGATCCTGAAGCTTATCTGGAATGGGAAGAAGAGATGGAATGGATGTTCAGTTGTTATCACTACACTGAGGCAAAGAAGATCAAACTTGCAACAAGTGGATTCAGTGGTCATGCCATCCATTGGTGGGATCAGATTGCATCCACAAGGAGGCACCATGGAGAACCTCAGATTGCTTCTTGGTTTGAGATAAAATTTGTTATGAAAAAGATGTTTGCTCCAGATTATAAAAAAATTGGTTGTGCAGGACAGACACCTAAGAAGATCACATGAGAGACTAACCATACGCCCATCATCAGCCAAGTTGACACGCCAGGAGCATAGGTGTTCTCAGGAAAAACCTGCCTTCCAACAGCCAGAAATAAATCATTTTAGTCCAATCTGCAGAGGTAAGAAACAAAATTCAAATTTAAAAGATTTCTCTAATAAATCTTTTATGTACAACTACAGGAAACAAATTCCTAGAAGATTGTTTGTGGAGAGTGCTAAGAATAACGATGAGGAAAGGAAAGATTTTAGAAACATCACCTTTTCATAATGAAGCCACGATTAGGCAGTTTTCTGAGACTGAAGAGCTCTTAAGTGACTCAATCCCAGCTAAGTGTTTTCTACCATCTTCTCAAATTGATTCTATTATTAAGCAAAAAAAATATTTGTAGAGAACTAACCATCTGTGAACCGGCGAGTTCGAGTAGCCTTGTTTTCTCTTCACAGGACATTGAGGAGGAGATTCCAGGAAAGGTACCCAAGAAAGCACCACCAGCCAGTGGCATGGAGATGCTGGAAGTTGCTAAGGACGCCAATGGAGTTAGAGGAAGAAGGGAGATGTCTGATCCAATGCGAAATTCGCCTAAGAGTGAGACATCACTAGCTGAAGGTGAACTGTTGATAAAAGAAAATTTCTGTGAGCTTGACAAATATATTTTCTCTGTTCCATCAGCTAGAGTATTAGATGATACTTATATAAGTGTTACTAATCTTAAACCGGTGCAACCGAGTAGCAAAGAGCTTTCGTTGCAGGACCTTGAAGAGAAGCTATTGAAGGAATCACCAAGGGGATTGTCTTTGGACAGTAAGTTGGTGGCTACAACTAGCTGGGAGTTCAAGTCATTCATTCCTTCTTTTATTGATGAAAGTCATCTCAAACTCTGTAAGGATATTGGTGTGACAAATTTTTTACCTAATTTGTTTGTGATTGTTACCCGAGAAGAAGAGAAACAATTTGGTTTAGAGAATGTTAAAAAACTTTGTGTTTCTAGGTTTATTTTTGATAAGATGATTCAATCCTTGAAGCACCTAGGCATGAAGTGTTTTCTAGATCAGAATATTCTTTGATTTCTGAAACTGAGAGTTCTGAGTTTGCTTTGAGTTATAAGTTGATTAGGAAAATATTAGGACATAAATCGGTGAGGATTGATGCAGATCTTGTGACTGATGAATGTTTTTTTAATAAAAGGTTGCAGGATTCAAATTTAGTTAGAAAAGGCTGTGAAAATTTGTGCTGTGAAGATTTTTGGGTTTTAAAACCTTGTGATTTGAACTTAGCCTTGAAAGAAAACATTTTTGAGAGTTTGTCCAAGTTAGATCATGAGTTTGCATTGCTAGAATGGTGGTCTAGGAACATGCATGACATACTTAGAGCTAAGAGAAGTTCTGAATTTGAATATGTTGAGAGAGTTTCTAAGTTAGCACAATCTAATCTGTTTGATAGCAATGATATCTATTTGTTTGGTTTGTGTTCAAAAGAAAAGTTTTGTTCCAGTGAGTGTTCTAATGCTAGAATGATTTATTATCTTGTCTTAGATGGTGATTCTAGGAACCTTAATCTTGTTTTTAAGATTTTAAACCAAGGGAATTCAGTTGTCTATCTCTGTCGCACATTTGATGTGGTTTTCCTAGTGTTTAAAAAAAAGCAGGATAGACAGGTTATGGAGTTTGTTCCAAGAACAAGGAGGATTCAGGGTCTGGACAAACAAGTTGATTATGGACCAAAGGAACACTTGTTTGCTCTTACTTGGCAACCACTTCCAACATTCCAAGGTAAGTACACCATTAATCATACCTCCAAAGATTTTAACTTGTTTTCTTGTTTTGCAGATGAATTGGATTTGAGGTCAAATCCTTTCAAAGGAGGAGGGGATGGTGCGATACTAGAAAGGCCCAATAAGGATGTTAAGCGACCTGGACATGAAGAGGATCTTGATCAGATGAAGCTGGACCAGAACAAGGAACACGTGGGCTTCAGAGGCTTGGAAAGCTTGGAACAGCCCATCAATGCTGTGTGGGCAAGTGAGATCCAACTAATGCTGGAGAAGCAGCCCATGGACGTGGAGTTGAACCAAGCTTAGAGAGGAGCAAGTCAAGCGGTCCAAGAAACAGAATATCCAACTAATGCCGCCCAAGAAGAAGACTCAAGCCAAGCAGCCCAAACCCAAGGAGTCATGGATGTGTGGTTTGTCCCAATAATCAGGTTCAGAGTTAAAACCCAAAGAAAACTCATTATGCAAGTGATTTGGGTCTGTCTAAGAAGGAAAAGGAAGCCCAAAGAGAGTAAACCAATTAGGCTGGTTTAATTTAATTTATTGGTTTGTAATTAGTCATTGAATTTAAACCAGAATAATAGCTTACGCCAAGAAATCTATTGGCATAAAATTAGGAATTAATTAGTTAGGAATTTATTGTTAGAATAAAGTAGTTAGGATATTCCTTTTTTGTAGGTATAATCTTGTTAGGGATTTATGCCTATAAAAAGACTTCCATCCCTTTTGAAAATAAACATCGAATTTTATAAACATAAACTTAAAGCATTTTTGCTTCCTTTTGCTTTCTCTGTCTAGCCTAAGAACATTGATCCTAATTCACTAAGGAGTAGAGTAATCTACTGTGAAATTTCATAGCTCTTTGCAGGGTGAACATGTGCTAGTGAAATCAAATCCATCATCATATACACTTAATTGGAAAGCTAGTAGACTCCAATCCATTCCCCAATCAATCCGCTGCCAAGAGAAGTGCTAGTAGCCTTCTCCTTAACCAGATCACCTTCCTTCAAGACGATCCTTTGGTTTTAAAACAACCAGGGCCGCACCATGTGATATGGTCCCGGATGATTAAAACAGCTCTTGGAGGTAGAGGACTTGGAGATCATCTTCTGTTCAATGAAGCACCGCCTAGTCTTATTCAAAATGAAGATGTTGATGAACTTGTAGTAATGGATGAAAGGAAATGGCATCAGGAAGATCTTTATGTTTTATCTGTCCTCCAAAACTCCTTAGATGGACCAATCCATGAATCATACTCTCATTGTTAAACTTCAATTGAGCTGTGGGAAATTCTTAAGAAGGTGTATGGAAATACATCTAATTTGAGCAGAATCTTTCAAGTTAAACAAGCTATCAACAATCTAAACCAAGAAGACCCTGACTTCACCTCGCTCTTTGGAAAATTCAGCTCGCTGTGGGCAGAACTTGACATGCTGAGACCAATCTCATTTGATCCAGAAGTAATCAAAGAAAGACAAGAGCAAGACAAGGTGTTTAGCCTTCTCATGGTTCTAAGTCCTGCCTATAAAGACCTGATCAAACATATTCTAAGATCAGAAGGCTTCCCAATCTTGAAGATGTGTGCTCTCAAATACAAAAGGAATGTGGCTCTCAAGGATTATTTGGAGGAAAAGGAGAACTCCTTACGGCTCACAAAGGTCTCTACAAGCATGAAGAGGAACCAATCTCTGCCAACAAAGGATACTACAAGCCTCCAGAAGACAAGAAAAGCATGGTGTGTGATCATTGCAAAAGAAAAGGGCATACTAAAGACAAGTGTTGGATTCTTTATCCCCATTTAAAGCCCAACAAATGGAAAGATCCACCGAGAGCACACCTGACTCAAGAAGCCGAACAATATTACAAGAAGGGCCTTATTTATGAGAACATGAACTCTCAGGGAAACTCATACACTTCCACTTGCATTGGCAGTAGTAGTCATGGCAATAGCAGTCAGGTGAAACCAGCTCATATGGTGCCTTACCAACCATCTCAATCAGAATATGTCAAGAAATCAGATCTTGAAGCTCTAATCAAAGCCTTAAAAGAAAACTCTGGTAAAGTTGTGGTTGGAAGTTCTTTACATGCTTCATTCAATGCCTTAGCTATGCCTAAACCGCTAATAGTTGATTCAGGTGCTTTTCACCACATGATAAGTGACTTGAACCTTATTAAGAACATAGAACCGGCTAGGGGGCATGTTTTAATTGCAAATGGAACTCATGTTCTAATAGAAGGAATAGGTAGTCTTACACTATTTTACAAAGAGTCTAGAGCATTTTATATGCCTTCATTCACTTCTAATATTTTGTCAGTAAAAAGGGTTACCACTGATTTGAATTGCTATGCTATCTTTGGACCTAATGAGTTTATGTTTCAGGATATTGAGACTCAAAGGATTATAGGGCAAGCCGGTACAAGGAATGATCTTTATGTTCTTGGAGACCTTACACCTAGTGTTCTTACTTCTCCAAGTTCTCTCGTTACTAGTTTTTCAAATTCCAATAATGCTAAGATGAATGGCAACTTGTGCATGCTAGGCTTGGTCATCCTCATCTTAAAGCTTTAGAAATGATGTTTCCTCGGATATCTTTTAGTAATGATTTGTGAAGCTTGTGTTCTTGGTAAACATTGTAGGTCTGTTTTCCCTAAGTCTCAAACTATTTTTGAAAAATGTTTTGAACTTGTTCATTCTGATGTATGGACTGCTCCATGTGCCTCTAGGGAAAATCATAAATACTTTGTTAGCTTTATTGATGAAAAGTCTAAATATACTCGGGTTACCTTAATGCCATCAAAGGGTAGAGTTCTTAAAGCATTTATGAACTTTCATAAATATGTGACTAACCAATATAATGCTCAAGTTAAATGTCTTAGATCAGACAATGGTGGTGAATACACTAGCCAAGCTTTTAAGCACTATCTCGGCAAATATAAAATTGAACACTAGACTAGTTGCCCCTATACTCCTCAGCAGAATGGGGTCGCAGAAAGAAAGAACAGACGCCTAATGGAAGTGATTAGAGCAATGATGTTTCATATGAGGGTCCCTAAACATTTCTGGGGAGATGCCTTAGTAGCGGCTTGTTACCTGATAAACAGGATTCCAACCAAAAACCTTCATGACACTTCACCATTTGAGGTACTTACTAACACTAGACCTCATCTTGATCATCTAAGGGTGTTTGGTTGTGTGTGTTTTGTGCATATCCCAGGAGAGCAAAGGAATAAACTTGAAGCAACCAGCATAAAGGCTATGTTTCTTGGTTATTCACACACGCAAAAAGGGTACAAGTGTTACAATGCTGAAACAAATAGAGTGTTGGTGTCACGGGATGTCAAGTTTTTGGAGAGTCAAAGCTATTTTGAAGAAGGAACATGGGATTCTATCAAAGACATATCCTCTCATCCGTCTGCTCGTGCTGAAAACTTACGGAAAATCTTAGAAGACATTGGTATATCTACTGTTAGAATAGTGAGTGATTATGGATTGAAAGATAGATTATGAGAGTTTTAGTCTAGAGACGAATGAAGAACATGATTTCTATTAGAGATTAAACTTCCTTGCTTACAATGAATACATAAGGAGCTTATTTATAGAAGATGTCATAAACCTAAAACAATCTACTTTAGGTGAAGTATATTCCCTATATTCCCTTTCGAGCTGGAGCCTCCTTTCCTCCTTTGTGCTGGCGTGAATGACTCATCACTAGAGTCCCTTCTAGAAACATTACATAGCCGTTACACTCCTTCCTTTGATTGATTGCTTCATTCCAACACTCCCCCTCAAGTTTAAACTATTGGAAATGGTTGAAACTTGGACATCAAGAGGATTCACCTCATTAAAAACCTTAGAGTGCAAAACCCAGTGGGAGAAAAACACTTTAAGGGAAAAAGAGTATGAATCCTTCTTGATAGGGAAGTTACTGGAATGGAAGAGTTGTGAGTCCAAGCTTTGCATGGATGAACTCACAGACTCTTAAACTTGCTGCTTTAGTAAATATATCGGCCAACTGATCAGAGCTCTTTGTATAGCATGGTAAAATGATTCCTTTTTCCACAGCCTCCCTTACTTTGTGACAGTCTACCTCAATGTGCTTAGTCCGTTCATGGAAGATAGAGTTTGATGCAATGTGGATAGCCGCCTGATTATCACAACGCATTGTGATTGGCATATTGTTCTCTATGTTGAAGTCTTTAAGTAATGCTTTCAGCCATATCCATTCAGTAGTGAGCTTTCTCATGGCCCGGTACTCAGCCTCAGCACTTGAACAGGATACAACCTTCTGCTTCTTGGTCTTCCATGTTACCAAGTTTCCTCCTATGAAGGTGCAATAGCCGGTTGTTGACTTCCTATCTTTCCTGTCTCCAGCCCAATCAGCATCACAGTAGCCAATGATCTCAGCATTTCCGTTCTTTCCCATCCAGATTCCTTGAGTATATGTCCCCTTTAGATATCTTAGAATGCGTTGAATCATCATCCAGTGACTCTTCTTAGGTGCTTGCATATGCTGGCTTACCTGATTCACAGCAAAACACATGTCAGATCTAGTAATTGTTAAGTATATCAGCTTACCAACTAGTTTTCTATAGAGCTTAGGATCTTCATATGTATCTTCATCTTGCTCCCCCTCAGGTTCAACTTTGTAGCCATCCTCCTGTGGGGTTTTAGCTGCCTTTGCTTCCATCATTCATGCACTAGTTAATAAGTCTCCAACATACTTTCTTTGTGAAATAAACAGTCCATCTTTAAACCTGCATACTTTAATGCCTAAGAAATATTTAAGTTCACCAAGGTCTTTAATTTCAAACATAGACTTAAGGTATTCTTTTGTTGAAGAGATTCCTACTTGTCATTCCCAGAGATGATAATATCATCTACATAGATGAGAATGACAACTATACCTTCTTGGATATGTAGGGTGAACAAGGTGTGATCGGATTCAGACCTCCTAAAACCTCTGTCTCTCAGAGTGACATTCAGCTTGTGATACCAAGCTCTAGGAGACTGCTTCAATCCATAGATTGCTTTTCTTAGTCTGAGAACTTTTCCTGGTGCAACTGAGTCTTCTAATCCTGGTGGAGGAGTCATATAAACTTCTTCCTCTAGTTCTCCTTCATTTTTGACATCCATTTGCCAAAGCTCCCATTCCAAGTTAGCAGCCAGAGAAAGAACAACCCTGATTGTATGCATCTTAGCCACTGGTGCAAATGTATCCCTATAGTCATCTCCATAGGTTTGAGTGAAGCCTCTTGCAACCAATCTAGCCTTGTGCCTTTCAATCTCTCCATTGCTTTTGTACTTAATAGTAAAGATCCATCTGGAGGTTACAGCTTTCTTTCCTTTGGGTAAGTCTGATTCATTCCATGTGTGATTCTTCTCCATTGCCCTTCGTTCATCTCCCACAGCATCTTTCCAGACTTTGATGTTCTTGGCTTCTTCATAACTTCTTGGAACAGATTCTTGATCTAGAGTTCCCATGAATGCTAGATGTTCTTGTGGGATGTGCACCAAGTTACAAACCGCTTGAGCAGGGTTGGCCATCGCATTGTTGTTGTAATACACCCTAGTGTTCTTCCAATTTGTCGGTGGAAACCTTTTCCTAGTGCTTCTCCTGAGCTCCAATGGTGCTGAGTTTTGAGGAGCAATGTTTTGAATGCCTTCTGAACTTGAACCGGTTTCTGAATCCCCCTCTGAGTTTCCCTGCGTATTGCTTGGTCCAACTTGGTTCTCAGATGATTCTTTTGGTGTATTGCCTGAACTAGCAGCTGAATCCTCTTGATAATGAGCATAATCTTGTTGCCTCCCCTCAGGATGAAGAGGATGAGTGGACGCAGGTTGCGGCATTGTTGGCATTGTTGGACCAGATGATGATAAGTCAAGTCCAAGTCCTTCCAGGATCTTTCTTAAATTCTCGGCACGGTCAGAGGGATGAGAGGATATATCCTTGATAGACTCCCAAGTTCCATTCTCAAAGTAGCTTGTAGTCTCTAGGAACTTGACATCCCGGGAGATGAGAACACGGTTGGTCTCAGCATTGTAACACTTATAGCCCTTTTGCGTGGTTGAATATTCAAGAAACATAGCCTTTGTTGATGAAACATGGGATAACATTAAAGACATATCGTCCAACTCTTCTGATAGGGCTGAAAACCTGAGGAGAATCCTAGAAGGACTTGGTATTTCCACTCCAACAAGCTCCTCAACTGATGTACCGCTTCCTCATCCTCTTAATCCTGGGGGGAGAAAATTGTCAGATACTCAAGATCAAGTGGATTCAGAAGCTGGTCCAAGTAACATTCAGAGGAACCTATCTGAAGCTGACTCAAGTCACTCCCAAAGAGAATCATCAGAGGTCAGTCTAGATGCTTCAGAAACCTCAGAAGCCGATTTCAGAAATAATCATGACATACCTAGTCAAAGTTCAGAAGGAATTACCACCTCAGAACCGGTTGAACTAAGGAGGAGCACCAGGCAGAGGTTCCCACCTTCACACTGGAAGAATACCAGAGTCTACTTCAACAACAAAGCTGAAGCTCATCCTACTCAAGTCGTGTGCAACATGGTTCACATCCCACAAGAACATGAAGTGTTTATTGGAAGCTTAGATCAGGAAATAGTACCAAGAAATTATGATGAAACAAAGAAGATGAAAGTTTGGAGAGATGCTGTGGGAAATGAAAGGAGAGCAATGGAAAGGAATCACACTTGGGATGAATCAGATTTACCACAAGGGAAGAAGGCTGTGAGCTCCAGATGGATATTCACCATCAAATACAAAAGTAATGGGGAAATTGAAAGACATAAGGCCAGACTTGTTGCAAGAGGGTTTACTCAAACGTATGGTGATGACTACAGGGACACATTCGCTCCAGTGGCAAAGATGCACACAATCAGGGTGGTTCTTTCCCTTGCTACCAACTTAGAGTGGGATCTCTGGCAAATGGATTTGAAGAATGCCTTTCTTCAGGGGGAGCTAGAGGAAGAAGTCTATATGACTCCCCCTCCTGGTTTGGAAGACTCAGTTGCACCAGGGAAGGTTTTGCGATTAAGAAAGGCAATCTATGGTCTGAAACAGTCTCCAAGGGTTTGGTACCATAAATTAAATGTCACTCTAAGAGATAGAGGATTTAGAAGGTCAGAAGCAGATCATACATTGTTCACTCTCCATAGCCAAGAAGGTATAGTTGTCATTCTCATCTATGTAGATGATATTATCATCTCAGGGAATGACAAGGTAGGAATCTCTTCCATAAAAGAATACCTTAAATCCATGTTTGACATCAAAGATCTTGGTGAACTTAAATATTTTCTAGGGATTGAAGTATGCAGGTTTAAAGATGGGCTGTTCATATTACAGAGAAAGTATGTTGTCGATTTACTGACTAGTGCAGGGGTAATGGAAACCAAAGCAGCTAGGACACCACTAGAGGATGGCTACAAAGTTGAAACTGAGGGGGAGCAACATGACGAAACCTTTGAGGATCCTAAACTTTATAGAAAGCTTGTGGGTAAACTTATCTATTTAACAATTACAAGACCTGACTTATGTTTTGATGTGAACCAGGTAAGTCAACATATGCAAGCTCCTAAGAAGTATCACTGGGCAATGATTCAGCGCATCATGAGGTATCTTAAAGGAACCTATTCTCAAGGAGTTTGGATGGGAAAGAATGGGAATGCTGAGATTGTAGGATACTGTGATGCTGATTGGGCTGGGGATAGAAAAGACAGAAGATCAACCACTGGATATTGCACCTTCATAGGAGGGAACTTAGTCACCTGGAAAACCAAGAAACAAAAAGTTGTATCCTGTTCAAGTGCAGAAGCTGAGTACCGAGCTATGAGGAAACTTACAACTGAGTGTATTTGGCTAAGGGCTCTGCTTAAAGACCTTGGCATTGAAAGCAAAACTCCTACCACGGTGCACTGTGATAACCAAGCTGCAATTCACATTGCATCCAACTCAGTCTTCCATGAGAGAACAAAGTACATAGAAGTCGACTGTCATAAAGTTAGGGAGGCCGTGGAGAAAGGAATTATACTCCCATGCTACACTCGGAGTTCTGACCAGTTGGCTTATATATTTACTAAGGCAGCTAGTTCGAAGGTATGTGAGTCCATTCATGCAAAACTTGGACTCACAACTATTCCATTCTAGTAACTCTCCTATCAAGATGAATTCATACTCATTTTCCCTTAGAATGTTTTTGTCCCATTGGATTTTGCATTCTAAGGTATTTAATGAGGTGAATTCTCTTGGTGTCCAAGTTTAAACCATCATTCTATGGTTTATACTTGAGGGGGAGTGTTAGAATGAAGAAACTCTACAAGAGGAGGAAGGTTTCTAGTCACTCTACAACGGCTAGTCAAGCCTTCTAGAAGATCAGGGGGCGCCTACCTTGGATGAGTCACTTATGCCAGCACAAAAGGAGTCGCCAGCTTGTTACCTCTTTTGGATGTTTCTAGGTTTATCATTTAGCTTATAAAAAGGCAGTAGCAGCCTCTCTTGTATGTAACTTATTCGAATAATGAAAATCATATCTTTGTTCTTGTGCAATCTCTCCAAACTCTCCAACACTCTCTAGAAATTCTCATAAAACTCACACCATTCATCTCAGAATTATTGGAATTTGAAAAACAGGTAACTAGAGAACTAGGAGTAAGCTCTTCAAGAACATAAAGATCGTTTCTGGTGCCCCCTTGTCCAAGAATTTTTTGAGTCTCAATATCCTGAAACACAAACTCATTGGCCGAAATATTGCATGACAGTTCAAATCAGTTGTTGCTATTTTAACTGACAGGAGATTTGAAGTAAATGATGCCATATAGAAAGCTCTAGATTCTTTGTTGAATAATTTAAGATCACCTATTCCTTCTATTGGAACATTTGTTCTATTTGCAATTAACACATGTCCTTGTTAGAATGATGAACCTTTACTAAGAGAAGGAAGGTTACAACGGCTAGCTACTACTTCTAGAAGACCAGGAGCAATCACACGCCTAAAGGTGGTGAGTTACCTATGCCAGCACAAAAGGAGACACCAGCTCTTGCCTCCTCCTTTTAGAAGTTTCTAGGTTTACCATTGTGTATAAAAGGATTGTAGCAGCCTTCCT
Source organism: Streptanthus diversifolius (assembly GCA_039880935.1). Lineage (NCBI taxonomy): Eukaryota > Viridiplantae > Streptophyta > Magnoliopsida > Brassicales > Brassicaceae > Streptanthus > Streptanthus diversifolius. Next base: position 5,231,257 of record JAXGFM010000005.1, read on the forward strand.
TGTATCCATCAATCTCTATTCGAATAATAAACATGGTTCTTTACAATCTCTCTAAAACTTCTCAAACTTCCTAAACTCCCTAAATCTCTCCAATACAAACTTCCTAAAACTCTCTAAAACTAACATGATATCAGAGCATAGCTCTTAATCTCTTTCATTTCCGCAAATTTCTTGTTTCCTAATTGTTCCTTCTTTGGTAACAAGTTCATCCTTGAAATAAAAACATGGCTTAGCCTATCCTCTCTGAGATCTAAGATCCTCAGAACCATGGGTGATGAGTTGAGGAAGACTAGACATGGTTATTTCCTGTGTTTGGTAGCTTGTTTCTTTTAAGTCTCGCTTTCTACCATTGTTGTACGGACCATACCTTCAAACCAAGGCGATTTCAGCTCAAAGAAGACTCAAGGAAGTGTCTTTCATCTCATCCGGCACTCAGCGCTTCATTTGGCTCAGAAAGGAGGGGTCTTTCCTCTTATTTCATCAAGTCCGCACTCGTCTTCATCATTGGGTCGAAGAACCCAATGGCCGTACACTCCCAAAACTTTGCTAAAAGAAGCTCCTTTTTTCTTGAAAGCTCCTTCCTTTTCAATCATAAACCTTCTCCTTAGCCTTATTCACAGTAAAAAGGGCTCTTTAAAACCTTGTTCATCACCCTGCGTTTGGAATTTTTCTCCCTACCATCCGTACCATTCTGGAAAACCCAAGAAATAAGTAGCCTAAGAAGCTTAAGGTTGCGCATTTCAGTGTCAAGGAACCGGTATCACCTTATAGTTGGTCATTGGTCCTGACTAGCTCTGTTTCCTCAAAGTTTCAAAACAAACTTGGAACTCAAGCTTTTAAAAGTCGCGTTGCCATAGTTGTATGGACTCAAGCCTCCTCACTATGGAAAACTCTCGCCCAATCACGGTTCCTATTGTTCTAAAAGGCTTCAACTATGTCTTATGGTCACGGATGCTCAAAATTGTTCTTGGAGGTAGAGGACTTGGAGACCACCTCCTGTTTAACGAAGCTCCGCCTATCCTAATCCAAAATGAAGAAGGGGATGAGATGGTTATGACCGATGAAAGGAAATGGCACCAAGAGGATCTCTATGTGTTATCTGTTCTTCAAAGTTATCTAGATGGTCCTATACTAGAATCCTACTCTCACTGTGAAACTTCAATGGAGCTGTGGGAGATCCTCAAGAAAATATACGGAAATACATCCAACCTAAGTCGCATCTTTCAAGTCAAGCAAGCCAGCAACTGTAAGTTTTAGAGAGTTTTAGAGAGATTTAAGGATTTTTAGAGTGTTTGATGATTAGAGAGACATAGATAGATTATGAAGAATATTGATTTTATTAGAATAGTGATTTTCGTGTGTTTACAAGAAGGGAGCTGCTGCTCCTTTTATACACTTATTAAGAAACCTAAAAACATCTAAAAGAGGAGGGGATAAGGTTCATGTGCTGGCGCCTCCTTTTGTGCTGGCATAGATGACTCAAAAGGTGGCGACTCCAAGACCTTCTAGAACGCTTCACTAGCTATTAGTGACTAAGTGCAATCCTTCCTTCCCTTGTAGAGTTTCATCATTCCAACACTCCCCCTCAAGTTTAAAACATGGTTAATGTGTTAAACTTGGACATCAAGAGAATTCACCTCATTAAAAACCTTAGAATGCAAAACCCATTGGGACAAAAACATTCTAAGGGAAAAAGAGTATGAATTCTTCTTGATATGAGAGTTACTGGAATGGAAGGTTAGTGAGCCCAAGTTTAGCATGGATGAACTCACAAACCTTTACACTGGCTGCCTTAGTGAATATATCAGCCAACTGATCAGAACTTTTTGTAAAGCATGGAAGAATGACCCCTTTTTCAATGGCCTCCCTAACCCTGTGACAATCAACTTCTATGTGCTTGGTTCTCTCATGGAAGACTGAGTTGGACGCTATATGAATGGCGGCTTGATTATCACAGTGAACTGTAGTTGGTGTCTTGCACTCAATGCCAAAGTCTTTAAGCAATGTCCTTAGCCAAATACACTCAGTTGTGAGCTTTCTCATAGCACGATACTCAGCTTCAGCACTAGAACAGGAGACCACCTTCTGTTTCTTGGTCTTCCAAGTGACTAAGTTTCCTCCTATGAAGGTGCAATAACCAGTTGTTGATTTCCTATATTTCCTATCTCCAGCCCAATCAGCATCACAATAGCCAACAATCTCTGTGTTGTCATTCTTTCCCATCCAGATTCCTTGTGAGTGAGTTCCCTTCAGGTACCTTAGAATGAACCATTGCCCAGTGACTCTTCTCAGGAGCTTGCATGTGTTGGCTTACCTGGTTCACAGCAAAACATAAGTCAGGTCTTGTGATTGTTAAGTAAATAAATTTACCTACTAGTTTCCTATAGAGCTTAGGATCCTCAAAGGTTTCTTCATGTTGCTCCCCCTCTGTTTAAGCCTTGTAGCCGTCCTCCAAAGGGGTGTTAACTGCCTTTGCTTCCATCATTCCTGCATTAGTTAGTAAATCAGCCACATATTTCCTCTGTGATATGAATAACCCATCTTTGAACCTGCAAACTTTAATACCTAGAAAATATTTGAGTTCACCAAGGTCTTTAATATCAAACATGGACTTAAGGTATTCTTTTGTTGAGAAAATTCCTACCTTGTCATTCCCAGAGATGATAATATCATCTACATATATGAGAATGACAACTATACCTTCTTGGCTGTGGAGAGTGAACAATGTATGATCTGCCTCTGTCCTTCTAAATCCTCTATCTCTTAGAGTAACATTCAATTTGTGGTACCAGTCCCTAGGAGACTGTTTCAGACCATAGATTGCCTTCCTCAATCTTAAAACTTTCCCTGGTGCAACTGAGTCTTTTAATCCAGGAGGTGGAGTCATGTAGACTTCTTCTTCTAATTCTCCCTGAAGAAAGGCATTTTTCACATCCATCTGCCAAAGATCCCATTCTAAGTTCGCTGCAAGGGATAACACTACTCTGATTGTATGCATCTTTGCCACTGGTGCGAATGTATTCCTGTAGTCATCACCATAGTTTGTGTAAAACCTCTTGCAACTAGCCTTGCCTTATATCTTTCAATTTCCCCATTGCTTTTGTATTTGATGGTGAAAATCCATCTGGAACTCACGGCCTTCTTTCCTTGTGGTAAGTTAGACTCATCCCATGTATGGTTCTTTTCCATGGCTCTTCTTTCATCTCCTACTGCATCTCTCCAGACTTTGATTTTCTTAGCTTCATCATAGTTTCTTGGTATAGCTTCCTGATCAAGGCTGCCAATGAAAGCTTGATGTTCCTGTGGAATATGAACCATGTTGCAAACCGTTTGAGGAGGATGAGCCTCGGCTTTGTTGTTGAAGTATACCCTGGTGTTTTTCCAATTTGATGGTGGGAACCTTTGTCTCATGCTTCTGCAAAGATTACCAGTTACCGTTGCCATAGTTTATGTCAAGTCTTGATCTCCCCTTGTCTCTGAGTTTATTGTTTCCTGTCTAGCTTCTTGTGATTCCCTCGGAATGCTATCAGGTTCTGGATTACTCCTTGACTGTTATTTGAACCATCATTTGAGCTAGCTTCTGATTCAACTCGATCGCCCCTTTTACTGTTGCTTGGACCAGCTTCTGAAGCCGCTTGATCATGAGTGTGTGTAGACTCTAAGCCGCTTGATCATGAGTGTAGACTTTACCCCCTCAGGATTAAGAGGATGAAGAGGATGATGTAAGTTCTTGTCTAAGGGAGATGATAAACCAAGACCCTCCAGTATTTTCCTTAAGTTTGCAGCCCGATCAGAAGAATGAGAAGAGATATGTTGGATTGCATCCCATGTCCCTTCTTCATAGTAACTCTTTGTTTCAATGAACTGAACATCTGTGGACACTAACACCCGGTTTGTAGCCACATTATAACACTTATAGCCCTTTTGAGTTGTGGAATAGCCAAGGAACATTGCTTTTGTGCTTTTAGCTGCTAGTTTGTTTCGCTGTTCTCCTGGAATAAGCACATAGCAAACACATCCAAAAACTCTAATGTGATCAAGATGAGGCTTAGTGTTAGTAAGTACCTCAAATGGAGACTTATCATATAAGACTTTGGTTAAAATTCTGTTGATGAGATAACAAGCTGAAACAAGAGCATCTCCCCAAAAGCGTTTTGGAACATTCATATGGAACATCATAGCTATAGTGACTTCCATCAGATGTCTGTTTTTCCTCTCAGCAACCCCATTTTGTTGAGGTGTATATGGGCAACTTGTCTGATGTTCAATGCCTTGTTTGGTGAGGTAGTGTTTGAATGCTTGGCTTGTGTATTCTCCCCCATTGTCTGATCTCAAACACTTAATTTTAGCATTATATTGGTTAGTAACATACTTATTATAGTTCATGAATGCTTCAAGGACTCTACCCTTAGATGACAATAAGGTAATCGAAGTATACATTGATTTAGCATCTATGAAACTAACAAAATACTTGTGATTATCTATAGAAACACTTGTGGCAGTCCAGACATCAGAATGAACAAGATCAAAGCAGTTATCATATAGAGTTTGAGACTTAGGAAAAACGGTTCTACAATGTTTTCCAAGGATACATTCTTCACATAATTCATTATTAAAATTTATCCTAGGAAACATCATTTCTAAAGCTTTAAAATGAGGATGACCCAGCCTAGCATGCCACAACTTGCCATTCATCTCAGAATTATTGGAATTTGAAAAACAGGTAACTAGAGAACTAGGAGTAAGCTCTTCAAGAACATAGAGATCGTTTCTGGTGCCCCCTTGTCCAAGAATCTTTTGAGTCTCAATATCCTGAAACACAAACTCATTAGGCCCAAATATTGCATGACAGTTCAAATCAGTTGTTGCTATTTTAACTGACAGGAGATTTGAAGTAAATGATGGCATATAGAAAGCTCTAGATTCTTTGTTGAATAATTTAAGATCACCTATTCCTTCTATTGGAACATTTGTTCCATTTGCAAATAACACATGTCCTTGTTAGAATGATGAACCTTTACTAAGAGAAGGAAGATCTCTTTAGGCTAAGAGTTAACCTTTTCAATGTCCTTATTCCTTACAAAACTCTAGTATAAATAGAAACCGTATGCTACCATTGTAATAACCAACTTGAATCTTAATAAAATCGTTTTCTATTATCTCTTACACTATCTCTTAATCTCTTTAAAATTTACATGGTATCAGAGCTTTGGTCCATAAATCTCATATATCTTCCGCAAATCTCTTCACCTACTTACTTGCTCTCTTTTTCGTTTTTCAATCGATTTTACTAAGGTTTAAGCACTTTCATTGATGATAAACAGACTTGAGTCTATCTTCTCTGAGATCTAAGATCCTCAGAACCATGGATGATGAGTTGAAGAAGACTAGGTGTGATTCTCTCTGGTGACTAGTAGCTCTTAATCTTAGCATAACTCGTTCAAGCTTCAAACCCTTCTTCTCGCTATTAATGTACGGACATCGTTCTAGGTTCATCAAAATGTGTGTTCTACAAGCTCAAAGAAGGGTTATTCTAGCTCAAGTCAGCTCATTTAAGGTATTAGAAGCTTAGAGAACTCATAAAGGCTCGACCTTTTGTTGTTCTCTTCAAGGCCGTACTTTCTCATCTCGACCAAACCCTCTTCAGTCTGTACCATTTCAGGGTTTTGCCTAAAAGAAGCTCCTTTCAGCTTAAGCTTCTTCGTTTTACAAAGGAAAAGCTCTTCGTGTGGAATTTAAGGTGTTTAAGGACCTTAAAAGCTTCACTCCTCATTGTTCTTATAAAAGGGTTTCTGGGTCATCCGTACAACCCTCGTCTAGGCAAGAAGGAATAGGTGTAAAGCTAAAGGAAGTCCATTTGTTGTCCAGAAAATCAAAAGGAAACCAAAGGAAGCTCTTGTCAAAGCCTGTCCTGTGATTAACCTCAAAGCTGTGGTTTTCAAGTTTCCATTGATACTCCATTGTTGTACGGTCCATCTATTGTTGACTCATGGAAAACGGTCGACAGATTTCAGTACCTATCATCCTCAAAGGACTGAACTATGTGTTGGTGCGATACTAGAAAGGCCCAATAAGGATGTTAAGCGACCTGGACATGAAGAGGATCTTGATCAGATGAAGCTGGACCAGAACAAGGAAAACGTGGGCTTCAGAGGCTTGGAAAGCTTGGAACAGTCCATCAATGCTGTGTGGGCAAGTGAGATCCAACTAATGCTGGAGAAGCAGCCCATGGACGTGGAGTTGAACCAAGCTTAGAGAGGAGCAAGTCAAGCGGCCCAAGAAACAGAATATCCAACTAATGCTGCCCAAGAAGAAGACTCAAGCCAAGCAGCCCAAACCCAAGGAGTCATGGATGTGTGGTTTGTCCCAATAATCAGGTTCAGAGTTAAAACCCAAAGAAAACTCATTATGCAAGTGATTTGGGTCTGTCTAAGAAGGAAAAGGAAGTCCAAAGAGAGTAAACCAATTAGGCTGGTTTAATTTAATTTATTGGTTTGTAATTAGTCATTGAATTTAAACCAGAATAATAGCTTACGCCAAGAAATCTATTGGCATAAAATTAGGAATTAATTAGTTAGGAATTTATTGTTAGAATAAAGTAGTTAGGATATTCCTTTTTTGTAGGCATAATCTTGTTAGGGATTTATGCCTATAAAAAGACTTCCATCCCCTTTGAAAATAAACATCGAATTTTATAAACATAAACTTAAAGCATTTTTGCTTCCTTTTGCTTTCTCTGTCTAGCCTAAGAACATTGATCCTAATTCACTAAGGAGTAGAGTAATCTACTGTGAAATTTCATAGCTCTTTGCAGGGTAAACCTGTGCTAGTGGAATCAAATCCATCATCGTATACACCTAATTAGAGAGCTAGTAGCCTCCAATCCATTCCCCAATCAATCCGCTGCCAAGAGAAGTGCTAGTAGCCTTCTCCTAACCAGATCACCTTCCTTCAAGACGATCCATTGGTTTTAAAACAACCAGGGCCGCACCAAGTGGTATCAGAGCCTCTTGAAGGTTAGGGTTTGTGAAATCACTTTGATTTCAAAACCACCATCAATTTTTTTCAATTTTTTTTTAGTTTTATAAACAAATTCTTTTCTTTCTATCTGTTGTAAGTCAGCTGAGCCTTTCCTGAATTACAAAAAAAAGATCTAAGAAAATGATCTACAATTAAAAAATAATAATAATAAATAAATCAAAAATTCAAAAGAAAAAAAAAAGAGCAGAAGAGAAACCCTGCTAGGAATAGGTCAATCAGCTGACGAAAAAAAATCTTGCAATCTTTCTATCTTAATCACAGTAGGTTATAGCTCTAAATCTTAGGTAATTGGGTTTTGATCTATTCTGAACTTGTTGGAATAGCAAGAGGATTGAACTTCATGGCAAGGAAAAATTCAGTGGGTCAGATTGTTCATCTTGATCAGTTCCATTGTGATGCTATGATGGCTGCGATCACTAGGAAGCTGCAAAAAGATTTCAATAGGACTAACCATGCTAATGAGTTTCATGACTTTTCAATTTCTGCAGGCAGAAAATTAAGAGTTAACTCTTATCACCATTGTCACCATAGAGCAGAAGAATACCTTAGTCAATCCAAGCTTGGGATTCCATCATTTCATGGAAAGATTGATCCTGAAGCTTATCTGGAATGGGAAGAAGAGATGGAATGGATGTTCAGTTGTTATCACTACACTGAGGCAAAGAAGATCAAACTTGCAACAAGTGGATTCAGTGGTCATGCCATCCATTGGTGGGATCAGATTGCATCCACAAGGAGGCACCATGGAGAACCTCAGATTGCTTCTTGGTTTGAGATAAAATTTGTTATGAAAAAGATGTTTGCTCCAGATTATAAAAAAATTGGTTGTGCAGGACAGACACCTAAGAAGATCACATGAGAGACTAACCATACGCCCATCATCAGCCAAGTTGACACGCCAGGAGCATAGGTGTTCTCAGGAAAAACCTGCCTTCCAACAGCCAGAAATAAATCATTTTAGTCCAATCTGCAGAGGTAAGAAACAAAATTCAAATTTAAAAGATTTCTCTAATAAATCTTTTATGTACAACTACAGGAAACAAATTCCTAGAAGATTGTTTGTGGAGAGTGCTAAGAATAACGATGAGGAAAGGAAAGATTTTAGAAACATCACCTTTTCATAATGAAGCCACGATTAGGCAGTTTTCTGAGACTGAAGAGCTCTTAAGTGACTCAATCCCAGCTAAGTGTTTTCTACCATCTTCTCAAATTGATTCTATTATTAAGCAAAAAAAATATTTGTAGAGAACTAACCATCTGTGAACCGGCGAGTTCGAGTAGCCTTGTTTTCTCTTCACAGGACATTGAGGAGGAGATTCCAGGAAAGGTACCCAAGAAAGCACCACCAGCCAGTGGCATGGAGATGCTGGAAGTTGCTAAGGACGCCAATGGAGTTAGAGGAAGAAGGGAGATGTCTGATCCAATGCGAAATTCGCCTAAGAGTGAGACATCACTAGCTGAAGGTGAACTGTTGATAAAAGAAAATTTCTGTGAGCTTGACAAATATATTTTCTCTGTTCCATCAGCTAGAGTATTAGATGATACTTATATAAGTGTTACTAATCTTAAACCGGTGCAACCGAGTAGCAAAGAGCTTTCGTTGCAGGACCTTGAAGAGAAGCTATTGAAGGAATCACCAAGGGGATTGTCTTTGGACAGTAAGTTGGTGGCTACAACTAGCTGGGAGTTCAAGTCATTCATTCCTTCTTTTATTGATGAAAGTCATCTCAAACTCTGTAAGGATATTGGTGTGACAAATTTTTTACCTAATTTGTTTGTGATTGTTACCCGAGAAGAAGAGAAACAATTTGGTTTAGAGAATGTTAAAAAACTTTGTGTTTCTAGGTTTATTTTTGATAAGATGATTCAATCCTTGAAGCACCTAGGCATGAAGTGTTTTCTAGATCAGAATATTCTTTGATTTCTGAAACTGAGAGTTCTGAGTTTGCTTTGAGTTATAAGTTGATTAGGAAAATATTAGGACATAAATCGGTGAGGATTGATGCAGATCTTGTGACTGATGAATGTTTTTTTAATAAAAGGTTGCAGGATTCAAATTTAGTTAGAAAAGGCTGTGAAAATTTGTGCTGTGAAGATTTTTGGGTTTTAAAACCTTGTGATTTGAACTTAGCCTTGAAAGAAAACATTTTTGAGAGTTTGTCCAAGTTAGATCATGAGTTTGCATTGCTAGAATGGTGGTCTAGGAACATGCATGACATACTTAGAGCTAAGAGAAGTTCTGAATTTGAATATGTTGAGAGAGTTTCTAAGTTAGCACAATCTAATCTGTTTGATAGCAATGATATCTATTTGTTTGGTTTGTGTTCAAAAGAAAAGTTTTGTTCCAGTGAGTGTTCTAATGCTAGAATGATTTATTATCTTGTCTTAGATGGTGATTCTAGGAACCTTAATCTTGTTTTGCAGATGAATTGGATTTGAGGTCAAATCCTTTCAAAGGAGGAGGGGATGGTGCGATACTAGAAAGGTCCAATAAGGATGTTAAGCGACCTGGACATGAAGAGGATCTTGATCAGATGAAGCTGGACCAGAACAAGGAACACGTGGGCTTCAGAGGCTTGGAAAGCTTGGAACAGCCCATCAATGCTGTGTGGGCAAGTGAGATCCAACTAATGCTGGAGAAGCAGCCCATGGACGTGGAGTTGAACCAAGCTTAGAGAGGAGCAAGTCAAGCGGCCCAAGAAACAGAATATCCAACTAATGCTGCCCAAGAAGAAGACTCAAGCCAAGCAGCCCAAACCCAAGGAGTCATGGATGTGTGGTTTGTCCGAATAATCAGGTTCAGAGTTAAAACCCAAAGAAAACTCATTATGCAAGTGATTTGGGTCTGTCTAAGAAGGAAAAGGAAGCCCAAAGAGAGTAAACCAATTAGGCTGGTTTAATTTAATTTATTGGTTTGTAATTAGTCATTGAATTTAAACCAGAATAATAGCTTACGCCAAGAAATCTATTGGCATAAAATTAGGAATTAATTAGTTAGGAATTTATTGTTAGAATAAAGTAGTTAGGATATTCCTTTTTTGTAGGCATAATCTTGTTAGGGATTTATGCCTATAAAAAGACTTCCATCCCCTTTGAAAATAAACATCGAATTTTATAAACATAAACTTAAAGCATTTTTGCTTCCTTTTGCTTTCTCTGTCTAGCCTAAGAACATTGATCCTAATTCACTAAGGAGTAGAGTAATCTACTGTGAAATTCCATAGCTCTTTGCAGGGTGAACATGTGCTAGTGAAATCAAATCCATCATCATATACACTTAATTGGAAAGCTAGTAGACTCCAATCCATTCCCCAATCAATCCGCTGCCAAGAGAAGTGCTAGTAGCCTTCTCCTTAACCAGATCACCTTCCTTCAAGACGATCCTTTGGTTTTAAAACAACCAGGGCCGCACCATGTGCTATGGTCCCGGATGATTAAAACAGCTCTTGGAGGTAGAGGACTTGGAGATCATCTTCTGTTCAATGAAGCACCGCCTAGTCTTATTCAAAATGAAGATGTTGATGAACTTGTAGTAATGGATGAAAGGAAATGGCATCAGGAAGATCTTTATGTTTTATCTGTCCTCCAAAACTCCTTAGATGGACCAATCCATGAATCATACTCTCATTGTTAAACTTCAATTGAGCTGTGGGAAATTCTTAAGAAGGTGTATGGAAATACATCTAATTTGAGCAGAATCTTTCAAGTTAAACAAGCTATCAACAATCTAAACCAAGAAGACCCTGACTTCACCTCGCTCTTTGGAAAATTCAGCTCGTTGTGGGCAGAACTTGACATGCTGAGACCAATCTCATTTGATCCAGAAGTAATCAAAGAAAGACAAGAGCAAGACAAGGTGTTTAGCCTTCTCATGGTTCTAAGTCCTGCCTATAAAGACCTGATCAAACATATTCTAAGATCAGAAGGCTTCCCAATCTTGAAGATGTGTGCTCTCAAATACAAAAGGAATGTGGCTCTCAAGGATTATTTGGAGGAAAAGGAGAACTCCTTACGGCTCACAAAGGTCTCTACAAGCATGAAGAGGAACCAATCTCTGCCAACAAAGGATACTACAAGCCTCCAGAAGACAAGAAAAGCATGGTGTGTGATCATTGCAAAAGAAAAGGGCATACTAAAGACAAGTGCTGGATTCTTTATCCCCATTTAAAGCCCAACAAATGGAAAGATCCACCGAGAGCACACCTGACTCAAGAAGCCGAACAATATTACAAGAAGGGCCTTATTTATGAGAACATGAACTCTCAGGGAAACTCATACACTTCCACTTGCATTGGCAGTAGTAGTCATGGCAGTAGCAGTCAGGTGCAACCAGCTCATATGGTGCCTTACCAACCATCTCAATCAGAATATGTCAAGAAATCAGATCTTGAAGCTCTAATCAAAGCCTTAAAAGAAAACTCTGGTAAAGTTGTGGTTGGAAGTTCTTTACATGCTTCATTCAATGCCTTAGCTATGCCTAAACCGCTAATAGTTGATTCAGGTGCTTTTCACCACATGATAAGTGACTTGAACCTTATTAAGAACATAGAACCGGCAAGGGGGCATGTTTTAATTGCAAATGGAACTCATGTTCTAATAGAAGGAATAGGTAGTCTTACACTATTTTACAAAGAGTCTAGAGCATTTTATATGCCTTCATTCACTTCTAATATTTTGTCAGTAAAAAGGGTTACCACTGATTTGAATTGCTATGCTATCTTTGGACCTAATGAGTTTATGTTTCAGGATATTGAGACTCAAAGGATTATAGGGCAAGCCGGTACAAGGAATGATCTTTATGTTCTTGAAGACCTTACACCTAGTGTTCTTACTTCTCCAAGTTCTCTCGTTACTAGTTTTTCAAATTCCAATAATGCTAAGATGAATGGCAACTTGTGCATGCTAGGCTTGGTCATCCTCATCTTAAAGCTTTAGAAATGATGTTTCCTCGGATATCTTTTAGTAATGATTTGTGAAGCTTGTGTTCTTGGTAAACATTGTAGGTCTGTTTTCCCTAAGTCTCAAACTATTTATGAAAAATGTTTTGAACTTGTTCATTCTGATGTATGGACTGCTCCATGTGCCTCTAGGGAAAATCATAAATACTTTGTTAGCTTTATTGATGAAAAGTCTAAATATACTTGGGTTACCTTAATGCCATCAAAGGGTAGAGTTCTTGAAGCATTTATGAACTTTCATAAATATGTGACTAACCAATATAATGCTCAAGTTAAATGTCTTAGATCAGACAATGGTGGTGAATACACTAGCCAAGCTTTTAAGCACTATCTCGGCAAATATAAAATTGAACACTAGACTAGTTGCCCCTATACTCCTCAGCAGAATGGGGTCGCAGAAAGAAAGAACAGACGCCTAATGGAAGTGATTAGAGCAATGATGTTTCATATGAGGGTCCCTAAACATTTCTGGGGAGATGCCTTAGTAGCGGCTTGTTACCTGATAAACAGGATTCCAACCAAAAACCTTCATGACACTTCACCATTTGAGGTACTTACTAACACTAGACCTCATCTTGATCATCTAAGGGTGTTTGGTTGTGTGTGTTTTGTGCATATCCCAGGAGAGCAAAGGAATAAACTTGAAGCAACCAGCATAAAGGCTATGTTTCTTGGTTATTCACACACGCAAAAAGGGTACAAGTGTTACAATGCTGAAACAAATAGAGTGTTGGTGTCACGGGATGTCAAGTTTTTGGAGAGTCAAAGCTATTTTGAAGAAGGAACATGGGATTCTATCAAAGACATATCCTCTCATCCGTCTGCTCGTGCTGAAAACTTACGGAAAATCTTAGAAGACATTGGTATATCTACTGTTAGAATAGTGAGTGATTATGGATTGAAAGATAGATTATGAGAGTTTTAGTATAGAGACGAATGAAGAACATGATTTCTATTAGAGATTAAACTTCCTTGCTTACAATGAATACATAAGGAGCTTATTTATAGAAGATGTCATAAACCTAAAACAATCTACTTTAGGTGAAGTATATTCCCTATATTCCCTTTCGAGCTGGAGCCTCCTTTCCTCTTTTGTGCTGGCGTGAATGACTCATCACTAGAGTCCCTTCTAGAAACATTACATAGCCGTTACACTCCTTCCTTTGATTGATTGCTTCATTCCAACACTCCCCCTCAAGTTTAAACTATTGGAAATGGTTGAAACTTGGACATCAAGAGGATTCACCTCATTAAAAACCTTAGAGTGCAAAACCCAGTGGGAGAAAAACACTTTAAGGGAAAAAGAGTATGAATCCTTCTTGATAGGGAAGTTACTGGAATGGAAGAGTTGTGAGTCCAAGCTTTACATGGATGAACTCACAGACTCTTAAACTTGCTGCTTTAGTAAATATATCGGCCAACTGATCAGAGCTCTTTGTATAGCATGGTAAAATGATTCCTTTTTCCACAGTCTCCCTTACTTTGTGACAGTCTACCTCAATGTGCTTAGTCCGTTCATGGAAGATAGAGTTTGATGCAATGTGGATAGCCGCCTGATTATCACAACGCATTGTGATTGGCGTATTGTTCTCTATGTTGAAGTCTTTAAGTAATGCTTTCAGCCATATCCATTCAGTAGTGAGCTTTCTCATGGCCCGGTACTCAGCCTCAGCACTTGAACAGGATACAACCTTCTGCTTCTTGGTCTTCCATGTTACCAAGTTTCCTCCTATGAAGGTGCAATAGCCGGTTGTTGACTTCCTATCTTTCCTGTCTCCAGCCCAATCAGCATCACAGTAGCCAATGATCTCAGCATTTCCGTTCTTTCCCATCCAGATTCCTTGAGTATATGTCCCCTTTAGATATCTTAGAATGCGTTGAATCATCATCCAGTGACTCTTCTTAGGTGCTTGCATATGCTGGTTTACCTGATTCACAGCAAAACACATGTCAGATCTAGTAATTGTTAAGTATATCAGCTTACCAACTAGTCTTCTATAGAGCTTAGGATCTTCATATGTATCTTCATCTTGCTCCCCCTCAGGTTCAACTTTGTAGCCATCCTCCTGTGGGGTTTTAGCTGCCTTTGCTTCCATCATTCATGCACTAGTTAATAAGTCTCCAACATACTTTCTTTGTGAAATAAACAGTCCATCTTTAAACCTGCATACTTTAATGCCTAAGAAATATTTAAGTTCACCAAGGTCTTTAATTTCAAACATAGACTTAAGGTATTCTTTTGTTGAAGAGATTCCTACTTGTCATTCCCAGAGATGATAATATCATCTACATATATGAGAATGACAACTATACCTTCTTGGCTATGTAGGGTGAACAAGGTGTGATCGGATTCAGACCTCCTAAAACCTCTGTCTCTCAGAGTGACATTCAGCTTGTGATACCAAGCTCTAGGAGACTGCTTCAATCCATAGATTGCTTTTCTTAGTCTGAGAACTTTTCCTGGTGCAACTGAGTCTTCTAATCCTGGTGGAGGAGTCATATAAACTTCTTCCTCTAGTTCTCCTTCATTTTTGACATCCATTTGCCAAAGCTCCCATTCCAAGTTAGCAGCCAGAGAAAGAACAACCCTGATTGTATGCATCTTAGCCACTGGTGCGAATGTATCCCTATAGTCATCTCCATAGGTTTGAGTGAAGCCTCTTGCAACCAATCTAGCCTTGTGCCTTTCAATCTCTCCATTGCTTTTGTACTTAATAGTAAAGATCCATCTGGAGGTTACAGCTTTCTTTCCTTTGGGTAAGTCTGATTCATCCCATGTGTGATTCTTCTCCATTGCCCTTCGTTCATCTCCCACAGCATCTTTCCAGACTTTGATGTTCTTGGCTTCTTCATAACTTCTTGGAACAGATTCTTGATCTAGAGTTCCCATGAATGCTAGATGTTCTTGTGGGATGTGCACCAAGTTACAAACCGCTTGAGCAGGGTTGGCCATCGCATTGTTGTTGTAATACACCCTAGTGTTCTTCCAATTTGTCGGTGGAAACCTTTTCCTAGTGCTTCTCCTGAGCTCCAATGGTGCTGAGTTTTGAGGAGCAATGTTTTGAATGCCTTCTGAACTTGAACCGGTTTCTGAATCCCCCTCTGAGTTTCCCTGCGTATTGCTTGGTCCAACTTGGTTCTCAGCTGATTCTTTTGGTATATTGCCTGAACTAGCAGCTGAATCCTCTTGATAATGAGCATAATCTTGTTGCCTCCCCTCAGGATGAAGAGGATGAGTGGACGCAGGTTGCGGCATTGTTGGCATTGTTGGACCAGAGGATGATAAGTCAAGTCCAAGTCCTTCCAGGATCTTTCTTAAATTCTCGGCACGGTCAGAGGGATGAGAGGATATATCCTTGATAGACTCCCAAGTTCCATTCTCAAAGTAGCTTGTAGTCTCTAGGAACTTGACATCCCGGGAGATGAGAACACGGTTGGTCTCAGCATTGTAACACTTATAGCCCTTTTGCGTGGTTGAATATTCAAGAAACATAGCCTTTGCACTCTTAGCTTCTAATTTGTTTTGTTGTTCTCCTGGAATCAACACATAGAAAACACATCCAAAAACTCTAATATGATCAAGATGAGGTTTGTTCTTGGTAAGTACCTCAAATGGCGAAATATCAAGTAAGGCTTTGGTTGGAAGACGGTTGATCAGGTAACAAGCAGCAACCAAGGCATCTTCCCAAAAATGTTTAGGAAAATTCATATGAAACATCATGGCTCTGGTGACTTCCATCAAGTGCCTATTCTTCCTCTCAGCAACACCATTTTGTTGAGGAGTATAAGGGCAGCTTGTTTGGTGTTCAATGCCATTTTTGTTGAGGTAATGTTTGAAGGCTTAACTAGTATACTCCCCACCATTATCTGATCTGAGACACTTAACCTTTGCATCATATTGGTTATTCACATATTTGTTAAAATTCATGAAAGCCTCAAGAATTCTACCCTTAGATGGCATTAAGGTTACCCACGTGTATTTTGACTTCTCATCAATAAAACTAACAAAATATTTGTGATTATCTCTAGAAGAACATGGGGCTGTCCAAACATCAGAGTGAACTAGATCAAAGCAGTTTTCATACAAAGTTTTGGATTTAGGAAAAATAGACCTACAATGTTTTCCAAGGATACAAGCTTCACATAATTCATTATTAAAAGACATCCTAGGAAACATTATCTCTAAAACTTTAAGATGAGGATGACCAAGCCTAGCATGCCACAAATCACCATTCATCTTAGACTTATTGAAATTTGAAAAACAAGTAGATAGATGACTAAACGAGCTAGGAGATAGATCTTCCAGCACATATAGATCATTTCTTGTAACACCTTGTCCAAGAATCTCCTGAGTTTCAATATCCTGAAACACAAAGTCATTAGGCCCAAAGATTGCATGGCAATTTAAATCAGTTGTTGCTCTCTTGACTGATAAAAGATTAGAAGTGAATGAAGGCATATAAAAGGCTTTAGATTCCTTGTTGAATAATCTAAGATCATCTATTCCTTCTATTGGCACATTAGTTCCATTTGCTATCAAAACATTTCCTATGGCCGGTTCTACATTCTTAATCAAATTCAGATCACTGATCATATGGTGGGATGCCCCTGAGTCTACAATTAATGGTTTAGACTTAGTGAAGGCGTTAAAAGAGACATGTAAAGATCTACCAAGAACCACATTACCAGAGTTGTCTTTAAAGGCTTTGATAAACGCTTCAAGGTCGGATTTCCTGACATACTCTGACTGGACTGGTTTGATATGGTACCATATGAGCTGGCTGAACTTGAGAGCTACCAATGCAAGAAGAATTGAAAGAGCTTGCTGGTTGGTTGGAACTGGCTGGACCGTGAGCTAGTTGATAAGAGAAGTTTTTCTTGGGATAATGTCCTGTCTCCTGAGTGTAGTGGGCCCTTGGAATTTCCTTCCATTTGCTTGGCTTTAAGTGTGGGTGAAGAATCCAGCACTTATCTCTGGTATGGCCTTTCCTTTTACAATGGTCACACATCATGCTCTTCTTGTCCTCCGGTTTGTAGAAGCCTTTGTTTGCGGAGATAGGCTCTTCTTCTGTCTTGTAGGTGCTCTTATGGGCCGTGAGAAGGTCTCCTTTTCGTCCAAACAATCCATTTGATCCGCATTCTTTCTGTATTTGAGAGCACACATCTTCAAGGGATGGAAGCTTATCAGACCTCAAGATGTGTTTAATTAGATCATTGTATGCTGGACTCAGAATCATAAGGAGGCTGAAAACTTTATCCTGCTCACGCCTTTCTTTAATGACTTCAGGATCGAAAGACATAGGCCTGAGCATATCCAGTTCTGCCCATAACGAGCTAAACTTCCCAAAGAGAGAGGTGAAGTCTGGATCTTCTTGACTGAGATTGTTGATAGCTTGCTTGACTTGAAATCTTCTGCTAAGGTTGGTGGTGTTGCCATAAACCTTCTTAAGGATCTCCCACAGTTCCATTGAGGTTTCACAATGTGAGTAAGACTCTAGAATCAGGCCATCTAGAGAGTTTTGTAGAACTGAAAGAACATACAAGTCTTCTTGGTGCCACTTCCTTTCATCCGTGATTACCATTTCATCTCCATCTTCATTTTGGATTAGGCTAGGTGGTGCTTCATTAAAGAGAAGGTGATCTCCAAGGCCTCTGCCTCCTAGAGCAGTTTTGATCATCCGGGACCATAAAACATAGTTTAGGCCTTTTAGAATAACCGGCACAGCTATTTGGCGAGAGTTCTCCATTCTTCAAACTTCGAGGTCCGTACAGAAATGGCGGACAAGACTTGAGTTCCACGCTTTGTTTGAAAAGTATGAGTCTTAGTCAGGAAGTCTCCTATGTAGATGATACACGAGAGTGATGAAGCTTGGAGAGACTGAAAGGAGCTTCCTTTAGCTGGTTTAGAGCTTCTGCCTTGTGAGATTTTTGACTAGTACGGACACCTTTGAAACCCTCTTCCACAAATGCAACAAGGGGTGTTTGAAATGCCTTCTTTGTATCTTAAAACTTTAAATCGGCTGAAAAGTTTTAGGAACAGATGAAAAATGGATAGAAAGTCACTGTCTTTGAGTCTTTCTTTGAAGATGTACGGCCTCTGGTTTTTCGAACGGGTAGGAGGAAGATGAATACGTCTAGCTCAAAATGAAGCAAAGGCCACACCTTTTCTATGCCTCCTGTGTCCTGAACACCTAAGAAGAGGAATGAGACTTTCTGTGCTATGATAGAGCTAGAAAAACCTTAGGTCCGTGAGCTTTTAGGTGGGTGGAGACCGTACAACAATGGTGTGTAGACAGAAAAGAGAAATCCTAAGAAGATAAGCTACTTTGTCACAAGAGATACTCACACTTAGCCTTCCTTGTTAGAATTTGCGGAATTAAATAGATATAAGAGAGTTTACAAAAGAGTTTGGTTGGAGATTTTGGGTAGAATGAAGAACAAGAGAATAAACTAAGAGAATGAGAGAATGAGAGAATGAGAGAATAGAGAATTTGTGAAGGACGAGTATATTTCCTTGATTGATTTATGGTGAGCATACAATGTATTTATAGCCAAAGAGTAGAGAATAAGACCAAGGCACTTCACCACATGGTGAAAATGACAGCTCATAACAGCTAGAAATTCAAATTGGTTAAGCCAACATGTGACTCTTCCTTCCCTCTTCAAACCCACGCCTAGGAGAGCTTCTAGAAGGTGTCTTGGGCTTGTTTGGGCTTACTTAATTCAGGCCTTGTGCTGCACAAGTGTGGGCAGACCCTGGGCTTCACTCCTTGGGCTTCACTCCTTGGGCTTCACTTCATTATCTCAGCCTAATGCACAGACCTTGGACTTCTGATTTGGGCTTGGGCTGGACAGACATTAGCCCAAATTGTTTTGGGCTGGAAGGTCCTTTTGCAAGCCCATCTCTTGTCTTTATTTTTTCAGTCCAATACTCCCCCTCAAGCTTAGCATTAGGAGTTTGGTAATATGCTAATGCTGAGCTTGGACTTGGCTGACCTTGTCTTCTAGACTTTGGATTTGGTCTTGGCTCCTTTTACTTACTTCTGTCTAATACTCCCCCTCAAGCTTGATCATAAAGATCCAAGATCTAGCTTGGAACTTTGAAGAGCTCCCTCATTAAAAACCTTAGCATGGAAAACCCAGTGGGACAAAACCAAGCTAAGAGAAAAAGAGTGGAGCCTTCTTAGCCTAGGGATTGGCCAGTGGGTCTATGAATCTCAGGATCATCTTGATGGACTTCATAGACCCTGGATCATGGCCGCCATAAATGGCAAGTAAGAACTTCCTTCTTGCTTCACACTTTTCTTGAAGCTTCTTCTTATGACCAGCGCTTGTCTCCCTCTCTCTTCTGATCTTTAGTCATTTTGAGATTTGAACTGATCCGGCTTGGTACATAAGTACCTTGTTTGAACTTGGAATGATAAGGAGGAGTGATGACTTTAGCTTAATCATTTGAAAACTCCTCAATCCGCCTTTCTTGCCTCTTCTTTGGAGCTTTTGGTTTGATTTGTTGATACCACACTTGTGAACAATCTCCCTTAGCTCCTCTCTCTTCTTTGAGTTTGATTACTCATGCAACTTCATGGGCTGATTAATCATCTTTCTTGATGCAAACACTTATGCTTTGAGCTGATTCATCACCTTCCACCTACTTGTCCCTCCACTTGTGGGTTTTGACAGCATGATGGCCCTTGGTTCTAGTCTCAAGCTTGTGATGCACCTTGTAGTTTAGTTGTTGTTTCTTCAACCGCTTCTTTCTTTGATCTTTCTTTTCAGTATTCAATGTACTGACTTTCTTTATTTTGAAGCTTATCTAGTTCTTAGCAGCTTTTCCAGAGACTTATCAACACACACCACCAAGTCTTATGGATCCAATTGTACAGCTTTTTTAAAAAACACCAATGACTAAGATGATTCATCATCAGCGCCTTCTTGGTTGTAGTGAACTCATACTCATAAGATAACTTCTTCAAACACTTATGCAACTCCAAATGTACTTCTTTCAGGCATTGACTGATGTGGTCACTGGCTTTCTTTCGTTACTCCATTTCCATTGTGAGAATTATATTGTAGTATCAGTCACTCAGAACTCTGCTTTCTTGGCAGAACCTTGTGGCCACGCCTTTGAGTGCTCCTTGGTAGACTTTGAATTTGGTGCACCTTCAAGACAAATGCACTTCATTGGAGAGGTCTAATCTAATAGGCTTCATCTTCATGAAGTCTGAGAATACTAGACAATTTAGTAGCTTCACCAGTCTTGCAAATATCCGCCATCACCTTCTCTTTTGATCCCAACATTGTCTGCCTCTTCTTTCTCAGAGTTGGTCAGCCTTGTTCAAGGATGAAGACTTTGGCCTTCTCTGCTTCTTCAACTTCAAGTAAATTGTGCTGTGTTGGTCACGTCTTATAATTCCTTGTTGGTGCCATCTGATGGATGCTCATCTCACCCCTCCTCAAGCTTGACTCAGAGAATAAGAGTATGAGTCAAGTTTGGAAGGATGAGCATCAATGATCACTAATGATACTGGACCACCTTTCTTCAAAAATGCCTTCTTGTTTCCGTTAGCTATGCTCTCCAACTTCAGGAATATACATCATTTGATGTAGGCTCTGATAGGAGGAGGCTGCTTCCACCTTCAGGAATATACACTCTCTGGTGTAGGCTCTGATAGGTGGTGTCATTTCTTGTTGGCTTTTGTATTCCAAGCCAAATTGCCTCATGATTTTCACGGATTGACTGCCTTCTATGCAGCATAGGTGGCCTCCCATTTCTTCACTCAGGAATATACCCTTGAAGGATATACTCTGATGTGTAAGGTATTGGTAGAGTGCCATTCTTGCCAATATGTTCACTCCTTAGTCCTTCATGATTTGGTTTTGCTTTGTATGAATCCCTGCTTGCCATCTTTTCTGTGAGGCTCTCATGGTCTCCTTTACCTTAAACAAGTCATAAAGAAGAATAATTTTAAGTATGCCATGAGGAATATCAAAGTTATAAATGTGCAATTACGAGTTCATATAAAACAGTAGCAAAGATCAATTCAACTAAAGTAATGAATTTCAACACTTTAGATGAGATAGAATTTATGTGTATAGAGTGTGAGTAACTAGAGATTAGAGTATAAGTAACTAAGATTATAAGAGACTGATTGAGTATAAGCAGAATTAAGAGAATGAAACAGAGAATAAGAGGATCCCTTAAGGACTTTTGGATTTATCATGCTTCCTTATACTTTTGAGAGTAAAGGAAAAACATGGTTCACTTTCCTTAAGTGGTTTTGAAGAGGGCTTTTTGATTCATCTATGGTCATAAATGTCAAGCATAGTTCACCAAGGCTCACTTCCCTCTTTTAAACAATTCTAAATCAAAATTTTAATCAAAAATTGAAATAGATAATGATGTAGTGATAGCCTTTTGACAAAGGCTTTGATACTAAGCCTTTGTGCTTCTTCTTAGAGGCTGGTTTGAATAATTGAATTCTTCTGAAATTAGAGGCTCCCCCTCATGGATTGCTCTCCTTCATTGGTTCTTTTTTTTTTTTTTTTTTTTTTTTGGACTCCTTCTCACAGATTGTTTTTTTTTTTTTTTTTCAACATCACAAATGGTTGATATCTTTTCCTGCATAAGAAGACACATAAATGAAGACATCCACACACAAAATTCTTATGATTTCAAGGCTTACACTCACAAGAGTAAAGCAATAGAAACCGGATGTAGT
The DNA here is from genome assembly GCA_039880935.1 of Streptanthus diversifolius. Taxonomy (NCBI): domain Eukaryota; kingdom Viridiplantae; phylum Streptophyta; class Magnoliopsida; order Brassicales; family Brassicaceae; genus Streptanthus; species Streptanthus diversifolius. The sequence goes on from JAXGFM010000005.1 coordinate 5,252,975, forward strand.
ATGAATAAGTCACTATTCTATCTTCCTTAACGTTAAGGATTTGGATTTAGATACAACATAGTTTCTGATGCAATGCATACTACCATGGTTCTCTTTCCCAAATTTTGATTCATTATTACAAAATATTAATCACAAAGAAATCTTGGATTCATTATGACTTCTCATCTTAAACTCCAAGGAGTAAGATAGTCATAGTTCACATTTCTTTGATCATTTTAAGGTAAACTTTAACTTTTCTTCTCTTAAGGACTTTTGGATTCAGCAAGATCTTCTTTATTCTTATACTCATAAGAATAAAGAAGATCAAGGTTCTCTTTCCTTAAGTGAAACTTCTTACCCTTAAGGACTTTTGGATTCATCATGCTTCCTTTAACTCATGAGAGTGAAGGAGACCATGGTTCACTTCCCTTAAGTGGTTTCAAGAGTTCTTATGGACAGAGTTTTACTCTGTTTTCTTGACTCTTGTGGTTGCTGTAACAGCCAAGATCATCCAAGAATCAACAAGTGATTGGTGCTTTAGTGGCTGGAGCATTTTCGAATTCTTTCCCTCTCTCAAGCTTTGTCTAGAGACATCAACTAGATTAGGGACAAAGCTCACACACCATTAAAGTGGAGGAGAGAAGAATTGATTTAATCAAACTTCAATGGACTTAGATGTTTCACATTTCACAAGAAGGGAAACATTGTCCAAGGTTTTAAAACAACATAAACCACAAGTCTAAACAACAACATCAATGAACTTAAATGTCTCTCATTTTATAAGAAAGGAGGCAAGTCCAAGGTTTTAAAAGAACTTGTTGTTCGTTATCCAAAGAGTTCTAAACATATATGGCTTGAAGTGTCTAACATTCTCAAAGGAAATGCACTAATACCCAATAATTCAAGTTTATTGTCAAATGGATAATAGAAAAATGTTTTTTTTTTTAAATTTAAAAATTAAAGACAAGAATTTTAAAATCCAAAAAATGTGACTTAGAGTTTGGAATGTGGTTTAGGGAGAAGAAGAGAAGAGAATAAGAAACCTAACCCTTCTCTAAGTGTCTTATATCCAAAAGGATGCACTTTAGAGACCAATGGGTAAATAATAAAGACAACCACTCTCTTCTTTCTCTCCCTTGTAATTTTTCATTACTACCACCATTCGTTCCTCTTTATTGTCACTTATTCAACCAAGGTTCATGAGAACAATGGAATAACACAAAGAAACCCATGGGTATTTGCTTTTACCCACTGGTCAAAAAACAAAAATTCAAAATTCAAATCTATTATCCACTGGATAAAGCTATAATCCAGCGGTTACAAGAAAACGGCTGAGAATTCTGAAAAACGGTTTCTTGGAGATGAAAGATGAGAGATTGAATTGAAGAATGTTATGAACAATTCTCAAGAAATAAAAGATCATAATCTCTCACAACTCAGCACCATTAGGTTTTGAGGATTATTCAATCTCAGAGTGAGTAGATTATAAAGATTTATTGCAAGAGTAGGAAATGAATTTGCTTGATTCAAAACCTTGCTCTGATACCATGTTAGAATTTGCGGAATTAAATAGATATAAGAGAGTTTACAAAAGAGTTTGGTTGGAGATTTTGGGTAGAATGAAGAACAAGAGAATAAACTAAGAGAATGAGAGAATGGAGAATTTGTGAAGGACGAATATATTTCCTTGATTGATTTATGGTAAGCATACAATGTATTTATAGCCAAAGAGTAGAGAATAAGACCAAGGCACTTCACCACATGGTGAAAATGACAGCTCATAACAGCTAGAAATTCAAATTGGTTAAGCCAACATGTGACTCTTCCTTCCCTCTTCAAACCCACGCCTAGGAGAGCTTCTAAAAGGTGTCTTGGGCTTGTTTGGGCTTACTTAATTCAGGCCTTGTGCTGCACAAGTGTGGGCAGACCCTGGGCTTCACTCCTTGGGCTTCACTTCATTATCTCAGCCTAATGCACAGACCTTGGACTTCTGATTTGGGCTTGGGCTGGACAGACATTAGCCCAACTTGTTTTGGGCTGGAAGGTCCTTTTGCAAGCCCATCTCTTGTCTTTATTTTTTCAGTCCAATATTCCTCAACTCATCACCCATGGTTTTGAGGATCTTAAATCTCAGAGAGGATAAACTAAGGCATGTTTATCCCAAGGAAAGCGCTTGAATCTTAGGAGAAAGAAGAGATTTGCGGAATCTAAAGAGAGTTTGTGAGCAAATGCTCTGATACCAGGTTAGAATAGTGAGTGATTATGGATTGAAAGATAGATTATGAGAGTTTTAGTCTAGAGACGAATGAAGAACATGATTTCTATTAGAGATTAAACTTCCTTGCTTACAATGAATACATAAGGAGCTTATTTATAGAAGATGTCATAAACCTAAAACAATCTACTTTAGGTGAAGTATATTCCCGATATTCCCTTTCGAGCTGGAGCCTCCTTTCCTCTTTTGTGCTGGCGTGAATGACTCATCACTAGAGGCCCTTCTAGAAACATTACATAGCCGTTACACTCCTTCCTTTGATAGATTACTTCATTCCAACACAGACATCCACCCTCTTAATCCTCTTAATCCTGGGGGGAGAGCACCAAATCATGATCATGATCAAGGGGATTCAGAGGCTGGACCAAGTACTATTCCAAGAGAGTCTGATTCAGAAGAAACTAGCTCAAGAAGAGAAACAAGGGAAGTTGAATCTGTAAGCAATCAAGAAGGATCAGAAACGGCTGACCCTAGAAGAAACCATGAAATGTCGAATGTAGAAAGTGTTGAAGCACCACCTCCTCTGGAACTAGAGTTTACTTCAACAACAATGCTGAAGCTCATCCAGCTCAAGCGGTGTGTAACATGGTCCATGTTCCACAAGATTATCAAGCGTTTATTGGAAGTCTCGATCATAAAGTTATTCCAATGAGTTATGATGAAGCCAGGGAAATCAAAGTCTGGAGAGATGCTGTAGGAGAAGAACGAGGGGCAATGGAGAAGAAACATACATGGGAAGAATCAGACCTGCCAAAAGTGAAGAAAGCTGTGAGCTCAAGATGGATTTTCACCATTAATTATAAAAGTAATGGGGAAATTGAAAGGCATAAGGCAAGACTGGTGGCAAGAGAATTTACACAAACCTATGGAGATGACTACAGAGACACATTTGCTCCTGTAGCCAAGATGCATACAATTAGAGTTGTTCTTTCCCTTGCTGCAAATTTGGAATGGGAATTGTGGCAGATGGATGTCAAGAACGTATTCCTTCAAGGAGAACTAGAGGAAGAAGTCTATATGACTCCTCCACCAGGGCTGGAAAATTCAGTAGCACCAGGGAAAGTCTTAAGGCTAAGGAAAGCAATTTATGGTTTGAAATAATCTCCTAGAGCCTGGTATCACAAGTTGAGTGTGACACTAAGAGATAAAGGATTTAGGAAATCTGAGGCCGATCATACTCTATTCACTCTTCAAAGCCAAAGAGGTATAGTTGTCATTCTCATCTATGTAGATGATATTATCATCTCTGGGAATGACAAGGAAGGTATCTCTTCTACAAAAGATTATCTTAAGACTATGTTTGAGATTAAAGACCTTGGGATTTGAAGTATGCAGGTTTAGAGATGGATTGTTTATTTCACAAAGAAAGTATGTGCTAGACCTACTAACCAATGCAGGAATGATGGAAGCAAAGGCAGCTAAAACTCCTCTGGAAGACGGCTACAAAGTTGAAACTAAGGGGGAGGAAGAAGAGGATACATTTGAAGATCCCAAACTCTACAGGAGACTAGTAGGTAAGCTAATATATTTAACAATCACTAGACCTGATCTATGTTTTTCTGCGAATCAGGTAAGCCAACACATGCAAGCTCCTAAGAAATGCCACTGGATGATGATTCAACGGATTCTGAAGTACCTAAGAGGAACACACACAAAAGGAATCTGGATGGGAAAGAATGGAAATGCTGAGATAGTTGGTTACTGTGATGCTGATTGGGCTGGAGATAGGAAGGATAGAAGATCAACCACTGGATATTGCACCTTCATAGGTGGAAACTTGGTAACTTGGAAGACAAAGAAGCAGAAGGTTGTATCTTGTTCAAGTGCTGAAGCTGAATATAGGGCAATGAGAAAGCTGACTACAAAGTGTATATGGCTGAAGGCGTTTCTTAAGGACTTAAATATTGAGAGCAAGTCACCAATCACATTGCATTGTGATAATCAGGCAGCAATACATATTGCATCTAATTCTGTTTTTCATGAGAGGACCAAGCACATCGAGATAGATTGTCACAAAGTAAGAGAGGCTGTTGAAAACGAAGTCATTCTTCCATGCTACACCAAGAGTTCTGATCAGTTGGCTGATATATTCACAAAGGCAGCCAGTTCTAAAGTATGTGAGTTCATTTATTCAAAGCTTGGACTCACAGCTCTTCCATTTCAGTAACTCACTTATCAAGAAGGATTCATACTCTTTTTTCCTTAGAATGTTTTTATCCCACTGGGTTTTGCATTCTAAGGTTTTTATTGACGTGAATCCTCTTGATGTCCAAGTTCTAACCATTTACCATGGTCTGAACTTGAGGGGGAGTGTTGAAATGAAGAAACATTATAAGGAAAATGGATGGAGTTCGCATTTGGCGGGTTGGTGAGTCAAGGCATTTCAAGGGGAGCCTCCTAACGGCTATGATAGTCTTCTAGAAGCTAAGGGGCGACTCCTTTAGGATGACTCACTCCTGCCAGCACAAAAGCAATTACCAGCTCATTGTTATCCTTAGTGTTTCTAGGTTTATCTTCTAGTATAAATAGAAACTGTATGCTACCATTGTAATAACCAACTTGAATCTTAATAAAATCGTTTTCTATTATCTCTTACACTATCTCTTAATCTCTTTAAAATTTACAAGGAAATGTTGTCATTGCAAATGAACCAAAATTCCAATCAAAGGTATACGTAGTCTAAGATTGTTTGAGAAAGATAGTAAAGCATTTTATATGCCATCATTTACATCTAATTTGGTTTCTGTGAAAAGAGCTACAACTGATTTAAATTGTAATGTGATCTTTAGTCCTAATGAGTGTTGTTTTCAGGATATTGACACAAAGAGGGTGCTTGGTAGAGGCGGCACTAAGGATGATCTTTATATTCTGAACTACCTATCTTCTAGTGTAGTATCTTGTTTGTCTAGTAGTAATGAATTGAATGATGGATCATTGTGGCATGCTAGATTAGGCCATCCTCATTTTAAAGCTCTTGAACTCATGTTTCCAAGAATTTCTTTTAATCAAAATGAATGTGAAGCTTGTATTCTTGGTAAACACTGCAACACTGTTTTTCCTAGTTCATCTACTACTTATGACCATTGATTTGATCTAATTCACTCTGATGTTTGGACAGCTCCTTGTGTTTCTAGAGAACAACAAAAATATTTTGTTACATTCATAGATGAGAAATCTAAATATACATGGATTACTTTACTTCCTTCTAAAGATAGAGTTCTAGAGGCTTTCATTAACTTTCATTCTTATGTTACTAACCAATATAATGCAAAGATGAAAGTTTTTAGGACTGATAATGGAAGAGAATACACGAGCAAGACTTTCAGAGATTATCTTCTCAAATATGGAATTATTCACTAAACCAGTTGTCCATACACACCTGAGCAGAATGGAGTGGCTGAGCGCAAGAATCGTCACCTTATGGAAGTGGCCAGGTCCATGATGTTTCATAGGAATGTGCCCAAGATATTTTGGGGAGATGCAGTTCTTACAGCCTGTTACCTGATTAATAGAATACCTACTAAAGTTCTTCATGACATTTCACCATTTGAGGTACTGAATAATACTAAACCACACCTTGATCATTTAAAAATATTTGGTTGTGTTTTGTTATGTTCTAGTACCAGGGAGTAAAAGGAACAAGTTGGATGAAAAGAGTACTAAAGCAGTCTTTATAGGCTATTCCTCTACCCAAAAAGGTTATAAATGCTATGATTCGGAGTCACAAAGAGTATTAGTTTCAAGGGATGTTAAATTTTTAGAAAATAAGTCTTATTATACTGATGGTACTTGGGAAACTATACAAGATATCACTAAGTCTAGTATTGATCATAATGCTTATCTTAAAAAGTTGATAGAAAGCTTTGATATTTCTAGGCAGCCAGCACTAAGGCCGGTCCATGTTCTGGAATCCTGTCAACATGATCCAGAGATACATAGGCATGAATCGGATTCTTATGTGAATGTCCCAGCAACCAGTGATCATGGACACACAACTAGTGATCAAGGTTTGGGAGGAATTGAGCATGGTCAGGTACTGGGCAGACAAGGTCCTCATTGTGAAGAAGGGACCCTTAATAATCAGGGGGAGTATTTACCTGGCTCATCATCGAACTTGAATCTTAGTCATGATCGTGAGGGGGAGAGTCCGAAGATTTCAGATCAAGATCATGACTATATCCAAGACCTACAAGGAATAGAAGCTGAGGATGATCATGGGGTAGCTGTTGTTGAATCACCTCAAGTACTAAGAAGAAGTACAAGGATAAGAAGAGATCCAGCCAACTGGATTAATACTAGGGTTTACTACAATGCTAATTCAGTGGAGCATCCTATACAAGCGACTTGTTCTTTTGCTCATTTTCCAGAAGAACATCAGGTATTCATAAGTTCTTTGGATCAAAATCAGATTCCTAACACATATGAGGAAGCTATGAAATTAAAGGTATGAAGAGATGCTGTCCAAGATGAAAAGGAAGCAATGATAAGAAATCATACTTGGGATGAATCATATCTACCCAAAGGTAAGAAAGCAGTAAGTTCAAAATGAGTTTTCACCATTAAATACAAAAGTAACGGTGAGATTGAAAGGTATAAGGCTAGATTAGTTGCTAGAGGATTCACTCAAACATATGAGACACATTTGCGCCTGTTGCTAAACTCCATACGGTTAGAATTGTTCTTTCTCTGGCTACTAATCTAGATTGGGAGTTGTGGCAGATGGATGTAAAGAATGCCTTTCTTCAAGGAGAATTAGAAGAAGAGGTATACATGAGACCACCTCTTGGATTAGAAGACTTAGTAAATGGTGGTAATGTTTTGAGATTAAGAAAGGTCATCTATGGATTGAAACAATCTCCTAGAGCTTGGTATCATAAACTTAGCATGACATTGAGGGATAAAGGTTTTAGAAGGTCTGAAGTTGATCATGTTGGTTTTGCGGAAGTAAGAGGAGAGATTAGGTGAGTTTCATGGTGAAGCTCGACAAGAAGAATGAGGAAGAAGACAGGAAGAATAAAGTGAAGAGTTTATTGCTAAAAGTGTATTTACAACAATGTGGGAAGTGGCCTTTAAATAGGCTGAGCTACACATGACAGGATTCAAATAGGAAAGGGACGTGGTGGCTTGTCCAAGGAGAGAAAGCGACCCCTCATAAACGGCTAGCACCACCCGTGACTTCTCCTTGCAGCCTCACTTCTTTCTAGAAGGTCTTCTTGTTGTCACAACACTTCTTGACATTATTAATGGGCTTGGAACTCATTTAGACTAGGCCAAAGTGGGCTGCACAGGTTTGGACAATACTTGGACCAAGCCTTTAACGAGCCGTGATACCCAAGTGTGTGTGCCGTGCTCTATACTCCCCCTCAAGCTTAGCATTGGAGAGGCTAAGCTTGGAAATCCATAAGGCACCACCTCATTAAAAACCTCATCATAGAAAAACCACTTTGGGAGAAAAACTATGATGAGGGAAAAAGAGTATGATGTTTATGGATTAGGGAAGGCTAGATCACGGCTGTGGAAGATCAATCAGCCCAAGCTTGCTATATATGTGAGAGCAAACTTTGGAGCTGGCAGTCTTGGTGAAGATATCAGCCAATTGGTCTTCACTCTTTGTGTAACAAGGAAGGATCACTCCTTCTTCAATCTTTTCCCTGACTTTGTGGCAGTCCACCTCTATGTGCTTGGTTCTCTCATGGAAGACTGAGTTGGTTGAAATGTGGATGGCTGCTTGGTTGTCACAGTGCATAGTAATTGAAGTATCCTGATCAATGTTTAGATCCTTGAGGAGTGCCTTCAGCCATGTCAATTCATTTGTTAACTTCCTCATTGCACGGTATTCTGCTTCAGCTATTGAGCATGCCACCACTTTCTGCTTCTTGGTCTTCCAAGTGACCAAGTTGCCTCCTATGAAGGTACAATATCCGGTTGTGGACTTCCTATCAGCTCTATCTCCAGCCCAGTCTGCGTCACAGTACCCCACAATCTCTGTGTCCTGGTTCTTGCCCATCCAAATGCCGCGGTCTAAGCTTCCTTTAAGCTACTGCAAGATCCTCTCAACCATGTTCCAGTCATGCTTTGTAGGAGTCTTCATGTGCTGACTGACCTGATTCACAGCAAAACATAGATCAGGTCTGGTGATAGTAAGGTATATTAACTTACCCACAAGCCGTCTGTATTGTGCAACATCTTCATAGAGTTCAGCTGCATTCTCCCCCTCTCGAATGACCTCGTAGTCATCTGCTACAGGTGACTTGGCTGGTTTGGCATCTAGGTAACCTGTCTCAGTTAGAAGGTCAGTAATGTATTTTCTTTGGGAAAGAAAAAGGCCTGTCAAGGAGCGGCATACTTCAATCCCAAGAAAATATTTTAGTTCCCCTAAGTCTTTGATATCAAAGGTGGATTTGAGAAAGGATTTAGTATGTTGAATACCAACCTGGTTGTCCCCGGAGATGATAAGATCATCTACATAGATGAGGAAAACAACTATACCTTGGTCATTTTGAAGGGTGAACAATGTGTGGTCAGCCTCTGATCGTCTGAAGCCATGATCCCTAAGGGTAAAGCTAAGCTTGTGATACCAAGCCCTGGGAGACTGTTTAAGGCCATAAATGGCTTTTCTCAACCGAAGAACCTTGCCTGGTGCAACAATGTTATCAAGGCCAGGCGGTGGTGTCATATAAACCTCATCTTCAAGCTCCCCCTGAAGGAAAGCATTCCGGACGTCCATTTGCCACAAATCCCATGATAAATTGGTAGCTAGGGAGAGGACAACTCTCACTGTTGGGAGCTTAGCTACCGGGGCAAATGTGTCACCATAGTCCTGGCCGTATGTTTGGGTGAACCCTCGAGCGACCAGTCTTGCCTTATAGCGTTCAATATCTCCATTACTCTGGTACTTGATGGTGAACACCGACTTGGAGCTGACCGCACGTTTGCCCTTAGGTAGAATGGCTTCGTCCCATGTGTGGTTTCGTTCCATGGCCCCTACTTCATCAGCAACAGCATCTCGCCAAACCTTCAGTTGCTTAGCTTCCTCATAGGACGAAGGAATGGTGTCTTTCTCAATTTTGCCAAGGAAGGCCTGATGATCAGATGGGGCAAGGGCAAGAGAGCATGTGGCCTGAACTGGATGGGCCACGGCATGAGCATTGTAGTACACCCTGGTGTTGATCCAGTTGGATGGATCCCTTCTTAGTCGCGTACTTCGCCTAAGAACTGGTGGACCGACTTCTTCATCTGCCACCACGGTCTGACCTGATCTAGAAGATGAGCTTTTTGTTTGTGAAGGGTCCGGGTGAGTCACGACATGTGGAGTTGGTGGACCGGAAGTCCATTCATGACTAGGAACCGCAGGAGTGTGGTCTGATGGAGGTGAAGGCTGCGGTTGTGTCCTGATGGTGGGGTTGATCTATAATGATCCAGGTGATCTAGGAGGAACCGGAGGTGATGAGCTTGAACTTGGACAGAGCAACCAAGAAACAAGCCCTCACATCCATGATCAATTTGAACCTGAGGAGAAACAACAAGAACAAGAAGAAGAACAGACAGAACAGGCGGCCCAAAAAGACAATCCAGTGGTTTTTAGAAGGAGTCAAAGAGTGAGGCAACCAGCTTCAAATTGGATGAACACAAGAGTATACGACAATGCCCAAGCAGTAGCTCATTTAACTCAAGCAGTTTGCTCCCTAGCTCATATTCCCTTAGAACATCAAGCATTTGCAGCAGTCCTCAACCAAGAACATATACCAAGAAACTATGAGGAAGCAAAGGAGCTTAAGGTGTGGAGAGATGCAGTTAAGGCTGAATGCAATGCCATGGACATCAACCACACTTGGGATGAGGCCGACTTACCTAAGGACAAGAGGACAGTGAGCTCCAGATGGATCTTTACCATTAAATACAAAAGCAATGAAGAGATAGAAAGATACAAGGCAAGACTAGTTGCAAGAGGTTTCACTCAGACCTATGGAGAAGACTACAATGACACCTTTGCACCAGTAGCCAAATTACACACTGTAAGGGTTCTTCTCTCTTTAGCTACTAACCTTGATTGGGAGTTATGGCAGATGGATGTCAAGAATGCCTTCCTACGAGGAGAACTAGAAGATGAAGTATATATGACACCTCCACCAGGCCTTGAAGATACGGTGACTCCAGGTAAGGTTCTAAGGCTGAGAAAAGCTATCTGTGGCATTAAACAGTCACCAAGAGCTTGGTACCATAAGCTAAGTATCACACTTAGAGATAGGGGCTTTAGGAAGTCTGAGGCAGATCATACCCTCTTCACACTCCAAAGTCAAACAGGTATTGTAGTCATTCTCATTTATGTAGATGATATAATCATCTCAGGGAATGACAAGGTAGGAATTCAATCCACTAAGGTTTATCTTAAATCTATGTTTGATATAAAAGACTTGGGTGAACTAAAGTACTTCCTCGGGATAGAAGTATGCCAAACACAAGAAGGCCTCTTCTTATCACAAAGGAAGTACACACTTGATCTTCTAGTTGATGCAGGTAGATTAGAAGCTAAACCAGCGAAGACTCACCTAGAAGAAGGGTACAAGGTGGAACGTGAGGGGGAGCTTGGAGATGAGATGTTTGGAGACACCAAACTCTATAGGAAGATGGTTGGTAAGCTAATTTATCTAACCATTACTAGACCTGACTTGTGCTATGCTGTGAATCAGGTCAGTCAACATATGCAAGGCCCAAAGGTGCATCACTGGAACATGGTGGACCGGATCTTAAGATACCTAAAAGGGAAACACGACCAAGGCATATGGATGGGGCGCAACGGAAGCTCTGAAATTGTGGGCTACTGTGATGCTGATTGGGCTAAGAAACAGGAATGATAGGAGATCAACTACCGGTTATTGCACATTCATTGGAGGCAACCTATTTACTTGGAAAACAAAGAAGCAGAAGATGGTCTCTTGTTCAAGTGCTGAAGCTGAATACCGAGCCATGAGTAAGCTCACCACAGAACTTACCTTGCTCAAGAATCTGCTCAAGGATCTAAACATAGAAGTCACAACACCAATCACCATGCACTGTGACAACCAAGCTGCTATACATATAATATCCAACAATGTGTTTCATGAGAGAACCAAGCACATTGAAGTAGACTGCCACAAAGTGAGACAAGTAGTGAAGCAAGGAATTGTTCTACCATGTTAAACAAGGAGCTCGGATCAACTTGCAGATATATTCATCAAATCCGCAAGTTTAAAGGTATGTGAGTCCATATTTCCAAAACATGGACTCATAAACCTTCCCAACCAGGGAATCCTCTAGCCAAAAGATTCATACTCTTTTTCCCTTAAGATGTTTTTGTCCCAAAGAGTTTTGCATCTTAAGGTTTTTAATGAGGTGAGTCTTTATGGTTCCAAGCTTAACCATTTATCATGGTTGAGCTTGAGGGGGAGTATTAAACTACACACGACAGCAAGGAGAATGCCTAACTAACTTAGGCTTGGAGCTAGAATACTTAAGGAAGCCCAAGCCCAACCAGAAGACTTCTAGAAGAAAGATACAGGCGGCTGGGAAACTTTAATGGCCTTGGATGTCGATTAATCAAGTTTGAAAAGGAAGTTAATTGCTTCCTCTTTTAGATTTAGGCAACAAATAGTTTATGGAAAGTAAATATGTGAGCCTAATTAATGTAATTAATGTATTTATTGTAACTTAGGCTATAAATACTCTAACATATGTAACTAATCTGTCAAGGAAATACAATCATCCTTCTCTATTCTCTAAAAGCAGCCGCCAGCTCTCTATCTCTCTCTTGTCACGAAATTCTCTTAGTCTTCCATACTTGTGTTCTTCATCTTACTCAGAAACTCGCTATTCTTCCACATACTAATCCGCATATTCTTTCAAGGACAAGAGGACAGTGAGCTCCAGATGGATTTTTACCATTAAATACAAAATCAATGGAGAGATAGAAAGATACAAGGCAAGACTAGTGACAATAGGTTTCACTCAGACCTACGTAAAAGACTACAATGACACCTTTGCACCAGTAGCCAAATTACACACTGTAAGGGTTCTTCTCTCTGTTAGATTAAAGGAAGTTTTAGAATAGCAAATCAAAAAGAGTGTTTAGGTTTTAGGCGTATATTAAGAGTGATAAACACAATTCATGTAATCACCTATAAATACCCCTTGAACTCCTCACTTAGAAAATATATACATTCATTCTCTTCAATTCTTAAAAAAACTCTCTCTTTTTATACAATTCGATTTCATTTTTCATTCTTCAATAATCATTCTCTTATATCTTTAGTTTTCACATGGTATCAGAGCAGGTTTCCTGCAAATCATTCGATCTTTGTTCAATAGTTCATCGCAACCTTTGAAACAAACCAAGCCGTGAGGTCCTTCGATCATCAATCTTGTTTTTTCAAAAGTTTTGATCATCTTTTGCAATCTTCTTTCTCAAGGATCATTCTCCGGTGAACTCTGATCATAACCCCGGTGGAATCACGCAATTTGGTCAACAGAATCAAAAGTTATCAACCTTTTTCCCGTACGATGTCGCGATCGTCTCCTCCGTGGGTTCTTCGTCTTGCAACTACTAAATCTCATTCAAATCTTCAAAAATTCAGAACAGGATTATTCTCCGGTGAATTCTGATCATATCCCAGGTGGAATCACGAAATTTGGTTGACAGAATCAAAAGTTATCAACTTTTGTTCCCAACGGTGTCGCGATCGACTCCATCGCATGTTCTTCATCTTGTAACGGCCTTATCTCTTTCAATTCTTCATCAAATTACGCGATTCTAAAGCCTATCATCAAGTATAAAGGATCTAATTGTTGTTTCGGCAGGTCCATTTCATCCTTGTGCAATATTCATAACCTTTTCTTTCAATCTTCCTCAAGGAGTTTGCTTTCGGCCTTCTTGGGTTCCTTGTGATAAATTTGACGCTCTCTTTAGTTTCTTTCAATTCTTGAAAGATTCAAAGTTAGATAAATCCTTGTAGTGCATCGCAGAAAGTTTTATCTAAATCAGAAAGATTCTTGAAGAAGAGGTTTCTTGTGAAAGAATCAATTTTTTCAAATCTTGAAATTGGCGGGAATTTCAATTCTTAAATTGGTTAAGCGGTTGTATTCAGTTTGGTAATCTGGATCATCTTTATCTGTCAAGTAGGAGGCTGTGTTAATTGTTTGCTAGTGACTTGTAAGTCGGTTAGGATAGTTGTTGATCCTGTTATACTTGTCTTCAAGCGCGTGTGACTCCCTTGTACTCGGTTGTGTAGTACTTTTCTTTTGGCGAGTATTTGGTCGGGTTGGTCTCGTCTTTGAAGTATTCAGAAACTTAGTCCATAATATAGATCATCTTAATTCCTCCTTAAGGTGACTTTAATGGATTAGGGAAATACTTGCAAGTCACGTATTCTAATCATCCTGTTTGTGCAATGTTTTTCCTGTTGCAGCGAGTGTTTGATGGGATTAGTTGCTTCAATTTGGTTCTCTTGCAGCTATCTGGTGCAGTCCTGGTTGTTTAAAACCAAAGGATCGTCTTGAAGGAAGGTGATCTGGTTAAGGAGAAGGCTACTAGCACTTCTCTTGGCAGTGGATTGGTTGGAGGATGGATTGGAGGCTACTAGCTCTCCAATTAGGTGTGTATGACGATGGACTTGATTCCACTAGCACAGGATCACCCTGTATAGAGCTATGGAATTTCACAGCAGATTACTCTACTTTTAAGTGAATGAGGGATCAATGTTCTTAGGCTGAACAGAGAAAACAAGAAGCAAAAAGTACTTTGAAATATTTATAAAATTCGATGTTTTTTTTCTACAGGGGGTGAATGCCTTTTTAAAGGGAGAAAATCCTAACAAAAATTATTCCACAAAAGGAATATTCTAATTACTCTAACAATAAAATCCAAACTAACTCCTATGTCTTTACCAATCGAATTTTATTATCCTAATCTAATAACTTGGTTTAAATTAAATGATTTATTTAAAAACCAATAAATTAAACCAATTGGTTGGTTTAATTTTAGGCTCTCGTTTCCCTTCCAATTCGATTGTAAGTAAGGCATGAAGGGCCTTTCGTTGGGCTTTGCTCTTTGATCTTGTTAATGGTCCAAATCATTGTTTTTCTTGGACCTGGACTTGGGTTTGATCTCTTGACCTTGTTATTGGGCCAAGTCCCAATGCATTGTCTTCTTGGGCTTGGACTTGGGTTGTACTCCTTGATCTTGTTATTGGGCCAAGTCCTAATTCATGGTCTTCTTGGGCTTGTACTTGATCGGGTCGAGATGCATTCCAGTCGGGTCGAAGATCGGACCGGGTTGGTCGAGGGTTGGGCCGGCCTTTTGTTTGGTCGTCGAATTGGTCAGGTTGAGGAAGTGTCGTCGTTCCGGGTCGAGGGTTATGTTCAGGTCCGGGTTTGATGCCGTGAAATGCGGATGGGCCGCGCTTGAGGCCGTGGTACGCGGACGGGCCGGGCACTTCTGGGTCGAGGCCGGGGTCGAGGCCACATCTTGCGCCGGGCTTTACGGACGGGCCGTGTTCTTCGGGTTCATGGCCGTGGTCGAAGCAACGTCTTGCACCGGGTTTTGCGGATGGGCCGGGTTCTTTGGGGTTAAGGCCGGGGTCGACTGATTCAGTCCGGTCGTTCCTCTCCTCTTCACTTTGGCAGCTTTCTTCTTCCTCAGTTGAATCTAAGTCCTCTGATGTCGCAAGGAGATCTTGCTCGTTCCAGGTCGCACCACTATCTGTGGGGTTTGCTTCAAAGGTTTTACTATGGGGTTTCAGAAGCAATTGGTTATGGCTCCAATTATTCTCAAAGGGGCAAATTATCTTCTTTGGACCAGGACAATGAAGACGACTTTGTGTAGTAGAGGTTTATGGTCGCACATTCTTCTTGGTAGAACTCCAAGTGTTGGCATAGAAGGAGAAGTTCTGGAGGATCAGGCAGCTCAGACTGAGGAAGAAGGGAAATGGTGCCAAGAAGATCAGATGGTTCTCTCCATCTTACAAAATTCTCTTGAAAAGTCCCTATTAGAAGCCTATTTCTATTGTGAGAATGCAAAGGACTTATGGGATACTCTTCAAAATGTCTATGGTAACACCTCAAATCTCATGAGGATCTTTGAAGTCAAGAAGTCTCTAAATGAACTAAGACAGGATGAGGTTGAATTTACCAAGCACTTTGGAGTTTTTAGAGCACTTTGGGCAGAGTTGGAGATGTTAAGGCTGGTTACTAATGATCCAATGATTCTTCATGAGAGAAGAGAACAAGACAAAGTCTTTGGGCTCTTGATGACTTTAAACTCTAGCTATGCCGACTTGATTAAACACCTTTTGCGTGAAGATAAGTTGCAAAGCTTGGAAGATATATGTGCAAAGGTCCATAACGAACATGGCTCTCACGGTTTGTTTGGGAGCAAAGGGGACTTAGTAACTGCAAACAAGAGCTTCTTCACAGGTGATGACAAGCGAAATGCGGTATGTGCTCATTGCAAAAGAAAGGGTCATCATAAGGATCAGTGTTGGACTCTTCACCCACATCTGAAACCTGCTTCTATTCTGAGATGGCGTGATTCTAATAAAGCGGCCAACTTCAGGAACAACTTATCTGGACGAGGGAACCAAGTAAGTGTTCCATCACATGTCTCACAGGCTAACACTACTTTTGAAATTGGTCAGAGATCAGGAAAGGAAGTACAGGTTGCATCTACATCATCTAGTCATGAGTATGTTACCAAGTCAGACCTTGATGCCATCATCAAAGCTTTACAAGAAACCTCTAGTGAAGTTGTTGGTAAATCACTTCATGCTTCTTATAATGTTCATACTATTGACAAACCATTAATAGTAGATTCAGGAGCATCTCATCATATGATTAGTGACATAAGTTTGATAAACAATCTATAACCTGCCTTAGGGAATGTTGTTATTGCTAATAGAACCAAAATCCCAATTAAAGAACTAGGTAATCTAAGGTTATTTGAAAAAGATAGTAAAGCGTTTTATATGCCATCATTTACATCTAATTTGGTTTTTGTAAAGAGAGCTACAACTGATTGAATTGTAATGTGATCTTTGGTCCTAATGAGTGTTGTTTTCAGGATATTGAAACAAAGAGGGTTCTTGGCAGAGGCGACACTAAGGACGATCTCTACATTCTCAGTGATCTATCTTCTAGTTTAGTTTCTTGTTTGTCTAGTAATAATGAGCTTAATGATGGAACACTGTGGCATGCTAGATTAGGTCATCCACATTTTAAAGCTCTTGAATTGGTGTTTCCCAATATTTCTTTTAATCAAAGTGAATGTGAAGCTTGCATTCTTGGTAAACATTGTAGAACTGTTTTTGCTAATTCTTCTCATACATATGATTACTGCTTTGATCTAATTCACTCTGATGTTTGGACAGCTCCTTGTGTTTCTAGAGAACAACAAAAATATTTTGTTACTTTTATAGATATGAAATCTAAGTATACTTGGATTACCTTGTTACCTTCCAAAGATAGAGTTCTAGAAGCCTTCATTAACTTTCATTCTTATATTACTAACCAGTATAATGCAAAAATTAAGATTCTTAGAACAGATAATGGAGGATACTACACAAGCAAAGCATTAAGAGATTATCTTCTCAAATATGAAATTCTTCATCAAACCAGTTGCTCATATATGCCTGAGCAGAATGAGGTAGCTGAGCGGAAGAACCGACACCTTATGGAGGTAGCTAGGTCCATGATGTTCCATAAACATGTACCCAAAAGGTTTTGGGGTGATGCAGTACTCACGGCTTCCTACCTAATCAATAGACTACCTACTAAAGTTCTTAATGACATCTCACCATATGAGGTACTCAATAAAACAAAACCACATATTGATCATTTGAAAGTCTTTGGTTGCTTGTGCTTTGTCTTAGTACCAGGAGAAAGGAGGAATAAGTTGGAAGAAAAGAGTACTAGAGCAATGTTTATAGGCTACTCATCTACTCAAAAAGGTTATAAGTGTTATAATCCTGAATCACAAAAGGTATTAGTATCTAGAGATGTCAATTTTCTTGAAGAGAAGTCTTATTATACTGATGAAACTTGGGAAACAATCAAGAATTTATCTAATTCAAGTACTGATAGTAATGCCTATCTTAGAAAGTTGTTGAAAAGTTTTGATGTTTCTAGGCAATCTAGAACAGGGCCAGAGCAGACTCAAAGTTCTCAACATGAACCTGCTTCTTCTCGGCATGAACCAGTGGTATCACCTAATGCACATATTCCGACTCTAAGTGATCATGGATCATGAGGGGGAGAGTGTACCAGCTGGTCCTGATCAAGTCTATGATCATGAGGGTGATCATGAAGTAGCGGATGTTGAATAACCTCAAGTACTAAGAAGAAGCTGGTACGACCACAGAAGAGGAGACTGAAGAAGAAGAAGAACGGATCAGCTTCAGTCCGGAACACGGACTGTCCACGGACCACGGCCAACCCGGCCAGCACTCGGACCCGTTCGCATGCAGAAATGAAGACAGACCCGGCCAGCAGTCCAAACTCGGCCAGCTCTTGGAACCGTCCGCCAAACCCGACCAGCAGCCCGAACACCAAACCGCCCAATCTGGCCAGCGACCCGACCAACCTGATCAACTCGACCAACCCGACCGGCCATCCGACCTTCGACCCGCTTGGAAAACACCTCCACCAGGCCTTGAAGATACGGTGACTCCAGGAAAGGTTCTAAGGCTGAGAAAAGCTATCTATGGCCTTAAACAGTAACCAAGAGCTTGGTACCATAAGCTAAGTATCACGCTTAGAGATAGGGGCTTTAGGAAGTTTGAGGCAGATCATACCCTCTTCACACTCCAAAGTCAAACAGGTATTGTAGTCATTCTCATTTATGTATATGATATAATCATCTCAGGGAATGACAAGGTAGGAATTCAATCCACTAAGGTTTATCTTAAATCTATGTTTGATATAAAAGACTTATGCCAAACACAAGAAGGCCTCTTCTTATCACAAAGAAAGTACACACTTGATCTTCTAGTTGATGCAGGTAGATTAGAAGCTAAACCAGCGAAGACTCCCCTAGAAGAAGGGTAAACGTGAGGGGGAGCTTGGAGATGAGATGTTTGGAGACACCAAACTCTATAGGAAGATGGTTGGTAAGCTAATTTATCTAACCATTACTAGACCTGACTTGTGCTATGCTGTGAATCAGGTCAGTCAACATATGCAAGCCCCAAAGGTGCATCACTGGAACATGGTGGACCGGATCTTAAGATACCTAAAAGGGACACACGACCAAGGCATATGGATGGGGCGCAACGGAAACTCTGAAATTGTGGGCTACTGTGATGCTGATTGGGCTGGAGACAGGAATGATAGGAGATCAACTACCGGTTATTGCACATTCATTGGAGGCAACCTATTTACTTGGAAAATAAAGAAGCAGAAGGTGGTCTCTTGTTCAAGTGCTGAAGCTGAATACCGAGCCATGAGGAAGCTCACCACATAACTTACCTGGCTCAAGAATCTGCTCAAGGATCTAAACATAGAAGTCACAACACCAATCACCATGCATTGTGAAAACCAAGCTGCTATACATATAATATCCAACAATGTGTTTCATGAGAGAACCAAGCACATTGAAGTAGACTGCCACAAAGTGAGACAAGTAGTGGAGCAAGGAATTGTTCTACCATGTTAAACAAGGAGCTCGGATCAACTTGCAGATATATTCACCAAATCCGCAAGTTTAAAGGTATGTGAGTCCATATTTCCAAAACATGGACTCATAAACCTTCCCAACCAGGGAATCCTCTAGCCAAAAGATTCATACTCTTTTTCCCTTAAGATGTTTTTGTCCCAAAGAGTTTTGCATCTTAAGGTTTTTAATGAGGTGAGTCTTTATGGTTCCAAGCTTAACCATTCATCATGGTTGAGCTTGAGGGGGAGTATTAAACTACACACGACAGCAAGGAGAAGGCCTAACTAACTTAGGCTTGGAGCTAGAATACTTAAGGAAGCCCAAGCCCAACCAGAAGACTTCTAGAAGAGATACAGGCGGCTGGGAAACTTTAATGGCCTTGGATGCCGATTAATCAAGTTTGAAAAGGAAGTTAATTGCTTCCTCTTTTAGATTTAGGCAACAAATAGTTTATGGAAAGTAAATATGTGAGCCTAATTAATGTAATTAATGTATTTATTGTAACTTATGCTATAAATACTCTAACATATGTAACTAATCTGTCAAGGAAATACAATCATCCTTCTCTATTCTCTAAAAGCAGCCGCCAGCTCTCTATCTCTCTCTTGTCACGAAATTCTCTTAGTCTTCCATACTTGTGTTCTTCATCTTACTCAGAAACTCGCTATTCTTTCACATACTAATCCGCATATTCTTTCAAGGACAAGAGAACAGTGAGCTCCAGATGGATTTTTACCATTAAATACAAAATCAATGGAGAGATAGAGAGATACAAGGCAAGACAAGTGACAATAGGTTTCACTCAGACCTACGTAGAAGACTACAATGACACCTTTGCACCAGTAGCCAAATTACACACTGTAAGGGTTCTTCTCTCTGTTAGATTAAAGGAAGTTTTAGAATAGCAAATCAAAAAGAGTGTTTAGGTTTTAGGCGTATATTAAGAGTGATAAACACAATTCATGTAATCACCTATAAATACCCCTTGAACTCCTCACTTAGAAAATTTATACATTCATTCTCTTCAATTCTTAAAAAAAACTCTCTCTATACAATTTGATTTCATTTTTCATTCTTCAATAATCATTCTCTTCTATCTTTAGTTTTCACATGGTATCAGAGCAGGTTTCCTGCAAATCATTCGATCTTTGTTCAATAGTTCATCGCAACCTTTGAAACTAACCAAGCCGTGAGGTCCTTCGATCATCAATCTTGTTTCTTCAAAAGTTTTGATCATCTTTTGCAATCTTCTTTCTCTAGGATCATTCTCCGGTGAACTCTGATCATAACCCCGGTGGAATCACGCAATTTGGTCAACAGAATCAAAAGTTATCAACCTTTTTCCCGTACGGTGTCGCGATCGTCTCCTCCGTGGGTTCTTCGTCTTGCAACTACTGAATCTCATTCAAATCTTCAAAAATTCACAACAGGATTATTCTCCGGTGAATTCTGATCATATCCCAGGTGGAATCACGAAATTTGGTTGACAGAATCAAAAGTTATCAACTTTTGTTCCCAACGGTGTCGCGATCGCCTCCATCGCATGTTCTTCATCTTGTAACGGCCTTATCTCTTTCAATTCTTCATCAAATTACGCGATTCTAAAGCCTATCATCAAGTATAAAGGATTTAATTGTTGTTTCGGCAGGTCCGTTTCATCCTTGTGCAATATTCATAACCTCTTCTTTCAATCTTCCTCAAGGAGTTCGCTTTCGGCCTTCTTGGGTTCCTGGTGATAAATTTCACGCTCTCTTTACTTTCTTTCAATTCTTTAAAGATTCAAAGTTAGATAAGATCCTTGTAGTGCATCGCAGAAAGTTTTATCTAAATCAGAAAGATTAAAGGCTTCAAGAAGAGGTTTCTTGTGAAAGAATCAATTTTTTCAAATCTTGAAATTGGCGGGAATTTCAATTTTTAAATTGGTTAAGCGGTTGTATTCAGTTTGGTAATCTGGATCATCTTTATCTGTCAAGTAGGAGGCTGTGTTAATTGTTTGCTAGTGACTTGTAAGTCGGTTAGGATAGTTGTTGATCCTGTTATACTTGTCTTCAAGCGCGTGTGACTCCCTTGTACTCGGTTGTGTAGTACTTTTCTTTTGGCGAGTATTTGGTCGGGTTGGTCTCGTCTTTGAAGTATTCAGAAACTTAGTCCATAATATAGATCATCTTAATTCCTCCTTAAGGTGACTTTAATGGATTAGGGAAATACTTGTGAGTCACGTATTCTAATCATCCTGTTTGTGCAAAGTTTTTCCTGTTGCAGCGAGTGTTTGATGGGTTTAGTTGCTTCAATTTGGTTCTCTTGCAGCTATCTGGTTAAGGAGAAGGCTACTAGCACTTCTCTTGGCAGTGGATTGGTTGGAGGATGGATTGGAGGCTACTAGCTCTCCAATTAGGTGTGTATGACGATGGACTTGATTCCACTAGCACAGGATCACCCTGTATAGAGCTATGGAATTTCACAGCAGATTACTCTACTCTTAAGTGAATGAGGGATCCATGTTCTTAGGCTGAACAGAGAAAACAAGAAGCAAAAGTGCTTTGAAATATATTATAAAATTCGATGTTTTTTTCTACAGAGGGTGAATGCCTTTTTAAAGGGAGAAAATCCTAACAAAAATTATTCCACAAAAGGAATATTCTAATTACTCTAACAATAAAATCCTAACTAACTCCTATGTCTTTACCAATCGAATTTTATTATCCTAATCTAATAACTTGGTTTAAATTAAATGATTTATTTATAAACCAATAAATTAAACCAATTGGTTGGTTTAATTTTAGGCTCTCGTTTCCCTTCCAATTCGATTGTAAGTAAGGCATGAAGGGCCTTTCTTTGGGCTTTGCTCTTTGATCTTGTTAATGGTCCAAATCATAGTTTTTCTTGGACCTGGACTTGGGTTTGATCTCTTGACCTTGTTATTGGGCCAAGTCCCAATGCATTGTCTTCTCGGGCTTGGACTTGGGTTGTACTCCTTGATCTTGTTATTGGGCCAAGTCCTAATTCATGGTCTTCTTGGGCTTGTACTTGATCGGGTCGAGATGCATTCCAGTCGGGTCGAAGATCGGACCGGGTTGGTCGAGGGTTGGGCCGGCCTTTTGTTTGGTCGTCGAATTGGTCAGGTTGAGGAAGTGTCGTCGTTCCGGGTCGAGGGTTATGTTCAGGTCCGGGTTTGATGCCGTGAAATGCGGATGGGCCGCGCTTGAGGCCGTGGTACGCGGATGGGCCGGGCGCTTCTGGGTCGAGGCCGGGGTCGAGGCCACATCTTGCGCTGGGCTTTACGGACGGGCCGTGTTCTTCGGGTTCATGGCCGTGGTCGAAGCCACGTCTTGCACCGGGTTTTGCGGATGGGCCGGGTTCTTCGGGGTTAAGGCCGGGGTCGACTGATTCAGTCCGGTCGTTCCTCTCCTCTTCACTTTGGCAGCCTTCTTCTTCCTCAGTTGAATCTAAGTCCTCTGATGTCGCAAGGAGATCTTGCTCGTTCCAGGTCGCACCACTATCTGTGGGGTTTGCTTCAAAGGTTTTACTATGGGGTTTCAGAAGCAATTGGTTATGGCTCCAATTATTCTCAAAGGGGCAAATTATCTTCTTTGGACCAGGACAATGAAGACGACTTTGTGTAGTAGAGGTTTATGGTCGCACATTCTTCTTGGTAGAACTCCAAGTGTTGGCATAGAAGGAGAAGTTCTGGAGGATCAGGCAGCTCAGTCCGAACTGGGCGAGCTCTTGGAACCGTCCGCCAAACCCGGCCAGACCCCCGAACACCAAACCGCCCAATTTGGCCAGCGACCCGACCAACCTGATCAACTCGACCAACCCGACCGGCCATCCGACCTTCAACCCGCTTGGAAAACACCTCGACCCGACCTAGGCTACCCACGACCCAGTCTAGACCCGTCCGTGACCCAAGCCCATCAACCCAGCGTAGATCCGCCTGTGACCCATAATCATAATCCGACCTATGACCTGACCGGTTTTAGACTTGACCCGAACCATGACCCGGCCCATGACCCATACCTGGATCCGAACCACGACCCATGTACCCGACCTGACCAAAACTCGACCACACCATACACATGGCCCAAGAATTCACCAAACAAAGGGAAAGAAAGTAAGACCAAAGTACAGACCCAAAGAGAGTTGTGGCTTGGTCCATTAACAAGATCAAAGAGCAAAGCCCAAAGAAAGGCCCTTCATGCCTTAGTGAAATTCGATTTAGAAGTGGTGGAGGAGTCCCACATTAAACCAACCAATTGGTTTAATTTAATGGTTTGTAATCACTTAAATTAAACCAAAGGGATTAGGATAAGAATAGAATATATTTTAATATCAAATCAATTAAATCAAATCCCTTCGTCATTCACATCAATTGGAGAGTTAGTAACCTCCAATTAAAACCCTAATCACCACCATCAATCACTTACCTACAAGGGAAGCTAGTAGCTCCCTTCCATTCAAATCATCAATCCGCTGCCTAAGGAGAGCTAGTAGCCTCCTTAAATCGTCAACCCTCATCCCCTTCAAGTCGATCCAGAGGTTTAAACATAACCAGGGCCGCACCAAGTGCTATGAGAGCCTCTTAAAGGTTAGGGTTTGTGAAATCACTTTGATTTCAAAACCACCACCAATTTCTTTTTAGTTTTTTTTAGTTTAATAAACAAATTTTTTTCTTTCTATCTGTTGTAAGTCAGCTGAGCTTTTCCTGAATTAAAAAAGATCTAAGAAAATGATCTATATTTTAAAAAAAAAAATCTCGAAATTTTTTTTTTTTTTTTTAAAAAAAGATATATATAGCTGAAGAGAAACCCTGCTAGGAAACAGTTAATCAGCTGACGAAAAAAATCTTGCAATCTTTCTAGTGATCTAACCTGAAATTTTGGGAATAGCAAGAGAAGGAGCTAGTGAGTGATTACCAAGAAAAAGTGAGAGAGAGAGTTTAATTAACAAGTTTGCTAAGTTGTTTCAGGAAAAATGGAGAATCCAAATGAAGAAACCCCTAGAAGAGGAGGAAACACACGACCTCATAGGCTTGATCCATTACAGATGGAAGCAATGATGGATGAAATAACTAGGAGAGTTCAGACTATTTTTGAAAACAAAACTAACCAAGCTAATGAGTTTTTCTATGGAGTTGATCCTCTTCCAGGTAGACCAGCTCGTGGAGGCAGGCCAAACCAAGGAGGAGGGCGCTTAGGAAGAGGCGCAAGGGTGAGAGCTAGACCAGGACTTAGGCGTGATGAAGAGGAGGCTCAGGGATATTCGGATGAGAGTGGAGACCAATACCAACCCCAGGAACCAAGACCAGATAACAACCTAGGAGGACTTAAACTTCGAATTCCACCTTTTTCAGGAAAGAATGATCCATATGCCTACTTAGAATGGGAAAACAAGATTGAGATAGTTTTCAGCTGTCAAAACTATTCTGAAGAAAAGAAAGTGAAGATAGCAGCAACAGAGTTCGATGAGTATGCTATCAACTGGTGGGAACAGAGAGCCCCAGATCACATCTTGGTATGAGATGAAAACCATGATGAGGAAGAGATTTGTGCCAATCCACTATAGAAGGGATCTACATCAGAAACTGAGGAGACTGACCCAAGGAACAAGAAGTGTAGAAGATTACCATCAAGATATGGAAAGCCTCATAATCAAGGCTGAAATAGATGAGACTATGGAAGCTACTATGGCTCGGTTTCAAGGAGGAATTAATAGAGATATTCAGGATCGATTGGAGTTGCAGGAGTATGAAGACATGGATGAACTACTCCATAAAGCCATTCTTATTGAACAACAAAACAAAAGGAGGAACAATACAAGGAATCCATACATGTCAACCTCTAAACCGCCCTATAACAGAAGTGATAGACAAGGAGAATCATCTTTCAAGACGCCTGCTAAGGCTAAGGAAGGACCAACTCTACCTTTCCCACGTGAAGACAAGGGCAAGGGACCAGCAATCCAAACGCCACCAACAAAGACCAGAAACATCAAGTGCTTCAGATACCAAGGATTTGGACATTATGCCAATGAATGTTCAAACAAGAGTGTGATGCTTATCCTAGAGAATGGAGAGATAACATCAGAGGAAGATCAATCAGAAACCGAAAGTGAAGCTTACCCAGTCAAAGGCAATTATTGGTTACTAGGAGAACATTAAGTGCACAACCCAAAATACAGGAACAAAGGGAGAACTTGTTTCACAATCGATGCCTCATTCAGGAAAAGGTGTGTAGCTTGATCATAGATGGAGGGAGCTGTACCAACGTTGTAATGCCCCGTACCTTAGGTCGGATGAAACGACCATTCCGTTACGAACGCTCGTACATCCGCAGCCCGTACTAAACGGTCGACCAGCCGACCGTCCGCTTGACAGCCGTACGCCCGTCCTGCACCCGTCCGTTCACCGCGGCTGATGTGGATTCCACTTAGAGAAATTTATTAATTAATCTGCATGCATGAATCAGTGGAGTATACAGCTGTCAAAATCCACTAAGTATGGATTAATTAAACTATAAAGTTGCATGGGTGGAGGCAGACAGCTGGCGGTTTTATGTTGCATGCAAAGTGAGTGGATTTCATGCATTGGTCCATTCAACATGAAGAACACTTGGCAAAATCCACTAACTTCACCTCCTGGCTATAAATACCACCCCTGGCCACACTTAACCCATTTTTCCCATTCCTTTGCAACCTGTAGAAAGTTAGAGAGAAGTTAGAGAGTTTAGAAAGAGAGAGAGAGGGAGAGTTTTAGCCGTGAGCTGGGAGAGAGAGGAGCTTGGCCGTGAGCTAGGGAGGAAGAGGAGAGGCTGTCCGTGAGCTGCCTAGTCCATTCCTTAGGAGCTTTACCCTGTGAGTTGGATTTTTCTCCTTTGCAAGAATGTGGTTAATGAGTTCGGTTTTATTTTAAAAAGGTTTTCAAATCGTTTTCAAAGGTTTTCAAATTCGTTTTCAAAAGGTTTTCAAATCGGTTTTCAAACGTTTTTAAAATTGGTTTTCAAAGGTTGCATGCATGGTTTTCAATCAGTTTGGATTTTAAAATCCAAGCTTAATATTTTTTATAAAATTATTATGGGTATTATTATGTATGTTTTCAAAGTATTTTCTTAAAAAGTTCATGCATGCAAGTTTTCAAAGGTTTTTCATTTATGTTTAAGTGTTTGGTTTAAGAAGGTTTTTTTTTAGAAGTTTCATGAAAGTATTATGCATGTTAAAATGGAGGTTTACGTTTCATGATGCATGATTATTTATTGTGAAGTATTGTATGGCATTGTGTTTAAGTATGATTTTATGAGCTTGGATTGATGAGTTATCGTTTGAATTGCATGCTTAATCATTTGTTCTATGTTAATGGTTTGATTAGATGTTTGCATGTTCTGGTTGACTGAGTTGTTGAGTTAGGTCTAAGGATGCCATTAGTAGAACCTTAGGTTTGGTTTAGGTCTTATTTGATTGGCTGTACATGTTCTTGTTTGATTGTTGTGCAGTTAGTCAAATAAATAGGCCTAGACTGGACCGAGGGCGATACGAAGTGGTGTCTGGTTTAGGCGGTTGTTTGATGTTGTGTTAAAGGTCTATTCGAGAAAAGGTGACTCGGATATGACATGTCTTGTTAGACGTTGTGTTAAAGGTCTATGCGAGAAACGGTGACTCGCATATGACTTAGGTTATGGGTTTGAGTTGTGGGGAATTTGTGACTTAGCTATTCCGTGTGCATGCGAGGGATGGCTTGCCACCATCCTGTGAGCGACTTGCCAGGCTAAAGCCCATCTTCGTAGGTGCATTATAGCATGTAGCGACTAAGGACCTGACCGGGGCAGTGAGTACCGTCCATCTTCGTAGGTGCCTTGTAGCATGTGTGGCTAAGGACCTGACCGGGACGGGAAGGAATAGGCTAAGGTCACGGCGCGCATGGGTAGTTTAGAGTAAGCTTGGTTAAGCTGTCTGTTGAGTATAGACTTGTGTTTGGTCTATGAGATGTCGAGTCCTAGTGTTGAGTAGGACTATGTGTGGTTGTTTCCATCTGATCGTTATGTTAACATCTTTTTGTGTGTGCTTGCTCATCGGGTTGGGGTTAAGTTTTTATTATGTATTTTACATCCGCTCACTCAGCATATAGCTGACCGAACTCATTCTTGCAGATCCCGCAAGTTGGTTGGAAGAAAGACGTGACGGTTCCGGTGTAGATTTCTCCCCCATTTCCCTTGTCTTAGAGTATGTATCCGGTTGTAAGATTTTTCGACACTTATGTGTACTTACAACCGTTATATCGGTTTTAGATCGGGTTGTTGTTTTCGGATTTAGTTATGCGTTGGATATTAGTTATGCGTTGGATATTTTTAATTAAGTATTGTTTCGGTTTTATCGTAAGCTTGTTCTTTCCCTTTAAGATTTTATGTTCTGAAGTCTCGGCCGAGCATACCCGACTATGATATCCGGTCTTGGTTCAGAATCCTCGACCGAGAAGGAGTCTTACTTGGGGTTCGGATCTTGTGAGTTCGGGCTTTCGGACTATGTTCGGAAGAACGGATGAATGAGATTCGGACCTATCGTAGCATCTCCGGTCTACTAGGGACGGGGGTGTTACAAACGTGGCCAGCCAAACACTTGTGGATCGGCTCAACTTGGTCACTCACAAACATCCCAGACCATATCAGCTACAATGGCTTAATGAGGAAGGAGAAATGAAAGTTGCAGAACAAGTGGAAGTACCTCTAAGCATTGGGAAGTACCAGGATCAGATCATATGTGATGTGTTTCCCATGGAAGCAAGTCACATTCTTTTAGGAAGGCCATGGCAATACGACAAACGAGTCATCCACGATAGCTATACCAACCAACACTCATTCAAACACAAAGGAAAACAGATCACACTTGTGCCACTTACACCCCAGGAGGTTCACCAAGATCAGATGCAACTAAAACAAAGGAGAGAAGAAGCCAAAGCACTAACACCAGCAATTCACGGCAATAAAACCCCTAAGGTAAGTCATCATAGTCTTTTTGCTACTCCTAGTGAAGTTAAACATGCGTTAAATGAGCAACAATTTATGATTTTACTAGTTTGCAATGAATTGCTAGCTAGCAGTACTAACCTTACTCCGGAAATACTGAGAGAGATTGAGTTTCTATTGCAAGAGTATAGGGATGTGTTTCCAGAAGACCAACCAGTTTGATTACCACCTTTCAGAGGTATAAAACACCAGATTGATTTGTACCAGGCGCCACTCTTACAAACAGACCAGCTTACAGGACCAATCCTGTAGAAACAAAGGAGCTTCAAAGACAGGTCAATGAGCTCTTGGAGAAAGGACATATCCGCGAGAGCTTAAGCCCTTGTGCAGTACCTGTTTTACTTGTACCTAAGAAAGATGGTAGCTGGCACATGTGTGTAGACTGCAGAGCTATTAACAACATCATAGTTAAGTACAGACATCCTATTCCTCGCTTCGATGATATGCTTGATGAGTTATATGGATCTTGCATCTTTTCTAAGATAGATTTGAAAAGTGGTTATCACCAGATTAGAATGAAAGAAGGAGATGAATGGAAAACTGCTTTTAAAACGAAATTAGGATTGTATAAATGGTTAGTTATGCCTTTCGGACTTACTAATGCACCTAGTACCTTTATGAGATTAATGAACCATGTATTAAGGGCATTCATAGGGCGATCTGTAGTAGTCTATTTTGATGATATCCTGATTTACAGTAAAAACATGGCAGAACATCTTGACCACCTGAGACATGTCTTAGATGTTTTAAGAAAAGAAAACTTATATGAAAATCGAAAGAAATGCTCCTTTGGGACAGATAACTTGGTCTTTTTAGGTTTTGTTGTTACTTCTCAAGGTATTCAGGTAGATGAGGAGAAAGTGAAGGCAATCAAGGAATGGCCCACGCCTAAAAATGTAGGAGAAGTGAGGAGCTTTCATGGACTTGTTGGATTCTATAGGAGATTTGTGAAAGACTTTAGTACCATTGCAGCCCCACTTACAGAAGTCATTAAGAAAACTGTGGGATTCACTTGGGGACCAGCCCAGTCTGAAGCATTCAAATTGCTAAAAGGGAAGTTGACTAATGCCCCTTTACTTGTGTTGCCAGATTTTTCAAAAACTTTTGAGATCGAATGTGATGCTTCAGGAATTGGAATTGGTGCTGTATTGATGCAGGAAAAGAGGCCTATAGCTTATTTCAGTGAAAAATTAGGAGGAGCAACTCTTAATTATCCTACCTATGACAAAGAGCTTTATGCTCTAGTAAGGGCCCTGCAAATATGGCAACATTACTTATGGCCTAAGGAGTTTGTAATTCACACAGATCATGAATCTCTTAAACACCTCAAAGGACAACAAAAGTTAAATAAAAGGCATGCAAGGTGGATGGAACATCCTGGCAGATGCTCATTCAAGAAGGTATGCTCTTTTATCATCTATGGAAACCAAATTATTAAGTTTTGAACACCTTAAAACTTGTTACACTAATAACCCTTATTTTGGAGAGTTGTTGGTGCAATCTCGATAAGCCTCAATTTCAAGGATTTGAAGATCAACAATGAATCAAGCAACCACGACCATTTCTCTCAATCAACTAGATATTATGGACATTCTGGTCTTGCCAAAACTCACTTGGTTTATGCTGAATCAAGAGATGGTCAAATTTCCCTTCTGTCGGAGCGTAGCCATCTAGTTCGACCACCCGAGGAACTTCAAAAAGATACACTTGTTTCTATACATCCAATGCACGTCTCAGCTCATTCACAGACAAGAACCAAAGCCCAAGAGGCACAAGAAGATATAAGGGACGAGCTAAGATTGATTATAAACAAGCCCAATGAGGTATGGGCTGAACAGAATCCTTACTGGCCCAGAAAGCTGAAGGATAGACCTCCATGGGCTATATTTGTTTATTTGGGTTTTTATTTATGTAACTATATTGTAATTAGGCTTGGTAAATTATAAATCAAGTATGATTAGTATTTGGTCTTTATAAATTTAGGGTTTTCTAGCTTTAGGGTTTTCATGTTTAGGCTATTTAAAGAGGCAGCCACGTTCTGTACTTGCACACAACTTGGAGGATTCAATAGAAATCGATTTTTGCACAGATGTGCCTTTCTTTGCCTTCTCTGTTCAGCAGATGAACATTGATCCTTTTTCACAAGGGTAGCGTGATCTACTGTGATCGTCTGTGGCTCTATTGCAGGGTGAACCTGTGCCATGGGATTTGCTAAACATCTTTGGAGCAGCCCATAGCTCTGAAGAGAAGTTCATCGCCATCTTCATCATCTATTTTCACCATTCCCTTCCTTCAAGTGATCCTAGGAGAGACAGCCATTCTAAGGCCGCACCATTTGTATAAGGACACTATTTCTCATGCTCAAGGACGATTCTATCAGTTCAAAGGGTTCCTATTTCGTGACAGTCATTCCATGTCATAAGACATGATTCAGTTTTAGTGGCCGATTTATTCTTTAGGGAAATTGTTAGGATACATGGAATGCCTAGAACAATTGTGTCAGATAGAGATTCTAAATTCCTTCGTCATTTTTGGAGGATCCTTTGGGGAAAGTTAGGCACTAAGCTATTATTTTCCACAACTTGTCATCCACAAACTGATGGTCAAACATAATCAGTCAATAGAACTCTTTCTACTATTTTAAGAGCTGTTATTAAAAAGAACATTAGAACTTGGGAGGATTGCTTACCTCATGTCGAATTTGCTTATAATAGATCAGTCCACTCAGCAAAAAAAATCACACCTTTTCAAATTATATATGGTTTTAGTCCAAAGCTGAGTTTGTTAAGTCTTTGCATGAGCAGGTTAAGAAAAATATTGATGAAAGGACGAAGATGTATACCAAGAAGAAAAACAAGGGACGAAAAGAACTAGTACTAGAACCTGGAGACCTCGTTTGGATTCACCTAAGGAAGGAAAGATTCCCAAATGAAAGGAAATCAAAATTAATGCCAAGAGTAGATGGACCATTTTCAGTACTAAGAAGAATCAATAATAATGCTTACCAAATAGACCTCCAAGGTAAGTATTCAATAAGTGATACTTTTAATGTCTCTGACTTAATTCCTTTTGTTGCAGATGAATTGGATTTGAGGTCAAATCCTTTTAAAGGAGGAGGGGATGGTACGACCACAAAAGAGGAGACTGAAAAAGAAGAAAAAGAACGGATCAGCTTCAGTCCGGAACATGGACTGTCCACGGACCACGGCCAACCCGGCTAACACTCGGACCCGTTCGCATGAAGAAATGAAGACAGACCTGGCCAGCAGTCCGAACTCGGCCAGCTCTAGGAACCGTCCGCCAAACTCGGCCAGCAGCCCGAACACCTAACCGCCCAATCTGGCCAGCGACCCGACCAACCTGATCAACTCGACCAACCCGACCGGCCATCCGACCTTCGACCCGCTTGGAAAACACCTCAACCCGACCTAGGCTACCCACGACCCAGTCTAGACCCGTCAGTGACCCAAGCCCATCGACCCGACCTAGATCCGCCTGTGACCCATAATCATAATATGACCCATGACCCGACCAGTTTTAGACTTGACCCGAACCATGTACCCGACCTGACCAAAACTCGACCACACCATACACATGGGAAAGAAAGTAAGACCCAAGTACAGACCCAAGGAGAGTTGTGGCTTGGTCCATTAACAAGATCAAAGAGCAAAACCCAAAGAAAGGCCCTTCATGCCTTCGTGAAATTCGATTTAGAAGTGGTGGAGGAGTCCCACATTAAACCAACCAATTGGTTTAATTTAATGGTTTGTAATCACTTAAATTAAACCAAAGGGATTAGGATAAGAGTAGAATATATTTTAATATTAAATAAATTAAATCAAAGATATTCTTGTTAGCTAGAAATTAGGAGAAGTAGTTAAGATATGATTTTGTAGATATGATTTAGTCAGGATCTCCAGCCTATATAAAGGCTTCACCACCCCCTGTACAAGAGATCATCGAATTTTATAAAATTCTTCAAAGCAGTTTTGCTTCTTGCTTTCTCTGTTCAGCGTAAGAACATTGTTTTCATTCACTTAAGGGTAGAGGAATCTACTGTGAAATTCTATAGCTCTTTGCAGGGTGAACCTGTGCTAGTGGAATCAAATCCCTTCATCATTCACATTAATTGGAGAGTTAGTAACCTCCAATTAAAACCCTAATCACCGCCATCAATCACATACCTACAAGGGAAGCTAGTAGCTCCCTTCCATTCAAATCATCAATCCGCTGCCTAAGGAGAGCTAGTAGCCTCCTTAAATCGTCAACCCTCATCCCCTTCAAGTCGATCCAGAGGTTTAAACATAACCAGGGCTGCACTAGAAGCACAAGGATAAGGAAAGATCCAGTTAACTGGGTCAACACTAGGGTCTACTACAATGCTCAAGCAGTAGAACATCCTATACAAGCCACTTGTTCATTTGCTCAATTCCCAAAACAACATCAGGTATTCATAAGCTCATTAGATCAAAATAAAATTCCTAACACATATGAGGAAGCTATGGAATTGAAGGAATGGAGAGATGCTGTTCAAGATGAAATAGCAGCTATGATAAGAAACCACACTTGAGATGAATCATATTTGCCCTAAGGTAAGAAAGCAGTAAGTTCTAAATGGGTGTTTACTATTAAGTATAAAAGTAATGGTGAGATTGAAAGGTATAAGGCTAGACTTGTACCAAGAGGCTTCACTCAAACATATGGAGAAGACTTTGGAGATACATTTGCTCCAGTAGCCAAGCTTCACACTGTAAGGATTGTACTTTCTCTTGCTACTAACCTTGAATGGGAGTTGTGGCAGATGGATGTGAAGAATGAATTCCTTCAAAGAGAATTAGAGGAAGAGTGATGTGAGCTAAGGTGGTGGTGCAACTGTTGATCGAGAAGCTCGAGACCTTCAGTAGCAAGGCGATGGAATTGGGTGGATTGAAAGGACCACACAAGCTGCGGAAGACTTGTGATACACCAGGTGATTCTTCTTAGACAAGAAGAAATCATGAAGAGGTTCTCCAATGGAGGATGCAGCCGTCAACAAGTAGAAGTCTAGGGTTTTAGTTTTTGTGTAAATCGAGTTGTTGTTATTCATTCTAAGTAATGAGGCTTATATAGGCCTTATGGTTACAACTTAGGTTAAACAACATGATGTTTACCCAAAACAACAAGTAATGTAAATTAAAACAGCATGTAGTTCTTTTTGCTGTATAAAACAAAAGGGCTTAAGTCCTAATGACTTAACCATAAAAATATGGGCTGAAAGCCCTAAATTTATACTTAGTCTACAAAAGAGAGAAATGGGATAGATAAGCCTTATAAAGGAATAAAGGCCGAATTTGACTAAGACTTGTGAAGGTGTCGGATTGTGTGAACAAATCTTCGTCGTCATGCGCACTAAGAGTGTTGCCTCATTAAAACCCTCTCCGAAAAACCCAGTGGGACAAAACCGAAGATGGGAAAAAGAGTACAATTTCCTAGCACGTCTTTTGGTGTCTTTACCGAATGGTAATGGTAAAGACACCGGAGGTGGAAGAGTCTTCGAGCAGGAACCTCCAATGCTCCTTAGCTGAGACGAACGGATCCTGCTGATCTTCTGAGCCGTCTGGTGGCTCCTCATCCGTGAGCTCCTGGTCGTCAGCATGCTCCATGAGCTGGTTGAACTTGTCTCCTAAAGCTCGTGCTCTGGAACGTGTCAAAGGTCCTGGTGGAACTCGTGGTATAGCCAGTGATATGATGTCCTCATCATTCCCTCCCTCTTCAGGTGCTTTGGTCTCCAAATCAAAGTCGTCACCTGCATCAAATAACTCCAAGTCAGCAACATTAAACGTAGTAGAAACATTATACTCACCTGGAAGCTCCAGTTGGTAGGCATTGTCGTTGATGCGTCGCAGGACTCGGAACGGGCCATCTCCACGTGGTGCTAGCTTGCTCTTGCGCCGTTGGGGAAAGCGTTCGGGTCGTAGATGTAACCAGACCCAATCTCCTTCTTTAAAGACCACGTGCCTCCTTCCCTTGTTGGCGTGTTTTTGTTGTCTGGGCATTCCTCCGTTCCAGATTTTCTTTGACTTCACGGTGTAAGCGCTTGACATATTCCGCTTTTTCTTCGCCTTCTAAGCTGACGACCTCGCCAAGTGGAATAGGGACGAATTCAATAGGTGTAGTGGGGTTGAAGCCGTAGACGATCTCGAACGGTGTCTTCTTGGTGCCGGAATGAACTGCGCGGTTGTAGGCGAACTCGACATATGGAAGACACTCGAGCCAATTCTTCAGGTTGCGACCAATCGTCGCACGCAACATCTGAGATAGGGTTCGGTTGACGACCTCGGTCTGACCATCTGTATGTGGGTGATATGCCGTCGAGAAGAGGAGACTGGTGCCAAGTTTCTTCCACAGAACCCGCCAGAAATGACTGAGGAACTTAGTGTCCCTGTCGGACACAATGGTGTGCGGAATGCCGTGTAGGCGGACGATCTCTCGAAAGAACAAATTCGCTGTCTGAATTGCATCGTTCGTCTTGTTGCAGGGTATGAAGTGCGCCATCTTCGAGAAACGGTCGACGACGACGAGGATGGAGTCCTTGTGATGAACTTGGGGTAAACCAAGGACGAAATCCATGGAGATATCCGTCCAAGGAGATGACGGAACTGGAAGTGGCGTGTAGGGGCCTTGAGGATGCATCTTAGACTTAGACCGTTTGCAGACAAGGCATTTCTCGCAATGGGCTTCCACATCTCGGCGTTGAGTACACTTAATTAACCAATGGTTTAGCGATTTCAGGAACCCATCCACTTCTTCCCTCTTTGTGATTCCAAGCAACCTCCACCATTCTTTCCTCTTCATTGTCATCTATCTAGCCACGGTTTATGATTTCCAAAGAAAAACACACATGGACCAATGGTCACTAGCTTTACCCATTGGTTAAAGGGTTGTATCATCAGAATAACTTATGAGAAGAAGTTTTCTGATAATTACAAATACTAGTAACATCAGAACAACATAAAAGAGGTGTTTTTTTTTATTGAGCAGGACAATAACTTGAGCATCAAGGCTCAGCCTTGCAGTCCAAGATTCGCCATGGCCTATGTATGCAAGCCCATCCGGGAGTAGTTGTGCAGCCCAAGTTTGGAATTAGTCTAATAATGATAGTTTAGCATAGATTATAGTATGAACCAAGAATGAATACGAAAGGAGAATAGATTAGCCATAAGAGTTTAAAGAGTATTTTCGATTATGTTAGTGTGTTTTACAAAGGAAGGCTGTTTGGCCTTAAATAGAAAGCTAGCTAGGTAACCTTAGGCTAGGGATAAGTGAGTCCACTTATAGGACCGTTACATAGGATTTATCACTCATATGATTTATTATCACTCACTCACACTCACTCACAAACATGATCCCTTCCTTATCAATCCACCAGCGTATTTATCATGGGCCACCAACCTTGTACACGCTCAGTCTAATAGAAAACACCCGGTCCAATACTCCCCGTCAAGCTAAGTTCTGATGAAGGAATTTAGCTTGGAAACCATAAAAAACCACCTCATTAAAAACATTATGGTGTAAAACCCAATGGGACAAAAGCACACATAAGGGAAAAAGAGTCTGATTGTTTATGATTAGAGGAGTTATGGAGAAGAAATATCGATGAGCCCAAGTCTTGGCAGAATGGACTCATATACCTTGGATGTTGTTGCCTTGGTGAAGATGTATGCAAGCTGATCCACACTCCTAGTATAGCATGGTAAGACTATTCCTTGCTCTACTGCTTGCCTCACTTTATGACAATCAACCTCTATATGCTTAGTTCTCTCGTGGAATACTGAATTAGAAGCTATGTGAATGGCTGCCTGGTTGTCGCAGTGCATGGTCATTGGCCTGACTGTCTCTATCCCCAAATCCTTCAGAATAGCCTTGATCCATGTTAACTCATTAGTGAGCTTCTTCATTGCCCGGTACTCGGCTTCTGCACTGGAACAGGATACAATCTTCTGTATCTTTGTCTTCCATGTGACCAAGTTTCCTCCAACAAATGTGCAGTA
Source organism: Streptanthus diversifolius (assembly GCA_039880935.1). NCBI lineage: Eukaryota > Viridiplantae > Streptophyta > Magnoliopsida > Brassicales > Brassicaceae > Streptanthus > Streptanthus diversifolius. The sequence goes on from JAXGFM010000005.1 coordinate 5,288,948, forward strand.
GCCTGTGGTAGACCTCCTGTCTTCTCTATCTCCAGCCCAGTCAGCATCACAATATCCCACAATCTCTGAGCTTCCATTAGTTCCCATCCAAATTCCTTCCTCAGAAGTTCCTCTCAAGTATCTAAGAATCCATTCCAGAATGTTCCAATGATGGATCTTAGGTTCTTGCATATGCTGGCTTACCTGATTCACAGAGAAGCACAAGTCAGGTCTAGTAAGAGTTAAATAGATTAACTTACCTACTAGTCTTCTGTAGAGCTGTGGATTGTTGAATGGTTGATCTTCAATCTCCCCCTCACTAATAGCTTTGTAGTTATCCTCCAGAGGTGTGGTCACCGGTTTTGCATCTGACTTTCCTGTTTCAGACAATAGGTAAAGTGTATACTTCCTTTGAGATAAGAATTGCCCCTCTTTAGAGCGATATATCTCAATCCCTAGAAAGTACTTAAGCAAGCCTAGATATTTAATATCAAATATGGACTTAAGGTAAGCTTTGGTTTCTTTGATACCTTCCCTGTCATCACTAGTGATAATGATATCATCCACATAGACCAAAACAACTATGATATCTGACTGACTAGGAAGAGTGAAAAGGGTGTGATCAGCTTCTGCCTTCCTGAATCCTTTATCCCTTAGTGTCATGCTTAACTTGTGTACCAGGCCCTGGGTGACTGTTTCAATCCATAAATAGCCTTTCTCAATCTCAAGACCTTGCCTGGTTGAATAATCGCTTCTAGACCTGGAGGTGGCCGCATGTACACTTCTTCCTCTAGCTCTCCTTGTAAGAAGGCGTTCTTTACATCCATCTGCCACAGTTCCCATTCCAGATTTGTTGCTAGAGATAACACAATCTCACAGTATGAAGCTTTGCCACAGGAGCAAAGGTATCACCAAAGTCTTCACCATAGGTTTAAGGGAAGCCCCTTGCCACTAGTCTGGCCTTATACCTTTCTATATCTCCATTACTTTTATACTTGATTGTAAAAACCCACTTTGACCGCACTGCTTTCTTCCCTTTGGGTAATACAGCTTCATCCCATGTATGATTCTTCTCCATGGCTCCTGTTTCATCATTTATAGCATCCCTCCAAACTTTGAGTTCCTTAGCCTCTTCATATGATGTTGGAATGTGTCCCTGATCCAGGTTGCTAATGAAGGCCTTATTCTCTTCAGGGAATGAAGCAAACGAGCAGACAATTTGAGATGGATGAGCCACTTCATTAGCATTATAATAAATCCTTGTATTCACCCAATTTGATGAATCCCTTCTGAGTCTTGTGCTTCTTCTTAGAGGTTGAACTGTTTGAACTGGCCTTGATGTTTATGCTTCCTGATCATGTCCTTCTACCGCTTGATCGTGGCTTTCAGAAGAAGAAGAGCTAGCCCTGTCTTGATCACGGTCTTCTTGAAGAGGTGTTCTCCCCTCACGGTCAAGCGCTGGCCAGGACAAGCGCGGTTCAGGCCGGGACGAGTCTGGTTCATTCTCGGGTGAGTTAAATGCTGGCTGGGACGAGCTTATATCTGGTTGAATAGAAGTTGGGACGTGTGAAGCAGGTTCAGGTACAGGGCACGAGCCATGTTTAGGACACGTGACAGTGGCAGGACCAGGATGTTGCGGAAGAGGAATGCCAAGGAGATCAAAGATGTGTCTAAGAATAGTGGCACGGTCCAAGGAGATGCCACTAAGATCTGCCAAGTCATCCCACTGTTGGTCACCATAGTAACCTTTGTTCTCAATGAACTTCACATCCCGGGACACAAGAACCTTCCTAGCTTCAGGATCATAACACTTATAGCCTCTTTGGGTAGTGGAGTATCCAATGAACATTGATCTTGTACTCTTAGCATCTAATTTGGTTGTGTTTTCCCCTGGAACCAGAACAAAACACAAGCAACCAAATACCTTTAGGTGAGCTAAAGAAGGCTTAGTAGAATTCAATACCTCAAATGGAGAGAAGTCATTGAGATCTCTTGTGGGAATCCTGTTAATGAGATAACAAGCTGTAAGGACCACATCTCCCCAAAACCTCTTTGGAACCTTGGATTGGAACATCATTGACCTGGCCACTTCCATCAAGTGGCGGTTCTTTCTCTCAGCCACACCATTCTGTTGAGGTGTATAGGGACAGCTGGTCTGATGAAGAATGTCATGCTTATTAAGATGATCCTTAAAGGCATTACTTGTATACTCCCCACCATTGTCTGATCTAAAGATTTTGATCCTTGCATTGAAATGATTAGTAATATAGTTCTGAAAATTAACAAAGGCTTCTAAAGCTCTATCTTTGGATTGCAACAGGGTTAACCATGTATATTTGGATTTCTCATCTATAAAGGTGATGAAATATTTCTGATTTTCTCTAGACAAACAAGGGGCAGTCCAAACATCTGAATGCACAAGATCAAAACATCTTTCATAAACCATATTAGACTTAGGGAAAATAGATTTGCAATGTTTGCCCAAAATACAAGCTTCACAATCATCATTTTTAAACACAACATTAGGCAACATTAGACTTAAGGCCCTTGAGTGGGGATGTCCTAATCTAGCATGCCATAGCGCATTATTAGCATAAGCAGGAACCGAATTTAAAGAACATAAACAGAAGCTCAAGGTTGATCATTTCTCAGCAGATAAAGACCATCCTTAGTTATTCCTTTCCCAAGCAACTTGCTTGTCTTAATATCCTGAAAATGCACATCATTAGGAGTGAAGATAACATTGCAATCCAAGTCATTTGTGGCCTTATGAACAGAAACTAAGTTAGAGATGAAATCAGGCATGAACAAAGCTCTAGTCTTTCTATCAAATAGTTCTAAGTTTCTTACCCTTTTAATTGGAATTCTATCCCCATTTGCAATAACAACATGACCTTTAACCGGTTCTAAGTCCTTAATCAATTCAATATTGCTAATCATATGATGGGATGCTCCAGAATCAATCACTAATGGTCTTTTATCTAGTTTTATAGTATGAGCAGAAGGATGAAAAGAGAACCCCATAACATTACCATAGCTTTCTTTCAGGGCTTTGATAAGAGCATCCAGTTCTGACCGCTTCACCACCTGATCTTGATCAGCTATATGTGCAGCTTGAGCATTGATCACGGCCATACCATCTCCTTCAGAACTACGTGAGGATGTTCCTTCTTGGTCAGCTTTGGTCTTAGTAATGTTAGCTCGGACATCTCTGAACTTGGATGGCTTGAGATGTGGATGGAGTATCCAGCATTTGTCCTTAGTATGACCCTTCCTCTTGCAGTGCTCACAGAACGATCCCTTTCTATCATCTTGCTTGAAGTAGACACCTTTGTTTGCTATCACAAGCTCCCCCTTTCCGCTCAGAAGGCCATGAGAACCTTGTTCCCTCTGGATGTAAGTGCATACTTCTTTAAGGGATGGAAGCTTGTCTGATCTCAGGAGGTGCTTGATCAAGTCATTGTACATTGGATTCAGGGTGAGAAGAAGACCAAAGACCTTGTCTTGTTTACGCCTTGCAAGGAGAACATCTGGATTAGTAGAGTTTGGTCTCAGCATATCAAGCTCAGCCCACAAGGAGCGAAACTTTCCAAAATGTGCCGTGAACTCTAAGTCTTCTTGGTGGAGGTTGTTGATTGCTCTCTTCACTTCAAACACCTTACTTAGATTAGTAGTGTTGCCATAAACCTTCTTGAGTGTTTCCCATAGCTTCCTAGTACTTTCACAATACGAATATGCCTCCAAGATAGGTCCATCCAGTGAACTTTGAATGATAGACAGAACAAACTGATCCTCTTGAATCCTTTTTTCTTCATCCACAATCATAATCTCCTGTCCATCCTTCTGTTGAAACGCCTTTGGTGGAGCTTCATCTAGAAGGAGAGCATTCCCAGCCCACGACCACCGAGAGTTGTTTTCACCATTCTGGACCAAAGGAGATAGTTGAGGCCTTTGAGAGTGACCGGTATAACCATGGGTCTTGTATTCTCCATTTTATGAAATGCCAAGACCGAGGAAAGCAAAGTACTTAAGGGTTTTGGAGAAAGCGAGGCTTATCTAGCTCCAAATACTAAGATACCAATTCTAGGACTTCAAGACGGCACTTGGTGAGGTGAGAATGACCTATCTAAAGACCAAATGAGCTATCTTTTTGATGAAACAGGGAGTGTACGGACACTGGTTTGCGTCTGGTCGAGGAAGACGAGTACGGACACAACCCTCTTGGTGAAAAACGCCCACTCTTGTGCCTTTTGAACCACAAATAAGCTAAAACTTGCTTCTTTAACCTCTTGAAAGAAGAAAGGAGTTATTTTGAATGAAAAAGGAAGAACGCAGAAGAAACGTCCGTACAACAATGGTGGAAGAACACGCAAAACTTTGCAAAACAACTTAGCACCAAAGATAACCACACCTAGCCTTCTTCAACTCATCACCCATGGTTCTGATGATCTTATATCTCAGAGAAGATAGACTCAGCCATAGTTATCTCAGTGAGAGCGTTTGAGAAATGCAAGAAACACACGATGTAAAGAGAAACAGGGATGAAGAATAAGAGTAAGAGTGTGCGGAAGTATATGAAAGAATCAAACTTGCTCTGATACCATGATAGTTTAGCATAGATTAGCCATAAGAGTTTAAAGAGTATTTTTCGATTATGTTAGTGTGTTTTACAAAGAAGGGCTGCTTGGCCTTAAATAGAAAGCTAGCTAGGTAACCTTAGGCTAGGGATAAGTGAGTCCACTTATAGGACCGTTACATAGGATTTATCACTCATATCATTCCTTATCACTCACTCACACTCACTCACACTCACTCACAAACATGATCCCTTCCTTATCAATCAACCAGCGTGCTTATCATGGGCCACCAACCTTGTACACGCTTAGTCTAATAGAAAACACCTGGTCCAATTAATAAGGCCTTGGCCTGCCAAAGAGGAGTTAGGACACAAAGGGAGAGCTTCTAGAAGGAGAGTGGGGCTGCAAGAAGAAGTGTCGCGTGGATGTAGGCGTTTATGAGCAGTCACTATCACTCCTTGGGCTTGCTTCCATGTCACTATCCCATTTGAATTCCTCTGTGTAACTCAGGCCTATATTAAGGACTTCTCACATATTGTAACAAATATATTTTTTATGTAATAAACATCCTTTACTTTATTCTCTTTGTCTCTCTCATTCTCCCTGGCAAATTCCACCATGAAACTCCCTTAACTCTCCACACTCGCACTCTCTTACTCTCTTACTTCCGCAAAATCAACATGGTAGCAGAGCACTCTTGATCCATAATTTTGTTCTATACTTCTTATACTCTTTAACACTCCTTAAACTCTTACATTTACACTCATCTCTTACGCCATTAACCTCCTCACTCAAGAACATTCAAATCTGGGTTCATCCGCTATTGACCAATGGTTAATAGGAAAATTTCTCCACAATCTTTCCTAATTCACTTCAAATCTCTCTAGGTGTGTAACATACATACCGGCTCTTGAAATAAACTCTTCTACCTTACTCACTCTGAGATTGTATCAATCCTCAAACATCTATTTGGTGCTCAGTTGTGAGAAGATAGGACTGGTTATTTATTGAGATTACTTTCTACATTGTTAAATTCACCTCTATAGCTACACTCTCCTTCAAACCGTTTCCCTAAACTCCCAGCCATCTCTCTTTAACCGCTGGACAATAGTATTACCCAGTGGTCCATATATTTGAAATTTAAAATTCAGAAAGAGCCGCCATGGACAGCAACAAACAACTTGTTATTCCCATCATTCTAAAGGGACAGAACTACCTGCTGTGGTCCAGGACAGCAAGGACCGCGTTGTGCAGCCGCGGACTTTGGGAGCATACTCACAAAACTCTCGCCCCAAAGGAAGACTCACAGAGAAAGAAGAAGTTGTTGCTCTAGCTGAAGAAACCAAATGATTTCAAGAAGACCAAACCGTGTTGGCTATACTCCAAAGTTCTCTTGAGGTTTCCATTCTTGAAGCTTATTCCTATTGTGAAACCGCAAGGGATCTCTGGGATACCCTCAAGAATGTGTATGGCAATGTGTCTAACTTGACTCGGGTATTTGAGATAAAAAGGTCTCTTACCACACTCAGCCAAGAAGACGGAGACTTCACTAAACATCTTGGAAAGTACCAAGCACTATGAGAGGCTCTTAGACCCAATACCTTGGATAAGGCGGTCCTACTTGAAAGAAAAGAACAAGACCGTGTGTTTGGTCTCCTGCTCACCTTAAACACCATGTACAATGACCTAATTAAGCATCTCCTAATGTCAAAATAAGCTCCCAAGCTTTGATGAAGTGTGTGCACAGATTCAAAAGGAGCAAGGTTCGCACGGTGTATTTGGGGGAAGAGGAGAACTTCCTACAGCCAACAAGGTCATGTTTAGAAATGAGGATAAGAAAGCATGGATATGTGACCATTGTAAAAGAAGAGGACACAACAAGGGGCAGTGCTGGATTCTTCATCCTCATCTCAGACCAAGCACACCAAGACCGTCCATAAAGCGCTTCCAAGGAGGCTCTAAGGCAAACCTCGGCCAGATAACACCAAGTGAACAAAGACAAGTTGGTCCATCAAAAAGGCATGAAGATGGAGCGGCTATGGCTGTAAATGCCACAATCCCTCATGTACCATCACCAAATGATGTAATGCGAAGATCAGACTTAGATGTCATCCTCCAATCCATTGCTTCCCTAAAGGAGTCTGGTATCTCTCTCTACTCTCATAGACCTAGTAATGTTGGAATGAAGGAACACTTTGGGTTAATCAGAAGCTTTCATTACAGCCTAAGCAAGGAATCATCAAACGGCTAGTGAGGTCTTCTAGAAGCTGGGAGGCGCCTTCCCTTGATGACTCATCCTTGCCAGCACAAAAGCTAATGACAGCTCACTGCATTCGATCAAAATGTTTCTAGGTTTAGCATTTAGTATAAATAAGCTCTTATGCATTGAGTTGTAATCAACAAGTTATACAAAATAAAAACAATCGGTTTCTACTCTCCTCTTGCATCATGAATCTTTTCATACTTTTAACATCTTTAATCTCCTAAAATCTAACATGGTATCTGATGAGGACATCGAGCCAGCTACTGCACCGGTCATCCCACCTGGACCTCTTACGCGGTCCAAAAGGAAAGCTTTAGGATACAAGCTCAGCATGCTATTGGAGAGTGGAACCGGAGATGACCAAGAGGAGCCGACCCAGACGACCAGCCCACGACCAGCCGTCCGGACGACCATAGCGGCTCACGCACCCTACCAGCTTGGTCCGGTCCTTGCACCCACGACCGGACCTCCATTCCAGCTAGACAAGGAACCATGGAGGTTCCTTCTAGAAGACTCTTCCTCCTCCGGTGTCTTTACCATTACCATTCGGTAGAGACACCAAAAGTCGTTCTAGGAAATTGTACTCTTTTTCCTATCTTCGGTTTTGTCCCATTGGGTTTTCCGAAGAAGGTTTTAATGAGGCAATACTCCTAGTGCGCAAGGCGTTGAAGACTTGTTCACAATTCCATCTAATTCACAAGTCTTCAGGCGAATTCTCAGCCTAAGTGTTGTTGGGCTTTTCCTCTTTAATTTCGATTTCTTAGTCTAAGTGTTTAATTGGGTTTAAGTCATGTTGACTAATTATGGCCCAGTATTTATTTTTAATTGACAATAAGTAAACTACATGTTTTTTTAATCCCTTAAAGGTTAAACGCCTTGTAGTTTACCCTAAAGTTGTAAAAAGGCATTATATAAGCCTTCTTGTTTACACTTAATGAAATAACAAACATTTTGATAAAACCCTAAGTCCTTTAGACTAAAAACTGCCGCCAGCTACCCTAGCTGCAGCCGTCGACTTCAACCTCCCTAGGTTGAAGTTCTTGGAGTATCACAAGCCCCTTCCACAGCTTGTGTGGTCCCTTCGATCCACCCTTCAACCCCATCAATTTCTGTCCCATTATCCTGAGCTTCTCAGTGAAAAGACAGCCCATCCAAGTTCTTACATCATCTGGTATCAGAGCTTAAAGCTCCTACTCATCCGGTTGATTCTATCCTTTTGTTTTTAGCGATTTTTCTTTGTTTTTGTTGCAATAGTTTTTGGCTTTGATTGTATTTCTTTTTCTTTCCCCTGAGGTTCTCGGTAAGAAGGAGAGGAATCAAGTCACATACCACAAACACAAAAAAATACAAAAAAAAAAAAAATCAGGTTCTATCATTCCTTGTTCTTATTCTTCATAATTCAAAAAAAAAAATATATATAGAAAAAAATTTTGTTTGTTTTATTGTTTGTTTGTGTTAATTTTTTTTTTAAGAAAAGAAAACAAAATATTGTTTAGGTTGTTTAAAAACAAAAACAATCTAGGACCTTTTTAGAAACTCACCAAGAACATCTTTCACATCCTTGCAATCTATAAGGAGTTGTGTGTTGTTTGTTCCTTGCTAGTTTTTAGTGTCGATTGCTAGGTCTCGCTTGTAGCATCGTGTCTAAGTCTAGGGTTCTTGTTCTTGCTTGTCGCGTCCTTAGGCCAGCCGGTGTCCAGGCCGTGTGTTCCCCTACCCGTCCCGCATACCGCGTCCTAGGTCCAAGCCGTGAGCAGCCTAGTAGTTGTGTGTTGTGCCCGTGTCACTAGTTAGGTAGTCGTCATCGAGCCTTAGGTTTAGCTCTCGGTTGTCTTGTGTGCTTTAGGGTATCCCGCGTTTTAGTTCACGTCCAGCCCACCATAGCGAGTCATAGGCGTCCTGCTAGGTTTAGCTCAGCGTCTAGGGTTTTGCTTGTTCCGCGTCCGAGTCTAGGGTAGTATTGGTCATTTCCTGTTCAGCGACCAGTCTAGGTTTCCTTAGCGTGTGTCATCGTCTTAGCTAGGCAGCTGCGTCGCATTGGTTTAGTTACTCGTGTGTGCGTGACGCTTAGGTCGCGTCCTAGGTTAGCGTGTGACCTGCGTCCGAGTCCAACCTTAGCCCCGCACCATCTCGCTAGTCGCGTGTGTACCTGTCTAGCGCCCCTCATTAGGTTTTCGAGTCCTAGGCTGGGTTTAGGGTTTTTCTTAGCTGTCTAGATTCTCAGTCTTAGTTTTCAGGAAGTTTTCCATAGTATCTAGATAGTAATTAGGAAAATTTTCTAGACATTTATTAGGATATTATTTAGTTGACATTTAGGATTAGGAAATAAGTAGATTTAATTTCTCCTAGATATTTAGTTTCCTTCTTAGATTAGGCATTAAATTTTCTTAGGATATTTTCTTTCTATTTACTAGTTTTCCCTTTTTAGGTTTAGGAAATATATCCTTAGGATATTTTCCATTTTCTCTAGATTTCCTTTTATAGAAATAGGACATATTGTTTTCTGATTATTTCTTGTGTTTAATTAATTTAGTTATAAAATAAAAATATAAGCTTGGAAATTTTCCAATTAAGGAAAGTTTCCAATTTCTGCAAGTTTCCCGAAAAGAAAACTTTCCATTTCTAGACATTTCCTTTTTCTCGGAAAAGGAAATATGTCAGGGCCGGATGAATCTACGTCAGGGCAAGCTAACCAGACCATGGTACAGCTCTTGCAAACCCTGACGGCTCAAATGTCCACATTCTCTACCCAACTCGAGCAGTTAAGACAACCCGCACCGGCTCCCACTGTAGCACCTGCCGCACCGCCCTACCACCATGATCGACCACCCATGGGTCGATACCCGTACTACGACGACGAGCCACCACCACCCCCACCTCGACCAGAAGCTTATTATCCGGAGGTCAAGATGAACCCACCTCCCTTCTCGGGCAAATTAGACCCCGATGAGTACCTCGACTGGGAGAGACGCATGGAACTCATCTTCGAGTACTATAACTACGACGACCACCGGAAGATCATCTTTGCGATAGCGCAATTCACAGACCATGCACTAGCATGGTGGGATCGAGAAGTCACCAACCGTAGACGAGCTCGTATGGGTTCCATGACTTCATGGGTCGAGTTGACCCAGATCATGAGGCGACGATATATACTGCCCCACTTCCACCGCGAGCTTCAGCGACGTTTCCGACGCCTCACTCAAGGAAGCAAGACGGTGACCGAATACTTTGACGAGTTCGAACACCTCCGTAACCGACTCGATATAGACGAGTCTGAGGAGAGCCTTATGGCCTAATTCATTGACGGCTTGCAGGAATCAATTGCCAGGAAAATTGAACTGAAGCCCTACCACGACCTAGGTGAGCTGTTCCATCTAATAGTCCAGATCGAGAAGTGCCATAAACAGAAGCTTGCCGCACCTTCTCGACCCAGGAACAAGTGGAACACTGGTTCCAAGCCTTCTGAGCGTACGACTCAGCCTATTGACCCACGGCTCAAGGGCAAAGCTGTCCCCTCCAGCTCAGCCCCTAGACCGGCGCCTCCAGCTTCTAGACCACCGAGTGCCACGACCCCTTCCCAGCCTCAGCGGAGCAGCGAGATCGTCTGCTTCAAATGTAAGGGCAGAGGACAAATGTCCCGAGATTGTCCCACTCAACGGACAATGGTACTCACTGCTTCCGGAGATTATGAATCCGAGGATGAACAAGAGGAGCAAGCATTTCCGACACATCAGCCCGACGAGGACATTGAATATGCTGATTCCAGAGAAATGCTTATGATCCGACGCATTCTTAGCTCACGATTCGAGCCAGAAGAATAACAACGAGAAAACATTTTCCATTCCAAATGGACCATGTTTCGGAAAGTGTGCTCGTTGATCATCGACGGAGGATCCTGTACGAATGCCGCCAGTAAGTATATGGTGGAGAAACTAGGCTTTCCCGTGACCAAGCACTCCAAGCCCTATAAGCTTCGATGGCTGAACAACAAGACGGAGTTGTACATCTCAGACCAAGTGAAGGTCTCTTTCAGCATCGGCAGATATCAAGATCAGGTCACCTGCGACGTCGTCCCGATGTCAGCTGGACATCTTCTGCTCGGACGACCCTGGCAATTCGACCCCGAGACTACGCACAACGGACAAACCAACTTCTATTCCTTCGTCAACGACAAGTGTCGACACAATTTAGCCCCAATGTCTGCACACGCCGTCCAAGAGATGCAATCAAAGATGGCAAAAGATCAACATGCCAGAAAGGAGAATTTTCTGATAAATGTGGCAGACATGCGGAAAGCCACATGCACTGCAGGCACTCAAGTCGTATTAATGCTCTACAGAGAGAGCCTACACACGGCTAGCACCGAGCACTCCCTACCTGCCGAGATCCGCGCACTCCTCGACAAGTATGCGGACGTCTTCCCAGACGAGATCCCGGCCGGCCTTCCACCTATCCGAGGGATCGAGCACCACATTGACTTCGTTCCCGGAGCTCAGTTACCTAACCGTCCAGCCTACAGAGTCAACCCCGAGGAGGCTAAAGAATTAGAACGACAAGTCCAAGACCTCATGGCTCAAGGGTACGTTCGTGAAAGTCTCAGTCTCTGTGCCGTTTCGGTTCTTCTGGTACCCAAGAAGGACGAAAGTTGGAGGATGTGCGTCGACTGCCGCGCCATCAACAACATAACTATCAAGTACAGGCACCCCATTACACGCCTGGACGACATGCTAGACGAGCTCAGCGGAGCCGCCATCTTCTCTAAAATCGACCTGAAAGTGGATATCATCAAGTGAGGATGCGAGAGGGAGATGAATGGAAGACAGCCTTCAAGACTAAGCAAGGTCTTTATGAGTGGTTAGTTATGCCGTTTGGTCTATCAAACGCGCCCAGCACCTTCATGCGACTTATGAACGAGGTTCTTCGCCCGAGACCACCTGGAACACTTGGAGGCCGTGATCACCACACTACAGAGAGAGCAGCTGTATGCCAATCTCAAGAAATGTACATTTGGCACCGACCAAGTTATCTTTCATGGTTTCGTCGTCAGTTCCCAGGGGCTTCAAGTAGACGACGAGAAGATAAACGCCATTCAGGAGTGGCCCACACCGATGACCGCCAGCCAGGTCCGCAGCTTTCACGGACTTGCTAGCTTCTACCGACGGTTCGTCCGAGACTTCAGCACGATTGCTGGACCATTGACCTCGACGATCAAGAAGAACCAAGACTTCCGTTGGGGACCCGAGCAAAACAAGGCCTTCCAGCTCCTCAAAGAATGCCTTACACACGCCCCAGTCCTCGTGCTGCCTAACTTTACGCAGACCTTCGAGGTCGAGTGTGACGCTTCAGGCATAGGCATTGGAGCCGTCCTTACCCAAGGCAGACGCCCAGTCGCCTATTTCAGCGAGAAATTAAGTGGAGCTGCACTTAACTATCCGACCTATGACAAGGAACTCTATGCCCTTGTCCGAGCCTTAAAGACTTGGCAGCATTATCTGCTTGCCCGAGAGTGCGTCATTCACACCGATCATCAGACGCTCCAGCACCTCTGTGGGCAGTCCAGGTTGAAGAAACGACATGCCCGTTGGTTGGAATTCATCGAGACCTTTCCGTACGTCATCAAGTACAAGAAAGGAACAGACAACGTCGTTGCCGACGCCTTATCTCGTCAATACAGCCTTATATCCGTCATGGAGTCTAAAGTTCTCGGCTTCGAGATGATCAAGGAGCTGTACGCCGACGATGTCGACTTCGCCCAGGCTCACCTAGAGCACGGCAAAGGCAATTTCAGACGTTTCTTCCTGCACGACGGATTCCTCTTCAAAGACAAGCGACTATGCATTCCGAGAGGATCGATCCGAGAGCTGCTTCTCAGAGAAGCACATGGTGGAGGCCTCATGGGTCACTTCGGCATTGACAAGACCTTAAGCATGCTTAAGGAGCACTTCTATTGGCCTCATCAGCGCCGTGACGTCGAGATGCACTGCGCCCGGTGCCTTATCTGCAAAAGGGCTAAGTCAAAGATGCATCCGCAGGGTCCCTACTTGCCCTTGCCAGTCCCATCCGCGCCTTGGACAGATATATCCATGGATTTTGTCCTAGGTCTACCAAAATTGCACAATAAGGATTCCATCTTCGTCGTGGTCGACAGATTCTCTAAGATGGCACACTTTATCGCTTGCAACAAGACCAACGACGCAAGCCAGATCGCCGACCTGTTCTTCAAGGAGATCGTCCGCCTTCACGGCATTCCCCGGACGATCGTTTCTGACCGTGATACCAAGTTCCTGAGCCACTTCTGGCGAGCTCTTTGGCGGAAATTGGGCACCAATCTACTATTCTCTACAGCATATCATCCCCAGACGGACGGACATACTGAGGTTGTCAACCGGACATTGTCACAGACCTTGAGGGCAACAATCGAACGCAATTTGAAGAATTGGCTGGAATTTCTTCCGTACATCGAGTTTGCCTACAACAGAGCTACACATTCAGGCACGAAGCGCTCACCTTTTGAGGTTGTATACGGCTTCAACCCGACCACTCCGATCGAGTTCACCCCCATCCCGTTAGACGACGCCATCAGCTTGGAGGGTGAAGCCAAAGCAGACTACATCAAGCGGCTTCATGAGGAGACCAAGGCAAACCTGGAACAACGGAACATCTAGAACGTCAAGAATGCCAACAAAGGCCGCCGACACATGGTCTTCAAGGAGGGAGATTGGGTTTGGCTACACCTGCGCCCAGACAGATTTCCCCAGCGACGGAAGAGTAAGCTGGCACCCCGGGGAGATGGTCCATTTCGAGTACTTCGGAGAATAAACGACATCGCCTACCAGCTCGAACTGCCAGGTGAGTATAACGTTTCTAGTACTTTCAATGTTGCTGACTTAGAGTTGTTTGATGCAAGTGAGGATTTCGCTTTGGAGACCAAAGCACTTCAAGATGGAGGGAATGATGAGGACATCAAGCCAGCTACTGCACCGGTCATCACACTTGGATCTCTTACGCGGTCCAAGAGGAAAGCTTTAGGAGACAAGCTCAGCATGCTACTGGAGAGTGGAACCGGAGATGACCCAGAGGAGCCGACCCAGACGCCCAGCCCACGATCAGCCGTTCGGAGAACCTGAGCGGCTCACGCACCCGACCAGCGTGGCCCGGTCCTTGCACCCACGACCGGACCTCAATTCCAGCTAGACAAGGAACCATGGAGGTTTCTTCTAGAAGACTCTTCCTCCTCCGGTTTCTTTACCATTACCATTCGGTAGAGGAAGAGTCTTCTAGAAGGAACCTCCATGGTTCCTTGTCTAGCTGGAATGGAGGTCCGGTCATGGGTGCAAGGATCGGACCAAGCTGGTCGGGTGCGTGAGCCGCTCTGGTCGTCCGGACGGCTGGTCGTGGGCTGGTCATCTGGGTCGGCTCCTCTTGGTCATCTCCGGTTCTACTCTCCAATAGCATGCTGAGCTTGTCTCCTAAAACTTTCCTCTTGGACCGCGTAAGAGGTCCAGGTGGGATGACCGGTGCAGTAGCTGGCTCGATGTCCTCATCATTCCCTCCCTCTTGAAGTGCTTTGGTCTCCAAAGCGAAATCCTCACCTGCATCAAACAACTCTAAGTCAGTAACATTGAAAGTACTAGAAACGTTATACTCACCTGGCAGTTCGAGCTGGTAGGCGTTGTCGTTGATTCTCTGAAGTACTCGGAATGGACCATCTCCCCGGGGTGCGAGCTTGCTCTTCCGTCGCTGGAGAAATCTGTCTTGGCGCAGGTGTAGCCAAACCCAATCTCCCTCCTTGAAGAGCATGTGCCGGCGGCCCTTGTTGGCATTCTTGACGTTCTGGATGTTCCGTTTTTCCAGGTTTGCCTTGGTCTCCTCAGGAAGCCGCTTGATGTAGTATGCTTTGGCTTCGCCCTCCAAGCTGATGGCGTCGTCTAACGGGATGGGTGTGAACTCTATCGTAGTGGTCGGGTTGAAGCCGTAGACAACTTCAAAAGGTGAGCGCTTCGTGCCTGAATGTGTAGCTCTGTTGTAGGCGAACTCGACATACGGAAGACATTCCAGCCAATTCTTCAAATTGCGACCGATTGTTGCCCTCAAGGTCTGTGACAATGCCCGGTTGACAACCTCAGTCTGTCCATCCGTCTGGGGATGATATGCTGTAAAGAACAGTAGGTTTGTGCCCAATTTCCGCCAGAGAGCTCGCCAGAAGTGGCTCAGGAACTTGTTATCACGGTCAGAAACGATCGTCCGGGGAATGCCGTGAAGTTTGACGATCTCCTTGAAGAACAGGTCGGCGATCTAGCATGCGTCGTTGGTCTTGTTACAAGCGATAAAGTGTGCCATCTTAGAGAATCCGTCGACCACGACGAAGATGGAATCCTTATTGTGCAATTTGGCAGACCTAGGACGAAATCCATGGATATATCTGTCCAAGGCGCGGATGGGACTGGCAAGGGCATGTAGGGGGCCTGCGGATGCATCTTTGACTTAGCCCTTTTGCAGATAAGGCACCGGGCGCAGTGCATCTCGACGTCTCGGCGCTGATGAGACCAATAGAAGTGCTCCTTAAGCATGCTTAAGGTCTTGTCAATGCTGAAGTGACCCATGAGGCCTCCACCGTGTGCTTCTCCGAGAAGCAGCTCTCGGATCGATCCTCTCGGAATGCAGAGTCGCTTGTCTTTGAAGAGGAATCCGTCGTGCAGGAAGAAACGGCTGAAATTGCCTTTGCCGTGCTCTAGGTGAGCCTGGGCGAAGTCGACATCGTCGGTGTACAGCTCCTTGATCATCTCGAAGCCGAGAACTTTAGACTCCATGACGGATATAAGGCTGTATCGACGAGATAAGGCGTCAGCAACGACGTTGTCTGTTCCTTTCTTGTACTTGATGACGTACGGGAATGTCTCGATGAATTCCAACCAAGGGGCATGTCGTTTCTTCAACATGGATTGCCCACGGAGGTGCTGGATATTAGAGAAGATGGCGGCATGTCGTCCAGGCGTGGAATGGGGTCCTGTACTTGATAGTTATGTTGTTGATGGCGCGGCAGTCGACACACATCCTCCAACTTCCGTCCTTCTTGGGTACCAGAAGAACCGGAACGGCACAGGGACTGAGACTTTCACGAACGTACCCTTGAGCCATGAGGTCTTGGACTTGTCGTTCTAATTCTTTAGCCTCCTCGGGGTTGACTCTGTAGGCTGGACGGTTAGGTAACTGAGCTCCGGGAACGAGGTCAATGTGGTGCTCGATCCCTCGGATAGGTGGGAGGTCGGCTGGGATCTCGTCTTGAAATACGTCCGCATACTTGTCGAGGAGGGCGCGGATCTCGGCAGGTAGGGAGTGCTCGGTGCTAGCCGTGTGTAGGCTCTCTCTGTAGAGCATTAATACGACTTGAGTGCCTGCAGTGCATGTGGCTTTCCGCATGTCTGCCACATTTATCAGAAAATTCTCTTTTCTGGCATGTTGATCTTTTGCCATCTTTGATTGCATCTCTTGGACGGCGTGTGCAGACATTGGGGCTAAATTGTATCGACGCTTGTCGTGGACGAAGGAATAGAAGTTGGTTCGTCCGTTGTGCGCAGTCTCGGGGTCGAATTGCCAGGGTCGTCCGAGCAGAAGATGTCCAGCTGACATCGGGACGACGTCGCAGGTGACCTGATCTTGATATCTGCCGATGCTGAAAGAGACCTTCACTTGGTCTGAGATGTACAACTCCGTCTTGTTGTTCTTCTTCTTCAGGCTCGAATCGTGAGCTAAGAACGCGTCGGATCATAAGCATTTCTCCGGAGTCAGCATATTCAATGTCCTCGTCGGGATGATGTGCCGGAAATGCTGGCTCCTCTTATTCATCCTCGTATTCATAATCTCCGGAAGGGGTGAGTACCATTGTCAGTTGAATGGGACACTCCCGGGACATGTGTCCTCTGCCCTTACATTTGAAGCAGACGATCTCGTTGCTCCGCTGAAGCTGGGAAGAGGTCGTGGCACTCGGTGGTCTAGAGGCTGGAGGCGCCGGTCTGGGGGCTGAGCTGGAGACGACGGCCTTGCCCTTGAGCCGTGGGTCAATAGGCTGAGTCGTACGCTCAAAAGGCTTGGAACCAGTGTTCCACGTGTTCCTGGGGCGAGAAGGTGCGGCAAACTTACGTTTATGGCACTTCTCGATGTGGACTGCTAGATGGAACAGCTCACCTAGGTCGTGGTAGGGCTGCAGCTCAATCTTCCTGGCAATTGACTCCTGCAAGCCGTCAATGAATTGGGCCATAAGGCTCTCCTCAGACTCTTCTATATCGAGTCGGTTACGGAGGTGTTCGAACTCGTCAAAGTATTCGGTCACCGTCTTGCTTCCTTGAGTGAGGCGTCGGAAACGTCGCTGAAGCTCGCGGTGGAAGTGGGGCGGTACATATCGTCGCCTCATGATCTGGGTCAACTCGACCCATGAAGTCACGGAACCCATACGAGCTCGCCTACGGGTGGTGACTTCTCGATCCCACCATGCTAGTGCATGGTCTGTGAATTGCGCTGTCGCAAAGATGACCTTCCGGGGGTCGTCGTAGTTATAGTACTCGAAGATGAGTTCCATGCGTCTCTCCCAGTCGAGGTACTCTTCGGGGTCTAATTTGCCCGAGAAGGGAGATGGGTTCATCTTGACCTCCGGATAATGAGCTGCTGATCGAGGTGGGGGTGGTGGTGGCTCGTCGTCGTAGTACGGGTATCGACCCATGGGTGGTTGATCATGGTGGTACGGTGGTGCGGCAGGTGCTGCAGTGGGAGCCGGTGCGGGTTGTCTTAACTGCTCGAGTTGTGTAGAGAAGGTGGACATTTGAGCCGTCAGGGTTTGCAAGAGCTGTACCATGGTCTGGTTAGCTTGCCCTGACGTAGATTCATCCGGCCCTGACATATTTTCTTTTTCGAGAAAATGAAATGTCTAGAAATGGAAAGTTTCCTTTTCGGGAAACTTGCAGAAATTGGAAACTTTCCTTAATTGGAAAATTCCCAAGATAATATTTTTTTGTATTTTATAACTAAATTAATTAAACACTACAAATAATCAAAAATAAAATGTCCTATTTCTCAAAAAGGAAATCTAGAAAAATAGAAAATATCTTTAAGGATATATTTTCTAATCCTAAAAGGAAACTAGTAAATAGTAAATATTCTAACAAATTTAATGCCTAAACTAAAAGGAAACTAAGTACTTAGGAGAAATAAAATTTACTTATTTCCTAATCCTAAATGGCAACTAAATAATACTCTAATAAATATCTAGAAAACTTCCTAATACTATCGAGAAATTTTCCTAAACTAATCTATTGCCTAGAAAAACTTAAGCAAACTATCTAAATGACTAGGAAAATTTCCTAAAGACTAAAAAAAACTAAGAACCTAGACAACTAACTGAACCTAGCCGCCTAACGACTCGGAAAAACCCTAAGACCTAACTCGTGGCTCAAGGCTGGAAGCTAACTGTGGTACGGGACACTTGCAGACTAACGAGGTGGTACGTGAACTAGGGCTAGACTCGTGACGCAGGACAGCCTAGTGGACACGACTACAACTCGCGGCTACCAACACGACTAAACCTAGAATGCGACCCAAGCAAACTAGACATGGGACAAGGTGTTATCCTAGGACTACTCTCGCGGGTTACCTAGATGTCATCTAACTTAGGACTCAACTCGGTTAGGACGCTAGCTCGGATGACTAACCTAGGGCGTGGATGTGAACTCGGCACACACGCGGGACAGGCTATGGAAACTACACACGCTAGGACTAGACGCGACCAAGAACTAAACCTAGTATGCTAGGACACGCTAGGAAACACACGCGGACACAAGCATATAAGCGAGTGCGACTCGAAGGCTAGCGAACTAAGCAAACCAGGCGCGGGACAGAGCCAAGACCGGGATGCTAAGGACACTAAACTCGCGGACACAAAACCCAAAGGATGCTCACGCACACCGGCTGGGAGCTAAGGATGCGTGACACAAACCCTAACCTAGCACTCGACAACTAAAGGAAACCTAGCAAAGAACAAGCAACACACAACTCCTTATGGATTTCAAGTATGGTGAAGGTGTTCTAGGTGAGTTTCTAAAGGTCCTAGATTGTTTTTAAACAACCTAAACAATATTTTGTTTTTCTTTTAAAAAAAATTCTAGCAACAACTAAACAATGGAACAAACAAATTTTTCTATATTTTTTTTTTCTGAATTAAGAAAATAAGAACAAGGAATGATAGAACCTGTTTTTTTTTTTTTATTTGTAGGGTGTTTGTGGTATGTGACTTGATTCCTCTCCTTCTTACCGAGAACCTCAGGGGAAAGAGAAAGAAACACAATCAAAAGCCAAAAACTGTTGAACAAAAACAATGAAGAAATCGCCAAAAATAAGGATAGAATCAACCTGATGAGCAGGAGCTTTAAGCTCTGATACCAGATGATGTAAGAACTTGGATGGGCTGTCTTTTCACCGAGAAGCTCAGGATAATGGGACAGAAATCGATGGGGTTGAAGGGTGGATCGAAGGGACCACACAAGCTGTGAAAGGGGCTTGTGATACTCCAAGACCTTCAACCTAGGGAGGTTGAAGTCGACGGCTGCAGCTAGGGTAGCTGGCGGCAGTTTTTAGTCTAAAGGACTTAGGGTTTTATCAAAATGTTTGTTATTTCATTAAGTGTAAACAAGAAGGCTTATATAATGCCTTTTTACAACTTTAGGGTAAACTACAATGGGACATATTGTATGCCTTATTGTGAATTAAAAATAAATATTGGGCCATAATTAGAGACACCAAAAGTCGTTCTAGGAAATTATACTCTTTTTCCTATCTTCGGTTTTGTCCCATTGGGTTTTCCGAAGAAGGTTTTAATGAGGCAATACTCCTAGTGCGCAAGGCGTTGAAGACTTGTTCACAATTCCATCTCAGCCTAAGTGTTGTTGGGCTTTTCCTCTTTAATTTCGATTTCTTAGTCTAAGTGTTTAATTGGGTTTAAGTCATGTTGACTAATTATGGCCCAGTATTTATTTTTAATTGACAATAAGTAAACTACATGTTGTTTTATTCCCTTAAAGGTTAAACGTCTTGTAGTTTACTCTAAAGTTGTAAAAAGGCATTATATAAGCCTTCTTGTTTACACTTAATGAAATAACAAATATTTTGATAAAACCCTAAGTCCTTTAGACTAAAAAATGCCGCCAGCTACCCTAGCTGCAGCCATCGACTTCAACCTTCCTAGGTTAAAGTTCTTGAAGTATCACAAGCCCCTTCCACAGCTTGTGTGGTCCCTTCGATCCACCCTTCAACCCA
Organism: Streptanthus diversifolius; assembly: GCA_039880935.1. Classification (NCBI taxonomy): domain Eukaryota; kingdom Viridiplantae; phylum Streptophyta; class Magnoliopsida; order Brassicales; family Brassicaceae; genus Streptanthus; species Streptanthus diversifolius. The sequence continues at coordinate 5,309,072 of JAXGFM010000005.1, forward strand.
TCAATTTCTGTCCCATTATCCTGAGCTTCTAGGTGAAAAGACAGCCCATCCAAGTTCTTACATCAGTATCAGAGCAAGTTTCATAATCTTCATATAACTTCCGCATATCTTGTTCTTTCTCATCCGGATGATTGCTAAGCTTCTGGCCCTTACCATGCGAATACATATACCTTAGTCTATCCTCTTTGAAATCAAAGGATCCTCAGATCCATGGGTGATGAGTTGAGGAAGGCTAGGTATAGTTATTCCATGTGTTTAGCAGTTCATTCTCTCAATCTCTCTGCCATTGTTGTACGGACTCTGTTATGGGTTTATTTGAAATCTGTGAATATCAACCTCAAAAGAATGATTAAAAGACCTAGTTCATCTCATCTAAGCTTGTCTAGACGACCAGTTTCAAAAGAAGCACCAAAGGAGCCGCCTTTGTATCATTTCCTCAAAAGCCGTACTTGTCTTCTTCAGTCGACCCAACAGACCAGTGACCGTACCATTTCAAAAATCTCCTTAAAACAAGTGCCTTTCATCTCAAGTTTCATCATTCAGCAATCAGGAGTGCAGCCTAAGTCATTTAAGGATCCTGAGAAGTCATCATCTCTTTCGTCCAAGGGTTTTTTCTTGTCCGTACCATCCCTTCATTAAGCGAAAAGGAAAGCTGGTTAAAGCTAAAGAAAGCTCTTTTCTGTCCCAAGGAAAGCTTAAAGGAAGCTCTTTTAAAGCTTCCTATCGTTTCATTCATTTGGTTTCCTCAAATCGTGAGTCTCAAGCTTCACCATTACTGTACGGACCTAAGAATTGTGGGTCATGGAAAACACTCGCCAAATCTATGTGCCCATTATACTAAAAGGGCTAAACTATGTCTTATGGTCTCGGATGATTAAAACTGCTCTTGGAGGAAGGGGTCTTGGCGATCATCTCCTGTTCAACGAAGCGCCTCCCAGCTTGATTCAAAATGAAGATGGAGATGAGCTGGTTGTAATGGATGAAAGGAAATGACATCAGGAAGACTTATATGTGCTATCTGTCCTACAAAACTCCTTAGATGGACCAATCCTTGAGTCATACTCACATTGTGAAACATCCATGGAACTTTGGGAAATCTTTAAGAAGGTTTATGGAAACACCTCTAATCTAAGTAGGATATTTCAAGTTAAACATGCAATTAACAATCTCAGTCAAGAAGATCCTGACTTCACCTCTCTCTTTGGGAAGTTCAGCTCCCTATGGTCTGAACTTGATATGCTAAGACCGGTTTCATTTGATCCAGAGGTAATCAAAGAGAGGCGTGAACAAGACAAAGTTTTCAGCCTTCTCATGATACTTAGCCCAGCTTATAAAGACCTGATCAAACACATTTTAAGATCAGAGAGACTTCCCTCTCTATAAGACGTGTGTTCCCAAATCCAAAAGGAATGCGGTTCTCAGGGGTTATTTGGAGGAAAAGGAGAACTCCTCACTGCTCACAAGGGTACATATAAAGAAGAAGAATCATTTACCGCCAACAAAGGGTATTATAAATCTGAAGAAAAGAAGAACCTGACCTGCAATCACTGCAAAAGGAATGGTCATACCAAATACAAGTGCTGGATTCTCCATCCTCATTTAAAGCCTACCAAGTGGAAGGGACAACCAAGAGCCCATTTCACTCAGGACACTGGTCATTACAAGAAAAGCTTTTCACATCAGTCCATGAACTCTCCAACAAGTTCAACCAGCTTAGCGTGCATTGGTAGTAACTCTCAAATCCAGCCAAGTCACATGGTCCCATATCAACCGACCCAAGCTCAATCCGAGTATGTTAAGAGATCAGACCTTGAAGCCCTGATCAAAGCCTTAAAAGACAACTCTGGTAAAGTAGTTGGTAGATCATTACATGCCTCTTTGAACGCTTACAATGCCTTATCTTTATCTAAACCTGTGATTGTGGACTCAGGTGCTTCTCACCATATGATTAGTGACTTAAATCTGATTGAGAATATAGAACCAGCTAGGGGGAATGTTTTAATTGCAAGTGGGATTCATGTTCCAATAGAAGGAGTAGACAATCTCAAATTGTTCAACAAAAAAACTAGGGCCTTTTACATGCCATCATTCACCTCTAATCTTCTCTCAGTTAAAAGAGCTACAACAGATTTGAATTGTCATGCAATCTTTGGGCCTAATGATTTCATGTTTCAGGATATTGAAACTCAAAGGATTCTAGGAAGAGGCGGAACCAAGAATGATCTTTATGTTCTTGAAGATCTTTCCCCTAGTTCTTTAGGTACTTGTTTTTCAGATTCAAATTCAAATAATGCTAAGACTGGTGGTGATTTATGGCATGCTAGATGATGAGGACATCGTATCACAGGCTATACCACGAGTTCCACCAGGACCTTTGACACGTTCCAGAGCACGAGCTTTAGGAGACAAGTTCAACCAGCTCATGGAGCATGCAGACGACCAGGAGCTCACGGATGAGGAGCCACCAGACGGCTCAGAAGATCAGCAGGATCCGTTCATCTCAGCTAAGGAGCATTGGAGGTTCCTGCTCGAAGACTCTTCCACCTCCGGTGTCTTTACCATTACCATTCGGTAAAGACACCAAAAGACGTGCTAGGAAATTGTACTCTTTTTCCCATCTTCGGTTTTGTCCCACTGGGTTTTCCGGAGAGGGTTTTAATGAGGCAACACTCTTAGTGCGCATGACGACGAAGATTTGTTCACACAATCCGACACCTTCACAAGTCTTAGTCAAATTCGGCCTTTATTCCTTTATAAGGCTTATCTATCCCATTTCTCTCTTTTGTAGACTAAGTATAAATTTAGGGCTTTCAGCCCATATTTTTATGGTTAAGTCATTAGGACTTAAGCCCTTTTGTTTTATACAGCAAAAAGAACTACATGCTGTTTTAATTTACATTACTTGTTGTTTTGGGTAAACATCATGTTGTTTACCCTAAGTTGTAACCATAAGGCCTATATAAGCCTCATTACTTAGAATGAATAAGAACAACTCGATTTACACAAAAACTAAAACCCTAGACTTCTACTTGTTGACGGCTGCATCCTCCATTGGAGAGCCTCTTCACGATTTCTTCTTGTCTAAGAAGAATCACCTGGTGTATCACAAGTCTTCCGCAGCTTGTGTGGTCCTTTCAATCCACCCAATTCCATCGCCTTGCTACTGAAGGTCTCGAGCTTCTCGATCAACAGTTGCACCACCACCTTAGCTCACATCATCTGGTATCAGAGCCTAAAAGCTTTTTAGACATCAGGTTGATTCTATCCTCTCTTTATAATTGCGATTTGTTATTGCTTTCCCAAACAGTTTTTGGCCTTTGATTTTGTTCCTTTCTCTTTCCCCTTGAGGTTCTCGGCAAGAAGGAGAAGATTCAAGTCATCTACCACAAAAAATCTACAAAAAAATAAAAAAATCAGGTTCTATCATTCCATTGTTTCTTTGCTTCATATTACAAAAAATATACAAAAAAAAAAAAAAATTGCTTGTTTCATTGTTGTTATTGCTAGAATTTTTTTTAAGAAAAGAAAAAAACAAATATATATCTTGCTTAGGTTGTTTAAAATCACACATAGAACACCAATCACATACCTGAATTCCTTAAGGGATTGTGTGCTGTTTGTTATTGTTAGTTTTCTTAGTTGTCAAGTCTTAGGTCTAGGTCATTGCTGCTTGCTTGTTTGGCCACTTGTGTGTCCTAGGTCTAGGTGCCAGTGCTCGCGTCTTGCACCCAAGCCGTGAGCCTTCCTCCCTGTCCAAGCCGTCTAGCTAGATTAGGTTAGCGTGCGTCTTCACCTAGGTCAGCGTGAGCCACCTCTAGGTTAGTTTCTCCCGGTCGTGCCTAGGTATAGTTAGCCTTGTCCCGCGTGAGTCCAGTTAGGTTTAAGAGCCTTCCGGTCGCGTCTGTCCTTAGGTCGAGTCTAGGACTGCTTAGTTAGTAGGTCATTAGGTCGCGCGTCCAGCTCTAGCGTCAAGGTCTCACGTCCAGTGTCGTAGCATAGGTCGCGCCTTGTCCGGTGTACTCGCTAGGTTAGGTCGCGTCCCGCTCGTCTAGGTCATAACATCCGCATCTTTAGCCAATTAGGGTTTTCCGCGTCCTGGGTTAGCCTTAGCGTGTGTCCTAGTCGCGTCCCGTCCTTAGTCCCAGCGTTAGGCAGTCAGCGTCCCACGTCTAGATCTTCGGTCGCGTGTCCAGGTCGCCGTGTGGTCTAGGGTAGGTTTTCGACCAGCACCCTTGCTTGCACTAGGCGGCTAGGGTTTCTAGGCAGTTTAGGGTTTCTAGTCCTAGTTTAGGAAGTTTTCCCTTAGTGTCGTAGATTTAATAGATAGTTTTCCTAAAAAGTTTTAGGCAATAGATTAGTTTAGGAAATCTGTCTAGTTAGTTTTTAGGAAGTCTTCCTAGAATTTAATAGGTAGATATTTAGTTCCTTTTAGAATTAGGAAATACTTAGATATTATTCACCTAGATATTTAGCTTTTACTTTTAGGATATTTTCTATATCTTAGTTTAGAGAAATATATCCTTAGGATATTTTCCATAATCTAGGTTTCCTTTTTCTAGATTTAGTAGATATTCCTTTTTATTTACTTCCTTTTGTATTTTAGGAAACTTTCCTTTAGTTAAATTTTCTTGTTTTAATTTTCTTTATAATAAAATAAAAAATAAAATATTATCCTTGGAGATTTTCCGTATAAGGAAAGTTTCCAAGTCTGCAAGTTTCCCGAAAAGGAAACTTTCCTTTTCTTGAAATTTCCTTTTCTCGGAAAAGGAAATATGTCAGGTCGAGATGAATCCCCATCTGGGCAGTCGAACCCCACAGTAAGGCAGATGCTGCAAGCCATCACCGCCCAGTTAAACTCCGTTACGACTCGACTAGATCATCTGGAAGAGCCGGTTCGCGCTACAGCCACCCACACGCGCCACCACCACTTTGATCGACCCGAGGCGTCCCATCGTGGTCTAGGCAGAGACCCCTATTATGATGAGCCACCGCCGTCACACAGGCAACCAGCCGGCCACCATGACATCAAGCTTAACCCACCTCCATTCTCGGGAAAGTTAGACCCTGAAGAGTACTTAGACTGGGAACGTCGAATGGAGTTAATCCACGACTACTACCACCACGACGAGGAACGCAAGGTCACCTTAGCGACAGCCCAGTTTACCGACCACGCACTGGCATGGTGGGATCGCGAATTAGCCACTCGCCGGAGAGCAAGAATGGGAGCTCCTACGACGTGGTACGAGTTGACTCAGATAATGAGGCGACGATACGTTCTACCTCACTTCCACCGAGAGCTGCAGCGACGATTTAGACGCCTTACCCAAGGCAACAAGTCGGTGCCTGAATATTTCGGCGAGTTCAAGCATCTTCGAAACAGACTCGAAATGGAGGATTCAGAGGAGAGTCTCATGGCTCAGTTTATCGACGGACTACAAGAGTCGATAGCACGTAAGATCGAGCTGCAACCCTACCACGACCTTGGAGAGCTCTTCCATCTGGCCGTTCAGATCGAGAAGAGCAACCGGCGCAAGTCTTCAGCGCCAATCCGACCTAGGAGTACCTGGGATACTTGCCCCAAGGCATTTGACCGCACTACCACCACCAGTGACCCACGACCTCGAGGGAGAGCCATGGACGGCGCCGTGCCTACCAAGGCACCCGTGACCACCTGCCCCACCGGCATCCAACGCAGGTCAACCTCAGAAGAGAAGTGCCATCACGTGTTTTAAGTGCAAGGGTAGAGGGCACATGTCTCGTGAATGCCCCAACCAAAGAACCATGATCTTGACTGCTTCCGGAGATTATGACTCCGTAGACGAGCAAGAAGAGGATCCACTTACGACAGACCCTATGTCTGAAGGGGAAGTCGAGTACGCTGACTCAGGCGAGATGTTGATGATCCAGAGAGTTCTCAGCTCACGCCTAGATCAGGAGGAAATCGAGCAGCGTGAGAACATCTTCCACTCAAAGTGCACCATCCTCGGAAAAGTCTGCTCTCTGATCATTGACGGCGGCTCATGTACTAACGCCGCTAGCAAGTACATGGTCGAGAAGCTTGGATTGCCCGTGACCAAGCATCCCAAGCCTTACAGACTTCGTTGGCTCAACAACAAGACGGAGCTGTACATTTCCGACCAGGTCCGCGTTTCTTTCAGCATAGGACGCTACCAGGATCAAGTATTGTGCGACGACGTCCCCATGTCAGCTGGACATCTCCTATTGGGATGACCTTGGCAGTTCGATAAGGAGACCACTCACAATGGACGCACAAACTTCTACTCCTTCGTCCACGATAAACGTAGGTACAACCTGGCACCTATGTCTCCTCAAGAAGTGCACGACATGCAAGCAAAGATGGCAAAGATCAGTATGCCGGAAAAGAGAACTTCCTCGTCAATGTAGCAGACATGAGGAAGGCGGCAAGCACCACAGGCACCCAGCTCATCCTCATGCTCTATCAAGAGGTCTTGAGCGCATCCGAGGCCATCAGCACCCCTTTACCGGCGGATGTCCAGGCACTCCTGGACAAATACTCAGACGTCTTCCCAGATGAGATTCCGCCTGGGCTGCTACCTCTCAGAGGTATTGAGCATCACATCGATCTCATTCCCAGAGCCCAGCTGCCAAACAAACCCGCCTACAAAGTCACCCCGGAGGAAGCAAAAGAACTTGAGCGACAAGTCTAGGATCTCATGGCTCAAGGCTACGTCAGAGAAAGTCTTAGCCCCTGCGCCGTTCCCGTCCTCCTTGTGCCGAAGAAGGATGAAAGTTGGCGAATGTGCGTTGACTGTCGTGCCATTAACAACATCACTGTTAAATACCGGCATCCGATTCCACGACTTGACGACATGCTAGATGAATTGAGCGGAGCATCCATCTTCTCAAAAATTGATCTCAAGAGCGGATATCATCAAGTTCGCATGCGAGAAGGTGATGAATGGAAGACGGCTTTCAAGACCAAGCAAGGTCTGTATGAGTGGTTGGTTATGCCCTTCGGTCTGTCCAACGCACCCAGCACCTTCATGCGTCTTATGAACCATGTCCTTTGGCCATTCATAGGCAAATTCGTTGTGGTCTATTTTGACGACATACTCGTCTACAGTGCTTCCTATTCCGACCACTTAGAGTATTTGGAGACAGTGATCACGACACTTCAAATGGAGCAGCTCTACGCCAACCTTAAGAAGTGTACCTTCTGCACGGATCAAGTAGTCTTCCTTGGATTCGTCGTCAGCTCACAAGGGCTTCGAGTTGACGAAGAAAAGATCCGTGCCAGTCAAGAATGGCCCACGCCAACCAACGCCAGCCAAATCCGAAGTTTTCATGGCTTGGCAAGCTTCTATCGACGATTTGTACGTGACTTCAGTACGATTGCCAGCCCCTTGACAGCCACTATCAAGAAGAACCAAGACTTCAGATGGGGCCCAGAACAGGAAAAGTCGTTTCAGCTGTTAAAGGAACGACTCACGCAAGCACTTGTCCTGACATTACCGAATTTCGATATGACTTTCGAGGTAGAGTGTGACGCTTCAGGTGTAGGCATTGGAGCAGTCCTGACACAGGGTGGAAAACGAATTGCCTACTTTAGTGAAAAATTAAGCGGCGCAGCTCTCAACTACCCCACGTACGATAAGGAACTGTACGCATTGGTCCGAGCTCTACAGACATGGCAGCATTACTTGCTCTTGCGAGAATGTGTTATACACACAGACCATCAGACACTCTAATACCTCAAAGGGAAGACGACCCTCAAGAAAAGACACGCCCGGTGCCTGGAGTTTGTCGAGACATTTTCGTATGTCATCAAGTACAAGAAGGGTGCGGACAATGTCGTCGCAGATGCACTTTCACGCAGGCATAGCTTGATCTCGGTTATGGAGTCAAAGGTTATGGGATTTGAAATGCTCAAGGACCTTTATGCTGAAGACCACGATTTCAAGGAAGCTTTCAAGGAGCACAGACAGGGCAAATACACCTGTTTCTACCTGTTTGACGGTTTCCTATTCAAGGACAAGCGTCTTTGCATTCCAGGCGGTTCAGTTCGCGAACTCCTACTCAGGGAAGCTCATGGAGGCGGATTGATGGGTCAATTTGGCGTTGCCAAGACCTTGAGCATGCTCAAAGAGCACTTCTACTGGCCACGTCAACGCCGAGATGTGGAAGCCCATTGCGAGAAATGCCTTGTCTGCAAACGGTCTAAGTCTAAGATGCATCCTCAAGGCCCCTACACGCCACTTCCAGTTCCGTCATCTCCTTGGACGGATATCTCCATGGATTTCGTCCTTGGTTTACCCCAAGTTCATCACAAGGACTCCATCCTCGTCGTCGTCGACCGTTTCTCGAAGATGGCGCACTTCATACCCTGCAACAAGACGAACGATCCAATTCAGACAGCGAATTTGTTTTTTCGAGAGACCGTCCGCCTACACGGCATTCCGCGCACCATTGTGTCCGACAGGGACACTAAGTTCCTCAGTCATTTCTGGCGGGTTCTGTGGAAGAAACTTGGCACCAGTCTCCTCTTCTCGACGGCATATCACCCACATACAGATGGTCAGACCGAGGTCGTCAACCGAACCATATCTCAGAGGTTGCGTGCGACGATTGGTCGCAACCTGAAGAATTGGCTCGAGTGGCTTCCATATGTCGAGTTCGCCTACAACCGCGCAGTTCATTCCGGCACCAAGAAGACACCGTTCGAGATCGTCTACGGCTTCAACCCCACTACACCTATTGAATTCGCCCCTATTCCACTTGGCGAGGTCGTCAGCTAGAAGGCGAAGAAAAAGCAGAATATGTCAAGCGCTTACACCGTGAAGTCAAAGAAAATCTGGAACGGAGGAATGCCCAGACAGCAAAACACGCCAACAAGGGAAGGAGGCACGTGGTCTTTAAAGAAGGATATTGGGTCTGGTTACATCTACGACCCGAACGCTTTCCCCAACGGCGCAAGAGCAAGCTAGCACCACGTGGAGATGGCCCGTTCCGAGTCCTGCGACGCATCAACGACAATGCCTACCAACTGGAGCTTCCAGGTGAGTATAATGTTTCTACTACGTTTAATGTTGCTGACTTGGAGTTATTTGATGCAGGTGACGACTTTGCTTTGGGGACCAAAGCACCTGAAGAGGGAGGGAATGATGAGGACATCGTATCACAGGCTATACCACGAGTTCCACCAGGACCTTTGACACGTTCCAGAGCACGAGCATGCAGACGACCAGGAGCTCACGGATGAGGAGCCACCAGACGGCTCAGAAGATCAGCAGGATCCGTTCGTCTCAGCTAAGGAGCATTGGAGGTTCCTGCTCGAAGACTCTTCCACCTCCGGTGTCTTTACCATTACCATTCGGTAAAGACACCAAAAGACGTGCTAGGAAATTGTACTCTTTTTCCCATCTTCGGTTTTGTCCCACTGGGTTTTCCGGAGAGGGTTTTAATGAGGCAACACTCTTAGTGCGCATGACGACGAAGATTTGTTCACACAATCCGACACCTTCACAAGTCTTAGTCAAATTCGGCCTTTATTCCTTTATAAGGCTTATCTATCCCATTTCTCTCTTTTGTAGACTAAGTATAAAATTAGGGCTTTCAGCCCATATTTTTATGGTTAAGTCATTAGGACTTAAGCCCTTTTGTTTTATACAGCAAAAAGAACTACATGCTGTTTTAATTTACATTACTTGTTGTTTTGGGTAAACATCATGTTGTTTACCCTAAGTTGTAACCATAAGGCCTATATAAGCCTCATTACTTAGAATGAATAAGAACAACTCGATTTACACAAAAACTAAAACCCTAGACTTCTACTTGTTGACGGCTGCATCCTCCATTGGAGAGCCTCTTGACGATTTCTTCTTGTCTAAGAAGAATCACCTGGTGTATCACAAGTCTTCCGCAGCTTGTGTGGTCCTTTCAATCCACCCAATTCCATCGCCTTGCTACTGAAGGTCTCGAGCTTCTCGATCAACAGTTGCACCACCACCTTAGCTCACATCATCTGGTATCAGAGCCTAAAAGCTCTTTAGACATCAGGTTGATTCTATCCTCTCTTTATAATTGCGATTTGTTATTGCTTTCCCAAACAGTTTTTGGCCTTTGATTTTGTTCCTTTCTCTTTCCCCTTGAGGTTCTCGGCAAGAAGGAGAAGATTCAAGTCATCTACCACAAAAAATCTACAAAAAAAAAAAAAAATCAGGTTCTATCATTCCATTGTTTCTTTGCTTCATATTACAAAAAATATACAAAAAAAAAAAAATTGCTTGTTTCATTGTTGTTATTGCTAGAATTTTTTTTAAGAAAAGAAAAAAACAAATATATATCTTGCTTAGGTTGTTTAAAATCAACTAGGAAATTTTTTTTTAGAAACACACATAGAACACCAATCACATACCTGAATTCCTTAAGGGATTGTGTGCTGTTTGTTATTGTTAGTTTTCTTAGTTGTCAAGTCTTAGGTCTAGGTCATTGCTGCTTGCTTGTTTGGCCACTTGTGTGTCCTAGGTCTAGGTGCCAGTGCTCGCGTCTTGCACCCAAGCCGTGAGCCTTCCTCCCTGTCCAAGCCGTCTAGCTAGATTAGGTTAGCGTGCGTCTTCACCTAGGTCAGCGTGAGCGACCTCTAGGTTAGTTTCTCCCGGTCGTGCCTAGGTATAGTTAGCCTTGTCCCTCGTGAGTCCAGTTAGGTTTAAGAGCCTTCCGGTCGCGTCTGTCCTTAGGTCGAGTCTAGGACTGCTTAGTAGTAGGTCATTAGGTCGCGCGTCCAGCTCTAGCGTCAAGGTCTCACGTCCAGTGTCGTAGCATAGGTCGCGCCTTGTCCGGTGTACTCGCTAGGTTAGGTCGCGTCCCGCTCGTCTAGGTCATAACATCCGCGTCTTTAGCCAATTAGGGTTTTCCGCGTCCTGGGTTAGCCTTAGCGTGTGTCCTAGTCGCGTCCCGTCCTTAGTCCCAGCGTTAGGCAGTCAGCGTCCCACGTCTAGATCTTCGGTCGCGTGTCCAGGTCGCCGTGTGGTCTAGGGTAGGTTTTCGACCAGCACCCTTGCTTGCACTAGGCGGCTAGGGTTTCTAGGCAGTTTAGGGTTTCTAGTCCTAGTTTAGGAAGTTTTCCCTTAGTGTCGTAGATTTAATAGATAGTTTTCCTAAAAAGTTTTAGGCAATAGATTAGTTTAGGAAATCTGTCTAGTTAGTTTTTAGGAAGTCTTCCTAGAATTTAATAGGTAGATATTTAGTTCCTTTTAGAATTAGGAAATACTTAGATATTATTCACCTAGATATTTAGCTTTTACTTTTAGGATATTTTCTATATCTTAGTTTAGAGAAATATATCCTTAGGATATTTTCCATAATCTAGGTTTCCTTTTTCTAGATTTAGTAGATATTCCTTTTTATTTACTTCTTTTTGTATTTTAGGAAACTTTCCTTTAGTTAAATTTTCTTGTTTTAATTTTCTTTATAATAAAATAAAAAATAAAATATTATCCTTGGAGATTTTCCGTATAAGGAAAGTTTCCAAGTCTGCAAGTTTCCCGAAAAGGAAACTTTCCTTTTCTTGAAATTTCCTTTTCTCGGAAAAGGAAATATGTCAGGTCGAGATGAATCCCCATCTGGGCAGTCCAACCCCACAGTAAGGCAGATGCTGCAAGCCATCACCGCCCAGTTAAACTCCGTTACGACTCGACTAGATCATCTGGAAGAGCCGGTTCGCGCTACAGCCACCCACACGCGCCACCACCACTTTGATCGACGCGAGGCGTCCCATCGTGGTCTAGGCAGAGACCCCTATTATGATGAGCCACCGCCGTCACACAGGCAACCAGCCGGCCACCATGACATCAAGCTTAACCCACCTCCATTCTCGGGAAAGTTAGACCCTGAAGAGTACTTAGACTGGGAACGTCGAATGGAGTGAATCCACGACTACTACCACCACGACGAGGAACGCAAGGTCACCTTAGCGACAGCCCAGTTTACCGACCACGCACTGGCATGGTGGGATCGCGAATTAGCCACTCGCCGGAGAGCAAGAATGGGAGCTCCTACGACGTGGTACGAGTTGACTCAGATAATGAGGCGACGATACGTTCTACCTCACTTCCACCGAGAGCTGCAGCGACGATTTAGACGCCTTACCCAAGGCAACAAGTCGGTGCCTGAATATTTCGGCGAGTTCGAGCATCTTCGAAACAGACTCGAAATGGAGGATTCAGAGGAGAGTCTCATGGCTCAGTTTATCGACGGACTACAAGAGTCGATAGCACGTAAGATCGAGCTGCAACCCTACCACGACCTTGGAGAGCTCTTCCATCTGGCCGTTCAGATCGAGAAGAGCAACCGGCGCAAGTCTTCAGCGCCAATCCGACCTAGGAGTACCTGGGGTACTTGCCCCAAGGCATTTGACCGCACTACCACCACCAGTGACCCACGACCTCGAGGGAGAGCCATGGACGGCGCCCTGCCTACCAAGGCACCCGTGACCACCTGCCCCACCGGCATCCAACGCAGGTCAACCTCAGAAGAGAAGTGCCATCACGTGTTTTAAGTGCAAGGGTAGAGGGCACATGTCTCGTGAATGCCCCAACCAAAGAACCATGATCTTGACTGCTTCCGGAGATTATGACTCCGTAGACGAGCAAGAAGAGGATCCACTTACGACAGACCCTATGTCTGAAGGGGAAGTCGAGTACGCTGACTCAGGCGAGATGTTGATGATCCAGAGAGTTCTCAGCTCACGCCTAGATCAGGAGGAAATCGAGCAGCGTGAGAACATCTTCCACTCAAAGTGCACCATCCTCGGAAAAGTCTGCTCTCTGATCATTGACGGCGGCTCATGTACTAACGCCGCTAGCAAGTACATGGTCGAGAAGCTTGGATTGCCCGTGACCAAGCATCCCAAGCCTTACAGACTTCGTTGGCTCAACAACAAGACGGAGCTGTACATTTCCGACCAGGTCCGCGTTTCTTTTAGCATAGGACGCTACCAGGATCAAGTATTGTGCGACGACGTCCCCATGTCAGCTGGACATCTCCTATTGGGATGACCTTGGCAGTTCGATAAGGAGACCACTCACAATGGACGCACAAACTTCTACTCCTTCGTCCACGATAAACGTAGGTACAACCTGGCACCTATGTCTCCTCAAGAAGTGCACGACATGCAAGCAAAGATGGCAAAGGATCAGTATGCCGGAAAAGAGAACTTCCTCGTCAATGTAGCAGACATGAGGAAGGCGGCAAGCACCACAGGCACCCAGCTCATACTCATGCTCTATCAGGAGGTCTTGAGCGCATCCGAGGCCATCAGCACCCCTTTACCGGCGGATGTCCAGGCACTCCTGGACAAATACTCAGACGTCTTCCCAGATGAGATTCCGCCTGGGCTGCCACCTCTCAGAGGTATTGAGCATCACATCGATCTCATTCCCAGAGCCCAGCTGCCAAACAAACCCGCCTACAAAGTCACCCCGGAGGAAGCAAAAGAACTTGAGCGACAAGTCCAGGATCTCATGGCTCAAGGCTACGTCAGAGAAAGTCTTAGCCCCTGCGCCGTTCCCGTCCTCCTTGTGCCGAAGAAGGATGAAAGTTGGCGAATGTGCGTTGACTGTCGTGCCATTAACAACATCACTGTTAAATACCGGCATCCGATTCCACGACTTGACGACATGCTAGATGAATTGAGCGGAGCATCCATCTTCTCAAAAATTGATCTCAAGAGCGGATATCATCAAGTTCGCATGCGAGAAGGTGATGAATGGAAGACGGCTTTCAAGACCAAGCAAGGTCTGTATGAGTGGTTGGTTATGCCCTTCGGTCTGTCCAACGCACCCAGCACCTTCATGCGTCTTATGAACCATGTCCTTTGGCCATTCATAGGCAAATTCGTTGTGGTCTATTTTGACGACATACTCGTCTACAGTGCTTCCTATTCCGACCACTTAGAGCATTTGGAGACAGTGATCACGACACTTCAAAAGGAGCAGCTCTACGCCAACCTTAAGAAGTGTACCTTCTGCACGGATCAAGTAGTCTTCCTTGGATTCGTCGTCAGCTCACAAGGGCTTCGAGTTGACGAAGAAAAGATCCGTGCCATTCAAGAATGGCCCACGCCAACCAACGCCAGCCAAATCCGAAGTTTTCATGGCTTGGCAAGCTTCTATCGACGATTTGTACGTGACTTCAGTACGATTGCCAGCCCCTTGACAGCCACTATCAAGAAGAACCAAGACTTCAGATGGGGCCCAGAACAGGAAAAGTCGTTTCAGCTGTTAAAGGAACGACTCACGCAAGCACTTGTCCTGACATTACCGAATTTCGATATGACTTTCGAGGTAGAGTGTGACGCTTCAGGTGTAGGCATTGGAGCAGTCCTGACACAGGGTGGAAAACGAATTGCCTACTTTAGTGAAAAATTAAGCGGCGCAGCTCTCAACTACCCCACGTACGATAAGGAACTGTACGCATTGGTCCGAGCTCTACAGACATGGCAGCATTACTTGCTCTCGCGAGAATGTGTTATACACACGGACCATCAGACACTCTAATACCTCAAAGGGCAGACGACCCTCAAGAAAAGACACGCCCGGTGCCTGGAGTTTGTCGAGACATTTTCGTATGTCATCAAGTACAAGAAGGGTGCGGACAATGTCGTCGCAGATGCACTTTCACGCAGGCATAGCTTGATCTCGGTCATGGAGTCAAAGGTTATGGGATTTGAAATGCTCAAGGACCTTTATGCTGAAGACCACGATTTCAAGGAAGCTTTCAAGGAGCACAGACAGGGCAAATACACCTGTTTCTACCTGTTTGACGGTTTCCTATTCAAGGACAAGCGTCTTTGCATTCCAGGCGGTTCAGTTCGCGAACTCCTACTCAGGGAAGCTCATGGAGGCGGATTGATGGGTCAATTTGGCGTTGCCAAGACCTTGAGCATGCTCAAAGAGCACTTCTACTGGCCACGTCAACGCCGAGATGTGGAAGCCCATTGCGAGAAATGCCTTGTCTGCAAACGGTCTAAGTCTAAGATGCATCCTCAAGGCCCCTACACGCCACTTCCAGTTCCGTCATCTCCTTGGACGGATATCTCCATGGATTTCGTCCTTGGTTTACCCAAAGTTCATCACAAGGACTCCATCCTCGTCGTCGTCGACCGTTTCTCGAAGATGGCGCACTTCATACCCTGCAACAAGACGAACGATCCAATTCAGACAGCGAATTTGTTTTTTCGAGAGACCGTCCGCCTACACGGCATTCCGCGCACCATTGTGTCCGACAGGGACACTAAGTTCCTCAGTCATTTCTGGCGGGTTCTGTGGAAGAAACTTGGCACCAGTCTCCTCTTCTCGACGGCATATCACCCACAGACAGATGGTCAGACCGAGGTCGTCAACCGAACCCTATCTCAGAGGTTGCGTGCGACGATTGGTCGCAACATGAAGAATTGGCTCGAGTGGCTTCCATATGTCGAGTTCGCCTACAACCGCGCAGTTCATTCCGACACCAAGAAGACACCGTTCGAGATCGTCTACGGCTTCAACCCCACTACACCTATTGAATTCGCCCCTATTCCACTTGGCGAGGTCGTCAGCTAGAAGGCGAAGAAAAATCAGAATATGTCAAGCGCTTACACCGTGAAGTCAAAGAAAATCTGGAACGGAGGAATGCCCAGACAGCAAAACACGCCAACAAGGGAAGGAGGCACGTGGTCTTTAAAGAAGGATATTGGGTCTGGTTACATCTACGACCCGAACGCTTTCCCCAACGGCGCAAGAGCAAGCTAGCACCACGTGGAGATGGCCCGTTCCGAGTCCTGCGACGCATCAACGACAATGCCTACCAACTGGAGCTTCCAGGTGAGTATAATGTTTCTACTACGTTTAATGTTGCTGACTTGGAGTTATTTGATGCAGGTGACGACTTTGCTTTGGGGACCAAAGCACCTGAAGAGGGAGGGAATGATGAGGACATCGTATCACAGGCTATACCACGAGTTCCACCAGGACCTTTGACACGTTCCAGAGCACGAGCATGCAGACGACCAGGAGCTCACAGATGAGGAGCCACCAGACGGCTCAGAAGATCAGCAGGATCCGTTCGTCTCAGCTAAGGAGCATTGGAGGTTCCTGCTCGAAGACTCTTCCACCTCCGGTGTCTTTACCATTACCATTCGGTAAAGACACCAAAAGACGTGCTAGGAAATTGTACTCTTTTTCCCATCTTCGGTTTTGTCCCACTGGGTTTTCCGGAGAGGGTTTTAATGAGGCAACAGTCTTAGTGCGCATGACGACGAAGATTTGTTCACACAATCCGACACCTTCACAAGTCTTAGTCAAATTCGGCCTTTATTCCTTTATAAGGCTTATCTATCCCATTTCTCTCTTTTGTAGACTAAGTATAAAATTAGGGCTTTCAGCCCATATTTTTATGGTTAAGTCATTAGGACTTAAGCCCTTTTGTTTTATACAGCAAAAAGAACTACATGCTGTTTTAATTTACATTACTTGTTGTTTTGGGTAAACATCATGTTGTTTACCCTAAGTTGTAACCATAAGGCCTATATAAGCCTCATTACTTAGAATGAATAAGAACAACTCGATTTACACAAAAACTAAAACCCTAGACTTCTACTTGTTGACGGCTGCATCCTCCATTGGAGAGCCTCTTCACGATTTCTTCTTGTCTAAGAAGAATCACCTGGTGTATCACAAGTCTTCCGCAGCTTGTGTGGTCCTTTCAATCCACCCAATTCCATCGCCTTGCTACTAAAGGTCTCGAGCTTCTCGATCAACAGTTGCACCACCACCTTAGCTCACATCACTAGACTTGGTCATCCTCATCTCAAAGCTTTACAAAAATAATGTTTCCTAGGAAAACATTGTAGATCCATCTTTCCTAAGTCTCAGACTGTGTATGAGAACTGTTTTGAACTTGTTCATTCTGATGTGTGGACCGCTCCTTGTGCTTCTAGAGATAACCACAAATACTTTGTTAGCTTCATTGATGAAAAATCTAAGTACCCATGGGTCACTTTAATGCCATCTAAGGGTAGAGTTCTTGAAGCATTTATGAACTTTAATAAGTATATTACTAACCAATATGATGCTAAAATTAAGTGTTTTAGATCAGACAATGGAGGAGAGTATACTAGTCAAGCGTTTAAGCACTACCTTACCAAACACGGCATTGAACAACAAACAACTTGTCCATATACTCCTCAGCAGAATGGGGTTGCAGAAAGGAAAAACAGGCACCTAATGGAAGTAACAAGAGCCATAATGTTTCATATGAGAGTTCCTAAACGTTTTTGGGGTGACGCTTTAGTGGCAGCTTGCTATCTTATCAACAGGATTCCAACAAAAGCTCTTCATGACACCTCTCCTTTTGAGGTACTTACTAGAACCAAACCTCACCTTGAACATTTAAGAGTGTTTGGATATGTGTGCTTTGTGTTAATTCCAGGGGAACAGAGAAGTAAACTCGATTCTACTAGTGTTAAGGCTATGTTTCTTGGCTACTCCTCCACGCAAAAAGGGTACAAGTGCTATAATGCTGAGACTAACAGAGTGATCATGTCACGGGATGTCAAATTTCTAGAAAATAAAAGCTTCTTTGAGGAGGGTACTTGGGATACTATCAAGGATATATCATCTCATCCATCAACCCGTGCTGACAATCTGAAGAAAATTCTTGAAGATCTTGGCATATCATCTGGTCCAGTTACATCTCAACCTCTTCATCCTCTTCATCCTGAGGGGAGAGAGTCAGATTATAATATTCATGATCAAGCGTATTCAGAGGCTGGACCAAGCAACAACAGGGAACCTGATTCAACAAGAGGAACGAGGTCTGATGAAGGATCAAATGGTGAAGAAGCTGAATCAGGAAGATCAGAAACAAGCTCTGGCTCAAAAGACACACAAAACATGACTAACTTGGATGCGGTCACGGCACCAGCACCAATGGAACTGCGTCGGAGCACTTGACAAAGGTTTCCCCCATCAAACTGGAGAAACACTAGAGTCTAGTTCAACAACAATGCTGAAGCTCACCCTGCTCAAGCGGTCTGCAACATGGTTCACATTACACAAGAACATCTAGCATTCACAGGAAGCTTAGATCAAGAGTTAATTCGCAAGAGTTATGATGAAGCTAAGGAATGGAAAGTCTGGAGAAATGCTGTGAAGGATGAACGAAGTGCAATGGAAAAGAACCACACATGGGATGAATCAGACTTACCAAAGGGAAAAAAGGCTGTAAGCTCCAGATGGATCTTTACCATCAAATACCGAAGCAATGGAGAAATCGAGAGATATAAGGCAAGACTGGTTGCCAGGGGTTTTACACAAACCTATAGAGAAGACTATATGGACACATTTGCTCTGGTTGCTAAAATGCATACTATCAGAGTGGTTCTCTCTCTAGCTGCAAATTTGGAATGGGAGCTTTGGCAGATGGATGTCAAGAATGCTTTCCTTCAAGGAGAGATTGAAGAAGAAGTCTACATGACTCCTCCTCCCGGATTAGAAGACTCAGTTGCTCCAAGAAATGTTATCAGATTAAGAAAGGCAATCTATGGCCTGAAACAATCACCTAGAGCCTGGTGAACTTAAATATTTCTTGGGTATTGAAGTCTGCAGGTTTAAAGATAAATTGTTTATCTCTCAAAGAAAGTATGTTGGAGACTTACTAACTAATGCAGGAATGATGGATGCAAAGGAGGCTAGAACTCCTTTAGAAGACGGTTACAAAGTCAAGACTGAGGGGGAGCAAGATGGAGAGGCATTTGAAGATCCTAAGCTCTACAGAAAGCTAGTGGGTAAGCTCATATACTTGACAATCACACGACCTGACTTGTGCTTTGCTGTGAATCAGGTAAGTCAACACATGCAAGCACCGGAGAAGACTCATTGGATGATGATCCAACGCATTTTGAGGTACCTGAAAGGAACACACACCCAAGGAATATGGATGGGAAGGAATGGAAATGTTGAAATGGTTGGCTACTGTGATGCGGATTGGGCTGGAGACAGGAAAGACCGAAGATCTACCACTGGCTATTGCACATTTATAGGAGGAAACTTAGTCACTTGGAAGACTAAGAAGCAGAAGGTGGTATCCTGTTCAAGTGCTGAAGCTGAGTATAAGGCCATGAGGAAGCTAACTACTGAGTGTATCTGGTTAAAGGCGCTTCTCAAAGACTTCAACATTGAAAGCAACACACCTATCACCATGCATTGTGATAATCAGGCGGCCATTCATATTGCATCCAATTCAGTCTTCCATGAACGGACCAAGCACATTGAAGTTGACTGCACAAAGTAAGGGAGGCTGTAGAGAAAGGAATCATCCTTCCATGCTACACAAAGAGTGCTGATCAATTGGCAGAAATATTCACCAAAGCAGCCAGTTTAAAGGTTTGTGAGTTCATCCATGCGTAACTTGGACTCACAAATCTCCCATTCAACTGACTTCCCTATCAAGAAGGATTCATACTCTTTTTCCCTTAGAATGTTTTTGTCCCACTGGGTTTTACATTCTAAGGTTTTTAATGAGGTGAATCCTCTTGATTTCTAAGTTCTAATCAGTTACTATGATTTGAACTTGAGGGGGAGTGTTGGAATGAAGGAACACTTTGGGTGAATCAGAAGCTTTCGTTACAGCCTAAGCAAGGAATCATCAAACAGCTAGTGAGGTCTTCTAGAAGCTGGGAGGCGCCTTCCCTTGATGACTCATCCTTGCCAGCACAAAAGCTAATGACAGCTCACTGCATTCGATCAAAATGTTTCTAGGTTTAGCCTTTAGTATAAATAAGCTCTTATGCATTGAGTTGTAATCAACAAGTTATACAAAATAAAAACAATCGGTTTATACTCTCCTCTTGCATCATGAATCTTTTCATACTTTTAACATCTTTAATCTCCTAGTAATCCTGACTTATTAAACAACCTAGAACCGGCCCTAGGTAATGTAGAGATAGCAAACAGAGCAAGAATACCAGTAAAAGGAGTAGGCAATCTTAAGCTATTCGATAAAGAATCTAAAGCTCTCTTTATGCCTAGCTTTACATCCAATCTCTTATCTGTAAAAAGGGCCACAACTGATCTAAACTGCTATGCCATATTCGGTCCTAACAATGTTCACTTTCAGGATATTAGAGCATGAAGCTGCTTGGGAAAGGAGTAGCTAAAGATGATCTATATATCTTGGAAGACACTCCCCTTAGTATTTCACAACCTGTTTCTTTTAATTCATGTTTTTCGGATAAGCTTGATGCAATGGGGCATGCTAGGTTATGCCACCCTCATTTTCGTGCACTAAATCTCATGTTATCCAATGTTTCTTCTGAGAATTCTAGTTGTGAAGCTTGTATTCTAGGGAAACATTGCAAATCCGTTTTTCCTAAATCTACCACCATCTATGAAAAATGCTTTGATTTAATCCACTCAGATGTTTGGACCTCACCTTGCCTATCTAGAGATAACAACAAATACTTTGTGAACTTTATAGATGAGAAGTCCAAATACACATGGCTCACTTTGCTACCATCTAAGGACCGTGTGTTTGAAACATTTACAAAATTTTAAAACTATGTTACTAACCACTATCAAGCTAACATTAAAATTTTGAGAACAGATAATGGAGGTGAATACCTTAGCTATCAGTTTAAAGAACACCTCACCAAACATGGGATTTTACACCAAACTAGCTGCCCATACAACCCACAGCAGAATGGTGTGGCCGAGAGAAAGAATAGGCATCACATGGAGGTGGCTCGTTCCATGATGTTCAACACTATTGTACCCAAACGTTGTTGGGGAGATGCAGTCATGACCGCTTGCTATCTGATCAACCGAATACCTACCAGAGTCTTGGATGATCAATCACCATTTCAGGTACTTAACAAAACTCCACTAGTGGTTGATCACCTTAGGGTATTTGGATGTGTGTGCTTTGTATTGACACCAGGAGAACTAAGGAACAAACTGGAAGCAAAAAGCACAAGGTGTATCTTCATTGGATATTCATCCAGTCAGAAAGGGTACAAGTGCTTTGATCCAACCACCAATAGGACCATGGTCTCCTGGGATGTTAAGTTCTTAGAAGAACAGGGATATCACGATAAGCAAGATTGGGCCAGCTTGAAAGATCTTGCTAAACCCTCAGAAAAGCAGCTAGTCTTCGATTCCTACTAGATCACTTAGACCATCATAGCAAATCTCCATCATCATGTCATCAACCGCAGGCTCCATCTCCACCAGACCACACCAATACGGTTCCTCATCCACCAACTTCCCATGAAGGCTCTCCAGAAGCCTCCCATCCAGATCCTTCACAAGTAGAGGGCACCTCCTATGGGCCGGGACAGACTGCTGAGGTGGATGACGAAGTTGGGTCCACACAAGTTCTTAGGAGAAGTACTAGACTTAGACGGGATCCATCCAACTGGATCAACACCAGGGTGTATTACAATGCCCATGCCGTGGCTCATCCTATTCAGGCAATGTGCTCTCTTGCCCTTGTACCATCTGATCACCAGGCCTTCCTTGGCAAGATTGAGAAGGACACCATCCCTTCATCCTATGAAGAGGCCAAACAAATGAAGGTTTGGCGAGATGCTGTTGCTGATGAAGTAGGGGCCATGGAACGCAACCACACATGGGATGAAGCCATCCTGCCTAAGGGAAAATGTGCGGTCAGCTCTAAGTGGGTGTTCACCATCAAGTACCAGAGTAATGGAGATATTGAACGTTATAAGGCAAGGCTAGTAGCTCGGGGGTTCACTCAAACATATGGCCAAGACTACGGTGACACATTTGCCCCAGTGGCTAAGCTACCATTTGTGAGAGTCGTCTTCTCTCTAGCCGCCAATCTATCATGGGATCTATGGCAAATGGACGTCCGGAATGCCTTTCTTCAGGGGGAGCTTGAAGATGAACTTTATATGACACCACCCCCGGGCCTTGATGACATTGTTGCACCAGGCAAGGTCCTTTGGTTAAGGAAGGCCATCTACGGTCTTAAAAAGTCTCCACGCGCCTGGTACCACAAGCTTAGCTTCACTCTTAGGGATCATGGCTTCAGACGCTCAGAGGATGACCACACATTGTTCACCCTTCAAAATGACCAAGGTATAGTTGTTGTTCTCATCTATGTAGATGATCTTATCATCTCAGGGGACAACCAAGTTGGTATTCAAACTACTAAAGCCTTTCTCAAATCTACATTTGATATCAAAGATTTGGGGGAACTTTTCTTCGGATTGAAGTATGTCGTTCCTTGACAGGCCTCTTTCTTTGCCAAAGAAAATATGTTACTGACCTTCTAACTGAGACAGGTTATCTGGACGCCAAACCAGCCAAGTCACCATTAGAGGATGGCTACAAGGTCATTCGAGAGGGGGAGAATGCAGCTGAACTCTATGAATATGTTGCACAATACAGATGGCTTGTAGGTAAACTAATATACCTCACTATCACCAGACCTGATCTATGCTTTGCTGTGAATCAGGTCAGTCAGCACAGGAAGACTCCTACAAGGCATGACTGGAACATGGTTGAGAGGATCTTGAGGTATCTTAAAGGGAGCTTAGACCGCGGCATTTAGATGGGCAAGAACCAGGACACAGATATCGTTGGGTATTGTGATGCAGACTGGGCTGGAGATAGAGCTGATAGGAAGTCTACAACTGGCTATTGCACCTTCATAGGAGGCTACTTGGTCACTTGGAAGACCAAGAAGCAGAAAGTGGTGGCTTGCTCAACAGCTGAAGCAGAGTACCGTGCAATGAGGAAGTTAACCAACGAATTGACATGGCTGAAGACACTCCTGAAGGATCTCAACATTGATCAGGACACTCCAATTACTATGCACTGTGACAACCAAACAGCCATTCATATTGCAACCAACTCAGTCTTCCATGAGAGAACCAAACATATAGAGGTGGACTGCCACAAGGTCAGAGAAAAGATTGAAGAAGGAGCAATCCCCCCATGTTATACAAGAAGTGAAGACCAGTTGGCTGATATATTCACCAAGGCTGCTAGCCCCAAGGTTTTCTCTCACATCTATAGCAAACTTGGGCTGATAGACCGTCCACAACCATAAGCCGTTGTCCCTTAATCCATGGACATCACACTCTTTTTCCCTCATTATAGTTTTTCTCCCAAAGTGGTTTTTCTATGATGAGGTTTTTAATGAGGTAATGCTCTATGGGTTTCCAAGCTTAGCCTTTCCAATGTTAAGCTTGAGAGGGAGTATTGAGCAGGAAAATAACTTGAGCATCACGGCTCAGCCTTGCAGTCCAAGATTCGCCATGGCCTATGTATGCAAGCCCTGTTGGAATGAAGGTGTATTCGACTAAGGGAAGATGAGTTCTCTCCAACGGCTAGTAAAGGTCTTCTAGAAGGTTATATGATAACTCACCTATGCCAGCACAAAAGGAATTGAGGCGGCTAGCAAGGAGTGACTCTCTCATTTACCTAAAGTAGATACTACTAGGTCTTATCCATTTTATATATAAAGACCGTTTAGGTCTTCTTTGTAAGATAAAAAAGTTCAATAAATAAAAACATCATGTTCTTCATTCTCTAGTATCATTCGAAATCTCTCATAATCTCTCCTTAGTCTCTTACAAATCTCACATGGTATCAGAGCATTTGCTCACAAACTCTCTTTAGATTCCGCAAAATCTCACATGGTTGTCTCTTCCTTCTCCTAAGAATCAAGAGCTTTCCTTGAGATAAACATGTCTTAGTCTATCCTCTCTGAGATCTAAGATCCTCAGAACCATGGGTGATGAGTTGAAGAAGGCTAGGTGTGAGTATCACTGGTGACAAAGTTGCTTATCTTCTTAGGATTTCTTTCTTTTCTTTCATTCTCGCCATGGCTGTACGGTCATCCCTTTCTTAAGCTCACGAACTCAAGTCTCCCTACCTCAAATCCTCACTTTGAAGCTCCATTCCTCTTCGTGAGACAATCAGGACTCAAAAGACATAGAAAAGGAGTGATCTTTGCTTCATCTTGAGCTAGCCGTACTCATCTTCATCTTGAGATTCGAAGATCAGAGGCGGTACACCTTCTAGGAAAAGCTTAAAGGCAGTTACTTTCTCTTCATTTTTCCATCCGGTTCTCAAGCCTGCCTGCCGATTCAAAGTTTAAAGGAACAAAGAAGGATTTTCCAAGATTTTCCAAGCTTTCCAAGCTTTCAAAGTTTAAAAGCTCCCTGTTGAATCCGTGGAAGAGGGTTTCGAGGGTATCCGTACAGGTCACGAAAACCCTTAAGATAAAAGTGGTAAACCAGCTAAAAGGAAGCTATTTTCAGTCTCTCCAAGCTTCTGTATACTCTCAAACCATCGAGTTAATCAAGATTCAAAAGTCTCATTTGCCATTTGTGTACGGGTTCTGATATTTGAAGAATGGATAACTCACGCCAAATAGCGGTTCCAGTTATTCTAAAGGGCCTAAATTATGTCTTATGGTCCCGGATGATCAAAAATGCTTTAGGGGCAGAGGGCTTGGAGATCATCTCCTCTTTAATAAAGCACCACCTAGCCTAATCCAAAATGAAGATGGAGATGAAACGGTAATCACAGATGAAAGAAAGTGGCACCAAAAAGACTTGTATGTTCTCTCAGTTCTACAAAACTCCCTAGATGTCCCGATTCTAGAGTCTTACTCACGCTGTGAAACCTCAATGGAATTGTGGGAAATCTTAAAGAAAGTTTATGACAACACCTCCAACCTTAGCAGAATATTTCAAGTCAAACAGGCTATAAACAATCTAAACCAGGAAGATACAGACTTCACAGCTCTGTTTGGGAAGTTTAGCTCATTGTTGGCCGAGTTGGATATGTTGCGCCCTGTTTCCTTTGACCATGAAATCATCAAGGAAAGGCGTGAACAAAGTCTTCAGCCTTCTCATGATCCTAAGCCCTGCATATAATGACTTGATTAAACACATATTGAGGTCAGACAAGCTTCCATCACTTGAGGACGTTTGCTCTCAGATTCAGAAGGAATGTGGGTCAAATGGATTATTTGGAAGGAAAGGAGAGTTGCTCACAGCACACAAGAGTTTCTACAAGTCAGAAGAAGAAACTATCTCTGCAAATAAAGATATTATAAACCAGAGGACAAGAAGACTATGATGTGTGATCACTGCAAAAGAAAAGGTCACACCAAAGACAAGTGTTGTATCCTTCATCCTCACGTAAAGCCAAGCAAGTGGAAGGAGAGTCCAAAAGCTCATTACACTCAGGAGACAGGACAATACCGCAAGAAAGACATACCATACCAACTATCAAACGGTCCAGCATGCTCATCTTCCTCTGGCACTGGTAGCAATTCCCTGAGTCAACCGGCGCTTATGATTCCTTATCAACCAGCTCAATCAGAATATGTCATGAAGTCTGAACTTGAAGCGCTCATCAAAGCCTTCAAAGATAATTCTGGTAAAATGGATATTGAGATTCAGGAGATACTTGGACAAGGTGTATCGAAGAACGATCTATATGTGCTTGAAGACTTGTCTCCTAGTCGTTTATCTACTTGTTTTTCAAATTTGAATAAATCAAAGATGGATGATAATCTGTGGCATGCTAGATTTGGTCATCCCCATCTTAAGGTCTTAGAAATAATGTTTCCTAGGTTGTCTTTTAAAAATGAATTATGTGAAGCCTGTGTTCTTGGCAAACATTGTAGGTCTGTTTTTCCCAAGTCCAAAACGGTTTATGAAAATTGTTTTGATCTTGTTCACTCTGATGTTTGGACTGCCCCATGTTCTTCTAGAGATAATCACAAATACTTGTCAGTTTTATTGATGAAAAATCAAAATACACATGGGTTACCTTAATGCCATCTAAGGGTAGAGTCCTTGAAGCATTCATGAATTTTAACAAGTATGTGACTAACCAATATGATGCAAAGGTTAAGTGTCTTCGATAAGATAATGGTGGGGAGTATATTAGCCAAACTTTTAAGCACTACCTCAACAAGCACGGCATAGAACATCAGACAAGTTGCCCTTATACCCCTCAACAGAATGGCGTTGCTGAAAGGAAAAATAGACACCTAATGGAAGTCACTAGAGCAATGATGTTTCATATGAAGGTTCCTAAACACTTTTGGGGAGATGCCTTGATGACTGCTTGCTACCTGATCAACCGCCTTCCAACAAAAAAATTTCTTGACATCTCCCCCTTTGAGGTACTTACCAAAAATAAACCTCAACTTAATCATATTAGAGTTTTTGGATGTGTTTGCTATGTGTTGATCTCAGGGGAACAAAGAAACAAATTAGAAGCTAGGAGTACAAAGGCTCTGTTTCTTGGATATTCCACTTCACAAAAGGGATATAAGTGCTTCAATCTTGAGACCAACCGTGTACTCATCTCCCGTGATTTTAAGTTTGTGGAAACTGCAAGCTACTTTGAAAATGGTACATGGGACTCTATAAAGGATATATCAGCTCATCCATCAGACCGTGTAGAAAAATTGAGAAAGATCTTGGAAGGGCTTGGAATATCTAGTCCATCTGCATCTACTCAACCGCTTCACCCTCTTCATCCTGAGGGGAGCCAACATGATTCTTATCATGATCAAGAGGATTCAGTGACTAATTCAAGCAATACTCAAACTGCGTGTCCTGAAGAACAAGCCGGTCCAAGTCATACTCAAGGGGGATCAGAAGACGATTCAAGTTCAGGATACATTCAGAACACCTCTACTCAGCACCCTACAAGACAAAGGTTTCCACCAGGAAATTGGAAAAATACAAGGGTCTATTACAACAGCAATGCGGTGGCTCATCCTGCTCAAACGGTGTGTAATATGGTTCACATCCCACAAGAACACCTAGCATTCACAGGAAGCTTAGATCAAGAATTCGTTCCAAGAAGTTATGATGAAGCCAAAGACATCAAAGTCTGGAAAGATGCTGTAAGAGATGAAAGAAGGGCAATGGAGAAGAATCATACATGGGATGAATCAGACTTACCAAAAGGGAAGAAAGCTGTAACATCTAGATGGATTTTCACCATTAAGTATAAAAGCAATGGAGAGATTGAAAGACACAAGGCTAGATTAGTTGCAAGAGGCTTCACTCAAACCTATGGAGATGATTATAGGGACACATTCGCACCAGTGGCTAAGATGCATACTATCAGGGTGGTTCTGTCTCTTGCAGCCAACTTAGAATGGGAGCTTTAGCAGATGGATGTCAAAAACGCGTTTATACAAGGAGAACTAGAGGAAGAGGTTTACATGATACCTCCTCTAGGATTGGAAGACTCAGTTACCCTAGGAAAAGTCCTCAGACTAGGAAAGGCAATATATGGGTTGAAACAGTCTCCTAGAGCTTGGTATCATAAGTTGAATGTTATTCTAAGAGACAGAGGCTTCAGGAGATCCGAATCTGATCATACCTTGTTCACCTTACATAGCCAGGAAGGTATAGTAGTCATTCTCATCTATGTAGATGATATTATCATCTCTAGGAATGACAAGGTAGGAGTTTCCTCTACAAAAGAGTATTTTTAGTCTATGTTTGAGATTAAAGATCTTCGTGAACTTAAATATTTCTTAGGCATTGAAGTTTGCAGGTTTAAAGATGGATTGTTCATTTCACAGAGAAAGTATATTGGAGATCTACTAACTAGTACAGGGATGATGGAAGCAAAGGCAGCTAAAACCCCACTGGAAGATGGCTATAAAGTTGAACCTGAGAGGGAGCAAGATGAAGAAACATATGAAGATCCCAAGCTCTACAGAAAACTAGTTGGTAAGCTAATCTATTTAACAATCACTAGACCTGACCTATGCTTTGTTGTGAATCAGGTAAGCCAGCATATGCAAGCTCCTAAGAAGAGTCACAATCATTCTACCATGCTATACAAGGAGCTCTGATCAGTTGGCAGACATATTCACTAAGGCAGCCAGTTTAAAAGTTTGTGAATTCATCCATGCAATGCTTGGACTCACAACTCTTCCATTCCAGTAACTTCCCTTATCAAGAAGGATTCATACTATTTTTCCCTTAGGATGTTTTCTCCCACTGGATTTTGCACTCTAAGGTTTTTAATGAGGTGAATCCTCTTGGTGTCCAACTTTTAAACAGTTCCAGATGTTTTAAAACTTGAGGGGTGTTGGAATGAAGAGGAATGATGAATGCAATTAAGAGACTTGTAGGAGCAATAACTAAGTGAGAATGACTTAGACTTGTGTAGGTTTAATGATATGTTTATCTATGTAGCCAAACATGTAATTAGGCTATCTTAGTATCCAAACAAGTCTAGAATAAGATTAGTATAAATAGATGTCTCTCACTCACTTTGTAAGTATGAAATTCATTTTTCTAAAATCTCAACAATATCATTCTCTCTTTTCTTTCTAATCTCTCTCTCTTTCAATCTCCAGTTCTCAAATTCTCTCAATCATAATCCTGAGACTATAAGAGTTCTGGTATCTAGGGATGTAAAATTTCAAGAGAATCAGGGATTCTATGAAGATGGAACTTCGGAAGACTTCCAAGAAATTTCTAGAAATACATCTGATCAAGCTGAGAGTCTGAGGAAGATCTTGGAGAATATTGGTATAGTTCCTCCAGCTCCAGCTCCAGCTCCTCCTGCTAGTATCAATCGCAATCCACATGGCCATATTTTTACACCGTGTCGGACCGTCCATGGACCATCCTCTGGAGCATTACCTAATCAGGACAGTCCTGCTCGTGATCCATGTGATCATGCATCTAGCTCATCCCAACATAAAGTTATCCCGGAGCCTAATCTTGAACCGTCCCAGCCAGTATATATCCCGCATGCTCGACCTGGTGATCATTCTCCAAGCTTGTCTCATGTCCCGTATACTCCACCATCCAGTCCTGAGCTCCATCCTCTTGAACATGAGGGGGGAGAAGAACGTATACATGCTCAAGATGATTCTGACAAGGAGGACACAATTCTAGTACTCAGAAGAAGTACAAGGCAGAAGTTCCCAGCTGACAACTGGAAGAATACAAGGGTGTACTACAACCACAATGCAGTAGCACATCATGATCAGGGAGTATGTTCTCTAATTACTATTCCTACTAATCATGTTTCTTTCACTGTGAGTTTAGATATGAGGAGGCTATGGAGAGTAAGGAATGGAGAGATGCCATTCAAGATGAAAAACAAGCTATGGAGAAAAATGGAACCTATGCTCCAGCCACTTTACCAAAAGAGAAGAATGCTGTAAGTTCAAAATGGATATTCACCCTTAAGTATAAAAGCAATGGTGATATAGATTGGTATAAAGCTAGGTTGGTAGCTAGAGGTTTCACACAAACTTATGGTGAAGACTATAGGGATACCTTTGCTCCAGTAGCTAAACTTCACTCTGTTAATGTTGTTCTTTCTCTTGCTACTAACCTTCAATGGGATTTGTGGCAAATGGATGTTAAGAATGCTTTCTTACAAGGTGAACTAGAAGAAGAAGTCTACATGACACCACCACCAGGTTTAGAAAATGAAGTAGGTGGCGGCAACACACTCAGGCTGAGGAAAGCAATCTATGGCCTTAAACAATCCCCAAGAGCATGGTACCATAAACTGAATGTAACTCTAAGTGACAAAGGTTTCAAAAGGTCAGAAGTTGAACACACTCTGTTTACACTTAAGAGTAAGGAAGGTATTGTGGTTATACTTATCTATGTGGATGATAAAATCATATCAGGAAGTGATAAAGTTGGTATTGAATCAACTAAAGCCTATTTGAAAAGTGTTTTTGATATTAAGGATCTAGGTGAATTGAAATACTTCTTAGGAATTGAAATATGTAGATTCAAGGAAGGTCTGTTTTTATCCCAAAGGAAATATATTGTGGATTTACTAACCTCCACAGGCATGTTTGAAGCTAAACCAGCTAAGACACCCCTTGACGAAGGCTACAAGATAGAACCTGATGGGGAGCTAGGAAATGACAAGTTTTATGATGCAAAATTGTATAGATAAGCGGTTGGTAAGCTTATTTACTTAACTATCACTAGACCTGACCTATTTTTTGCAGTAAATCAGGTATCTCAACACATGCAAGACCCAAGGACAAGGCATTGGGATATGATCATTCGCATTTTGAGATATTTGCAAGGCACTAAGGAACAAGGTATATGGATGGGATGTAATAAGAACAGAGAGGTTGTAGGTTATTGTGATGCAGATTGGGCAGGATACAGGGAAGATAGGAGAAGCACAACTGGCTATTGCATTTTCATAGGAGGTAACCTTGTAACTTGGAAGACTAAGAAGCAAAAGGTTGTATCTTGTTATAGTGCAGAAGCTGAATACAGGACCATGAGGAAGCTCACAACAGAATGCATCTGGTTGAAGCAACTCCTCTTTGATATTTTAGGTGAGTACTTAGAATCACCAATTACTGTCCATAGTGATAATCAAGCTGCCATACACATTGCTTCTAACTCTGTGTTTCATGAGAGAACCAAGCATATTGAGGTTGGCTGCCATAAGGTGAGAGAAGCTATTGGAAATGGTACAATTCTACCTTGCTACACAAGGAGTGAAGATCAGCTAGCTGATGTGTTTACCAAGGCTGTAACCTTGAAGACAGGTGGTTCCATCTATCCTAGACTTGGTTTGATGTCTCTTCCACATCATTGATCCCAACATGGAGTGTTATACTCTTTTTCCCTAGAAAATGTTTTGTCCTAATTGGGTTTTTCCTTCTTTAGGTTTTTGATGAGGTAATACTTCATGGTTGTAAGTTTAAGCATTCTCCATGACTTAAGCTTGAGGCAGAGTGTTGGAATGAAGAGGAATGATGAATGCAATTAAGAGACTTGTAGGCGCCATAACTAAGTGAGAATCACTTAGACTTGTGTAGGTTTAATGATATGTTTATCTCTGTAGCCAAACATGTAATTAGGCTATCTTAGTATCCAAACAAGTCTAAAATAAGATTAGTATAAATAGATGTCTCTCACTCACTTTGTAAGTATGAAATTCATTTTTCTAAAATCTCAACAATATCATTCTCTCTTTTCTCTTTAATCTCTCTCTCTTTCAATCTCCAATTCTCAAATTCTCTCAATCATAAAATATTTCAAGGGGGAGTGTTGGAATGAAGGTGTATTCGACTAAGGGAAGATGAGTTCTCTCCAACGGCTAGTAAAGGTCTTCTAGAAGGTTATATGATGACTCACCTATTCCAGCACAAAAGGAATTGAGGCGGCTAGCAAGAAGGAGCGACTCTCTCATTTACCTAAAGTAGATACTCCTAGGTCTTATCCATTTTATATATAAAGACCATTTAGGTCTTCTTTGTAAGATAAGAAAGTTAAATAAATAAAAACATCATGTTCTTCATTCTCTAGTATCATTCGAAATCTCTCATAATCTCTCCTTAATCTCTTACAAATCTCAAAAGCCCATCTGGGATTAGTTGTGCAGCCCAAGTTTGGAATTAGTCTAATAAGGCCTTGGCCTGCCAAAGAGGAGTTAGGACACAAAGGGAGAGCTTCTAGAAGAAGAGTGTGGCTGCAAGAAGAAGTCTCGCGTGGATGTAGCCATTTATGAGCAGTCACTATCACTCATTGGGCTTGCTTCCATGTCACTATCCCATTTGAATTCCTCTGTGTAACTCAGGCCTATATTAAGGACTTCTCCCACATTGTAACAATTATATTTTTTATGTAATAAACATCCTTTACTTTATTCTCTTTGTCTCTCTCATTCTCCCTATCGAATTCCACCATGAAACTCCCTTAACTCTCCACACTCTCACTCTCTTACTCTCTTACTTCCGCAAAATCAACATTTTTCGTGGCTAAATAGCTGTGAAACCAGTGAAGCAAAACAGTTTGCCCACTGGTCCAAGCAATGCTTCCTAAATGTTGAAGCAATTTTGAATTCTTTCTCTTCTTCAAGCTTTGACTTTGGACCATAAAAGATTTTTAAGACAAAGTTTTATACACCATTGTAGATGAGAAAAAAAGTAGAATTATATGAAACAATTTGAAATTCAATTTTTGGACCATTGGATAAAGTTATTACCCAATGGATAAAACAGTTTTACAAAGATTTTGAGAAAACGTTTTGTTGGAAATGAAACAGGAGAGGTTTAATTGAAGTTTGGAGTGGTCAATCCATAAGAAATAAACTATCCTAACCTCTCACAACTCAGCACCATTTAGGTTTGAGGATTGTTCAATCTCAGAGTGAGTAGATTGTTAAAATAAAGAGTCCCATGCAAAGTTAGGGACTTCCGGAAAGGCCGTGCAAAGTCGGGGACTTCCGGAAATCAATAATGTTGGAACAAAGTTACAAAGAAGAAAAAGGTCCGTGCAAAAATAGGGACTTCCAGAAGGTCCGTGCAAAAATAGGGACTTCCGGAAGGTCCGTGCAAATATAGGGACTTCCGTAAGTATCGTGCAGAGTCCGGGAGTTCTGGAAATCATAAAGTGCAAAGTTAGGGAGTTCCAGAAAGAGCTTTAGGAAGGATAAGGCTTCCAGAAAGCAAAACCATAAAGCAGAAAGCAAAAGCATAAAGCAGAAAGCAAAAGGAGAAGGCATCTTCTCTTTAGCATATAAGCATCTTTTTAAATCCTTTAGA
This sequence comes from Streptanthus diversifolius, assembly GCA_039880935.1. Taxonomy (NCBI): domain Eukaryota; kingdom Viridiplantae; phylum Streptophyta; class Magnoliopsida; order Brassicales; family Brassicaceae; genus Streptanthus; species Streptanthus diversifolius. The sequence goes on from JAXGFM010000005.1 coordinate 5,341,664, forward strand.
GGCTCCCATACATTGTATCTAGACATGATTTTCTTTGTCAAATTCGTCGCCTTGCGCTATATAAAGCAGCCTTCACCATTTGAAACCTCTTTAAGCAATTCTAATAAGAAAAGCTTTTATCTCTCTCTCTCTTCCTAGACTACGAGTTCCTCATCTTCTTGCTTTGTTCTTTATTTGTTCTTCATAAAATAGCTAAATCTCTTTCAAAACTAACATGGTATCAGAGCAGATGCTCTTAATCTCTTGTATTTCCGCGTAAAACCGTTTTCTCTTCTTTTAAATCTGTTTTTCTTGACAAGAACACCATTGTTGTATGGATGGAGGTTTCAAACCCTGGAAATCCATGGAAAAGCGCGAGTTTCTAGCTTCAAAGTTCATACTTTTGAGTGCTAAATCAATCATTCTGAAGGCAAGAAGTGTTCTTGAGCTATTTTCTTCCTAAAAACGTTTTCTGTAGTAAAAACAACATGGATGTATGACTGGTTTTATGATTTTCAAGTTTTTGATTCATACAATCCTTAATCATTGTCTTTTTGCTCCAAAGATGCTTCCTTTTGAGTCAAGCATGTGGTGCCAGGTTTGTCTACACCAAAGAGGTGTGACATTGAGTTCAAAAATGGTTTTTTACCTATAAACCTATGAATCGCTTTATCTTGTGAATGCTTGTAAGGGAGCTGTGTTTTTCTTTTGTTTCTTGTGGGGTATGAGTTTGGGTTGATTGCATTAGTGCCTTTCGTTTGTGAATATAAACCACTACAGTCACAAACTGCTTATAACCCCTTGTATATCAGACTGCAAGCGTTTTGAAACCTTGGGTATGTCCTCCTTGTTATGAAGTGAGAGATAATTAATCTCATTGCATCTTGTTATTTTAAGTCTTGCAGTTTTGGTCAGATTCATGATTATTCATACAATAGTGAATCATGACTAAAAGGATTAAGCTAATAAGAAGAGTATGCTCTGTGGTTGTCACTAATGGATCTTCCACATCAGAAACCTTATTAAGCTAGAAATCACTTAAAAGCCTTGCTAAATCCTATTGTAGTGTTGCAAAGAAGTAATGAAATGAGTGTGAATCCATAAGCCTTTAATCTTCATCCTAATGGACATAGGACACTTAGAGAAGGGTCAAGTTAATCACTTCACTTCTTTCTTGCTCAAACAAACTACTATAATTTAAAATCTTAGATTTGTGTTCATTCTTATGAACTATGGGACTCATCAGTCCATGTTGTCTGTATTGCGGTTTGGTACATGAGTCTTGGTTTTTATTAAACCTTGGATTAAGTTGCTTCCCATATGAAATGAGGAAGACCAAAGTCCATTGAAGTTTTTAATGGAACTCTTGCTAAGTTGTGGTATTATAGAGCACCATGCGTAAGGCCTTAAGGTTGGATTAAAAGTATGCTCTGTGGTTGCCACTTAAATGGAACCTCCACATCAGAAATTATCCTAAATCCTATTGTAGTGTTGCAAAGAAGTAATGAAATGAGTGTGAATCCATAAGCCTTTAATCTTCATCCTAATGGACATAGGACACTTAGAGAAGGGTCAAGTTAATCACTTCACTTCTTTCTTGTTCAAACAAACTGCTATAATTTAAAATCTTAGACTTGTGTTCATTCTTATGAACTATGGGACTCATCAGTCCATGTTGTCTGTATTGCGGTTTGGTACATGAGTCTTGGTTTTTATTAAACCTTGGATTAAGTTGCTTCCCATATGAAATGAGGAAGACCAAAGTCCATTGAAGTTTTTAGTGGAACTCTTGCTAAGTTGTGGTATTATAGAGCACCATGCGTAAGGCCTTAAGGTTGGATTAAAAGTATGCTCTGTGGTTGCCACTTAAATGGAACCTCCATATCAGAAATTATCCTAATCTAATTAGAGTCTTGTAAGCATGATGCATCCGATTATACTTATAAGGTTTTGGAAAGGAGAACCATAGTTGTATGTATTGCATCTGAAACTGTGCTGAATCCAATGATCCAAATTTAAACCTTAAAGATAAGAGAGATTGTTGTATATAAAGAGGGAAGTGAACCTTGGCTAATTGTGCAAAGCATTTAAGGCCTTGTTGAATCCAACAGTCCTCTTGAGTCTTAAGGGAAGAGAACCTTGATCTTCTTCACTCTTATGAGTATAAGAAGTCATGATGAATCCAAAAGTCCTTAAGAAAAGAAAAGTTAATTTGTTTGATAAACTTTTCAAATCAGTCTCATGGGTTTGCTCTTATGAGTCTATGCCTTGAAGACATGAGAAGACTTGTGTTTTGTTTGTTTTATTTTTGCAGGAATTCTTCCAAACCACCAGTGAAGAGAAGTCCCAATGGAGGAGCTCAATCCGTGAAGGAAGAACCTTCAATCCCAATCATTCAGATTCGCTCTCCTTATGCTGAACCGCAAAGGCTTAGTATCAAAGCCTTTGTTCATGAAAAAGACTATTTCTAAACCTTTATCTATGTCATGTTGACTTAAGTGGTGATTTAGGGCAATTGTGATCCTTGGTGAATTATACTTGGCATTTAGGACTAAGTTGAATCCATATGTTCCTTTGAAGTATCTTAAGGGAAGTGAACCTTGGTTTCCATATACTATCATGAGTATATGGGATCATGCTGAATCCAAAAGCCCTCAAGGAAGTCTTTGTGTTTATTCTGCTTATATTATACTATAATCTCTTTAATCTTTTCCTAAATCTCTCTAAACTCCCTAAATCTCTTTTTAAACTCTCTAAACTCTCTTTAAACTCTCTTAAAATCTCTTTAAATCTTAAACTCTTTTATAATCTTGTTTAAACTCTGCTTACTTTTAATCTCTGGTTACTAAAATCTCTGGTTACTTAGTGAAAGATTGAGAATTGAAAAGAATTCGAAAAATAGAGATTGAGAGAAAGAGAGATTAGAGAGAAAATGAAGAATGGCTGATTTATACTACTCTAAATCAGGCTTGTTTGGATACTAAGATAGCCTAATACTTGATGGCTACAGTGATAACATATCATAAAATCCAAACAAGCCTAAGTCACTCTCCTTTATACAACAGGCGACTATAAGTGACTAAGGCACTCATGCTTCATTTTGTCTTGTTGACTTCAACATTCCTCTTCATTCCAACACTCCCCCTCAAGTTTAAGTCATTGAAAATGTCTAAGCTTGCAACCATGAAGTATTACCTCATTAAAAACCTAAGGAAGGAAAACCCAATTGGGACAAAACCTTTTTAGGGAAAAAGAGTATAACACTCCATGTTGGGATCATTGATGTGGAATAGACATCAACCCAAGTCTAGGGTAGATGGAACCGCCTATCTTCAAGGTTGTAGCCTTAGTAAACACATTAGCTAGTTGATCTTCACTCCTTGTGTAGCAAGGTAGAATGGTACCATTTCCAATGGCTTCCCTTACCTTATGGCAGTCAACCTCAATATGCTTGGTTCTCTCATGGAATACATAATTAGAGGCAATATGTATGGCAGCTTGATTGTCACAATGGAAAGTAACTGGTGATTCTAAGCACTCACCTAAAATATCAAATAGAAGCTGTTTCAACCAGATGCATTCTGTTGTAAGCTTCCTCATGGCCCTGTACTCAGCTTCTGCACTAGAACAAGATACAACCTTTTGCTTCTTAGTCTTCCAAGTTACACGGTTACCTCCTATGAAAGTGCAATAGCCAGTTGTGCTTCTTCTATCTTCCCTGTCTCCTGCCCAATCTGCATCATAATGACCTACAACTTCTGTGTTTTTATTACATCCCATCCATATACCTTGTTCCTTAGTGCCTTGTAAATATCTCAAAATGCGAATGATCATATCCCAATGCCTTGTCCTTGGGTCTTGCATGTATTAGATACCTGATTCACTGCAAAACGTATGTCAGGTCTAGTGATGGTTAAGTAAATAAGCTTACCAACCACTTGTCTATACAGTTTTGCATCATGAAACTTGTTATTTCCTATCTCCCCCTCAGGTTCAATCTTGTAGCCTTCTTCAAGGGGTGTCTTAGCTTGTTTAGCTTCAAACATGCCTGTAGAGGTTAGTAGATCCACAATATATTTTCTTTGAGATAAAAAGAGACCTTCCTTGAATCTACATACTTCAATTCCTAAAAAGTATTTCAATTCACCTAGATCCTTAATATCAAAAACACTTTTTAAATAAGCTTTAGTTGATTCAATACCAACTTTATTACTTTCTGAGATGATTATATCATCCACATAGATAATGATGAGGACATCGTACCACAGGCTATACCACGAGTTCCACCAGGACCTTTGACACGTTCCGGAGCACGAGCTTTAGGAGACAAGTTCAACCAGCTCATGGAGCATGCAGACGACCAGGAGCTCACGGATGAGGAGCCACCAGACGGCTCAGAAGACCAGCCGGATCCGTTCATCTCAGCTAAGGAGCATTGGAGGTTTCTGCTTGAAGACTCTTCCACCTCCGGTGTCTTTACCATTACCATTCGGTAAAGACACCAAAAGACGTGCTAAGAAATTGTACTCTTTTTCCTATATTCGGTTTTGTCCCACTGGGTTTTCCGGAGAAGGTTTTAATGAGGCAACACTCTTAGTGCGCATGACGACGAAGACTTGTTCACACAATCCGACACCTTCACAAGTCGTAGTCAAATTCGGCCTTTATTCATCTATAAGGCTTGTCTATCCCATTTCTCTCTTTTGTAGACTAAGTATAAGTTTAGGGACTTTAGCCCATATTTTTATGGTTAAGTCATTAGGACTTAAATCCTTTTATTTTATACAGCAAAAAGAACTACATGCTGTTTTAATTTACATTACTTGTTGTTTTGGGTAAACATCATGTTGTTTACCCTAAGTTGTAACGCTAAGGCCTATATAAGCCTCATTACTTAGAATGAATAAGACAACTCGAATTTACACAAAAACAAAACCCTAGACTTCTACTTGTTGACGGCTACTACCCCATTGGAGAGTGCCTCACGGATTCTTCTTGTGCCAAGGAGAATCACCCTGGTGTATCACAAGTCTTCCGCAGCTTGTGTGGTCCTTTCAATCCACCCATTCCATCGCCTTGCTCCTGAAGGTCTCGAGTTTCTCGATCAACAGTTGCACCACCACCTTAGCTCACATCATCTGGTATCAGAGCCCCAAGGCATTTGACCGCACTGCCACCACCAGTGACCCACGACCTCGAGAGAGAGCCATGGACGGCGCCGTGCCTACCAAGGCACCCGTGACCACTTCTAGACCTGCCCCACCGGCAACCAACGCAGGTCAACCTCAGAAGAGCAGTGCCATCACGTGTTTTAAGTGCAAGGATAGAGGGCACATGTCTCGTGAATGCCCCAACCAAAGAACCATGATCTTGACTGCTTCCGGAGACTACGACTCCGCAGACGAGAAAGACGAGTATCCACTCACGAGAGACCCTATGTCTGAAGGGGAAGTCGAGGACGCTGACTCAGGCGAGATGTTGATGATCCGGAGAGTTCTCAGCTCACGCCTAGATCAAGAGGAAATCGAGCAGCGTGAGAACATTTTCCACTCAAAGTGCACCATACTCGGAAAAGTCTGTTCTCTGATCATTGACGGCGGCTCCTGCACTAACGCCGCTAGCAAGTACATGGTAGAGAAGCTTGGATTGCCCGTGACCAAGCACCTTAAGCCCTACAGACTTCGTTGGCTCAACAACAAGACGGAGCTGTACATTTCCGACCAGGTCCGAGTTTCCTTCAACATCGGACGATACCAGGATCAAGTATTGTGCGACGTCGTTCCCATCTCAGCTGGACATCTCCTATTGGGACGACCATGGCAATTTGACAAGGAGACCACTCACAACGGCCGCACGAACTTCTACTCCTTCGCCCACGATAAACGTAGGTACAACCTGGCACCTATGTCTCCCCAAGAAGTGCACGGCATGCAATCAAAGATGGCGAAGGATCAGCAAGCCAGAAAAGAGAACTTCCTCGTCAACGTAGCAGACATGAGGAAGGCTGCAAGCACCACAGGCACCCAGCTCGTCCTCATGCTCTATCAGGAGGTCTTGAGCGCATCCGAGGCCATCAGCACTCCTTTACCGGCGTATGTCCAGGCACTCCTGGACAAATACTCGGACGTCTTCCCAGACGTGATTCCGCCTGGGCTGCCACCTCTCAGAGGTATTGAGCATCACATCGATCTCATTCCCGAAGCCCAGCTGCCAAACAAGCCCTCCTACAAAGTCACCCTGGAGGAAGCAAAAGAACTTGAGCGACAAGTCTTAGCCCCTGCGCCGTTTCCGTACTCCTTGTGCCGAAGAAGGATGGAAGTTGGCGAATGTGCATCGACTGTCGTGCCATTAACAACATCACTGTTAAATACCGGCATCCGATTCCACGACTTGACGACATGCTAGATGAATTGAGCGCAGCATCCATCTTCTCAAAAATTGATCTCAAGAGCGGATATCATCAAGTTCGCATGCGAGAAGGTGATGAATGGAAGACGACTTTCAAGACCAAGCAAGGTCTGTATGAGTGGTTGGTTATGCCCTTCGGTCTGTCCAACGCACCCAGCACCTTCATGCGTCTCATGAACCAAGTCCTTCGGCCATTCATAGGCAAATTCGTCATGGTCTATTTTGATGACATACTCGTCTACAGTGCTTCCTATTCCGACAACTTAGAGCATTTTGAGACAGTGATCACGACACTTCAAAAGGAGCAGCTCTACGCCAACCTTAAGAAGTGTACCATCTGCACGGATCAGGTCGTCTTCCTTGGATTCGTCGTCAGCTCACAAGGACTTCGAGTTGACGAAGAAAAGATCCGTGCTATTCAAGAATGGCCCACGCCAACCAACGCCAGCCAAGTCCGAAGTTTTCATGGCTTGGCAAGCTTCTATCGCCGATTTGTACGTGACTTCAGTACGATCGCCAGCCCCTTGACACTATCAAGAAGAACCAAGACTTCAGATGGGGCCCAGAACAGGAAAAGTCGTTTCAGCTGCTAAAGGAACGACTCACGCAAGCACCTGTCCTGACATTCCCGAATTTCGATAAGACTTTCGAGGTAGAGTGCGACGCTTCAGGTGTAAACATTGGAGCAGTCCTGACACAGGGTGGAAAACCAATTGCCTACTTTAGTGAAAAATTAAGCGGCGCAGCTCTCAACTACCCCACGTACGATAAGGAACTGTACGCATTGGTCCGAGCTCTACAGACATGGCAGCATTACTTGCTCTCGCGAGAATGCGTTATACACACGGACCATCAGACACTCCAACACCTCAAAGGGCAGACGACCCTCAAGAAAAGACACGCCCGGTGGCTGGAGTTTATCGAGACATTTCCGTATGTCATCAAGTACAAGAAGGGTACGGACAATGTCGTCGCAGATGCACTTTCACGAAGGCATAGCTTGATCTCGGTCATGGAGTCAAAGGTTATGGGATTTTAAATGCTCAAGGACCTTTATGCTAAAGACCACGATTTCAAGGAAGCTTTCAAGGAGCACGGACAGGGCAAATACACCCGCTTCTACCTGTTTGACGGTTTCCTATTCAAGGACAAGCGTCTTTGCATTCCAGGCGGTTCAATTCGCGAACTTCTACTTAGGGAAGCTCATGGAGGCGGATTGATGGGGCATTTTGGCGTTGCCAAGACCTTGAGCATGCTCAAGGAGCACTTCTACTGGCCACGTCAACGCCGAGATGTGGAAGCCCATTGCGAGAAATGCCTTGTCTGCAAACGGTCTAAGTCTAAGATGCATCCTCAAGGCCCCTACACACCACTTCCAGTTCCGTCATCTCCTTGGACGGATATCTCCATGGATTTCGTCCTTGGCTTACCCCAAGTCCATCACAAGGACTCCATCCTCGTCGTCGTCGACCGTTTCTCGAAGATGGCGCACTTCATACCCTGCAACAAGACGAACGATGCAATTCAGACAGCGAATCTGTTCTTCCGAGAGATCGTCCGTCTACACGGCATTCCGCGCACCATTGTGTCCGACAGGGACACTAAATTTCTCAGTCACTTCTGGCGGGTTCTGTGGAAGAAACTTGGCACCAGTCTACTATTCTCGACGGCATATCACCCACAGACGGATGGTCAGACCAAGGTCGTCAACCGAACCCTATCTCAGATGTTGCGCGCGACGATTGGTCGTAACCTGAAGAATTGGCTCGAGTGTCTCCCTTATGTTGAATTCGCCTACAACAGAGCAGTTCATTCTGGCACCAAGAAGACACCGTTCGAGATTGTCTACGGCTTCAACCCCACTACACCAATCGAACTCGCCCCTATCCCACTTGGTGAGGTCGTCAGCTTAGAAGGCGAAGAAAAAGCGGAATATGTCAAGAGCTTACACCGGGAAGTCAAAGAAAATCTGGAACGAAGGAATGCCCAGAAAGCAAAACACGCCAACAAGGGAAGGAGGCACGTGGTCTTCAAAGAAGGAGATTGGGTCTGGTTACATCTACGACCCGAACGTTTTCCCCAACGGCGCAAGAGCAAGCTAGCACCACGTGGAGATAACCCGTTCCGAGTCCTGCGACGCATCAACGACAACGCCTACTAACTGGAGCTTCCAGGTGAGTATAATGTTTCTACTACGTTTAATGTTGCTGACTTGGAGTTATTTGATGCAGGTGACGACTTTGCTTTGGAGACCAAAGCACCTGAAGAGGGAGGGAATGATGAGGACATCGTACCACAGGCTATACCACGAGTTCCACCAGGACCTTTGACACGTTCCAGAGCACGAGCTTTAGGAGACAAGTTCAACCAGCTCATAGAGCATGCAGACGACCAGGAGCTCACGGATGAGGAGCCACCAGACGGCTCAGAAGACCAGCCGGATCCGTTCATCTCAGCTAAAGAGAATTGGAGGTTCCTGCTTGAAGACTCTTCCACCTCCGGTGTCTTTACCATTACCATTCGGTAAAGACACCAAAAGACGTGCTAAGAAATTGTACTCTTTTTCCTATCTTCGGTTTTGTCCCACTGGATTTTCCGGAGAAGGTTTTAATGAGGCAACACTCTTGGTGCGCATGACGACGAAGACTTGTTCACACAATCCGACACCTTCACAAGTCGTAGTCAAATTCGGCCTTTATTCATCTATAAGGCTTGTCTATCCCATTTCTCTCTTTTGTAGACTAAGTATAAGTTTAGGGCCTTCAGCCCATATTTTTATGGTTAAGTCATTAGGACTTAAGTCCTTTTATTTTATACAGCAAAAAGAACTACATGCTGTTTTAATTTACATTACTTGTTGTTTTGTGTAAACATCATGTTGTTTACCCTAAGTTGTAACCCTAAGGCCTATATAAGCCTCATTACTTAGAATGAATAAGACAACTCGAATTTACACAAAAACAAAACCCTTGACTTCTACTTGTTGACGGCTACTTCCCCATTGGAGAGTGCCTCACGGATTCTTCTTGTGCCAAGGAGAATCACCCTGGTGTATCACAAGTCTTCCGCAGCTTGTGTGGTCCTTTCAATCCACCCATTCCATCGCCTTGCTCCTGAAGGTCTCGAGTTTCTCGATCAACAGTTGCACCACCACCTTAGCTCACATCAGATAAGTATAACCACAATACCTTCCTTACTCTTAAGTGTAAACAGAGTGTGTTCAACCTCTGATCTTTTGAAACCTATGTCCCTTAGATTTACATTCAACTTATGGTACCATGCTCTTGGGGATTGTTTAAGGCCATAGATTGCATTTCTTAGTCTGAGTGTGTTGCCGCCACCTACTTCATCTTCTAATCCTGGTGGTGGTGTCATGTAAAATTCTTCTTCTAGTTCACCTTGCAAGAAAGCATTCTTGACATCCATTTGCCATAAATCCCATTCAAGGTTAGTAGCAAGAGAGAGAACAACATTAACAGAGTGAAGTTTAGCTACAGTGTTGGAATGAAGAGGTGGAAAGGAGTGAAACCGGTTTCAGAAGTGTCTTGAGCTGGTGGCAACGGTTACTTAGCTTCTAGAAGGAAGGAGACTCCTAATCAACATGGTCAACCTGCCAGCACACCATAACACACGCCTTATCCTCTCTTTAGATGCTTTAGGATATTCCTTTGGTGTGTAAAATCAGTTCTCTTTATAAACCATGTATCCCTCTCATGTATAGGTTAGAAAATAAGAAACAATGTAGCCTTTATCTCTTAAAAGTATTCTATCAAGCCTTAAATGGCAGTTTATCATTCTATTATATTCTGTTCTTATTATAATCTGCATATTCATACTATAAAATTCAATATGGTATCAAACAAAGCTCCAAAGGTTTGTTGATACCATGATGAAATATGAGATTGTTTAAGAGTTTAAAGGAGAGTTTAAAAGATTCATGAAACAAGAATAGAGAAAATAGAGTTTTTATTATTTCTTGCTTGGATTACATAATAACCATTACATAGTTTAAATAGATAGATTAGAAGGAATATCCAGAGCATCTACTTTAGCATCTAAGGGCGTGGCATGGTGAGCTGGAGTCGGCCGTTGGAGCTGGCCAGTGTGGCCTTATCCATTCACCTTCTAGAACCTCTCTCCCTTTAGTCTTCATAAACACTCTTTAATTCCAACACTCCCCCTCAAGTTTAACCATGAGGGAGAGTGTTGAAATCATGCCTTCACTTTGCAATGATTTCCACCATATATGTACGGTCAAGAGCTTCATATTGTGAAAAGACTAGTCAAAGGTGTGGCCTTTCATCCATCTAAACTGTTGGAATTAAAAAAGGCTGCTCCTTGTTCTCATCTGCAAGTCCTCAGCTGCTCTGGTTGTTCAAATCACCATGGATGTACAGACTCAAGCTCACAGATTGGAGAATAGCAGCTAAGCTCGTGTTTCTAGTCTCACAAAAGAATAAAGTTGTGTTCTTTAATCTGGTTCTCCACTTTGAGCTAAAAGAAAAATCTTTATCTTTCAAAGAGACAGTAATCTCCAATGGAACATCACAGAACAAGCTCATGAACTGCATCAAAGGAGCTTCTGTTCCTTGATAAAGCTTGCATTTGGTAGTAATCTCACGGTTAAAAGGGTTATTTGAAGATATTTTCCCGTCATGAAAGGAGGAAAGAAAAAGGAACCTACATACTGTCCTTTTAGTGACTCATTGTACAAAGCAACAAATAAAAGAATAAAATGGAAAGCAAGTGACTTGTTAGTCACGCCATCAATATATTTTTAAAGATTTGGCAGCTTGTGCTGCTGTCCTTTAAAAAGAAAAAGGTGACAGACAGAATAAAGCAGTCAAAAGGAGAAAGATAAAGCAATTATCCTTTTTACAGATATAACCATTTCAGCAGGCTAAATGACAAAGTTCTAAAAGGACAGAGGAGTGTCTGACTCACAATTGTTTAAAAGTATAAATTCTGTGGTTATTTATAAGGTTCAAGTCCCTATGGTTTTATACTTCTTGGTCAAGGGTGGACAAGTTCTACTTGAATGTGGTCAAGGACAGCTTGGTCTAGAAGATCGTGAAGAGAAGTAACTGTTTCCTGGTCAAACAGCTTGATAGAAGCAATGCTAAGGTTCAGATAGCAAGGAGAACAACAACCTTTGCAAACTCAACAACTACAAGCTCTGGTTCAGCAAAACAAGAAAACCGTGATCAATCAGCCAATTAACATGGAGAAAAGTCACAAGAATGAAATTGTTCAAGAGGCTGTGAACGAAAGAAGCCGGCCAACAGAGAGACCTTACTATAGGTCTATAGTTGGTTCCACTCTTGATGTCATTCAGAAGAATAGAGCAGAGAGAATCAAGAAGACCAAGGACAAGATGTTTAGGGGAGTTACAAGATTATCTCTCATTGAAAATATCAATCTTGGGGATATCACTCTCAACAAGTAGTAGCAATGGAATGCAAGTTGTGTCAGGATTAAAATCCTCTGGCAAAGGATATGCTTATATCGCCTGCCAAGCCTAGATAGAAGGGTATATTCCGGTGGGTAAAGAGCAGTGATCCTCCATTCAGAGACTCCATCATATAGTGGACATTCTTGAAGGTGGAGATAGAGGAGACTTCCTATTAAAGATTCCAAAGCAAATTGCCCTTCTTGAAGAATGATGTTGGAGAAAATCTGGTAATGTTCATTACTTCCAAACTTGACTTTCATACTCTACAAGTCAAGCTTGTGGAGGGGGAGAGGAAATGAGCATGAGTTTTAGCTAACTAAAAGTGGACTGAAAATGGAAGTGACTTCAAGAAGTGAAGAACCCTTAAGAACAACCATGGACTCTTGATCAAGGGAGGATCAGCTCAGGTTCTTATGAAGGCACGACCAAACGATATAGCCATGGATTGATCTCCTAAATCACTCTGAGGAATCTGGAAACAATGGCTTTTGGATAATTATGGATATGCAATCTGAGCTGCAGTGTTTGGTTAGACAAGATGTCTCTGCAGCTTTAAACCAATCTCCCGGTGACAAAGGTCTCTGAGCTGCAGCGACTTACTGTGTCTACTGCGATATCAACATAGATGCCCTCTTGTACAGATGCGGGCACATGTGCACTCACTCAAAGTGCGATAACGAGCTAGTCTGAAGTGGAGGATAGAGTCATGAAGAAAGTCAGTATCTTTGGTGCTGAAAAGAAAAAGAAGCTGCTGGTAAGCTTTGAATTAGATCCAAATTAGTTGTTGTGTAATGTGTGTGGAGCTAAGGGAAAGTTGTACACAACGCTTCAAGATTGGCGTGGACATGTAACTCAAATCTTGAGGGGGAGAATTAATGTGTCAACAAACCAAACACAGCTCCAAAGGTTTTCTACAGAAGCAGCAAGAAGCGGCTGGAGGAAGCAGAGGAAAATCTCATCTACAAAGTCACTCATTAAAGATTAGCTATCATACTATTATCGAACTAATCTTGAGGGGGAGTGCTAGAAGGTGATATAGGCATCAACCAAGAAGAGCAAAACCATGTGGGAAAAGGAATAGCTCAAATGGTGATGCAAGGAGAGTCTCTTCCAGCTCAGGACATCAAAGCAACATAAAGGATCAAAGTAACTAGAGGGTGCACACAACCTGGGTTAGAACCAAGGGCCACCATTCTTCTGAAGAAGTAATATGGTGGAAAGTGATGAATCAGCTCAGGATTGTGATTAAATAAGAAGTAACTGGAAGATTTGCCACAAACATGTGTTAATCAATCCAAAGTTACTCCAAACAAGAAAGTGGCTGAAGAAGCTACTAAGAAACTACAAAGGTGTAGCAAAAGCTTGAGACTAGAACCAATGGCCATCAAGCAGTCAAAACCCATAAGTGAAGGGACAAAATGTTTGTCAAAACCCATGATGCAAATGGAGAGACAAGCTGTCAGAACTCACAGATGGAGAGACATGCAAATGGAAGCAGTCAGAACCCATAAGTGAAGGGACAAAATGTTTGTCAAAACCAATGATGCAAATGGAGAGGCAAGATGTCAGAACTCACAGATGGAGAGGCATGCAAATGGAAGGTGTTGAATCAGCTCAGAAGCTTGTATGGCTGCACCAAGATGATGATCAACCTGCCAAGAAGCTGTGGTGTTTAAATCAAACACAAAGAAGATATGGAGCTAAGGAAGGTTATACCCAAGTATGGTGTCAACAAATCAAAACAAAAGCTCCAAAACAGAAGCAGCAAATGGCGGTTAGAGCAAAAAGGAATCAGCTCAGAAGCTTGTATGGCTGCACCAAGATGATGATCAACCTGCCAAGAAGCTGTGGTGTTTAAATCAAACACAAAGAAGATATGGAGCTAAGGAAGGTTATACCCAAGTATGGTGTCAACAAATCAAAACAAAAGCTCCAAAACAGAAGCAGCAAATGGCGGTTAGAGCAAAAAAAAATATAGTGAAGGAGATCAAAAGAAGAAGCCAATGTGACCAATACTTGGCTGATACTCCACATCTATATTCCGAGTGAATGCACAAAGTGAAGCATATGGAAAGAAAGTTCTAAATCACCTCTCAAAGGGCAAGAAGTCTGAAGAAAGGGGGATAAATGACTGATATTAGAAGAAGCTTCAAGTCATTTAACCTTGTGAAGCAAGGAATCTAACTACTGTCTCATGAAGGCCGTGATCAAGGGTTCATGAAGCTCACCATGATGGTTCCAAGCTCATAAACCCATTGGCAAATCCCTAGGCTAAGGAGACTCCACTCTTTTTCCCTTAGCATTGGTTTTATCCCACTGGGGTTTTCATGCTAAGGTTTTTAATAAGGGAGTTCTCCAAGGTTCCAAGTTTGATTTCTATGATCAACAATGATTAAGCTTGAGAGGGAGTAATAAAAGTAAGTAAGAGAAAGACCTCTACATCATTGCAAGTTCAACCATGAATACTTGCTTTAACTTGAGAGGGAGTGTTGGAATGAAGAGGTGGAAAGGAGTGAAACCGGTCCCAGAAGTGTCTTGAGCTGGTGGCAACGGTTACTTAGCTTCTAAAAGGAAGGAGACTCCTAGTCAACATGGTCAACCTGCCAGCACACCATAACACACGCCTTATCCTCTCTTTAGATGCTTTAGGATATTCCTTTGGTGTGTAAAATCGGTTCTCTATATAAACCATGTATCCCTCTCATGTATAGGTTAGAAAATAAGAAACAATGTAGCCTTTATCTCTCAAAAGTATTCTATCAAGCCTTAAATGGCAGTTTATCATTCTATTATATTCTGTTCTTATTATAATCTGCATATTCATACTATAAAATTCAATATACAGGAGCAAAGGTATCCCGATAGTCTTCCCCATAAGTTTGGGTGAATCCTCTAGCCACCAACCTAGCTTTATACCTATCTATCTCACCATTGCTCTTATACTTAATGGTGAATATCCATTTTGAACTTACAGCCTTTTTTCCTTTTGGTAAAGTGGCTGGAGCATAGGTTCCATTTTTCTCCATGGCTAGTTTCTCATCTTGAATGGCATCTCTCCATTCTTTAATCACCATTGCCTCCTCATAGCTCTTAGGAATCTGCTCTTTATCTAAACTCACAGTGAAGGCAACATGATTAGAAGGAATAGTAACAAGAGTACATACCCCCTGATCAGGATGTGCTACTGCATTATGATTGTAGTACATCCTAGTATTCTTCTAATTATCAGCTGGAAACTTCTGCCTTGTGCTTCTTCTGAGAGCCACAGGTTGTTTTGCTTCTTCCTCTAATGCGGCTTGCACAAGATTATGTTGATCCCTTGGCCTTTTAGATGCTGATACATTGTATCTTCCCTTGTGGAATCATCTTGAGCATGAGAACAGTCTTCTTCCCCCCCCCCCATGCTCTAGAGGATGGAGATCAGGAGGGCTAGATGATGGAGAACACATTGAATGTACTTGAGACGACTCTGAATTACTATCTCCTGTGTGCTGAACATGGACCGGCTGGCATGGTTCATGGACGGACCCGGGGACATGTAAAGGCCGAGATGAGTTGGAAGAATGCTCGCATTGTTCACGGGATGGTCGAAGTGTAACAGGACAACTTGGTTGAAGACCCGGTCCGGATGATTGTTCAGGAACAGGTCTGCATGATTCAAGAACCTGTCCTGGAGCCATATTTTGACTGGAGGAAGCCGGTTCATGTGAAGATGCAGGACAAGAATCTGAGATGTGTTGTGGAGGAGCAGGAGCATTAGCTTTAGGAGGAACAACACCAATATTCTCCAAGATTTTCCTTAAGTTTTCAGCTTGGTCAGATGTTGTTGTAGAAATATCTTTAAATTCTTCCCAACTTCCATCTTCATAGAATCCTTTATTCTCTTGAAACTTGACATCCCTAGACACCAGGACTCTTCTAGTTTATGGATTGTAACATTTGTATCATTTTTGAGTTGTAGAGTATCCTAGAAACATTGCCTTGATACTTTTTGGTTCCAGTTTGTTCCTAAGTTCACCTGGTACTAAAACAAAACAAACACATCCAAAAACTCTTAGGTGATCAATATGAGGCTTAGTTTTGTTTAGTACCTCAAAAGGAGACAAATCATCTAGAACTTTAGTTGGAGTTCTATTGATTAGATAACATGCAGTGAGTAATGCATCACCCCAAATTCGTTTGGGGACCTTCTTGTGGAACATCATTGTTCTCACAACCTCCATCAAATGTCTGTTTTTCCTTTCAGCTACGCCATTTTGTTGTGGAGTGTAAGGACAGCTTGTTTGATGTTCAATACCATGCTTGGTCAAATGTTGCTTGAACTTGTTGCTAGTGTATTCCCCTCCATTATCTATCCTAAAAATCTTAATCTTGGCATTATATTGGTTAGTAGCATATGTCTGAAAGTTAAGAAATGCATCAAACACCCTATCTTTTGAATTAAGCAATGTAACCCATGTATACTTAGATTTTTCATCAATAAAAGTAACAAAATACTTCTGATTTTCCCTTGAATGAAATGGAGAAGTCCAAACATCAGAGTGAACTAAATCAAAACAATCATTATAAGCATGAGTTGATTTATCAAAAACAGTTCTACTATGTTTTCCAAGTATACATGATTCATAAATGTTATTCAGCAAACTTATATCAGGTACAATCAATTCTAATGCTCTTGAATGAGGGTGCCCTAATCTAGCATGCCAAAGTTCAGCATTTAAACTCAAATCTACATTGTTAGCACTAGGTAGGACAAGGGAGGAGGATGATGAATCTTCTAGTACATACAAGTCATTCCTTGTAGTTCCTAGACCAAACTTCTTACTTGTTTCAATATCCTGAAAATATAAATTATTAGGACCAAAAATAGCTTGACAATTCAAGTCAGTAGTAGCTCTTTTAACAGAAAGTAAATTTGATGTAAAAGAGGGCATATAAAAGGCTTTAGATTCCTTATCAAACAATTTAAGCTTGCCTACCCCTTTTATTGGAACATTAACCCCATTTGCAATCACAACACTACCTAAAGCAAGTTCTATATTATCTAGCAAACCTAGATCTTTTATCATATGATGTGATGCACCACAATCAACAATTAAAGAGTTTGAGGCCATAGAAGTGTTTAATGAAACATGATATGTTTTACCCAACACATTACCAGACTTGAATGCCTTGAGAAGAGTTTCAAGATCAGCCTTTGTGACATATTCATTTGGGGAAGCCATATTTGAAGGTGAGACAGACACAGGTATAATGCTGCATCCGTTTGAACAACAAGCCATATGAGATGAACTCGCGCCAGTGACCAATGAAGTTTTCTTCCTGTCAACAAACCAACTCGGTTTTAAATCTGGATGAAGCACCCAACACTCTTTCTTGCTATGGCCGATTCTTTTACAATGTTCACATAGTTGTTTCTTCCTCTTAGCATCATTTGGCCCTGACTTGAATACTCCTTTATGAGCAACCACCAATTCATCCTTTTGTCCAAATAGTTTATGAGACCCCTGCTCCTTTTGAATCTTTGCACAAACATCTTTAAGACAAGGAAGTTTGTCATCCCTTAGAATATGCTTTATCAAGTCAGTGTATGAGTTGTTCAATGTCCTGCTCCCTTCTTTCAAGAAGAGTCATTGGATCCATTGTTGTTGGTCTAAGCATCTCCAGCTCTGCCCACAGAGCCTTAAATGATCCATAATGCTTAGTAAACTCAACATCCTCCTGTTTAAGCTCATTTAGAGTTTTCTTTACCTCAAAAATTCTTAAGAGGTTAGTGGTATTGCCATAAACTTTTTTCAATGTCTCCCAAAGTTCCCTAGCACTAGAGCAATAAGAGTATGCTTCTAAAAGAGAGCTAGCTAGAGAGCATTGAAGAATAGCCAATACCATTTGATCTTGCTGAAACCATAGGGCATGTTCAGCATTTTCAACCTGAGATTCCTCATAAGTCAACATAGGTGCCGATTGTTGAATGTGGTTCCACAGCCCTTTGCTGCATAATGTGGTCCGTATTGTCCTGGACCAGATCAAGTAATTTGCTCCTTGGAGCATTACAGGAGCTTTAATTTGCGGATGTAACTCCATTGTTTTCGATTTCAAGCCTGCACAAACAAAATCCACAAACCAAACACACACGCACCAACAAGAGACCAAGACGAGAGTAACACTGAACTAGACTGATGACCAGTTGCCTAACCGTCAGCACCTTTCTTCAATTATTAGAAAACAATGTACCAAAGATGATCCAAAGGGTAAAAACCGAGTTTAACAACAGATTGATCAACAATTTTGAACTTCCCGCCTTATTTCTTTTGAAACCGATCTTTCTTCACTTGTAAGAAATCGATTATTGAAGATTAAAAATCAATGGATTGCAATCAAATCTCCAGAACTTCTTCACAAGATCCTAAACTAAGATTGGATCGATCAAGATTCGAAAAAGATCGAGGAACAATTGAAGAATGAAGCCAAATACCCAGAGTAGTGCGAAATTGGACCAATTGCAGGAAATCAATGAAGATGATTACAAAACTTGAAATTGACCTAAGCGGACCTCTCGATTCATCATCTGGACTCAATTTAATTGAGTTTTGGCTTTGGAATGATAAGATTTGGCGAAGAATTGAAGAAGAAATGCAGGTTTGAAACCCAGGGACTCGCGGCGGCAAGATCGCGTAACCACCGGCGGAAGAAACTCGAAAACTTTTGATTCCGACCACCAAATTTGATGTAATCACCGTGGATCTTCACAGAATTCGCCGGAGAATCACCCTAGATGAAGAAACCGACAAGAAACCACGAGTCCTTGTCGAATTAACCGAACAAAAATTGAACCTCCCGCGAATGGCTTAATCGCGAAGGTTCGAAGAAAAAATGGAGAATTTATCAGGGAGATTGCGGAATTTGAATACCAGATTGATGTAACCTGGCTCTGATACCATGAAAGATTAAGAGTTAAAGAGAATTCGAAAAATAGAGATTGAGAGAAAGAGAGATTAGAGAGAAAATGAAGAATGAATGTTATTAAGAATTTTTAGAAAAATGAATTTCTTGTATACAAAGTAAGTGAGAGACATTTATTTATACTACTCTAAATCAGGCTTGTTTGGATACTAAGATAGCCTAATATTTGATTGGCTACAGTGATAACATATCATAAAATCCAAACAAGCCTAAGTCACTTTCCTTTATACAACAGGCGACTATAAGTGACTAAGGCACTCATGCTTCATTTTGTCTTGTTGACTTTAACATTCCTCTTCATTCCAACGCTTAGATCATATTATTTATCTCATTGTGTTGAAATTATCTGCCTTAGCTTAAATGATTTGTGTCCTCTTATTGTTTCCATCTTGATCATTTAAAATCTCTGATATTCCTCATGGCAAACTTATAATCTTTCTTCTTTATATCTTGTTTAAGGATAAAGAAGACCATGAGAGCCTCAGAGAAAAGATGGCAAGGATGAGTTCTTGTAAGAATACATCAAGTCATGGAAGGCTAAAGGGATATGAGTTGAAAAGAAGGCTACAAGGAATGATACTCTTCAGCAAGCCGCCTACATTTAGCAAGCAGCTATGATGTCAAGAAGTGTACATTCTAAAGTGTAGAAAGAAATGCCCATCTTTCAGAGCCTACACCAGAAAGTGTATATTCCTGAAGATGGAGAAAGAAGAAGCCCTCCTATCAGAGCCTACATCAAGTTTGTACTTTCCTGAAGGAAGAGAATCGCATTTGCTTCCACAGAAGGCTATCCATGACGACCAGAGAACAGGCAACCAGTGATCTCTTTGATGGCCACTAATGCTCATCATTCCAAACTTGACCCATATCAAAGTCAAGCTTGAGGAGGGGAGAGACTGAGCATTCGTGAATCAGATGTCCATCTTAATACTGTCACAACTCTAAAGAGAAAAGAAGAAGAGTAGAAGAAGGCATGATGGACCTGAACCAGAAAAGAGTCAGAAGGTGTCCTCTCTACCATGGACATCATCAGCACTATAAGAAGTCCAGGCCTAATGGGAAAGAATATCAAGATGGCATGGGTGTGACTTGAAGAAGAAGCCTATGCCTTCAAGACCAGTCTGGAGGTTGTTCCAAAAGGGGTTAATGATGGAAGAATGGTTCCAAGAGCTACTAAACTGGTGGAATACTCAATCTCTTCATGGAAGTTTAAGATGATGGAAAGCAAGTACCTTTTTGTGCTAAGAAGAATATCCAAAAAAAAAGGGAGGGTGCAGCAAAAGCTTGAGATTAGAACCAATGGCCATTATGCTGGAAGAACTCACAAATGGAGTGTCAAGCAGATGGAATGTGTTGAATCAGCTCAAAAGTCTGAATGTTTGCGCCAAGAAGATAATCAATCTACCCAAGGAGTTGCCATGAGTAATTAAGTTCAAATGATGAATTGGAGCTAAGGAAGGTTGCATACAAGTTTTGTATCAACAATTTAATCCAAAGACTCCAACAAAGAGGCAACAAATGGCGGTTTTATCAGAAGGAATGAAGTGAAGGAGTTCAGAAGTAGCAGACAAGACTGATCAATACTTGGCTGACTCTCTTCATCAACGTTCCAAACAAATACAAAGGAAGATCCTAAAACCATCATATATAAATTTTGAAAGGTCTATTCCTTGAGAATTGATGCATGCATTTGTGTGTAATGAAACAGGTACAGCTTGGAGCTTATGTGCTAAGCCGGATTTCTTAACCTTCTAAAGGACAAGAGTTCAGAAGAAAGGGGGAGATAAGTATCGGTCTATGAAGAAGCTTCAAGGTAGTCAATCTTGTGAAGCAAGGAAGAAGATCTCACTTGCTGATTCAAGGAGGCCATGATCCAGACTCTATGAAGTCCACCAAGATGGTCCTAAGGCTCATAGACTCACTGGCCAATCCCTAGGCTGAGAAGACTCTACTCTTTTTCCCTTAACAAGGTTTTGTCCCATTGGGTTTTCCTTGTTAAGGTTTTTAATGAGGGAGTTCTTCAAAGTTCCAAGCTTGACCTCCGGATCTCCTATGGTCAAGCTTGAGGGGGAGTGTTAAAATAAAGAGTCTCGTGCAAAGTTAGGGACTTCCGGAAAGGCCGTGCAAAGTCGGGGACTTCCGGAAATCAATAATGTTGGAATAAAGTTACAAAGAAGAAAGAGGTCCGTGCAAAAATAGGGACTTCCGGAAGGTCCGTGCAAAAATAGGGACTTCCGGAAGGTCCGTGCAAATATAGGGACTTCCGGAAGGTCCGTGCAAATATAGGGACTTCCGGAAGTATCGTGCAGAGTTCGGGAGTTCTGGAAACCATAAAGTGCAAAGTTAGAGAGTTCCAGAAAGAGCTTTAGGAAGGATAAGGCTTCCAGAAAGTGAAAGCATAAAGTAGAAAGCAAAAGGAGAAGACATCTTCTCTTTAGCATCTAAGCATCTTTTTAAATCCTTTAGAGTCTCCCATACAATGTATCTAGACATGATTTTCTTTGTCAAATTCGTGGCCTTGCTCTATATAAAGCAGCCTTCACCATTTGTAACCTCTTTAAGCAATTCTAATAAGAAGAAGCTTCTATCTCTCTCTCTCTCTTCCTAGGCTACGAGTTCCTCATCTTCTTGCTTTGTTCTTCATTTGTTCTTCATAAAATAGCTAAATCTCTTTCAAAACTAACATAGATTAGGATGATTTATTGCAAGGGAAGATATGAATCTGCTTGATTCAAGACCATGCTCTGATACCATGTTAGAATTTGCGGAAATACATAGAGAAATAGAAGTTGTATGGTTGGATATTAAGAGAGTTTAAACAATATTATAAAAGAGTAAAACATAAAGAGTATAAAATGCCATTAGAGAAGTAGAGAAGAGTAATATATTTTACTTAGGTTAGATAGATTACAAGGTGAACTAATGGCCTTTATATAGGCAGACACAAACAAGGTAGAAACAGCAAGTCCAAGATGTGATAGTGACACTTCATGAATGGCCATACAGCCATACAGCACATGTGACTCTTATTTCAAACATTTAAATGTCTTCTAGAAGCTCTTGTGCTGGCATGTGTATAAGAGGCAGGCTTGGGCCTTCATTCTTTAACACTTTTGGACATGATAAAGCTTGCTTATACTCCAGCCTTGTTATTGCACATGCTACAGCCTTTTATGCTTAGGTATGCACGTCTGGGCCATCAATGGGCTTATCTCTTCCTTGGGCTTTACTATTCTGCGTCCAGCCTTCTCTTGGCTAACTCCTTATTTGGCCTGGCCTAATCTGATTGTAAGCCCATCTCTTCCTTCTTTATTTATTCAGTCATATATGTTGTACGGTCACCTTCCTTCCCATACTCACGGTTCGAAGGCTTTCTAGCTCAAATAACCTCATAAAAGTTCTATCTCTCTGGTTTTAACAATCAGCAATCAAGAAGAATAAGAAAAGGTGTGGTCTTGCCCCATTCTCAGTCTGTCCGTACTCATCTTCCGCGCTGGTGCAACCTCAATAAGCCTTAATTTTAAGGATTTGAAGATCAACCATGAATCAAGCAACCAATACCATTTTTCTCAACTAGCTAGATATGATGGAGATTCTGGTCGTGCCAAAACTCAATTGGTTCATGTTGAATCAAGAGATGGTCGAATATTCCTTCTGTTGGACCGTAGAGAGCTAGTTCGACAACTCGAGCAAGTTCAAGAGGCTATACTTGTTTTTGATGATTCAAGGCACGTCTTAGCTCATCCACATAGAAGGAATAATGCCCAAAAGGCCCAGGAAAACACCAAGGAAGAGTTGGGCCTACTCAAGGATGAGCCCAACAAGATGAAGATTGAGCAGGGCTCATATTGGCCCATGAAGTTGAAGGATTGACCACCATGGGCTCTTATAAATGGATGTGCACGTGGCCCAAGTAGAAAATAAGATTAAAAATAAACCAGCCTGTTGGTTTAATGTGTTTTTGGTTTGTAATTAATTATTTAATTTAAACCAGAAGATTAGATAGGATAGGATAGGCCAAAGAATTTGTTGGCACAAAATTTGGATCAGTTAGTTAGCTTATTCTTTTTGTAGGAATAATCTTGTTAGCATAAAATTAAGATCAATTAGTTAGGATATTCTTGTTAGCATAAAATTAGGATCAAGTAGTTAGGATATTCCTTTTTGTAGGCATAATCTTATTAGAGATTTCTTCCTTTTAAAAGGCTTCCACCCCCTTTGTAAATGGGAACCCACGAATTTGAATAAAAAAAGACTTAGAGAACTTTTGTTCTTCCTCTTTGCTTTCTTTGTTCAGCCTAAGAACATTGAATCTTAAATCACTAAATTGTAGAGTAATCTACTGTGATCGTCTGTGGCTCTATAGCAGGGTGAACCTGTGCCATCGGATTTGCAAAACATCTTTGGAGCATTCCATAGCTCTGAAGAGAAAATCATCGCCATCTTCATTATATATTTTCCCCCATTTTCTTTCCTTCAAGTGATCCTAGGAGAGTCTGCCATTCCAAGGCCGTTCCATTTGGTATCAGAGCCACTTGGAGGTCAGGGTTTGAAGTCTCATTCTGTTTCACCATCAATTCATCATACATCTAGAAAATCTGTCATGTATTCTTTTGGAAACAAAAGAAGCTATGGAGAGAAGGCGAAACAACAAGCAACAAGGGAGAGAGTTGCACCCATCCAGACAGTGATCCTAAGTGATATGCCATTGGAGGATCTAACAGATCTGATCTACAATCAGATGAGGGACAAAAATTTCCACAAGCCAAGGTGGGAAGTACCTGATCTACGACCAGTATGTCCAAAGAAGCAAGTCAACAACAGAGGTCGATCCCTACTATATTCATGAAATAGAAAAGACCCTGAAGTATACTTGCACTGGGATAGCGATATGGAAAAGTGGCTACAATTCAACAAAATTCCCAAGGAACTGGAGTTATCACAAGTGGTCTCAGCATTCACAGGAAAAGCTCATGAATGGTGGTTAAAGGAAAACTCTCCAACCAACTACATGAAATCAGTACTATATTGGAGAGGTCTCAAGGCCCGGATGCATAAAGAATTTGTAGATCAGTACCAATCCACCCTAACCAGAGTGACGTCTATATCACCATCATCTAAGGAGCTAAAAATCAAGAGACATGAAGAAGATACAGAAGATTTCATCCTGCAGACTGTCAACAAACCCAAACAAGACATACAACCAATCAACGGATCATACAAACCGGACCCAGAGAAATTAAGCAAGAAATCGACTTGTTCCAGAAACTCAACTCATCAAGGAATCCCTGAGAAAAAGAATTGGATAAAAATCTTTTCACATGAAGGAGATAATCAACTTCCAAGTCGGCAGACTATCATTGAATCCTAAGGAGATCATCGTTTATCTATTGAAGGATCTCAAAATAAACAGGATGAAAAAATTTGTAAACCAACTTGTTTTGGAAAGAAAATACTTCATAGAAGCATGTCAAATTGGATTCATGTCCAAATTCGATATGGTTTAAAAGTTATTCACCTAATAAACCAGGAGATGCTCGGTTTGCCTTGTTTGGAACCTTAAGGGTTCAACCACTTACAAACCAGAATTTGGCGACCAGGAGAGGAATATAATCATTCTGGAGACATATCTAATCATCCAGGAGGTTCATACATCAACTTAGAGAGTTCGGAATTGAGGACAAATCCATTTAAAGGAGGAGGGAATGGTGCGACCTCAATAAGCCTTAATTTTAAGGATTTGAAGATCAACCATGAATCAAGCAACCAATACCATTTTTCTCAACTAGCTAGATATGATGGAGATTTTGGTCGTGCCAAAACTCAATTGGTTCATGTTGAATCAAGAGATGGTCGAATTTTCCTTCTGTTGGACCGTAGAGAGCTAGTTCGACCATTCGAGCAAGTTCAAGAGGCTATACTTGTTTTTGATGATTCAAGGCACGTCTTAGCTCATCCACATAGAAGGGATAAGGCCCAAAAGGCCCAGGAAAACACCAAGGAAGAGTTGGGCCTACTCAAGGATGAGCCCAACAAGATGAAGATTGAGCAGGGCCCATATTGGCCCATGAAGTTGAAGGATCGACCACCATGGGCACTTATAAATGGATGTGGACGTGGCCTAAGTAGAAAATAAGATTAAAATAAACCAGCCTGTTGGTTTAATGTGTTTTTGGTTTGTAATTAATTATTTAATTTAAACCAGAATATTAGATAGGATAGGATAGGCCAAAGAATTTGTTGGCACAAAATTTGGATCAGTTAGTTAGCTTATTCTTTTTGTAGGCATAATCTTGTTAGCATAAAATTAAGATTAATTAGTTAGGATATTCTTGTTAGCATAAAATTAGGATCAAGTAGTTAGGATATTCCTTTTGTAGGCATAATCTTATTAGAGATTTCTTCCTTTTAAAAGGCTTCCACCCCCTTTGTAAATGGGAACCCACGAATTTGAATAAAAAAAGACTTAGAGAACTTTTGTTCTTCCTCTTTGCTTTCTTTGTTCAGCCTAAGAACATTGAATCTTAAATCACTAAATTGTAGAGTAATCTACTGTGATCGTCTGTGGCTCTATAGCAGGGTGAACCTGTGCCATCGGATTTGCAAAACATCTTTGGAGCATTCCATAGCTCTGAAGAGAAAATCATCGCCATCTTCATTATATATTTTCCCCCATTTTCTTTCCTTCAAGTGATCCTAGGAGAGTATGCCATTCCAAGGCCGTTCCATTTGGTATCAGAGCCACTTGGAGGTCAGGGTTTGAAGTCTCATTCTGTTTCACCATCAATTCATCATACATCTAGCAAATCTGCCATGTATTCTTTTGGAAACAAAAGAAGCTATGGAGAGAAGGCGAAACAACAAGCAACAAGGGAGAGAGTTGCACCCATCCAGACAGTGATCCTAAGTGATATGCCATTGGAGGATCTAACAGATCTGATCTACAATCAGATGAGGGACAAAATTTTCCACAAGCCAAGGTGGGAAGTACCTGATCTACGACCAGTATGTCCAAAGAAGCAAGTCAACAACAGAGGTCGATCCCTACTATATTCATGAAATAGAAAAGACCCTGAAGTATACTTGCACTGGGATAGCGATATGGAAAAGTGGCTACAATTCAACAAAATTCCCAAGGAACTGGAGTTATCACAAGTGGTCTCAGCATTCACAGGAAAAGCTCATGAATGGTGGTTAAAGGAAAACTCTCCAACCAACTACATGAAATCAGTACTATATTGGAGAGGTCTCAAGGCCCGGATGCATAAAGAATTTGTAGATCAGTACCAATCCACCCTAACCAGAGTGACGTCTATATCACCATCATCTAAGGAGCTAAAAATCAAGAGACATGAAGAAGATACAGAAGATTTCATCCTGCAGACTGTCAACAAACCCAAACAAGACATACAACCAATCAACGGATCATATAAACCGGACCCAGAGAAATTAAGCAAGAAATCGACTTGTTCCAGAAACTCAACTCATCAAGGAATCCCTGAGAAAAAGAATTGGATAAAAATCTTTTCACATGAAGGAGATAATCAACTTCCAAGTCGGCAGACTATCATTGAATCCTAAGGAGATCATCGTTTATCTATTGAAGGATCTCAAAATAAACAGGATGAAAAAATTTGTAAACCAACTTGTTTTGGAAAGAAAATACTTCATAGAAGCATGTCAAATTGGATTCATGTCCAAATTCGATATGGTTTAAAAGTTATTCACCTAATAAACCAGGAGATGCTCGGTTTGCCTTGTTTGGAACCTTAAGGGTTCAACCACTTACAAACCAGAATTTGGCGACCAGGAGAGGAATATAATCATTCTGGAGACATATCTAATCATCCAGGAGGTTCATACATCAACTTAGAGAGTTCGGAATTGAGGACAAATCCATTTAAAGGAGGAGGGAATGGTGCGACCTCAATAAGCCTTAATTTTAAGGATTTGAAGATCAACCATGAATCAAGCAACCAATACCATTTTTCTCAACTAGCTAGATATGATGGAGATTTTGGTCGTGCCAAAACTCAATTGGTTCATGTTGAATCAAGAGATGGTCGAATTTTCCTTCTGTTGGACCGTAGATAGCTAGTTCGACCATTCGAGCAAGTTCAAGAGGCTATACTTGTTTTTGATGATTCAAGGCACGTCTTAGCTCATCCACATAGAAGGGATAAGGCCCAAAAGGCCCAGGAAAACACCAAGGAAGAGTTGGGCCTACTCAAGGATGAGCCCAACAAGATGAAGATTGAGCAGGGCCCATATTGGCCCATGAAGTTGAAGGATCGACCACCATGGGCACTTATAAATGGATGTGGACGTGGCCTAAGTAGAAAATAAGATTAAAATAAACCAGCCTGTTGGTTTAATGTGTTTTTGGTTTGTAATTAATTATTTAATTTAAACCAGAATATTAGATAGGATAGGATAGGCCAAAGAATTTGTTGGCACAAAATTTGGATCAGTTAGTTAGCTTATTCTTTTTGTAGGCATAATCTTGTTAGCATAAAATTAAGATTAATTAGTTAGGATATTCTTGTTAGCATAAAATTAGGATCAAGTAGTTAGGATATTCCTTTTGTAGGCATAATCTTATTAGAGATTTCTTCCTTTTAAAAGGCTTCCACCCCCTTTGTAAATGGGAACCCACGAATTTGAATAAAAAAAGACTTAGAGAACTTTTGTTCTTCCTCTTTGCTTTCTTTGTTCAGCCTAAGAACATTGAATCTTAAATCACTAAATTGTAGAGTAATCTACTGTGATCGTCTGTGGCTCTATAGCAGGGTGAACCTGTGCCATCGGATTTGCAAAACATCTTTGGAGCATTCCATAGCTCTGAAGAGAAAATCATCGCCATCTTCATTATATATTTTCCCCCATTTTCTTTCCTTCAAGTGATCCTAGGAGAGTATGACATTCCAAGGCCGTTCCATTTGGTATCAGAGCCACTTGGAGGTCAGGGTTTGAAGTCTCATTCTCTTTCACCATCAATTCATCATACATCTAGCAAATCTGCCATGTATTCTTTTGGAAACAAAAGAAGCTATGGAGAGAAGGCGAAACAACAAGCAACAAGGGAGAGAGTTGCACCCATCCAGACAGTGATCCTAAGTGATATGCCATTGGAGGATCTAACAGATCTGATCTACAATCAGATGAGGGACAAAATTTTCCACAAGCCAAGGTGGGAAGTACCTGATCTACGACCAGTATGTCCAAAGAAGCAAGTCAACAACAGAGGTCGATCCCTACTATATTCATGAAATAGAAAAGACCCTGAAGTATACTTGCACTGGGATAGCGATATGGAAAAGTGGCTACAATTCAACAAAATTCCCAAGGAACTGGAGTTATCACAAGTGGTCTCAGCATTCACAGGAAAAGCTCATGAATGGTGGTTAAAGGAAAACTCTCCAACCAACTACATGAAATCAGTACTATATTGGAGAGGTCTCAAGGCCCGGATGCATAAAGAATTTGTAGATCAGTACCAATCCACCCTAACCAGAGTGACGTCTATATCACCATCATCTAAGGAGCTAAAAATCAAGAGACATGAAGAAGATACAGAAGATTTCATCCTGCAGACTGTCAACAAACCCAAACAAGACATACAACCAATCAACGGATCATACAAACCGGACCCAGAGAAATTAAGCAAGAAATCGACTTGTTCCAGAAACTCAACTCATCAAGGAATCCCTGAGAAAAAGAATTGGATAAAAATCTTTTCACATGAAGGAGATAATCAACTTCCAAGTCGGCAGACTATCATTGAATCCTAAGGAGATCATCGTTTATCTATTGAAGGATCTCAAAATAAACAGGATGAAAAAATTTGTAAACCAACTTGTTTTGGAAAGAAAATACTTCATAGAAGCATGTCAAATTGGATTCATGTCCAAATTCGATATGGTTTAAAAGTTATTCACCTAATAAACCAGGAGATGCTCGGTTTGCCTTGTTTGGAACCTTAAGGGTTCAACCACTTACAAACCAGAATTTGGCGACCAGGAGAGGAATATAATCATTCTGGAGACATATCTAATCATCCAGGAGGTTCATACATCAACTTAGAGAGTTCGGAATTGAGGACAAATCCATTTAAAGGAGGAGGGAATGGTGCGACCTCAATAAGCCTTAATTTTAAGGATTTGAAGATCAACCATGAATCAAGCAACCAATACCATTTTTCTCAACTAGCTAGATATGATGGAGATTTTGGTCGTGCCAAAACTCAATTGGTTCATGTTGAATCAAGAGATGGTCGAATTTTCCTTCTGTTGGACCGTAGAGAGCTAGTTCGACCATTCGAGCAAGTTCAAGAGGCTATACTTGTTTTTGATGATTCAAGGCACGTCTTAGCTCATCCACATAGAAGGGATAAGGCCCAAAAGGCCCAGGAAAACACCAAGGAAGAGTTGGGCCTACTCAAGGATGAGCCCAACAAGATGAAGATTGAGCAGGGCCCATATTGGCCCATGAAGTTGAAGGATCGACCACCATGGGCACTTATAAATGGATGTGGACGTGGCCTAAGTAGAAAATAAGATTAAAATAAACCAGCCTGTTGGTTTAATGTGTTTTTGGTTTGTAATTAATTATTTAATTTAAACCAGAATATTAGATAGGATAGGATAGGCCAAAGAATTTGTTGGCACAAAATTTGGATCAGTTAGTTAGCTTATTCTTTTTGTAGGCATAATCTTGTTAGCATAAAATTAAGATTAATTAGTTAGGATATTCTTGTTAGCATAAAATTAGGATCAAGTAGTTAGGATATTCCTTTTGTAGGCATAATCTTATTAGAGATTTCTTCCTTTTAAAAGGCTTCCACCCCCTTTGTAAATGGGAACCCACGAATTTGAATAAAAAAAGACTTAGAGAACTTTTGTTCTTCCTCTTTGCTTTCTTTGTTCAGCCTAAGAACATTGAATCTTAAATCACTAAATTGTAGAGTAATCTACTGTGATCGTCTGTGGCTCTATAGCAGGGTGAACCTGTGCCATCGGATTTGCAAAACATCTTTGGAGCATTCCATAGCTCTGAAGAGAAAATCATCGCCATCTTCATTATATATTTTCCCCCATTTTCTTTCCTTCAAGTGATCCTAGGAGAGTATGCCATTCCAAGGCCGTTCCATTTGGTATCAGAGCCACTTGGAGGTCAGGGTTTGAAGTCTCATTCTGTTTCACCATCAATTCATCATACATCTAGCAAATCTGCCATGTATTCTTTTGGAAACAAAAGAAGCTATGGAGAGAAGGCGAAACAACAAGCAACAAGGGAGAGAGTTGCACCCATCCAGACAGTGATCCTAAGTGATATGCCATTGGAGGATCTAACAGATCTGATCTACAATCAGATGAGGGACAAAATTTTCCACAAGCCAAGGTGGGAAGTACCTGATCTACGACCAGTATGTCCAAAGAAGCAAGTCAACAACAGAGGTCGATCCCTACTATATTCATGAAATAGAAAAGACCCTGAAGTATACTTGCACTGGGATAGCGATATGGAAAAGTGGCTACAATTCAACAAAATTCCCAAGGAACTGGAGTTATCACAAGTGGTCTCAGCATTCACAGGAAAAGCTCATGAATGGTGGTTAAAGGAAAACTCTCCAACCAACTACATGAAATCAGTACTATATTGGAGAGGTCTCAAGGCCCGGATGCATAAAGAATTTGTAGATCAGTACCAATCCACCCTAACCAGAGTGACGTCTATATCACCATCATCTAAGGAGCTAAAAATCAAGAGACATGAAGAAGATACAGAAGATTTCATCCTGCAGACTGTCAACAAACCCAAACAAGACATACAACCAATCAACGGATCATACAAACCGGACCCAGAGAAATTAAGCAAGAAATCGACTTGTTCCAGAAACTCAACTCATCAAGGAATCCCTGAGAAAAAGAATTGGATAAAAATCTTTTCACATGAAGGAGATAATCAACTTCCAAGTCGGCAGACTATCATTGAATCCTAAGGAGATCATCGTTTATCTATTGAAGGATCTCAAAATAAACAGGATGAAAAAATTTGTAAACCAACTTGTTTTGGAAAGAAAATACTTCATAGAAGCATGTCAAATTGGATTCATGTCCAAATTCGATATGGTTTAAAAGTTATTCACCTAATAAACCAGGAGATGCTCGGTTTGCCTTGTTTGGAACCTTAAGGGTTCAACCACTTACAAACCAGAATTTGGCGACCAGGAGAGGAATATAATCATTCTGGAGACATATCTAATCATCCAGGAGGTTCATACATCAACTTAGAGAGTTCGGAATTGAGGACAAATCCATTTAAAGGAGGAGGGAATGGTGCGACCTCAATAAGCCTTAATTTTAAGGATTTGAAGATCAACCATGAATCAAGCAACCAATACCATTTTTCTCAACTAGCTAGATATGATGGAGATTTTGGTCGTGCCAAAACTCAATTGGTTCATGTTGAATCAAGAGATGGTCGAATTTTCCTTCTGTTGGACCGTAGAGAGCTAGTTCGACCATTCGAGCAAGTTCAAGAGGCTATACTTGTTTTTGATGATTCAAGGCACGTCTTAGCTCATCCACATAGAAGGGATAAGGCCCAAAAGGCCCAGGAAAACACCAAGGAAGAGTTGGGCCTACTCAAGGATGAGCCCAACAAGATGAAGATTGAGCAGGGCCCATATTGGCCCATGAAGTTGAAGGATCGACCACCATGGGCACTTATAAATGGATGTGGACGTGGCCTAAGTAGAAAATAAGATTAAAATAAACCAGCCTGTTGGTTTAATGTGTTTTTGGTTTGTAATTAATTATTTAATTTAAACCAGAAGATTAGATAGGATAGGATAGGCCAAAGAATTTGTTGGCACAAAATTAGGATCAGTTAGTTAGGTTATTCTTTTTGTAGGCATAATCTTGTTAGCATAAAGTTAAGATCAATTAGTTAGGATATTTTTGTTAGCATAAAATTAGGATCAAGTAGTTAGGATATTCCTTTTTGTAGGCATAATCTTATTAGAGATTTCTTCCTTTTAAAAGGCTTCCACCCCCTTTGTAAATGGGAACCCACGAATTTGAATAAAAAAAGACTTAGAGAACTTTTGTTCTTCCTCTTTGCTTTCTTTGTTCAGCCTAAGAACATTGAATCTTAAATCACTAAATTGTAGAGTAATCTACTGTGATCGTCCGTGGCTCTATAGCAGGGTGAACCTGTGCCATCGGATTTCAAAACATCTTTGGAGCATTCCATAGCTCTGAAGAGAAGTTCATCGCTATAGAGAGTCTGCCATTCCAAGAGAGTCTGCCATTCCAAGGCCGTTCCACGCGCACTCGATCTTCAGAGACCGTACATCATCAACAAATGGCTTAAAGACTGCTCCTTTCCTCTAAACTTTACTAATACCGATTGCTCTCCAGACTATTTAGTGTTTTAAGGCACTGAGAAGAACGTTTTAAAACTGCACTCAAGGATTTCAAAACCTTCCGTACAAGTCACAGAAAACCTGCTCTCAAGGGTTTCAAAACCTGCTCAAGGTTCTCAAGGATTTCAAAACCTGCTTTCAAGGGTTTCATTCTTCGTCTACTCTTAAACTTTGAACTCAACCGTTACAAGCTAATGCGTGTCATCCAAGGCTCTTCTCTCCATTACAGTACGGACCCTGAAGCTTGAAGAATGGAGAACTCTCGCCAAATTGTTGTATCGGTGGTTCTAAAAGGCCTAAACTATGACTTATGGTTTAGAATGATCAAAACAGATCTAGGAGGGAAAGGACTTGGTGATCATCTTCTCTTCAATGAGGCGCCTCCAAGCCTAATCCAAAATGAAAAAGGTGAAGAAATGGTTATCATGGATGAAAGAAAATGTCAATGGAACTATGGACATTTTAAAAAGGTCTGCGGCAACACTTGTTGATTTTGCGGAAGTAAGAAAAGAGAAATATGGAGATTATGTGAGTTCCATGGGGAACTCGACCAGAAGAATGAAGAAGGAGACAAAGAGAATAAAGAGAGAGGAGTATATTGCTTAAAAGTGTATCGAATACAAGGTGAGATAATGCCTTAATATAGGCTGGACACAAGGCAAAGAATTCAAATGAGAAAGAGACATTGGAGCCTGCCCAAGGCCTGAAAGCGACCGCTCATAAACGGTCTTGTAGCCACACATGATTCCTTGCTGCCTCATCTTTCTTCTAGAAACTCTTCCTTGCAACAAAAACTCTTCTTGTCTTTATTTAGTGGGCTTAGGCCTTATTTGAACCTGGACTACTCAAACTTGGTGTGGGCTACTCAAACTTGGACTTGTCCATTCTCAAACTGTAAGATGACCCAAGATGAGCCGTGATGCCCAATGCATTCCCTTGCTCAATACTCCCCCTCAAGCTTAGCATTAGAGAGGCTAAGCTTGGAAACCCCTAGAGCAACACCTCAATAAAAACCTTATCATAGAAAAACCACTTGGGATAAAAACTATGATAAGAGAAAAAGTGTGTTGTCTATAGGTTAGGGAATTATGGCTTATGGTTGTGGGAGATCTACCAGCCCAAGTTTGCTATAGATATGAGAGCAAACTTTAGAGCTAGCAGCCTTGGTGAAAATGTCAGTCAATTGATCTTCACTTATTGTATAGCATGGAAGAATCACTCCTTCTTCAATCTTTTCTTTGACCTTGTGGCTGTTAGATTTAGGATAGATTGAAGAAAGGTTTTGAATAGATTAAAGTATAAACGTGAAAAACATGTAGAGAGTAGAGAGTTTAGCCATAAGACAAATAGAATAGGTTCTTAGTATATTATTGTGTGTGATTACAAGGAGGCTGCATAGCCTTAAATAGAAAGACATCTAGGTCATCTAGGCTAGGGATAAGCAGGATTACATATAAGACCGTTAATAAGGAACTTATCAACACACATGCTTCCTTATCCTCTCATCTTATCATACGAGACTCTCCCTTCCTTATCAAGTGACCAGAGTGTTTATCATACTTAGACTGAGCTGCCTTTTTGACAATGTACCGTCCAACACTCCCCCTCAAGCTAAATTCTGATGAATAACTTAGCTTGGAAATCATAAATAGCCACCTCATTAAAAACCTTATGGTATAAAACCCAGTGGGACAAAAACATCCATAAGGGAAAAAGAGTATGATTGCTTATGATTAGAGGATTCATGGAGAAGACATATCAATGAGTCCAAGCCTTGGTAGAATGGACTCATATACCTTAGATGTTGTTGCCTTAGTGAAGATATCCGCAAGCTGATCCATACTTATGGTGTAGCATGGTAAGACAATTCCTTGCTCCACTGCTTGCCTCAACTTGTGACAATCAACTTTTATGTGCTTAGTTCTCTCGTGAAAAACAGAATTGGATGCTATGTGAATGGCTGCCTGGTTGTCGCAGTGCATGGTCATTGGCCTGACTGTCTATATCCCCAAATCCTTCAAAATAGCCTTGATCCATGTTAACTCATTAGTGAGCTTCTTCATTCCGCAGTATTCGGCTTCTGCACTGGAACAGGACACAATCTTCTGTTTCTTTGTCTTCCATGTGACCAAGTTTCCTCCAACAAAGGTGCAGTATCCTGTGGTAGACCTCCTGTCTTCTCTGTCTCCAGTCCAGTCCGCGTCACAATATCCCACTATTTCTGAGCTTCCATTAGCTGTGAGATTTATGAGTAGTTTAGAGAGTGATAGAGAGTTTTAGAGAGATTGCAAGAATAAGAATTAGATTTCTATTATTCAAATAAGTTGAATACAAGAGAGGCAACTACTGCCTTTTATAAGCCAAGATGATAAAACCTAGAAACATCTAAAAGAGTTAACAAGCTGGTGACTCCCTTTGTGCTGGCATGAGTGACTCATCCAAAGTAGGCGCCCCCTGGTCATCTTAGAAGCCTTGACTAGCCGTTGTATAGAGACTAGAAACCTTCCTCCTCTTGTAGAGTTTCTTCATTCTAACACTCACCCCTCAAGTATAAACCATAGGTTAATGGTTTAAACTTGGACACCAAGAGAATTCACCTCATTAAAAACCTTAGAATGCAAAACCCAATGGGACAAAAACATTCTAAGGGAAAAAGAGTATGAATTCTACTTTATAGGAGAGTTACTAGAATGGAATAGTGGTGAGTCCAAGCTTTGCATGGATGGACTCACATACCTTCAAACTGGCTGCCTTAGTAAATATATCCGCCAACTGGTCAGAACTCCGTGTGTAGCATGGGAGTATAATTCCTTTCTCCACAGCCTCCCTGACTTTATGACAGTCGACTTATATGTGGTTGGTTCTCTCATGGAAGACTGAGTTGGATGCAATGTGAATTGTGTTAGATTAGAGAAAGTTTTAGACTAGTTAAATTGGATTAGGCGTGTATTAAGAGTGATTAACACATCATGTAATCACCTATAAATACCCTTGTACTTCACATTTTTGATATATACATTTTTCATTATTCTCTATTCTTAAATTCTCTCATTCTTAATCCTCTCATATTTTTTCTGATTCGAATTCATTCTAGACATAATCTCTCTCAATCCTTTATCATTCTACTAATTCTCACATGGTATCAGAGCAGGTTTCCTGCAAATCATTCAATCTTTGTTCAATAGTTCACCACAACCTTTGAAACTAACCAAGCCGCGAGGTCCTTCGATCATCCATCTCGTTTCTTTGAAAGTCTTGATCTTCTTTTGCAATTTTCTTCCTCAAGGGTCATTCTCCGGTGAACTCTGATCATAACCCGGTGGAATCACGCAATTTGGTCGACGTAATCAAGAGTTATCAACTTTCTTTCTGTACGGTGTCGCGATTGTATCCTCCGTAGGTTCTCCATCCTGCAACGATCAAATCTCATTCAAATCTTCATTAATTCACAACAGGATTATTCTCCGGAGAATTCTGATCACATCCCAGGAGGAATCACAAAATTTGGTTGACAGAATCAAAAGTTATCAACTTTTGGTCCCGACGGTGGCGCGATCGCCTTCACCGCGTGTTCTTCACCGTGTAACAGCCTTATCTCCTGCAATTTTTAACCAAATCACGCGTTTTCAAAAACAAATCTCAGGTTTATTGAGTCTATTTGAAGAATCGAGAGGTCCGCTTTGCCCCTTTTCATGTTTGGTAACCTATTTGCTCTGTTTATTGAAGTCGATTCTGTTTCGTCATCTCTTGGATAATCTTCTTCAATCCTTCAAATTTCTTTGAACCTTTTCAAAATTGGACGATCAAATCTGTGTTTAGGATCTTGTTAAGAGTTTCAGGAAGTTTGATTGCAATCCAGCAAATATTTGACTTCAAGAAAGAGTTTATTGTTTGATAAGGAATCACGATTTTTCAAATTGAAATTGGCGAGAACTGTAATTTGGTTGTTGCATTCGATTTCATCTATTCTTGGATCATCCTTAGTGATTGGATCATTCTTATCTGCAAAATAGGAAGCTGTTTGGTCTGTTTTCAAGTGGTTGAGAGTTGTTTAGAATAGCCATTTATCTAGTTGTACTTGCCTCCAAGCGCGTGTTGCTTGTGCGTGTTGCTTCTCCTTGCATATTGGTGTGTTGTTTCTTCTTGGCATGTATCTGGTAGTTCCTCTTGAAGGTGTTTAGACTCCAGATCATAATCTAGGTCAACTTTATCAGTGAATAAGTGTGTCGCTTGCATATCATGTAGCCCTGTCATCTGTTGTGAATAAGGATTTTTGTTCAAGCGGGTGTTTGTTGGGTCTGGTTGCTTCAATTTGGTTCTCTTGCAGCTATCTCTGAGGTTTGCTTCAAAGGTGTTATTATGGAGCTTCAGAAGCAACTAATTATGGCTCCAATCATTCTCAAAGGGGCAAATTATCTGCTTTGGACTAGGACAATGAAGACGGCCTTATGTAGTAGAGGTTTATTGTCTCACATTCTTCTTGGTAGAACTCCAAGTGTTGGCGTAGAAGGAGAGGTTCTGGAGGATCAAGCAGCTCAGACTGAGGAAGAAGGGAAATGGTTCCAAGAAGATCAGATGGTTCTCTCCATCTTACAAAATTCTCTTGAGAAGTCCCTATTAGAAGTTTATTCCTATTGTGAGAATGCAAAGGACTTATGGGATACTCTTCAAAATGTCTATGGCAATACCTCAAATCTCATGAGGATCTTCGAAGTCAAGAAATCCATAAATGAACTAAGACAAGATGAGGTTGAATTCACCAAGCATTTTGGAGTTTTTAGAGCACTTTGGGAAGAGTTGGAGATGTTAAGACCGGCTACTACTGATCCAATGATTCTTCATGAGAGAAGGGAACAAGACAAAGTCTTTGGGCTCTTGTTGACTTTAAACTCCAGCTATGCCGACTTGATTTAATACCTCTTGCGTGAAGATAATTTGCCAAGCTTGGAAGATGTATGTGCAAAGGTCCAAAAGGAACAGGGTTCTCATGGCTTGTCTGGGAGCAAAGGGGACTTAGTAACTGCAAACAAGAGCTTCTTCAAAGGGGATGACAAGAGAAATGTGGTTTGTGCTCATTGCAAACGGAAGGGTCATCATAAGGACCAGTGCTGGACTCTTCACCCACATCTGAAACCTGCTTCTATTCCTACATGGCGTGATTCTAATAGAGTGGCCAACTTCAGGAACAACTTATCTGGACGAGGGAACCAAGTAAGTGTTCCATCACATGTCTCTCAGGCTAACAATACTTTTGAAATTGGCCAGAGATCAGGAAAGGAAGTACAGGTTGCATCAACATCATCCGGTCATGAGTATGTTACAAAATCAGACCTTGATGCCATCATCAAAGCTCTACAAGAAACATCTGGTAAAGTTGTTGGTAAATCACTTCATGCTTCTTATAATATTCATACTATTAACAAACCATTAATAGTAGATTCAGGAGCATCTCATCATATGATTAGTGATATAAGTTTGATAAACAATCTAGAACCTGCCTTAGGGAATGTTGTTATTGCTAATGGAACCAACATCCCAATTAAAGGAATAGGTAATCTAAGGTTGTTTGAAAAAGATAGTAAAGCATTTTATATGCCATAATTTACATCTAATTTAGTTTCTGTAAAAAGAGCTACAAATGATTTGAATTGTAATGTGATCTTTGGTCCTAATGAGTGTTGTTTTCAGGATATTGAAACAAAGAGGGTGCTTGGCAGAGGTGGTACTAAGGACGATCTCTACATTCTTACTGATCTATCTTCTAGTTTAGGTTCTTGTTTGTTTAGTAATAATGAGCTTAAATGATGAGGACATCGTATCACAGGCTATACCACGAGTTCCACCAGGACCTTTGACACGTTCCAGAGCACGAGCTTTAGGAGACAAGTTCAACCAGCTCATGGAGCATGCAGACGACCAGGAGCTCACGGATGAGGAGCCACCAGACGGCTCAGAAGATCAGCAGGATCCGTTCGTCTCAGCTAAGGAGCATTAGAGGTTCCTGCTCGAAGACTCTTCCACCTCCGGTGTCCTTACCATTACCATTCGGTAAAGACACCAAAAGATGTGCTAGGAAATTGTACTCTTTTTCCCATCTTCGTTTTTGTCCCACTGGGTTTTCCGGAGAGGGTTTTAATGAGGCAACACTGTTAGTGCGCATGACGACGAAGATTTGTTCACACAATCCGACACCTTCACAAGTCTTAGTCAAATTCGACCTTTATTCCTTTATAAGGCTTATCTATCCCATTTCTCTCTTTTGTAGACTAAGTATAAATTTAGGGCTTTCAGCCCATATTTTTATGGTTAAGTCATTAGGACTTAAGCCCTTTTGTTTTATACAGCAAAAAGAACTACATGCTGTTTTAATTTACAATACTTGTTGTTTTGGGTAAACATCATGTTGTTTACCCTAAGTTGTAACCATAAGGCCTATATAAGCCTCATTACTTAGAATGAATAACAACAACTCGATTTACACAAAAACTAAAACCCTACACTTCTACTTGTTGACGGCTGCATCCTCCATTGGAGAGCCTCTTCACGATTCTTCTTGTCTAAGAAGAATCACCTGGTGTATCACAAGTCTTCCGCAGCTTGTGTGGTCCTTTCAATCCACCCAATTCCATCGCCTTGCTACTGAAGGTTTCGAGCTTCTCGATCAACAGTTGCACCACCACCTTAGCTCACATCAGCTATTCTCATCTTTCCAAGGACCGGTTTTGAAATCCTAAGGTGTTAAAGTATTACTTAAAGCTAGAAAAGCTTCTAAAACCCTTAAGTACTCTGTTTCGGGTTGGTCTTTCTCTCTGTCTTGGAGAATAAAAGACCCATTACTCTCAAGGGCCTTAACTATCTATTATGTTCCAGAATGGTAAAGACAACCCTGGGTGGTCTGGGACTAGGAATGCACCTGCTCTTAGACGAAGCTCCCCCAAAGAATTTTCACCAAGAGGATGGACAGGAGATTATGATTGTTGATGAAGATAAATGGGTTCAGGAAGATCAGTTTGTCCTGTCTATCATTTAAAGCTCACTGGATGGACCTATTCTAGAAGCCTATTCTTACTGTGAATGTGCTAAGGAGTTATGGGAAACTCTCAAAAAGGTCTATGGCAATACAACAAATCTGAGCAGAGTCTTTGAAGTAAAAAGAGCAATCAACAACCTTCATTAAGAGGATTTGCACAGCTCATTTTGGCAAGTTCCGCTCCCTTTGGGCTGAGCTTGAGATGCTTAGACCCAACTCTACTGACCCAGAGACACTTCTTGCAAGGAGTGAACAAGACCAGGTCTTTGGTCTTTTCCTTGAAAGAATAATAGATTTAGGTTCACCATTGATCAAGAGAATAGAGAGATAATTTTAGTGACAAAGAATGAGAGAAAGAATATTTTTTTTTTATTCTTAATGATGAGAGAATCATTTCTCTTAGTGACAAATGTGAAGGGAGATAGTTATTTATACTATTCTAGTCTAGGCTTGTTTGGATACAAGGATTGCCTTATACATGAATGGCTACAAGGATAACATAACACTAGAACACAACCAAGCCTTAGACACTCCCCTTTGACATTAAAACTTCACGCCTTTATACATGAATTAAAGGCTTTTATCTTTCATCATTTCTTCTTCATTCCAACACTCCTCACACTAAATCCTATGTACAACGATTTGATCAAACACCTCCTCAGATCAGATAAGCTTCCATCCCTTGAAGAAGTGTGCTCCTACATCCAGAGAGAACAGGGTTTTCATGGTCTTTTCAGTGGAAAGGGAGAGCTTGTTACGGAAAACAAAGGAATGTACCTCAAGCAAGATGATCGGAGAGGCTTGGTTTGTGACCACTGCAAAAGGAAGGGACATACTAAGGAAAAATGCTGGATCCTTCATCCACACCTCAAACCTCCATAATTTAGGGACGTTCGAGCTAATATCATCAAAGCAAAGACAGAACCAGGAGGAGGATCTTCTTAACGAATTCAAGAAGGAGATGGCACGACTAGTATCAATGCTCAAACGGCTCAAATTGAGGTTCAGGATCAAGTGGTGAAGCGGTCTGAGCTGTATGCTCTCATCAAAGCCCTGAAAGAAAGTTATGGTAATGTTATGGGTTTCTCTTTCCATGCTTCTGCTCATACTATAAAGATGGATGAAAAACCATTAGTGATTGATTCTGGAGCATCCCACCATATGATTAGTAATGTTGAATTGATTAAGGACTTAGAACCAGCTAAGGATCATGTTATTATGGCTAATGGGGATAAGATTCCAATTAAAGGGGTAGGAAATTTAAAGCTATTTGATAGGAAGACTAGCGCTTTCTTCATGCCTGATTTCACCTCAAACTTGGTTTCTGTTCATAAGGCCACAAATGACTTGGATTGCAACGTTATCTTCACTCCTAATGATGTGCACTTTCAGGATATTAAGACAAGCAAGTTGCTTGGGAAAGGAATAACTAAGGATGGTCTTTATCTGCTGGGAAATGATCAACCTTTAGCTTCTGTTTTATGTTCTTTAAATTCTGTTCCTGCTTATGCTAATAATGTGTTATGGCACGCTAGACTAGGACACCCTCACTCTCGGGCTTTAGGCTTGATGTTACCTAATGTTGTGTTTAAGAATGATGATTGTGAGGCATGTATCTTAGGTAAACATTGTAAGTCTATTTTCACTAAGTCTGGGACTATTTATGAAAAGTGTTTTGATCTTGTGCACTCAGACATGTGGATGCTCCTTGCTTATCTAGAGAGAATCAAAAATATTTCATTACTTTCATAGATGAGAAATCCAAATACACCTGCCTAACCTTAATGCAATCAAAAGATAGAGCTTTAGAGGCCTTTGTGAATTTTCAGAATTACATTACTAACCACTTCAATGCAAAGATTAAAATCTTTAGAACAGACAATGGTGGAGAATATATAAGTCATGCCTTCAGAGATCATCTTAATAAGCATGGGATTCTCCATCAAATGAGTTGTTCCTACAAACCCCAACAGAATGGTGTGGCTGAGAGAAAGAACCGTCACCTGATGGAAGTAGCCAGGGCAATGATGTTTCACTCCAAGGTTCCAAAGAGGTTTTGGGGAGATGCTGTTCTTACCGCCTGTTATCTCATCAACAGGACTCCTACCAGAGTTCTCAATGATCTCTCTCCATTTGAGGTATTGAACACTCTTAAACCTTCTCTAACCCACTTAAAATTGTTTGGTTGCCTGTGTTTTGTTTTTATTTCAGGGGAAAACCGAACCAAGCTTGACGCCAAGAGTACACGGTCCATGTTCATTGGGTACTGGTGTCCCGTGATGTTAAGTTTATTGAGAACAAAGGCTACTATAGTGACCAACAGTGGGATGACTTGGCTGAACTTGCTGGTATCTCCTTGGACCGGGCCACTAGTCTTCGAAACATCTTTGATCATCTTGGCATACCTTTATCGCCCCAACCTGGTTCTACCAATATTCCATGTCCCAAACCTAGTTCATGTCCTGTTTCTGGATCTGCTTGATAGTTTTATAAGATTATGAATGAAAGTTTAAGAATGAACAATGAGAGAATAGGTGTGCATAAGTGTATTAGCCATAAAAGAAGAATTCGATTACTTCATTGTTATTTACAAAGAGTGGCTACACAGCCCTTAAATAGAAAGCTAGCTAGGTTATTAAGTCTAGGGATAAGCACAAGAGCATATAGGACCGTTACATAGGAGCTTATCACTTATATACACTCCTTATCACACGCACACTGCCTCCTTCCTTATCACTCATGTAGTTATCCTCCTTCTCTTATCACCTGATTCGCAATCACTTATCTTAGGCTAAGAGCTCTCTTTGTTATTCCTGTCCAATACTCCCCCTCAAGCTAAGTTCTGATGAAGATCATTAGCTTGGAAACCATAAACAATCACCTCATTAAAAACCTTATGGTGTAAAACCCAATGGGACAAATGCACACATAAGGGAAAAAGAGTATGATTGCTTATAGTTAGAGGAGTCATGGAAGGGAGATATCAACGAGTCCTAGTCTTGGTAGGATGGACTCGCATACCTTGGAGGTTGTAGCTTTAGTGAAGATATCTGCAAGCTGATCCACACTTCTAGTATAGCACGGTTAGACTATCCCTTGCTCCACAGCTTGCCTTACTTTGTGACAATCAACCTCTATGTTCTTGGTTCCCTCATGGAATACAGAATTTGAAGCTATGTGAATGGCCGCCTGGTTGTCACAGTGCATAGTCATTGGTTTGGTTGTCTCTATTCCCAAATCTTTCATAATGGCCTTGATCCAAGTTAGCTCATTGGTGAGTGTCTTCATAGCACGATATTCAGCCTCAGCGCTGGAGCAGGAAACTATCTTTTGTTTCTTTGTCTTCCATGTAACTAAGTTACCTCCAACAAAGGTGCAATAGCCTGTCGTGGATCTCCTGTCTTCTCTATCTCCAGCCCAGTCTGCATCACAATAACCCACTATCTCTGAACTTTTGTTAGCTCCCATCCAAATTTCTTGCTCTGAAGTTCCTCTCAGGTATCTAAGAACTCTCTCCAGCATGTTCCAGTGATGAACCTTGGGTGCTTGCATATGCTAGCTAACCTGATTCACAGAGAAACACAAATCAGGTCCAGTAAGAGTTAAATAGATTAACTTACCTACAAGTCTTATGTAGAGCTTTGGATTGTTGAATGGTTGATCTTCAATCTCCCCCTCACTAATAGCTTTGTAGCTATCCTCTAGAGGCATGGTCACCGGTTTTGCATCTAACTTTCTTGTTTCAGACAATAGATCAAGTGTATACTTTCTTTGAGATAAGAATAGCCTTTCTTTAGAGCGACATATCTCAATCCCTAGAAAATACTTAAGCAGGCCAAGATCTTTAATATCAAATATGGAATTAAGGTAAGTTTTGGTTTCTTTGATTCCTTCCCTGTCATCACCGGTGATAATGATATCATCCACATAGACCAATACAACTATGATACCTGACTTGCTAGGAAGAGTGAAAAGGGTGTGATCAGCTTCTGACTTTCTGAATCCTCTATCCCTTAGTGTCATGCTTAACTTGTTATACCAGGCTTTGGGTGATTGTTTCAATCCATAAATAGCCTTCATCAATCTCAAGACTTTGCCTGGTTGAACAATTCCTTCAAGACCTGGAGGAGGTCGCATGTACACCTCTTCTTCTAGCTCTCCTTGCAAGAATGCATTTCTCACATCCATCTGCCACAGTTCCCACTCCAGATTTGTTGCTAGAGATAACACAATCCTCACAGTATGCAACTTTGCCACATGAGCAAAAGTATCACTAAAGTCTTTACCATAGGTTTGAATGAAACCTCTTGCTACCAGTCTGGCCTTATATCTCTCTATATCTCCATTACTCTTATACTTGATTGTAAATACCCATTTTGAGCTTACAGCCTTCTTTCCCTTGGGTAGCACGGCTTCATCCCATGTGTGATTCCTTTCCATGGCTCCTGTCTCATCACTTATAGCATCTTTCCAAACCTTAAGTTCTTTGGCTTCTTCATAAGATGTAGGAATATGTCCCTGGTCCAAGCTACTTATGAAGACCTTATGTTCTTCAGGGAATGAAGCAAAGGAGCAGACAACTTGGGACGGATGAGCAACAGCATTAGTATTTTAATACACCCTTGTATTCACCCAATTTGATGGATCCTTCTTGAGTCTTGTACTTCTTCTTAGAGATTGAGCTGGCTCTGATGATTCTGCTGCTTGATCGTGGCTTTCAGAAGAAGAACTCTTGTCTTGATCATTGTCTTGATCAAGTTCTTCTTCAAGTATCCCCCCTTCACGATCAAGTTCTGCTCCCATGTTAGGCCGGGACAAGTCAGGGCCAGATTGGGATGAACTGGAGTCATGGTGAGATGAGCTTGGTCCATGCCGAGATGAACTGGATTCATGCCGGGACGAGATTGGTGCCGGTACATGCTGAGTAGAACTTTGGTCACGACTATTCTGCGGAATAGGACATGAACCAAAACCCAGACCAGGATTACCCGTAGGAAAGCGAATGCCAAGATGATCCAGGATGTTCCGAAGGTTGGTTGCACGGT
Organism: Streptanthus diversifolius; assembly: GCA_039880935.1. NCBI lineage: Eukaryota > Viridiplantae > Streptophyta > Magnoliopsida > Brassicales > Brassicaceae > Streptanthus > Streptanthus diversifolius. Next base: position 5,385,970 of record JAXGFM010000005.1, read on the forward strand.
CCATAGAGATATCTGACAGATCAGCTAAGTCGTCCCATTGTTGTCCATCATAATAGATTCGGTTTTCAATGAACTTGACATCCCTGGACACTAGAACCTTCTTAGCTACTGGATCATAACACTTATAGCCTCTTTGGGTAGTTAAGTACCCTGGAATCAAGACAAAACACACACAACCAAATACTTTCAAGTAAGATATAGATGGTTTGGTAGAGTTCAATACCTCAAAAGGAGATGTGTCATCCAGTATCCTTGTGGGAATGCGATTGATAAGATAACACGCTGATAGAACAGCATCTCCCCAAAACCTCTTTGGAACCTTGGGATGGAACATCATGGACCTTGCTACTTCCATTAGGTGACGGTTTTTCCTCTCGGCCACACCATTCTGCTGTGGTGTATATGGGCAACTTGTCTGATGAAGAATGCCATGCTTGTTAAGGTGATCTTTGAAGGCATTGCTGGTATACTCTCCACCATTGTCTGTTTTAAAAATTTTAAACTTTGCATTGTAATGGTTAGTGACATAGTTCTGAAAATTCACAAAGGCTTCTAAAGCTCTATCCTTATATTGAATCAAGGTTAACCAATTATATTTGGATTTTTCATCTATGAAGGTGATGAAGTATTTGTGATTTTCTCTAGATAGACAAGGAGCAGTCCAAATATCAGAATGCACAAGATCAAAACATTTTGCATAAACTGTTTTAGACTTAGGGAAAATAGACTTGCAATGTTTGCCTAAAATACAAGCTTCACACTCATCATTTTTAAACACAACATTAGGCAACATTAAGCTTAAGGCCCGAGAGTGGGGATGTCCTAATCTAGCATGCCACAACGCATTATTAGCATAAGCAGAAGTAGAGTCTAAGGAGCATAAAACAGAAGCTAAAGGTTGATCATCCTGCAGTAGATAGAGACCATCCTTAGTTATTCCTTTCCAAAGCATCTTGCTTGTCTTAATATCCTGAAATCGCACATCATTAGGGGTGAAGATAACATTGCAATCTAAGTCATTTGTGGCCTTATGAACAGAGACTAAATTAGAGGTGAAGTCAGGCATGAAGAATGCTCTAGTATTTCTATCAAATAGATTTAGGTTTCCTACCCCTTTAATTGGAATTCTATCCCCATTAGCAATAACAACATGACCCTTACTCGGTTCTAAGTCCTTAATCAATTCAACATTGCTAATAATATGGTGGGATGCACCAGAATCAATCACTAATGGTTTATTGTCAGTTTTATAGTATGAACAGAAGCATGAAAGGAGAAACCCATAACATTACCATAACTTTCTTTCAAGGCTTTAATGAGGGCATCAAGTTCTGACCGCTTCACCACCTGATCTTGATCAGCTACTCGTGCAGTTTGAGCATTGATCTTTTTCATCCCATCTCCTTCTGGACTGCGTGAAGATGTTCCTCCCTGGTCAGCTTTAGCCTTGGTAATATTTGCTCCGACATCTCTGAACTTGGATGGCTTGAGATGTGGGTGAAGAATCCAACATTTTTCCTTAGTATGGCCCTTCCTCTTGCAGTGTTCACAGAACGATCCCCTTCTATCATCTTGCTTGAAGTAAGCGCCCTTGTTTGCTGTCACAAGCTCACCCTTTCCACTAAAAAGGCCATGAGAACCTTGTTCCCTCTGGATGTAAGCAGATACTTCTTCAAGGGATGGAAGCTTATCTGATCTAAGGAGGTGCTTAATCAGGTCATTGTACATTGGATTAAGTGTGAGGAGAAGACCAAAGACCTTGTCTTGTTCTCGCCTTGCAAGTAGAGTCTCTGGATCAGTAGAGTTAGGTCTAAGCATCTCAAGTTCAGCCCAAAGGGAGCGAAACTTGCCAAAGTGAGCTGTGAATTCCAAATCCTCTTGATGAAGGTTGTTGATTGCCATTCCCATAACTCCTCAGCACTTTCACAGTAAGAATAGGCTTCTAAGATAGGTCCATCCAGTGAGGTTTGAATGATAGATAGAACAAACTGATCCTCCTGAACCCATTTCTCTTCATCAATGATCACAATTTCCTGTCCATCTTCTTGGTGAAATGCTTTTGGTGGAGCTTCATCTAAGAGAAGGTGCATTCCTAGTCCCCGACCACCCAGAGTGGTCTTGACCATTCTGGACCATAGTAGATAGTTGAGACCTTTGAGAGTGACCGGTATAACCATGGGTCTTGTATTCTCCATTTGAGAAATGCCGAGACAGAGGGAAAACACAGTACTTAGGGTTTTGAATAAAGCAAGGCTTATCTAACTCCAAATACTAAGATATCACTTCTAGGACTTCAAGACGGCACTTGGTGAGATGAGGATGACCTTAAGACTAAATGCTATGTTTTTGAAGAAAACAGAGATTGTACGGACACTGGTTCGCGTCTGGTCGAGGAAGACGAGTACGGACACAAACCCTCTTGGTGCAAAACGCCTGCTCTTGTGCCTTTTGAACCACCAATGAGTTAAAGCTTGCTTCTTTTGCCTCTTGAATGAAGAATGGAGTTATTTTGAATGAAAAAGAGAGGACCCAGAAGAAACGTCCGTACAACAATGGTGGAAGAACACACAAAACTTCGCAAAACAACTTAGCACTAAAGATAACCACACCTAGCCTTCTTCAACTCATCACCCATGGTTCTGAGGATCTTAGATCTCAGAGAAGATAGACTCAGCCATAGTTATGCCATAGTTATCTTAGTGAAAGCGTTTGAGAAATGCAAGACACACACGATGTAGAAAGAAACAAAGGGTGAAGAAGAATAAGAGTGTGCGGAAGTTTATGAAAGAATCAAACTTGCTCTGATACCATGATAGTTTTATAAGATTATGAATGAAAGTTTAAGAATGAACAACGAGAGAATAGGTGTGCATAAGTGTATTAGCCATAAAAGAAGTATTCGATTACTTCATTGTTATTTACAAAGAGTGGCTACACAGCCCTTAAATAGAAAGCTAGCTAGGTTACTAAGTCTAGGGATAAGCACAAGAGCATATAGGACCGTTACATAGGAGATTATCACTTATATACACTCCTTATCACACACACACTGCCTCCTTCCTTATCACTCATGTAGTTATCCTCCTTCTTTTATCACCTGATTCGCAATCACTTATCTTAGGCTAAGAACTCTCTTTGTTATTCCTGTCCAATACTGCTCCTGTCCCACCAGCTGTTCCGCAAGATATTAGCTCGACCTGGTCAGAATTTAGCTCACCCGGAGTTGAACCAACCTTGTCCCGGACTGGACCAAGCATGCCGCAGCAAGACCAAAGCTCTTCCCGGCCAGAACTTGATCGTGAGGGGGGAAATCTTGAAGAAGATAGTGATCAAGACAGGACAAGCTCTTCTTCTGAAAGTCACGATCAAGGGCAAAAGCGGGAAGTAGAACCATCAGGGCCAGCTCAACCTCTACGGAGAAGCACAAGACTCAGGAAGGATCCATTAAACTGGGTGAATACAAGGGTCTATTACAATGCTAATACGTTTGCTCATCCCTCTCAAGTCGTTTGCTCATTTGCTTCATTCCCTGAAAAGCATAAGGCCTTTATAAGCAGTGTGGATCAGGGATACATTCCAACATCCTATGAAGAGGCTAAGGAACTAAAAGTTTGGAGGGATGCTATAAATAATGAAACAGGAGCCATGGAGAAGAATCATACATGGGATGAAGCTGTACTACCCAAAGGAAAGAAAGTTGTAAGCTCAAAGTGGGTTTTTACAATCAAGTAAAAGTAATGGAGATATAGAAAGGTATAAGGCCAGACTAGTGGCAAGGGGCTTCACTCAAACGTATGGTGAAGACTTTGGTGATACTTTTGCTCCAGTGGCAAAGCTTCATACCGTGAGAATTGTGTTATCTCTAGCCACAAATCTGGAATGAGAATTGTGGCAGATGGATGTAAAGAACACTTTCTTACAAGGAGAGCTAGAGGAAGAAGTATACATGCAGCCACCTCCAGGTCTATAAGGGATTGTTCAACCAGACAAGGTCTTGAGATTAAATAAAGCTATTTATGGATTGAAACAGTCACCCAGGGCCTGGTATCACAAGTTAAGCATGACACTAAGGGATATAGGATTCAGAAAGTCAGAAGCTGATCACACCCTCTTCACTCTTTCCAGCCAATCAGGTATCATAGTTGTATTGGTCTATGTTGATGATATCATTATCACTGGTGATGACAGGGAAGGTATCAAAGAAACGAAAGCTTACCTTAAGTCCATATTTGATATTAAAGATCTAGGCTTGCTTAAGTACTTCCTAGGGATTGAGATATGTCGCTCTAAAGAGGGGCTATTCTTATCTCAAGGAAGTATACACTTGATCTATTGTCTGAAACAGGGAAGCTAGATGCAAAACCGGTGAACACACCTCTGGAGGACAGCTACAAGGCTATTAGTGAGGGGGAGATTGGAGATCAACCATTCAATAATCCACAGCTCTACAGAAGACTAGTAGGTAAGTTAATCTATTTAACTCTTACTAGACCTGACTTGTGTTTTTCTGTGAATCAGGTTAGCCAGCATATGCAAGAACCTAAGGTCCATCATTGGAACATGCTGAAGAGAATTCTTAGATACTTGAGAGGAACTACTGACCAAGGAATTTGGATGGGAGCTAATGTTAGAATTAAGAAACTCTACAAGAGGAGGAAGGTTTCTAGTCTCTCTACAACGGCTAGTCAAGGCTTCTAAAGATGACCCTGGAGGCGCCTCCTTTGGATGAGTCACTCATGCCAGCACAAAATGAGTCACCAGCTTGTTACCTCTTTTAGATGTTTCTAGGTTTTATCATCTTGGCTTATAAAAGGCAGTAGTTGCCTCTCTTGTATTCAACTTATTCGAATAATAGAAATCTAATCCTTATTCTTGCAATCTCTCTAAAACTCTCAATCACTCTCTAAACTACTCATAAATCTCACATGGTATCAGAGCATCGCTCATAATCTTTGTCTATAATTCGCAGTCTTCATCTCTTATCCTCGCTATTTTTCCTTCCTTATCAAAGCAGCAAGTTCATATTTGAAGTAAACTTGCCTTAGCCTATCCTCTCTGAGATCTAAGATCCTCAGAACCATAGGTGATGAGTTGAGGAAGATTAGGTGTGGTTACTCCTTGTAGTCGGCAACTTGCATCGCTTATCCTCTCTTCGTCCGCCATTTATGTACGGAGCATTTCCTCCAAACCTCAAGTTCTAAGCTCAAAAAGGGGTCTTTGTTGCATATCCACCTTCTCCTCTGTATTCTCCTTCGATTCTTCCTTAAAAGGAGTTGTCTTTTCTTCTCTTTCACTAAGATCTTTCTCGTCTTCTTCATCTGGTCAAGGAACCAGTGTCCGTACACTTTCGAAACCCTACCAAAATGAAGCTCCTTTCTCTTGAAAGCTTCCTTCTTTACCTTTCTTATCTTGATTTCTCAGTTTTTTAAAGTCATAAAAGGCTATTTCTAAATCTCTCTTCACCTTGTGTTCGAAAACCCTCTCGCTATTGTTGTACGGATTCTAAACTCTTGTTATGGAGAACTCTCTACCACTCACAGTCCCTATAATCCTCAAAGGTCTTAACTATGTTATCTGGTCTCGAATGATCAAGACAACTCTTGGAGGAAGAGGTCTAGGAGATCATTTAGTGTTCAATGAAGCCCCGCCTATTCTCATTCAGAACGAAGCTGGAGATGAGATGGTGGTGACAGATGAAAGGAAGTGGCATCAAGAGGATCTTTATGTCCTGTCGGTCCTCCAGAGTTCTCTAGATGGTCCCATCCTTGAATCTTACTCTCACTGCGAAACATCCATGGAACTCTGGGAGATCCTTAAGAAGGTCTACGACAACACATCCAATCTAAGTCGCATCTTTCAGGTTAAACAAGCCATCAACAACCTCAATCAAGATGACTCTGACTTCACTTCTCTATTTGGCAAGTTTAGCTCACTATGGGCAGAACTTGACATGTTAAGGCCAGTCTCATTTGATACTGAAGTCATCAAAGATCGAAGGGAGCAAGACAAGGTCTTTAGTCTTCTCATGATCCTTGGTCAAACCTACAATGATCTGGTTAAACATATTCTGCGATCTGAAAAACTTCCAACTCTTGAAGATGTGTGCTCCCAAGTCCAAAAAGAATGCGGATCACTTGGATTATTTGGAGGGAAATGAGATCTCATTACCGCTCACAAAGAGCTCCTTAAACAAGAAGAAGAAGTCATCACAGCTAACAAGGGTCATTATAAAGTTGAAGATAAGAAGAACATAATGTGTGACCATTGCAAAAGAAAAGGTCACACCAAGGACAAATGTTGGATTCTGCATCCACATTTAAAACCAACCAAATGGAAGGGGGTATCATATCAACCCGGGAACTCACAAGCCAGTTCATCTACCACTCCAATGTACAATGGCATGAATGTTCAAATCCCTCAATCTCATATGGTGCCATATCAGCCTTTTCAATCCGAGTATGTTAAGAAGTCAGAACCGGAGGCCCTCATCAAAGTCTTAAAGGACAACTCTTGTAACATTGTTGGAAGATCTTTACATGCCTCATTTAATGCATTAACTATGTCTAAACCTATAATTGTATCAATGCAAATGGGACCAATGTTCCAATAGAAGGAATAGGATATCTTAAGCTTTTTAACAAAGAATCTAGGGCCTTCTATATGCCATCTTTTACTTCAAACCTTCTTTCTGTTAAACGTACTACAGCAGCCTTGAACTGCCATGCTATATTTGGACCTAATGAGTTTGTGTTTCAGGATATTGAGACTCAAAAGATTCTTGGACAAGGCGGCACAAGGAATGATCTTTATGTGCTTGAAGAGCTCACTCCTAGTCCTTTAGTTACTTGTTTTTCAAATTTGAATAATTCTAAGGTGAATGGCGAATTGTGGCATGCTAGAATGGGTCATCCTCACCTTAAGGCTTTAGAAATGATGTTTCATAGGATGTCTTTTAATAATGAGTTATGTGAAGCTTGTATCCTAGGAAAACATCGTAGAACTGTTTTTCCAAAATCTCAAACCTTGTATGACAACTGCTTTGATCTTGTTCATTCGGATGTTTGGACTGCTCCCTGTGCCTCTAGAGATAATCACAAATATTTTATTAGTTTTATAGATGCTAAGTCTAAATACACCTGGGTCACCTTGTTATCCTCTAAGGATAAAGTTCTTGAAGCATTTATGAATTATAACAAATATGTGACTAACCAGTATAATGCTAAAATTAAGTGTTTAAGATCAGACAATGGAGGCGAATATACCAGCCAAGCATTCCAACACTATCTCACAAACCAGGGAATTAAGCACCAGACTAGTTGCCCATACAACCCCCAACAGAATGGGGTTGCTGAAAGAAAGAACAAACACCTAACGGAAGTAACTAGGGCCATGATGTTTCATATAAAGGTTCCAAAGAGATTTTGGGGATATGCCTTGGTCACTGCCGGTTATCTAATCAACCGAACTCCCACCAAGAACTTACATGATGCATCTCTCTATGAGGTACTCACTCACACTAAGCCTCATCTTGATCATATAAAAGTGTTTGGGTGTGTTTGCTATGTGTGGATTCCAGGTGAACAAAGAAATAAACTCGCAGCCAGAAGTACAAGAGCTATGTTCCTTGGCTACTCCACTACTCAGAAGGGCTACAAATGCTACAATGCTGATACAAACCGTGTACTGGTGTCCCGAGATGTTCAGTTTCTTGAGACAAGAAGTTACTTTGCTGATGGAACATGGGATAACATTAAAGACATATCTTTTAATTCCTCTGATCGTGCTGAAAACCTGAGGGGAATCTTAGAAGGACTCAGTATTTCCACTCCACCCAGCCCCTCAACCGATGTATCACTTCCTCATCCTCTTAATCCTGGGGGGAGAAAGTAGTCAGATATTCAAGATCAAGCGGACTAAGAAGCGGGCCCAAGTAATGTTCAGAGGAATCTATCTGAAGAAGATCCGAGTCACTCCCAAAGAGAATCATCAGATGACAGCTTAGATGCTTCAGAAGCTAACTCCAGGAACAATCATGGCATACCTAGTCAAAGCTCAGAAGGAACTACCACATCAGAACATGTTGAACTAAGAAGGAGCACCAGGCAGCGGTTTCCACCTTCACACTGGAAGAATACAAGAGTTTACTTCAACAACAAAGTCGAAGCTGATCCTACCCAAGCCGTGTGCAACATGGTCCACATTCCACAAGAACATCAAGTGTTCATTGGAAGCTTAGATCAGGAAATCGTACCAAGGAATTATGATGAAGCAAAGAACATCGAAGTTTGGAGAAATGCTGTGGGAGATTAAAGGAGAGCAATGGAAAGGAATCACACTTGGGATGAATCAGATTTACCACAAGGAAAGAAGGCTGTAAGCTCTAGATGGATAGTCACCATCAAATACAAGAGCAATGGGGAATTAGAAAGACATAAGGCCAGACTTGTTGTAAGAGGGTTCACTCAAACGTATGGTGACGACTACAGGGACACATTCGCCCCAGTAGCAAAGATGCACACAATCAGGGTGGTTCTGTCTCTGGCTACCAACTTAGAGTGGGATCTCTGGCAAATGGATGTGAAGAATGTTTTTCTTTAGGGGGAGCTAGAAGAAGAAGTCTATATGACTCCTCCTCCTAGTTTAGAAGACTCAGTTGCACCAGGGAAGGTCTTGCGATTAAGAAAGGCGATCTATGGGTTGAAACAGTCTCCAAGGGCCTGGTTTCAAGTCTCCCTAGCTCAAATCCTCACTTTGAAGCTCCATTCCTCTTCGAGAGACAATCAGGACTCCGAAGACATAGAAAAGGAGTGATCTTTGCTTCATCTTGAGCTAGCCGTACTCATCTTCATCTTGAGATTCGAAGACCTGAGGCCGTACACCTTCTAGGAAAAGCTTAAAGTCAGTTACTTTCTCTTCATTTTCCATCCGGTTCTCAAGCCTTCCTGCCGATTCAAAGTTTAAAGGAAGAAAGAAGGATTTTCCAAGATTTTCCAAGCTTTCCAAGCTTTCAAAGTTTAAAAGCTCCCTGTTGAATCCGTGGAAGAGGGTTTCGAGGGTATCCGTACTGGTCACGAAAACCCTTAAGATAAAAGTGGTAAACCAGCTAAAAGGAAGCTCTTTTCAGAGTCTCCAAGCTTCCGTATACTCTCAAAACATCGAGCTAATCAAGATTCAAAAAGTCTCATTCGCCATTTGTGTACGGATTCTGGTATTTGAAGAATGGATAACTCACGCCAAATAGCGGTTCCAGTTATTCTAAAGGGCCTAAATTATGTCTTATGGTCCCAGATGATCGAAACTGCTTTAGGGGGCAGAGGGCTTGGAGATCATCTCCTCTTTAGTGAAGCACCACCTAGCCTAATCCAAAATGAAGATGGAGATGAAATGGTAATCACAGATGAAAGAAAGTGGCACCAAGAAGACTTGTATGTTCTCTCAGTTCTACAAAACTCCCTAGATGGCCCGATTCTAGAGTCTTACTCACACTCTGAAACCTTAATGGAATTGTGGGAAATCTTAAAGAAAGTTTATGGCAATACCTCCAACCTTATCAGAATATTTCAAGTCAAACAGGCTATAAATAATCTAAACCAGGAAGATACAGACTTCACAGCTCTGTTTGGGAAGTTTAGCTCATTGTGGGCCGAGTTGGATATGCTGTGCCCTGTTTCCTTTGACCCTGAAATCATTAAGGAAATGCGTGAACAAGACAAAGTCTTCAGCCTTCTCATGATCCTAAGCCCTGCATATAATGACTTGATTAAACACATATTGGAGATCTACTAACTAGTACAGGAAAAATGGAAGCAAAGGCAGCTAAAACCCCACTGGAAGATGGCTATAAAGTTGAACCTGAGGGGAGCAAGATGAAGAAACATATGAGGATCCCAAGATCTACAGAAAACTAGTTGGTAAGCTAATCTATTTGACAATCACTAGACCTGACCTATGCTTTGTTGTGAATCAGGTAAGCCAGCATATGCAAGCTCCTAAGAAGAGTCACTAGATAATGATCCAACGCATCTTAAGATATCTAAAAGGGACATACACTCAAGGAGTCTGGATGGGAAAGAATGAAGGTACTGAAATTGTAGGCTACTGTGATGCTGATTGGGCTGGAGACAGGAAACATAGGAAGAGTCAACCACTGGCTATTGCACCTTCATAGGAGGAAACTTGGTGACTTGGAAGACCAAGAAGCAGAAGGTGGTGTCTTGTTCAAGTGCTGAAGCCGAGTATAGAGCCATGAGAAAGCTCACTACCGAATGTATATGGCTGAAAGCTCTTCTCAAAGACTTCAATATTGAGAGCAAGACACCAATCACAATGCATTGTGATAATCAGGCGGCTATTCACATTGCATCAAATTCCGTTTTCCATGAGATGACTAAACACATCGAGGTGGACTGTCAGAAAGTAAGAGAGGCTGTGGAAAAAGGAATCATTCTACCATGCTATACAAGGAGCTATGATCAGTTGCCAGACATATTCACTAAGGCAGCCAGTTTAAAAGTTTGTGAGTTCATCCAGTCTCCCTAGCTCACCTGGTTCACTGCAAAACAAATATCTGGTCTAGTAAGTGTTAGATAGATAAGATTACCTACCAATCTCCTATATTGTTTTAAATCATCATAGAGTTGGTCTTCAGTCTCTTCTTCACTAGCCGCTTTGTAACTATCTTCAATAGGAGTGCTGATAGGTTTTGCATCCTTCTTCCCTGTTTCATTCAACAATTCCAACACATATTTTCTTTGGGACAAGAACAAACCTTCTTTAGACCTACATATTTCAATCCCTAAGAAATATTTCATTAAACCAAGATCTTTGATATCAAACTTAGACTTAAGATATTTTTTAGTCTCTTGAATACCCTCCCTATTACTACCTGTGATAATGATGTCATCAACATAAACTAATACCACAATAATACCTAAACAGCTAGGTAAGGTAAACAGAGTATGATCAACTTCAGATCTTCTAAAACCTCTATCTCTTAAAGTCATACTAAGTTTATGATACCAGGCTCTTGGAGATTGCTTTAATCCATAGATGGCCTTCTTTAATCTCAAAACATTGTTGTCATTCACTAAACCTTCTAAACGGGGAGGTGGTTTCATATACACCTCTTCCTCTAGTTCTCCTTGGAGGAAAGCATTCCTCACATCCATCTGCCATAACTCCCATTCAAGGTTAGTAGCAAGAGAAAGCACAATCCTTACATTGTGAAGTTTTGCTAATGGAGCAAATGTATCTCCAAAGTCTTCTTCATATGTTTGAGTGAAACATCTTGCTACAAGTCTAGCCTTATATCTTTCAGTCTCTCCATTACTCATGTACTTAATAGTAAACACCCATTTAGAACATACTGCTTTCTTACCTTTGGGCAAATATGACTTATCCCAAGTATGGTTTCTCATCATAGCCTCTATTTCATCTTGAACAGCATCCCTCCAAACCTTCAGTTCCATAGCTTCCTCATATGTGTTAGGAATTTGATTTTGATATAATGAGCTAATGAATACCTGATGTTCTGTTGGAAATTGAGCAAATGAACAAGTGGCTTGTATAGGGTGTTCTACTGCTTGAGCATTGTAGTAGACCCTAGTTTTGACCCAATTAGCTGGATCTTTCCTTATCCTTGTGCTCCTTTGTAGTACTTGAGGTGATTCAAGAACCGCTACTTCATGATCATATACTTGATCAGGATCAGCTGGTACACTCTCCCCCTCATGATCAAGACTAGGATGCACATTTGAAGAACTACTTGGAGTACACTCCCCCTCTCCACCAGAGCCACGTCCCAAACCTTTTGTTCCATGATCAGATGCTGCCGACCCATGATCACTTACAGTCGGAACATGAGCAGTAGGTGGTACCACTGGTTCATGCCGAGAAGAAGCAGGTTTATGTTGAGAACTTTGAGTCTGTTCAGGCCCTGTTCTAGACTGCCTAGAAACATCAAAACTTTCCAACAACTTTCTAAGATAGGTATTACTATTAATACTTGAATTAGATAAATTCTTGATTGTTTCCCAAGTTCCATCAGTATAATAGGACTTTCTTCAAGAAACTTGACATCTCTACATACTAATACCTTTTGTGATTCAGGATTATAACACTTATAACCTTTTTGAGTAGATGAGTAGGCTATAAACATTGCTCTAGTACTCTTTTCTTCCAATTTATTCCTCTTTTCTCCTGGTACTAAGACAAAGCACAAGCAACCAAAAACTTTCAAATGATCAATAGGTGGTTTTGTTTTATTTAGTACCTCATCTGGTGAGATGTCATCAAGAACTTTAGTGGGTATTGATTAGGTAGAAAGCCGTGAGTAGTGCATCACCCCAAAACCTTTTGGGTACATGTCTATAGAACATCATAGACCTAGCAACCTCCATAAGGTGTCGGTTCTTCCTCTCAGCTACCCCATTCTGCTCAGGCGTATATGAGCAACTAGTTTGATGAAGAATTCCATATTTGAGTAGATAATCTCTTAATACTTTGCTTGTGTACTCTCCTCCATTATCTGTTCTAAGAATCTTAATCTTTGCATTATACTGGTTAGTAATATAAGAATCAAAGTTAATGAATGCCTCTAGAACTCTATCTTTGGAAGGTAACAAGGTAATCCAGGTATACTTAGACTTTTCATCTATAAAAGTAACAGTATTTTTGTTGTTCTCTAGAGACACAAGGAGCTGTCCACACATCAGAGTGAACAAGATCAAAACAGTAATCATATGTATGAGAAGAATTATGAAAAACAGTTCTACAATGTTTACCAAGAATGCAAGCTTCACATTCACTTTGATTAAAAGAAATATTAGGAAACACCAATTCAAGAACTTTAAAATGTGGATGACCTAACCCAGAATGCCACAGTGCTCCATCTTTAATGATGTGAGCTAAGGTGGTGGTGCAACTGTTGATTGAGAAGCTCGAGACGTTCAGTAGCAAGGCGATGGAATTGGGTGGATTGAAAGGACCACACAAGCTGCAGAAGACTTTTGATAAACCAGGTGATTCTTCTTAGACAAGAAGAAATCGTGAAGAGGCTCTCCAATGGAGGATGCAGCCGTCAACAAGTAGAAGTCTAGGGTTTTAGTTTTTGTGTATATCGAGTTGCTGTTATTCATTCTAAGTAATGAGGCTTATATAGGCCTTATGGTTATAACTTAGGGTAAACAACATGATGTTTACCCAAAACAACAAGTAATGTAAATTAAAACAGCATGTAGTTCTTTTTGCTGTATAAAACAAAAGGGCTTAAGTCCTAATGACTTAACCATAAAAATATGGGCTGAAAGCCCTAAATTTATACTTAGTCTACAAAAGAGAGAATTGGGATAGATAAGCCTTATAAAGGAATAAAGGCCGAATTTGACTAAGACTTGTGAAGGTGTCGGATTGTGTAAACAAATCTTCGTCGTCATGCGCACTAAGAGTGTTGCCTCATTAAAACCCTCTCCGGAAAACCCAGTGGGACAAAACCGAAGATGGGAAAAAGAGTACAATTTCCTAGCACGTCTTTTGGTGTCTTTACCGAATGGTAATGGTAAAGACACCGGAGGTGGAAGAGTCTTCGAGCAGGAACCTCCAATGCTCCTTAGCTGAGACGAACGGATCCTGCTGATCTTCTGAGCCGTCTGGTGGCTCCTCATCCGTGAGCTCCTGGTCGTCTGCATGCTCCATGAGCTGGTTGAACTTGTCTCCTAAAGCTCGTGCTCTGGAACGTGTCAAAGATCCTAGTGGAACTCGTGGTATAGCCTGTGATACGATGTCCTCATCATTCCCTCCCTCTTCAGGTGCTTTGGTCTCCAAAGCAAAGTCGTCACCTGCATCAAATAACTCCAAGTCAGCAACATTAAACGTAGTAGAAACATTATACTCACCTGGAAGCTCCAGTTGGTAGGCATTGTCGTTGATGCGTCGCAGGACTCGGAACGGGCCATCTCCACGTGGTGCTAGCTTGCTCTTGCGCCGTTGGGGAAAGCGTTCGGGTCGTAGATGTAACCAGACCCAATCTCCTTCTTTAAAGACCACGTGCCTCCTTCCCTTGTTGGCGTGTTTTGCTGTCTGGGCATTCCTCCGTTCCAGATTTTCTTTGACTTCACGGTGTAAGCGCTTGACATATTCCGCTTTTTCTTCGCCTTCTAAGCTGACGACCTCGCCAAGTGGAATAGGGGCAAATTCAATAGGTGTAGTGGGGTTGAAGCCGTAGACGATCTCGAACGGTGTCTTCTTAGTGCCGGAATGAACTGCGCGGTTGTAGGCGAACTCGACATATGGAAAACACTCGAGCCAATTCTTCAGGTTGCGACCAATCGTCGCACGCAACATCTGAGATAGGGTTCGGTTGACGACCTCGGTCTGACCATCTGTCTGTGGGTGATATGTCGTCGAGAAGAGGAGACTGGTGCCAAGTTTCTTCCACAGAACCCGCCAGAAATGACTGAGGAACGTAGTGTCCCTGTCGGACACAATGGTGCGGGGAATGCCGTGTAGGCGGACGATCTCTCGAAAGAACAAATTCACTGTCGAGAAACGTTCGACGACGACGAGGATGGAGTCCTTGTGATGAACTTGGGGTAAACCAAGGACCAAATCCATGGAGATATCCGTCCAAGGAGATGATGGAACTGGAAGTGGCGTGTAGGGGCCTTGAGGATGCATCTTAGACTTAGACCGTTTGCAGACAAGGCATTTCTCGCAATGGGCTTCCACATCTCGGCGTTGACGTGGCTAGTAGAAGTGCTCCTTGAGCATGCTCAAGGTCTTGGCAACGCCAACATGACCCATCAATCCGCCTCCATGAGCTTCTCTGAGTAGGAGTTCGCGAACTGAACCGCCTGGAATGCAAAGACGCTTGTCCTTGAATAGGAAACCGTCAAACAGGTAAAAACGGGTGTATTTGCCCTGTCCGTGCTCCTTGAAAGCTTCCTTGAAATCGTGGTCTTCAGCATAAAGGTCCTTGACTCCATGACCGAGATCAAGTTATGCCTGCGTGAAAGTGCATCTGCGACGACATTGTCCGTATCCTTCTTGTACTTGATGACATACGGAAATGTCTCGATAAACTCCAGCCACCGGGCGTGTCTTTTCTTGAGGGTCGTCTGCCCTTTGAGGTGTTGGAGTGTCTGATGGTCCGTGTGTATAACACATTCTCGCGAGAGCAAGTAATGCTGCCATGTCTGTAGAGCTCGGACCAATGCGTACAGTTCCTTATCGTACGTGGGGTAGTTGAGAGCTGCGCCGCTTAATTTTTCACTAAAGTAGGCAATTGGTTTTCCACCCTGTGTCAGGACTGCTCCAATGCCTATACCTGAAGCGTCGCACTCTACCTCGAAAGTCTTATCGAAATTCGGTAATGTCAGGACAGGTGCTTGCGTGAGTCGTTCCTTTAACAGCTGAAACGACTTTTCCTGTTCTAGGCCTCATCTGAAGTCTTGGTTCTTCTTGATAGTGGCTGTCAAGGGGCTGGCGATCGTACTGAAGTCACGTACAAATCGTCGATAGAAGCTTGCCAAGCCATGAAAACTTCGGACTTGGCTGGCGTTGGTTGCCGTGGGCCATTCTTGAATGGCACGGATCTTTTCTTCGTCAAATCGAAGCCCTTGTGAGCTGACGACGAATCCAAGGAAGACTACTTGATCCGTGCAGAAGGTACACTTCTTAAGGTTGGCGTAGAGCTGCTCCTTTTGAAGTGTCGTGATCACTGTCTCCAAATGCTCTAAAAGGTCGGAATAGGAAGCACTGTAGACGAGTATGTCGTCAAAATAGACCACAACGAATTTGCCTATGAATGGCCGGGTAAACAACATGATGTTTACCCAAAACAACATGCTGTTTACCCAAAACAACAAGTAATGTAAATTAAAACAGCATGTAGTTCATTTTGCTGTATAAAATAAAAGGGCTTAAGTCCTAATGACTTAACCATAAAATATGGGCTGAAGGCCCTAAACTTATACCTAGTCTACAAAGAAAGAAATGAGATAGATAAGCCTTATAGATGAATAAAGGCCGAATTTGACTAAGACTTGTGAAGGTGTCGGATTGTGTGAACAAGTCTTCGTTGGCATGCGCACTAAGAGTGTTGCCTCATTAAAACCTTCTCCGGAAAACCCAGTGGGACAAAACCGAAGATAGGAAAAAGAGTACAATTTCTTAGCACGTCTTTTGGTGTCTTTACCGAATGGTAATGGTAAAGACACCGGAGGTGGAAGAGTCTTCAAGCAGGAACCTCCAATCCTCCCTAGCTGAAGTGAACGGATCCGGCTGGTCTTCTGAGCCATCCGGTGGCTCCTCATCCGTGAGCTCCTGGTCGTCTGCATGCTCCATGAGCTGGTTGAACTTGTCTCCTAAAGCTCGTGCTCTGGATCGTGTCAAAGGCCCTGGTGGAACTCGTGGTATAGCCTGTGGGACGATGTCCTCATCATTCCCTCCCTCTTCAGGTGCTTTGGTCTCCAAAGCAAAGTCGTCACCTGCATCAAATAACTCCAAGTCAGCAACATTAAACGTAGGAGAAACATTATACTCACCTGGAAGCTCCAGTTGGTAGGCGTTGTCGTTGATTCGTCGCAGGACTCGGAATGGGCCATCTCCACGTGGTGCTAGCTTGCTCTTACGCCGTTGGGGAAAACGTTCGGGTCGTAGATGTAACCAGACCCAATCTCCCTCTTTGAAGACCACGTGCCTCCTTCCCTTGTTGGCGTGTTTTGCTGTCTGGGCATTCCTCCGTTCCAGATTTTCCTTGACTTCCCGGTGTAAGCGCTTGACATATTCCGCTTTCTCTTCGCCTTCTAAGCTGACGACCTCGAACGTTGTCTTCTTGGTGCCGGAATGAACTGCTCTGTTGTACGCGAACTCGACATAAGGAAGACACTCGAGCCAATTCTTCAGGTTGCGACCAATCGTCGCCCGCAACATTTGAGATAGGGTTCGGTTGACGACCTCGGTCTGACCATCCGTCTGTGGGTGATATGCCGTAGAGAATAGCAGACTGGTACCAAGTTTCTTCCACAGAACCCGCCAGAAGTGACTGAGAAACTTAGTGTCCCTGTCGGACACAATGGTGTGGGGAATGCCATGTAGACGGACGATCTCTCGGAAGAACAGGTTCGCTGTCTGAATCGCATCGTTCGTCTTGTTGCAAGGTATGAAGTGCGCCATCTTCGAGAAACGGTCGACGACGACGAGTATGGAGTCCTTGTGATGGACTAGAGGTAAACCCAAGACGAAATCCATGGAGATATCCGTCCAAGGAGATGAAGGAACTGGAAGAGGCGTGTAGGGGCCTTGAGGATGCATCTTAGACTTAGACCGTTTGCAGACAAGGCATTTTTCGCAGTGGGCTTCCACATCTCGGCGTTGGCGTAGCCAGTAGAAGTGCTCCTTGAGCATGCTCAAGGTCTTGGCAACGCCAAAGTGCCCCATCAATCCGCCTCCATGAGCTTCCCTGAGAAGAAGTTCGCGAACTGAACCGCCTGGAATGCAAAGACGCTTGTCCTTGAATAGGAAACCGTCAAATAGGTAGAAGCGGGTGTATTTTCCCTGTCCGTGCTCTTTGAAGGCTTCCTTGAAATCGTGGTCGTCAGCATAAAGGTCCTTGAGCATTTCAAAGCCCATAACCTTGGACTCCATGACCGAGATCAAGCTATGCCTTCGGGAAAGTGCATCTGCGACGACATTGTCCGTACCCTTCTTGTACTTGATGACGTACGGAAATGGCCCATTCCGAGTCCTGCGACGAATCAACGACAACGCCTACCAACTGGAGCTTCCAGGTGAGTATAATGTTTCTCCTACGTTTAATGTTGCTGACTTGGAGTTATTTGAAGCAGGTAACGACTTTGCTTTGGAGACCAAAGCACCTGAAGAGGGAGGGAATGATGAGGACATCGTCCCACAGGCTATACCACGAGTTCCACCAGGGCCTTTGACACGATCCAGAGCATGAGCTTTAGGAGACAAGTTCAACCAGCTCATGGAGCATGCAGACGACCAGGAGCTCACGGATGAGGAGCCACCGGATGGCTCAGAAGACCAGCCGGATCCGTTCACTTCAGCTAGGGAGCATTGGAGGTTCCTGCTTGAAGACTCTTCCACCTCCGGTGTCTTTACCATTACCATTCGGTAAAGACACCAAAAGATGTGCTAAGAAATTGTACTCTTTTTCCTATCTTCGGTTTTGTCCCACTGGGTTTTCCGGAGAAGGTTTTAATGAGGCAACACTCTTAGTGCGCATGCCAACGAAGACTTGTTCACACAATCCGACACCTTCACAAGTCTTAGTCAAATTCGGCCTTTATTCATCTATAAGGCTTATCTATCTCATTTCTTTCTTTGTAGACTAAGTATAAGTTTAGGGCCTTCAGCCCATATTTTATGGTTAAGTAATTAGGACTTAAGCCCTTTTATTTTATACAGCAAAATGAACTACATGCTGTTTTAATTTACATTACTTGTTGTTTTGGGTAAACATCATGTTGTTTACCCTAAGTTGTAACCATAAGGCCTATATAAGCCTCATCACTTAGAATGAATGACAACTCGATTTTGAACAAACAAAACCCTAGACTCTTGTCAAACTGACGGCTGCCTCTCCTTGAGAAGCTTGTCCACGATTTCTTCTTGTGCCAAGAAGAATCACCCTGGTGTATCACAAGTCTTCCGCAGCTTGTGTGGTCCTTTCAATCCACCCATTCCATCGCTTTGCTCCTGAAGGTCTCGAGTTTCTCGATCAACAGTTGCACCACCACCTTAGCTCACATCATGAAGAATGCTGTCGGGTTGTCGGTTGAGGGTGTTCTGGTGAAGATGAATGTGGTGGTGGATGTTCTGGTGGTGGAGAGGACCGACGATGGTCTAGGTGGTCTAGAAGGAACCGAAGACTAGCTGCCTGATCGGTAGGTTTGGCAAGGTCTTTCAAGCTGTCCCAATCTTGTTTGTCATGATATCCTTGTTCTTCTAGGAACTTGACGTCCCGGGACACCAAGGTTCTATTAGTGGTTGGGTCAAAGCACTTATACCCTTTCTGACTAGAGGAGTAGCCAATGAAGTTGCACCTCGTACTTTTGGCTTCCAGCTTGTTTCTTAGTTCCCCTGGGATCAAAACAAAACACACACATCCGAATACCCTAAGGTGATCAACCACTGGTGAGGTTTTGTTGAGTACCTGAAATGGTGATTTGTCGTCTAAGACTCTTGTGGGTATCCTGTTGATCAGGTAACAGGCTGTCATGACTACATCCCCCCAGAACCGTTTAGGTTCACTAGTATGGAACATCATGGAAAGGGTCACCTCCATTAGATGTCTATTCTTTCGTTCAGAAACTCCATTCTATTGTGGGTTGTATGGGCAACTCGTTTGATTTAGTATGTCATGCTTGTTGAGATGTTCCTTAAACTGGTGACTAATGTATTCACCTCCATTATCTGTTCTCAAAATTTTAATGTTAGCTTGATAATGATTAGTCACATAGTTTTGAAATTTAATGAATGCTTCAAACACACGGTCCTTGGATGTTAGTAAGGTGAGCCATGTATATTTTGATTTTTCATCTATGAATGTCACAAAGTATTTGTTGTTATCCATAGATATGCATGGTGAAGTCCAAACATCTGAGTGAATTAAGTCAAAACACTTTTCATAGATGGTGGTAGATTTGGGAAAAACAGATTTACAATGTTACCCTAGAATACAAGCTTCACAACTAGAATTCTCAAAAGAAAAATTGGGTAACATGAGCTTTAATGCATGAAAATGAAGGTGGCCTAACCTAGCATGCCACATTGCATCAAGCTTAACCGAAAAACATGATTTAAAAGGTACAGATTGTAAACTACTAAGGGAGGTATCTTCCAAAACATAGAGATCATCTTTGGCTACTCCTTTTCCAAGCAGCCTCATGCTTTCAATATCCTGAAAGTGAACATTGTTAGGACCAAATATGGCATAAAAATTCAGGTCAGTAGTGGCCTTCTTTACAGATAACAAATTCGATGTGAAGCTAGGCATAAAGAGAGCTTTAGATTCTTTGTTAAATAACTTCAGGTTGCCTACTCCTTTTACTGGTATTCTTGCTCCATTTGCTATTTCTACATTACCTAGGGCCGGTTCTAGATTGTTCAATAGGTGGTGCGACCCAGAATGAACCTGACTTGGATTCATAAGAAGAGGAGGAGGAAGAAGATGAGGAAGGACAGTTCAGATTGAGTGAAGGACCCGGCTAGCGCACGACCGGCGAGCCCACGATCACGGAACAAGGCCAGCCCACGTCCCACGGATGGCCCAATTCGCATGTGTCCGATGGCCAGTCCAACCCGCTCATGAAACCCGGCCTGTCTGAGCCACATGACCCGGCCAGCCCGTCCATGTACCACGGCCCGTCCAAACCACAACCCGACCTCTCCGCGAACCAAACACCAAGCAACATGGCCATCGACCCACCTGACCAACTCGACCAACCCGTTCCGCCTGACCCGCGAGCCAACCTTCACGACCAGCCCGGCCCGTTCTCGAATCACGACCCGTCCAAACCATTGCCTGACCAACGACCCGTTCAACCCGTTCTGCCTGACCAGCGAACTAACCTTCGACCCGTCTAGAAAGGACATCGACCCGACCCGGACAAACACCGACCCAACCTGAATCCTGACCCGTCTGTGACCCAGCCGCCCGACCCGGACCATGACCCTACCAAGTATCAATATACCCGACTTGACCCAATCCATGACCCGGCCCATGATCCGTACCCTGACCTGGACCATGACCCACAGATCATGACTGACCCAAACTCGACCAAGCCCTGGCCCAAAGACTTACAAAACAAAGAAGAAGAATGCATGGCCCAAGTTCAGACCCAATGAGAATTATGGCTTGGCCCAATGACAAGATCAAGAAGTAAAGCCCAAAGAGAGGCCCTACAAGCCTTAGTCAAATTCGCCAGCCAAGGGGGAGAAGGATTTGAGATTAAACCAATCCAGTGGTTTAATTTATTGGTTTATGACTAATCACCTAAAATAAACCAAAAGGATTAGGATAGGTCAAGATATCTGTTGACATTAAAAGATAATTCAAAAAGGTCAAAGATATTCTTGTTAGATAGAAGATATGGATAACGTAGTTAGGATATTATTATGTAGATTAATTTAGATAGGATTATCTGCCTATAAAAAGGCTTCACCCCCCCCCATTGTAAATGAACATCGAATTTCATAAAATACTTTAGAGCTCTTTGCTTCTTGCTTTCTCTGTTCAGCTTAAGAACATTGATCTTTCATTCACTTAAGGGTAGAGTAATCTACTGTGAAATGTCATAGCTCTTTGCAGGGTGAAGCTGTGCTAGTTGAATCAATCCCCTTCATCATTCACATCAATTG
Source organism: Streptanthus diversifolius (assembly GCA_039880935.1). Lineage (NCBI taxonomy): Eukaryota > Viridiplantae > Streptophyta > Magnoliopsida > Brassicales > Brassicaceae > Streptanthus > Streptanthus diversifolius. The sequence continues at coordinate 5,407,354 of JAXGFM010000005.1, forward strand.
GAGAGTTAGTAACCTCCAATTAAACCTCTAATCACCGCAATCAATCACTTACCTACAAGGGAAGCTAGTAACTCCCTTCCATTCAAATCATCAATCCGCTGCTTAAGGAGAGCTAGTAGCCTCCTTAAATCGTCAACCCTCATCCCCTTCAAGTTGATCCAGAGGTTTAAACATAACCAGGGCCGCACCAAGTGGTATCAGAGCCTCTTGAAGGTTAGGGTTTGTGAAATCACCATCAATTTTTTTCAATTTTTTAGTTTCATAAACAAAATTCTTTTCTTTCTATCTGTTGTAAGTCAGCTGAGTCATTCCTGAATTACAAAAGGATCTAAAGAAAAGATCTTAAAAAAAAAAAAATCGAAAATTTAAAAAAAAAAAAAAAAAAGAGCAGAAGAGAAACCCTGCTAGAAATAGGTTAATCAGCTGACAAAAAAAATCTTGTAATCTTTCTATCTTAAAATTCAATAGGTTTAGCTCAAGGTCTTAGGTGATTGAGCTTTGATCTAATCTGAACTTTTGGGAATAGCAAGAGAAGGATCTAGTAAGTGATTACCAAGAAAAGTGAGAGAGAGTTTAATTAACAAGGTTGCTAAGTTGTTTCAAGAAAAAAAAATAAACAAAAAATGGAGAATCCAAATGAAGAAACCCCTAAAGGAGAAGGAAACACACGACTTCATAGGCTTGATCCATTACAGATGGAAGAAATGATGGATGAAATAACCAGGAGACTTCAAACTATTTTTGAAAACAATGATGGATGAAATAACCAGGAGACTTCGAACTATTTTTAAAATTCAGTAGGTTTAGCTCTAGGTCTTAGGTGATTGAGCTTTGATCTAATCTGAAATTTTGGGAATAGCAAGAGAAGGATCTAGTGAGTGATTACCAAGAAAAGTGAGAGAGAGTTTCATTAACAAGGTTGCTAAGTTGTTTCAAGAAAAAAAAACAAACAAAAAATGGAGAATCCAAATGAAGAAACCCCTAGAGGAGAAGGAAACACATGACTTCATAGGCTTGATCCATTACAGATGGAAGCAATGATGGATGAAATAACCAAGCTAATGAGTTTTTCTATGGAGTTGATCCTTTTGCAGGTAGACCAGCTCGTGGAGACAGACCAAACAGAGGAGGAGGGCGCTTAGGAAGAGGCGCAAGGGTGAGAGCTAGACAAGGAGTTAGGCGAGATGAAGAGGAGACTCATGGATACTCGGATGAGAGTGGAGATCAATACCAACACCAGGAGCCAAGACCAGATAATAACCTAGGAGGACTCAAACTTCGAATTCCACCTTTTTCAGGAAAGAATGATCCAGATGCCTACTTAGAATGGGAAAAGAAGATTGAGATAGTTTTCAGCTGTCAAAACTATTCTGAGGAAAAGAAGGTGAAGATAGCAGCCACAGAGTTCGATGGGTATGCTATCAACTGGTGGGAGCAGATTGCCACCACTAGACGACGCAATTGAGAGCCCCAGATCACATCTTGGTATGAGATGAAAACCATGATGAGAAAGAGATTTGTACCAGTCTACTATGGAAGGGATCTACACCAGAAACTGAGGAGTGTTACAGGCCGGGGCCATCCGGTTCAGGGGGCGGTCGGAAGGAGGCGCGGCATGGTCGGTAGTGCGTGGGCAGTACGGGTGGGGCTTCGGCGTGAGTAAGATGGTTGTGGCTTGGGGCGGGAACGAGAGAGTGGCAGGTATGGTAAACGGCTAGCGGCTAGGGAACAATGGAATGGAAGGAGATGAAATGGGGTTTCAGTGCGTTTTGAAAATGGATTGAAGGCAACGCACCAAGCTATGTCTGGCTTGGATACAGCCCTTCCAAGAAGAGAGACACACTCAATCTTCAAGGAAGCTTTCCTTCTCTTTTGGAGACACACTCACACTAGCAAGAGATGGAACTGACCTAGGCAGCCATGAGATAGAGTTTAGGGTTCGAAAATTGTCTCCTTAGAAAATAGAATGAGTCTGCCTTTTATAGGCGACACCTTGAGACCACATAAGACCTAGTTGACCGTGGTCAACAAAACTAAACAACCCAAAAATGACTAAGTCTTTTAAAGACATGCAAGGCTAAACATTTGCCTAGGATAAAAATCAAGCCTAATTGATTTAAAGGGACATATCCACATTAAACCAATGGGACACTAGGCTTGATGCCTTAGATTTTCAGGTCTCATTAAAAACCTTTCCAAGAACCCATTATGGTAAACTTAGAAAGGAAAAGAGTACCCTAATCACCTAAGGTCTTTAGAAGTGCCCTTACTCTTGGATAGTAAGGACACACAAGACCTTATCCCTAAGGCTGTGTGTGTGAGTGTCTTGGTCAGAAACACTCAGCTGAACATGATCAAGAGGCTGGTTCCTGTCTTCAATCTCCTCTTCCTCTCCAAGGCCGGATGCATGGGCTAGGGCGGCTTCTACTTGGCTTCCTTGGGCATGATCTCCTTTGCTCCTGTCTTGGACTCCTTGGGCGGTTCTGCTCCTGGTCATAATGCGGTGGGACACATAAGGGCTGGTCTGGTCTTCATCCTCCAAGTATCTGGTCGGTGTAGCTTGGATGACCCCATCATCCCCACCCTCTTCAAGTGCTTTGGTCTCCAAAGAGCCAACATCCTATGCATCAAAAGGAGATAGATCAGAAACATTAAATGATGAAGATACATTGTACTCACCTGGTAGCTTGAGTCTGTAGGCATTGTCGTTGATGCGTTACACCACTTGGAATGGGCCGTCTCCTCTGAAATCTAGCTTGTGCTTGCGCTTGTTGGGGAAGAGTTCTGGCCTTAGGTGTAACCACACCCAGTCTGTAACACCCCCGATCTTCCTAGACCGGAAGATGCTACGACGGCACGATCCTCAATCATCCGAACCTCCGAAGATATTCCGAAAGTCCGAACAAACGAAATCTGTACCAAAATGAAATCCTAAACGTCCGCAACGGAACTCGACGACCAGTTATCCCATTTGCCCGGCCGGGACTCTAATGCTCATTTTCAACTTAAACGTGCAATCAGACTTAGCTTAGACATGCAATCAAATATAACTAAGTCCGAACATAGAAAACCTCCATTTTATATCATATAAAAGGTTTTAAAACAACTTTACACAATCCGATTACATAACGCCGTTTACATATGTTCAAACATAAAACCGATATAAACAGCCAAAATCGTTTATACGTTTAAAATATACATTTCCAAAAAGGGCAGAACAATCTACACTGATCTATAGTCCTGCCTTCCCTCCTTTCCCTTGCCTTTATCTGCAAGAATGAGTTCGGGTCAGCAACAAGTTTGCTGAGTGCATTGGAACGTAACTACCCACCCCACAACAAGCAATGCAATATATCAACACCAAACACTTAGCACAAATCCAATCATTTAATCAATCATGAATCCGCATTTATAACTCATATCAACCATAGTCTAAGTGTAAGCTTCCATAAGCAATACACTGTCTACGACTATCCAGTGCGCACACGTCACGCTATCGAACAAGTCGTGACGTCGTGACCAGCTAACTTCCCCCGTTCGTACCGAAGACCCTTAACCACATAGGCTATAAGGATCAACAGCTGTACTACTAAGTAAACTGACGCGGATAGCCCTTTGCAAAAACGCCCAGGTTGGTGGCAAGCCAACCCTCGCATGCGTAAACGCGTAGCAGAGACGGGTCGCTAGCCACGCCTCATCGGCTTTTACCGGGAATAGCTCGGTCACTTACTCAGACTCACGTCTAACCCATAATCCATATTCCACCACCAAAGCACCATATCAATCTATCCTTAAACTCTTACTTAAGGATCATACATGGAAAGTCATAAACTAATAAGCCCTTAAACGCAAGCAATATATCATAAATCATGCATGCGACCAACCAATATAGAAACGGGCATTATAACGGCATGTTTACGACGTCCAGAAAAGAATCAAACAGCACAACATTATGCATTCAGACCATAACGACGCGTCAACGACGCACCAACGACGATTAAGGAACACCCCAAGGTTCAAACTAACCGCATAAACCCATGTCCTAAACCGAACTCAGATCAACATATCTTGCATAAGGAAAACATAATCCAACTCACGGTTTAGTGGGGAATTCCCACTGACGGTACACGGATTGGTTGTTTGGTCGCGGGGCGTCACGCACGGTCTACGGTCGTACTGCGGAATGTACTGCGGAACGTACTGCGGTTGTACTACGGTCGACGGTCTGGGTCTATGATTCGAGAGTGAAAATTTTCTAAGTATGGAGAAAGTTTCTAACGTTCGGACAGGAAGGATGGACCGCGGTATATATAGGGTGGGAAGCAGGCACGCACGCAGGCACCACTGTGTCGCACCCACGGACACTGGAGGGTGAAGCAGGCACGCAGGCAGGCAGGTGAATCACCGTGTAGCCTCAGCACCTCACGCTTGTAGGGTCGGTGCGTCACGCCAAGCAGGACGTGTCAGCACCCGCGCATCACAGCCATGCACCACATGCAAGCAGGACGTGGTCGTGACGTCAGCATGACGTGTCCGTGTGACGTCACCAGCCCGACGTGTCCATGACGTCAGCCAGACGTCAGCCAGGCGTCAGCGTGACGTCACAAGCATGACGTGTCCATGACGTCAGCCGGACATACGCATGACGTCACAAGCAGAACGTGGCATGGTCGTAGGCCAGACGTACGTGTGACGTCCTAGCGTACCGGCCACATCGTCCCGGACATCGGTCGTTGGGTCGTACGGACGATTGTACCCACAGACGGTCGCACCAGGTCCGTATTGGGTCGTCCCACCTTGACCCAAAGTCACCCATTTGACCTTAAATTTTCAGGGTCAACCATGTCCACTCAAGGATCATCCGAAAAGGCAACTTAGGGACAGTCGGCTTTAATTCAGTCTAAGGTGCGGGTCATTACATTCTCCCCCCCTTATAAGAATTCGTCCCCGAATTCTCAAGTCCGTCCCTTTATCTCCACCTCAAACAAATTAGGATACCTTTTTCGGAAGCCTTCTTCATCTTCCCAAGTTTCCACAATTCGGTGTTGTCTTCCCCAGAAGACTTGTATCTGCGGAATCTCTCGGTGCTTTAGCTTTCGTATACGTCGTTCTCCGACTCGAATAGGACCTTCCGGATAAGTGAGGTTCGATTGCAATTTCTCTATCCTTTGCGGTTCTATTTCGGCCTGGTCTCTAATGTGCTTTCGCAACATCGAGACATGGAAGACTAGATGTAAAGCCATGTCTGAAGGTAATTCCAGACGGTAAGCTAACTCACCAACTCTTCCCACAATCTTATACGGTCCAACGAACCGAGTGGCTAACTTCCCAACTTTTCCAAATCGGTCTTTACCTTTCTGTGCTTCCACTTTCAAATAGACCATATCTCCAATCGAAAATACCAACTCTCTTCGATGTTGGTCCGCATACTTCTTTTGCCGATCTTGGGCCTTCTTCATATTCCGCCTTACTGTCCTTATCTTCTCAGTGGTTTCATCCACTATGTCTTGACCAAACATTCTCCTTTCACCAACTTCAGTCCAACACATAGGTGTTCGGCATGGTCGTCCATATAATGCTTCATATGGAGACATTCCGATGCTCGAATGATAACTATTATTGTAGGAGAACTCCACTAAGGGTAAGTGTTGTTCCCATGTTCCAGCCCAATCTAGGATACACATCCGCAGCATATCTTCTATCGTCCGAATAGTCCTCTCCGTTTGACCATCGGTCTCGGGGTGGAAGGCGGTACTTATATGAAGTTCGGTTCCTAGAGCATCCTGAAATGCTCTCCAAAATCTTGCCGTGAATCTTGGGTCTCGGTCTGATACCATGTTGGCGGGCACTCCGTGTAACCGCACAATCTCATCCAAATATAACTTAGCAAGAACTTCGAATCGATCCCTTATCTTCATCGGGAGTAAATGGGCAGATTTAGTTAAACGATCTACTATTACCCAAATAGTGTCGTTACCTCTTCCTGGGGCCTTAGGTAGTCCCGTGATAAAGTCCATGGCAACTGCTTCCCATTTCCATTCTGGGATTGGTAGACTTTGAAGCAATCCTCCCGGAACTTGATGTTCTACCTTCACTTTCTGGCAGGTTTGGCATTGTGCTACCCATTTGGCTACGGACTTCTTTATTCCGGGCCAGTGGTAGTATCGCCGAATATCTCGATACATCTTGGTACTCCCGGGATGTATGCTTAGCAATGAATGATGTGCCGTTCTCAAAATCTCTTCTCTTAATTCCTTTTTGGCTGGCACCGTTATCCTCCCATTCATAAGTAAGGCTCCATCTTCGGCCAAATGATATCCCTTATCATTTCTACCTTCATTTTCTCGCAGCTCTTCGATTACTCGTTTCAGGTCCACATCTTCTCTTTGTTCTTCTCGGATCCGATTAATCAGTCCCGTCTGATTAACGGCTTGAACTCCGAGAGGTTGGCTTGTCTCCCCTACTAATACTATAAGGGTCGCCATCTTAAGTGTATCAGCCAGAGCTTCCACATCCTTAGTCGCACTACTGTCGGCTCGACGGCGACTTAAGGCATCCGCAACAACGTTGGCTTTCCCGGGATGATATTGAATTCTCAAGTCATAATCCGCAAGGAACTCCATCCAACGTCGCTGCACCGTTTCACCATATAAGTAGGATCTCCATATCTTTAACGCAAACACCACTGCGGCAATCTCCAAATCATGTGTTGGATAGTTTTCTTCATGTTTCCGTAGCTGTCTTGATGCATAAGAAATGACTTTGTCATTCTGCATCAATACACATCCAAGTCCCACTCGGGATGCGTCCGTATACACCAAGTATGGTTGGTGTGGCTCGGGCAATACCAATATCGGTAAGGTCATCAAGGCTTCTTTTAGTTGTTCAAAAGCCCTTGCAGTCCCTGCATCCCATTGGAACTGAACTCCTTTGCCAGTTAGGCGGGTTAAGGGCTTGGCCTTTGAAGCAAAGTTTTTAACAAACTTTCTATAATATCCAGCCAACCCTAGGAAGCTTCGGACTTCAGTGGCATTGGTGGGTTGCGGCCAATCCTTAATTGCCGCTATTTTCTCCGAGTCTACCGATACTCCATGCTCGGAAACTCGATGACCCAAAAACCCAATCTCTTTTCTCCAAAACTTGCATTCGCTGAACTTAGCGTATAGCTTCTGTTCTCGAAGTCGTCCTAACACCAAACGCAAATGCCTCTCATGTTCTTCCGCATTATTGGAATAGATGAGTATATCATCTATGAAGATGATTACAAAGTCATCTAAGTATTCTCGAAATACTTCATTCATCAACCGCATAAATGCGGCTGGGGCATTCGTTAACCCAAACGGCATCACTACGAACTCATATTGTCCGTATCTGGTCCTGAATGCAGTCTTTGATATACCATCTTCCGCAACTGGGATTTGATGGTATCCCGAGGCAAGGTCGATCTTTGAAAAGATCTTGGCTCCCTGGAGTTGATCCAGCAACTCGTCGATCCTAGGAAGTGGATACTTATCCTTGATCGTGATATTATTCAACCCTCGGTAATCAAAGCATAGGCGCATACTTCCGTCCTTCTTCTTTACAAACAAGACAGGTGCTCCCCATTCCGACGAACTAGGTCGGATAAAGCCTTTCTCCGTTAAATCTTCCAATTGTTTCTTAAGTTCCGCCATCTCGGCTGGTGCCATACGGTAAGGGGCTTTAACCACCGGGGCCGCTCCTGGTTCCAATCTTATAGTAAATGGATTTACTCGCGGGGGAGGTACACCTTCCAATGGTTGGAATACATCTGAAAATTCTCGAACCACCGGAATTTCCTCTAACTCGGGTTCCTCCATTGCTTCATTATTGCTCATGGTAAGAGTTACGAGGTATGCTTCTCCCGCTTGCAGCTCCGTATCCGCATCGGAACTCGACGACCAGTTATCCCATTTGCCCGGCCGGGACTCTAATGCTCATTTTCAACTTAAACATGCAATCAGACTTAGCTTAGACATGCAATCAAATATAACTAAGTCCGAACATAGAAAACCTCCATTTTATATCATATAAAAGGTTTTAAAACAACTTTACACAATCCAATTACATAACGCCGTTTATATATGTTCAAACATAAAACCGATATAAACAGCCAAAATCGTTTATACGTTTAAAACATACATTTCCAAAAAGGGCGGAACAATCTACACTGATCGATAGTCCTGCCTTCCCTCCTTGCCCTTGCCTTTATCTGCAAGAATGAGTTCGGGTCAGCAACAAGTTTGCTGAGTGCGTTGGAACGTAACTACCCACCCCGCAACAAGCAATGCAATATATCAACACCAAACACTTAGCACAATTCCAATCATTTAATCAATCATGAATCCGCATTTATAACTCATATCAACCATAGTCGAAGTGTAAGCTTCCATAAGCAATACACTGTCTACGACTACCCAGTGCGCACACGTCACGCTATCGAACAAGTCGTGACGTCGTGACCAGCTAACTTCCCCCGTTCGTACCGAAGACCCTTAACCACATAGGCTATAAGGATCAACAGCTGTACTACTAAGTAAACTGACGCGGATAGCCCTTTGCAAGAACGCCCAGGTTGGTGGCAAGCCAACCCTCGCATGTGTAAACGCGTAGCAGAGACGGGTCGCTAGCCACGCCTCATCGGCTTTTACCGGGAATAGCTCGGTCACTTACTTAGACTCACGTCTAACCCATAATCCATATTCCACCACCAAAGCACCATATCAATCTATCCTTAAACTCTTTCTTAAGGATCATGCATGGAAAGTCATAAACTAATAAGCCCTTAAACGCAAGCAATATATCATAAATCATGCATGCGACCAACCAATATAGAAACGGGCATTATAACGGCATGTTTACGACGTCCAGAAAAGAATCAAACAGGACAACATTATGCATTCAGACCATAACGACGCGTCAACGACGCACCAACGACGATTAAGGAACACCCCAAGGTTCAAACCAACCGCATAAACCCATGTCCTAAACCGAACTCAGATCAACATATCTTGCATAAGGAAAACATAATCCAACTCACGGTTTAGTGAGGAATTCCCACTGACGGTACACGGATTGGTTGTTTGGTCGCGGGGCGTCACGCACGGTCTACGGTCGTACTGCGGAATGTACTGCGGAACGTACTGCGGTTGTACTGCGGTCGACGGTCTGGGTCTATGATTCGAGAGTGAAAATTTTTCTAAGTATGGAGAAAGTTTCTAACGTTCGGACAGGAAGGATGGACCGCGGTATATATAGGGTGGGAAGCAGGCACGCACGCAGGCACCACTGTGTCGCACCCACGGACACTGGAGGGTGAACCAGGCACGCAGGCAGGCAGGTGAATCACCGTGTAGCCTCAGCACCTCACGCTTGTAGGCTCGGTGCGTCACGCCAAGCAGGACGTGTCAGCACCCGCGCACCACAGCCATGCACCACATGCAAGCAGGACGTGGTCGTGACGTCAGCATGACGTGTCCGTGTGACGTCACCAGCCCGACGTGTCCATGACGTCAGCCAGACGTCAGCCAGGCGTCACCGTGACGTCACAAGCATGACGTGTCCATAACGTCAGCCGGACGTACGCATGACATCACAAGCAGGACGTGGCATGGTCGTAGGCCAGACGTACGTGTGACGTCCTAGCGTACCGGCCACATCGTCCCGGACATCGGTCGTTGGGTCGTACGGACAATTGTACCCACGGACGGTCGCACCAGGTCCGTATTGGGTCGTCCCACCTTGACCCAAAGTCACCCATTTGACCTTAAATTTTCAGGGTCAACCATGTCCACTCAAGGATCATCCGAAAAGGCAACTTAGGGACAGTCGGCTTTAATTCAGTCTAAGGTGCGGGTCATTACACAGTCTCCTGGTTGGAACACCAGCTGCTTCCTCTTCTTGTTGATCCTTGTTCGGACCTGGTCATTCCTCTTCTCAATGTTGCCGTGCACTTGCTCAAATATCTTCTTCATGGCCGTGGCTTTGGCCTCTCCTTCAAGGTTCATGGTCTCGGTTGGTGGCAAGGGTGTCAAGGTCAGAGGGGTGTCTGGATTGCGACCATACACGGCTTCAAAGGGTGACATTCCTGTGGTAGAATGCTTGGCTGAATTGTAGGCAAACTCCACCAAGGGTAAGCTCTCCACCCATGTTGTTAAGGTGCGGTTGACCACCTCAGTCTGTCCATCTGTTTGAGGGTGGCAGGTGGTAGAGAATAGAAGCTTAGTACCCAGCTTCTTCCACAAAGTCCTCCAGAAGTGAGATAAGAACTTGGTGTCACGGTCAGACTCAATGGTTCTTGGGATGCCATGAAGTCTCACCACCTCCCTAAAGAACAAGGTCGCGGTCTGAGACGCGTCATTGGTCTTGGAGCAGGGGATGAAGTGAGCCATCTTGGAGAAGCGGTCCACCACTACAAACACTGAGTCCTTGTGTTGAATCTTGGGCAATCCCAGAACATAATCCATGGAGATGTCTACCCAGGGAAGAGTAGGTACTGGCAGGGGCATGTACAAGCCGTGAGGGTGGAGTCTTGATATGGCTCTCTTGCAAGTGATACATCTGTCACAGTGAGTGGCTACCATCTTCTTCATCTTTGGCCAGTAGAAATGTTCCTTAAGAACACTCAGGGTCTTCTCCACTCCAAAATGTCCCATAAGGCCACCTCCATGAGCTTCCTCTACTAACAATTCCCTCATTGATCCTTGGAGAATGCACAAACGTCTGTCCTTGAAAAGGAACCCATCATGAATGAAGAAGCGCATGTAGGTTCCTGTTCCATGTCCTTCATAGGCTGCCTTGAGGTCTGGGTCTTCTGGGTACAAAGTCTTCAAATGTCCAAACCCCAAAACCTTAGCATCCATGGTAGAAATCAAGGTATGCCTCCTTGACAAAGCATCCGCCACTACATTCTCCTTTCCTTTCTTGTATTTGATCACATAAGGGAAAGTCTCTATAAAATCCAGCCATCTAGCATGCCTCTTCTTCAACACGGTCTGACCCCTCAGATGCTGCAAGGTCTCATGATCTGTGTGGATCACACACTCCCTAGCTAAGAGGTAGTGCTGCCATGTTTGCATTGCTCTGACCAATGCATACAACTCCTTGTCATAAGCTGGGTAAGTCAAGGTAGCACCGGTCAGCTTCTCACTAAAATAGGCCACTGGTCTCCCTCCTTGAGTCAGTACAGCCCCTATGCCTACTCCTGAGGCATCACACTCCACTTCAAAGGTTTTCTCGAAATTTGGCAGAGCAAGGATGGGAGCATGGGTCAGCTGTCAGCTGGTACTTGAGATTCAAGAAGGCTTGTTCTTGCAACTCTCCCCACTCAAAACCCGTGTTCTTCTTGATCAGGGAAGTCAATGGTGCGGCCAAGGTGCTGAAGTCCTTTACAAAGCGCCTATAGAAACTGGCCACCCCATGGAAGCTTCTAACTTGGCTGATTGAAGTCGGTCTGGGCCAGCCAAGTATGGCTTCTATCTTCTCCACATCCACTCTTAATCCCTGTGAGCTAACCATAAAGCCAAGGAAAACAACCTCATCTGTGCAAAAGATGCATTTAGACAAATTGGCAAACATGTGTTCTTTCCTAAGAGTCTCTAAGACTTGTTCTAAATGCAGCACATGATCAGTCAAGCAAGAGCTATATATCAGAATGTCATCAAAATAAACCACTAAAAACTTGCCCATAAAGGGTCTAAGGATATGGTGCATGAGGCGCATGAAGGTGCTTGGGGCATTGGAGAGGCCGAAGGGCATGACTAGCCACTCATACAAGCCATGCTTGGTCTTGAAGGCGGTCTTCCACTCAACTCCTTCCCTCATCCTCACTTGGTGATACCAACTCTTCAAATCCACCTTAGAGAAGATGGTTGCTCCACTCAACTCATCCAACATGTCGTCTAGACTTGGAATTGGGTGGCGGTATTTGATGGTGATGTTGTTGATGGCTCTACAATCAACACACATCCTGTAGGAACCGTCTTTCTTGGGCACAAGGAGCACAGGCACGGCACAGGGACTTAGGCTTTCCCTCACATATCCCTTGGCCATGAGGTCTCGGACCTGAGCTTCAAGCTCCTTTGCCTCCGCAGGATTGACTCGGTATGCAGGCCGGTTTGGAAGCTGGGCGCCAGGGATGAAGTCAATCTGGTGCTCTATGCCTCTCAAGGGCGGCAGGCCTGCTGGTATCTCCTCAGGAAAGACATCCTTGTACCTGTCAAGCAAAACTCGGATTTCCCTTGGCAAGACCACATTAGTATGTCTAGAATTCATCAAATCCTTGTAAACAACCAAAACAACTTGGCAAGTTGGATCAAAGAGAGAACGCCTAACATCACTAGGTGTAATCAAGAAATTGGTTTTAGACATGCATTTTTCTTTGGCTAGCTTAACTTGCATTTCATGAACTTGGGCAGGCAATAAGGGTGCTAGGCTAATCCGTTTCTTATTCATCATAAGGGTATACTTATTTGTCCTACCATCATGCACAACTTCCCTATCAAATTGCCATGGTCTACCTAACAGGATATGGGTGGCTTGCATAGAAACTACATCACAAAGAACCTCATCAACATACTTGCCTATGCTAAATGGAACCTTGACCTGTTCACTAATTTTCAATTTGGTTTTATCATTCAGCCATCTTAACCTATAAGGCCTAGGATGTTTAGTAGCTGCCAAGTTCAATTTCTCAACCATATAAGTACTAGCTACATTAGCACAAGATCCACCATCAATTATCAGTGAGCATACTTTACCATTGACCATGCAGCGTGTGTGAAAGATGTTCTCCCTTTGGGCTGTCTCATCCGGCTCTTGGATAGTGCTAAGGACCCTTCTTGAGACCAGGAGGTCTCCCACTTCAGGATAGGCTACATCATCCTCCTCTTCAACAGCTTCCTCAGGAGGTTCCATCTCGTCTTGAGACTCATAATCACCAGACGGTGTGATGATCATAGCTATAGGATTTGGGCAATCCCGAGCATAGTGTCCACGGCCGCGGCATTTGAAGCACATAATGTCCCTGGTTTTGGGACCAGTAGAGGCAGGTCTGTTGTCTGGCCGTGGGGCAGGGGTGGTCTCCCTGGGTTTGTATGGAGCTCTCACATCCTGAGCTATAGCTTTGCCACGGTCTGATTGCCTCATGAAGGCTGGTTGAGAGCTTGAAGCCTGCGGATTGACGCTTGGGGCAGAGGCTCTCCATGGGTTGTTGACCACTGCTCTGGTCCTGGTCCTCCTCTTGAGCTGACTCTCAACTTGGGTGGACAGATGCAATAACTCATTGAGATCATTACAGGAATACATCTCCACCTTGTTGGCAATCTTCTCTTGAAGGCCATCTAAAAATTGTGCCATGAGAGTCGCTTCAGTGTCTTCTAAACCAAACCGGTTCCTCAGGTGTTCAAACTCTCCAAAGTACTCCTCTACACTCCTCTGGCCTTGGCTGAGCTTCCTGAACTTCTTCTGTAGCTCCCTGTGGTACATAGGTGGAATGTACCTTCCCTTCATCATGAACTTCATGATTTCCCATGATCTGACCGGTTCCTCTCCTCTTCTTCTTCTTTTAGCTGAGTCTTGATCCCACCAGGACAGGGCATGATCAGTGAGTTGGGCTGCTGCATAAGCCACCTTCTTGGGTTCTTCAAACCCATAGACCTCAAAGATTTGATCCATTCTTCTCTCCCAGTCCAAGTATGCTTCTGGGTCAACCTTGCCGGCAAAGGTGGGTGGCGTGATCTTGAGGTGTGGGGAGTGGGCTCTAGGTGGGTGGTGATGTCCTCTCTCCTCAGGAAACCTCCTTTCTCGGTGCCTTGGCCTTCTGAAATGGGGTGGGAAGGCCTCTTCTTCAGACAACCCTTCCATGTCTTGCTCAGGCCATAAAGGTGGTGGCGCCTTGGTTGTGGAGGTGGAGGTGCCGGTGCTGGCTGTGGGGGAGGATGCTCCACTCGACCCAGACGGTCTCCTAGCTGCTGGAGCTGAGTTTGAAGGCCGGTGAGGATCTCTGCTAGAGCTGGATCAGCCATCTAGCTCACGGGGTTCCTGCAAGAAAGAAAAGTCAACAAGTCAAAGTACTTAGGCTAATTAATCTAGATTAATCACTAATGACCTAGTTAATCTTAAATTTAAACTTTAAATTAATCACTAAACTATTTACACATTCCACATTTTTGAAACTCATGCATTATCCTAGAAACCGCCAAAACAACAACAAGAGAACATTAAAATTTAAACTGGTCAAAGGGGTGGACAAAGTGACATCAGCCGGTGAGGACCACACGGTGAGTCACCGACCAGGACTGCCAAAAAGCAACCGGTCTCACCTAACTCCTTCTTCCTCCTTTGGTGTTCATCAATGGCGATTTGAAACTCAGGAAATAAAGTCACGCAAACCAGCTAAACAACCTATCATCGAAAACCAAATTCACACACTAACAAACCCTAACAAACCGTACTAAGCAAGCTACTAGAAACCCTAACAAACGACTAGAACAAAGTTAAAACCCTAAGTGCTAAGGTGGAAAGAAACAACCTTTTCTTCAGGACTTGAGCTCTGATACCAAAATGTTACAGGCCGGGGCCATCCGGTTCAGGGGGCGGTCGGAAGGAGGCGCGGCATGGTCGGGAGTGCGTGGGCAGTACGGGTGGGGCTTCGGCGTGAGTAAGCTGGTTGTGGCTTGGGGCGGGAACGAGAGAGTGGCAGGTATGGTAAACGGCTAGCGGCTAGGGAACAATGGAATGGAAGGAGATGAAATGGGGTTTCAGTGCGTTTTGAAAATGGGTTGAAGGCAACACACCAAGCTATGTCTGGCTTGGATACAGCCCTTCCAAGAAGAGAGACACACTCAATCTTCAAGGAAGCTTTCCTTCTCTCTTGGAGACACACTCACACAAGCAAGAGATGGAACTGACCTAGGCGGCCATGAGATAGAGTTTAGGGTTCGAAAATTGTCTCCTTAGAAAATAGAATGAGTCTGCCTTTTATAGGCTACACCTTGAGACCACATAAGACCTAGTTGACCGTGGTCAACAAAACTAAACAACCCCAAAATGACTAAGTCTTTTAAAGACATGCAAGGCTAAACATTTGCCTAGGATAAAAATCAAGCCTAATTGATTTAAAGGGACATATCCACATTAAACCAATGGGACACTAGGCTTGATGCCTTTGATTTTCAGGTCTCATTAAAAACCTTTCCAAGAACCCATTATGGTAAACTTAGAAAGGAAAAGAGTACCCTAATCACCTAAGGTCTTTAGAAGTGCCCTTACTCTTGGATAGTAAGGACACACAAGACCTTATCCCTAAGGCTGTGTGTGTGAGTGTCTTGGTCAGAAACACTCAGCTGAACATGATCAAGAGGCTGGTTCCTGTCTTCAATCTTCTCTTCCTCTCCAAGGCCGGATGCATGGGCTAGGGCGGCTTCTACTTGGCTTCCTTGGGCATGATCTCCTTTGCTCCTGTCTTGGACTCCTTGGGCGGTTCTGCTCCTGGTCATAATGCGGTGGGACACATAAGGGGTGGTCTGGTCTTCATCCTCCAAGTATCTGGTCGGTGTAGCTTGGATGACCCCATCAAGGAGACTAACCCAAGGAACAAGGAGTGTAGAGGATTATCATCAAGAAATGGAGAGTCTCATGATCAAGGCTGAAATAGATGAGACTATGGAAGCTACCATGGCACTGTTTCAAGTAGGACTTAACAGAGACATTCAGGATCGATTGTAGTTGCAGGAGTATGAAGACATGGATGAACTACTCCACAAGGCCATTCTTACTGAACAACAAAACAAAAGGAGGAACAATACAAGGAACCTATATATGTCAAACTCTAAACCGCTTTATAACAGAAGTGATAGACAAGGAGAGTCATCTTTTAAGACGCCTGCTAAGGCTAAGGAAGGATCAACTATGCCTTCCCCACGTGAAGACAAGGGCAAAGGACCAGCAACTCAAACGCCTCCCACAAAGACCAGAAACATCAAGTGCTTCAGATGACAAGGATTTGGACATTATGCCAATGAATGTTCAAACAAGAGGGTGATGCTTATCCTACAGAATGGAGAGTTAACATCAGAGGATGATCAATCAGAAACCGAAAGTGAAGCTTACCCTGTCCAAGGGCAATTATTGGTTACTAGGAGAATCTTAAGTGCACAACCCAAGATTCAGGAACAAAGGGAGAACTTGTTTCACACTCGATGCCTCATCCAGGAAAAGGTGTGTAGCTTGATCATAGATAGAGGGAGTTGTACCAACGTGGCCAGCCAAACACTTGTGGACCGGCTCAACTTGGTCACTCACAAACATCCCAGACCATATCAGCTACAATGGCTTAATGAGGAAGGAGAAATGAAAGTTACAGAACAAGTGGAAGTACCTCTAAGTATTGGGAAATACCAGGATCAGATCATATGTGATGTGTTGCCCATGGAAGCAAGTCACATTCTTTTGGGAAGACCATGGCAATACGACAAGAGAGCCATCCATGATGGGTATACCAACCAGCACTTATTCAAACACAAAGGAAAACAGATCACACTCGTGCCACTCACACCCCAGGAGGTTCACCAAAATCAAATACAACTAAAACAAAGGAGAGAAGAAGCCAAGGCACTAACACCAGCAACTCACGACTATGAATCCTCCAAGGTAAGTCATCATAGTCTTTTTGCTACTCCTAGTGAAGTTAAACATGCATTAAATGAGCAACAATTTATGATGTTATTGGTTTGGAAAGAATTGCTAGCTAGTAGTACTAACTGATTCCTGAAATACTGAGAGAGATTGAGTTTCTATTGCAAGAGTACAAGGATGTATTTCCAGAAGATCAACCAGTAGGATTACCTCCTTTCAGAGGTATAGAACATCAGATTGACTTTGTACCAGGCGCCACTCTTCCAAACCGACAAGCTTTCAGGACCAATCCTGTAGAGACAAAACAACTTCAAAGACAGGTCAATGAGCTCTTGGAGAAAGGACATATCCGCGAGAGCTTAAGCTCTTATGCAGTACCTGTTTTGCTTGTGCCTAAGAAAGATGGTAGCTGGCGCATGTGTGTAGACTGCAGAGCCATAAACAACATCACAGTTAAGTACAGACATCCTATTCCTCGCTTAGATGATTTGCTTGATGAGTTATATGGATCTTGCATCTTTTCTAAGATAGATTTGAAAAGTGGTTATCACCAGATTAGAATGAAAGAGGCAAATGAATGGAAAACTGCTTTTCAAACAAAATTAGGATTGTATGAATGGTTAGTTATGCCTTTTGGACTCACTAATGCACATAATACCTTTATGAGATTAATGAACCATGTATTAAGGGCATTCATAGGACGATTTGTAGTAGTCTATTTTGATGATATTTTGATTTACAGTAAAAACATGGCAGAACATCTTGATCACCTTAGACATGTCTTAGATGTCTTAAGAAATGAAAACTTGTATGCAAACCGAAACAAAATGCTCTTTTGGGACATATAACTTGGTCTTTTTAGGTTTTGTTGTTACTTCTCAAGGTAATCAGGTAGATGAGGAGAAAGTGAAGGCAATCAAGGAATGGCCCACGCCTAAAAATGTAGTCATGGACTTGCTGGATTCTATAGAAGATTTGTGAAAGACTTTAGTACCATTGCAGCTCCACTTACAAAAGTCATTAAGAAAACCGTGGGATTCATTTGGGGACCATGTATTAAGGGCATTCATAGGACGATTTGTAGTAGTCTATTTTGATGATATTTTGATTTACAGTAAAAACATGGCAGAACATCTTGATCACCTTAGACATGTCTTAGATGTCTTAAGAAATGAAAACTTGTATGCAAACCGAAAGAAATGCTCTTTTGGGACATATAACTTGGTCTTTTTAGGTTTTGTTGTTACTTCTCAATGTAATCAGGTAGATGAGGAGAAAGTGAAGGCAATCAACGAATGGCCCACGCCTAAAAATGTAGTCATGGACTTGCTGGATTCTATAGAAGATTTGTGAAAGACTTTAGTACCATTGCAGCTCCACTTACAGAAGTCATTAAGAAAACCGTGGGATTCATTTGGGGACCAGCCCAGTCTGAAGCATTCGAAATGCTAAAAGGGAAGTTGACTAATGCCCCTTTACTTATGTTACCAGATTTTTCGAAAACTTTTGAGATTGAATGTGATGCCTCAGGAATTGGAATTGGTGCTGTATTAATTATTGAACTAGGAAAGAAAATAAAGAAAGGAAGATGGGAAGTAGTCGACCAGTTCATGAAGAATGGGACATGGACGGCCCAGGTGCGAGAATGGGACATGGATGGCCCAAGTGCGAGAATGGGACATGGACAGCCCAGGAAGTGAAATGAGAAATGGCCCAGGATATTTCTACATGGCCCAACAATACAAAAGGTTCTAGAAGGTCTTTGCAAGTGAAGGAGAAAGCCGTTGGAGGCTGTGGACAGGAGAGATCACGTGTGGAGAGAAGCTCTCACCCGTTAGGAGCTGTCACCATCATGCCTTGGATCCTGCAAGCCTTCCTTTTGTTTATTATTTGTGTCACTGTCCTATGTATGCTAAAAGCCTGAAGTGTCTGTCTATAAAAGTCTTGTATTCCACATTGTATTCGAATTAAGAAAAGGAAATAAACTCTTCCTTCTTCCATTCTCTCACTCTCGCCATTAAACTCACCTTCAAGCTATCCATTCTTCTTCTCTAATCTCTTAATTCCGCAAACTTAAACAAACTTTCATGGTATCAGAGCATGGAATAAGCATCCATTGCATCTAATCTCTCTAATCCTTCCTTTCTTATTCGCTTTACACAAACGATTTGCTATTATCCAGTGGGCAAAAGGGTTTGTCCAACGGTCCAAACATTCTCAGCCATGGAAAACTCAAAGCCTTTGATTGTTCCAGTCATCCTGAAGGGTGGGAACTACTTACTATGGTCAAGAACCACAAAAACCGCCCTGTGCAGCCGTGGACTGTGGAACCATGTTCTCGAAGAAGCGGCTCCAATGAAGGCGGTTGATGAAGATGAAGAAGAGATGGTGATGGCTGAGAGAAAAAAGTGGTTTCAAGAAGACCAGACTGTCTTAGCCATCCTCCAAAACTCACTTGAAGCTTCTGTTCTTGAAGCTTACTCTTATTGTGAAACAGCCAAGGAGCTGTGGGAAACACTACAAAACGTGTTTGGAAACATCTCCAATCTCAGCCGGGTGTTTGAAGTCAAGAAAGCCATTAATGACCTGAGCAAAGAAGATATGGACTTCACCAAACATTTTGGAAAGTTCAGAGTCCTATGGGCAGAACTGGAAATGTTGAGGCCAAGCTCAGTGGACTCCATGGTCCTGAATTAACGCCGAGAATAAGACAAGGTGTTTGCTCTGTTGCTGACCCTGAATCCAACCTTCAATGACCTTATCAAGCATCTGCTAAGAGCTGACAAGCTACCAACCCTGGATGAAGTGTGTTCACAACTCCAAAAGGAACAAGGGTCCTTGGGACTTTTTGGAAGGAAGGGCGAGCTGGTCACAGCCAACAAAGGAGAACTAGCAACGGGAGAACTTGGTGTGTGATCATTGCAAGAAGAGGGGTCATCTCAAGTAGAAATGCTGGATCTTGCACCCCCATCTCAAGAACAATCGGTGGAAGGAGCCCAGAGCCAACTACTCACATGAGGGCAGTACTCAAGTTATGCACAACACCGAATCAGCTGGATACTCCAAACGCATGGGACCAAATGGAGAACGAGCATCCATAACTGCCTCCTCTAATTTTGTGAGGAAATCAGACCTGGAGGCACTTATCAAAGCCTTAAAAGAATCTGGTAACTCTTATCATGCATCTAAAGTTCAAAAACCTTTGATTGTTGATTCAGGTGCTTCACACCATATGATTAGTGATATACAATTAATTCAGAACTTAGAACCTGCATTAGGAAATGTTATTATAGCTAATGGTGAAAAGGTTCCAATCAAAGGGATAGGAGATTTAAAATTGTTTGATAAGAGTTCTAAGGCCTTTTATCTACCATCCTTTACCTCAAACTTGTTATCTGTTAGAAAAGCTACTTCTCATGCAATTTTCAGTCCTAATGAAGTTTGGTTTCAGGATATTAAGACAAGTGAGGTACTTGGACAAGGAACAACTAAGGATGGACTTTATGTGTTGGAGGATACAAAGTCTCTATCTTCTCTCTTAAGCGCTTTTAGTTCTCTTGTGGCTAATGCAAATAATGCAATTTGGCTTGCTAGATTAGGGCACCCACATTTTCGTGCTATGAATCTATTGTTACCTGATGTTAAGTTTCAAAACAATGAGTGTAAAGCCTGTATATTACGCAAACACTGTAAGTCAGTCTTTCCTAAGTCCACTACAATTTATGAGAAGTGTTTTGATTTGATTCATTCGGATGTGTGGACATCACCTTGCATTTCAAGAGAAAATCACAAATACTTTGTCACATTTATAGATGAGAAGTCTAAGTACACTTGGTTAACCTTAATTCCATCTAAAGACAGAGTTCTTGAAGCTTTTACCAACTTTTATAATTATGTCACTAACCATTATAATGCTAAAGTTAAAATCTTAAGATCAGATAATGGTGGTGAATACACAAGTCAAGCCTTCAAATCCCTCTTATCCAAACATGGAATTCTTCACCAGACAAGTTGCCCTTATACACCACAACAAAATGGTGTGGCTGAGAGAAAGAATAGACATCTTATGGAGGTGGCCCGGTCCATGATGTTCCACACCAATGTACCCAAAAGATTCTGGGGAGATGCTGTGGTTGCGGCTTGTTATCTGATCAACCGCTTACCAACCAAAATTCTCCAAGACATATCACCCTTTGAGGTACTTAACAATTTCAAACCTTCTATTAACCACCTAAGAGTCTTTGAATGTGTGTGTTATGTTTTGGTTCCACGAGAAAACCGCAATAAACTTGATGCCAAAGTATGAAAAGCATGTTTCTTGGCTACTCCATCACACAGAAAGGATATAAGTGTTTTGTTCTAGAGACTGTCAAGGTTTTGGTGTCTAGGGATGTGAAATTCTTGGAAAACAAAGGGTACTACACTGAAAAGGATTGGGATAGTCTAAAGGAGTTATCAATCTCTCAGTCTGACTGAGCAGCCAATCTAAGGAACTTATTAGAAACGCTTGGTCACCTGCTTACCAAATCCCACTAGTCATGAATCATCCTCAGAAGCCTCTGGTCTTGCTCCTGAGGGGGAGAATTTACACACTGCTAATGATCATGATCAAGTCTCATCGGCTCATGAGGATGTGGAAGTGGTTTCAACAGACAATGATCAGGAGGAAGTCAATACTCAAGCTGATGAAAAATCCACCGATCACACCACCTCAGCAGAAGTAGTACCTTTGAGAAGAAGTTAGAGACTAAGGAAGGACCCATCCAACTGGGTAAACACCAGAGTCTACTTCAACAGTCAGGCTGTGGCTCACCCTTCTCAAGTCGTGTGCTCCCAGGCTCACTATCCGGATGACCACCTAGCTTTCATTGGTACACTTGATCAACATGAGGTACCTAAGACGTATGATGAAGCTAAAGAACATAAGGTATGGAGAGATGCCGTATAAGAGGAACATGGAGCTATGCAAAGGAACCATACATGGGATGAAGCCGATCTACCAAAGGGGAAGAAAACAGTAGGATCAAGATGGCTATTTACCATTAAGTACAGGAGTAATGGAGAGACTGAGAGATACAAAGTCAGTCTAGTAGCTAAAGGGTTCACCCAAACCTATGGAGACGATTACTGTGACACCTTTGCACCAGTGGCCAAGCTGCACACAGTGAGAGTCTTACTTTCCTTAGCTACTAACCTGGAATGGAAGTTGTGGCAGATGGACGTCAAAAATGCATTCCTTCGAGGAGAATTAGAAGAAGAGGTTTACATGACACCACCTCCAGGACTTGAAGATACTATTACACCAGACAAAGTACTAAAACTAAGAAAGACAATCTATGGACTAAAGCAGTCTCCAAGGGCCTGGTACCACAAGCTTAGCTCAACTCTACTCAACCGTGGATTCAAGAAATCAGAATCCGATCACACCATCTTCATCTTCACAGGCCAGAAAGGTATTATAGTCATTCTCATATATGTAGGAATCCTTGACATAAAAACATATCTTAAGTCTATATTTGACATCAAGGATTTAGGAGAGCTTAAATATTTTCTTGGTATAGAAGTATGTAGATCAAATGAAGGACTATTTTATCCCAGAGGAAATATGCACTTGAACTTTTGAGTGAAGCAGGTGATTTAGGAGACAAATCGGTTATGACACCCATTGAAGACTCATACAAGACCAATAGACAGGAGGAGCTTGAAGATCAACCTTTTGAAGATGTGACTCAATACCGCAGAATGGTTGGTAAGCTCATATACCTTACAATCACAAGACCTGACCTATGCTTTGTTGTGAACCAGGTTAGCCAACACATGAAAGCTCCAAGAATGCAGCATTGGAACATGGTGAACCGCATACTCAAGTACATCAAGGGAGCTCCAGGCCAACGCATTTGGATGGGTCGCAATGAGAGCTCTGAGATTCTTGGGTACTGTGATGCGGATTGGACAGGAGACCGTGATGACAGAAGATCTACCACAGGATATTGTACATTCATTGGAGGAAACTTGGTTACATGGAAGAGCAAGAAGCAGAAGATTGTGGCATGCTCCAGTGCTGAGGCCGAATATAGAGCAATGAGGAGACTTACAACAGAGTTAATGTGGCTCAAGAATTTGCTTAAAGACTTGGGAATAAAATCACATGCTCCTATCACAATGCACTGTGATAATCAAGCAGCAATTCACATTGCCTCAAACTCAGTTTTTTTTCAGGAAAGGACCAAGCACATAGAGGTAGATTGTCACAAGGTCAGAGAGCAAATACAACTAGGAGTAATCTTGCCATGTTATACCAAGAGTTCAGACCAGCTTGCTGACATTTTCACCAAAGCAGCCTGCTCCAGAGTTTGTGAGTTCGTCCATGATAAGCTGGGACTCACAAACCTTCCTTACCAATAGTCCTCTCAACAGTGAAGGCCATACTCTTTTTTCCTTAGTATGTTTTTATCCCAAAGTGGTTTTTCATACTAAGGTTTTTAATGAGGTGGTTCTTCATTGTTCCAAGATAAACCATTCATCATGGTCAATCTTGAGGGAGAGTATTGAATTAGGAAAGAAAATAAAGAAACGAAGATGGGAAGTAGTCGACCAGTTCATGAAGAATGGGACATGGACGGCCCAGGTGCGAGAATGGGACTTGGACGGCCCAAGTGCGAGAATGGGACATGGACAGCCCAGGAAGTGAAATGAGAGATGGCCCAGGATATTTATACATGGCCCAACAATACAAAAGGTTCTAGAAGGTCTTTGCAAGTGAAGGAGAAAGCCGTTGGAGGCTGTGGACAGGAGATATCATGTGTAGAGAGAAGCTCCCACCCGTCAGGAGCTGTCACCATCATGCCTTGGATCCTGCAAGCCTTCCTTTTGTTTATTATTTTTGTCACTGTCCTATGTATGCTAAAAGCCTGAAGTGTCAGTCTATAAAAGTCTTGTATCCCACATTGTATTCGAATTAAGAAAAGGAAATAAACTCTTCCTTCTTCCATTCTCTCACTCTCGCCATTAAACTCACCTTCAAGATATCCATTCTTCTTCTCTAATCTCTTAATTCCGCAAACTTAAACAAACTTTCATTGATGCAGGAAAGGAGGCCTATAACTTATTTCAGTGAGAAGTTAGGGGGAGCAACTCTTAATTATCCTACCTATGACAAAGAGCTTTATGCTCTAGTAAGGGCTCTGCAAATATGGTAACATTACTTATGGCCTAACAAGTTTGTAATTCACACAGATCATGAATCTCTTAAGCACCTCAAAGGACAACAAAAGTTAAATAAAAGGCATGCAAGGTGGATGGAATTCATTGAGACTTTTCCTTATGTCATTCACTACAAACAAGGTAAGGAGAACACCGTGGCAGATGCTCTATCAAGAAGGCATGCTCTTTTATCATCTATGTAAACCAAATTATTAGGTTTTGAACATCTTAAAACTTGTTACAATAATGACCCTGAATTTGGAGAGTTGTATAAGGACACTAATACTCATGCTCAAGGACGGTTCTATCAGTTCAAAGGGTTCGTATTTCATGACAGTCAGTTGTGTGTACCATGTGGGACCATCAGAGAACTATATGTTAGGGAAGCACATGGAGGAGGTCTAATGGGACACTTTGGTGTTGCCAAGACTTTAGCCACAATACAAGAGCACTTGTACTGGCCCAGCATGAGAAAAGACGTGGAGAGAATATGTTCAAAGTGTGTTGCGTGCAAACAAGCTAAATTAAAGGTACAGTCCACAGGTTTGTATACTCCATTACATATCCCTGATCACCCTTGGACAGACATTTCTATGGACTTTGTTTTGGGACTGCCTAGGACTAGGAAAGGAAGGGACAGCATCTTTGTAGTGGTTGATAGGTTTTCTAAAATGGCTCATTTCATTCCTTGTCATAAAACAGATGATGCAGTTTTAGTGGCTGACTTGTTCTTTAGGAAAGTTGTTAAGTTACATGGAATGCCTAGAACAATTGTGTGAGATAGGAATTTTAAATTCCTTAGTCATTTTTGGAGAACCCTTTGGGGAAAGTTAGGTACTAAGCTATTATTTTCCACAACTTGTCATCCACAAACTGATGGTCAAATAGAATCAGTCAAAAGAACTCTTTCTACTATTTTAAGAGTTGTTATTAAAAAGAACATTAGAACTTGGGAGGATTGTCTACCTCATACTGAATTTGCTTATAATAGATCTGTCCACTCAGCAACAAAATGACACATTTTCAAATTGTATATGGTTTCAATCCATTGTCCATTTTAGATTTATTTGCTTTACCTTTAATAGAACAGACTAACCTTGATGGCCAAACGAAAGCCGAGTTTGTTAAATCTTTGCATGAACAGGTTAAGAAAAATATTGATGAAAGGACTAAGATGTATACTAAGAAGAAAAACAAGGGTCGAAAAGAACTAGTGCTAGAACCGAGAGATCTCGTTTGGATTCATCTAAGGAAAGAAAGATTTCCGAATGAGAGAAAGTCGAAATTAATGCCAAGAGTAGACATACCTTTTTCAGTCTTACGAAGAATCAACAATAATGCTTACCAAATAGATCTCCAAGGTAAGTATTCTATAATTTCTACTTTTAAAATCTCTGACTTAATTCCTTTTGTTGCAGATGCATTGGATTTGAGGTCAAATCCTTTTAATGGAGGAAGGGATGGTGCAACCCAGAATGAACCTGACTTGGATTCATCAGAAGAGGAGGAGGAAGAAGAGGAGGAAGGACAGTTCAGATTGAGTGAAGGACTCGGCCAGCCCACGACCGGCCAGCCCACGATCACGGAACGGCCAGCCCACGTCCCACGGATAGCCCAATTCGCATGTGTCCGATGGCTAGTCCAACTCGCTCATGAAACCCGGCCTGTCCGAGCCACATGACCCGGCCAGCCCGTCCATGTACCACGGCCCGTCCAAACCACAACCCGACCTCTCCGCATACTAAACACCAAGTAACATGGTCATCGACCCACCCGACCAACTCGACCAACCCATTCCGCCTGACCCGCGAGCCAACCTTCACGACCAGCCCGGCCCGTTCTCGAATCACGACCCGTCCGAACCATTGCCTGACCAACGACCCGTTTAACCCGTTCCGCCTGACCAGCGAACTAACCTTCGACCCGTCCAGAAAGGACATCGACCCGACCTGAATCCTGACCCGTCCGTGACCCAGCCGCCCGACCTGGACCATGACCCTACCAAGTATCAATATACCCGACTTGACCCAATCCATGACCCGGCCCATGATCCATACCCTGACCCGGACCATGACCCACGGATCATGACTGACCCAAACTCGACCAAGCCCTGGCCCAAAGACTTACAAAACAAAGAAGAAGAATGCATGGCCCAAGTTCAGACCCAAGGAGAATTATGGCTTGGCCCAATAACAAAATCAAGAAGTAAAGCCCAAAGAGAGGCCTTACAAGCCTTAGTCAAATTCGCCAGCCAAGGGGGAGAAGGATTTGAGATTAAACAAATCCAGTGGTTTAATTTATTGGTTTATGATTAATCACTTAAAATAAACCAAAGAGATTAGGATAGGTCAACATATCTGTTGACATTAAAAGATAATTCAAAAAGGTCAAAGATATTCTTGTTAGATAGAAGATAGGGATAAGGTAGTTAGGATATTATTCTGTAGATTAATTTAGATAGGATTATCTGCCTATAAAAAGGCTTCACCCCCCCCCATTGTAAATGAACATCGAATTTCATAAAATATTTTAGAGCTCTTTGCTTCTTGCTTTCTCTGTTCAGCTTAAGAACATTGATCTTTCATTCACTTAAGGGTAGAGTAATCTACTGTGAAATTTCATAGCTCTTTGCAGGGTGAATCTGTCCTAGTGGAATCAATCCCTTTCATCATTCACATCAATTAGAGAGTTAGTAACCTCCAATTAAACCTCTAATCACCGCAATCAATCACTTACCTACAAGGGAAGCTAGTAGCTCCCTTCCATTTAAATCATCAATCCGCTGCCTAAGGAGAGCTAGTAGCCTCCTTAAATCGTCAACCCTCATCCCCTTCAAGTCGATCCAGAGGTTTAAACATAACCAGGGCCGCACCAATAGGTCAGGGTTGCTGATCATGTGATGTGAGGCTCCTGAATCAACAACTAAGGCCTTACTAGGTTTATGAGAGTAAAGAGTGATACCAGACTCCTTGAGGGAAGCAATGGATTGGAGAATGACTTCCAAGTCTGATCTTCGCATTACATCATTTGGTGATGGTGTAGAGGAGGTTTTGACATTGGCGGTCATAGCAGCTCCATCTTCATATCTTCTTGACTGACCAGCCTGCCCTGGTTCATTGGATGTTTTCTGGCTGATGTTTGCCTTAGACCCTCCTTGAAAGCGGTTAGTTGGTGGCCTTGATGTGCTGGGTCTGAGATGAGGATGGAGAATCCAGCACTGACCCTTGTTGTGTCCCTTCCTTTTGCAATGATCACATATCCATGCTTTCTTATCTTCATTTCTGAACATGACCTTGTTGGCTGTAGGGAGTTCTCCTTTCCCACCAAAAAGACCATGCGAACCTTGCTCTTTTTGAATCTGAGCACATACTTATTGGCTTGGCCCAATAACAAGATCAAGAAGTAAAGCCCAAAGAGAGGCCTTACAAGCCTTAGTCAAATTCGCCAGCCAAGGGGGAGAAGGATTTGAGATTAAACAAATCCAGTGGTTTAATTTATTGGTTTATGATTAATCACTTAAAATAAACCAAAGAGATTAGGATAGGTCAACATATCTGTTGACATTAAAAGATAATTCAAAAAGGTCAAAGATATTCTTGTTAGATAGAAGATAGGGATAAGGTAGTTAGGATATTATTCTGTAGATTAATTTAGATAGGATTATCTGCCTATAAAAAGGCTTCACCCCCCCCCCCATTGTAAATGAACATCGAATTTCATAAAATATTTTAGAGCTCTTTGCTTCTTGCTTTCTCTGTTCAGCTTAAGAACATTGATCTTTCATTCACTTAAGGGTAGAGTAATCTACTGTGAAATTTCATAGCTCTTTGCAGGGTGAATCTGTCCTAGTGGAATCAATCCCTTTCATCATTCACATCAATTAGAGAGTTAGTAACCTCCAATTAAACCTCTAATCACCGTAATCAATCACTTACCTACAAGGGAAGCTAGTAGCTCCCTTCCATTCAAATCATCAATCCGCTGCCTAAGGAGAGCTAGTAGCCTCCTTAAATCGTCAACCCTCATCCCCTTCAAGTCGATCCAGAGGTTTAAACATAACCAGGGCCGCACCAATAGGTCAGGGTTGCTGATCATGTGATGTGAGGCTCCTGAATCAACAACTAAGGCCTTACTAGGTTTATGAGAGTAAAGAGTGATACCAGACTCCTTGAGGGAAGCAATGGATTGGAGAATGACTTCCAAGTCTGATCTTCGCATTACATCATTTGGTGATGGTGTAGAGGAGGTTTTGACATTGGCGGTCATAGCAGCTCCATCTTCATATCTTCTTGACTGACCAGCCTGCCCTGGTTCATTGGATGTTTTCTGGCTGATGTTTGCCTTAGACCCTCCTTGAAAGCGGTTAGTTGGTGGCCTTGATGTGCTGGGTCTGAGATGAGGATGGAGAATCCAGCACTGACCCTTGTTGTGTCCCTTCCTTTTGCAATGATCACATATCCATGCTTTCTTATCTTCATTTCTGAACATGACCTTGTTGGCTGTAGGGAGTTCTCCTTTCCCACCAAAAAGACCATGCGAACCTTGCTCTTTTTGAATCTGAGCACATACTTCATCAAAGCTTGGGAGTTTGTCTGACCTTAGGAGATGCTTGATTAGGTCAATGTACATGGTATTTAGGGTGAGTATAAGGCCGAACACACGGTCTTGTTCTTTTCTCTCAAGTAGCACTGCCTGGTCCATGGTGTTGGGCCTAAGCGCTTCTAGTTCTGCCCATAAGGCTTGATACTTCCCCAGATGTTTAGCAAAGACCTCATCTTCTTGGCTGAGTGTGGTGAGTGAAATTTTTATCTCAAATACTCTAGTCAAGTTAAACACATTGCCATACACATTCTTGAGGGTTTCCCAGAGATCCCTTGCGATTTCACAATATGAATAGACTTCAAGGATTGAGACCTCAAGAGAGCTTTGAACTATGGCCAACACAGTTTGGTCTTCTTGAAACCATTTGGTTTCTTCAGCCAGGGCACCCGTCTCTTCTTTTTCTGTGGAGTCCAACTTTGAGGCATAAGTTTTGTGAGTATGCTCCCAAAGTCTGCGGCTACACAACGCGGTCCTTGCTGTCCTAGACCACAACAAGTAGTTCTGTCCCTTGAGAATGATGGGAATGTGGTGCGGCCCTGGTTGTTTTAAAACAAAAGGATCGACTTGAAGGAAGGTGATCTGGTTAAAAGAGAAGGCTACTAGCACTTCTCTTGGCAGCGGATTGGTTGGAGGATGGATTGGAGGCTACTAGCTCTCCAATTAGGTGTATATGACGATGAATTTGATTCCACTATCACAGGATCACCCTATATAGAGCTATGAAATTTCACAGCAGATTACTCTACTCTTAAGTGAATGAAGGATCAATGTTCTTAGGCTGAACAGAGAAAGCAAGAAGCCAAAGTGCTTTAAGATTGTTTATAAAATTCGATGTTGTATTTACAAAGGGGGTTGTTACAGGCCGGGGCCATCCGGTTCAGGGGGCGGTCGGAAGGAGGCGCGGCATGGTTGGGAGTGCGTGGGCAGTACGGGTGGGGCTTCGGCGTGAGTAAGCTGGTTGTGGCTTGGGGCGGGAACGAGAGAGTGGCAGGTATGGTAAACGGCTAGCGGCTAGGGAACAATGGAATGGAAGGAGATGAAATGGGGTTTCAGTGCGTTTTGAAAATGGATTGAAGGCAACACACCAAGCTATGTCTGGCTTGGATACAGCCCTTCCAAGAAGAGAGACACACTCAATCTTCAAGGAAGCTTTCATTCTCTCTTGGAGACACACTTACACAAGCAAGAGATGGAACTGACCTAGGCGGCCATGAGATAGAGTTTAGGGTTCGAAAATTGTCTCCTTAGAAAATAGAATGAGTCTGCCTATTATAGGCTACACCTTGAGACCACATAAGACCTAGTTGACCGTGGTCAACAAAACTAAACAACCCCAAAATGACTAAGTCTTTTAAAGACATGCAAGGCTAAACATTTGCCTAGGATAAAAATCAAGCCTAATTGATTTAAAGGGACATATCCACATTAAACTAATGGGACACTAGGCTTGATGCCTTTGATTTTCAGGTCTCATTAAAAACCTTTCCAAGAACCCATTATGGTAAACTTAGAAAGGAAAAGAGTACCCTAATCACCTAAGGTCTTTAGAAGTGCCCTTACTCTTGGATAGTAAGGACACACAAGACCTTATCCCTAAGGCTGTGTGCGTGAGTGTCTTGGTCAGAAACACTCAGCTGAACATGATCAAGAGGCTGGTTCCTGTCTTCATTCTCCTCTTCCTCTCCAAGGCCGGATGCATGGGCTAGGGCGGCTTCTACTTGGCTTCCTTGGGCATGATCTCCTTTGCTCCTGTCTTGGACTCCTTGGGCGGTTCTGCTCCTGGTCATAATGCGGTGGGACACATAAGGAGTGGTCTGGTCTTCATCCTCCAAGTATCTGGTCGGTGTAGCTTGGATGACCCCATCATCCCCACCCTCTTCAAGTGCTTTGGTCTCCAAAGAGCCAACATCCTGTGCATCAAAGGGAGATAGATCAGAAACATTAAATGATGAAGATACATTGTACTCACCTGGTAGCTTGAGTCTGTAGGCATTGTCGTTGATGCGTTCCACCACTTGGAATGGGCCGTCTCCTCTGAAGTCTAGCTTGTGCTTGCGCTTGTTGGGGAAGCGTTCTGGCCTTAGGTGTAACCATACCCAGTCTCCTGGTTGGAACACCAGCTGCTTCCTCTTCTTGTTGATCCTTGTTCGGACCTGGTCATTCCTCTTCTCAATGTTGCCGTGCACTTGCTCAAATATCATCTTCATGGCCGCGGCTTTGGCCTCTCCTTCAAGGTCCATGGTCTCGGTTGGTGGCAAGGGTGTCAAGGTCAGAGGGGTGTCTGGATTGCGACCATACACGGCTTCAAAGGGTGACATGCCTGTGGTAGAATGCTTGGCTGTTTGTAGGCAAACTCCACCAAGGGTAAGCTCTCCACCCATGTTGTTAAGTGTCGTCCCACGGTTGATCTCAAGAGTGCTCCTAAGGTGCGGTTGACCACCTCAGTCTGTCCATCTGTTTGAGGGTGGCAGGTGGTAGAGAATAGAAGCTTAGTACCCAGCTTCTTCCACAAAGTCCTCCAGAAGTGAGATAAGAACTTGGTGTCACGGTCAGACACAATGGTTCTTGGGATGCCATGAAGTCTCACCACCTCCCTAAAGAACAAGGTCGCGGTCTGAGACGCGTCATTGGTCTTGGAGCAGGGGATGAAGTGAGCCATCTTGGAGAAGCGGTCCACCACTACAAACACTGAGTCCTTGTGTTGAATCTTGGGCAATCCCAGAACAAAATCCATGGAGATGTCTACCCAGGGAAGAGTAGGTACTGACAGGGGCATGTACAAGCCGTGAGGGTGGAGTCTTGATTTGGCTCTCTTGCAAGTGATACACCTGTCACAGTGAGTGGCTACCATCTTCTTCATCTTTGGCCAGTAGAAATGTTCCTTAAGAACACTCAGGGTCTTCTCCACTCCAAAATGTCTTATAAGGCCACCTCCATGATCTTCCTCTACTAACAATTCCCTCATTGATCCTTGGGGAATGCACAAACGTCTGTCCTTGAAAAGGAACCCATCATGAATGAAGAAGCGCATGTAGGTTCCTGTTCCATGTCCTTTATAGGCTGCCTTGAGGTCTGGGTCTTCTGGGTACAAAGTCTTCAAATGTCCAAACCCCAAAACCTTAGCATCCATGGTAGAAATCAAGGCATGCCTCCTTGACAAAGCATCCGCCACTACATTCTCCTTTCCCTTCTTGTATTTGATCACATAAGGGAAAGTCTCTATAAACTCCAGCCATCTAGCATGCCTCTTCTTCAACACGGTCTGACCCCTCAGATGCTGCAAGGTCGCATGATCTGTGTGGATCACACACTCCCTAGCTAAGAGGTAGTGCTGCCATGTTTGCATTGCTGTGACCAACGCATACAACTCCTTGTCATAAGCTGGGTAGTTCAAGGTAGCACCGGTCAGCTTCTCACTAAAATAGGCCACTGGTCTCCCTCCTTGAGTCAGTACAGCCCCTATGCCTACTCCTGAGGCATCACACTCCACTTCAAAGGTTTTCTCGAAATTTGGCAGAGCAAGGATGGGAGCATGGGTCAGCTGGTACTTGAGATTCAAGAAGGCTTGTTCTTGCAACTCTCCCCACTCAAAACCCGTGTTCTTCTTGATCAGGGAAGTCAATGGTGCGGCCAAGGTGCTGAAGTCCTTTACAAAGCGCCTATAGAAACTGGCCAACCCATGAAAGCTTCTAACTTGGCTGATTGAAGTCGGTCTGGGCCAGCCAAGTATGGCTTCTATATTCTCCACATCCACTCTTAATCCCTGTGAGCTAACCACAAAGCCAAGGAAAACAACCTCATCTGTGCAAAAGATGCATTTAGACAAATTGGCAAACATGTGTTCTTTCCTAAGAGTCTCTAAGACTTGTTCTAAATGCAGCACATGATCAGTCAAGCAAGAGCTATATATCAGAATGTCATCAAAATAAACCACTAAAAACTTGCCCATAAAGGGTCTAAGGATATGGTGCATGAGGCGCATGAAGGTGCTTGGGGCATTGGAGAGGCCGAAGGGCATGACTAGCCACTCATACAAGCCATGCTTGGTCTTGAAGGCGGTCTTCCACTAATCCCCTTCCCTCATCCTCACTTGGTGATACCCACTCTTCAAATCCACCTTAGAGAAGATAGTTGCTCTACTCAACTCATCCAACATGTCGTCTAGCCTTGGAATTGGGTGGCGGTATTTGATGGTGATGTTGTTGATGGCTCTACAATCAACACACATCCTGTAGGAACCGTCTTTCTTGGGCACAAGGAGCACAGGCATGGCACAGGGACTTAGGCTTTCCCTCACATATCCCTTGGCCATGAGGTCTCGGACCTGAGCTTCAAGCTCCTTTGCCTCCGCAGGATTGACTCGGTATGCAAGCCGGTTTGGAAGCTGGGCGCCAGGGATGAAGTCAATCTGGTGCTCTATGCCTCTCAAGGGCGGCAGGCCTGCTGGTATCTCCTCAGGAAAGACATCCTTGTACCTGTCAAGCAAAACTCGGATTTCCCTTGGCAAGACCACATTAGTATGTCTAGAATTCATCAAATCCTTGTAAACAACCAAAACAACTTGGCAAGTTGGATCAAAGAGAGAACGCCTAACATCACTAGGTGTAATCAAGAAATTGGTTTTAGACATGCATTTTTCTTTGGCTAGCTTAACTTGTATTTCATGAACTTGGGCAGGCAATAAGGGTGCTAGGCTAATCCGTTTCTTATTCATCATAAGGGTATACTTATTTTTCCTACCATCATGCACAACTTCCCTATCAAATTGCCAAGGTCTACCTAACAGGATATGGGTGGCTTGCATAGGAACTACATCACAAAGAACCTCATCAACATACTTGCCTATGCTAAATGGAACCTTGACCTGTTAACTAATTTTCAATTCGGTTTTATCATTCAGCCATCTTAACCTATAAGGCCTAGGATGTTTAGTAGCTGCCAAGTTCAATTTCTCAACCATATAAGTACTAGCTACATTAGCACAAGATCCACCATCAATTATCAGTGAGCATAGTTTACCATTGACCATGCAGTGTGTGTGGAAGATGTTCTCCCTTTGGGCTGTCTCATCCGGCTCTTGGATAGTGCTAAGGACCCTTCTTGAGACCAGGAGGTCTCCCACTTCAGGATAGGCTACATCATCCTCCTCTTCATCAGCTTCCTCAGGAGGTTCCATCTCGTCTTGAGACTCATAATCACCAGACGGTGTGATGATCATAGCTCTAGGATTTGGGCAATCCCGAGCATAGTGTCCACGGCCGCGGCATTTAAAGCACATAATGTCCCTGGTTTTGGGACCAGTAGAGGCAGGTCTGTTGTCTGGCCGTGGGGCAGGGGTGGTCTCCCTGGGTTTGTATGGAGCTCTCACATCCTGAGCTATAGCTTTGCCACGGTCTGATTGCCTCATGAAGGCTGGTTGAGAGCTTGAAGCCTGCGGATTGACGCTTGGGGCAGAGGCTCTCCATGGGTTGTTGACCACTGCTCTGGTCCTGGTCTTCCTCTTGAGCTGACTCTCAACTTGGGTGGACAGATGCAATAACTCATTGAGATCATTATAGGAATACATCTCCACCTTGTTGGCAATCTTCTCTTGAAGGCCATCTAAAAATTGTTCCATGAGAGTCTCTTCAGTGTCTTCTAAACCAAGCCGGTTCCTCAGGTGTTCAAACTCTCCAAAGTACTCCTCTATACTCCTCTGGCCTTGGCTGAGCTTCCTGAACTTCTTCTGTAGCTCCCTGTGGTACATAGGTGGAATGTACCTTCCCTTCATCATGAACTTCATGATTTCCCATGATCTGACCGGTTCCTCTCCTCTTCTTCTTCTTTTCGCTGAGTCTTGATCCCACCAGGACAGGGCATGATCAGTGAGTTGGGCTGCTGCATAAGCCACCTTCTTGGGTTCTTCAAACCCATAGACCTCAAAGATGTGATCCATTCTTCTCTCCCAGTCTAAGTATGCTTCTGGGTCAACCTTGCCGGCAAAGGTGGGTGGCGTGATCTTGAGGTGTGGGGAGTGGGCTCTAGGTGGGTGGTGATGACCCCTCTCCTCAGGAAACCTCCTTTCTCGGTGCCTTGGCCTTCTGAAATGGGGTGGGAAGGCCTCTTCTTCAGACAACCCTTCCATGTCTTGCTCAGGCCATAAGGGTGGTGGCGCCCTTGGTTGTGGAGGTGGAGGTGCCGGTGCTGGCTGTGGGGGAGGATGCTCCACTCGACCCAGACGGTCTCCTAGCTGCTGGAGCTGAGTTTGAAGGCCGGTGAGGATCTCTGCTAGAGCTGGATCAGCCATCTAGCTCACGGGGTTCCTGCAAGAAAGAAAAGTCAACAAGTCAAAGTACTTAGGCTAATTAATCTAGATTAATCACTAATGACCTAGTTAATCTTAAATTTAAATTTTAAACTAATCACTAAACTATTTACCCATTCCACATTTTTGAAACTCATGCATTATCCTAGAAACCGCCAAAACAACAACAAGAGAACATTCAAATTTAAACTGGTCAAAGGGGTGGACAAAGTGACATCAGCCGGTGAGGACCACACGGTGAGTCACCGACCAGGACTGCCAAAAAGCAACCGGTCTCACCTAACTCCTTCTTCCTCCTTTGGTGTTCATCAATGGCGATTGGAAACTCAGGAAATAAAGTCACGCAAACCAGCTAAACAACCTATCACCGAAAACCAAATTCACACACTAACAAACCCTAACAAACCGTACTAAGCAAGCTACTAGAAACCCTAACAAACGACTAGAACAAAGTTAAAACCCTAAGTGCTAAGGTGGAAAGAAACAACCTTTTCTTCAGGACTTGAGCTCTGATACCAAAATGTTACAGGCCGGGGCCATCCAGTTCAGGGGGCGGTCGGAAGGAGGCGCGGCATGGTCGGGAGTGCGTGGGCAGTACGGGTGGGGCTTCGGCGTGAGTAAGCTGGTTGTGGCTTGGGGCGGGAACGAGAGAGTGGCAGGTATGGTAAACGGCTAGCGGCTAGGGAAAAATGGAATGGAAGGAGATGAAATGGGGTTTCAGTGCGTTTTGAAAATGGATTGAAGGCAACACACCAAGCTATGTCTGGCTTGGATACAGCCCTTCCAAGAAGAGAGACACACTCAATCTTCAAGGATGCTTTCCTTCTCTCTTGGAGACACACTCACACAAGCAAGAGATGGAACTGACCTAGGCGGCCATGAGATAGAGTTTAGGGTTCGAAAGTTGTCTCCTTAGAAAATAGAATGAGTCTGCCTTTTATAGGCTACACCTTGAGACCACATAAGACCTAGTTGACCGTGGTCAACAAAACTAAACAACCCCAAAATGACTAAGTCTTTTAAAGACATGCAAGGCTAAACATTTGCCTAGGATAAAAATCAAGCCTAATTAATTTAAAGGGACATATCCACATTAAACCAATGGGACACTAGGCTTGATGCCTTAGATTTTCAGGTCTCATTAAAAACCTTTCCAAGAACCCATTATGGTAAACATAGAAAGGAAAAGAGTACCCTAATCACCTAAGGTCTTTAGAAGTGCCCTTACTCTTGGATAGTAAGGACACACAAAACCTTATCCCTAAGGCTGTGTGCGTGAGTGTCTTGGTCAGAAACACTCAGCTGAACATGATCAAGAGGCTGGTTCCTGTCTTCAATCTCCTCTTCCTCTCCAAGGCCGGATGCATGGGCTAGGGCGGCTTCTACTTGGCTTCCTTGGGCATGATCTCCTTTGCTCCTGTCTTGGACTCCTTGGGCAGTTCTGCAACTGGTCATAATGCGGTGGGACACATAAGGGGTGGTCTGGTCTTCATCCTCCAAGTATCTGGTCGGTGTAGCTTGGATGACCCCATCAGGGGTGGAAGTCTTTTTATAGGCAGAAATCCCTAACAAGATTATGCCTACAAAAAGAAATATCATAACTACTTTTTTCTAACAATAAAATCTAACTAATTAATTCCTAATTTTATGCCAACAGATTTCTTGGCCTAATCTATTATTCTGGTTTAAATTAAATGACTAATTACAAACCAATAAATTAAATTAAACCAGCCTAATTGGTTTACTCTCTTTGGGCTTCCTTTTCCTTTTTAGACAGGCCCAAATCACTTGCAGAATGGGTTTTCTTTGGGTTTTAACTCTGTGCCTGATTATTGGGCCAAACAACACATCCATGACTCCTTGGGTTTGGGCTGCTTGGCTTGAGTCTTCTTCTTGGGCCGCATTCGTTGGATCTTCTGTTTCTTGGGCCGCTTGATTTGCTCCTCTCTGGGCTTGGTTCAACTCCACGTCCATGGGCTGCTTCTCCAGCTCCTTCTCACTTGCCCACACAGCATTGATGAGCTGTTCCAAGCTTTCCAAGCCTCT
Organism: Streptanthus diversifolius; assembly: GCA_039880935.1. Lineage (NCBI taxonomy): Eukaryota > Viridiplantae > Streptophyta > Magnoliopsida > Brassicales > Brassicaceae > Streptanthus > Streptanthus diversifolius. The sequence continues at coordinate 5,444,162 of JAXGFM010000005.1, forward strand.
GAAGCCCACGTTTTCCTTGTTCTGGTCCAGCTTCAACTGATCAAGATCCTCTTCATGTCCAGGTCGCTTAACATCCTTATTGGGCCTTTCTAGGATCGCACCATCCCCTCCTCCTTTGAAAGGATTTGACCTCAAATCCAATTCATCTGCAAAACAAGAAAACAAGTTAAAATCTTTGGAGATATGATTAAGGGTGTACTTACCTTGTAATGTTGGAAGCGGTTGCCAAATAAGAGCAAACAAGTGTTCATTTGGTCCATAATCAATTTGTTTGTCCAGACTCTGAATCCTCCTTGTTCTTGGAACAAACTCCATAACCTGTCTATCCTGCTTTTTTTTAAACACTAGGAAAACCACATCAAATGTGCGACAGAGATAGACAATTTAATTCTCTTGGTTTAAGATCTTAAAAACAAGATTCAGGTTCCTAGAATCACCATCTAAGACAAGATCATAAATCATTCTAGCATTAGAACACTCACTGGAACAAAACTTTTCTTTTCAACACAAACTAAACAAATAGATATCATTGCTAGCAAACAGATTGGAATGTGCTAACTTAGAAACTCTCTCAACATATTCAAATTCAGAACTTCTCTTAGCTCTAAGTAGGTCATGCATGTTCCTAGACCACCATTCTAGCAATGCAAACTCATGATCTAACTTGGACAAACTCTCAAAAATGTTTTCTCTCAAGGCTGAGTTCATATCACAAGGTTTTAAAACCCAAAAATCTTCACAGCACAAATTTTCACAGTCTTTTCTAACTACATTCGAATCCTGCAACCTTTTATTAGAAAAACATTCATCATTCACAAGATCTGCATCAATCCTCACCGATTTATGTCCTAATGTTCTCCTAATCAACTTATAACTCAAAGCAAACTCAGAACTCTCAGTTTCAGCAATCAAAGAACATTCTGATCTCGAAAACACTTCATGCCTAGGTGCTTCAAAGGATTGAATCATCTTATCAAAAATAAACCTAGAAACACAAAGTTCTGTCACATTCTCTAAACCAAATTGTTTCTCTTCTTCTTGTGTAACAATCATAAACAAATTAGGTAAAGAATTTGTCACATCAATATCCTTACAGAGTTGAGATGACTTTCATAAATAAAAAAAGGAGTGAATGACTTGAACTCCCAGCTAGTTGTAGGCACCAATTTACTGTCCAAAGACAATCCCCTTGGTGATTCCTTCAATAGCTTCTCTTCATGGTCCTGCAAGGGAAGCTCATTGCTACTCGGTTGCACCGGTTTAAGATTAGTAACACTTATACAAGTATCATCTAATACTCTAGCTGATGGAACAGAGAAGATATATTTGTCAAGCTCACAAAGATTTTCTTTTACCAACAGTTTACCTTCAGCTAGTGATGTCTCACTCTTAGGCGAATTTGGCAATGGATCAGACATCTCCCTTCTTCCTCTAACTCCATTGGCGTCCTTAGCAACTTCCAGCATCTCCATGCCGCTGGCTGGTGGTGCTTTCTTGGGTACCTCTCCTAGTATCTCCTCCTCAATGTCCTGTGAAGAGAAAACAAGGCTACTCGGACTCACCGGTTCACAGATGGTTAGTTCTCTACAAATCTTTTTTCCTTAAGAATATAATCAATTTGAGAAGATGGTAGAAAACAATTAGTTGAGATTGAGTCATTTAAGAGCTCTTCAGTCTCAAACAACTGCCTAAAAACGTGGCTTCATTATGAAAAGGTGATGTTTCTGAAATTTCCTTCCTTTCCTCATTGTTATTTTCAGCATTCTCCACAAACAATCTTCTAGGACTCTGTTTCCTATGCTCATGGCGTGTCAACTTGGCTGATGATGTGCATGTGGTTAGTCTTTCATGTGACCTCCTTAGGTGTCTGTCCTGCACATAACCAAATTTATTATAATCTATATCTTTTTCATAACAAATTTCATCTCAAACCAAGAAGCAATCTGAGGTTCTCCATTGTGCCTCCTTGTGGTTGCAATCTGATCCCACCAATGGATGGCATGACCACTGAATCCAGATGAAGCAAGTTTGACCTTCTTTGCCTCAGTGTAGTCATGATATCTAAATACCCATTCCATCTCTTCTTCCCATTCCCTATAAGCTTCAGGATCAATCTTCCCATGGAATGATGGAATCCCAAACTTGGATTGACGAAGGTACTCTTCTGCTTTAGGGCGACGATGGTGATAAGAATTAAATTCTTCTACTTTTATGCCTGCAGAGATTGAAAAGTCATGAAAATCATTAGCATGGTTAGTCCTATTGAAATCTTGATGCAGCTTCCTAGTGATCTCAGCCATCATAGCTTCATATTGGAACTGATCAAGATGAAAAATCTGATCAACTGAATTTCTTTTTGCCATGGATTCTCTGAAACAAACTTAAACAAACATATTAGAAAATTCTCTCTCTCTTATTTGGTTCTTTCAGTGTTTAATCCTCTTGCTATTCCAACAAATTCAAAATAGATCAAAGCCCAATCACCTAATATCTAGAGCTAAACCTACTGAAACTTAACATAGAAAGATTGCAAGATTTTTTTTCGTCAGTTGATTAACCTTCTCCTAGCAGGGTTTCTCTTCTGCTTTTCTCTCTTTTTTTTTTTTTTTTTTTTTTTTTTTTTTAATGCAGATCCTTTCTTAGATCATTTTGTAATTTAGGAAAGGCTCAGCTGACTTACAAAAGATAGAAAGATAAGAATTTTTTATGAAACTTAAAAAAATGAAAACAAATTGATGGTGGTTTTGAAATCAAAGTGATTTCGCAAACCTTAACCTTCAAGAGGCTATGCTACCACTTGGTGCGGCCCTGGTTGTTTTAAAACAAAAGGATCGACTTGAAGGAAGGTGATCTGGTTAAGGAGAAGGCTACTAGCACTTCTCTTGGCAGCGGATTGGTTGGAGGATGGATTGGAGGCTACTAGCTCTCCAATTAGGTGTCTATGACGATGGATTTGATTCCACTAGCACAGGATCATCCTGTATAAAACTATGGAATTTCACAGCAGATTACTCTACTCTTAAGTGAATGAAGGATCAATGTTCTTAGGCTGAACAGAGAAAGCAAGAAGCAAAAGTGCTTTAAGATTGTTTATAAAATTCGATGTTGTATTTACAAAGGGGGTGGAAGTCTTTTTATAGGCAGAAATCCCTAACATGATTATGCCTACAAAAAGAAATATCATAACTACTTTATTCTAACATTAAAATCCTAACTAATTAATTCCTAATTTTATGCCAACAGATTTCTTGACCTAATCTATTATTCTGGTTTAAATTAAATGATTAATTACAAACCAATAAATTAAATTAAACAAGCCTAATTGGTTTACTCTCTTTGGGCTTCCTTTTCCTTCTTAGAAAAGCCCAAATCACTTGCAGAATGAGTTTTCTTTGGGTTTTAACTCTGAGCCTGATTATTGGGCCAAACCACACATCCATGACTTATTGGGTTTGGGCTGCTTGGTTTGAGTGTTCTTCTTGGGCCGCATTGGTTGGATCTTCTGTTTCTTGGGCCGCTTGATTTTCTCCTCTCTGGGCTTGGTTCAACTCCACGTCCATGGGCTGCTTCTCACTTGCCCACACAGCATTGATGGTCTGTTCCAAGCTTTCCAAGCCTCTGAAGCCCAAGTTTTCCTTGTTCTGCTCCAGTTTCATCTGATCAAGATCCTCTTCATGTCCAGGTCGCTTAACATCCTTATTGGGCCTTTCTAGGATCGCACCATCCCCTCCTCTTTTGAAAGGATTTGACCTCAAATCCAATTCATCTGCAAAACAAGAAAACAAGTTAAAATCTTTGGAGATATGATTAAGGGTGTACTTACCTTGGAATGTTGGAAGTGGTTGCCAATTAAGAGCAAACAAGTGTTCCTTTGGTCCATAATCAACTTGTTTGTTCAGACCCTGAATCCTCCTTGTTCTTGGAACAAACTCCATAACCTGTCTATCATGCTTTTTTTTAAACACTAGGAAAACCATATCAAATGTGCGACAGAGATAGACAACTGAATTCCCTTGGTTTAAGATCTTAAGGTTTAAGATCTTAAAAACAAGATTCAGGTTCCTAGAATCACCATCTAAGACAAAATCATAAATCATTCTAGCATTAAAACACTCACTGGAATAAAACTTTTCTTTTGAACACAAACCAAACAAATAGATATCATTGCTAGCAAACAGATTGGATTGTTCTAACTTAGAAACTCTCTCAATATATTCAAATTCAGAACTTCTCTTAGCTCTAAGTAGGTCATGCATGTTCCTAGACCACCATTCTAGCAATGCAAACTCATGATCTAACTTGGACAAACTCTCAAAAACGTTTTCTCTCAAGTCTGAGTTCATATCACAAAGTTTTAAAACCCAAAAATCTTCACAGCACAAAGTTTTATAGCCTTTTCTAACTGATTTCAAGTTATGCAGCACTTTATTAGAGAAACATTCATCAATCACAAGGTTTGCATCAATCCTCACCGATTTATGTCGTAATGTTCTTCTAATCAACTTATGACTCAAAGCAAACTCTGAACTCTCAGTCTTAGCAATCAAACAACATTCTGATCTAGAAAACATTTCATGCCTAGGTGCTTCAAAAGATTGAATCATCTTATCAAAAATAAACCTAGAAACACAAAGTTCTTTCACATTCTCTAAACTAAATTGTTTCTCTTATTCAAGTGTAACAATCACAAACAAATTAGGTAAGGAATTTGTCACACCAATGTCCTTACAGAGTTTGAGACGACTTTTATCAATGAAAGAAGGAGTGAAGAACTTGAACTCCCAGCTAGTTGTAGGCGCTAAGTTGCTGTGCAATGACAATCGCTTTGGTGTCTTCTCTGATAGCTTATCTTCATGATCCTGCAAAGAAAACTCTCTGATACTCGGTTGCACCGGTTTGAGATTAGTAAAACCTAGACAAGTCTCATCTAATACTCCAACTGATGGAACAGAGAAAGTATCCTGGTTAAACACACCCTCAGCTACTGATTCCTTACATTCAAAAGATTTTGGCAATGGACCATACATCTCTCTTCTTCCTCTAAATCCATTGGTCTCTTTAGCAACTTCCAGCGTCTCCATGCGTCTGGCTGGTGGTACTTTCTTGGGTACCTCTTCTGGTATCTCTCCTTAAAGTCCTGCGAAGAGAAGACAATGCTACTCGGAATCACCGGTTCACAGGTGGTTAGTTCTCTACAAATCTCTTTTCCCTTAAGCATAAAATCAATTTGAGAAGATGGTAGAAAACATTTACCTGTGTTAGAGTCATTTAAGAACTTTTCAGTCCCAAACAAACTCTTGGAAACCATGGCTTCATTAGGAGAATATGAAGTTTCAAAAACTTTTTTTTTACTTTTGCAAATTGGACTGTAATGATTGGTTTCTGGCTGTTGGGAAACCGGTTTCTCCTTTGAATACAGATGTTCTTGGGGTGTCCACTGGATGGGTGATGGTCGTGAGCTTGGTCAAATGGGCTGATTCTCCAGCTCCTTCTCACTTGCCCACACAACATTGATGGTCTGTTCCAAGCTTTCCAAGCCTCTGAAGCCCACGTTTTCCTTGTTCTGGTCCAGCTTCATCTGATCAAGATCCTCTTTATGTCCAGGTCGCTTAACATCCTTATTGGGCCTTTCTAGTATCGCACCAATTCTTCCTTTCAGCAACCCCATTTTGTTGTGGGTTGAATGGGCAGCTAGTTTGCTGCAGTATGCCATGTTTGTTGAGGTGGTCCTTAAATTGTTGGCTAATGTATTCACCTCTATTATCTATTCTCAAAATTTTGACGTTAGCTTGAAAGTGATTAGTCACATAGTTTTGAAATTTTTTGAATGCTTCAAACACACGGTCTTTAGATGGAAGTAAGGTGAGCCATGTATATTTTGATTTTCATCTATGAATGTCACAAAGTATTTGTTGTTATCCCTAGATATACATGGTGAAGTCCAAACATCCGAATGAATTAGATCCAAACATTTCTCGTAGATAGTAGTGGATTTAGGAAATACAGATTTGCAATGTTTCTCTAGAATACAAGCTTCACAACTATAATTCTAAAAAGAAACATTGGGTAGCATACGTTTTAGTGCACGAAAATGAGGGTGGCCTAACCTAGCATGCCACATTGCATCAATTTTAACCGAAAAACATGAATTAAAAGAAACAGATTGTGAACTACTAAGAGAAGAAATGTCTTCAAAGACATATAGATCGTCTTTAGCTACTCTTTTTCCAAGCAGCTTCTTGCTTTCAATATCCTGAAAGTGAACATTGTTAGGACTGAATATGGCATAGCAATTTAGATCAGTAGTGGCCTTCTTTACTGATAATAGGTTAGAGGTAAAGCTAGGCATAAATAGAGCTTTAGAATCTTTATTAAATAGCTTAAGATTGCCTATTCCTTTGACTGGTATTCTTGTTCCATTGACTATCTCTACATTACCTAGAGCCGCTTCTAGATTGCTTAATAGGTCAGGATTGCTTATCATGTGGTGTGAAGCTCCTGAGTCAACAACTAAGGCCTGACTAGGTCTATGAGAGTAGAGAGAGATACCAGACTCTTTGAGAGAGGCAATGGACTGGAGAATGACCTCCAAGTCTGATCTGCACATTATGTCATTTGGTGATGGTGTGTGAGGGGTTGTGCCATGTGCAGTCAGGGCTGTTCCATCTTCATGTATTTTTGATGAACCGGCTTGTCCCTGTTCACTCAGTGTGTTCTGGCTGAAATTTGCCTTGGAACCTCCTTGGAAATCTTTGAAAGGATGGTTGATGCAAGGTCTTGGTGTGCTCGGCCTGAGATGGGGATGAAGGATCCAACACTGTCCCTTATTATGCCCGTTTCTTTTGCAATGGTCACATATCCATGGCTTCTTATCATCATGTCTAAAGATTACTTTGTTGGCTGTGGGAAGTTCTCTTCTTCCACCAAACAGACCATGTGATCCTTGTTTTTTGGATTTGGGCACACACTTCATCAAAGCTTGGAAGCTTGTCTGACCTCAGTAGATGTTTGATTAAGTCATTATACATTGTGTTTAGGGTGAGCAAGAGTCCAAACACACGATCTTGTTCCTTCCTTTCAAGGAGCACTTTCTGGTCCAATGAGTTGGGTCTTAGGGCTTCTAACTCTGCCCATAAGGCTTGATACTTGCCGAGATGCTTGGTGAAGTCTCCATCTTCTTGGCTAAGTGTGGTGAGTGATCTTTTAATCTCAAATACCCGAGTTAGGTTGGATACATTGCCATACACATTCTTAAGAGTCTCCCATAGATCCTTGGCGGTTTCACAATAGGAATAGACTTCAAGGATGGAAACCTCAAGGGAGCTTTAAAGTATGGCTAGCACGGTTTGATCTTCTTGAAAACATTTGGTTTCTTCAGCCAGAGCCACCGTTTCTTCCTTTTATGTGGAGTCTTCCATGAAAGAATATGAGATTAAGAGATTTGTAGAATGAGAGAATGAGAGATTAGAGAGAATTAGAGAGAATTAGAGAATTAGAGAAAAGAATGATTTATTAGAAAAAGAGAATTATAAATTCTTGTCTACAAAATGTGAAAGGAGTAAGGTATTTACACTAATCTAGTCTAGGCTTGTTTGGATACAAGGATAGCCTTATACATAAATAACTACAAGGATAACATAATCTAGAATACAAACAAGCCTTAGATACGCCCTTTGACATAGAAATAAATCGCCATTTTATATGCATTAAAGGCTTCCATACTTCATCATTTCTTCTTCATTCCAACACTCCCCCTCAAGCTTAAGATATGAAAAATATTTAAGCTTGCAACCATGAAGTATTACCTCATTAAAAACCTAGAGAAGGAAAACCCAATTGGGACAAAACATTTTCTAGGGAAAAAGAGTATAACACTCCATGTTGGGATCATTGGTGTGGAATGGTCATTAGGCCAAGTCTCTGATAGATAGAGGCGCCAATTTTAAGAGATGTTGCCTTGGTGAATACATCAGCTAGTTGGTCCTCACTCTTTGTATAGCAAGGTTAGATGATACCTTTCCCAATAGCCTCTATTACTTTGTGGCAGTCCACTTCTATATGCTTGGTCCTTTCATAAAACACTGAGTTGGAGGCTATATGTATGGCAGCCTGATTGTCACAGTGAATGGTGATTGGATCCTCACACTTCACGGCTAGGTCTTCCAGGAGTTGCTTCAGCCAGATGCATTTAGTTGTGAGCTTCCTCATTGCTCTATATTCTGATTCTGCACTAGAGCATGAAACCACCTTTTGCTTCTTGGTTTTCCAAGTCACAAGGTTTCCTCCTATGAAAGTACAATAGCATGTGGTACTTCTCCTATCTTCCCTATCTCCTGCCCAATCTGCATCACAACAACCAACCATATTTGTGTTTTTATTGTTACCCATCCATATACCTTGTTCATCTGTGCCCTTTAGGTATCTTAGAACTCGCATGGCCATCTCCCAATGTCTCATCTTTGGTCCTTGCATGTGTTGTGATACTTGATTCACAGCAAAACAAAAATCTGGTCTAGTGATGGTTAAATAAATAAGCTTACCAACCACTTTCCTATAGAGCTTAGGATCATGAAAATCAATTTCCTCCTCTAGCTCCCCCTTAGTTGCGATTTGATAGTCTTCTTCTAAGGGTGTTTTGGCTGGCATAGCTTCCATCATACCTGTGGATGTTAGTAGTTCTACAACATACTTCCTTTGAGAAAGAAAGAGACCTTCCTTAAACCTATATACTTCAATTCCTAAGAAGTATTTAAGTTCTCCTAAATCCTTTATATAAAAGACACTCTTTAAGTAATCTTTAGTAGAAACAATACCAACACTATCACTACCAGATATGATTATATCATCTACATAGATAAGAATTACCACAATACCTTCCTTACTCTTTAATGTGAAAAAAGTATGTTCCACTTCAGATCTTTTGAAGCCTTTATCCATTAAGGTTATACTTAGTTTGTGTTACCAAGCTCTTGGAGATTGTTTAAGGCCATAAATAGTCTTCCTTAGCCTTAGGATATTACCGCTTCCAACCTCATCTTCTAGGCCAGGTGGTGGTGACATGTAAACCTCTTCTTCTAGTTCACCTTGCAAGAAAGCATTCTTGACATCGATTTGCCATAACTCCCACTCAAGATTAGTAGCAACAGTAAGCACAACATTGACAGAATGAAGTTTAGCTACAGGAGCAAATGTATCCCTATAATCCTCACCATATGTCTGAGTAAAACCCCTAGCTACCAACCTAGCTTTATATCTATCAATTTCACCATTGCTTTTGTATTTAATGGTAAAAATCCATTTAAAACATACAGCCTTCTTTCCTTTTGGTAAAATAGCTGAAGCATATGTACTATTCCTCTCCATAGCTTGTTTCTCAGCTGAGATAGCTTCCCTCCATTCCTTTTTAGACATAGCTTGTTCATATGTCTTTGGAATATGCTCATTATCAAGACTAGAAATAAAAGCAACATGATTAGAAGGTAAGTGTGCAATATTACAAACTCCCTGGTTATGATGAACCACAATATTTCCATTGTAGAAAACTGGTGGATTTTTTTGTCTTGTGCTCCTTCTTAAAACAGTAGGTGGAGCTTCTTGATTAGATTTCTCTTCTTCACTCAAAACTTCAATAAGAGTAGGTCTTGATCTTTTTGAAGCTGAGACTAGAATGGAATGATCTCCTGCTGAGTCTTGTTGGACATGAGTAGAAGCTTCTCCCCCCATGTTCAAGAGGAGGAAGGCCAGGAGAATCAAGGGATGAGGAAGGACCGGATGCACCTGGGCCGGATGGACCAGCTGAGCCGGAAGGGCCAGGGCCGGGACAATAATGTGGAGCGGCCGGGACTGAGTTGCCGCGGCTATGTGCTACTGGGGCAGGTGGCTGAGGTGATGAGACTGTGTGCTGGCCACCCCCTATTCCAATACTTTCCAAGAGTTTCCTCAAGTATTCAGCTTGATCTGTTCTTGTTGATGAGATGTCTTTAAATTGCTCCCAAGTTCCTTCTTCATAAAAACCTTTTTCTTCTTGGAACTTTACATCTCTAGACACCAAGACTCTTCTAGTCTCTGGGTCATAACATTTATACCCTTTCTGAGTAGATGAATATCCAATGAACATAGATTTGGTACTCTTTGGTTCCAGCTTATTCCTTTGCTCCCTTGGAACTAATACAAAACAAACACAACCAAAAACTCTCAAGTGATCAATAGTAGGTATAGTTTTGTTTAGTACCTCAAATGGAGACAGGTCATCTAGGACTTTTGTAGGAGTCCTATTAATCAAGTAGCATGCAGCTACAAGGGCATCCCCCCAAAAACGTTTGGGTACTTTCATGTGGAACATCATTGTTTTCACAACTTCCATTAAATGTCTATTTTTCCTTTCAGCTACTCCATTTTGTTGTGGAGTGTAAGGACACCTTGTCTGGTGCTCAATGCCATGTTTAGCTAGATGTTCATGAAGTCTTGTACTAGTGTATTCTCCTCCATTATCTGTTCTAAAGCATTTAATTCTTGCATTGTATTGGTTTGTAACATATGCTTGAAAGTTTAGAAATGCATCATAAACCCTATCTTTACAACTAAGTAAAGTAACTTATGTATATTTGAACTTTTCATCAATAAATGTCACAAAATATTTATGGTTTTCTCTAGATGGAAATGGAGATGTCCAAACATCAGAATGCGCCAATTCAAAACAAGTTTCATATTTATGCATAGATTTATCAAAAATTGTTTTACAATGTTTCCCAAGAATACAAGCATCACATAACTCTTTAGGCATTTTCAAATCAGGCACAATTAATTCAAGTGCTCTTGGATGAGGATGTCCTAGTCTAGCATGCCACAAATCAGAATCAGAACTAAATATATTGGCCTGAAAAGCCGATTCCAATTCACTAATACTAGCCATATTATCAAGTACATACAAGTCATCTTTTGTGGTTCCTTGTCCAAAACATCTTCTAGTTTCAATATCCTGAAAATAGAAATCATTAGGACCAAATATTGCATGACAATTCAGATCAGTATTAGCTCTTTTAACTGAGAGCAAGTTAGAGGTAAAAGAGGGCATATAAAATGCTTTAGATTCTTTATCAAACAACTTCAATTTTCCTATGCCTTTGATTGGTACTTTAATTCCATTAGCAATAAGAACATTACCTAAGGCAGGTTCTACATTATCTGGCAATTCTAAATCACTAATCATGTGATGAGAAGCACCAGAATCAACCACCTAAGATTTAGGAGCATTAGAAGTAAAAAAAGTTTGAAAAGAAGCATGAAAAGTTTTATCCATCACATTGCTATCTTTGATTGCCTTGATAAGAGCTTCCAAGTCTGATTTTGTCACAAATTCTGATGCTTGTGGCATAGTAGTAGTGGAGGCTGAGAGTGGAAGTGAACCGCTGCTGCCAACCGCCCTTGATGACCCAATGCCGTGAGCTTGGCTTGTGCTGGTCATGGCCGTGGGTTGTTGTGGCCGTGAGGCCCAGGATGGTTTCAGATGAGGATGAAGTACCCAGCAATCCTTCTCTGCATGGCCATTTCTCTTGCAATGGTCACAAAATTGTCTCCTCTTCCTAGAATCATTTGGTGGTTTGAAGAACTCTTGTCAGCAGCAACCAATTCAACTTTGTTGCCAAACAATCCATGTGATCCTTGCTCCTTTTGTATTTGAGCACAAACTTCCTCCAAGCTAGGCAACTTATCAAACCTGAGAATATGCTTAATAAGATATGAGTAAGTAGAATTAAGTGTTAAAAATAATCCAAACACCTTATCTTGTTCTTTCCTTTCAAGGAGAACAAGTGGTTCAATGGTGGCTGGCCTTAGCATTTCTAGCTCAGCCCACAAAGCTCTGAATGTGCCATAGTGTTTTGTGAATTCAGCATCCTCCTGCCTTAAATCATTCAAAGCCTTTTTCACTTCAAAAATTCTCAAAAGGTTAGTGGTGTTTCCATACACCTTAAGCAAAGTGTTCCAAAGATCTTTTGTATTTTCACAAAAAGAATAAGCTTCTAAAAGATCACTAGCAAGAGAATTTTGTAGTATAGAAAGTACCAACTGATCTTCTTGGTACCATTTGGCTTGAGCTGCATCACTCACTTCAGCCACTTCATTGTCTTCAATGCCATTTGTGGCAATGTGGTTCCAAAGACCTTTACCACATAATGTGGTTTTCATGGTCCTAGACCACAAGAGATAATTTGCTCCATGCAGAATAACTGGAGCTCTAAGAGATGTTTGAATCTCCATGATAGAATATATTGGTCACTAGAAGGTTGGGACGTGGGCAATACCAAGGACGAGGCGATGGTCGGGACGTCTGGACCGAGACGTTTGGACCAGCTGGTCGACGACAAACAGGACCTTTGATAGCCGGTAGTGGGATGACTAGAGAACAGGTATGTGGCCGAGACAGGGCCTAGTCAAGTATTTGCTTGGTCGGAATTCGCTTGGTCGGAATGCGAGACTTGGTCGGAAGCAAGCTGGTACCAAAGCTGGTACGACCAACAATCCTTCACGGCCTTGTTGAAATTAGTTCACGATTCACAATCAAATTGGCTGTGAACTAACTGGTTACCCTGCATCTGTGAATGCAAGACAGAAAATACAAATACCTTGTGTGCAAAGCAATATTCGTGATGTGCAAGAAAGAAGAAGAAGTGAACAAAATATCTTGTAACAGACCTTATCCCCTTGTAACTACTTGCAACTACCCCTAACCAATTCTTATAACCAGATTTTAACAGATTAAGACAGCTAATAACCGACCTTAACAATTATTAACAATCAAATTTTGAATTTTATCAATTAAAACAATCCTAAAATTAAAGAAATCAATTTTAAAGAAACTTTTCAAAGATTAACAAATTCAAGAAAATCAATCTTGGAGTCTTAGACCTATTGAATTGAACTGAAATTTTGGTGGAGACCCTAACAAGACACTTATTAAACTTTCCAGATTCAAAAATTAAAGAAAACTGAGAATGAGATAGAATTATATCACCAGAATCTTGAAACAGGTGATTTTGGACGTATCTGAGGAAATCTTGAAGTAAATCCTTCCAACTCAATGGAATTGAGTTCTGCTTTCTTTAAACAGAAACTAGACTCTAAGAGCTTGAGTTTAGGCTTTTGAAAATCAGGGAAATGCAGGGGTTCGCGGCGGAGGTGGTTGCAAAGCACCTTTGCAAGAAAATTCGTAACTTTTTATTCCCTGGGCCAAATGATGCAATTTAAACGGCCGTGGCTTCGGAATTCGCCGATGCACAATCCAGAGAAAGCAGATCGACAAAAAGAGTCGTGGTTTGGTCGAAATATGAATTACAAGATGACGTTCGAAATTGATCCAGAAATTGATGAAGAACAAGATTGATTCTTGTTGAATCAATGTAAGAATGAAGAAATTTACCCAGATTTGATGCAACCTGGCTCTGATACCATGAAAGAATATGAGATTAAGAGATTTTTAGAATGATAGAATGAGAGATTAGAGAGAATTAGAGAATTAGAGAAAATAATGATTTATTAGAAAAAGAGAATTATAATTCATGTCTACAAAATGTGAAGGGAGTAAGGTATTTATACTAATCTAGTCTAGGCTTGTTTGGATACAAGGATAGTCTTATACATAAATGACTACAAGGATAACATAATCTAGAACACAAACAAGCCTTAGACACTCCCTTTGACATAGAAATAAATCGCCATTTAATATGCATTAAAGGCTTCCATACTTCATCATTTCTTCTTCATTCCAACATTCCTTTGAGGCATAGGTTTTGTGAGTATGCTCCCAAAGTCCGCGGCTACACAACGCGGTCCTTGCTGTTCTAGACCATAGCAAGGACAAGTTGTTTGTTGTCCATGGCGACTTCTTAAGAATTTCAAATTTCAAAGGTATGAACTGCTAGTTAATGCTATTGTCCAACGGTTAAAGAGAACTGACTGAGAGTTTAATAACACTGTTTGTGGGAGAACGAAGATGGAGGTATGAATTTGACAATGGGATTAGCAATCTGAAGAAATAACCAATCCTACCTTCTCACAACTCAGCACCAAATGGATGTTTGAGGATTGTTACAATCTCAGAGTGAGTAAGATAGGAGAGTTTATTTGGTGAGCCGGTATGTTCTACACACATAGAGAGGGTTCGAGCGTAAGTTTGAGTAAGGCTGTGAAGAAGTTTTTGCTATTACCCAATGGAAAATAGTATTTAAACCCAGATTATGAGTGTTCTTGAGTGAGGAGAGTAATGGTGTGAAGAAGATTATGGAGTATTTGGTGTGGGAGTTTAGGAGTGTAATAGAGTAAAAGAGTTTAGGAGAAGATTATGGATCAAGAATGCTCTGATACCATGTTGATTTTGCGGAAGTAAGAAGAGAGAAATATGGAGATTAGGTAAGTTCCATGGGGAACTGGACCAGAAGGATGAAGAAGGAGACAAAGAGAATGAAGAGAGAGGAGTATATTGGTCAAAGTGTATCTAATACAAGGTGAGATAATGCCTTAATATAGGCTGGATACAAGGCAAAGAATTCAAATGAGAAAGGGACATTGGAGCCTGCCCAAGGCTTGAAAACGACAGCTCATAAAAGGTCTTGTAGCCACACGTGATTCCTTGCTGCCTCATCTTTCTTCTTGAAACTCTTCCTTGCAACCAAAACTCTTTTTGTCTTTATTTAGTGGGCTTAGGCCTTATTTGAACCTGGACTACTCAAACTTGGACTTGTCCATTCTCAAACTGTAAGACGACCCAAGATGAGCCGTGATGCCCAATGCATGCCCTTGCTCAATACTTCTCTGAGAACAAAGATCCTCAGATCCATGGGTGATTAGTTGAGTGAAGGCTAGACATGGTTATCTCTTGCGTTTAGTTGTTTTTAAGCTATGTCTAACATATTTCGCCATTGTTGTACGGATGGTTATCCAAAGGAAGCTCTACTCAACGGTCAAGACAGCTCCTTTCTTCATCTAAGTGGTGAAAGAAGCTTCCTTTAGTTCATCCTCTCTTAAAGCTCAGTGGTCGGAGCGTGTCTAGAGCATTTGCCCAATCTATAACTGTGTCCGCCATTGTTGTACGGTCCACCTCTTCAAAGGCTGTGTCTTTCACGTTTAAACCCATCTCTTTCTTCAGCCCTGTGGTGTAAGGATCTACCTTGAGTTCATCAGTGGCCTTAGAAGCTAGAAAAGAAGTGTCTTTAGCTGGAACACAAGCGTGTCCGTACTAGTCTTCCTCGATAAGGGTTTCTCAGGGTCTGTACACTTTGTGCTCAAACCATAAAGGTAGCCCTGTTCTTCTCAAGACTGAGTCTTCTAGTCTTACCAGGGGTTGCTCTAGGCATCTAGTGTGGTAGCTAAGTATTTTGGACTTGAAAATCATCAATCTTACTGGGTTTGGAGTGTTCCCGGCTCAATCTACTCAAAGGGGTGTTAAGGGAAGAAGTTCTTGTTCAGCTTGGTTTTTAGGGTTGTCTGGTTGCTGAGGACGTTCACAAAGGTTCTTCACGGATGGAGAATACAAGGCCTATGGTTATTCCTGTTACCTTAAAGGGGCTTAACTACTTACTATGGTCCAGAATGGTGAAAACAACTCTCGGTGGTCGAGGACTTGAAATGCATCTTCTTCTAGATGAAGCTCCACCTAAGGCGTTCCAATAGGAGGATGGACAGGAGATTATGATTGTTGATGAGGAGAAATGGATTCAAGAGGATCAGTTTGTCCTGTCTATTATTCACAGTTCACTGGATGGACCTATCTTGGAAGCTTATTCTTATCATGAAACTGCTAGGGAGCTATGGGAAACACTCAAGAAAGTTTATGGCAATACTACCAATCTAAGTAGGGTGTTTGAAGTGAAGAGGGCAATCAACAACCTCCACCAAGAAGACTTGGAATGGCACATTTTGGCAAATTTCGCTCTTTGTGGGCTGAGCTTTAAATGCTAAGACCAAACTCTACTGATCCAGAGGTTTTTCTTGCACGATGTGAACAGAACAAGGTCTTTGGTCTCCTTCTCACCCTGAATCCAATGTACAATGACCTGATTAAGCACCTCCTTAGATCAGACAAGTTTCCATCTCTTGAAGAAGTGTGCGCTTACATCTGGAGGGAACAAGGTTCTCATGGTCTTTTTAGTGGAAGGGGCGAGCTTTGTTAGAATTAGCGGAAATAAATAAGAGAATAAGAGAGTTTAGCTGGAGATTAAGAGAGATTAACTAAGATTAGGAAGCTAAACATTGCAAGTAGAAAGAATGTGAAGGATAATTTGTATTTCCTTAGGCTTAAATGGTTACAAGAAAAGAGTATTTATAGAGACACAAGTGAAGAGAAAAGGGGGAAAATAGTTTGAATTTGAATGGTGTGGAGAGCAAGGTTGATAGTGACTTGTCATCAACTGCCTTCTCCTCCTTATCCACACGTGAATAAACTCTTCCTTGGCCACCAACAACTTTCTTGCCCTTCTAGAAGGTTTCTCGTGGACTTGAGACTTTGTGAAGGTATTTGCACACAGGGTGGCTCATGGACTCAATTCCTCATGTTATTTATACAGGCCTGTGCACACTTGGGCTGTCTAGTGTTCTTCTGGTCCTGGGCCTCTTTATTCTTTGAATGGACTAATGCACCTTATGGGGCGTATTCTTCTGGCTGTGATGGGCTTCTCATTATTCTTTCTTTGATTGCATACGGCCTGGGCTGCCTTTTATTTGGTTGGCCTTCTCTTGCAATCTCATCTCTTCCCTCTTTATTTCTTCAGTCCAATACTCCCCCTCAAGCTTAGCATTAGGAGTTTAGTAATGTGCTAATGCTGAGCTTCAACATGGCCTGACCTTGTCTTGGCCTTGACTTCCTTCTTTTTAACACTCCCCCTCAAGCTTGAACATAGGTGATCCAGGGATCAAGCTTGGAACTTTGAAGAACTCCCTCATTAAAAACCTTAGCATAGAAAACCCAGTGGGATAAAACTAAGCTAAGGGAAAAAGAGTGGAGCCTTCTCAGCCTAGGGATTGTCCAGTGAGTCTATGAGTCGTAGGACCATCTTGGTGGACTTCATAGACTCTGGATCATGGCCTTTTTGAATCAGCAAGTGAGAACTTCTTCCTTGCTTCACATGTTTGAGTAGCTTAAAGCTTCTTCATAGACCAGTACTTATCTCCCCCTTTCTTCTGAACTCTTGTCCTTTAGAAGGTTAATAAATCCGGCTTTAGCACATAAGCTCCACGCTGTACCTGCTTCAGCACACACAAATGCATGCATCAATTCACAAGGGATAGACCTATTCAAAAATATATATAGGATGGTTTAAGATCTTCCCTTGTATCTGTTTGGAATGTTGATGAAGAGTGTCAGCCAAGTATGTCTGCTACTTTTTGGATTAATTTGTTGATACCACACTTGTATGCAACCTTAGCTCAAATCCATCATTTGAACTTGATTAGTCACAGCAAATCCTTAGGTAGATTGATTATCTTCTTTGTGCAAACATTCAGGCTTTGAGCTGATTCATCACCTTCCACCTGCTTGTCCCTCCACTTGTGGGTTTTGACAGCTTGATGGCCCTTGGTTTTAGTCTCAAGATTGTGAGGCACCTTTGTAGTTTCTTTCTTCAACAGCTTCTTTGATTGATTCCAATAATCTTCATCTTCATGATGAAGGTGAGGACCATATAATTCTTTTAGCAACTTCTCCAGAGAATAACTAGCACACACCACCAAGTCATCTTGGACCATTTGCACAGTTTCTCTGAGAATAACATAAACACCTTGTTGTCCACGCTTTTGGTGCACCTTCAAGACACCTTCACTTTATTGGAATACTTAAGCGTTTGCATTGTTATGCCTATAGGTTCCTTGATTAACATCAGATGGATGCTCATTCTCACCCCTCCTCAAGCTTGACTCAGAGAATAAGAGTATTGAGTCAAGTTTGGAAAGATGAGCATCAAAGATCACCAATGATATTATACCACCTTTCTTTAAGAATCTCTTCTTGTTTGCGTTAGCCATGCTCTCCAACTTCAGGAATATACATTCTTTGATGTAGGCTCTGATAGGAGGAGGCTGCTTCTTGTTGGCTTTTGTTTGCCAAGCCAATTTACCTTATGAGTTCACGGCTTGACTGCCTTCTATGCAGCATATGTGGTCTCCCATTTCTTCACTCAGGAATATACCCTTGCAGGATAGACTCTGATGTGTAAGGTAATGTAGAGTGCCATTCTCGCCAATGTGTTCACTCCTTTAGTCCTTCATGATTTGGTGTTGCTTTGTATGAATCTCTGCTTGCTATCTTTTCTTTGAGGCTCTCATGCTCTCCTTTACCCTTAAACAAGTCATAAAGAAGAATTTTAAGTATGCCATGAGGAATATCAAAGTTATAAATGTGCAATTTAAGAATTCTCATAAGACAATAGCAAAAGATAAATTGAACTAAAGTAATGAATTTCAACACCTTAGATGAGGTAGAAATTTTAAGTGTATAGAATATATAGAATGAGTAATTAGAGATTAGAGTAATTTAACCAGAGATTGTGAGATTATATAGAATAAGCAGAATTAAGTAGAATGGAGATTAGAGAGTAAAAACTCTTAAGGACTTTTGGATTCATCATGCTTCCTTATACTTTTGAGAATAAAGGAAAACGTGGTTTACTTCCCTTAAGTTGTATTGAAGAGGACTTTTAGATTCATCTATGGTCCTAAATGTCAAGCATAGTTCACCAAGGTTCACTTCCCTCTTTTAAACAATTCTAAATAAGAATTTTAATCAAATTGAGATAGATATGAGTTTAGAGATAGCCTTTTGACAAAAGCTTTGATACTGAGCCTTTATGATTCTGTCTTAGAGGATGGTTTGAGTAATTGAATGTTTCTGGAATTGGAGGCTCTTTTTCATGGATTGCTATCCTTCATTGGCTTTGAGGCCCCTTCTCACGAATTACTTTTCAACATCAAAAGTGATTAACATCTTTTCCTGCATAAGAAGACACATAAATAAAGACATCCACACACAAGATTCTCATAATTTCAAGGCTTAAACTCATAAGAGCAATAGAAACAGGATGTAGTATAAATAAGTTAGTATTCTCTCTTCCTTAAATTAAGAATTTGGATTTGGATACAACATAGTTTCTGATGCAATGCATACAACCATGGTTCTCTTCCAAAATTCCTCACAAGGGCGCAATAGGATGCATCATGACTTGAAATCCTTAATTAGCTTAGTAAGATTTATGATGTGGAAGATCCATTCTAGTGGCAACCACAAAGCATCCTTTCCATCTAAGTGAGGAAATTAGACATGGTTCTCTATTGTATCACCAACATGAGCTCCAACTACACTTCAATGGGCTTTGTTGTTCCACATTTCACATGAAAGGAAACTTGGTTCAAGGTTTTAGATACAAAACAAACAAGCACAAACCGAAATACTTTAACAACAAGCTACAACAAGCTAAAGTGTCTCTCATTACACAAGAAAGGAGACAAGTCCAAGGTTGCGGTTTAGTTGAATGCTTTAAGGTTTACTATCCATGGCAATTCAAAGTGGACTAGGGCTTGAAGTGGCTTACTTTCTCAAAAGAAAGGCACTAATACCCAATAGTTCAAGTTATTGTCCAATGGATAATAGAAAACATTTGAAAAATTCAAAACATAGCTGTCTTTGATTTGAAATCCAATAAATGACTTAGAGAACTGGATGGGGCTTAAGAGGAAGGGCAAAGAATGGTACTTAACCTAATCTTGGTCATAAGTGTTCTTGCTCTCAAATGATTACACTTAATTAACCAATGGATTAGCAATTTTAGGAACCCATCCATTTCTTCCCTCTTTGTGATTCTAAGCTACCGCCACCATTTTTTCTCTTCAATGTCATCTATCTAGCCACGGTTTATGATTTCCAAAGAAAACCACACATGGACAACTGGTCACTAGCTTTACCCATTGGTTAAAGGGTTTTATCAACAGAATAACTTTGAGAAGAAGTTTTCGGATAATTACAAACACTAGGATCATCAGAACAACATAAAAGAGGTGTTTTTTTCGTGGCTAAATAGCTGTGAAACCAGTGAAGCAAAACAGTTTACCCACTGGTCCAAGCAATGCTTCCTAAATGTTGAATCAATTTTGAATTCTTTCTCTTCTTCAAGCTTTGTCTTTGAACCATAAAAGAGTTTTAAGACAAAGTCTTATACACCATTGTAGATGAGGTGAAGAGTATAATTGCATGAAACAATTTGAAATTCAAATTTTGGACCATTGGATAAAGCTATTACCCAATGGATAAAACAGTTTTACAAAGATTTTGAGAAAACAGTTTGTTGGAAATGAAACAGGAGAGGTTTAATTGAAGTTTGGAGTGGTCAATTCATAAGAAATAAACTATCATAACCTCTCACAACTTAGCACCATTTAGGTTTTGAGGATTGTTCAATCTCATAGTGAGTATATTAGGATGATTGATTTCAACTAATGTCCTTTGAGAATGATGGGAATGACAAGTTGTTTGTTGTCCATGGCGACTTCTTAAGAATTTCAAATTTCAAAGGTATGAACTGCTAGTTAATGCTATTGTCCAACGGTTAAAGAGAACTGACTGAGAGTTTAATAACACGGTTTGTGGGAGAACGAAGATGGAGGTATGAATTTGACAATGGGATGAGCAATCTGAAGAAATAACCAATACCTTCTCACAACTCAGCACCAAATGGATGTTTGAGGATTGTTACAATCTCAGAGTGAGTAAGATAGGAGAGTTTATTTGGTGAGCCGGTATGTTCTACACACCTAGAGAGGGTTTGAGAGTAAGTTTGAGTAAGGCTGTGAAGAAGTTTTTGCTATTACCCAATGGAAAATAGTATCTAAACCCAGATTATGAGTGTTCTTGAGTGAGGAGAGTAATGGCGTGAAGAAGATTATGGAGTATTTGGTGTGGGAGTTTAGGAGTATAATAGAGTAAAAGAGTTTAGGAGAAGATTATGGATCAAGAATGCTCTGATACCATGTTGATTTTGCGGAAGTAAGAAGAGAGAAATATGGAGATTAGGTAAGTTCCATGGAGAACTGGACAAGAAGGATGAAGAAGGAGACAAAGAGAATGAAGAGAGAGGAGTATATTGGTCAAAGTGTATCTAATACAAGGTGAGATAATGCCTTAATATAGGCTGGATACAAGGCAAAGAATTCAAATGAGAAAGGGACATTGGAGCCTGCCCAAGGCTTGAAAACGACAGCTCATAAAAGGTCTTGTAGCCATACGTGATTCCTTGCTGCATCATCTTTCTTCTAGAAACTCTTCCTTGCAACCAAAACTCTTCTTGTCTTTATTTAGTGGGCTTAGGCCTTATCTGAACCTGGACTACTCAAACTTAGACTTGTCCATTCTCAAACTGTAAGACGACCCAAGATGAGCCGTGATGCCCAATGCATGCCCTTGCTCAATACTTCTCTGAGAACAAAGATCCTCAGATCCATGGGTGATTAGTTGAGTGAAGGCTAGACATGGTTATCTCTTGCGTTTAGTTGTTTTTAAGCTGTGTCTAACATATTTCGCCATTGTTGTACGGATGGTTATCCAAAGGAAGCTCTACTCAACGGTCAAGACAGCTCATTTCTTCATCTAAGTGGTGAAAGAAGCTTCCTTTAGTTCATCCTCTCTTAAAGCTCAGTGGTCGGAGCGTGTCTAGAGCATTTGCCCAATCTAAAACTGTGTCCGCCATTGTTGTACGGTCCACCTCTTCAAAGGCTGTGTCTTTCACGTTTAAACCCATCTCTTTCTTCAGCCCTGTGGTATAAGGATCTACCTTAAGTTCATCAGTGGCCTTAGAAGCTAGAAAAGAAGTGTCTTTAGCTGGAACACAAGCGTGTCCGTACTAGTCTTCCTCGACAAGGGTTTCTCAGGGTCTGTACACTTTGTGCTCAAACCATAAAGGTAGCCCTTTTCTTCTCAAGACTGAGTCTTCTAGTCTTACCAGGGGTTGCTCTAGGCATCTAGTGTGGTAGCTAAGTATTTTGGACTTGAAAATCATCAATCTTACTGGGTTTGGAGTGTTCCCGGCTCAATCTACTCAAAGGGGTGTTAAGGGAAGAAGTTCTTGTTCAGCTTGGTTTTCAGGGTTGTCTGGTTGCTGAGGACGTTCACAAAGGTTCTTCACGGATTGAGAATACAAGGCCTATGGTTATTCCTGTTACCTTAAAGGGGCTTAACTACTTACTATGGCCCAGAATGGTGAAAACAACTCTCGGTGGTCGAGAACTTGAAATGCATCTTCTTCTAGATGAAGCTCCACCTAAGGCGTTCCAATAGGAGGATGGACAGGAGATTATGATTGTTGATGAGGAGAAATGGATTCAAGAGGATCAGTTTGTCCTGTCTATTATTCAAAGTTCACTGGATGGACCTATCTTGGAAGCTTATTCTTATCATGAAACTGCTAGGGAGCTATGGGAAACACTCAAGAAAGTTTATGGCAATACTACCAATCTAAGTAGGGTATTTGAAGTGAAGAGGGCAATCAACAACCTCCACCAAGAAGACTTGGAATGGCACATTTTGGCAAATTTCGCTCCTTGTGGACTGAGCTTTAAATGCTAAGACCAAACTCTACTGATCCAGAGGTTTTTCTTGCACGGTGTGAACAGAACAAGGTCTTTGGTCTCCTTCTCACCCTGAATCCAATGTACAATGACCTGATTAAGCACCTCCTTAGATCAGACAAGTTTCCATCTCTTGAAGAAGTGTGCGCTTACATCTGGAAGGAACAAAGTTCTCATGGTCTTTTAGTGGAAGTGGCGAGCTTTGTTAGAATTAGCGGAAATAAATAAGAGAATAAGAGAGTTTAGTTGGAGATTAAGAGAGATTAACTAAGATTAGGAAGCTAAACATTGCAAGTAGAAAGAATGTGAAGGATAATTTGTATTTCCTTAGGCTTAAATGGTTACAAGAAAAGAGTATTTATAGAGACACAAGTGAATAGAAGAGGGGGAAAATAGTTTGAATTTGAATGGTGTGGAGAGCAAGGTTGATAGTGACTTGTCATCAACTGCCTTCTCCTCCTTATCCACACGTGAATCAACTCTTCCTTGGCCACCAACAACTTTCTTGCCCTTCTAGAAGGTTTCTTGTGGACTTGAGACTTTGTGAAGGTATTTGCACACAGGCTGGCTCATGGACTCAATTCCTCATGTTATTTATACAGGCCTGTGCACACTTGGGCTGTCTAGTGTTCTTCTGGTCCTGGGCCTCTTTATTCTTTGAATGGACTAATGCACCTTATGGGGCGTATTCTTCTGGCTGTGATGGGCTTCTCATTATTCTTTCTTTGATTGCATACGGCCTGGGCTGCCTCCTATTTGGTTGGCCTTCTCTTGCAATCTCATCTCTTCCCTCTTTATTTCTTCATTCCAATACTCCCCTTCAAGCTTAGCATTAGGAGTTTAGTAATGTGCTAATGCTGATCATCAACATGGCCTGACCTTGTCTTGGCCTTGACTTCCTTCTTTTTAATACTCCCCCTCAAGGTTGACCATAGGTGATCCAGGGATCAAGCTTGGAACTTTGAAGAACTCCCTCATTAAAAACCTTAGCATAGAAAACCCAGTGGGATAAAACCAAGCTAAGGGAAAAAAAGTGGAGCCTTCTCAGCCTAGGGATTGTCCAGTGAGTCTATGAGTCGTAGGACCATCTTGGTGGACTTCATAGACTCTGGATCATGGCCTTTATGAATCAGCAAGTGAGAACTTCTTCCTTGCTTCACATGTTTGAGTAGCTTAAAGCTTCTTCATAGACCAGTACTTATCTCCCCCTTTCTTCTGAACTCTTGTCCTTTAGAAGGTTAATAAATCCGGCTTTAGCACATAAGCTCCACGCTGTACCTGCTTCAGCACACACAAATGCATGCATCAATTCACAAGGGATAGACCTATTCAAAAATATATATAGGATGGTTTAAGATCTTCCCTTGTATCTGTTTGGAATGTTGATGAAGAGTGTCAGCCAAGTATGTCTGCTACTTTTTGGATTAATTTGTTGATACCACACTTGTATGCAACCTTAGCTCAAATCCATCATTTGAACTTGATTAGTCACAGCAACTCCTTAGGTATATTGAATATCTTCTTTGTGCAAACATTCAGGCTTTGAGCTGATTCATCACCTTCCACCTGCTTGTCCCTCCACTTGTGGGTTTTGACAGCTTGATGGCCCTTGGTTTTAGTCTCAAGATTGTGAGGCACCTTTGTAGTTTCTTTCTTCAACAGCTTCTTTGATTGATTCCAATAGTCTTCATCTTCATGATGAAGGTGAGGACCATATAATTCTTTTAGCAACTTCTCCAGAGAATAACCAGCACACACCACCAAGTCATCTTGGACCATTTGCACAGTTTCTCTGAGAATAACATAAACACCTTGTTGTCCACGCTTTTGGTGCACCTTCAAGACACCTTCACTTTATTGGAATACTTAAGCGTTTGCATTGTTATGCCTATAGGTTCCTTGATTAACATCAGATGGATGCTCATTCTCACCCCTCCTCAAGCTTGACTCAGAGAATAAGAGTATTGAGTCAAGTTTGGAAAGATGAGCATCAAAGATCACCAATGATATTATACCACCTTTCTTTAAGAATCTCTTCTTGTTTGCGTTAGCCATGCTCTCCAACTTCAGGAATATACATTCTTTGATGTAGGCTCTGATAGGAGGAGGCTGCTTCTTGTTGGCTTTTGTTTGCCAAGCCAATTTACCTTATGAGTTCACGGCTTGACTGCCTTCTATGCAGCATATGTGGTCTCCCATTTCTTCACTCAGGAATATACCCTTGCAGGATAGGCTCTGATGTGTAAGGTAATGTAGAGTGCCATTCTCGCCAATGTGTTCACTCCTTTAGTCCTTCATGATTTGGTGTTGCTTTGTATGAATCTCTGCTTGCTATCTTTTCTTTGAGGCTCTCATGCTCTCCTTTACCCTTAAACAAGTCATAAAGAAGAATTTTAAGTATGCCATGAGGAATATCAAAGTTATAAATATGCAATTTAAGAATTCTCATAAGACAATAGCAAAAGATAAATTGAACTAAAGTAATGAATTTCAACACCTTAGATGAGGTAGAAATTTTAAGTTTATAGAATATATAGAATAAGTAATTAGAGATTAGAGTAATTTAACCAGAGATTGTGAGATTATATAGAATAAGCAGAATTAAGTAGAATGGAGATTAGAGAGTAAAAACTTTTAAGGACTTTTGGATTCATCATGCTTCCTTATACTTTTGAGAATAAAGGAAAACGTGGTTCACTTCCCTTAAGTTGTATTGAAGAGGACTTTTAGATTCATCTATGGTCCTAAATGTCAAGCATAGTTCACCAAGGTTCACTTCCCTCTTTTAAACAATTCTAAATAAGAATTTTAATCAAATTGAGATAGATATGAGTTTAGAGATAGCCTTTTGACAAAAGCTTTGATACTGAGCCTTTATGATTCTGTCTTAGAGGATGGTTTGAGTAATTGAATGTTTATGGAATTGGAGGCTCTTTTTCATGGATTGCTCTCCTTCATTGGCTTTGAGGCCCCTTCTCACGAATTACTTTTCAACATCAAAAGTGATTAACATCTTTTCCTACATAAGAAGACACATAAATAAAGACATCCACACACAAGATTCTCATAATTTCAAGGCTTAAACTC
The DNA here is from genome assembly GCA_039880935.1 of Streptanthus diversifolius. Lineage (NCBI taxonomy): Eukaryota > Viridiplantae > Streptophyta > Magnoliopsida > Brassicales > Brassicaceae > Streptanthus > Streptanthus diversifolius. The sequence goes on from JAXGFM010000005.1 coordinate 5,469,848, forward strand.
ATAAGAGCAATAGAAACAGGATGTAGTATAAATAAGTTAGTATTATCTCTTCCTTAAATTAAGAATTTGGATTTGGATACAACATAGTTTCTGATGCAATGCATACAACCATGGTTCTCTTCCAAAATTCCTCACAAGGGCGCAATAGGATGCATCATGACTTGAAGTCCTTAATTAGCTTAGTAAGATTTCTGATGTGGAAGATCCATTCTAGTGGCAACCACAAAGCATCCTTTCCATCTAAGTGAGGAAATTAGACATGGTTCTCTATTGTATCACCAACATGAGCTCCAACTACACTTCAATGGGCTTTGTTGTTCCACATTTCACATGAAAGGAAACTTGGTTCAAGGTTTTAGATACAAAACAAACAAGCACAAACCGAAATACTTTAACAACAAGCTACAACAAGCTAAAGTGTCTCTCATTACACAAGAAAGGAGACAAGTCCAAGGTTGCGGTTTAGTTGAATGCTTTAAGGTTTACTATCCATGGCAATTCAAAGTGGACTAGGGCTTGAAGTGGCTTACTTTCTCAAAAGAAAGGCACTAATACCCAATAGTTCAAGTTATTGTCCAATGGATAATAGAAAACATTTGAAAAATTCAAAACATAGCTGTCTTTGATTTGAAATCCAATAAATGACTTAGAGAACTGGATGGGGCTTAAGAGGAAGGGCAAAGAATGGTACTTAACCTAATCCTGGTCATAAGTGTTCTTGCTCTTAAATGATTACACTTAATTAACCAATGGATTAGCAATTTTAGGAACCCATCCATTTCTTCCCTCTTTGTGATTCTAAGCTACCGCCACCATTCTTTCTCTTCAATGTCATCTATCTAGCCACGGTTTATGATTTCCAAAGAAAAACACACATGGACAACTGGTCACTAGCTTTACCCATTGGTTAAAGGGTTTTATTATCAGAATAACTTATGAGAAGAAGTTTTCGGATAATTACAAACACTAGGATCATCAGAACAACATAAAAGAGGTGTTTTTTTCGTGGCTAAATAGCTGTGAAACCAGTGAAGCAAAACAGTTTACCCACTGGTCCAAGCAATGCTTCCTAAATGTTGAATCAATTTTGAATTCTTTCTCTTCTTCAAGCTTTGTCTTTGAACCATAAAAGAGTTTTAAGACAAAGTCTTATACACCATTGTAGATGAGGAGAAGAGTATAATTGCATGAAACAATTTGAAATTCAAATTTTGGACCACTGGATAAAGCTATTACCCAATGGATAAAACAGTTTTACAAAGATTTTGAGAAAACGGTTTGTTGGAAATGAAACAGGAGAGGTTTAATTGAAGTTTGGAGTGGTCAATCCACAAGAAATAAACTATCATAACCTCTCACAACTTAGCACCATTTAGGTTTTGAGGATTGTTCAATCTCATAGTGAGTAGATTAGGATGATTGATTTCAAGGGAAGATATGAATTTGCTTGATTCAAGACCATGCTCTGATACCATGTTAGAATTAGCGGAAATAAATTAGAGAATAAGAGAGTTTAGTTGGAGATTAAGAGAGATTAACTAAGATTAGGAAGCTAAACATTGCAAGTAGAAACAATCTGAAGGATAATTTGTATTTCCTTAGGCTTAAATGGTTACAAGAAAAGGGTATTTATAGAGACACAAGTGAAAAGAAGAGGGGGAAAATTGTTTGAATTTGAATGGTGTGGAGAGCAAGGTTGATAGTGACTTGTCATCAACTGCCTTCTCCTCCTTATCCACAACTCTTCCTTGGCCACCAACAACTTTCTTGCTCTTCTAGAAGGTTTCTTGTGGACTTGGGACTTTGTGGAGGTATTTGCACACAGGCTGTCTCATGGACTCAATTCCTCATGTTATTTATACAGGCCTGTGCACACTTGGGCTGTCTAGTGTTCTTCTGGTCCTGGGCCTCCTTATTCTTTGAATAGACTAATGCACCTTATGGGCCGTATTCTTCTGGCTGTGATGGGCTTCTCATTATTCTTTCTTTGATTGCATACGGCCTGGGCTGCCTCCTATTTGGTTGGCCTTCTCTTGCAAGCTCATCTCTTCCCTCTTTATTTCTTCAGTCCAATAAGCTTGTGACAGCAAACAAGGGCGTTTACTTCAAGCAAGATGATAGGAGGGGATTGTTCTGTGATCATTGCAAAAGGAAGGGCCACACTAAGGAGAAATGCTGGATTCTTCACCCACACTTAAAGCCACCAAAGTTCAAAGATGTCCGAGCAAACATCACCAAGATTAAGGCCGAACAGGGAGCTTCATCTTCATGCAGTCCAGAGGGAGATGGCCTGGCTGTTATCAATGTTCAAGCTGCTCAAATGGCTGCTCAAGATCAAGTGGTGAAGCGGTCAGAACTTGTTGCCCTGATCAAAGCCTTGAAAGAAAGCTATGGTAATGATATGGGTATATCTTTTCATGCTTCTGCTTACACCTCAAAACTAAAAGAAAAACCTTTAGTAATTGACTCAGGAGCCTCCCATCATATGATTAGCAATGTTGAGTTGATTAAGAATTTAGAACCGGCTCAGGGACATGTTATTATTGCAAATGGGGAAAGGATTCCAATTAAAAGAATAGGAAGCCTAAAACTATTTGATAGAGAAACTAAACTTTCTTTATGCCTGATTTTACTTCCAACTTGGTTTCTATTCATAAAGCCACAAATGACTTGGATTGCAATGTTATCTTTAATCCTAATGATGTGCATTTTCAGGATATTAAGACAAGAAAGTTTCTTGGCAAGGGAATAACTAAGGATGGTCTTTATCTGGTGGAAGATGATCAACCTTTAGCTTCTATTTTATGCTCTTTAAACTCTGTTTCTGCTTATGCTAATAATGCATTGTGGCATGCTAGAATAGGACACCCTCACTCACGGGCCTTGAGTCTAATGTTGCCTAATGTTGTTTTTAAAAATGATGAGTTGCTTCATTCCCTGATAAGCATAAAGCCTTTATTAGTAGCCTGGATCAGGGACATATCCCAACATCGTATGAAGAAGCCAAGGAACTCAAAGTATGGAGGGATGCAATAGAAGATGAGAAAGGAGCCATGGAAAAGAATCATACATGGGATGAGGCTGTCTTACCCAATGGAAAAAAGGCGGTAAGCTCAAAATGGGTGTTTACGATCAAGTATAAGAGCAATGGAGATATAGAGAGATATAAGTATTGAGCAAGGGAATGCATTGGACATCACGGCTCATCTTGGGTCATCTTACAGTTTGAGAATGGACAAGTCAAAGTTTGAGTAGCCCACGGCAAGTTTGAGCAGTCCAGGTTCAAATAAGGCCTAAGCCCACTAAATAAAGACAAGAAGAGTTTTGGTTGCAAGGAAGAGTTTCTAGAAGAAAGATGAGGCAGCAAAGAATCACGTGTGGCTACACAAGACCGTTTATGAGCGGTCGCTTTCAGGCCTTGGGAAGGCTCAAATGTCTCTTTCTCATTTGAATTCTTTGCCTTGTGTCCAGCCTATATTAAAGCATTATCTCACCTTGTATTTAAAAAAACACTTTTAAGTAATATACTCCTCTCTCTTTATTCTCTTTATCTCCTTCTTTATTATTCTGGTCGAGTTCCCCATGGAACTTGCCTAATCTCCATTCTTCTCTCTTCTCACTTCCGCAAAATCAACATGGTATCAGAGCATTCTTGATCCATAATCTTCTCCTAAACTCTTTCACTCTATTTACACTCCTAAACTCCCACACCAAATAGTCCATAATCTTCTTCACGACATTACTCTCCTCACTTAAGAACACTCATAATCTGGGTTTAGAAACTATTGTCCATTGGGTAATAGCCAAAACTTCTTCACAGCCTTACTCAAACTTACGCTCAAACCCTCTCTAGGTGTGTATAACATACCGGCTCACCAAATTAACTCTTTTATCTTACTCACTCTAAGATTGTAACAATCCTCAAACATCCATTTGGTGCTGAGTTGTGAGAAAGTAGGATTGGTTATTTCCTGAGATTGATCATCCCATTTTCAAATTCATACCTCCATCTTCATTCTCCCACAAACCGTGTTCTTAAACTCTCAGAGTCAGTTCTCTTTAACCGTTGTACAAAAGCATTAACCAACGGTCCATACCTTTGAAATTTGAAATTCTTGAGAAGTCGTAATACAAGCCTGGATCAGGATCGTGTTGTGTCTGATCAGAAGAGAATCTTGATTCCGGACAAACACAAGATGGAGAGGCGAATTGGACCACACAAGGGATGAAAACCTTGTGATACACCAGAAATCTCCGAGCCAAATGAAAGATCGAAGCTAGGAGAAAAAAATCTTAATTTAGGCTACACTAAGAATGTTACTCGACGGCTACAAGCTATTAGGGACTTAGGGTTTTGTTCTGAAAGTTCTTATTCTCATTAATGACTTAAAAGAGTTTATATAGTGCTTACAATTAGGTCTGGACGTTTTTCCTTATGACATAAAAAGGAAATTGTCACCAAAAGCATAAAATATGAAATAAATGTCCAAAAATTAGTCCTAAACATGTTGGACCAACTATGGACTTAATTAAAAGGAAATAAAATCAAAAGAATTAAATAAAAGGTCCATCCAAAGTAGATGACCAATAATTAGATTAGAAGAAGAAGTCTTCTATTCTAAACACACTAAGGGTGTTGCCTCGTTAAAACCTCTTTCGAAAAACCTAGTGGGACAAAACCGAAAGTAGGAAAAAGAGTACAATTCCTTAGCATGATTTTAGGTGTCTTTACTCTTGGTGATCGTAAAGACACCGGAGGAAGAAGTCTGAAGTCCTCGAAGCTCCAATGTCCTCATCATTCCCTCCCTCTTCAGAAGGTTTTGTCCTCAAAACTGGATCATTTCCTGCATCAAAAAATTCTAAGTTAGAAACATTGAATGTAGACGATACATTAAAACTTACTTGGCAGCTCCAACTGATATGCATTTTCGTTGATCTTTTTCAGGATTATGAATGGTCCATCTCCTCCCGGGGCAAGCTTGTTTTTTCTTTTATGGGGAACAGCTCTGTCTGCATATGTAACCAGATCCAATGTCCTTCCTTGAAGCTCACCGATTTGCGGCCCTTATTGGCTTGTCGAGCATAAGGTTCTGTCCTCTTTTCGATATTCTCCTTAGCCTTTTGATGAAGCTCATTTACGAATTCAGCTTTGGTTTCTCCTTCTAAGTTCACAATCTCAGCTGGAGGCAACAAAATAAGATCCAGTGGTGACTGCGGATTAAGTCCGTAGAATATCTCAAATGAAGACATCTTAGTGGTTGAATGAGTAGCTCGGTTGTAGGCGAACTCCACAAACAAAATACACTCTAACCAGCTTTTTAGGTTTCGGCCAATAGTAGCTATAAGTAAAGTCGATAACATCCTATTAACCACCTCTATTTGCCCATCTGTCTGCGGATGACAAGTATTCAAGAAAACTAGTTTGGTTCCTAGTTTCGTCCATAAGGATCTCCATAAGTGACTCAGAAACTTCATGTCTCGATCTGACACTATGGTTCTCGAAATATCATGAAGCCGTACCACTTCCTTAAAGAATAAGTTGGCACTTTGGCTTACGTCATTTGTCTTGGCGCAAGGTATGAAATGCACCATCTTTGAGAACCTGTTTACATGAGGATGGATTCTTGACTTGGCTCGTTTGCAGACCAAATAACGAGCACAATGAGCCTTAACATCTCGCCTCTGATGCGACCAATAAAAGTGTTCCTTAAGCGTGCTCAACGTCTTATCCACTCCAAAGTGACCCATTAGTCCTCCTCCATGCGCTTTCCTCATCACTAAATTCTGGATTTGACGTCTTATTTCTTTGGCTTCTTCCGGGTTAATTCGATATGCGGCTCGGTTAGGTCGTTGTGCACCCAGAATAAAGTCAATGTTGTCATCTATCTCCCTCACTGGCGGCAGTCCAGGTGGTAACTCCTTGGAGAAAACATCCGCAAATGTGATTGCCCTTTGGATATCGCAGGAGTTAATCAGAAAGTTCTCCTTGCGTTTAATTCCATCCGTAGTCATTTTCGCTTGTACTTCCTTTACTTGTTGAGGCGTCAATGGAGCTAAGTTGTACATGCGCTTGTCATGCTCAAAAGAATACAAGTTAGTCCGTCCATTATGTGTGGTTTCCTTGTCAAACTGCCATGGACGTCCCAATAAGAGATGATGATGTGATCATGGAAAGCACCCAGACATGTGTTCAGTTTTCAAGGCGTATCTTTTTAACCACGACGATTTAATTCATGAAATTACTTGGAGAATGTGTTCAGCTCAATTATCTAACTCCTCGAAGAAGAATCAACTCAAACCGAGTTTGGATGAAGGAGTTATGAATTTTACAAATCCAGTGATTTTCACATTACGCGATTCTGGCATGTGCGCATTCAAAGAAGAATTTCGGCCAGATCAGGATGAATTAAGCTATAAACCAAGTTCTTCTATAATCCTGATCCATTATAGAAGCCCATAAAATTGGAACCAAGGACAAGCCCATCTGCCTATGACATCAAAGAAGATACAAAAAGTTAGTTGGACATTTAACGCATTTAATGTTAGTCTTTTGCATGTTGCTGCATGTTTTTGGGTTCTGTCCAAGCATGCAGCCTTGTTTCTTCTTAATTAGGCTTTTGCAAGCTTTTGCATGTTATTGGAAGTTGTTCCAAGCATGCAAGATTAGTCTCCTTTCACCACTATAAATACTTGACTAGCTCATTTGTAATCTTCATCGAATATTTTTAATGAGAGTTTTTACTTCTAAATTTTCGATCACCTGTTAGTGTGTCATATCATTGGGTTCTTTAGTGTGACATATCTAAAGAATCCAGGAGATCCGTCTTGGTGCGTCATATCCAAGGGATCACCCTCTTTGTCGTCTAGGTGTGTCATATCCTAGGGCATTGAGGTTGGTATATCAAGGGTCTTCCGCATCCCTTGTGCGATCTTTCGATCCATGGTACCAAGAGCTTTCCACATCTCTTGTGTGCTACAAATTCATTTCCACCGCCTTGTTTCTTGAGTTTAACCACTCTTTAGAAGTCAAGGATTATCCCTAGCAACTTAGAATGTCGACTCCTTGGGAGGATCACATCATTTGGTATCAGAGCAACATTCTAAGTTTGGTTTTATCATTCTATCTTTCTTTCATCTTCTCTTCTTTTTCACTTTCTTTCAGTTCATCTTCTACCTTTCATCCTCTTTTCTTCTATTTTATTTCTTTGTTATTTTCATTTTAAAACAGAAAAAAAATCAAGTGTCTTGCTTTTCTATGAGAAACAAGATTTGAAGGCAAATCTTTTTAAAAGAAGGAGGGGATGATGTGATCATGGAAAGCACCCAGACATATATTCAGTTTTCAAGGCGTATCTTTTCAACCACGACGATTTAATTCATGAATTTACTTGGAGAATGTGATCAGCTCAATTATCTAACTCCTCGAAGAAGAATCAACTCAAACCGAGTTCGGATGAAGGAGTTATGAATTTTACAAATCCAGTGATTTTTACATTACGCGATTCTGACATATGCACATTCAAAGAAGAATTTCGGCCAGATCAGGATGAATTAAGCTATAAACCAAGTTGTTCTATAATCCTGATCCATTATAGAAGCCCAGAAAAGTGGAACCAAGGCCCAATCCCATCTGCCTATGACATCAAAGAAGATACAAAAAGTTAGTTGGACATTTAACGCATTTAATGTTAGTCTTTTGCATGTTGCTGCATGTTTTTGGGTTCTGTCCAAGCATGCAGCCTTGTTTCTTCTTAATTAGGCTTTTGCATGATTTTGCATGTTATGGGAAGTTGTTCCAAGCATGCAAGATTAGTCTCCTTTCACCACTATAAATACTTGGCTAGCTCATTTGTAATCTTCATCGAATTTTTTTAATGAGAGTTTTTACTTCTAAATTTTCGATCACCTGTTAGCGTGTCATATCTAACAGAAATGCTTGGGTTCTTTAGTGTGTCATATCTAAAGAATCCAGGAGATCCGTCTTGGTGCGTCATATCCAAGGGATCACCCTCTTTGTCGTCTAGGTGTGTCATATCCTAGGGCATTGAGGTTGGTATATCAAAGGTCTTCCGCATCCCTTGTGCGACCTTTCGATCCATGGTACCAAGAGCTTTCCACATCTCTTGTATGCTACAAATTCATTTCCAATGCCTTGTTTCTTGAGTTTAACCACTCTTTAGAAGTCAAGGATTATCCCTACCAACTTAGAATGCCGACTCCTTGGAAGGATCACATCAGATGACCAGCTTGCATCGGAACCACATCACATATCACTTGATCTTGGTACTGTCCCACACTAAATGGGACATTGACTTGATCGGATATGTGGAGCTCGGCTTTATCATTGAGCTATTTCAACTTATAAGGATGAGGATGTTTAGTTCTCTCCAAGCCGAGCTTTTCTACCATATAAGAACTAGCGACATTAGTACATGAACCACCGTCGATAATAAGAGAACATACCTTACCCTGAATGGTGCAACGAGTATGGAAGATGTTTTCTCTTTGTGCAACCTCTTCAGGACTTACCATTGAGTTAAGAACTCGCCTAATCATCAGGAACTCTCCAGAGTCCGGGTACTCAACGTCCTCTTGGTCTCGATGCTGGTGTGGTTCGTCATCTTCTTCATCTTGCGATTCGTACTCTCCAAATTGAGTAAGAATCATGACTCGTTGGTTAGGACACTCTCTCGCCATGTGTCCTCTTCCGTTGCATTTAAAGCAAAGGATGTCTTGACTCCGTTGTACCGGAGCTGTTGTAGTTGGCGTCGGCTGAAAAGTACTAGGAACGGGTCTAAGGGCCTTTGTGAAATCACTCACTTTAGCCTTAAACCGGTTGTCTGCTGGCGACTGAGTACTACTCCCCTCTGTTGGTTTGAAAATCGGATTCCAGGTAGTTTTTGGTCGAGAAATAGTCGCTAACTTGCGCTTGTTCTGGTTCTCGATCTGATTAGCTAAATGAAGTAACTCTCCGAGATCATGATAAGTATGTCTCTCCACTTTCCGAGAAATTCGTTCTTGCAATCCGTCAACAAATTGCGCCATTAAGCTCTCTAGAGAATCCTCGATCTCCAAACGGTTCCACAGATGCTCGAACTCCTCGTAATATTCCTCCACACTTTTATTTTCTTGAGTCAAATGTCGAAAACGTTTTTGCATGTCTCGGTGAAAGTGTGGTGGAACATATCGTCTTCTCATAATATGCTTGAGCTCCACCCAAGCTATTATGTGTCCGTACCGATTTCTCCTTCTTTCGGTACATTCTCAGTCCCACCATGTAAGAGCATGGTCGGTGAACTGAGCCGTTGCTAAGGCGACTCTCCTCGGATCAGCATATCTATAATATTCGAAGATATGCTCCATCCGTCTTTCCCAATCCAGATAAGCTTTGGGATCCACCCTTCCGGCAAAGGTCGGTGTAGAAAGCTTAACATCGGGAGCTTGCGGAGGTGGTGGTGGCGGCGGTGGAGGTTGAAACTCCGGTGGTGGTGGTTGATATGGTGGTGGTGGCGGCGATGTATGAGCATAAAATGGCGGTGGTGGGGCTTGATGTTCTCCGTATCCGCGGGCTGCTACTTGACGAGCTGATTCTGGGATCTCGGCTCTCGTCGCCACTAGGAGCTCGCCTAGTCGGTCTATGCCCGCAGTCATAGCATGGATTTGACCACTCAGATTCGTCAACATGTGCAACATGTTATGTCGGACATTGTCGGACTTGTCGGACATTCCGTCTCTCTTGAGGAGAACCGGAATAAAAAAGAACTTAAGAACTAGTTATGCAATTTTTTTTTCTAAGGATTAATTATGCAAATAATTTTGACCTAAGGACCTAGTATGCAAATAAGTTTAACCTAAGGACGTAGTATGCAAATAAACTTAATCTAAGGACTTAATATGCAAATAAATTTAACCTAAGGATATAGGGTGCAAATAAACTTAATCTAGAGACTTAATATGCAAATAGATTTAACCTAAGTTTAATGTAAATAGTGATAAATTAATGCTAATAAAACAAAATGCTAAATTAATGCAAATAAAACTTATATTCTAAATTTATGCAAATAAAATTTATTTTTTTTTAAAAAACTATATGATAAAATTATCCTAAATTTTCTAATTGCATGAAATTTTAAAACCCAAAAAATAGCTAATCTAATCTAACCTAGAAAATATCTAATCTAATCTAAATCTAACAAACTAATAATTTAAATTCAAACTTTTTTTTTCTTCTTTTTCCCCTAAACTCACGCAAGTTTTTTTAAGAAAAAATAGGTTCTATTTTTCTCCATTGCTTGTTTTTCATCTTGAATGGCATCTCTCCATTCCTTAATCTCCATAGCCTCCTCATAGTTCTTAGGGATCTGCTCTTTATCTAAACTCACAGTGAAAGCAACATGATTAGTAGGAATAGTAATAAGAGAACATACTCCCTGATCATGATGTACTACTGCATTGTGGTTGTAGTACACCCTTGTATTCTTCCAGTTGTCAGCTGGGAACTTTTGCCTTGTACTTCTTCTGAGTGCCACAGGTTGATTTGTTTCTCCCTCTAAGGCGGCTTGTACAAGATTAGGTTGATCCCGTGGCCTTTTTGATGCTGAAACAAGAATTGTGTCTTCCTTATCAGAATCATCTTGAGCATGTGTACTTTCTTCTCCCCCCTCATGTTCAAGAGGATGTAGTTCAGTAGGACTAGATGGTGGAGAGTGCATTGATTGAATTTAGGATGAGCTGGAAGTATTATCGCCAATGGACGAGATCATGGACGGCCCCGGGAACCAAGCCAGGTCGGGATGAGCTAGAAGCAACTTCACATGGATCATATGATGGCTGAAGATTGTTTGCATAGTCAGGTTCAGGGACGGTTTCACATGATGCAACATCATGACCAGGAGTCGTCTTGCTGTTGGATGTAGCCGGTCCATGCCAACTAGTATTCGGACTTGGACCTTGTTGCTGCGGTACATGGACAGGCGCTGGAGCAGTAGGCTGAACTATGCCAAGGTTCTCCAAAATTTTCCTTAGATTCTCAGCCTGATCAGAAGTAGATGTAGAGACGTCTTTAAATTCTTCCCAAGTTCCATCTTCATAGAATCTCTTATTTTCATGAAACTTGATATCCCTAGACACCAGGACTCTTCTAGCCCTTTTTGAGTAGGAGAGTATCCTAGAAACATGGCCTTGATACTTTTTGGTTCCAGCTTATTCCTAAGTTCTCCTGGTACTAAAACAAAACAAACACACCCAAACATTCTTAAATGATCAAGATTTGGCTTAGTTTTATTTAATACCTCAAAAGGACTCAAATCATCTAGAACTTTAGTTGGAGTTCTATTGATTAAGTAACATGCAGCTAGTAATGCATCTCCCCAATATCTTTTGGGAACCATCTTGTGAAACATCATTGTTCTCACAACTTCCATCAAATGTCTGTTCTTCCTCTCAGCTACTCCATTTGTTGTGGAGTGTAAGGACAGCTTGTTTGATGTTCAATGCCATGCTTGGCTAAGTGTTGCTGAAACTTGGTGCTAGTATACTCCCCTCCATTGTCTGTCCTAAAAAAAATTATCTTGACATTATATTGGTTAGTAACATATGTCTGAAATTTAAGAAATGCATCAAACACCCTATCCTTTGAATTAAGCAATGTCACCCAAGTATACTTAGAATTTTCATCAATAAAGGTAACAAAATAGTTATGATTTTCTCTAGAAGGAAAGGGAGATGTCCAAACATCAGAATGTACTAAATCAAAGCAATTATCATAAGCATGAGTTTATTGTTCAAAAACTGTTCTACTATGCTTCCCAAGAATACAAGATTCACAAATGTTATTAAGCAATTTTATTCCAGGTACAATCAATTCAAGGGCTCTAGAATGGGGATGTCCTAATCTAGCATGCCACAATTCAGCATTTAGAGTCATATCAACATTATTAGCACATAGTGTGGTTCGCATTGTCCTGGACCAGAGCAAGTAATTTGCTCCTTGAATTATAACAGGAGCCTTCATTTGAGAATGTAACTCCATTTGATCTCTTCTAAAGCCTACACACAAAGATTATACAACCAACCCTGTGTGCACTTCAACAAGCACAAGGCGCGTAAACCAGCCGTGTAACCAATGATCAAGCAAAACTACTTCTCTAACCGTCCACAACTTGCAACAACAGCCTAAACTACTTCAAACAGATGATCCAGGGGCTTGAAGACTAAGAACATCAACTATACCAAGATTCCCGCCTTTTTCTTTTTAAAATTGAACTTTCTTCACTTGCAAGAAATCGATTATTGAGGATTAAAAATCAATGGATTGCAATCAAATCTTCAGAACTTCTTCAAAAGATCCTAAACTAAGATTGGATCGATCAAGATTCAAAGATGATCAAGAAAATCCAAAGTTATGCGAAACTGGACCGATTTCAGAAAATCGATGAAGATGATTACAAAACTTGAAGTTGAGCTGAGCGGACCTCCCGATTCATCATATTGACTCAATTTAATTGAGGTTTGGCTTGGAATCACAAGATTTGACGAATAAATGAAGAAGAAATGATGTTTGAAACCCAGGAACTCGCGGCGGCAAAATCGCGTAACCACCGGCGGGAGAAACTTGATAACTTTTGATCCCGACCACCAAATTCGACGAAATCACCGTGGATCTTCACAGAATTCGCCGGAGAATCACCCTAGATGAAGAAACCAGCCAGAAAATTTGAAATCTAGCGGTGAGAACCAAAGATCTTTCGATGAACCGCGACGGGTGTTGGTTCGAGATTTTAAATGTTGATCGCGAGTTTGTTTTCGAAATTCTTGTGCCAGATTGATCTAACCTGGCTCTGATACAATGAAAGATTTGATGATTGAGAGAATTTGAGATTTAGAGATTGAGAGAGAAAGAGATTAGAGAGAAAAGAGAGAATGATCTTATTAAGATTTTTAGAAAAATGAATTTCTTATCTACAAAGTAAGTGAGAGACAACAATTTATACTATTCTAAATTAGGCTTGTTTGGATACCAAGATAGCCTTATACTTAATTGGCTATAGAGATAACATATCATTAAATCCAAACAAAGCCTAAGTCACTTTCTTTTATACACCTGGCGACTACAAGTGACTAAGGTACTCTTGCTTGATTTTGTCTTGTTTGCCTTCATCATCCCTCTTCATTCCAACAGTGGGGATCACATTTTCACCAAGGCTGCTAGCTCTAAAGTTTGCACTCATATCTATAGCAAACTTGGGCTGGTATATCTCCCACAACCATAAGACGTGCTTCCCTAACCTATAGACAACACACTCTTTTTCCCTTATCATAGTTTTTATCCCAAGTGGTTTTTCTATCATAAGGTTTTTAATGAGGTGTTGCTCTAGGGGTTTCCAAGCTTAGCCTCTCTAATGCTAAGCTTGATGGGGAGTATTGAGAAAGGGAATGCATTGGGCATCACGGCTCATCTTCGGTCATCTTACAGTTTGAGATTGGACAAGTCCAAGTTTGAGTAGCCCACACCAAGTTTAAGCAGTCCAGGTTCAAATAAAGCCTAAGCCCACTAAATAAAGACAAGAAGAGTTTTGGTTGCGAGGAAGAGTTTCTAGAAGAAAGATGAGGCAGCAAGGAATCACGTGTGGCTACACAAGACCGTTTATGAGTGGTCGCTTTCAGGCCTTGGGAAGGCTCCAATGTCTCCTTCTCATTTGAATTATTTGCCTTGTGTCCAGCCTATATTAAGGCATTATCTCACCTTGTATTATCTCACTCTAAAGAGGGGCTATTCTTATCTCAAAGGAAGTATACACTTGATCTTTTGTCTGAAACAGGGAAGTTAGACGCAAAGCTGGTGACCACACCTCTGGAGGATAGCTACAAAGCTATTAGTGAGGGGGAGATTGAAGATCAACCATTCAACAATCCAAAGCTCTACAGAAGACAAGTAGGTAAGTTAATTTATTTAACTCTTACTAGACCTGATTTGTGTTTCTCTGTGAATCAGGTTAGCCAGCATATGCAAGCACCCAAGGTTCATCACTGGAACATGCTGGAGAGAGTTCTTAGATACTTGAGAGGAACTTCAGAGCAAGGAATTTGGATGGGAGCTAACAAAAGTTCAGAGATAGTGGGGTATTGTGATGCGGACTGGGCTGGAGATAGAGAAGACAGGAGATCCACTACAGCCTAGTGCACCTTTGTTCGAGGTAACTTAGTTACATGGAAGACAAAGAAACAAAAGATAGTTTCCTGCTCCAGCGCTGAGGCCGAATACCGTGCTATGAAGAAACTCACCAATGAGCTAACATGGATCAAGGCCATTCTGAAGGATTTGAGAATAGAGATAGCCAAACCAATGACCATGCACTGTGACAACCAGGCGGCCATTCACATAGCCTCTAATTCTGTATTCCATGATTGAACTAAGCACATAGAGGTTGATTGTCACAAGGTGAGGCAAGCTGTGAAGCAAGGGATAGTCTTACCATGCTATACTAGGAGTGTGGATCAGCTTGCTGACGTCTTTACCAATGCAACAACATCCAAGGTATACGAGTCCATTCTACCTAGACTTGGACTCGTTGATATTGCTACTCCATGACTTCTCTAACCATAAACAGTCATACTGTTTTTCCCTTATGTGTGATTTTGTCCCATTGGGTTTTACACCATAAGGTTTTTAATGAGGTGGTTGTTTATGGTTTCCAAGCTAAAGTTCTTCATCAGAATTTAGCTTGAGGGAGAGTATTGGACGGTCTTATTATATTGGTCAGTGGTTGCTCAGCCTAAGTATAGGCACCTTGGTTACATGATAAGGAAGGGAGAGCCACATATGACAAGGAGAGATGATATTGCTACTCCATGACTTCTCTAACCATAAACAGTCATACTGTTTTTCCCTTATGTGTGATTTTGTCCCATTGGGTTTTACACCATAAGGTTTTTAATGAGGTGGTTGTTTATGGTTTCCAAGCTAAAGTTCTTCATCAGAATTTAGCTTGAGGGAGAGTATTGGACGGTCTTATTATATTGGTCAGTGGTTGCTCAGCCTAAGTATAGGCACCTTGGTTACATGATAAGGAAGGGAGAGCCACATATGACAAGGAGAGATGATAAGGAAGTGTATGTATTGATAAGCTATCCTACAACGGTCGTATATGTAATCCTACTTTTCCCTAGTCTAGATGACCTAGGTATCTTTCTATTTAAGGCTATGCAGCCTCATTGTAATGAGATACACAATAATGAAGTAATCGATTCTATCTTCTTATGGCTAATACTCTTATGCACACTTACTCTCTCATTGTTCATTCTTAAAGTTTCATTCACAATCCTATAAAACTATCACTGGCTTCCAATTTAACTCCTGTAACAAGTACATAACACACACACCCAAAGACTCGTAAATTTGAGATTGATGGTTTACTTTTGTTAAGTACCTCAAATGGAGTTAAGTTCTCCCAGACTTTAGTAGGTAGGCGATTGATGAGATAGCAAGCTTTGACAAGGGCATCTCCCCAAAATTTCTTTGGAACATTGCTTTGGAACATGATGGACCGCGCCACCTCCATGAGGTGCCGGTTCTTCCTTTCAGCCACTCCATTCTGTTGTGGTGTGTATGGACAACTAGCTTGGTGGATGATTCCATGTTTGTCCAAGTATTGTTTGAATGCTAGACTTGTGTATTCTCCTCCATTATCTGATCTAAAGATTTTGATCTTGGCATTGTAATGGTTAGTCACATATGCTTGAAACTTAGTAAATGCTTCTAGCACCCTATCTTTTGTTGGTAAGAGTGTAATCCATGTATGTTTTGATTTTTGATCTATAAATGTGACAAAGTGTTAGAATGAGAGATTATGATTCACCATTGAGAAGAGAGATTTTAGAGAGAGAAAGGATTTATTTTTATTATTATGAAGAGAATGATTCTACTTACTTACAAATGAAGAGTACATGTGTTTATCTAGAGAATTTACAATCCTTGTGTTCAAACACTCCCTATTAGGCGTTATTTATTCTTGTTTGGCTACAGGTTTAGAAGCTCCTTCATACTCTCTCTTTGGTTTAGAGTATTTACACATTTCTTCTTTCTAACACTTCATACTCTCTTATTTGTCTTAAACTGCTTCTTCTCTTCTTCATTTCAAGACTCCCCCTCAAGTTTAAGCATGGGTGAATGGTTGAACTTGCAAAGATGAAGAGACTTCCTCCTTCTTCCTCTTTTACTCCATTTCAAGCTTGATTAATGTTCATAGAAACTAAGCTTGTAACCTTAAAGAACTTCCTCGTTAAAAACCTTAGTATGGAAAACCCTTTGGGACAAAACCAATACTAAGGGAAAAAGAGTGAAGTCTTCTTAGCTTAGGGATTGGCCATTGAATCTATGAGCTTTAAATTCACCAGAGAGCTCCATAGATCCTTGGATAAAGGCCTTAATGAATTCGCTTGTTAATGGTTGACTTGAAGCTTCTTTTTAAGTCTGGTCCATTTCTCCCCCTTTCTTTTGACTTCTTGTCTTTAAGAGGTGATTTTGATCCAGCTTTCCTTAAAGTCTTCAATTTGAACCTATTTCACATACACATATATATGCATGTATCAATTTTCACAAGCTAAACCAATGCATTATAATATAACAATGATTTTAACTTCCCTTTTATATGAGTGGATGGCGATTTGGATGATATGATCTAGACCAGTCTGGTTCTCTAAGGACTCCACATTAAGGTCTTTGGATTCATCATGATCACATGGTTCTCTTCCCTTATATGTTTTGGATCCACTTTGACCAGCTTCATTTTGCTTCACTTTCTACTTTCAATAAGCCTAACTCAAGAGAATAAGATTGTAGAGTTAAGGTTGAGTAGAGTGAGCACACTTATCTCCTAATACATTTTCCCACCATGCTTCCACTAATTGATGTAGGGTAAGTCATGCTTATGACTGTTTATCATTACTTCCTGATCTAAAACATCATAGCAACTCAAAAATAAAGATTAGTATTCCAGAACTTGAATAAGATCAAGTCTGGTATTAAGTATAATATCTAGCCAAATTCTCAATCTAAAAATCATACAGTTAAAGAACTTATCCTTGATAGAACCTTTGATGAAAGAATTTGTCCTGAGGTGATTCATCACTTTCCATCAGCTTACTTCTTCTCCATGAGACTTGGTAGCTTGATGGCCATTAGTTCTACCCTCAGTTGATGACAGATGATTTGGATGACTTTACTTGCAGTCTCCATGAGAAAATCAGACTGAGTGCACTCCTTATGCTCACTTGGTTTTGGCAGGCAGCTTGGAAGCCCTTGAATGCGCCAGACTAATCTTTGAATGTCCTTGTTTGCACCAGACCCACTTCTTGTGTTGTCCTTGTATGTGCCAGACACACTCTCAATATGATTATCCTTATTTGCACCTCCAGATTCAGCTCCAGCTCTGTTTTCTCCATCAAATCCAGCTCCAGCTTGACAGGAACCAGGTATAGTGTAGAATGAATAACTTGGGATGAACTGTGCCCAGTCAGGCACATGCATGGCTTGTTCTTGTATGATCAGACTTTGACTCGGCATGAATGTGTAGTGCTGAACAACACTTCTTGTTTAGCTCGGCACACTCCATCAGCTCTAGCACAGCACGTCCCCTTCTCTTCAGCAAGACCAGCCAACAAACCGGCACAACCTGTTGGAATGAAGAAGCAATCTACTAAGGAAGGGGTGTTAACGGCTAGTAAAAGAACTTCTAGAAGACTTCTAGAAGACTTGGTGACTCATCTATGCCAGCACAAAAGAAGAAAGGGGGTGCCAGCACAAAAGGAGCCTCACTCTCCCTTACCTAAAGTAGTCGCTTCTAGGTTATCCATTTCTGTATAAAAGGGTCACTAAGGTCCTCATTTGTAATCAAGGAAACATAATCTAATAAAATGTGTTTGTCTAAACTCTCTACATTCTCTAAATCTCCCTAATCTTCTAAACTTACATGGTATCAGAGCTATTGCTCACAAATCTTCCCTGAATCCTACAAAAACTCTTCCTTCTACACTTCTTTAAACCGCAAATCTCTTCTTCGTTAGACCTTAAAAGCGCTTTATCTATGGTAAACATGTTCTAGCCTATCCTCTCTGAGATCTAAGATCCTCAGAACCATGGGTGATGAATTCAGGAAGACTAGATGTGGTTATCATATGGATCATAGTAGTCTTTGCTAGGTCTGGTTTGTGTTCTTCCTCTCGCAGCCATTGTTGTACGGACCAAAGCTTCTCAAACTACAAGACAAGACGCTTCCCTGTTCAAAAGAAGAACTATAAGGCTACCCAAAGCTTCAAGGTTCAAAATACTTTTGAAAGGAGCAATCTTTCAACCTCCTTCACTAAGCTGTATTCATCTTCCTCATCTTGCTGTTGAAACCCAGAATCCGTACAACCTTCAAAACTCTTCAAAGGCAGCTCCCTCGTCTCATTTCTCATCAAATACTTATTTACTTCAACCGGTTAAAACCTTTTAGTCCAAAAGACGGCATTTTGTTACAAGATTCAAGTCTGCGTAAAGAGGGTTTTGTGTTCTGTCCGTACTAGTTTGAGGGTTTAACAACGGAAGTCCCAAGCCAAGTAAAGGAAGCTCTTTTTGTTCCATTTCAAGCTTTCTTAGCAAAATCGATCGATAATCCGTTCAAACTGCGGCCTTCTCATTCTTAACGTGAAGACCAAGCTTTACCCACCATTGTTGTACGGTCCTAAACCCTAAACCTCATGGAAAACACTCGCCAAATTGCTGTTCCAGTGATCCTAAAGGGATTTAACTATGTCTTGTTGTCTCGCATGATAAAGACTGCCTTTGGAGGCCGAGGTCTTGGAGACCATCTCCTATTCAATGTGGAACCTCCTAGTCTAATCCAAAATGAAGATGGTGATGAAATGGTCATCATGGATGAGAGAAAGTGGCATCAATAGGACCTATATGTCTTATCGGTTCTGCAAAACTCCCTAGATGGCCCCACGGGTCGATGGGACGGATGATGGCCAGGACGAGAAGCAGGATGCAAACGAGAACGAGGGCTGTGTGTACCTGGACGAGTGCATGGAGGTTGGTCCAGAACGTGGCCAAGGACACGAGCAAGGACGAACGGACGACCAACCAGTGACCCAAGCTTCGACCAGGACCTTGACCAGGACTTCGACCCGCGCCTGACCAGAGCCTCGACCCGCGCTTCGACCAGGTCTACAGCCCGCCTCGACCCAACGACCCTTCACTCGACTAACACCTCGATCAGCCCTGTCCCGGCGTCATGGATCGTTCCACCTGGTCCCATGACCCGATCTCGAACCAAGGCTCTCTAAGACTCTATTGGGTTATTCCTGATCCATTCTTTTTCTCACCTTTTCTAAGTCCATTTTAATTTGTCCTTGGGCTTATGTGATTGGGATTAAGGGTCCACTTGGTTCCCTTTTCCCATGTGAGGTTTTTCCCTTTGGGTTTTTCTCACATGGTTTTTTAATGGGGCCTGGTGTATCTTTAAAAGGAACAAGACCATAAGGCCTTAGACATATTTTGATGGCACTTCTTCACTGCCCGGCCCTTCTTCTTTGGCTTGTGAATACACGGGTTGACTGTCTTGTTTTTTGTTTGGTCTTTGTCATAAATGTTTGGTTTTCTGTGCCAATCATGCAAAGTATCTTGACCATGCAGATTTGAATTTCATTTCAAATTGTATATGTTTGGCCGTGGCCATTGTAGTCAGACAGATTGAATTGTAATAAGAATTTTCTTGTTTGATCTCATTCTCTCAATCCCCTTTCTAGTGTGTAATATCTAGTTTGCTAGATTGAGAAACCCTTGTTTGATTCGGTGTGTCATATCCTGATCAGGCAAGTCTGGTGATTCAAAGTTTTCCATCCCTTGGGAATCTCACCATTCGATCCATCTTTACCCATCTCACCAACCGCTTCCGATTCGTATCCATTCCATCATTCGTTTCATTCTCTACCTCATTCGCTACCCTTTCTTTCTCATTGATCTTCCATCTTAGATCACGCCTAAACCTCTATCTTACCATTTCAAGACTTCTGCCTACAGCTCACCCTGTTGCCTATCTTGGATCTGTGTGTCCACCCTTACCAGGACCACGTCAAGTGGTATCAGAGCAGACATCAGGCTGAGTCCCACACCCTTCTCGTTGTTCATCGTTTATTCTATAAGAAACCATTGATCTTCTTAAGTGACCATTAATATTCTGATAAACCGTGTGTGATCTTAGTGTTTTATCTTACTCCCGTGAATATTTAACTTGTTTTAAGTGTTTAAATGGCAGGAAACGACGAAGAAGAGTATGAAGCAAACCGGTTCAACCGTTTGTTTGAAGATCTAGCATCCAGACTCAACCGGACCATAGAGGAGCGATTTCAAACCATTCAGCTTGGTATTCGTGATGGCATCCGTGAGGAGATCCATAGGGTTTTACCAAATGGACGACAACCACGACCAAGAAACCCTATCCCGCCTAGACGTGTACATGGTCTCACGCCTGAACCACCGGAGCATGCTTCAGATGCATGAAGCTTAGGCCGTAGGACCTATGTTGGAGATGAAGGAGCGGCCAGGTTCTACAATTCCGGAGGATCAGACCACAGTGCACATGATCGACCAAGGCGTCACCAAAGGGTTCCAAACCTACCTCCTCAGTCGGATCAACTCAACAACCTCAAACTGAAGATTCCTACCTTTCACGGCCACAATGACCCCATTATCTATCTTGATTGGGAAACCAAAATATAGCTTGTGTTTAACTGCCAATTTTGTAGTGAAACTAACAATTTTAACTTGGCTGTTACAGAGTTATATGACTATGCCCTAAGCTGGTGGGATCAGGTGGTTACTTCTAGAAGACGCAATGGAGAGTACCCCATTGAAACCTGGGAAGACCTCAAATTCCTCATGCGTCGGCGTTTTGTTCCTAACCATTTCCACAGAGACCTTCATCAGAGACTTAGGCATCTACAGCAAGGCAACAAGAGTGTAGATGATTACTTCAAGGAGATGGAGATGCTTTTAATCCGAGCCGGAGTAACTGAAGACCGTGAAGCCACAATGTCCCGCTTCATGAGTGGACTCAACCAGGAGATACAAGACCGGCTGGAGATGCAACATTATGTGGAATTGGAGGAGATGCTACACAAGGCTTTATTGATAGAACAACAGCTTAAAAGGAAAACTAACACTCGGTCTTATGGCGCAGGTACCGTAAGTTCCAAGTTAACTTTCAATAAGGAGTTTAAACCAACCCGCGCCTATGAAGCTAAGTCGACCGTGTCTATAATGAATTCACACCCTCTACTACCTAGGTCGGATAAGACCAAAGCCGAGGAACGTCCTACCCGGACCCGGGATATTCGGTGTTTCAAGTGCCAAGGTCTAGGGCACTATGCAAATGAATGTACCAACAAGCGGACCATGATCATCATGGAGAATGGAGAGGTCCAGTCCGAAGAAGAAGAGGAGCATGACCCCTTGACCAGTGGGGAAAAAGAACCATCCGTCTCTGGTCAACTCCTGGTGGCAAGAAGGTCCCTGAGCGTCCAATCTAAGGCGGATGAGCCAAACCAAAGAGAAAACCTTTTTCATTCACGATGCCTAATCCAAGGAAAGGTATGTAGCTTGATAATTGATGGTGGTAGTTGCACTAATGTTGCTAGTGAGTCTATGGTCAGGAAATTAGCTCTTGAGGAGCTGCCCCATCCAAAGTCGTACCCCCTCCAGTGGCTTAATGATTCAGGCGAATTGAAAGTGACCCACCAGGTCAAGGTGGCGATTGAGATAGGCAAATACAAGGACGAGGTCCTGTGTGATATTTTGCCTATGGAAGCAGGTCATATCCTCTTGGAAAGACCGTGGCAATCATAGAGAAAGGTGACCCATGATGGCTACACCAACCGCCATCACTTTACCTTCAAAGGCCGTAAGACCACTTTAATACCTATGTCACTCCATGAAGTATACTTAGACCAATTGCATCTTAAGAAATAAAAGAAAGAAGCTAGCAAGTCTAAGGAGTCTAAGTCTAAAACCAACTTTTATATTAAGGCTAGTAATGTTAAATGTAGTCTTATTCTTAAAGTTCCGGTCCTTATGCTTATTTATAAGGAGCATGTACTTGTATCTACTAACCAAGAGCCGGTTCTCCCGAGCATTTTGAGTGACCTTTTGTAGGGGTTTCAGGACGTTTTTCCAGAAGAATGTCCCAATGGGTTGCCACCCATTCGTGGAATAGAACATCAAATTGATCTAGTTCCTGGAGCTACCTTACCAAACCGGCCAGCCTATCGTACCAACCCGGTGGAAACCAAAGAATTACAAAGACAGGTCGATGAGCTTATGGCCAAGGGACACATCCATGAAATCATGAGTCTGTGTGCCGTGCCAGTCCTCCTTGTCCCTAAAAAGGATGGGACTTGGTGCATGTGTGTTGATTGCAGGGCAATCAACAACATCACGGTAAAATATCGCCACCCCATACCTAGGCTAGATGACATGCTTGATGAGCTTCATGGATCTAGGTTGTTCTCCAAAATAGACCTTAGAAGTGGTTATCACCAAATTAGGATGAAAGAGGGTGATGAGTGGAAAACCGCTTTTAAAACTAAGCATGGTCTATATGAATGGTTAGTCATGCCCTTTGGCTTAACCAATGCCCCTAGTACGTTTATGAGACTTATGAATCATGTTCTTAAGGAATTCATAGGACACTTTATATTTGTATACTTTGATGACATCTTAGTATATAGTAAGACCTTGGAAGAACATGCATAACATCTTAAACTTGTTTTAGAAGTGCTGAGGAAAGAGAGGCTTTATGCTAATATGAAGAAATGCACTTTTGGGACAGATAACATTGTTTTCCTAGGCTTTGTGGTAAGTGCTGCAGGTGTGCAAGTGGATGAAGAGAAGGTCCGAGCTATACGTGACTGGCCTAGTCCAAAGACCGTGGGGGAAGTCCACAGCTTCCATGGCCTGGCAGGATTTTATAGGCGATTTGTAAAGGATTTTAGCACTTTGGCAGCACCTTTGACTGAGGTGATCAAGAAAGACGTGAGATTCAAATGGCAAAAGGAGCAGGAGGAGGCATTCCAGCAGCTTAAGGACAAGCTCACCAATGCGCCTTTATTAGCCTTGTCTAATTTTTCTAACACCTTTGAAATTGAGTGTGATGCTTCAGGTGTTAGGATAGGAGCTGTTCTTATGCAAGACCGTAAGCCCATAGCCTACTTCAGTGAGAAACTTGGAGGAGCTACACTGAACTACCCCACGTATGATAAGGAGTTGTATGCTCTTGTTCGATCATTGCAAACTTGGCAACATTACTTGTGGCCCAAGGAATTTGTGATACACACGGACCATGAGTCGCTCAAGCATCTTAAAAGCCAACATAAGCTTAACAAGCGTCATGCCAAGTGGATGGAGTTCATAGAAACGTTTCCATATGTCATAAAATACAAGCAAGGCAAAAGAATGTTGTAGCCGACGCCTTGTCACGCAGGTATGTCCTTCTATCTACTTTGGAAGTTAAACTTATGGGATTTGAACATATGAAGGAACTGTATGAAGCTGACCCAGACTATGGAGAAATCTATAAGTCTTGTCTCTAGAATCCTGCAGGACGTTATTATGTGCAAGATGGGTATTTGTTCTTTGAAAACCGCTTATGCGTCCCATCTTGTTCCATGAGGGAACTGTTTGTCCGTGAGGCCCATGCTGGTGGACTCATGGGACACTTTGGCGTGTCAAAGACCTTAGCCGTGATGAGAGAACACTTCTATTGACCACACATGAGGAAGGATGTTGAAAGAATATGCAACCGGTGTGCTAAGTGTAAACAGGCTAAGTCCACAACTCAGCCCAACGGTTTGTATCATCCCTTACCCATCCCGGAATACCCTTGGGTTGATTTGTCTATGGATTTCATTTTAGGTCTGCCTAGGACACGAAATGGGAAGGATAGTATTTTTGTTGTTGTTGATAGATTTTCCAAAATGTCTCATTTCATAGCATGTAGGAAAACCGATGATGCATTACATGTAGCTAACCTGTTCTTTAAGAAAGTAGTTAGGTTGCATGGTATGCCTAGGACTATTGTGTTTGATAGGGACACCAAGTTTTTAGGTCATTTTTGGCGAACTTTATGGTCTAAATTAGGCACAAAGTTGTGTTTTTTTACCACATGTCATCCTGAAAGTGACGGCCAAACTGAGGTTGTTAATAGGACTATAGGTTCTTTATTGCGTGCATTTGTAGGTAAGAACCTTAGGACTTAGGAAGAACATTTGCCTCATGTAGAATTTGTATATAATCATTCGGTTCATTCCGCATCTAAGCATTCACCATTTCAGATTGTTTATGGCTTTAGTCCTATTTCACCTTTGGATCTAATGCCTTTACCTTTGAGTGAGTGTGCTAGTCTTGATGGAGAACAGAAGGCTCGTTTGGTAAAACAGATTCATGAGAAGGCCCAAGCCAATATTGAAGCCAAGAACCAGAAATATGGCCAAGCCGTTGACAAGCACCGAAGGAAGCTTACTTTTAAACCAGGAGACCAGGTTTGGATCTATCTACGTAAGGATTGGTTCCCTGAGGAACGCCGTTCCAAGCTTATGCCAAGGGTGGATGGACCGTTCACGGTGGTCAAGCGCATCAATGACAATGCCTATCAGCTTGATTTGCAAGGTAAGTATTCCGTAAGTTCAAGTTTTAATATTACTGACTTGATTCTTTTTGTGCAGATGGACCGGATTTGAGGACAAATCCTCTTCAAGTGGGAGGGGATGATGTGAGTCTGGACGCTAGACTAGCCCCACAGGTCGATGGGACGAATGATGGCCAGGACGAGAAGTCGGATGCAAACGAGAACGAGGGTCGTGTGTACCTGGACGAGTACATGGAGGTTGGTCCAGAACGTGGCCAAGGACACGAGCAAGGACGATCGGACGACCAACCAGTGACCCAAGCTTCGACCAGGACCTCGACCAGGACTTCGACCGGCGCCTCAACCAGAGCCTCGACCCGCTCTTCGACCAGGTCTACAGCCCGCCTCGACCCAACGACCCGTCACTCGACTAACACCTCGATCAGCCCTGTCCCGGCGTCATGGATCGTTCCAACTGGTCCCATGACCCGATGTCGGACCAAGGTTCTCCAAGACTCTATTGGGTTATTCCTGACCCATTCTTTTTCTCACCTTTTCTAAGTCCATTTTAATTTGTCCTTGGGCTTATGTGATTGGGATTAAGGGACCACTTGGTTCCCTTTTCCCATGTGAGGTTTTTCCCTTTGGGTTTTTCTCACATGGGTTTTTAATGGGGCCTGGTGTATCTTTAAAAGGAACAAAGGCCTTAGACATATTTTGATGGCACTTCTTCACGGCCCGGCCCATCTTCTTTGGCGTGTGAATACATGGGTTGACTGTCTTGTTTTCTATTTGGTCTTTGTGATAAATGTTTGGTTTTCTGTGCCAATCATGCAAAGTATCTTGACCATGCAGATTTGAATTTCATTTCGAAGTGTAAATGTTTAGTCGTGGCCATTGTAGTCAGACAGATTGAATTTTAATAAGAATTTTCTTGTTTGAAAATATTCTTGTTTGATCTCATTCTCTCAATCCCCTTTCTAGTGTGTAATATCTAGTTTGCTAGATTGAGAAACCCTTGTTTGATTCGGTGTGTCATATCCTGATCAGGCAAGTCTGGTGATTCAAAGTTTTCCATCCCTTTGGAATCTCACCATTCGATCCATCTTTACCCATCTCACCAACCGCTTCCGATTCGTATCCATTCCATCATTCGTTTCATTCTCTACCTCATTCGCTACCCTTTCTTTCTCATTGATCTTCCATCTTGGATCAAGCCTAAACCTCTATCTTACCATTTCAAGACTTCTGCCTATGGCTCACCCTGTTGTCGATCTTGGATCCGTGCGTCCACCCATACCAGGACCACGTCAGGTCCTATCCTGGAATCATACTCACACTGTGAAACTTCAATGGAACTATGGACTATTCTAAAGAAGGTCTATAGCAATACCTCCAATCTTAGCAGGATCTTTCAAGTCAAGCAAGCCATCAACAATCTAAGTCAAGAAGATCCAGACTTCACCTCTTTATTTGGGAAGTCAACTCCTTATGGGCAGAACTAGATATGCTCCGACATTTGTCCTTTGATCCTGAAGTCATTAAAAAAAGGCGTGAACAGGATAAAGTCTTCAGCCTCTTGATGATCCTAAGTCCAGCATACAATGACCTCATTAAACATATCCTGAGGTCAGATAAACTCCCTTCCCTTGAGGATGTGTGCTCTCAGATACAGAAGGAATGTGGATCAAATGGATTGTTTGGAAGAAAAGGAGACATTCTCACGCCTCACAAAAGCACATACAAGACCGAAGAAGAACCTATCTCAGCAAATAAAGGCTTCTACAAACCAGAAGACAAGAAGAACATGATGTGTGATAACTGTAAAAGAAAAGGCCATACCAAGGATAAGTGTTGGATCCTTCACCCACACTTAAAGCCAAGCAAGTGGAAGGAAATCCCTAGAGCTCATTTCACTCAGGAGACAGGATATTATCCCAAGAAGAACTTCACTTACCAAATCGCACACGGTCCAACTAGCTCTAGCCAACCAGCCAGCTCCTCAAATTCATCTTGCTTTGGTAGTTCTCAGACTCAACCAGCTCATATGGTGCCATACCAACCAGTCCAGTCAGAGTATGTCAAGAAATCCGACCTTGAAGCTCTCATCAAAGCCTTTAAAGACAACTCTGGTAATACGGTTATTGGTAGATCTTTACATACCTCATTTAATGCTTCACTAAGTCTAAACCATTGATTATAGACTCAGGGGCATCTCACCATATGATCAGTGATTTAAATTTGATTAATAATGTTGAACCGGCCATAGGAAATGTCTTCATAGCAATTGGAACAAATGTGCCAATAGAAGGAATAGGTGATCTTAGATTATTCAACAAGGAATCTAGAGCCTTTTATATGCCTTCATTCACTTCTAATCTCCTATCTGTCAAGAGAGTTACAACCGACTTAAATTGCCATGCTATCTTTGGGCCTAATGACTTTATGTTTCAGGATATTGAAACTAAGGAGATTCTCAGACAAGGTGTTACAAGAAATGATCTATATGTGCTTGAAGACTTATCTCCTAGTTCTCCTAGTCGTTTAGCTACCTGTTTTTCAAATTTCAATAATTATAAGATGAATGGTGATTTGTGGAATGCTAGACTTGGTCATCCTCATCTTAAAGTGCTAGAAATAATGTTTCCTAGGATGTCTTTCAATAATGAGTTCTGTGAAGCTTGTATCCTTGCAAAACATTGTAGGTCTGTTTTTCCTAAGTCTCAAACTATGTATGAAAACTGCTTTGATCTTGTTCACTCTGATGTTTGGACTGCCCCATGTGTCTCTAGAGATAATCACAAGTATTTTGTTAGTTTCATTGATGAGAAGTCAAAATACACTTGGGTTACCTTAATGCCGTCTAAGAGTAGAGTTCTTGAAGCATTTAAGAGTTTTAACAAGTATGTTACTAACCAATATGATGCAAAGGTTAAATGTCTAAGATCAGACAATGGAGGGGAGTATACTATTCAGGATTTTAAACACTATCTCAACAAACATGGCATTGAGCACCAAACAAGTTGTCCTTATACTCCTCAGAAAAATGGAGTTGCTGAAAGGAAAAATAGACACTTGATGGAGGTGACTAGAGCCATGATGTTTCATATGAAAGTTCCTAAACAGTTTTGGGGAGATACTTTAGTCGCTGCATGCTATTTGATCAACAGGCTACCAACCAAAATTCTCCATGACATTTCCCCATTTGAGGTACTTACTAAAACCAAACCTCATGTTGATCATATTAGAGTGTTTGGATGTGTTTGCTATGTGTTGATTCCAGGAGAACAGAGAAACAAGTTAGAAGCTAAGAATACAAGTACCATGTTTCTTGGATATTCAACGACACAAAAAGGGTATAAGTGCTACAATGTTGAGACCAACCGTGTTCTCATCTCCCAGGATGTCAAGTATCTTGAAGACACAAGCTATTTTTCAGATGGTACTTGGGAGTCTATCAAAAACATATCTTCACAACCATCCAACCGAGCTGAAAATTTAAAGAAGATCTTAGAAAACCTTGGTATATCCTCCTTTGGTCCAGATATGCATCATCCTTCGCCTACTCATCCTCATCATCCTGAGGGGAGGCAACAAGAATATGGTCATGCTGAGGAGGATGAGGATTCAGCTATTGATTCAAGTAACACACAAATGAGAGAATCTGAACCTGAAGAACAAACCGGTCCAAGTATCACCGAAGGAAAATCAGAAGCTGACGCTGGTTCAAGTTCTGGAAGTACTAATGTTCAACAACAACATTATTTTTTTGAATTTATGATTTCTGTTTCTTGTTTTTTTGTTAACTAAATTTTTGTGTTTACACTAAAAAAACGTATTTCAGTTTTCCATTTGGGCAGAGATTTTAGTTAATGGGCCCAGGAAAGAGTTTTGACAAGAAATGGTGTCGTAATCGAGAAAAATTACAAGTGGTATTCGTGGAAGAAGCTGAAATTTTCTTTCCGATCTGAAAATTTCTCTTTCTTTTCGTTCCGTTAAACGCTTCTCTTTGTTTTTTTTTTTCATAAGTCTTTTTTTTCTTTGTTCCTGTTCTCGGATCTGAACGTTTCTCTTTTTTATGGCCTCTAATTCTAATCACATACAAACACACACTTTGAGTTTTTGTATTTGCTCTAATTCTAATCACATACACACACACTCCAGGAGCATGCTGAGCTCCAAAGCTTATCACATATACCTTTCAATATCACCATTACTTTTGTATTTGATGGTGAATATCCATTTGGAGCTTACTGCTTTCTTACCTTTGGGCAAATATGATTCACTCCAAGTATGATTCCTTATCATTGCTTCTTTTTCATCTTGAACAACATCCCTCCATTCCTTTAATTTCATAGCTTCCTTATATGTGTTAGGAATTTGATTTTGATTCAATGAGCTTATGAATACCTGATGTTCTTTTGGGAATTGAGCAAAAAAGCAAGTAGCTTGTATAGGATGTCCTACTGCACGAGCATTGTAGTAGACCCTAGTGTTAATCCAGTTGCCTGGATCTCTTCTTATCCTTGTGCTCCTTCTGATTCAACAACCGCCACTCCATGATCATCCTCAGCTTCTATTCCATGTAACTCTTAGATATAGGCTTGATCTTCATCAGGAACCACAGGTATTCTTATATTCTCCCCCTCATGATCATGACTTGGATCCAAGCTTGAAGAAGAGCCAGGTGCAAACTCCCCCTGTCCATGATCGTGGCACGTCTCTCGACCAGGGCCGTGCCTACCGAGTACTGGACCATGCTCACTCCCTACTGGCCCCTGATCACTTGCTGCTTGTCCACAGTCACTGGATGTCGGGATGTTTACATATGAGTCCGGTACGGGCCCACTTGTTGCTGGAATGTGCCGAGATGGTGTCGGGATGTGCTGAGGAAGTGAAGCCGAACCATGCCTATAACTTGGAACCTGTGCTGGCCCGGATGTTGGCTTCCTTGAAATATCAAAACTTTCCAACAACTTCCTAAGGTAAGCATTACTATTAGTACTAGAATTAGTGAGATCTTTTATTGTTTCCCAAGTTCCATCAGTGTAATAAGACTTATTCTCTAAAAATTTCAAACCTTTAGACAAAAACCCTTTGTGATACAGGATCATAGCACTTATAACCTTTTTGATTAGAGGAGTAGCCCACAAAAACTGCTCTAGTACTCTTTTCTTCCAATTTGTTCCTCCTTCCTCATGGTACTAAAATAAAGCAAACACAACTAAAGACTTTTAAATGATCAAGGTGTGGTTTGGTGTTATTAAGTACCTGAAATGGTGAAATGTCATGAAAAACTTTAGTAGGTATTCTATTAATCAGGTAACAAGCTGTGAGGATTTCATCTCCCCATAATCTCTTGGGCACATTCCTATGGAACATCATGGACCTAGCCAACTCCATAAGATGGCGGTTCTTGCGCTCAGCCACTCCATTCTGCTCAGGCGTGTATGGACAGATGGTTTGGTGAAGGATTCCATATTTGAGAAGATAATCTCTGAATGCTTTGCTTCTGTATTCTCCTCCATTATCAGTCCTAAAAACTTTAATCTTTGCATTATATTGGTTAGTAACATAAGAATGAAAGTTAATGAAAGCTTCTAGAACTCTATCCATGGAAGGAAGCAAAGTGATCCAAGTATATTTAGATTTCTCATCTATGAAAGTAACAAAGTATTTTTGTTGTTCTATAGAAACAGAAGGGGCAGTCCAAACATCAGAGTGAATTATATCAAAGCAATAATCATATGTGGTAGATGAATTAGGAAAAAAAGTTTTGCAATGTTTACCAAGAATGCAAGCTTCACATTCAGTTTGATTAAAAGAAATTCTTGGAAACATGAGTTCAAGAGCTTTAAAATGAGGGTGGCCTAATCTAGCATGCCACAATGATCCATCATTAAACTCATTACTACTAGACAAACAAGAGACTAAACTAGAAGATAGGTCACTAAGAAAGTAGAGGTCGTCTTTAGTGCCGCCTTTGCCAAGCACCCTCTTTGTTTCAATATCCTGAAAACAACACTCATTAGGGCCAAAAATCACATTACAATTCAATTTGTAGCTCTCTTTACAGAAACCAAATTAGATGTAAATGATGGCATATAAAATATTTTACTATCTTTCTCAAACAACCTTAGATTACCTATTCCTTTAATTGGAATTTTAGTTCCATTAGCAATGACAACATTCCCTAAGGAAGGTTCTAAATTGTTTATCAAACTTTTGTCACTAATCATATGATGAGATGCTCCTGAATCTACTATCAATGGTTTATTAATAGTATGAGAATTATAAGAAGCATGAAGTAATTTACCAACAACTTTACCAGAACTTACTTGTAAGGCTTTGATGATGGCATCAAGATCAGACTTGGTAACATAATCATGGCCTGATGAAGAAGAGGCAAGCTGCACTTCCTTTCCTGGTCTCTGGCCGCTTTTAAGAGTAGTATTAGCCTGTGAGACATGTGAAGGAACACTCACTTGGTTCCCTATTCCAGATAAGTTGTTCCTAAAGCTGGCAGCCTTGTTAGAGTCACGCCATCTTGGAATGGAAGCAGGTTTAAGATGCGGGTGAAGTGTCCAACAATGATCCTTATGATGACCATTCCTTTTGCAATGAGCACAAACTAAGGATTGGTTATCATCCCCTTTGAAGAAGCTCTTGTTGGCGGTAACCAAATCACGTTTACTTCCAAATAAGCCTTGAGAGTCTTGTTCTTTTTGGACCTTAGCACATACATCTTCCAAACTTGGTAACTTGTCTTCACGCAAAAGATGTTTGATCAGGTCAGTATAGCTTGAGTTCAAAGTCATTAAGAGCCCAAAGACTTTGTCTTGTTCTCTTCTCTCATGCAGTGTCATTGGGTCAGTAGTAGCCGGTCTTAACATCTCCAGCTCTGCCCAAAGTGCTCTAAAAGTTCCAAAGTGTTTGGTGAATTCTACCTCATCCTGTCTTAGTTCATTTAGAGACTTCTTGACCTCAAAGATCCTCATTAAGTTTGAAGTGTTACCATAGACATTCTAAAGAGTGTCCCATAAATCTTTTGCATTTTCACAGTAAGAATAAGCTTCTAGCAGAGATTTCTCAAGGGAATTTTGTAAGATGGAAAGAACCATCTGATCTTCTTGGAACCATTTCCCCTCTTCCTCAGAATGAGCCGCCTGGTCTTCAAGAACTTCTCCTTCTATGGCATTGCTAGGCGCTTTACTAAGAAGGATGTGAGACCACAAACCCCTACTACACAGAGTTATCTTCATAGTTCTGGTACAAAGAAGGTAGTTTGCTCCTTTAAGTGTAACCAGTGCCATTATCACTTGATTATGGAACTCCATAGATGCGGGTTTGAACACCACACAACCTCTGCAGGAACAAATTTAATAAAAACAGATCACACAGAGCCAAAGCAACAACTCGCACAAAGACTAAGACAATTGAAGAGCAATGCCAAGAAAATCCACCAACTTTGGCCAACAAACTCAACTAATAACCGCTACAAGGACCTTGTACTCCCAACCAACCGTTTCAACAAGAAACTACTTGCCACCAGCTTAACAAGATTCAACAGCCAACAACTTTATAACTACCTTTAATAAACTCCAATAACACCCTATTTGATTATCAAGAATCTGATTAAATATTTTCACCTC
Organism: Streptanthus diversifolius; assembly: GCA_039880935.1. Taxonomy (NCBI): domain Eukaryota; kingdom Viridiplantae; phylum Streptophyta; class Magnoliopsida; order Brassicales; family Brassicaceae; genus Streptanthus; species Streptanthus diversifolius. The sequence goes on from JAXGFM010000005.1 coordinate 5,502,162, forward strand.
CTAAACCATTCTTGTAATCAATAACAACCAAATTCAAACTTGAAGATATTGCTTGATTTGCAAGAAACATAATCTGGAACTTTCATAAGTAACCAGATTGATATGAAAAACTTCCAAATCTTCTTCTAACCTCTTATTCTATCTCTTTAGATGCCGATCTTTTAACCTTTGCACGAAAAAATGGTGGAGAACAAACCGCAACCTCCGCAACAATGGTGATTGAAGAGGATGAAGAGATTCGATTCAAAACTTGTTGGATTTATGGAAGGATATAATCGGACCTCACGGATTTTATTGCTGATTCCAATCAAGAAAAATTAGAAGCAAAAGATTATCAGAACTTGAAGATTTGAAGATCACGTACTTGCGGCAAAGAGAAAGTTCTTCTGATCAAGTGCGATGAAGAATCCACGACTTGTTTGATCACGGAAATAAGATTGTTATGATCTGAGAATCGAGAATTGATCGAAAAGAGAATCAAATACTGGTGGATTGAAGATCGGTACAATCTGTTGATCTTTCTTGAGGTAGAAGCAAACGAAATCCATCAAATGATGATCCAAGGATTTGAGAGGATTGCGCCGGAGAATCTCGGATGAAGTTTAAATTGTTGATCGGCACCTTTCGTCAATCTTTCACAAACTGATGATCCAAGAACCTGAGGATTGATGATCAACACTATCTGTTAAACTTTCGTGAGGCGGAAGTAATCAAACACCTTGCGATTGAAGATTCGAGAATTTTATCTGCACGATCTCGATTGATCTTGATTGATGTTTCAAACAGACTGATGATCTGCACCTTCTGATGACAATCCAAGTGAAAGAGACGATCCAGGAGTTTCAATCAGTGAGATTTAAAATTCACGATCCAAGATTTTGGTGCGGGCAGGTGATTTCGAATTTTGGCGCAAAGAAGAAGAACCTATGTCTTCGACGTGAAGCAAGAACAGAAAACTTTCAAAAATTAAGAGATTATGATTGAGATTGCTCTGATACCATGTGAGAATAACAAGATTTATATGAAGAATGATGACGATGAATGATGAATGATGAAGAATTAAGAATGATTAGCTAAAGATTGAGAGAATTCGAATAAGAGATTATGGAATGAGAGAACTATATTTTCCATTAATGTAAAAACAAGAGTACATGAGGTTTATATAGTAGATTACAAAACATCAAGAGGCGCTATGGCCTTCCACTTGTCTACAAATTATATAACCTCCCTCTAGCTTAGAGTATCTAAATTTTAGTTCAATTCTACAGAGCCATGAAGAAAGTAAGTACCTTTGGTGCTGAAAAGAAAAGAAGTTGTTGAAGAAGCAGCAAAGAAGTTACAAAGGCACAACAACATGATTGGATTTGGAACAGTAACCACCAAGTTTCAGAGACCACAAGACAAGCCCAACCTATATTAATCAGGCTGATTTGAATATGGCAGACCAAAGAGGCTGACCGGAGGAAGCAGATCAAGATGGCTATGGTGGAAGATCAAGTGGTGAGGCAAGCTGGTGGGAAGCTTTGAATCAGATCCAAATAAGTTGTGGTGTGATGTATTTGGAGCTAAGGGAAAGTTGTACACAAGGCTTCAAGATTGGCATGGACATGCATCTCCAATCTTAAGAGGGAGAATTACTGTGTCAACAAACCAAACAAAGATCCAAATGTTCTCTAAAGAATCAACAAGAAGCGGCTGGAGGAAGCAAAAAAAAAAAACTTAGCCACAAAGTCACTCATTAAAGATTAGCTCACATACTATTATCCAAGCTAATCTTGAGGGGAAGTGCTAGAAGGTGACATAAACATCAGTCAAGAAGAGCAAAACCGTGTGGGAGAAGGAAAAGCTCAAACGGTGGTGCAAGGAGAGTCTCTTCCAGCACTTAACATCAAAGCAATATAAAGGCTAAACTCTAAATTCTTAGTCTCTTAATATGCTTCTTAATATGCTTAGTGAATTCTTTTAGCATTCAATATTCTCTTAATTAAATTTATGCATAAGTCTTAGGATTATTTCATATCAAATGCATAATTTAGTATCAGAATACAAATTGAATATGCCTATTTGAAGTTTTTTAAGCTTTGCATAACTCTTGGATATAATTGAAGCATAACTCATTTATATACCTCATTTCTTCATTCACTCATTTAGATATATGTTTCCTTATACTTAATCACTTTGCTTAGAATGTACATTTCTTTATTTGCAATCTTAATTGAATATCTTAAACCTTTGATATTCCTCATGGCATATACATAAAACTCTCTTTTTCTCTTTTTTAAATGTTGAAGGAGAACATCCATGAGACCCTCAAAGAAGTTTCAGATGACAAGAAGAGTTCATCAGAGAAATGAAATCAAAGAAGAATTAAGGGAAGAGAAGCTGAATGGGCACTTGAATCAGACAAAGGAAGACCAGTCCATGGTGGTGGCCGAGATCCAAAGAAACACACATGTACCAATGGTCTTTATCTAGCCACAGTTTATGATTTCCAAAGAAACACACATGTACCAATGGTCCTTAGCTTTATCCATTGTTTTAAGGGTTGTATCACTAGAATAACTTATGGGAATAAGTTTTCTGATAATTACATACACTAGGATCATCAGAACAACACAATAAGATGTGTTTTTTTGTGGCTAAATAGCTGTGAAACCAGTAAAGCAAAACGGTTTACCCACTGGTCCACATAATGCTTCCTAACTGTTAAAGCAATTTCGAATTCTTTCTCTTCTTCAAGCTTTGTCTTAGAACCATAAAAGAGATTTAAGACAAAGTTTATACACCACTGTAGTGGAGAAGAGTAGAATAGCATGAAACAATCTGAAATTCAAACTTTGGACCATTAGGTAAAGCTATTACCCAATGGATAAAACGGTTTTAAACAAAGGATTTTTCAAAAAAAACTTTTGCATGTAGAACAAGAAAATTGATCTAAGGAGCTTAAGGCTCTGATACCATGTAAGAATATGCGGAAAAAAATAAGAGAATAAGAATTTTTCATAAGAGCTTGGTTGGAGATTAAGAGGGACTAAGAAAGATTAGAGAGAGTAAAACATGGCAGAAATCGCAATCAAAGAATAAGTGAAGTATTATTGTATGTACGTGAGTAATTGGTTACATATGTTAGGCTATTTATAGTGTGGTTACAATAAATACATTAAAGATCCTACAGATTTAATTTTCATAACTAATTCATTGCCTAAATATAAAATGGGAACTATTAAATATCTTGCTATAATCAATTCCTTGCTTAAATCTTCAATGGGAACTATTAACTATCTTTCTATAAACAATTTTTGCTATTAACTCTCTTTCCATTCTTGCATTAGGCGCCATTTTAGTTTTCCAGCAGCCTTCTTCTTTCTTCTAGAAGCCTTCTGGTTGGGCTTGGACTTCCTTAAGTATTTCAGCTCCAAGCTTAAGTTATTCGGGCGTTCTCCTTTGTTAAGTTACTCTCGTGTTTAGTCTAATTACACATATGGGCTTGTCCTTGGTGTGTGCACGTATGGGTTTGACTTATTTATGGGCTTGTTAGGCCGTCTCATTCTTCAAGTAATGCTAATGCATCTTATGGGCGACCTTCTCTTGTAAGTCATTTCTCCACTTCAATACTCCCCCTCAAGTTTAGCATTAGGAGTTTGGTAATGTGCTAATGCTAAGCTTGAACAATGTTGAACACAGCCTGACCTTTTTCTTGGTTATGACTACTTTTCGTCTTTCCTTTTAATACTCCCCCTCAAGCTTGATCGTAGGAGATCCATATATCAAGCTTGGAACTTTGCATAACTCCCTTATTAAAAATCTTAGCAAGGAAAACCCAGTGGGACAAAACCAAGCTAAGTGAAAAAGAGTGGAGTCTTCATAGCCTAGGGATTGGTCAGTGGGTCTATGAATCTTATAATCATCTTGATGGAATTCATAAACCCTGGATTATGGCCGCCTTAAATGGCAAGTGAGCAACTCCTCCTTGCGCCACTATCTTCATATGTTTTAGGTAGCCTGAAGCTTCTTCTTATGGCTGGTATTTGTCTCCCTCTTGTCATTTCCAAGGATTGAACTGTAAAACTGAGCAACCAAACTTCAATCTTCAAGACAGCCATGATCCAGAGTCTATAAAGTCCACCAATATGGTCCTAAGGCTCATAGACTCACTGGTCAATCCCTAGTCTGAGAAGACTCTACTCTTTTTCCCTTAACATGGTTTTGTCCCATTGAGTTTTCCATGTTAAGGTTTTTAATGAAGGAGTCCTTTAAGGTTTCAAGCATGACCTCCGGATCTCCTATGGTCAACCTTGATGGGGAGTGTGAAAATAAAGAGTCTCGTGTAAATTTAGGGTCTTCCGGAAAGTCCATGCAAAGTTGGGGACTTCCGGAAATCAATAATGTTGGAATGAAGTTACAAATAAAAAAAGAGGTTCGTGCAAAGTTGGAGACTTCTGGAAGGTCTGTGCAAAGTTAGGGCCTTCCGGAAGGACCATGCAAAGTTAGGGACTTCTGGAATTCAATAATGTTGGAATGAAGTTACAAAGAAGAAAGAGATCCGTGCAAAGTTAGAGACTTTTGGAAGGTTCGTGCAAAGTCCGAGACTTCTGGAAGGTCTGTGCAAATCTGACACTTCCAGAAATCAGCAAAGTGCAAAGTCTGGAAGTTTCAGAAATAGCTGTTGGGAGGATAAGGTTTCCGGAACAACAAAAGCAAAATCAAAAGTAAAAGTAAAAGCAAAAGCAAAAAACAAACCTTATCCTTTTATGCTCTCATTCATTGCACATGGACATGTTTTAGACCTAATCTCCTCCTTGTATTTCCTTATTTATACAGAACTCTATCATTGTAATCATCAATCAAGCAAGTAAAACTGTAGACATTTACTCACTATTTATCTCTAGCCAATAATGGTAATTTATGCTTTTCTCTAAAATCTCCTTAATCTCCTTATTAAATCTCTTAAAATCTAAAATGGTATCAGAGCAATAGCTCTTAATCTTTGTTTAAATTCCAAAAATCTCTTCTTCTTTCTTAAATCTCTTGCTCAACTCACAATAAACACATCTAAGCTCTTATTCTAAGATTTATTCCTCAAATATCCAGTTGGTGATGAGTTGTGAGAGCTAGTTGTGGTTATTGTTTGTAGAAGCTTGCTCAAACTTCAATCTGCCATTAACAAAAGCTTAAAGCTTGTTATGGGTTTCTTTCATCATCTGCCATTAAAGGTGTCTTCTTGAATTTCATCCAAGCTGTTGTTCTTCACTCTAAGAAGGTTAAAGGCGTGGCTTTATCACAAAGGCGTGGCCTTTCTCACATTCTCACATAATCTGGGTTTCTAGCTTTGTCTCTTAAAATAAACAAACCTAATCTACTCTCTCTGAGATTTAAATCCTCAAAGACCCATTTGGTGATGAGTTGAGAGAGGTTAGGATTGGTTATTTGCTTTAGTTCAGTTGTTTTTTGTCCTGGAATTATCTGCATCTCTTCAAGATCATCAAACAGAGTTGGTGTTAATGTCGGATATCACTGCAACAAGACTTAAAAATGTAGCCTGCATACAAGCTTTCACCTAAGGTGTGGATGAGTACATCTGCAAGTTCATAAAAAAGGGAAAGACAAGGTTTCTCACATGTGGAAGATCAGAGACAGGATATGGCAAAACTCTGTCCAAAAATAATAATAATAAAAAATAAAAATCTGATTAAGGGAGAATGGTTCAAGGTCAGAGCTACAAAAGTCTTCAAAATCAAGGAAAACAGAGCAAGACTCTGTCCAAATCTCCACAAAACTCATTCTCCATTCTTTTTCCTTTCATTCTCAAATTCTCCCATTCTCAAAATCTCTTTCAAAATCTCAAAATCACTCATTCTCAAATCTTTGGTCACTCAAAATCTCTTGTTATCAAAATCTCAAAATCTCTGGTTACTTAAAATCTCTGGCTACTCAAATCTCTGGTTACTTTCAAGCGTCTCTAAGGCATGGCTTTGGCAAATGGTGCTCAGCAAAACCTTTTCCCATGGAGTGAAGAAGGTGTTGTACCTGTTCAAACATCAAGAGTTATTCAAGAAGTCTTGGGGTGTTATTACCTTAGTGTTTCAAGAGGCTGCGGTTATGGACCATTTTTGAACTCAACAAAACCAAGTGGAGCAAAAGAAAAAAAGGCTTCAATTTCAAAAGGGTAACTCACTGTGGAGATCAATCTTATAGCCTGCATTTCAGAAGTCAAATCCTGATTGTAGAGAGGGGAGTTCACACCTTGGAAGAAAAAAAAAAGTCCTTGATGGCGGTTTCTTTGGTGCTTTCAAGGTGATGTTAAAGTGGTCTATTCTTCATTGAAGTCAAGAAGATGGAGCCATGAAGAAAGTCAGTACCTTTGGTGCTGAAAAGAAAATAAGCTGTTGAAGAAGCAGCAAAGAAGTTACAAAGGCACAATAAAATGATTGGATTTAGAACTGTAACCACAAAGTTTCAGAGACCACAAGACAAGCCCAACCTATTTTAATCAGGCTGATTTGAATATGGCAGACCAAAGAGGCTGACCGGAGGAAGCAGATCAAGATGGCTATGGTGGAAGATCAAGTGGTGAGGCAAGCTGGTGGGAAGCTTTGAATCAGATCCAAATAAGTTGTGGTGTGATGTATTTGGAGCTAAGGGAAAGTTGTACACAAGGCTTCAAGATTGGCATGGACATGCATCTCCAATCTTAAGGGGGAGAATTACTGTGTCAACAAACCAAACAAAGATCCAAATGTTCTCTAAAGAATCAACAAGAAGCGGCTGGAGGAAGCAAAAAAAAAAACTTAGCCACAAAGTCACTCATTAAAGATTAGCTCACATACTATTATCCAAGCTAATCTTGAGGGGAAGTCCTAGAAGGTGACATAAACATCAGTCAAGAAGAGCAAAACCGTGTGGGAGAAGGAAAAGCTCAAACGGTGGTGCAAGGAGAATCTCTTCCAGCACTTAACATCAAAGCAATATAAAGGCTAAACTCTAAATTCTTAGTCTCTTAATATGCTTCTTAATATGCTTAGTGAATTCTTTTAGCATTCAGTATTCTCTTAATTAAATTTATGCATAAGTCTTAGGATTATTTCATATCAAATGCATAATTTAGTATCAGAATACAAATTGAATATGCCTATTTGAAGTTTTTTAAGCTTTGCATAACTCTTGGATATAATTGAAGCATAACTCATTTATATACCTCATTTCTTCATTCACTCATTTAGATATATGTTTCCTTATACTTAATCACTTTGCTTAGAATGTACATTTCTTTATTTGCAATCTTAATTGAATATCTTAAACCTTTGATATTCCTCATGGCATATACATAAAACTCTCTTTTTCTCTTGTTTAAATGTTAAAGGAGAACATCCATGAGACCCTCAAAGAAGTTTCAGATGACAAGAAGAATTCATCAGAGAAATGAAATCAAAGAAGAATTAAGGGAAGAAAAGCTGATTGGGCACTTGAATCAGACAAAGGAAGACCAGTCCATGGTGGTGGCCGAGATCCAAAGAAACACACATGTACCAATGGTCCTTATCTAGCCACAGTTTATGATTTCCAAAGAAAGACACATGTACCAATGGTCCTTAGCTTTACCCATTGGTTTAAGGGTTGTATCACCAGAATAACTTATGGGAATAAGTTTTCTGATAATTACATACACTAGGATCATTAGAACAACACAATAAGATGTGTTTTTTTGTGGCTAAATAGCTGTGAAACCAGTAAAGCAAAACGGTTTACCCACTGGTCCACATAATGCTTCCTAACTGTTAAAGCAATTTCGAATTCTTTCTCTTCTTCAAGCTTTGTCTTAGAACCATAAAAGAGATTTAAGACAAGAACCTAGCAACTAGACGCGGGACACAAGCTAGCTACCTAGGAAACCTAGACCTAGAACTCGACACTAAAGGAAGACCTAACAAGCAACACACAAATCCTTATGGATTTTCAAGTATGGTGAAAGGTGTTCTAGGTGAGTTTCTAAGAACCTTAGTTTGATTTTAAACAACTTAAACAATATTTTGTTTTTTTCTTTTATAAAAAAAATTTCTAGCACAAACAAGCAATAAAAACAAACAAAATTCTTCTATCTTTTTTTTTTTTGAATTAAGAAACAAATAAGAACAAGAATGATAGAACCTGATTTTTTTTTTTTTTTTGTAGGGTGTTTGTGGTATATGACTTGATTCCTCTCCTTCTTACCGAGAACCTCAGGGGAAAGAGAAAGAAAACACAATCAAAAGCCAAAAACTGCTGAAACAAAACAATAGAAAAATCGCCAAAAATAAGGATAGAATCAACCTGATGATTTAGGAGCTTTAAGCTCTGATACCAGATGATGTAAGAACTTGGGTGGGCTGTCTTTTCACCGAGAAACTCAGGATAATGGGACAGAAAACGATGGGGTTGAAGGGTGGATCGAAGGGACCACACAAGCTGTGAAAGGGGCTTGTGATACTCCAAGAACTTCAACCTAGGGAGGTTGAAGTCGACGGCTGCTTGCAAGGGAGCTTGCTGGCGGCAGTTTTGTGTCAAAGAGACTTAGGGTTTTTGTCAAAATACTTGTTATTCTATTATGTGTAAACAAGAAGGCTTATATAATGCCTTGTTACAATTTTAGGGTAAACTACAAGGCGTTTAACCTTTAGGAGATTAAAACAACATGTAGTTTACTTATTGTCACTTAGAATAAATAAGGGACCATAATTAGTCAACATGACTTAACCCAACTAAACACTTAGACAAATAAATCGAAATTAAAGAAGGAAAAGCCCAATAACACTTAGGCTGAGAATTCGCCTGAAGACTTGTGAATGGGATGGAATTGTGAACAAGTCTTCAACGCCTTGCGAACTAGGAGTGTTGCCTCATTAAAACCTTCTTCGGAAAACCCAATGGGACAAAACCGAAGATAGGGAAAAGAGTACAATTTCCTAGAACGACTTTTGGTGTCTCTACCGAATGGTAATGGTAAAGACACCGGAGGAGGAAGAGTCTTCGAGAAGGAACCTCCAGGGTTCCTTGTCTAGCTGGAACAGAGCTCCGGTCGTGGGTGCAATGGCCAGAACAGGCTGGTCGGGGGCGTGTGGCTGGCGGGTCGTCTGGCCGGATGCGTGACCCGGGCTGGTCATCTGGCCGGCTGGCCGGGGCCTGGACGTCTGGGTCGCCTCTTGTTCATCTCCTGTCCCACACTCCAACAACAGGCTGAGCTTGTCTCCTAAAGCTTTCCTCTTGGACCGCGTAAGAGGTCCAGGTGGAATGACCGGTGCGGTAGCTGGTTCGATGCCCTCATCATTCCCTCCCTCTTGAAGTGCTTTGGTCTCCAAAGTAAAATCCTCACCTGCATCAAACAACTCTAAGTCAGCAACATTGAAAGTACTTGAAACATTATACTCACCTGGGAGTTCGAGCTGGTAGGCGTTGTCGTTGATTCTCCGAAGAACGCGGAATGGGCCATCTCCCCGGGGTGCAAGCTTGCTCTTTCGTCGCTGGAGAAATCTCTCGGGGCGCAGGTGTAGCCAAACCCAATCTCCTTCCTTGAAGACCATGTGCCGGCGGCCCTTGTTGGCATTCTTGACGTTCTGGATGTTGCGTTGCTCAAGGTTCGCCTTAGTCTCCTCGTGAAGTTTCTTGATGTAGTCTGCTTTGGCTTCTCCCTCCAAGCTGATGGCGTCGTCTAACGGGATTGGTGTGAACTCAATCGGAGTGGTCGGGTTGAAGCCGTAGACAACTTCAAAAGGTGATCTCTTCGTGCCTGAATGTGCAGCTCGGTTGTAGGCAAACTCGACGTACGGAAGAAATTCCAACCAATTCTTCAAATTTCGACCGATGGTCGCTCGCAATGTCTGTGACAAGGTCCGGTTGACTACCTCAGTCTGGCCGTCTGTCTGGGGGTGATACGCGGAAGAGAACAGGAGGTTGGTGCCCAATTTTCGCCAAAGTGCTCGCCAGAAGTGGCTCAGGAACTTGGTATCTCGGTCAGAAACGATTGTCCGGGGAATGCCATGAAGTCTGACGATTTCTTTGAAGAACAGGTCGGCGATCTGGCTTGCGTCGTTGGTCTTGTTACAAGCGATGAAATGTGCCATCTTAGAGAACCGGTCGACCACGACGAAGATGGAATCCTTATTGTGCAACTTCGGTAGGCCTAGGACGAAATCCATGGATATGTCTGTCCAAGGCGCAGATGGAACTGGCAAGGGCATGTAGGGGCCCTGCGGATGCAGCTTTGACTTAGCCCGCTTGCAGATAAGGCACCGGGCGCAATGTGTCTCGACGTCTCGGCGCTGATGAGGCCAATAAAGTGCTCCTTAAGCATGCTTAAGGTCTTGTCAATGCCAAAGTGTCCCATGAGACCTCCACCGTGTGCTTCTCTGAGAAGCAGCTCTCGGATTGATCCCCTCGGAATGCAGAGTCGCTTGTCCTTGAAGAGGAATCCATCGTGCAGGAAGAAGCGGCTGAAGTTCCCTTTGCCGTGCTCTAGGTGGGCCTGGGCGAAGTCGACATCTTCGGCATACAGTTCCTTGATCATCTCGAAGCCGAGAACCTTGGACTCCATGACAGAGATAAGGCTGTAACGACGAGACAATGCGTCAGCGACGATGTTGTCCGTTCCTTTCTTGTACTTGATGACGTACGGAAAGGTCTCGATGAATTCCAGCCAACGGGCATGTCGTTTCTTCAACGTTGACTGTCCACGGAGGTGCTGGAGCGTCTGATGATCGGTGTGAATGACGCACTCTCGGGCAAGCAGATAATGCTGCCAAGTCTCTAAGGCACGGACAAGGGCATAGAGCTCCTTGTCGTAGGTCGGATAGTTAAGGGCAGCTCCACTTAACTTCTCGCTGAAGTAGGCTACTGGTCGTCCGCCTTGGGTAAGGACGGCTCCAATGCCTATGCCCGAGGCATCGCACTCAACCTCGAATGTCTGCGTGAAGTCTGGTAATACGAGGACTGGTGCGTGTGTAAGGCGTTCCTTGAGTAGCTGGAAGGCCTTGTCTTGTTCGGGACCCCAACGAAAATCCTGGTTCTTCTTGATCGTCGATGTCAAAGGTCCAGCAATCGTGCTGAAGTCGCGGACGAACCGTCGGTAGAAGCTGGCAAGTCCGTGGAAGCTGCGGACCTGGCTGGCGGTCGTCGGTGTGGGCCAATCCTGAATGGCCTTTATCTTCTCGTCGTCTACCCGAAGTCCCTGGGAACTGACGACGAAACCAAGGAATACTACTTGGTCGGTGCAGAATGTACACTTCTTGAGGTTGGCGTACAGTTGCTCTCTCTGTAAGGTAGTGATCACGGCTTCCAAGTGCTCCAGGTGGTCTTGGTAAGTCGTGCTGTAGACGAGAATATCGTCGAAGTAGACCACGACGAATTTTCCGATGAACGGGCGAAGAACCTCGTTCATAAGTCGCATGAAGGTACTGGGCGCATTTGATAAACCGAATGGCATTACGAGCCACTCATATAGGCCTTGCTTTGTCTTGAAGGCGGTCTTCCATTCATCCCCTTCTCGCATCCTTACTTGATGGTATCCACTCTTCAGGTCTATCTTAGAAAAGATGGCGGCTCCGCTGAGCTCGTCAAGCATGTCGTCTAGGCGCGGGATGGGGTGCCGGTACTTGATGGTTATGTTGTTGATGGCGCGGCAGTCGACGAACATCCACCAACTTCCGTCCTTCTTGGGTACCAGAAGAACCGGAACGGCACAGGGGCTGAGGCTCTCACGAACGTATCCTTGAGCCATGAGGTCTTGGACTTGTCGTTCTAATTCTTTAGCCTCCTCGGGGTTGACTCTGTAGGCTGGACGGTTAGGTAGCTGAGCTCCGGGAATGAAGTCAATGTGGTGCTCGATCCCTCAGATAGGTGGAAGGCCAGCTGGGATGTCGTCTGGGAAGACGTCTGCGTACTTGTTAAGAAGTGCGCGGATCTCGGCAGGCAGAGGGTGCTCCGTACTGGCCGTGTGTAGACTCTCTCTGTAGAGCATGAGCACGACTTGGGTGCCTGCGGTGCATGTGGCCTTTCTCATGTCTGCTACATTAATCAGAAAATTCTCCTTTCTGGCATGTTGATCCTTGGCCATCTTGGATTGCATTTCTTGGACGGCGTGTGCAGACATCAGGGCTAAGTTGTAGCGGCGCTTGTCGTGGACGAAAGAGTAGAAGTTGGTCCGTCCGTTGTGCGTGGTCTCACGGTCGAATTGCCAAGGTCGTCCGAGCAGAAGATGTCCAGCTGACATCGGGACAACGTCGCAGGTGACCTGATCTGATATCTGTCGATGCTGAATGAGACCTTCACTTGGTCTGAGATGTACAGCTCCGTCTTGTTGTTCAGCCACCGAAGTTTATAAGGCTTGGGGTGCTTGGTCACGGGCAAGCCCAATTTCTCCACCATGTACTTACTGGCGGCATTCGTGCAGGATCCTCCGTCAATGATCAACGAACAAACTTTCCCAAGTATCGTGCATTTGGAATGGAAAATGTTCTCTCGTTGTTCTTCTTCTTCAGGCTCAATTCGTGAACTAAGGACGCGTCAGATCATAAGCATCTCTCCGGAATCAGCTTATTCAATATCCTCATCGGAATGATGTGTCGGAAGTGTTGGCTCTTCTTGCTCCTCCTCGGATTCATAATCTCCGGACGCAGTAAGGACCATTGTCCTTTGAGTGGGACAATCCCGGGACATGTGTCCTCTGCCCTTACACTTGAAGCAGACGATCTCGCTGCTCCGCTGAGGCTGGGATGGGGTCGTGGCATGCGGTGGTCTAGGAGCTGGAGGCGCCGGTCTGGGGGCTGAGCTGGGGGCGACGGCTTTGCCTTTGAGTCGTGGGTCAATAGGCTGAGTTGTCCGCTCAAATGGCTTGGAACCGGTGTTCCAAGTGTTTCTGGGTCGAGAAGGTGCGGCAAGCTTCCGCTTATGGCACTTCTCGATCTGGACTGCTAGGTGGAACAGCTCACCTAGGTCGTGGTAGGGCTGCAGTTCAATCTTTCTGGCGATGGAATCTTGCAAGCCATCGATGAATTGGGCCATAAGGCTCTCTTCAGATTCATCAACATCGAGTCGGTTACGTAGATGCTCGAACTCGTCAAAGTATTCAGTCACCGTCTTGCTTCCTTGAGTGAGCCGTCGGAAACGTCGCTGAAGCTCGCGGTGGATGTGGGGCGGTACATAATGTCGCCTCATGATTTGGGTCAGCTCGACCCATGAAGTCACAGAACCCATACGAGCTCGTCTGCGGGTGGTGACTTCGCGATCCCACCATGCTAAGGCATGGTCTGTAAATTGCGCTGTCGCAAAGATGACCTTTCGGGGATCATCATAGTTGTAGTACTCAAAAATGAGCTCCATGCGTCTCTCCCAGTCGAGATACTCTTCGGGGTCTAATTTCCCCGAGAAAGGAGGTGGGCTCATCTTGACCTCCGGGTAGTGGGTGGCTGGACGCGGCGGCGGTGGTGGTGGTAGGTCGTCGTCATAGTAGGGATGTCGACCCATAGGTGGCCGTTCGTGGTGGTATGGAGGCGCGGCAGGTGCTGCAGGGGGAGGCGGCGTGGCTTGCCTCAACTGCTCGAGTTGAGTGGAGAATGTTGACATTTGAGCCGTCAGGGCTTGAAGAAGCTGTACCATGGTCGAGTCAGCTTGCCCCGACGTTGATTCATCCGGTCCTGCCATATTTCCTTTTCCGGGAAAAAGGAAATTTCTAGAAAAGGAAAGTTTCCTTTTCGGGAAACTTGCAGAATTTGGAAACTTTCCTTAATTGGAAAGTTCCCGAGAATATATTTTTGATTTTTATTTAATATTTATTCACAGAATATTTCAAATAAGGAAATAAAATATGCTATCTATAAAAAGGAAATAACCTAGAAAAGGAAAATATCCTATAGATATATTTCCTAAACCTAAAGAAAACTAATAAATGGGGAAAATGTCCTAAAATTAATGTCTAATCTAGAAAAAAGAAACTAACTATGTCTAGGAGAAATATCAACTTACTTCCTAATCCTAAATGGTAACTAAATAAAATCCTAATAAAGATCTAGAAAATTTCCTAATCACTATCTAGAATACTACCTAAACCTAAGAAAATTTTCTAAAACTAAAAGTGAAAATCTAGACCTAGCCGCCTAAGAGCTACACTCACGAAACCTAAACGAACCTAGTGCTCGGACGCCTAGCGACCTAAGACTATCTAGAAGCGGCTGGTAGCTAGACAGGGACGGTAGCTAGGGTTGGACGCGGGACTGCCTAAGGCGTGACTACACGCGGTACACGCGACCTAGGCGAACTAAGCGCGGGACAAGGTGCTATCCTAGGACTCACTCGGTTAGGATGCTAACTCGGATGACTAACCTAGGGTGCGGATGTGAACTCGGCACAGGCTAGACCTAGCAGGGCGAGGGACACACACACGCGTGACACAAGCGGGATGAGACTAACACTCGGGGACCTAGGACGCGGACGCACGGTGGACACCTAACTAGCTAGGGACACGGGACCAACACTAGACCTAACGGACGGGAAGGCTAGGACACAGGGTCACAAGAACCTAGCAACTAGACGCGGGACACAAGCTAGCTACCTAGGAAACCTAGACCTAGAACTCGACACTAAAGGAAGACCTAACAAGCAACACACAAATCCTTATGGATTTTCAAGTATGGTGAAAGGTGTTCTAGGTGAGTTTCTAAGAACCTTAGTTTGATTTTAAACAACTTAAACAATATATTGTTTTTTTCTTTTATAAAAAAAATTTCTAGCACAAACAAGCAATAAAAACAAACAAAATTCTTCTATCTTTTTTTTTTTTAATTAAGAAACAAATAAGAACAAGATTGATAGAACCTGATTTTTTTTTTTTTTTTTTGTAGGGTGTTTGTGGTATATGACTTGATTCCTCTCCTTCTTACCGAGAACCTCATGGGAAAGAGAAAGAAAACACAATCAAAAGCCAAAAACTGCTGAAACAAAACAATAGAAAAATCGCCAAAAACAAGGATAGAATCAACCTGATGATTTAGGAGCTTTAAGCTCTGATACCAGATGATGTAAGAACTTGGGTGGGCTGTCTTTTCACCGAGAAACTCAGGATAATGGGACAGAAAACGATGGGGTTGAAGGGTGGATCGAAGGGACCACACAAGCTGTGAAAGGGGCTTGTGATACTCCAAGAACTTCAACCTAGGGAGGTTGAAGTCGACGGCTGCTTGCAAGGGAGCTTGCTGGCGGCAGTTTGTGTCTAAAGAGACTTAGGGTTTTTGTCAAAATACTTGTTATTCTATTATGTGTAAACAAGAAGGCTTATATAATGCCTTGTTACAATTTTAGGGTAAACTACAAGGCGTTTAACCTTTAGGAGATTAAAACAACATGTAGTTTACTTATTGTCACTTAGAATAAATAAGGGGCCATAATTAGTCAACATGACTTAACCCAACTAAACACTTAGACAAATAAATCGAAATTAAAGAAGGAAAAGCCCAATAACACTTAGGCTGAGAATTCGCCTGAAGACTTGTGAATGGGAAGGAATTGTGAACAAGTCTTCAACGCCTTGCGAACTAGGAGTGTTGCCTCATTAAAACCTTCTTCGGAAAACCCAATGGGACAAAACCGAAGATAGGGAAAAGAGTACAATTTCCTAGAACGACTTTTGGTGTCTCTACCGAATGGTAATGGTAAAGACACTGGAGGAGGAAGAGTCTTCGAGAAGGAACCTCCAGGGTTCCTTGTCTAGCTGGAACAGAGCTCCGGTCGTGGGTGCAATGGCAAAAACAGGCTGGTCGGGGGCGTGTGGCTGGCGGGTCGTCTGGTCGGATGCGTGACCCGGGCTGGTCATCTGGCCGGCTGGCCGGGGGCTGGACGTCTGGGTCGCCTCTTGTTCATCTCCTGTCCCACACTCCAACAACAGGCTGAGCTTGTCTCCTAAAGCTTTCCTCTTGGACCGCGTAAGAGGTCCAGGTGGAATGACCGGTGCGGTAGCTGGTTCGATGCCCTCATCAGAATATGCGGAAAAAAATAAGAGAATAAGAATTTTTCATAAGAGCTTGGTTGGAGATTAAGAGGGACTAAAAAAGATTAGAGAGAGTAAAACATGGCAGAAATCGCAATCAAAGTTGTACACAAGGCTTCAAGATTGGCATGGATATGCAACTCCAATCTTGAGGGGGAGAATCAATGTGTCAACAAACCAAACAAAGCTCCAAATGTTCTATAAAGAAGCAACAAGAAGCGGCTGGAGGAAGCAGAGAAAAAAAACTTAGCCACAAACTCACTCATTAAAGATTAGCTCACATACTATTATCCAAGCTAATCTTGAGGGGGAGTGCTAGAAGGTGACATAAACATCAGTCAAGAAGAGTAAAACTGTGTGGGAGAAGGAAAAGCTCAAACGGTGGTGCAAGGAGTGTCTCTTCCAGTACTTAACATCAAAGCAACATAAATGCTAAACTCTAAACTCTTAGTCTCTTAATATGCTTCTTAATTAATATGCTTAGTGAATTCATTTAGCATTCAATATTCGCTTAATTTAATTTATGCGAAAGTCTTAGGATTATTTCATATCAAATGCATAATTTAGTATCAGAATACAAATTGAATATGCCTATTTGAAGTTTTTTAAGCTTTGCATAACTCTTGGATATAATTGATGCATACCTCATTTGTATACCTCATTTCTTCATTCACTCATTTAGATATACATTTCTTTATTTGCAATCTCAGTTGAATATCCTAAACTTTTGATATTCCTCTTGGCATATACTTAAAATTCTATTTTTCTCTTGTTGAAAGGTTAAATGAGAACATCCATGAGACCCTCAAAGAAGTTTCAGATGACAAGAAGAGGTTCATCAGAGAAATGAAATCAAAGAAGGATTAAGGGAAGAGAAGCTGAATGGGCACTGTAATCAGACAAAGGAAGACCAGTCCATGGTGGTGGCCAAGAGGGGGAGTCCTTCAAAGAGTACACACGTAGGACTGGGGCCTCAACAAGAAGTTACAAAGAAGAATACATACTAAATAGGAGAAAAGGAGCTCACCGTGGATGTACATGACCACTGCCCACTTATCAGAGCCTACATGAATAATGTATATTCCTGAAGGTGGAGAGGAGAGCTCACTCAACAAGAAGGCCATCCTATGAATTCAAGAAGGCTGACGGTCCAAATCGTTGGTAATCTTTGGTGATCATTATTCCAATGTTGACTCTATACTCTCATTCTCCGAGTCCAGCTTGAGGAGGGGTGTAAAAATGAGCAACTAAGCTTCAATAATGAAGACGGCAATGATCCAGAGTCTATGAAGTCCACCAATATGGTCCTAAGGCTCATAAACTCACTGGCCAATACCTAGGCTGAGAAGACTCTATTATTTTTCCCTTAACATGGTTTTGTCCCATTGGGTTTTCCATGTTAAGGTTTTTAATAAGGGAGTCCTTCAAGGTTCCAAGCTTGACCTCCGGATCTCCTATGGTCAAGCTTGAGGGGGAGTGTGAAAATAAAAAGTCTCGTGCAAAGTTAGGGACTTCCGGAAGGTCCATGCAAAGTTGGGGACTTCCGGAAATAAATAATATTGGAATGAAGTTACAAATAAAAAAGAGGTTCGTGCAAAGTTGGGGACTTTCGGAATGTTTGTGCAAATTTAGGGACTTCCGGAAGGACCATGCAAACTTGGAGAATTCTGGTATTCAATAATGTTGGAATGAAGTTACAAAGAAGAAAAATATCCGTGCAAAGTTAAGGACTTTTGGAAGGTCCGTACAAAGTCTGAGACTTACGGAAGGTCTGTGCAAATCTGACACTTCCAGAAATCAGCAAAGTGCAAAGTCCGGGAGTTCCAGAAAGAGCTGTTGGGAGGATAAGGTTTCCAGAAAAACAAAAGCAAAAGCAAAAGCAAAAGTAAAAGCAAAAGCAAAAGCAAAAGGAAAAAGCAAACATTATCCTTTTAGGCTCTCATTCATTGCACTTGGACATGTTTTAGACCTAATCTCCTTGTATTTCCCTATTTATACAACACTATATCATTGTAATCATCAATCAAGCAAGTAACAATGTAGACATTTACTCCTTATTTCTCTCTAGCCATTAATAGCAATTTATGATTTTCTCTCAATCTCCTTAATCTCCTTATTAAATCTCTTAAAATCTAACATGAACTAGTCCGGCTTAGCACAACAGCTTCGAGTAGTACCTGTTTCAAGTACCATCACATGTGTGTATCAATTCACGAGGGATAAACTTATTCAATATCATATAAACAATGGTTTAGGATCTTCCCTTGTATTCACTTGGATTGGCAATGAGGAGTGATGGCTGATTTTAGCTTAATTGCTTAAACACTCCTTCATCCTTTCCTATTGTTCACACGCCTTTGTTACCTCTTCTTTGGAGTTTGATTTTGATTTTGATTACAAGACAATTAACTTGTGAGGAAACTTGTTGTCCACGTCCCTCCTCAAGCTTAGGCTTGGAGAATGGAATTATAGAGCCTGCTTGAGAAGTATGAACACATGCATTCAAGGCTGGGACGGTACCAAGGCTGTGTCGCATCTTGTTTTCTTTCGGACATGAATGTTGACCTTATGATTTCACGGATTTGTGACTGGATTGATGTCATGGATTTGTGACTGGATTGATGCACCCGTACTTATAGAATGAGTTGGTGTGCTCTTCCTCATGGCTGTTATTTGGAGTCAACTGTTCCTTAATAGACCATTGGATATTCATTTTCTCCCCTCTTTAAACTTGACTCGTAGAATGGAATTATAGAGTCAAGTTTGGAAGGATGAGCTCTAATGGTCATTAATAGTTCTGGACCGCCTGCTTTCTATGCTTTAAGGATGACCTTCTTGGTTAGTAAGTTTTCCTATCCACCTTCAGGAATATACACTCTTGATGTAGGCTCTGATAGGTGTACCGCTTCTTTCTACACTCATGAATGTATCCTTGTAGGATAGGCTCTGATGTGCTTCTTTCTACACTCAGGAATGTACCCTTGAAGGATAGGTTCTGATGTGTAAGGTATTGGTAGAGTTTTATTTTTGCCAATGTGTTCACTCCTTTAGTCCTTCATGACTTGATTTTGCTTTGTATGAATCCCTTGTTGCCATATTTTCTTTGAGGCTCTCATGGTTTCCTTTACCCTTTAACAAGTCATAAAGAAGAATAATTTTAAGTATGTCATGAGGAATGTCAAAATTATACATGTTCACTTCAGAATTCACATGAGACAATAACAAAGATGGATTGAACTAAGGTAATGAATTTCAATACTTTAGGTGAGACAGAATTTATAAGTGTATAGAGTATATATAGTGAGTAACCAGAGATTAGAGTAACCAAAGATTGTAGTATAAGTGACCAGAGATTGTAAGATTATGTATAATAAGCAGAATTAAGTAGAATGGATATTAGAGTGATTTTATTTTCCTTAAGGGCTTTTGGATTCAACATGATTCCTTAAATTCATGAGAGTGAAAGGAGCCAAGGTTAACTTCCCTTAAGTATTTTCAAGAGGACTTTTGGATTCAACATGGTCCTAAATGCAAAGCATAATACACCAAGGTTCACTTCCTTCTATTAAACAATTCTAAGTCAAAATTTTAATCAAATTGAGATAGATAAGGGTTTAGAGATAGCCTTTTGACAAAGGCTTTGATACTAAGCCTTTGTGATTCTTTCTTATAGGTTGGTTTGAGTGACTTAGATTGGAGACTTTCCATCATGGATTGCTCTCCTCCATTGAACTTTGAGTCTTTAAGGCTCTTCCTCATGGGTTGATTGATTAGCATCACCACCAGCATTAGCCTTATTGATTGGCATCGTTTCCTAAATAAGAAGAAACATAAACGAAATTTCAAGCACAAGATTTTCATGACTTCAAGCCTTAAACTCATAATAGTAAAGCTAGAGAACATGATTCAAAGAATTTTATTTAGTACAAATAATTCATAGTTCTCTCTTTCACAAAGATTTAAATTTGGACATTTGGATTCAACATGGTTTCTGATGCAATGCATACTACCATGGTTCTCTTTCCTAAATCCTCATAAAAGCACAATAGGATTCATCATGGGTTTTAAGTCCTTTATTAGCTTATTAAGATTTCTGATGTAGAGGATCCATTCTAATGGAAACCACAGAGCATACTTTCCATCATAACTTAGAACTTTATACATGATTCTCCATTGTGCTATCACAAATGGCTCCAACCACATTTCAATAGACTTTGTTGTTCAACATTTCACATGAAAGGAAAATTGGTCCAAGGTTTTAAAAAAGTCTGTTGTTTACTATCCATGGAAATTCAAAGTTTACTATGGCTTGAAGTGTCTTACTTTCTCAAAGAAAAGGCACCAATACACAATAGTTCAAGTTATTGTCCAATAGATAATAGAAAACAATTGAAAAATTTAAAAATTGACTGTCTTTTGATTTTGAAATCCGAAATGACTTAGAGAATTGAATGGGGCTTAAGAAGGAATGCAATGAATGGTGCTAACCTAATCCTGATCTAAAGCATTCTTTACTCTGAAATGAGTACACTTAGTGACCAATAGATAAGCAGTTTAGGCAACTGTCCATTTCTTCCCATTCTTCTGTGATTCAAGACCACCACCACCATTCTTTCCTCTTCATTGTCACCTATCTAGCCACAGTTTATGATTTCCAAAGAAAAACACACATGTACCAATGGTCCCTAGCTTTACCCATTGTTTTAAGGGTTGTATCACCAGAATAACTTATGGTAATAAGTTTTCTGATAATTACAAACACTAGGATCATCATAACAACACAACAAGATGTGTTTTTCGTGGCTAAATAGCTGTGAAACCAGTAAAGCAAAACGGTTTACCCACTGGTCCACGTAATGCTTCCTAACTATTAAAGCAGTTTCGAATTCTTTCTCTTCTTCATGCTTTGTCTTAGAACCATAAAAGAGATTTAAGACAAGTTTATACACCATTGTAGTGGAGAAGAGTAGAATAGCTTGAAACAATCTGAAATTCAAACTTTGGACCATTAGGTAAAGCTATTACCCAATGGATAAAATGGTCCACGTAATGCTTCCTAACTATTAAAGCAATTTCGAATCATTTCTCTTCTTCAAGCTTTGTCTTAGAACCATAAAAGAGATTTAAGACAAGTTTATACACCATTGTAGTGGAGAAGAGTAGAATAGCATGAAACAATCTGAAATTCAAACTTTGGACAATTAGGTAAAGCTATTACCCAATGGATAAAACGGTTTTAAATAAAGGATTTTTCAAAAAAAAACTTTTGCATGTAGAACAAGAAAATTGATCTCAGGAGCTTAAGGCTCTGATACTATGTAAGAATATGCGGAAATAAATAATAGAATAAGACGTTTTGATAAGAGCTTGGTTGGAGATTAAGAGAGACTAAGAAAGATTAGAGAGAGTAAAACATGGCAGAAATCACCATTGGAGAATAAGTGAAGGATTATTGTATTTACTTGAGTAATTGGTTACATATATCAGACTATTTATAGTGTGGTTACAATAAATACATTAAATAGCATATATATTTACTTCCCATAACTAATTCATTGCCTAAATCTAAAATGAGAACTATTAACTATCTTGCTATAAACAATTCATTGCCTAAATCTAAAATGGGAACTATTAACTATCCTGCTATAAGCAATTTCTTGTCTAAATCTAAAATGAGAACTATTAACTATCTTTCTATAAAAAATTCGTGCTATTAACTCTCTTTTCATTCTTGCCTTAGGCGCCACTTTAGTCTTCCAGCAGCCTTCTTCTTTCTTCTAGAAGCCTTCTGGTTGGGCTTGGACTTCTTTAAGTATTTTAGCTCCAAGCTTAAGTTATTCGGGCCTTCTCCTTTGTTAAGCTATTCTCGTGTTTAGTCTAATTACACATATGGGCTTGTCCTTGGCGTGTGCACATATGGATTTGACTTATTTATGGGCTTTTTGGGCAGTCTCATTCTTCAAGTAATGCTAATGCATCTTATGGGTGGCCTTCTCTTGTAAGTAAATTCTTCGCTTCAATAATATCGCCTACACTGCCGAGCCTACCTACAAGGGTATATTCTGGTGTGTAAAGAGCAGTGATTCTCCATTCAGAGCCTCCATCATAGAGTGGACATTCCTGAAGGTGGAGAGAGAGGAGACCTCCTATTAAAGGCTCCGAAGCAAATTGCTCACCTTGAAGAGTGAATTTTGAGAAATCTGGTAATGCTCATTCTTTCCAAACTTTACTTTTGTATTCTACAAGTCAAGCTTGTGGAGGGGGGAGAAAATGAGCATGAACTTTTATTAAACTGAAGTAGTATCAAAGGATAAGCAGTCATTTGCCATTAAACAGAATAAGACTAGTGCCTAACTGAAAGTTGACTGAAAATGGAAGTGACTTCAAGAAGTGGAGAACCCTTAAGAATGACCAGGACTCTTGATCAAAAGAGGATCAGCTCAGGTTCTTATGAAGGCACAACCTAATGATATAGCCATGGATTGACCTCCTAAATCACTCTGAGGAAGCTGCAAATAATGGCTTTGGATAATTATGGTCCGGTGCCAGTTTCAAGGTAGCTTTTGATAGTCACAAGCCAAAAAAAAGGAGGTCATAAAATGTGTCTTGGAGTTGCTTTGTGAAATGATGGTGAAAATTTGACCTTGAAGACTTATGGCGGTTGGTTTCACTTCGATGTCTCTCAAAGTGGAAGTGTTAGATAGAATCGTGAAGAGAGTCAGTACCTTTGATGCTGAAGAATATAAGTTCTGAGGAACTAAAAGAAGCAATACAACCTGAGTTAGAACCAAGGGACACCATGCTCATGAAGAAGTAATATGGTGGAAAGTGATGAATCAACTCAGGATTGTGATTTAAATAATAAGTAACTGGAAGATTTCCCACAAAGTAGTGTTAATCAATCCAGAGTTAGTCCAAACAAGAAAGTGGCTGAAGAAGCTACTAAGAAACTACAAAGGTGTAGCAGAAGCTTGAGACTAGAACCAATGGCCATCAAGCAGTCAGAACCCACAAGTGAAGGGACAAAAATGTTTGTCAAAATCCATGATGAAAATAGAGGGGCAAGCTGTCAGAACTCACAAATGGAGAAGTATGCAAATGGAAGGTGTTGAATCAGCTCACAAGCTTGTATGGCTGGGCCAAGATGATGATCAACCTGACAAGAAGTTGTGTTGTTTAAAATAAACACAAAGAAGATATGGAGCTAAAGAAGGTTATACTGAAGTATGGTGTTAACAAGTCAAAACAAAAGCAGCAAATGGCGGTTAGAGCAAGAAGGAATAGAGTGAAGGAGATCAAAATAAGAAGCCAATGTGATCAATACTTGGCTGATACTCCACATCTACATTCCAAGTGAATGCAAGGTACAAAGTGAAGCATATGGAAAGAAGGTTCTAAACCACCTCTCAAAGGGCAAGAAGTCTGAAGAAAATGGGGAGAAAGGACTGGTATTAGAAGAAGCTTCAAATCATTTAACCTTGTGAAGCAAAGAATCTAACTACTGTGTCATAAAGGCCATGATCAAGGGTTCAGGGAGCTCACCATGATGGTTCCAAGCTCATAAACCCGTTGGCCAATCCCTAGGCTAAGAAGATTCCACTCTTTTTCCCTTAGCATTGGTTTTATCCCATTGAGTTTTCCATGCTAAGGTTTTTAATGAGAGAGTTCTCCAAGGTTCCAAGCTTGATTTCTATGATCAACAAATATCAAGCTTGAGAAGGAGTAATAAAAGTAAGAAGGAGGAAAGATCTCTTCATCATTGCAAGTTCAACCATGAATCTATGCTTAAACTTGAGGGGGAATGTTGGAATGAAGAAGTGGAAGGGAGTGAAACCGGTCCCAGAAGTGTCTTGAGCTGGTGGCAACGGTTACTTAGCTTCTAGAAGGAAGGAGACTCCTAGTAAACATGGTCAACTTGCCAGCACACCATAACACATGCCCTTATCCTCTTTTTATATGCTTTAAGATATTCCTTTGGTGTGTAAAATCAGTTCTCTATATAAACTATGTATCCCTCTCATGTATAGGTTAGAAAATAAGAAACAATGTAGCCTTTATCTCTTCAACGTGTTCTATCATGCCTTTAATGGCAGTTTATCAATCTATTATATTATGTTCTCATTATAATCTGCATATTCATGCTCTAAAATTTTGACATTAAGGACTTGCAAATTGAAGATTAAAGACCTATTACCATGCATTGTGACAATCAAGCAGCCATTGACATAGCTTCCAACTCAGTGTTCCATGAAAAGACTAAGCATATAGAGGTAGATTGCCACAAATTAAGGCAAGCAGTTGAACAATGAATCATATTGCCATGCTACACAAGGGTAATAAACGAGCCTAAACGAACCAATCCTACATGAATCCGTTTCATATTTATGCATTTATAAACGGGCCACAAGCCAAAATTTTAATACAAAGCCTGTTTAAACCTGTGGTCTTAAAACCTGTTTTAACATCACTAAACTGACACTATTCATGAGACGAAAATAAAACTCTAAAACAACGTTCTTATGGACAGGAGTTGTCTTCTCTTTTTTTCTCTAAAAAGCCACACATTGTGAAGATTGATTGTCCTCCAAGTCATTCCCGAAAGCACGAGACATTATAGAATTACAAGTTGGACAACAAAACACAAAAGTCAAAACCAAAAACAACATAAGACGGGATAAAAAAACAAAAAAATAGAAATACGTTTATCTTTAATTTCTACTAAAAGCCCAGAGCATAAACATAGGAGGCGGAATGGTAAGAAAAAAAAACATACAAGGGTAATATAGGTCCGAAATTTTAGAAATAAAAACATGTAAAATAGTGGACTCTACAAGTCTATTACTGACCAAAAAAATAACAACACCTGAAGAGTTGCTTTAGAAAAAGCAAACATTCAACGGCTGAGATGTTCTCGTCAACTTTCAATCGATTTTGACAGAGGAAAACAGATAGTGGACGAAGTAAAAGGAAGTGAGGAAGCCAATGGTTCCAGTAGCGAGCATGATTGCAATCGCCATAAGCAGAGAGTAGCCAATGTAGAGCATAGCCGAGACCGGTCCGCTCAGACTTTGCAGATCAAAGACCAAATAGTTGATGGAGTAAGCAAAGACATACAACGCGACTGAACCAGATGCGAAGAACGCTTTCCACCACCATCTCCAATCTTCGACGCAGAGGTGCATATAGGTCAAGACTACTGATACTTCGGCGCACACAACTACTAAAAGAAGCAGAACTATGAGTAAGAACCCAAATACGTAGTAGAATCTGCCTAACCATATACTGGAGAAGATGAAGAAGAGTTCTATGAATAGAGTTCCAAAAGGAAGTGTTCCTGCTCCAAGGACGAGAAGCCATGACGGGTATTTACGTTCTGGGATTTCCCTTGGAATCTGGTTGGTTCTCACTGGAAACTGAATTGCTTCTGCTCGTGTGCCTAAGAATCCTCCAAACAAGGTGAGCGGAACTGAGATGCAGAACCAGAGAGCCAAGAGCTCAAAGTACAGTGATATTGGGATGGCGCCAGTGCTGTTGCTGCTCCAGAGAAGGAAGTTCAACACTGTTAGTATAACAAACGCAATACCCGGGAAGAAGCATGCGATGGACCAAGAAAGTGATCTCCATCCTTCTGAAGTTCCCTTGACGGTTCTCCAGAGCCGAACACCAGCGTACCCGGCAGCAATACCCAAGAAAAGATAGAGAATAATCATCCCGGTTAGTAACATACCTCTTGAAGCAGGAGACATGAATCCAAGTGCTGCAAAAACAATAGTGACAACAGCCATTCCTGTAATCCGAACACCGTCTCCCACCATAATGCATAGAAGCTTTGAAAACTCCGGTTCCCTGAACACATCTCCGACAACAAGTTTCCATCCAGAGAGCTCTTCATTCATCTGTGCCTGCGCTTCCTTGTCCAGTTCCTCGTACTTTGTCAGATCCCTTCTCACTGTCCTCAGGAATATGACAAAAACTATACCGGCGAGAAAGAAGATAACCATAAGCGAGTTCAGAATAGAGAACCAATGGACACGAGCACCTTCCATTTTCAAATAGGCATCCCATCTGGATGGCCATCTTGTCTCACTTTTAACAAATTCGACTTCATAAGTGAAAGTTATCCTTTCATGTTCTTTTATGATCTGAGCTTTGTCAAGCTCCAACGGACAGTTTACTGAAGGAACAGGGTCATACATGTGAAGTTTCGTCATTTTTTCAGGATCATACTTGACACTGCAGGGAATAACCTCAAATCCAACAATCTCATAGCCCAGGGCCTTCTTTTTATCAGCTTCAGATATCACACCCATACCTTCTTCTCCCGTGCCGATTACCTCCATGACATTGCCTTCGTATTGATGGACCAAGACCTTAAACTTGAGGTGATTGATGATGTAATCATCATTGCTGTTGGGTGGTGAATATCCAACAGGGTATCCAGTCCACTGGATGGTAACCCCATTTTGCTTTGCGAATCTCAAAGCGGGCAAGTTATCCAGAATCATATTCACTTGGTATAACTCGCGTGTTCTCTGTTTCAAGAGCTTGACCTCATGCTCGTTCAGAGGACTCGTGGTGCAGAGATAGAGAGACTCGTTCGTGTTCATCCGAAACCTATACGCAGAGTTATCAATCTGATCCCCCATGAGAAGCTCCCCAAGATTCTCAGCACTTTTCTTAATGCCCTCAAGCGGTTTGCAGTAAGGAAGACTGTAGAAACTGAAAGGAAGCTCAGTTTCTATAGACGTCAAGGAATTGACTTTGGCTAAGATTGGATCTCCGTTTGAATATGTGTTCATATAACTTCCTGGCAAGTAGAACCCATTGCAAAGCTGACCAACAAACACCAGCAAAACGAAAACTCGGTACACACCAAACATCTTCCTTCCTGTATGAAACGAAAAACCTCTCTCACATTAGCAGTAACTTCCCACTGTGATTGATTCAGAATTACCCAAAACAGTCAGTTTCATAAAATGCACATTCATATACGCTACAGAGCAGACATTCAATAGATCGAAATCCAAATGTTCATGCATATAGATCAAGGCACCAAAAACGATGCGTATAGATCAAAAGATCGAAACAGTTCGAATTGGGATATCAGATCCCGACGGATCATAAACGCAAACTGATAATACAAAGCTAAATGGTAATCGGTACAAGTAAATATCGAATGTTCATACGAAAACGATAACACCAAATCAAACGGCGAAAAAGAAAGACAATGCAACGACAGATCAAGAAATTTCGCGAAATCGAAAGAGAAAACCTGAAGCAGATCCGGGTTCCGAGATCTTCAACGAAGTCAGATCCAAGGGCACGAGAGGGAGTTTTCTTCTTAATCTCTGTCTCTCTCCCTCTGTATAGGTCACGCAGCTTAATCTCTCCCTGCCTTAGTGCGTTCGCAAAGAGCGAATGACGAAATTCAAGAAAATCGTGGGTAGTAGTTATCTCCTGCGACGCATACACATGTGTCGGTGCTGCGATCACCGTCCTTCATTCATCTAAGATCTACATTTTTATTATCTACCGTTTTTTATTTATTATATACATTATATACAAAGTATATGAAGTAATAATACAAACAATACACAATTAAAATTATAAAAGACAATTAAACAAACGAAATTAATTTTTAAAATGTTTTTGAAACAAAATTTGGACAATGTTTTTCTGGCTTGTGAGACTTTAGTACTATGATAATTAACCATTTTATATTTGTCTTTAATTTAATATAATATACGATGCAATTCTATATAATGTAATTATAACATTAATATTTTAAACACTAGTTTCTTTTGGTTGTATAACATTGGTCATTTCCCAATTTAGCATAGGGACCAGATGAACCACTGAGGTCCTACATAACGAGATTAAAAAAAAATCAAATCAAAGATTAAGAAAGTGAACGAGGTTGTAGCTTTTGCAGCTCCGAAAAATGGACTATAGTTCACCTCCAAATTTCGAAAAAAAGTTAACAGTTCACCAACTCATCTCTCTCTACAATACACTTCATCGCACATCCTAGTGCACAATCCTCCAAGATGAAACACACACTAAAAGATACAAATTAGGCCAAACCCTAACCAGCTAGCCATATTATGAACAAGAATACTAAAAAGAAAACCTTAAAATATATTATTAGAAGTTTAAAAAATCTAACTTGTGATGTATCGCCCAAAATCAATATACACTTCCAATTATGGCATCAAATTCACAAAAAATAACAACAATGAGGCCAAGAGAAATCAGAAGAGGCAAATTTCGCATGATAATGAAAAAAAAAAGCTTGTGGTTTACATAGCGCCGGTCTAATGATTTTTGATGTCCCCGACAAAAAAATTTTTGATGCTTTCACATTTTTATAATATTATAAACAAAATAGCAATTATTTTTTTTAAAAAAATCTAATTTTATAAACGATCTATTACAAAAAAAAATATAGTACTCATGATAGTTTTTTTGCATTATTTACTGCAAAATCATTCATCAAACTCACATAGTTGAGATCTTTAACCATACTTGTCTCGATTGATTGCAAAACTAATTCATTCAATTTCTCTTGTGACATGGTACATCACAAATAATTCTTAATAAGTTTTATTTATGAAAATATTCTTTTGGGATAGCAACTGAAACCATAATGGTCAAGAATATGCGATAAGTGATTCTTATATTTGGATAACAATATTTCATTCTTTTCAAAATATCAAGTAATTTAATAGGTTTACCCACTGCATTCGATAAAATATTTCGAAGATGAAAAAAAATTGAATTTCAAAGTCTTTTTCTTTTAACTAATCTATTTTTCTTAACTATTAATTATAAATATAAAATTAATTGAAAAACAAAAAAACTTTTCCAAGTTAAAAAATCACCACTATTAGAAAAAGAAGGCACTAGATTTTTTTTTTAATTTAACATATTTATTTTTCAAATATACATATTTAAAACTTTTTGAAATATTGATTAAGATGCCCATAAAAATATAATTTTTTATGATGTCCTAGGCTCAGGCTTTGGTTTCTTGGGCCAATGTGCCGGCTTGGATTTACAGAATCTTATGTCCTGTCGTATTATTAGAAGTGTTATTGGAGACATCGTCCCATATATCCCTTTTGCTTCACTTTTAATCGGTTATATTCCTTTTTAATCTGATATGCCCCTCATATATACTAAACCTATTTTACCCTTAATGAAAACAAAATAATAATTTAAAAAAAAACAACCTCGCACAGCTCTCATCGCATCGCGTCGGGTTAGGAAGCGTTGGCCTTCTGTTCTCACTCTCTCTCTCCTGTCCACTATTTCTCTCTCCTCCTCGTATTCACGCGAGCTAGCTCGAGCTCGAGCATTGAGCTCTCGATTCCCAGATTATTAATCACGAGCAAGCTTATCCCTCTTCTCCGAGCTCCTCTTCTCTTCCCCAGCTTCAGCTTCGCTTCTCCGTCAAACTCCCTCCGTCTGTGTAAATTTAAAATCAACAACTGGTCTTCAATTTCACTTTCAATTGTAATCTTTCGATTGAACAACTTTTAACAATGTTTTTATGGGCTTATTAGGACTAGGCATTGTAAATCTATGTGGTAGAATCGTAGTAAACTGGAGCATAGAATTGAAATCTGGAGTAAAACTTGTAAAACTGTGATGATTAGTAAAACTAGTAAAACTTGTAAAACTGCGATGATTAGTAAAACTCGTAAAACTTGTAAAAATAGTAAAACTAGTATTACTAGTGTAACTAGTATAACTGATAAAATTGGGTAAACTTGAAAAAATAGTAAAACTAGTATTACTAGTATAACTGATAAACCTGGTTAAACTAGTAAAAGTAGTTCAACTAGTATAACTAGTAAAATGTAGTAAAACTAGTCAAACTAGTACAACTAGTGTAGTAAAAATAGTAAATCTTGATGGAAATTCAAAAACTAATAATATACTGTGAAATAATATTTAAGCTTGTATTACAATGAGCAATATACTGTGAAATAATATTTCTGCGAATATATTAGAGCTAGTATAACAGGGGACAACTAGTAATACTGATTGAAATTTTGTATTGTTTTGGCAGGTGACAATGAGCAACAACTTCATGATACATTTTACATGTGGAGGTCACATGTCTAGTTTAATGTTTAACTTATCAGTGGAGGATATAACTTTACAGATGGTAGAAAATAGGATATACAATAAGGTTGGGTTAGATGAAAATGTAGTGAAATTGAGATTCAGTTACATTCCATTGGTGGTGAGATGTGAATCACATTTGAGTAATTGTGATGATGAGGATCTTTGTGTTTATCTAAACACAATTGATAAAGAGAATCATAGATATATGTTGTTTGTGGAAGTTATCAGTATATCGGATGTAACTGAGCAACTTTCGAGAGTGGGCAAAAGAAGTTCTTTTGGTACGAACTATGAGGATAACGCCATAACTTTGTATGTAGCCAATGAAGAAGATAAACAACAAGATGAGGCCATGGAGGATAAAGCTGAAGAGGATGAGGCAGTGGAGGATGAAGCGGATGAATATGTGGATGATAATATTGATAGGTCGGCTATGCATGATGAATATCTTCAGCTTACACCTACTATAGAATCAATTCAGTTTTTAGAGGAATGGGAAGACGGTGTGGGTGTGGATATTCATCAAGAGTTTCTAAATAAAAAGACAGTCCAAGAATTGGTGGATAGAGCTGCATTTAAAAATTGTTTTGAGTATATTGTTAAGAAGTTAGATAAGAGCAGATTAGTGCTAAAATGTCGTCAAGAAAGCTGTAAATGGAGTTTACGAGCTACAAGAATAGGAAAGACAGAGAGTTTTTCGATTAGAAGGTATACCAAGATGCATACATGCTCTCGAGCTAGTCAGAGTGATAGCAACCAGAAGAGGAAAGGCACACCCGGATTAGTTGCAAAGCTTTTGAGTGACGATTATCCAGGGAAAATGAAAACTCCAGCTCATAAAACTGTTATGGATCTTGTTAAGACAAAATTGGGTGTGAAGATATCTTACTCTACTGCTTTGCGAGGTAAAAACAAAGCTGTCAGTGATTTGTGTGGTAGTCTAGAAGAAAGCTACAAGATGTTGTATAGTTATCTGTACATATTGGAGAAGGTCAATCCTGGTACAATTACAAGTGTGAAAGTTGATGAACACAAAAAAATTAAATACTTATTCATCGCTTTGGGAGCTAGCATTGAAGGGTTTCAAGTCATGAGGAAAGTGATAAGTGTGGATGCAACTTTCCTCAAAAAAGGATATGGTGGTGTACTTGTGTTTTCCACAGCTCACGATCATAATCGTCATCATTATCCCATAGCGTTTGGTGCTCTTGACGGTGAAAATAATGCTAGTTGGTACGGGTTTTTCGAAACATTGAAAACGATAGTACCAGACTCGTCTTAAATATTATCCTTGTAGCCATTCATGTATAAGGCAATCCTTGTATCCAAACAAGCCTAGACTAGAATAGTATAAATAGCTATCTCTCTCCTGATTTGTAACTTAAAAAAATATAATTCTCATTTTCTTAATACAATCATTCTTTCTCTTTAATCTCTCATTCTCTCATTCTCTAAATCTACAAATCTCTTAATCTCATATTCTTTCACCTTCTAGGAGTCTTTGAAGCAAATTACAATAGTTTTAAAAACCTAGTTGCCTAAATAGAGGGGGTGGCAAAACATGTGCCTTAAATCTACTAAAACTAAAACGACTGGAAACAAAACAAAACAAAGGAAAAATATTAGTCAAGGTAATAAATAATTATAAATAGAGGCTTACCTTGGGGCTTGGTAGTCTGCAAGAATAACCTCTATAATTTTTGAAGTGTGGCGTTTTGGGCTGGTCTTTAATCAGCAAGGTGCACCGCTTCACTTAAAGGGAGGGATCCAAATATGGTAAGTTGCTTGTTGCTTGAAAGAAGAGGCAATTCCCTTAGGTGAATGTGTTGGCGCCCGTGTCAGGTCGTGCCTGGTCCGTGTCGGGTCGTGCCTGGTTCATGCTGGGTCGTGCCGAGTACTTCTAGCAATCCATCCTCCATGCGTTCAGGGAAAACACCGGGTTCTTAGCTAATCTCAAAGGCTATCTGATATAAGTGCATATTAGGCTAGTTTAATCTCATATTTCATATGTTTTAACATTATTTTACCATTCACTTACCATCATTCTAGGGTAGTTTATCTCATTTGTGCATTTTAGTGTTTAGGATCATGCATTTGCATATTTTGAGTGTTTTGAGTCTTTTTCAAAAGTTTTGGAGCATCCCGAGTGAAGATCATGCAACGGACTCGAGTAGAGGTGAAAATGAGGCATGAAGAAAGTGCTAAGAAGCAGCGAAATTGACCAAAATCAATCGATCAATTCTCAGACCGATCGATCACATCTACTCAAATCTGCGAGAATATCCAAGATCGACCAAAATCCTCCAAGTTTGACCGATTCATCGTCCAATCGATTGATCCGTGTCTGGATCGATCGATCCAGTTTGACTATATGGCCAAAATTTTTGTAATTAAACCAGTTTAGGTTAATTAGTCGGGTTGATTTGGTTTTTAACTATAAATACCCAACCCTAAGTCAATTTTTAGTAAGTTTTAGATTAGAGAGACTGCAGCCACCAGGTGATTGAGGAGACCTAGAGTTTGAGTTTTGGATTTCTGGAGAACCTCTTTAAGACAATCAAATAATTATCTTGACTAATTTCTTAATCCCTTATCTTTTTACTCATGTTTAATCTTTCTATGAATTCGTTTTGTTTCTCTATGATGATGAATGAGTAATTCTCTTTGAATGGTTTAGGGGTTGGTAGATTAGGGATGGAATGATGATTGATTGATGCTTAGGTTGTTAGATCCTTCTTGATGACTGAATTTTATGCTAGGTTTGGTTGAGAGAATTAATTCTAGAACCTAGGAAATTTATTACCCGAGAGGTGTTGATAAAATTCTTGAACCAAGTCATAAAGAGCTTTTCATTCCTAGCCATCGAGAGATGATGTTAGGGTGATTAGTGAACCAATTGAACCTAAATTTAATGCACGCAGATGATCAATCTTCCAAATGAGAGTTTAGTTAGATTAATTATTTAGCATAGTAATCAATGACATGATAGTGTATTGATTAAACATTGTTCATAGTTCTAGGAAGATCTTAATGAAAACCTTGCATGATCAATCAATCTATTGTTATTCCCTAATCAACGTCTTTCCTAAAACCATTCGTTTAATTTAATTGTGAGTCAAGTTTCTTTTATTTCACTAGCTATTTTAGATTCACGTTCGTTAAAGTTACAATAAAAACCACAACCATTTACTATTACTTTAGATTAAATTGAAATCATACAATCTTAATGTGCTAATTCTATGTTTTATGTGGAGTTGAACCTCAATTACTTACAATAGACATTGTAGGTTTTTTGTTGATTTATTTGATACGCAAAATCTCTGCATCACTATCTTGAAAAAGAATCCCAGATTCTGCAACGGTGCCAATTTGGTATAGGTGGTCTTTTTGACCGCGGGATACCAAACTCCCTTGTTTTTGTAGTACAAACCTGGTATGTTTCAATCACATAGAATGCAAGTTTATATCTAATTTAGGCTAATAATTGATCATGATTTGGTAACATGGTGTCACTAAACTAAGAGCAGTAAAAGAAAATAACTAAATCTAACTAAAGCAAAAGGAAATAAAAGCGTTTGGGTATGTTTGTTTTCAAGATTAATAGCATCATTCATAATTGGGTAATTGGTCAGATGTTTCTAGAGAAGATATGTTGAACTCATGTTTACAAGCTTATTATTCTCAACCATGGTAGAAGAATCGTTCATGTACAGGCTAATCCACTTTTGTGACAGAAACTCCTTCAATGACACCTAGTATCTACAAATGTATTTGGGTACTAGGCAGCCAATGAGCATTAAGATCATATTCTTACTATCTGTAGCGTGGTAACCCATCATCAACTGTCATTGAGGCATATTTTGAACCTCGCCCGTGCTGAGAGTGTTCAAGTACACAACCGTCCAATCAATGATCGCTCGTGCCTTATCATTCAAATTCGGTCTGTAACCACGAGCCTATATTTAGCATCTTAAGACACAATGGAATAATTGGATATAAGTATTAAAAAATCCTTATTTCTTTCCCTTAAAACATCCTCTGTACCCAACCCGAAGGGTTGAAGGAGTCTACTTCATAATCATTACGAACAACATAATCATATGGTTTGATGATTTGTTGAACATAAGAATGAAGTAGAGAAGCGTGAACTAATATTAAAGTGAAAGTAAATAAAAGTACAAATAAACTAAGTGCAAATAAAGTAAAGTGCAGGTAAATAAAAAGACAAAAGGTAAAGAAGTGCAAGTATTAAATTAAACTAAAAGAGTAAAAATGATTAAAACAAAACTAAAAACTAAAATCTAAACTAAGTGGAGTTTTGAATCGGAGTCTTCTCTCTCGACATATTTCTCTCTTCTCCTCCATGATCTCCTAAGGTACAACGGTGATATTTATACAAATAAACAAATGTAAAAAGGGTTCAGCTCCACGTCGGGTGGTTCCTGAGGAGGTGGTGGTGGTCCAGCCGGTATATCTTCTTCTTGTGGCTCTCTCATTCGTGGCTCTTGATACATAGGTGGTGGTGCAGGTAGTCTTCATAGACATGACCTTCTTCTCTCTGAGAAGACTGGTATATCTGTTCTCTGAGGTGATAAGGGCTGCTCCATTCGATCCATCCTAGCCGTGATGTTGGTGAGTTGGACATTGATGTTTGCTAACATCTAGATCATGGCATTATTGGCATCCTTGCGATCTGATTTTTCAGACATGATGATACCATACAAAAATGAAAAGGTGAAACACATGTAAGTGAATTGCACAAAATAGGAATTAGGTAAATAAAAGGAAATAAACTAAAAACTTATGTGTTATGCAAGATTTTAAATGTAATGCAAAAATTGTAAAATTTTCCTAACTTGGTGATGCACAAAAATCAGGATACAAGAACTAATAATCTAATAGCACTACTAAGCAAATCGGATGAAGATGATGATGCAAAGGTTAATTTTATGTGAATGAATGAATGAACGAAAATAGGGTTAGACACTTCCTGAGATATAGAATTTTCATCTTTGATACCAAAGATGATGCACGCTTAAGTGCTATCTAATCTGCAAAGTAGTGATGTACAAGCACAAGAGAGAAGCTCTTCCTGTTGATGCACAATGGACGGAGGTGAAGTTGGACCATACGAGGATGATAGATTCGTGATACACCAGAGAAACCTTCAAGCTGAGGGAGATTCAACAACTAGATATAATATAACTCTCAGGACAATGCGACGGCCAAGATAGAGAGGGAAGTAACGGTTAGGGTTTCTTTTGTGTGATAACTTGTCTGTTTATTCCATTAGATGACCTAGGTTTATAAATAACCTAAGCTCAAGTAAACAACAAGTTAGTTCAAAAATAAACAAAAACAATACTAAAAATATATAAATTATTTTATGCATGTAATAACTTAAATTTTATTGTAAAACTTATAAAAATAATTTATCTACTAATTTATTTAATTATAATTATTATTTGGTTTTATCATTATTGAACATATATATACAAATATCATAAATTTTTATTTTTTATTTTTCAATAGAAAATGTATTAAATTGTTTTTTTAATTTTTTTAATAATAATTTCAAAATTAATAGTTCTTTAAAAGATAAAAAATAAAAAATTTATAAAAAAAATTATCATTTAAAAAGAAAAATATATTGAAGATATAATGAGTAAATGAGTTAAAAAAATAATTTCACATTGTTATATTTCATGAAAATCTTAAAATTTTAAAAAATTTAGTGACATACATTCTAATTAATTTTATAAATTTAATATTAATTAATATTAATTTATTTATATGCTTTTATTATATTTACTTTTAAAATAAAGTATTTTAAATATATACGAATTAAGTTTTTGCATATAATAACGTAAATTTGATTATAATTATCATTTGTTTTTAATATTAAAGTAACATAAAAAATTATCATAAAATTTCTATTTATCGTTTTCTTAAAACTAAAAAATAATTAAAATTGATTTTAATATTTTTAGCAACAATTACGAATTTATTTAGTTTTTCAATTAGGATTAAAATTATTTTTATAATATTTTTTATAGTAAAAAAATAAATATATATTTCTATATAGAATTAAAATAAAAAGATAATGAAGATTATATGACAAGTAAATTAATTTAAAAGTGATTGACATTGTTATCGTTAATACAAATTTTAAAATTTTAAAAAATTTAGTGGCATATATTGTAAATAAAACGTATGAATAAAATTAGTTCTATATAATGCTTACGTTTAATAAGATAGATGGTGGTTGTTCTCGGGAGCAAACCATACGAATTCTGTATGACCCATATGGAAAGAGATAACTTTGTGCTCATGCTGTGAGATCTTACTCTGGTCACTAGACTGAACATGTTCCCACACCCCGGTCTACTTCTTAGACCGAGTCGTTCTCAGTTTATGTTATGGTCTTATCCTTACTCAATCATTTTCATGTGGGTTCGACCAAGATTCCACAATAGATTCACTCAATAAGGAAAATCAGCTTTACCACTACTAAATAAATAAGAATTCGACATATAAATTCAGTATGCACTCCTAGGCTATATATGTTTTATCCTAAACTAGACTGACTCAACACACCAATTCTCATACCCGCTCTTTGTCCCGTGCTCTTAAGCCTCGTTTTAGCCTTGGCAACCATCTTCACCTGCCATCACATAGTGGTATAAGCAACTTGATAATTGCTTAGTAAGGGCAATCATTCCACCCACTGGTTTATCACCTGACCAAACCTAGCGGCCCGTACAATCAATAATGAAAACAAGCAAACAACGTTTTACTAGGTTCTTTGCTATGAGAATGAACCTCCCAAAGGGTGATACCAGCTTGGTTAAGTCTCGGCTAGATCACAGAGGTACCTAGGCCACTTGGCCTCTACCAGACAAGCCTTAGCGAGTCCATCCCGTCCCCATAGGCATTTATTCCAATCATGTAGTCCCACTGAACCGACCTGTATCAAGGCGCAAACCTAAGCATCCATTTAAGTTTCATGTGCATCAATTTGACCAAAAGGTGATATGGAACTTGTTCACTCAAGCAACAGAAATGTAAACCAGGCCACATCGAGTGATCCACTAACGACCAGCGACCAGCCGGATGCACCAGCCAGCCTCGTCCAGGGTACTAGACCCACAGTCATGCACTCACTTCGATGGGAGAAACAGAAAGGTAGGAGAAAAAGACTAAAAATGAGCCTAGGACTCTCGGCCAAGACTTGGAGGATCTTACGCCGCAAGTGCCAAGTGGACCGATCACACGTCAAAGAGCAAAGGCAATTAGCTTCAAATTCAACCATTTCGTGAAGCACTTGCTGGAGCGGACAGAAGACGGACAGAACACAACTAACTTGACCACCAGCTCAGCTAAGCTCGGATCACTACCACTTCTCACCGGCGATCTTCTTCATGCACGACCAGCTTCACTTGGTGTCTTTACTATCACTAAGTAAAGACACCGTAAAATCATGCTAAGGAATTGTACTTTTTTCCTACTTTCGGTTTTGTCCCACTGGGTTTTCCGAAAGAGGTTTTAACGCGGCAACACCCTTAGTATGTTTAGAGTAGAAAACTAATTTTTCTTCTCTAATTTTTGGCCTTCTTTTTGATGGGCCTTTCATTCTTTTTTTCACATTTTTCTTCTCTTTATTTTGTCCAAAGTTGGCTCAAATGTTTAGGGCCCATTTTTTATGCATTGTATTTGCTGTTTTTGAGTTTTGGGCCCAGTTTCTTTATGAGGCAAGAGGAAATTCGCCCAGAAACTTATTGACAACACTATTTAAACTCTTTAGATCAATTAATAACAATTAGAACTTTTATGAACAAAACCCCAAGTCTAAACCTAGCTAGCCGTCGAGTAGAATTCTTAGAATTTGTGAACCTTCAAACCACTAACGTGTTTGCAGGATCATCCTTGGTGTATCTCGATCACTCCATAGTTCGAGTGGTCCAATTCGCTTCCCCATCTTGTGATTGTCCAGAATCGAGATTCTTTTCTGATCAAACACAACACGATCCTGATCCAGGCTTGTATCATCTTTGGTATCAGAGCTGAAACTCCTGACGCAGGGTAGTGTATAAACCCTACCCCATGTTTTCTTTTTGTTATTTTTGATTTGTTTGTCAAAAGTTTCAGGTTTAAGTCATAATCTGATCTCTATCATTCGCGATCCATCACTCACCATCCACGATCAGCCTTTATCCACGCGATCTACACAAGGTAAGAAAAAGTGAGGTTCTCCTTTTTTCATTACTTTTATTCGCTTGCATCTTTGAATCACAATTTGCATTAGTTCGTTTTCCATTGATTACTCTAAATTAAGTAAAAAAAAAAATTTTCTTGTGCATGAGGAAGAAGAAGAAAAAAAAAAAAAAAAAAAAAAAAAATTGTTGTTTTTTCTCGTTTGCGTGAAACAGAAAAAAAAAAAAAAAAAAAAAAAAAAAAAAAGAAGTTTGAACGTGCGAGTAAGAGGGAGAGAAAAAAATTTAAAAAAAAAAAAATCAATAAAAAATTAAATTCACCGTAAAGTGAGAGAGGAAAAAAAAAATTAAAACTTGAAATTTGAACTTAACGTGAAAAAAAAAAGTTTTATTAGACTGTTAGATTAAATTAGCTATTTTCTAGGGTTAGATTAGATTAGCTTATTTTTAGGATTTTAAAATTTCATTCAATTAGAAAATTTAGGATAATTTTATGATATAGTTTTTTTTTTTAACATATAATTTTATTTGCATAAATTTAGCATATAGTTTTATTGGCATTAATTTATCATATAGTTTTTATTTGCATTAAACTTAGACTAAAATTTTGTCATATAATTATTTGCATAATTAATCCTTAGAAAAATAAATAAATTGCATCAGTAGTCCTTAAGATCTTTTTTATTCTGGTTCTCCTCAAAGAAACAGAATGTCCGACAAGTCGGACCCCGCTGACATCAACAGTGCCATGTTGCACATGTTGGCGAATCTGAGTGGTCAAATCAATACTATGGCCACAGGCATAGACCGACTAGGAGAGCTATTAACGGCAACAAGAGCTGAGATCCCGGAATCCTCTCGTCAAGGAGCAGATCGAGGCTTTGAGCAACCACCACCACCGCCACCTTTCCAACCACCGCCACCACCACTTTTCCAAGCTCAACCGCCAACACATCAAGCCCCAGAAGTAAAGCTTAACCCTCCCACGTTCGCTGGTAGAGTGGACCCGAGGCTTATTTAGATTGGGAGCGCCGGATGGAGCATATCTTTGACTACTATCGATATGCCGATCCGAGGAAAGTAGCTCTAGCTACTGCTCAGTTTACCGACTATGCTCTGACATGGTGGGATCGAGAATGTACCGAGAGAAGAAGAAACCGGTACGGAAACATAGTACCGTGGGACGAACTAAAGTATGTCATGAGCCGACGTTACGTTCCACCGCACTTTCACCGAGACTTACAAAAACGCTTTAGACGTTTAAGTCAAGGAAGTAAGAGTGTCGAAGAGTACTATGAGGAATTCGAACATCTAAGGAACCGTCTATGAGTAGAGGATTCCTTAGAGAGTCTTATGGCACAATTCGTGGACGGATTACATGAAAAGATTGCTCGAAAAGTCGAGAGACAGATGTACAACGACTTAAGCTAGTTACTTCACCTCGCTATTCAAATCGAGCAACAGAACAAGCGCAAGGCCTCGAGCGTTGCTCGGCCTAAGACTAGTTGGACACCCGTGTCCAGACCAACTGAACGGAGCAGCCAACCGGCTACGGACAACCGGTTTAAGGCTAAGGTGAGTGATTTCACCAAGACTCCACGACCGAGCCCTAGCACGTCTCAGCAGCCGGTCACTACTACACATTCTACAAGAAGTCGAGACATCCAATGCTTTAAGTGCAATGGAAGAGGACATATGGCTCGGGAGTGTCCTAACCAACGAGCCATGATTCTCACTCCAGCTGGAGAGTACGAATCAGAGGATGAAGCAGAGGATGACCTGGACAAGTCTGGAGAAGACGACCTTGAATACCCGGACACCGGAGAACTCTTTATGATGAGACGATTTCTCAACACGATGGTTCATCCCGACGAGGTCGTTCAGCGAGAGAACATATTCCACTCTCGATGCACAATATAAGGAAAAGTGTGCTCGCTGATCATAGACGGAGGTTCGTGTGCGAACGTAGCCAGTGCCTACATGGTAGATAAGCTCGGCTTAAAGAGGACCAAACATCCACACCCCTATAAGTTGAGATGGCTCAATGACAAGGCCATACTATCCATATCTGATCAAGTTAACGTTTCATTCAGCATGGGACGTTACAAGGATCAAGTGTTATGTGACGTAGTGCCAATGCAGGCTGGTCATTTATTGCTAGGACGTCCGTGGCAATTCAATAAGGAAACTACACACAACGGACGGACGAACTTATATACGTTCGAGCATGAACGACGCAAGTATAACTTAGCACCATTGACACCTCGAGAAGTACATGAGATGCAAGTTCAAATGGCCAAGGATGAAAAAAAGCGTAATGAAAACTTTCTTATTAACTCTGGAGACATAAGAAAGGCCGTTAGTAGAAAAGACACGTCTGCTATCTTGTTAATGTACAAAGAATTTCTAAGTGCTTAAAATATAGACCTGAAGCTGCCATCTGAGGTGAACGAACTGCTAGAGAGTTATGCCGATGTATTCCCCGAGGAGCTGCCTCCTGGACTTCCGCCAGTTAGAGGGATTGAGCATAACATTGATTTTGTTCCAGGTGCCCAGTTGCCCAACCGAGCCGCTTACCGGGTTAACCCAAGGGTATGTCAGGGAAAGTCTCAGCCCGTGCGCGGTTCCGGTCCTTCTAGTTCCAAAGGACGGCAGTTGGAGGATGTGTGTTGATTGTCGCGCCATCAACAATATCACCATCAAGTATCATCATCCGATTCCGAGATTGGACGACATGCTATATGAGCTTAGTGGTGCTACCGTGTTTTCCAAGATAGATCTAAAGAGCGGTTATCACCAAGTCATAATGCGGGAAGGAGTTGAATGGAAAACCGCATTAAAGACAAAACAAGGGCTGTACGAATGGTTGGTCATGCCATTTGGACTCTCAAACGCCCCGAGTACGTTCATGCTTCTAATGAACTACGTTCTTAGACCATACATTAGTAAGTTTGTTGTCGTTTATTTTGACGACATCCTTATATATAGTGCGTCGTACTCTGACCATGTGTAACATCTCGAGATGGTGATCAGTACGCTTCAAAAGGAGAGGTTGTATGCGAATCTCAAGAAGTGCACATTCTGCAATGATCAAGTCGTGTTCCTTGGCTTTGTCGTAAGCTCTCAAGGCTTAAAGGTCGACGAAGAAAAGATTAAGGCCATAAAGGATTGGCCCACACCGACTAACATCAGTCTAGTGCGGAGTTTCCACGGCTTAGCGAGCTTCTACAGGCGCTTTGTCCGTGACTTCAGTTCAATTGCAGCTCCACTTACGTCGGTGATAAAGAAGAACCGAGAGTTCTCTTGGGGAGAGGAACAAGACCGAGCCTTTCAGCTACTCAAAGACCGTTTAACTCACGCTCCTGTGTTAGCCCTCCCAGACTTCAACAAAACATTTGAAGTCGAATGTGACGCATCTGGCGTCGGGATAGGAGCTGTGCTGACACAAGGTGGTAGACCGGTCGCGTACTTCAGTGAGAAACTTAGCGGTGCGCCATTGAACTATCCGACTTATGACAAGGACTTGTACGCATTGGTTAGAGCCATGGAGACGTGGCAGCATTACTTGCTTATTCACACCGACCACCAAACCCTTCAGCATCTCAAGGGTCAGACAAAGTTGAAGCGCCGTCATGCACGGTGGCTAGAATTCATTGAGACGTTCCCTTACGTCATCAAGTATAAGAAGGGAAAGGAAAACGTCGTCGCCGATGCCTTATCTCGGAGATACGGACTTATCTCAATCATGGAGTCCAAAGTGTTGGGATTCGAATTGATCAAAGGTCTGTATGAGACAGAC
The DNA here is from genome assembly GCA_039880935.1 of Streptanthus diversifolius. Classification (NCBI taxonomy): domain Eukaryota; kingdom Viridiplantae; phylum Streptophyta; class Magnoliopsida; order Brassicales; family Brassicaceae; genus Streptanthus; species Streptanthus diversifolius. The sequence continues at coordinate 5,544,313 of JAXGFM010000005.1, forward strand.
GATGATTTCAAGGAAATATTTCGAGAACACAGAAAAGGAGCCTACAACAAGTACTATCTCTTTGACGGATTCATTTTCAAGGAAAAGAGATTGTGCATCCTGAGAGGATCCATTCGGGATTTGTTGTTAAGGGAGGCTCACGGAGGAGGACTTATGGGTCACTTCGGGGTAGACAAGACGCTCGACATGCTAAAAGAGCATTTTTTTTGCCGCACCAGAGGCGAGATGTCGAGGCCCATTGTGCACGTTGTCTAATTTGTAAACGGGCCAAGTCAAAAGCCTATCCCCACGGCCTATATATGCCTCTGCCAATTCCTACTACACCTTGGACCGACATATCCATGGACTTTGTGTTAGGTTTACCAAAGCAAAACCACAAGGATTCCATCTTTGTCGTAGTAGACCGGTTTTCGAAGATGGCACATTTCATTCCGTGTGCCCAGACGAACGATGCGAGTCAAACCGCTAATTTGTTTTTCAAGGAAGTGGTACGACTTCATGGCATCCCGAGGACTATCGTATCAGATCGAGATACAAACTTTCTGAGCCATTTCTGGAGATCTCTCTGGAAAAAGCTCGGAACTAAATTAGTATTTTCGACAACTTGCCATCCGCAGACTGATGGTCAAACAGATGTCGTCAACCGAACGCTATCCACACTGCTTCGGGCCACCATTGGACGGAACTTAAAGAGCTGGCTCGAGTGCATACCGTTCGTTGAATTTGCTTATAACCGAGCTGTCCACTCGGCCTCAAAACTATCTCCGTTCGAGATTGTCTACGGATTTAACCCGCAATCGCCTTTAGACCTAACACCATTGCCTCCAGCCGAGATTGTTAGTTTAGAAGGCGAGACCAAAGCCGAGTTTGTCAAGAAACTGCACCAGAGGGCTAGAGACAACATCGAAAAGAGGACAAAAGCTTATCAAAAACAGGCCAACAAGAGTCGCAAGGCTGTAAGCTTCCAGCCGAGATTGTTAGTTTAGAAGGCGAGACCAAAGCCGAGTTTGTCAAGAAACTGCACCAGAGGGCTAGAGACAACATCGAAAAGAGGACAAAAGCTTATCAAAAACAGGCCAACAAGAGTCGCAAGGCTGTAAGCTTCAAGGAAGGAGATTGGGTTTGGCTCCACATGCAGACCGAGCGATTCCCTCAAAAGAGAAAGAACAAGTTGGCGCCAAGAGGAGACGGACCATTCAAGATTATCCGAAAGATCAACGACAACGCCTACCAGCTGGAGCTTCCAGGTGAGTTTAATGTTTCTTCTACATTCAACGTTGCTGACTTATCTTTTTTTGATACAGGTGATAATCCAATTTTGAGGACAAAACCTTCGGAAGAGGGAGGGAATGATGAGGACATCGGAACCGCAACAACGTCAAAAAAGCCAGACTTGGAGGATCTTACGCCGCAAGTGCCAAGTGGACCGATCACACGTCAAAGAGCAAAGGCAATTAGCTTCAAATTCAACCATTTCGTGAAGCACTTGCTGGAGCGGACAGAAGACGGACCAGACACAACTAACTTGACCACCAGCTCAGCTAAGCTCGGATCACTACCACTTCTCACCGGCGATCTTCTTCATGCACGACCAGCTTCACTTGGTATCTTTACTATCACTAAGTAAAGACACCGTAAAATCATGCTAAGGAATTGTACTCTTCTTCCTACTTTCGGTTTTGTCCCACTGGGTTTTCCGAAAGAGGTTTTAACGAGGCAACACCCTTAGTGTGTTTAGAGTAGAAAACTTATTTTTCTTCTCTAATTTTCGGCCTTCTTTTTGATGGGCCTTTCATTCTTTTTTTCACATTTTTCTTCTTTTTATTTTGTCCAAAGTTGGCCCAAATGTTTAGGGCCCATTTTTTATGCATTGTATTTGCTGTTTTTGAGTTTTGGGCCAAGTTTCTTTATGAGGCAAGAGGAAATTGGCCCAGAAACTTATTGACAACACTATTTAAACTCTTTAGGTCAATTAATAACAATTAGAACTTTTATGAACAAAACCCCAAGTTTAAACCTAGCTAGCCGTCGAGTAGAATTCTTAGAATTTGTGAACCTTCAAACCACTAACGTGTTTGCAGGATCATCTTTGGTGTATCTCGATCACTCCATAGTTCGAGTGGTCCAATTCGCTTCTCCATCTTGTGATTGTCCAGAATCGAGATTCTCTTCTGATCAAACACAACACGATCCTGATCCAGGCTTGTATCAACTTGACCGCGCAATGCTCTCGCCAAGACCGGCCGACCACTCCTTCTCTCTCACTAATGTGATATTTTGGAAGAAGTTGGCATCTAGAACGTGAATGGAGAAAAAGAAGACCCCCAAGCCTCTATTTATAGGGCATGTCCCTTGTCGCGGAGACACAAACAAAAGGCACAACCTTTCCTTTCAACCCCCCACCGCACCCATTTGATTATTAGAACTCTTGGCTCGCACCCTCCGGCAAAAGAAACCTCCAGACCCGAAACCAGCACTAACTGCCCCTCGACCAGACCGGTATTCCCAGGTCCACTAGCTCACTAGCTCACCTAGCACGCTACATGCTGACCACTCCAACCAGCTTGGTCCAGCTATTAACCAGCTGGTCCAACTGATCCAGCGGAACTTCCAGCAATCACAGAAACGTAAAACAGGCCACATCAAGTGATGCCCAAACAACCAGCGACCAATCGGATTCACCAGCCAGCTTCGTCCAGGGTATTAGACCCACAGTTATGCACTCACCTCGATTGGAGAAACAAAAAGGTAGGAGAGAATGACTAAAAACGACCTTAGGACTCTCGGCCAAGCCCTAACCGCCCTGAACCATTGGACTTGACCGCGCACTGCTCTCGCCCTGGCTGACCACTCTTTTTATCTCTCTCTCTAATGGTTTTGATGTGGTTATATTTTGGAAGAAGTTGGCACTTAGAACGTGAATGGAGAAAAAGAAGGCCTAAAAGCCTCTATTTATAGGCCATGGACCTTATCTCGGAGGCACAAACGAAAGGCACAAGATTTCTTTGCAACCCCCACTCGCACCCATTTGCTTATTAGAACTTTTGGCTCGCACCCTTCGGCACAAGAAACCTCCAGACCTGAAATCAACACTAACTGCCCCTGGACCAGACCGGTAACCCCCAGCTAGGTCCACTAGCTCACCGAGCACGCTAGTTGCCGACCACTCCACCCAGCTTGGCCCAGCTATTAAGCAGCTGGTCCAACTGATCAAGCTGTACCTTCAGCTGAGATCAGCTCCCTAACACTATCCTAAACTGCCTAATCTACCCAGACCTTAAACAACCCCTCTAGCTAAATCCTTTTCATACGGATTCGGCCCATCGTTCGACCACATCAGCTTTGTGGACCAGCACCCGGCCCACATCGACCTGGACTCCGTTTATGGTCGACAGATCCATCCTTAAACCGGATCGGAGGCGTTAAACATGCTCCTTTGCAAAATAGAGTTGACACAAACATTAGAGTTACAAAGAGACTTATTAGATTTTGGATTATAAAATATTTGAAAGATTTAGATTTTATAGATTTTAATTGGATTTTGAGAATTTTGATGGTAGAGAATATAATGCAATTGTATTACATATCAAACACAAATTACTTATAACTAATGATTATTCTACTTGAAAGACACAGTTGCATATTTATATAAAAGAAAATTGTGGATATAATTATATATATACTTTCTACATATAACTGAATTGGTAAACTACATATCTAATTTTATAAAGTAATACTATCTAACATGTAAAATATAATGTGATTATACTGTAGATAGAACATTTAAATTGGAATAGTAAAACATTACAAAATAGTATGTAAATAAAAGACTTACATTAAAATAGTAAAGCACTAGCAAAACAGTATGTGTCTGTGTATAAAATAATAAAATAATATTAATATCTAAAAATACAATAAATATAATTTTTGCAATTCACTTTTCAGTTTTCAACAAAAATATAAGTTATATTATTTTTTACTCATTAGGTGAGTCGTATTCTAAAGACATGCATATATAAAACTAGTGAAAGATAACTAAACTCACAGAAGTGGTGAAACAACATTCCATAAAGGAGCAAGAAGACAAGTCCCAAATAGGGACTACACTCCTTAAGACAAATCGCATATCGGGTTGACAAAGTTTAGAAATCAACAGATACCTAGACTAAGAAAAATCTTCTACATCCATTTCTTTATGTATGCAACCAATTCAGAATATAGGTATAATAACGACACCTTGAAAAATTTGTTTTCGGAAACATATTGTAGTTATAATAGAGTAGAAAACATAAGCAAAAACTAAATACTAGAATACACAGATATGATGATATTGATGAGGACACACAACATGAAATAACTCTAGATCTCTCATATGTGTCAGACACGCTCATGAAAAAAATCAAGAACTTCCTTCATCCTAGATGAGTTCAAAGTCTTCGTCTCAAGAAATGGTTCAACAAAACTACACTCCTGCTCAAGATAATCTCTATCAAAACCACAAGGATATTAAATGTGAAAAATGGGTAGATCACATGACGAACGGGATACACCCCTCCTCATTAGAATAAACGAGTTCGAGCAAATGACGACTGTGAACACCAACCCAAAGGACATGATAGTCACCGTAACAACGGCGACCCAGGTGGAACAGATTCGTTGAAACGAGAGCAAAACATTCTAAATATAAATGGTCCGACTCCTCTCGCAATGAGATACAAATTTATTACAGTCGCTTTCCATGTTCGGCCAATAATACCTGAGTTTCTTCATTTTCAAGACTAGGGACCGAATAATTTCTACCGGCGCTTTCATGAATTTTGATCATAATCGATCTTGTTTAGCAGAGCCCTGGTTATGCACCAACGATAAAGATTACCTTCAAAGTGTATGTAATGTGCGACTTGTACTTTAAGCCGCCGATCTGCCCATTTGTCCATGGTAACGGTCCATCCTTAATATAAATTAAAATTTCAGTTCTGCAGTCAATGTGCTTTGTCCCGACGTCCAACAATTTGTGATCGACTGCGACGATTGGTTCGTTTCTCTTGGCTGCGTCGTCCAGACCATCATCTTCATTGTTTATTAAATAGACACCTCTGGTCAATTCAATAATCGGTGCAGCGATACTTTCTACTGGGATTATTTGGCGTTGGGCTGGATCAGATATTGAAGCTAGAGCAGCAAGGATGTCGGTGGAGGTGTTGTTTCCTCTCGGGATTTTAATCAAAGCGAAATGCGTGAACTCTTTTGGTAGTTCTTGAACGACCTTGAGATATGCGTCCATCCGGTTTTTTGGCTTCATATTCCTCATTAAATTGCATTGCGACGAGCTGTAAATCGTTGTACTCTTCTATCTTTCTTGCTCCTATGGCTTTGGTTAGCCTCAGTCTGGCGATTAACGCATTGTACTCGACTTTATTGTTGGATACTAAGAAAGGGAGGCAGAAGGAATGTTCCAGAATTTTACGGGTGGGTAACTCAAGGCGTATTCCCACTCATTAGTCGTGTTAAGACAAAAATCTGTCTACATGTAACTTCCAATTTTTTTCGACCGGTGCGTCATTGATGAGGGCCTCCCGGACAGCTCGATTAAGAAACCAGCGAGGACCTACGACTTGGCACTTGTTCTGTTGCAATACTCGATATTGTACTCGCTGAGTTTGACATTCTACTTGACCATCCTCGCTGACTGGCTCAGACTGTGGAGTTTCATTCGTAAAGGTTAGTTCAATAAGATCACGTTTGAATGAGATTGGAAGTGCGAGCGCAGTTGCTTTGTCGACGGCCAGTACCAGTTTTTTAGAGCTGTATTTCAAGTTTCTGCGTCAAGTGTTTTGCTTATATAAAGGATTGGCTTTGGTTCACCATGGTCTTTACATATGAGGATATTGCTAACAGCCAAGTTGGTGATGGATATATATTGGTATAGGGTCCCCCGGTCTATGAGCTTGGGGAAACTGGTGGTGTAGTTAGATTCTCTTTGAGCTGCTTAAATGCTTCTTTGCATATCTCATCCCATTCGAATGGTTTATTCCTGCGAAAGAGTTGTTAAAAAGGTAGACACTTTAGTATATTTAAAGACGAATCTTTTGAGTGCAGTGATTTGTTCCTTTAAACGTAGGACTTCACGCGTGTTCCTCGGTGATGGGAGTTTGATTATAGTGGCAATCTTCTTTGGGTTGGTCTCTATCCCCCTCTTTGTCATAATGTAACCGTGGAATTCTCCAGACGTCACCACAAAAGTACACTTTGACGGGTTAATATTTATATCGTACGCGTTGAGGACTGTAAAACAGTTGTGTAGGTGGCCAACATGATCCTTGGAGGCCAGAGATTTGATGAGCATATAATCGATATTGACTTCCATGGTGTGACCGATATGGTTGGTGAGCTTGATCCACTGGTGGAAGGTTGAGAGGACTGCTTTCATCCTATGGATCCAAGGGATTTCCAGTATGGCGTTATAGATGGCCGGTGAGATGATGACGGTGAATTTAATGAGTTTCATCATTCTTCTGACGTATACTGGGAGCTTGATGGTTTCCAACATCATCGAGGTAAGTTATGAGGGGGTCTCTTCGGGATTTGATGTGGTATACCTTAATCTCCATTTTGTCGAGCGTTTCTTTGAATATGAGATCGATTGAGCTTCATGTATCAACGAGGATGTGGGAAACTTTACTATCGGTGATCATGGTTTCGATTATGAGCGAGTCGGTGTGTGGAGTGTCCAACCCGTCTACGTCGGCATATGAGATAGTGATTCGGTTGTCGCTTGTTGTGGGCTCGAGAGCCAGGAGGTCGTCGCCAAGGCAACGTCTCCAATTTTTTGTTGTTGCGCTTTTATGTTTGTATTGGCGGATGGATCGTACAGATTCATTGCACGCAAGGAGACCTCTCATGATCAAGTGCAAATGCCACAGAAGTGCTAACGTCGCGGACCAATGATCAAGTGCCCAACCAAACTACTAACGACAACCACACCGCCTTACCCCTTCAGGCAGTTGGCCACGAATTTGTTGAGCCATGGATACTGTTGCAGAGTCATACGAAGAAATCAAAAACACCGAAATCCAAAACTTTATCAGGAAATATGTCATATGCCCTCACAGCCTCTCCTACGAGATTGTCACGGACAAAAGCTCACAGTTTACATCAAACATCTTTGAAGAATTCTGCACATGATGGAGGATACGACTAAGCAAGTCTATGATGTTAGATTAAGCTTGAAAATAGGAATAAGTTAAAATGTTTATGAGTAGATAAACATACGAGTAGATAAATATGTTGAGATATGCTTTGGTGAGATATCTATTAGATTGCTCCTAAAGTTTAGGAACAGTTTTTAGTATAAATACAGCATATGTTGATGAGTTTTAGGTGTGTGAGTTGAGAGAAAAAGAGAGAAACTTTGTAATATTGAAGAGTTTAGTTTTGAGCATATTTTCTAAACTAATAAACAGAGTTTCAGAGATTTCCATTGAGTTTATCACAAAATATACACTTTTGCTAAACCTTCTCTTATTCTATAGATGACAAGAAACCTGCAAGATAACGGCAGATCGAGGCTACCAACAAGCCATCTTTGATGAACCCATAAAACGGATCAAAGAAAATAAGGGATTATGGGACGATTAACTCAATGGAGTACTCTGGTCTCATCGAACGACTCCACAGTGATCAATATGCCGCTCTCCTTTTTCTCTCTGCCATGGCATGAAGGCAATGGCCCCCGCCAAAGGAAGCATTTCGCATGTCCCTAATGGTACAACATGCAGATCTTAATAAAAAATTGCTTCTCGAACAACATGATTTCCTTGAAGAACACCGCGACCAGTCACTCTTAAAAATCCAAAAATATCAGCACCAAGCAGCCTAGTATTACAACAAGAAAGTCAAAAGAAGACACTTCTTAGAAGGCAACCTCGTCCTACGTAAGGTCTTCAAAAATACATTCAAAAGGAAAACAAAAAAGCTCGGCGCAAATTGGAAAGGCCCTTACACCATAGGCAGCCCATTGGGCGCAGACACAAATTTTAAATAAACATCTTTTTAAGAGTTAAATTCGTGAAATATCTATTTAAAAACCTGGTATCAAACTTGGCGTCTTGATCAAACGACCAATTTGCGCGTTTTACATGGATGGAGTGGTGAAATAATCAATACTTTGCAATGAAAAACCTAAAAAAATGCGCGATACGAAAGATTAAATCGGACCCTTTTTGGACAAAATTGTACGCCAAATAGATACACTAACTGAAGCACATTTGGCATATACCATACACGGTTTACAACTAAAACATGATAAACCTAGTTGATTATTTTCGCACCTACAAAATGAATACACTACAAGATCAAAACTTAAACGTAATAAAATATCATTTTTAAATCATAACACATGAAAATTCAAAAATGATAACATTTCATAGAATATTTTATAAGGGATAAGGTCGTAGCCACAAACGATCAGCCTATCAAAAATACATAGACAAAAAAAAATCAGGAAACCAAGTTTTATCCTATAAGCCACAGCGGTGAAAGCAACAAAAGCGGATAAGAATATCGTGTTTAGGATAAAGTTATGAGAGCTCATCACAAGTACACCCAGATCTTAAACATCAACACTGACAGCGTCAGATCAACTCAATTCCAAAGCATCGGGAAGGACCAGATAATTCGGCTCCTCATGAAGAGCAGTGGCGTCACCAGGGTTAACTATGCCAATATTAAAGTCAAACTGATTCACACCGTCTGGAACCACGATCAAAGCAAAGAGCAAGCCAGAAACCGACAAAGCAATGGGTGAGATTTCATAATCACCAGGCTCAAAAGTTATGATGTCCATCACATTAAATTTCGTTCTGATGCGCCTTCAGGTCATTACGTCTTCATTAAAGCCTCTCCTCCAGGATGACAATTCCATTTTTGATGGCCAGCTTGTGGTATTTGACGATCCCTTTCATTTGGTTCTCCAAGAGAACTTGCTTTGTCACCATCTACTGCTCAACCTAGTCTTTCACCTTCTTCAACCGGGTCTAATTACTTAGCCGCCATTCCAGAAATGATGTCCTCCCTTTCCTATGCATGGCTTCAGAGCAAGACTTCCTTAGCCGAGCCATCTTGACGTTATATGGGCTATAGATCTGTCTCCTTACCAACTGACTCCTAGAGCTCAGTCTTCAGGCGAGCATTCTCTGCCCGCTGGTTGTCAGCCTCAAAGATGATCAGCTTCATCGCTTGAGTAGCTTCTTTGTTCTCCTTTTGCTCCAAGGAGCCTAAAGATTTGTCGAGGTCCATCCGAGCAAGCTTCATATTGCGGTTAAAGTTGTAAATCATTTGGTTTGCAAAGCCCTTTTCCTATATAGACAAGAAACCACCTGATAAAAAAAATATCTCATCGCACAAATATAACTGAAAATCAATAATTGAACACTTACTTTGGCTTCTGCCTTAGGCCCAATATTTGTACAACTGTGAATCTTTGAGCTGATTGATTGGGGTACATCTCCCAGCATCCCGCACATCTCTTGGATATATTCACCAGAGATGAGCTCATTGGTCTGAATGTTATGAAGAGGACAAGGCTCTCACCACTCGGACCCGCTGTCCACTTCAGCTGGAGGATCGTATTTCGATCGACTGTCTCCCGGATCCTTCACCCTTGGCAAAAACAACTTGAGGAATAACCAAAAAAATCTCGTTGGGGTCATCTGTTTGGCCCTAGACGTTTGGGACCTCGTCCATCACAGCCTCAGGCTGATAAGAAGATCGTTTTCTCTTATTTTTCCTCTCCTGGGTCAGAAGTCCGGAATCTTCAGCCACTGAGCCATTTTTGATGGCCAGATTAATTGGTTAAAGGGCCAGTATTTCGGTTGGTCTACGAAGATAACCTGACACTCTTTCTCTCTCAGTTTCTCTGCCAAGGCACGAGGTATAGATCCGCGAATCATCTCGGTATAACTGGAAATATTGTGATTTATCTTGTCCATCTTCACTATTTAGGATCGGTTACTACTAGCTTCGAATTCCTAGTTATCTGCACAAAGATGGAACAGTCAAGCTCAAATAGAAAACAACAAAATGATCAAGCGACGAGCTTGACTTACCAGAAATAATCCGAGCAATGCTTCATCTAATCCGCTCTTTTCAAGCTTGGGCCACCTGAGTCTACCCAAAGTGATGTGAGCATGGATGCTGAGCCAAGCAATGGCATGGAACCTGGCCTGGACGCAAGCCTGTATCAATCAGACGATCGTGAAGACGCTGACCCGGACGTACGTATGGCTGTTGGCCCGGACGACCGAAGGAACGATGGCTTGGATGGCTTGGACGAAGACTTCGAGCACACGGACATATGCATGGAGGTTGGCCTCGACCAAGACCCCAGCCTCGACCGTGTCCCTGACCCGCCCTCGACCGGCTGTGCCTATGACTCGAGCAAGACCCCGACTGGTGTCTCGACCAGGTCCTCAACCCGTACCTCGACCAGGTCTTCGACCCGCGACTCGACCAACCTCGACCCGTCGACCCGCACCCCGACCAGGACCTCGACCAGCCTCGACGCGCCGACCCGCGTCTCGACATTGTCCCCGACCCGTGTTCCAACCAGCCTTGTCCCGGAGCCATGGACCGTTCCACCTGGTCCCATGACCCGTTCCCGGACCAAGGCCCTTCAAGTATCCATTGGGTTATTTCTGACCCATTTCTCTTCTTGATCTGTCTAAGTCCATTATGTTTTGACATTGGGCTTATGAGTTTGGGACTAAGGGTCCACTTGGTTCTCTTTTCCCATGTGAAGTTTTTCCCATTGGGTTTTATTCATATGGGTTTTTAATGGGGCCTGGTACATTCTTAAAAGGATCAAGCCCATAAGGCATTTGACATAATTTGATGGCAGTTCTTCTTGGCCCGGCCCATCTTCCTTGTTGGCGTGTGTTTTTAATTTCTTTGACTGCCTTGTATTTTGCTTGGTCATTGTTCTTAAATGCTTGGTTGTTTGTGCCAATCATGCAAGACTTGTTGACCATGCAATTTGAATTGTCTTTGGTGTGTATAACATGTTGGTCGTGGCCATTGTAATGTTTCAATCGATTTTGTAATAAGAAAACTTTCTTTCTAATTGTTCTTGATCGATTCACTATCTTCCAAACCCCTTTCTAGTGTGTAGTATCTAGATTGCTAGTTTGTAAAACCCTTGCCTTGATTCGGTGTCTCATATCCGGATCAAAGCAAGCTTGGTGATCCAGAGTTTCTCATCCCTTTGGAGTCTCACCAATCGATCCACTCTCCCTCTGCCTCATCATTCCTTAAACATTCATCAGTCATCCATCCTTCACCCGTGCCTAAACCTCCATCCCATCCGTTTCAAGACTTCCGCCTTGACTCACATGTTGCCCGGTCTTGGTTGCGTGTGTTCTTCCTTGTGAGGACCACGTCACAAAGTCCTGAGTTTGTCAATGTTTTTGTCAAATTCAGAGGACACAGACGAGCAGTAGGATGTCGATCAGAATACCAAAAATGAAGAAGTCAGAATGTCCAAAGTCAATAAGATCGTAAAACTACCAAACTAAGTGAATCTTGGGATGGGCATTCTATTGAGTCCTAGACAGGGCTGCTATATACGCCACAGACACGATGTTGACTTTGACAAAAAAATCGATCCTTCCATGAGTATGTCTTTAACGGCATGTTCCTCAGAATTCTAAATGTTAACTTGATGTACACATAGTAAGTACTCGGATACGCAAGTTCTTTCTGAAAGGTGACATCTCATAAAAACAAAGATTCACGTCGATGCCGACCTCACTTCCCATCATAAGTGATGCAACCATGTTACGAACCAAAGCCGGGGTGAGCTACATAATCGTGATCTTTCGTGCTTGGCAGTAGGGACTTAAGAGTTTTGGGAGGAGAAACCAGAGATTCAATTGAGTGAAATGACCCTCATACAAGCATATCGACCTGGCAGGAGGCGACCACAGACGCCACATTAATCACGATGAACTGGGTGGCTATATCAGGAGGTGAGCTTACCACTCTCGTTGGTCCGGCCCAATCCTCTCTCAGTCTATTATGATATTAGCGTCAACCTTCAAGCCCAACAAAAAGCCTTGTTATTCGACAAGCTGAAGGAAAGACGAAAAAGGCAACATGTGTTCTTTTGTAATGACATATGACATAGGAATGATGCAGTCCCATCAAACAATAAAATGACTATTGTTGCATTGAACAATGCCTATTTGATGTCGTCGCCTCTGTCTACAACCTCCGGGAGTTAAGGAATAACCAAATTATAAATAGTAAGGCTTAGTTATTTTATAAGAAGTCGTAAAAAACTGTTTGAAAAGTTTAAAGTATCTCCATAAGCATAGCTATTCTTGGAACAGCTCGTCTACTGGACGAGCTCACCACTTGTAATCATCAAACCACATCTTTAATAAAGATAACTTCAATCCTTTTCTCTACTTTTCACCTTGTTGAATTGCTCAGTCCAACTCATGCATCAACAAATCCTCACAAGCATTATATCTACTAATAACACAAAATGTTGCCATCATATTTCTTAATTGCAACCATGTTCCATACCATAAAATCTTTTTTTTTATTGTACCACAGTAAATTCCCACATATGACATTTTATCAAAAGCTTGTGGGTGTTATAGGCATATGAACACAATAACAAAGAAAAATCAAAAGCTAACACTTTAGTTAAAAAAATCAAAAGCTGTTAATAACAAAATAAAAAAACTTAAAATAAAAAAAAAAATTATTTAAAAATCAGAATATATACAATAAGTTAAAAATTAAGATTTAGATAGAAAATACGTCACCAAAAAAACTTTAAACTCCCAAAGACGTTATTTTAACCCCCAACTCTTGACGGAACACATATAAAGAATACACTTTTGTTGACAGAGCCATTTCAAACACTAGTAAAGTCAACCGTTAAGTCCTTGTTAATGACTGTTTAGTCATTAAACAGTGTATTTAGGTTTTAATTAAAATCTCCTTAATTAGTTATCTTTCACCCAAAAACGAGAGCTTCATTTTAAACCCTAAATTGATTTCCATCTCTGCAAAATTCTTTGTCATATTCGTTTGGTAAAGGTAATCTATAACTATATATAAACTACGGAGAAGATCGAAATCCATAAAACCAATTCGTATACTTTCCCTCTCACTGTTTTGTAGAGAAATTAGAAATTAATTTCAATGGCTGGTCTCCAGTTCCTGGTGGGTCGTATCGCTTGTTATGTGAAGAATGGTAAGTACGTCAAACGTGTCGGTGTCGGAGCTCTAGTCTACTTAGCTGCCGTTCTCAAATAACTTGCCACCAAGGTAAATTATCTTACCCCTCCTGGATTTTCTATCTTTATAGTTTAATTCTGTAAACCCTAATTTTTACGGGGTTTTTCTTTTTGAAAACTGAAATTAGGTTTTGGTACTGGCTGGAAACGCGGCGAGAGACAACAAGAAGAACATGATTGTTCTGAGAGACATTCAAATCGCGGTGAGAAACGATGAGGTATTGAGCAAATTTCTCGGCGATGTAAAAATTGCTAACAGAGGTGTGATGCCCAACATCCACAATCCTCTTCTTCCCAAGAAGACTGGTGGTACATCGAAGCCATCTGGTGACTACGATTAATCCACCAATTTATATTTCATGTTGTTCTTTTCATTTTGGGGCTTTCTAGATTAGATTAGGTTTTTGTTTCTTCATCATGTATTATGAAAGCATCTCTCTTTCTTTTGGTTTTAATTGGATGTTCATATGCCTCAATTTCGGATGAAATCAAAATTCAGATGATTCTTCACCAGAAAATTTATATGCTCTGCAGAAAAGATTACCTTTACCAAACGAATATGTTGAACAATTTGCAAAGAAATATGGAAACTGATTTGAATCTCTTAGTTTTGGGTGAAAAGGGACGGGAGGTTTTAATTAAAACCTAAACACACTGTTTAATGACTAAAAGGTAATTAACGAAGACTTAATTGTTGTTTTTACTGGGGTCTAAAATGACTCAGGGTTTTTTTTTTTGTCTAAAATTGGCAGTTCACCTTTTTTTTAAGGTTTTCCCAATTTAGATATTATAGTTATAAAATATATGAATACAGTTCATTTTTTTTTTATTAATATTCACTAATCATCTATCCTAATTTATATGTATAAGATTATTAAAAAAATTATCTCGATAAATATTTATATATATATATATAACAAACTATTTTTAAAAAAAACGATTATTAGTTTCTGCCAAAAAAAATAATTTCTCTATTAAAATCATAACTTTCATCAAAACTAAAAAAAATTAAAAATAAACTTAAATATTATTCACATGATTTTTCATTATTGATATCAAACCAATGATTTATATATATATATATAAATATAATAATATAAGTTTTGATATTCTTTTAACTATAAACAACTATACAATGTATTTATATTATTAATATATTATTCAGCCATTGCTGAATCTGCTAATAAATCAATCATATATATTTTTCAAACGCACCTATGTCTAACCAACCACATAACACTTAAAATCGCAATCTTCTGGTTTTGCAAATTCTTGCACTTATCTTTATCTGCTATATTTAAGCTAGTCAAACCGTAAAGCATACAGGCATAGCGACGATGAATTGAAAGATGAAAATATCCCTTTCTTAAATTTATTTTGTCCATTCTAAATAAAAAAGTTCACTTTAGTTTGTTTTCGAACAATGATATATTAATTAAAACTATAAAATGGTGAAAGAGATGAAACAAAAGTGAATTTGTTATAATGTTATAACATGGTGATCCATTGTTGAAATTATATAGCACAATAATTGTCACTTCTAAAATTTATCACATATGTTTATGGTTTGAACTCAACACCTATCGATTTATTTTACAGAATAAACCCAAAATGTTTACCATAACATAAAACAACTTTTTTCCATACAAAACAAAAAGATTTTAGCAATCAAAGAAAACAAAAACCAAATGTAGTCCTGCTATTTCCTAAAATGTCTATACATATTTTATCAAGTCACTTAGTGTATAATTTTCCAATGTTATTGGATAATGCAGGAACAAAACATCTCTTCTCTATACAATTTTCCTCCTACCTATGGCCTCCCATGATGTCTAGATGAGAGCTACAACTACTACTTAGACGTTCTCCTACCTGAAATGTAATAATCCAGGTATGTGAAAAACTCAAATAATCCAAAAACAAACTCAGGAAATCAAGTAGGCATTATCAACTCAAAAACAAGCTATGTTAACTTACTAGATTACCAAAATATGAAATCGAGAGATGGTTAGTCTCAGATGAAACAGAAAACAAGCAAGACAAGAAACTTTAGTTGAAAGAGATGATTATAGAGAAGTACATCATACTTGTATTTCTGGTCCTGCACAATTGATTCCTTTCTGGCTGAGCTTTTTCCACATAAGGAGCAATCAAGATATCCAATTTTACCAACCAGAGAGCAATCGCAGAAGATGTTTGAGGCATAGAAGGGAAGCTAGTTATAATTTCTCCCCTTAAAGCATTAGAATGCTCTTCGTCACCAAAGTGCCAAAACCAATCTTCATTGATTGCCCCAACAAAGTCGCCAATCACCTTCAGATATTGCAGACCATAATTTAGCAATAAGAGAGGCACTTAGTGAGCAATATCATTTTGAACAAAAATACGGCACCACAAGAAAAGGGAGCTCGCATAATAAAATGAAAACCTGCGTAATTTCCGACAAAGTTGAGCTTCGTCGAAGTCTTTTGGCCCATAACCTATGAGCTGACTTTTTCCATGCACCAATCAAGGCATCTTCGGGCAGAGCAGACTGAAAAAAGTTATAAGACACACGAAAGGGAAGCATTTCTTAATACAAACCAAGAAAGTAAAAAAATAAAAATAAAGCACCCGGAAAAAAGTAAAGCAAAAGACTATTGACAGACCTCAATGGCATACATTGCAGCCTTTAGTGATTGCAACTGGGAAGATAGAACTTTATGATCTGGAAATGTATCATTCTCCTCATTCTTCCTGCATGTGGCCGCATGAATCGCATATCGTTCTTCAAGATCTATGTCAAGCTCAAACGTAGCATGGCAAATCTTACAGTGCTTCTCATCTCTCCAATACAAATCATGACAACTCTTACACCTAGTAAGTGAATCAAGGAAGGACCTTTCGGTGTGTTTAACAGCATTGAGATTCAGATAAAAATTAGCCCATATCCATTCATCAAACTCCTGAAGGCTCCAAAATAGGCTTTTCTCCTGCTTACTTCCGATCTCAAATACTATCGCTGGATGCTGCGAGGAGAATCGATCATTGGCAATCTCATTCAGACATAGGTTATTGTCTATATCAGAAACCGGTGATGAACTGTCCTCTCTGACTACATCTGTGGAATGATCAATTCTACTCAACATGGCTTGACAAAGAAAACTTCCCCGTTTTTCCATAGACTCAATAAGACGAGCTTCACGTCTGCCCCTATCATCCAAAACTGACAACAGTGCTCGCAAAGCCTACACCAAGTGAAAAAAAGAAAAACATGAGGTACATAATCATACAACCTTCAATACAGGTTTCCATTTAACCATGCCTGGTGTGCAGAGTAAATAAGATTTCAGGACGAGCACAATGACAATACCTCCTTGTCGCTTATAACTTCCCAGTGACCATCTTCAGAAGATTCAAAGTACACACACCTATGACCAGGGTCATTCGCATTGCATGGGCCTAAGAAAAGCCAGTACCTGTTGAACCGACGATCAGAACCAAGGTATACAGATTGCATAGGGTGAACATTATTAGCTTTATCTCCAGCCAGATTTGCAAAGGTCCCCACAATTGATGAAGAATCAACAGGGCGAGAATCAGACGATTTAGATAGCTCTTTCATTCCATGAAGCTCTCCTCCATAGACCCATGATACGCGTGGATAGCACTGATTAGAGGAGGATCTCTTAACTTTTCCACCAGAACCATGACTATAGATACTAGGGGCGTCAACCATAGCTCTTGGTAGATCCTGTGGTGCAAGATTAAAGTTAGCACTAGGCACCAAGGAAATATAGCTGTTACTGCCAAAGAGAAGTATCGTTCTCCATAGTTTTTGAGAGAAGGGTGTCAACTTTAAAGTTCATATACAGTCAATATTTCTGCTTTTATTATTGATGCAAAGATGAAGCAATCTAAAAACTCAGATTTTAGAACTTAATCAGCATCTCAAGAGTTAGTAGAAATATTTGTTCTAGATAGTATGGGGATACCTCCATTCTGATAGTGGAACCAGAACTAAGAAGATCAATCAAAGCTACAAAAACATCTAACTTCTCCTCAATTGTTAAGTCTGAGTATTCTCCTTCCATTAGCCCCAACAGCCATGGCTCTCCAGGATGACTTTCATCAATTTCACTACATATTTCCAGCATTTTACTTTTACGCTTCCGCCTTTTCATACACTTAACTTTTTGAAGTGCATGATTTTCTGAAACATGCTCTACCTCATCAACACTCCCAGACTCGTCTGGATCAGACTGGCTCTTGTCAGGGTCCTCAGAGAAACAATTAACACGTACACGATATGTTGATTCAGATATCTTTTCGAATAATGTAATATCACTTGCCAGAGTTGAACATATTGCCCGCTCTCGTTCTTCTGACGCAGTTGCAAAGTTCAGGACAGCAACCTACAAATGCCCAATCATTATGAACTCGTACAAAAAATCAAACACATCTCCCTATTCCATAAGATATAATCTAGGAATTCAGTAAGTAGCAGAACAGTACAAGTATACGACTATCAATTTTAGTCGAAAGTAATCTTATACTTACTAATAAAGCTAATAATAATTTCAAAAAAAATTACCTCTGCTGCATTGGCTAACTCGGATATTCTCAAGCCATTATTCCCTTGTTCATAAAGCAGTCTAAATAAATCACCCTTTAATGTTCCAAGACGAATGCCATACTTTTTTATGAGTCTTCTTTCCTAGAGGAAGAAGAATGGTAAAACATCAACCAACAATGCATCAGAAAAGAAAATAAACAACTAAACAACATATACATGTGAATAAAAATAACAAAATAAACTAAGCAAGAGCCTTCAGTATCCAACATGTAACTAATCCATTTTCAGGAACAAAACAAAAACAAGCTAATTTCTGAAATTAAATACGAAAGAAAAGGACAAGAGGATTTTCATGGTTTTGCATATTAATTACACTGATAGTGTTTCAACAGATCAAAAGGGTCAACAAGAGCACGAAATCAGCACCTTACTTAGTTCTTCTGATTGAACAGCACACTTTACTGAACCAAAACCAGCTGCAACTAATATCTGACGCAATATTTCCGTCCATGTAAGAGAGTTCAATGAATCCTTCCACAGATCAAGAATAAAAATTTGGCTCTCCACCTGAAAAATGTCATGGAGAATGTCAAAATCCGTCCCGCAATGCTCCTTTCTTATGCATCTATGAAAATAAAACTAGGAAAGGGAAAATAGCTCAACATTAGCGCATACCGACTGAAGCAGGGCTAGAAACTTGCATGATATACTCAAGTTTGAAAACGATCCCCTTTGCAGCTCGGTTCCAACATCAAGCAGAAGCAGCTTCAACAGGGAAAGATGAATTGTACCAAGGAGCAAGGAATCCTGAGGTTTAAACGCAAGCAGAGACAGAGGAGATGCAATAACAATATATGTCAGAAAGAGAAAACGAGAGTGGGAGAGATGTGGAATACGGAAAAAATTTCCTTCCACAACAAAAAAAAGTAAGAGACTGCCCATTAGTTATAAAAGAAAAAAGACAACCTTATCATGAAATGCCCTTGTGAACTCGTCAAGTGTGAAGGGACATATATCAAGAGTTACTGAATAAGTATAAAGGAAATGGACAACCTGTCAACATAAGTACTAGGTCAGTTCCAAGAAAGGTAATTTAAGACCACAGTAAGAAATCACCAAGTGCCAACTTTGACAGTGTTCACACCTTAAACAGTTTCTTCACAGACCCTGGAGAAGAATTCCATGGATGCAAACCAAAAGGCAGCCTCATCTGAACAGAATTTGGGGGAAACTTAGGCAATAGATCTGGAAACAACAAAATACTGTCAGATAATTACATGGCACTGGTCATGTAACAAAAGTAGTTAAACGAAAACTCTCTCACGATCAAACCAAGACAAATGGCATACATACCTTTGCAAAGAAAACAACCATGAGATCCACTACTACTGGTATGGCATGAACATATCAACGGATTTGCTCCTTCATGTCGCTCACGCATCTCCAATTCCTCGTCATCAACTAGTATCGAAATTGTTTGGCAGGTTTCTTTAAATACCTCCCCGTCCACGGCAAGCTCACATCTTTCTTTAAATGCCATTTGAGCTTCATCTTTGTTTAATTGGGCCTGCAGCAAGAGTCAAATATTTGTTTGCATGTGACTATATTGAATCACAATTCCAAATAAAGATGAAGCTACCTCTCTATTTATAGAACACCTCTTCTTTTCCGTCGACCTCTTCTCCAACAGTTTCTGCTTCTGAAGAAAGCAAATTGCAGTTAACAAGAAGCTTAGGAGAAAAAGGCAACAGAAAAAGAATGAACAACAATTATGAAAGATAAAATAGGTAAAAGAATACCAGTATTGATGCTAATTGTCTTTGGTTTTTCTTCTGATGTGGGAGATAACATGCTGAGCCTTGAGCTAATGTTGCTCTTTCATGGAGAGCTACATCCCTGCTATTTGGATTCATAACTCGCCATGCTGTCATCAAGCCCTTGCCAATACCATGTTTCTTTACAGTAGCATTCTTTTTAACGCAATTCTGACTGGTGTGCTCCATCAGCTCAGAAATCTAAAGCAAATTAAGATCAGAGACTAACTTAGCGTCTCCGGGTAAAAATTACCTTATTAAAGAGCAAGCAAGAGGTTTCCACTACCTTTCTCTTTCTTGCCACTCTTTCTTTCTTTTGATCAACAGATGAAGAACCCATCCAAGAAGCTAGCAGAAGGATGCCAAGTCCGGGTAAGAATCAAAATAATTATACCATGCTAATATGAAAGCACCAAATTCGTTGCCACAGTATAAAGCCTCACTATTTGTACTCAATTTTTCAGAAATCTAAGCCTTCTTATATCTTGCAATGAAGCCAAAGAGGTAAATATACCTTTGCATGCTCCAGATGGAAGATGGTCAAATTCAGAACCAAGCGATGGACCATCCTTTCGAAAAATCTTGGCCAAAACGTGCTGTGAAGTCAACAACTTTTGGCAACTGGCCTTCCTTGTTCCCACACTACATCTTTTCTCCACAGCTGCTCCTAAACCGCATCTGGAAGAAGTCCTTGCACTTCTTCTTCTCTTGAACCATCCACGTACTTCCTTCACTGTTAACCCTAAAGACTTGCCCAAGTCCTCCATTTCCTTAGGAGTCGGATAAATTTGCTCTGCATTCACATATATAATAACTATCCGTGAAAAAAAAGAAAAAGAAATAGATCCAATGAAAACCATATTCAAAAAGCTACCACACGAGGCCATTTCCAGAGATTTCTCTGACAAAATTAACAAAAACCACAACCTAACATAACATCTTATGTGTGTTACTAAAAAAAAAATTTCGTACCTAAATAAAAACCCTCAAGAGCTTGAAGTTGTACTGGCGATTTCCTCTTCATTTCCACTTAAACCAATTTCAGAAACCTCCTACTCTTAAGGTAACAAAACAAGGTGCATGATAGTCAAAGCCGTCTCCAACATTCGGCGAAATCAAGCAATCATCAATATACCATAAAACTAATCGAAAAACATAAAGCTATAAGACCACAAGAAGATGCGATCACCACTTGATCTTCCACCACTCTAAATACAACAAAAACCCAAAATTTCCCGGAAATGAATTCACCAAAAAATGGGATTTAACCCAAAATCGAATCCTATTGTTGACACAGCAAAATCAGAAACAATCACCCCAAAAATTAGATTTCCCATAGTCGCTTAGACTGTAAAATGGCAACACTGGAGACACTAAGAAGTAATAAGAAAAAAATAGTAGTGAAATTTGAAGCCAAAGAGACAAGATTTTCACAAAACCCATTAGAATTGAAGATACCCAAGTCTCAGTTTCAGCGAAATTGGTGGAAAAAACACAACAAAATGATGGCTAACTAAAAACAGTAACTACACAAGACCCAGAAATTTACATACAAGGAAACTTACAGAGAGAGAAGAAAGGTAAATAAATGGAAGAAGGAAGAAGGAAGAAGGAACAAGGAAGAAGAAGAATAAGATTTTACAGGAAGAGAGTAGGGTTTTGGGTTTTTTATCATCTTCCCGTCTTTCTCTGAGTCTGGGGTTTTAGTTTACGGATATTTTTTTTCCTTTTTACACTTTTTTTTTAACCACTTCATAGCTAAAAATATCTCTGTTAACAACACGACGCCGTTTTCACTAAAGACTCATTATGGTTTCTCGTGCAACCATCTGCCGGTTGACTCCGGTTATTAAAAATTTGAACCGGATATGTATTGATTTCGAGATATATACAACCGGCAGTCTCGTACCCTCTCAATTTCTTGCTTCTGTTCATCGTATTCCTTCTTCGATGGAGGGAAAGTATGCGAAAGATGAGAATTTGTCAAAATCAGATTCGACAATTCTGAAACGAGCTTCTATTAAATCCCAATCCGATTTCGATTACTCTATCCGGAAGCATAAGGTTCCTTCTCGATTCTCCATTCAATTTCTGTTTTACAATACCTGAATCTCTGTTAATTGTTAATAGTTCTGAATGGAAGTTTTAAAAAAATTCGACGCTTCTTCATTTAGTTACAATGGCGGAAGCAATCGTTGAGTTTGAATTTTGGTCGTTACGTACATTCAATTTTCATTTTTGTTTCGTTTACTCTATCTGGAAGCAGATGATTACTTTCAGTGTTTGTTTCTGTTTTAGTACCTGAATCTATGTTATATGTTAGTTGTTCTGAATTGGGTTTTAGTTAATTTTCAATTTTTGATTCGTTTGAGTTTTGGTCTTGGCTTATATTTGATTAACAGAGCAATCTTTAGGTTTTTTACTAGTTTCTGATTGGTGTTTTATCTTTCATGGATTTGTACTTTCCTGAAAATTTAAGTGTTTTTGTGTTAAGATTCTTGTCCATTTTTGTGAAATGTAGCTCAGGGAAAGTTGCTTCAGAAGAGTTAGAGAAGAGAGGACACGTCTGCTGTGGAAATTGAGGCACTCTGATTGTCAATCTTCAGATCAAAAGGTATGTCTCTCTTCCTGTTGCAATCCCAAGAAAAATATTTCTCTGTAGAAGCTTTGCCAGTGACGTCAGTTTTTTTTTCAGGAAATTATCAATTCTGCTTTCCAGGACATTGTTTGTGATGAATTAAAAAAGATTGAGGACTCGTCGAGAAACCTCTCAAGAAATCTGACAGTAACTCCTGATTCCGACGATATATTATGGGAATATGAAGGTCCAAAAGACGCTTATGAAGGTGATAGTGAAGAGATATTGCTAGAAATGGAACAGATATTCTACAAGGATTTGATCTCAGAGACTAACATAAACGGTAAACAAATTTAGTTTTTCTCCACGAGAAGGTATCCGATTTTGACAATGAAATTTTGATTACTTCTTTTCCAGGATCATATGTTCAAATTGAAAAATGGGAAGACGAAGAATATGAGTACTTGGCCACCTTAGTATCTCAGAATATGCTTTTAAACAGTGAACAGGTAGGTTTCTCTTCACAAAGCAGCATTGTCTTTTCAAAACCTGAGAAGCCAGTTTAAACTGGTATGATGTGTTTGTCAGGGGCCAAACCAGATATGGTGTCCGATATGCAAGCAAGGAGAACTTTTGGAGAATCACCGACATATCTATTGCAACATGTGTGAAATGCAGCTGATCAAAGGCGAAGAGGTGCAGTTCTTTGTCCTTTAGCTCTTTCTCTTTATAACTCTCAGCCACGCACTGAATTTGTCCTTGCCTTGTTATCTGACTCCGTTCTTTTCCTTCAGGTTAATCTGAACATTCTGCAAGAACGGTTAGCAGAAGTGCACGCTGAACATTTTGAGAGAGGATGCAGATTGAAACCTAAGTTCAGTGTTAAGAGTCTCTATAATTTGAAGGCGTTGTACATAACATGCGAAGCTTGTAATTCCTTTGAGGTCGTTGTATAAGCTCTAAGTCCAGACACTGAAGTCGTATATTCGGGTCCTATAGCTTTGCAAAGAGTTGCCCATACACTATGCAAATAAAGGATGGAAAATTTACTCTTGTCACAATGAGGATGTAGACCTATCCAAGAAAGATTCAGGTTTTGGAATAATACACCAAAGCTGATTCACAAGACGTGTGAGATTATAGTTCTTGAAACTCATGATTAAAAGTAACAAGTCACTTGAAGATTTCTCATATATGCCGTCGCGCAAATAATTATTTATAAGTTATATTTTTTTAAAAATTCTTTTTATGATAACAATTGAAACCAGAATGGTCAATAATATGCGATAATCGATTCTTGTATTTGGATAACAACATTTTATTTTTAAAAAAATATCAAGTAATTTAATATGTTTACCAACTACATTTGGTAAAATATTTTAAAGATGAAAAAAATTGAATTTCAAAAGTTTTTTTTCTCTTAACTAATCTATATCTCTTTTTTTTCAACATAGTCTACTGGCTTTAATATCCCCACTAACATGCGGGGTGCTGGGTTCGAACCCCAGACCTGGTATAATGAATGCAGAGGTAGATACCATTATGCCACACATGATTCCTACCTTTTAACTAATCTATCTTTTTTAACTATTAATTATAAATATAAAATTAACTGAAAAATAGGAAAAAAAAAATTCCAATAGGTCTAGGCATTCGGGTACCCGTTCGGTTTCGGTTCGGGTAATTCGGTTTTTTGGTTTTTTTGGGTTTAGAGAATATGAACCGTTCGGGTATTTTTTATTTTCGGTTTGGTTCCACCCAAATTTGGGTCGGGTCCGGGTACCCATAAAATATATTTTTAAAAATAATTAATTTAAATGAATTAAATTTTGACAAATATAACTTAATTTTTTAGATATTTCAATTTTTTTGAATGTTTTGATTATTTTAATCTTAATTTAACTAATAAACTTAAATCTATTAATATAATTTGGGTATTTAAATTATTATAAGCCTAAATATAATTAATATATTTGAAAATATAATTATATTTCAGATATTTCGGATATTCATTCGGTTATCGGTTCGGTTTGGATTCGGGTTCGGATTTTTGGATATAAGAGTTTAGGAACCGTTTGGTTATTTGTTAATTCTAAATTCGGTTCGGTACTACTTTTTTAGGTCGGGTTTGGTTCGGTTCTTTGGGTCCGGTTAAAAAATCACCACTATTAGAAAAACAAGGGACTAGATTTTTTTTTAATTTAACATATTTCATTTTTCAAATATACATTTTAAAACTTTTAGAAATATTGATCAAGATGTCCTAAAAATATAATTTTTGTGATGTTATAGACCTAGACTTGCTTAGGCCCTGAGCCAAGCCTGCAGCATGTGACATCATTCGATAGAGCATGGTCCTCTTTGTTTCATCATCCACACATATTATTTGGATGCAGATGTTGTCTGTTTTTGTCATATTAAAAGAATGAAGGCGAAAAAGATACGACTTTTTCTTAAATATCTCATGGTTAAGAGCAAGAACAAAATGACATAAACACCTTTCTATCCAAGAGTCTGTTAAAGCCGAGTATGTAGGTGGTAGATCATCATGCAATTTGAATTTTCTGAAAGAACCAATATCAACATGGAAAGACGTAATGCTTGACTTTAATAACTAAAAGGAGATAATAAAAAGAAGGGATATAAACGTTATTAACTTATTATTGAAGGAGAAATGTTGTCGATTAATGTAAGGATAGACTACAAAAGAATTGTGGTTTTTCAGTTGCCATCCTTACCTCATCATTAGTTATAAGCATTTTCCAACTTTTTGTCTATTGCGATAATGTCAGATTTACCTAAACGTTTTTCCAAGGCCGTCGAAGAGCCATATCCACAAATATTTCAAGCTTCATATTATTAACTAAGAAGCCGAATTGCTGGAACCTAATGAATTAAAACTTATCAGGAGGTCAAGGCATAGGGAATTGTTTGACACTGACAAAAAATTGGCAGACTATGGTAAAATTATTAAAGGTTCAATGTCATTATATTTTAAATTAGAATTATGATCAAAATGTTTTTTTAATACTATCGAGATAATAATAAATTAAAGATAAAATTCTGATATATTTAGTGTTAGTAAATCATTAATAAATCTTATTAATAAAAAGAAAGATCTCTCCATATAAATATCATAACCTATATAAGCTTGGATATATAGAGAAAAAAAAGAGATTAAGCAGAGCTCGGATTTTGAGCGGGTGAGCGATTAGAGTTATAATCGGAGCTTGGGTTTTGAGCTTGTGAGCAATTGGGGTTGTAATCGGAACTCGGGTTTTGAGCTGGTTATAGTGAATTGTTAGTCTAGCCCTGGTGAGATATAGCTCTCTTCCACAATGGAAGAGGAGGTGAATACTGGATATACAAACTTTGTGTCTTTTTCTATCATTTTCTCTGTTTTCTGATTTGAATCGTTGAGTTTTCGGTTCCGAGAAAAGTTGTAGAGGAGGATGAAGACTAAAGATTTTCTTATTCGAACAAATTGGTAGCAGAGCTTGGGAGATTAACAGAGGGTTTTAATCAGAAGGTGACGTGGTCCTTGCAGGAAGGGACACACGGATCCAAGACCGGCAACAGGGTGAGCCAAGGCGGAAGACTTCAATGGATTGGAAAGGAGGTTTCTGATGGAATATGTGAAGCTAAATGAACTAAGAGTGAAACGGCTGATATAAATGGAAAATTGAAAGATGAAATGGAACGAGGGCAAAGATCCAAAATTGTGAGAGATTTTTGATAACCAAACTTGATCACGATAGGATATGACACACCAATCCTTCACAAGGATTTTACAAACTAGCAATCTAGATATTACACACTAGAAAGGGATTTGCAAGATTTTAATCGATAGAGAATATTTTTAGAAAGAAAAGTTCTTAATTCAAAATCGATTAAGTTCTTACAAAGGCCACAGCCAGAAGATATACACGCCAAAGACTGAATTTGAAATGCATAGTCAACAAGTTCTTGCATGATTGGCACAAACCACCAAGCATTTAAGAACCATGACTAAACAGATTACAAGGCGGTCAAAGAAATTAAAAACACAAGCCAACAAAGAAGATGGGCCGGGCCCAAAACAGAAATGCCATTACATTATGTCACGGGCCTTATGGGCTTGATCCTCTTAAGAATGCACCAGGCCCTATTAAAAACCCATGTGAGAAAAACCCATAGTGAAAAAAAAACTCACATGGGAAAAGGGAACCAAGTGAACCCTTAATCCCAAACACATAAGTCCAATAAAAACATGAAAAGAACTTAGAAAGATTAAGATGACAAATGGGTCAGAAATAACCCAATGAAGTCTTGAAGTGCCTTGGTCCGTGAACGGGTCATGGGACCAGGGTGGAACGGTCCATGGTTCCGGGACAAGGCTGGTAGAGGTGTTGGTCGAAGGACAGGTCGACGAGTCGTTGCTGGTCGAAGCTTTGGTATGGGCGTGGGTCGAGGACATGGTCGAGGCCTTGGTCGAGGCCCTGGTTAAGGCGTGGGTCAATGGTCGGGTCGTCATACGCGTCGGTCCTTCGGTCGAGGTTTGGACGTCCTCATCGTCCGTCCGGCTACGCATACGTCCGGGGCCAACCTCCATGCATTCGTCCAGATGTTCAAGGTCTTCGCCCAGCCCTTCGTTCAATGCACCGTCCGAGCCAGCATGCTTGTATCCGTCCGGGTCAGCGTCTAGTCCGTGGTCCGACTGGTTTGGTCCATCATCCATGCTCACATCATCCCCTCCCTCTTGAAAAGGATTTGACCTCAAATCCGGTCTATCTGCACAAAAAAGAATTAAGTCAGCAATATTGAAACTTGAACTCACGGCATACTTACCTTGCAAGTCAAGCTGGTAGGCATTGTCATTGATGCGCTTGACCACAGTGAATGGTCCGTCCACCCTAGGCATCAGCTTGGAACGGCGTTCTTCAGGGAACCGGTCCTTGTGTAGGTAGATCCAGACCTGGTCTTCTGGCTTGAAAGTTAGTTTTCTTTGGTGCTTGTCCATGGCTTGGCCATACTTTTTGGTTTTGGCCTCAATATTGGCTCGGGCCTTTTCATGTATTTACTTAAGTAGACGAGCCTTCTGTTCTCCATCAAGACTAGCACACTCACTCAAAAGTAAAGGCATTAGATCCAAAGGTGAGATAAGACTAAAGCCATAAACAATCTGAAAAGGTGAATGCTTAGATGCTGAATGAACCGAATGATTATATGCAAATTCTACATGAGGCAAATGATCTTCCCAAGTTCTAAGATTCTTTCCTACAAATGCACGCAATAGGGAACCTAAAGTTCTATTGACAACCTCAGTTTGGCCATCGCTCTCAGGGTGGCATATGGTAGAAAAACACAACTTGGTACCTAACTTAGACCATAAAGTGCGTCAAAAATGACTCAAAAACTTGGTGTCCCTATCAGACACAATAGTCTTAGGCATACCATGAAGCCTAACTACTTCCTTAAAGAACATGTTAGCTACATGTAATGCATCATCCGTTTTCCTTCATGCTATAAAATGGGACATCTTAGAAAACCTATCAAAAACAACAAAAGTAATATCCTTCCCATTATGTGTCCTAGGCAGTCCTAAGATAAAATCCATGGAAAAATCTACCCAAAGATGTTCAGGAATGGGTAAGGGGTGATACAAACCGTTGGGCTGAGTCGTGGACTTAGTCTGCTTGCACTTAGCACACCGCCTGCATATCCTTTCCCACATCTTTCCTCATGTGTGGCCAGTAAAAGTGTTCACGCATCACGGCTAAGGTCTTAGACACGCCAAAGTATACCATGAGTCCACCAGCATGGGCCTCACGGACAAACAACTCTCTCATGGAACAAGATGGAACACAAAGGCGATTTTCATAAAACAAGTATCCATCTTGCACAAAGTAGCGACCTGTGGGATTCTTAAGACAAGACTTATAGATTTCTCCATAGTCTGGGTCAGTGTCATACAATTCTTTCATATGTTCAAATCCCATAAGTTTAACTTCTAAGATAGATAGAAGAGCATACCTGTGTGACAAAGCATCGGCTACTATATTCTCTTTGCCTTGCTTGTACATTATAACATATGGAAATGTTTCTATGAACTCCATCCACTTGGCATGACGTTTGTTGAGCTTATGTTGGCTTTTAAGATGCTTGAGCGACTCATGGTCCGTGTGTATCACAAACTCCTTGGGCCACAAGTAATGCTGCCAAGTTTGCAAAGAGCGGACAAGAGCATATAACTCCTTGTCATAGGTCAGGTAGTTCAGTGTGGCACCTCCAAACTTTTCACTGAAGTAGGCAATGGGCTTACGGTCTTGCATAAGGACAGCTCCTATCCCAACACATGAGGCATCACATTCAATCTCAAAGGTGTTAGAAAAATTAGGCAAAGCCAACAAAGGTGCATTAATAAGCTTGTCCTTGAACAACTGGAACGCCTCCTCCTGCTACTTCGCCTATTTGAAACCCACATCCTTCTTGATCACCTCAGTCAAAGGTGCTGCCAACGTGCTAAAATCTTTAACAAAGCGCCTATAGAATCCTGCTAGACCGTGAAAACTGCGTACTTCCTCCACGGTCTTTGGATTAGGCCAGTCACGTATGGCTCGGACTTTCTCCTCATCCACTTGTACACCTGCAGAACTTACTACCAAACCTGAAAAACAATGTTATCTGTTCCAAAATTGCATTTCTTCATATTAGCATAGAGCCTCTCTTTCCTAAGCACTTCTAAAACAAGTTTAAGATGATGCACATGTTCTTCCAAGGTCTTGCTATATATCAAGATGTCATCAAAATACACAACTACAAAGTATCCTATAAATTCCCTAAGTACATGGTTCATAAGTCTCATAAACGTATTAGGAACATTGGTTAAGCCAAAGGGCATGACTAACCATTTATATATCTTAGATCCATGGAGTTCATCAAGCATGTCATCTAACCTAGGGATAGGGTGGCAACACTTTACCGTGATGTTGTTGATTGCCCTGCAATCAACACACATGCGCCAAGTCCCATCATTTTTAGGAACAAGGAGGACAGGCACGACACACGGGCTCATGCTTTCACGGATGTGTCCTTTGGCCATGAGCTCGTCGACTTGTCTTTGCAATTCCTTGGTCTCCACTGGGTTGGTACGATAGGCTGCCCGGTTAGGTAAGGTAGCTACAGGGACTAGATCAATCTGGTGTTCTATTCCACGAATGGGTGGCAACCCATTGGGACACTCTTCTGGAAACACGTCCTGAAACCCCTGCAAAAGATCCTTCAAACTGCTCGGGAGTACCGGCTCTTTATTAGTAGATACAAGCACGTGATCCCTATATATAAGCATAAGGACCGAGGTTTTAAGGCTAAGACTACGCTTGATCTCACTAGCCTTAATATTAAAGTTGGTTTTAGACTTCGCCACCTTAGACTTGCTAGTTTCTTTCTTTTGGTTCTTAAGATGTAGTTGGTCTAAGTATACCTCATGAGGTGACATAGGAATAAAGATGGTCTTACGGCCTTTGAATGTAAAATGGTGGCGGTTAGTGTATCCATCATGGGTCACCTTCCTGTCTGACTGCCACGGTCTTCCTAAGAGGATATGGCCTGCTTCCATAGGCAATATATCACACAGTACCTTGTTCTTATACTTGCCTATTTCAATCGGTACCTTGACCTGATGGGTCACTTTCAATTCACATGTATCATTTAGCCACTGGAGGGGGTACGACTTTGGGTGTGGCAGCTCCTCAAGTCCTAATTTTCTGACCATGGACTCACTAGCAACATTAGTGCAACTACCACCATCAATTATTAAACTACATACCTTTCCTTTTATTAGGCAGCGTGGTTTTCCCTTTGGTCCGGTTCGTCTGCCTAGACTGGACACTCAGAGACCGTCTAGCTACAAGGAGTTGTCCAGAGATTGGTGGTTCCTCTTCCCCATCGGTCAAGGGGTCAAGGTCCTCTTCTTCTTCAGACTGGACCTCTCCATTCTCCATAATGATCATGGCACGTTTGTTGGTGCATTCGTTTGCATAATTCCCTAGACCTTGGCACTTGAAACACTGAATGTCCCGGGTTCTGGTTGGACGTTCCTCGGCCTTATTCTTATCCGGTCTAGGTGGAAAAGGGTTGGAAGCTGCTCTAGGCACGACCGGCTTAGAATCAAAGGCGCGGGTGGATTTGAACTCTTTGTTGAAAGTTAACTTGGGTCCTACGATACCTGCACCATAAGACCGGGTGTTAGTCTTTCTTTTAAGCTGTTGTGCTATAAGGAATGCCTTGTGTAGCATCTCCTCCAACTCCACATAATGTTGCATCTCCAGGCGGTCTTGTATCTCCTGGTTGAGCCCACTCATGAAGTGTGACATGGTGGTCTCACGATCTTCAGTTACTCCGGCCCAGATCAGAAGCATTTCCATATCCTTGAAGTAATCATCCACACTCCGGTTACCCTGTTGTAGATGCCTTAATCTTTGATGCAGATCTCTGTGGAAATGGTTGGGAACAAAACGCCGTCACATGAAAAACTTGAGTTCTTCCCATGTTTCCATGGGATACTCTCTATTGCGTCTTCTAGAAGTAACCACCTGGTCCCACCAGCTTAGGGCATAATCATAAAATTCTGTAACAGCCAAGTTAACTTTGTTAATCTCACTATAGAATTGGCAATTGAATACAAGTTCTATTTTGGTTTTCCAATCAAGATAGATAATGGGATCATTATGGCCGTGGAATGGTGGTATCTTCAGCTTGAGGTTGTTGATTTGATCCGGCTGAGGAGGTAGGTTGGGAACCCTATGGTGTCGCCTTGGTCGTTCATGTGCACTATGGTCTGATCCTCCGGATTGGTAGAACCTAGTCGCCCCTTCATCACCAACAAAAGTCCTGCGGCGTAAACTTCCCGCGTCCGAAGCATGCTCTTGTGGTTCAGGAGTGAGACCACAGACACGTCTAGGGGGAATAGAATTCCTTGTTCGTAGTTTTCTTCCATTTGGTAAGACCTTATGGATCTCCTCACGGATGCCATCACGGATGTCAATCTGGATTGTCTGAAACCGCTCCTCTATGGTTCGGTTGAGTCTGGTTGCTAGTTCATCAAACATACGGTTGAACCGGTTTGCTTCAGATTCCTCTTCATTGTTTCCTGCCATATAAACACTTTAAACGAGTTAAATGTTCACAGGGATAGGATCAAACTATAAAATCTCACATGGTTTATCAGAATATGAATGGTCACTTAAGAATTTCAATGGTTTCTTAATGAATAAACGATGAATAACAAGAAAGGGTGAAGGGCTCAGCCTGATGTCTGCTCTGATACCACTTGACGTGGTCCTTGCAGGAAGGGACACACGGATCCAAGACCAGCAACAGGGTGAGCCAAGGCGGAAGACTTCAATGGATTGGAAAGGAGGTTTCTGATGGAATATGTGAAACTAAATGGTCGAATGAACAAAGAGTGAAGCGGCTGATATAAATGGAAATTTTGAGAGATAAAATGGAACGAGGGAAAAGATCCAAAATTGTGAGAGATTTTGGATAACCAAACTTGATCACGATTGGGTATGACACACCAATCCTTCACAAGGATTTTACAAACTAGCAATCTAGATATTACACACTAGAAAGAGGTTTGCAAGATTTGAATCGATCAAGAATACTTTTAGAAAGAAAAGTTCTTAATTCAAAATCGATTAAGTTATTACAAAGGCCACAGCCAGAAGATATACACGCCAAAGACTGAATTCGAAATGCATGGTCAACAAGTTCTTGCATGATTGGCACAAACCACCAAGCATTTAAGAACCATAACTAAACAGATTACAAGGCGGTCAAAGAAATTAAAAACAAACGCCAACAAAGAAGATGGGCCGGGCCCAGAACAGAAATGCCATTACATTATGTCACGGGCCTTATGGGCTTGATCCTCTTAAGAATGCACCAGGCCCCATTAAAAACCCATGTGAGAAAACCCATAGGGAAAAAAAACCTCACATGGAAAAAAGGAACCAAGTGAACCCTTAATCCCAAACGCATAAGTCCAATAACAACATGAAACGGACTTAGAAAGATTAAGATGAGAAATGGGTCAGAAATAACCCAATGAAGTCTTGAAGTGCCTTGGTCCGTGAACGGGTCATGGGACCAGGTGGAACGGTCCATGGTTCTGGGACAAGGCTGGTAGAGGTTTTGGTCGAAGGACAGATCGACGAGTCATTGCTGGTCGAAGCTTTGGTCTGGGTATGGGTCGAGGACATGGTCGAGGCCTTGGTCGAGGCCCTGGTTGAGGCACGGGTCGATGGTCGGGTCGTCATACGCGTCGGTCCTTCGGTCGAGTTTTGGAAGTCCTCATCGTCCGTCCGGCTACGCATACGTCCAGGGCCAACCTCCATGCATTCGTCCAGATGTTCAAGGTCTTCGCCCAGGCCTTCGTTCGATACACCATCCGGGCCAGCATGCTTGTGTCCTTTCGGGTCAGCGTCTAGTCCGTGGTCCGGCTGGTTCGGTCCATCACCCATGCTCACATCAGAAGGTTAAAGATCAACGATTATCCAACAATTGCAGTATTAAAGGTTGATATCGAGAGGTCGACGAGAATGGCAATTTTTCGCTGTGGAAGAGGAGAATGTACGCTTACCTTTGCGTATCGGGTCTCAAAGACGTTCTCGTGGAAAAAACTCCAAGATTGGAGTCGGATGATGAAAAGAGGAGAAATATCCAGAGAAAAATAAAGAGGATCGCAGCTGAGAAAGAAGCACGATTCGAGAGATGCTATAAGGCGATGAACAAGATCTTCCTCAACGTAGGAGATCACCTTATGTGGAAGATCAAATGGTGTACAACGGCGGCTGAGGCATGGGCTTTACTAGAAGCACTCTACATGCCGAATACACTTCCAAATCGTGTACATGCGCAGTTGGAGTTGTAAGGGTTCAAGATGCGGGATAATGGAATGATCGATGAGAAATTTGACAAATTCCTCAAGATCATCGGAGAGTTGAGTCACCTAAGCATTGAAGTACCAGAAGAGGTTCAAGCCGTGTTTCTGCTGAACGCATTATCTCCGAGGTATGACCAACTTAAAGAAACACTGAAGTACATCAAAAATATAAGGAGAAAGAGATGAAGAACGGTCTAGGTATAAGGGCTAGTTCTGAAGGTCACTATGTCAGGGGAAGATCAAAATTCAGAGGCTACAGAGGCAAGAACAAGAATAACAACAGATCAAGGTCTAAATCTGAAGAGAGGAACAAGATCTGTTGGATGAACGGCAAGGAAGGACACTTCAAGAAGCAGTGCTACGAGTGGCTATAAAGAAATAAGTTCAAGTCTCAGACTCAGGATAAGGGATAATCTGCAATGGTTCGTGATGATGCTCAAGATTTGGCAGGTCTACTGGCTTGTGAAGTGAATGTGTCTCAAGAGGTTTCAGAAGGCAAAGTTATGTGTGAAATCATGAACCAGATGAGATTGCGCATCAATGGGATAATCAGGACAAAATAAAAGAATAAATAAGAAAATCAGGAGAAAAAAGGAAGGAGCCAAATAAAGGAAAGAGAAAATCTGGAGAAAATAAAAGAAGAAGAAAATAAGTTTGGCGCAACGGTTTGCCAACCCGTTGCGGAGTGATACTTACCATAACCGATTAAGCCGCGCTAAACTAGGGCTCACCCGTTTTACCTTGCCTATCTGTATAAATATCACGGTTACACCTTAGGAGAAAAGAGAAAGATCTCGAGAGAGAAGATTCCAATTCAAAATTCCACTTAGTTTAGATTTTAGTTTTTAGTTTCACTTTAGTAGTTTTTATTCTTTTTGTTTAATTTAATACTTGCACTTTTTACTTTTTGTCTTTTAATTATTTGTATTTTACTTTTTTCTACTTTAATTTATTTGCAATTTAGTTTACTTCACGCTTCTCTACTTCATTTTTATGTTCAACAATTTATCAAACCATATGATTATTTTGTTTGTGATGATTAGCGAGTAGACTTTCTCAACCCTTCGGGTTGGGTATGGAAAATGTTTTAAGGAAAAGAAACAAAGATTGTTTAAAGCTTTAATCCAATGATTTCATCGTGTATTGAGATGCTTATTATCGGCTTGTGGTTACGGCCGGTGTTTGAATGATAAGGCATGAGCGATCTTTGATTAGACGGTTCTATACTTGAACACTCTCAACACGGGCGAGGTTCAAAATATGCCTCAACGACAGTTGATGATGGGTTACTGCGCTACAGATAGTAAGAATACAATCTTAATGCTCATTGGCTGCCTAGTACCCAAAGATATTTGTAGATACTAGGTGGTCATTGAAGAAGTTTTTATCACGAAAGTGGATTAGCCTATACATGAGTGATTTTTCTACAATGGTTTAGAATAATAAGCTTGTAAACATGATTTCAACATATCTTCTCTAAAAACACCCGACTAATTATCCAATTCTGAATGGTGCTTTTAAATTTGAAAACAAACAAACCTAAACGTTTTTATCTATTTTGCTATAGTTAGATCTAGTTATTTTCCTTTACTGTTTTTTAGTTTAGTGACAACAAGTTACCAACCATAATTACTGATTAGTCTAAATTAGAAAGAAACTTGCATTCTAGGTGTTTGAAAGACACCAAATTTTGATTGACACCCCAAATATTACAACAACAAGGGGATTTGGTATCCCACGAAAAGACCCCACTACCAAATTGGCGCTGTTGCCAAATCTGAGATTTTCTTTCAACATTTAGTTTTAGTTTGAGATTAGACACTGTTCTTAACAACTCTTTGTTTCAGGTATATGCAAACACAAAGCAGATGTTCCATAAACTTTCATCCACAACTTGACAACCTTCACCGACTAGAAAGATCAACCACAAAAGTACGCCAAGTACGTGACACCAACCATCCAACAACTACAATAGAGAAAGCTAATCACCTCATCAACAACGGAAATCCTCATACACAACAAGCTCAAGACCCTTGACTAGCACGCGTCATCAGAGCCTACGACGAACCAATCACTCATGGAACCAGAATCGGGATAAGACCACCGTCGATCGACAACAACAACTTCAAAATAAAAGCATGTTATATTTATAACGGTTCTAATAGGGTTTCCATAATTAGGTTCTTCATCTTTACATGTTACTAATGCATGAATATTTACCACACTTTTAAAAATCTGATCTAGGAAATTTATAACCACAAAAGTGATGAATTTAAAGTCCTAAACTAGTATTTGAATGAGCTAGACATCATAACCAACAAAAGTTGAGTTGTGGAGTTTAGTGAGCAATTTTTACCTGATTGGTTAATGCATATCTATATCTTCCAATAACCAACGAAAGTTGAATATATTGATTTGTTAGAAAGGTTATAAAATTTTGTTTAGATTTTAGGAATCTAATCAATGAATCCCTAATTATCGTTGCTTGTATCTCTGCGAATTTTCCATGGCTTAACATCTTTTCCTATTGCATTCAGACCGTTTTTCTTCACTTTTTTTGTTACTTTGCTATTTATTTTTGATAATCACCAATGAAAATATCTTGTGAAAGTTCTAGCTTGAGGAAATCTCTTGTGACAGTTCAAAATTTAAAGTGCTACCATACAATTTGTCTGTTTAATGTGTGCTTGCAGCTAAGTCTGGTTGGGTGAAAACTCACACCACATCAGCTGCTAATGGTTTATAAAGAATATCTAAGTACATGATATGAAGAGGTTTCGAGTGAAGGGCTTAGTCTCTCACAGCTAAAGAGTTAATCCGCGAGAGTCTAAGCCCTTTTGTTGTATCAGTTCTCTTAGTACCTAAGAATGACAGTGCATAGAAAATGTGTGTGGATTGCCGTGCTATCAAAAATATCACAATCAAGTATTGGCATCTCATCCCACGCCTAGACGACATATTATAAAAGTTAAATGGAGCAACCATCTTCTCAAAAGTGGATTTCAAGAATGCAATATCAAACAAAGCTTGTAGACTCGTTTGGGATGTGTTTTGGCTTAACTAATGAACTAAGTAATTTCATGCGCCTCATGGATGAGGTTCTTCGTGCCTTCATAAGTAAATTCATAGTAGTTCACTTTGATGACATAATTATATACAACAAATACTTGATTGATCATCTTATGCATCTAGAGCTTATGTTGCAAACACTTCGAAGGGAAGGTTGATATGCCAACCTTAAGATGTATACAATTTGCACTAATCATCTTGTTTTCTTAGGCTTTATAGTTAGTGAATAGAGTTTACAAGTGGATGAAGAAGAGAAGATCAAAGCCATTAGAAAATGGCCAACCCTTTAACGATCGGACATGTGAGAAGCTTTCATGGTCTATTCAGCTTATATAGACGGTTTATGAACGATTTTAGCAGCGTGGCAGCTCCTTTAACCGATGTGATAGAAAGAATACTCTATTCTCTCAGAAAGATGCTCATGAAGCTGCTTTCAACACACTTAAGGAGCATCTTACACAAGAAACCATTCTTACTCTACCAGACTTTGAATAAATGTTTGAAGTGGAGTGTCATGCATATCAGATAGGGATTGGAGCAGACTTGCACCAGAGAAAGAGACATGTAGCTTACTTTTGGGAAAAGTTGAGTGGAGCAATTAATTACACAACCAACGATAAAGAGCTATATGTGTTGGTCCGAGCTCTTGAGACATGACAACATTACTTGTTTTATAAGGAGTTCATTATTCACACAGATCATGAGACACTTAAGTTATTGAGAGTGAAAACTTCAATCAAGAGAAGACATGCCAAGTGGTTGGATATATAGAGATATTTTCCTATGTAATCAAGTATAAGAAAAAGAAGGAGAATGTGATCAGATGCATTATCTAGAAGGTGTTGGGTTTGAGCACCTAAAGGAGCTACACAAAGATAATTCAGAGCTGGGAGAAGCTTATCAAGCTTGTGGGAAGGGGGCATACATTCACTACAAGAAAACAGATATTTAGCGACTTTAAAAATAGTTGCCAAACAGTCGCTAAATCGAGAGTTACACCTATGTTATGACTAATTATTGTAGTCGTAAATCTTTAGTTGCTAAAACTTATAGTCGTAAATGTAGTCGTAACTAATTACAGCTACACTATGACTAATTTACGATTTAATCTTGATGAACAGAAGTAGTCATAGTATAGTCATATTACTTGGCGACTATTTGGCGACTATATAATTTGGCGACTATTGTGTGACTGTATAATTTGGCGACTATTTTGCGACTATATGATTTGGTGACTATTTTGCAATTGTATAATTTGGCGATTACTTTGCGATTGTATAATTTGGTGACTACTTTGCGACTGTATAATTTGATGACTATTTTGCAACTATATAACAACTATTTGGCGACTATTTAGCGACTATTATTTAATACTCCCTCTGTTTTTTTATCTGTCGTTTTACATCTTTTTTTATTTTTCAAATCATCTGTCGTTCACTTTTTTCAATACAATTATTTTAAAAAATTTCCAAAAATAGCCTTATTTAATTACACTATTTTTAGAAAATAGATAATCACAATGAATGTAAATTTATTATTATGTTGAGGTTAAAAAATTAAAATTGTTACACTCCTTAATTTAAGAAACTTTTTCTAAAACAACAGATAAAAAAAATGGAGAGAGTATTGATTTCAATTTGCATTAGTACTAATTAGTAATGCTACCGAAACCAAAATCTAATTTTTTTTTAAAATACAAAACAAATAATATCAAGAAACTTAATATGTTTCGTTAAAAAACAAAGTGATGTAGATAGATATCTATATATATATATATATATATATATATATATCATCTTTACAAGTCTTAAACCAAAGGAATACTTAAAATGACATATTTTCATTACAATACAAATAGTGATCACTGCACCAAGTTAACTTAAAAAAAAGATTAAACAAAATTTATGCTACATTATATGGTTTCACCATCGTTTATATTAGCAGTTACTAGTAAGTGACTTATGTTATCACCTGAACACTTAAAAATTGCTCTTTTCATAGTATGATGATGCGGTTTTAAAACGCTACTATGGCTCTGGTCTTTGTAGCTTGAGAATGCGTCTAACGCTCCAAGAAACCCTTCATGTCTTAAGAACATTGCTTTTGCCTCACCTATCGACCTGAAATTACAAGGAAAAATGAGAATTCTTCTAGGAAGTTAGTCAGTGATACCACTAGAGCCAAGATATAGTTAATACATTATGAAAAGATAATGCAACTTCACACATATGTAGAATTAGCAAGAGGCTATTGACGAAGATTAATGAATGAATTTTGTGGCCTAGACTCCTTAGAGCGTGGCGTTCCTCAAGTGCGTTAGCAAGGAACATAAACAAGAAGTATATTCAAAAAGAATACACAACATATATATATAGTAGACTGAGATCCTCATTTGAGTAATGTTAGAAGAAAATTGAAGGGATAATGATAATACAGAAAAATCCTAGCCTAAACAAGAGAATGCATCTCATCTTCCTTATCAAAAACAATTCCAAGTTTCTTAAATTGACCAGCAAACTTAAATGTTCCACCACCTGTGGCGTTTGAAACATCATATCAATTAGCAGACCATAATCAACTATAAACTGAAACCACAACATGTGAAACACAAGAGGATTGTGAAACTAGAGAACGAGGTCAACACAAGTATATTCGAAAAGAATACACAACATGTGAAACTCAAGAACGAGGTCAAGTTTTCGACCTGAGGTCAAATAGATGCTTCCGTCACGAGACTCTTCGCAATTGTCTCCATTTGCAGAGAAATATACAAGCTTTATCAAAGTCCTGCAAAACCACAAACTAAATCAGAAAATTCCCCCCAAAACTGAATTCATATATAACCGATTTCTAGATCAATCGAGTGTAAATTATTCTTTATGATTTCAATTTCTGAAATCTATCCCAAAACCGTATAGACCATTTAAAATCCACAGAACTTTTATATTGATGATGAAAACTTTTAATCTAAAACAATGGAGAATAGAAAACTTACGATTATCCATTGCTCTTGAATTGCTGTGTGAAATCCTTTGAAGATCACTTGTTGATCTTCTCCTCTACACCTTCTTCTTTACACAATTCCTTTGATGGAGAGGAATTTCTCTTCTTGGTTTTCTTATTGTTCTCTCTTTACTTTTCTAAGAATTTTGTCTTAATCTTTTCAACAACCACAACCCCACTCCCTCTTATGTCCATTTATATATGTTGAATGGACATGATGTGAAAAGTTGTGTCTTTTAACTTTTCTTTATTTATTAAGACATCCTTATACTCTTATTTTATTTCATATATATACACACATAATTAAAACCATATTATATGTGTATATACATATCTTTATGAGAACAATATAATGTTTATGGTTAGAGGAGAGGGTTTTAACGTACCCAATCTAATACTCTTTTATCGAGACCGATCCATCACGTTTCGCATCTAATGTATTAGATACATCAGACTTTACAAAGAACTTGAACTTTAATAATTGTACCGTTAATACATCGTCCACTTTACAGAAAATATTCTTACATTCTCCCACTTGGCCGTTGTGTTAACTTATCTGTCCAATACCTTTTCATGCACATCTTTACATCAAGTTCAATAAATTGTAAGTACCATAAATCCAGAGCTAGCCGAGTCATGACGGTTGCCCAACATTTAATGCGATGGGGTCCCTTCCAAGCACCACACACCAACTCTAGCTTTACTACTTCTTTTCTATTGAGATTTCACTTTAATTCTCAAAATCCTTTATGTTGAGATAAACCATAATTCTCAACTTTAGATGTTATCTTAAAAAAAAACTTTACATGCATAACCATTATGATAACATACTTTAATTGCAGAAAAACACAAACTTTAATGACATCATATTTGAGTAACAACTTTACATGAGCTCAATCTATCATAGCAAAGTCTTATCTATTATGCCCATTTTCTCTACATGGCCAATAAATATACCGGGCGGTAATCCTTTCGTCAAAGGATCTGCCAACATCATGTCCGTTTTTATATGCTCAAAAGTTAATCTGCGTTTCTGCACTTCTTCCTTTACAGACAAGTATTTAATTTCCATGTGCTTAGCACCTTTCGAATACTTGTCATTCTTTGAGAAGAAGACTGCTGCGGAATTATCACAGTAAATTCTCAGCGGTTTGGCTATACTGTCAACAATTCCAAGCCCTGAGATAAAGTTCCGCAGCCACAATGCGTGAACCGTGGCTTCAAAGCATGCCACGAATTCGGCCTCCATGGTGGAAGTAGCAATGACAGACTGCTTTCCACACTTCCATGAGACTGCTCCTCCAGTTAATAGGAACAGATAGCCAAACGTCGATTTTCTACTATCGACGCAACCAACATAGTCTGAATCTGAGTATCCGACAACCTCTATACTGTCGGATCTCCTGTATGTAAGCATGTACTCTTTGGTGCCTTGCAAGTACCTGAGAACTTTCTTTGCAGCTTTCCAGTGATCCATTCCGGGATTACTTTGATATCGACCCAACATACCAACAGCAAAACTGATATCTGGTCGAGTACATGTTTGAACATAGTTCAAACTCCCAACCACTGAAGCATAAGGAATTCTTTCCATTTCTTTACGTTCCAATTCATTTTTCGGACATTGCATTTTACTGAACTTATCCCCTTTCTGAATTGGAGCCTTTCCAATGGAACACTTATCCATCCCATATCTCTTTAGAACTTTATTTATGTATCCTTTCTGAGACAAACTTAACAGTCCTTGTGATCTATCACAGATTATTTCTATTCCGATCACGTAAGATGCCTCACCCATATCCTTCATTTCGAAGTTACTAGAGAGATATTTCTTAACATCACTTAACATTCCCATGTCATTCGCAGCTATCAATATATCGTCAACATATAATACAAGAATGGCAAACTTGCTCCCACTGACCTTCATGTAGATACATCGGTCAACGATGATCTCTACGAAACCATATGACAAAATGGTATTATTGAACTTTAAATACCATTGTCTGGAAGCTTGTTTCAACCCATATATTGAATTTCTCAGCCTACACACGAGATTTTCTTTTCTTGTGGCCACAAAACCTTCAGGTTGGTCCATATAAACTTCTTCCTCAAGCTCTCCATTCAGAAAGGCGGTTTTAACATCCATTTGGTGAAGCTATAAATCATAATGAGCTACCAATCCCATGACAATTCTTAAAGAATCCTTCTTTGAAACTGGAGAGAAGGTTTCTGTATAGTCAATGCCGTCTTTCTGAGTAAACCCTTTAGCAACAAGACGAGCCTTGTACCTTTCTATATTACCTTTAGAGTCCCGTTTGATCGTAAAGATCCATTTACACCCAACAGTTTTGAAACCATCAGACAACTCTACTAGGTTATACACTTTGTTTACATTCATAGAAAAAATTTTTTCTTCTGCAGCATTGTACCACTTTTCCGAATTATCACTTTCCATGGCTTCTCTGAATGTTTTCGGTTCTTCATCAAGACTAAGGTCACATTCATATTCAACATCGTAAACCACATAATCATCTGTAATGGCAGATCTTCTTTCCCTTACAGATCGCCTCAGTGATTCTTGTGGCACAATGTTCTGTTCTTGAATGGTGACAGGTTCATTTTCGGTTTCCTGATTTAGTGGGACCGTATGTTCATCATTTTCTTGTTCTATTGTGGTATTAGGTTGTGCACCAACAATAGGAACAACTACTTGGGTTGGAACTACGTGTGAAGAATCTTCTACCCGAATTTCTTTTATGTTCACTCTCCTAGATTCTAAACTCCCACTAGTTTCACCATTTTCAATGAACCTAGCATTACCCGTCTCGACTATTCGCGTACTATGGCTAGGACAGTAAAAGACAAATCCCTTAGACTTTTCTGGATAGCCAATAAAATATCCACTAACCGTTCTTGAGTCTAATTTCTTTTCATGTGGATTATACGGCTTTACTTCTGCTGTACATCCCCAGACACGTAAATGCCTTAAACTGGGTTTCCTTCCTTTAAATAGTTCAAATGGGGTCATTGGAACCGCTTTACTAGGAACCCGGTTTCATATATATGTCGCAGTCTTTAATGCGTATATCCACAACGACATGGGAAGTTTGCAATTACTTAACATACTCCTAACCATTTCCATTAATGTACGGTTACGCCTTTCAACTACACCATTGTGCTGAGGTGTTCCCGGCATTGTGTATTGCGCACAAATGCCTTTACTTTCTAAAAG
The DNA here is from genome assembly GCA_039880935.1 of Streptanthus diversifolius. Lineage (NCBI taxonomy): Eukaryota > Viridiplantae > Streptophyta > Magnoliopsida > Brassicales > Brassicaceae > Streptanthus > Streptanthus diversifolius. The sequence continues at coordinate 5,586,798 of JAXGFM010000005.1, forward strand.
TTTTGCAAATGGACCAGGACATTGCCCACTTTCTGTGAATCTACCGTAAAATTCACCACCTCTATCCGATCTCACAACTTTCACTTTCTTTTCTAACTGCCTTTCCACTTCATCGATGAATAATTTAAAAACATTCACTGACTCAGCCTTATCATGCAGTAAATAAGTGTATCCATAACGTGAGTAATCGTCAATAAAAGTGATAAAGTATTTTTCACCACTCCATCAAGGAGCATCGAAAGGGCCACATATATCTGTGTGTATCAACTCTAAAAGTTGACTACTTCTTGTGGCGGGTTTCTTTGTGATGTGTTTGGTTTGCTTTCCTTTAATGCAATCTATACACACATCCAAGTCACTAAAATCTAATGGAGGTAATAATTCTTTCTTTATTAACCTCATCATCCTTTCTTTAGATATGTGACCTAATCTTTTATACCACAAGAGTGCTGAATTTTCATTTGATGCACTACGCTTAATTCCTTGATTCCCAACATTAAACAAAGATTCAGAAAAACTTTTATCAAGATTAAACCTGTATAGTGAATCAACCAAAGTACCATTACCATAAAAGTAGTCTTTTCGGTACAAAGAAAATACACCATGTCCAATCTTAAAGTTAAATCCTAAATCGTCCAACATACTTACTGAAACAAGGTTTCTAGCACATTCAGGTACATAGAGATAATTTTCAAGATCTATAAAACAACCAGTGTCAAAGATCAATCTGTACGTCCCAATGCCTACTATCCGTGCTTTCATCCTGTTTCCCATGAACAAGTACCTTTCATTTCCTTTTAAAGGTTGGATCGTACTGAATCTCTGTTCAATATGAGATACATGAGTAGAATCAAGCCACCAAGTATTTCTAGGCACTTCTACAAAATTCAATTCGGAACAAACATATAAATGTTGTGTACCTTTCTTGTCGAACCATGCCTTTCTTCTAGGACAGTCTTTCTTTATGTGCCCTTCCTTCTTGCAGAAGAAACACTTGACCACTTTACGGATTTTACTTTCAGGTCCTTTAAAGATACCTTTATCCTTCCTTTTATCTGTACCACTTGGTTTCTTAAAGCTGCTACTGGCTCTGTTTAGTCCAGCGATGAGTGCAATTTGGTCTTTCAGTTTCTTTAACCTCGCTTCTTCCTGAATGAGCATTACCTTTAATTCCTGAAAGCTCCACTTTTCCTTAATGGTGTTGTAATTCACCTGGAATTGGCCATACTCAGGAGGCAAAGAATTCATGATAAACTGAACCAAGAACGATTCATGCACTTCCATCCCCATGGACGTTAACTTTGATGCCAAGTTTGACATGTGAGTGACATGATCATGGATTGTCTGAGACCAATCGAACTTTTTCATAGTCAGCTCACTCATGAGACTGCCTACGATCGATTTGTCAGCCATATCCGACTGGGATTGTTCCTTTATTTTCAGAATGAATTCTCTTGCTTTCTCTGTTTTAGGCATAAATGGCTTTATACTTTCCGCCATCGACATCCTCAGTAAGTTCAGGCACAGCCGGTTAGAGCGCTCCCAAGTCTCATAACGAGACTTGTCCAATTTTGAGCTCTCATCCGTAATGGCCATTACTGCTGGCTCTTCATCAGTGAGGACATTACACCCAAAGAAAACTTTATTTGTTCAGACCATTCCTCATAGTTGAGCCCATTAAACTTTACCTCAGAATTTGCAGAAGCAAACGAATTTGATGAAGCTGCAAAATTTTCAACATGCTTACCATTAATGCTTTGAAACTTTAATAGATTCATCGACTAATAAAATCTAAACACTTTACTTGTATGTATTTAAGTAACATGTGGGCAATACATTAAATACATACACTTTTAATGATGTTTGTTTAGATTTTTACTTTAATAATTAATCATGTTATATATACAATCGATAGCAATGTTACCTGTGGGTATACACACCATCGGTTGTAATATAAATGATTAATACTTTAGGTATTACTTATTACATCCAATGATCCACCTGTGGATGATCTCCTAGGATATAGTTAGTAATTAATTGATCAATCAAAATATTTAATGTCATTTAAACATCCTTTAATCATGATCAATTATGAATCTTTACTTTACTATCATATTAAATATAACAAGATCACTATGGTGATTAACAAGTTATATATAATACGAATTATTTTTATAATATATATGTATTAATATTTCATAATACATTAATCTGATTATTTTACCATAATATATATATATATACTATTTCATAATATATTAGTCTAATTATTGCAGCGGAAATCTTAATAATTTTTTTTTTTTTTTCGGGTTACTGTTCACGGAGGTTACTGTTCACCGGACACTGTTCACCACCGTGATTACTGTGTTACGGCGACACTGTTCACAGCGGATACTGTTCACCGGAAAATGTTCACCACGCGGTACTGTTCACAGTGACACTGTTCACTGCGGATACTGTTCACCGGGAATTGTTCACCACCGCGGTTACTGTTCACGATGACACTGTTCACGATGACACTGTTCACGGCGGATACTGTTCACCACCGCGGTTACTGTTCACGGTGACACTGTTCACGGCGGATACTGTTCACCGGAAAATGTTCACCACGCGGTACTGTTCACGGTGACACTGTTCACGGCGGATACTGTTCACCGGAAACTGTTCACCACCGCGGTTACTGTTCACGACCGCGGTTACTGTTCACACCGGTTACTATTCACGCCGGTTACTATTCACACCGGTTACTGTTCACCACCACGGTTACTGTTCATACCGGTTACTGTTCACCGCCACGGTCACTGTTCACCGCTGCGGTTACTGTTCACCGGCGATTACTGTTCACCGCAGGAACTATTCACCCATAAAATCCATATTTTTTTTTTCTTGAAAAAAATTCATAACTTTTGATCTACCTAATGGATTTTAACATATAATATACCGTTGGAAAGATAATTTCACCCTCTACATATTGATATAAATTTTAACACATTTCAATTTATCAATGTTTTGGTGAGATTAAATTAAAACTCGATTTTCTTTCAAAAAATTTCATCATCAATCCTTAATGGCAGATTAATGGGTTCTATATGGCTCTGATACCACATGTAAATTATTCTTTATGATTTCAATTTCTGAAATCTATCCTAAAACCGTATAGACCATTTAAAATCCACAAAACTTTTATATTGATGATGAAAACTTTTAATCTAAAACAATGGAGAATAGAAAACTTACGATTAACCATTGCTCTTGAATTGCTGTGTGAAATCATTTGAAGATCACTTGTTGATCTTCTCCTCTACACCTTCTTCTTTTCACAATTCCTTTGATGGAGAGGAATTTCTCTTCTTGGTTTTCTTATTGTTCTCTCTTTACTTTTCTAAGAGTTTTGTCTTAATCTTTTCAACAACCACAACCCCACTCCCTCGTATGTCCATTTATATATGTTGAATGGACATGATGTGAAAAGTTGTGTCTTTTAACTTTTCTTTATTTATTAAGACATCCTTATACTCTTATTTTATTTCATATATATACACACATAATTAAAACCATATTATATGTGTATATACATATCTTTATGAGAACAATATAATGTTTATGGTTAGAGGAGAGGGTTTCAACGTACCCAATCTAATACTCTTTTATCGAGACCGATCCATCACGGTTTCGCATCTAATGTATTAGATACATCAGACTTTACAAAGAACTTGAACTTTAATAATTGGACCGTTAATACATCGGCCACTTTACAGAAAATATTCTTACATCGAGACAAACCAATTTTTCAATCTGAAAGAAAAATAACCGAAGACAAACCCACAAATGAACTTGATATATGAACATAACTTATGCTAATAGAATCACTTATACTATTATTCGTCACTTTGATATCTGAACATAACTTAAGTTAATACCCACGAAACGATGACTCTGCAGCTCTAGATGGCTATCAAATTTGGAGATAATTCAAACCTGAGAATTGAAACCGATCCGACCCATTTCCTCCAACACCATGGCGAGTCCAGACAAAAAGATTCCTCCGCTGCTGCGTCCCGCTTTTCTCAGTGGTCTCGGATTGTGCGAAGCGGTGGTTCAAAGACACTTTTGAGAAAGCCAAAGCAGGAAATCTATGGAATACAAAATGGCTTATGCTTTTAGATTAAAACCACAACTCATAAGAATCGATGAAATCGATTAGGGTTTAATGAGAAGAGGAATCAAATAGGGTTCAATGAGGAGAGGAATCGATGGAATCAATGAGGGCTAGATGTGTAGATTCGAAGAGCGATGGAAATTACCAGATGAGTAATCGATTAGGCTACAAATGAGAAGAAAGAAAATGTGAAGTGTAGAGCCAAAGAGGAAGAAAAGAGCTAGAGAACTGAGAGAAATCCGTCCGTTGATTATTTTTTTTTATCAATGGCATATATCAAATGAGGTGTGATCTTCACCCTTTAGAATTAGCCAATCAGAAACAAGTTTGTTAATTTTTATTTTAAAAGTGTTACCTTATGATAATGTTTCAAATAATTATTAGATTAATTTGTAACATGTGCTAAACTGATAAAAGATCAAATCCAGTATGTTATAAAAAATTTAAAAATAATTTGATAACATATTTCATAACCAAATTCATTTGCAAAATAATTATATTTTGATTTTATTGATAAAATATTTACAAATAATATGATAGCATAATTTTATTAAAATGTTATGTTCAAATATAAAGTTTAAGAATCAAATGTTATAACTTAAGATTTAGAATTTAAGTTCGTATTGAAAAAATTGATTTGATTTAGATTATAAATTGGTTAGATTTAGAAATTTTAATTGTTGAATTTTATTTTTAACTATATATAATAATTAAATTATTTTTTTTTTAAATTAAATTTATATTTTTATGATAAATAAAATGATTACATTCTAATTTTTTACAACTAAATATTTTTAAATTTGTTTTATGTAAAATATATTTAGTATTTAATATTCTTTTAATGTATATATAATTAATAGTTATATAATGATTTTATGGTTTATGATTTAAGTAATTTTTATGATAAATAGTTTAATGGATAAGGTTAAGTTCATATTTTAGGATTTAAAGTTTGGATATAAGATTTGGGATATAGGGTTTGAAATATAGGGTTAGGATTTAAAGTTTAGATATAAGTTTTGGGTATAGGGTTTGGGATATAGGATTTGGGGGTTTAGGTTTAGAGTTAGGGTTAGGGTTATGGTTTTAAAAATATTGAATATAAAAAATAGAATTTATGTTTTAGGATTTAGAGTTTTGATATTTGATTTAGGGTATAGGGTTTGGGGTTTAGATTTGATGTTTAAGTGTGAGGTTTAGGGTTAAGGTTTGAAAGAAATCAGTTATAGAAAATAGATTTTTTTTATTACAAGTGTTGAATTTTAGTTTAGAATTTATGTTTTAGGGTTATATGTTTTAATTTGTCAATTTGTTTGAATATAGTCGCTAATTAGTTTCTAATTAGTCGTTAATTAGTTACTAATTATTCATTAATTTGTCGCTGTGTAGTTGCATATTAGTAGCTAAATTAGCGATTAATGGCTGACTATTGTCCCAAATATAAGTAGTCTCATATTAGTCGCAAAATTTGCGACTAATAGCTAAATATTGTTCTCTGTCTGATAATTAGTCGCATATTAGTCGTTAAATTAGCGACTAATGATTGACTATTGTCCCAAATATAGTTAGTCACATAGAAGTCATTAAATTAGCAACTAATAGCCGGTTATTATCATTCGTCTGATAATTAATCGTGTATTAGCCACCAAATTAGCGAATAATGGCTAATTATTGTCCCAAGTTTGATATGTAGTTGTAAATTAGTCGCTAATTTACCACTACATTACCGACTATTATATATAGTCGCAAAATAGCGACTCAGTTACGACTAAACGTTTGTAGTCGCAATAGTGTCACCATGTAGTAGTTAAGTAGTCATAAATTTCAGCGACTAAATGTATAGTTGCTAAATGTAGTCGTCTAATTTGAGTTTTGTTGTTTTGATTCATGATGGGTTTCTATTTAGAGACAAACTGATGTGCATAACACAAAGCTCAATGAGAGACCTAATATTCAAGGAAGCACACGGTAATTGAACAATTCTATTAGCCACATGTCAAGAAAGACATTTTTGCTCATGATGTATTGCTTGCCACAAAGCCAAGTCCAGATTACATCTACATGGCATTTAGTTACCGTTGCCTATTTCTAAAGCACCATAAGTGTTGTAAAACTTTATAAAATCGGATTTTATAAATATCAATTTGCATTACAATGTATTACTTGAAATTGAAATAAACTATTAAACATATATATATATAGACATATATATATACACTAATATTGACATAGATGTAATTATAACTTATTTCAACAAAAATAATTATAACATATACATATTTCAATAATATTAAATCATATAATTAATATTTTAAACATGAATAAATACTCAGATTACCATTTTTTAATATTGACCATCATATTTATTTAATTTATTATATGACCAAGAATTATAGTTTCAGATTTCACATATATATTAATCTCATAAACATGATTTTTAGATTCAATATTAACAATGCATGATACCATGACAATCATTTTAATATTGAAAACTAAATAATAAATAAGATAAACATGAATTATAACAACCAATATATGTTGAAAATAAAATTTAAAATATGGACATATTTTTATTGAGTTAAGATGATCTATTTCATTAACTCAATAAAATTCCCGCTATGAGACAATTTTCATACATTTTTTGAATCCCATGATACAAACAAATATTAAGACAAACATGCTTCATTCATGTTTGAATCTACGAGCTAATTTCTACTATATACTCAAGAACACAAATCTACTTCTGAAAGAGAGAAATAGAAGAGGGAGAAAGTAGGAACCTGTTAACTAGTGAATTCTTAAGCTACTAGCAACTAGCACCAACAACCAAGAAGATATTTCAAGAGAGCTTCAACAATTAGAATTTTCTCAAATAATATCTAAATTGTGTCTAATGGTGTTTTCTTTACTTTTGGCTGAAAGGATGATTATTTCCTTCTAGGTAGCTTGATATATATAGGGGATGAATGACTTCGTGATCAAGTAGATTTAGTGGACGAATTTATTTGGTTTTTAATACCAAGATTCATCAGTTACAAATTTTTTTGACCCATAATCCCTATAAGCAAATTTTCATTCATATTTTAACTATATATTATAAGTCCACATGCTTATTAATATATTAGTCCAACAATCACACACATTAATAGAATTGAATCTAAAACACTGAGGATGTTTTTGAAAAAACCTTTTTAGGATAGATGTAAGCTGAAAGAAGACTTTCTTGAGTATATGCGAAAAATAACTGTACATGAAAATGTTGCATTTTTCAGCGTTGAACCAATCATTGTTATAATCTATCGAGTTTACAAACCCAATTAGTGAACACGATGTCTTCTACCATCCATATTTCTAGTGTAAACTGAGACAATAAATATAACACAATTATATTCTCTACTAAGACTGGCGTGGAATCATGTGTTTGCTATGCAAGCATTGACCAATTATTGCATTTCAATCTTGTAATTTTAAATAATTTTTTTGTAACTCTTTGTATGGCTATCGAATGTTTTATGCAAAAATCTCTCTTGAGTTCTTAAAATTTTTGATCATTTCAGTGTGTTTATCTAAAAATCTTTCTTAGATCTTTAGGTGTTCATCCTAAATCAGTCTAAAAAAACCTTATTCTCTGTTTGGTGCGAATATCCAATCAGAATTAAGTTGTGATGAGGACATCGAGCCAGCCACTTCACTAGTCATCCCACCAGGACCTCTCACACGGTCCAAGAGGAAAGCTCTAGGAGACAAGCTCAGCATGCTATTGGAAAGTGAAACTGGACCGGAACTCTACCTGAACAGACACACCAGGACAAGCCCCGGACCGTCCGTGCCGACCAGGACTAGTGAAGGAATGTCCGTGCCAACCAAAACCAGCAGAGGACCGTCCATGCCGCCCACGACCGTCCCAAGGCCATCCGACCCGTTCTAATCGGACTAGGAGCCATGGAGGTTCCTTCTTGAAGATTCTTCTTCCTCTGATGGCTTTACCATTACTAGTTTTCCTATGTTCGGTTTTGTCCCACTGGGTTTTCCAAAGAAGATTTTAATGAGGCAATACTCTTAGTGCGCAAGACGGTGAAGACTTGTTCACAACTTTACACCATTCACAAGTCACCACCGAATTCTAGCCTAAGTGTTATTGTGCTTTTCCTATCTTTAATTCTATTTATAGACTAAGTAAATTATTTGGGCTTTGGGAGTCATGTTGACTAATTAGGCCCAAGTCTATTTTTTTGATTGCCATTAAATAAACTACTTGATGTTTTCATTCCTTGGAGGTTAAATATCATGATATTTAGCCTAAGTTGTAATGATACATTATATAAGCCTCTTGTGTACCCATTAATAAGACAACAAGCATTTTAGAAGAAAAACAAAACCTAAGTCTTTGTCAAGACCTAATTAGGCGCCGCCAAGCACCCCTTGGAGCTGCCGTGTTCTTCAACCTATCTTGGTTGAAGTTCTTGGAGTATCACAAGCCTCTTTCACAGCTTATGTGGTCCCTTAGATCCACCCTTCACTTTCATCCTTTCTGTCCAGCAACCTGAGCTTCTCGGTGTAAGACAGCCCACCCCACGGTTCTTGCATCATATGGTATCAGAGCTTAAAGCTACTGAACATCAGGTTGAATCTATCCTTTTGTTTTTGGCGATTTATTCTTGTTTTTGTTGTAATAGTTTTTGGCTTTTGTTTGTGTTTCTTTCTCTTTTCCCTGAGGTTCTCGATAAGAAGGAGGAGGAATCAAGTCACATACCACAAACACAACAAATCTTTGTTTCTTGTTTTTTTCTTTTAAAAAAAAGAGAAGAGTTTGATTGCTTATTGGGTGTTTAAATTTTTTTTTAAAGACAAAATAAAAGTGTTTAAGTTGTTTAAAAGCAAACTAGGATTTTTAAAAAATCACCTAGAACACTTTCATAACAAAATCTTGAGTTCCATAAGGAGCTTGTGTGTGTTTGTTTGTTTGCTTGCTAGTCTAGTCCTCATGTGCCAAGCTAGGTTCTAGCCCTCGTGTTGTTTTGTGCCTAGTCCCAAGCCGCATTTTAGGTTCTCCCACGGTCGTTGTGCCCCACGTGTCTGTACCGCGTGTAGCATCCCTAGCCCGTGACTACCCCGCGCCTATGCCCTTCCCGAGTAGCCTAGGAACCCCTCCCCCATTCGCTAGTACTAGGTTCCTCTTACCACCTAATCCTGAGTTCTTAGTTCCAGTCTGTACCAAGCTGCATAGCTCGTTAGGTTCCGCGGTCGCTCACCCTAGCCCTCGCTAGCCTATACCTGTGCCACGTCCTTCCCTAGAACACGGGTAGCCGTGCCACTTCCCAAGCCCGAGCCAACCTGCAGGTCGAGTTCTTTAGTTGCATTAGGCGGATAGGTTTGCCGAAAATCCCTAAGTGTTTAGATTCCTTACCTTAGAGTTTAGTTAGTTTTCCCCTTTTTTTAGGCATAAAATTAATTAGTTTTCATAATTTTCTAGGCTAGAAAATAGTTTATGAAGTTTTCTAAAACATTTTAGGAAGTTCCCTAATATTTTTAGGCAGTTAATATATTTTCCTTTTAGTTTAAGGTAGTTTTCCTTTTAGGAAATAAGCATAATTAGATTTTTTATCTTTGTCTAGGAAGTTTGCTTTTTAGAAATTAGGAATAATTAGACTTCCTTTTTTTTTTTAAGTATATTTTCCTTTCTAGTAAATTAGGCAATAAATTTCTAGGATATTCTCCATTTATTTAGTTTCATTTTTAGATTTAAGCAATAATTTTCTTTAGGTTATTTTCCTTTTTTTTTTCATTTTTCGCAAATAGTTAGTTTCCTTTTTATTTTATAAATAATAAAAATCATATATGTGAAAAACTTTTATTTAAGGAAAGTTACCATTTTTGTAAGTTTCCTTTTTCGGGAAACTTTCAATTTTCAAAATTTTCTTTTCTCGGAAAAATAAATATGTCAAGAAGTGACGAGTCGACATCGGGACAGAACAATCAAGCAATATTGCAGCTTCTGCAAGCTTTGACGACCCATATGTCGACCATAGCGACGCGTCTCGAGCGTTCGGATCATCCTACACCTACACCCGGCCTCGCGCCACCTCCATATCCACATGACCGACCAGAGACGGCCCACCAAGGAATGGGTCAACATCAGTACTACGACGAGCCCATGCCACCACCTCGACAGCCAATGCACTACCCCGAAGTGAAGATGTACCCGCCTCCCTTCTCGGAGAAAGGTTGACCCCAAAGAGTACTTAGACTGGGAAAGGAGAATGGAGCTACTCTCCGAGTATTATAACTATGATGATCCCTGTAAAGTCGCCCTAGCAACGGCGCAGTTTGCCGACCACGCACTGGCGTGGTGGGATCGAGAAGTAACAGCTCGCAGGAGAACTCGGATGGGTGCCTTGACCTCATAGGTCGAACTCACCCAGATCTTGAGGAGACGCTACGTCCCACCTCACTTCCACCGTGAGCTTCAGAGACGATTCAGATGCCTTACCCAAGGCAGCAAGACGGTGTCCGAAAGACTACGCACAACGGACGGACCAACTTCTACTCGTTTGTCCACGATAAGCGTATATACAATTTAGCATCAATGTCTGCCCACACCGTTCAAGAAATGCAGTCTAAGATGGCGAAATATCAACATGCCCGCAAGGAGAACTTTTTAATAAATGTTACAAATATGAGGAAAGCCACCCGTACCAAGGGTACCCAGCTCGTTTTGATGCTCTACAGAGAGAGCCCACACACGTCCAGCACCAAGGCCCTCTTACCTGCCGAGGTCCGAGCATTACTAGAGAGATACGCCGACGTGTTTCATGAAAAAATTCCAGCCGGCCTCCCAGCTATCTGAGGGATTGAGCACCACATCGACTTTGTTTCCGGAGCTCAGCTTCACAACCATCCTGCATAGAGAGTCAACCCCAAGGAGGCTAAAGAATTAGATTAGAAAATCCATGATCTTATGACTCAAGGTTACGTCCGAGATAACCTCAGTTCTTGTGTCGTCCCAGTTCTACTTTTACCAAAGAAGGATGGGAGCTGGAGAATGTGCGTCGACTGTCGCGCCATCAACAATATCACGATCAAGTACTGGCATCCCATTCCGCGCCTGGACGACATGCTAGACGAATTAAGCAGAGCCGCGGTCTTCTCCAAAACTGATCTTAAAAGCGGATATCATCAAGTCATGATGCGAGAAGGAGACGAATGGAAGACTGCGTTCAAGACCAAACAGGGTCTTTATGAGTGGCTAGTAATGCCATTCGGCCTATCCAACGCTCCAAGTACATTCATGCACCTTATCAACCAAGTCCTTTGACCGTTTATTGGCAAGTTTATAGTAGTCTACTTCGACGATATTCTTGTATATAGTACGACCTATTCAGACCATCTGGAACACCTAGAGGCCGTCATTACCACCCTTCATAGATAACAGTTGTACGCAAATCTAAAAAATGTACCTTCTGCATAGACCAAGTCGCTTTTCTTGGATTCGTCGTGAGTTCCCGAGGACTTTGGGTGAACGACGAGAAGATCAAGGCCATACAGGAGTGGCCCACACCGATGACCGCCAGCCAGGTCCGTAGCTTCCATAGACTCACCAGCTTCTACCGACGGTTCGTCCGAGATTTCAGCACGATAGCTGGTCCATTGACCTCGACGATAAAGAAGAACCAAGATTTTCTTTGGGGACCTGACCAGGACAAGTCCTTCAAGCTGCTGAAGAAACGCCTCACCCACGCCCCAGTTCTAGTTCTGCTAGACTTTAACCAGACTTTCAAGGTCAAATGTGACGCTTCAGGGATCGGCATCGTAGAAGTCCTCACGCAAGGCGGAAGACCTATCGCCTACTTCAGCGAGAAGTTAAGTGGAGCCGTACTTAACTATCCGACCTACGACAAGGAGCTCTATGCTTTGGTATGCGCCTTAGAGACTTAACAATACTATCTACTCGCCCTGGAGTGCGTGATTCCCACCGACCATCTGACACTCCAGCACCTCAGAGGACAACCCATGCTGAAAAAGAGACATGCTCGTTGGTTGGAGTATATCCAGACCCCCTACGTCATCAACTACAAGAAGGGAACAGACAATGTTGTGGCTGATGCCATATCCCGCAGATACAGTCTCATTTCCGTGATGGAGTCAAAAGTTATGGGTTTCGAGATGATTAAAGAGTTGTATGCTGACGACGCCGACTTCACTCAGGCCTACCAGGAGCACAGCAAGAGCATCTACAGCTGGTTCTATTTATTTGACGGGTTCCTTTTTAAGGACAAACGTCTCTGCATTCCAAGAGGATCGATTCGAGAGCTGCTTTTGAGAGAGGCCCACGGAGGAGGTCTAATGGGTCATTTTGGCATTGACAAAACATTAAGCATGCTTACGGAGCATTTTTACTGGCCCCACCAGCGACGAGATGTAGAGGTTCACTTTGCTAAGTGCCTTATCTGCAAAGTGGCTAAGTCGAAGGTGTATCGGCAAGGTTCTTACATGTCGTTACCAGTTCCTTCTACGCCCTGGACAGACATCTCCATGAACTTTGTACTAGGCCTGCCGAAAATCAACCACAAGGACTCCATCTTCGTAGTGGTCGACCGATTTTCCAAGATGGCAATTTCATCCCTTGCAACAAGACCAATGACGCAAGCCAGACTGCCGACCTGTTCTTCAAGGAGTAGTACGACTGCGTGGCATTCCCAGGACGATTGTGTCCGACCGCGACACCAAGTTCCTCAGCCACTTCTGGTGAGCCTTGTGACGCAAGTTAGAGACCAACCTCTTGTTTTCTACCGCATACCATCCACAGACTGACGGACAGACAGAGTTGGTCAACCGGACATTGTCCCAGACACTGAAAGCGACGATTGACAGAAACTTGAGGAATTTGTTGGAGTGCCTTCCGTATGTCGAGTTCGCTTACAACAGGGCTACACACTTTGGAACGAAGCATTCCCCCTTTGAAGTCGTCTACATCTTCAACCCGACAACGCCGATCGAGTTCACACCCATTCCACTAGGTGACGCCATCAGCTAATGGGGAGAAGAAAAGGCAGAATACATCAAGCGTCTGCATGAAGAGAATAAGGCAAATCCGGAGCAACAGAACATCCAGAACACAAAGAATGCCAACAAGGGTCACCAGCACATGGTGTTCAAGGAGGGAGATTGGGTTTGGCTACATCTCCGACCAGAGAGGTTCCCCCAACGACGAAAGAGCAAGCTTGCACCCCGGGGGAGATGGTCCATTCCGCGTCCTTCGGAGGATCAACGACAATGCCTATCAGCTTGAACTTCCAGGTGAGTATAACGTGTCCAGTACGTTTAATGTTTCTCACTTAGAGTTGTTTGATGCAGGTGAAGAGCTCGCTTTGGAGACCAAAGAACTTCAAGAGGGATGGAATGATGAGGACATCGATCCAGCCACGGCACCAGTCGTCCCTCCAGGACCTCTTATACGGTCCAAGAGAAAAGCTCTAGGAGACAAGCTCAACATGCTATTGAAAAGTGAAACCGGACAGGACCTCAACCCAACCAGTCGGATCAGGACAAGCCCCGGACCGTCCGTGCCGACCAAGAACAGTGAAGGACCGTCTGTGCCGACCAAAACCAGTGGAGGACCGTTCGTGCCGCCCACAACCATCCCAAGGCCATCTGACCCGTTCCAACCGGACAAGGAGCCATGGAGGTTCCTTCTTGAAGATTTTTCTTCCTCCAGTGCCTTTACCATTACCATCCGCTAAAGACACCAAAAGTGTTGGAATGAAGAAGAAATGATGAAAGATGAAAGCATCTAATTCATGTATAAATGCGTGAGTTGTTAATGTCAAAGGGGAGTGTCTAAGGCTTGTTTGTGTTCTAGTGTTATGTTATCCTTGTAACCAATCATGTATAAGGAAATCCTTATATCCAAACAAGCCTAGACTAGAATAGTATAAATAACTATCTCCCTTCACAATTGTAAGTAAGAGAAAAAATTATCTCATTATGAATAAAATATCCCTTCTCCCTTCACATGGTATCAGAACCAGGTTGCATCAAATCTGGGTAAATTTCATCATTCTTCCATTGATTCAATAAGAATCCATCTTGTTCTTCATCTTCTTCTGGCTCAATTTCGAACGTCATCTTGTAATTTAAATTCCGGCCAAACAACGACTCCATTTGTCAATCAGCTTTCTTTGGATTGTGCATCGGCGAGTTCTGAAGCCACGGACGTTTGAATCGCATCATTTGGCCCAGGGAATCAAAAGTTACGAATTTGCTTGCAAAGGTGCTTCGCAACAACCTCCGCCGCGAACCCCTGCATTTTCCAGGTCACCCCGACGTTAATTCTTCATCAAATCGTGATTTTCAAAATCCTAAACTCAGTCCCTTCGAGTCTAGTTTCTGTTTAAAGAAAGCAGAACTCAATTCCATTCCGTTTGAAGGATTTTCTTGAAATTTTCCTAAGAGGCATCCAAAATCTCCTATCTCAAGATCCTGGTGATATAATTCTAATTCTTTATCAGTTTCCTTTAATTCTTTGAATCTAAAAAGTTAAATAAGTGTCTTGTGAGGGTCTCCACGAAATTTCAGTTCAATCTAATAGGTTTAAGACTTCAAGATTGATTTTCTAGATTTTCTTGTTAATCTTTGAAAGTTTAAAATTGAAATCTTGAAATTTTAGGATTGATATTAAAATCATAAATCGAAGAATTTCCTAATATTAAATTTTAGGATTCTTACTGTTAGTAGAAGATAAGAACTGTTAGTAGGTGGTTGTAGTTAGTTAAATCTTGTTGCAAGAGTTGGTTGAAGTTTGTTGCAGAAGTTAGTTGAAGGGAGTTAAGGTAGTGGCTTGGTTGGCAAGCAACTACTCACTATCAAAGAAGAGGAGGTCAAGAAGCTGAATTTCTTCTCCTCAGGCAAAGGTGTCAAGGTTGTGGTAAATGACGAGGACTTCTCACAAATATGTGCAGACATTGAAGGACCAGTTGGGACTCCTTATGTGAATAGACTTTTCGTATGAAGTTGGCATTGTCTCATGATTTTACACACTCGCCACCTTAAGGCTACTTCATGTCAAAATGAAGAGATCTGCGTTAACACGCTTAAGAAAGATTTGAACCCTAGTCTTGGATTAAGACATGTTCTCTCTGGTGTGAGGTGCTTACTGATCGAGCCATTGCTAGTATCTGCATTAAACGAACAGGCTGGAAAGATGCTACTTGAAAACTATGAAGAGGCTATGCAGATGATGCAGCAATATCCTCACCAATACGATACGTACAACCAAGCTGCTTATTAGCATCCTCAGTTTCAATACGCTGCTGCTGCTTATCAGCAACAACAACAGCAGCAGAATCACCAGCGTGGTGGATCAGGTGGTGATGATGTCAAGACTCTCTGGACCAACGAGGTTTCTTCTGTGAAAGTTATACGAAACCAGCAAACTTTCATGTTCCTCTTGTCGAGTTCCTTTCACGTTCAGCAGCTGAGGAAGTTCTTCAGAGCTGTAGCGGTGTAACGATGCCGAACGCAGAGCAGCTGTTTGAAACAGATGCTATCGTGTGCCGATCACCTTTTCTTACTATTTGTTTTCCTTTTTTCAGTCTGATTTTCTAATGGAGGCTGTGAATAAGATCATCCAATTCTTCTGTCATCAAATGAGGATAGAACCAATGGCCATCAAGCTACCAAATCTCATGGAGAAGGAGTAAGCTGGTGGAAAGTGATGAATCACCTAATGACAAAATTCTCTCATCAAAGGTTTTATCTAGGATAAGTTCTTCAATTCTATGATTTTAGGTTGAGAATTGGGCTAGATATTATACTTGATACCAGACTTGATCTTATTCAAGTTTTGGAATACTAACCTTTATTTTTGAGTTGCTATAATGTTTTAGATCAGAAAGTGATGGAAAACAATCATAAGCATGATTTACCCTACATCATTTAGTGGAAGCATGGTGGAAAAGTGTATTAGGAGATAAGTGTGCTCACTCTACTCAAGCCAAATTCTACAATCTTATTCTCTTGAGTTAGGCTTATTGAAAGTAGAAAGTGAAGCAAAATGAAGCTAGCCAAAGTGGATCGAAAACATATAAGGGAAGAGAACCATGTGATCATGATGAATCCAAAGACCTCAATATGGAGTCTTTTGAGAACCAGACTGGTCTAGATCATATCATCCAAATCGCCATCCACATTTATAAAAAGGGAAGTTAAAAATCATTCTTATATTATAATACATTGGTTTATCTTGTGAGAATTGATGCATGCATGTATATGTGTATATGAAACAGGTTAAACTTGAAAGCTTTGAGAAAGCTGGATCAAAATCACCTCTTAAAGACAAGGAGTCAAACGAAAGGGGGAGAAATGGACCAGACTTATAAGAAGCTTCAAATCAGTCCATTCCACACCAATGATCCCAACATGGAATGTTATACTATTTTTCCCTAGAAAAGGTTTTGTCCCAATTGGGTTTTCATTCTCTATGTTTTTAATGAGGTAATGCTTCATGGTTGCAAGCTTAGGCATTTTCCATGTCTTAAGCTTGAGGGGGAGTGTTGGAATGAAGAAGAAATGATGAAAGATGAAAGCCTTTAATTCATGTATAAAGGCGTGAGTTGTTAAAGTTAAAGGGGAGTGTCTAAGGCTTGTTTGTGTTCTAGTGTTATGTTATCCTTGTAGCCAATCATGTATAAGGCAATCCTTATATCCAAACAAGCCTAGACTAGAATAGTATAAATAACTATCTCCCTTCACAATTGTAAGTAAGAGAAAACATTCACTCATTATGAATAAAATATCCTTTCTCTCATTCTCTTGCCTCTAAAACTCTCTCTCTATTCTTTTGATCAATGGTCAATCTAAATCTATCATTCTTTCATGGTATCAGAACCAGGTTGCATCAAATCTGGGTAAATTTCATCATTCTTCCATTGATTCAACAAGAATCCATCTTTTTCTTCATCTTCTTCTGGCTCAATTTCGAACGTCATCTTGTAATTTATATTCCGGCCAAACAACGACTCCTTTTGTTGATCAGCTTTCTTTGGATTGTGCATCGGTGAGTTCTGAAGCCACGGACGTTTGAATCGCATCATTTGGCCCAGGGAATCAAAAGTTATGAATTTGCTTGCAAAGGTGCTTCGCAACAACCTCCGCCGCGAACACCTGCGTTTTCCAGGTCACCCCGACATTAATTCTTCATCAAATCGTGATTTTCAAAATCCTAAACTCAAGCCCTTCGAGTCTAGTTTCTGTTTAAAGAAAGTAGAACTCAATTTCATTCAGTTTGAAAGATTTTCTTGAAAGTTTCCTCAGAGGCATCCAAAATCTCCTATCTCAAGATCCTGGTGATATAATTCTAATTCTTTATTAGTTTCCTTTAATTCTTTGAATCTGTAAAGTTAAATAAGTGTCTTTTTAGGGTCTCCACGAAATTTCAGTTCAATCTAATAGGTTTAAGACTTCAAGATTGATTTTCTAGATTTTCTTGTTAATCTTTGAAAGTTTAAAATTGAAATCTTGAAATTTTAGGATTGATATTAAAATCATAAATCGTATTTTGATTGATTCTTACTGTTATTAGAAGATAAGAACTGTTAGTAGGTGGTTGTAGTTAGTTAAATCTTGTTGCAAGAGTTGGTTGAAGTTTGTTGCAGGAGTTAGTTGAAGGGAGTTAAGGTAGTTGTTAATGTCAAAGGGGAGTGTCTAAGGCTTGTTTGTGTTCTAGTGTTATGTTATCCTTGTAGCCAATCATGTATAAGGCAATCCTTATATCCAAACAAGCCTAGACTAGAATAGTATAAATAACTATCTCCCTTCACAATTGTAAGTAAGAGAAAAAATTCTCTCATTATGAATAAAATATCCTTTCTCTTATTCTCTTGCCTCTAAAACTCTCTCTCTATTCTTTTGATCAATAGTGAATCTAAATCTATCATTCTTTCAAAAAGTCGTGCTACAAAATTGTACTTTTTTTCCTATCTTCGATTTTGTCCCACTGGGTTTTCCAAAAAAGGTTTTAATGAGGCAATATTTTTAGTGTGCAAGACGGTGAAGACTTGTTCACAACTTCACACTATTCACAAGTTACCACCAAATTCTAGCCTAAGTGTTATTGGGCTTTTCCTATCATTAATTCTATTTCTAGACTAAGTATATTATTTGAGTTTTGGGAATCATGTTGACTAATTATGCCCAAGTCTATTTTTTATTGCCATTAAATAAACTACTGGCTGTTTTCATTCCATGTGAGGCTAAACATCATGTTATTTATCATAAGTTATAATGAGGCATTATATAAGCCTATTGTCTACTAATTAAAAAGACAACAAGCATTTTAAAACAAAAACAAACGTAAGTCTTTGTCAAGACCTAATTAGGCGCTGCCAAACACCCCTTGCAGCTGTCATGTTCTTCAATCTATCTTGGTTGAAGTTCTTGGAGTATCACAAGCCCCTTGGAGTAGGCAATCAGCTTGCTTTCTTGCATGAGGATGGCTTCAATGCCAATACATGAGGCATCACACTCAGTCTCAAATGCAACAGAGAAATTTGGCATTGCCATAAGTGGAGCATGAGTGAGTTTGTCTGTTAGCGTCTGGAACGCGTCTTTTTGGGCACATTCTCACTTGAATCCAACGTCTTTCTTAATCACTTCCATCAAAGGGGCGGCTAATGTATTAAAGTCCTAAATCAAGTGCCTATAGAATCCAGCCAACCCGTGAAAGCTCATCACCTCTTCCACGGTCTTAAGACATGGCTATTCACGGATAGCTTTCAACGTCTCTTCATCAGTATCATAAACGTACTAGGCGCATTGGTTAAGCCAAATGGCATTACTAACCACTCATATAAACCATGTTTTATTTTGAAAGCGGTTTTCCACTCATCACCTTCCTTCATCCGGATTTGGTGATAACTACTTTTGAGATCTATCTTAGAAAAGACACTAGACCCATACAGTTCATCTAGCATGTCATCTAACCTTGGATTGAATGTCAATACTTCACCGTAATATTGTTGATTGCTCGGCAATCAGCGAACATGCGCCATGAACCATCCGTCTTTGGAACAAGCAGAACTGGGACGACATAAGGGCTCATGCTCTCACGGATGTGGCCTTTACACATAAGCTCGTCCACTTGCTTCTGGAATTCCTTAGTTTCAAGCAGGTTAGTGCGGTAAGCGGGACGGTTTGACATAGCTACTCTGGGAATGAAGTCAATTTTGTGCTCAATTCCGCGTATTAGAGGTAGGCCGTCTGGACACTCTTCAGGAAAGACATCCTCAAAGTCATGCAAAAGATCATGCATCTTGCTCGGGAAAACCGACTCAGGGTTAGTGGACGTTAGGAAAGCTTCTTTATAGACAAACATAAGAATAGGAAGCTTGGCCGTCAAACTACGTTTTACCTCAGCAAACTTAATAAAGAAGTTTGACTTAGTCTTTGATATATTGGCCTTACCGTTTTACTTTGTTTGTTGCTTTAGACTAATCTGATCAAGATATACCTCGTGAGGCGTCATGGGAATAAGTGTAGTCTTGTGGCCTTTGAAGGTAATATTATGGTGATTGTAAAGCCATTATGAATCACCTTCCGGTCAGATTTCCACGCTCTTCCAAGTAGAATATGGCCGGCTTCCATAGGTAGCACGCGACAAAGCACTATGTCTTTATACTTACTGATCTCCAATGGGACCATTACTTGATGAGCAACCCGTAATTCTCCAGAATCGTTGAGCCATTAAAGAATATACGGTTTTGGATGTTCCATCTCCTCAAGGCCGAGTTTCCTAACCACAAAATCACTGGCAACATTAGTCCAAATAACACAATCTATGATTAGACTGCATACCTTGCCTTTTATCAGGCATATTGAGTGAAAAAGTTTTTCTTGTTGTTCTTGTTCGTCAGTTTAGGTTGGACGCTCAAGGAAAGTCTGACCACTAAGAGCTGGCCTTGGACTGGCAGCTCTTCTGCTTCATCAGATGTTGGCTCCAAATTGATGTAAAATTGGAGTCCACCAAGTATTAAATACAAAGATTCAGGGACTAAGGCTGGAGTAGAAGATGGGTGTTGGTAGTGATGAGGATGAATGGTTGTTGTTTGATTTCATAAACAACGATTTGGTCAAGAAGACTTGAATCCACAAGCTGCTTGAACCAGGATGGATTGAAAGCAACACAGAGACTATGTAAGGGTATCTGATACAGCAACACTCGTCCTTAGGTGATTCACACACACAAGGAACTGAGCAAGAGATGCACAAGGCGACAGCTTGAGCAGAGAAGAATCTTCATCAGTTTTATTAATCAAAAAGGTCTCCAAATTTACAAGTCTGCAGGGGAACCTTATAAAGGGGCTCTTCAGCTATGGTGACCTAATTTGGTCGACGCTAACATAAAAAAAAAGACTCAAAAACAACAGGACTTTGAAAGGAAAACTACAAAGCATTCAAAATACAAGAAAATGAAAGTTTGCCAAAATAAAAATAAAACAATCTAGGATAGTCACGTCCTTTATTAGGCTTGAGTTGTGTTTTTTTTCAGCTCTAAATACCACTGGGATACTCTGGATTACCTGCACAAACTCATAAGAATTTAAAGATACCTGAATGAGGCTCGAGTAGGCTGGTTTTAAGGCTAGAATGGTCTAAGCTGGTATTGGTCCGTTAAGCTTGAATTCTTTGATGAAAAATTCCTCTTGAATCCTCTTGAAGTCTAAAAAGTTGAGATCTTCAAGTTTTATCACGAGCTTATCTCCAGAATCCTCTTCTTGCTCCATTTGTTTTTTATCGGCTAAGCAGCTTGTTTTGATGATATCTTGAAGTTCTGATGTGATCTCCGTGATATTCTTGATGTTATGAACTTAATTTCCTGAAAAATAAAGATTATTACCTTGGTTGGTTCGATGCTGAGCTTTCTTGATGCTCAGACGTGCATAATCTCTCATGAGGTCCAAAACGGATGCATTGGAGGTCAGCCAAATTGTAAGTGGAATATCTTCTTCATGCGGAAAGATTTTGATCTGATTCTTCTTTTCTATGGTTTCTTGATGAGTTATGTTTCTAGAGAAAGTTTATTCGTAGCTTAACACTTCATGGTTGTGGAGATATGCTCGAAGGAAGACACCTATGTCCTTAGTACGCTCGGGTTGGTTCTCTCCAAAGGTTTTAGTCAGCTTATTGGTGTCTTCTCCATGATTATTGATGGGTGATGACTTGATGTACTCATCATACTCTCCCTCTTAAAAAATTTTCAACCTCAAAACAGTATAACTTGTACCAAGAGAAAGCAAATTAGCCTTCATTCTTTTTTTAAAGTTTAGTATCTTACCTTGATAGGTTTGCATTTTGGTAAGGTTAGGCACGTCTGGTGGCTCTCCCTTGAGTATGTAAGATAGGATTACTCCTATTATCTGGTCTGGGTGATCATTTTCTCCTTTGGTGGACTTGCTAGTAGTCGTCACCATTGGAGCCTTGGTTCCTTGGTCCTGAACTTTGGTTGATAGCAAGTTCTCCTCTGGTAAAAACTCACTGTGCATTGCTCCTTTAGTTTCTGCATTTGAATTGATACTCTGGGAAAGAAACAAGTGTATTATTGATTCTGTAGAATAAGATAAACTTATTGAATCTTGTTCCTTAGCACTAGTTACAACAAATTTTTCTTCTACTTGCGATTTCAAACAGCTTGTTTCCTTATGATCCTGTATGTTTAACAAACTCTTTAACACAGTTGTGGCATCATGAGAAACAAATGGAGTTGAAGAGAGACTTATCTGCCTAACACCTTCAGTGTTCTTAGCTTGGTCTGGTGGTGTCTCTTTAATGCTTTCTTCTTTTCTAATGCTTTGATAGGCAGGTGTAAGTTGCTCAAATACAGATTGTTCATAATTCTCATCTTTACTTGTAAATGCATCATGAATTTTTGAATGCGTCTCCTCCACACCTACGCCTTCCTCAACTTCTTTTGGATATGACAAGTGTATTAAGGCATTTATTGAATCAAGAGAATTATGTTGAGTTATGCTTGCACTTATCTTAGTCTTAGACAAGGCATGATCAACTCCTTGTCCTGTTTTTGGTTCCACTTGTTGCTTGGTTCTGGGTTAAACTCATGATCTGATTCATTATTTGGAGATTCCACAACAAGTCCTTTGGATTCATTTTTGACATCTTGGTATTCAGAGAACTTAGGATTCGATCCTATTCTTTCTACATCAACAGAAAGAACGTGAGTTCCCCTAAGTATAAAGGGTTTTAGACACTTACCTTGATCAAGTCGGACGTATGGTTCCAGATTGACTTCTTTTGATAACATAGAATGGATAGTGTCTTGCTCTGGTGTCTCCTTTGGATCCGCCTCCTCACTTGTCATACCTAAACCTATTACAGCATTATTTGACAAAGACAACTGTAACATACTAGCATTTGAAATGTTAGAATTAGTTTCAATAGAGTTTTCACTATCCTTAAGGCTAATCCTTTTCAGTCGTAGAGATGTATCATTTTCTAATCTCTTGGTTGGACATACTTTAGCAATGTGCCCTATGCCTTGACACCTATAACATATTACTTCAGGTAGGCTTAACGGAGTAGAAGACTTACCTTGTAGCTGTTGGTCCGATGGTTCAAGCTTTGGTGGACTTAGCTCTGATTGATTCTTCCTCTCTGGTCCTACTGGCTTACTTGGCGTCCCTTGGCAAGAGAATGGCATGAGCATATTCAATTTGTCCCCCTTATGTTCTGTATCTGTCTGAACACTTTTGGGAAAGGGAAAGTGCATTATACCCGTCATGGGGTCATTATAAACAGATGGAGACAATTGGACTTGTACCTTTTTAGTTTTAGGGGCTGAAACAATCTCTTGTTTCTTGTTTACTTGCAGATCACAACAATTAGTTTGATCTGAATCCTCTTTAGTACCTAGACCTTTCTCAACTCTTGCAGACATAATCAAGTGTGTTGCCCTTCTAAGAAGCTGTTGAATATCTTTAAGAGCTGTTGAGAGACTTACATTGGCCTGGACTGGTTCTGGTGTAAGTATGAATGTAGATGATGTAGACGTCACTCTCGTGGGTGTGCCTTGGTACTTCTCTACAAATTCGTTCTGCATCCGTGCCTTGAGGTTTTCCAATCTAGCACTGGCTTCTTGTAGTTGGTTGGATCACTTTCCTTTAACCACCATTCATAAGCCTTTTCTGTGAAGGCTGAGACAGCATGTACTAACTTCTTCTCCTTTGGGATTTTGTTGATTTGTAACCACTCCTCCATATTTTCTTCCTATTGTAAGTACACTTCTGGATCTTTACTAGTTCATGAAAAGACTAGGGACCTACTTCTTTTCTTGACTTGATTCTTTGGACTGATTGGCTTTAAGTAAGCTTGTACATGGTATGGAACAGCTCCATAGCTTTTGTACTTCTCTGCCTTCCTGGGAGGTTGATAATCTTCATGCTCAGAGTATGGTATCTCACACCATGGTGTCCCTGAAAAACTCCTAAAGCAATATGATTCCTTCGCTTCGTGGTGGGGCTCTTCTTCACTTCCAGAACTTGGGTAGTCCTCTCTAACTCACGGCTCTCCTCCATACTTAGACTTGTTAGTGCTTGGTTCATGCTCCTCACGACATTTATCTTCTTGGTAGACTCCTTGGGAGTTGTCTCCTTTATAATCTTTTTCTTTCTTCTTCTTCTTCTTCTGGTGGTTCAGGCTTAGGTACCTCTATGCCTGGTTCATAACCATTATCTTCTTCATACTCAGTGGTTCATAACCATTACCTTCTTCATACTCAGACATTGAGCCATCCATATAGACCATATTGGAACCATTCTACAAACGCCATCTGAATCTTCCTCCCCAGGTTTACTAAATTTAATTCTTGCTACTTAAATTATATATTTGGGAAAAAGATATCTTTTGGAGCTCTTTTTCCCTCATTTGGATTTTTCCCATGTGGTTTTTCCAAATGAGGTTTTTAATGATACCTGAAGCTATCCTTGTATGTCCGAGTGTATAATCTTTGTAGTCTTTGGAATTAATTTTTGGTTTATCTTTCTGGTTCATCAAAATCGGCTTCAATCTGCATGGCCTTCAATTTGAACCGGCCATTAAATAAGTTTGACCTGTTTGAATGCATGGAAGACTGGCGTGGATTCATGTCCTCCATGCAATCATTGACCATTTATTGCATTTCAAACTTGTAATTTTATATAAGTGTTTTGTAACTCTTTGTATGGCCATCGAATGTTTTATTCAAAAATCTCTCTTTGAGTTCTTAAAATTTTCGATCATTTCAGTGTGTTTATCTGAAAATCTCTCTTAGATCTTTAGGTGTGTTCATCCTAAATCAGTCTAAGAAATCCTTAATTTCTTTTTGGTGTGAATATCCATCCAGAATTAAGTTGGAATCGTGAGGATCATCATCTCCTTGCACAGTTCTTATCATCTCTCGTCCCGTTCTATTGCATCCCTTTCATCCTTACATCATTCGACCAGAGACCAATCCACATCCGTATCACAAGCCACCTGTTCATATTTACATCTTTCTTGTCTTACGACCCATTCTGTTCATCTTCCGCATAACCTCCTTGCTGTGTCGATCTTGGAGTAAGATCCGGCCTACTAGGATTTTAACAAGTGGTATCAGAGCAACCACAGCAGGCTAAGTCCATTTCTTTCTCTGATTCCTCAAATTTGAATTTTCATATTCTTCTGACGATTTGAATTCTAGTCATCATCGTGTGTCCTGGTTATTATATGAATCTGTTTAACCTAGATCCCGTGTAATTTTGTTCCAAGAAACATTTGATCTGGCGCTATATCTTGTGATTTGTTTTGCATGAAACAATGTCGACATCCGCAGATCAAGAATCCAATCATACACAGCTTATTGAAGCATTGACCGTTCAAATGAATGAAGCCATTAACCAAGCCATGGATACCAGATATACCAATATTGAGTCCAGGTTGAGACGTGGGCTTCATGAGGAGTTTAGACAACTTTTCCTTGAACCACAGCCAGCCCAACAACAAAACAGAGAACCTATATCCTCGCTGGAACCTAAACTCTAAAGTAGACCTCAGCCAAGACGGGCTAGAAGACGCGAGTTATTCCCTAACACACCAAGGGATGAGCAACGTGATGTCACTCCTGAGAGACGTGAAGCCATGTCATCCAGGGGAAGTCGTGACCACCAAGGTTTCTTTGGAGATGTGGCAGCGGCTCATTTTTATTACATCAGTGATTCATCTTACCATTAGCAACCACATCCTAGGCACACTCGCGGACGCCAACAACCCACACATCAACCACCCTTCCATCAACCAGTGCAACATCCAGCCGACCAATTCCATAATTTGAAATATAAAGATTCCTTCTTTTCATGGAAAAAATGATCCTACAGCCTATCTAGAATGGGAGCAAAAGATGGAACTTATCTTTAATTGCCAATTTTGTTCTGAAATTAACAAAGTTAACGTGGATATCACATAATTATATGACTATGCCTTAAGCTGGTGGGATCAAATGGTTACTTCAAGGAGACACAATGGAGAACATCCTATAAAGATGTGGCAAGAACTCAAGTATATCATAAGTAAATGGTTCATACCAAATCATTTCCACCGTTACCTTCATCAGCGTCTGAGGCAATTGAATCAAGGCAACCGGTCTGTTGAAGAATATTTCAAGGAGATGGATACACTACTAATTCGAGCTAGTGTCACAGAGGATCGTGAAGCTACAATGTCCCGGTTTTTAGGAGGCCTTAACCTTGACATTCAAGAACAGCTAGAGATGCAGCACTATGTGGAATTAGAAAAAATGCTACATAAAGCAATCTTGATTGAGTAACAACTTAAAAGGAAATCTCACTACCGTCCCTCTTTTGGTGAAGGAAAAGATGGTGGCAAGGCATCCTACTCACGCAACTACAAGCCGCCCAGTCCCCTGGAATCTCGACCATTCACCTTTAGGCCTGAAGACCCTCCATTCCTAGCTAAGCAAAACAAGGGCAAGGCCGTGGAACGACACGTTCGAACTCATAACATTAGATGTTATAAATGTCAAAGAGTTGAACACTACGCCATTGAGTGTCCTAACAAGAAGCTTATGGGTCTTCTGGATAATGGAGAAGTCCAGACTGAGGACGAATAAGGAAGTGAAAATGAGGATGAACCACATTCGGATAGTGGTGAGGAACCACCAGTTCAGGGACAACTTCTAGTGGCACGCGGGTCACTTAATGTTCAATCCAAAGCTGACGAACAGAAGCAACATGATAACCTCTTTCATTCTCGTTGCATGGTTAAAGGGAAAGTTTGTAGTTTGATAATAGATGGGGGAAGCTGCACAAACGTAGCCATTGAAGAGATGGTTAAGAAATTAGAGCTTGAGAAGATGGAACACCCACAACCTTATCCTCTACAATGTCTTAATGACACCGGTGAGCTTAGAGTAACTCATCAAGTTATGGTTCCTCTATCCATTGGGAAATATCAGGATTAGATATTGTGCAAAGTTTTGCCAATGGAGGCTGGACATATTTCTTTAGGAAGGCGATGACAGTCAGATAGAAGGCTCACTCGTGATGGATTCATAAACCGTCATTATTTCAGCTTCAAAGGCCGAAAAACTACTTTAGTTCCAATGACGCCGCATGAGGTATATCTTGATCAGTTACACTTAAAACAACAAAAGAAAATCAAAGGTAAATCTTCTGACCCAAAACGCAAGACTAACTTCTTTATTAAACCAGGAAAAGTTTTTAAAAACTTGGATGAAAAGCAGCCAATCCTTATGATTATGTATAAAGAAACTTGCCTCACTGACACTAATCTTAAGCCAGCCCTACCGAGCAAAATTAATACACTTTTGCAGGAATACTCTGACATATTTACTAAAGAATACCCTGATGGTCTTCCTCCCATTCATGGGATAGAACATCATATTGACTTCTTACCTGGAGCAACTCTTCCTAATAGACCCACATACCGTACCAATCTTATAGAAACCAAGGAATTCCAACACCAAGTGGAGGATCTCATGAGAAAGGGGCATATCCGAGAAAGTCTAAGTCCTTGTGCTGTCTCAGTTCTCTTGGTTCCTAAGAAAGATGGTAAATGAAGAATGTGTATTGATTGTAGAGCAATCAATAATATTACGGTAAAATATCGACACCCTATACCTAGACTTGATGACATGTTAAATGAACTTTATGGTACTTATATGTTTTCTAAAATTGACCTTAGGAGTGGTTATCATCAAATTAGGATGAAAGAAGGAGATGAATGGAAAACAGCCTTCAAAACTAAACAAAGTCTTTATGAAAGGCTTGTTATGCCATTTGGTTTAACCAATGCACCAAATACTTTTATGCGTTTAATGAATCACATTTTTAGAGAGTTCATAGGTCACTTTGTTTTGGTATACTTTGATTATATAATAATCTATAGTAAGTCTTTAAATGACCATCTTAATCATGTTAGAACTGTCCTGGAGATATTAAGAAAGGAACGCCTATTTTCTAATATTAAAAAATGTACTTTTTGTACGGAAAACGTGGTGTTCGTAGGCTTTGTTGTCAATGCAGATGGACTCAGGGTTGATGAGGAGAAAGTTAAAGCTATACGTGAATGGCCTGTTCCAAAGAATATTAGTGAAGTTCAAAGCTTTCATGGGTTAGCAGGGTTTTACCGGCATTTTGTTAAAACTTTTAGTACCATTGTCGCCCCTTTGACAGAAATTATCAAGAAGTGTTACGACACATAGCCATCTGGTCGTGTAGGGTAGCCGGAAGGGTGCAGAAGCGGTGATGAAAAGGGCGGCTCGGTCGGACGAGCGAGAGTGAGGTTGCGGCTTACGGCCGAAGGACGAGAATGGCGGGTGAACAAGCGACCGGTAGGACGAACGAAGGGTGGTCCGCGGGTGAGGACTCGAACGGCAGGACGACCTTTGCGACTGAACGGACGAACGGCTGGATGGTACGGACGGGCTCGGTCAGCGACTAGCGATGTGGAACGGTGGAGCGGCTATGATGAAAGATGGGGTTTTTACTCGATTTGAAAAGGGGTTTGAAGGCAACACACCAAGCTATGTCTGGCTTCAATACAGCCTTTCCAAGAAGAGAGACACTCAATCTTCAAGGAACACTCACTCTCACTTGGAGACACACTCAACAATGAGAAAGAGAGAAAAGAACAAAGTGGCCGAGTTTGGGTTTAGGGTACATAAGTGTCTGCCTTAGAAAATAGAATGAGTCTGCCTTTTATAGGCTACACCTTGAGACCACATAAGACCTAGTTGACCGTGGTCAACAAAACTAAACAACCCCAAAATGACTAAGTCTTTTAAAGAAATGCAAGGCTAAACATTTGCCTAGGATAAAAATCAAGCCTAATTGATTTAAAGGGACATATCCACATTAAACCAATGGGACACTAGGATTGATGCCTTAGATTTTCAGGTCTCATTAAAAACCTTTCCAAGAATCCATTATGGTAAACATAGAAAGGAAAAGAGTACCCTAATCACCTAAGGTCTTTAGAAGTGCCCTTACTCTTGGATAGTAAGGACACACAAGACCTTATCCCTAAGGCTGTGTGCATGAGTGTCTTGGTCAGAAACACTCAGCTGAACATGATCAAGAGGCTGGTTCCTGTCTTCAATCTCCTCTTCTTCTCCAAGGCCGGATGCATGGGCTAGGGCGGCTTCTACTTGGCTTCCTTGGGCATGATCTCCTTTGCTCCTGTCTTGGACTCCTTGGGCGGTTCTGCTCCTGGTCATAATGCAGTGGGTCATAAGGGGTGGTCTGGTCTTCATCCTCCAAGTATCTGGTCGGTGTAGCTTGGATGACCCCATCATCCCCATCCTCTTCAAGTGCTTTGGTCTCCAAAGAGCCAACATCCTGTGCATCAAAGGGAGATAGATCAGAAACATTAAATGATGAAGATACATTGTACTCACCTGGCAGCTTGAGTCTGTAGGCATTGTCGTTGATGCGTTCCACCACTTGGAATGGGCCGTCTCCTCTGAAGTCTAGCTTGTGCTTGCGCTTGTTGGGGAAGCGTTCTGGCCTTAGGTGTAACCACACCCAGTCTCCTGGTTGGAACACCAGCTGCTTCCTCTTCTTGTTGATCCTTGTTCGGACCTGGTCATTCCTCTTCTCAATGTTGCCGTGCACTTGCTCAAATATCTTCTTCATGGCCGCGGCTTTAGCCTCTCCTTCAAGGTCCATGGTCTCGGTTGGTGGCAAGGGTGTCAAGGTCAGAGGGGTGTCTGGATTGCGACCATACACGGCTTCAAAGGGTGACATGCATGTGGTAGAATGCTTGGCTGAATTGTAGGCAAACTCCACCAAGGGTAAGCTCTCCACCCATGTTGTTAAGTGTCGTCCCACGGTTGATCTCAAGAGTGCTCCTAAGGTGCGGTTGACCACCTCAGTCTGTCCATCTGTTTGAGGGTGGCAGGTGGTAGAGAATAGAAGCTTAGTACCCAGCTTCTTCCACAAAGTCCTCCAGAAGTGAGATAAGAACTTGGTGTCACGGTCAGACACAATGGTTCTTTGGATGCCATGAAATCTCACCACCTCCCTAAAGAACAAGGTCGCGGTCTGAGATGCATCATTGGTCTTGGAGCAGGGGATGAAGTGAGCCATCTTGGAGAAGCGGTCCACCACTACAAACACTGAGTCCTTGTGTTGAATCTTGGGCAATCCCAGAACAAAATCCATGGAGATGTCTACCCATGGAAGAGTAGGTACTGGCAGGGGCATGTACAAGCCGTGAGGGTGGAGTCTTGATTTGGCTCTCTTGTAAGTGATGCACCTGTCACAGTGAGTGGCTACCATCTTCTTCATCTTTGGCCAGTAGAAATGTTCCTTAAGAACACTCAGGGTCTTCTCCACTCCAAAATGTCCCATAAGGCCACCTCCATGAGCTTCCTCTACTAACAATTCCCTCATTGATCCTTGGGGAATGCACAAACGTCTGTCCTTGAAAAAGGAACCCATCATGAATGAAGAAGCGCATGTAGGTTCCTGTTCCATGTCCTTCATAGGCTGCCTTGAGGTCTGGGTCTTCTGGGTACAAAGTCTTCAAATGTCCAAACCCCAAAACCTTAACATCCATGGTAGAAATCAAGGAATGCCTCCTTGACAAAGCATCCGCCACTACATTCTCTTTTCCCTTCTTGTATTTGATCACATAAGGGAAAGTCTCTATAAACTCCAGCCATCTAGCATGCCTCTTCTTCAACACGGTCTGACCCCTCAGATGCTACAAGGTCTCATGATCTGTGTGGATCACACACTCCCTAGCTAAGAGGTAGTGCTGCCATGTTTGCATTGCCCTGACCTGTGCATACAACTCCTTGTCATAAGCTGGGTAGCTCAAGGTAGCACCGGTCAGCTTCTCACTAAAATAGGCCACTGGTCTTCCTCCTTGAGTTAGCACCGCCCCTATGCCCACTCCTGAGGCATCACACTCCACTTCAAAGGTTTTCTCGAAATTGGGCAGGGCAAGGATTGGCGCATGGGTCAGCTGATACTTAAGCTCCAGGAAGGCTCGCTCTTGCAACTCTCCCCATTCAAAGCCGGTGTTCTTCTTAATCAAGGAGGTCAGTGGTGCAGCCAAGGTGCTGAAGTCCTTCACAAAACGCCTATAGAAACTGGCCAGCCCATGGAAGCTTCTGACTTGGCTGATTGAAGTCGGTCTAGGCCAGCTAAGTATGGCTTCTATCTTCTCCACATCCACTCTTAGTCCCTGTGAGCTAACCACAAAGCCAAGGAAAACAACCTCATCTGTGCAAAAGATGCATTTAGACAAATTGGCAAACATGTGTTCTTTCCTAAGAGTCTCTAAGACTTGTTCTAAATGCAACACATGATCAGTCAAACAAGAGCTATATATCAGAATGTCATCAAAATAAACCACTAAAAACTTGCCCATAAAGGGTATAAGGATATGGTGCATGAGGCGCATGAAGTTACTTGGGGCATTGGAGAGACCGAATGGCATGACTAGCCACTCATACAAGCCATGCTTGGTCTTGAAAGCGGTCTTCCACTCATCCCCTTCCCTCATCCTCACTTGATGATACCCACTCTTCAAATCCACCTTAGAGAAGATGGTTGCTCCACTCAGCTCATCCAACATGTCATCTAGCCTTGGGATTGGATGGCGGTATTTGATGGTGATGTTGTTGATGGCTCTACAATCAATACACATCCTGTAGGAACCATCCTTCTTGGGCGCTAGGAGCACAGGCACGGCACATGGGCTAAGGCTCTCCCTCACATATCCCTTGGCCATGAGATCTCTGACCTGAGCTTCAAGCTCCTTTGCCTCTGCAGGATTGACTCGGTATGCAGGCCGGTTTGGAAGTTGGGCACCAGGGATGAAATCAATCTGATGCTCTATGCCTCTCAAGGGTGGCAGGCCTGCTGGTATCTCCTCAGGGAATACATCCTTGTACCTGTCAAGCAAAGCTCGGATTTCTCTTGGCAAGACCACATTAGTATGTCTAGAATTCATCAAATCCTTGTAAACAATCAAAACAACTTGACAAGTAGGATCAAAGAGAGAACGCCTAACATCACTAGGTGTAATCAAGAAATTGGTTTTAGACATGCATTTCTCCTTAGCTAGCTTAACTTGCATTTCATGAACTTGAGCAGGCAACAGTGGTGTTAAGCTAATCCGTTTCTTATTAAGCATAAGGGTGTACTTATTAGTCCTACCATCATGCACAACTTCCCTATCAAATTGCCAAGGTCTGCCTAACAAGATATGGGTGGCTTGCATTGGTACTACATCACAAAGAACCTCATCAACATACTTGCCTTTGCTAAATGAAACCTTAACCTGTTCACTAATCCTCAATTCGGTTTTATCATTCAGCCATCTCAATCTATAGGGTCTAGGATGTTTAGTAGCTACCAAGTTCAACTTCTCAACCATGTAAGTACTAGCTACATTAGCACAAGATCCACCATCAATTATCAGAGAGCATACTTTACCATTGACCATGCAGCGTGTGTGGAAGATGTTCTCCCTTTGGGCTGTCTCATCCGGCTCTTGGATGGTGCTAAGGACCCTTCTTGAGACCAGGAGATCTCCCACTTCAGGATAGGCTACATCCTCCTCCTCTTCATCAGCTTCCTCAGGGGGCTCCATCTCATCTTGAGACTCATAATCACCAGATGGTGTGATAATCATAGCTCTAGGATTTGGGCAATCCCGAGCATAGTGTCCACGGCCGCGGCATTTGAAGCACATAATGTCCCTGGTTTTGGGACCAGTAGAGGCAGGTCTGTTGTCTGGCAGTGGGGCAGGGGTGGTCTCCCTGGGTTTGTATGGAGCTCTCACATCCTGAGCTATAGCTTTGCCACGGTCTGATTGCCTCATGAAGGCTGGTTGAGAACTTGAAGCCTGCGGATTGGCGTTTGGGGCAGAGGCTCTCCATGGGTTGTTGACCACTGCTCTGGTCCTGGTCTTCCTCTTGAGCTGACTCTCAACTTGGGTGGACAGATGCAATAACTCATTGAGATCATTATAGGAATACATCTCCACCTTGTTGGCAATCTTCTCTTGAAGGCCATCTAAGAATTGTGCCATGAGAGTCTCTTCAGTGTCTTCTAAACCAAGCCGGTTTCTCAGGTGTTCAAATTCTCCAAAGTACTCCTCTACACTCCTCTGGCCTTGGCTGAGCTTCCTGAACTTCTTCTGTAGCTCCCTGTGGTACATAGGTGGAATGTACCTTCCCTTCATCATGAACTTCATGATTTCCCATGATCTGACCGGTTCCTCTCCTCTTCTTCTTCTTTTGGCTGAGTCTTGATCCCACCAGGACAAGGCATGATCAGTGAGTTGGGCTGCTGCATAAGCCACCTTCTTGGGTTCTTCAAACCCATAGACCTCAAAGATGTGATCCATTCTTCTCTCCCAGTCCAAGTATGCTTCTGGGTCAACCTTGCCGGCAAAGGTGGGTGGCATGAGCTTGAGGTGTGGGGAGTGGGCTCTAGGTGGGTGGTGATGTCCCCTCTCCTCAGGAAACCTCCTTTCTCGGTTCCTTGGCCTTCTGAAATGGGGTGGGAAGGCCTCTTCTTCAGACAACCCTTCTATGTCTTGCTCAGGCCATAAGGGTGGTGGCGCCCTTGGTTGTGGAGGTGGAGGTGCCGGTGCTGGCTGTGGGGGAGGATGCTCCACTCGACCCAGACGGTCTCCTAGCTGCTGGAGCTGAGTTTGAAGGCTGGTGAGGATCTCTGCTAGAGCTGGATCATCCATCTAGCTCACGGGGTTCCTGCAAGAAAAAAAATATCAACAAGTCAAAGTACTTATGCTAATTAATCTAGATTAATCACTAATGACCTAGTTAATCTTAAATTTAAACTTTAAACTAATCACTAAACTACTTAACCATTCCACATTTTCGAAACTCATGCATTATCCTAGAAACCGCCAAAACAACAAGAAGAGAACATTCAAATTTAAACTGGTCAAAGGGGTGGACAAAGTGACATCAGCCGGTGAGGAACACACGGTGAGTCACCGACCAGGACTGCCAAAAAAGCAACCGGTCTCACCTAACTCCTTCTTCCTCCTTTGGTGTTCATCAATGGCGATTTGAAACTCAGGAAACAAATTCACGCAAACCAGCTAAACAACCTATCACCGAAAACCAAATTCACACACTAACAAACCCTAACAAACCGTACTAAGCAAGCTACTAGAAACCCTAACAAACGCCTAGAACAAGGTTAAAACCCTAAGTGCTAAGGTGGAAAGAAACAACCTTTCTTCAGGAAACTTGGGCTCTGATACCAAAATGTTACGACACATAGCCATCTGGTCGTGTAGGGTAGCCGGAAGGGTGCAGAAGCGGTGATGAAAAGGGCGGCTCGGTCGGACGAGCGAGAGTGAGGTTGCGGCTTACGGCCGAAGGACGAGAATGGCGGGTGAACAAGCGACCGGTAGGACGAACGAAGGGTGGTCCGCGGGTGAGGACTCGAACGGCAGGACGACCTTTGCGACTGAACGGACGAACGGCTGGATGGTACGGACGGGCTCGGTCAGCGACTAGCGATGTGGAACGGTGGAGCGGCTAGGATGAAAGATGGGGTTTTTACTCGATTTGAAAAGGGGTTTGAAGGCAACACACCAAGCTATGTCTGGCTTCGATACAGCCTTTCCAAGAAGAGAGACACACTCAATCTTCAAGGAATACTCACTCTCACTTGGAGACACACTCAACAATGAGAAAGAGAGAAAAGACCAAAGTGGCCGAGTTTGGGTTTAGGGTTCATAAGTGTCTGCCTTAGAAAATAGAATGAGTCTGCCTTTTATAGGCTACACCTTGAGACCACATAAGACCTAGTTGACCGTGGTC
The DNA here is from genome assembly GCA_039880935.1 of Streptanthus diversifolius. Classification (NCBI taxonomy): domain Eukaryota; kingdom Viridiplantae; phylum Streptophyta; class Magnoliopsida; order Brassicales; family Brassicaceae; genus Streptanthus; species Streptanthus diversifolius. The sequence goes on from JAXGFM010000005.1 coordinate 5,621,336, forward strand.
AACAAAACTAAACAACCCCAAAATGACTAAGTCTTTTAAAGAAATGCAAGGCTAAACATTTGCCTAGGATAAAAATCAAGCCTAATTGATTTAAAGGGACATATCCACATTAAACCAATGGGACACTAGGCTTGATGCCTTAGATTTTCAGGTCTCATTAAAAACCTTTCCAAGAACCCATTATGGTAAACTTAGAAAGGAAAAGAGTACCCTAATCACCTAAGGTCTTTAGAAGTGACCTTACTCTTGGATAGTAAGGACACACAAGACCTTATCCCTAAGGCTGTGTGCATGAGTGTCTTGGTCAGAAACACTCAGATGAACATGATCAAGAAGCTGGTTCCTGTCTTCAATCTCCTCTTCCTCTCCAAGGCCGGATGCATGGGCTAGGGCGGCTTCTACTTGGCTTCCTTGGGCATGATCTCCTTTGCTCCTGTCTTGGACTCCTTGGGCGGTTCTGCTCCTGGTCATAATGCGGTGGGACACATAAGGGGTGGTCTGGTCTTCATCCTCCAAGTATCTGGTCGGTGTAGCTTGGATGACCCCATCAAGAAGGAAGTGGGATACAAGTGGGAGCAGCCACATGAGCAAGCGTTCCAGACGCTTAAAGACATGCTGACTAATGTTATGTTGCTTTCTTTGCCTAATTATACTAATACTTTTGAGATTGAGTGTGCTGCCAGTGGAATAGATATTGGCACGGTTTATGCAAGAAAAAAGGCCAATAGCTTACTTTAGTGAAAAGCTTGGTGGTGTCACTGTCAATTATCCCACTTATGACAAGGAATTGTATGCCCTTGTTTGAGCACTTCAGACGTGGCAACATTACTTGTGGCCAAAGAAATTTGTGATACACCCTGACCATGAATCTCTGAAGCACCTAAAAGGTCAGCATAAGCTTAACATACGTCATGCCAAATGGGTTGAGTTCATAGAAACTTTTCCCTATGTGATAAAATATAAACAAGGCAAAGAAAATATAGTGGCTGATGCTTTGTCGAGAAGGTATTCCCTTATCACTACTTTTGAAGTTAAACTAATAGGATTTGATATGATTAAAGAATTTTATGACACTGACCCCGACTATAGAGAGATATATAAGTCATGTGAGAGTTCTTGTATAGAAAATTACTTCAAGAAGGATGGGTTCCTTTTATAAAAAAAACCGGCTATGTGTTCCAAGGAGCTCTCTTCGTGAACTCTTTGTGAGGGAGGCCCACGCTGGTGGACTTATGGGACACTTCAGCATTTCAAAGACTATGGCTGTTATGAAAGAGCATCTTTATTGGCCTCACATGAAGAAGGACGTTGAAGGCATTTGTACACGCTCCACCATTTGTAAGAAGGCTAAGTCTACAATACAGCTTCATAGTTTGTACACCCCTTTACCGATCCCTTCTCATCCTTTGGTAGATCTATCTATGGATTTTGTTTTAGGTCTGCCTAGGACTAGGACTGGTAAATATTGCATTTTTGTGGTTGTGTGTTGGTTTTCCAAAATGTCTCATTTCATAGCTTGCACTAAGACCGATGATGTCTTGCATGTTGCTAACCTGTTGTGTAGGGAAATTGTATATCTACACGGCATGCCTAGGTCAATAGTATTTGATAGAGATAATAAGTTTCTTAGCCATTTTTGGAGGACTTTGTGGTCTAAGTTGGGCCCTAAGTTATGTTTTTCGACCACTTGTCATCCATAAACGGATGGCCAGACCGAGGTAGTCAATAGAACTCTAGGGTCCTTATTCGAGCATTTATGGATAAAAATTTAAAGTCGTGGGAAGAAAATTTACCTTATATAGAGTTTGCCTACAACCATGCTAAGCACTCGGCATCTGGGTTTTCACCCTTCCAAGTTGTCTATGGTTTTAATCCTATTTCACCTCTTGATCTAATGCCCTTACCTTTGAGTGAAAGAGCCAGTCGTAATGGAGAGCAAAAGGCCAAGTTAATTAGGCAGATACATGAGGAAGCACGAAAAAATATTGAACACAAAAAAGCTGTATGAGAAGGCTTCAAATAAAAACCGCAAGGAAATATCTTTCAACCAGGAGATCAAGTTTGGATTCACTTGAGAAAGGACCAGTTTCCGAATGAACGCCGTTCTAAGTTATTGCCCAGGGTGGATGACCCTTCCACTGTGATCAGACGCATCAACAACAACACCTATGAGATTGACCTTCAAGGTAAGTATCCAGTTAGTACAAGTTTTAATGTTTCTGATCTCCTTCCATATGTTTCAGATAGATTAGATTTGAGGACAAATTCTCTTAAAGAGGGAGGGGATAATGTGATCTTGGTAGAAGAAAGAGAAGCAAACATAAATGAAGAAAAATTCTTGGACGGACGGCACGACCGTGGCACGACCCGAGGTTTTGACCTGACGGATGGCAGGCACGACTGAGGCACGGCCCAGGACCCTGACCTGATTGACGATGAGAACGACCGAGGAACGGCCCAGGACCCCGACCCGACAGACAATGAATACGACCGGGGCCCGGAACGTGTGACCAAACCAAAGGTGGAACAAGAGGGAATTCAAGACGATTTCATCCTAGACCAAGGCCCACGCCATGACCTGAAATCCAACCTGGACCGGTCCTTGGGCCATCCAAGTTCCAATCAAGACTCTACTTTTGTTCGGCCTTCGAGTGACCCATTGACATCTTGTGATCCTTTGTCAATTCCAGTTGGTCCTTTGACTCGTGGAAGAACCAAGAAACTTAAAGACCATATTGGAGCCATTCTATAGACGCCATCTGACTCTTCCTCCCCAGGTTTACTAAATTTAATTTTTGCTTCTTAAATTATACATTTGGGAAAATGATATCTTTTGGAGCTTTTTTTCCCTCATTTGGGGTTTTCCCATGTGGTTTTTCTAAATGAGGTTTTTAATGAGACCTGAAGCTATCCTTGTATGTCAGAGTGTATAATCTTTGTAGTCTTTAGAATTAACTATTGGTTTATCTTTCTGGTTCGGCTTCAATCTGCATGGCCTTCAATTTGAACAGGCCATTAAATAAGTTTGACCTGTTTAAATGCATGGAAGACTGGCGTGGATTCATGTGCTCGCCATGCACGCATTGACCAATTATTGCATTTCAAACTTGTAATTTTATATAAGTATTTTGTAACTCTTTGTATGGCCATCAAATGTTTTATGCAAAAATCTCTCTTTGAGTTCTTAAAATTTTCGATCATTTCACTGTGTTTATCTGAAAATCTCTCTTAGATCTTTAGGTGTGTTCATCCTAAATCAGTCTAAGAAAACCTTAATTTCTGTTTGGTGCGAATATCCAACCACAATGTAGTTGGAATCGTGAGGATCATCATCTCCTTTCACCGTTCTTATTATCTCTCGCCCTGTTCTATTGCACCCCTTTCATCCTTCCATCATTCGACCAGAGACCAATCCGCATCCGTATCACAAGCCACCGGTTCATATTTACATCTTCTTTGTCTTACGACCCATACTATTCATCTTCCGCATAACCTCCTTGCTGTGTCGATCTTGTAAGATCCGGCCTACTAGGATCTTAACAAGTGGTATCAGAGTAACCACAGCAGGCTAAGTCCATTTCTTTCTCTGTTTCTGAAATTTGACTTTTCATATTCTTCTTGGCGATTTGAATTCTAGTCATCGCCGTGTGTCCTGGTTATTATATGAATCTGTTTAACCTAGATCCTGTGTAATTTTTTTCCAAGAAATATTTGATATGGCGCTATGTCTTGGGATTTTTTTTTCCAAGGAACAATGTCGACATCCGCAGATCAAGAATTCAATCATACACGGCTTATTGAAGCATTGAACGTTCGAATGAATGAAGCCATTAATCAAGCCATGGATACCAGATATACCAATATTAAGTCCGGGTTGAGACGTGGGCTTCATGAAGAGTTTAGACAACTTGTCCATGGACCACAGCCAGCCCAAAAACAAAACCGAGAACCTATATCCTCGCTGGAACCTGAAGTCCAAAGTACACCTCAGCCAAGACCGGCTAGAAGACGCGAGTTATTCCCTGGATGATACGCTTTGATCCTCCTCCTTGGTAGAACTGAGCCGATGGCATCATCACCGTAGTAGCTGTGGCGCCCTTGGTTTCCTCTAGACGAGACTTCATCTCGTCTTTCAGGTGTATAGTCGTCCTCATCAGGGATTTGTTCACGCCGGTCTTGTATAGCCTGCTCAGGTAAAAGAACATGTCGGCGTTAAATTTGGTGTTCAGGAAGCAGGCGCCTTATGTCCTCCAATAACCCATCTATCAGACCAGCCTGCATGGAAGTAAACGGAGCATCCATCATCTCGTTCATCCAGGTTGTGACAGTCTCCAAAAGATGGGTATGGTGGAATTCTTCCTCTTCTGAGTCGCCCATTGGATTCTGAATGATATTGAAATGCCAACCGACCAGTTAAAAGTTCTTTTGGAAAATATTAAACAATAAACAAAAGAAAAGATATTTTAAAGAAAGGAAACGAACAATCATTCCTTAAACAAAAAAATTGCTAAAACAACCAAAAACAAAGAAATAAAACAGGATACAAGATCTAAACAATAGATCTTACAAAACCCAAATAGAATTTGAAAAGTCGCACACGATTTTTTGTCACAAAATTCAGTTGGCCGATTTCAATGATAGATTTAAATTACAAAAAAGATCAAGCGGTCGGGGAAGGGAGGCCCGGACGAGGGAATGGTGGTTCTGATGGCTGTGAAGTCCCGGTCGAGAAGTTGCGGCCTTGAAATGGCTATACGGACGGGAAATCGGTAAGGAAATGGGCGATGAAGGATGGACTAGAGTGCGCAAGCCAGTACGGGAAAATGACGTGAAAGATGGATTGAAGGCAACACACCAAGCTATGTCTGGCTTGGATACAGCCTTTCCAAGAAGAGAGACACACTCAATCTTCAAGGAAACTCTCCTTCCTTCTTGGAGACACACTCACACAAGGAAGAAAAGGAACAGACCTAGGCGGCCATGTAATAGGATTTTGGGTTCGAAAATTCTCTGCTTAGAAATGACTAAGAGTTTGCCTTTTATAGGCTACATACATGTGACCTAGTTGACCGTGGTCAACAAAACTTATCAAACCCCAAAACGAATAAGTCATAAAGAAAATGCAAAGGCTAAACACATGCCTAAGATAGGATCAAGCCTAATTGATTTTAAATGGACATATCCAACTTAGAAATCAATGGGACATTAGGCTTGATGCCTTAGACTTTCAGGTCTCATTAAAAACCTTTTCAAGAACCCATTATGGTAAACTTAGAAAGGAAAAGAGTACTCTAATCATCTAAGGTCTTTAAGGGTGCCCTTACTCAAGGATAGTAAGGACACACAAGACCTTATCCCTAAGGCTGTGTGCATGAATGTCCTGGTCAGGAACATCCAGGTTAACATGATCAAGCGGCTGGCTGGTGTCTTCAATCTCCTCTTCCTCTCCATGACCGGATGCATGAGCTAGATTGGTTTCTGCTTGGTCTTCATGGGGTTGATCATCCTTGTTCCTGTCTTGAATTCCTTGGGCGGCCGTACTCCTGGTCATGATGCGGTGGGACACATATGTAGTGGTCTGAACCTCATCCTCCAAATACCGGGTCGGTGTGGCTTGGATGACCCCATCATCCCCACCCTCTTCAAGTGCTTTGGTCTCCAAAGAGCCAACATCCTGTGCATCAAAGGGATATAAATCAGAAACATTAAAGGATGAAGACACATTATACTCACCTGGTAGCTTGAGCCTGTAGGCATTGTCATTGATGCGTTCCACCACTTGGAATTGCCCATCTCCTCTGAAATCCAGCTTGTGCTTGCGCTTGTTGGGAAAGCGTTCTGGCCTTAGGTGTAACCACACCCAATCTCCTGGTTGGAACACCAGCTGCTTCCTCTTCTTGTTGATCCTAGATCGGACTTGGTCGTTCCTCTTCTCAATCTTGCCGTGCACTTGCTCAAATATCCTCTTCATGGCTGCGGCTTTAGCTTTTCCTTTAAGATCCATGGTCTCGGTCGGTGGCAGGGGCGCCAAGGTCAAGGGAGTGTCTGGGTTGCGGCCATACACAGCTTCAAAAGGGGACATGTCTGTGGTAGAATCCTTGGCCGAGTTGTAGGCAAACTCCACTAAGGGAAGTCTCTCCACCCAAGTTATTAGATGGCCTCCAATTGTTGACCTCAAGAGTACTCCTAAGGTGCGGTTAACCACCTCGGTCTGCCCATCTGTTTGAGGATGGCACGTGGTAGAGAACAAGAGCTTGGTACCAAGCTTCATCCACAAAGTCCTCCAGAAGTGGGACAAGAATTTTGTGTCCCTATCCGACACAATGGTCCTTGGAATGCCATGAAGTCTCACCACCTCTCTGAAGAATATGGTCGCGGTCTGAGAGGCATCATTGGTCTTTGAGCAGAGTATGAAGTGAGCCATTTTGGAGAAACGGTCCACCACCACAAACACCGAGTCCTTATGTTGAATCTTGGGCAACCCCAAAACGAAATCCATGGAGATGTCTACCCATGGTAGAGTGGGGACTGGAAGGGGCATGTACAAGCCGTGGGGGTGGAGTCTGGACTTTGCTCTCTTGCAGGTGATGCACCGGTCACAGTGGGTGGCTACCATCTTCTTCATCTTTGGCCAGTAGAAATGCTCCTTAAGAACACTGAGGGTTTTCTCAACTCCAAAATGACCCATAAGGCCACCGCCATGAGCTTCCTCTACAAGCAACTCCCTCATTGAGCATTGGGGAATGCACAACCGTTTGTCCTTAAAAAGGAACCCTTCATGGAGAAAGAATCGCGTATATGCTCCTGTTCCATGCTCTTCATAGGCTGTCTTAAGGTCTGGGTCTTCAGGGTACATGGTCTTCAAGTGTCCAAATCCCAAGACTTTAGCATCCATTGTGGATATCAAAGCATGCCTCCTTGACAAAGCATCCGCCACCACATTTTCCTTTCCCTTTTTGTATTTGATCACATAGGGGAAGGTCTCTATATACTCCAGCCATCTAGCATGCCTCTTTTTCAATACAGTTTGGCCTCTAAGATGTTGCAAGGTCTCATGGTCTGTATGGATCACACACTCTCTAGCCAAGAGGTAATGCTGCCACGTTTGCATTGCCCTGACCAACGCATACAATTCCTTGTCATAGGCGGGGTAGTTCAGGGTAGCACCGGTTAGCTTCTCACTAAAGTAGGCCACTGGTCTTCCCCCTTGAGTCAGAACCGCCCATATGCCTACTCCTGAGGCATCACACTCCACTTCAAAAGTTTTCTCAAAGTTGGGTAAGGCGAGGATAGGTGCATGGGTCAGCTGGTACTTAAGCTCCAAGAAGGCTTGTTCTTGCGTCTCTCCCCATTCAAAACCCGTGTTCTTCTTGATCAGGGAGGTTAACGGTGCAGCCAAGGTGCTGAAGTCCTTCACAAAGCGCCGGTAGAAACTGGCCAATCCATGGAAACTTCTAACTTGACTGATGGAGGTCGGTCTAGGCCAGCCAAGTATGGCTTCTATCTTCTCCACGTCCACCCTGAGTCCATGTGAGCTGACCACAAAGACAAGGAAAACAACCTCATCTGTGCAAAAGATGCATTTAGACAAATTGGCAAACATGCGTTCCTCCCTGAGAGTCTCTAAGACTTGTTCTAAATGCAGCACATGATCAGACAAGCAGGAGCTATATATCAAAATATCATCAAAATAGACAACTAAGAACTTGCCCATAAAAGGTCTAAGGATATGGTGCATGAGGCGCATGAAGGTGCTTGGGGCATTGGAGAGGCCGAATGGTATGACTAGCCACTCATACAAGCCATGCTTGGTCTTGAAGGCGGTCTTCCACTCATCCCCTTCTCTCATTCTCACTTGGTGATACCCACTCTTCAAATCCACCTTAGAAAGATGGTTGCCCCACTCAGCTCGTCCAACATGTCGTCTAGCCTTGGAATTGGGTGGCGGTATTTGATGGTGATGTTGTTGATGGCTCGGCAATCAACACACATCCTATAAGAGCCATCTTTCTTGGGCACAAAGAGCACAGGCACGGCACATGGGCTTAAGCTCTCCCTCACATATCCCTTGGCCATGAGGTCTCGGACCTGAGCTTCAAGTTCCTTGGCCTCCGCGGGATTGACTCGGTAGGCCGGCTTGTTTGGGAGTTGGGCTCCAAGAATGAAGTCAATCTGGTGTTCTATGCCTCTCAAAGGTGGCAATCCAGCTGGTATCTCCTCAGGAAAAACATTCTTGTACCTGTCAAGTAAAGCTCGGATTTCCCTTGGCAAGACCACGTTAGTATGCCTAGTATTCAATAGATCCTTGTAAACAATCAAAACAACCTGACAAGTTGGATCAAAGAGGGAACGTCTGACATCACTAGGTGTAATCAAGAAATTGGTTTTAGACATGCATTTCTCTTTGGCTAACTTGACTTGCATCTCATGAACTTAGGCAGGCAACAATGGTGCTAAACTAATCCGTTTCTTATTCATCATAAGGGTATACTTATTAGTCCTACCATCATGCACAACTTCCCTATCAAATTACCAAGGTCTGCCTAACAAGATATGAGTGGCTTGCATAGGGACTACATCACAAAGGACCTCATCAACATACTTGCCTATGCTAAAAGAAACCTTGACTTGTTCACTAATCTTCAATTCGGTTTTATAATTAAGCCACCTTAGTCTATAAGGCCTAGGATGTTTAGTAGCTACCAGATTCAATTTCTCAACCATGTAAGTGCTAGCCACATTAGCACAAGATCCACCATCAATTATCAGAGAACATACCTTACCACATACCATGAAACGGGTGTGGAAGATGTTTTCCCTTTGGGCTGTCTCATCCGGCTCTTGGATGGTGCTAAGGACCCTTCTTGAGACCAGGAGGTCGCCCACTTCAGGGTAGGCTACATCATCCTCCTCTTCATCAGCTTCCTCAGGAGGCTGCTCCATCTCATCTTGAGATTCATAGTCACCAGATGGGGTGATGATCATAGCCCTGGGATTTGGGCATTCCCTTGCATAATGCCCTCGGCCACGGCATTTGAAGCACATGATATCCAGGGTTTTGGGACCAGTAGGAGTAGGTCTGGCGTCTGGTCTTGGGGCAGGGGTGGTCTCCTTAGGCTTGTATGGAGGTCTCACCTCCTGGGCTATGGCTTTGCCTCTGTCAGACTGCCTAGTGAAAGCAGGATTAGAACTAGAAGCTTGCGGATTTGGGTTTGGGGCAGAGGATCTCCATGGGTTATTAACCACAGCTCTGGTCCTGGTCTTCCTCTTGAGCTGACTCTCTACTTGGGTGGACAGATGTAGTAACTCATTGAGATCGTTGTATGAATACATTTCCACTTTGCTAGCAATCTTCTTTTGAAGACCATCCAAGAATTGGGCCATGAGAGTCTCCTCGGTGTCTTCTAAGCCAAGCCGGTTCCTCAGGTGTTCAAACTCTCCAAAATATTCCTCTACACTCCTCTGGCCTTGGCTGAGCTTCCTAAACTTCTTCTGAAGCTCCCTGTGGTACATAGGTGGAATGTACCTTCCTTTCATCATGAATTTTATGATCTCCCATGATCTAACCGGCTCCTCTTCTCTCCTTCTCCTTTTAGCCGAGTCTTGATCCCACCAGGACAGGGCATGATCAGTGAGTTGAGCTGCTGCATAAGCCACATTCTTGGGTTCTTCAAACCCATAGACATCAAATATGTGATACATCCTTCTTTCCCAGTCCAGGTATGCTTCCGGGTCTACCTTGCCGGCAAAGGTGGGGAGCGTGATCTTGAGGTGTGGGGAGTGAGCTCTAGGTGGGTGGTGATGTACCCTCTCCTCAGGAAACCTCCTCTCTCTGTGTCTTGGCCTTCTAAAATGGGGTGGGAAGGCCTCTTCCTCAGACAAACCCTCCATGTCTTGCTCCGGCCAAAGGGGTGGTGGCGCTCTCGGTTGTGGAGGTGGAGGTGCTGGTATAGGTTGTGGTTGAGGCTGCTCCACTCGACCAAGCCGGTAAACTTTCAGGTCTCATTAAAAACCTTTCCAAGAACCCATTATGGTAAACTTAGAAAGGAAAAGAGTACCCTAATCATCTAAGGTCTTTAAGGGTGCCCTTACTCAAGGATAGTAAGGACACACAAGACCTTATCCCTAAGGCTGTGTGCATGAATGTCCTGGTCAGGAACATCCAGCTGAACATGATCAAGCGGCTGGCTGGTGTCTTCAATCTCCTCTTCCTCTCCATGACCGGATGCATGAGCTAGATTGGTTTCTTCTTGGTCTTCATGGGGTTGATCATCTGATGCGAATCAGGACGACCGGGTCGACCAGGCGAACACGCGGACGAGTGGACGAGCATCCGGACGAGGAGTTGGCTGGGAAATCGACCATGGCCACGACCTTGGCATGAACCCGGCTGAGGTTCAACAAGACTTGGCAACCGAACGGAAGGACATTGGACCGCTCCATGACCATGCACCCGCCCAAGACAAGGACCATGTCTCACCTCTCGACCAGAAGACCGGACCAGCTCGTCTTCTACCACAGCCTCAACATGACCGTGTCTACATTCGGCCATGGACCAACTCGACCGAGCCCATTGATCCCTGGGTCATTCCAGAAGGTCCTTTGACCCGAGCAAGGACCAAGGCGCTTCAAGACCAGATTGGAGCCTTCATCAGCACATCCAGGCCGTCTGAACACCACATAGGTATGGTCCTTAGGCTTTGTGCAAATTGAGTTATATAGATGGGAAGAGATTGCATTTTTGTGCTCTTTTTCCCTCTTTTGGGTTTTTCCCATTGGGTTTTTCCAAAAGGGGTTTTTGATGAGGCCCAAATGCAATCTCCCATGTCCATTTGTATAAATCCTTTTGCTAATGAGCCTTAGGCCATTTGAATTCGGCCCATGCATGAATTTAGCTTTGTTTTCGAAATGTCTTTCAATCTTCTTTGACCTTGATGTAATCCGTGTGCATGCCTTGGAATTTGTGCCTTCCATGCATGCCTTAACCGTTGTAATTGTGGCTATTTCATGTATGGCTCAGACACTTGTACCTTCATCGAATTTTTTATGAAAGTTTCTTTGCAAACCATTTTGAATTCGATCACTTCTCTCTCTGGTTATTCTGGTGTGTTATATCCTTGAATCAACCATAGAAACTCTTGTCTTCCTCACGGGTGTGTCATATCCCTTGAGTTGGCAAGCCGGCTTGACGAGATCCATCCCCTTTTCTTGTCTTCCTTGTCGGATTCATTCCATTTCTTTTGCCTCTCTCCATCGTTCCTTCAGTCCAACAACCTCAAATCCGCTGCATTCCTTTGCCTAGCTTGGTGCCGTGACTGGGTTTTGGTCCTGCCTTCCCAGGATCATATCAAGTGGTATCAGAGCACACATCAGGCTGAGCACTTCTCTAACCTTTGTTGTATTTCGATTTTTCATTGGAAAACTTTTAAGTGACCATTCATCTACTTTGAACCGGGATTAAGATCTGTCATTTGTGTGTGTTTGTTTGAACATTTGACTTGCTCTTAGTGTGTGTCCATGGCAGGTGAAGAGTCAGAATCAGAAGGGGAGTCAAACCACACTCGCCTGTTGGATGAACTCACCAGACAGACGGCGTGCCTTGTTCCAGGAGCCGGATCTTCCACGGCCTGATCCGCCTCTCAGAGAATCCCCTCAACGTGCCGGTTCACAAGGACAACACATCAGGACGCCTGGACTAAAGGGAAGAGGTGTCTTCCATTAGACATCCAGCCGATCAGAGTTTCCTTGGTGATGAAGCGGATGCACATATATACCCTGGTGACTACTCAGATCACAGCCCAGGGAGACACAGGCGGATGCATAGGCCGCCACCAGTCCAAGATAGCATACACAATCTTAAGCTGAAGATCCCAGCATTCCATGGCAAAAATGATCCCACAGCCTTCCTTGAATGGGAACAGAAGATGGAATTAGTGTTTAATTGTCAATATTTTTCTGAATTTAATAAAGTTAATGTGGCAGTAACTTAGTTCTATGATTATGCTCTCAGTTGGTGGTATCAGATGGTGATATCAAGAAGAAGGAATGGAGAGCCGCCCATTGATACTTGGCAGGAGTTGAAGCTGGTCATGAGAAGGCGTTTTGTCCCTTCACACTTCCACAGGGATCTACACCTGAGGCTGAGGCAGTTGACACAGGGCAGCCGTGGTGTTGAAGATTACTTCCAGGAGATGGAAACTTTACTGATCAGGGCAGGAGTGACTGAGGACCGTGAGGCTACCATGTCACGGTTCTTAGGCGGCCTTAATAGAGATATCCAGGACCGCTTGGAACTCCAACATTATGTGGAGCTTGAAGAGCTCTTACACAAAGCTATATTGATAGAGCAGCAGCAAACCTGGTATTGGGCGTGACTTCAAACCCACACGGCCCGTGGAACCAAGGACCGTGTCCACTAGACCAGAACCTCAACCAACCCTCAGCAAGTGGGACAGAGGCAAAGCGCATGAGAAGCCCACACGGTCAAGGGATGTCAAGTGCTTCAAGTGTCAAGGCTTAGGACACTATGCCAACGAGTGTGTAAACAAGAAGGTTATGGTGCTTATGGAGAATGGTGAGGTCTTGACCGATGATGAGGAAGAGGAACCGGATCCAGCCCATGACCATTACGAGGATGAAGTGGAAGAGCCCCCGGTCCAAGGCCAGCTGATGGTCACACGGCGTGCTTTGAATGTGCAAACCAAGGCCAAAGACCCGGACCAAAGGGAGAATCTCTTCCATACTCGGTGCCTTGTTAAAGGGAAGGTGTGTAGCCTCATTGTGGACGGGGGCAGCTGTACCAACGTGGCCAGTGAGAGGATGATCCAGAAACTTGGCCTAGAAGTTACCAAACACCCGCGGCCATATCCTTTGCAATGGCTTACTGAGACAGGTGAACTCCGCGTGACCCAACAGGTCAAGGTACCCTTGGAGATTGGTAGCTACAAGCACGAGGTGTTGTGTGATGTTTTACCCATGGAAGCAGGGCACATCCTGCTTGGGAGACCGTGGCAGTCTGACCGTAGGGTCACCCACGATGGGTACACGAACAAGCATCACTTCACCCATCAGAACCGAAAGGTGACACTCATTCCTATGACCCCTCAAGAGGTATACAAAGACCAACTCTTCCTTAAGCAACAAAGAAAGCAGGAGAACACTTCCTTAGAGTCTAAAGTAAAGACTAATTTCTTCATTAAAGCTAGTAGAGTCTCTAAGAACCTAGATAGCCATAAACCGGTGTTGCTATTATATTTTAAGGAGGCTTGCCTCCATGCTACTAACCCTAAGCCGGATATGCCGAGCAAGTTATTTGATCTTTTGAAGGGTTACCAAGACGTTTTCCCTGAAGAATGCCCTCCAGGTCTTCCTCCCATCCGAGGCATTGAACACCAGATTGACCTTGTGCCTGGAGCGGCCCTTCCAAATCGTCCTGCCTATAGGACCAACCCGGTTGAAACTAAGGAGATTCAGGCGCAGGTAGAGGAACTCATGAGGAAAGGACACATCAGGGAGAGTCTAAGCCCATGTGCCGTTCCAGTCTTGTTAGTGCCTAAAAAAGATGGTAAGTACCGTATGTGTGTTGATTGTAGAGCAATCAACAACATCACGGTCAGGTATCGTCACCCTATCCCTAGACTTGATGATATGCTTGATGAGTTGCATGGGTCTAGTTTGTTTACTAAAATTGATCTTAGGAGTGGTTACCATCAAATTAGGATGAAAGAGGGTGATGAATGGAAAACAGCATTTAAAACTAAGCAAGGATTGTATGAATGGCTTGTAATGCCATTTGGGCTTACAAATGCTCCTAGTACTTTCATGAGATTGATGAATCACATACTTAGGCAATTCATTGGACATTTTGTGGTTGTTTACTTTGATGACATCCTGATTTACAGTAAGAGTCTAAAGGAGCATGTTGAACATGTTCAGGCTGTCTTAGATATACTTAGGAAAGATTATTTGCTAACATGGACAAGTGCGTTTTTGGCTCGGATACTGTGGTTTTTCTTGGCTTTGTGGTCAGTGCAGATGGCGTGAGTGTGGACCAGGAGAAGGTCAAAGCCATCCAAGAATGGCCTACACCAACAAGCGTGAGTGAAGTGAGAAGCTTCCATGGTTTGGCTGGATTCTACAGGCGGTTTGTTAAGGATTTTAGTACCCTTGCCGCCCCATTGACCGAGATCATCAAGAAAGAAGTGGGGTTCAAGTGGGAACAACCTCAGGAACAGGCCTTCCAGACACTCAAGGATAAGCTTACTCATGCCCCGTTACTTGCTTTACCTGATTTCACTAACACGTTTGAAATAGAATGTGATGCATCAGGCTTAGGTATTGGAGCTGTGCTCATGCAAGAACGCCGACCCATTGCCTATTTTAGTGAAAAGCTGGGTGGTGCCACATTAAACTACCCTACTTATGATAAAGAGCTGTATGCTCTGGTGAGGGCGCTTCAGACTTGGCAGCACTATTTGTGGCCCAAGGAGTTCGTTATCCATACCGACCATGAATCCTTGAAGCACCTCAAAGGGCAACAGAAGCTAAACAAACGCCATGCCAAGTGGGTAGAGTTTATTGAAACTTTCCCTATGTTATTAAGTACAAGCAGGGAAAAGAAAACATTGTGGCAGATGCACTATCCAGGAGGTACACTTTTCTTTCAACCCTTGAAGTTAAGTTATTGGGATTTGAACATATTAAACCTCTGTATGAAACTGACCCGGACTATGGAGACATCTATAAGTCCTGCTCTAAGTCTTCTACAGGTTCTTATTATCAGAAGGATGGTTTTCTTTTTCATGAAAACCGGCTTTGTGTACCAAGGTGTTCCCTGCGTGAGCTGTTCATAAGGGAAGCCCATTCTGGTGGGCTTATGGGACATTTTGGTATAACTAAGACATTGGCCATTATGCGTGAGCACTTCCAGTGGCCTCATATGAAAAAGGACGTGGAACGCTTGTGTAATAGAAGTCCTACTTGCAAAATGGCCAAAGCGACCACCCAACCCCACGGGTTGTATCAACCGCTTCCTATCCCTGAACATCCTTGGCTAGACTTATCAATGGATTTTATCTTAGGCTTGCCTAGGACTAGGAATGGGAAGGATTCGATTTTTGTTGTTGTAGACCGGTTCTCTAAAATGTCTCATTTCCTAGCTTGTCATAAGACTGATGATGCATCTCATGTTGCCAATCTATTCTTTAGAGAGATAGTTAGATTGCATGGTATGCCTAGGAGTATTGTATCTGATAGAGACACTCGGTTTCTTAGTCATTTTTGGAGAACACTCTGGTCAAAACTAGGAACTAAGTTATGTTTCTCCACTACTTGTCATCCGGAGAGTGATGGTCAGACTGAGGTAGTGAATAGGACCTTAGGATCCTTGTTACGTGCCTTTGTTGGGAAAAATCTTAGGACGTGGGAGGATAGCCTACCTCACCTTGAGTTTGCTTATAATCATTCCGTACATTCAGCGTCTAAGTTCTCACCATTCCAAATTGTTTATGGCTTTAACCCTATGTCACCATTGGATTTAATGCCTCTGCCTTTAAGTGTGAGATCTAGTGTGGATGGTGAGCAGAAGGCCAAAATGGTTCAGAGGATTCATGCAGAAGCCCGCAAGAACATTGAGGCCAAGACCAAGCAGTATGCCAAGAATGCTAACAAGAACCGCAAGAAGGTGGTATTTCAACCAGGAGACCAAGTGTGGATACACTTAAGAAAGGAACGCTTCCCTGTTGAAAGGCGCTCCAAACTCCTCCCTAGGGTTGATGGCCCCTTCACCGTCACCAAACGCTTGAATGACAACGCCTATGTTCTGGATTTACAAGGTAAGTATGCTATCAGCTCAAGTTTTAATGTTGCTGACCTTATTCCCTTTTGTGCAGATAATCAGGATTTGAGGGCAAATCCTTTTCAAGATGGGGGGAATGATGCGGATCAGGACGACCGGGTCGACCAGGCGAACACGCGGACGAGTGGACGAGCATCCGGACGAGGAGTTGGCTGGGCAATCGACCATGGCCACGACCTTGGCATGAACTCGGCTGAGGTTCAACAAGACTTGGCAACCGAACGGAAGGACATTGGACCGCTCCATGACCATGCACCCGCCCAAGACAAGGACCATGTCTCACCTCTCGACCAGAAGACCGGACCAGCTCGTCTTCTACCACAACCTCAACATGACCGTGTCTACATTCGGCCATGGACCAACTCGACCGAGCCCATTGATCCCTGGGTCATTCCAGAAGGTCCTTTGACCCGAGCAAGGACCAAGGCGCTTCAAGACCAGATTGGAGCCTTCATCAGCACATCCAGGCCGTCTGAACACCACATAGGTATGGTCCTTAGGCTTTGTGCAAATTGAGTTATATAGATGGGAAGAGATTGCATTTTTGTGCTCTTTTTCCCTCTTTTGGGTTTTTCCCATTGGGTTTTTCCAAAAGGGGTTTTTGATGAGGCCCAAATGCAATCTCCCATGTCCATTTGTATAAATCCTTTTGCTAATGAGCCTTAGGCCATTTGAATTCGGCCCATGCATGAATTTAGCTTTGTTTTCGAAATGTCTTTCAATCTTCTTTGACCTTGATGTAATCCGTGTGCATGCCTTGGAATTTGTGCCTTCCATGCATGCCTTAACCGTTGTAATTGTGGCTATTTCATGTATGGCTCAGACACTTGTACCTTCATCGAATTTTTTATGAAAGTTTCTTTGCAAACCATTTTGAATTCGATCACTTCTCTCTCTGGTTATTCTGGTGTGTTATATCCTTGAATCAACCATAGAAACTCTTGTCTTCCTCACGGGTGTGTCATATCCCTTGAGTTGGCAAGCCGGCTTGACGAGATCCATCCCCTTTTCTTGTCTTCCTTGTCGGATTCATTCCATTTCTTTTGCCTCTCTCCATCGTTCCTTCAGTCCAACAACCTCAAATCCGCTGCATTCCTTTGCCTAGCTTGGTGCCGTGACTGGGTTTTGGTCCTGCCTTCCCAGGATCATATCATCATCCTTGTTCCTGTCTTGAATTCTTTGGGCGGCCCTACTCCTGGGCATGATGCGGTGGGACACATATGGAGTGGTCTGAACCTCATCCTCCAAATACCAGGTCGGTGTGGCTTGGATGACCCCATCAGTGGTGCTCTAATACCACCTGATGCGATCTCAGGAAGGAGATCACACAGCCAAGATCGACACAACATGGAATAACTAGGAATCACACAATCGGATGGAAAAGAACCAGCAGATAGAAAAAAGAAGGGCGGACGGTTGATGGATTGAATCAGAACGCACAAAGTATGCGGATATGACCCTTGATATATCTGCTTGCTCTTCTTCAGGATGAGGCACACCACAAGAAAGAACAAGGATTTTGTAAAATGGCTTAAAGGATATTATACACCTAAAAGGGTTCTACAAGAGACATATATTACACACTGCCAAGACCGAATTTCTTTGAATAGACAAAGAGAGATTTTAACTCAAAAATTCGATAAAAGAAGCAAAGTGAGGCCTAAGCCGAGTTTTATAGTCAAAAAACACTAAAAGGAAATAAATGAGTCAAACTCATGCATGGCTGGCAAAAATTCCAAAACCATGCATGAACATGCAAGTAAACTTTGACTCTAGAAAAGAATGGAGTCAAAAACAACTTTATGGCCTAAGTAAATGATAAAATTTGGGCCGGGCCTGAGAGAAGAAAGAATTGCCCAAAATCCGATACAAAATGCTAAAGACCATAAGTGTTGTATATATGGGTAAACTTTGACGGGTGCTGGTTCGTGTACATGGTCGTCCAGGTCAGAAATGCGGTCGAGGCCACAGTCGTCCGGATTGGGAAAGCGGTCGAGGCTACAATCGTCCGGATTGGGAATACGGTCAAGGCCATGGTCGTCCGGATCTGGAAATTTTCGATGTTACGGTCGTCTGGAACCTCCATGATGGTCGGGATCACATCAGCTTTCATTCTTACAGATGATATATATCAAAGTGTCATCTTAGGAACTCTATTAATAAATCTAATAACACCTTATAAATTATGGATGATTTAATATCCTTTAAAACACAAAACAAAAAGGATAACATTTGAATATATTGAAACACCAAAAAAAGAGAAATCTAAATCTTGTGAAAGCATGTTCCATTCAATAGTAAAATTCTATAAACAAATTAATACATAGTAAGAAATTTCATTTAGAAAATTTAGAAATCCAATTCCAAATAGAAAAAAGCAATGAATCTTTAAATACTCTAATTATTAAAGAGAAAATTTCAAAATTAAATAAACTTTTTTGAAAACAAACTATATTCGGATCTACCAACTGCCTTCTGTGATAGAAAACAACATATTGTTGATCTACCTTATTAAGACAAATTCGATGAAAGAGAAATTCCAACAAAATGCCGTTCAATCCAAATGAATTCTGAGTAAGAAAGCCATTGTAAAAATGAAATTACAGAACTCTTGAACAAAAAATGAATTTCAAAATCTAGATCACTATGGTCTTGTGCCGCTTTCTATGTCAACAAAAATTATAATAGAACTAAGAACTCCATAACTTGTTATAAACTATAAACCTCTCAACACCATTTTAAAATGGATTAGATATCTTTTTCCAAACAAAAAAAGATCTTCTGCAAAATTTCAACTCTTGCATGTTTTCAAAATTTGACCACAAAAGTCAAGATTTTGGCAAATTCAAATATATGAAAAAGATCGTTACAGATCATCTTTCACTGTATCATTTGGTCAATATCAATGGAATGTGATGCAATTGGTTTACAAATGCACTGTATAGTATATATAGATGACATTTTAATCTTTTTAAATACCTTTGATGAACACTTTAAACATCTACAAACGTTTTACTATGTTTCACGGAAAAATGGACTTGTTGTTTCAAAATAAAAAATGTTGTTACTTCAAACCAATATTAGATTCCTTGGTCACTACATTTCAAAAGGAATGATCAAACCAATAGAAAAATCGTTAGAATTTGCAAAAAAATTCCAGATAAAATATTAGATAAACCCAGTTACAAAGATTTTTAGACAGTGTCAATTATGTCCAAGATTTTTGTCCAAACTTAAATAAAATAGCAAAACCACATTAGGACTGTTTAAATAAAAATCCAAAACCGTGGACACACAGCTCTGATCCAAAATATTAAAACTTTGGTATTAGAAATCCCTTGCTTGCATATAACAGACCCTAATCTTAAAAAATTATAGAAACTGATGTATCAGATCTAGCTTATGGAGGTATTTTAAAACAGCAAAAATAGAAGAGGTGTGGAAGATATTATTCAATGTACATTATCTCATTGGAACGACACGCAAAAAAAATACTCAACTATATAAAAAAAATATTTGTATAGTTTTATATATACAATAGTTTGAAAGTGATCTTCTGGATCAAAAATTTCTTTTAAGAATTCATTACAAAAGTGCTAAATACGTTTTACAAGAAGATGTTAAAAATCTAGTCTCTAAACAATTTCTTGTTCTTTTAAGTATTTTTGATTTTGATATATAATATATTAAAGGTTATACAAATTTTATTTCAGATTTTCTGAGTTGAGTATTTCTCCAAAACAGGTATGATGCCACCAAAAATTATTGATAAAGGCAAAAGCCTTCCAACATATCAAAAACAAGAAAAATCTGAACAAGACTTCCAACAAATCAAAAACAAGAAAAATCTGAACCATCAACTCCAAACACATCCATACCCAAAACTGAACCATGGATTACCATTACAAAGAGAAAACTCATAACGGAAGAAAACCTCCATCAAACTCCTGAATTGATACTGGATCAAATTTGTTGCATGCAACAATCTTTTGAAAACCTTTCAAAACAAGAGCTGGCTAGCGTCTCTCTTGAGATTTTAAAATCGGAAGCCCTTTCAAATACATTTTAAAAACAAAATCTGGCTTCCAAATGATTTCAAAACCTTCACATAATTCATAAATTGTCTTGAAAGGAATTTTATAAGACTCTCCTTCTGAATATTTTAAAAAACCATTTTTCAAAAATATCATAACAGTTGAAAAGATTTTTTCATCAAAAATGACCCGTTCACAACAATTGAAAAATTCTTTGGAAAAAAATCAGTTTTACAAACACTACAATCCTGATAAGAATGCTTTTTCTGGGATACAATATTAGAAATCACGGGTTATGTTACTTCAAAATCTATGAGATTATTGCACCAAACAATTGGGAATATGATCTAAATTTCTGTCTCTGATTCCCAGAAAGTTGATAAAAACTGGCCTGTTACATATCTCCTTCAACTACAGGGATTATTGTCAATCTTAGTACATTTTCTTTCTTATCCAATCTCGAAAGAACAAACACACTTGGCTTATATTTTTTTATACCTCTTGTGACTTGTCCAAAGCCCCTCTCTGGTTCAATCAAATGTGGAATAAGTTTGGAACCACACCAAACATTTACAAACCCCAAATACCAAAATCCTTTCAAATTTTTAAAACATCTTTCATCCCTTTGGAAGATGAGAAAAAATTTCCAGCCATTGCCATTTTCATTCTAAATTCCATTTTCCTTGGGTATTTTATTGGACCTTTGATTTTTTTAGCGACTCCATCCCAATAGTCAGGCGAATGTTCAAAATCAAATGGACGAATACAGGATTCTTGCAAGTCTATATCCTTCAAACATCATGTCATGGATCAAAAAAAATATATATACAAAACGATCTCAAATCCAAAAACCAGACACTACTTCCTTTTTAGCCCAAAAATTCAAGATGTTGTCCATGATTGCTATGCCTAAATCTGAAGAAGAAATCAAAGCCATCTTCATGCGCTTTCTACAATCACTGTTTGAACACAACTCTCACGCCTCATAAACCGAATCTGATATTCCGGAGCCAAAAGATGACCTATTCGGAAACAGTGGAAACTAAATCCACTTTATACTTATATATATACTATATCAAAAATTACCAAGAGACCCCGTGTACTGTCTCTCTAATACCTGCAAATCTGTACTGCTTATATATGTATTTCTATACTCAAAAACAAATTTCACTGCAAAACAACAGGTACAAAAGAAGGCAGCTACAGTTGCTGTCGGCCAATAAAAAAGAAAATTTCACTGCAAAACAAAAGAAGACTCAAGACGAAGACATCCGACAGGAGGAATCTCGATAAATCAAAAGAAGACTAAAAATTCAGAAGAAGAAATATTATTGCCTCCCATGACAGGATTCAGTCACTCCAACTCCGCTATAGATGAAGTCCTCTGAAGACGAAGAAAAAACACAACCAAAAATATAACCATAAAAAATCTCTCTCATCCCTTTGATCTTTCCATTCCAACCTTCAACCCATCACCCATTCTCGAGTCATTATATTTTCTTATTCAAAAATCAATTGTTTGTAAGTTGTTTAAATCTCTGGTTTCAATTTCTTGTTTGTATAAAAAATTTAATTGTAAACTATTTTGATCGCTTGAATAAATTACATATTTTAAATTCAAACTTACATATATCATAAAATGTGACTAGTTAATCTGTACAATTTATAACATTCGTTCCTTCCGGCTTATCCTATGTTATGTGTTGCAGTTTAATTATAATCTTCAACATCAGAAAATAATCTAGGTTAAAATTGTTAAAAAATTTATCCCCATTGTTAACAATATTACTTTAGAGGATGATTTGAATAGATATATATATATGTATATATACCAAATAAGTGTTATTTTTATGCTATATATATATATATATATATATTATTTCTGTTTTGTTTTAGTTTATTTTCGCACTAGGATGATGTGAAGTAACTCTGGGGAAGGTATCATTGTATATTGACGCATTTATTTATTTTTGTTTTTTTCTTCTTATTATTCTTTAGGTGTGATAAAATTGTATCCTTGTGGGATAGGGAGTTGCAATGCCTAATTCTAGTATTTAGGGTGTCAATCCACTTTGGGGGTTCTTTTAAACACCTAGAATACAAGTTTAGACTTAATTTAGGCGAATAAACTGGTTACTTGTTGGTAAACTGGTGTCACTAAACTGAGAGTACAAACTAATCTAAAACAGTAAAGCACATAACTATGTCTAAGAAATCTAACTAAAATTAAGACAAATAAAAGCAATATGGTTTGTTTATTTTTGGATTAAAGGACCTTTTGAAATCGGGTAATTGGTTGGATGTTTCCAAGGAAGATTTGTATGAACTCATGTTTATAAGCTTATTACATTCGACACACGCTAGAGAAAAGCTATAGTTAATTCACTTTCGTGACATAAACCACTTTCTTGGGAAACCAAGTATCTACAATGTTCTTTGGATACTTCGGCAGCAATAAGCATTAGATGTGTTCTCTATGTTTGTAGCAAGGTAACCCAAAGTCAATGTTCTTTAAAAATTTAACCTGGCCCGTATATAGAGTGTTCAAGCACGAAAAAAAATTCAGGTCAGGCCGTTTACGGCTTATGATTCACGCTCGACTGTTCACTCTGGAGCCTGACATTAAGCATCTCAGAGACACGATGGGAACTGTGCATTGAAACTTTAAACAATCATCATTTTTCCTTTTAAATCATCCTCCTTATTACCCAACCCAAAAGGCTGAAGGAGTCTAGTCGCTAATCATAGATGGTAACGATATCATACTGGGTGATGACATGTTAACCATAAGAATGGAGTAGAGGATGAGAATTAAACTAACTAAAGTGAAAGTAAATTTAAAGACAAATGTAAAGAAATATGAGTGCTTAAATAAAATAAAAAGTCTTGCAATAAATTAAAACTAAACTAAACTAAACTAAAACTTAAGGTTATATATCTCCGGCTCTGCTCAGCTCTCTTTTCTCGTAAACAATATGGAGTATTTATACAGATAAATAGAAGTGAAGATTTTGCTCTAGGAAGAGTAACGCGGCTTTTTTGGTTTAGGTATGTCATTGCTCATGCACAATATATTAGCAACCTATTGTGTATAATTATGTAGCATTTTTTCTTATCCTCTTGATTCTCTTTCAATCCTCTTGATTCTCCTTTAATCCTCTGTTTCCTTCCTTCCTTCTTTCCTTTCTTTCTTTTATTTCCTTCTTCCTTTCTTATTTAGCTTCCTTTTCTTGGATGATTTGTCCCTTTGTACGCAATCATGCTTTTTTGCTTTGGTTTTGTTTCATTCTCGGTTGAGTCAAAAAAATTGTTGGGAATTATGAGCTTTCATAGCAACTTACTATTTTAACGAACACCATAGTGACCATATTTTCAGCTTTTGACTACTGATTTTACTGAATGTAAAATTTATATCTTAGGATTTTACTAGTACTTATGTTAAGATTTTAACTATTTAGGATGCAATTTGGAATGTTTTAGGATTGTATTTTCCATACTTATTGCATAAACAAGTTTTGTGTGTCAAAGCCATAACTGGAGCTAAACCGTAGCAAAAAAAAACGGATTTGTGTGTAGAATCGTGAACAAGAGGAAGATTTTGTATCAAGGAGCGAATCATCAGAGACAAAGATGCTGGAGAAGCGGAGAAAGAAAAGAGGAAAAAAATGCAAGAAGAAAGGAAGGAAATCGTGAGAAAAAATGGAGAATAAGAAGAAAGCAAACAGAGAATCAAACGAAAAAATGAAGAAGGCTACTGCAATATACACACAACGGGTTACTAACCCATTATACGAGGTACAACTTACCAAATCCGATGAAGTCGCATTCCTCCTCTTAGGAAAAACTCTTCTTCTATACTTATCTATATAAACTCCCCATCGTACTTGCAAGAAAGAAGAGACCCAAGAGTGTTAAAAAAGCACCTCTTTAGAGTTTCCATCCTTTAGTTTTAGTTTAGTTTTTGTTTTAATTTTCTTGCAAGATCTTTTATTTTAATTTAACCATTTGTACTTCTTTATTTTTCGTCTTTATTTTTACTTGCACTTAATTAATTTAATTTACATTCTCTACTTTTATCTTATAGTTAATGTTACATCAACCTATATGATTTTGTTACCATCAATGATTAGCGAGTAGATTTCAGCATCCATTTAGGTCGGGTAGAAAGGATGTTTTGAAACGAAGAAAACAAAGATTGTTTACGGTTTCTTTCCCCTTATTGTCTTTATATGTCTTGAGACGCTTAATGACAGACCTAAGAAGCTAACGCTGAGGTCTGGATCATATGCCTCAAACGATCCTTAACAGGATGGATTAGCGCTTGCACATTCGCTACACGGGCTTGGCTGGATCCAGCAGACGAAAGTTATGTATGGGTGGTCTTGATATAGAAAGAGATATTTAGTCTTAATGCTCATTAATCACCAACTCAAAATCCGGAGATCTTTTTAGATACTTGGTGGTTAATGAATGAGTTTCTGTCATAAAAGTAGATTAACCTATACATTAGTGATTCTACTCGTCCATGGCTTGATTTAAGAAACCAAGAAACATGAGTTCATATAGTATTGCTTGAGTAACATCCGACCAATTACCCGATCATGAAGGGTCTTTTAACATAAAAACAACCAACCGCTTTTACTTTCATAGTTTTAATCAGTCGTTTATTTACTACCATAGATTAGCTTTAAATTAGTTTAGAGACACCAGGTTACCAACCCATAACTACTTTATTAACCTAAATTTAAGTAGAAACATGTATTCTAGGTGCTTAAAAGACCTCATGATTTGGAATTTTGGATTGACACCCTAAGTACAACACGACTAGAGATTGATATTCTCCATGCCCGAAAAGGTGTGTCTATCAAAAGTCTGTAAGTAGATCGTGCTACCAGTTGCACATATATCTGTTTGGGCATTTGAAGGATCCAAAGCTGGTGTCACACCTATTGAACTATAATTTCTCATCATGGGACTTGACATACACTGAATCGGATTCCTTATTCAAGTATGAAAAGACTTGTCCGTGTGAGTATGGTTTCCCTCTCTCTTCCCTATTATAAAAAAACTGGGAAAGAAAAAGGATATAAGTGGTAAAGAAGTGAGTCGGGCAAGTTGGTGGCTACCCCCATAAATTATTGCATCTCATGGAAACCTGTCCAAAGAAATATACAAAGGAAGTGAGAAAAGGCAGAGGAAAGAAACATGAAGAAAGAATATGTGTGTTATCAGAATTTTGAATAAGAGTCCAAGTATTTTTTTTCGATATTCTCTTGATGAGACTGCACGTCTTAATATTATTAAGGGGTCGGCAATGGTGATTTTAGATAACTCTTATGGATTGTGGGTTAAAATTTGTATGGTTGCTAAGTTGAGATGAAATTACATGGAAGTACTATCTAAGGTTGGTGTTGTTTTATGTGGCTTACAATTGTGATGGTCAACACGGTGTTCTAAAAAATATATAAGTTCTTATTTTTTAAAACCTTTTGCTTGATTTTAGATTTGAATTTTGTTTGAGGAAAAAAAAGATCTAAGTCAAGGGGAATTGATATATTTCATTTTAACCAATTCTAACAATTGTTTACGAGTCTTTTCTGAATATTTTCTAAAATTATAGATTTTTAGTCTTTATCGACTCATCTCAGATTCGGGGAGGAAGATAGTAGCCTGCCTTCGAAGCTTTTCGAGAAAAAGGAAGAAAAAAGAACCAGAATTCATATGGGCAGTCACTCAGGAGTAGAGCAATTGCTATAAGGAAACACCACTCGATGGAGAAGTCGCTCCGCCCCTGGACACTAGTAAAAAAAATCGTTATACCCACGAAAAAGCCACAATATATTTCACGGTGTACAGTAATGTCTTACCCATAAAAAAATTGTGGGTTTTCGCTGGTATTTGTGGGTTTCCGTGGGTCTGATTTTATCCACGAATATTTCGTAACATTTCATGGGTAGATTTGCGCGAATACCCACAAATTATTTTATGGGTAAAAAGATACCCATGAAAAGCCACAAATATTTTTGGGTACATTACATTTTTATTTTATTTTTGCAAAAGCCGTGTTCGAACCACAAGTACATTACCAAATACAAACATAAGACTTTACCAGTTGGGCTATGAATAATTTCTGATAATTGTTTACATTCGATAATATATGAACCCTATTACGGGTAAAAGGTTGGTTGTAAAGCATATGTAACATTACAAACACCTCTAGGTATCACTTTTGCACAAGCCAACCATTCGGTCACGTGCCTCCTATTAACCTTTGGGTATGGTATGTAACATGCTTGATCACACTGTTTGGGTGTAATAGATGAATCATATTTTTTGTATTGCCTGTTTGCAGCAACATCCACTAGTCAGAAAGAGGTTTACGCACTCCACTCTCACTAGTGATATCGTACCAAAATCATTTAAATATAACTACCTTCAACTTGACTCCTCCATCGAATTCAAGCATTCTGATGTTGTCTACTATGTTGTAATATTCTGTATCAGTTGTTCCTCTAACACAAACACCAAAAAAAAAAAATTCTTACTCGCACTCCTAATTAATGTGCAAAATAAGTACTCTCTTGTTGCATATGATGACAAGGATTTTTACGCATGACGTGGACCTTGTACAAAATCATTGAGTCATTGTGGCACATTTGCGAACATCCTTCCATTATTCACCTTTAATAAAACAAATATATAAACTTCACATGATATTATTAAAATACTAATTATTATAAAATTATTTACTTATTCTTTGCACCAGTGTGCGAAGTTATTGTCTTAAATGTCTGACAATCATTGGCAGACATTTTTCTGGACATGTAGTTCACATTAATTCTTCAAATTTTCCTGTATAGGAATTATGTAATTTAGAAAAAACTTACCTATGGTGTAAATGTTATTTATGAAAAATATACATTTCATACTGCGCTAACTCAAGAGAGTTATTCATGAAGATCATTTGCAAAACGTTGTACTTTTCATTTGTTATCCATCCTTTTGATGCTTTACTAATGAACGTTCCCTTCTGTTTAAACATTGCTTCGACATCGTTGAAGGAGTAGAAGTAAATGTTATCACCATGTTATCTTTCATTACCTTGAGTCAACTGTTTTTCAAGCCAATGGGTAGTCAATGCCGAAATTTATTCTTGTACACATTGCGTGACGATAGACCTTCCAATTTGTGGCTTGTTCCTAACTTTTTTTTAAGTGGTACATGTACCTCTCAGATGAATATATCCACATATATTGAACCGGTCTACCTAATATGGCCTCGTCTGGAAGATGTACTGATAGATGCTCCATAACATCAGAAAACGACGGAGGACATATCTTTTCTAAGTTGCATAATTTAAGTGCAATATTTTCCTTCATTTTTTGAAAATCTGCTTCCTTTAATGTTGGGGCACCGATGTCACAAAAAACAAAGCGGTTTCTGTTTATTCATAATCAGAAGATTATTAGTATTTAGTATTGGCGTATCAAAGAATTAAGGAAAATTCCAAAAATTTATACATGATATCTCGATGTGTGCAGACTTGGGAAGTAGTTCCATCAAAGTAAATGAAAGAAGCGCTTGCATTATGAAATGACAGTCATGACTTTTAAGACCCAAAAGACTCGCATTAATTTCACTTACACATCTACCAAAGTTTGAAGCATATCCATCTGGAAAGTGAATTTCATTCTTCATCTAAATAAGAAATTTGGTTTTGGCCTCGCACGATATCCAAAATATTGGAACATAAGAATTTCCATTTGATGTAAGCTCTTATGCTTTTCGGCTGCATATTATCACCAAGTCTAGCCAAGATTTTATATTATATTTAGTTTTCCCCGACATATTCAAAATGGTGTTGATAATATTTTTAATATGCATAAAATATAGGTTGTGTATCAGCAAGAGATTCTCCTAATATGGCAACAACTAGAATATACCTTTTTATACTAATTATGATATTAACCATAACCGTGTACCATTTTTGATGCATCATTGTGTCTGTTGCCACCACACTCGGCAGTCATATGTAGTTCTTGTATTCTGTTGATGGACTGCAATATTGATCTTCCACTTTGCCATAATTGTGATTCATCTTAGGGCTGCTTTAGACTTCGTGAACGCAACTACATTGCGCCAGTATGGGTGATCGTTCCTCAAAAACATTTTATGACAGTCAAACTGATGAGGACATCGTACCACAGGCAATACCACGAGTTCCACCAGGACCTTTGACACGTTCCAGAGCACGAGCTTTAGGAGACAAGTTCACCCAGCTCATGGAGCATGCAGACGACCAGGAGATCACGGATGAGGAGCCACCAGACGGCTCGGAAGACCAACCGGATCCGTTCAAGCTAAGGAGCATTGGAGGTTCCTGCTTGAAGACTCTTCCACCTCCGGTGTCTTTACCATTACCATTCGGTAAAGACACCAAAAGACGTGCTAAGAAATTGTACTCTTTTTTCTATCTTCGGTTTTGTCCCACTGGGTTTTCCGGAGAAGGTTTTAATGAGGCAACACTCTTAGTGCGCATGACGACGAAGACTTGTTCACACAATCCGACTCCTTCACAAGTCTTAGTCAAATTCGGTCTTTATTCACTTATAAGACCTATCTATCCTATTTCTTTCTTTTGTAGACTAAGTATAAGTTTAGGGCCTTCAGCCCATATTTTATTGTTTAAGTCATTAAGACTTAAGCCCATTGTTTTCTACAGCAAAAAGAACTACATGTTGTTTTTATTTACACTACTTGTTGTTTTGGGTAAACATCATGTTGTTTACCCTAAGTTGTAACCAAAGGGCATATATAAGCCTCATATCTTACAAGTGAGAATACAACTCGAATTTTAAGAACAAAACCCTAGACTTCTCTTGTCTTTGACGGCTGCATCCTCCATTGGAGAGCCTCTCACGATTTCTTCTTGTCTAAGAAGAATCACCCTGGTGTATCACAAGTCTTCCGCAGCTTGTGTGGTCCTTTCAATCCACCCTTTCCATCCAATTCGCTTCTGAAGGTCTCGAGCTTCTCGATCAACAGTTGCACCACCACCTTAGCTCACATCACAAACCAACTATTTTTCTTCCATTGGTTAACCAAAAAGATTTGGTGGAGTCCATTCCAAATGGACATGCGAGCCGCCCATGAATCACCCAACCAAATAACATACCATAAGCTGGGAAATCATTAATCGTCCACATTAGTGCCGCTTTCATCTTAAAATATTGGTGTGTTGATATGTCGTAAGCATCAGCATCATGTGTTCATAGTTGTTGTATTTTTTCAATTAAAGGTTGAAGGTACACATTTTCTTTGGGTGTGTTGGACCTGGAACCAAAATCGAGGAATAGAAATTTTCGGTTCATACACATACTAGTAGGTAGGTTATATGGACAGACTATCACCGGCCAGATTGAACGTACCTAGCCACTCATGTCTAGTGAATTAACGTCATCTGTTGATAGCCCATGTTAGATATTTCTTGGTTCATAAGCAAACCTCATATAAACATTCTAGAAATGTTTCCAAGCAGTTGTCTGATGGATGATTCATTCCTCTTTCATCAGCAACATGTTCGGCATGCAATTACGGTTGATTGACACTGGTATAATCTTTTTAAGAGATTGGTAATGGGAAGGTAAAACATTTATTGTTTAGGAATATTTTTACCTTGACCATTTCAAGGATGATACCGATCTTTAAGACAAAAGTGACATTGCTCGAGCGTGGCATATTCTCCCCTCCAAAATAACATGAAATTATTCTCACATGCATCAATTTTATGAAAAGGAAAGCCAACAGCCTTCGTAATCTTTTTGGTTTAGTAGTACAACTCAGGAGCAGTATTAAGGCCCGATAAAATCCTATTTATCGTAAGATATCGTCAACAACACTCTCTGCTATATTGTAATCCGTTTTCCACCGTAAAATACATGATGCCAAATATAACTTTATTAGCTTCCACAAATGCCTCAATTGACTTGTCTTAAAACGCATGTACTCCATCTTTTTCAAGTGGTTGTTGATCTTGCATCTCAGATATATCACCAATGGTTTTGAGTGCTTTTTGAAACGTTTCTTCTTGATCAACATGAATGTGAAAAATGATGATTATCCCCTCGGTTGGTACCTCCATCAAGTTGTGATGTATTTAATAATTATCTTATTTGCATGAAAGATTTCCTATGATTACTCTAAATATAGTAATTGCCTTTAAAACCAACTGTAAACAGATGACGTGCCACCACTCTCGCAGATTATAGTTTTTCGTTTTTGCAGCGGGTGCATGGACAAAAGAGTTTCCTTGTCAGCGTGAATGATGGCTGTTGGCAAGCAAACATGATAAACACATTTATCCCAGTAGTCAATTATTCAGTAACGATATTTATTGATGGATCAAGACGGTGATCCATTGATGTGAATCTAGTGAGGTTCACAACCCACGATCGGCAACAGGGTGGTCCGGGGACGATAGGAACGCGGAAGAAAAGGATTACAAAAGCGGCTGTAACACTAAGGGAGGCGGAGATGATGGAAGATTGAGGATGAAAGGGGAATTCTACACCAAGTTGTGGAAGCGACTTGGTGAAGTCAGCTTGAAACAAGAAGGATATGACACACCGGTTTGATCCAAGGATTTTGTAGAAAGGCCTAAGAATATTACGCACCAAAGAGGGTTTCTACAAGGAAGACTAGTCAGAGACTACTCACAATGATAAAATAATCTAAGAAGCAAAGCAACTTTTTATTTAGAAAACTCAATGAAAAAAAAAAGATTACAATGAGCAGCCGGTCAAATTTAAAAGAAGGAAGAGGGCAGTGGTCAAGGGTAGTCAGAGCTTTGCATGATGAGCTCAAATTCCCACACACGCCTTGACCACATTTACAACATTTTGAATACAAATTTCAAATAAAAACACGCCTGAGACAAGAATTTAAAATAATGGGCCGGGCCAAAATAAAGTCCAAATCTGATTCATGGGCCTTTTGTATTACACACCTAGAACCTCTTTCAAAGCCTCAGTAAAAAACCTTGATGGTAAAACCCATTTGGACAAAAACCAACCAAAAGAAAAAAGAGCACTTAAAAGAGATCCCTTCACAATACTTAGTTCAAATTGCATGAATCAAACTGGTCAAACCTATAGATGTGGATGTTTGATTAATATCTTGACTAATCAAAGTATTGACCACTTGCTGAAGAGCCTTCGAACGTGTCCGAGTCATCGGGCCGTCTGGGAGAACCATCGGGTCCAAGTTCTGTTTTTGGATCGAGTTCGGTCGAGACTTGTCTATGCGTGGTCGTGGCCTGGTCGAGACTTGGTCGAGGCACGGTCGCCATCTTTGGACTATCATGGGTTGACGTCCGGATTGTCCAGAACCTCAACCGGGTCGAACTCATCGTTCGTGCTTGGGTCGTGCCCAACGTCCGTTGCAGTCGTGTCGTTGTTGTTTCGGTCGTGCTCCACGTCCGTCACTATCGTCCTCAAATCCTCCTATTCATCCTAGGTCACATCATCCCCTCCCTCTTGAAGAGGATTTGTCCTCAAATCCAAATCATCTGAAAGATAAGGAAACAAGTCAGTAATATTAAAACTTGCACTGATCGTATATTTACCTCGCAAGTCCAATTCATATGTGTTGTCGTTGATACGCTTGGTGATGGTGAAAGGGTCGTCCATCTGAGGCAACAATTTGGACCGCCTTTCATGTGGAAAACGTTCCTTTCTTAGATGGATCCAAACTTGATCTCCTGGTTTGAAAACAAGCTTCTTTCGGTTTCTATTAGCCTTTTCTGCATATTTCTTGGTCTTGGCTTCTATATTATCTCGAGTTTCCTTATGCAATTTTTTTACCATCTCAGCCTTCTTTTCTCCATATAGGTTAGTTCTTTTACTTAAAGCCTATGGTAATAAGTCCAAAGGAGAAAGTGGATTAAATCCATAAACAACTTGAAAAGGGGAAAACTTAGAAGCAGAATGCACCGAATGATTATATGCAAATTCTATATGAGGCAGAATTTCCTCTCATGTTTTTATGTTCTTTTTAAAAAATGAACTCAATAATGATCCTAGTGTCCTATTAACTACTTCGGTCTGACCAGGGTGACAAGTCGTTGAAAAGCAAAGTTTAGTACCAAGTTTAGACCACAAGGTCTCCAAAAATAGCTAAGAAATTTTGTATCCCTATCAGATACAAAAGACCTAGGCATACCATGAAGTCTCACTATCTTCCTAAAGAATAAGTTAGCAATATGAGATGCATCTTCAATCTTAGTACATGCTATGAAATGAGACATTTTTGAAAATCTATAATACACAACAAATATAGAATCATTTTCAGTTCTAATTCTAGGAAGGCCAAGAATAATATCCATGGAAAAATCAATCCAAGGATGGTAAGGAATAGGCAAGGGGGTATACAAACCGTATGGCTTAGTTGTAGACTTAGCTATTTTACCGGTAGTACATCTGTTACAGATTTTTTCTACATCTCTCCTCATCCGTGCCAGTAAAAATGATCCTTCAGAACGGCCAAGGTCTTTGATATTCTAAAGTGACCCATAGACCTCCTCAATGTGCTTCTCAAACAAAGATTTCACGTAGGGAACATCCAGGAATGCTCATTCGGTTTTCAAAGAAAAGATATCCATCCTACTTATAGAAATGACCTATAAGAGAATGATCACAAGACTCATAGATTTCTCCATAGTCTGGGTCAGTGGCGTACAATTCCTTAATATGATCAAATCCCATTAATTTCATTTCAAGAGTGGATAAAAGAGCATACCTATGGGATAGAGCATCAGCCACAATATTTTCCTTACCCTGCTTATATTTAATAACAAAAGGAAATGTTTCTATGAATTCAATCCACTTGGCGTGATGTCCATTGAGCTTCTGTTGGCCTTTGAGGTGCTTCAAGGACTCATGGTCGACATGAATAATAATTTCTTTGGGCCATAAGTAGTGTTGTCAGGTCTGAAGGGCGCGGACAAGAGCATAAAGCTCATTTCATACGTTGGGTAGTTAAGTGTGTGGTCCCACTGAGTTTTTCACTAAAATAAGCTAATGGCTTCCGGTCTTACATGGGAACGGCTCCAATCCCTATCCCTGATGCATCACACTCAATTTCAAAAACGTTAGCAAAATTAGGTAACACCAAAATAGGTGCATTAGTCAGTGTTTCTTTAAGAGTCTGGAAGGCTTCTTCTTGTTCACGCTCCCACTTAAAGCCAATCTCCTTTTTGATGTTCTCAGTCAATGGGGCGTCCAAGGTACTAAAGTTCTTGATGAACCGCCTATAGAACCCTACCCAGCCATGAAAACTTCTAACTTCACTGACGGTCTTGGGACTAGGCCATTTGCGAATTGCCTTAACCTTCTCCTCATCAACTCTTACTCCTTCTACACATATAAGAAAACCTAAAAACAAAAGGTTATGTGTACAAAAAAGTACACTTTTTAAAATTAGCATATAACCTTTCTTTTCTTAGGGTTTCCATTACCAATTTCAAATGTTAAACATGGTCTTCTAAAGACTTACTATAAACCAAGATATCATCGAAATGGACCACTTTTCTATGAATTTTCTAAGAACATGGTTCATAAGTCTCATAAACCTGCTAGGTGTATTAGTTAAACCAAAGGGCATAACTAACCATTCATAAAGCTCATGTTTAGTTTTAAAAGCGATCTTCCACTCATCACCCTCCATCATACGAATTTGGTGATAACCACTTTTCTATTCAATTTTTAAAAACACACTAGATCCATGTAATTCATCTAACATGTCATCTAGCCTAGGAATTGGGTGACGATACTTTACCGTAATGTTATTAACCGCACGACAGTCAATAAACATTCGCCATGTCCCGTCTTTCTTTGGAACAAGGAGCACTGACACGTCACATAGAATCATGCTCTCACGGATGAATCATTTACTCATCAGTTCGTCCACTTGCCTTTGGAGCTCCTTGGTTTTGACTGGATTTGTGCGATAAGCGGGACGGTTTGGTAATGTAGCTCCAGGGAAGAAATCAATCTGGCGTTCTATCCCACGTATAGGAGGTAGCCCATCAGGGTTTTTTTCTGGAAAAACATCCTCATACTCCTGCAAAAGATCACTCATCTTGTTAGGAAGCTCTGACTCATCGTCAGTAACCGTTAGTTGTTTTCTTTAAAAATAAACATAAGAACAGGAGACTTCACAATCAAACTACGCTTAACCTCTCCAGGATTAATAAGGAAATTGGATTTTGGCTAAGGTGTTTTAGCTTGGCCAATCTCCTTATTTTGTTGCCTAAGATGTAGCTTGTCTTGGTAGACCTCTTGAGGTAACATAGGCACCAAGTTCACCTTTCGTCCATTGAAATTAAAATGGTGCCGGTTAGTGATCCCATCATGTGTAACTCTCCGGTCTGACTGCCAAGGTCTACCCAAAAGGTTATGCCCAGCTTCCATTGATAAGACACTTGACCTCATCATGATACTTTCCAATTTCAATTGGGACGATCACTTGGTGAGTGACACGCAATTCACCAGTTTCATTTAGCCATTGTAATGGATAAGGCTTTGGGTGCTTGCTCATCTCAAGACCTAGTTTTTGCACCATATTCTTACTACCAACGATAGTACAACTACCACCGTCAATAATTAGACTACATACCTTCCCTTTAACTAGGCACTTGAATGAAATAGATTTTCCCTCTGTTCATGCTCATATTGTTTAGAGTGTACACTAAGGGATCTCCGTGCCACTAAAAGTTATCTAGGTACCGGTGACTCAACACTTTCATCTGGCTACGGTTCAAGTTCTGGCTCTGGTTCTTCCTCTTCATCGGTCACATACTCTCCATTGTCTTAAAGAACCATGATCTTTTTGTTAATGCATTCATTAGCATAGTGGTCAACTCCTTGACACTTGAAACAACGAATCTCTTGTGTCCTATTTGGTCGGTCAATAGCCTTTCCTTTGTCCACACGCAGGTTATAGGGCTCTGGCTTGGTGGCGGTCGGTCTAACGTCCGCTGGCTTAGTTGGGTTGTATTCATGATTGTAAGAAAGTTTGTTATTCCAAGTACCTGCACCAAAACCTGAACGTAAGTTAGATCTTTTTTTTATTTGAAGTTCAATGAGAGTAGCTTTATGGAGCATTTCTTCAATGTCCACATAATGTTGCATTTCAAGCATATCTTGAATATCACGGTTCAATCCCATAAGGAACCGTGACATAGTGGCATCACAATCTTCTGTTACACAAGCTCTAATCAAGAGAATTTCCATCTCCTGAAAAAACTCCTCCACGCTACGGTTGCCTTGGGTAAGTTGTCTAAGGTTCATGTGGAGGTCACGGTGATAGTGACTTGGTACAAATCGCTTGCACATGATCCACTTCAGCTCTTCACAAGTGTCAATGGGACGTTCACCATTTTGCCTCCTTGAAGTGACCATTTGGTCCCACCAGCTAAGGGCATAGTCGTAGAATTCTGTGACAGCCACATTAACTTTGTTAGATTCAGTATAGAATTGACAGTTAAACACCAATTCTATCTTTTGCTCCCATTCCAAATAAACTGTTGGGACATTTTTTCCGGGAAAGGGAGGTATCTTCAGCTTCACGTTATTAATTCCATCTTGATGATTCGGCAGTGGTCGGGGCTCATGGAAACGGCTAGGCTGCCTAAAGTCATTATAATCAGGCACTTCATTCTGGAAGAATTGAGCCGCAGCCTCCTCATCAAAGTTCTCTTGGCGAACGTTATCCTTTTGGCTTTCTCTGGATGAAATCGTGCCACGCCTGTCTGGGGTTTGTTCAGGTTGATCATGACGAGGTTGTAGGTTAGGGAACAGCTCCCTTCCGCGTTCCGGACGGTGTTCTGGTAAAAGGCACATGATCTCTTCACGCACGCCTTCACACACACCCTCACGCAAGCCGGTTTTAAGCTTATTGAATTTGGCCTCCATGATTTGGGTCATACGGGTTGTGAGCGTCTCAATAACCCGTGTGTGTTGAGACTCCTCCTCCTCCGAGTCTCCCATAGTACCTGAAAGATTGTAAGGACAAACGGCCAGTCAAAAGTTCACAGGAACAGATGGTAATACATAAAAGCCAACGACAGATTGAATTTCAAATTCTAAAGAATAAAGTTTAAAAATTCACACAATTCGTTTTTGTTAAAACACAAGACTTTAAAGGAAAAACAAGAGAGGCAAAATCAAACACCAAAACTAAATGGTAAAGAAAGTCTGAACAAAAAAAAAATTCAGACAGAAGATCAAGGGACACAACATATTTGAAAACAGAATTCTTCAAAATTCGAATGCAATGATAAAATTTCAACAGAAAGGAATGGAACTCAGCTTGTTTATTGCTCTGACACCACTTGATGTGAACCTAGTGAGGTTCACAACCCACGATCGGCAACAAGGTGGTGGGGGCGATAGGAACTCGGAAGAAAGGGATTTCAAAAGCGGCCATAACACTAAGGGAGGTGGAGATGATGGAAGATTGAGGATGAAAGGGGAATTCTACACCAAGTTGTGGAAGCGACTTGGTGAAGTCGGCCTGGAACAAGAAGGATATGACACACCGGTTTGATCAAAAGATTTTGTAGAAAGGATTAAAGATATTACGCACCAGAGGGGGTTTCTATTAGGAATACTAGTCAGAGACTACTCACAATGATCGAATAATCTAAGAAGTAAAGCAACTTTTTATTTAGCAAAATTCGATGGAAAAAAAAATATTACAATGAGCAGCCGGACGAGTTTAAAAAGGAGGAGGGCAGTGGTCAAGGGTGGTCAGAACTTTGCATGATGAGCTCAAATCCCCACACACGCCTTGGCCACATTTACAACACTTTGAAAACAAATTCCAAGTAATAACACGCCTGAGACAAGAATTTAAAATAATGGTTCAGGCCAAAATAAAGTCCAAATCTGATTCAAGCTATGAGCCTTAACTATTGCACACTTAGAACCTCTTTCAAAGCCTTAATAAAAAACTTTGGTGGGAAAACCATTGGGACAAAAACCAACCGAAGGAAAAACAGCATTTGAAAGAGATCCCTTCACAATACTTAATTCAAATAGCATGAATCAAATTGGTCAAACCTATAGAAGTAGTTTGATTAAGATCTTGACTAAGCAAAGTCTTGACAACTTGCTAAAGAGCCTCGGAACGCGTCCGAGTTTTAGGGCCGTCAGGGAGAACCATCGGGTCCAAGTTCGGTTTTGGATCGAGTCCTGTCGAGGCATGGTCGAGACTTGGTCGAGGCGCAGTTGTGGCCTGGTCGAGACTTGGTCGAGGCGCGGTCGCCATCTTGGGATCTTCGTGCTGGATCGTCCATAACCTCAACCGGGATGAAAT
Organism: Streptanthus diversifolius; assembly: GCA_039880935.1. Classification (NCBI taxonomy): domain Eukaryota; kingdom Viridiplantae; phylum Streptophyta; class Magnoliopsida; order Brassicales; family Brassicaceae; genus Streptanthus; species Streptanthus diversifolius. The sequence continues at coordinate 5,658,602 of JAXGFM010000005.1, forward strand.
CATCGTTCGTGCTTGGGTTGTGCCCAACGTCAGTTGCGGTTGTGCCGTTCGTGCTTTGGTCGTGCTCCACGTCCATCACATTCGTCCTCAAATCCTCTTTGTCCTGGGTCACATCATCCATCCACACTCTTGAATTTGATGATGACATAAAAATTTAATAGAATTATCTAACGTATATGAATTGAACCTCTTTTCTGATAGAAAATATGAACAAGTATAATACCTATTTATAATACCATGTAGGGTATATGTTGTGTTTTAAGAAATCAACAGTTATATTTGGCTTACCACATTAGACATATAAGATCATTACGTCTAAAGTTAAACACAACATGTGGATCATTACAATATCCAACAGCTAATAGCGATTCAGCAAAACCTACACTAAATAAACTACTAAGATCGATTCTGCTAAAGCTAACCAAATTATGCCGACTAATGGATTTCATACCAGCATGATTCGAGAAATCTATTTATTGGTCAGATATGATGTAAATCATCCAACGACTCAGATCAATTTTGATAAGCAAAACAAAATAAATAAGTGGACTAAAGATTTCGTACCAGCCTAATTAGACTACTCTATTTAATGGTTAGATATGATTTACAACATCCAACACCTCAGATCAATTCTAAAATGCTACCAAAAATAAGTGAAGTAAATTGTTTTGTACCATCCAGATTTGAAAACTCATCTTAATGGTTAGATATAATTTACAACATTCAACGGCTAAGATCAATTCTGCTAAAGCTAATTAAATTATGTGGACTACAAGATTTCTTACCAGCATGATTCGACAACTCTATTTAATGGTTAGATATGATGTACAACTTCCAACGACTCAGATCAATTCTGCAGAAGCTAAAAACAAAAAATGGACTAAATGTTTCGTACCAGCCTGATTCGACTACTATATTTAATGATTCAATAGGACTTATAACATCTTACAGCTCCGATCAATTCTACAAATGCTACCAAAAATAAGTGGAGTAAAGTGTTTCGTACCATCCAGATTTGACAATTCATCTTAATGGTTAGATATAACTTACATCATTCAACGCCTAAAATTAATTATGTTAAAGCTAACCAAATTATGTGGACTACATGGTTTTGTACCAGCATGATTTGATAGCTCTATTTAATAGTTAGATATGATATAAAACATCCAATGACTCAGATCAATTCTGCAGAAACAAACAAAAATAAGTGTACTAAAGGTTTCTTACCAGCCTGATTTGACTAATGTATTTAATGATTAGATAGGAGTAAAATATTGTGTACCAGCCAGATTTGAGAACTCATCTTAATGGTTAGATATAATTTACATCATTCAACAACTAAAATCAATTCTGCTAAAGCTAACCAAATGATTTGGACTACAGGGTATTGTACCATCTTGATTATTCGTGGGTAGAGTTTTACCCACGTTTACCCAAAAAATTTTCTGGGTCACTCTAAAATATTTAATTTTGTACTATAAATTGAAATGGTGGAATGTATATCTTTGTTAACTTTAATCTACACAAAAATGACAATTAGCTCTCCTACTGAAGATTCTAAATCAGCAAAAGGGCAAAAAACTTTCACATTCCAAAATATTCTTGGGAAGCTGAAACTCAGTGTGACAAATGTACTTAGGAGATACCCAAATACTCAGGAAATCTGATATGTGCTCCTATGCTGATAATTCGAGCCCTAATTGTAATGTTGGGTATAGTTTGTTTGCTCAGCGGCCAGATGGTCTTGACCCAAAGATTGATGTCGATGACGTATTGAAAAGGCTATGCAAATATGTACAACCATCTCGATCAAAGGATAATTCATATAGTTATTGTAAAAGTACTTCAAGTTAAGGTAGTGAAAATGACGAGGCTCGAAATGCCCAAACTTAAATCTGGATGCAAATGCAATTAAAAAGGAATTGTGCGACGGTGGTATAAAAGAAAATGATAAGCATGGGGTGGATTCAGTGATATGCGTTATATTGTTGTTAAGTTTAATATTTTGTAGTTTCTAATGTATTATTTCAAAAGCTCGTATTTTTTTTTTGCGTAATTGTAGTGTTTTGTTTATGTTCAATAAATATTATTATTATTGAATGTCACATTAGAATTTAATATAATTAACTGTAAACTAATCCGTAGTAGTGTTCATATATTATCGACTGTAAACAACTACTAGAAATTGTTCATAGTCTAATTAGAAATGTCCCATGTATTCTCTATAGTCCAACCCGAGTTCGAACCACGCCTTGTGCAACAAATTAGAATGTCAGGAAGCCTAAAAAAAATTTGTGGCTTTTCGTGGGTACAATTAATAAAGCCACAATTTGTTTTGTGGGTAGCTTTATCTTTTTCGCGACAAAAACCCTTCTGGTTTTTATTTCCGCCGTTAACCTCTACCTCGATGAAATTGCTACCTCACCCAACCTCGAAGATTCTGACCGATTTCTCTTCCCCAATCCACGATTCTTACCAGTTTCTCCTCCTCAACCTTAGTGATTAAGGTAAATCTCTCCTCACGGTTCAAAAACATTCCTCATACATTCCTTAGTAGTTGTTGGTTGCATATATTTCAAAAATGTAGAATGTTTGATAGTTTTGTGGAATGTAGATTATTTTTTTTTATTTTTAAATCTTAATTTTTTATAAATCTTAAATTCATATATACTAGATTTTGACAATTTCTAAAAGATATTTATAAATTTTTCTCAAAATAATAATGAATTTTTAGAAATTTTTAATTAAAAATACAAAATTTATAAATATAATTGTAAAATAATGATATATAATAATATAAATATAAAAATTTTGCTGAAAAAAGTTATAGAATTTTTTATTTTTATAAAATAATTACAAAATTTATAATGAAAAATGAAATTTTCTTAAATTAAAATTTAAAAGGAAAGATGAAATATATATAAAATTTAAAATTTAAATCTTTTGATAATTTTATAAATTTCCATATTTTTAAGGATAAAAAATTCAAAATTATATTCGAAATTTGTAAATTAATCAAATATATATATATATATATATAAATAGATCTACAAATTTACAAGTATTAATGCTATTCTAAACAAAATTAATTTAGGTTATGTGTAAGTAATGTAGTACCCAAATACTAAGTCATTTATTAACCTAATTATTTTTTTACAGAGTTCATGGTATGTATAAGTATTGATTGTATTAATAATACACAAATTATTTGATATATTTGTATACTAATATATATATATATATGTATGTTATAAAAATAGATAAAATAATATATGAAACAATTATAAACAACATTATATTATGAATTGTTTTTTAATAGTTATGTCATAAGGATTTTTCTGGGTCATTTGGCCTTCATTTCGAATTTCCGAGATCTGATCGTGGGGCTTCTAGAGATTATCATTACCGTTTACAGGCGATACACGAAGCACCTACTAGGCGATCACAATCCCTCATTCATCCGTATAAGAAAAATAGAAGATTATGGTACAACACTTAATTTTTTACAATTTTAAGGTTTATATTTTTTACCAATAGAATACTAAACTTTATTTGTAAGTTAATAAGGATTGTGATCGATGATTCGGACACAAACTTTATTAAACACACTCGGCAGGAAAATTTGTGGGTTCCTTGGAAGAACTGGAGCGATTTTAAAAGCAACATCCTAGAAAAAATTCAAGCTTGGTAGGAACATTTTTGATATGTTTTAAAATCTAATATTAAAACGATAATTACTTAAGGATAAAATTTCTAATTACAATATATTTTTTTTAAAATAAGCAAAATTACTAATGGTATCTCGAATTAGAGGACATCGTCTTTTATCTCTAGAAGAAAAAGACGATGAAAGGAATTGAAGAAAAAATTAGTCGGAAGAAGCGACAGAGGAAGCAGCCCAACTAAATCAGCGAGAATGGCTGGGCCTTGCTCTTGGAGGAGTGGCAGACTGAGAAATGTTATTTCTAAGAGTTAATCAGCAGCAGCTAGCCGTAAAATCAAGATTGACGGCAAATAAATGCACAAACACACTGTCGCCCTTATTCTTTAGCAAATATTAATTATGAAATGGTTAGTATTATTTCCTAATTTTAATTTATAAACCTATTAATTAACATATATTAATTTCTTATATATATCAAATAATAATTTTTTTTGCATAATCAAAAGGCCCAAGGATCACAACCACCATCGATTCTGGATTTGGTGCATACACGCGTGGACGGTAATTATGTATATCAGGTCATTGAGGGGCTCGTGAAAAAAGTAGAAAATGCGGCTACTCAATTTCAAGATTCGTCGGGCACAGTCAATTCCATTTCAGGTCCTTCTGGGGAAGTCATTAACCAATTATTGAGGTATGTTTTGATTTTTAATGTAATTAACAATTCTTAAGTTATTTAAACATTAATTATTTAATTTTTCTAATGCAGCGGGTGAGACCATAATACGTACAGTTATACGGCGTCGTCAGTGGAAAGACGCAGTTATATCAGCCCGTCGTCAAGTATCCGAGTGACAACCAAGAAGATCTTCGAGGTGAGATTAAAAATCTCAAGAGCAAGATAGGAAGCATGGAGGGGAAGATTGATTTGGTGGTGGAAAGACTTTTTGGAGGTCAGGGGACATCATCGAGGAGTCAGTCCGGAGACTATCAACCAAGCCAGCTGCCTCCAATAGGATTTTATTTTTTTCGCTTTTTAATTTATATTTCGGACTAGTTTTTGTTGTTAAAAACACTCTATGTAAAATAATTTTTATTTTCAATATTAATTTTTAATATTTAATTATATAATTTAATAATAATTTAAAAAAAATTAATATCATTCAAAAAAATTAAAAACAAATTTTGTTAACGTAATTGCCCATGAAATATTTTGTGGGTTTTCGTGGGTTCACCCACAAATATATTTTGTGGGTTTTCGTGAGTTCACCCACAAATTATTCGGTGATATTTACAGGTTTACCCACAAATTATTTTGTAGGTTTTCGTGGGTCTACCCACAAAATATTGGATGGGTATTCGCGGGTTTACCCACACAATATTTTGTAGTAATATACCCACGAAAGCTGTGTTACAATTCGTGTGCCTTGGCCCACAATTTTGTTTGCGGGTTTTCGTGGTAATCTTACCCATGGAATAAATTGTGACTTTTTGTGGGTATATACCTATGAATATTTTCGTGGCTTTTTGTGGGTACCTGTTGTTAAATTGAAGAAGAAACAAAGAGAAGAATGGCGCCTAAGTGTTTAAAAGGAAGAGAGTGTTTGTCTAAATGTATTAGGCTATCCTTGTATCCAAACATGTATTAGTTTATCCTTGTAGCCAAACTATCCCAGACTATACTAGTACAAATATGACTCTATCTCCTCATTTGTAAGCAAGAGATATTAATCTCATTCTAATAAAAATCTCATTCTCTCTAATTCTCTCAAAATCGTCCATTCTCTCTCTCTTAATCTCTTAATCTTTTCATTTTATAATCTCTAAATCTCTTATTCTCTCATTCTTTCATGGAATCAGAGCAATAATTCATCAATCTTTCATATTGATTCTCCAGAAATTCGAGTTTTCTTTGATTTCTTCACCATACCCTTCAAACCGGACCCGCCGAGAAGAACAGGGTGTTGCTTCACCAATTCTGTCGAAATCACGAGTCTTTCTTCCTCATTCTAACAAAAGTATCATCATAATAAAGTTTATGATCATACCTGCACCGGTTTTATCTCATTTGGAGATCAGAATCCAAAGTCCTTCACGCCAGCTCCGCGATTGCGTTCATCGGGAATATCCGCCATTGAAGCAAGCATATCTCCTTTAAAAATTCATCAAATCAAGTAATTACAAATCCTAACCTGAATAAGAACGATTCTAGTTGATGTTTCAGGAGGTTCGCAGTCACCCTAAACAAGTTTTGGATCTTTCTTGATCAATCTACCTCGACGTGTCTGTTTTCGACTCCTTTCGGGTTTTGGTAGCAAAAATCATATCTATTCTTCATTTCTTTCAAATCATGGACGTTAAGAATTTAGATAAGGCTCTTTTATAGTGTTCCAAGAAGTTTCAGCTTAATCTAAAATGTTTTAGGCTTCAAGAAAGGTTTTCTTGAAAATGGTTAAAAATCTGGTTTCTTGAAAAATTGGAGGAAAAGTTTGTTTTTGAGTTGGTTAGGCAGTTTAAACAACTTTGGCTTACTGAATCATTCTTATATAGGAATTACAAATCTATTATAACTGTTGGAAAGTGGTTAGAAAGCGGTTGGAGTAGTTCAAACTATCTCCTGTGGTCAAGGATAATAAAGACCACCTTATGTAGCAGGGGTCTCTGGAACCATGTCGTGATAAGCAACGCGCCATTAATGGCTATGAAGGGGAAGCTGACAGCGATCAAGACCAGGAGGAGGGGGATATGTTGGCAAAATGGTTTCAAGAATACCAGCTTGTTCTCTTGATTTTGCATAACTCTCTTGAAGGATCTCTGTTAGAAGCTTTCTCATATTGTGAAAATGCCAGGATCTGTGGGAGACTCTCAAGAATGTCTAAGGGAATATTTCCGACCTTATGAGGATCTTTGAAGTTAAGAAGTCTTTGAATGACCTCAAACAAAAATAATTGGACTTCACTAAACACTATGGAACATTTAGAACCTTCTGGGTTGAGTTAGACATGCTTAGGTCAGCCACCATTGACCCTATTACTCTCAATGAAAGAAGAAAGCAAGATCAGGTATTTGGACTTCTGATGACTCTTAATTCTGCATACACTGATTTGATAAAGCATCTACTTAGGGAGGATAATCTGTCAAGTCTGGAGGATGTGTGTTCTAAAATTCAAAGGGAACAAGGCTCTCAAGGACTGTTTGGAAACAAATAAGTTCTACCTCTTGCACATAAGGTCTTCTACAAATCTAAAGATAAGAAGAGGAAAATGTGTGAACATTGTAAGAAGACTGGCCACTCAAAGAAGGAATGTTGGATCTTATACCCTCACCTTAAGCCACGCCATTTCAAGGACAAGCCAAGGAGCAATCAAAACGTGAGCTCTAATCAGTTCCAAGCTGCCAGCGCTTCTTCTTTAGGTGGCGCTTCCTTCTCTTTAGTTCAATACAATCTGGCTTAGATTATGAACCATCAGTCTATACCAGCAGCAACAGTGGAAACTCAGTCAGAATTCATCAAAAGAGGAGATATAGAAGCCATCATCAAGGCTTTAAACTCTTGTAATGTGATTGGTAAATCTCTTCATGCCTCTTTTCAAACTTCCAATGAATCTTAACCTTTGATAGTAGATTCTGGAGCTTCTCATTACATGTATTATGATCTAGACTTGATTGAGAACCTTGAACCTGCCTTAGGAAATGTGATAATTGTCAATGGCACTAAAGTTCCAATCCAAGGAATAGGAAAACTAAAGTTATTTGATAAAAAGTCTAAAGCATTTTATATGTCATCTTTCACATCTAACCTATTATCTGTTAAAAGAGCTGGTACTGATTTGAACTGTCATGTTATATTTGGTCCTAATGAATTTTTCTTTCATGATATTGACACAAGAAGAATTCTACGACAAGGAACTACTAGGAATGATTTGTATGTGCTTGAAGACCTCCTTGTCAATGATGCTTCAAAATCGTGTGTAGCTAGGGTAGATAGTAGTGTGCTAGCTGATCTTTGTCATGATAGATTAGGACATCCATATGCTAGAGCATTAGAACTAATAATGCCTAGCATAAAATTTCCAAATGAAATGTGTGAAGCTTGCATATTAGGTAAGCATTATAAAACAGTTTTTCAAAAATCTATACACACTTATGAACATTGTTTTGATCTTGTTCACTCTGATGTTTGGACTTCTCCTAACTTATCTAGGGAAAACCATAAGTATTTTGTTACTTTCATTGATGAAAAATCTAAGTATACTTGGGTCACCTTGATTAAATCTAAAGATAGGGTGCTAGAAGCATTTATAAACTTTCAAACTTTGTGACTAACCAAAAAAATGTCAGGATTAAGTGTTTCAGATCAAACAATGGTGGTGAGTACACCAGCCACAAGTTTCAATAACATCTTACAAAATATGGAATCACACACCGAACAAGCTGTCCTTATACTCCTCAACAAAATGGAGTAGCTGAAAGGAAGAACAGACACTTGATGGAAGTGGTGAGATCCATGATGTTCCATATCAAAGTTTCCAAGACATTTTGGGGAGATGTACTCATGGCTGCATGCTATGTCATTAATAGGACTCCAACTAAAGTCCTAGATGACTTGTCTCCATTTGAGGTACTAAATCAAACAAAGCCTAGTATTGAACATTTAAGGGTATTTGGATGTGTTTGCTTTGTCTTAGTACCAGGTGAGCAAAGGAATATGTTAGAAGCCACAATACCAAAAGGGAAGAAGGCTGTAAGTTCTAAATGGATTTTCACCATTAAATATAAAAGCAATGGTGAGATAGATAGGTACAAAGCTAGGTTGGTGGCTAGAGGTTTCACACAGACCTATGATAAAGACTATAGAGATATTTTTGCCCCTGTAGCTAAATTACACTCAGTGAATGTTGTTTTAACTCTTGCTGCTAACTTGGATTGGGAATTATGGCAAATGGATGTTAAGAATGCATTTTTGCGAAGTGAGTTAGAAGAAGAGGTGTATATGACACCACCACCAGGTATATAAGATCAAGTTGGAACCAGCAACATAATGAGGCTAAGGAAAGCTATCTATTGCTTAAAACAATCTCCTAGAGCTTGGTACCATAAGCTAAACATGACCCTAAGGGACAGAGGCTTCAAAAGGTCAGAAGTAGAACACACACTCTTTACACTTCAAAGTAAGGATGGAATCATTGTTATTCTCATTTATGTTGAAGATATAATCATCTTTGGAAGTGATAAAGTAGGTATAACATCTACTAAATAATATTTAAAAAATGTGTTTGATATTAAAGACCTATGGGAACTTAAATACTTCTTAGGAATAGAAGTGTGTAGATTTAAGGAAGGTTTATTTCTTTCACAAAGGAAGTATGTATTGGATTTACTAACATCTACAAGAATGCTAGAAGCTAAACCAGCTAAAACCCCATTAGAAGAAGGCAACAAAGAAGAACCTCAGGGGGAACTTGAAGATGGCGACTTTAAAGAAGCAAAGCTGTACAAAAAGGTAGTTGGTAAGCTAATATATCTAACTATCACTAGACCTGATTTGTGTTTTGCAGTTAATCAAGTGGCCCAGCATATGAAAGACCCAAAAACAAGGCATTGATAGATGGTTCATAGGATTATGAGATACTTGAAAGGAACACATGATCAAGATATATGGATGGATAATAATGGAAACAAAAATGTAGTTGGCTATTGTGAGGCTGAATGGGCGGGTGATAGGAAGGACAGGAGATCCACAACCGGTTATTGCACATTTATAGGTGGGAACTTAGTCACTTGGAAGACAAAGAAGAAGAAGGTTATTTCATGCTGAAGTGCTAAAGCTGAGTATAGAGCAATGAGGAAGCTTACCACTGGATGAATCTGGTTGAAGAAACTATTACTAGACCTTGGAGTAAGCATTGAGGCGCCAATCACAGTGCATTGTGAAAATCAAGCAGCAATACACATAGCTTAAAATTATGTGTTTCTTGAGAGAACTAATCATATTGAGGTGAATTGCAATAAAGTGAGGGAAGCTATTGAGAAAAGAGTGATTCTACCTTATTACACAAAGAGCTCTGATCAACTAGTTGATGTATTCACCAAAGCTACTACACTCAAAGTTGGCGAGTCCATATACCCAAGACTTGGCATCACATCCATTCCACAAAACTGATTCTGGTCATGGAGTGTTATACTTTTTTCATAGAAAAAGTTTTCTCCCATTCGGTTTTCATGCTTCATGATCCAAGCTTAGCCATTCTTCATGACATAAGCTTGAGGGGGAGTGTTGAATGGAAGAAGAATCAAAGAGAAGAATGGCACCTAAGTGTTAAAAAGGAAGAGAGTGTTTGTCTAAATGTATTAGGTTATCCTTGTATCCAAACATGTATTAGTTTATCCTTGTAGCCAAACTTGCCTAGACTAGAGTAATATAAATATGACTCTCACTCCTCACTTGTAAGCAAAAGATATTAATCTCATTCTAATAAAAAATTCATTCTCTCTAATTCTCTCAAAATCTTCCACTCTCTCTGCTAGTCTCTCAATCTTTTCATTCTTTTAATCTCTAAATCTCTTATTCTCTTTCACCTCTACTCACAAAAAACCACGAATTTTTTTAACGACAACGCCATACCCACACAAAAAAATTTGTGGCTTTTCACGGGTAAACCTGCGTAATGCCACGGAAGTTATAAGTATTTACCCACAAAATTTTCATGGGTATAGCAATTTGTTTTACTAGTGGGAGTAGTTTCTTTAGAGCTAACAAGAAAAAGAGGAAGATTTTCAAGTTACCTAATTTTGATATGGTCTCACCAAATCTTAGCCAAGCGTTTTCCAGACCTATAACATATTAGTATTCTAATTTTTCTCTAGGAGAGAATTCATCTTATAAATTATTCTCATACAGAGTTTTACATAGATATTTGAGAGCTTAACACTTTGAGAAGATTTTTAAATCTCTTTTGTTGGTTTATCTATTTCATATATGGATTCATAGTTATCTATTGTTGTGTTTTGCTTCTCTATGTCTGAGTAATTCTACAGTTAGGCTAATGGATTCAAAAGTATACATGAGTCAATAAACTGAAATTTTTGAATACGACTCGGCCAAGCCAAAAGTTTTGGTATCAGAGCCAGGTTCGAAGAGCGTGAGAGACTCTTGACGAAAGAAAGGATAGGGGAAAGAACAGTGAAAGTTTGTCTGAAGTAGATAATGAACGTGGAAGGGATGCCGCGACCCAACAAGGAGGCCGTCAAGATAAGAGTGTTACCCGAGAAGTATTGAGCAATGTCGTGGTTGAAATTGGTTGAAGGTTTAAAACATTTGAACATTCCCTGAGTGATTTCTAAGCGTATAACTGATGGACTTGAGGAAGTCAAACTTGCGGTGGCCTACCTTGAATCTCGATTCTTGGGGCTGGACGTCTTTGTAAAGGATAACGCTCAATCCTTCTTATCCTTGCAAGAAGTCGTCGAGGAAATGCATGTAATGTTTATGACGCTAGAAGAAGACATGGCCTTATGCAAGAGGGCAATGGCCAATGGGGGAAATGCTCCCCATATTGGATCAAGTCGGGTGGACTTTCTAAAAACATCTTGATTCAATGGTGTAAGGGATGCTAAGGAAGTTAAGAACTTCTAGTTGAATATGGAGCAATACTTTGAAAATCTCAACCTGACGGAAGAGAGGGTGAATATCAAGACAGTAGCATTGTACTTTGCCGATACTGCTACATTGTGGTGGAGAAGGAAGCATAACGATGTAGAGGTGCATATTGGATGGAGACATGGGAAGACTTTAAGAGGGAGCTTAGACGCTATTTCTATCTGGAAAATTTGGTGTATGACGTCAGAAAGAAGTTAAGGGAACTTCAACAAATAAGCCTGGTGTGGAAATACGTGAAAGAATTCACAAAACTCATGTTGCAGATCCCAAATATGACGGACGAAGACCTTGTATTCTACTTCACTGATGGACTGCAAAACTAGGCAAAACAGGAGTTACAACAAAGGGGAGTACAGTCCGTCGATAAAGCTATTACGGTGGCCCAATCAATAATCGACTTCCGCACTACAGGTCTGGCCGAATCAAGCCGAAGAAGGGAAAGACTCCAAATTTGGGGTGACAAGCGGGAAATTAGTAGGCCACCATATTCAAAGAGAAACGAAAGGAATTCGAGACAAGAAGATACCGACAGGAAAATGAAGATATTTTCTCCTAGAGGTGACTGCTTGGTATGCAAAGGTCCGCATTCCATGAAAGACTGCCTGAAGCTTGGATCCTTGTCGGTGATTATAAATAATCATGCAATCGAAACACAAGAAAAAGATGTAGGTCAGATAAATTATCTTCAATTCGGTAACGTACTTAAAGCTAATTCCCTTCGAATGACTACAAGTAAGGGATTTATGTACGTATAAGCTCGGATTAATGTGAAACAAGTCTGAGTCATGGTGGATATGGGTGCTACTCATAACTTTATGACCAACAATGAAGTAACCTGACTTGGAATCAAGTGGTCCAAGAAAGAAGAATGGGTGAAAACGGTTAATGCCAAGGCTCAACACGTCAATGTAACAGCTTGGGGAATATAGATGCGGCTGGGAAGTTGGAATGGACCAAAAAATTTCTCTATTGTTCTGATGGACGATTTAACAATCATCTTGGGCCTTGAATTCATGAGACAAGTAATGGCCATCCCAATGTATGTATTCTCGAGAAAAGGCTCTAAATGCATGATCCTGATTATTGAGGGAAAGACCGAAGAACCAAAGCAATTACTAGTTATGCAACTCATGAAGAAAGTGAAAAGGGGGAAGCAACGTTTTTGGCAATTTTTAAAGTGGACGAAGAGTTGAAGAATTAGGTGTCCATTACACCAAGCATTAAAGCAATCACTGAGGAAAATATGGACGTGATACCGCCAATGCTGCCAGAAAAATTTCCCCCATGAAGGGAAGTTGATCACTGAATTGAGTTGGAACCAGGAGCAAAGCCACCAGCGATGGCACCCTACCGGATGGCTCCATCGGAACTTGAGGAACTGAGAAAACAACTTGATGAACTCTTAGTAAAAGAGAAGCTAATATCATCCAAGGCACCTTATGGCGCACCAGTACTATTCCAAAAGAAGCATGACGGGACTTTGAGAATGTGTGTATGGATTATAGGGCTCTAAATAAGGTAACAATAAAAAACCGCTATCAAATTCCATTGATTGTGGATTTATTTGATAGGTTTGGAGGGGCCAAAGTCTACACAAAAATGGACTTGCAAAAGGAGATGAACAAAGAACACTTGCATTACTTGGTATGGATCCTTTGAATGGCTGGTTATGCCTTTTGGACTTACGAATGCCCCAGCAACGTTTTGCACTTTGATGAATGAAATCCTACAACCATATTTGGATCGGTTCGTGGTGGCTTACTTAGACGACATAATTGTCTATAGTAACTCAATGGAGGAACACGAGGAACATGTAAGGGCTGTTTTCCAAATTCTCCAGGAAAATGAGTTGTTTGTAAAATGGGAAAAGTTCACCTTTGGTACTGAAGAAGTCTAATTTCTCGGATACGTTATTGGACATGGGAAGCTTAGAATGGATGAGATAAGGGTGAGGACTATCACAGAATGGGAGGTTCCAAAGAAGGTAACCGATCTGCAATTCTTCATTGGACTTGTTAATTATTATCGCAGGTTCATCGAGGGACACTTGAAGATGGCCGCTCCCTTGACTGATCTCTTGAAGAAGGAGAAGGCTTGGACATGGTCCAAGCAGTGCGATAAAGCTTTCAAGGAACTAAAGAGTGTGGTAAGCCAAGAGCCCGTCCTTGCCTTATCCAACTTCAATTTACCTAATTAGGTAAGTTGGAAACTTTTGTTTTTCTCTTGTTAAGCTGGAGCAACTGCTCCATCGAGTGGTGTTCGCCTGGATTGAGTGATCTACTCTGGAGTGACTGTTCTTCATGTGAATGATGGACCTTTTTGCTCCATTCAACCCTTTTTACTCCAAAAGCTCCAAAAACTCCAAAAGCTGCAATCTACATCCAAAACCTCCTTTTAACTTGAAATAATGTGATAAAGACTAAAAAGACTATGAAGACTTAGAAAAGAATTGAAATCGGTTAGAATCGGTCAAAAATGCAACATATCATTCTTCTCTAATAAGAATTCCACTTTCTGTGGTAAACAGGAGGATACGCAAGATAATTCTTCATTTGCAGGAATGCTTCTTCACATTTATCATTCCATTAAAACTTGCCTTCATCTCATGTTCATTCAGGTGGTTGAAACAATCTTGTAAATGTGTCAAATGATCCTTTTCCTCAATAAACTTTACCAGCATATCATCAATGTACACCTCCATCGTTTCTACCAGCCGCTAGTATGTTGCTCCAGTGTTTTTTAGGCTGAAGGGCTTCATCTTGTAGCAATATATTCCGCGATCGGTTATGAATGAACGATCATCAGGGGTCATAATGATCTGGTTGTATCCAGAGAAAACATCCATGAATCAAAGCATTTTGTTTCTCGCCGTTGTGTCTAATACTCAGTTGATGTGAGGTAATGAAAAAACTATCTTTGGGATAAACTTTGTTTAAATCAGTGAATCTACACATACTTGCCATTTTCCATTATTCTTATTAGTCCTTCCACCTTGTCGTTGACAACCTTCGCTCGTTCAGGTCCTAGTTTCCTTCTTTTTTGCTTTATTTGGTTGAATGTTGGGTCAAAGTTGAGATCGTGACAAGTGACATTGACGTTGATGATGTGCATATCTTCCGCTGCCCAAGCAAAAATATTTACGTTCTCTTTGAGGTAAAAAATTAAGTTCACCATGATTATGTCGTCTAATGGCTACGATCTTCGCACATCTTTTCGGATGCAGGTCATTGATGCACGCTGATATCACAAGTTCACAAGTAAGTTTGCTCTCTCCTTCATGAACTCCATAATTTGCAGTCATCGTAGCATTTTTGCTATGTCCTTTAATTTTTGGTCTCCCTCGATCTTCTTGTGCCTTGTCCTGGAGGTTAACTTAGTCATTTCATTTCTTAGTTTGTGTTTGGTTAGGAAGAAGAATCGCGACTCTTTCTGATTTTTCCAAATCTTATTGATCCCTACAGGAGATATGATGAGGACATCGAGCCAGCCACTGCATCAGTCATTCCACCAGGACCTTTCACAATGTCCAAGAGAAAAGCTTTAGGAGGTAAGCTCAGCATGCTACTGGAGAGTGGAACCGGAGAGGACCCCGAGTTGACCATACCAACCCGGACTATCTCCATCCCGACCAGGCCGCGTCCGAGTGTACCGTTCCAGCCGTCTGACCCAACCAACCTGACCACGTCCGACAATCGACCAACTGACCACGCCTCGACTGTCCCATGCACCGCTGACCCATTCCAGATGGACAAGGAGCCATGGAGGTTCCTTCTAGAAGACTCTTCTTCCTCCGGTGTCTTTACCATTACCATCCGGTAGAGACACCAAAAGTCGTGCTAGGAAATTGTATTATTTTTTCTATCTTCGGTTTTGTCCCACTGGATTTTTCGAAGAAAGTTTTAATGAGGAAATACTCTTAGTGCGCAAGACGGTGAAGACTTGTTCACAATTCTATCTCATTCACAAGTCTTTATTGGGCTTTTTCTATCTTTATTGGTCTTTTTCTATCTTTATTCTATTTTCTAGACTAAGTATTTATTTGGTCTTATAAGTCATGGTTACTATTTGGAGCCCAAAGTCTATTTTTAATTGCTAATAAGTAAAATATGAGTTTTTTTAATTCTTGTAAGGCTAAACATCATGTAGTTTAGCCTAAGTTGTATAAGGCATTATATAAGCCTTTTGTCGGGAAAACGGCCAAAAAAACCATGAACTTACCAAAATAAGCCAAAAAAACCTCCAACTTTCAATTGAGCCATTTAAACCTTTAATTTTTTGAAAATGGTCAATTTAAACATGAATTTAAGTTGACCATACCATTTTAGCCCTCAAAAAAGTCAACCGTTAAAAATGGTTAACGGCCGTTAAAATGGAAACGACGTCGTTTTATTAATTTAGTTTTTTTGGCGTAATCAAGATAAATGTATGTTTAAATTGAACATTTATAAAAAAAAAATTATGATTTAAATGGCGTAAACTGAAACTTGGTGATTTTTTTCGCTTCGTTTGGAAAGTTCGTGGTTTTTTTAGCCAAAAAAATTATGATTCAAAAATCCATGGTCTGAGGTCGTTTGGGGTCCCGTTCGGATTCGGGGTCCTGTTCGGAGTCCTGTTGAGATTCGGTTTGGGTCTAAGACCAAAAAACAACAATATAAGGTCGATTCTAAACCAAACTTAAATGTATGTATAAATTACCAAATTTAAGTACTTTGGTTCGGAATTGAATCTGAACCGAATCCAAATAGTATTTTGATCCAAAATCATACTTAAATTGTGTTACCAAAATCATGCCCGAAAATTTGAAAAACACGAACCGAATCCGAACGGAACCCCGAACGCCCACCCATACCAAAAGACCTTATACAAATAAACAAAATTGGTATTTATCATGAATTTTTTAGGAAAAAAAAAACTATGAACACTCAGACCGTGGTTTTTTTTGTTTGAGACCTCATACACATGAATTTATTTTTGAGATCTATTCTGAACCAATCGACAATATTATATATTTGCATTTATTTGGTGTCGTTAAGTTGATTACTGGGATCAATAAAATTTTTTTAACCAAATGAATCGGGTTCAATATATTGGTTTTATCCAAATAAATGTAAATTTATAATATCGTCGATTAGGTCGGAATAGATCTCAAAAACAAATTCATGTGTATGAGGTCTCAGACCGTTGTTTTATAAACATACATTTAAGTTTGGTTTAAAATCGACCTCATACCGTTGTTTTTTTTTTCTAAGACCCGAACCGAAAGTACGAAAAACCTGAACGGGACTCCGAACGGGACCCCTAATCTGAACTAGACCCCAAACGACCTCATGCCGTGGTTTTTTGAATCATTATTTTTTTGGCCAAAAAAACCACGAACTTTCCAAAAGAAGCAAAAAAATCACCAAGTTTCAGTTTGCGCCATTTAAACCATAATTTTGTTATAAATGTCCAATTTAAACATATATTTATCTTGATTACGCCAAAGAAACTAAATTAGTAAAACGACGTCGTCTCAGTTTTAACGGATGTTAACCATTTTAACGGTTGACTTTTTTGAGGGCTAAAATGGTGTGGTCAACTTAAATTCATGTTTAAATTGGCCATTTTCAAAAAATTAAAGGTTTAAATGGCTCAATTGAAAGTTGGAGGTTTTTTTGGCTTATTTTGGTAAGTTCATGGTTTTTTTTGGCCGTTTTCCCGCCTTTTGTCTACACATTAATGAAATAACAAGTATTTTTGACAAAAACCCTAAAACTAGTGTCTCAATCCGCGCCGCCTCCTACCTAGGTTGCAGCCATGTTCTTCAGCCTCTTTGGTTGAAGTTCTTGGATTATCAGAAGCCCCTTTCACAGCTTGTGTGGTCCCCTCGATCAACCGCTTCACTTCCATCGATTTCTGTCCAGCAACCTGAGCTTCTCAGTGAAAGACAGCCCATCCCTCGGTTCTTGCATCATTAGGTATCAGAGCTTAAAGCTCCTGCTCATCAGGGTTATTATATTCTTGTTAGTTGTCTATTTTTCTTTGTTTTTGCTTCAATATTTTTTGGCTTTTGATTGTGTTACTTTCTCTTTCCCCTGAGGTTCTCGGTAAGAAGGAGAGGAATCAAGTCACATACCACAAACACCAGAAAAAAAATACAAAAAAAAATCAGGTTCTATCATTCCTTGTCCTTGTTTTTCATAATTCAAAAAAAATAGAAGAAATTTGCTTGTTTATTTGCTTGTTTAGTGTTAAATTTTTTTTTTCTTTTAGACAAAAGAATAAATTTAAAAATATTATTTAGGTTGTTTTAAAATCAAACTAGGATTCTTAAAAAAGTCACCTAGGACACCTTCATCACCAAACTTGGAATCCATAATGATCTTGTGTGTTGCTTGTTTGTTCCTTAAGTTCTTTTGGGTTAGGTTTCTGTTTGTCACGCTTGTGTCCCCCTAGGTCCAAGTCGCTAGTCCATAGCTCCATAGCGCCCCACGTCTAGCTTAGGGTCGTCCTAACCGCTAGCTAGCTCGTCGCATAGCTCCTTGTGTACCGCGACCTGCCATGTCCTGTCCTGCCCACATTAGCTACTGTTCCGCGTGTATTCCCCCTTGTTGTCTAACCGCTAGCTAGAGTTCCAAGTCCCCTAGTGTCCAGTTCGGTGTAGGTCTAGGTTAAGCGTGTGTAAGTCCATAGTCACCACTGTACCGCGTCCCTTAGTCCCCACCGTACCGCGTCCGTAGCTAGCGTCCCACGTGGCTGCACTGCAACCCAGCATCCCCCCTAGCAACCCGTGCGGCTGTAGTCCGAGTCCCCAGTTTCATTAGGCAGCTAGGTTAGCTTTAGTGTCTAGATTCTTAGTTCTTAGTTTTAGGAAATTTTCCACTAGCAATTAGGCAGTAGATTAATTAGTTTCCATATTTTTCTATGCTAGGACTATTAGTTTTCATTTTTAGTTTAAGGTAGTTTACATTTAGGAATTAGGCAATAATTAGATTTTTTTCTCCTTGCCTAGTATAGTTTCTTTTTTATTAGATAGACAATAAATTTTAGGATATCTTTTATTTATTTATTTTCCTTATTAGATTTAGGCAATAATTATCCTTAGGATATTTTCCTTTTTGTTTGTTTCCTTTTTGCACTTAGCTAGTTTCCTATTATTTATAAATAATAAAAAGAAAATAAAAATTATATCTGTGGAATTTTCCATTTAAGGAAAGTTTTCATATTTGCAAGTTTTATTTTTGGGAAACTTTCCATTTTTAAAATTTCCTTTTCTCTGAAAAGGAAATATGTCTGGCAGTGACGAGTCTACATCAAGGCAAAACGGTCAAGCGATATTGCAACTCATGCAAGCTTTAACGACCCAGATGACAACTCTAGCGACGCGTCTCGAGCGTTTGGAACATCATACGCCTCCACCAGGACCCGCACCTCCCCCTTATCCACACGACCGACCACCGATGAGTCGACATCAGTACTACGACGAGCCCATGCCACCACCTCGACAACCAATGCACTATCACAAAGTGAAGATGAACCCACCTCCCTTTTCGGGAAAGGTTGACCCCGAGGAGTACTTAAACTGGGAGGGACAAATGGAGCTCATCTTTGAATACTAGAACTATGACGATCCCCGTAAAGTCGACCAAGCAACGGCGCAATTCACTGACCACACACTGGCGTGGTGGGATCGAGAATTAACAGCTCACAGGAGAGCTCGAATGGGTGCCTTGACCTCGAGCTTCAGAGATGTTTCCAACGCCTTACCCAAGGCAGCATGACGGTGTCCAAATATTTTGATGAATTTGAGCACCTCCGCAATCGATTCAATGTAGACGAGTCCGAGGAGAGCCTAATGGCCAGTTCATCGACGGCTTGCACGAGTACATCACCAGAAAGATCGAGTTGCAGCCATACCACGACCTAGGCGAATTGTTCCACCTAGCAGTCCATTTGAGCGGACGACCCAGCCCATTGACTCACGACTCAAGTGCAAAGCCATAGCCAGCAGTTCAGCTCCCAGACTTGCCCCAGCCCCCCCAAAGCAGCCTAGTACCACGACCACGACCCAGCCTCAGAAGAGCAGCGAGATCGTATGCTTCAAGTGTAAAGGCAGAGGACACATGTCCCGAGAATATCCCACTCAACGGACAATGGTACTCACTGCTTCAGGAGACTACAAATCTGAGGACGAGCAAGAGGAGCCAGCATTTCCGACACATCAACAATCCGACGAGAGTACGCCGACTCCGGAGAGATGCTCATGATCAGAAGAGTTCTCAGCTCGAGATTCGAGGCAGAAGAAGAAGAATAGTGAGAGAACATTTTCCATTCCAAATGTACAATACTTGGGAAAGTGTGCTCGTTGATTATAGACGGAGGGTCCTGCACCAACGCTGCCATCAAATACATGCTGGAGAAACTAGGATTTCCTGTGACCAAGCATCCTAATCCCTATAAACTATGATGGCTGAACAACAAGACAGATTTGTATATTTCGGACCAAGTTAAGGTCTCATTCAGTATCAGCAGATACCGGGACCAGGTCACATGTGATGTCATCCCGATGTCAGCTGGACATCATCTGCTCGGACGACCATGAAAATTTGACCGAGAGACTACGCATAACGGACAGATCAACTTCTATTCATTTGTCCACGACAAGCGTAGATACAATATAGCACCAATGTCTGCACACGCCGTTCAAGAAATGCAATCTAAGATGGCAAAATATCAACATGCCCCTAAGGAGAACTTCTTAATCAATGTGGCAGACATGAGGAAAGCCACCCGTACCAAGTGTACACAGCTCGTTTTGATGCTCTACAAAGAGAGCCTCCACACGTACAGCACCAAGGCACCATTACCTGCCGAGATCCGAGCCTTACTAGATAAATATGTCGACGTGTTTCCGGAAGAAATCCCAGCCGGCCTTCCACCTATCCGAGGGATCGAACACCACATCGACTTTGTTCCCAGAGCTCAATTACCCAATCGTTCTGCATAAAGAGTCAATCCCGAGGAGGCTAAAGAATTATGACGTGGTCCTTGTAGGAAGGACACACGATTCCAAGACCGGCAACAGGATGAGCCAAGGCGGAAGACTTTAATGATTGGAAAGGAGGTTTATGATGGAATAGATGAAGCTAGATGGCCGAATGAACTAAGAGTGAAACGATCGAGAGAAAAGGGAAATTGATAGATGGAATGGAACCAGTGGCAAAGATCCAAAATTGTGAGAGATTTTGGACAACCAGACTTGATCACGATTGGATATGACACATCAATCCTTCACAAAGATTTTACAAACTAGAAATCTAGATATCACACACTAGAAAGGGGTTTGCAATATTTGAATCTATCAAGAACACTTTTAGAAAGAAAAGTTCTTAATTCAAAATCGACTGAGTTTACAAATGGTCACGGCATAAGTGATATACACTCCAGAGACAATTCGAAATGCATGGGTCAAACTCTCGTATGCATGGCACAAAACACCAAACAATTAAGAGGCAAAGACCAAGCGGATTACAAGATGGTCAACTGAATTAAATGCACACACCAAAGAGAAATGGGCCGGGCCAAGAAGAAATGCCATCCAATTATGTCACGGGCCTTATGGGCTTGATCCTCTTATGAATGCACCAGGCCCCATTAAAAACCCATGTGAGAAAAACCCATAGGGAAAAAACTCACATGGGTAAAGGGAACAAAGTGGACCCTTAATCCCAAACACATAAGTCCAATAGCAACATGAAATGGACTTAGAAAGATTAAGAAGAGAAATGGGTCAGAAATAACCCAATGAAGTCTTGAAGTGCCTTGGTCCGTGAACGGATCATGGGACCAGGTATAACGGTCCATGGCTCCGGAACAAAGCTGGTTGAGGTGTTGGTCGAAGGACGGGTCGACGGGTCGTTGCTGATCGAAGCCTTGGTCGGGGCACGGGTCGAGGACATGGTCGAGGCACCGGTCAAGACCCTGGTCGAGGCGCTGGTCGTTGGTTGGGTCGTCCTGGTCCATCCACATCCGATCTTATGTCCGTCCATGCATACGTCCGAGGCCAACCTCCAGATGCTCAAAGTCTTCGCCCAGGCCTTCGTTCGATACATCGTCCGGGCCAGCATGCTTGTGTCTGTCCGGGTCAGCGTCTAGTCTGTGGTCCGGCTGGTTCAGTCCCGCATCCATGCTCACATCATACCCTCCCTCTTGAAGAGGTTTTGACCTCAAATCCGGTCTATCTGCACAAAAAGGAATTAAGTCAGCAATATTGAAACTCGAACTCACGACATACTTACCTTGCAAGTCAAGCTGGTAGGCATTGTCATTGATGCGCTTGACCACAGTGAATGGTCCGTCCACCCTAGGCATCAGCTTGGAACGACATTCTTCAGGGAACCAGTCCTTGCGTAGGTAGATCCAGACCTGGTCTCCTGGCTTGAAAGTTAGTTTCCTTCGGTGCTTGTCCACGGCATGGCCATACTGTTTCGTTTTGGCCTCAATATTGGCTCGGGCCTTTTTATGTATTTGTTTAACTAGACGAGCCTTCTGTTCTCCATCAAGACTAGCACACTCATTCAAATGTAAAGGCATTATATCCAAATGTGCGATATGACTAAAGCCATAAACAATCTGAAAAGGTGAATGCTTAGATGTTGAATGAACCAAATAGTTATATTCAAATTCTACATGAGGTAAATGATCTTCCCAAGTTCTAACATTCTTTCCTACAAATGCATGCAATAGGGAACCTAAAGTCCTATTGACAACCTCAGTTTGGACGTCACCCTCAGGGTGGCATGTGGTAGAAAAACACAACTCGGTGCCTAACTTAGACCATAAAGTGCGCCAAAAATGACTCAAAAACTTTGTGTCCCTATCAGACACAATAGTCTTAGGCATACCATGAAGCCTAACAACTTCCTTAAAGAACAGATTAGCTACATGTAATGCATCATCCGTTTTCTTACATGCTATGAAATGGGACATCTTAGAAAACCTATCAACAACAACAAAAATACTATCCTTCCCATTACGTGTCCTAGCAGTCCTAAGATAAAATCCATGGACAAATCTACCCAAGGATGTTCCGAGATGGGTAAGGGGTGATACAAACCGTTGGGCTGAGTCGTGGACTTAGCCTGTTTGCACTTAGCACACTGGCTGCATATCCTTTCCACATCTTTCCTCATGTGTGGCCAGTAAAAGTGTTCACGCATCACGACTACGGTCTTAGACACGCCAAATTGTCCCATGAGTCCACCAGCATGGGCCTCACGGACAAACAACTCCCTCATGGAACAAGATGGAACGCAAAGGCGGTTTTCAAAGAAAAAGTACCCATCTTGCACAAAATAACGACCTGTGGGATTCTTAAGGCAAGACTTATAGATTTCTCCATTGTCTATATCAGTATCATATAGTTCCTTCATATGCTCAAATACCATAAGCTTAACTTCTAAGGTAGATAGAAGGGCATACCTGCGTGACAAGGCATCGGCTACCACATTCTCCTTTCCTTGCTTGTACTTTATAACATATGGAATTGTTTCTATGAACTCCATCCACTTGGCATGACGTTTGTTGAGCTTATGTTGGCTTTTAAGATGCTTGAGCGACTCATGGTCCATGTGTATCACAAACTCCTTTGGCCACAAGTAATGCTGCCAAGTTTGCAAAGAGAGGACAAGAGCATATAGCTCCTTGTCATATGTTGGGTAGTTCAGTGTGGCACCTCCAAGCTTTTCACTGAAGTAGGCAATGGGCTTTCGGTCTTGCATAAGGACAGCTCCTATCCCAACACCTGAGACATCACATTCAATCTCAAAGGTGTTAGAAAATTAGGCAAAGCCATCAAAGGTGCATTAGTAAGCTTGTTCTTGAGCAGCTGGAACGCCTCCTCCTGCTCCTTCTCCCATTTGAAACCCACATCCTTCTTGATCACCTCAGTCAAAGGTTCTGCCAACGTGCTAAAGTCTTTAACAAAGCGCCTATAGAATCCTGCTAGACCGTGAAAACTGCGGACTTTCCCCACGGTCTTTGGACTAGGCCAGTCACGTATGGCTCGGACTTTCTCCTCATCCACTTGTACACCTGCAGCACTTACTACAAAACCTAGAAAAACAATGTTATCTGTTCCAAAAGTGTATTTCTTCATATTAGCATAAAGACTCTCTTTCCTAAGCACTTCTAAAACAAGTTTAAGATGATGCACATGTTCTTCCAAGGTCTTGCTATATACCAAGATGTCATCAAAATACACAACTCCAAAGTGTCCTATAAATTCCCTAAGCACATGATTCATAAGTCTCATAAACGTACTAGGGGCATTGGTTAAGCCAAAGGGCATGACTAACCATTCATATAGACCATGTTAAGTTTTAAAAGCGGTTTTCCACTCATCACCCTCTTTCATCCTAATTTGGTGATAACCACTTCTAAGGTCTATTTTAGAGAATATCTTAGATCCATGGAGTTCATCAAGCATGTCATCTAACCTAGAGATAGGGTGGCGATACTTTACCATGATGTTGTTGATTGCCCTGAAATCAACACACATGCGCCAAGCCCCATCCTTTTTTGGTACAAGGAGGACAGGCACGACACACGGACTCATGCTTTCACGGATGTGTCCCTTGGCCATGAGCTCATCGACCTGTTTTTGCAACTCCTTGGTCTCCACTGGGTTGGTACGATAGGCTGCCCGGTTTGGTAAGGTAGCTCCAGGTACCAGATCAATCTGGTGTTCTATCCCACGAATGGGTGGCAAACCATTGGGACACTCTTCTGGAAACACGTCCCGGAACCCCTGCAAAAGATCTTTCAAACTGCTTGGGAGTACCGGCTCTTGATTAGTAGATACAAGCACATGATCCCTATATATAAGCATAAGGACCGGGGTTTTAAGGCTAAGACTACGCTTGTTCTCACTAGCCTTAATATAAAAGTTGGTTTTAGATTTCAGCACCTTAGACTTGCTAGTTTCTTTCTTTTGGTTCTTAAGATGTAGTTGGTCTAATTATACCTCATGAGGTGACATAGGAATCAAGGTGATCTTACGGCCTTTGAATGTGAAATGGTGGCGGTTAGTGTATCCATCATGGGTCACCTTCATGTCTGACTGCCACGGTCTTCCTAAAAGGATATGGCCTGCTTTCATAGGCAATATATCACACAGGACCTCGTCCTTATACTTGCCTATTTCAATCAGGACCTTGACCTGATGGGTCACCTTCAATTTGCTTGTATCATTTAGCCACTGGAGGGGGTACGTCTTTGGGTGTGGCAGCTCCTCAAGTCCTAATTTTCTGACCATGGACTCACTAGCAACATTAGTGCAACTACCACCATCAATTATCAAACTACATACCTTTCCTTTTATTAGGCAGCGTGAGTGAAATAGGTTTTCCTTTTGGTCTGGTTCGTCTGTCTTAGACTGGACACTCAGGGACCGTCTAGCTACCAGGAGTTGACCAGAGATTGGTGGTTCCTCTTCCCCACTGGTCAAGGTCCTCTTCCTCTTCAGACTGGACCTCTCCATTCTCCATAATGATCATGGCACATTTGTTGGTGCATTCGTTTGCATAGTGCCCTAAACCTTGGCACTTGAAACACCAAATGTCCTGGGTTCTGGTTGGACGTTCCTCGGCCCTATTCTTATCCGGTCTAGGTGGAAACGGGTTGGAAGCTTCTCTAGGCACGGCCGTCTTGGAATCAAAGGCGCGGGTGGATTTGAACTCCTTGTTGAAAGTTAACTTGGGTCCTACTGTACCTGCACCATAAGACCGGGTGTTAATCTTTCTTTTAAGCTGTTATTCTATAAGCAATGCCTTGTGTAGCATCTTCTCCAACTCCACATAATGTTGCATCTCCAGGCGGTCTTGTATCTCCTGGTTAAGCCCACTCATGAAGCGTGACATAGTGGCCTCACGATCTTCAGTTACTCCGGCCCGGATCAGGAGCATTTCCATCTCCTTGAAGTAATCATTCACACTCCGGTTACCCTGTTGTAGATGCCTTAATCTTTGATGCAGATCTCTGTGGAAATGGTTGGGAACAAAACGCCGCCGCATGAGGAACTTGAGTTTTTCCCATGTTTCAATGGGATACTCTCCATTGCGTCTTCTAGAAGTAACCACCTGATCCCACCAGCTTAGAGCATAATCATAAAATTCTGTAACAGGCAAATTAACTTTGTTAGTCTCACTATAGAATGGTGGTATCTTCAACTTGAGGTTGTTGATTTGATCCTGCTAAGGAGGTAGGTTGGGAACCCTATGGTGACGCCTTTTTCGTTCATGTGCACTATGGTCTGATCCTCCGGATTGGTAGAACTTAGTCGCCCCTTCATCACCAACAAAAGTCCTGCGGCCTAAACTTCCCGCGTCCGAGGCATTCTCTTGTGGTTCAGGCGTGAGACCACATACACGTCTAGGGGGAATAGAATTCCTTGGTCGTGGTTGTCTTCCATTTGGAAAGACCCTGTGGATTTCCTCATGGATGCCATCACGGATGCCAATCTGGATTGTCTGAAACCGCTCCTCTATGGTTCGGTTGAGTCTGGTTGCTAGTTCATCAAACATATGGTTGAACCGGTTTGCTTCAGACTCCTCTTCGTTGTTTCCTGCCATATAAACACTTTAACCGAGTTAAATGTTCACGGGGTTAAGATCAAACTATAAGATCTCACACGGTTCTGTCAGAATATAAATGGTCACTTAAGAATTTCAATGGTTTCTTAATGAGTAAACGATGAATAACAAGAAAGGGTGAAGGGCTCAGCCTGATGTCTGCTCTGATACCACTTGACGTGGTCCTTGTAGAAAGGACACACGATTCCAAGACCGGCAACAGGATGAGACCAAGGCGGGAGACTTTAATGATTGGAAAGGAGGTTTATGATGGAATGGATGAAGCTAGATGGCCGAATGAACTAAGAGTGAAACGGTTGAGAGAAAAGGGAAATTGATAGATGGAATGGAACGAGTGACAAAATTGTGAGAGATTTTGGACAACCAGACTTGATCACGATTAGATATGACAAACCAATCCTTTACAAGGATTTTACAAACTAGCAATCTAGATATCACACACTAGAAAGAGGTTTGCAAGCTTTGAATCGATCAAGAACACTTTTAGAAATAAAAGTTCTTAATTCAAAATCGACTGAGTTTACAAATGGTCACAGCCTAAGTGATGTACACTCCAGAGACAATTCGAAATGCATGGCTCAAACTCTCGCATGCATGACACAAAACACCAAGCAATTAAGAGGCAAAGACCAAGCGGATTACAAGATGGTCAACTGAATGAAATGCACACGCCAAAGAGAAATGGGCCGGGCCAAGAAGAAATGCCATCCAATTATGTCACGGGCCTTATGGGCTTGATCCTCTTACGAATGCACCAGGCCCCATTAAAAACCAATGTGAGAAAAACCCATAGGGAAAAACTTCACATGGGAAAAGGGAACCAAGTGGAGCCTTAATCCCAAACACATAAGTCCAATAACAACATGAAATGGACTTAGAAAGATTAAGAAGAGAAATGGGTCAAAAAATAACCCAATGAAGTCTTGAAGTGCCTTGGTCCGTGAACGGGTCATGGGACCAGGTGGAACGGTCCATGGCTCTGGAACAAGGCTGGTTAAGGTGTTGGCGAAGGACGGGTCTACGGGTAGTTGCTGATCGAAGCCTTGGTCGGGGCGCGGGTCGAGGACATGGTCAAGGAGCCGGTCGAGACCCTGGTCGAGGCGCTGGTCTTTGGTCGGGTCGTCTTACTCGTCAGGCCTTTGGTCGAGGTTGGGTCGTCCTGCTCCATCCACATCCGATCGTCTGTCCGTCCGTGCATACGTCCGGAGCCAAACTCCATTTACTCGCCCAGATGCTCAAAGTCTTCGCCCAGGCCTGTGTTCGATACATTGTCCGGGCCAGCATGCTTGTGTTTGTCCGGGTCAGCGTCTAGTCCGTGGTCCGGCTGGTTCAGTCCCGCATCCATGCTCACATCAAATTAGAACGGCAAGTCCAGGACCACATGGCTCAAGGTTTCGTCCGAGGGAGCCTCAGTCCCTGTGTTGTCCCGGTCCTACTCGTACCAAAGAAGGACGTGAGCTGGAGGATGTGCGTCAACTGTCGCACCATCAACAACATTACAATCAGGTACCGGCACCCCATTCCGCGCCTTGAAGACATGATAGACGAGTTAAGCGGAGCATTGGTCTTCTCAAAAATTGACCTTAAAAGCGAATATCATCAAGTGAGGACGCGAGAAGGAGATGAGTGGAAGACTGCATTCAAGACCAAGCAGGGTCTTTATGAGCGGCTAGTAATGTCATTCGGTCTTGTCAAACACTCCGAGTACATTCATGCGCCTTATGAACGAAGTTTTTCGCCCGTTCATTGGCAAGTTCGTAGTAGTCTACTACGACGATATTCTCGTATACAGCACGACCTACACAGACCATCTGGAGCACCTAGAGGCTGTGATTACCACCTTGCAGAGAGAGCAATTGTACGCAAATCTCAAAAAATATACATTCTGCACCGACCAAGTTGTTTATCTTGGATTTGTCGTGAGTTCCCAGGGACTCCGGGTGGACGACGAGAAGATCAAGGCCATACATGAGTGGCCCACACCGACGACCGCCAGCCAGGTCCGTATATTCCACGGACTCGCCAACTTCTACCGCTGTTCGTCCGAGACTTCAGCATGATAGCTGGTCCATTGACCTCGACAATAAAGAAAAACCAAGAGTTTCGTTGGGGACCCGAGCAGGATAAGTCCTTCAAGCTTCCGAAGGAACGCCTCACCCACACCCCAGTCCTAGTCCTGCCGTACTTTACTCAGACATTCGAGGTCGAGTGTGATGCTTTAGGGATCCGAATCGGAGCCGTCCTCACCTAAGGCGGAAGACCTGTCGCCTACTTCAGCGAGAGGTTAAGTGGAGCTGCACTTAACTATCCGACCTACGACAAGGAGCTTTATGCCCTAGTTCGCGCCTTAGAGACTTGGCAGCACTATCTCCTTGCCTGGGAGTACGTAATCCACACCGACCATCAGACACTCCAGCACCTCAGAGGACAATCGACGCTGAAGAAGAGACATGCTCGTTGGTTGGAGTATATCGAGACATTCCCCTACGTTATCAAGTACAAGAAGGGAACGGACAACGTTGTAGCTGACGCCCTATCCCGCATATACAGTCTCATTTTGGTCATGGAGTCAAAGGTTATGGGTTTCGAAATGATCAAAGAGTTGTACGCTGACGATGCAGACTTCACTCTAGCCTACCAGGAGCACGACAAGTGACGTGGCCCTGATGAAGGGGAACACGCGACTCCAAGACCGGCAACAGGTGAGCAAGGAGCGGAAGGTTGGATACGATGAAATGGAGATTTTGGTCACGGGCTCGGATAGACAAGGCGTAATGGGAATGGTCAGATGAAGCGGTTGAAGGGGAGAAGATGAACAAGATAGAAAGGGATCGGACTGGCGGATTCTCAAAGGGATGATAAACTTTGAGAGACTAACTTGCTTGAACAGGATATGACACACCGGATCAAGACAAGGATTTTGCAAATTAGCAATCTAGATATTACACACTAGAAAGGGATTTGCAAAGGGTTAAAGAATCGATCAAAAATACTTGTATTCAACAAAGTCTTATTCAAAATCGATTGCCTTTACACAATGGCCACGGCCAGATAGATATACACAAAGCAATAATTTGAAAAATGCATGGTCAAAACACATGCATGCTTGGCACAGAAAACCAAGCATTCAAACCTAAGACTAGGCGGATTACAATGTGGTCCAAGTGAAGACCACACACGCTTACAAAGAAATGGGTCGGGCCATGCCATCAATCATAAGTCTAAGGCCTTATGGGCTTGATCATCTTAAAGGTTCACCTGGCCCCATTAAAAACCCATGTGAGAAAAACCCAATGGGAAAAACCTCACATGGGAAAAGGGAACCAAATGGACCCTTAATCCCAATCACATAACCCCAAAGACATAATCAAATGGACTTAGACAGCATAAGAAGAGAATGGTTAAGAAACAACCCAATAGTGTCTTGTAGGGCCTTAGTCCGGGCGCGGGTCATGGGACCAAGTGGAACGGTCCATGGGTCCGGGACAAGGCTGGTCGAGGCTTCAGATGAAGGTTGGGTCGATGGGTCGATCCTTGGTGAAGCCTTGGTTGGGACGTGTGATGACTTGGTCGAAGCGCGTCCTGAAGCA
The DNA here is from genome assembly GCA_039880935.1 of Streptanthus diversifolius. Taxonomy (NCBI): domain Eukaryota; kingdom Viridiplantae; phylum Streptophyta; class Magnoliopsida; order Brassicales; family Brassicaceae; genus Streptanthus; species Streptanthus diversifolius. The sequence goes on from JAXGFM010000005.1 coordinate 5,688,146, forward strand.
TAGATCGATGCACGGGTCGATTCCTGGGTTGATGGCCGAGTCATTCTTCTTGTATCGTCCTGAGTCGGTGCTGGGTCATGATCCTCGTTCCACTGGTCGACGCCTTGCTTGATTCCTTGGCCAAATTCCGGGCCAACCTCCACATACTTGTCCGGGTGTACAAAGTCCTTGATCGTGTTAGCATCCGGCTGATCATCCAGGTCTTCATCCGTTCCATCAACCGGCTGGTGCAACCTGTCGACCAGGCTCACATCATCCCCTCCCACTTGAAGAGGATTTGACTTCAAATCCAGTCCATCTGCACAATAAGGAATTAAGTCAGTAATGTTGAAACTGGAACTCACGGCATACTTACCTTGCAAGTCAAGCTGGTAGGCGTTGTCATTTATGCGCTTGACCATGGTGAATGGTCCGTCCACCCTAGGCATTAGCTTGGATCGGCGTTCTTCAGGGAACTTGTCCTTGCGTAGGTAGATCTAGACTTGGTCTCCAGGCTTGAAGGTAAGGTTATCAACCGCTTGGCCATACTTCTTGGTTTTGGCTTCAATATTGGCTTGTGCTTGTTCATGAATCTGTTTAACTAAACGAGCCTTCTGTTCTCCATCAAGACTAGCACACTCACTTAAAGGCAGATGCATTAGATCCAAAGGTGAGATAGGACTAAAGCCGTAAACAATTTGAAAGGGAGAATGCTTAGATGCTGAATGAACCGAGTGATTGTATGCAAATTCAACATGTGGTAGATGATCTTCCCAAGTCCTAAGGTTCTTTCCAACAAATGCACGCAAGAGTGAGCCTAAAGTCCTATTAACAACTTCAGTTTGGCCGTCACTCTCAGGATGGCATGTAGTAGAAAAACACAATTTGGTACCTAACTTAGACCATAAGGTACGCCAAAAATGACTCAAAAATTTGGTGTCTCTATCAGACACAATAGTCTTAGGCATGCCATGCAACCTTACTACTTCCTTAAAGAACACGTTTGCTACATGAGATGCATCATCTGTCTTTCTACATGCAATGAAATGGGACATTTTGGAAAACCTATCTACAACCACAAAAATACTATCGTTGCCATTACGAGTTCTAGGCAATCCTAAGATGAAATTCATAGACAAATCAACCCAAGGGTGTTCTGGAATGGGCAAAGGATGATACAAATCGTTGGGCTGAGTTGTGGACTTAGCCTGTTTACATTTAACACACCGGCTGCACACTCTCTCCACGTCCTTCCTCATGTGTCGCCAGTGAAAATGCTCACGCATCACGGGTAGGGTCTTGGACACGCCAAAGTGTCCCATGAGTCCACCAGCATGAGCCTCACGGACAAACAATTCCCTCAGGGAACAAGATGGAACGCACAAGCGGTTTTCAAAGAGCAAGTATCCATCTTGTATATGAAAGCGACCTGTAGGATTCTTAAGGCAAGACTTATAGATTTCTTCATAGTCTGGGTCAGTCACATACAATTCCTTCATAGGCTCAAATCCCATAAGTTTAACTTCCAAAGTGGATAGAAGAGCATACCTGCATGACAAGGCATCGGCTACCACATTTTCCTTGCCTTGCTTGTATTTGATAACATAAGGAAAGGTTTCTATGAACTCCATCCACTTGGCATGACGTTTGTTGAGCTTATGTTGACTCCTTAGGTGCTTGAGTAACTCATGGTCCGTGTGTATCACAAACTCCTTGGGCCACAAGTAATGTTGCCAAGTTTGTAAGGAACGGACTAGAGCATACAACTCTTTATCATATGTGGGGTAGTTTAAGGTAGCTCCTCTAAGTTTCTCACTGAAGTAGGCTATGGGCCTACGGTCCTGCATAAGAACAGCTCATATCCCAACACCTGAAGCATCACATTCAATCTCAAAGGTGTTATAAAAGTTAGGTAATGCCAATAAAGGCGCATTAGTGAGTTTGTCCTTAAGCAGCTGAAATGCCTTTTCCTGCTCCTTCTCCCATTTGAATCCCACGTCTTTCTTGATCACCTCAGTCAAGGGTGCTGCCAAGGTGCTGAAGTCTTTAACAAAACGCCTGTAAAACCCTGCTAAACCATGGAAGCTGCGGACTTCCCCCACGGTCTTTGGGCTAGGCCAATCTTGTATAGCACGGACCTTTTCCTTATCCACTTGCACACCTGCAGCACTTACTACAAATCCTAGGAAAACAATGTTATCTGTTCCAAAAGTGCACTTCTTTATATTAGCATACAACCTCTATTTCCTAAGCACTTCTAAAACAAATCTAAGATGTTGCACATGTTCTTCCAAGGTCTTGCTATATACTAAGATATCATCAAACTATACAACCACAAAATGGCCAATGAATTCCCTAAGCACATGATTCATGAGCCTCATAAAAGTACTAGGGGCATTGGTTAAACCAAAGGGCATGACTAACCATTCATATAGACCTTGCTTAGTTTTAAAAGCGGTTTTCCACTCATCACCTTCTTTCATCCTAATCTGGTGATAACCACTTCTAAGATCTATCTTAGAGAATATCCTAGATCCATGGAGTTCATCAAGCATGTCATCTAACCTAGGAATAGGATGCATATACTTTACCGTTATGTTATTGATTGCCCTACAATCAACACACATGCGCCAAGTCCCATCCTTTTTAGGGACAAGAAGGACTGGCACAGCACATGGGCTCATGCTTTCACGGATGTGTCCCTTGGCCATGAGCTCATCAACCTGCCTTTGTAATTCTTTAGTTTCCACGGGGTTGGTTCTATAAGCAGGCCGGTTGGGTAGGGAAGCTCCAGGGACCAGATCGATCTGATGCTCTATTCCACGAATGGGTGGTAATCCATCTGGACATTCTTCGGGAAACACGTCCTGGAAACCCTGCAAAAGTTTACTTAGGATGCTCGGGAGAACCGGCTCTGGGTTAGTAGTCACAAGGGCTTGCTCTTTGTAGATGAGCATAAGAACCGGAGCCTTAAGACTAAGACTTCTTTTAACATCACTAGCCTTTATATAGAAGTTGGTTTTAGCCCTTGGTTCCTTAGCCTTGCTAGCTTCTTTCTTTTTTTTCTTAAGATGCATTTGATCTAGATATACCTCATGGGGTGACATGGGGACCAAGGTGGTCTTGCGGCCTTTAAAGGTGAAGTGGTGGCGGTTGGTGTAGCCATCATGGGTCACCTTCCTGTCTTACTGCCACGGTCTGCCCAAGAGGATATGGCTTGCTTCCATTGGCAGAATGTCACACAAGACCTCATCTCTGTATTTGCCTATTTCAATCGGCACCTTGACCTGATGGGTCACCTTTAACTCGCCTGAATCATTCAACCATTGGAGAGGGTATGGCTTTGGATGGGGCAGCTCCTCAAGTCCTAATTTCCTGACCATAGACTCACTAGCAACATTAGTACAACTACCACCATCAATAATTAAGCTGCATACCTTTCCTTGGATCAGACAGCGTGAGTGAAAAAGGTTTTCCCTTTGGTCCGGTTCATCTGTCTTGATTTGGACATTCAGGGACCTTCTTCCCACAAGGAGTTGTCCTGAGACTGGTAGTTCCTCTTCCCCATCGGTCAATGGGTCAGAGCCTTCTTCTTCCTCAGTTTGGACTTCTCCATTTTCCATGATGATCATGGCGCGTTTGTTGGTACATTCGCTGGCATATTGCCCTAGTCCCTGGCACTTGAAGCACCGAATGTCTCTAGTTCTGGTGGAGTGCTCCTCGGCTTTGCCCTTGTCTAGCCTTGGCGGAAAGAGATTGGAAGCTGATTTGGACCCGGACGGTTTGGTTTCAAAGGTGCGGTTTGGTTTGAATTCCTTATTGAAAGTTATCTTGGACCCCACGGCACCTGCACCAAAAGACCGAGTGTTAGTTCTTCTCTTAAGCTGTTGCTCGATCAGTAATGCCTTGTGTAACATTTCTTCCAACTCCACATAATGCTGCATCTCCAGCCGGTCTTGGATCTCCTGGTTGAGTCCACTCATGAAGCGGGACATGGTTGCTTCACGATCTTCAGTCACACCGGCTCGGATCAGGAGCATCTCCATTTCCTTGAAGTAGTCATCTACACTCTTGTTGCCTTGCTATAGATGCATGAGTCTTTGGTGTAGATCTCTATGGAAATGGTTGGGAACAAACCGCCTTCTCATGATGAGCTTAAGTTCTTCCCATGTTTCAATGGGATACTCTCCATTTCTTCTCCTTGAAGTAACCACCTGATCCCACCAGCTTAGGGCATAGTCATAGAATTCTGTAACAGCCAAATTAACCTTGTTAATCTTACTATAGAATTGGCAATTAAAAACAAGTTCTATCTTAGTTTCCCAATCAAGGTAAGTGATGGGGTCATTGTGGCCGTGGAAGGGAGGGATCTTCAATTTAAGGTTGCTGAACTGGTCTGGCTGAGGGGGCAGATTTGGGATACTCTGATGGCGCCTAGGCCGGTTGTGTCCACTGTGGTCTGATCCTCCAGAGTTATAGAATCTGGCCGCCCCTTCATCTCCTACAAACGTCCTGCGTCCCAAACTCCCTGCATCCGAGACAGGCTCCTGTGGTTCAGGAGTGAGTCCTCTGACACGCCTTGGAGGAATGGGGTTCCTTGGTCGCGGCTGCCTCCCATTTGGAACCACCCTATTGATCTCTTCACGAATGCCTTCACGGATTCCAAGTTGGATTGTTTGGAGTCGATCTTCTATGGTCCGGTTGAGCCTAGTTGCAAGATCTTCAATCAGGCGATTAAACCGGTTTGCTTCAGACTCCTCTTCCTCATTCCCTGCCATTTAAACACTTAAACAAGTCAAGCGTTCAAGAGAAAATCGGAAAATTCACGGATTTATCACGGTTTAATAGAAGATGAGTGGTCACTTAAGGATAATCAATGGTTTTAAACAGAACGAATACAAAAACGAGAGAGGGTGAAGTGCTCAGCCTGATGTCTGCTCTGATACCACTTGATGTGGCCCTGATGAAGGGGAACACGCGACTCCAAGACCGGCAACAGGTGAGCAAGGAGCGAAAGGTTGGATGCGATGAAATGGAGGTTTTGGTCACGGGCTCGGATAGACAAGGCGTAATGGGAATGGTCAGATGAAGCGGTTGAAGGGGAGAAGATGAACAAGATAGAAAGGGATCGGACTGGCGGGTTCTCAAAGGGATGATAAACTTTGAGACACCAACTTTCTTGAACAGGATATGACACACCGGATCAAGACAAGGATTTTGCAAATTAGCAATCTAGATATTACACACTAGAAAGGGATTTGCAAGGGGTTAAAGAATCGATCAAGAATACTTGTATTCAACAAAGTCTTATTCAAAATCGATTGCCTTTACACAATGGCCACGGCCAGATAGATATACACAAAGCAATAATTTGAAAAATGCATGGTCAAAACACATGCATGCTTGGCACAGAAAACCAAGCATTCAAACCTAAGACTAGGCGGATTACAATGTGGTCCAAGTGAAGACCACACACGCTTACAAAGAAATGGGCCGGGCCATGCCATCAATCATAAGTCTAAGGCCTTATGGGCTTGATCATCTTAAAGGTTCACCAGGCCCCATTAAAAACCCATATGAAAAAAACCCAATGGGAAAAACCTCACATGGGAAAAGGGAACCAAATGGACCTTTAATCCCAATCACATAAGCCCAAAGACATAATCAAATGGACTTAGACAGAATAAGAAGATAATGGTTAAGAAACAACCCAATAGTGTCTTGTAGGGCCTTAGTCCGGGCGCGGGTCATGGGACCAAGTGGAACAGTCCATGGGTCCGGGACAAGGCTGGTCGAGGCTTCAGATGAAGGTTGGGTCGATGGGTCGATCCTTGGTGAAGCCTTGGTTGGGACGTGTGATGACTTGGTTGAAGCGCATCCTGAAGCATGGATCGATGCACGGGTCGATTCTTGGGTCGATGGCCGAGTCATTCTTCTTGTATCGTCCTGAGTCGGTGCTGGATCATGCTCCTCGTTCCACTGGTCGACGCCTTGCTTGACTCCTTGGCCACATTCCGAGCCAACCTCTACATACTTGTCCGGGTGTACAAAGTCCTTGATCGTGTTAGTATCCGGCTGATCATCCAGGTCTTCATCCGTTCCATCAACCGGCTGGTGCAACCTGTCGACCAGGCTCACATCAACAAGGGAACCTACAGCCGGTTTTATCTTTTCGACGGGTTACTTTTTAAGGACAAGTGACTCTGCATTCCAAGAGGATCGATACGAGAGCTGCTTTTGTGAGAGGCCCGCGGAGGAGGTCCAATGGTCATTTCGGAATACCTTAAGTATGCTTAAGGAGCACGTTTTCTGCCCTCACCGGAGACCAGATGTAGAGACACACTGCGCTAAGTGCCTTATCAGCAAACGGGCTAAATCCAAGATGTATCCGCAGGGTCTTTACATGCCATTACCAGTCCCATCTGCGCCCTGGACGGATATATCCATGGACTTCGTATTAGGTATGCCTAAAATCAACCACAAGGACTCCATCTTCGTAGTGGTCGACCGATTTTCAAAGATGGTGCATTTCATCGCTTGCAACAAGACCAATGACGCCAGCCAAACTGCCGATCTGTTCTTCAAGAAGATTGTACGACTGCCGACATTCCCCGGACGATCGTATCCGACCGCGACACCAAGTTCCTCAGCCACTGCTGGCGAGCATTGTGGCATAAATTAGGCACCAACCTCTTGCTTTCAACCGCATACCATCCGCAGAATAACAGATAGACAGATGTTGTCAACCGGACATTGTCCCAGACCTAGAGAGCGACCATTTGCAGAAACTTGAAGAATTGGCTGGAGTGCCTTCTGTATGTCAAGTTCTCTTACAACAGGGCTACACACTCCGGCACGAAGCGTTCTCCATTTGAAGTCGTCTACGGCTTTAACCCGACCACACCTATCGAGTTCACACCCATACCACTAGGAGACGCCATCAGCTTAGAGGGAGATGCAAAGGCGGAATACATCAAGCGTCTTCATGCAGAGACCAAGGCAAATTTGGAGCAACGAAACATCTATAACGTCAAGAACACTAACAAAGGCCGCAGGCACATGGTTATCATGGAGGGAAATGGGTATGGTTACATCTGCGACCAGAGCGATTTTCCCAACGACGAAAGAGCAAACTTGCACCCTTGGGAGATGGTCCATTTTGCGTCCTTCGGAGAATCAACTACAACGCCTACCAGCTCAAACTTCCAGGTGAGTATAATGTGTCTAGTACGTTTAATGTTTCTGACTTAGAGTTGTTTCATGCAGGTGAGGACTTCGCTTTTGAGACCAAAGCATTTCAAGAGGGAGGGAATGATGAGGACATCTGATGTAACCACGGACGCGAGGACGACCACAGGAGGTTCACGCGGCTTGGGCTGGACTAGACCGTGAGAGAGACTCGATCACGGATGGAAGTGGGGCGCGATGTTCAGGAGAGGCTCAACCGGACAAGCGCTTAGGAATGGGGGAGCGAGTTGGACCACGTGGCTATGGAAGGACCACGATACACCAAGGTGACTTGAACCAGGCTGGGTTCAAGTCAGCGGCTACCAAGTGTAAAGGACTAGGCGGCGCTTTGTATTAAGTAGCAATAGGGTTTTGATTTTCTGTGTGAAGTCTGAATATTATTGATGTAATGACTTGGCTTTTATAATGCCTAAGTCGTAGGGTTTTACCCTTACAAGAAAATAACAAGTAGTGTAAAATAAAACAACAAGAAGTGTGAAACAAAACAACATGAAGTCTAATTGGTGGTCTTGGGCCGCGGACCCTAATGGTCTTAGGCGGCCCAAGTTCTGTACTTAGAAAAATAAAAGAAACAAAAGAATGGATCAAAACCGTGGGCTCTTGACAATGAGCAGGTCCTCGTCGAGTTGCGCACTAAGGGTGTTGCCTCGTTAAAACCTTCCTAGGAAAACCCAATGGGACAAAACCGAAGATAGGAAAAAGAGTACAATTCCTTAGCGCGTCTTTGGGCATCCTTATCTCGGGGTGATGGTAAGGATGCATGAGTCCGCAGCTCGTCGACTAAGCAACTCCCATGAAGGGGGCAAGGGGCAATGGGCCGGGTCTTGGTCTGTTCCTGGTCCGGGCACGGAAATCCTCTGAAGAACCTCAAGCCTCCGCTCGACAAATCGGTTGATCTTCGTGCCCAATGCCTTAGCCCTCGATCGTGTCATGGGTCCGGCCGGTACAACAGGAACTGCTTCGTCCGGGTCCGGTCCAGCTGGGTTGTCCGCTTGGTCGACAATGTGGTCGGCGTTTTCTGGGGCCTCATCATCCCTCCCCTCTTCAAGTGGTTTGGTCTCCAAAACAACGTCCTCACCTGCGTCAAATAACTCCAAGTCAGAAACGTTGAACGTTGGAGAAATGTTAAAGTCACCTGGCAGTTTTAGTTGGTAGGCATTGTCATTGATCTTCTTCAAGACTCGGAATGGTCCGTCTCCTCTTGGCGCCAGCTTGTCCTTGCGCTTATGGGGGAACCTCTCGGGTCGCATGTGTAGCCAGACCCAGTCGCCTTCCTTCAATGTTGTATGTTTACGCCCCTTGTTGGCTTGCCGAGCATAAGTCTCCGTCTTCTTGACGTATTCGGCCTTGCTATCTCCCTCTAAACTCACGATATCAGCTGGTGGCAAGGGTGTGTACTCCATTGGCAACAATGGGTTGAAACCGTAGACGATCTCAAATGGTTACTTCTTGGTCGCGGAGTGGACGGCTCGGTTGTATGCGAACTCGACCAGCGGGAGACACTCGAGCCAGAACTTCAAATTTCCCCTGATGGTAGCTCTTAAAAGGGTGGAGAGCGTTTGGTTCACTACTTCTGTCTGTCCGTCCGTTTGTGGATGACAGGTCATTGAAAACACCAGTTTTGTGCCGAGCTTCTTCCATAGGGTCCGCAAAAAGTGGCTGAGGAACTTAGTGTCTCGGTCGGATACTATATTCATGGGAATCCCGTGCAATCGTACAATCTCCCGGAAGAACAAACTCGTGGTTTAGGTGGCGTCATTGGTCTTGCACACGAAATAAAATGAGCCATCTTCGAAAACTTGTCTACTACGACGAAAATGGAGTCTTTGTGGTTAATCTTAGGCAAGCCTAGCACAAAGTCCATTGAAATATCAGTCCAAAGAGTCGTAGGAATAGGTAAGGGAAGGTATAACCCGTGGGGATGCACTCTTGACTTGGCCCGTTTGCAGACCAAGAAGCGGCTGCAATGGGCCTCGACGTCTCGTCGAAGATGAGGCCAGTAGAAATGCTCCTTGAGTAGGCTTAAGGTTTTGTCGACGCCAAAGTGACCCATCAAGCCTCCTCCGTGGGCTTCTCTCAGCAACAACTCTTGGGTCGAACCTTTCGGAATACAGAGTCTCCGGTCTCTAAAAAGGAACCCATCGAACAAGTTAAACCGTGAGTGGGTATCTGAGGTCGTCGTCTTGGGCATATAGCTCCTTGAGTAGCTCGAACCCGAGGACCTTGGCTTCCATGACCAAAATCAAAGAATGTCTCCGGGATAATGCATCGGCTACGACATTCTCTTTCCCCTTCTTGTACTTGATCACGTAGGGAAAGGTCTCTATGAACTCCAGCCAGCGTGTGTGTCGCCTTTTCAACTTGGTCTGGCCTCTTAGGTGTTGCAGCGTCTGATGGTCCGTATGGATTACGCATTCTCGGGCCAGAAGATAGTGCTGCCAAGTGTCCATTGCTCGAACCAAGGCATACAGTTCCTTGTTGTAAGCGGGATAGTTGAGGGCAGCTCCGCTCAACTTCTCACTGAAGTAGGCAACGGGTTTGCCGCCTTGGGTCAGGACGGCTCCAATTCCGACGCCAGACGCGTCACATTCCACCTCAAAAGTCTTATGGAAATCAGGCTGGGCTAAAACCGGGGCGTGAGTGAACCTGTCTTTGTCCGGTCCCTTTTGATCACGGAGGTCAAAGGACTGGCGAGGGTGCTGAAGTCCAGGACGAACCTCCGGTATAAGCTTGCAAAGCCGTGGAAGCTCCGGACTTGGCTGATACTCGTGGGAGTGGGCCATTCTCGTATGACCTTGATCTTCTCCTCGTCTACCTGTAAGTCCTGAGAACTCACGACAAAACCTAGGAAGACTACCCGGTCAGTGCAGAACGTACACTTCTTCAGATTGGCATACAACTTCTCCTTTTGAAGTGTGCGTATAACCAACTCCAAATGAGTGACGTGGTCGTCATATGATGAGCTATAGACCAATATGTCATCGAAATAGACAACCACGAACTTACTGATGTACGGTCTAAGAACATGGTTCATTAGCCGCATGAAGGTGTGATGGGGTCATCCAAGCTACACCGACCAGATAGTTGGAGGATGAAGGCCAGACCACCCCTTATGTGTCCCACCGCATTATGACCAGGAGCAGAGCCGCTCAGGGAGTCCAAGACCAGAGCACAGGAGATCATGCCCAAGGGAACCAAGCAGAAGCCGCACCAACCCATGTAGCCGGTCTTGGAGAGGAAGGGGAGTTGGAAGACCGAGACCAGCCTCCTGATCATGTTCAGCTGAGTGTTTCTGACCAAGGCACTCATGCACACAGCCTTAGGGATAAGGTCTTGTGTGTCCTTACTATCCATGAGTAAGGGCACTTCTAAAGACCTTAGGTGATTAGGGTACTCTTTTCCTTTCCAAGTTTACCACAATGGGTTCTTGGAAAGGTTTTTAATGAGACCTGAAAATCTAAGGCATCAAGCCTAGTGTCCCATTGGTTTAATGTGGATATATCCCTTTAAATCAATTAGGCTTGATTTCTATCTTAGGCAAATGTTTAGCCTTGCATTTCCTTTTAAGACTTAGTCATTTTGAGGGATTACTTAGAAATGTTGACCACGGTCAACTAGGTTTTTATGGTCACAAGCATGTAGCCTTTAAAAGGCAAACCTATTCTATTTTCTAAGACAGACAATTATGAACCCTAAACACAAGTCGGCCGTTTTGGTCTTTCTCCTTTCTCATTGTTGAGTGTGTCTCCAAGTGAGAGTGAGAGTTCCTTGAAGATTTAGTGTGTCTCTCTTCTTGGAAAGGCTGTATCCAAGCCAGACATAGCTTGGTGTGTTGCCTTCAAACCCCCTTTTCAAATCAAGTAAAACCCCTTCTTTCATTTCTAGCCGCTTCACCATTTCACTCGCTAGCCGCTGACCAGCCGTCCGTACCGCCCGGCCGTTCGTCCTGCCGTTCGAGTCTCCACCCACAGGTCGTCCTTCGTCAGACCCCACGGTCACAAGGCCGTCCTGCCGTTCGAGTCCTCGCCCACAGGACACTCCTTGTTCGTCCCACCGGTCGTGTGTTCATCCGCTGTCTCGTCCTGCGTCCGTTAACCGCGACCTAACCCTCGTCCGTACGACCGAACTGCCTGTTCCTCACCATTCCAGAACCTCTCCGGCGACCTTACATGACCTGATGACTAAGGCTCGTAACATTTTTGGTATCAGAGCCCAAGTTTCCTGAGAAAGGTTGTGTCTTTCCATCTTAGTACTTAGGGTTTTAACTTTTTGTCTAGATCGGTAGTTAGGGTTTCTGGCTAAGCGTGAGTAGTACGGTTCATTAGGGTTTGTTATTAGGTAAATTTAGTAACTGGTGTTAGGTTGTTTAGCTGATTTGCCTGAGTTTATGTCTGTGTTTAATCCGCCATTGTTGAGAATCAGGGGAGGAAGAAGGAGTTAGGTGGACACGGCTGCTTTTTGGCAGATCTGGTCGGTGACTCACCGTGTGGTCCTCACCGGCTGATGTCATTTTGTCCACTCCTTGACCAAGTTTGAATTTGAATGTTTCCTTGTTATTTGGTTTGGCGGTTCATGTTGCTAGCACCTAGGAGTCGAATGTTGCTTGTTTAATTAGTCTAGAAGTTTGTTTAAGTTTAAAATTAAAGTTTAATTAGATCATTAGTGATTAATCTAGATTAATTAACTTAAGTACTTTGACTTTGACCTATTGATTTTTCCTTGGCAGGTATCCTTTGAGCTAGATGGCTGATCCATCTCTAGCAGAGATCCTCACCGGCCTCCAAGCTCAACTCCAGCAGCTGGGAGACCGTCTAGGCCGAGTAGAGCAGCCTCAACCCCAACCAGCACCGGCGCCTCCACCTCCACAACCAAGAGCGCCGCCACCCTCATGGCCTGAGCAAGACATGGAGGGATTGTCTGAAGAAGATGCCTTTCCACCTCATTTCAGACGGCCAAGGCACAGGGAGAGGAGGTTTCCTGAGGAGAGGGGACATCACCACCCACCAAGAGCCCACTCCCCACACCTCAAGCTCACGCCACCAACTTTCGCCGGCAAGGTTAATCCAGAAGCCTACTTGGATTGGGAGAGAAGAATGGATCATATCTTTGAGGTCTATGGGTTAGAAGAACCCAAGAAGGTGGCCTACGCAGCAGCCCAACTTACTGACCATGCCCTGTCCTGGTGGGATCAAGACTCCGCCAAGAGAAGGAGAAGAGGAGAAGAACCGGTCAGATCATGGGAGATCATGAAGTTCATGATGAAGGGAAGGTACATTCCACCTATGTACCACAGAGAGCTACAGAAGAAGTTCAGGAAGCTCAGCCAAGGCCAGAGAAGTGTAGAGGAGTATTTTGGAGAGTTTGAACACTTGAGAAACCGGCTTGGCCTGGAAGATACTGAAGAGACTCTCATGGCACAATTCCTAGATGGTCTTCAAGAGAAGATAGCCAGCAAGGTGGAGATGTACTCCTACAATGACCTCAATGAGCTATTGCACTTGTCTACCCAAGTTGAGAGCCAGCTTAAGAGGAAGACTAGAACCAGAGCCGTGGTCCACAGCCCATGGAGAGCCTCTACCCAAAACACCAATCCGCAGGCTTCAAGCTCCCAGCCTGCCTTCCCTAGGCAATCCGACCGTGGCAAAACCATAGCTCAGGATGTGAGAGCCCCATACCAACCCAGGGAGACCATCCCTGCCCCACGGCCAGACAACAGACCTGCCTCCACTGGTCCCAAAACCAGGGACATTATGTGCTTCAAGTGCCGCGGCCGTGGACACTATGCTCGGGATTGTCCAAATCCTAGGGCCATGATCATCACAGCAACTGGTGACTATGAGTCTCAAGATGAGATGGAACCTCCTGAGGAAGCTGATGAAGAGGAGGAGGATGTGGCCTACCCTGAAGTGGGAGATCTCCTTGTCTCAAGAAGGGTCCTTAGCACCATCCAAGAGCCGGATGAGACAGCCCAAAGGGAAAACATCTTCCACACACGCTGCATGGTTAATGGTAAAGTATGCTCACTTATAATTGATGGTGGATCTTGTGCTAATGTAGCTAGTACTTATATGGTTGAGAAGTTGAACTTGGTAGCTACTAAACATCCTAGACCTTATAGATTGAGATGGCTGAATGATAAAACCGAATTGAGAATTAGTGAACAGGTTAAGGTTTCATTTAGCATAGGCAAGTATGTTGATGAGGTTCTTTGTGATGTAGTACCTATGCAAGCCACCCATATATTACTAGGCAGACCTTGGCAATTTGATAGGGAAGTTGTGCATGATGGTAGGACAAATAAATATACTCTTATGCTTAATAAGAAACGGATTAGTTTAGCACCATTGTTGCCTGCCCAAGTTCTTGAAATGCAAGTTAAGCTAGCTAAGGAGAAATGCATGTCTAAAACCAATTTCTTGATTACACCTAGTGATGTTAGGCGATCTCTCTTTGATCCAACTTGTCAAGTTGTTTTGGTTGTTTATAAGGATGTGTTGAATTCTAGACATGCTAATGTGATCTTGCCAAGAGAAATCCGAGCTTTGCTTGACAGGTACAAGGATGTATTCCCTGAGGAGATACCAGCAGGCCTGCCTCCCTTGAGAGGCATAGAGCATCAGATAGACTTCATCCCTGGTGCCCAACTCCCAAACCGGCCTGCATACCGAGTCAATCCCGCGGAGGCAAAGGAGCTTGAAGCTCAGGTCAGGGATCTGATGGCCAAGGAGTATGTAAGGGAGAGTCTAAGCCCTTGTGCCGTGTCTGTGCTCCTGGTGCCCAAGAAGGATGGTTCCTACAGGATGTGTGTTGATTGTAGAGCCATCAACAATATCACCATCAAATACCGCCATCCCATCCCAAGGCTAGATGACATGTTGGATGAGTAGAGTGGAGCAACCATCTTCTCAAAGGTGGATTTGAAGAGTGGGTATCATCAAGTGAGGATGAGGGAAGGGGATGAGTGGAAGACCGCCTTCAAGACCAAGCATGGTCTGTATGAGTGGCTAGTCATGCCATTCGGCCTCTCCAATGCCCCAAGCACCTTCATGCGCCTCATGCACCATATCCTTAGACCCTTTATGGGAAAGTTCTTGGTAGTTTATTTTGATGATATTCTGATATATAGCTCTTGCTTGACTGATCATGTGCTGCATTTAGAACAGGTCTTAGAAACTCTTAGGAAAGAACATATGTTTGCCAATTTGTCTAAATGCATCTTTTGCACAGATGAGGTTGTTTTCCTTGGCTTTGTGGTTAGCTCACAGGGACTGAGAGTAGATGTGGAGAAAATAGAGGCCATCCTCAGCTGGCCTAGACCGACTTCAATCAGCCAAGTCAGAAGCTTCCATGGGCTGGCCAGCTTCTATAGGCGCTTTGTGAAGGACTTCAGCACCTTGGCTGCACCCCTGACCTCCTTGATCAAGAAGAATACCGGCTTTGAATGGGGAGAGTTGCAAGAGCAAGCTTTCTTGGAGCTTAAGTATCAGCTGACCCATGCGCCCATTCTTGCCTTGCCCAACTTTGAGAAGACCTTTGAAGTGGAGTGTGATGCCTCAGGAGTAGGCATAGGGGCGGTGCTAACTCAAGGAGGAAGACCAGTGGCATACTTTAGCGAGAAACTGACTGGAGCCACCCTGAACTACCCGGCCTATGACAAGGAGTTATATGCATTGGTCAGGGCAATGCAAACATGGCAGCACTACCTCTTGTCTAGGGAGTGTGTGATTCACACAGATCATGAGACTTTGCAGCATTTGAGGGGTCAGACCGTGTTGAAGAAGAGGCATGCTAGATGGTTGGAATTCATAGAGACTTTTCCCTATGTGATCAAATACAAGAAGGGAAAGGAGAATGTAGTAGTGGATGCCTTGTCCAGGAGGCATGCTTTGATCTCTACCATGGATGCTAAGGTTTTGGGGTTTGGACATTTGAAGACCTTATATCCAGAAGACCCAGACCTCAAAGCAGCCTATGAACGACATGGAGCAGGAGCCTACACACGTTTCTTCATTCATGATGGGTTTCTCTTTAAAGATAGGCGCCTGTGCATTCCCCAAGGATCAATGAGGGAGTTGCTAGTGAAGGAGGCTCATGGAGGTGGTCTTATGGGACATTTTGGAGTGGAGAAGACTCTTAGTGTTCTTAAAGAACACTTCTACTGGCCAAAGATGAAGAAGATGGTAGCCATTCACTGTGATAGGTGCATCACTTGCAGGAGAGCCAAGTCAAGACTCCATCCTCACGGCCTGTTCATGCCACTGCCTGTCCCTACTCTTCCATGGGTAGACATCTCCATGGACTTTGTTCTGGGATTGCCCAAGATTCAACACAAGGACTCAGTGTTTGTAGTGGTGGACCGCTTCTCCAAGATGGCCCATTTCATTCCCTGCTCAAAGACCAATGATGCCTCTCAAACCGCCACATTGTTCTTTAGGGAGGTAGTGAGACTCCACGGCATTCCAAGAACTATTGTGTCTGACCGTGACACAAAGTTCCTGTCACACTTTTGGAGGACCCTATGGAAGAAGCTGGGTACCAAGCTGTTGTTCTCTACCACATGCCATCCTCAAACCGATGGGCAGACTGAGGTGGTCAACCGCACCCTAGGAGCATTGCTGAGATCAACCGTGGGAAGACATTTAACTACATGGGTGGAGAGCTTGCCCTTGGTGGAATTTGCCTATAATTCAGCTAAGCATTCAACTACAGGCATGTCACCATTTGAAGCTGTGTATGGCCGCAACCCAGACACTCCCCTGACCTTGACACCCTTGCCACCAACCGAGACCATGGACCTTGAGGGAGAGGCCAAAGCCGCGGCCATGAAGAAGATTTTTGAACAAGTGCATGGCAACATTGAGAAGAGGAATGATCAGGTCCGATCTAGGATCAACAAGAAGAGGAAGCAGCTGGTGTTCCAACCAGGAGATTGGGTGTGGCTACACCTAAGGCCAGAACGCTTCCCCAACAAGCGCAAGCACAAGCTAGACTTCAGAGGAGATGGCCCATTCCAAGTGGTGGAACGCATCAATGACAATGCCTACAGACTCAAGCTGCCAGGTGAGTACAATGTGTCCTCCTCATTTAATGTTTCTGATCTATCTCCTTTTGATGCACAGGATGTTGGTTCTTTGGAGACCAAAGCACTTGAAGAGGGTGGGGATGATGGGGTCATCCAAGCTACACCGACCAGATAGTTGGAGGATGAAGGCCAGACCACCCCTTATGTGTCCCACCGCATTTTGACCAGGAGCAGAGCCGCTCAGGGAGTCCAAGACCAGAGCACAGGAGATCATGCCCAAGGGAACCAAGCAGAAGCCGCACCAACCCATGTAGCCGGTCTTGGAGAGGAAGGGGAGTTGGAAGACCGAGACCAGCCTCCTGATCATGTTCAGCTGAGTGTTTCTGACCAAGGCACTCATGCACACAGCCTTAGGGATAAGGTCTTGTGTGTCCTTACTATCCATGAGTAAGGGCACTTCTAAAGACCTTAGGTGATTAGGGTACTCTTTTCCTTTCCAAGTTTACCACAATGGGTTCTTGGAAAGGTTTTTAATGAGACCTGAAAATCTAAGGCATCAAGCCTAGTGTCCCATTGGTTTAATGTGAATATGTCCCTTTAAATCAATTAGGCTTGATTTCTATCCTAGGCAAATGTTTAGCCTTGCATTTCCTTTTAAGACTTAGTCATTTTGAGGGATTACTTAGAAATGTTGACCACGGTCAACTAGGTTTTTGTGGTCACAAGCATGTAGCCTTTAAAAGGCAAACCTATTATATTTTCTAAGACAGACAATTATGAACCCTAAACACAAGTCGGCCGTTTTGGTCTTTCTCCTTTCTCATTGTTGAGTGTGTCTCCAAGTGAGAGTGAGAGTTCCTTGAAGATTTAGTGTGTCTCTCTTCTTGGAAAGGCTGTATCCAAGCCAGACATAGCTTGGTGTGTTGCCTTCAAACCCCCTTTTCAAATCAAGTAAAACCCCTTCTTTCATTTCTAGCCGCTTCACCATTTCACTCGCTAGCCGCTGACCAGCCGTCCGTACCGCCCGGCCGTTCGTCCTGCCGTTCGAGTCTCCACCCACAGGTCGTCCTTCGTCAGACCCCACGGTCACAAGGCCGTCCTGCCGTTCGAGTCCTCGCCCACAGGACACTCCTTGTTCGTCCCACCGGTCGTGTGTTCATCCGCTGTCTCGTCCTGCGTCCGTTAACCGCGACCTAACCCTCGTCCGTACGACCGAACTGCCTGTTCCTCACCATTCCAGAACCTCTCCGGCAACCTTACACGACCAGATGACTAAGGCTCGTAACAAGGTGCTCGGGGCGTTGGAAAGCCTAAACGGCATGACGAGCCACTCGTAGAGACCTTGCTTGGTCTTGAATGTCGTTTTCCACTCGTCTCCTTCTGGCATGCGGACTTGGTGATATCTGCTCTTCAAGGAAAAGATCGTGGCTCCGCTTAGCTCATCTAGCATATCGTCTAGCCGTGGTATAGGGTGCCGGTACTTGATGGTGATGTTGTTGATTGCTCGGAAGTCAACACACATTCTCCAAGATCCGTCTTTCTTTGGCACGAGCAGGATGGGTACGGCGCATGGACTGATTCTTTCTCGGACATAGCCTTGGTCCATGAGTTTTCGAACTTGACGTTCGAGTTCCTTGGCTTCCTCTGGGTTGACACGGTAGGCGGGTCGGTTGGGCAATTGAGCTCCCGGAATGAAGTCGATATTATGTTCGATTCCTCTAAGGGGCGGTGGCCCTGGCGGAATCTCAGCAGGAAAAACGCCTGCATAGGCCTCAAAGAGTTTGGCGACTTCAGGCGGGGGCGGCGGCTCGGTGCTTTTGGCGTGGAAGGACTCTTTGAATATCATAAGGACGACGTCAGTATCGTCCCTACTTACTGCCTGTGAATGACCCTGGAGTTCACAAGAAAATTCTCCTTCCGGGGTCCTTTAGTGGAATCCGTTCTCAACTGGATGTCTCGGACTTGTTGTGGTGCGAGCGGTGCTAAGTTAAACCTGCGCTTGTTGTGAACAAAGGAATACAGCTTAGTTCGCCCATTGTGTGTGGTCTCCCTGTCAAACTGCTATGGACGTCCAAGGAGGAGGTGACCAGCTTGCATCGGGACCACGTCGCACAAGACCTGATCGGTGTATCGACCTACGCTAAAAGGTACGGTCACCTGATCGGTTATGCGTATCTCGATCTTATCATTGAGCCACCTAAGCCCGTAGGGCCGCGGGTGCTTAGTCCTCTCAAGACCGAGCTTGTCAACCATATATTCACTAGCGACGTTGGTACATGAACCTCCGTCGATAATCAGAGAACATACCTTGCCCTTGATAGTGCACTTGGTATAGAAAATGTTCTCACTCTGGGCGATCTTGTCAGGGCCAGCTATAGTGTTGAGGACGCGTCGGAACATGAAGAGCTCTCCGGAATCGGGATACTCGATGTCGTCCTCTGCTTGCTCCGGTTCTTCTAAAGACTCCTCGTCACCTTCGTCTGCGGATTCGTACTCTCCGGACAGGGTCAGGATCATTACCAGTTTGTTCGGACAGTCTCTCGCCATGTGTCCTCGTCCATTGCACTTGAAACAAGTGATGTCTCGGCTCCCGGGTGCAGCTCCGGTGGTTTTAGCCGGCTGCTTTGATCCGGGTGCGGGTTGAAAGAATATGAGATTAAGAGATTTCTAGAATAAGAGAATGAGAGATTAGAGAGAATTAGAGAATTAGAGAAAAGAATGATTTATTAGAAAATGAGAATTATGAATTCTTGCATACAAAATGTGAAGGGAGTAAGGTATTTATACTAACCTAGTCTAGGCTTGTTTGGATACAAGGATAGCCTTATATATAAATGGCTTACAAGGATAACATAATTTTATAATACAAACAAGCCTTAAACTCTCCTTTTTACATACATACAAATCGCCATTTAACTAGATTTAAAGGCTTTCATAAATTCATCACTTCTTCTTCATTCCAACACTCCCCCTCAAGCTTAAGACATAAGATGTTTAAGCTTGCAACCATGAAGTATTACCTCATTAAAAACCTAGAGAAGGAAAACCCAATTGGGACAAAACCTTTTCTAGGGAAAAAGAGTATAATACTCCATGTTGGGATCATGGGTATGGAATGGACATGAGACCAAGTCTTGGGTAGATTGATGTACCAACTTTCAGAGATGCTGCCTTGGTGAATATATCAGCTAGTTGATCTTCACTCCTTGTATAGCAAGGTAAAATGATACCTTTCCCAATAGCTTCTCTTACTTTGTGGCAGTCCACTTCTATGTGCTTGGTCCTTTCATGAAACACTGAATTGGAGGCTATGTGAATGGCGGATTGATTGTCACAATGAATGGTGATAGGCTCTTCACACTTCACGGCTAAGTCTCCCAAAATTTGTTTCAGCCAGATGCATTCAGTAGTGAGCTTCCTCATTGCTCTATACTCTGATTCTGCACTAGAATATGAAACCACCTTTTGCTTCTTGGTTTTCCAAGTCACAAGGTTTCCACCAATGAAAGTACAATAGCCAGTAGTACTTCTCCTATCTTTCCTATCTCCTGTCCAATCTGCATCACAATAACCAACCACATTTGTGTTTTTATTATTACCCATCCAAATACCTTGTTCATGTGTGCCTTTGAGATATCTTAGAATCCGCATGGCCATGTCCCAATGCCTCATCTTTGGCCCTTGCATGTGTTGAGATACCTGATTCACAGCAAAACATAAATCTGGTCTTGTGATGGTTAAATAAATAAGCTTACCAACCACTTTCCTATAGAGCTTAGGATCATGAAAATCAATTTCCTCCTCTAACTCTCCCTTAGTTGCGATTTTATAATCTTCTTCTAAGGGTGTTTTGGCTGGCTTAGCTTCTATCATACCTGTGGATGTTAGTAGATCTACAACATACTTTCTTTGAAAAAGAAAGAGACATTCCTTAAACCTACATACTTCAATTCCTAAGAAGTATTTAAGTTCTCCTAAATCCTTTATGTCAAAGACACTCTTTAAGTAATTTTTAGTAGATGCAATACCAACACTATCACTATCAGATATGATTATATCATCTACATAGATAAGAATTACTATGATACCTTCCTTACTCTTTAATGTAAAAAGAGTATGTTCCACTTCAGATCTTTTAAAGCCTTTATCCATTAAAGTAACACTTAATTTGTGGTACCATGCTCTTGGAGATTGCTTAAGGCCATAAATAGCCTTCCTTAGCCTTAGTGTATTACCGCTTCCTACCTCATCCTCTAGGCCAGGTGGAGGTGACATGTAAACCTCTTCTTCTAGTTCACCTTGCAAGAAAGCATTCTTGACATCCATTTGCCACAATTCCCACTCAAGATTAGTAGCAACAGTAAGCACAACATTGACTGAATGAAGCTTAGCTACAGGAGCAAATGTATCCCTATAATCCTCACCATATGTTTGAGTAAAACCCCTAGCTACCAACCTAGCTTTATATCTATCAATTTCACCATTGCTTTTGTATTTAATGGTAAAAATTCATTTAGAACTTACAGCCTTCTTTCCTTTTGGTAAAGTGGCTGAGGCATATGTACCATTCCTCTCCATAGCTTGTTTCTCAGCTGAGATAGCTTCCTCCATTCCTTTATAGACATAGCTTCTTCATATGTCTTTGGGATCTGCTCATTGTCAAGACTAGAAATAAAAGCAACATGAGTAGAAGGTAGGTGTGCAATATTACAAACTCCCTGGTCATGATGAACTACAACATTTCCATTGTAGAAGACTGGTGGATTTCTTTGTCTTGTGCTCCTCCTTAAAACTGTAGGTGGAGCCTCCTCTTCTTCACTCAAAACTTCAATGAGAGTAGGTCTTGATCTTTTGGAAGCTGAAGCTAGAATGGAATCATCTCCTGCTGAGTCTTGTTGGACATGAGTAGAGGTTTCTCCCCCTCCCATGTTCAAGAGGAGGAAGCCCAGGAGAACCAGGAAAGGATGATGGCTGAAATAGACCGGAAGGGTCGGATGCGGATGGACGAGATGGACCGGAAGGGCCGGGGCTGGAACGGTCTTGTGGATCAGACTGAACCGCGGGTCCACGGCTACTTGCAACTGGAGCAGGTGATGAGACTGTGTGCTGACCATCTCCTATTCCAATACTTTCCAAGAGTTTTCTCAAGTATTCAGCTTGGTCTGTTCTTGTTGATGAGATGTCTTTAAATTGTTCCCAAGTTCCCTCTTCATAAAAACCTTTCTCTTCTTGGAACTTGACATCTCTAGACACCAAGACTCTTCTAGTCTCTGGGTCATAACATTTGTATCCTTTCTGAGTAGATGAATATCTAATGAACATAGCTTTGGTACTCTTTGGTTCCAGCTTGTTCCTTTGCTCCCTTGGAACTAAGACAAAACAAAGACAACCAAAAACTCTTAAGTGATCAATATTAGGTCTAGTTTTGTTTAATACCTAAAATGGAGACAGGTCATCTAGGACTTTTGTAGGAGTCCTATTAATCAAGTAGCATGCAGCTACAAGAGCATCCCCCCAAAAACGTTTGGGTACTTTCATGTGGAACATCATTGTTCTCACTACTTCCATTAAATGTCTATTCTTCCTTTCAGCTATCCCATTTTGTTGTGGAGTGTAAGGACAGCTTGTTTGATGCTCAATGCCATGTTTTGTGAGATGTTCTTGAAGTCTGGTACTAGTGTATTCTCCTCCATTATCTGTTCTAAAACATTTAATTCTAGCATTGTATTGATTAGTAACATATGCTTGAAAGTTTAAAAATGCATCATATACTCTATCTTTAGAACTAATTAATGTAACCCATGTATATTTGGACTTTTCATCAATAAATGTCACAAAATATTTATAGTTTTCTTTAGATGGAAATGGAGATGTCCAAACATCAGAATGCACCAATTCAAAACAGTTTTAATATGTATGCATAGATTTTTCAAAAACTGTTTTACAATGTTTCCCAAGAATACAAGAATCACACAACTCTTTTGGCATTTTTAAACCAGGAACAAGTAAGTCAAGTGCTCTTTGATGAGGATGTCCTAATCTAGCATGCCACAAATCAGAATCAGAACTAAATGAACTAGCCTGAAGAGCCGATTCCAATGCACCAATACTAGTCATGTTTTCAAGCACATACAAATCATCTTTAGTGGTTCCTTGTCCAAAACATCTCCTAGTTTCAATATCCTGAAAATAGAAATCATTAGGACCAAATATTGCATGACAATTCAGATCAGTAGTAGCTCTTTTAACTGATAGCAAGTTAGATGTAAAAGATGGCATATAAAATGCTTTAGATTCTTTATCAAACAACTTCAATTTTCCTATGCCTTTGATTGGTACTTTGATTCCATTAGCAATAAGAACATTCCCTAAGGCAGGTTCTACATTCTCTAGCAATTCTAAATCACTAATCATGTGATGAGAAGCACCAGAATCAACAACCAAAGATTTAGGAGCATTAGAAGTTAAAAGAGTTTGAAAAGAAGCATGAAAAGTTTTACCCATCACATTGCTATCCTTTAGTGCCTTGATAAGGGCTTCTAAGTCTGATCTTGTCACAAATTATGATGCTTGTGACATGGTATTAGTGGAGACTGAGACAGGAAGTGAACCGCTGCTTCCAACTGCCCTTGATGACCCACTACCGTGAGCTTGCCTGGCCGAGGGCATGGCCGGCTGCTGTGGAGGGCGTGAAACCCATGATGGCTTCAGATGAGGGTGGAGTTTCCAGCAATCCTTCTTTGCATGGCCATCCTTCTTGCAATGATTACAAAATTGCCTCCTCTTCCTAGAAGCATTTGTTGGCTTGAAGAAACTTTTGTGAGCAGCAACTAGTTCAGCTTTGTTGCCAAACAATCCATGTGATCCTTGCTCCTTTTGAATTTGAGCACACACTTCCTCCAAGCTAGGAAACTTATCAGACCTGAGAATATGCTTAATAAGATCTGAGTAAGTAGAATTAAGAGTTAAAAGTAACCCAAACACCTTATCTTGTTCCTTTCTTTCAAGGAGTACAAGTGGTTCAATAGTGGCTGGCCTTAGCATTTCTAGCTCAGCCCACAAAGCTCTGAATGAGCCATAGTGCTTTGTGAATTCAGCATCCTCCTGCCTTAATTCATTTAAAGCCTTCTACTTCAAAAATTCTCAAAAGGTTAGTGGTGTTTCCATACACTTTAAACAAAGTGTCCCATAGATCTTTTGCATTTTCACAAAAAGAATAAGCTTCTAAAAGATCACTAGCAAGAGAATTTTGTAAAATAGAAAGTACCAACTGATCTTCTTGGTACCATTTGGCTTGAGCTGCATCACTCACTTCAGCCACTTCATTGTCTTCAATGCCACTTATGGCAATGTGGTTCCAAAGACCTTTACCACCTAATGTGGTTTTCATGGTCCTAGACCATAAGAGATAATTTGCTCCATGTAGAATGACTGGAGCTCTAAGGGATGCCTGAATTTCCATACTTAATAGGCAAAATAGGTCAGTAAATCAGAAAAAAATCGTAATACCAGACAGGAGCCGGCTAGTCACGGCTTGGTCAGAACAACTGCTGGTCACGGCTTGGTCGGATTGGGCGTGAAAATGGGTTATGCTGGTCACAGGATATGCTGGTCACGCACAAGGCTTCTGTTCACCAGGTCGCTTGGTCACACTTGGTCACGCTTGGTCACGCTGAGGTCGAGAGATCAGCTAGAATGCGAAAGACGTGGTCGGGACAATAGCTTGGTCGGGACAACACTCGGATACAACACTCGGATCACACAAGCCTATACCTGCAAGATACAGCTTACTATACAAAAAAGAAGACAAGTGAAAGAATGATGTATATCCAAAGGTGAGTGAATATCAAAAGAAATTAAGTGTGGAGCAAGAAACCAACAACTTGCAGTTCAAGTAACTAATAACAATCTATAACTACTTGTAACTAACTTTTAACCAACACTTGCAACAAGATATGAACAGATTAAAACAGCCTAAAAACCAATTTTAACCAGATTTAATCAACAAATTCGAATTTATTAATCTTGAATCAATTTTAGTTTTCAAGAAATCAAATCAAAACTTTTCCAAATCAACAAAAACTGAACAAGGAATTCAAGAAAATCAATCTTGAAACCCTAAACCTATTGGATTGACTTGAAATTTCGTAGTAACCCTCACAAGACACTAGTTAAATTTTCCAGATTCAAAGAATTAAAGAAAACTGAGAAAGAATTAGAATTATATCACCAGGATCTTGATACAGGTGATTTTGGACGACTTTGAGGAAAAACTTCAAGAAAACCCTTTAAACTCAATAGAATCGAGTTCTGCTTTCTTTAAACAGAAACTAGACTCAAGGGTCTTGAGTTTAGGCTTTTGAACAACACGATTTGAAGAAATATTGACGTCGAGATGACCTGGGGAATGTAGAGGTTCGAAACAAACACGATCACGAACACCTCTTAGAAGAAAATTTGTATCGTTTGATTCCCTGGGCCAAATGATGCGATTTAGGTGGCTGTGGATTCGGAATTCGCCGATTCACACTCCAGAGAAAGATGATCGTCAATTGTAGTCGTGGATTGATCGCAATTTGATTTACAAGATGACATTCGAAATTGTTCCAGAAACAGATGAAGAACAAGATTTATTCTTGTTGAATCAATGAAAGATTGATGAAATTTTCCCAGATTTGATGCAACCTGGCTCTGATACCATGAAAGAATATGAGATTAAGATATTTCTAGAATAAGAGAATGAGAGATTAGAGAGAATTAGAGAATTAGAGAAAAGAATGATTTATTAGAAAATGAGAATTATGAATTCTTGCATACAAAATGTGAACGGAGTAAGGTATTTATACTAACCTAGTCTAGGCTTGTTTGGATACAAGGATAGCCTTATACATATATGGCTTACAAGGATAACATAATTCTATAATACAAACAAGCCTTAAACTCTCCCTTTTACATACATACAAACCGCCATTTAACTAGATTTAAAGGCTTTCATAAATTCATCACTTCTTCTTCATTCTAACACGGGTCGGGCTGCGTCTCGTGGTCGAGTCGTGGTGCACGGGTCGGGGGTAGGGCCAGGGGGCCGGTTGTACGGCTTGGGCCAGTTGGGCTTGGGCCGTTGGTAGCCTGCGGCCTTTCTCTTGTTGGCTTGTTCCACCTGGTTGGCGAGGTGGTATAATTCTCCGAGGTCGTGGTACGGCTGTCTCTCGACCTTCCGAGCGATCTTTTCTTGGAGCCCGTCAAGGAACTGGGCAATGAGACTCTCCGGGGAGTCAGTTATCTCAAGATGGTTCCGCAGGTGCTCGAACTCGTCGAAATATTTACTGACCGTCTTAGTGCCCTGGGTGAGTCGTCTAAAACGTCTTTGCAGCTCTCGATGGAAATGGAGCGGAACGTAGCGTTTCCCCATTAGATGCGTAAGCTCGTCCCATGAGGTGAGGGGTCCGAATCGACTCCTCCGTCGCTCAGCGACTTCACGGTCTCACCAGGTCAGGGCGTGGTCCGTGAACTGGGTGGTGGCAAGGGCTACTCGTCGGGGATTTCCGTACCGGTAGTATGCGAAGATCAGCTCCATACGTCGTTCCCAGTCTAGGTACGCTTCTGGGTCGACCTTGCCGGCGAAGGACGGTGGGTTAAGCTTGACGTTTGGGGCTTGGTAAGGGGGCGGTTGGTCATGTGCTCTGTCGTAGCGCGGGTCGCGGTCATAAGGGGTTCGGTATGGTGGATCGTCTGGTGGATCCTCTTCTCGCGGGTCGCGAGTGTATGGTCCGTAATAGTGGGTTCGTCCATTGGTAGTGGCAGCTCCGTTGCCGCGGTGGGACGCCTCGGGGATGTTCGGTCGCTGGGGAGGGCCGGGTTGCTCCAGTCGTTCCATACGACTTGTAAGCGTGTTAATCTGAGCCGTAATCTGGCTCAGCATCTGCATTACTGCAGCTGATCCTTGGGGACGTTCGGGAATGTCCGAACTACTAGACATTTATATATTTATAGAAACTTTCCAAAAATAAGATTCTTCCTAAAATAGAAACTTTTCTTAAATAGAACTTTCCTAAAATGAAACTTTCCTAAAATGGAAACTTTCCTAATCTATAAACTTTCCTAAAATAGGACTTTCCTAAAATGGAACTTTCCTAAAATGGGAACTTTCCTAATCAAGAAACTTTCCTAAAATATGACATTCCTAAAAATGAATAAAAATGTTCTAAAGGAAATATTCTGGACTTAAATTCTTTCCTAAATTGGGTTTTGGAAATTTTCTAAATCTAAGATATGGCCTATATTCGAAATTATTGAATTTCCTAAACCAAATTGGGAATATTCCTAGACAATTTATGGCTAGGGAAAACTTCCTAAAGGGTTCTAGTAATATTCCTAATTCGAAAATGGCAAATTTCCACTTAGGCAGATTCGACGATCAGCAAATAAGGAAGCTAGACTCACGGCTGCTAAACCTAGACAGTACTAGGAAGAGCAGCTGACTCGTGGATGCACTAGGGGTTACGTGGGGTCGTCTAAGGCGCTAAACGGTCGTTTGAAGGCTAAGTGCCAGGCGCGGGTACTCGTCTCTTAGTCCTACGCGAATGCGCCTAAGGCGATAGCGTATACGAAGGCTGTGGCTAACGACTGGAAGACTAGCTACTAGACCTAGAATGTGACGGTAATTAGGAGGGTTATAACTTGGCTTTAGCAGGCAAGCGCGTGAAGCAAGGGAGCTTGCTTCACGATTTCTCAAGGTGATATGTGCTAGGTTGGTTTTCCTTTACCTAATCCGATTTTAAAGACAACCTAAGTCTTTTGTATGGTTTTTATGTTTATGATGGAAATCAAACAACTAACAACCTATCAAACAAGTAGTTTTTTTTTTTGACTTAAACGAATGTAAAGGAAAACAAGTATAAAGAGGATGTAACCGGTTTTGAGGTCTGGAGTTGTTGTAGTGGTTCTAATGGGACTTCCCTTTTTTTTTGTAACTTGAATCCGGCTCTTCTTAACCTTGCAGGTTAGAAAGGAAAAACGAATCAAAGCTAGATATTTTCAAATAAACAAAACGAGAACAAAAAGATAACAAAGGGGATAGGGACAACCGGGGTCAGGAGCTTTTGGGCTCTGATACCAGATGATGTAACCACGGACGCGAGGACGACACCAGATGATGTAACCACGGACGCGAGGCCGACCACAGGAGGTTCACGCAGCTTGGGCTGGACCAGACCGTGAGAGAGACTCGATCACGGATGGAAGTGGGGCACGATGTCAGGAGAGGCTCAACCGGACAGGCGCTTAGGAATGGGGGAGCGAGTTGGACCACATGGCTATGGAAGGACCACGATACACCAAGGTGACTTGAACCAGGCTGGGTCGACAATGTGGTCGGCGTGTTCCGGGGCCTCATCAACATCGAGCCAGCCACTGCACCAGTCATTCCACCAGGACCTCTCACACCAGGACCTCTCACACGAGCAAGACACACGCCTCGACCGTCCCATGCACCGCCGACCCATTTCAGATGGACAAGGAGCCATGGAGGTTCCTTCTATAAGACTCTTCTTCCTCCGGTGTCTTTACCATTACCATCCGGTAGAGACACCAAAAGTCGTGCTAGGAAATTGTACTCTTTTTCCTATCTTCCGTTTTGTCCCACTGGGTTTTCCGAAGAAGGTTTTAATGAGGCAATACTCTTAGTGCGTAAGACGGTGAACATTTGTTCACAATTCCATCTCATTCACAAGTCTTCAATCGATTTCTAGCCTAAGTGTTATTGGGCTTTTTCTATCTTTATTCTATTTTATAGACTAAGTATTTATTTGGGCTTACAAGTCATGTTGACCATTTGGGGCCCAAAGTCTATTTTTAATTGCCAATAAGTAAACTACGTGTTGTTTTAATTCTTGTAAGGCTAAGCATCATGTAGTTTAACCTAAGTTGTAATAAGGCATTATATAAGCTTTTTGTCTACACATTAATGAAATAACAAGCATTTTTGACAAAAACCCTAAGATTAGTGTCTCAATCCGTGCCGCCTCTTACCTAGGTTGTAGTCGTGTTCTTCAGCCTCTTTGGTTGAAGTTTTTGGAGTATCACAAGCCCCTTTCACAGCTTTGTGGTCCCCTCGATCCACCCCTTCACTTCCATCGATTCTGTCCAGCAACCTGAGATTCTCGGTTTAAGACAGTCCACCCCTCGGTTCTTGCATCAAGTTAGGAATTGGATGCAGAGGTGATATGTCGATGCAGAGGTGATAGGTCTTTAGTACCCCCTCCATTTTGCACAAGTAACCTGATCATTCCAAGGGTTATTGTCGTTGCTACCAAAATCCAGTCAATGGTTTTGGAGTGGCAATGACTTACAAATATCCAAACATTCATCCGTTTGAGGGTATCTCAAAACACAACGTCGACAGAGCTTGTATAGTCAATTAGTATCCTTGCTACATTGCTCTCCCTTATTGTCAGATTAATGTCGGGGACATAATGAGGCTGGTTGATGCATGTGGCATCATTTTCTATGAATCAAATTTCATCGTTTGAGTATTTGGAAGATTTTATGCGAATGTGGCTAGCACTGGCTCTTCGTTGGAATGCTTTAATCGAGGATACGATATTGTGTCAGTACTAGGATCCTTCCACTGTCATGTTTATCTTCCTTTGGTTTTTGAGAGCTCCTTCGTCTGACTTCCTTTCTTCATTGGTGATTTTTGTTGCGGTTGTGCTGTTATGTCGCTCGTCAGATATTTGCAAAGATGCTTGTCCTTGTGATGTCTCTGTCTACTTTGTCGATGATCCATTCAGCTTATCACGATTCTCCATCTCCTTTGGGATTGTGGCTAGTGTTTTCTCTACCTCTTCTATGACCGCATCAGCTTCTTCTTCTTCTGCCTATGCTAAGCTCTTCACTACCATGTTCATCTTTATGGTACTCGCGTCTTGTCGCTGCTTGTTGATCCTATCTCCATCGTCAGCCATCTCTTCAGATCTTGTGTTCCTTAATTTTTAAGTGCCAGAGTATTTTGTTACTCCACATACTGTGCCAAATTGCTAGAGTCAAAGTCTTTTTTTATTTCAAGTCTTGTTTCCCTTTATATAGTGATGGCTTAACGTTTAGGTGAATATCTTTTTAAAGATTTTTTTCATTTCTTTCTTTCGCGTAAATCTTCCTTCTATTCGTATAGACTTCTTCCTTTCCGTATAAACTTCATTTTTTTTGTTTGAGGCCCCTCTTGAATGATCTTTTGAGAAATTTTTAGGACAAACACAAAAATTAGACTAAGCCCACACGAGAAAGGTTTTTCTCTTTGGCCTAATCGAATTGGCTCAGCAAGATTCGAAAATGTGAAGTATGATTTGGCAACACTGCTTGATGGTTCAACAATCCGGCTTGGCTATGGTTTAATTAAGCATACTTGGTTCAAACCGTATCAGATTTGACCTCGGCTTGGCTGAGCCATACTTGGTTCTCTTGATCAAAACCAAAAAGGATCATTGGAAGATCATGGATGCTACAGGTTAGTGCAGGTAATGTTCTTTGTCATAGCAGGAGATCATTTTCTTAGGTTGTGTCTTGCGTTGACGAAAACTTTAATAGTTGGAAATGGACTTTGGAGAGTTATCGCAAACACTAGCTACACAAGAAAAAATCAGTGATTGATCATCTCACTTGGTAAAATACCTCCACCATTCCGTGAACAAATTAGTTATTTTACATGGAAAAATAGTGCAAGGGAGAAAATAAATTAACAAAAAACATTACATCAAAAAACATATAAAATATAGTTAATTACAAAATTATAATATTTCAAACATAAAACAGCTAATTAAAAGACAACACAAATAAAATAAAACAAAATGTATATAAAAAAAATTTGACCACATTACCTATATATGTAATGTCTTCTTATAGGTTGCCAAAAAAGTTAACAAAGAAAACTACAAATGCGATAGCTAATTTGTGATGGAGTTCAAGCGGTTCTAATCGAGGAATACATTGGATTGCGTGGAAAAAATTATGCAATAATAAAAATGAGGGTGGACTTGGTTTTAGAAATATCTAGGATTCTAATACAGCTAAGTTAGTGAAACAGATATGGAGATTAATGGATTCGCCTGAATCATTATTCTCAAAAGTGTTTAAAAGTAGATACTATCGGAAGTCATATCCATTGGAACATATAAGATCATACTCACCTTCATATAGATGGAGGAGTATTATATCAGCTAGATATTTGGTTAAAAAAGGACTGATCAAAAGGGTTGGAACAGGTTCAAGTATCTCTGTATGGAATGATGCTTGGATTCCAGCTCCTTGTCCAAGATCAGCATCTTTCAAATTTACACTGTACCCAAATAATTTTAATGTAAATGATTTGATAGATAGGGAGACAAACACTTGAAATATGCCCCTGCAATAAGCAATTATTATCCCTGAAGACGTTAGTATTATTCAGTCTTTGGCAATTAGTCGTTCCAACGACCTGATACTAATGGTTCGTATTATACGAAAAATAGAAAATATATGGTAAAATCAGGTTATATGATTGAAATACTATACCCAGACAAAGGTGTAAAAGGAGTAACTTATGGACCCACAATTACGATATTGTAGGTTTATGTGTGGAATCTGAGGTGTCCTCCAAAAATAAAGCATTTTATATGGTAAGTAATATCAGGTTGTGTTCTGGTAGCAGCGAACTTAAAATTTAGAAGTATTAGATGTGATTCTTTTTGTGGAAGTTGTGGAGTGCACAACGAAACTATTAATCATGTTTTTTTTAATGTTCACCAGCTTTTCAAACTTGGGCATTATCTAAAATACCTTCACATCCATACACTTTTTCAACGTTATCAGTCTTTTTGAATCTACATTATCTATTCCATAATATACCCAAGGACTACCCCGAGGGATATTTTTCGTGGATAATTTAGAATTTGTGGAAAAGAAGAAATGACAAGATCTACAGAAAATTTGAAAGGAATCCACAGGATATTATAATATTGGCAGAAACGGAAGGAAAAATTTGGGAAGAAGCTCAAGAATTAAATGAGGATAATATTACGGAAATAAGACTGCACATGGAGCCATTTAAACATGATATATGGAGGTGTCAAGTGGATGGATCTTGGAAGAAATCAGAAAAGTTTTTGGGTCAAGGATGGGTATCCACACAAAATGGGATAGATGAAATGTTGATGGGAGCTCGGAGTATTCGATGTAGCCAATCGCCACTACATACTGAACTAGAAGCGCTATTTGGGCAATGGGATGCATGTATGCATTTCAGAGATAAGAACCGACTGTCAAGAATTGGTAAAGATGGTTTCTTCACCAGAAGAGTGACCAGCCTTTGGAGTTCATCTAGAAGAATTCAGCAGATGCAAAAGCAGGTTCAACATCATACAAATTTCATATATTCCTCGGAAAACAAATACAAAGGCGGACAAGCTAGAGCGGAGTGCACGAAGATTAACATCGAAAATGGTGTATATTGACTCGATTCCTCTAGTTTGGCTAGCTAACACTTTTTAATTTTCTAGATTTCATTTTAAATACTTTGACAAAAAAATGTATTTAAAAAGTAGAATAAATAACAATCCATCATACCCAAATATTTATATACGATCTTGAATCTCCAAACAAACAAAAAAGTATACGCATATGATGGAGATAAAAAAGGATATATTATTTTTTATTTTATGTCACCTTAACTTAGTAGCTTTAATATCTTTTTTAATATTACAAGGTGTTAGGTTTGAACACCATATATGTGTCATTAATTTCATAAGTGACCACAATTATGTCACATTATTCCGATAAAAGATACATTATTTTAAACATTGAAAAATAACCATGTATCTAAATAAAAGTCTAGAAAAAATCAAAAATAACAATTAATCTATTATAAACTCAATAGGGACAATTTTAAAACGACTCTATTAAGTATACATCCATTTTGGATATCCATTTTCATTAATACATATTTCAAAAAAAATGATAATTATACCTCATAAATCATCTTAAATACATTTATTTCCTCAAAAAAAAATATTAATCTACATATTCCTCATTTTAATAGAAAAACAAAAATATATATGACTTCGGTACAACTAATATACCTAGTTGTATTCAGGGATATATTCAGTTGTTCCCAAATTATACTCAAAGTTATATTAGGTATAACTGATGTGCAGTTGTATTTAATATAACCTAGTTATACAACGTATCTGAGTTTCGAATTCGATTACTTGGGTTACGTAAAAAGAATCTTACCATCTGTAATATTGTGTTTTGGTTAATATTTATTATATTTACAAATATATAACTTATTGTAAAAATAAAATAATGAGGTTTTTGACAACTAAAAATGAGATTTAATGGAATATGAGATGACTTAATTTTTTTTCTCTTATTCCTCGATTTCTCGTCTTCCTCTTCTAATAATGCTGTAAAATAGAGCTTCACGATTTAGTGGCCAAAATTGTTGGATCTTCAACACCCGTGAATCGGATAATCTCCGTACAATTCGCTCCTTCTCAGCAGGTTCGTGAATTTCCGTTTTTCTCCATTTTTATTTTCCGTGAATTATTTTTGATTCTTTTCAGTTTCGTGATTTTTCGTGGATCTGGAGGAGTGAATTGAGCATGGTTTTTAGCTTTACACATATGTGTCAGTTACTTGCGATATTGGTTTCAAGCTTAAAAAATAAGAAAGGTCTCTGTTTTTTGATATGATCAAGAAACCCGCATGAGCCCACTCATAACGATATGCAATATAATCTAGTTTGTAATTCAGAAGAAGAGTATTGAGTACTCACAATTTGCATTGAGTTACGAGGCTGCGTGTGAAGATTTTGATCGTGTTTCAGAATTATAAGGTCCTAGATGCCAACAAAAATTGGACGAGAATTATGAAGCAGCTGATGATCCAAAAAAGTTACGTCCTGGTGAGATGGATCCCAACACAGAGTCAAAGCCTGCTCGTCCTGATCCAGTGGACGTGGAAGAAAATGAAAAAGAAATATTTGCTTAAGCGAGAGCTAGATTGGCTAACATTAGGGGAAATAAGGCTTAAATAAAATATAGAAGAAACAAATTGAGGAAGCTAGAAGGCTTCACTATTAGAAATAGACGAAAACATGACTGATTTTTTTATGGATTTTGTGGCCGTCGGAAATTTTGTTAGTTGCACGTTGGTATACCATCAGTTATCTATTTTAATTTATTTTTTAATTTTTATTAATATCAGTCAGTTTCCATTGTTTAGTTTTTTAAAATTTTTATGGATTTTTTATTTTCAGTCATTTTCCGTCAATAACATACAAAAACTGACAGAAATTAAAAAAAAATCAAATTTTCAAATTCTGTCGGTTTACGTCAGAAAATTATTGACAGAAACCAACAGATTTTGAAAATTCAAATTAATTTTATTTTATTTTTAATTCGTCAGAAATTTTCTATCGAAAACCGACTGATTTTAAAAATGTAAATTAATTTAATTTTTAATTTTTTTTTATAATTTTTGTCGGTTTCCATCAGAAAATTATTGATGGAAACCGAAGCATTTGGAAAATTACTGACGGAAAAAAAATTTTAATCTTTTTTTTTATATTTTCCATCAGTTTCCGTCAAAAAATTACTGACGGAAACTGATGTATTTTGAAAATTCAAATTAATTTTATTTATTTATTATAATTTCTGTCGGTTTTCGTCAATAATTTTTTGACGGAAACCGAAGACCACCGAATCTTCTTCTATACGATTCTTCTTTTTCTCCTTCTCTTCTCATCCTCTTCTTTTTATTTTTCTTCTTCTTCTACTCATCCTCCTCCTCCTTTTCCTCCTCCTCCATCTCGTTCTCCTTCTCCTTCTCCTTTTCTTTTTCCTTTTTCTTATTCTTATTATTCTCCTTTTCATTATCCTTTCCCCTCTCATTCACTTTCTCTTTCTTCTTTTTCTTCTCCTCTTTCTCTTTCTCTCCCTCTCTTTTTCTCCTCCTTCTCTCCATCTCTCTCTCCTTCTCCTACACCACCATCCATTCCGCTCCAATCGCCACTGACCTGATCCATCCTGATCCACCCAGATCCGCACCATCCGCATTGATTATGAGTTGATCAGAGCAATTTGGCCCAGCGGCGAATAGTGCAATTTTTTTAAAAAACAAAAAAATTCCAAAAACTGATGGATTCTGACGGTTTTCCGGTTCAAAAATCGATGGATTCTGATGTTTCACTGGTCACCGGAAACCGATGAAATCTGACGGTCCTCCGACCATCAGAAACCTACGGATTCTGATGGCTCTTTGGTCATCGGTAACTAACGGATTATGATAATTACCGATTGTTATCAAAATCCGTCAGAAATGTTACCGACAGATTTTTCATTACTGGCGCTATAAAATTGATAGTGAAAATATATCAAAAAACCGTCGAAAACAGCTATTTTCTGACGGAAATTGACGGATAAAACTGTCAGTTTCCGATGTGTTTTCTTGTAGCGTTTGTTTATCTGCAAAAGAGGAGAGAGCTATTGAGCGAAGGCATATGAAAAGTAATCTAACAAATACGGATCTGATATGGGTATTTTTTGTGCCTGTTTAATTGCACCAAAACAAATATTTAACCTAGAGAGTCAAATGATGGTTGAAGAGCAAGCTAGTGACATTTTTGGTTTTTTGTAGCAAACCAAATCTTCCTTTTTTTAGCTTTTCTCATTTCTTGTTAACATATTCGCTATAAGTTTTACCTCTTGTTATATAATTAAAAGCTAAGTATCAGCTTTTTCATTTATTTTGTTGGAATGTTATATTTGTTTTTTTTTGTCAATTTAACGTATTTTAATATCTCTTCTAATATTATAGGGTGCTGAGTTCGAGTCGAAAACATATGTCATGAATTTCAGAAATGGTCACCATTGTGCCACATGATTCCAACAGAATGATATATTTTATAGAAGAAAAACAGAACAGTTATTAACATACTTCATTAAAATACTCGTTAGAAATTTCGTCGTGAAATACAATAAATATGACTTTTAAAAGATCAATTAACAACTTCAAATATAATAAACTGTTAAACCAATTATAAACCAAATAAATTTGTATAAAACGTATAAAACTTTTAAATATTTTTTCTATATGATTATAAAACCAATTAAATTCATATAAAACGTATAAAAACATATAAAAACCTTTAAAACAT
This sequence comes from Streptanthus diversifolius, assembly GCA_039880935.1. Lineage (NCBI taxonomy): Eukaryota > Viridiplantae > Streptophyta > Magnoliopsida > Brassicales > Brassicaceae > Streptanthus > Streptanthus diversifolius. Next base: position 5,723,584 of record JAXGFM010000005.1, read on the forward strand.
CTTTTATCAGATTATAAAACTAAATAAATTCATATAAAAGCGAAGAAATTCTTTTAAAATATTATTTTATATGATTAATGAAATTGTGTCAAAATATATAAAAAATTTAGAACACATATAACTAGATTTTGTATGTTTTACAAGAATTTAAAAGATCTTATAAGACTTTAAATGATTTTTTACAAATTCTAAATGTTTTATAAGATAAAAATTGAATATCTTTTGATCAAAAATATACAATTTAGAAGATTTTATACAGTTTTAGTACAATGCTTCTATAAATCTATATACAGTAAGTCTATAAATTCTGTAAATGTTCATATAAAACTTTTTATTTGATTTTAAAATGTTCTATAAGGTTTTAAAAGGTATAACTAAAAAAATAAGCTTTTATCATTTTCATTTGAAAGTACAATCTAAAGATTTTATCTTGGACTTTGGTTACATTTTGATCAGTTTCCCGTAGTGCCATCGTCAAGATTCATCAATTCCCAGGTTTACTTTATCTCTCTCATAAAACCCTCAAGTGATTTTGAGAAAATTTAACATCAAATGTTGAAATGTTCGATTCTGAATTGATGCAGTGTGCCTAGATGGGACGCTACCTGGTTATCATATAGATCGTGATTTTGGTTCAGGTGATAACAGTTGACTTATCCAACTTGAGGTATGTGCATTTATAGATAATATCAGTCATCTTTGATTCTTCATAGTTTAGTATACAATGGAAGTTTCTGCTATTGAGGGCTGATTTAGAATCTAGATATATCAGTTTTTTTTTAACGTAATTGGCTGGTTTAGGATGGAGGATGGTGTAACAACCATAGGACCTCTTATATTAGTCTTGTTAATGGTCCATCTTGGAATATTAGTCGTGAAGGCGATATTGGTATAAATTTGATTACTAGTTTTCACACTCACTGAGACGATCATTTTGTGGCAGATTGGGAGAGCTCTGTTCAATCACATGAAGGGGGAGTAAGCCATAGACCATTTTCACGAGGCATAGAAGCTGCTTGGACATGGCTTTTTCAATTCTCTTTTGCGAACTCTTCGCCAAGAAAAGAGTATGATTGATGCTAGGAATATATATCATATAGCTTAATAAATCATCGGTGGATATCTGGTTTACTTGGTTACTCTGATACAGTGGGTATTTTTCATTTGTTTAATATTTGGTTTACTTATTTACAAGCATTTCACAAATTTTTAAAACCTTATAAAACCGTATGAAACTTTTAAATATTTTTCTGTAAAGTTACAAAACCAAATAAAAACATTCAAAAACTTTTTTAATTTTTTTATAAAATTATAAAACCAAATAAATTTATATAAAAACATATAAAAACTAATAAAAACTTCTTCTATAAAATTATAAAACCAAATATGTTTAAATAAAAGCTCTAAATTTTTTTAAAAACTTCTCTTGTACAGTTATAAAACCATATAAACCATAACAGTCATGTTTTCTAAATTCTTTTAAAACCGTATATAAAATTATTTAAAACTATATAAAATTTTATAAAATCCGTAGCAATTTATAAATCATCATAAAACCTTAACATTTTTATAAAACCATATAAAAGCTTAGTAATCCATAATAATGTGTTTTCACAAAAAACAAAATTAAAACTTTTTAAAACAATAAAAACTATAAAATTGAGTTTTGTAAATTCGATTATAAAACTTTCTTAAGGCATTATATTCTGTCTATTTCATCATATAAATCTATTTAATAATTAATTAAGTAGTCTATAAATATAATCAATAAAGTCTAAAGTAACTCAAAATGAAAATTACAACAAGACAACAAATAAAAAACATGTTCTAAACATAATTCTGTCAATCAGCTCATAAGATTTTATAAATGAGTACATGTTTTATATGATTCTATAAAGTATATTAACACACCATGTAATTTGTTGACGCCTTATATCCTTTGCCAACGATTCAAACCCATCTCATACCTAATAATTCAGCCCCTTTCCAACATAAACAACGCTGGATTTTCAAATTCAGCAGCAATAATCTTCCCCAGTTTAGGTCTCTCTTGTTTCTCCCCACATATCTCCAACCAATCGCCATATCTCAACTCCATTTCTTTCACCAACATTTTAAAGACATTTTATGGACAACTATTCTCATGTTGCTCCTTAGACGTGATCCTTATTTAATATTTTCTTGTCGTCTTGGCTTTAAACTGGTACATAATGAAAACTAAAAATCCCACTTCGAAATGACAAACTAAAAACTCTAGAAAAAGATCCAAACCATAGTAGTCTTTGAACATTCTATTTATAATAACTGCATAAAGGGATTTCAACTTTCACATTCTTAAATCTATTAATCACCTATAAACCTGGAGATCACTTCCATGGTTCTGAATTAAAGAAAAAAAAACACATCCAATAATAAGGAAGAAGAACAATTCACTGCTCCAATTAAATAATACAACCGATTATGGTCTGTTTCAGCTACTTTAAACACTTGCTCATGCACAGATATATTAGCTTGAAAACCAATATTTTGTACAAAGCAATCCGAAAAAGCCATACCAAATATGATTAATGGCCTAATAGAAAGCTAATAAAAAAATCAGGGAAGGAAAAGCCATTAGCAAATATTCCATCGATTCAATTTACTTCTCAAATGAAAATATCAATTTTCAGTTAAATTGTTCGTCAATTAAGAAACCTTTACGGCTATCAAAGCTACAGGCACCTTATTTCTTACACTGGGTTAGAGTGGAGTGTACGAGGCAGAGAAAATGTTGATCAAGGGTCTTTGGTTTTGAGTCAGGAGATGGATGATTTTATCGAAGTCGATTGTAGGGGAGAGACGGCCTTTTCAGGAGCCGGAGAATCTAAATCGAGGATGTTAAGGTCCAACACTGGGTGATTAAGCCTGAGTGATCGAGACCTCAAACGACGAAAGCTCGAACATAATTCAAAGACTGCGAGAGAGGTGACGAAGGTGAGGGACGAATTCGCTAGAATAATAGGTTAAAGGTTTTATGTTGATTTTTTTTCTTGAATGATTTTAATATCTTTTTATTTGAACAAATATGTGCAATGACATTACTATTATGCCACAATTCTCATTTCTCACCATTATGGTCATTAAGTAATTCATTTTAGATATTATTGTAAAAATCCATTAAAAATGCTTTATTTTTTATAGGGTAGATGTTTGAGGTTCTGTTCCGATTTGTGATGCAAGAACCAAGGGGTGGGCAGTTTTTCACCGAGAAACTCAGGTTGCTGGACTGAAATCGATGGGAAGAATGGTGGATCGAAGGGACCACACAAACTATGAAAGGGGCTTGTGATACTCCAAGAACTTCAGCCAAAACTAAGCTGAAGGGCGGCAGCTACAAGGGGGCTTGGTGGCAACTTTTAGGTTTTAGACACTAGTCTTATGTTTTGTCAAAATGCTTGTTATTTCATTAATGATTAGACAAAAGGCTTATATAATGCCTTGTTACAACTTAGGTTCAACTACAAGGCGTTTAGCCTTATATAATGCCTTGCCTCCATTTCCTTGAAATAGTCATCTACACTCTTGTTGCCTTGCTGTAGGTGCCTGAGTCTCTGGTGTAGATCTCTATGGAAATGGTTGGGAACAAACCGCCTTCTCATGATGAGCTTAAGTTCTTCCCATGTTTCAATGGGATACTCTCCATTTCTTCTTCTTGAAGTAACCACCTGATCCCACCAGCTTAGGGCATAGTCATAGAATTCTGTAACAGCCAAATTAACCTTGTTAATCTCACGATAGAATTGGCAATTAAAAACAAGTTCTATCTTAGTTTCCCAATCTAGGTAAGTGATGGGGTCATTGTGGCCGTGGAAAGGAGGGATCTTCAATTTAAGGTTGCTGAACTGGTCTGGCTGAGGGGGCAGATTTGGGATCCTCTGATGGCGCCTAGGCCGGTTGTGTCCACTGTGGTCTGATCCTCTAGAGTTATAGAATCTGGCCACCCCTTCATCTCCTACAAACGTCCTGCGTCCCAAACTTCCTGCATCCGAGACAGGCTCCTGTGGTTCAGGAGTGAGTCCTCTGACACGCCTTGGAGGAATAGGGTTCCTTGGTCGCGGCTGCCTCCCATTTGGAACCACCCTATTGATCTCTTCACGAATGCCTTCACGGATTCCAAGTTGGATTGTTTGGAGTCGATCTTCTATGGTCCGGTTGAGCCTAGTTGCAAGATCTTCAATCAGGCGATTAAACCGGTTTGCTTCAGACTCCTCTTCCTCATTCCCTGTCATTTAAACACTTAAACAAGTCAAGTGTTCAAGAGAAAATCGGAAAATACTCGGATTTATCACGGTTTAATAGCAGATGAGTGGTCACTTTAGGAAAATCAATGGTTTTAAACAGAACGAATACAAAAAAACAAGAGAGGGTGAAGTGCTCAGCCTGATGTCTGCTCTGATACCACTTGACGTGGTCCTGGTGAAGAGGAACACGCGACTCCAAGACCGGCAACAGGTGAGCTAGGAGCGGAAAGTCGGATGCAATGAAATGGAGGTTTTGGTCACGGGTTTGGGATAGGCAAGGCGTGGAGGGAAATGGACAGATGCAGCGGTTGAAGGGAAGAAGATGAACAAGATAGGAAGGGATCGAACTGGCGGATTCTCAAAGGGATGATAAACTTTGAGACACCAACTTGCTTGAACAGGATATGACACACCGGATCAAGACAAGGATTTTGCAAATTAGCAATCTAGATACTACACACTAGAAAGGGATTTGCAAGGGTTAAAGAATCGATCAAGAATACTCGTATTCAACAAAGTCTTATTCAAAATCGATTGGAATGATACAATGGCCACGACAGCTAGTTATACAACAAAGAAATTCGAATTGCATGGTCAAAACACATGCATGCTTGGCACAGAAAACCAAGCATTCAAACCTAAGACTGGGCGGATTACAATGGGGTCAAGTGAAGACCATACACGCTTACAAAGAAATGGGCCGGGCCATGCCATCAATTATAAGTCTAAGGCCTTATGGGCTTGATCATCTTAAAGGTTCACCAGGCCCCATTAAAAACCCATGTGAGAAAAACCCAATGGGAAAAACCTCACATGGGAAAAGAGAACCAAATGGACCCTTAATCCCAATCACATAAGCCCAAAGACATAATCAAATTGACTTAGACAGAATAAGAAGAGAATGGGTAAGAAATAACCCAATAGTGTCTTGTAGGGCCTTAGTCCGGGCGCGGGTCATGGGACTAAGTGGAACGGTCCATGGGTCCGGGACAAGGCTGGTCGAGGCTTCAGATGAAGGTTGGGTCGATGGGTTGATCCTTGGTGAAGCCTTGGTTGGGACGTGTGATGACTTGGTCGAAACGCGTCCTGAAGCATGGATTGATGCACGGGTCGATTCCTGGGTCGATGGCCGAGTCATTCTTCTTGTATCGTCCTGAGTCGGTGCTGGGTCATGCTCCTCGTTCCACTGGTCGACGCCTTGCTTGGTTCCTTGGCCGCATTCCGGGCCAACCTCCACATACTTGTCCGAGTGTACAAAGTCCTTGATTGCGTTAGTATCCGGCTGATCATCCAGGTCTTCATCCGTTCCATCAACCGGCTGGTGCAACCTGTCGACCAGGCTCACATCATTAAGCCTCCTCCGTGTGCTTCTCTCAGCAGAAACTCCCGGTTGAGCCTTTCGGAATGCACAGCCTCCGGTCTCTGAAAAGGAACCCATCAAACAAATAAAATCGTGAGTGGGTACCAGTGCCGGCGTGGTGGTTGGCCTCATTGAAGTCATCATCAATGGCGTATAGCTCCTTTAGCAGCTCGAATCCGAGGATTTTGGCTTCCATGACCGAAATCAGGGAATGCCTTCGGGACAGGGCGTCCGCGACGACGTTTTCCTTCCCCTTCTTGTACTTAATTACGTAATGGAAGGTCTCGATGAACACTAGCCAGCGGGCATGTCGTCTTTTCAGCTTAGTTTGGCCTCGTAGGTGCTGTAGCGTCTGATGATTGGTATGGATGACGCGTTCCCGGGCTAAGAGATAGTGCTGCCAGATGTCCATTGCTCGAACCAAGCATACAGCTCCTTGTCGTAAGCTGGGTAGTTGAGTGCGGCTCCGTTTAACTTCTCGCTGAAGTAAGCTACGGGCTTCCCTCCTTGGATCAGGACGGCTCCGATTCCGACACCAGATGCGTCGCACTCTACTTCGAAGGTCTTCTTGAAGTCGGGTAAAGATAAGACCGGGGCGTGAGTGAGCCGGTCTTTAAGCAAGTTGAAGGCTTTCTCCTGCTCGGGTCCCCAGCTGAATGCCCGATCCTTTTTGATCACGGAGGTCAAGGGACTGGCGATGGTGCTGAAGTCTCGGACGAACCTTCGATAGAAGCTAGCCAAGCCGTGGAAACTCTGGACTTGGCTGATGCTTGTGGGCGTTGGCCATTCTCGTAGGGCCTTAATCTTCTCCCCGTCTACCTGTAAGTCCTGAGAACTCACGACAAAACCTAGGAAGACTACCCGGTCAGTGCAAAACGTACACTTCTTTAGATTATTATACAACTTCTCCTCTTGAAATGTGCGTATAACCAACTCTAAGTGAGTGACGTGGTCGGCGTAAGAAGCACTATAAACGAGAATATCGTCAAAGTATACTATGACGAACTTACTGATGTACGGCCGAAGAACATGGTTTATTAGCCGCATGAAGGTACTCGGGGCGTTGGATAGCCCGAATGGCATGACGAGCCACACGTAGAGACCTTGCTTGGTCTTAAACGCAGTTTTCCACTCGTCTCCTTCTCGCATACGGACTTGGTGATATCCGCTCTTCAGGTCGATCTTTGAAAAGATCAAAGCTCTGCTTAGCTCGTCTAGCATGTCGTCGAGCCGAGGTATAGGGTGCCAGTATTTGATGGTGATATTGTTGATGGCTCGGAAGTCTACGCACATCCGCCAAGAACCATCCTTCTTTGGCACGAGCAGGACAGTTACGTCGTAGGGACTGAGGCTTTCTCGGACATAACCTTGGTCCATGAGTTCTCAAACTTGACGTTCGAGCTTCTTAGCTTCCTCCGGGTTGACATGGTAGGCGAGTCGGTTGGGTAACTGAGCACCCGGGATGAAATCGATGTTGTGTTCGATTCCTCTAAGTGGTGGCAGTCCCGGTGGAATCTCGGCAGGAAAGACGCCTGCATAAGTTTCCAAGAGCTTGGCGACTTCAGGTGGGGGCGGCGGCTCGATGCTATCTGCATGGATGGACTCCTTAAAGATCATAAAGACGACGTTAGTATCGTCCCTACTTACTGCCTTGTGGATGACCCTGGATTTTACGAGGAAATTCGCCTTCCGGGGTCCCTTGGTAGAATCCTTCCTCAGTTGGATGTCTCGGACTTGCTGTGGAGCGAGTGGTGCTAGATTAAACCTGCGCTTGTTATGAACAAAAGAGTACAGGTTAGTCTGCCTATTGTGCGTGGTTTCCCTATCAAACTGCCATGGACGTCCAAGAAGGAGGTGACCAGCTTGCATCGGGACCACGTCGTATAAGACCTGATCGGTGTAACGGCCTACACTAAAGGGTACCGTCACCTGATCGGTTATACGTATCTCAGTCTTATCATTGAGCCACCTAAGCCCATAGGGCCGCGGGTGCTTAGTCCTCTCAAGACCGAGCTTATCAACAATGTATTCACTAGCGACGTTGGTACAAGAACCTCCGTCGATAATCAGAGAACATACCTTGCCTTTGACAGTGCATTTGGTATAGAAGATGTTCTCACGCTGGGCGATCTCGTCAGGGCCAGCTATGGTGTTGAGGACGAGTCGGAACATCATGAGCTCTCTGGAATCAGGATATTCAATGTCGTCTTCTGCTTGCTCCAATTCCTCTAAAGGCTCTTCTTCGCCTTCGTCTGCGGATTCATACTCTCCGATCGGGGTCAGGATCATCACCTGTTGGTTCGGACAATCTCGCCCCATGTGTCCTCGCCTGTTGCATTTGAAATACATAATGTCTCGGCTCCGGGGTGCAGCTCCGGTGGCTTTGGCAGGCTGGCCTGATCCGGTTGTGGGTCGGGTCGTGTCTCGTGGTCGGGTCATGGTGCGCGGGTCCAAGACGGGCTCAAGAATATTACACACCAAAGGAGGGCATAGGAGAGAGTAAACATGACGCACTACTCGGTGATCGAAACTCTTAAGAAACAAAATCCTTTTTATTAAAAATCTCAATGAAGAGCACAAATGAGTGGACATGAGAATTCATAGGAAACATAAGGGAGACAAGTTTCCATGATGGAACAAAATCCAATGACATGCAAGCACATGCATAAAACCGACAATGAAAGCATTAAAGATAAAACTCTCATCTGCCAACTACCAACTAACTTCTTTATGGAGAAGTAGTTGGCAAAATGGATCGGACCTTAGAAAACAACAAATAGGCTGAAGAAAAGTGGACCAATGGCCTCATTAAAAACATAACTTGGTAAACCCAGTGAGAAAAACCCAAATTAGGGAAAAGGAGCACCATTGGAACACTTACCCATTAATTGCGTTCCAAAGGCCTAAAAAAGGGTAGATGTGGCCGTCTTTGGATCATGCTGGAACGAAGTCTTGATGGTCTTGAGAGAAAATCCAAGGACGTTCATAAGTCTTCTGAGTTGGTTCTGGGTCATTGGACCGACTGGTTCTGTCCAAACGTCCATGTCCTGGTCGTCCGGGTCGTCCGTGTTCAGCTTTGGTTCATCTGTGGAGCTGTCCGTCCAGTTGTTTATCTGGCCGTCCATCCAGTCATTCATATGGTCGTCCTGATTGTTGTTAGGCCTGGTGAGGATCACATCATCCCCTCCCTCTTGAAATGGATTTGTCCTCAAATCCAAATTATATACTTGGAAATAAAACAAGTTAATAGTCGCAGAATCATGTAGGAAAAAGACTTACCTCAAATTTTGTTCAAGCTTGGTTTTGGCTTGTGTATGGCGTCTTTTGGTTTCTGTTTGACCAGAATAAGGAGGTGGACGTCCAAGTACTTATACTGGTCCAAATCAGGTGGCTTGAAACGTTTGTCTTAATCTCGCCTTTTGGTTCTTCTTTTGTGCTTCCAAGCTACTCTAAAACCTGAAATTAACTCTTTTGACAAAGACAACTGGGTTATATCTGTGTGATCAAGGATAAAAAATATCTAAACTCTTGGATCAAAACAGCCTGAGAGCACTTATGGACACATAAAAATTCTTTTCCAAACGTTTTCTGAAACAAGTCAATACTCAAAGCAGATTTGGAATTACAAACTTCATTAAACAGACAATCCTTTTGTCTAGAAAAGTTATCAAGGTTAAATGTTTGAAGGACTGAATCATTTTATCAAACTCAAATTCAGAAACACAAAATTATTTAATATTTTCTAAACCAAGGCGTTTTTCTTTATCAGGACTAACAAGAAAAAACAAGTTAGGCAAAGTACTAATCACACTAATTTCCTTACAGTCCTTGTTGCGATTTTCACAAAGGAAAGAGGGAATGGTCGGTTCATCTTTGAATACTTTATAGCCGCTTGTTTTGTTGTCAGCATCAGATTCTTTCTTTTGGTCAATTTTTGTTCTTAGAATCGTTTGACCTGTACCAACAGAAAGCAAGTTGCGCTTCATTCGTCTTTGGGAGTCTATATAATGACCTCGAGCTTGTTGCTTTAGATTTGGTTGGCATATCTCTGATGGGTTCTTCTTGATAGCCAATTTTTCAGCTTTTTCATCATAAGTATCAAACCTGGGTCCTTCATCTTCTTTCTCTGTGATGTTTCGACATTCTCCTCAAGAGCCATAAATACATCTTTAGGATTCTGCTTCTCCTGATTGGTGGTAAGAGCTTTTGAAGATGGGGGTGGAGCCTTGTTCTTTTTCTTGCTCTTCTTCCAGTCCTTAAGCGCTTTCTTAAGCTGCTCATGAAGGTCGTCCAAAGTCTTTTGCGTTTCCAGCTGTTGGTGATGTTTGCTTGGTTGTTAAGGATTGTTTTGTTTGAGCTATTACACGGCTTCATCACCAAAACTTCCTTGTTGAACATGTCTTCCCTTTGAAGAAAGAAAGTGATGAGGACATCGATCCAGCTTCCTAGCCTAAAAGCCCACTAGACGACGCAGAGGCCCATCAAGGCCCATTTAAGCCTGATAAAGAACATTTGAGGTTCCTTTTCGAAGATTCTTCCACCTCTGGTGTCTTTACCATTACCATTCGGTAAAGACACCAAAAGACATGCTAAGGAATTGTACTCTTTTTCCTATCTTCGGTTTTGTCCCATTGGGTTTTCCGAAGAAGGATTTAACGAGGCAACATCCTTGGTGTGCACGACGAAGAAGACTTGCTCACTATATTGCATCTTCCACAAGTCTTCAAGGCGTTCTATCAAACTCCTACTTAGGCGGCTTTTTTCATTAAAAATAAACTAATTATGGTTTAGATGTTTTTAAGCCCATTTGTTTTGTTTTAGTTAATTATGGCCTTAAGCCCAATTTTAATTATGTTTTCATTCTTTTGGGTTATTGGCCCATTTGTAATCTGAATAATTATAAGCCCTAGACTTAAGGCATTATATAAGCCTAAGTTGTGAGTAATAATAAGACAGACTTTTCAGAAAATTAAACCTAGACATGTGTCTTACAAAAATCGGTGCCACCCTATTCTAAGAGAGTTGCCGTATATTTCAACCTTTGTAGTTGAATTTTTTGGAGTATCACAAGCCCTTTTCACAGCTTGTGTGGTCCCTTCGATCCATCCTTTCACTTCCATCGATTTCTGTCCATCAACCTGAGATTCTCAGTGAAAAAACAGACCACCAACGTTATTACATCATCTGGTATCAGAGCTTAAAGCTCCTGCTCATCAGGTTGATTTTATCCTTGTTAGTTGTCGAATTTTACTTTGTTTTATTGCAATAGTTTTTGGCTTTTGATTGTGTTTCTCGGTGAAAAGACAGACCACCAACGTTATTACATCAGAAAGGAACGCCATTCTGAACTTGGTAAGGCCATTCATCACCATAAGAACCTTGACAATCACGGGTTCTTTTTGTAGATTCCATGGGGCACCATTTGATCTGTTCATTCACGCCTATGTGGTTTATGGAACTTGTATCGTTGACGTACTCCCCTTTCATGAATCTAGTCAGGTTTATGTTTAGGAAGCAATTGCTGAATCTCCTTACGCACACTATCTCTTATGCCGTCTTGCATGATATTGAACCGAGCATTCATCTTATCCATATGTGCTACCAATTGTTCTAGGAGGCGGGTATAGCATGACGTTTCTTCTTGTTCCTCATCGGTACCTGCCATTGAAAACACATGTGGCCAGATCAAATGTTCTTGGGTACTTCAATAAACGCAATCTTAAAACAAAAAATTCACACCTTAGTACACATAAAACTTAAACGAAAATTTAAAAGGAAAATGATAGAAGTTACTCAGCTTGTTGAGTTGCTCTGATACTACTTGATATGATCTTGGTAAAGATCACAAACCCAAAACCTGCACAACAAGGGAGTAAGGGGGATAAACCTTGCATAACGAGTGTGAGTTCAAGTTGCCAAGGGATGTGGAGTGATGCGGTCACACAAAGGCTGCAGAAGACCTTTGATATACCTGACTTGAAGAACCAAGGATATGACACACCAAATTTCAAAAAGGGTTTCCAAGACGGGCTCAAGGATATTACACACCAAGGGAGGGCCTAGGAGAGAGTAGATATGACGCACTACTCGGTGATAGAAACTCTTGAAGCAAAAGCTTTTTTATTAAAAATCTCGATAAAGAGTACAAATGAGAGAACATGAGAATTTATAGGAAAGAAAAGGGAGACAAGCTTGCATGCTGGAACAGACTCCAATGACATTCAAGCACATGCATAAAACTGACAGTTAAAGCATTAAAGATAAAACTCCCATCTGCCAACTACCAACTAACTTATTTATGGAGAAGTAGTTGGCAAAATGGGCCGGGCCTTGGAAAACAACAAATGGGCTTAAGGAAAGTGGACCAATGGCCTTTATTAAAAACCTAACTTGGTAAACCCAGTTGGACTAACCCAAAGTAGGGAAAAAGAGTACCATTGTAACACTTACCCATTAATTGCGTTCCAAAAGCCTGAAAAAGGGTAGATGCAGCCGTCCTTGGATCATGCTGGAACGAAGTCTGGATTGTCTTGAGAGAACCTCCAAGAACATTCATAAGTCTTCTGAGTTGGTCACGGGTCATCGGACCGACTGGTTTTGTCCAAACGGCCATGTCATGGTTGTCCGGGTCGTCCGTGTTCAGCTTTGGTTTGTCCGTGGAGCTGTTCGTCCAGTTGTTTATCTGGCCGTCTGTCCGGTCATTCATCTGGTCGTCCTGATTGTTGTTAGGCCTGGTGAGTATCACATAACCATATGTTACAGATTCGCTCCATGTCTCTCCTCATCCGTGGCCAGTAAAAATGATCCTTCATGACGGCTAAGGTTTTTTATATTCCAAAGACCTCCTGAATATGCTTCTCTAACAAAAAGTTCATGTAGAGAACATCCGGGAATGCATAACCGGTTTTCAAAGAAAGATATCCATCCTGCTTAAAGAAATGACCTATAGGAGAATGATCACAAGACTCATAGATTTCTCCATAGTCTGGGTCAGTAGCATATAATTCTTTAGTCTGATCAAATCCCATTAATATCAGTTGACAAGAGAACGTACCTGCGGGATAGAGCATCAGCCATAATATTTTTCTTACCCTGCTTATATTTAATAACATAAGGAAATATTTCTATGAATTCAACCCAGTTGGTATGACGTATATTGAGCTTCTGTTGGTCTTTGAGGTGTTTCAAGGACTGATGATCGGTATGAATGATAAACTCTTTGGGACATAAGTAGTGTTGCCAGGTCTGAAGGGCGCAGACAAGAGCATAAACCTCCTTATCATACGTCAAATAGTTAAGGTAGCCCCATTGACTTTTTCACTGAAATAGGCTACTGGCTTCCTTTCTTGCATGAGAACGGCTCCAATCCCTATCCCTGAGGCATCACACTCAATCGCAAAGACATTAGAAAAATTTGGTAACACCAAAAGAGGTGCATTAGTCAGTTTTCTTTAAGGGTCTGGAAGGCCTCTTCTTGTTCACGTTCCCACTTAAAGCCAACCTCCTTTTTGATGATCTCAGTCAATGGGGCGGCCAAGGTGCTAAATTTTTTGACGAACCGCCTATAGAATTGCACCAAGCCGTGAAAACTTCAAACTTCACTAACGGTCTTGGGGCTAGGCCATTTGCGAATTGCCTTAACCTTCTCCTCGTCAACGCTTACTCCTTCTTCACTTATGACAAAACCTAAAAACATAAGGTTATCTATACAAAAAGTACATTTTTTCAAGTTAGCATATAACCTTTCATTTCTAAGTGTTTCCATTAGCAATTTTAAATGCTGAACATGGTTTTTTAAAGACTTACTATAAACGAAGATATCATCAAAATAGACGACAACAAAATGTCCTATGAATTTTTTAAGCACATGGTTCATAAGTCTCACAAACGTACTAGGTGCATTAGTTAACCCAAAGGGCATAACTAACCATTCATAAAGCTCATGTTTAGTCTTAAAAGAGGTATTCCACTCATCACCCTCATTCATACGAATATGGTGATAACCACATTTCAAGTCGATTTTTGAAAACACACTAGATCCATGTAATTTATCTAACATGTCGTCTAGCCTAGGAATTGGGTGACGATACTTTACTGTGATGTTATTAACCACACAGCAGTCAACACACATACGCCATGTACCATATTTATTTGGGATAAGGAGCATTGATACTACACAAGGACTCGTGCTTTCACAGATGTATCATTTCCTCATCAGTTCGTCAACTTGTTTTTGGAGTTCTTTGGTTTTTACTGGATTCGTGCGATAAGCGGGGCGGTTTGGTAATGTAGCTCCATGGAAGAAATCAATTTGGTGTTCTGTCCCACGTATAGGAGGTAGTCCATCAGGGTTTTCTTCTGGAAAGACATCCTCATACTCCTTTGAAAGATCACACACCTTGCTCGGAAGCCCCGACTCATAGTCAACAACCGTTAGATAATTTTCTTTAAAGATAAACATAAGAACAGGAGACTTCACAGTCAAGCTACGTTTAACCTCTCCAGGATTAATAAGGAAATTTGATTTTGGTTCAGGTGCTTTAGCTTTACCAAACTTCTTCTTTTGTTGTCTAAGGTGTAGCTGACCTTGGTAGACTTCTTGTGGTGATATGGGCACCAGGGTTACCTTTCCTCCATGGAAGTTAAAATGGTGCCAGTTAGTGAACCCATCATGGTTAACTCTGCGGTCTGACTGCCAAAGTCTACCCAAGAAGATATGCCCATCTTCCATTGGTAAGACGTCACGCTTGACCTCATCATGAAACTTTCCAATTTCAATTGGAACGATCACTTGGTGAGTGACACAGAATTCACCAGATTCAGTTAACCACATTAATGGATAAAGCTTTGGGTGCTTGCTCATCTCAAGGCCTAGTTTATGCACCATAGTTCACTAGCAACGTTAGTACAACTACCACCGTCAATAATTAGATTACATACCTTTCCTTTGACTAAGAAACGTGAATGAAACAGATTTTCTCTCTGTTTTTACTCATCTGGTTTAGAGTGTACACTAAGAGACCTCCTAGCCACCAAGAGTTGTCAAGGAACCGGTGACTCAACACATTCATCTGGCTCTGGTGCAAGTTCCGACTCTAGTTCTTCCTCTTCATTAGTCACGTACTCGCCATTGTCAACCATGACCTTTTTGTTGATGCATTCATTGGCATAGTGGCCAACTCCTTGAAATTTAAAACAACGAATGTCTCGTGTCCTATTCGGTCAGCCAATAGCCTTTTCTTTATCCAAATGCGGGTTATAGGGTTCAGGTTTGGTGTCGGTCGATCTAACGTCAACTGGCTTAGTTGGCTTGTATTCACGGTTGTAAGAAGGTCTGCTATTCCAAGTACCTGCACCAAAACCTGAACGTAAGTTAGGTCTTCTTTTGATTTGAAGTTCAATGAGAATAGCCTTATAGAGCATTTCTTCAATGTCCAAATAATATTGCATTTCAAACCTATCTTGAATATCACAGTTCAATCCCATAAGGAACCGTGACATAGTGGCATCACAATATTATGTTACACAGGCTCTAATCAAGAGAGTTTATATCTCTTGAAAATACTCCTCCACGTTTCGGTGGCCTTGGGTCAGCTGTCTAAGCTTCATGTGGAGATCACGGTGATAATGACTTGGCACAAATTGCTTGTGCATTATCCGTTTCAATTTTTCCCAAGTATTAATGGGACGTTCACTATTTCTCCTCCTTGAAGTCACGATTTGGTCTCACCAACTGAGGGCATAATCGTGAAAGTGACAGCCACATTAACTTTGTTAGATTCAGTATAGAATTGACAGTTGAACACCAGTTCTATCTTTTGTTCCCATTCCAACTAAGATGTCGGGTCATTTTTGGCGTGAAAAGGTGGTATCTTCAGCTTCAAGTTATTAATCACATATTGATTATTCGGCGATGGTCGTGGCTCATGGAATTGTCTAGGCTGCCTTAAGTCACCATAATCAAGTACTTCATTATGTTGGGCTCATCTTTGAGTAGGTCCAGCTCGTCTTTGGTGTCTTCCTAGGCCTTTTGAACCTTATCCCTTATATGTGGATGAGCTAAGACGTGCCTTGAATCATCAAAAACATCTATAGCCTCTTGAAGTTGCTTGGCTGGTCGAAGTATCTCACTACAGTCCGACAGAAGGGAAATTTGACCATCTCTTGATTCAGCTTGAGTCAATTGAATTTTGGCACGATCATAATCTCCATCATATCTAGCTAGTTGAGAAACATGGTTTTGGTTGCTTGATTCATGGTTGATCTTCAAAAACTTAAATTAAGGCTTATCTCGCAACCAAGACCATTTTTAAGCTTTAATTTGAAGTTTTTAAGTTCAACCATGAATCAAGCAACCAAGACCATTTATCTCACCTAGCTAGATATGATGGAGATTCTGATTGTGCCAAAACTCAATTGGTTCATACTGAATCAAGAATTGGTCGAATTTCTCTTCTGCTGGACCGTAGTGAGCTAGTTCGATCACATGAGCAACTTCAAGAGGCTATAGTTGTTTTTTATGATTCAAGGCACGTCTTAGCTCACCCACATATAAGGGATAAGGTTCAAAAGGCCCATGAAGACACCAAGGACGAGTTGGGCCTACTCAAGGATGAGCTCAACAAGATGAGGGTTGAGCAGTGCCCATATTGGCCCATGAAGCTGAAGGATCGACCACCATGGGCTCTTTTAGATGGATATTGACGTGGCCCAAGTAGAAAATAAGATTAAAAATAAATCAGACTGTTGGTTTAATGTGTTATTGGTTTGTAATTAGTCATTAAAATTAAACCAAAGAGTTAGTTATGATATATTATATAAGATATATCATTATGGTATATTCTTTTAGGATTAGATTAGACTATATAGAATATTCTATTCTAAGTATAATCTTGTTATGATTTTCTGCCTATAAAAGGCATTCACCCCATTGTAAAAAATAGACCGAATTTTAATATTAAAACCTATAGAACTTTTCTTGTTCTTTCTTTTTGTCTTATCTGTTCAGCAGATGAACATTGATCTTTTTTTACACCAAGGGTAGAGTAATCTATTGTGATCGTTCGTGGCTCTATAGCAGGGTGAACCTGTGCCATCGGATTTGCAAAACATCTTTGAAACAGTCCATAACTCTGAAAATAAATTTTTGCCATCTTCATCATCTATTTTTCCAATTCCCTTTTTTCAAGTGATCCTAGGAAAGTTAGTCATTCCAAGACCAAAATAAGACATGACAGATTTGCTGGATATAAGATTTTAAATAGATTGAATTTGTTGTCAAAAAAAAAAAAAAAAAAAATATATTGATTTTTGAAAATGGGTGTGTGAAAGGGTGCATTTATCTCAATTTCCCAACCTAATATGAAACCTTTTTAATGTGTATTTAATATTACTATCTTCACGCCGAAAACTACCTAATTTATAGAATCTCAAACGATTCTAGTGAGAAGATAGTGGACCATTCAACTCATTTTACCCAAACTTTTAAACGGTACACAATTTATTACTTTAACAATCTTACGGACCCTTTAATTATAGGTAATTCGAGGAACAGGAGTACACTTAAGGGGATGAGCCATTGTCAAGACCATTCCCGAAAGAGTCTCTTCCATGTTAACCTTGTCTCCTTTGATTTTCCAATCAAAGCACTGAATCATCATTCCAATCGCTGTTCCTAGAAAGATATAAGCTAGATTTGTTCCAGGACATCCTCTTCTTCCGCTACCGAAAGGAAGGTACTTGAGTACTTGCTCTTTTATGGCATCTTCTTGCTCTGATCTTGAAGAAGCTAGAAACCTCTCTGGCTTGAACTCATCAGGATATTCCCAGTAATCAGGATCTCTCATCACAGCATAACCATTAACTACAAGTGTTGACTTCTCCGAGACATAAAACCCTCCCATCATACATCCTTCTTGGAGCCTCCTTCCAAAGACAGGAACTGGCGGGTACAATCTTAGCCCTTCTTTGACTACCGCTTGCAAGTAAGGGAGGTTTGGTAGGTCAGTTTCCTGAATCAACCTTGATTTCCCTACAACCGAATCTATTTCTTCTCTCATTCTCTCAATAGTGCTGGGGTTGTTAATGATTTCGGCCATTGTCCACTGTATTGTTTGCTTCGATGTGTCAGTGCCTCCGAGGAAAAGCTCCTGTAAATTATAAAAGTTTTTCATTCAGTAAATTAAATAATGAATTAATGTAATTAGTCTGATGTGAGCAAAAGTTTTTGTTTACCACGAACAAGGCCTTGATGTGGTCCCTGGTGATTATATACTCTGCGTTTTCGTCTCCTTTTGCTTCCAACAACACGTCCATCAAATCCATACCATGGTGATGATGCTTCTCCAGTATTTTCTCGTGTTCCACAAGAAACGTTTCCAGCACCTTGTCGTATCTTCCCGAAATACCCATTATCTCCTTTTTAAACAGTGATATTCCAAGTTTTTCAAGCGGCTTGCGCAACAAGGTTGTAAATAAGACCTTCTTCGTCAAGGAAATAGATTCCGTAATCAGTCCCCAGACTCTCTCAGCTTCACCATCCTCTTCCCAGCACCTCCTCCCAACTATCATCTTGCAGGTGCTGTTGTTAGTGAATTTCATCGCTTCTTTACGGATCTCAACGCACTGCTTCTTCTTCGCTTTATCGAGCAGATCAAAGTAAAACCGCTCTAGTTCCTCTGCACGCACGACTCGTGACCGCTCGATTGCCTGTGGTCCAAGCAGCGTTTTGATGAGAAGTTTCTTCATGAACTTCCAGTAATCTCCATGGGGAGCGGAGAAGAATCCAGTATCTCCGAAAAAGAGAGACTCGTCGATTGGAGGGAGGCCACGGGACGAGATGTTCACGTCATGGGCCTTAAAGATCTCGCTGGCTACTGAGGCAGATGAGACGAGAACTATGGGGAGGTTGAAGATGCGGAGATGGAGGTAAGGTCCATACTTGGATGAGATTTTCTGAAAGCACTTGTGGATTAGAGGAGAGAGAAAAAGGTGCAGATGACCAATGATCGGCAGAGAAGGAGGGCTCGGAGGAGAATCGAAAACAACCTTTGGTTTATTGAAGAAGAAGGCAAGGAAACAGCGGAGTGAGAAGAAGCATAGGAGGAACAAAATGAAATAATTTTGAAATTCAAAGTTGATCATTGTTGCTTAAAGTGAAGAAGAGGCTGATAAAACAACAGGCATCTGTTGATTTAGAATCGATGACGCTCTGATTATTATATAGACTGATAGATACCAACAACAAAAACAAAACCCAAAATATTTTTAAAATAGTGGGAACATGAAGTCTATACGGTTAAAATTAGTATTCTCGTACAGTAACCCGTATAGGTAAGAATTTTTGAACGAATACAAACAAAAATAGATAACATTATCTTGTCCCTACACAACTCTTTCACTTCGTGGTACTACTTTCTCTCACAAACAGGGGCGGCTCAAAGTATCAACTGGCCACGTGCTACATGGCAAATAAGGCCCTACAAATAATTATGGCCTCATAATATGTAAACAAAAAAATTACCGTGCAAAAGATTAAACGTTAACAGTTAAGAGTTAAGAGTTAAGAGATGGGCTAAACAAAAAAAGACCGTCATTTTTTTTTTAATAAACCACAAAATTTTCTTTGAGGATTACTTCAATTATCCTAATGAAATTTTTGTTCCAAAAAATGAATTAAAACAACATTCATCAAAAAGGATAAAATATTTTTTACCGTCATTTTCTCATATTATTTTTGGTTCGAAATATATTTTATGACAATAAATAATAATATTAAAACTAAAAAGAAAATTAAAATATTTTTAAAATTATTTTGTTTTATATTTTTTGTAAATGTTTTAGAATATCTTCCTAAACTATTAACAATGCTTTCTGAAAATGAAAAAGGGCTTCTTAAATTATTTTTTTTGATAAATTTCTTAATGTTTTAGTAAGTTATTTTTAATATACCAAAAATATAAACAAGTGGTCTGAATATCTATCTTTTAGGCAATATAAATATAAAAATTTGATAATTTAAGGTTTATGAAATGTTTTTCTAAACTAGTAAGAATGTTTCCTGAATATTTGGAAGCCCTTCATAAACTGAATTTTCGTATAAGTTTTGTTAATGTTTTGGTAAGTACTTCTTAATATACCATTAATACTAATAAGTGATGTGAACATCTAACTTTTAGGGAAAAATAAATATAAAATTTTAAACTTTTAAGGTTCTAGAAAGATTTTCCAAACTAGTAAGAATGTTTTCTGAAAATTAGGAAGATCTTCCTGAATTAAGAAACCAACAATACTAACAAGTAGCCTAACCATCTAACTTTTAGACAAAAATAAAATAAGAAGTTAATATTTTAGTAAATCCTTCTTAATATACCAACAATACTAGTAAGTAGCTTAAACATCTAACTTTTAAAAAAAGATAAATAAAAATATAATATTAAGATTTCGGGAAGGTTTTCCTGAACTAGTAAGAATGTTTTCTGAAAATTAGGAAGGCTTTGTTGAACTGAATTTTTGAAACAAAAATTAATTGAATTGAATTTTTGATTTTTTTTTTCAATTACGAAAAATTAAATATTTTTGAAAATAAAAAAACAATTTGGAAAAAAATATGATAGAATATGTACTATGCGATATATATGTGGAATATATAATATGTGGATTATAGATAATATGAAATCTGACTGGTTATGTCTCAAGTTTGCATGATCAATGATTGAGGCTCACCACTAAGATTGTTCGAGGTTGAATTTGAACAAGTTGGCTTAGAAACGGGTAAACAACTACTTCAACCTCCGGTGGATAGACCTGTTGAAGGCGACCTTAGATGACGACCATGTGGAGATGTTATCTTCTTCACAGTTTGGGAAGATTATGCAGATGGAAAACTACAAACTCTTTGTAATGTTTGTACATTACATATTATCACGCGATTGGTAATGCTAAAGTAG
Source organism: Streptanthus diversifolius (assembly GCA_039880935.1). Taxonomy (NCBI): domain Eukaryota; kingdom Viridiplantae; phylum Streptophyta; class Magnoliopsida; order Brassicales; family Brassicaceae; genus Streptanthus; species Streptanthus diversifolius. The sequence goes on from JAXGFM010000005.1 coordinate 5,744,172, forward strand.
TTTGAACTTTGATGGCTCTTCTCAGGGAAGCCAATAAGATATGTTATTCAAGACTTTGCCATTGTAACTTGCTTCAATTGTTAAGCACATGTTGCAAGAAAACACAAGGGTAAACAAAAAGGGATAAGTCAATTGAAGGAACATGAAAGGTAAAGCCACAAGCTATTTCGAGTCCATATGGGACTCTCTCTTTGGTGCTGAGGACAAACCGACACCTGACCATGTTGTGATTATCGCTTTCGGTGATTGTTGAAGGTATTTTGTGTCCAATTTGTGGGACAACGAAATCTGACCAGAGATTGTGGATTTGCTAGGTGATCTGGACGTGTTCCTCAACTATCCATCGGGTACAGAATCGTTTGTTTAACCATTAAAAGTGCGACAGCACAATCAACATGGCAATATGTGTAGGAAACAAAAACAATCAAAGGGTTCACTGATGCAATGATACTTGTGAGAATTATATGTTTTCCTGAGATAATTGTGAAATCTGAGTCTGTAGATCTGCTTGTGGATAAAGGTAGGACAAATTCTGACATTGTCGACAGCGATATAGAAAGGAAGTTGTCGGTCAACATCGTTTGGGCAAAGACGGTCTACCAAAAGGACAGGTACAAATGACTATCTCTGCATTATGGCATTCATACACTTGTATTTATTGCATTCAAGAAGGGCGATGATACAGATGCAAATAATATAGATATACGAAATATAGTATATAACTGTTTACAAAGATATGGTATGGAAACATATGGAATAGAGTTGTATTATTTGAGAACTTATTTCTATATATGTGAAAGGCAATGTGTAATTAGTGTCCTGTGACTTGTCATTTGCAGGTCGTGCGGTCTTTCTTAAGTGGCAATGAATTTATGGGCTCTCTAAAAATTAGGTTGGAATACTAGGATGATAAAGCAGTTGCACACATGGTTGTCCTGATTGCTGATGACTACCCTTTCAACCACAACACATGGATTGGTGGGGTTAAAGTGGACTAGGTGAAGCTAAATATGGGGATGCCCACTCCCACTGAAGTAAATGAAAGGAATGGATCGGCAAATAGGGAAGACGAAGACGATTCTCATAGTGCCAGCGAGAGTAATTTTTAATCCTAGGATGTAGATCTGAAAAACTATGAGAGGAGATCCAAACAACCGTTGGTTGGAGGAGTTACTACCGTTGACATCCCAGCTTACTCAGGCGTGCTGCTGATGTATACAAAGAAAGGCTACGTCAGAGAGAGCTTTATTTCCTGTGCCGTTCCGGTCCTACTTGTGCTGAACAAGGACGGGAACTGAAGGATGTGCGTAACCTGTCACTCCATCAACAACATAACAATCAAGTACCGGCACCCCATTTCGCGTCTGGATGACATGCTAGATGAATTAAGCGGAGCCGCAGTTTCTCGAAGATTGAATTAAAAAGTGGAAATTATCAAGTTAAGATGCGATAAGGAGATGAATGAAAGACTGCGTTCAAGACTAAGCAGGGTCTTTATAAGTGGCTAGTAATGCCGTTTGGCCTGTCCAACGCCCAAACATTTTCATGCGCCTTATGAACCAAGTACTTTGACTGTTTATTGGTAAATTTGTAGTGGTCTACTTTGAAGACATTCTAGTCTATAGTACGACTTACTCGGATCATTTGGAGCACCTAGCGACCGTCATCATGATACTGCAGAAAGAGCAGCAATACTCAAACCTAAAGAAGTGTACGTTCTGCACAGACCAAGTCATCTTCCTTGGGTTTGTCGTGAGTTCACAAGGACTCAGAGTGGACGACGAGAAGATCAAGGCCATCAAGGAATGGCCAACACCAACGAATGCAAGCCAGGTCCGTAGCTTCCATGGACTCACCAGCTTCTACCGACGGTTTGTCCGAGACTTCAGCATGATTGCCGGTCCATTGACCTTCATGATCAAAAAGAACCAGGAATTTTGATGGGGCCCAGACCAGGAAAAATCATTCAAGCTGTTAAAAGAACCCCTCACCAATGCCCCAGTCCTAGTTCTGCCCGATTTTGGCAAGACCTTTGAGGTCGAATGTGACGCTTCAGGAATCGGTATAGGAGCAATCCTGACCCAAGGCGGAAGGCATGTTGCCTATTTCAGCGAGAAGTTAAGTGAGGCCGCTCTTAACTATCCTACCTACGACAAGGAGCTGTATGCATTGGTCTGAGCCCTAGAAACTTGGTCGCACTACCTACTTGCCAAGGAGTGTTTGATTCATACCAACCATCAGACACTTCAGCATCTTAGAGGGAAATCCACACTTAAGAAGAGACATGCTTGTTGGCTAGAATATATTGTGACTTTCCCCTACTTCATTAAGTACAAAAACGGAACGGAAAACGTCGTGGATAATGCCTTATTCAGAAGATACAGTCTCACCTCTGTTATGGAATCAAAAGTTATGAGATTCAAGATGATAAAAGAGCTGTACGTGAAGGACGCCGACTTCGCTGAGGCCTACCAGGAGCACGACAAGGGAGCCTACAGCAACTTCTATTTGTTTGACGGTTTCCTTTTCAAGGACAAGCGTGTCTGCATTCCGAGAGGATCGATTATAGAGTTACTTCTGAGAGAGGCCCACGGAAGAAGTTTAATTGGACATTGTGTTAATTGCCTTTTCTGTAAACGGGCTAAATCCAAAATGCATCCACAAGGTCCTTACATGCCGTTACCAGTTCCTTCTGCCCCATGAATATACATCTATATGGAATTCGTGCTAGGTCTGCCTAAAATCAATCACAAGGACTCCATTTTCGTCGTGGTTGATAATTTTTCCAAGATAAAGCATTTCATCATATGTAACAAGATGAATGACGCCAGCTAGACTACCAACCTATTCTTCAAGGAGATAGTACAACTGCATGACATTCCAGTACGATTGTATCATACAGAGACAACAAGTTCCTCAGTCACTTTTGGCGAGCATTGTGGCACAAATCAGGGACCAATCTCTTGTTATCTAATGCGTATTATCCATAGACAGACAGACAGACAGATGTGGTCAACATGACCTTATCCCAGATGCTGAGAGCAACGATTAGACAGAATCTGAAGAACTGGTTGGAATGTCTTCCATATGTTGAATTTGCCTACAACAGGGCCACACACTTTGGAACGAAACGGTCTCTATTTGAAGTAGTATACGGCTTCAACCCTACCACACCTATTGAGTTCATGCCCATTTCTTTGGGAGACACCATCAGCTTAGAGGGAGAAGCAAAGGCCGAGTATATCAAGCGTTTACATGAAGAGATCAAGGCAAATTTGGAGCAACGAAACATCCAAAACACCAAGAACGCCAACAAAGGCCACCGACACATAGTGTTCAAAGAGAGAGATTGGGTTTGGCTACACCTGCGACCAGAGAGGTTTCCCCAGCGTCAAAAGAGCAAGCTGGAACCCTGGGGAGACGGTCCTTTCCGAGTCCTAAGAAGGATCAATGACAACGCCTACCAACTTGAGCTTCTAGGTGAGTATAATGTGTCTAGTACGTTTAATATTTCTGACTTGGACTTGTTTGATGCAGGTGAGGAGTTCGCTTTGGATACCAAAGCACTTCAAGAGGGAGGGAATGATGAGGACATCGTCCCAGCTACAGCACCGGTCATCCCACTAGGACCTCTCACACGATCCAAGAGAAAGGCCTTAGGGGATAAGCTCAGCATGCTGTTGGAAATTGGAGCCCGTTAGGAACTCGGACCGACTGCGTCGGAACCCAGATCAACCGACCCCGGGCCATGCGACCCTGACTCCTTCAAGCCAGACAAGGAACAATGGAGGTTCCTTCTCAAAGACTCTTCTTCCTCCGGTGTCTTTACCATTACCATCCGGTAAGACACCAAAAGTCGTGCTAGGAAATTGTACTGTTTTTCATATCTTCGGTTTTATCCCATTGGATTCTCCGAAGAAGGTTTTAACAAGATAATACTCTTAGTACGCAATACGATGAAGACTTGTTCACAATTCTACACTATTCACAAGTCACCACCAAATTTACCTAAGTGTTTAACTGGACTTTTTATTTATTTATTTATGTTTTATAGACTAAGTAAAGTATTTGGGCTTATGAGTTGTGTTAATTAATTAAGTCCAAAGTCCCTTCAATTTCGCCACGAATAAGCATACTACTTGTTGTTTTTATTTCTTAAGGGGCTAAACATCATGTTGTTTAGCCTAAGTTGTAACAAGACATTATATAAGCCTTTGGACCATTCAATAATGAAAATAACAAGCAATTGAGAATTAAAACAAAAACCCTAAGACTTTGTCTAAGTCTTATTGGCGCCGCCTCCCAGCCTTCTTGGTGAGCTTGCTGTGTTATTCAGCCTTCCTGGTTGAAGTTCTTGGAGTATCACAAGCCCTTTCACAGATTGTGTGGTCCCATCGATCCACCTCTCGCTTCCATCTCTCCTGTCTAGCAACATGAGCTTCTCGGAGAAAAGACAGCCCCCTAACCTTCTTACATCATATATGGATCATTATATATCAATATTTACATGAGAATTTCCGATGGTTTTAAGATGTTGGAATCATTAAAACCGAAACCAAAAAATTTATGTGCAATAAAATTGCAAAGATCATTGTATGGTATAATCGTCTCTGTGTGCATTTAACAAAAGAAGGATACATAAATGATCCTATATGCCCATGTGTTTTCATCAAGAAAATAACATTTGGATTTGTGATAATCACAGTATATGCTGATAATCTAGACATTATCTGAACTCATTGAAGATACATAATGCATCAAATTATTTAAAACATGAATTTGAGATGAAATATCTCGGACAGACGAAGTATTGTCTTGGAATTGAGCATTCTGAAAAGGGAATATAAACGCACCAATGCACATATACCAAAAGAGTGTTAAAACATTATCACATGGATAAGACAACTCTTCTCAGTATTCCTATGGTCATTAGATCACTCAATGTTGAAAATGATCCATTCCAGCCATTCGAGAAAATTTTAGAAATACTTGGTCTTGAAGAATCATATCTAAGTGCAATAAAAGCACTGATGTATCTTATAAATTGTACCCAACTTGACATACATTTGTTGTTAATCTTTTGACAAGATTCAGCTCCCCTACATGAAGACATTGGAATGAGATTAACATGTCTTATATTACCTTCAAAAGACTACTAAGGGTTGTTCTATACTAAAAAATCAAAAGGTCAAATTGTTGGTTTTACAGATGCATGATATTTATCAGATCCATAAAGCCCGATCACAAACATAATATATTTTCACGCTCAGAGACATTTCTATATCTTGATATTCTCAAAAGCAGAACCTTGTGGTCACTTCTTCGAATCATGTTGATAACATAATATTCCATGAAGCAAGTAAATAATGTATATGGCCGAGGTCAATAAATCGACAAATTCAATCAAGCAGTGGGATTAACAAAAATACAGAGCCAACTAATTTATACGAAGATAACACTCCATGTCTTACCTAAACGAAAAATGGTATATCAAAAGTGACATAACTAAAAATATACCTCTAAATTTTTTTTCATACATTCAAAAGCTCGAGAAGAATAAAGATATTAAAATAAGATACACATCCGATCATGTAATAATGCAGCTGATCTCTTCATGAAATCATTATCCACTACCTCGTTCAGAAAACATGTCCATAACATTGGAATGCATCATCAACAAAATCTATAGGATGATATCCTGCTTGTTTAAGGGGGAGCTTACGTGGTTATACTCGTTTTTCCTTACTATGGTTTTTTCACTGGGTTTTGTTAAGAAATATGAGGCAGCAAAGAAACAATGCAAATGACCATACTGACACTGATCTCCAAGGGGGAAAGTTGTAAATGGTCCAAAAGAAAACGCTCACCAAAGTTAAAAAACATATGCGAGTGAAATGTGGTAAAATTTTTTTATGGTGGCCACCATTACTATGCATAAACAATAACTCTCACTTTTTTAACTTCTATATAAACGATAAATTTGATCGATTGTAAAACACAATTCATACATTTACACTTATATATAAATACAAATCTCTCTCTCTCAATAGTATATTCTTCTTCTGTGGAAATAAAATTTTGTTTTTATTTATATATATATATATGATAAATTATACTTATTGTAACAATTTAAAAATTTTATTATTTAAATTTAGAGGTTGATTGGTTCTCCCCTTATTATCAGCAAACACTGTATTTGCTAATGATTATGATTATTGGTTTTTAAAAACAATATAAAATGCTTTTCATTGTTTTATATTGTTCTAAACCTCTCAACATAAAAAACTGCTTCTTTGGAATGTTTGCGGTTGAGGGCAGTTGTGGATGGGTAACTAAAAATAATAATTTATGTAAAAAGATAAACATAGTGGATGCGGATACATATGCAAAAATGTGCGGAAGTCCGGAAGCGGATGTTTGCAGTTTCAAGCGTTATTAATCGATTAATATTACTAGCATATTGGTTAAAAATGGATGTGTTTGCGGAGTAGTTATAACTAGTTAATTAGAAAATGTAATAGCACCAAAATAATAAATTAACAATATAAACACATTATATAGTTATTAAAATTACAGCAGGTGCCGATATAAAAAAACTTTAAATACAAATATGTAAAAAAGTTTTCATTAATATATTTTTCAATGGCATTCCTAAATATGTCATACGGCTTCCCAAAATTTAATTGTAGTAAAAACACACAAAAATTTTTTTATACATTTTATTAAAGCTTTCCTAAAAGTGTAATAAAATGTGATAGGATTTCCTCAATCTGAGATGTACAAATAGTCACAAAAGTTTCAATTTATATGACCTAAGAAAGCATTCTTGAATTTGTACAGAGGTTTCCTAAATTGAGAAAAAAATTCCACAAGACAAAATAATTAAAAAAATAGTTTTGAAGAAAATGAAGCAAAGGTAACTCAAATTTGTCCGTTACAACTTGTTTCTTGTATGTCATATTATAATATTTTTACACGGGAAAATTTGCTTTCTTAACCTGAACAATTTTTGACTTACCTATCCATGCTTTAACTTTAATATCGTGCTGATTTCAATTTTAATTAAATTTAATTAAAAATTTAAACTATCAAACTTAAGCTAAAATTAACATTGACATGTTGGTCAAATGTTAAGTCAGATGCCGCTGAGTCATAAGTCATGTGTCTAGTTTCTGTTGAGTCAACTGCCACATATCAAATAAATATTGAGAATTAATTAAAAACCCAAATATACATTAAAAAAACTAAAAATATACCTAACCCCCCCCCAAAAAAAAAAATTTAAGAAATACTCAAAATCCAAATATATATCTGAAAACCCAAAAAAATTATTGAAAGTTTATCAAAATTTGAAAATGCTTGAAATACCAAAAATATACCTTAATACATGAAATAACTTTATATCATTGTTCGAGTCATTTGGATATCCAAGAAAAACTAAAGCATACTTAAAATACTGAAATACCTAAAAATTAATTAATATATATATATATATTTATTATCCAGGTATCCAATCAGTTTTCAGCTTGGTAAGGCTGGGCATGGGGCGCGTACCCCCTTTTTGAGCAGGCTTAATACTTGTCTTGTTTTAAACGGGTAATGTCATTTTCGGCTTGATATTTGCTTTGCTCCAAACGGGTACTTGCCTAAACAAGTCCCGCGTTTTTAGCCGCTTTGGTACTTGGCTTGTACTTGCGGATACTTGCAAATCTTGCGGGTACTTGCGGGTAATAACGTGTAATAGCGGGTAATTAACGGGTACTTGCGGATAATAACGGGTAATTTACGTGTAATAGGTATAAGGCGGGTAACGGACCAAGTACTAAATTTTTTTAAAAGGCTTGATACTTGACCCGTACTTCAGGTATTCCTAAAACGTGACTTGATACTTGGCTTGTTACTAACAAATACCTGGAAAAATGGGCTGGGTACGGGTCGGGTCTGCCGGGTAACAAATATCTATGCCCAGACCTACAGTTAGGAGCTAGATTAATTATTTTGTCATTTTTGGTGTGAGAACTTAGGTCTGAGTAATTTACTCTCCGAAAACTCTAATCAAAACCAATGTAGAACAAAATTATTCAGATTTGTTATAGTTATTTTACAGGAAAATCGTCATTTTCAACCTTAATAATTTTTCTTCTAAAATAGGTATACAAAACCCAATCTGAATCGGTGTTTCAAGTTGGTTCCTGTTCAAAGGAAGTAAATTACTCAGGACTATGTTTTCGAACTAAAACCAACAAAAATAATTGATTTGGTTCTTAGTCTAGAATTGATTGGATATCCGAATAATTCAAAAGTTTATTAGTTACTTTTTATGTATTACGGTATTTTAGATATTTTATTTTTTCTTATATATCTGAATAACCTAAAAATGATATATAGTAGTTATGTTTAGGTATTGTGATATATTTTGGGTATTTTGAGTTTTTATAATTTTGTTTAGGTTTCTTTGGTATATTTATGGGTTTTCATATATATATATATATATTTGGATTTCTGATATTTTTTAAAATTAATTTATAGTTTTTAGATATATTTTCAGGTTTTTCAGTATATATTGGATTTTTGGATGATTCCCAATTATTTGCTTAACATATGATAGTTGACTTAGAGAAAAACTAAACATATGACTCAACAAAAACTGTAAATGTGGCATATAACTCAACATACAACCTCATTTTGGTCAATATTAATTTTGGTTTAAATTTTATAACTCATATAATTTATTTGAAATAAACTTTAATTAAAATTAAAATCGGCTATCAAACTTGATGTATAAAAAGAATAATGAAAATTGTTAAGGTTAAATAGGGTACTTTTCTCCGTATAACACGTACTTCCTTTTATCAATAACACGTGCGACGTACTTCAACAAATAACAAATACGAGTTTAAGAAATTAAATTTTATCTATAAATATGTTCAAAGTCCATCAAATATGAGATTCAAAGGTGATGATTGCTGGCACTGTTGATCAATGCAAAGAGGTAGATGAAACAGAGGTTTCCCTAATTAAGAATGAATGATCATGTGATAATTATGTTAAAAAAATATATCGTCCCTTAAAGAACTGAGGTGACAACTAACAAACGTGAAAACGTGCAAGTCGTTTCCTTCCTAGCAAAGCTCTCGATCATCGCCTAAGATAAAACTTGAGGCTCCTAATGGATTTTAAGAGTGGGGACCAAACATTTCTGTCATTACCTGTCAACTAAAAGGCATGAGAAAAATGTGTCGAAGAATTTGATCCAAGAGTTCAACTAACCATGAACAAACCATAAGGTCCTGATAAGGTCACCTAATATCCAATCAAATGAACCTGATAAGATCACCCAATATGCAATGAAGTCTATTGAATATAGTTTTGAGTACTTATTGTAATATTTTATCAATCATTCGGTAATGAATGGATTGGTCATGAACCTTTAGTTTAGAAAAATTTCAATTTTTTATATAAAGCAGATGAACTCAACACACAAAATTTTAAAACAATTCGACGCACCAAGTTTTTCTCGGATTAGAATCTTAACAAAAGATACAACTCTTTGAATTGATTTTACAAAATGTATAAGTCTACCTTTAACTTGTCATCCAAGATTTCTAATCTAAGAAAGAAAAAGAAGATTATGTAATCTCTCTTAGGTCTCTTGCTCTCCGATCTAGTATAACACAATACTCTATGTAAAAATGTGACACCCGCCCCCTAATGAGCGGTTGAGATGTTAGATTGCTAGTCTCAGCTGTGTGTGCTGAACTGTTGGTTGCAATGGCCCGATCCAAGGATGCTCATAAAACCACACCAAATTAATCAACACTTTTGTCTTTCTCAGCCTGCAAGAAATGGACGGCATAGGAACGTTGAATGATATTTATTACCTAGTAAGAATGAACCTCATAAACTCACAAATTCACCATAAACGGTTCGTTGTTCAAAACTTTGCAAATCTAAATCTAAAACAAGCAGCAAGAATAGTACATATTGTACTCACACAACAAGCAAGAGAGCAAATATCATACATCCACACACGGTACAACTGGTCCTTAGATCTGGTGACCACATCATCCTCAAGGTCAGCCACCTCCGATCTGAAGATCTATCACATGCCTAAGACTGATCAGTCTTCCACCAGGAAGCTTGGAACCCGGACAAGATATATTAAATGCCCTTCTAGACACGAGGGCTCCCTCCCTTATCAGTTACGTGCTTGAATCCTTAGGAAATCCATACTACACTAAGAACAAGCATATAACACCATATTGCATTAGTAACTACCTTTTAATCATCTGTACTAGGTTCCATGTTTATAATCAGCATGCAAAGATATCAATCCATACATTCCATTATAAAATTCTGGTTCTACGTCATAATCATACGAGTTAGGATTCGTTCGAATAAGATGTGTATGAATATCAATTCAAGTGTCACATTAGAAGCTTAGACAAATAATATATAGTATATAAGCAATGTTAAACTCTGGTTGGTTTAAGTCTCTTATCAACTCAGATTGGTTTAAGTCCTTTGAGGAAGGACCCCAAAAACAAATATGTGCGGGCTTTGTCACTTGGGCCCAAAGCAGAGAATATCATACTAATGAGACAAATAATATCATATTAATGAGAAAGTTGGATATGGGCTTGAATCCCCCAACAATTTGTATCAGAGCTTAGCTTCATAAAAAGTGGACAGATGTGATTCTGAACTGCATGTTTGTTGTGGGAGGAGAGCCCTTAAGGAGACATTGCAATTAAAGATGCTGGTGACTTGTGTAAGAAAAGTCTTCGTAACTATGCCTCAAGGGTTGCCAGTAGAGTTACGTTGGTGAATACAATAGTATAACATAAAACGACTTAAATTCTCCAAAAATAATAATTAAAATAATATTCTCAAAATAATCCAAAATGTTTTATAAAATAATAATTTAAAAATAATTTATTTTCAAAATAACCAATCGAAATCCGTCTTAAATAAATAATAAATAAACTCAGAAAATATTATTCAGGGATACAACAGTTTCATCGACTTCGATGCTATTCGGGCGCGACGATAGGCTCACCTGAAAGATTTGGGAGGGGATGAGTAATTGGATTACCCAGTGAGAAATGAGTCTAAGGACACATGAATCCACCAGAACAACTTATCACAATAATCTAAAGCAAGTCCAAGGCTAAAACATGTAAACAATCATAGTGTCTAGAACACTCAAACATATGACCACTCAGTGTCACACACACAAACCAGGGAACACGTTTTCATGCAGGGCACGCCTTACATGAAAAACGGCCAAACGAATTTTCATGCAAGGAACGTCATACATGACAGAAACTCCTTCCCTTCACAAACATAAGAAGAAAACATGCACGTCCTCATGCAAGGCACGTCATACATGACAAACGGTCATGTGGATCTTCATGCAGGGCACGCCATACATGACAGACCATCATCACACCATATCTCAATCCTACATGATTCGAAAGTCTGGGTCTAAATGCCACAGCACCACTCTTGAACCAACCGATCGCGAACTCCTAACGATCGCATCTAACACAACACGTCAATACAACTTAACATGCTCAAACAACCAATCATCATACAAAATTTTTAATCCTTTAATCCTATGGATTCTATGTGATACATATATATATTTGTTTACATAAGATATAGTTTATACAATCACAAACAATAACGCGTCAATTATTAATTAGACCGTTACATACATGTTTTAAACAAAGACTCAAACCAGAGATTAACGGCTATAAGAATGAGCTAATGAAAACACTCCGACGAATTCCTCACCTTAATAACACAAGAACAAACTTTCCTTTTCTGGAAATTGCCAAAAAGGGAAAATTTCTTTAAATGGAAACCTGCCATAAATGGAAGTTCAAAACAAAGTGAGGAATACTGATATCCGACTGCTCAAAACGATATCAGTATCCACTCGGGACCATATTCCAGATCAGAACGACTCCTGACAAAATTACTAAAATACCCTCATAACTTCAAACAGCCATAACTTTCAAACCACAGCGATTCATGAGAAACTAAAGGCAGATTCGGAATCAGAACAGCATGAACAATCAGATACCAAAAAATTACGCAGATCGAAGATGTTTTAATTTTTCGGCGAAATTTTCGGCGGCGATTGATGGCGCGTCCGGTGACCAAATCTGGAACGTCCGGTGTGTCTAGATCGCCTCAGAGAGATCTACAATTTGATATGTAGATCGCTAAAATCTGATACCGTATGAAGAAGTTATGATCGAAAAACTAAATCAGGAAAAACTCACCACACGATTCCGGCGAGTTGCGGTGCTTCTGATGACGGTGGGGACTGTAGCGGCGGCGACGAATCCGAAATTTGGCAGAGCTTCGCTGGGAATTGAGTGTGTGAGGCAGAAGGGGTATTGCCTCTCCTTTTATAAACTCTAAGAAAAGGGGATGTCCTAGGGGTAGGCGATTGGGCCTCAATTTCGTATGGGCCATGGGTTGGGATGTTACAATTCTCCCCCACTATAGGGAAATTTGTCCTCGAATTTAAGCCCAAGTCTTTTCCTCTTCAGCACACTCAACAAACAACTCCGGATAATCCTCTCGCATAAACTGCTCAGGTTCCAAAGTCTCTTCACTAATACCATCTTTTTCCCAGCGGACTAAAACTTTCCACACATTTTTTTCCCTGATCTTCTTTTTCACAACGCTGCAAGATCTCTCGCGGTAAACTCGAGGCTGTCAGATCCCGTTTCAAATCCGTCGGCGGCTGTGACAAAATCAACTCTGGTTCTCAAACTACTTTTCGGAGAACTGAAACATGGAACATATCGTGGAAATCAGCTAACTCTGACGGAAGCTTAAGCTTGTAAGCAACTTTCCCAATCCTTTCTGTGATAACATATGGTCCTATGAACCTCGGTTTAAGATTCTTTAGCTTCTTGTAGCTGTCAGCTCCTCTGAAGGTTCTCATCTTCAAATATATTGAGTCTCCTACTGCGAAAACCAAATCCTTCCTTCTTTTATCAGCATAATTCTTCTGACGATCATTGGCTTGTTTAAGCCTACCGCGCAACAACTCCACTTGTTTCTCTGTCTCTCGAACCAAATCTGGATGCAAATCTCGTCGTTCTCCAACTTCAGTCCAACAAAGTGGAGTTCGACAAGGTCTACCGTACAAAGCCTCAAGAGTCCTAATGATTCGCTCTAACTGTCCATCTGTCTGTGGATGGTTCGCAGTACTAAGATGCAACTTAGTACCCAAAGCTTTCTGAAAAGCCTGCCAGAAAATCGAAGTAAACTTTGGATCACGGTCTGATACAATGCTCACTGGAACACCATGCAGTCTAACAATTTCATCCAGATAAATTTGAACTAAAACCTCGGTCTTAACCGTCTTCTTGATAGCTATAAAGTGTGACGACTTGGTGAGTCTATCCACTACTATCCAAATAGCATCATTATTGCTTGTTGTGCTTGGAAGTCCAGTCACAAAATCCATGGTTACCATATCCCACTTCTATTCTGGTAATGGTAAATCCTGAAGTAACCCACTAGGGAATTGACGCTCAGCTTTAACCAACTGACAGTTCTGACACTGAGATACCCAAGTCGCAATCTCCCGTTTCATTCCTTCTCAAGGTAATAAAGCTTCAAATCAGCATACATCTTGTTGCTGCCTGGATGTATAGAAAAACGAGACTGATGAGCCTGACTCAGAATCTCTCTCCTCAACGCCTCAACTGGAGGAACACAAACCCGATTTTTGTACAAGATAGTACATCAGATGCAGTGCGATACCGAATCACTACTTTCTCGATCATCCTCTTAAGTCCCAAATCACCTGATTGAGCATCCTGAATCCTGTTAAGAAGATCAACTCGCTCCCACATCGCCAATCCGGTCTGGTTATCCTCAACCGATGTCACACACAACCTCATACTTGCCAAGGTATCAGCCAACTCTTGCATTTCCTTAATGCCTGAAACATCTGCCCTTCGACGTCTTAGAGCATCTGCCACATGATTAACCCTTTCTGGGTGATAATCGATGTCCAAGTCGTAATCTGCCAATAACTCAATCCAACGCCTCTACCTCAAATTCAAGTCGCTATGTGAGAAAATGTACTTCAAACTTTTATGATCTGTCAAGACCCGAACTTTCTCTTCATATAGATAAGCTCTCTATATCTTAAGTACAAAGACCACTGCAGCTACTCAAGATCATGCGTCGGGTAATTAGCTTCATGACTTCGGAGCTGCCTGGAAGCATATGCTATTACAAGGCCCTCTTGCATCAACACACAACCGAGCCCCATCCTAGAAGCATCTGTATAAACATCATATGGAACACCCATTCGCGGTAGAACCAATACATGAGTCTTACTCAAACAATACTTCAACTTCTGAAAACTCTTCTCACACTCTTCTGACCACTCAAACTTTACCCCCTTCCTTGTTAACGTGGTCATAGGCTTGGCTATACTAGCAAAACCTTCGACAAATTTTCTGTAGTAACCCGCCAAACCAAGGAAACTACGAATCTCAGTAAGACTAACTGGTGTAGGCCACTCCGAAATTGCTACTATGTTCTGAGGATCAACTGCTACACCTTCCTCAGAAACAACATGACCCAAAATCATCTCTGTCAGAAACTGCACTTGCTCAGCTTTGCAAACAAACGATGCTCACGCAACTTATCCAATACTAACCGAAGATGTCAAACATGTTCCTCTTCACTCTTGGAGTATATCAAAATGTCATCGATGAACAATTTGACACACTTATCCAAGTACTGCCTGAAAACATCATCCATCAACTTCATAAACGCTACAGACGCATTAGTCAATCCAAATGGCATGACTACAAACATATAATGCTCGTAACGAGTACGAAAAGCTGTCTTTCGAATATCTTCCTCTGCAACAGTTATCTGATGGTAACCTGAAGTCAGATCTATCTTGGAAAATCAAGTAGCCTCCTGCAACTGATCTAGCAACTCGTCAATTCGAGGAAAATGATACTTATTCTTGAGAGTCACCTTGTTCAAACCCCGATAATCGATGCAGAACCAGAAACTGCCATCCTTTTTCTTAACGAACAAAACTGGTGCTCCCCAAGGCGAACTACTGGGTCAATAAACTCCTTATCTGTTAAATCCTCCAACTGCTTCCTTAACTCCTCCATTTCTGCGGGAGCTAAACGATAAGGCGCTCTCGATATAGGAGTGGTACCAGGCTCCAACTCAATTGTGAACGGCTCACTTCTAGGCGGTGGCGGTCCTTGCAAAGGCTCGAAAACATCTGTATAATCTAACGCTACTAGAATCGTGCTGAGTTTCAACTCTGATCCCTCTCCCAGTATAGAGATAGTCGCCATATAAACTTTATTACCCTTGGCAAGTAAGTCTTATGCATGAATCATCGATATAAGCGGAATACTGATGCTATCTCGAACACCTTGAAAGACCAACCTCCTACCATCTCTCGGAATTAGCACTCTAGTGCAATGACAATCCAATGACACCATATGCTTAGATAACCAACCCATCCCAAGAATAACTTCATAATGGTTTAGCTTTATCTCGACCAACTTTCTAGACAATTCAACTTCATTAATTACCACCGGAACATCGACATAAATTCTGGAGGTCTCCATAACTTGTGTACTAGCCGTCTAAACTATTTTCTCTTTAGGACAAATTCTAAAAACATAACAGAAGATTAGATAAGCAGGTCGATGAGCTGTTCCCTTTGATTTTTTTAAAAACCACTTAAAAACATTTTCTCAGGACTGGCTATCCGGGTCAGCACCGGTTTGACAAATCTAGGCTCTGATACCAAGTTGAAACGACCTAAATTCTCCAAAAATAATAATTAAAATAATATTCTCAAAATAATCCAAATTTTTTTATAAAATAATAACCCAAAAATAATTTAATTTCAAAATAACAAATCGTAATCCGTCTTAAATAAATAATAAATAAACCCGAAAAATATTATTCAGGGGTACAACAGCTTCATCGACTTTGATGCTAGTCGGGCGCGACGATAGGCTCACCTGAAAGATTTGGGAGGGGATGAGTAATTGGATTACCCAGTGAGAAATGAGTCTAAGGACTCATGAATTCACCAGAACATTATAACAAAAATCTAAAGCAAATCCAATGCTAAAACATGTAAACAATCATAGTGTCTAGAATACTCAAACATATGACCACTCAGTGTCACACACACAAACCAGGGGACACATTTTAATGCAGGGCACGCCTTGAATGACAAACGGCTAGACGAATCTTCATGCAGGGCATGCCATACATGACAAAAACTCCTTTCTTTCACAAATACAAGAAAACATGCACGTCCTCATACAGTGCACGCCATACATGACAAACGGTCATGTTGATTTTCATGCAGGGCACGCAATACATGACAGACCATCATCACATCATATCTCAATCCCACATGATTCGAAAGTCTGGGTCTAAATGCCACAACACCATTCTCGAACCAACCTATCGGGAAATCCTAACGCTCGCATCTAACACATTACATCAATACAACTTAACATGCTCAAACAACCAATCATCATACAAAAGTTTTAATCCTATGGATTCTAATATATATATTTGTTTACATAATATATAGTTTATACAATCACAAACAATAACGTGTCTATTATTAATTAGACTCGTTACACACATGGTTTAAACAAAGACTCAAACCAGAGATTAACGGTTATAAGAATGAGCTAATGGAAACACTCGACGAATTCCTCACCTTAGCAACAGAAGAACAAACTTTCATTTTTTGGAAACTGCCAAAAAGGGAAAACTTCCTTAAATGGAAACATGTGATAAATGGAATTTCGAAACAAAGTGAGGACTACTGATATCCGACTGCTCAAAAACGATATCAGTAACCACTCGGGACCATATTCCAGATCAGAACGACTCCTAGGCAAAATTACTAAAATACCCTCATAATTTCAAACAGCCATAACTTTGAAACCACATCGATTCATGAGAAAATGAAGGCAGATTCGGAATTAGAACAGCATGAACAATCACATACAGGAAAATTATGCAGATCGGAGATGTTTCAATTTTCGGCTGAAACTTTTGGCGGCGATTGACAGCGCGTCCGGCGACCTAATCCAGAGCGTCCGGTGTGTCTAGCTTTGTCTCGGAGAGATATACAGTTTGATATGTAGATCGATAAAATCTGTATGAAGAAGTTATGATCGAAAAACCAAATCTGGAAAAACTCACCTCACGACTCCGACGAGTTGCGGTGCTTCTGACGACGACGGGGACTGTAGCGGCGGCGACGAATCCAAAATTTGGAAGAGCTTTGCTGGGAATTGAGTGTGTTAGGCAGAAGGGGTATTGATGTGATCCTCACCAGGCCTAAGGAGGTTCAGGTCGACATGAAGCTTATGATGAACACCACGGACAATCCAACGGATGACCATGCAAACTACCCAATGGTCGACTCTAAGGAGAACCCGGAAAGACGCTGCCCAGACGACCCAACAAACACGCAAACGACCCAGAGGACATCCCAAACAGACGGACAGACAACTGTGCATCTGGGCCGCTGGATTTTGACAATTGGTCAAGTGACCCAATTATGCTCTTTTTTCCTATCTTTCGGCTTTTCTCATTGGGTTTACCAAAGATGGGTTTTTAATGAGGCATTTGGGCCACTTATTCCTAAGGCTTTTTTTTAATCCAAGCCCAGTCACCATTTATTTTATATTTAAATGAATATTTATTAGATGGTTGCATGTCCTTGCATGCTCTTGAAAGTTGTTCTGAGCATGCAAGCCTTGTAGTCTTTCAATTTGCTGCATGTTCTTGCATGCTCTTGGAATTTATTCCAAGCATGCAAGCCAACCTTTATTTTCGATTTTATGCATGTTCTTGCATGTTCTCGGAACTTGTGCCGAGCATGCAAGACAATCCTTTTATCTATTTAAGCATGGCCTTGGCCACATTTGTAATCATCGAATTTTTAAATCAAGAAGTTTCTTTTCTCTTTAAAGATTTCGATCATTTGAACAGTGTGTAATATATGTTCTTCTCTTAGATCTCCTCTTGGTGTGTAATATCCTAGAGCCATCTAAGAAATCCTTGTGCTCTTTGGTGCGTCATATCCAAACGAGCATAAGCCGGTATATCATAGGTCTTCCGCAATCTTTGTGCGACCCATCGCTCCACATCCCTTGTAAATTTGAGCTCACGCTCGTTGTGCAAGGCTTATCCTGTTTTTCATCCCCTTGTTGTGCCGATTTTGGGTTTGATCCTTTATAGGATCGTATCAGTTGGTATCAGAGCAACACAACAAGAAGGATGTTCATTCCAGAAAATATTGGAGAAACTATCACAGCCAGAATAAAACAATTGAAGAACACTTTTTTTGCCGATTTTTCAAAGGAGTTGAAGGAAGCACTTATGGACGTTTTAAAGAACCAACCAAACGTCCATTTGTATCAAAGGAAACACACCAAGAGATTCTGGAAATCAAAGAAGTAAAACCTGAAGATGAAAATGTTTGGCAACCACGGTGGGACATTTACCCATAAGACTGTCCAGAAGAAAAGTCACAAGATTTGCAACAACTTTAAGATTATTCGGATTTGAGGACAAATCCTTTTCAAGTGGGAGGGGATGATGTGATCCTCACCAGGCCTAAGGAGGTTCAGGTCGACATGAAGCTTATGATGAACACTCCAGACAATCCAACGGATGACCATGCAAACGACCCAATGGTTGACTCTAAGGAGAACCCGGAAAGACGCTGCACGGACGACCCAACGAACACGCAAACGACCTAGAGGACATCCCAAACAGACGGACAGAAAACTGTGCATCTGGGCCGCTGAATTTTGACAATGGTCAAGTGACCCAATTGTGCTCTTTTTCCCTATCTTTGGGCTTTTCCTATTAGGTTTACCAAAGATGGGTTTTTAATGAGGTATTTGGGCCACTTATTCCTAAGGCTTTTGTGAATCCAAGCCCAAACCCAGTCACCATTTATTTTATAATTAAATGAGCATTTATTAGATGGTTGCATGTCCTTGCATGCTCTTGGAAGTTGTTCCGAGCATGCAAGCCTTGTAGTCTTTCAATTTGCTGCATGTTCTTGCATGCTCTTGGAATTTGTTCCGAGCATGCAAGCCTACCTTTATTTTCGATTTTATGCATGTTCTTGCATGTCCCCGGAACTTGTGCGGAGCATGCAAGACAATCCTTTTCTCTATTTAAGCATGGCCTTGGCCACATTGAACAGTGTGTAATATCTGTTCTTTTCTTAGATCTCCTCTTGGTGTGTAATATCCTAGAGCCATCTAAAAAATCATTGTGCTCTTTAGTGCGTCATATCCAAACGAGCATAAGCCGGTATAGCAGAAGTCTTCCGCAACTTTTGTGCGACCCATCGCTCCACATCTCTTGACAATTTGAGCTTACGGTCATTGTGCAAGGCTTATCCTGTTTTTCATCCCCTTGTTGTGCCGATTTTGGGTTTGATCTTTTATAGGATCGTATCAGGTATTGCCTCTCCTTTTATAAACTCTAAGAAAAGGGGATGTCCTATGGTTAGGCGAATGGACCTCAATTTCGTATGGACCTTGGGTTGGAATGTTACACAAGATGTGTGTCAGATTTTGCTAGAGGTTAGAGGGAAATGGTTTGTGAGGTCCTTAGTTTGAGGGAAGGATTTTTGGGATATCAATCCCAACTGGACATCAAAAGTTTATAAGATTATTTTCTAGTATACAAGTAATTCCAATTCTAACTATTATGAGATTTTTTAGGAATGAACTCAAAAACAAACCTATGCGGACTTTGTCACTTTGTTCAAAATGGGCAATATCATACTAATGAAAGAGTTGTATATGAGTTTGAAAAGCCCAACAATTGTTATCATAGCCTAGGTTCAGAAAAGGTGGACTTAGAGAAACGGGTGTTGGCTGGCTGCAACTCCATTGTGGGAGGTGAGTCCTCGACTTCTCGATTAAAGATGTTGGTGAATTGTGTCAAAATTCTTCCTAATGGAACCCCATGCAAAGGTTAGGTTAAGAGTGTGGTTGGTGAATACGGCGATACAAGATTAGTGCAAGGTTTCGCTGGATGTTTGAGATTAAGGATTTTTGTAGTCCTTGTTTTGAGGGGAAAATTGTTGGGGTATGATTCTAAGTTTCACACTCAAAGTTTTTAAAAAATAATGTCTAATATATAAGTAATATCCAACTTTGATCTTCACAAGGAACAATCAAATCATAACAAGCAAGACATACAATAGTATATAGTGTGTAAGATATAGTAGACAATAATATATAATAATCCACATTCAACTACCAGATGATTTATATAGTTCATCTCTTAGATATGCTCGGTTTAACCTTAGACCAAAGGAAGAAATAAGTATATAAAAAGAGCAGCTGAATCCTCACTTTTGCCTTCGATCAGAGTAACAATAGTGGGATGAGGGAAAAGAGATAGAAAGGAAAGGAGTGACAAGGTCCGATAGAGTACACGGGCTTGTCAGATCTGAACACTGCAAATAAAGATCATGGGTCCCGGTAGATTTTGTTATATTTCACTAACTGCATGATAGAATGTAGTATGGTTATAGATTATCTTACCAACTAACAGCTTTATCGGATCTGTATAGAACCTGCATAGCTTCTCCTCTTACTAGTCGCAGATTCACACTTTACAATTCAGGCCTGAAAAATCGTCCATAACTTTCACACTATAGATTAGACTTTTTTTAGCGCTTTATAGATTAGATAGTGGTGCGTCCCTAGATAGGTGATGAATCTTCGGATCACTTGAAGGAGGGTGGCGATGGGATCGGAGGCTACTAGCTCTCCAGAAACGTGGGTGGACTTCTCCTTAGGGTTATAGCTGACCAAAAGGATGATTTGGATCTCCAAAACTCAGGATCAGCCTGTCTACAGTTAAGGGATTCAGATTGTAGCACCTACACCAGGTGATGGTTAATGTTAATTGGTTGAACAGAGAAAGCACAAAGGAAGAACACAAAAGCTTGAAAGCTATTTTTTAACTCAAAGTTCGTAGGTTGATGTACAAGGGGGAAGAAACTTCCTTTTAAAGGCTAAAAACTCTGAATTACTAAACCATAATGGTTTAGCTTACTAACCCTAATTATAATTGGTCTAATTTAAGTGTATTAGTTTAATTTAAGTCATCTAATTACAAATTAAATCAATAAAACCTGCCCAATTAGTTTTATCTTTTGGGCTTCCTTTTCCTTCTTAGCCAGACCCAAGTCACTTGCAAAATGAGCTTTCTATGGGCTTTAACTCTAGAATGAGTTAGTGAGCTTTTAAACACGTCCTGGGCTTCCTCTTCTTGAATTTCCACGTCCATGAACTTCTCCTGGTCCAGCTCCACGTCTATGGGTTGCTTTTAGTCCAGCTCCAGATCAGGCTCATTGCACAAATCTACATTATTCATGTCATTGTCCATCTCCAGTTGCAGACATTGCTCCTCTTCAGAGATAGGTTGCTTAATCTCCTCTTCTGGCCTTTCTAGGATGGCACCATCCCCTCCTCCTTTACAAGAATTTGACCTCAAATCCAATTCATCTGCAGAACAAGAAAACAAGTTAAAATCGTTGGAGATATGACTAAGGAAGTACTTACCTTGTAATGTTGGAAGCGGCTGCCTTGTGTGATCTCATATCCAATCTCCAATCATGTAAGATTATTGTGGACGGCCTGTACTTGCTCTGTTTTGGCAGCACTCCTTGCTCAAGTGTTCATTTGGTCCATAATCAATTTGTTTCTCCAGACCCTGAATCCTCCTTTTTCTTGGAACAAACTCCATAACCTGTCTATCTTGCTTCTTTTCAAACACTAGAAAAACCACATCAAATGTGCAACAGGAATATACAACTGAATTCCCTGGATTTAAGATCTTAAAAACAAGATTCAGGTTCCTAAAATCACCGTCTAAGAAAAAATCATAAATCATTATAGCATTAGAAGACTGACTGGAACAAAACTTTTATTTTGAACACAAACCAAACAAATAGATTTGATTGCTAGCAAACAGATTAGATTGTGTTAACTTAGAAACTCTCTCAACATATTCAAATTCAGAACATCTCTTAGCTCTAAATAGGTCATGCATGTTCCTAGACCACCATTCTAGCAATGCAAACTCATGATCTAACTTGGACAAATTCCCAAAAATGTTTTCTCTCATGGCTGAGTTCATATCACATGGTTTGAAAATCCAAAAAATTTCACAGCACAAAGTTTCCGGCCTTTTCTAACTGATTTCAAGTTATGCAACACTTTATTAGATAAAAATATATCTGTATCAATCTCCACCAATTTATGTCTTAATGTTCTCCTAATCAACTTATGACTCAAAGCAAACTCAGAACTCCCAGTTTCAGAAATCAAAGAACATTCTGATATAGAAAATATTTCATGCCTAGGTGCTTCAAAGGATTGAAACATCTTATCAAAAATCAACCCAGAAACACAAAGTTCTTTCACATTCTCTAAACCAAATTGTTTCTCTTCTTCAGGTGTAACAATCACAAATAGACGAGGTAAAGAATTTGTCACACCAATATCCTTACAGAGTTTGAGACGACTTTCATCAATGGAAGAAGGAGTGAAGGACTTGAACTCCCAGCTGTAGGCGCCAAGTTGCTGTCCAATGACAATCACTTTGGTGTCTTCTCTGGTAGCTTATCTTCATGATCCTACAAAGAAAACTCTCTGATACTCGGTTGCACCGGTTTGAGATTAGTAAAACCTTGACAAGTCTCATCTAATACACTAACTGATCGAACAGAGAAAGTATCCTTATTAAAATCACCCTCAGCTACAGATTTCTTACCTTCAAACGAATTTGGCAATGGACCAGACATCTCCCTACTTCCTTTAACTCCATAGGCGTCCTTAGCAACTTTCAGCATCTCCATGCCTCTGGCTGGTGGTACTTTCTTAGGTAACTTTCCTGGTATCTCCTCCTCAAAGTCCTGCGAAGAGAAGACAAGGCTACTCGGACTCACCAGTTCACAGGTGGTTAGTTCTCTACAAATATCTTTTCCCTTAAGAATAAAATCAATTAGGGAAGATGGTAGAAAACACTTACTTGGGATTGAGTCATTTGAGAACTTTTCAGTCCCAAACAGCCTCCTAGAAACCGTGGGTTCATTAGGAGAAGATGAAGTTTCAAAAACTTCTTTCTTTTCTTTATTGTTTCTCACAGCACTCTTCATAAACAACATTCTAGGAATCTGCTTCCTGTAATTGCACATAAAAGATTCATTAAAAATCTTTTAAATTTGAATTTTCTTTTGTTACTTTTGCAGATAAGACTATAATGATTGATTTCTGGCTGTTGGAGGGCCGGTTTCTCCTTGGAACACATATGTTCTTGGCGTGCCCATTGGATGGATGATGGGCGTGAGCTTGGTCTCCTCCCTTGGCTGCTTCTCATGGACTTAGACTTCTCTGATCTACGCCCAGTAGTCCTCTCTTGTGAACTCTTTTGGTGTCTGTCCTGCACATAACCAACTTTATTATAATCTGGAGCAAACCTCCTTTTCATAACAAATTTTATGTCAAACAAAGAAGCAATCTGAGGTTCTCCATTGTGCATCCTTGTGGATGCAATCTGATCCCACCAATGGATGTCATAACCACTGAATCCAGATGATGCAAGTTTGACATTCTTTGCCTCAGTGTAATGATGATATGATGCAAAAACCGTGGGGTGAGCTGTCTTTCACCGAGAAGCTCAGGTTGCTGGATAGAAGAGATGGAAGTGAAGGGTGGATCGCAGGGACCACCCAAGCTGTAAAAGGGGCTTGATACTCCAAGAACTTCAACCAACAGGTTGAAGAACACGACAACTGCAATGAGGATACTTGGGTGCGCCTACTAGGGGTCTTGTCAAAGACTTAGGTTTTGTTTTTGTTCTAAAAATGCTTGTTATTTCATTAATGTGTAGACAAAAGGCTTATATAATGCATTATTATAACTTAGGCTAAACTACATGATGTTTAGCCTTTCAAGAATTAAAACAACAAGTAGTTTAATTATTGGAAATTAAAATAGACTTTGGCCCCAAATACAACATGACTTATAAGCCCAAATAAATACTTAGTCTAGAAAAATAGAATAAAAGATAAGAAAATTCCAATAACACTTAGGCTAGAAATCGATTAAGACTTATGAATGAGATAGAATTGGGAATAAGTATTCACCGCTTGTCCACTAAGAGTATTGCCTCATTAAAACCTTCTTCGGAAAACCCAGTGGAACAAAACCGAAGATAGGAAAAAAAGTACAATTTCCTAGCACGACTTTTAGTGTTTCTACAAGATGGTAATGGTAAAGACACTGGAGGAAGAAGAAACTTCTAGAAGGAACCTCCATGGCTCCTTGTCCAACAAGAATGGGTCAGGTGGTCTTGGGACGGTCGGGGCTTGGCACTCTTGCTCGGATGCGGGCTGGTCGGATGGTCTAGACGGCTGGAACGGTGCACTCGGACGCGAGCTGGTTGGGATGGAGCTAGTCTGGGTCGGTATGGTCAGCTCGGGGTCCTCTTCGGTTCAACTTTCCAGTAGCATGCTGAGCTTATCTCCTAGAGCTTTCCTCTTGGACCGTGTGAGAGGTCCTGGTGGAATGACCGGTTGACGTGGTCCTGGTAGGATTGGACGCACGGATCCAAGACCGGCAACAGGGTAAGCCAAAGGCGGAAGGCTTGAAATGGTAAGATGGAGGTTTTGGCGTGATGAAAGATGGAAATCAATTGAAAAGAAGGATGGTGAGTTGGATTCAGATTGGATCGGTTGATGAGATTGTTAAAGGATGGATCAAATGGTGAAATTCCAAAGGGGTGGAAGACTTTGAATCACCAAACTTGTTTTGATCTGGATATGACACACCGGATCCAAACAAGGATTTTACAAACTAGCAATCTAGATATTACACACTAGAAAGGGGTTTGCAAGAATAAGATGAATCGATCAAGAACACTTTTAGAATGAAAAGTTCTTAATTCAAAATCGATTGAAACATTACAATGGCCACGGCCTAATAGATATACACCCAAATATTTTGAATTGCATGGTCAAAGTATCTTGCATGATTGGCACAGAAAACCAAATATTCAAGACAAAGACCATGCAGATTACAAGGTGGTCAAAACGAGTTAAATGCACACGCTAACTAGAAGATGGGCCGGGCCGTGAAGAAATGCCACAAAAATATGTCAAAAGCCTTATGGGCTTGATCCTCTTAAGAATGCACCAGGCCCCAATAAAAACCCATGTGAGAAAAACCCAAAGGAAAAAACCTCACATGGGAAAAGGGAACCAAATGTACCCTTAATCCCAATCACATAAGCCCAAAGACAAATTAAAATGGACTTAGAAAAGATGACAAAAATAATGGGTCAGAAATAACCCAATGGAGTCTTGGAGAGCCTTAGTCCGGGAACGGGTCATGGGACCAGGTGAAACGGTCCATGGCTCCGGAACAAGGCTAGTCAAAGTCTTGGTTGGGGCGCTGGTCGAGGCCTTGGTCGGGGCGCTGGTCGAGGCGTGGATCGATGGTCGGGTCGTCCTTCTCGTAGGTCCTTTGGTTTATGTACAGTCGTCATCAACGTCCCGCGGGTCGATGTCACGTTTGTCCCCTCGTCCGTCCTGATCAAACATCGTCCGTTCGGGACCAACCTCCATGCATACGTACGGATGCTCAAAGTATTCGTTCGATACATCGTCCGGGGCAGAATGTTTGTGTCCGTCCAAGTCAGCGTCCGTTCCATCGACTGGTTGGTCCTGTGTAGCGTCCATGCTCACATCATCCCCTCTCACTTGAAGAGGATTTGACCTCAAATCCGGTCCATCTGCACAAAAAGGAATCAAGTCAGTAATATTGAAACTTGAACTCACGGCATACTTACCTTACAAGTCAAGCTGGTAGACATTGTCATTGATGCGCTTGACCACGGTGAATGGTCCGTCCACCCTAGGCATCAGCTTGGAACAGCGTTCTTCAGGAAACCGGTCCTTGTGTAAGTAGATCCAAACCTGGTCTCCTGGATTGAATGTAAGCTTCCTTCGGTGCTTGTCAACGGCTTGGCCATACATTTTGGATTTGATCTCAATATTGGCTCGGGCCTTTTCATGAATCTGTTTAACCAAACGAGCCTTCTGTTCTCCATCAAGACTAGCACACTCACTCAAGAGTAAAGGCATTAGATCCAAAGGTGAGATAGGACTAAAACCATAAAAATCTGAATTGGTGAATGCTTAGATGTTGAATGAACCGAATGGTTGTATGCAAACTCTACATGAGGCAAATGATCTTCCCAAGTCCTAAGTTTCTTTCCTACAAATGCACTCAATAGGGAACCTAAAGTCCTATTAACAACCTCAGTTTGGCCGTCACTCTCAGTGTGACATGTGGTAGAAAAACACAACTTAGTGCCTAACTTAGACCATAAAATGCGCCAAAAATGACTCAGAACTAGGTGTCCCTATCAGACACAATAGTCTTATGCATACCATGCAGCCTAACTACTTCCTTAAAGAATAGGTTAGCTACATGTAATGCATCATCCGTTTTCCTACATGCTATGAAATTAGACATCTTGGAAAACCTGTTAACAACAACAAAAATGCTATCCTTTCCATTTCGTGTCCTAGGCAAACCTAAGATAAAATCCATGGAAAAATCAACCCAAGGATGTTCCGGGATGGGTAAGGGATGATACAAACCGTTGGACTGAGTCGTGGACTTAGCCTGCTTGCACTTAGCACACCGGTTGCATATTCTTTCCACATCCTTCCTCATGTGTGGCCAGTAAAAGTGTTCACGCATCACGACTAAGGTTTTAGACACGCCAAAGTGTCCCATGAGTCCACCAGCATGGGCCTCACGGACAAACAACTCCCTCATGGAACAAGATGGGACGCACAGGCTGTTTTCAAAGAACAAGTACCCATCTTGCACAAAATAGCGACCTGTAGGATTCTTAAGGCAAGACTTATAGATTTCTCCATAGTCTAGGTCAGTATCATACAGTTCTTTCATATGCTCAAATCTCATAAGTTTAACTTCTAAGCTAGATAGAAGAACATACCTGCATGACAAGGCATCGGCTACTACATTCTCCTTGCCTTGTTTATACTTTATAACATATGGGAATGTTTCTATAAACTCCATCCACTTGGCATGACGTTTGTTGAGCTTATGTTGGCTTTTAAGGTGCTTGAGCGACTCATGGTCCGTGTGTATCACAAACTCCTTGGGCCACAAGTAGTGTTGCCAAGTTTGCAAGGAACGGACAAGAGCATACAACTTCTTATCATACGTTGGGTAGTTTAGTGTAGCTCCTCCAAGTTTTTCACTGAAATAGGCTATGGGTTTACGGTCCTGCATAAGAACAGCTCCTATCCCAACACCAGTAGCATCACACTCAATTTCAAAGGTGTTAGAAAAATTAGGTAAAGCCAATAAAGGTGCATTAGTGAGCTTGTTCTTAAGCAGCTGGAACACTTCCTCATGTTCCTTCCCCCAGTTGAATCCTACATCCTTCTTGATCACCTCAGTCAATGGTGCTGCCAAAGTACTAAAATCCTTCACAAAATGCCTATAAAATCCTGCTAGGCCATGGAAGCTGCGGACTTCCCCCACGGTCTTTGGACTAAGCCAATCATGTATAGCTCTGACTTTCTCTTTATCCACTTGCACACCTGCAGTACTTACTACAAAACCTAGAAAACAATGTTATCTGTCCCAAAAGTGCATTTCTTCATATTAGCATAAAGCCTCTCTTTCCTAAGCACTTCTAAAACAAGTTTAAGATGATGCACATGTTCTTCCAAGGTCTTGCTATATACTAAGATGTCGTGAAAATACACAACTACAAAATGTCCTATGAATTCCCTAAGCACATGATTCATAAGTCTCATATGCGTACTAGGGGCATTGGTTAAGCCAAATGACATGACTAACCATTCATATAGACCATGCTTAGTTTTAAAAGCGGTTTTCCACTCATCACCCTCTTTCATCCTAATTTGGTGATAACCACTTCTAAGGTCTATTTTAGAGAACATCCTACATCCATGAAGTTCATCAAGCATGTCATCTAATCTAGGGATAGGATGGTGATACTTTACTTTGATATTGTTGATTGCCTTGCAATCAACACACATGCGCCAAGTCCCATCCTTTTTAGGGACAAGGAGGACAGGCACAGCACATGGACTCATGCTTTCACGGATATGTCCCTTGGCTATGAGTTCATCAACCTGTCTTTGCAATTCCTTGGTTTCCACGGGGTTGGTACGATATGCTGGCCGGTTTGGTAAGGTAGCTCCAGGGACGAGATCAATTTGATGTTCTATTCCACAAATGGGTGGCAACCCATTGGGACACTCTTCTGGACACACGTCCTGAAACCCCTGCAAAAGATTACCCAAAATGCTCGGGAGTACAAGTTCTTGGTTAGTAGACACAAGCACATGCTCCTTATATATAAGCATAAGGACCGGAGCTTTAAGGTTAAGGCTACGTTTTATGTCACTAGCCTTAATGTAAAAGTTGGTTTTAGGCTTAGGTTCCTTAGACTTGCTAGCTTCTTTCTTTTGTTTCTTAAGATGTAATTGGTCTAAGTATACCTCATGGGGTGACATAGGAATCAAAGTGGTCTTATGGCCTTTGAATGTGAAGTGGTGGCGGTGTAGCCATCATGGGTCACCTTTCTGTCTGATTGCCACGGTATTCCTAAAAGGATATGGCCTGCTTCCGTAGGCAAAATATCACACAGGACCTCGTCCTTGTATTTGCTTATTTCAATCGGCACCTTGACCTGATGGGTCACCTTTAATTCGCCTGAGTCATTAAGCCACTGGAGGGGGTATGACTTTGGGTGTGGCAACTCCTCAAGTCCTAATTTCCTGACCATGGACTCACTAGCAACATTAGTGCAACTACCACCATCAATTATCAAACTACATACCTTCCCTTGTATCAGGCAGCGTGAGTGAAATAAGTTTTCTCTTTGGTCCGGTTCATCTGCCTTAGATTGGACACTAAGGGATCTTCTTGCTACAAGGAGTTGTCCAGAGACTGGTGGTCCCTCCTCCCCACCGGTCAAGGGGTCAAGGTCCTCTTCCTCTTCAGACTGGACCTTTCCATTTTCCATGATGATCATGGTTAGCTTGTTGGTGCATTCGCTTGCATAATGCCCTAGACATTGGCACTTGAAACACTGAATGTCCCGAGTTCTGGTTGGTCGCTCCTCAGCCTTGTTTTTATCCGGTCTAGATGGGAAAGGGTTAGAAGTTGTTCTAGACATGGCCAGCTTGGAATCAAAGGCGCGGGTTGGTTTAAACTCCTTGTTGTAAGTTAGCTTGGGACCTACGGTACCTGCACCATAAGACCGAGTGTTAGTCTTCCTTTTAAGCTGTTGTTCTATCAGTAAAGCCTTGTGTAGCATCTCCTCCAATTCCACATAATCTTGCATCTCCAGCCGGTCTTGAATCTCCTTGTTGAGTCCACTCATGAAGTGGGACATGGTGGCCTCACGATCTTCATTTACTACGGCTCGGATCAGGAGCATCTCCATCTCCTTGAAGTAATCATCCATGCTCCTGTTGCCCTGTTGTAGATGTCTTAGTCTTTGATGTAGATCTCTGTGGAAATGGTTGGGAACAAAGCGCCGACGCATGAGGAACTTGAGTTCTTCCCATGTTTCAATGGGATACTATCCATTGCGTCTTCTAGAAGTAACCACCTGATCCCACCAGCTTAGGGCATAGTCATAAAACTTTGTAACAGCCAAATTAACTTTGTTAATCTCACTATTAAATTGGCAATTGAATACGAGTTCTATTTTAGTTTCCCAATCAAGATAGATAATGGGATCATTGTGGCCGTGGAAGGGTGGTATCTTCAGCTTGAGGTTGTTGAGTTGATCTGGCTGACGAGGTAGGTTTGGGACGCTATGGTGACGCCTTGGTCGATCATGTGCACTGTGGTCTGATCCTCTGGATTGGTAGAACCTGGCCGCCCCATCATCTCCAGCAAAGGTCCTGCGGCCTAAGCTTTCCGCGTCAGAAGCATGCTCTTGTGGTTCAAGCGTGAGACCACGAACACGTCTAGGAGGGACATGGTTCCTTGGTCGTGGCTGTCTTCCATTTGGTAAGACCCTATGAATCTCCTCACGGACGCCAAGCTGGATTGTTCGAAACCGCTCCTCTATGGTCCGGTTGAGTTATGTTGCTAACTCATCAAACAGGCGGTTGAACCGGTTTGCTTCAGACTCCTCTTCATCGTTTCCTGCCATGAAAACACTTAAAACAAGTTAAAGGTATCTTGCATGATTGGCACAGAAAACCAAACATTCAAGACAAAGACCATGCAGATTACAAGGTGGTCAAAACGAGTTTAATGCACACGCTAACAAGAAGATGGGCTGGGCCGTGAAGAAATGCCACAAAAATATGTCAAAGGCCTTATGGGCTTGATCCTCTTAAGAATGCACCAGGCCCCATTAAAAACCCATGTGAGAAAAATCAAAAGGAAAAAACCTCACATGGGAAATGGGAACCAAATGTACCCTTAATCCCAATCACAAAAGCCCCAAGACAAATTAAAATGGACTTAGAAAAGATGAAAAAAAGAATGGGTCCGAAATAACCCAACGGAGTCTTGGAGAGCCTTGGTCCGGGATCGGGACATGGGACCAGGTGGAATGGTCCATGGCTCCGGGACAAGGCTAGTCGAAGTATTGGTTAGGGCGCTGGTCGAGGCCTTGGTCGGGGCGCTGGTCGAGGCGTGGGTCGATGGTAGGGTTGTCCTTCTCGTAGGTCCTTTGGTCGATGTCCAGTCGTCCTCAATGTCCCGCGGGTCGATGTAACGTTCGTCCCCTCGTCCGTCCTGATCAACCATCGTCCATTTGAGACCAACCTCCATGCATACGTCCGGATGCTCAAAGTCTTCGTTCGATACATCGCCCGGGCCAGAATGTTTGTGTCCGTCCAAGTCAGCGTCCGTTCCATCGACCGGTTGGTCCGGTCTAGCGTCCATGCTCACATCACTGGTACAGTGGCTGGCTCGATGTCCTCATCATTCCCTCCATCTTGAAGTGCTTTGGTCTCCAAAGTGAAGTCCTCACCTGCATCAAACAACTCTAAGTCAGACACATTGAACGTACTAGACACGTTATACTCACCTGGAAGTTGAGCTTGTAGGCGTTGTTGTTAATTCTCCGAAGGACGCAGAATGGACCATTTCCCTGGGGTGCAAGTTTGCTCTTTCGTCGTTGGGGAAATAACTCTGGTCGCAGATGTAACCAAACCCAATCTCCCTCCTTGAAAACCATGTGTCTGCGGCCTTTGTTGGCGTTCTTGACGTTCTGGATGTTACGTTGCTCCAGATTTGCCTTGGTCTTTGCATGAAAACGCTTGATGTATTCCGCCTTTGCTTCTCCCTCTAAGCTGATGGCGTCTCCCAATGGTATGGGTGTTGACTCGATAGGCGTGGTCGGGTTGAAGCCGTATACAACTTCAAATGGAGAATGCTTCGTGCCGGAGTGTGTAGCCCTGTTGTAAGCAAACTCGACATATGGAAGGCACTCTAACCAATTCTTCAAGTTTCTGCCGATTGTCGCTCTCAAAGTCTGGGACAATGTCCGGTTTACAACCTATGTCTGTTTGTCAGTCTGCAGATGGTATTCGGTGGAAAAGAAGAGGTAGATGTCTAATTATGCCACAATGCTCGCCAGAAGTGGATGAGGAACTTGGTGTCGCGGTCGGATACTATCGTCCTTGGAATGCCATGTAGTCGTACTATCTCCTTGAAGAACAGGTCGGCAGTCTGGCTAGCGTCATTGGTCTTGTTGCAAGCGATGAAATGCACATCTTGGAAAACCGGTCGACCACTACGAAGATGGAGTCATTGTGGTTGATTTTGGGCAAGTCTAAGACGAAATCCATGGAGATGTCCGTCCAGGGCGCAGATGGGACTGGTAATGGCATGTAAGAATCTTGCGGATGCATCTTGGATTTAGCCCGTTTGCAGATAAGGCACTTAGAACAGTGTACCTCTACATCTCGTCTCTGGTGGGGCCAGTAAAAATGCTCCTTAAGCATGCTTCAGGTCTTGTCAATGCCAAAATGACCCATTAGACCTCCTCCGTGGGCCTATCTCAAAAGCAGCTCTCGAATCGATCCTCTCGAAATGCAGAGTCCCTTGTCCTTAAAAAGGAACCCGCCGAAAAGATAAAACCGGTTGTAGGTGCCCTTGCTGTGCTCCTAGTAGGCCTGAGTGAACTCTGCGTCGTTAGCGTACAACTCTTTTATCATTTCAAAACCCATAACTTTGACTCCGTGACGGAAATGAGACTGCATCTGCGGGATAGGGCGTCAGCTACAACGTTGTCCGTTCCCTTCTTGTACTTCATAAGGTAGGGGAAGGTCTCGATATACTCCAACCAACGAGCATGTCTCTTTTTCAGCGTGGATTGTCCTCTGAGGTGCTGGAGCGTCTGATGGTCGGTGTGAATCACGCACTCCCGGGCAAGGAGATAGTGCTGCCAAGTCTCAAAGGCACGGACTAGGGCATAGAGCTCCTTGTCGTAGGTCGGATAGTTAAGTGCAGCTGCACTTAACTTCTCGCTGAAGTAGGCGACAGGTCATCCACCTTGGGTGAGGAAAGCTCCGATGCGGATCCCTAAAGCATCACACTCGACCTTGAATGTCTGAGTGAAGTCCGACAGGACTAGGACTGGGGCGTGGGGGAGGCGTTCCTTCAGAAGATTGAAGGACTTATCCTGCTCGGGTCGCCTACGAAAGTCTAGGTTCTTCTTTATTGTCGAGGTCAATGGATCAGCTATCGTGCTGAAGTCTCGGACGAACCGTCAGTAGAAGCTGGCGAGTCCGTGGAAGCTATGGACCTGGCTGGCGATCTTCGGTGTGGGCCACTCCTGTATGGCCTTGATCTTCTCGTCGTCCACCCGGAGTCCTGGGAACTCACGACGAATCCAAGCAAAAACGAGTTGGTCTGTGCAGAATATAAATTTCTTGAGATTTGCGTAAACCTGCTCTTTGCAAGGTGGTAATCACGGCTTCTGGGTGGTCCAGATGGTCTGTATAGGTCGTGCTGTAGACGAGAATATCGTCGAACTAGACTACTACAAACTTGCTAATAAACAGTCGAAGGACTTCTTTCATAAGGGGCTTGAATGTACTTGGAGCATTTGACAGGTCGAATGACATTACTAGTCACTCATAAAGACCCAGTTTGGCCGAGCGTCTCCTTCTCGCATCCTGACTTGAGGATATCCACTCTTAAGGTCAATTTTTTAGAAGACTGCAGCTCCGCTTAACTTATCTAGCATGTCGTCCAGGCGCGGAATGGGGTGCTGGTACTTGATTGTGATGTTTTTGATGGCGAGACAGTCGACGCACATCCTCCAGCTCCCGTTCTTTGGTACGAGTAGGACCGGGACGGCACAAGGGCTGAGACTCTCTCGGATGTAACCTTGAGCCATGAAGTCCTAGACTTGCTGTTATAATTCTTTAGCCTCCTTGGGGTTTACTCTGTATACAGGACGGTTGGGAAATTAAGTTCCGGGATCAAAGTCGATGTGGTGCTCGATCCCTCGGATAGGTAGGAGGCCGGCTGGGATTTCTTCCGAAAACAAAACGACATATTTATCTAGTAAGGCTCGGATCTCGGCAGGTAATGGTGCCTCGGTGCTGGACGTGTGGAGGCTCTCTCAGAGCATCAAAACGAGCTGGGTATCCTTGTTACGGGTGGCTTTCCGCATGTCTGCCACATTTATTAAAAAGTTTTCCTTACAGGCATGTTGATCTTTCGCCATCTTGGATTGCATTTCTTGAACGGCGTGTGCAAACATTGGTGCTAGATTGTATCTACGCTTGTCGTGGAAAAATGAATAGAAGTTGTTCCGTCCGTTGTGTGTAGTCTCTCGGTCAAATTTCCATGGTCGTCCGAGCAGAAAATGTCCAGCTGACATCGGACGACATCACAGGTGACCTGGTCCTGGTATCTGTCGATGCTGAATGAGACCTTAACTTGGTCAGAAATGTACAACTCCGTCTTGTTGTTCAGCCATCGTAGTTTATAGGGCTTAGGATGCTTGGTCACAGGCAATCCTAGTTTCTCCACCATGTATTTGTGGGCGGCGTTGGTGCAGGACCTTGATGAGGCCCCGGACCGTACCGATCGCGCCAACGACCCACGCGGACCAGGACCAGGCCCAGATCATACCAACCACGGTGACCCATGCGGAACGGACCCAGACGACGTGGCTCCCATTATACCAGCTGGACCAGTAACCCGAGCCCGCACCAAAGCCTTAGGGACCAAGATAAATCGGTTTGTCGAGAAAAGGCTTGAGGTTCTCCCAAGGATCTCCGAGCCCGGCCCAGGACCAGACCAAGACTCGGCCAATCACTTCTCGACCCATTCATGGGAATTGCTTAGTCGTCGTACCGCCGACTCATGCGTCCTTACCATCACTCCGGGTTAAGGACGTCAAAGACGCACTAAGGAATCATACTCTTTTTCCTACCTTCGGTTTTGTCCCATTGGGTTTTCCAAATGAGGTTTTAGCGAGGA
Source organism: Streptanthus diversifolius (assembly GCA_039880935.1). Taxonomy (NCBI): domain Eukaryota; kingdom Viridiplantae; phylum Streptophyta; class Magnoliopsida; order Brassicales; family Brassicaceae; genus Streptanthus; species Streptanthus diversifolius. The sequence continues at coordinate 5,778,827 of JAXGFM010000005.1, forward strand.
AACACCCTTAGTGTGCACTAGGACTTGGGCTTGATTACTTCCAGAAGACCACGGCATAAGCCATCTTTTTGTGTTTCTGTATTTTTTTTAGTGTGGGACTTGGGCCCACGCCAAGCCCATTAGGGCCCAAGGCCCAAGTCAGCTAAAGTAGACTGCATGTTGTTTTTATTTTAAGCTCTGTAAGGGCAAAACCCTAAGACTTAGACCTTATATAAGCCAAATCATTTCATCAATAAAATTAAGACTTTATACAGAATTTAAAACCCCTAGCTACTAGTTCTCTGACGGCGCCGACTTGCTCATCATAGTCTGGTTGCCCTCGACTTCTAACCCTTACGGTTCGAAGTCCCTTGGTGTATCACTGGCCCTGCCATAGCCCGTATGGTCCAACTCGCTCCACACCTCCATTTCTCGCGTCTAGACTGGTCGAGTCTCGCCTGTTCCAGCGCCCTTCCCTCACAGTTTCGATCGAGCCTCTCTTGTTGCTGTCCCGCGTCTGCGTCCCGAGAACCTCCAACCGGTTCCAGTCGCGTCCGTGCCCACATCATCTGGTATCAAAGCCTACAAGCTCCTAGTACCTATTTGTGCATATCCCCTCTTCTTACTTCTTTTATTTTTGCTTGTTTTATTGTTTAAATTCGTTGCTTTGATTGGTTTCTCCTCCTCCTTTGCAAGGTGAAGAAGTGCCGGTCACAAGTCTTTCAAAGTAAAAAAAAAACCAATACTTAGAACCGCTACCACAAATCCAAAAAGCCAGACAGGTTCTATAGTTTCTCTACTCACTTATTTTCATTCGTTTAAATCACAAAAAGAACATAACCGCTTGTTAGGTTGTTTAATTTAATTGATTAAAAAAAAACTATAAAAGAAAAGGTAGGTTGTTAACAAACGATTTAGGACAAGGAACCCACCTAGAACACTTCACCGCTTGAGAAATCGTGAAGCAAGAGTTCTTGCATTCACGTGTGTGGTAGCCTAGTCTTGTTTTGCTTGTTTGGTAGAACCGCACCACCCGTTTGTGACCATTGCCGTTTAGGACCCTTCCTAAACCCGTGCGTAACCCATATACCGCCTAGAACCTTTAGACCCAAGCCGCGCCTCCTTTAGCGCTTAGGACGCTAGGCGAACCCGCGCTAGGTCCCGCGTAGCTAGTCCCTGTTAGTACCCGCTTTCACTCTAGGCCGTGTAGATAGCTTCGGACATAGATTCTAGCCAAGCAGCTTCCCATCGTGCACGACCTCTCATGCGGCGCCTAGGTTTAGCCGCAGCCTTGTAACATAGCCCTGTGATAAAACTAGGAAAGGTTCCCTGCCGCATTAAAACCCATTTGGCTGTTTAGGGATAGTTTTTGAGAATCATTTAGGAAAATTTCCCCACCCCCGCGCCCAGGTTGCCATATTGGAATAGGAAATCTTACGGTTTAGAAAGTTTTCCATAGTTAAAAATTCAGGCCTATGATTATTTCCAAAACCGTTTAAGAAGTTCCCTATATAGAGAATATACAATAGTTTAGACATATAATATTTCCAAATTCATTTTAGAAAATAATTGAAGTCTAGGAAAATTTCCTTAATCCATTTAGGATTTTTCCATTTCTATTTTAGGAAAGTTTCTAGATTATGAAAGTTCCAATTTAGGAAATTTATATTTTAGGAAATTTTCTATTTTAGGAAAGTTTATATTTTAGAAAAGTCTATTTTAGGGAAGTTTTCTATATAGCCATGTCTAGTGGTTCGGACGCATCAGATCACGGCTCAAATGAACACTCTTGCAAACCATATGGAACGGTTGAAACAACCCGGTCCTCCCCGACGACCAGATATCCCGGAGGCCTCCCACCACGGTGACGGAAGAAACAGAGGAACTATGATGAATGGACGGACCCACTACTTTGGTCCTTACATCAACGACCCGCACGACGTTGACCCACCTGACCTTCCGCCCGTACCAGTCACGCCTATCGCTACGACCGCGACCCAGGAGCACCAGACCGACCACCTCTCTACCAACCCCAGATGTAAAACTTAACCCCCCATCCTTTGCCGGAAAGGTCGATACAGAGGCTTATCTGGATTGGGAACGACGGATGGAGTTCCTGTTCGACTACTACCTATACGAGGACCCGAGACGCGTAGCCTTGGCGACAGCTCAGTTCATGGACCATGCCTTGACCTGGTGGGACCGTGAAGTTGCCGAACGACGGAAAAGCCGACTTGGACCCCTCATCTCATGGGACGAGCTCACGCACCTAGTGCAAAAGCGTAACATTCCGCCCCACTTCCATCGAGAGCTACCGAGACGTTTAAGACGATTCACCCAAGGCACCAAGACGGTCAGCGAATACTTCGACGAGTTTGAGTACCTGAGAAACCGTCTCGAGTACGGACTCCCCGGAGAGTCATATGGCCCAATTTCTTGATGGGTTTCAAGAAAAGATCGCCCGGAAGATCGAGAGACAGCCGTACCACGACCTTGGAGAATTATACCACTTAGTCAACCAAGTGGAACAAGCTAATAAGAGGAAAGCAGCTGGCTACCAACGGCCCAAGACCAACTGGCCTAAGCCGTACAACCGGCCACCTAGCCCCAGCCCCGACCTGCGTGCCACAACCCAACCCCGAGATGCATCCCGACCCGCGTCCGGACCAGGACAGCCGAGCAAGCCCACCGGAGCCGCCCCAGTAGTTGAGACCTCACCTGTTTTAAATGCAATGGGCGCGGACACATTGCTCGAGATTGTCCAAACCAACGGGTAATGATCCTAACCCCATCCGGAGAGTACGAATCCACAGACAAAGACGAAGAAGAACCTTTAGAGGACCCTAACCCAGCATAGGACGACATAGAATACCCCGATTTCGAAGAGCTCCTGATGTTCTGACGAGTCCTCAACACCATAGCTGGTCCTAACGAGATCGCCCAGCGTGGGAACATCCTCTATACCAAGTGCACTGTTAAGGGCAAGGTATCTTCTCTACCAAGTGCACCAACGTCGCTAGTGAATACAAGGTTGATAAGCTCGGTCTCGAGAGAACCAAGCACCTGCGGCCCTACGGGCTTAGGTGGCTCAATGATAAGACCGAGATACGCATAATCGACCAGGTGAGGTACCCTTTAGTGTAGGCCGTTACACCGACCAGGTCTTATGCGACGTGGTCCCGATGCAAGCTGGTCACCTCCTTCTTGGATGTCCATGGCAATTTGACAAGAAAACCACACACAATGGGCGGACTAACCTGTATTCTTCTGTTCACAACAAGCGCAGGTATAATCTAGCACCGCTCGCCCCGCAGAAAGTCCGAGAGATCCAGCTGAGAACGGATGATGCAAGAACCAAGGGTGGGCTATCTTTCACCGAGAAACTCAAGTTGCTGGACAGAAATCGATGGGAAGGAAGGGGTGGATCGAAGGGACCACACAATCTGTGATACTCCAAGAACTTCAACCAAAGGAGGTTGAAATCGGCGGCTACAAGGAGGGTGGAGGCGCCTGTTTTAGGTCTTAGACACTAGTCTTAGGTTTTGTCAAAATGCTTGTTATTTAATTAAAGTGTAGACAAAAGGCTTATATAATGACTTGTTACAACTTAGGCTAAACTACAAGGTGTTTGTGCCCACATCAGACCCTCCGTCTATAATCAACGAGCACACTTTCCCAAGTATTTTACATTTGGAATGGAAAATGTTCTCTCGCTGTTCTTCAGGCTCGAATCTAGAGCTGAGGACTCGTCTGATCATGAGCATATCTCCGGAGTCGGCGTACTCAATCTCCCCGTCGGATTGCTAATGTGTCGGAAATGCTGGCTCCTCTTGCTCGTCCTCGGATTTGTAGTCTCCGGAAGCAGTGAGTACCATTTTCCATTGAGTTGGACATTCTCGGGACATGTGTCCTCTGCCTTTACACTTGAAGCATACGATCTTGCTGCTCTGCTGAAGTTGGGTCGTGGTCGTGGTACTAGGATGCTTTGGGGCGACAGGGGCAGGTTTGGGAACTGAACTGCTGGCCACGGCTTTGCCCTTGAGTCGTGGGTCAATAGGCTGGGTCGTCCGCTCGAATGGCTTGGAGCCGGTACTCCAGGTGCTTTTGGGGTATGGCTGCAACTCGATCTTTCTGGCGATGAACTCGTGCAAGCCATCGATGAACTGGGCCATTAGGCTCTCCCCGAACTCGTCTACATCGAGTCGGTTGCGGAGGTGCTCGAACTCATCAAAATATTCGGACACTGTCTTGCTGCCTTGGGTAAGGCATTTGAATCGTCTCTGAAGCTCGCGGTGGAAGTGAGGTGGAACGTAGCGTCTCCTCATAATCTGGGTGAGTTTGACCCATGAGGTCAAGTCACCCATCCGAGCTCTCCTGCGAGCTGTTAATTCTCGATCCCACCACGCTAGTGCGTGGTCAGTGAATTGCATCGTTGTCAGGGCTACTTTATGGGGATCGTCGTAGTTGTAGTACTCAAAGATGAGCTCCATTCGTTTCTCCCAGTCCTAAGTACTCCTCGGGATCAACCTTTCCCGAAAAGGGAGGCGGGTTCATTTTCATTTCGGGATAATGCATTGGTTGTCGAGGTCATGGCATGGGCTCGTCGTAGTACTAATGCCGACGCATCAGTGGTGCGGGTCCTGGTGGAGGCGTATGATGTTCCGGATGCTCGAGACGCATCGCTAGAGTCGTCATCTGGGTCGTCAAAGCTTGCAGGAGCTGCAATATCGCTTGACCATTTTGACCAGATGTTGACTCTTCACTTCGTGACATATTTCCTTTTCCGAGAAAAGGAAATTTTGAAAAATAGAAAGTTTCCCATAAAGAAAATTTGCAAATATGGAAACTTTCCTTAAATGGAAAATTTACACATATATAATTTTTTATTTTGTTTTTATTTTGTATTTATTATGTATAAAATAATGGAAAATAAATATTATGCGAAAAAGGAAACAAAGAAAAAAAGGAAATAAAAAAAAAGAAAAATATCTTAAAGTTTAATTATTGACTAAGCCTAATAAAGAAAACTAATAAATGTAAAATCCTTAAATTTATTGCCTATCTAATTAAACAAAATAAACTAAACTAGACAAGAGAAAAATATAATAATTCCTAATTCCAAAAAGGAATCTATCCTAGACAAAGAAAAAGAAAAAGAAAAAGAAAACTAATTAAGCTTATTTCCTAAAAGGAAAATTACCTAAAACTAAAAGGAAAAATATTAATGTACTAATAAAAATTAGGAAAACTACATAAGGAAATCTAGAAAACTTTCTAAACTATTTCCTAGCCTAGAAAATTATGGAAACTAACTAATTTACTGCCTAATTGCTAGGGAAAATTTCGTAAAACTAAGAGCTAAGAATCTAGACACTGAGGAAGACCTAGCCGCCTATTGCAGCCAGGGAATGCTAGGTGCGGCTCGGGGTGGGGGGATGCTAGGGACGGTTAGCACGATACGGACAGGATAGGCAGGACGCGAGGGACGGGATGGACGGGATGGAGCCTAGATGGAACGCGGGACGTGGGGTAGGCATCTAGCTAGCGGGATGTGTGCTGCCTAACACACGCGAGACAGGAACAACACACGCGGGAAAATCTAGTGGCGACAAGGTACGCTAAGGGGCTAGACCAAGGGGCGAAAGCGGGACGATGGCTAGACCACAAAGAGGACCTGGCTAAACATAACTACTTAGCGACACACACAACAACAAGAAACTAACTAAAAACCTAACCCAAAGAACTTAAGCAACAAACAAGCAACACACAAAATCCTTATGGATTCCAAGTTTGGTGATGAAGGTGTTCTAGGTGAGTTTCTAAAGAACCTAGTTGCTTTTAAACAACCTAAGCAATTTTTTTTTTGTTCTTTTGTCTAAAAATAAAATTAACACCAAACAAGCAAATAAACAAGCAATTTTTTTTTTAATTATGAAAAACAAAGACAAGAAATGATAGAACCTGATTTTTTGTATTTTTTTCTGGTGTTTGTGGTATGTGACTTGATTTCTCCTCCTTCTTACCGAGAACCTCAGGGGAAAGAGAAAGAAACACAATCAAAAGACAAAAACTATTGAAGCAAAATCAAAGAAAAATCGACAACTAAAAAGGATAAAATCAACATGATGAGCAGGAGATTTAAGCTCTGATAACAGATGATGCAAGAACCGTGGGGTGGGCTGTCTTTCACCGAGAAGCTCAGGTTGCTGGACAGAAGAGATGAAAGTGAAGGGTGGATCGAAGGGACCACACAAGCTGTGAAAGAGGCTTTTGATACTCCAAGAACTTTAACCAACAGGTTGAAGAACACGACAGCTGCAAGGAGGATATTTAGCGGCACCTACTAAGGGTCTTGTCAAAGACTTAGGTTTTGTTTTTGTTCTTAAATGCTTGTTATTTCATTAATGTGTAGAAAAAAGGCTTATATAATGCCTTATGACAACTTAGACTAAACTACATGATGTTAAGCCTTTCAAGAATTAAAACAACAAGTAGTTTAATTATTGGCAATTAAAATAGACTTTTGGTCCCAAATAGTCAACATGACTTATAAGCCCAAATAAATACTTAGTCTAGAAAAATAAAATAAAAGATAAGAAAAGCCCAATAACATTTAGGCTAGAAATCGATGAAGACTTGTGAATAAGATGGAATTGTGAACAAGTCTTCACCGTATTGCACACTAAGAGTATTGCCTCATTAAATCCTTCTTCGGAAAACCCAGTGGGACAAAACCGAAGATAGGAAAAAGAGTAAAATTTTCTAGCACGACTTTTGGTGTCTCTACCGGATGGTAATGGTAAAGGCACCGGAGGAAGAAGAATCTTCTAGAAGGAACCTCCATGGCTCCTTGTCCAGCTGGAACGGGTCAGGTGGTCTTAAGACGGTCGGGGCTTGGCACTCTTGCTCGGACGCAGGCTGGTCAGATGGTCTGGACGGCTGGAACGGTGCACTCAGACGCGGCCTGGTTGGGATGGAGCTAGTCCGGGTCGGCATGTGTGAGAGGTCCTGGTGGAATGATTGGTACAGTGGCTGCTCGTTGTCCTCATCATGATATCTAAACACCCATTCCATATAAACTTCAGGATCAATATTCCCATGGAATAATAGAATCCCAAGCTTGGATTGACTAAGGTACTCTTCTGCTCTAGGGCGACGATGGTGATAAGAATTAACTCCTCCTACTTTTCTGTCTGCATAGATTGAAAAGTCATGAAACTCATTAGCATGGTTAGTCCCATTGAAATCTTGTTGCAGCTTCCTAGTGATCTCAGCCATCATAGCTTCATATTGGAACTGATCAAGATAGACAGTCTGATCCACTGAATTTCCTTTTGCCATGAATTCTCTGAAACAAACTTAAACAAACAGATTAGAAAATCTTCTCTCTCTCTCTCTTTTTGGTTCTCTCAGTGTTTAATCCTCTTGCTATTCTAACAAGTTCAAAATAGATCAAATCCCAATCACCTAAGATCTAGAGCTAAACCTACTGAAACTTAAGATAAAAAGATTGCAAGATTTTTTTCGTCAGCTGATTAACCAACTCCTAGCAGGATTTCTCCTCTGTTTCTTTCTTTTTTTTTTTGTTTTTTTGTTTTTTTTTGTTTTTGATAGATCAATTTTTTTGAATGATTCTTTTCTTTGTTTTCTTTGTAATTCAGGAGTGGCTCAGCTGACAAAACCCTAAAAATTGTGAATGATAAAAGTGAAATTGAGATGATCTCCATAAACCATAACCTTCAAGTGGCTCTGATATCACTTGGTGCGTCCATGGATAGGTGATGAATCTCTGGATCACTTGAAGGAGGATGGCGATGGGATTGGAGGCTACTAGCTCTCCAAAAATATGGGTGGACTTCTCCTTAGGGTTATGGCTGACCAAAAGGATGATTTGAATCTCCAAAAGGATCAGTCTGTCTACAGTTAAGGGATTCGGATTGTAGCACCTACACCAGGTGATGGTCAATGTTCATAGGCTGAACAGAGAAAGCACAAAAGAAGAACACAAAAGCTTTAAAGCTATTTTTTAACTCAAAATTCGTTGGTTGCTGTACAATGGGGAAGAAACTACCTTTTAAAAGCTAAAAACCCTGAATTACTAAACCATAATGGTTTAGTTTACTAACCCTAAACATAATTGGTCTAATTTAAGTGTTTTAGTTTAATTTAAGTCATCTAGTTACAAATTAAATCAATTAAACCTGCCCAATTGGTTTTCCCTCTTTGGGCTTGTTTTTCCTTCTTAGCCAGACCCAAATCACTTACAAAATGGGCGTTATATGGGCTTTAACTCTAGAATGAGTTAGTGAGCTTTTAAACACGTCCTGGACCTCCTTTTTGTTGAATCTCTACGTCCATGAACTTCTCTTGGTCCAGCTCCACGTCTATGGGCTGGTTCTGATCCAGCTCCAGATCAGAATCATTTCACAAATCCACATTATTCATGTCATTGTCCATCTCCAGTTGCAGACATTGCTCTTATTCAGAGATAGGTTGTTTAATCTCCTCTTCTGGCCTTTATAGGATCGCACCTGATAGCCATGAATGTGCTTACTAAATTTCAAATTATTCAAAGAATATTTTCCCATTAATTTCTTCTTTCTCCCAAAACGGGTCTGATTTCTCTTCTCTATGTTGCAGTGGCTTCTCCTTCGAGATGGCTAATCAACAGTGGCTCTAGAGGGGTTAATGCAGGGTTTCACTACAGTGAAGCTTTCTGACTCTCTGCATCAAGTGGCTCAACTCTAGGATTAGAGTTCTTTAGCCTAATAGGCTTAATGAATTTAATGGGCTTGGAAGAACCAAAAAACTTTTGAAAGAAAATGGGTATGGGCCAATGGCTTAGATTTGGAAAAATATAAACCTACTAACCTGTTTATGCTAGACACTGTCCTAGAACCGTATATGCTATGATACCAAATTGAGACACCCTTATCCCAAAAAACTTAAAATTTAAAATCGAGTCAAAACAGAATACTCTAATTAACACCGAGGTTCTAGTCAATTGACAAGTCTCTAATAAAATATACCATCATTAAATTATTAGACAAAACGAAACTATGCAAAGCACCATCCCTTCCTTCCAGCCTTAGTCTCACATCCTATCTAGCCACTACGGTTACCTTCTCGAAAAAGTTTTTTTCCTACATCCATAAGGAGTCATAAACAACGAATTGCTTAGTGAGAGCAGTTGTCCCGTCTCACTTAGCCATGGTCAAGTAATCAAGCACTAGCAATATATTCAATCAGTCAAGTCATGCAAAATAAGGCTTATATACTTTCCTAACATAATTAACCAACCGCAGTTGGATTTCTCAATCAAGACGAGTCACATGACTCCCATATTAACGATTAACACATATATCAGGACAATGACAAGTATATTAGATCAAGCAATCATGTACTCAATGAATTTACACTAGCCAACAATCCAAGACCAATAGCCACAGCCACACACTCACCTTAGAATCCTAGTGGATCTGATGAAAATCTCACTTCCAACACCTTACTTGTTCAGAGTCTCTTAAATGGTTTTGTAGACAAATAGGGTTCATACTTTTATAATAATGCTAGACTAGGGTTTATTTTTCATATCTTTCAGGAAATCTTAATTTTTTTAAGATATTTCCTATTTTCAATGAATCATAACTGTTTACAGATATTTTCATATCTTTCAGGAAATCCTAATTTTTTTAAGATTATTTCCATATTCTTTGGGTAATTCACTTTTTTTCCCGATTCTTTCCGGAATCGTCAAAGTAAGATTCAAGGAATGCGGTCGTTACAATTCTCCCCCACTTAGAATGAATTCATCCTCAAATCTACGTCTTAGCCTTTCTACCCATATATATCCTACTTACGGGGAGATTGGCTTTGGAAGGATGGATAAACCTACTAACATGTTTATGATAGACACTGTCCTAGAACCTTATATGCTTTGATACAAAATTGAGACACCCTTATCCCAAAAAACTTACTTAAAAATTTAAAATCGAGTCAAAACATAATACTCTAATCAAAACCGAGGTTCTAGTCAATTGAAAAGTCTGCTAATAAACTATTACATCATTAAATTATTAGACCAAACGAAACTATCCAAACAACCATCTCTTCCTTCCAGACTTAGTCTCGCATCCTATCTAGCCACTGAGGTTACCTTCCCGAAAAAGTTCTTTTCATGCATCCATAAGGAGGCATAAGCAATGAATTGCTTAGTGAGAGCGGTCGTCCCGTCTCACTTAGCCATGATCAAGTAATCAAGCACTAGCAATATATTCAATCATTCAAGTAATGCAAAATCAGGCCTATATACTTTCCTAACATAATTCACCAACCGCAGTTGCATTTATCAATCAAGACGAGTCACACGACTTTCATATTCACGATTAACACATATATCAGGACAAGGAAAAGTATATTAGATCAAGCAATCAAGTACTCAATGAATTTACGTTAGCCAACAATCCTAGACCAATAGCCACAGTCACACACTCACCTTCAAATCCTAGCGGATCTGATGAATATCTCACTTCCAATACCTTACTCGATCTAAGTCTTTTTAATGGATTTGTAGACGACTAGGGTTCCTACTTATATAATAATGCTAGACTAGGGTTTATTTTCCATATGTTTCAGGAAATCATAATTGTTTTAATGATATTTCATATTTTTTAGGGAATCCTAACTGTTTATAAATGTTTCTATATTTTTCGAGAAACCTTAATTTTTTGAAGAATATTTCCATATTCTTTGGGTAATTTCCTTTTTCCCCGATTCTTTCCAGAACCATCCAAATAAAATTCAAGGAATGCGGTAGTTACAAGAAGCTCCATTATGGAGTTATGTTACTAAGTTAAACAAACAAGGATCAACAGGAGGAACATGGAGCTTTCAATAAAACTTTAGCAACAAAACATGAAGTTCAGAAGGTAGTTTTGACAGTTTAAACCCAATATCAATACGTGTTCCATTATACCATAACGGATGGCAAACCATGGCTCTTTTTTCTTTTCAATGCGTGTATTATGAAGAAGAAGTATCCACATGCCCATAAACTTGTGACTTTTGTCTTTCGACATGTGGAATATATGTATGAACTGCAGATACGTTTCGAACCACTTCCTCTCCATATTGTTCATCGAAGGCTCTAATTTATCCAAAGTTTCCAATATTTCATAAATGAAACACCTCGTGGATATCTTAATATTCTTCTTGTACTGACTCGGCTGGAAGTACATGGCCTCAGGTGGTATCGCTATCGTTTCGCCAGGGAATCTTGCAACAGCAGACACAACGAAATGTTGGTTTAGTTTTACTAAAACAATCATTGTTTTACTAAAATTATCACATTTTTACTAGTTTTACAAAAACAAAAAAATGTACATCATTTTTACTAAAATAATTATCGTTTCACTAGTTTTACAAAAATAATCACAGTTTACTAAAACAATTACACAGTTTTACCTCTGTTGCTCTCACGTCACTAATGGTGCGACTGAAGCTTCCTCCTTCGACGCCAACATCTTCTTTTTCCGCTGGGACTTCAATTTCTGCCAGGACATTTTCTTCTTCTCCTTCGACAGCTCTTTCTCCTTCTTATTCTTCTTTTTCCTCTTCTCCTTCTACTTATTCTTCTCTCTCTTCCGACCCATAAGCTCCTACTCCTTCTTATTCTTCATCTTTTTCCTTTTCTACATCTTCTTTTTCTTCTCTCTCTTCCGACCGAAAAGATTCTCCTCCTTCTTTTTCTTCTTCCAATACCACTGGTTCTTCGTCGAGTCGATTTTCATCACGTCGCTCTTTGTCTTCTATCTCTATAACTGGCGGCTCATTTGGGGCTTTATAAACTAAAATCGCTAGAGGGTTTTTTTCCTCAACAATCCTCTGTTGTTCAGTTTCCACGCGCCGCTCTCTCCTCACTCGACTTTCTCCTCTGTTGTTCAGTTTCCATGGCGTAGCTCTTTCTCTTTGTTCTTCGAGTGTTAGGCACCACTACATAAACTGGGTCTGGGTAGATCGTTATCGTCTGGGTATACGAGAGTTTGAGAGAAATATTGAGAATTTTATTCTCAGTTTTACCTAGTTTTACGGAGATCGTGAGGATCTCTAACGAGAGGGAAGAACGATAAATGAGAACTTAAATGGAAATGCTCGATCTGATTTTCTTTTTAGGTTGAAAAGTTTATAAAACGATGTCGTTTTATGAAACAGTTTTGACCGTTTCAAACCGCTCCAAAAATGGTTTAATATCCAATTGGATTGATCCATTTGTTCTGAGTGGCTGGATATTACCCGAATTATTTTGTAATGAAGTTGATTTCATTTAGTTTTTTTGGTCTTTTCATTTATGTTTTTGGTTCTTTCATTCTTTTACAAGTTTTAAAAAAAATATTTAAATAATTAATTTTTAGAAAAAGGCATTTGTGATTATGAATTCAGATCCAGGGACATATCCAAATTTTCATTCTCTTCCATTTGCGCCATATCCGAACCTGTGCCTCGTCCTGGAAAAAAATCTTCTCCTTCGCCGGAACCCTAGATACTCATTTTCCCGTTAAATCTACAGTTTAGATGCCTCAGCATCCGTCGGAACCCTGATCAATTCTCTCTTTCTAAGGTAACGAAGTTTTGATCATGCTATACTTTACTCTCAGTTGATTTTTATTACTAAATTTGGTCGATTACTGTTTGTGTATTCATCTCACTAAACCTTTATTTCATCTGACTTTGATGATTTGAGAGATGGTCAAAAAAAGAAAAACATGTATTTGCGATGTTTAATTTTAAAAATCAGGTGATATAGCTTTTAAGGTGTGGTTGAATCTATTTACATCATTTTTCTCTTGTAGATTCCTTTGTCAATTTTATAGATTTGACATGGTATATATTTTCATTATGCAGTCTAATTTTGCGACATTGGATGAGGAATCTGAAATTTTTGTTAGTAGGAGAGCTGATTGACATTTCGAAAAAGAAAGGCTAATACTTCGTGCAGCTCTTGATGTCCATTTTTTCCTGAGAGTCATAATCTCATATGCCCCTAGATCTGAAATCATAATCTCAAATGCCTCTGTTATAAATTTAATTGATAAAATTACTATTTTACCCTTATAACATGAATATATTTGTAAATATAAATGATATCAACGAAAACACGCTAGTGCAGATGGTAACACTCTCTTTGCGCGACCCAAGTAACCCGGTTTGAGCCCCTGATTTGTGGTATAACTCAGGTATAACTCGGGCACATGGTACAACTGGACATAGTTGTACTCCAGTTGTACAATTTGGCATAACTAGGTACCTAGTTGTACTTCAGTTGTACAACTCGAGTACAACTAGATATCGGGTACTTAATACAACTGTACCTAGTTGTACTCCAATTGTACAATTCAGTATAACTAGGTACCTAGTTGTACTCTAGTTGTACAACTCGGTATAACTAGGTACCTAGTTGTACTCCAGTTGTACAACTCGAGTACAACTAGGTATAACTTGGGGGTATAACTTGGGTACCTAGTTGTACTCGAATTGTACAACTGGAGTATTACTCGGGTACCTAGTTGTACTCGAGTTGTACAACTATAGTATTACTCAGGTATCTAGTTGTACTCGAGTTGGGCAACTCGTATAACTAGGTATCTAATTATACTCGATTTGTACAACTGGAGTATTACTAGGTACCTAGTTGTACTCAATTTGTACAACTAGAATATTACTAACATTAGTTGTACCGAGATCAAGGATTTTTTGTCTTTGTATTAAGGTCAGGGATATTTTTGGATTTTCATTAACTGAGGAGCATTCCAGATTAATGAGAAGATCATGGAAATGGAGATTCAAGAAGAGGAGGCCCATGACGTGTTTAAAATCCCACTAACTCATTATAGAGTAAAATCCCATATAAAACTCATTATGCAAGTGATTTGAGCCTCGCTAAGAAGGACAATGAAGTTTAAGGTTTAGTAATTTAGGGTTTTCAGCCTTTCAAAAGGCAGTTTCTTCCCTTTTGTACAACAATTTACGAATTTGAGTAAAAAAATAAGCTTCCAAGCTTTTGTGTTCCAAATGAGGAACACGGCCCAAGACCTCACACAAGGTTGAGACAAACGGTTGCGGATAGAAGAGACAGACAGTGGATACTCAGATGGACGGAAGGAAATGGAGTTTTGTGGGCTGGGTTAATGGGGTATGTTGGAATGAATAAAGGATGGAATGGCTCAGAACAAAGGGGTGGCAATCCTTTGAATCGCCGGTTTGCCCAATCGGATATAACACAACAATTGGAACAAGGTTATTTGGCTCAACCCAATAATATGACACACAAGGAGATAAACCAGAAAGGACTAGATATTACACACTAGCAAATGACCGAATTAACTTTGTTTGTAAAGAAACTTTTATTCAGAAAATTCGATGAAAAAGAAAACTACAACAATGGCCATGGCCGCATTTATATAAAGAAGAGAAAGAGAGAGATAAGAAGTTAAGGACTTGGTCAAGTTTGGCTTGCATGCAAAGTGTGGATTCAAATGCATGCAAGACCTAGACCAATTTGATTTATAAAGTGGTCAAACTCTCTAAAATGCACACATTAAAGACAAGAAAAAAACATAATGGGCCGGGCCAATCATTTAACTAATCCTTAATCCAGATATTGCTATGGGCCTTAGACAAAGATCATTAAGAACCCATCCAAGCCTTATCAAAACCTTACTGAAAAAAACCAAATGGGAAAAAACCTCACTAAGGGAAAAGAGTACCAAGATCAAATTATTTCTCTTTTATCTAGTTCAAATAGCTTGGATAAGAATAAGTAGACCTGAGTTATTCCTTGATGTTGGTGTCTGAAGTAGCAGGGCTTCAACTGCTTGGATGAGGTCCTTAGTTCTTGAACATGTCAAAGGCCCCGCTGGAACGGTCCATGGTCTTTTAGCCAAAGTTGCACCGTCTAATGGCCGTACATAAGTTTAGTCCTGATCAGGTCGTGGTCGTGTCGTGGGCTGGGCCAGGTCGGTCATCTGGTTGGCCATCCTTGCATCGTCCTGAACCACCTTCAGGTCGTCGTCATTGGCCGGGCCACGGTCGTGCCCAACACCCATCATGGCCGTGTCTTTGTCCAGGCCTTTGTTCGTTCTGGTCGTGCTTTCGTTCGTTCCCTCGTCCGGTACGGACGTGTTCTCAGTCGTGCCTTCGTCCGGTACAGACGTGTCCAAGGTTCCTGATCCCTCTTCTTTACCCTGGGTCGCATCATCCCCTCCCTTTTGAGAAGAATTTATCCTCAAATCCGCATCATCTGAAACATAAGGCAGAAGATCAGTAATATTAAAACTCGAACTTATTGAGTACTTACCTTGGAGGTCCAATTGGTAGGCATTGTTATTAAGACGTTTAACCACAGTAAATGGGCCATCCACTCTAGGCATCAATTTTGAACGTCGTTTAGCCGGGAACCGATATTTTCTCAAGTAGACCCACACTTTTTCGCCAGGCTCATAGATCACTTCTTTACGGTATTTGTTAGAAGCCTTAGCATACAGCCGGGTCTTGGCTTCAATTTTTTTACGAGCATCTTCATGAATCCTCTTGACCGTTTTGGCATTTTGTTCTCCATCCAAACTATATCTCGCACTCAAAGGTAAATGCACCAAATCCAAGGGTGAAACAGGATCAAAACCATATACAATTTGAAATGGAGAATATTTAGATGTCATATGCTTAGCATGATTGTAAGCAAATTCAAGATGTGGTTAATTATCATCCCAAGTCCTAAGATTTTTACCAACAAATGAACGCAACAATGTCCCCAAAGTCCTATTTACTACCTCAGTTTGACCATCACTCTCTGGATGACAAGTAGTAGAAAAGCATAACTTATTACCTAACTTAGCCCAAAGGGTCCTCCAAAGCTGACTAAGAAACTTAGTATCACCGTCAAACACAATACTCCTAGGCATCCCATGCAAACGAACGACCTCTCTAAAGGATAAATTAGCTACGTGCAATGCATCATCCAATTTATTACAAGCTATAAAGTGGGACATCTTAGAGAATCGGTCTACAACGACAAAAATAGAATCTTTGTTGTTTTTAGTCCTACGCAGTCCTAAAATAAAGTCCATAGACAAATTTAACCAAGGATGCTCAGGAATAGGGAGTGGGTGATACAAACCGTGTGGCTGAGTCGTGGACTTAGCCATTTTGCAAGTGACACAACGGTTGCACAAATGTATCACATCCTTTTTCATGTGTGGCCACTGGAAATGTTCACGCATCACGGCCAAGGTTTTGATCATGCCAAAGTGACCCATCAATCCTCCATGTTGCCTATAATAGTGTCTTGTAGGAGTATTGGCACAAGACTTATAGATTTCTCTATAGTCCAGGTCAGTGGCATAGAGTTGTTTTATATGTTCAAATCCCAATAGCTTGACTTCTAAAGTAGAAAGTAAAGAGTACCTCCTTGAAAGAGAATCGGCAACAATATTATATTTGCCATGTTTATACTTTATAACATATGTAAACGTTTCTATAAATTCAACCCATTTGGCATGCCGTTTATTGAGCTTGTGCTGCCCTCTTAGATGCTTCAATAACTCATGATCCGTGTGAATAACAAATTCATTGGGCCAGAGGTAATGTTGCCAGGTCTGAAGAGCACGCACCAACACATATAGTTCATTATCATAGGTTGGGTAATTGAGCGTCGCTCCCCCAAGTTTCTCACTAAAGTAAGCAATAGGCCGCTTTTCTTGCATAAGAACAGCTCATATACCTATGCCTGAAGCATCACATTCTATTTCAAAAGTGTTAGAGAAATTTGGTAAACTTATCCTTAAGTTTCTGGAAAGCCTCCTCCTGAGCCGTTTTCCACTTAAACACAACTTCTTTCTTAATGACTTCTGTGAAGGGCCCAACTATGCTGCCAAAGTCTTTGACAAATTGCCTACAGAATCCAACTAATCCATGGAAACTTCGGACTTCCTTAACATTTTTAGGGGTCGGCCAGTCTTGTATTGCTTTGATCTTCTCCTGGTCCACACTTACTCCATCTGCACTGACTACAAAACCTAGAAAAACCACATTATCCAAACAAAAGGTACACTTTTCTAGGTTTGCAAACAGATGTTCCTTCCTAAGAACTTTTAGCACGGCCTATACATGATTTATATGATCACTCAAGTTCTTTTTATAAACTAACATGTCATCAAAATACACCACTACAAAATGTCCTATAAAATCTCTAAGGACATGATTCATTAACCTCATGAAGGTACTAGGTTGTAAGACCAAATGGCATTACAAGCCATTCATACAACCCATGCTTTGTTTTAAAGGCTGTTTTCCACTCATCACCTTCTTTCATTCGGATTTGGTGATATCCACTCCTAAGATCTATCTTAGAAAAGATACTAGACTCATGTAACTCATCTAACATATCATCAAGGCGTGGGATAGGGTGGCGATACCTGACTGTAATGTTATTGATTGCACGACAATCAATACACATCCGCCACTTACCGTCCTTTTAGGTACAAGGAGCACAGATACAGCACATGGGCTTAGACTTTCACGGACATGGCCCTTTCTCATAAGCTCCTCCACTTGCCTTTCAATCTCCTTAGTCTCAATAGGGTTTGTTCTGTATGCCGGTCGGTTTGGTAAGACCGCTCAAGGGACAAAATCAATTTGGAGTTCTATGCCACGCAAGGGCGGAAGACCACTTGGACATTCATCTGGAAATACGTCCTGGAACTCCTGCAATAGCTCAGATAACTTGCTTGGAAGCTCCGGCTTAAAGTTAGAAGAATCAGTATGTGAATCCTTATAAACGATTAAAAGAACCGGTTTCTTGTCATCCAAACTTCTTTTAACTTCTCCAGCCTTAATATAGAAATACGTCTTAGTTTTTGATATAGTAGCTTTACCATTGACCTTTTTTGTTTTTTGAGCTGTAGCTGGTCGAGGTACACCTCATGTGGTCTCATTGGAATTAGAGTCGTCTTACGGCCTTGGAAAGTGAAGTAGTGGCGGTTAGTGTAGCCATCATGAGTAACCTTCCTATCAGACTGCCACGGCCTTCCCAAGAGTATATGTCCCGCCTCCATAGGTAGAACATCACATAGGATTTCATCCTGGTACTTTCCAATGGACAAAGGGACGGTCACCTGATGGATCACACGCAATTCGCCCAAGTCATTTAGCCACTGAAAAGGATGAGGTTTAGGATGCGTCCACATCACCAATCCTAACTTCTTCACCATCTCCTCACTTGCCACATTGGTGCAGCTGCCTCCATCAATTATCAAGCTACAAACCTTTCCTTTTACCAAGCAACCAGAGTGGAAGAAGTTCTCACGTTGTTCCTGCTCATCCGTTTTGGATTGGACAATGAGGGTGTGCCTAGCAACCAGAAGCTGTCCTTGGACTGGTTTCTTGGTTCCATCATCAGAGAATGGGTCATGGTTAGGATCCTCTTCTTCCTCCGTTTTCACCTCTCCATTCTCCATAAGCACCATTACTTTCTTATTAGTGCACTCTCTGGCATAGCGCCCTAGGCCCTGAAATTTGAAACACCTAATGTCCCAGTGTCTTGCTGGTCTCTCTAGAGCTTTTCCCTTATTTATTTTGTTGTATGGTAGATTGGCCTCAGAGTGCACTTGTCTCGGCCTGGTCTCCAATGGACGATTCTTTGGAAACGAGCGCGATACAAGGCCCTTGGAACTCGCGGAACCTGTACCAAAAGAAAGGCGTAAGTATGGCCTACGCTTAATTTGTTGTTTAATGAGTGAAGCTTTATGTAGCATTTCTTGTAGATCGATGTAGTGTTGCATTTCAAGGCGGTCATGGATATCATGGTTCAGGCCTCCTAAGAACCCTGACATGGTGGCCTCCCTGTCTTCAGTGACGCCTGCTCGGATTAGGAGAGTCTCCATCTCCTGGAAATACTCCTCCACACTACGGCTTTCTTGTTGAAGCTGCCTTAGACGCTGGTGTAAGACTATGTGGAAATGGCTTGGCACAAAACGCCTCCTCATAACATACTTCAGCTCATCCCATGTCTCTATTGGATGTTCCCCATTACGCCTTCTGGATGTCACCATCTGGTCCCACCAACTGAGAGCATATTCATAAAATTTGGTTACAGCCACATTAACCTTATTAATCTCTGAATAGTATTGAAAATGAAAGACAAGCTCGATCTTTTGCTCCCACTCAAGGTAAGCAGTCGGATCTTGCCATAAAAAGATGGAATTTTAAGTTTACGATTATGTAAATGGTCAAGAGGGAGCGGTGGTGGTCTGTGTTGATTTTTTTGTCTAGGCCGCCTGTGATGACTACGGCTTGATCCTCCACTCTGATAGAAAATCTCGTTGTCTTCATCACTCAACAAGTTTGGATGCTCCAGACTTCCCCTTGATGACACACGTCCATGGGGTTCAGGAGTTTGCTCATGGGCTTGTCTGGCCATCTCAGGGAAGAGAGAACGACGGCGGTTAGGTTGCGGCTCATGTTGAGGTGATAGCGGCTGTATAGGATGAAGGTGTCGTAACTCTTCATGCAGCGCTTCACGTAGGTCAGTCTTCATGGCATTAAATTTGATGTTCATCATTACATCCATGCGGGCTGTGAGGGTCTCAATGAGTCTGGTGTGGTTGGATGAGGCTTCATCGGACTCGGCCATGGTACCTGAAAGATACCACACAAACATTGGCGAGTAAAAAGTTCCAAGAACTAAAAAGATACTCACCTAAGTTATATAAAAATAAACAAATTAATTGGTTTATGGAACGGTTTAACAAACAATATAGGTCTAAATACGAATATTAAGAGCCACTCTACTAACAGTATTTAAATGTCACAAACCAAATTCTAGACTCACGATCCACACATTTAAAAATTTTAGAAAACGAATTTGAAAACAAAAGAAAAAGTAAAAAGGGAAAAACTCAACCTGGTGTGGTGCTCTGATACCACTTGATGTGTTCCGATTGAGGAACACGACCCAAGACCTCCCACAAGGTTGAGACAAACGATTGCCAGTGGAAGAGAGAGACAGTGGATACTCAGATGGACAGAAGGAAATGGAATTTTGTGGGCGAATGGGTTAATGGGGTATGTTGGAATGGAAAAAGGATTGAATGGCTCAGAACAAAGGGGTGGCAATCCTTTGAATCGCCGGCTTGCCCAATTGGATATTACACACCAATTGGAACAAGGTTCATTGCCTCAACTCAATAATATGACACACAAGGATATAAACCAAAAATGGCTAGATATTACACACTAGCAAATGACCGAATTAACTTTGTTTGCAAATAAACTTTTATTCATAAAATTCGATGAAAAAGAAAACTACAACAATGGCCATGGCCGTTTTTATATAGAGAAAAGAAAGAGAGAGATGAAGAGTTAAGAACTTGGTCAAGGTTGGCTTGCATGCAAAGTGTGGATTCAAATGCATGCAAAACCAAGACCAATTCGATTTACAAAGTGGTCAAACTCTCTTAAATGCACACGCCAAAGACAAGAAAAAAAAAATAATGGGCCGGGCCAAACATTTAACTAATCCTTAATCCAGATATTGCTATGGGCCTTAGACAAAGATCATTAAGAACCCATCCAGACCTCATCAAAACCATAGTGAGAAAAACCCAATGGGAAAAAACCTCACTAAGGAAAAAGAGTACCAAGATAAAATTCTTTCCCTTTTATCTAATTCAAATAACTTGGATAAGAATGAGTAGACTTTAGTTATTCCTTGATGTTGGTGTCTGAAGTAGCAGGGCTTTAACCGCTTGGATGAGGTCCTTAGTTCTTGAACGTGTCAAAGGCTCCGCTGGAACGGTCCATGGTCCTTGAGCCGAAGTTGCACCATCCCATGTCTCGACATAAGTCAAGTCCTGATCAGGTTATGGTCGTTTCGTGGGCTGGGCCGGGTCGATCATCTGGTTGGCCATCCTTGAATCGTCCTGAACCTCCTCAAGGTTGTCGTCATTGGTCGGGCCACAGTCATGCCCAACACCCGTCATGGCCGTGTCTTTGTTCGGTCCTTCATTCTTTCTGGTCGTGCTTTTATTCGTGCCCTCGTCCGGTAAGGACGTGTTCTCGATCGTGCCTTCGTCTGGTACAGACGTGTCCAATGTTCCTGATTACTCTTCTTCATCATGGGTCGCATCATGTTCTTCCTTTGTGCTTTTTCTGTTCAGCTAAGAACATTGACCATCACCTGGTGTAGGTTTTACAATCTGATTCCCTTAACTGTAGACAGACTGATCATGAGTTTTGGTGATTCAAATCATCCTTTTGGTCATCCATATCCTTAAGGAGAAGTCCACCCACGTTTTTGGAGAGCTAGTAGCCTCCAACCCCATCGCCACCCTCCTTCAAGTGATCTAGAGATTCATCACCTATCCAGGGACGCACCATGTGGTATCAGAGCCACTTGAAGGAACCCGTCGAAAAGATAAAACCGACTGTAGGTGCCCTTCCCGTGCTCTTGGTAGGCCTGAGTGAACTCTGCGTCGTCAGCGTACAGCTCTTTGATAATTTCAAAACCCATAACTTTTGACTACATGACGGAAATGAGACTATATGCGGGATAGGGCGTCAGCTACAACGTTGTCCGTTCCCTTCTTGTACTTGATAACGTAGAGGAAGGTCTCGATATACTCCAACCAACAAACATGTCTCTTCTTCAGTGTGGATTGTCCTCTGAGGTGTTGGAGTGTCTAATGATCGGTGTGAATCACACACTCCCGGGCAAGGAGATAGTGCTGCCAAGTCTCGAAGGCACGGACTAGGGCATAGAGCTCCTTGTCGTAGGCCGGATAGTTAAGTGCAGCTCCATTTAACTTTTCGCTGAAGTAGGCGACAGGTCGTCCGCCTTGGGTGAGGACGGCTCTGATGTTGATCCCTGAAGCATCACACTCAACCTCGAATGTCTGAGTGAATTCCGGCATGACTAGGACTAGGGCATGGGTGAGGCGTTCCTTCAGAAGTTTGAAGGATCCTGCTCGGGTCGCCAACGAAAGTCTTGGTTCTTCTTTATCGTCCAGGTCAATGGACCAGCTATCGTGCTAAAGTCTCGATTGAACCGTCAGTAGATCCGTGGAAGCTACGGACTTGGCTGGTGATCGTCGGTGTGGGACATTCCTGTATGGCCTTGATCTTCTCGTCATCCACCCGGAGTTCCTGGGAACTCACGATGAATCCTAGAAAAACGACTTGGTCTGTGCAGAATGTACATTTCTTGAGATTTCCGTACAACTGCTCTCTCTGGAAGGTGGTAATCACGGCCTCTAGGTGCTCCAGATGGTCTGTGTAGGTCGTGCTGTAGACGAGAATATCGTCGAATTAGACTACTACGAACTTGCCAATGAACAGTCAAAGGACTTCATTCATAAGGCGCATGAATGTACTTGGAGCGTTTGTCAGGCCGAATGGCATTACTAGCCACTCATAAAGACCATATTTGATCTTGAATGAAGTTTTCCATTTGTCTCCTTCTTGCTTCCTGACTTGATGATATTTACTCTTAAGGTCAATTTTTGAGAAGATTGCGGCTCCGCTTAACTCATCTAGCATGTCGTTCAGGCGCGGAATGGGGTGCCGGTACTTGATTGTGATGTTGTTAATGGCCCAACAGTCGACGCACATCCTCCAGCTCCCGTCTTTCTTTGGTACGAGTAGGACCGGGATGGCACAGCGACTGAGGGTCTCTAGGATGTAACCTTGAGTCATGAAGTCCTGGAATTTCCGTTCTAATTATTTTGCCTCCTCGGGTTTTACTCTGTATACAGGACGGTTGGGCAACTTAGCGCCGGCAACAAAGTCGATGTGGTGCTCGATCCCTCGGATAGGTGGGAGGCCGGCTGGGATTTCTTCCGGAAACACAGGTGACCTGGTCCTGGTATCTGTCGATGCTGAATGAGACCTTAACTTGGTCCGAAATATACAACTCCGTCTTGTTGTTCAGTCATCGTAGTTTATAGGGCTTAGGATGCTTAGTCACAAGCAATCCTAGAAGGAGATGTCGATGTCCGTCCGTTGGTTGTACGTAGTCTCTTGGTCAAATTACCATGGTTTTCCTAGAAGGAGATGTCGATGAATTGGTCCATTAGACTCTCCTCGGACTCGTATACGTCTAGTCGGTTGCAGAGGTGTTCGAATTCATTGAAGTATTCGGACACCGTCTTGCTGCCTTGGGTAAAACATCTGAATCGTCTCTGAAGCTCGCGGTGGAAGTGAGGTGGAACGTAGCGTCTCCTCATTATCTGGGTGAGTTCGGCCCTTGAGGTCAAGGCACCCATATGAGCTCTCATGCGAGCTGTTAATTCTCGATCCCACCACACCAGTGCGTGGTCAGTGAATTGCACCGTTGCCAGGGAGACTTTACATGGATTGTCGTAGTTGTAGTACTCAAAGATGAGCTCCATTTGTCTTTCCCAGTCTAAGTACTCCTCTGGATCAACCTTTCCCGAAAAGGGAGGTGGGTTTATTTTCACTCCGGGATAATGCATTGGTTGTCGAGGTGGTGGCATGAGCTCATCGTAGTACTGATGTCGACCCATCGGTGGTTGGTCGTGTGGATAAAGGAGAAGTGTGGGTCCTGGTGGAGGCGTATGATGTTCCGGACGCTCGAGACGCGTCACTAGAGTCTGTCATCTGGGTCGTCAAAGCTTGCAGGAGGTGCAATATCGCTTGACCATTTTGCCCAGATGTTGACTGTCACTTCCTGACATATTTCCTTTTTCGAGAAAAGAAAATTATGAAAAATAGAAAGGAAACTTGCAAATATGGAAACTTTCCTTAAATGGAAAATTTTCATAGATATAATTTTTATTTTGTTTTTATTATGTATAAATTAATGGAAACTAAATATTATGCGAAAAAGTAAACAAAGAAAAAAAAGAAATATAAGGAAAAGGAAAATATCCTAGAGTTTAATTATTGCCTAAACCTACTAAGGAAAACTAATAAATGGAAAAATAAACTAAGCTAAACAAGAGAAAAATCTAATAATTCCTAATTCCAAAAAGGAATCTATCCTAGACAAAGAAAAGAAAAACAAAATAAGCATATTTCCTAAAAGGAAAATTATCTAAAACTAAAAGGAAAACTATTAATATCCTAATAAAAATTAGGAAAACTACCCAAGGGAATCTAGAAAACTTCCTAAACTATTTTATAGCCTAGAAAATTATGGAAACTAACTAATTTACTGCCTAATTTCTAGGGAAAAATTCCTAAAACAAAGAGCTAAGAATCTAGACACTGAGGAAGACCTAGTCGCCTATTGCAGCTAGAGAATGCTAGGTGCAGCTCGGGGGGGGATGCTAGGGACGATTAGCACGGTACGGACAGTCTAGGCGGGACGCGAGGGACGGGATGGAGCCTAGATGGAACGCGGGATGTGGGATGGGCAAGTAGCTAGCGGGACGTGTGCTGCCTAAACAACACACGCAGGATGGGAACAACACACGCGGGACGATCTAGTGTCGACGCGGTATGCTAAGGGGCTGGACCAAGGGGCGAATGCGGGACGACTGCTAGACCACAAAGAGGACCTGGCTAAACCTAACTACCTAGCGACACACACAACAACAAGAAACTAACTAGAAACCTAACCTAAAGAACTTAAGCAACTCACAAAATCCTTATGGATCCCAAGTTTGGTGATGAAGGTGTTCTAGGTGAGTTCTAAAGAATCTAGTTGCTTTTAAACAACCTAAACAATAATTTTTTGTTCATTTATCTTAAAAAATATTTAACACCAAACAAGAAAATAAACAAGCAAATTTCTTATATATATTTTTTTTTTGAATTATGAAAACAAAAACAAGGAAAGATAGAACCTGATTTTTTTAGTATGTGAAAAGAGAAAGAAACACAATCAAAAGCCAAAAACTATTGAAGCAAAATCAAAAAAAAAATCAAAGAAAAATCGACAACTAACAAGGATAGAATCAACCTGATGAGCAGGAGCTTTAAGCTCTGATACCATATGATGCAAGAACCGTGGGGTGGGCTGTCTTTCACCGAGAAGCTCAGGTTGCTAGACAGAAGAGACGGAAGTGAATGGTAGATCAAAGGGACCACACAAGCTGTGAAAAGGGCTTGTGATACTTCAACCAAGGACGATACTTGGCGGCGCCTACTAGGGGTCTAGTCAAAGACTTAGGTTTTGTTTTTTGTTCTAAAAATGATTGTTATTTCATTAATGTGTAGACAAAAGTCTTATATAATGGCTTATTACAACTTAAGCTAAACTACATGATGTTTAGCCTTTCAATAATTAAAACAGCAAGTAGTTTAATTATAGGCAATTAAAATAGACTTTGGGTCCCAAATAGTCAACATGACTTATAAGTCCAAATAAATACTTAGTCTAGAAAAGTAGAAAAAAAGATAAGAAAAGCCCAATAACACTTAGGCTAGAAATCGATGAAGACTTGTGAATGAGATGGAATTGTGAACAAGTCTTCACCGTCTTGCGCACTAAGAGTATTGCCTCATTAAAACCTTCTTCAGAAAACACAGTTGGACAATTATGAAAAACAGTACAATTTCCTAGCACGACTTTTGGTGTCTTTACCGGATAGTAATGGTAAAGACACCGGAGGAAGAAGAATCTTCTAGAAGGAACCTCCATGGCTCCTTGTCCAGCTGGAACGGGTCAGGTGGTCTTGGGACGGTCGGGGCTTGGCACTCTTGCTCGGATGCGTGCTTGTTGGACGGTCTGGTCGGCTGGAACGGTGCACTTGGATGCGGGCTGGTCGAGATGGAACTAGTCTGGGTCGGCATGGTCAGCTCAGGCTCCTCTCTGGTTCCACTTTCCAGTAGCATGTTGAGCTTATCTCCTAGAGTTTTCCTCTTGGACCGTGTGAGAAGTCCTGGTGGAATGACTGGTGCAGTGGCGGGCTCGTTCTCCTCATCATGATATTTAAACACCCATTCCGTATAAGGTTCAGGATCAATCTTCCCATGGAATGATGGAATTCTAAACTTGGATTGACTAAGGTACTCTTGTGCTCTAGGGCGACGATGGTGATAAGATTAACTCCTCCTACTTTTCTGCCTGCAGAGATTGAAAGGTCATGAAACTCATTAGCATGATTAATCCCATTGAAATCTTGTTGCAGCTTCCTGGTGATCTCAGCCATCATAGCTTCATATTTGAACTGATCAAGATGGACAATCTGATCCACTGAATTTCTTTTTGCCATGGATTCTCTGAAACTAACTTAAACAAACAGATTAGAAAATCCTCTCTCTCTTTTTGGTTCTCTCAGTGTTCAATCTTCTTGCTATTCCAACAAGTTCAGAATAGATCAAAGCCCAATCACCTAAGATCTAGAGCAAAACCTACAGAAACTTAAGATAAAAAAATTGCAAGATTTTTTTTGTCAGCTGATTAACCAACTCCTAGCAGGATTTCTCCCCTGTTTCTTTCTCTCTTTTTTTGTTTTTTTGTTTTTTTTTGATAGATCGATTTTTTTAATGATTATTTTCTTTGTTTTCTTTGTAATTCAGGAGTGGCTCAGCTGACTTACATAAGATAGAAAGAGAAGAAAGTTATTAAAATGAAAGACAAACAAAACCCTAAAAATTGTGAATGATAAAAGTGAAATTGATATGATCTCGACAAACCCTAACCATCAAGTGGCTCTGATACCACTTGGTGCGTCTCTGGATAGGTGATGAATCTCTGGATCACTTGAAGGAGGGTGACGATGGGATTGGAGGCTACTAACTCTCCAAAAACGTGGGTGGACTTCTCCTTAGGGTTATGACTGACCAAAAAGATGATTTGAATCTCCAAAACTCAGGATCAGTTTGTCTATAGTTAAGGAATTCGGATTGTAGCACCTACACCAGGTGATGGTCAATGTTCATAGGCTGAAGAGAGAAAGCATAAAGAAAGAACACAAAAGCTTGAAAGCTATTTTTTATCTCAAAATTTGTAGGTTGCTGTACAAGGAGGGAGAAACCGCCTTATAAAGGCTAAAAATCCTGAGTTACTAAACCATAATGGTTTAGCTTACTAATCCCAATCATAATTGGTCTAGTTTAAGTGTTTTAGTTCAATTTAAGTTATCTAAATACAAATTAAATCAATTAAACCTGCCCAATTGGTTTTCTCTCTTTGGGCTTCATTTTCCTTCTTAGCCAGACCCAAATCACTTGCAAAATAGGCTTTAACTCTAGAATGAGTTAGTTAGCTTTCAAACACGTCATGGACCTCCTCTTATTGAATCTCCACATCCATGAGCTTCTCCTGGTCCAGCTCCACGTCTATGGGCTGCATCTGGTCCAGCTCCAGATCAGGCTCATTGCACAAATCCACGTTATTCATGTCATTGTCCATCTCCAGTTGCAAACATTGCTCTTATTCAGAGATAGGTTGCTTAATCTTCTCTTCTGGCCTTTCTAGGATCGCACCAGATATCATTGAATTTGCTTACTAAGTTTCATATTATTCAAAGAATATTTTCCCATTCATTTCTTCTTTCTTCCAAAACGGGTCTGATTTCTCTTCTCTATGTTGCAGTGGCTTCTCCGTCGAGATGGCTAATCAACAGTGGCTCTAGAAGGGTTAATGCAGGGTTTCACTACAGTGAAGCTTTCTGAATCTCTGCATCAACTGGCTCAACTCTATGATTAGAGTTCTTTAGCCTAATAGGCTTAATGAATTTAATGGACTTGGAAGAAGAAAAAAATTTGAAAGAAAATGGGTATGGGCCAATGTCTTAGATTTGGAAAAATATAAAATGGCAAGAAAAATTTGAATCGGACCATTATAATTTTGTCTCACTTAGAGCATTTTCATCGGTGAGACCAGTTGGGTTTCATCTCAGCTAAAAGTTAAAAAAAAAATAAATAAATAAATAAAATTCCATGAAACCCAATGAAACGTCTTTATACATAGAAACGGTTGAGACGTCTCATATGGATACATGGCGACACAATATTGACCGATTTTCTCCTCTCCACTCTCTCTTCTTCCTCGACAATATCGTAGAGTAATTCTTTTTCTCTTCTCCTTCAATTTCAGACACACCAAATCAAATTTACTTTTTCTTTTCTTCTTTTTCCTCATGTCTCTTACAAAATCCTTCTTTTTCTTGTCTTTTTTTTTCTGTGTTTTCTCCAGTTTTGCCTCTCTAATTCGGATATACAAGTCTGATCTCATCCGTGGAGGAGCACCTCGTCCGGCACACCTACATCTCCGGGTACACCTACGTCTCCGGGTAAGTTCGTCACGTTCCTTCTTTTGCTATACTATTCGTAAACTTTCCATTGTTTCGATCATTGTTTGAAGTCTAAAAAAGCTTTGATTTCGCAGAGATCAATTGTCTGATGTTGTGGACAAACCCAGCGATGCTTTCCCCAATGCTAGCTGGTGGTACCATTGGGTGGGTTCCCACCTTGCTAAAAGGTTCGTCTCATCGTTGCACAGACAAATTTTCACAGTTTCATAAAGAGTTTCAAACAATAAGTTATTGCTAACTTTAATATTAAAATATACGTTTGATACTTTAATAAGTCTCACTGATGAGGATGCCCTTAAAATGAATTTGTCCTCAAATTTTTGGGACTACTTCTTCCCCACATGGCTGCAAAGATGACTTCTATCCCAAGATTCCTACTTTTTAACCCGTCATAATGTTTTTCTAACACTCTTGCTTCAGTTTCAAACCCCATTAAGTACATCTTGGTACTAGGAAACCTCGAAAGGTAACAGATTCTCTTCTCCGACTTGAACAAGTGAGGATGGATCCCGATGACGGTCTTTTTGGCGATATGGTGCTTGCGGTGGTAACAAATGGTGACCGCGGTGAAGAATCGGGAGGAAAAATAACGAACGGAGTTGAAGAGTTCACAGACTCTAAGACAACACGGGCTTGGAGAACAGAGGAATGATGAAGATCAAAGAAGATGATGGGATATAAGAAATGGCGAATGAAGAAGATGACAAAGACGAAAAAAGGAGACGGAGAAACAAGAATGAAACAAAAAGGGTTTTAAGAAAGAATGCTTGATGCGCAAGCAAGAATTATGGCTGGCTCAAAATCATCATGGTTGGGTTTGACGAATCTGGATTTCGGCTTCTCTTCTGGGGCGATGAGTTGTTTACTGAACCTCCACTTTGGTAAAACAACCTCGACATTCTGAACGCACACGGTCAGTATGGAAACTACTAAAATGTAAGTGTAAGTGTTATCATATCTTTTGGCTGTTAAATCTCGATCGAATTTCCGAAGAAAATGAAATAGAAAAGGACATAATCATCTGTTTTTTATTCCTCATATACAAGTACCTGTTTTAGAAAGTTGAATTATTTACAATCAGACTCCAAAACTAGTGTGTAAGCAATGGGTGTGCTTCTTTGTTTGAGATCCAATTTACGCACAGATTTTTTTGTTTTTGCCATAGCTTGTGCAGATAGAGCCGAATAAGTTAGAACGTAATTCTTCTGGTACTCATGGTAAGAGGCAGTTTCGTCTCATCACAAGAAGTTGGTCCACATCATCAACCACATCTTCAGTATCCCTATGGAGCATGGGGACGCCATTATAGTGCTGTCTCACGTTTTGATGTAAGAACTTGGATGGGCTGTCTTTTCACCGAGAAGCTCAGGATAATGGGACAGAAATCGATGGGGTTGAAGGGTGGATCGAAGGGACCACATAAGCTGTGAAAGGGGCTTGTGATACTCCAAGAACTTCAACCTAGGGAGGTTGAAGTCGACGACTGCAGCTAGGGTAGCTGGCGGCAGTTTTTTTAGTCTAAAGGACTTAGGCTTGTCTCCTAAAGCTTTCCTCTTTGACCGCGTAAGAGGTCCAGGTGGGATGACCGGTGCAGTAGCTGGCTCGATGTCCTCATCACGTCTCGCGTACAATTTCGGTACGGATACGAAAACGTCCAAGAAACGTTTTGGACATGGCAGGGACAGCAAGCGATTTTGGGGACAGCGTCGTTAGTATATGGAGACGTTTCCGAGCCGTTTCGGATGTAAAATTGTTCTCCTTATTAAAATATGTTATTAACTTATTATTATTGTAAAAAAACTTTTTAAAAGGAAATATATTTGTCGGAATCATATGGTAAAGTGGTGGCCACCTCTAAAATTCATGACACATGTCTGGGGTTCGAATCTGAAGCTTAAGATCATGTCGTTTTAGTAATAATGTTACCGTTAGAGTCTGTTTTGAATAAGTCACAAGTCTTCCGGGTTTGTAGGAAGCTTGCGATCAGATAGGAGTAGTTGCAGGTTTTTTTCTCATTTTAGTTAGTTAGCACGTTCTCTTATAATATGCTCTATTTAAGGAGCTAAGCTTGCGTATGAATGCAGATTGAAAGTTTAGTTCTCAAATCTAGTTCTATTTGTTGCTCTGTATTACTCTGTTCTTATTATAGCAAGTGGTATCAGAGCTAAACTGGGGTTAAAACATGATTCTGAGAACATGGGAAACACTTGAGAGAAAGAGAGTACGTAAACACGGGTGAGAGCTGATCAAAATGAGTGATAAAGACGGACTGATTGTTCCAAAATTTGATGGTGATTATGAGCATTGGGCAATACTTATGGAGAATGTTCTCAGATCAAAGGAATGGTGGGAGATCGTGGAAGATGGAATACCAAGACCTGAGAGGAATATAATCCTTACCGGACCACAAAGAACCGAGATAGCAGAAAAATGGTGATCGACCACAAAATAAAGAACTATCTTTACGCATCCATAGAGAAGATGATCCTTAAAACCATTCTAAGGAAGGAAACCGCGAAAGAGCTTTTGTACTCCATGAAACGAAAGTATCAAGGTAACGAAAGAGTCCAAAGCGCTCAGCTCCAACGGCTGCGACGAAGTTTTAAAGTACTTGAGATGCACGTGGGAGAAACCATCACAAATTACTTCTCCAGAGTGATGGAAGTAACAAATAACATGAGGAATCTTGGCGAGGACATGCCGGATACGAAAGTAGTAGAAAAGATTCTATGGACGCTAGTGGAGAAGTTCACTTACGTGGTATGCGCCATCGAGGAGTCAAATGATATCAAAGAATTGACTGTTGACGGATTGCAGAGCTCTTTGATGGTGCATGAGCAAAAGTTGAGCAGACATGAAAATGAAGATCAAGTGCTCAAAACAGAGGAGAACTGGCGATATGGAGAAGGAAGAGGACGAGGAAGAAGTTTCCGAGGAAGAGGAAACTTTCGTGATCGTGGTAGAGGTAGAGTGAACTTCAACAAAGAAATGGTTGAGTGTTTCAAGTGTCACAAGAAGGGACACTTTAAATCAGAATGCCTCGAGTGGAGTAAAGAAATGAATTAAGGCGAGGCAGAGGAAGACGTTCTACTAATGGCAACTATCGAGAAGCTTGAAGAAGATAAAACACACACATGGTTTTTGAACTCCGGTTGCAGCAACCACATGTGTGGTGTAAAGGAATGGTTTACCGATTTCGACTCCACATTTCAGACAAGCGTGAGGCTAGGAGATAATAGGAGACTGAAGGTGGAAGGACGAGGAAATATATATATGGAGATAGATGGAGTAGTATCAGTAATTACATCAGTCCATTATGTTCCGGGACTCAAAACCAATCTCTTGAGTGTAGGACAATTGCAGCTGAAGGGGCTGAAGATCACAATTGAAGATGATGTTTGTAAGTTGTGGAGCAAGAAGCTGCAGAGATTGGTGATGCAGTCATATATGACGAGAAACATAATGTTCACTGTCCAAGCTAATGTGATTCATAAGAGAAAAATGCCAGAGTCTATGTGTCTGCAATCAGAAGAAAAAGAAGAAACACTTTGGCATAGGAGATTCGGGCATTTGAGTCACAGTGGCTTGCAGACGCTTGCTAAGAAGGGGATGGTGATGGGGTTAACTGATACGGAACTTGGTACAGGTGAAGGAACCTTATGCGACGTATGCATGAAAGGGAAGCAAAATTGAACCAACATACCAAGAAGGAGTGATTGGAGATCCTCTCGAAGTCTGGAACTCATACATAGCGACATCTGTGGTCCGATAGCTCCTGTATCCGAAAGTGGAAAGCGATACATGATTAACTTCATAGACGACTATAGCAGGAAGTGTTGGAGTTATTTCTTAACTGAGAATTCGGATGCATTTGCCGTGTTCAAGGAATTCAAGGCTGCAGTTGAGAGAGAGCAAGGACAGAGTATAGTATGTTTAAGAACCGACCGTGGAGGGGAGTATAATTCGAAGACGTTCACTGACTACTGCCGAGAGAATGGCATACGAAGACATCTCACTGCGGCTTATACACCGCAGCAAAACGGGATAGCAGAAAGAAAGAACCGAAGTGTCATGAACATGACAAGGTGTATGATGATTGAGACGGGAGTGCTTAGGAGATTCTGGCCAGAAGCTGCACAATATGCGGTTTATATTTTGAATAGAAGTCCCTCTGCAGCACTAGTTGATACAACACCTCAGGAAAGGTGGAATAATGTCAAGCCATCAGTTGAAAATCTTTGAGTCTTCGGATGTATATCCTATGCGATGGTACCATATGAACGAAGGGTCAAGTTGGATGAGAAAAGTGAGAAATGCGTGCTGTTTGGAATCAGTAAGGAATCGAAGGCTTACCGACTTTACAATCCCGAGACGAAGAAGATCATAATTAGTAGAGATGTGCAGTTCGATGAAAGAAATGGATGGAACTGGGAAGAAGCTGCAGAAGCTAGTGAACTTCTTTGGGATGACACAGAAGAAAACAGAACCAGTAACACGGAACAAGTTGCTGAAGATGAAGCTGGAGAACAATACAATGATGGAAATACAGAGGCAGAGGAACGTCACCAAACAGAGGCAGTAGAAGCAGAAACTGAAACTGTAGAAGGAGCAACACCAAAACGAGCGCGTAAAGCTCCTGTTTGGATGAGAGATTATGTGAGTGGTATGCTCATTTTGTTGCTACAGAAGAAGAGGAAAACATGGTAATAATGCTTGTTGCGAATGAGGACCCAGTGTACTTTGAGGAAGCAGTACAAGATGATGTTTGTAAACAAGCAATGGAAGCCGAGATGAAGTCCATCGAAGAAAACAGTACATGGGAGCTGGTGGACTAACCTGAACGTGCCAAAATCATAGGGGTGAAATGGATATTTAAAACGAAGCTTAATGAAAGAGGGGAAGTAGACAAATTTAAGGCGCGATTGGTGGCAAAAGGTTATCATCAGAGGGAAGGAGTGGATTTTTTTGAATCTTTTGCACCTGTGGCGAAATGGGACACAGTGAGAACCATTCTCGCTACAGCAGCAAAGAACACATGGAAGGTTTATCAACTCGATGTCAACAGTGCCTTCCTGCAAGGGAGTTTAGAAGAAAATTTCTACATAGAACAACCTAAGGGATTCGTGATAGAAGGAGATGAAGAAAAGGTCTACAAACTCAAGAAATCTCTTTATGGTCTTCGCCAAGCCCCTAGAGCTTGGTACAGCAGGATAGAAGGTTATTTTCTGAAAGAAGGATTTGAAAGCTCTTTATGGTCTTCGCCAAGCCCCTAGAGATGGTTCCGAGTTTTAAGGAGGCAATGATGCAGGAATTTGCAATGTCAGATCTTGGATTAATGAAATACTTCCTAGGAGTGGAAGTAATTCAAGATGAACAAGGCATATTCATAGGACAAGAGAAATATGCAGAGGA
Source organism: Streptanthus diversifolius (assembly GCA_039880935.1). Lineage (NCBI taxonomy): Eukaryota > Viridiplantae > Streptophyta > Magnoliopsida > Brassicales > Brassicaceae > Streptanthus > Streptanthus diversifolius. The sequence continues at coordinate 5,812,492 of JAXGFM010000005.1, forward strand.
AACGCTTAAGAAATATGGATTGGAGGAATGTAATTCAGTGAAGAATCCAATGGTGCCTGGTCAAAAACTCACGAAGATAGGAGCTGGAGATGAGGTGGACTCAACAAATTACAAACAGATTGTTGGAAGTTTGAGATATCTCACTGCTACCAGACCAGATATCATCTACTCGGTGAATATAGTGAGCAGGTATATGGAGAGGCCAAGTGAGCAACATTTGTTTGCGGTAAAACGAATTCTTAGATACATTCAGGGGACAAAGACGTATGGAATTCGTTACAAAAGTGGAGGAACACAAGAACTTGTTGGGTTTGTGGATAGTGATTATGCAGGAGATGCAGATGACAGAAAGAGCACTTCAGGTTATGTGTTCATGCTTAGTGGAGGAGCAGTTTCATCGGCATCCAAAAAGCAACCGATTGTGACCTTGTCTTCAACCGAAGCTGAATTCGTTGCAGCAGCATATGGAGCGTGTCAAGGAATTTGGTTAAGGAATGTTTTGGAGGAAATTGGTTCGAAGCAACAAGATAGTACAGTGTTGTTCTGTGACAACAGCTCGGCGATAAAGCTATCAAAAAACCCTGTAATGCATGGAAGAAGTAAGTATATACATGTCAAGTACTTGTTTCTACGAGAACTAGTTAGCAATGGAATGATTAAGTTGGATCACTGCTCAACAAACGATCAACTGTCCGATGTTATGACGAAAGCAGTGAAACTTGAGGTTTTCGAGAAGATGAGAAAGAGAATGGGAGTATGTAGCAGAGACGAGTAAGCTGAAATGCGAGGGATTTCAGCTTAAGGGAGGGAATGAAGCTTAAGATCATGTCGTTTTAGTAATAATGTTACCGTTAGAGTCTGTTTTGAATAAGTCACAAGTCTTCCGGGTTTGTAGGTTTTTTCTCATTTTTTAGTTAGCACGTTCTCTTGTAATATGCTCTATTTAAGGAGCTAAGCTGGCGTATGAATGCAGATTGAAAGTTTAGTTCTCAAATCTAGTTCTATTTGTTGCTCTGTATTACTCTGTTCTTGTTATAACAGAATCCAACACATTACAATGTTTGAGGGAATATTAAAATCACTAGGCTATATTGACAAAAAAAAAATATATATATATATATATATATATATATATACTTAAATATTTAATCTAAATTATTAGGCTATCAAAGTTTTTATCTCATCTCAATTATACTTTTACACAAACTTTCTGACGTCTTCATCTTTTCATCTTCTTCTATAATCCTCAATTACTCATGGTCTCAAACAAATTATCGATGACTGTCATATTTGCGACTTCTTCATTGTGATCACAGTAAGTATTAACAAAAATTCTTTGTTTAATTAACTAATGAAAACTACAGCAGCCACTCCCGTAGATTTGTATTATATTTTTGCAGTTAATCAAGGTGATAATATTGGTAGTTGTAATAGTAGTGAATCTGAATCTACGGGAGAAGTGAGACACATTTATCATGAAAAACTTACTCAAAATTTAAAATCGAGTCAAAACAGAATACTCTAATTAAAACTGAGGTTTTAGTTAATTGACAAGTCTGCTAATAAATTATTACATTATTAAATTATTAGACCAAACAAAAATATCCAAACCACCATCCTTTCCTTCCAGCCTTAGTCTCACATCCTATCTAGCCATTGCGGTTACCTTCCCGAAAAAGTTTTTTTCCTGCATCCATAAAGAGGCATAAGCAACAAATTTCTTAGTGAAAGCGGTCGTCCCGTCTCACTTAGCCATGGTCAAGCAATCAGCACTAGCAATATATTCAATCAGTCAAGTCATGCAAAATCCGGCCTATATACTTTCCAAACATAATTCACAAACCGCAGTTGGATTTCTCAATCAAGACAACCACACGACTCCCATATTCACGATTAACATATATATATCAGGACAAAGACAAGTATATTAGATCAAGCAACCAAGTACTCAATGAATTTACGAACGATCCTAGAGCAATAGCCAGAGTCACACACTCACCTTAGAATCATAGTTGATCTGATTAAAATCTCACTTCCAACACCTTGCTCGATCAAAGTCTTTTAAATGAATTTGTAGACTAACTAGGGTTCATACTTTAATAATAATGCTAGACTAGGGTTTATTTTTCATATCTTTCAGGAAATCTTAATTGTTTTAAAGATATTTTCTATTTTTCAGGGAATCATAACTGTTTACAAATATTTCCATATCTTTTAGGAAATCATAATTTTTTGAAGAATATTTCCATATTCTTTGGGTAATTTCCATTTTTTTCTCCCGATTCTTTCCAGAATCTTCCAAGTAAGAATCAAGGAATGCGGTCGTTACAATTCTCCCCCACTTAGAATGAATTCGTCCTCGAATCTACGTCTTTGCCTTTCTACCCACATAAATCCTACTTACGGCGAGATTGGCTTTAGAAGGATGGATAAACCTACTAAAATGTTTATGCTAGACACTTTCCTAGAACCGTATATGCTTTGATACCAAATTAAGACACCCTTATCCCAAAAAAACTTACTTCAAAATTTAAAATCGAGTAAGAACATAATACTATAATTAAAACCCGAGATTCTAGTCAATTAACAAGTCTGCTAATAAACTATTACATCATTAAACTATTAGACCAAACGAAACTATCCAAACCACCATCTCTTCCTTCCAGACTTAGTCTTGCATCCTATCTAACCACTGCGTTTACCTTCCCGAAAAAGTTCTTTTCCTGCATCCATAAGGAGGCATAAGCAACAAATTGCTTAGTGAGAGCGGTCGTCCCCTCTCACTTAGCCATGGTCAAGTAATCAAGCACTAGCATTATATTCAATCAGTCAGTCAAGTCATGAAAATCAGGCATATATACTTTCCTAACATAATTCACCAACCGCAGTTGGATTTCTCAATAAAGAGGAGTCACACGACTCCCATATTCACGATTAACACATATATCAAGACAAGGACAAGTATATTAGATCAAGCAATCAAGTACTCAATGAATTTTCGCTAGAAAACAATCCAAGACCAATAGCCACAGTCACGCACTCATCTTCAAATCCTAGCGGATCTGATGAAAATCTCACTTCTAATACCTTACTCGATCTAAGTCTTTTGAATGGATTTGTAGACGACTAGGATTCCTACTTATATAATAATGCTAGACTAGGGTTTATTTTCCATATTTTTCAGGAAATCTTAATTGTTTTAAAGATATTTCATATTTTTCAGGGAATCCTAACTTTTTACAGATATTTCCATATTTTTCGAGAAATCTTAATTTTTTGAAGAATATTTCCATATTCTTTGGGTAATTTCCTTTTTTCCCGATTCTTTCCAGAATCGTATAAGTAAGATTCAAAGAACACGGTCGTTACAAGAAGCTCCATTATGGAGTTATGTAACTAAGTTAAACAAACAAGGATCAAAAGGAGGAACATGGAGCTTTCAGTAAAATTTTAGCAGCAAAACAAAAAAGGGTCTTATTCCTGAGTGAGAGCACATTTACTTGGACAAAAGAATGATAGAGTTTATGTTTGTAAGAAAGAATAGGACTGAAAGACTTGAAATCAAAAAGTTAGAAGACGAGTTTTAGCAAAAGAAAAGTCAATTCCTTTGCTCAGTGAACCACACTATTCTAAAAATAGAAATTCTAGTTTTTCACCTATATAAGAGCTTTTATTGTTGAAGTGAGGGATAATTTGTATCAAGAAATTGCAAGAATGTTCTACAGTGGAGGTTTATCATTTAACCTGGCAAGGAATCCACATTATCATATGTCCACAACAAACTACTTGTTATATCAAGAATTTTTAATGAGTATGAAGATGAAAATACCAAAATGTGTGATTTTGGTGAAGATGCATTTGATTCTTTGGAAGATGAGGTTTTTTGGAGTTTGCAAATCTTTTTTAAAAAAGCCAGAGTTTGGAAATGATTTGCTCAATAATTAACCTTATTTATCAGTTCTTAAGATATTATATGAAATGTTTTGTTGAGACTTTCTTATTATATCTAAGTTAGAGCAACACAGATACTTTTACATTTCTTTTGATATTACCCTTTTGCATGAAGTTCAGAAGGTAGTTTTGGCAGTTTAAACCTGATATGAATATGTGTTCTACTATATCATAGCGGATGGCAAACCATGCCTCCTTTTTCTTCTCAATGAGTGTATTATGAAGAAGAACCATCCACATGCCCATAAACTTGTGACTTTTGTCTTTCAGCATGTGGAACATATGTATGAACTGCGGATGCATTTCGAACCACTTCTTCTCCATATTGTTTATCGAAGGCTTTAATTTATCCAAAGTTTCCAATGTTTCATATATGAAACAACTCGTGGATATCTTAATTTTCTTCTTGTACTGGCTCGGCTGGAAGTACATGGCCACAAGTGGCCTCATTGTTTTACTCAAATTATCACATTTTTACTAAAACAATCACATGTACATTAGTTTTACTAAAATAATTATAGTTTCACTAGTCATGGGGTCATCCATGCTACACCAACCCGGTACTTGGAGGATGAGGTCCAGGCAACTCCCTATGTGTCTCACCGCATCGTGACCAAACTCATGGAGATCAAGTTGGAGTCAACTTAGTCCAAGCACAAGACCAAGAAGGAGAAAGGTAGATTGAAGACACCAGCCAGCCGTTTGATCATGATCAGCTGGGTGTTCTTGACCAGAACATCCATGCACACAGCCTTAGGGATAAGGTCTTGTGTGTCCTTACTATCCTTAATAAGGGCACCCCTTAAGACCTTAGATGATTAGGGTACTCTTTTCCTTTCTAAGTTTAGCATAATGGGTTCTTGGAAAGGTTTTTAATGAGACCTAAAAGTCTAAGGCATCAAGCCTAGTGTCCCATTGATTTTTAAGTTGGATATGTCCATTTAAAATCAATTAGGCTTGATCCTATCTTCGGTATTGTTTAGCCTTTGCATTATGGTTTGTAATCCTTTTAAAAGACTTAGTTTTTATTTTGGGTTTTAGAAATGTTGACCACGAGTCTTGTGGTCAACTAGGTCACTAATATAGCCTATAAAAAGGGCAAGCTCGTTTACATTTTACTCAGACTTGATGAATGAAAAACCCTAAGCGGCCTATTGGTCCAAACCACCTTTTTCCCTTGTGAGTGTGTCTCTTAGAGAAAGAGTGTATTCCTTGAAGATTGAGTGTGTCTCTCTTCAAGGTAGGCTGTATCCAAGCCTGTCACAGCTTGGTGTGTTGCCCACAATCCATTTTCAGTTCGCTTCTAAACCCCTTTTCCTTCATTCCAGCCTCGTTCTTCCTCTTGTCTCACCAATCGCTTCCTTACCATACTGCTCACGCCTTCGCCTGCTTAAACGACCAACACCCTGTCCGGCCGTTCCTAATCTCGCCTGCAAGGATACATTGGTCGAGTTCTCAGTCGGAGCCGTTCTCAGTCAGAGCCTAGCTCCTCGTTCGTCCTCTCGTGCTTCAGCCGGTCGCTTGTCCCGTTCCTGCCTTAAGCTGCAACCGGTTCGACTGTATCAAAGACCATCCGTACCGCCGCTCTTCCCATCCATGTCGCGCCTTCTCTCGACCGCTCCCCTGTCCTGATGGCTTGTCTTGTAACAACTAGTTATACAAAAATAATCACAGTTTACTAAAACAATTACACAGTTTTACCTTTGTTGCTCTCACATCACCAACGGTGCAGCTAGAGCTTCCTCCGTCGACGCCAACTACTTCTTTTGCCGCTGGGGTTTCAACTTCTGCCGGGACATTTTCTTCTTTTCCTTCGACATCTCTTTCTCCTTCTTATTCTTGTTTTTCCTCTTCTCCTTCTACTTATTCTTCTCTCTCTTCCGACCCATAAGCTCCTACTCCTTCTCCTTCTTCTTCATCTTTTTCCTTTTCTACATCTTCTTTTTCTTCTCTCTCTTCCGACCAAAAAGATTCTCCTCCTTCTTTTTCTTCTTCCAATACCACTGGTTCTTCGGCAAGTCTCTCTTCGCCTTCCATCTCTATAACCAGGGGCTCATTTAGGGCTTTATAAACCACAATCGCTAGAGGGTTGTTTTCCTCAACAATCCTCTGTTGTTCAGTTTCCACGCGCCGCTCTCTCCTCACTCGATTTATCCTCTGTTGTTCAGTTTCCATGGCGAATCTCTTTCTCTTTGTTCTTCGAGTGTTAGGCACCATTACAAAAATTGGGTCTGGGTAGATCGTTATTGTCTAGGTATACGAGAGTTTGAGAGAAATATTGAGAATTTTATTCTCAGGTTTACCTAGTTTTACGGAGATTGTGAGGATCTCTAACGAGAGGAAAGAACGATAAATGAGAACTTAAATGGAAATGCTCGATCTGATTTTCTTTTTAGGTTGAAAATTCGTTTTATGAAACGGTTTTTACCGTTTCAAACTGCTCCAAAAACGGTTTAATATCCAATTGTATAGATCCATTTAATCTGAGTGGTTGGATATTACCCGAACTATTTTGTAATTATGTTGATTTCATTTAGTTTTTTTGTCTTTTCATTTAGTTTTTTGGTTCTTTCATTCGTTTACTAGTTTTAAAAAAAATATTTAAATAATTAATTTTTAGAAAAACACATTTGTGATTATGAATTCAGATCCAGGGACATATCCAAATTTTCATTCTCTTCCATTTGGGCCATATATGAACCTGCGCCTCGTCCTGGACACATCTTCTCCTTCGCCGTAACCCTAGATTCTCATTTTCCCGTCAAATCTACAGTTTAGATGCCTCAGCATCCGTCAGAACCCTGATCAGTTCTCTCTTTCTAAGGTAAAGAAGTTTTGATCATGCTATACTTTACTCTCAATTGTATTTGATTACTAAATTTGGTCGATTACTGTTTGTGTATTCATCTCGCTAAACATTTCTTTCATCTGTGTTTGATGATTTGAGAGATGGTCAAAAAAGAATGTATTTGCGATGTTTAATTCTAAAAATCAGGTGATATAGCTTTTAAGGTGTGGTTGAATTTATTTACATCATTTTCTCTTGTAGATTCCTTTGTCAATTTTATAGGTTTGACATGGTATATATTTTCATTATGCAGTCTAATTTTGCGACATAGGTTTGACATGGTATATATTTTCATTATACCTGAGTTACTGTTTGTGTATTCAACTGCAGTCTTATAACATGTATATATTTGTAAATGTAAGTGATATCAACGGAAACAACCTAGCGCAGATGGTAACACTCTCTTTGCGCGACCAAGTAACCCAGTTTGAGCCCCAGATTTGTAGTATAACTTGTATAACTCAAGTATAACTCGGGCACATGGTACAACTGGACATAGTTGTACTCCAGTTGTACAATTTGGCATAACTAGGTACCTAGTTGTACTTCAGTTGTATAACTCGAGTACAACTAGGTACCGGGTACCTGGTACAACTGTACCTAGTTGTACTCCAATTATACAACTCAGTATAACTAGATACCTAGCTGTACTCTAGTTGTACTCTAGTTGTACAACTCGATATAACTAGGTACCTAGTTCTACTCCAGTTGTACAACTTGAGTACAACTAGGTATAACTTGGGTACCTAGTTGTACTCGAGTTATACAACTGGAGTATTACTCGGGTATCCAGTTGTACTTGATTTGTTCAACTGTAGTATTTCTCAGGTATCTAGTTGTACTCGAGTTGTACAACTCGGTATAAATAGATACCTAGTTATACTCGATTTGTACAACTAGAGTATTACTAAGTACCTAGTTGTACTCAATTTGTACAACTGGAATATTACTAACATTAGTTATACCGAGATCAAGGATATTTTTGTGAAACATTGTCTAGAATACCCATTTTACTCAAACCATGTTCTGATATGCCCCTGTTATAAATTAAATAGACAAAATTACTATTTTACCCTTATAACGGACTATATATTCAAGATTGTAAATGATACCAACGAAAACACACTAGCGCAGATGGTAAAACGCGTTTCGCGCGACCCAAATAATCCGGGTTCGAGCCTCAGATGTTTAGTATAAATGGGAATAATTTGGATACCCAGTTGTACTAGTTGTATTCGAGTACAACTGGATATACAATTGTACTAGTTATACCCGAGTACAATTAGATATCCTTGTATTCGAGTACAACTGGGTATACAATTGTACTAGTTATACCAGAGTACAACTAGATATCCATTTGTACACGAGTACAACTGGATACTCAATTATACCAGTTGTACTCGAGTGATATAACTGGGTATAACTAGAGTATCTAGTTGTACTCTTGTGGTACAACTGGGTATAAATAGGGTATGTAGTTGTACTCGAATAATACAACTAGAGTATAACTAGAGTATCTATATGTACTTGAGTGGTACAACTGAGTATAACTAGGTACCTAGTTATACTCGATTTGTACAACTAGAGTATTACTAGGTACCTAGTTATACTAAATTTGTACAACTAGAATATTACTAACATTAGTTGTACCGAGATCAAAGATATTTTTGTGAGACATCGTCTAGAATACCCCTTTTATCAAACCATGTTCTGATATGCCCCAATTATAAATTAAATGGACAAAATTATTATTTTACCCCTCTAACAGATTATATATTTATGATTGTAAACGATTCCAACGAAAACACGCTAGCGCAGATGGTAAAACGCGCTTCACGCGACCCAAATAACCTGGGTTCGAGCCTCAGATGTGCAGTATAACTGGAAATAATTCGGATACCCAGTTGTACTAGTTGTACTCAAGTACAACTGGGTATCCAATTATACTAGTTATACCCGCGTACAACTAGATATTCATTTGTACACGAGTACAACTGAATACTTAATTATACCAGTTGTACTCGAGTACAACTGGATATCTAGTTGTACTAGTGGTACTGTAGTGGTACAATTGGATATAACTAGGGTATGTAGTTGTACTCGAATGATACAACTGAAGTATAAATAGAGTATCTAGATGTACTCGAGTGGTACAACTTAGTATAACTAGGGTATGTAGTTGTACTCGAATGGTACAACTGAAGTATAACTAGAGTATGTAGTTGTATTCAAGTTGTACAACTAGAGTGTAACTAGATACCTAGTTGTACTAGAGTATTACTAACATCAGTTATACCAAAATCAGGGATATTTTTGTCTTTGTACCAAGGTCAGGGGTATTTTCGAGTTTACATTAATTGGAGGGCATTACAAATTAATGAGGGGTATAAGAGATCATTGATTGAGCAAAAAGAGTATATGGAACGATGATCCTTTTGTCTTTGTATTAAGGTCAGGAATATTTTTAGATTTTTATTAATTGAGGGGCATCCAGATTAATGAGAGGTATAAGAAATTATTTTCCTCTCAGTAAAGATTCATGAGACTATAATTTTTTTCGTGAGTACGAAGTGAGAGTTATGTGCAAAATGTTTTATAATCGAAGTCTTTGTATAATTTGATATTGTATTTGGGTTTTGGCTAAAGCAAAATTATTTTTGGGTACAGATATGCAATGGAACACAGATGTGGCCTTGTTGTAAAAGGGCCAAAGCTTAGTGGAAATATATGTGGAACAAACCCATTAAGTATAATCGTTTTCTTCTAGAAGCTAAATCTTCGGATGAATCATAAGAAGCTAATCACACACTAAAGTTGTTAACGAATTATCCAGGAGATATCTCGCATTCTTGTTTCCCACCTGATAATGCAAACAAGGTTACACAAGGCAAGAATATCGCCAATCTTGTCCTTTTACGAGGCAGTGGCATTGGAATAGAGGTATGTGTTTCAGTACTTTAAATTTATTATCTTTTGTCGGAATCATGTTGCACAATGGTGGTCATCTCTGAAATTCATGACATATGGTGTGATCCTAGAAAGGCCAGAAAAGGAGATTAAGCAACCTATCTCTGACGGGGAGCAATGTCTGGCACTGGAGATGGACAAGAACAAGGATAATTTGATGTGTGCAATGAGTCTGATCTGGAGCTGGACCAGAAACAGCCCTTAGACGTGGAGCTGGACCAGGAGAAGATCATGGACGTGGAGATTCAAGAAGAGAAGGTCCATGACAGGTTTAAAATCCCACTAATTCATTATAGAGTAAAAGCACATATAAAACTCATTATGCAAGTGATTTGGGCCTGACTAAGAAGGAAAAAGAAGCCTAAATAGAGTAAACCAATTGAGCTAGTTTAATTATTTTAATTTGTAAATACATGACTTAAATTAAACAAAAAAACTTAAATTAGACCAATTATGATTAGGGTTAGTAAGCTAAACCATTATGGTTTAGTAATTTAGGGTTTTCAGCCTTTAAAAGGCAATTTATTCCCCCTTGTACAACAACCTACGAATTTGAGTAAAAAAAATAAGCTTTCAAGCTTTTGTGTTCTGATGTGTTCCAAATGAGGAACACGGCCCAAGACCTCACACAAGGTTGAGACACACGATTGCGGATGGAAGAGAGAGACAATGTATACTCAGATGGACGGAAGGAAATGGACTTTTGTGAGCGGATGGGTTAATGGGGTATGTTGGAATGGAAAAAAGATTGAATGGCTCAGAACAAAGGGTGGCAATCCTTTGAATCGCCGGTTTGCCCAATCGGATATTACACACCAATTGGAACAAGGTTCTTTGGCTCAACTCAATGATATGACACACAAGGAGATAAACCAAAAGGGGCTAGATATTACACACTAGCAAATGACCGAATTAACTTTGTTTGTAAAGAAACTTTTATTCAGAAAAATCGATGAAAAAGAAAACTACAACAATGGAAATGGCCAAACATTTGACTAATCCTTAATCCAGATATTGCTATGGGCCTTAGACAAAGATCATTAAGAAACAATCCAAGCCTCATCAAAACCTTAGTGAAAAAAACCCTATGGGAAAAAACCTAACTAAGGGAAAAGAGTATCAACATGAAATTCTTTCCTTTTTATCTAATTCAAATAGCTTGGACAAGAATGAGTAGACCTGAGTTATTCCTTGATGTTGGTGTCTGAAGTAGCATGGTTTCAACCGCTTGGATGAGGTCCTTCTTGAACATGTCAAAGGCCCAACAGGAACGGTCCATGGTCCATGGTCCTTGAGCCAAAGTTGCACCGTCCCATGTCCGTACGTAAGTCAAGTCCTGATCAGGTCGTGGTCGTGTCGTGGGCTGGACCGGGTCGGTCATCTGGTTGGCCAGCCTTGGATCGTCCTGAACCTCCTTCAGGTCGTCGTCATTGGTCGGGCCACGGTCGTACCCAACACCCGTCATGGCCGTGTCTTTGTCCGGGCCTTTGTTCATTATGGTTGTGCTTTCGTTCGTGCCCTCGTCTGGTACGGACGTGTTCAGTCGTGCCTTCATCCAGTACAGACGTGTCCAAGGTTCCTGATTCCTCTTCTTAACCCTGGGTCGCATCATCCCCTCCCTTTTGAGAAGGATTTGTCCTCAAATCCGCATCATCTGAACATAACGCAGAATATCAGTAACATTAAAACTCGAACTTATTGAGTACTTACCTTGGAGCTCCATTTGGTAGGCATTGTTATTGAGGCGTTTAACCACATTAAATAGGCCATCCACTCTAGGCATCAATTTTGAACAACGTTCAGCCGGAACCAATCTTTTCTCATGTAGACCCACACTCGCCAGGCTCATAGATCACATCTTTACGGTTTTTGTTAGAAGCCTTAGCATACAGCCGGGTCTTGGCTTCAATGTTTTTACGGGCATCTTCATGAATCCTCTTGACCGCTTTGGCATTTTGTTCTCCATCCAAACTAGATCTCACACTCAAAGGTAAAAGCATCAAATCCAAGGGTGAAACAGGATTAAAATCATATACAATTTGAAATGGAGAATATTTAGATGTCGTATGCTTAGCATGACTATAAACAAATTCAAGATGTGGTAAACTATCCTCCCAAGTCCTAAGATTTTTACCAACAAATGAACGCAACAATGACCCCAAAGTCCTGTTTACTACCTCAGTTTGACCATCACTCTCTGGATGACAAGTAGTAGAAAAGCATAACATAGTACCTAACTTAGCCCAGAGGGTCCTCCAAAACTGACTACAAAACTTAGTATCACGGTCAAACACAATACTCCTAGGCATCCCATGCAAACGAACAACCTCTCTAATGAATAAATTAGCTACGTGCAATGCATCATTCGATTTATTACAAGCTATAAAGTGGGACATCTTAGAGAATCGGTCTACAACCACAAAAATAGAATCTTTGTCCTTTCTATTCCTATGCAATCCTAAAATAAAGTCCATAGACAAATCTAACCAAGGATGTTCATGAATAGGGAGTGGGTGATACAAACTGTGTGGCTGAGTCGTGGACTTAGCCATTTTTCAAGTGACACAACGGTTGCACAAACGTATCACATCCTTTTTCATGTGTGGCCACTGGAAATGTTCACGCATCACGGCCAAGGTTTTGATCACATCAAAGTGACCAATCAATCCTCAAGTATGGGCTTCCTTGATAAACAACTCTCTAAGAGAACAATTTAGAACACATAGCCTATTCTCATAGAAAAGGAAATCATCTTGCCAATAATGGTGTCCTGTAGGAGTATTGGCACAAGACTTATAGATTTCTCTATAGTCCAGGTCAGTGGCATCGAGTTGTTTAATATGTACAAATCCCAATGGCTTGACTTCTAAAGTAGAAAGTAAAGAGTACCTACTTGAAAGAACATTGGCCACAATATTATATTTGCCATGTTTATACTTTATAACGTATGGAAATGTTTCTATAAATTCAACCCATTTGGCATGCCGTTTATTGAGCTTGTGTTGCCCTCTAAGATGCTTCAATGACTCTTGATCCGTGTGAAAAACAAATTCATTGGGCCAGAGGTAATGTTGACAGGTCTGAAGAGCACTCAACAACGCATATAGTTCATTATCATAGGTTGGGTAATTGAGCGTCACTCTCCCAAGTTTCTCACTAAAGTAAGCAATAGGCCGCTTCTCTTGCATAAGAACAGCTCCTATACCTATGCCTGAAGCATCACATTCTATTTCAAAAGTGTTAAATAAATTTGGTAAACTTAAGAGAGAAGCATGAGTAAGCTTATCCTTAAGTTTCTGGAAAGCCTCCTCCTGAGCCGTTTTCCACTTAAACCCAACTTCTTTCTTAATTACTTCTGTGAGGGGCCCGGCTATGCTGCCAAAGTCTTTGACAAATCGCCTATAGAATCCAGCTAATCCATGGAAACTTCTGACTTCCCAACAGTTTTAGGGGTCGGCCAGTCTTGTATTGCTTTAACCTTCTCCTGGTTCACACTTACTCCATATGCACTGACTACAAAACCTAGAAAAACCATATTACTCCGTCATGGCTGTGTCTTTGTCCGGGCCTTCGTTCGTTCTGGTCGTGATTCCGTTCGTGCCCTCGTCCGGTACGGACTTGTTCTCGGTCATGCCTTTGTCCGGTACAGACGTGTCCAATGTTCCTGATTCCTCTTCTTCGACCTGGATCACATCATGTTCTTCATTTGTGATTTCTCTGTTCAGTTAAGAGCATTGACCATCACCTGGTGTAGGTGCTACAATATGAATCCCTTAACGGTAGACAGACTGATCATGAGTTTTGGAGATTCAAATCATCCTTTTGGTCAGCCATAACCCTAAAGAGAAGTCCACCCACGTTTTTGGAGAGCTAATAGCCTCCAACCCCATCGCCACCCTCCTTCAAGTGATCTAGAGATTCATCACCTATCCAGGGACGCACCATGTGCTATCAGAACCACTTGAAGGTTAGGGTTTATGGAGATCATCTCAATTTCACTTCTATCATTCATGATTTTAGGGTTTTGTTTTTCTTTCATTTTAAACACTTTCTTCTCTTTCTATCTTATGTAAGTCAGCTGAGCTACTCCTGAGTTACAAAGAAAAAAAAAGAAAATAATCATTCAAAAAAAATCGATTTATCCAAAAAAAAAAGAAGCATAAGTGAAATCCTGCTAGGAATAGGTTAACCAGCTGACAAAAAAATCTTGCATTCTTTCTATCTTAAGTTTCAATAGGTTTAGCTCTAGATCTTAGGTGATTGGGCTTTGATCAATTATAAACTTGTGGGAATAGCAAGAGGATTGAACACTAAGAGAACCAAAAGAAAGAGAGAGTATTTTTTATATTGTTTGCTAAGTTTGTTTCAGGAACTTCATGGCAAGAAAAAATTCAATGGATCAGATTGTTCATCTTGATCAGTTTTAATGTGAAGCTATGATGGCTGAGATCACTAAGAAGCTGCAACAAGATTTCAATAGGACTAACCATGCTAATGATTTTCATGACTTTTCAATCTCTGCAGGCAGATGCAGGAGGAGTTAACTCTTATCACCATCGTCACCCTAGAGCAAAAGAATACCTTAGTCAATCCAAGCTTGGGATTCCATCATTATATGGGAAGATTGATCATGAAGCTTATCTGGAATGGGAATAAGAGATGGAATGGGTGTTCAGTTGTTATTACTACACTGAGGCAATGAAGATCAAACTTTCAACAAGTGGATTCAGTGATCATGCCATCCATTGGTGGTATCAGATTGCATCCACAAGGAGGTACAATGGAAACCTCAGATTGCTTCTTGGTTTGAGATGAAATTTGTTATGAAAAAGAGGTTTGCTCCAGATTATAATAAATTTGTTCATGTGCAACACAAACACCTAAGGAGATCACATGAAAGACTAACCGCACGCCTATCATCAGCCAAGTTGACACGCCAGGAACATAGGTGTTCTCATGAGAAACCGGCCTTCCAACAGCCAAAAATCAATAATTTTAATCCAATCTGCAAAGGTAAGAAACAAAATTCAAATTTAAAAGATTTCTCTAAAGAATCTTTTATGTGCAACTACAGGAAAAAGAGTCCTAGAAGATTGTTTGTGGAGAGTGCTGAGAAACAATGAGGAAAGGAAAGAAATTTCAGAAAAATCACAATTTCATAATGAAGCCACAGTTTTTAGGCAATTGTTTGAGACTGAAGAGCTCTTAAAAGACTCAATACCAGCTAAGTGTTTTCTACCATCTCCTCAAATTATTTATGTTCTTAAGGAAACAAATATTTGTAGAGAACTAACCATCTGTGAACCGGTGAGTCCGAGTAGCCTTGTCTTCTTTTCACAGGACTTTGAGGAGAATATACCAGGAGAGGTACCCAAGAAGCGCCACCAGCCAGAGGCATGGAGATGCTGGAAGTTCCTAAGGACGCCAATGGAGTTAGAGGAAGAAGAGAGATGTCTGGTCCATTTTTCAAATTTGTTTGAAGGTAAGGAATCAGTAGCTGAGGGTGAGTTTAACAAGGATACTTTCTTTGTTGCATCAGTTGGTGTATTAGATGAGACTTGTCTAGGTTTTACTAATCTCAAACCGGTGCAACCGAGTATCAGAGAGTTTTCTTTGCAGGATCATGAAGATAAGGTACCAGAGAAGACACCAAAGCGATTGTCATTGGACAGCAACTTGGCACCTACAGCTAGCTGGGAGTTCAAGTCTTCACTCCTTCTTTCATTGATGAAAATCGTCTCAAACTTTGTAATGATATTGGTGTGAAAAACTTTTTACCTAGTCTGTTTGTGATTGTTACACATGAAAAAGAGAAACAATTTGGTTTAGAGCATGTGAAAGAACTTGTGCTTTTGGGTTTATTTTTGATAAGATGATTCAATCTTTTGAAACACCTAGGCATGAAATGTTTTCTATATCAGAATGTTCTTTGATTTCTGAAACTGGGAGTTCTGAGTTTGCTTTGAGTCATAAGTTGATTAGGAGAACATTACGACAGAAATCGGTGGGGATTTATACAGATCTTGTGAATGATGAATGTTTCTCTAATAAAGTGCTGTATAACTTGAAATCAGTTAGAAAAGGCTGTTAAACTTTGTGCTTTGAATATTTTTGGATTTTAAAACCTTGTGATATGAATTCAGCCTTGAGAGAAAAAGTTTTTGGGAGTTTTTCCAAGTTAGATCACAAGTATGCATTGCTAGAATGGTGGTCTATGAACATGCATGACCTACTTAGAGCTAAGAGAAGTAATGAATTTGAATATGTTGAGAGAGTTTTAAGTTAGCACAATCCAATCTGTTTGCTAGCAATGATATCTATTTGTTTGGTTTTTGTTCAAAAGAAAAGTTTTGTTTCAGTAAGTGTTCTAGTGCTAGAATGATGTATGATCTTATCTTAGATGGTGATTATAGGAATCTGAGTCTTGTTTTTAAGATCTTAAACCCAGAGAATTCGGTTGTCTATTTCTGTTGCACATTTGATGAGGTTTTTCTAGTGTTTGAAAAGAAGCAGGATAGACAGGTTATGTAGTTTGTTCCAGGAACAAGGAGGATTCAGGGTCTGGACATACAAGTTGATTATGGACCAAAGGAATGTTCGAACCATTCAGTGGCTTGTGTTACAAGCAATCGTTTACAATAATATAATATTGATACAAATCGAAATAAAACAATAGAAAAACGAGATTACTGTTTTAGACGACAAACAAGGCCTGTTATGCAGTGTTCTTAGACAGAAATTCGCCCTCACTTCTCCAAGTCCTTGGCGTCCGCCTAGAGGATACAACGATTAACAGTTCTTCACTGCTGGATTTGATATGAATGTTATCAGAATGATATTTGGAGATTTTGATGTTTTTGATGGTTTTTTTTTGTGTCTAAACAATGTCATGCATGTCCCTTTATATAGAAAACCAAAAGTATTTTGAATGGACTCAAATGAATGGCCACAAACGAAAGGACACAAGTGAAAAGACACAAGCGAATAGACACATATTTTCAGACACCAACAATATCCCACATTTTCTATTCAAACTCTAATAATACCCCACATTTGAATAGAAAATAAGATTTTTTATTCTGAAACGTCGATAAAGTATGCATTGAATCGGTGTCTTTTGGATTCACTTTGTGAGATAGTGAACGATGTTCTTGAACTACTCACATTTTATAGTAAACCAAGACAATAAGCAACACACATACCATATCTTTCATATTTTAATCCTTACGGTTGTGTTCATTTTGGTCCTGAACATGTCCTTCATTCATGAGATGTTTAAAGAAACTAGCCATATCTTTTCTTATAGATGCGACCCCAAATTAGTCTCATATAGGTAATGCTAATTAAAGATAGTCCGTATATATCCCACTTTTGAGGATATCAGCATTATTAAGAACATATTTGTTCATCCCTTAATCGTCAACGGATACATACTTTTGTTCAGCATAGAAATGGGTAGGAATGTGTGTTTATCATCTTGAGTTTTCCTTATCTAGTTTGCCTATTGAACCATGACCATGGGATCTCTAATGTTGTCAGGTTAGGTTTCCATCAAGTGATAACTCATTGTATTGGCATTAAACCCATTCCCCTCACTGTGAATAGTATTTGCTCTCTATTAAGGTCTTTAGTCAAAGGATCTGCAATATTATCCTTTGATTTCATATAATCAATTAAAATAATTCCATTTTTTAGCAAGTCACGTATTGTATTGTGGCGTCTCCGTATATGCCTTGATTTTCCATTGTATATTTGGTTCTTAGCTCTTGTAAGAGCTGCCATACTATCACAATGTATGCACACGGCTGTTGCCGGTTTAGGCAATAACGGTATTCCTTCTAGGAAGTTTTTGAGCCATTCCGCTTCTTCTGCGGCTTTATCTAATGCTACAAATTCAGCTTCCATAGTGGATCGTGTGTTTACGGTTTGTTTGGATGATTTCCAAGAAACAGCTGCTCCTCCGAGGGTAAACACATATCCACTCGTGGACTTACTATCTGAATTGTTTGAAATCCAGTTAGCATCACAAAAACCTTCCAACACTGGAGGATATTTTGTATAATGTAAACCGTAACTCATCGTATGTTTTAGATATCTCAATACTCTAACAAGAGCAAACCAATGATCTTTTCCTGGGTTGTGAGAATACCTACTTAAACGACTTATTGTATATGCTAAGTCTGGTCTAGTACAATTCATAATGTACATCAAACTTCCGATAACCTAAGTATATTCCAATTGAGACACACTTTAACATTGATTCTTCTTAAGGTGACTAGATGAATCAAATGGAGTTACTACCGGCTTGTCATTGAAATGACCAAACTTTTTCAGAACTTTCTCAATATAATGAGACTGCGTCAAGATGTAGCCTTCCGAACTTCTTTGAATTCGGACTCCCAGTATTACATCCGCTAGTCCCAAGTCCTTCATATCGAAACAAGAATTTAGCATCTTCTTGGTTCGATTTATGACATCTTTATTTGTTCCCAAAATCAACATGTCATCAACATATAAACATACAATTACATATGCATCTTTGTATCCTTTTACATAGACACATTTATCGTATTCATTGATTCTAAATCCGTTTGATAACATCGTCATATCAAACTTTTCATGCCATTGTTTTGGAGCCTGCTTTAGTCCGTAAAGATATTTGATCAGTTTACAAACTTTTCTTTCTTGACCCTTAACGACAAATCCTTCGGGTTGCTCCATATAGATCTCTTCATCTAACTCACCATTTAAAAATGCAGTTTTCACATCCATTTGGTGAATTTCCAAATTGTGAATCGCTGTTATCGCAATTAACGTCCGTATAGACGTAATTCTTGTTACCGGTGAATAGGTGTCGAAGTAATCCATGCCTTCTTTTTGTCGATATCCTTTGGCTACTAGTCGAGCTTTGTATCTCTCTATAGTGCCATCTGGTCTCATTTTTCTCGTAAAGATCCATTTGTGACATATGGTTTTATCACCTTGAGGCAAATCTACAAATTTCCATGTATTGTTTTCCAATATGGATTCCATTTCATTTTGAATAGCCTCTTTCCAATAAGGTGCTTCCGAAGATTCTATCGCAGCCTTATAGGTCTGAGGTTCTCCTTGTATCACAAAGGTCATAACATCAGGTCCAAAGTCTTTGGCAATTCTTCCTCTTTTACTTTTTCTTGGTTCAACAATTTCTTGTTGAATGTTTGAGGAGTTCTCGTTATCCGAAGATAAATCTCCATAAGTTCTTTTCGTAGAAGATATTTCCTTAAAAGGAAAAATGTTCTCAAAGAACTCTGCTTATACAGATTCCATTATGGAGTTTTTAGTTATATCTTCAACATCGGATTTATACACCAAAAATCTATAGGCAGCGCTATTTTTGGCAGGGCCAATATATACGCAATCTATCGTTTTTGGTCCAAGCTTAGTTCTCTTTGGTAAGGGAACTTGAACTTTGGCAAGACAACCCCACACTTTTAGAGTTTTATAAGTGGGCAATCTTTCTTTCCAGATTTCGTAAGGAGACTGATTGCTTGACTTTTGAGGAATTCTATTCAAAACGTCATTAGCAGTAAGTAACGCTTCACCCCACAAATTGTTTGGTGCTCTCGAACTAATCAGCATTGAATTTATCATATTCTTTAAGGTTCTGTTTTTTCGTTCGGCAACTCCATTTTGTTGTGGAGTATATGGTGCAGTAGTTTGATGTACTACACCATGAAAGGAACAGAATTCTGAGAATTCTTTGGAGATATATTCTCCACCCCTATCAGACCTTAGAATTTTAATTCTCTTCTCAAGTTGATTTTCAACTTCTGCCTTGTATGTTTTAAACATACTCAAGGATTCATCCTTGCTACGTATTAGATATACATAACAATACTTACTGCAATCATCAATAAACGTTATGTAATAGTTTTTCCCTCCTCTACTAGGAGTTGCTTGAAAATCACATAGATCCGAATGAATTAAACCAAGAACTTCATTGGATTTTTCTACAGATTTATGTGGGTGACTTGTGTATTTTGATTCTACACATACCCCACATTTCGTTTTATTATCCATTGAACACTTAGGTATAAGGTTCAAGTTAGTCATTCTTTGTAAAGAACGAAAATTTACATGGCCTAGTCTATAATGCCACAAAGAGGAAGACTCAAGCATATAAGCAGAACTTGTGTTCTTATTATTATCATAAGGCATTACAACATTGAGTTTAAAGATTCCCTCACATAGGTAACCCTTTCCGACAAACATCCCCCCCTTAGAGATTACAAATTTGTCTGACTCAAACACGAGTTTAAACCCCTTGTTACTAAGAACAGGAGCAGACACCAGATTTTTACGGATGGAAGGAACATGGTAAACATTAGATAACACTAGTTTCTTTCCAGAAGTTAACTTCAGAACCACGTTTCCTTTGCCTTCAATCTTTGCAGTTGCTGCATTTCCCATGTACAGAGTCTCACCATCCTCAATAGGCTGATATGTGTAGAACATCTCCTTAACCGAGCACACATGCATGGTAGCGCCTGTGTCTACCCACCAATCTGTTGCATTGGTGACCAGATTCGCATCTACCACTGCAACAAATTGTTTTTCAGTGAGGTTGGCTTGGTTAATGTTCTTCACATTGCCTCCTTGATCACTTTTCTTGTGATAGCAATCCTTTGCCTTATGGCCTGGTTTTCCACATACCCAGCAGTTTGCGGTGGCCCTTATCCGAGGCTTTTTGGATACTTGTTTCTGTGCAGCATTACCACTTCTTTTTCTTTTCTTGAAATTCGCTTTAGATTCAACCACATTAGCAGTTGCATCCACAGCCATGTCAGCCTTCTCATTGATCCGAGAATCCTCCTCCACACGAAATTTTAGAACCAACTGCTCAAAAGTCATGTCATCGGTAAGATGTTTCAGATGGGTCTTAAAGTCTTTCCACGTTGGTGGTAACTTTTCAATGCAAGCACCAACAATAAAGGTTTCAGGGAGACCCATTCCTTCTTCATCTAGTTCGTGGATGATGTATTGGAGATCCTCCACTTGTTTCACCACAGATTTGTTGTCTGTCATCTTGAAATTCAGAAACTTCCCAACAACAAATTTCTTTGAACATGCAACTTCTGTCATGTATTTGTTGTCCAGTGACAACCAAATTTGTTTTGCGGTTTTGAACTTCGCATAGATGTCATAAAGAGAGTCATCTAGCGTATTCAGAATGTAGTTCTTGCACAGGAACTCATCATCAGCCCAAAGTTTTAAGGCTTTTTCATTTGCAGCCTGTTCCTCTAAAGTAGGAGCATCTCCTCCTTCAGGCTGTGGAGGTTCAGAATTCAACACATGGGAAACTCGAAGTGCTCTTAGATAGAAGGACATCTTCTGTTGCCAACGTTTGAAGTTTTTGCCTTTGAATTTCTCAGGCTTCTCAACATGGTTGCTTTTCACATTAGCGATTGATTGATCCATCACAGAAAGTTTCTGTCTAAGATTGTTCGAACCATTCAGTGGCTTGTGTTACAAGCAATCGTTTACAATAATATAATATTGATACAAATTGAAATAAAACAATAGAAAAACGAGATTACTGTTTTAGACGACAAACGAGGCCTGCTATGCAGTGTCCTTAGACAGAAATTCGCCCTCACTTCTCCAAGTCCTTGGCGTCCGCCTAGAGGATACAACGATTAACAGTTATTCAGTGGCTTGTGTTACAAGCAATCGTTTACAATAATATAATATTGATATAAATCGAAATAAAACAATAGAAAAACGAGATTACTGTTTTAGACGACAAACGAGGCCTGCTATGCAGTGTCCTTAGACAGAAATTCGCCCTCACTTCCCCAAGTCCTTGGCGTCCGCCTAGAGGATACAACGATTAACAGTTCTTTACTGCCGGATTTGATATGAATGTTATCAGAATGATATTTGGAGATTTAGATGTTTTTGATGGTTTTTTTTTTTGTCAATGCCATGCATGTCCCTTTATATAGAAAACCAAAAGGTATTTCGAATGGACTCAAATGAATGGCCACAAACGAAAGGACACAAGTGAAAAGACACAAGCAAATAGACACATATTTTCAGACACCAACAAAAAAAACTTAAGCAAGGTGTGGTGCCAAAACAGAGCAAGTGCAGGATGTCCACAATAATCTTACCAGTTTGGAGATTGGATATGGGATAACACAAGGCAGTCGCTTCCAGCATTCCAAGGTAATTACGCCCTTAATCGTACCTCCAAAGATTTTAACTTGTTTTCTTGTTTTGCAGATGAATTGGATTTGAGGTCTACTCCTTTCAAAGGAGGAGGGATGGTGCAATCCTAGAAAGGCCAGAACATTGACCATCATCTGGTGTAGGTGCTACAATCCTAATCCCTTAACTGTAACAGGCTGATCTTGAGTTTTGAAGATTAAAATCATCCTTTTGGTCAGCCATAACCCTAAGGAGAAGTCCACCCACGTTTTTGGAGAGCTAGTAGCCTCCAACCCCATCGTCACCCTCCTTCAAGTGATCTAGAGATTCATCACCTATCCAGAGACGCACCAATACAGGTCTGGGGTTTGAATCCAACACCCTACAATGTTAAAGGGAATATTAAAGCCACTAGATTAAGTTGAAAAAAAAATTACTGCCTCTTACAAGTTGCAAACACTTTTAATGAATCAAATAGGTCTATACATATCTGTAATTGTTTTTTTTTGTTTTCCATATAAAGGTTCTTTTTTTTTTGAAGATTCCAAATCGTCCCCTTTTATTTGCAGAGGTTGGTGATCATGCAGCAAAGATTATCACCAGCTATTTTAAAACTGATGAACTTTTGATACTTTGTCTAGGGTCTTGTAGTTCCAAATCTATCAAGTCTAATGATGAAACTAAATTTTGGTGAAATTTCTCCATACTAGATACAAAATCTTGACTTTCTTCAGCTCTCTTCACATTTATATTTCCTCATGCATAACACACACATTATGGTTCATTCTAAAAACATTATCATATGAATCACTTAACGTATACTTGGTTTATGGACGTGTCTGCTAAAGCTAAGATGGAAGCCGAAGCATCAACAGCTATAAATGATAGTCCACTCCATGATGAAATGTGTAGAACATTATCTTTTAATGCTGCTTGAGTTTTTATGAGAGAGAATATAGTTATTTAGCAAATGTTACTTAATTTATTTAGGATTCTCTCTTTGTTAATTTTGTTTAGAACTACATTTGAATTTCAACATTGCACAAAAAATTTCTAAAAGTTTCTAATAAGTTTCATATTTTAAAATAATATAAATTTAATATGAAACGGTGAGACTGTTAGAGTCTTTTAAAATAATATAAATTTTTGATTATTTTATTATTTGAGATTCAATTTATTTTACAATGGTGATACTCTCGCAAAGCTCATAATTTTTTTTTTTTACGAAAAAATAAAACAGCATACATATCTCAACGTAATTAAATGTCATCACATCAGAAGGGATACACCATTCTTTCCTCCATCTTCCACAACCATTACAAAATGTCATTCTTTTTTCCATCTAGCAGTCAAACAGATTGTGGCTAAGATATATAAATCAGTGAAGTCACCATACACCAAAATTATTTTATTGATTCTTGTAGAAGGAATCCATGATACAGAAAAGCAAACCAATTTCTTACAGTCAAGACTTTCAATAGTTGTGCCACTGAACATCATCTTGTAAGTTGCACCAGCAACAAATATTTCACCAATAATCTACGAAGTTGGAAGCAAGTTCAAGATTCAGATGAAAGACTATATTATTTGCCAAAAAGTTATATTATTTGTTTGCATAATATGCAATTTGGTGAAGACATGACTAGCATCAAAGGATGCATATCACACTACTGTCAAAATGGATCTGCAAAAGATTTCAGATGCTGAAAAATGTATAGTTGCTCTAAGACATATCACACTCACTTGCAATATCAGATCCTTCGCTTGCAAATAATTGGGCATTTCACCATCCAAGATAAACCTTATTGTTGGTGGCACCTGCGAAGTCAAAATATGAACTTCAGAAACTACAGCTGGGTTACATAAATTGGACATGAGAAAACCAGATTAACAAGCTATTTTTCAAATTGAACAGACATCGCTCGTTTCCATTTAACACGCTAAACAAAACTATATAGCATAGAAAATCAAAAGAATCAGCTATATTATACACGCTAAACAAAAATACTTGATGTTCTGTTCCCTGCAATGCTCCCTCACAATGTCCACATTGCGGTTTGCATGCTTATCAGTAGTGAATATGTAATGGTATGGTATAACAACAATCTTCTCCAGGTCCCAAACCTTCAGACCATGTAACTAGCAATCACATTAAGTGATTATGCAAAAGTGATCAAACGTAACTACACAACCTTCTCAACTAGGTGACAATGATACAACAAAGCAACACAATACAATTATATCAAAATTCAATAAAAAACCTATCACTCTTCTCAGTTCATATATCATTTCTAGTACTCAACTACTACTACTACCACAAGAAACAAACATAAAAAAAAGCAAAAAAAAGAGATTACATGCATTAACTTAGCCTTTTCACCAAACTCTGTCTTGAAGATACCAAAAGCACCAGGGCCACATACATCATGAGTCATAAAAACATCAATGTTAACCCAAATGTTATCACAAGGGACCATTCGTGACTTCTCTGCCGCCCTTAACTAGAATCTTCTCCGTCATCGTCATCCCAGTTTACACCTAAAAAAATTGAAGAACCAAACAGACACACACAAAATCATGTTATAAAAACTGTGGGAGAGAAATTAAAACGAGAAATCACGAGAGATGAAAAAGAAACTCAGACCGATCATGTGGTGCTCGATGATCGCTGCAGCGCCATCACGTAGACGATCTGCCGTGAAATCAATTTCTTCTGACATCTATGAACCGATATCTGCAACGATTTTGGAAACAAAGAAAACCCCAAATCCTTCTGCTGGAATTTCGGAAAAAAAAGCTATAAGAAATTTGAAAATTCCAAAGGAAATGAAAATCGATAGAAAGAAAGGAAGAGATGAGAAATGTTAACCTTGGAGGATTTGCAGACGAAAGAAGAGGAAGAGATTACAGAGGAAGCCATGGTTCCTTCTTCTTCTTCTCGGTGATTGCGCTGCGATGTTCTAACTATGGAAGCGCCGTCAAAGAAATCGAACCCCAGAAGCACAACACTGCCGTCGAAGATAAGACGAAGAAGATAAAGGAGCAAAGAAGTGGCGCCAAGAAAAAGAGAAGAGAGAAGAAGAGAGGAGAGGAGAGGAGAGGAGAAGAGAGAGGAGAAGAGTACATGAGACGTCTCACACCAAAACTATAATTTTTTTATGTTTTATATATTTTTTTATGTTTTTCGTTGAGACGAAACGGTACAAAAGTTCAGCGATGCTGATGATAAGGATGATTATGTTTTTATGGATATTCTTATCAATGTATCTATACCGTACCCGTATCCATATATTTTATGTTTGCAACACGTGTTTGTATCCGTCTCAGTGCAACATAGAGTATCGGCAATTGGAGTATCATCTTCAACATAGTCATCATACTCAGCTTCTTGCTCAAAATATACATCTTAGAATCAGATTACAACAATTAGCATTTGGACAAGCTGTTTGACAGTGACCAGGTCCACCACAAGTTAAACAGCGTGAATCATTAGGCTAAGCTGGTCGTGTGTGCCAGGAACCTCCAATGTGTTTGCTAGTAGAGATGGGTTTGGACGGTTTATGGAAGAGTGTTTGTCGTAATTGGAGATGAAATTTTAGTAGCAGAGTTCAATTATGCGGGAGAACCTGCACGGCTCCATAACTTCCATTGAGGTCAAAGTTTATTTTCCATTGAAACAACTATGTGATAAGCTTCATAAACAGAGGTTGGGTTGAATTGCTTTTATGGAATTTTGAATTTGAGTGTGCAAACCACTGAGAAACCAACATAAACCAATTGATCCTTTGTTTCCGTCAATAAGTTGGGCTAGGATCTTAAAAAAAATATCATTTGCATATTCTTCGACAGAGCGAAATCCTTGTCGGAGATTTTGGTGTTTATTGTAAAGAGTACGAGCATAGTTATAAGGGAGAAAGGCACGTATGTAAATTATTCTTTATGATTTCAATTTCTAAAATCTATCCCAAAACCGTATAGACCATTTAAAATCCACAGAACTTTTATATTGATGATGAAAACCTTTAATCTAAAACAATGGAGAATAGAAAACTTACGGTTATCCATTGCTCTTGAATTGCTGTGTGAAATCCTTTGAAGATCACTTGTTGATATTCTCCTCTACACCTTTTTCTTTTTATAATTCCTTTGATGGAGAGGAATTTCTCTTCTTGGTTTTCTTATTATTCTCTCTTTACTTTCTAAGAGTTTAGTCTTAATCTTTTCAACAACCACAACCCCAGTCCCTCTTATGTCCATTTATATATGTTGAATGGACATGATGTGAAAAGTTGTGTCTTTTAACTTTTCTTTATTTATTAAGACATCCTTATATTCTTATTTTATTTCATATATATACACACATAATTAAAACCATATTATATGTGTATATACATATCTTTATGAGAACAAATATAATGTTTATGGTTAGAGGAGAGAGTTTCAACGTACCTAATCTAATACTCTTTTATCGAGACCGATCCATCACGGTTTCGTTTATAATGTATTAAATATCATAGATTTTACAAAGAACTTGAACTTTAATAATTGGACCGTTAATACATCGGCCACTTTACAGAAAATATTCTTACATTCTCCCACTTGGCCTTTGTGTTAACTTATCTGTCCAATACCTTTTCATGCGCATCTTTACATCAAGTTCAATAAATTGTAAGTACCATAAATCCAGAGCTAGCCGAGTCATGGCGGTTGCCCAACATTTAATGCGATGGGGTCCCTTCCAAGCACCACACACCAACTCTAGCTTTACTACTTCTTTTCTATTGAGATTTCACTTTAATTCTCAAAATCATTTATGTTGAGATAAACCATAATTCTCAACTTTAGATGTTATCTTAAAAAAAAAAAATTTTACATGCATAACCATTATGATAACATACTTTAATTGCAGAAAAACACAAACTTTAATGACATCATATTTGAGTAACAACCTTACATGAGCTTAATCTATCATAGCAAGGTCTTATCTATTATGTCCATTTTCTCTACATGGCCAATAAATATACGAGGCTGTAATCCTTTCGTCAAAGGATCTGCCAACATCATGTTCGTCTTTATATGCTCAAAAGTTACTCTGCGTTTCTGCACTTCTTCCTTTACAGACAAGTATTTAATTTCCATGTGCTTAGCACCTTTCGAATACTTGTCATTCTTTGAAAAGAAGACTGCTACGGAATTATCACAGTAAATTCTCAGCGGCTTGGCTATACTGTCAACAATTCCAAGCCCTGAGATAAAGTTCCGCAGCCACAATGCGTGAACCGTGGCTTCAAAGCATGCCACAAATTCGGCCTCCATGGTGGAAGTAGCGATGACAGACTGCTATCCACACTTCCATGAGACTGCTCCTCCAGCTAATAGGAACAGATAACCAAACGTCGATTTTCTACTATCGACGCATCCAGCATAGTCTGAATCTGAGTATCCGACAACCTCTATATTGTCAGATCTGCTCTATGTAAGCATGTACTCTTTGGTGCCTTGCAAGTACCTGAGAACTTTCTTTGCAGCTTTCCAGTGATCCATGCCGGGATTATTTTGATATCGACCCAACATACCAACAGCAAAACTGATATCTGGTCGAGTACATGTTTGAACATAGTTCAAACTCCCAACCACTGAAGCATAAGGAATTCTTTCCATTTCTTTACGTTCCAATTCATTTTTCGGACATTGCATTTTACTAAACTTATCCCCTTTCTGAATTGGAGCCTTTCCAATGGAACACTTATCCATCCCATATCTCTTTAGAACTTTATTTATGTATCCTTTCTGAGACAAACTTAATAGTCCTCGTGATCTATCACGGATTATTTCTATTCCGATCACATAAGATGCCTCACCCATATCCTTCATTTCGAAGTTACTAGAGAGATATTTCTTTACATCACTTAACATTCCCATGTCATTCGCAGCTATCAATATATCGTCAACATATAATACAAGAATGGCAAACTTGCTCCCACTGACCTTCATGTAGATACATCGATCAACGATGATCTCTACGAAACCATATGACAAAATGGTATCATTGAACTTTAAATACCATTGTCTGGAAGCTTGTTTCAACCCATATATTGACTTTCTCAGCCTACACACGAGATTTTATTTTCCTGTGGCCACAAAACCTTCAGGTTGGTCCATATAAACTTCTTTCTCAAGCTCTCCATTCAGAAAGGCGGTTTAACATCCATTTGGTGAAGCTCTAAATCATAATGAGCTACCAATCCCATGACAATTCTTAAAGAATCCTTCTTCGAAACTGGAGAGAAGGTTTCTGTATAGCCAATGTCGTCTTTCTGAGTAAACCCTTTAGCAACAAGGCGAGCCTTGTACCTTTCTATATTACCTTTAGAGTCTCGTTTGATCGTAAAGATCCATTTACACCCAACAGTTTTGAAACCATCAGGCAACTCTACTAGGTCATACACTTTGTTTACATTCATAGAAGAAATTTCTTCTTCTGCAGCATTGTACCACTTTTTAGAATTATCACTTTCCATGGCTTCTATGAATGTTTTCGGTTCTTCATCAAGACTAATGTCATATTCATATTCAACATCGTAAACCACATAATCATCTGTAATGGCAGATCTTCTTTCCCTTACAGATCGCCTCAGTGATTCTTGTGGCACAATGTTTTGTTCTTAAATGATGACAGGTTCATTTTCGGTTTCCTGATTTAGTGGGACCGTATGTTCATCATTTTCTTGTTCTATTGTGGTATTAGGTTGTGCACCAACAATAGGAACAACTACTTGGGTTGGAACTACTGGTGAAGAATCTTCTATCCGAATTTCTTTTATGTTCACTCCCCTAGATTCTGAACTCCCACCAGTTTCACCATTTTCAATGAACCTAGCATTACCCGTCTCGACTATTCGCGTACTATGGCTAGGACAGTAAAAGACAAATCCCTTAGACTTTTCTGGATAGCCAATAAAATATCCACTAACCGTTGTTGAGTCTAATTTCTTTTCATGTGGATTATACGGCTTTACTTCTGCTGGACATCCCCAGACACGTAAATGCCTTAAACTGGGTTTCCTTCCTTTAAATAGTTCAAATGGAGTCATTGGAACCGCTTTACTAGGAACCCGGTTTAATATATATGTCGCAGTCTTTAATGCATATTTCCACAACGACATGGGAAGTTTGCAATTACTTAACATACTCCTAACCATTTCCATTAATGTACGATTACGCCTTTCAGCTACACCATTCTGCTGAGGTGTTCCCGACATTGTGTATTGCGCACAAATGCCTTTTTCTAGAAGTTTTGCAAATGGACCAGGACATTGCCCACTTTCTGCGAATCTACCGTAAAATTCACCACCTCTATCCGATCTCACAACTTTCACTTTCTTTTCTAACTGCCTTTCCACTTCATCGATGAATAATTTTAAAACATTCACCGACTCAGCCTTAACATGCAGTAAATAAGTGTATCCATAACATGAGTAATCGTCAATAAAAGTGATAAAGTATTTTTCACCACTCCATGACGGAGCATCGAAAGGGCCACATATATTTGTGTGTATCAACTCTAAAAGTTGACTACTTCTTGTGGCGGGTTTCTTTGTGATGTGTTTGGTTTGCTTTCCTTTAATGCAATCTATACACACATCCAAGTCACTAAAATCTAATGGAGGTAATAATTCTTTCTTTATTAACCTCATCATCCTTTCTTTAGATATGTGACCTAATCTTTTATGCCACAAGAGTGCTGAATTTTCATTTGATGCACTACGCTTAATTCCTTGATTCTCAACATTAAACAAAGATTCAGAAAAACTTTTATCAAGACTAAACCTGTATAGTGAATCAACCAAAGTACCATTACCATAAAAGTAGTCTTTTCGGTACAAAGAAAATACACCATGTCCAATCTTAAAGTTAAATCCTAAATCGTCCAACCTACTTACTGAAACAAGGTTTCTAGCACATTCAGGTACATATAGACAATTTTCAAGATCTATAAAACAACCACTGTCAAAGATCAATCTGTACGTCCCAATTCCTACTATCCGTGCTTTCATCCTGTTTCCCATGAACAAGTACCTTTCAGTTCCTTTTAAAGGTTGGATCGTACTGAATCCCTGTTCAATATGAGATACATGAGTCGATGCACCAGAATCAAGCCACCAAGTATTTCTAGGCACTTCTACAAGATTCAATTCGGAACAAACATATAAATGTTGTGTACCTTTCTTGTCGAACCATGCCTTCCTTCTAGGACAGTCTTTCTTTATGTGCCCTTCCTTCTTGCAGAAGAAACACTTGACCACTTTACGGATTTTACTTTCAGGTCCTTTAAAGATATCTTTATCCTTCCTTTTATCTTTACCACTTGGTTTCTTAAGCTGCTACTGGCTCTGTTTAGTCCAGCGATGAGTGCAATTTGGTCTTTCAGTTTATTTAACCTCGCTTCTTCCTGAATGAGCATTACCTTTAATTCCTGAAAGCTCCACTTTTCCTTAATGGTGTTGTAATTCACCTGGAATTGGCCATACTCAGGAGGTAAAGAATTCATGATAAACTGAACCAAGAACGATTCATGCACTTCCATCCCCATGGACGTTAACTTTGATGCCAAGTTTGACATGTGAGTGACATGATCATGGATTGTCTGAGACCAATCGAACTTTTTCATAGTCAGCTCACTCATGAGACTGCCTACGATCGATTTGTCAGCCATATCCGACTGGGATTGTTCCTTTATTTTCAGAATAAATTCTCTTGCTTTCTCTGTTTTAGGCATAGATGGCTTTATACTTTCCGTCATCGACATCCTCAGTAAGTTCAGGCACAGCCGGTTAGAGCGCTCCCAAGTCTCATAACGAGACTTGTCCAATTCTGAGCTCTCATCCGTAATGGCTGCTGGCTCTTCATCAGTGAGTATGGCTTGGTCTAAGGACATTACACCCAAAGAAAACTTTATTTGTTCAGACCATTCCTCATAGTTGAGCCCATTAAACTTTACCACAAAATTTGCAGAAGCAAACGAATTTGATGAAGCTGCAAAATTTTCAACATGCTTACCATTAATGCTTTGAAACTTTAATAGATTCATCGACTAATAAAATCTAAACACTTTACTTGTATGTATTTAAGTAACCTGTGGGCAATACATTAAATACATACACTTTTAGTGATGTTTGTTTAGATTTTTACTTTAATAATTAATCATGTTATATATACAATCGATAGCAATGTTACATGTGGGTATACACACCATCGGTTGTAATATAAATGATTAATACTTTAGGTATTACTTATTACATCCAATGATCCACCTGTGGGTGATCTCCTAGGATATAGTTAGTAATTAATTGATCAATGAAAATATTTAATGTTATTTAAACATCCTTTAATCATGATCAATTATGAATCTTTACTTTACTATCATATTAAATATAACAATATCACTGTGGTGATTAACAAGTTATATATAATACGAATTATTTTTATAATATATATGTATTAATATTTAA
Organism: Streptanthus diversifolius; assembly: GCA_039880935.1. Lineage (NCBI taxonomy): Eukaryota > Viridiplantae > Streptophyta > Magnoliopsida > Brassicales > Brassicaceae > Streptanthus > Streptanthus diversifolius. Next base: position 5,843,962 of record JAXGFM010000005.1, read on the forward strand.
TAATACATTAGACTAAATATTTTATGGTAAAATATATATTAATGTATTAATATTTCATAATACAGTAATCTGATTATTTTACCATAATATATATATATATATATACTATTTCATAATATATTAGTCTAATTATTGCAGCGGAAATCTTAAATTTTTTTTTTTTTTTTCGGGTTACTGTTCACGGCGGTTACAGTTCACCGGACACTGTTCACCACCGCGATTACTGTGTTACGGCGACACTGCTTACAGCGGATACTGTTCACCGGAAAATGTTCACCACCGCGGCACTGTTCACGGTGACACTGTTCACGGCGGATACTGTTCAACGGAAACTGTTCACCAACGCGGTTACTGTTCACGATGACACTGTTCACGGTGGATACTGTTCACCATCGCGGTTACTGTTCACGGTGACACTGTTCACGGCGGTTACTGTTCACCGGAAACTGTTCACCACCGCCGTTACTGTTCACGGCCGCGGTTACTATTCACGCCGGTTACTATTCACACCGGTTATTTTTCACCACCACCGTTACTGTTCATACCGGTAACTGTTCACCCCACGGTCACTGTTCACCGCCGCGGTTACTGTTCACCGGCGATTACTGTTCACCGCAGAAACTATTCACCCATAAAATCCATATTTTTTTTCTTGAAAAAAATTCATAACTTTTGATCTACCTAATGGATTTTAACATATAATATACCGTTGGAAAGATAATTTCACCCTCTACACATTGATATAAACTTTAATAAATTTCAATTTATCAATGTTGTGGTGAAATTAAATTAAAACTCGATTTTCTTTCAAAAATTTCATCATCAATCCTTAATGGGAGATTAATGGGTTCTATATGGCTCTGATACCACATGTAAATTATTCTTTATGATTTCAATTTCTGAAATCTATCCCAAAACCGTATAGACCATTTAAAATCCACAGAACTTTTATATTGATGATGAAAACCTTTAATCTAAAACAATGGAGAATAGAAAACTTACGATTATCCATTGCTTTTGAATTGCTGTGTGAAATCCTTTGAAGATCACTTGTTGATCTTCTCCTCTACACCTTTTTCTTTTTATAATTCTTTTGATGGAGAGGAATTTCTCTTCTTGGTTTTCTTATTATTCTCTCTTTACTTTCTAAGAGTTTAGTCTTAATCTTTTCAACAACCACAACCACAGTCCCTCTTATGTCCATATATATATGTTGAATGGACATGATGTGAAAAGTTGTGTCTTTTTTAACTTTTCTTTATTTATTAAGACATCCTTATACTCTTGTTTTATTTCATATATATACACACATAATTAAAACCATATTATATGTGTATATACATATCTTTATGAGAACAAATATAATGTTTATGGTTAGAGGAGAGGGTTTCAACGTACCCAATCTAATACTCTTTTATCGAGACCGATCCATCACGGTTTCGTTTATAATGTATTAGATATCATAGACTTTACAAAGAACTTGAACTTTAATAATTGGACCGTTAATACATCGGCCACTTTACTGAAAATATTCTTACAACGTATCATATGATTTTTAAGTTTATCCCAAGAATTGATTTTAGGTTTTCTAGATTGTGTCTGAGAATCTTTAAATTGCTGCCATCACGCAGAGGCTCGTCCTCTGAATCTTGTTGCTACCAACGAGACTACCATACCATCTTGGACATGCTTAAAATCATGTATTTCTTCAATAGAGCTATACCAAATAAGGAGTTCTTCAGGTTGTAGAGTGCCTAAAATTTTCAGGAATATCCATCTTAAAGCCAGAATCCCAACGAGAAATACCGGTGTCACGATCCTTGTGATTATGTTGATGACGTTAAAATCTTCGTTCCTCACAAAACCAAGAATTTTCTGTATTTGTCGTCGTGAAAATCACTGTCAGAAGAGACATCGCTGCGAGGCAGTGTATGTTTGTGTTGCAAAACTGCCAACAATGCTTCTTGTATAGACTCGCAAAATGAAGTTTTAATCTCATTCAGAAAAACAAAAAGTTGTTGCCAGAACTCATTGATAGAGTTTCGTTATCTGTAACACAATGATATCTGATTAAATGTGTAGTATTGCTCTTAAAACTTTGTACAATCATAAATCCACAACACTAGCTCATGTCGCTAGATTCTGAACCACAATCTCATGGCGATTGTGGACACGCTTGCAGCAATTACACAAGACCTAAAGATAAAATCCCAAAAAAAGCAACAATCTTTTTTATACTAGAGTACCAACATTATTTATTTTATAAAACTTCTCTATGACTAAGAGGCTTTGGTTTACTCTTTTTCTTCATTGGCTGAGTCTTTGCCATCGCATGCTCCTGCAACTTTCTTCATTTTAAGTTCCTTCTTCCTCTGTCGATAGTAATCTTGGTGATACCTATCAATATCTGCCCCATGGAAAATAAGCTTGCTCTCAAGCTTTAAGAAGAAAAACGTTGCCCAAAATCTAAACCTGACCTCATATTTGCTGATACAACAGAAGCGAAAGAAGAAAGCGTGACATTTCCCTTCCAAGCCATGTCAGATACTCTTTCATCTCGGAGTGATACCCCAAGTACCTCTGCTATATCACGCACCAGAACAAGTGCAGAGATAATATCAAATTCATCACCAGCAATAGGTACAATATGTAAACCCATCACCTGTACAAGTATGAAGGATCCAGCTTCAACAACACGTTCCCCAGTGTGATTAATTAAGGCTCGTACCTTTCCGAAAGCTTCTCCACAAACAACATTCCCTATTTGCAAGGTACCTTGATGAACAATGGATGTCACAAACAGTTCGTCCGCTTTGTCAAGTCTAGCCTTAATATCAATACATGTGGCATTTCTGTGTGGACTTGCTTTTAAATTGTGCAGCTCTGCAACAAGCGTAACAATTTTCTACATATTATCGATATTCTCCCCTTTCAAAGCACTGAGGTGAACCATTGAAACATCACCACCCCAATCGCCGGGCATTAAACTATTTGAAGAAAGCTTTTGCATCACTCCCTTAGGACTAGTTCCATCTATATCTATCTTATTTATAGCTATGACTATAGGGACAACAACAGCCTTTGCATGAGCTACTGCTTTATTTGTTTGAGGTCGAATGCCATCATCAGCAGCAACCCCAATGATTGCCATGTCAGGAGCTCCACGAGCTTGCATGGCACCAAATGCTTTGTGTCCAAGAGCATCAAGGAAAACGCAAGACTGCAACTTGCCCTGAACATGCACTGACACCTTATATGCACCAATTACTTGTTTAATTCCCCCAGCTTCTAAAGATGCAACCTTGCTTTTTCTGATATAGTCCAGAAGAATAGTCTTTCTGTGCTCCGCACGACCCATTATCGTGATGATAGGAGGCTTGTCGTCTGATCCAAGAATGAAGACATTTATATCTGAGGTATTGTCGTCGTTGTCTGCAGCAACATTTCTTCGCCTTGGACTGGCTGATGCATTCTTTTTGTTACGGTGCTCAGCTTTTAACATGTTAGAAGGAGGACCCTTTCCAAGCTTAGTAGGAGCTAATCCAGCCTGAGAGGCAACATGAGCAGCATCTTTGCGCTTAGAAGCAAACTTGTCAACTAAAACAGGTTTTCCTTCTTTAATTTTTATGCTAAAATCAACCTTTTCAGAAACAGAAGGTTTTGATGCCAAACCAAGACCTTTTAAGATGAGATCTTTTAAGATGGGACATGAAGGTTTTGATGTCATACCAAGAGTTAAGATGGTTTTCTTTGCAGGTGGCAGAGATATCCAAGGCTTCCCTTGTAACTGTGGCTGAGGTGGTGACAATTGAGTTCCTGATTTGGCAACAGCCTGCATTCCCTTATTATCACTTTTAGGTGATTGATTTACAAACTGTTGCACAGCTGCAATATCAACCTTCTTTGTTACTTGGTTGTGGAATCCTTAAAATCTCAACTTTATCTAACACTTCGCCAAGAGTTTCTGTCACCTTATTTCTCTCTTCTTCCCCATCAAACTTAACCCCGTTTGATAATGCATTACTCCAAATAGCAAAATTCACCGCCAAACCCCTTACTACCCTTGCCACAGGGGGTTTTAACACAGGTTTATGAGCTTGTTTCAGCACGATTTCACCAGGTGACAACTCCTCCAACTGAGAAATAGAATCCAAAATAGAGCCAGATTGTTTGATTGAGTTAGGTTCCTCATCAATCGATTCAGTAAAGCGTACAACGAGTTGCTGATATGAGCCAAGCCATAGAGTCAAAGGGGTGGTCGGTAGAGCGAACGGCACGGTCGGAAGAGCGGATGGTACGGACGAGTCGCGGTCACAGAGATGAACGGATCACGGCCTTGGAACGGGGATGCGGACGAAAGAACCGGTTACTGGTCGCGAAGGTGAACGAGGGTCTTGGCTTCGGTCGAGGACACGAACGACAGGGTGAGGGTTGCGGTCATAGAAGCGAACGGGCGAACGGCTTGCGGACGAGAACACGAACAGCGGGACGGTGGGCACGGACGAACGGCGATTAAAGTGATGGAACGTGGGATGTACGGAAATGATCTTGAAGCTATTCGAACGGTGGAATGAAGGCAACTCACCAAGCTATGACTGACTTGGATACAGCCTTTCCCTGAAGAGAGACACACTCAATCTTCAAGGAGTTTCTCTTCCTCTCTTGGAGACAAACTCACAACACAAGGAAGAAGATAATAGACCTAGGTGGCCGTTTTGAAGGGTTTGATTTCTAACTTGTCTGCATAAAATGAGGAAGGGTTTTGCCTTTTATAGGCTACATCATGACCTAGTTGACCACAAGACTCGCGGTCAACAACTACTTAAACCCAAGTAGACTAAGTCTTAAAAACAAGTTACAAGACTAAACATGAAGGCTAAACAAGTGCCTAAGATAGAATCAAGCCTAATTGATTTTAAATGGACATATCCACATTAAAACCAATGGGACACTAGGCTTGATGCCTTAGACTTTCAGGTATCATTAAACACCTTTCCAAGAACCCATTATGGTAAACTTAGAAAAGAAAAGAGTACCTTAATCATCTAAGGTCTTAAGGGGTGTCCTCACTCAAGGATAGTAAGGACAAACAAGACCTTATCCCTAAGGCTATGTGCATGGATGTTCTGGTCAGGAACACCCAGCTGATCAATGTCAGACGGCTGGCTGGTGTCTTCAGTCTCCTCTTCTTCTCCTTGGCCAAGTGCTTGGACTAGGTTGACTCCGGCTTCAGCTTCATGAGTTTTGTCCTGGTCCCGGCTCTTATCTTGCACTCCTTGGGCAGCTCTGCTCCTTGTCATGATGCGGTGAAAGACATAAGGGGTTGCCTGAACCTCATCCTCCAAGTACCGGGTTGGTGTAGCTTGGATGACCCCATCATCCCCACCCTATTCAAGTGCTTTGGTCTCCAAGGAACCAACATCCTGCACATCAAAAGGGGATAAATCAGACACATTGAATAAGGAATATACATTATACTCACCTGGTAGCTTGAGCATGTAGGCATTGCCATTGATGTGTTCCACCACTTGGAATGGTCCATCTCCTCGGAAATCCAGCTTATGCTTCCTTTTGTTGGGAAAGCGCTCTGGTATTAGGTGTAATCACACCCAACACTAGCTGCTTCCTCTTCTTGTTGATCCTGGTCTTGATCTGGTCATTCCTCTTCTCAATTCTTCCATGAACTTGCTTAAAAATCCTCTTCATAGCCGCGGCTTTAGCTTTCCCTTCAAGGTCCATGGTCTCAGCTGGAGGCAATGGTGCCAAGCTCAATGGTGTGTCCGGATTGCGACCATAGACAGCTTCAAAAGGGGACATGCCAGTTGTGGAATTCTTTGCTGAATTGTAAGAAAACTCTACCAAAGGAAGACTCTCTACCCAAGTTGTCAAATGGCGTCCAATGGTTGATCTCAAGAGAGCCCCTAAGGTGCGGTTCACCACCTCGGTCTGCCCATCCGTTTGAGGATGGCAAGTAGTAGAAAACAAAAGATTGGTACCAAACTTCTTCCACAAGGTTCTCAAGAAGTGGGACAAGAATTTTGTGTCCCGGTCTGACACAATAGACCTTGGAATGCCATGGAGCCGCACCACCTCTCTAAAGAACAAGGTTGCGGTTTGGGATGCATCATTAGTCTTGGAGCAGAGGATGAAGTGAGCCATCTTGGAGAATCGGTCTACCACCACAAACACTGAGTCTTTGTGCGGAATCTTGGGCAATCTTAAGACAAAGTCCATAGAGATGTCCACCCATGGCAGTGTTGGAACCGGTAGTGGCAAGTATAAACCGTGAGGTTGGAGTCTTGATTTGGCCTTCTTGCAAGTGATGCACCTATCACAATGAGTTGTCACCATCTTCTTCATCTTAGGCCAATAGAAGTGCTCCTTAAGGACACTCAGAGTCTTCTCAATTCCAAAGTGACCCATAAAACCACCACCGTGAGCTTCTTCCACAAGTAATTCCCTCATTGAGCACTGGGGAATGCACAGTTTCTTGTCCTTAAAAAGGAACCCATTATGGAAGAAGAACTTGGTGTAGGTTCCTGTTCCATGCTCCACATAGGCGGCCTTAAGCTCGTGATCATCTGGGTACAAGGTCTTTAAGTATTCAAATCCAAGAACCTTAGCATCCATAGTTGCTATCAAAGCATGCCTCCTTGACAATGCATCTGCTACTACATTGTCCTTCCCCTTCTTGTACTTAATTACATAAGGGAATGTCTCTATATATTCCAACCATCTAGCATGCCTCTTCTTCAGAACGGTCTGACCCCTGAGATGCTGCAAGGTTTCATGATCCGTGTGGATCACACACTCCCGGGCCAACAAGTAGTGTTGCCAAGTCTGCATTGCCCTGACCAAGGCATACAATTCCTTGTCATAGGTTGGGTAGTTCAATGTAGCACCAGTCAGCTTCTCACTGAAATAGGCTACTGGCCTTCCTCCTTGGGTTAGAACCGCTCCAATGCCTACTCCTGAAGCATCACACTCCACCTCAAAAGTCTTCTCAAAGTTTGGCAGGGCAAGGATGGGAGCGTGAGTTAGCTGGTACTTGAGCTCCAAGAAAGCCCTCTCCTTAGCCTCTCCCCATTCAAAACCGGTGCTCTTCTTGATCAGAGACGTCATTGGTGCAGCTAAGGTGCTGAAATCCTTCACAAACCGCCGGTAGAAACTGGCTAATCCATGGAAACTCCGGACCTGGCTGATGGAGGTTGGTCTGGGCCAGTCAAGTATAGCCTCTATCTTCTTTAGATACACCCTAAGCCCCTGTGAGCTAACAACAAAAACAAGGAAAACAACTTCTTCTGTGCAAAAGATACACTTAGCTAAATTAGCAAACATATGTTCTTTCCTAAGGGTGTCTAATACTTGTTCTAAATGCAGCACATGATCAGATAGGCAAGAGCTATAAATCAGAATATCATCAAAATAAACAACTAGAAACTTGCCCATGAAGGGTCTAAGTATATGGTGCATGAGATGCATGAAGGTGCTTGGTACATTGGAGAGCCCAAACGGCATGACCAGCCATTCATACAAGCCATGCTTGGTCTTGAAGGCTGTCTTCCACTCATCGCCTTCTCTCATCATCACTTGGTGATATCCACTCTTCAAATCCACCTTGGAAAATATGGTTGCTCCACTGAGTTCATCCAGCATATCATCTAGTCTTGGGATTGGATGGCGGTATTTGATGGTGATGTTATTTATGGCTCGGCAATCCACACACATCCTATAGGAGCCATCCTTTTTGGGCACAAGGAGCACAGGCACGGCGCATGGACTGAGACTTTCCCTCACATAACCCTTGGACATGAGGTCCCTGACTTGAGCCTCCAGCTCCTTAGCTTCTGCAGGGTTGACTCGGTAAGCTGACCGGTTTGGAAGTTGTGCCCCGGGGATGAAGTCAATTTGGTGTTCAATGCCTCTCAAAGGGGGTAAGCCAGCTGGTATCTTCTCTGGAAAAACATCCTTGTACCTGTCATTAAGAACTTGGATCTCCCTTGGCAAGACCGCATTAGTATGCTCAATTTCAACAAGTCCTTATAAACCATTAAAACTACTTGACAAGTAGGATCAATGAGTGAAAACATAACATCACTAGGTGCAATCAAGAAGTTGGTCTTAGTCATGCATTTCTCCTTAGCTAACTTCATTTGCATCTCATGGACTTGGGAAGGCAACAATGGGGCTAGACTAATCCGCTTTTTATTCATCATCAAGGTATACTTATTAGTCCTACCATCATGCACAACCTACCTATCAAATTGCCAAGGTCTGCCTAACAAAATATGAGTGGCTTGCATAGGAACTACATCACAGAGAACCTCATCAACATACTTGCCTATGCTAAAAGAAACCTTGACTTGCTCACTAATCTTCAATTCAGTCCTATCATTCAACCACCTTAGTCTATATAGTCTAGGATGCTTGGTAGCTGTCAAATTCAATTTCTCTACCATGTATGCACTGGCTACATTAGCACATGAACCGCCATCAATGATTAAGGAGCATACCTTGCCACTTACCATACAACGGGTGTGAAAGATGTTCTCCCTTTGGGGTGTCTCATCCGGTTCTTGAATGGTGCTTAGAAACTCCTTGAGACCAGAAGATCACCCACTTCAGGGTAGGCCACTTCATCATCCTCTTCATCAGCTTCCTCAGAGGGTTCCATCTCATCCTGAGACTCATAATCACCGGCTGGAGTGATGATCATGGCCCTTGGGTTGGGACAATCCCTTGCATAGTGTCCTCGGCCCTGGCATTTGAAACACATGATGTTTCTAGTCTTGGGTCCAGTGGGGGCGGCTCTAGCTTCAGGCCTTGGGACAGGGGTGGTTTCCCTAGGCTTGTATGGTTGTCGTGGTTCTTGGGCTATGGCCTTGCCACGGTCAGGTTGCCTGGTAAAAGCCGGATTGGAACTAGAGGCATACGGGTTGGAACCTGAGGCAGAAGGTCTCCATGGGTTATTGGTCACGGCCCTGGTCCTGGTCTTCCTCTTGAGCTGAATTTCCACTTGTGTGGCTAAGTGTAGTAGCTCATTGAGATCATTGTAGGAATACATCTCCACCTTGCTAGCAATCTTCTCTTGAAGACCATCCAAGAATTGGGCCATGAGAGTCTCCTCGACATCTTCTAGTCCAAGCCGGTTTCTCAAATGCTCAAACTCTCCAATGTATTCGTCTACACTCCTTGGGCCTTGGCTAAGCTTCCTAAACTTCTTCTGGAGCTCCCTGTGGTACATGGGTGGAATGTACCTCTCTTTCGTCATGAACTTCATGATTTCCCATGATCTAACCGGCTCCTCTCCTGTCCTTCTTCTCTTGGCTGAGTCTTGATCCCACCAGGATAAGGCATGATCAGTGAGTTGAGCTGCTGCATAAGCTACATTCTTTGGCTCTTCAAACCCATAGACATCAAATATGCGGTCCATCCTCCTCTCCCAATCTAAGTAAGCTTTCGGGTCTACCTTGCCGGCAAAGGTGGGAGGAGTGATCTTGAGGTGTGGGGAGTGAGCTCTCAGTGGATGGTGATGGCCCCTCTCCTCAGGTAACCTCCTTTCCCTGTGCCTTTGCCTTCGGAAGTGAGGTGGGAAAGCTTCTTCCTCGGACAGACCCTCCATTTCATGTTCTGGCCAAAGTGGTGGAGCTCTCGGCTGTGGTGGTGGAGGCGCTTGGGCTGGTTGAGGCTGAGGTTGTTCTACTCTGCCAAGCCGGTCTCCTAGCTGCTGGAGCTGGGTCTGGATGTTAGTCAGTATATCCGCTGGATCAGCCATCTCAGCTCAGGTACCTTGAAACACAAGAAAGTCAACTAGCCAATGGTACTTAGGCTAATGACCTTAACTAATTATTTATTTAATTTAAACTAAACAAAACTAAATCTTCATTAACTTTAAACATGATTAATAAAAAAAAAACTAACTATGAACCGCCAAAGACAAGAAAGAATTCAAATTCAAATTTTAAAGCACGCAGGAGACAAAATGAGATCACCCCGGGTGGACCACTTGTGAGTCACCCGACCAAGGACGGTACGGTCCTAGTCAAAAGTGACCTTGACCACGCCTAACTTCTTCCTCAGCAAGCTAACAACAATGGCGGGTTCTAACACAGATTTTAACAAGCTTAATAACTAGTCTAAACTACCTAACACATGGATTCAACAACCTTAATTATATACTAATACGCAAGCAATCAAAACCTAACAACCACACACACAAATTCTATCAAAACCCTAGGACTAAGAGTTGGAAAGGTACAACCTTTTCTTGGCAGGAACTTGAGCTCTGATACCAAAAATAATATGAACCAAGCCATATAGTCAAGGGGGTGGTCGGTAGAGCGAACAGCATGGTCGGACGAGCGGGTGGTACGGACGAGTCGCGGTCACAGGGATGAACGGATCATGACCTCGGAACGGGGATGCAGACGAAAGAACCGGTTACTGGTCACGAAGGCAAACGAGGGTCTTGGCTTCAGTCGAGGACACGAACGACAGGGTGAGGGTTGCGGTCATAGAAGCAAACGGGCGAACGACTTGCGGACGAGAACACGAACGGCGGGACGGTGGGCACGGACGAACGGCAATTGAAGTGATGGAACGTGGGACGTACGGAAATGATCTTGAAGTGATTCGAACGGTGGAATGAGGGCAACTCACCAAGCTATGACTGACTTGGATACAACCTTTCCCTGAAGGAAGAAGATAATAGACCTAGGCGGCCGTTTTAAAGGGTTTGATTTCTAACGTGTCTGCATAAAATGAGGAAGGATTTTGCCTTTTATAGGCTACATCATGACCTAGTTGACCACAAGACTCACGGTCAACAACTACTTAAATCCAATTAGACTAAGTCTTAAAAACAAGTTACAAGACTAAAGATGAAGGCTAAACAAGTGCTTAAGATAGAATCAAGCCTAATTGATTAGAAAGGAAAAGAGTACCTTAATCATCTATGGTCTTAAGGGGTGTTCTCACAAGGATAGTAAGGACACACAAGACCTTATCCCTAAGTCTGTGTGCATGGATGTTCTGGTCAGGAACACCTAGCTGATCAATGTCAGACGGCTGGCTGGTGTCTTCAGTCTCCTCTTCTTCTCCTTGGCCAAGTGCTTGGACTAGGTTGACTCCGGCTTCAGCTTCATGAGTTTGGTCCTGGTCCCGGCTCTTATCTTGCACTCCTTGGGCAGCTCTGCTCCTTGTCATGATGCGGTGAGAGACATAAGGGGTTGCCTAAACCTCATCCTCCAAGTACCGGGTTGGTGTAGCTTGGATGATCCCATCAGTTGCTGTTTAAAATCCTGTCAGTTCCAAAAACCTCCGTAAAACCCACACAAACCACTTCTTCACTCTACCTTCAATATAGAGAGCAACTATACCAAGCTTGTCCTCCTCTCGAAAACGACCAATGGCAAAGAAATTCTCAATATCCACCAACCAGTTAAGAATTTTAGAGCCATCAAAAATGACCAATTGCAAAGAAAATGCCGGACTCATGGTGCTAGAGATACCCAATGATGATCCTGAAAACAGAAACCCAGAAAATCACGACTAGCAGCAACACCAACTATCGCAAACAAACGTAAATCTCCAATCACAATGAAACTCGAGCAACACCAACGCAAATCTCAACCCAAAAAACACCAAACGTTCACCACACACAAAACTGATTGAAATCCAACAATCACAAACCAATCGAAAACACACAAACCCTGATGATTTGAGCACCACAAAAATCTTCAATCGCGATTGAACAGCAAACAAACACGAACACACACAGATCGCCAACAAACGCACGATCGCAAACCAAAAAACCCAATACGATCGTGACCTAAATGTGAACCCAAAACTGAAACCCACACAATCACACCGAATCCAAGGAAACTAGAAGATTAAGAGATTTTATATATTAAGAGATTAAGAGATTTGAGAGAATGAGATTAAAGAGAGATTAGAGAGAATAAGAATTTTATTAGAATGTGAGATTATTCTTTCTTGCTTACAAATGAGGAGAGAGATAGCTATTTATAATCTAGTTTAGACTTGTTTGGATACAAGGATAACCTAATATATTTTTGGCTACAAGTATAACATATCAATAACCACAAACAAGCCTAAGACACTCCCTTTGGTAGCATAGTCCACACGGCCTTATCCTTGGAGTGTAAGGTCATCTTTCTTCATTTCTTCTCTTCATTCCAACGCTCCCCCTCAAAATTAAGTCATGGAGAATGCCTAAGCTTGCAACCATGAAACATTACTTCATTAAAAACCTAAAGAAGGAAATCCAATTGGGACAAAACCTTTGCTAGGGAAAAATAGTATAACACTCCATGATCAAGATCATTGTTGTGAAATGGACATGAGGTCAAGCCTTGGGTAGATAGCGCCGCCAGTCTTCAGAGTTGTAGCCTTGGTGAACACATCAGCTAAATGGTCTTCACTCCTTGTATAGCAAGGTAAGATGATTCCGTTGCCAATAGCTTCTCTAATTTTATGGCAATCTACCTCAATATTCTTGGTTCTTTCATGAAATACAGAGTTAGAAGCAATGTGTATAGCAGCTTGATTGTCACAATGGAAAGTGATTGGAGACTCCAAGGTCACGCCAAGTATGTCAAGGAGGAGTTGCTTTAGCCAGATGCATTATGTGGTAAGCTTCCTCATGGCATGATACTCAGTTTCTGCACTAGAACAAGGTACAACTTTCTGCTTCTTGGTTTTCCAAGTCACAAGATTACCTCTTATGAAGGTGCAGTAGCCGGTTGTGCTTCTCCTATCTTCTTTCTCTCCTGCACAATATGCATCACAATAACCTAGTACTTCTGTGTTCCCATCACAACCCATCCATATACCTTGATCATGAGTGCCTTTCAAGTATCTCAAAATGTGCATGACCATGTTCCAATGCCTTGTCTTTGGGTCTTGCATATGCTGAGATACCTGATTCACAGCAAAACATAAATCTGGTCTAATGATGGTTAAGTATATGAGCTTACCAACCACTTTTCTATACAGCTTTGCATCATGGAATTTTTCATTTCTTAGCTCCCCCTCATGTTCTATCTTGTAGTCTTCTTCTAGGGGTGCTTCCATCATACCTGTTGAGGTTAGTAAATCCGCAATATATTTTCTCTGAGATAAGAAGATACCTTCCTTGAACCTACATACTTCAATTCCTAAGAAGTATTTAAGTTCACCTATATCCTTAATATCAAAGACACTCTTTAAATAATCCACAAGTATTCAAGGTGTTCTATCAAGCTCCTACTTAGGCGCCATTTTTCATTAAAAAAAATTAAGTATGATTTAAAGGCTTTTAAGCTCATTTGTTATGTTTTAGTGGTTCTGGACTTAGCCCAAGTCTTTATGTTTTAGTCTTGGTCTAAGCTCATTTAAATTTCCAGCAACTTAAACTTTATGTTGTTTTTATTTAGACTTCTTGTTGTTTGGGTTAAACATCATGTTGTTTACCCTAAGTTGTAACCAAATCATTATATAAGCCTAAGTTATGAGTAATAATAATACAGACTTTTCAGAAAATTAAATCTAGATTTGTGTCTTACAAAACTCGGTGCCACTTTCTTTTAAGAGAGTTGTCGTGTTCTTCAACCTTTGTGGTTGAAGTTCTTGAAGTATTACAAGCCTTTTCACAGCTTGTGTGGTCCCATCAATCCACCTCTCTCTTCTATCTCTCTTGTCTAGCAACATGAGCTTCTCAGTGACAGACAGTCCACCAACGTTCTTACATCATTGTTCCTTTGTGCACCTGGTACTAAAACAAAGCAAACACACTCAAATACTCTTAGATGTTCAATACTAGGATTTGTTTTGTTTAATACCTCAAATGGAGACAAATCATCTAGAATTTTGGTTGGAATATTATTGATTAAGTAGCATGCTGCTACCATCGCATCTCCTCAAAAACGTTTGGGAACTTTCTTGTGAAACATCATGGACCTCACCACTTACATCAAATGTTTGTTCTTCCTTTCAGCCACTCTATTTTGTTGTGGGGTGTATGGGCAGCTTGTTTGATGTGTGATGTCATGCTTGTGTAAGTGTTGCTGGAACTTGGCGCTAGTGTACTCCCCTCCATTATTTGATCTAAAACACTTAATTTTGGCATTGAATTGGTTAGTCACATGTGTTTGAAAATTAATAAAAGCATCTAAAACTCTATCCTTTGAACTAAGCAATGTGATCCAAGTGTATTTAGATTTTTCATCAATGAAAGTAACAAAGTACTTGTGGTTTTCCCTAGAGGGAAAGGGAGAGATCCAAAAATCAGAATGCACCAAATCAAAACAATGTTCATATATGTGATTAGATTTCTCAAACACAGTTTTACAATGTTTTCCTAGAACACATGCTTCACATATTTTATTTTTCAATTTTATTTCAAGGATTGTTAACTCTAAAGTTCTAGGGTGAGGATAACCAAGTCTAGCATGCCAAAGATCAGCTTTGACATTTATATCTACACTATTAGCACACAGTTCAGAGGCCAAGTGCATGGACAAGTCTTCAAGCACATACAAATCATTCTTTGTTGTTCCTTGTCTAAATTTCCTATTTGTTTTATCCTGAAAGTAGAAATCATTAGGACCAAATATAGCTTGACAATTAAGATCTGTTGTAGCTCTTTTAACGGACAACAAGTTAGATGTGATGGATGGCATATAAAGGCTTTAGATTCTTTATCAAACAATTTAAGTTTTCCAATTCCTTTAATTGGCACATTGATTCCATTTGCTATTACCACACTTCCTAAGGCAGGTTCTAATTTTCTTATTAAACCTAGATCACTTATCATGTGATGAGAAGCTCCAGAATCAAGAATCAAAGGATTAGAAACAATAGACGTTTGAAAAAGAAGCATGAAGAGATTTACCCAACACATTACCAGAGCTAAAGGCTTTGAAGAGAGCTTCCAAGTCTGATTTCTTGACAAAATCATATGGAGAAGTCAGAAGAGGAGTTGTTGTCATGTGTCCTTGAACCGGATTGTAAGGCATAGGAGAGGCGGCTGTATGAACAGCTGGAGAAGCGTCGGGGCCGTTTGCTGGAGAAGGTTTGGACCTGTCAATGAACCAGATTGGCTTCAACTCAGGATGAAGCACCCAACATTTCTTCTTGGTGTGACCGGTTTTTCTGCAGTGATCACAAACAGACCGCTTCTTCTTGGATTGAGCTGGAGCCGGTTTGAAGTAGCTTTTGTGGGCCACCATCATATCTTCTTTGTGGTCAAACAGCCCATGAGATCATTGCTCATTCTGAATCTTAGCACATACATCCTCTAAGCTAGGTAGCTTGTCCTCCCTAATAATGTGCTTAATCAAGTCAGTATAGTTGGTGTTTAAAGTCAAGAGCAGTCCAAACATCTTCTTGTTCCCTCCTTTCATGGAGAGTAATTGTATCAGTTGTAGCAGGCCTAAGCATCTCTAGCTCTGCCCACAATGCCCTGAAGGATGCATAGTGATTTTTGAATTTAACATCCTCCTGTCTTAGATCATTCAAAGCTTTCTTTACCTCAAAAATTTTCATGAGGTTAGTAGTGTTTCCATGCACTGTTTTTAATGTCTTCCAAAGATCTTTAGCATTCTTACAATAAGAATATGCTTTTAAGAAAGAACCAGCAAGGGAGTTTTGGATTATAGAGAGTACCATCTTGTCTTCCTGAAACCATTGTCTTTGATCATCATGATCGTCTGAAGCAGCCCCATCTGAAGCAGTTCTTTCAATGGCTCGAACCACCGCTTTGATGACGTGGCTCCACAAGCCTTTGCTGCATAAAGTCGTCATCATGGTCCTTGCCCAGAGGAGATAATTTACTCCCTAAAAATGACAGGGGCCTTCACCTGTGCTTGTAACTCCATGAGACTTTTTTTATTTGCCTGCAAAGAAGGGGAATCCAAACATGCACAACACGCGCTCCACTAGATGTTCAAGTGGCGCGTTTAACAACTTCAAGCAAGTTGCAACTGCCTAACAACCAGCTAAAAACCACCAGTAAACAACTTTAACAGCCCTCTAATGCTCAACTAATGATACTCGAGTATTCAAAAGTTGTTGAAACCTTGCAACCAAAACAATACCAATTTTCCCGCCAATTGTTTTTTAAAAAAACAGAATTTTAACACCTTTCAAGAAACACTTTCTTGAAAACTAAAACTCTTTGGATTGCAACCAAACTTCTTGAAAGCCTTCAAAAGGTTCTTATCTAACTTCTTAACATCCAAGAATTAATATTGAGAAGATAAAAGATTTTTATCACCAGTGCCTCAAAGATGTCAAAACTGGACGTGTTGAGAAAGATTGATGAACAAAGATTCAAGACGTGAAAAAAGGAAAAGCGGACCTCCTGAAACAGCAATAAGACTCGTTCTACTTGAGAATAGGCTTTATAATTTCACGATTTGATGAGGTTTTGAAAGATTTATGCTCGTTGCAAGAACAGAGATTGGCGATGAAGCCGATTGCGACTCATATGAGTGTAGTCTTGGGTTCCGATTACCAAATGAGGTAAAACCGGTGCAGGGATGATCAGAAACTCTTGCCTGATGATCCTTTTTATTGAATATGAGAAGAAACCTTGTGATCCCAACGGAATTCAGTGAAGAGCATGGTGGTATTCGTTGGTGGCTCTCGCGTGAAGGCTTGGGAGACGAGTTCGAAAGAAAAACCTGTGATTCTATGGATTTAGAATGAAGAATCGGTGAATCCAGGATATGATACCATGAAAGATTAAGAGATTTAGAGATTGAGAGATTGAGATTAAAGAGAGATTAGAGAGAAAAATAATTTTATTAGAAAGTGAGATTATTCTTTCTTGCTTACAAATGAGGAGAGAAATAGTTGTTTATACTAATCTAGTCTAGACTTGTTTGGATACAAGAATAGCCTAATATATGTTTTGCTACAAGTATAACATATCAATAACAACAAACTAGCCTAAGACATTACCTTTGGTAGCATAGTCCACATGGCTTTATCCTTGGAGTCTAAGGCCATGTTTTTTCATTTCTTCTCTTCATTCCAACAGTACGATTGTGACCCAAACATGAACCCAAAACTGAAACCCACACAATCACACTGAATATAAGGAAATCAAAAACGATAGACACCAAACGAGTACCTGAGCAAATCCGTAGCTAGCGACGAACAAAGCAACCACGAGCAAGCTCAACCCAGACGAACGCGAGATTTGAAGAAAAGAAGAGAAATGTTTTGTAAAAGAATATTTTTCCATATCCTCATCTGTCGATCATACAATAAGTTTTATAGAGATTACAAATTCTGTTCCTGAATTCATGGTACCAGAATTCCACAATATCACAACTAACATGATAAGCTAAAATCCCAACAAATCAGGAACTAGATATTCTATTATCCCCCCTCAAGTGGAGCATGGATGTCCACAATGCTCAACTTGACATTGTGTGCCTGAAGATCATGACTACTAAGTGGTTTAGTAAGAATGTCAGCAATCTGTTCCCCAGACGTAACTGAATGAGTGCTAACATTGCGAGCAATAATCTCATCTCTGATAAAATGACAGCCTATACCAACATGTTTAGTACGTTCATGGAAAACGGGATTCCGAGCTAGATCAAGTGCTGATTTACTATCAGAGTAAATCTGCATAGGCTGTGAATGAAGAATCCCCAAATCATCTAGAAGACGTTTGAGCCAAATCAACTCTTGCACCAGATGCGCCATTGCCCGATACTCTGTTTCGGCTGAGGATCTACTGACTGTATTCTGTTTCTTTGTCTTCCATGATATAGATGAATCGCCAAGTTGAACAACATATCCTGTTACTGACCGACGTGTAAATGGACAACTACCCCAGTCAGAATCACACCAGCCATACAGCTGTGTATCAGGTTTTGAACTCAACAAGTTACCCTGTCCCGGACTATTCTTCAAATAGCGAACAACCTGTAAGGCTGACTTTCAGTGATCCTCCAATGGCGCCTTCATGAACTGGGCAAGGGTATGCACCGAATAAGACAAGTCTGGCCTCGTATTAGCAAGATAGATTAAGCGTCCAACTAATCTGCGATACGGCAACGGATTGACAAGAAGAGGAGAATCTGATAAAGCTAACCGATGATTCTGAGACAAAGGAACCAGCTTTGGTTTAGCACCAAGTAAACCAGAACCAGTGATGATATCTAACGCATACTTGCGCTGACACAAGAAGAAACCATCCTTATTTCGAGCAACTTCCAAACCCAAAAAATATTTTATAACCCCAATGTCCTTCATACGAAAATTAGCAGCTAAATACTCCTTGAACTTGGATTCCTCTGTGTCCGAGCTTCCCATCACGATCAAATCATCCACATAAATCAAAATGCGAATTTCATATACGCTGGTTTTCAGAACAAACAGAGAATAATCAGCGATAGATTGACGAAAGCCATACTTACGAAGAGCAGAAGACAACTTAGCAAACCAACATCGAGGCTCCTGCTTACGACCATATAAAGACTTCCGTAAGCGAATCACTTTCCTTGAGTCAGATATAAAAAATCCCTGAGGAGGAAGCATATAGACTTCCTCTGTCAAATCACCATGTAAGAATGCATTATGAACATCCATCTGATAAACAATCCAATTATGAACAACAGCTGATTTCAGAAAAACTCTGACCGTGTTCATCTTAGCAACCGGTGCAAACGTCTTATCATAATCTCTTCCTGTCTTTTGTCTGTTCTCTAAGGCAACCAGTCGGGCTTTATGTCTCTCAAGTGTGCCATCCGAGTTAAATTTGTTAGTGAAAACCCACTTGCTGCCAATAGCGCGCTTATTTGGCGGTAAATCGGTAATCTCAAATGTACCATTGCATTGTTGAGCATCCATTTCTGCAGCAACCGCATCACGCCAAACCTGATGACAAAATGCCTCTTGGTAAGTCTGTGGTACCTCAGCTACTGTAATAGCAGTCTGAAATGCTTGATGAGCAGCCGATAATCGGTCAGAACTGACATATGCTGTAATCGGGTACTTTGAAGTCGTAGTAATCGCATCATCGCAAGATCGTATAACCATAGCATTGACATAATCTTTGAGACGAGCTGGAGGTTGTCTTTGTCGTTGTCCTCAGCGAGGTTGTGGCTGTTGAGAAGAAGAAACAGTCTCAGGAGCAGGCGTATGTATTACGCCGTCCTCCCTTTCTGTGACCATAACTTCTGTTGCAGGAACAATAGAAGCAGGCGTAGAAATAGACGATTGCTGCACCTGATCACTGGGTATATTCTGTTCCGTCATAGGTGATGATGTTGCTGGCGTTTTCAACAAGTCTAGAATACCAGATTGTAAAACCGGACCATTGTCGATTACCTCAACAGAGTCATCGACAAGAGACCACATCTGATGCATAAGGAAATTTATCCTCGAAAAAAGTGACATCACGTGAGGTAAAGAAACAATGTTTCTCAAGATCATACAACCGCCATGCTTTCTGACCAAAAGGATATCCCACAAAAATACATTTGCGTGCCCGTGGTGCAAATTTGTCCCCTTTGATATCTAAATTCGAAGCATAACAGAGAGATCCGAACACCCGAAGCTGAGCAGATGATGGCAGTTTGCCATAGAGAAACTCGTACGACGTCTTTCCGTTGAGAAGCGGTGTAGGAGTCCGATTAATCAGAAAACCAGCTGTAAGAATACACTCCCCCCAGAAATAAATTGGCAACGATGCTTGAAAACGCAGAGCTCGAGCAACGTTTAGTATATGCCGATGCTTACGTTCTACTCGACCATTCTGGTTGGGTGTATACACACAAGACAATTCATGGATGATCTCTTTAGTCTCAAAGAACGATCGCAGGGATGTGAACTCAGAGCCATTGTCACTACAAATTTTCTTAAGCGATGTCGAAAACTGACGTTCAATCATATGAATGAAGTCTTTGAGCTTCTGTTGTGTTTCACCCTTGTGTTTCATAAGTAGAACCCACACACTACGCGTATAATCGTATACTATTGTAAGAAAATAACGTGCTCCAGATGAGCTTTCTGTTCGATAAGGTCCCCATATGTCAATATGAATCAATTCAAAAGGAAAAGTTGCTTTATTAGAACTCAAAGAGAAAGAATGACGAGTTTTCTTCGCACGAAAACAAACATCACACAATTTATTGTTGCTTAAAACAGAAATGTCAGAAATGCTTTGAAGGACTGCATCAGAGGGATGTCCATATCGCTGGTATCATAAGTCATGCTCTCGAACATTGCATGTGACAGACACGGCCGCCATTTTCAAACCTCTGAACATGAACGTCCCATTCTCTCTTCTACCCACTCCAGTCACCATCTTTGAAATGCGGTCCTGAATTATCATAAAACGATCAGACATTTGAATAGAGCACCTATTCTCATCAAGTAGCTGCCCTACTGAAATCAGATCTGTCTTTAAACCATCTACGAAGTATACTGATTTCAATACCAAACGTGAGTTTAAGCGAACTGTCCCAGCTCTGTTGGTATAATGTTCTGTTCCATCAGCCAATATGATGAAAACCGGTTCGACATTCTGAATATCCAAGAGTAGTGTCTGTTTCCCTGTCATATGATGAGAACATCCAGTATCTAAAATCCAAGAAGAGGAAACAAAATCCATACCCATTATTTGATCAGTGGTGCGCAGCTTGATGGCATTCAACGCTCTCGTCACCGTCTGCCATTGTTCATCAGATATGCCTATAATACCTGATCTATCTGCATCATTAATCGGTTGAGTAGTACCAGCAGTTGACACCGTCGCAGTATTGGCCAAAGCACGAGTAGGAGGAGCATTGTTCGTGCGCTGCCTACATGAACTAGGTCGTGTTTTAGACCGATCTTCCCACCAATTCGGATAGCCAATGATCGTAAAGCATTGGTCACTGCTGTGACCTGATAGTTTGCAATGAGCACATGAGGTTTTGGAACTATCACCTCGATGTTTAGGCTGAGTCTTTACAGAAAAAGCCATTGTTGCAGCGCGATCAGATTGTTTGCCTCCAAACGATACTAAATCTTCTTCTTGGCGCAGCAGGTTGTAAGCTTCTTCAATTGGTGGAACAGGATTACACGCAAGAATATGAGAGCGAATGTAATGAAATTCTTCATCCAATCCATACAAAAATTGCTGCAGCCTATCTTCATTCCTGTCCTTCTCCATCTGCTCTAACAAATCACATTGACACTTTCCGCATTTACAAGAAGAGGTCCGATTGTATTAAGTGTGTCCCATATCTTGGATAATCGACCAAAATATGCTTCAATGGACTCTCTATGTTGCTTACAAGATGCTAACGCTGCCATAATTTGTTGATACTTTGGTCCGCTAGAAACAGAGAATCTCTTCTTGAGGTTGTCCCACAAGTCTTTTGCTACTTCGCGGTGTGAAATGCTTGATCGGAGTGACTCATGGATTATCATCTTAATCCATGAGACGAGTAAAGCATTCACCGGTTCCCAATCGTCAAAATCCGGTGAGCTTTCATCAGGTTTGGTGATCGATCCATCTAGAAAACCAAACTTCTTCCTCGAGCTCAAAGCGGTTTTGAATGACACCGCCCAATCATCATAATTCGATCCTTTAAGCCAAGGATACGAAATCACGGCACCAGGATTGTCTGCTGCAGTCAGGTCATATGGCGAAATTGTTCGCCGAGTCTCTGTTCTCTCGATCCTAGAATCTGGTAATCTAGTTGCCATTATTGTTTTCTAGAACCAGAAATTTTATATTAAAATCGAAAGAAAAAATATTAAAGCCGTAGCTCTGATACCATGAAGAAAAGAAGAGAAATGTTTTGTAAAAGAATTTTTTTCCATATCCTCATCTGTCGATCATACAATATGTTTTATATAGATTACAAATTCTGTTCTTGAATTCGTAGTACCAGAATTCCACAATATCACAACTAACATGATAAGCAAAAATCCCAACAAATCAGGAACTAGATATTCTATCAAGATTCCAAACCAATATCACCGCATCAACGATAGAGTTTTGTTATCTGTAACACAATGATATCTGATTAATGCGTAGTATTGCTCTTAAAACCTTGTACAATCACAAATCCATAACACTAGCTCATGTCGCTAGATTCTGAACCACAATCTCATGGCGATTGTGGACAAGCTCATCACGCTTGCAGCAATTGCACAAGACCTAAGATAAAATCCCAAAAAAAAAGCAACAATCTTTTTTATACTAGAGTACCAACACTATTTATTTTATAAAACCTCTCTCTGACTAAGAGGCTTTGGTTTACTCTTTTTCTTCATTGGCTGAGTCTTTGCCATCGCATGCTCCTGTAACTTTCTTCATTTTAAGTTCCTTCTTCCTCTGTTGATAGTAACCTTGATGATACCTATCACTCATCTACATGTTCTTCTTGAGCGTTCTTCTTACAAGGTGCCATTGAGGGATTGGGAAGCGTTGATACCAACTGATAGCATGAAGGATAGGAGGTGCAAGAATCGATCGTTTAGTCTATGAATACACGAACGATTCTAGCCTTGTCAACTTTGATATCAAAAACTATTCTGCTCCAAAAAGGACTAAGAGTTCTAAAGCTCTTTATTATAATTCAATCAATGTATGTTCTCTCACAAACCAAGAGATCCTTATGGGAACCTAAATTTTTAAACAAAAAGAGACGTAACGAAAAGAGAGAAGGAAATAACAAGAATGACTAGCTTAGAGAAAAGGAAACTGCGATGCTTTTAGAAAACAAGAAGTAACGATAGCAGCTACATCAAGAAGCGAGATTATCACAAACGGCCTTGAAGTTCAATGCTCGATTCCTTGAATAGTGGAATCGATCTCCCAAACTATGAGATATGCCTATTTGAAGGATTTCCAGTGAAGACAGTGGTTTCTTTATATCCAGATTTTGTTACCACAGATTGTGCATTGGCAAGCCAAAGTAGCAAATTTTGTTTCTTAAGTCTTGATTTAGTGATTGCTTGTAGTTCATTGCTAGAGGCTGACAATGACCGAGCAGACGAAAGGTTGCATTTTGCTCAAACAGTTCGTTGATAAATGTTTATCCAGCTATTCTAACGAAGCCTAATTCTAAAGGGTTTTTTTTTTATCAACATAGCATAGTGGCTTTAATATCCCTCATAATACTTGAGGGGTGCTGGGTTCGAATCCCAGACCTGTGTCATGAATTTCAGAGGTGACCACCATTATGCCACATGATTCCGACATTCTAAAGTGGTTTAAGAACTAAATTATCATATACTTGTTAACGAAATCAGATTTTTTGATTGAAAAACATAATATTTATTGGGAAAACATTTAAAAGTATTTAACGTTAGTTATAAAAATTGTTACAAATTAAATGCCTTCATAAGAAAAAAAATTGTTACAAATATATTCACCGATATAGCAAATGTTATAAATATATCAACTACAACTAATAAAAAATATTACAATTGTTATAATCGACATAATAATTTGCATCGTGACGTTTGAAGTCGGTTATATAAGTGATATTTATTTATACCATTCAACAAGCAATGTAACCAGACAAAATTAATGATGTTAGCTAGATTATTTCTTGTAGTGATTTGTTCTAGATCCGCCCTTATTAATTGATGTTTTTAGTGTCAACAACATAAACTCAATTTAGAGCCGTTTCAATGCAAATATAAATTAATGTCAATAAAGACAAAGAAAAGAGTTAAGACAAGATCCAAAGTAATATACATTAACCATCCTGAGATTCAAGATTCTTGATCAAGAAAAGAGTAAAAACCAATGATGCAAGAGAGTATTTGAAGGTAAAATATTGGTGAAAGCTCATATTTTCAACTACATTCATTTGACGTAGTAAGGAAGGTCAAGAACGTAGAGAAGGAAGTAAGCCCAAGTCACACCAGAGATCCCTCCGAAGAAGAACCCTCCAGTGAACTTAGCCCATCCCTCTGCTGTCTGAAGCTGGTCAGGCTGCTTCTTTCGCCCAGTCAAAGTCAAACTCGGAGCAATCGACGGCTCTCCTTCCTTGAACGAAGAGATTCCGTAAATAGTGAGGCACATGCTGAGGATGACTACAAGCCCAGCGGCGGCTAAAGAGCCGGCGGAGCCAGCGTAAGCAGTGTTCCTTAATGGGCCAGCTTTGACGAATGGGCCCACTAAGAGGAAACCATGAGCCAAGCCCACTTCGACACCACGGAGGAGAGGGTTGACGGCGGTGCGGTAAGCCGGGAGGTTGGAGAGATACCACGCGATTAATGGGCTTGACGTCACTGGAGTCTCTAAACTTCCGATGAAAGGATCGCCGTTGATAGGTTGGACCACTTGGAATGTTGGCTGCCAATTATACATGTCCAGTTATTTGTAAGATAAATGTAAGATCAATATATATATATATATATATATATAATTTTTCAGTAAATAAGATCCCAATATGTCATTCTCTTCAGTCATCTAAATTACCATAGAAGGTTCTATAGAATCATTCTTACACAGAAAAATAAAATATGAAAATAGATTATGGTCAATCTAATGCAAAATTAGTGGTACTTATTCTGGCATCTTTTATCCTAATAAATACCATAATCGATATATCAATTGAAGTTTTCCTTATCCCCTGAAATAAACTCTGAGTGATAATGGTATGTGTGTGCTAGAGGAACTGCAGATTTAGGACAAAGAATATACCTTGTCGGACTGAACAGCTCGGACGGTGTAGGAAGATGATCTCTTAGTAGGAGAAACACCGAAAGGAGCGCCGGAGATGCCCTTCGGAACGGCTAGACGCCTCGCAAGAGAAGCGGAGGAGAAGCTGCTCCTTAGCTGGCTCGCCATTGGAGATGCACTTGCTGCCATTATTTTGCCTGCCTTGTCTCTTATGAAATGAAAACACAGGTGGGTTGAGTATGTGATGAAGAAATAAGCAATCTACGAGACTTGAGATTGCACATGCTGATGTGGCACGACAGAGGATCTGGTTCGTGAAATGTTGTGGCTCTTAGGGGTCTTTGTTTGATGTATCTGATTCTCATTGGATGTTATCTTATCCATTTTCCCCAACAGTTTCTTATATATATATATTGTCAATTTAATTTGATATTTTAATATTTTCTAATATTGCTGAATACTTGATTCTAACTTTAAATATTTGTGTTGAATTTTAAAAATAATTATGTATCACATAATTTTCACTATTTCTTTTATATAAATATTAATGATTGCTATACATATAAATATATAACTGTGAAACAAAAAACAATTCTACCAAAATCTAAAGATGATATACTATTAGATTATACATTTTAAAATAAATTTTTTAATCAATTTGGATTTCCATGATTTTAATATAAATTTTGAAATAACCTATTTATTCGTGAACTATTGATTTGATATATAAATTGTCAGATTATTATATTCATGATTAAATGTTATGAATTGATCTCGATGATTGTCTTTCTAATTTGGATTTTAAAGGTTTGTGTTTTCGTTGTAGTGACTCTTCAATTTTGGCTGTCAGATGACGTTGAGATCAAAGATAGTGACGAAGGAAGAATTTCTTTAACACACGATTCGATATTATAAATATATGTATAGATATTTGTAATTCAGTAGTAGATATAGATAATAAAAAATGTTGCATTCTCTCTCTAGTTCTTACTCTTCTATTATTGTAATATACCTATTTCTATTATATAATTATATGTATGTAATATCATACGTATACATATATATATTTAAACATATATTTAAATTAATTTATAAGTACTGTTTCTTTTTTTGTTGTTTTTTTGTCAACATAACTTAGTGACTTTAATATCACTTATAACATTCAGGAGTGCTGGATTCAAACGTCAAATTATGTGTATAGGTGACGACATAATTCCAACATTTATTTTACTATTTATATAATATAATTATTTTATATGTCATAACTGTTTTATTTATTGCTTTTATAATATAATTATTCTATAAAGCATAACTAAATTACTGTCGTTAGGATATGGATTTTATCACGCCATACTTATATTTATTTTAAGCGCTTCATTTATTTAAATTGTATATGAATGATTTTAATTACCATAATTATTCATTTTATTCTCTATTAATTAATAATAATAAAAAGATAATAAAGGAAGGCTGCAGCAAAGAGGCGCCTGCATATTGTTATAATACTATTTTGATTTATGTCTAAAATAAATTATTATTTCCGTCAAGCATCTTAATATATATACCATTATCACTATAATTTAACTATCACATATATATATATATATATGTAAATTCATAATTTTTTCAAAACCTTACACTTTTTGATGGTCATAAACTGCTAATAAACAGTGTTTTCATCTATATATATACTCATATTTTATTCATTTCATTCACACATCTTCATCATTTTAAAAATCTCTTACAACAAGATTAAATCTGTTACGAAAATGATTCATCCTTTTTTTATTTTTGTAATCGGTTTTATACTTTGCTCTTTTTACGGTTTACTCGTCGGAGAGTTTTTTTCTGCGTAATATGCTTTTAATCTGATTTCATTCTTTTGTGCTATTGTACTTCTTGTAATAGCATTAGTAGTTCTAGCACCTTGCATGTTATCATATTAATAAAATATTTATTTAATGTAATTTTAATTATTTTGGTATAGAAAAAAAAAATGGCTAAGACTGAGAGCTCTAGTTCCCACCTCTCAAAATCACTAGAGAAAATTACATATCATGGATAACCGATATGGAATTCCATCTAGACTTAGAGAAGATATTTGATACCACTAAAGTGAAAAAAATACTTCAGCCGTTCATAAAAAGACGAAGTCGATCATTTCTCTAAGAAAACATCTAGATGATAATCTGATGCATGATTATGCGCGGATAAAATATCCGACTATGTTGTGGAATGATTTAAAAAAAAAGTTTGACAACCAGAAAACTGTTACTCTTCCACATGTTATGGATGAATGGACATCCCTGAGGTTTCAGGACTTTGAGAAGGTCAAAGACTACAATTCTGCTATATTGAGAATTGTATATAATTTTGAGTACTGTGGAAAGCCTGTCACAGAAGCATAAATGCTTGATAAGACGTAGCTGACTTCCCATAAGAACCACTATGTTTTGCGTGGTCACTTAGATTCTACAACAATGCGAAAATTTATAGAGTTCACATGGTCATTCTCTTAACAATAAAGAGATATATCACATGAGTAAAATGACATGCTGATGCGATCCAGGTCGTGACGGACGACCTTGGTTCAACTGTGGACGACCAGACGAACGATCAGCACGAAAAAACCCTTGACCGTATGGAGATTACGGAAGATCGTACAGGCGAACTGACGGATGGCCCAGCTCTCGATCCGCAAATATCCTACGACCACAGCCGGCGTACGTCCCACGACCACAGCCCGCGTACATCCCGCGACCACCACCCGCGTATAGTTCCCGACCAAGACATACGTTCCAATCCTTCAGCCGACCAGATCACCGACCGCGACCTATGGACCATCCCGAACGGTCCAATGACGCGTTCCAAAACCAAGGCCCTTCAACAAGCAATTGGCGCTTTACTTGTTCAAGATTCAACTCAAGCTCTTAAATCTCAAGGTTTACCAAATTTTATTCAAGATAATTGAATTAAGTGTTTGTGAAGGATTTTCTTTCTAGTGCTCTTATCCTTGGCTGGGTTTTGTCCCATTGGGTTTTTCCAACAAAGTTTTTAATGAGGCTTTGAAAGATTATTCATATGTGCAACACTTAAAGCCCTTAGCAATTTTTTGATTCGAATTTGGGCAATTTTCTTTCAAAGGCCCGGCCCAAGTTTCTTTACTTAGACATAAATTTGTTTTTGACTTCTTAAAGTCTGTAGTCAAAGTTTCTTGCATGATCATGCATGGCATTGGAATTTGTGCCGACCATACATGGCTTTGACTCATTTAATTTATGTGTTTTCCTTGCCTATAAAACTCGCCTCATTTGTACTCTTTTTTCATCAAATTTTTGAGTGAAATCTCTCTTTGTCTAACCAAAGAAATTCAGTCTTTTTGGCAGTGTGTAATATTTATCGCTTGTAGAACCCTTTTAGGTGTGTAGTATCCTTTAAGCCATTCTACAAAATCCTTGTTCCTTCTTTGGATGCATCATATCCTGGAGAAGAACAAGCTGGTATATCAAGGGTCATATCCGCAGCCCTTGTGTGTTCCATTCGATCCACAAGCACCAACACTTCATTTCTCCCTCGCTGAACACCCACACTTTTTCATCCGCCTCTTTCTGAGTTCTTCCCTGTTGTGACAGTCTTGGCTGGTGATCTCCTTACCGAGATCGCATCACATGTGCATTGTGTTCTCTTGAAAAATTAATTATAAGATCATTTCCAACCAAAATTGATAAAAAATTACCAAATTTTCTTGAGTGAGTTCAACAAGATATTTGTAGACCCAAACATCCACCATGTGGATCATTCTACTATTTTATGGTATTAATTGATGCGTCAAGTCAATTGTCACATGTTTGTCTATTATCATCTTGGCACTTAGTATTTGCTAGATTTTGAACGTATATAATTAAATTGCGGGCTAAATTTCCTGATCACCCTATTAAACGAGTTAGACTAGACAATGCTGGTGAATTTACATCCAAAGATTTTAATGATCATTGTATGATATCTGGGATTGATGTAGAACATCCAGTAGCTCATGTTCATACACAAAATGGATTGGCCGAATCACTGATTAAACGTCTGTAATTAATGGCAAGACCATTGATTATGAGAACAAAACTTCCAATATCTCTATGGAGACATGCTATATTGCATGCAGAAGCACTAATTCAGATAATTCCAAGTCTATATCATATATATTCTCCATTACAATTAGCATTTGGTCGAGAACTATAAGAATTTTTGGTTATGATGTATGTGTGCCGATAGCACCACCACAACAAACAAAAATGGGACCTAACAAGAGATTGAGAATATATATTGGTTCTGATTCTCCATATCATAGGATAACTAGGACCACAGACAAATGATGTCTTTACGGCGAGTTTTGCCGATTATCACTTTGTTGAGAAAGTGTTTTCGGTTCTAGGGGAGAAAATAAACAAGTACTAAAGTCGACGGTGGTTCATGTACAATAGATGTTACATCTTGATCCTCCTACTAAACAATCAGAACTTCTTATTATCGACGGTGGTTCATGTACTAAAGTCGCTAGCTCTTATATGATAGAAAAGCTCAGCTTGGAGAGAACCAAACATCCCAATGCTTATAAGTTGAGATAGCTCAATGATAAAGCCGAGCTTCACATATCCTATCAAGTCAAGGTCCCATTTAGCGTGGGGCGGTACCGAGATCAAATGATATGTGATGTGGTTCCAATGCAATCTAACTATCTTTTATTGGGACGTCCATGGCAGTTTGACAAGGAAACCACACATAATGGACGGACTAACTTGTATTCCTTTGAGCATGACAAGCGCAGGTACAACTTAGCTCCATTGACGGCTCAGCAAGTAAGGGAAATGCAAGCGAAAATGACTACGGAGGGAATTAAACGCAAGGAGAACTTTTTGATTAACTCCTGCGACATCCGAAGGGCAATCTGTAAGAAAGAATCACACATTATTCTGCTAATGTTTAAAGAACTTCTGAGTGCAGATAAAACAGAAATTAAGTTACCGTCGGAAGTCAACGCCTTGCTGGAATAATTTGCGGATGTTTTCCCCGAGGAGTTACCACCTCGACTGCCGCAATTGAGGGGGATAGAGCACAACATCAACTTCATTCCGGGAGCAAAGCTACCTAACTGAGCCGCGTATCGAGTTAACCCGGAGGAAGCCAAAGAACTAGAACGTCAAATCTGAGATTTGATGGCCCAAGGATATGTGAGGGAGAGTCTCAGCCCATGTGCCGTTCCGGTTTTTCTCGTGCCTAAGAAAGACGGCAGCTGGAGGATGTGCGTAAATTGTTGAGCTATCAACAATATTACTATTCAGTACCGGCATCCAATCCCGAGATTGGATGACATGTTAGACGAGCTCAGCGGTGCCACTAGCTTCTCAAAAATTGATCTTAAAAGTGGTTACCATCAAGTACGAATGTGGAAGGGAGACGAATGGAAAACCGCATTCAAGACTAAGCAAGGGTTATACGAATGGCTGGTCATGCCATTCAGACTCTTAAACGCCCCCAACACGTTTATGCGTCTAATGAACCATGTTCTTAGACCATACATCAGTAAGCTTGTTGTTGTTTATTTCGATGACATACTTATTTATAGCTCATCTTATACTGACCATGTGACACATCTTGAGAAGTTGTATGCTAACCTCAAAAAGTGCACATTCTGCACTAACCGAATCGTTTTCCTAGGCTTTGTTGTGAGTTTGCAGGGATTATAGGTTGACGAGGAAAAGATCAAGGCTATACAAGAGTGGCCCACGCCGACTAGTATAAGTCTTGTGTGCAGATTCCACGGCTTAGCAAGTTTCTATCGACGGTTCGTCAGAGATATTAGCGCTATTGCGGCTCCATTGACTTCGGTTATCAAAAAGAACCAATAATTCAAGTTGGGAGAGGAGCAAGATCGAGCATTCCAACTCCTCAAAGACCGATTAACCCACTCCCCGTTTCTAGCACTTTCGGACTCCGACAAGACGTTTGAAGTTGAATGCGATGCATCTGGCATCAGAATAAGCGCAGTTATGACTCAAGGAGGAAAGCCGGTTGCGTACTTCAGTGAAAAACTGAGCGAAGCTTCATTAAATTATCCGACTTATGAAAAGGAATTGTATGCCTTAGTGAGAGCAATGGAGACGTGGCAGCACTATCTACTCGCTCAAGTGTGTCTTTCACACCGATCATCTGACACTTCAGCATCTCTAGGGTCAGACAAAGCTAAAACGACGCCATGCTAGGTGGTTGGAGTTTATCAAGACGTTTCCTTACGTTATCACGTATAAAAAGAGAAAAGAGAATGTCGTAGCTGATGTACTTTCGAGGATATACAACTTAATCTCGATCATGGAATCAAAGGTGCTAGAATTCGAGCTGATAAAGGAGCTATATTCAGCTGATGAAAATTTCAAAGAAATATTCAAGGAGCATGTGAAGGGCCTACAACAAATACCTCCTGTTCAATGGATCCTATTCAAGGAAAGGAGACTGTGCATTATGAGGGTTTCCATCCGGGATATAGTGCTGAGGGAGTCGCATGGAGGAGGACTAATGTGTCATTTTGGAGTAGATAAGACGTGGAGCACGCTTAAGGAACACTTCTATTTGCTGCATAAGAGGCGAGATGTAGAGGCTCATTGTGTTTGTTGTTTGGTCTGCAAACGAGCCACATCAAGAATCCATCCTCACGGTTTGTATTTACCTTTTCCTATTCCTACTACGCCTTGGACTGATATTTCTATGGAATTTGTGCTAGGATTGCCTAAGCAAAACCACAAAGATTCCATCTTTGTCATAGTATACATGTACTGAAAGATGGCGCATTTCATACCTTGCGCCAAGACAAATGACGCAAGCCAAACCGCCAACTTATTCTTTAAGGAAGTGGTACGGCTTCATGGTATTCCAAGAACCATAGTGTCAGATCGAGACACGAAGTTACTGAGTCACTTCTGGAGATCCTTATGAAAGAAACTAGGAACCAAACTAGTTTTCTCGATGACTTTCCATCTGCAGACAAATGGGCAGACAGAGGTGGTTAATAGGACACTATTGACATTACTTAGAGCTACTATTGGCCAAAACCTAAATAGCTGGTTAGAGTGTATTCCGTTTGTGGAGTTCGCTTACAACCAAGCTACTCATTCAGCCACTAAGATATCTCCATTTGAGATAGTCTACGGATTTAATCCACAGTCACCACTGGATCTTACTCTGTTGCCTCCAGCTGAGATTGTGAACTTAGAAGGAGAAACCAAAGCTGAATTCGTAAAGAATCTTCATCAAAAGGCTAAGGAGAATATCAAAAAGAGGAAAAAAGCTTATGCTCTACAAGCCAATAAGGGTCGCAAATCAGTGAGCTTCAAGGAAGGAGATTGGGTCTGGTTGCATATTTAGACAGATCGGTTCCCCCAAAAAAGAAAAGACAAGCTTGCCCCGAGAGGAGACGGACAATTCATAATCGTGAAAAAGATCAACGACAATGCGTATCAGCTGGAGCTGCCAGGTGATTTAATGTATCGTCTACATTCAATGTTTCTGAGTTAGAATTTTTTAATGCAGGAAATGATCCAGTTTTAAGGACAAAACCTTCTGAAGAGATTGGCAATGATGATGACATTGGAGCTTCGAAGACTTCAGGCGAGCCAGCTAACGCAGATATCGTACCTCAGGTGCCAAGTGGACCAATCACTCGATAGAGGGAAGAGCAATCAGCTACAAGTTCAACCATTTTGTGGAGTTTGTGCTCGAGCAAGAACCAGCTGATCCGAGAACAATCCCAACCGTTTTGTTCACTAAAAGAGAAGATTCACTCTCACACTTCTCGAGTGAACTTCTCCAGCTTCAGACTTTTTCCTCCGGTGTCTTTACTATCACCAAGAGTAAAGACACCTAAAATCATGCTAAGGAATTGTACTCTTTTTCCTATCTTCGGTTTTGTCCCACTGGGTTTTCTGAAGAAGGTTTTAATGAGGCAACACCCTTAGTGTGTCTGAAGTAGAAGACATATTCGTCTACTTCAGTAATAAAAATGGTTATTTATTTATTTTCTTTATTTGTTTTTAGACTAAGTTTATTTAATTGAACCAGATTATTTACCAAATTTTGTGGTAAAAATCTTGGTTTATATATTTTTAGGATATAATTTTATTTAACTAATTGGACCAGATTATTTACCAAATTTGTTGTAAAAATCATGGGATGTCTAATTTTTAGGATAGGGTTTTTATTTTTTTCTATACTTAGGCTATTTTAATCTTCTCAGGTAATAAAAATAGGCAGACTTTTTACAAAACAAAAACTACATCAACCCTAGTTCTCAGAATAACTAGCCGTCAGCCATAGCCTGCCTATTGCTAACGAATTTAGCTTCTTCTAACTTGATTGGATTTTCAGGTTGAAGAATATTGGTGTATCACAGGTTCTTTACCTCCTGTGTGGTCCAAATCGCATCCACCTTTGCTGTGCAGTCTCTTGAAAAGTTTCTCTCTGGAGATCACAAACACAACCTTGATCCAAAGCTTCATCTGACGTCCAGACGTGTATCATTATGTGGGAGCATTTCCAATGGCCTTATATGAAAAGAGATGTGGAAAGAATTTGCAAACGATATGCTAAGTGTAAGATGGCTAAGTCCACGACTCAGCCACACGGTTTGTATCATCCTTACCGATTACTTTGCATCCATGGGTTAATTTATCAATGGATTTCATCTTAGGATTACCTAGGTCATACAAAGGTAAATATAACATTTTTGTTGACGTAGACCGCTTTTCAAACATGTCTCATGTCATAGCATGTAATAAATTTGATGATGCATTGCATATTGCTAATATTTTCTTTAAGGAGATCGTCTGTTTACATGGTTTGCCTAGGTCAATTGTGTCTGATAGAGATACTAAGTTCTTGAGTCATTTTTGGTGAACATTACGGTCCAATCTAGGAACTAAGCTTTGCTTTTCAAAGACTTGTCATCCTGAGAGTGTAGGTCAGACAAAGATGGTCAATAGGACTTCAGGTTCCCTGTTGCATGACTTTGTTGGTAAGAATCTTAGGACTTGAGAGGATAACTTTTCACATGTTGAATTTGCATATAATCATGCTGTTCATTCTGCATCGAAGCACTCACCGTTTCAGAATGTTTGTGGATTTAACCCTATCTCACCATTGAATCTAATTCCATTACATTTGAGTGAGCGTGCTAGCATTGACGGTGAACAAAAGGCGCAGTTGGTAAAAAAATTCATGTGAAGGCCCGTTGTCACTGGCTTGATTTTATGGGATCAAACCATGCGGACCTAGACCGGTTTGGATCTGGACAAACGGTCTAGGAAGCCTAACTCTCTAAAAAAACTTAGAAAACTAGAGAAAACTCGAGAAACAAGAAGAAAAGGCTCTCAATATCTCATATATTGATAAGAATTCTTGATTATTACAAATGAAGGATCTCACCCCTATTTATACAAAACACCTCCTGAATGGATGATGGAGATTAATCTAATCCAATGGCTATAACAAAGATACTCATAGGTATGGGCGGTTCTTAGGGATCCTGGTGGATTCTTAGGGAATCCAGACGTATCTTTAGGGATTTAGGGTGGATTCTTAGGAATCCTGGATTTGGTGAAAAATATTTTATTTAATGAAACTAGAATGTCTGTTCTTGTTCCGGGATGAACAGCCATGTTACAGTCAAAGAACATCTTGAATGTGTGGCCCGTGAAATTCTTTCCCACCTAATTCGGCGACGCCCTCGTCGCCGTGAATGCTTTTAACTGCTCCTTGAACTGCCACAAGTCCACTTCAGACTCTTATGATTCCTCAGACTCAGGTAGTCCTTTCCATTTGATAAGGAAGTGTGTTTGTCAAGGAACACCAAGCTTCCGGACTACCTTTGATGCGAGTATTTCTTCCATCTCTTCTGTCCAGCAACCTAAGCATCTCAATGGAAGGACGACCACCCATGGTTCTTATATCATATGGTATCAGAGCTTAAGGCTCCTAAAACATCAGGTTGATTGTATCCTTGTTATTTTGGCGATTTCTCCTTGGTTTGTTGCAATTGTTTTGCTTTTGATTTTGTTTCTTTCTATTTTTCCCTGAGGTTCTCGGTAAAAAGGTGAAAGAATCAAATCTCCTACCACAAAATACAAAAAGAAATTAGGTTCTATCAATCTTAAATATTTATTTCATTTTTACAAAAAAAAGTGTTTAGGTTGTTTAAAAAATTAGGACTTTTAGAAAACTCACCTAGAGCACTTGTTCATCATTGAAAATTGTGAGTTCCACAGGGTTCTTGCCTGTTCTAGTTGTCAGCGTGTGTTGGTTCTAAGTCTTGGTCCTAGTCCATTTTGTGCTGAGCCGTGCCTGCCCCGTGTAGCCTAGGTTCCGGGTCTAGGTCCCACCCTAAGTAGTTTAGGTTTTATCCCTTGTGTGTCAAGCCGCGCATGTTCTGAGTTAGCCTAGGAAGCCTCTTAGCATTAGGTTTCTGCAACTAGAGTTTAAACAGGAGTATTTTACCCGCGTTCCAGCCTAGCTCAATCTAGGACCAACCGTGCCTCATTCCAGCTCCACATCTAGCTTTAGGATCTCCCGTGTTTTCCCTAAGTCAAGCCCCACCCGAGAACCCTGCACAAATTTCGTATCGTAGCCCCCATTAGAACTAAGTCGAGCCTGGCGCCCCACGTAGTCTGGCATCCTTCTGAACCCCATACCGCACCACCCTTCACCGCGCGAGAAGTTCCCACCCTTAGGTCTTGTTCCTTAGGCTAGGAATTACTTTAGGAAGTTTCCCAAAAACCTCCTAGGAAGTTTCCAAAGCCTTTAGGCAATTTCACATTAATTAGGATTCTATTTCCTTTTTCAGAAACTAGGCAATTAATTAGATTTCATTTTTGTATAGGATAGTTTCCTTTTAGTGTTTAGGCTATAATTTCTTAGTACATATTCCTTTTATTTCATAGTTTCCTTTTTAGCGTTTAGGAAATATTTTCCTTTTGCAATTAGGTAGTTTATTTAATAGAAAATAAAAGTAATATCTGTGGAACCTTTCCATAAAAGGAAATTTCCACAAGTTTTCTATTCAGGAAATTTTTCATTTTTGAACATTTCATTTTCTAGAAAAAAGGAAATATATCAGGGAATGATTAATCATCTTTGGGTTAGAACAATCAAGCCATGATGCAGCTTCTGTATCGTTGATCGCCCATATGTCTACCATAGCAACACGCCTTGAGATATTTGAGCAGCCCGCACCTGCACCAGCCACTGCGCCACCCCCAACACCACCGTACCAAACTACCAGACCAGAGGCAGCCTACCAAGGAATGGGCCGACACCAGCACTACGACGAGCCCATGCCATCACCTCGACAAACCATGAACCACCCCGACGTAAAAATGAACCCACCTTCCTTTTCAGGAAAGGTTGATCACGGGGAATATCTAGATTGGAAAAGGAGGATGGAGTTACTCTTCGAGTACTACAACTACGAAGATCCCCGTAGAGTCGCCTTAGCAACGGCTCAGTTCACTGATCACGCACTGGCGTGGTAGGATCGAGAAGTAACAGCTCGTACGAAAGCTAGGATAGGTACCTTGACCTCATGGGTCGAACTTACCCAGATCATAAGGAGATGTTATGTCCCACCTCATTTCGACCGTGAATTTCAAAGACTATTCAGACGCCTGATCCAAGGCAGGAAGACAGTGTTAGATTATTTCGATGAATTCGAGCACCTACGCAACTGACTTAACGTGGACGAGTCCGAAGAAAGTCTAATTGCCCAAATCATCGACGGATTACACGAATCCATCGCCCGAAAGATTGAGCTACAGCCTTACTATGATCTAGGCGAATTATTCCACTTAGTGGTCTAGATAGAAAAGTACAATAAACAGAAATTAGCTGCACCTTCTCGACCTAAAAGTACCTGGAGCACCGGCTCCAAGCCGTTACAGACAACCCAGCCCAGTGACCCACGCCTCAAGGCAAAGGCCGTGGTCAGCAGCCCGGCTCCCAGAGCCGCCCCAGCTGCCCCAATGCCACCCACCTCCACGACTACTCCGACCCAGCCCCAACGGAGAAACGAGATCGTATGTTTCAAGTGAAAAGGAAGGGGACACATGTCCCAATAATGTCCTACACAAAGGATGATGTTATTGACCGCCTCAGGAGACTACGAGTCTGAGGATGAGCAGGAGGAGGCAGCCTCTGCGACCCGTCAACAGTATGACGAAGAAATAGAGTACGCCGACTCCGGAGAGATGCTCATGAACAGACGAGTTCTTAGCTCGAGATTTGAGTCGGAAGAAGTAGAGCAGCGAGAAAACAATTTTTACTCCAAATGTATTTTCCTTGGGAAAGTTTGCTCGATGATTATAGACTGAGGGTCCTACACCAACGCCTCGAGCAAGTACATGGTGGAAAAACTAGGACTGTCTGTGACCAAACATCCTAAACCCAATAAACTGCGATGGCTGAACAACAATACATTTCTGATCAAGTTAAAGTCTCATTCAGCATTGGCAGATACCAGGACCAGGTAACCTGCATTGTCGTCCCGATGTCAGCTGGACATCTCCTCCTAGAACGACATTGGCAATTCAACCAAGAAACTACGCATAACAGACGGATGAACTTCTACTCATTTTTCTACGACAAGCGTAGGTACAACTTGGCACCAATGTCTCCACACGCCGGTCAAGAGATGCAATCCAAGATGGCGAAGACCAACATGCCCGCAAAGAGAATTTCATAATCAATGTGGCAGACATGAGGAAAGCCCCCCGTACTGAGGGCACCCATCTCGTCCTAATGCTCTACAGAGAGATCCTAAACACTCCTGGCACCTAGACCACCATACCTGCCGAGTTCCAAGTCATACTAGAGAGTTATGCATACATGTTCCCGGACGAGATCCCAGTCGGCCTCCCACCCATTCGAGGCATCGAGCACCACATCAATTTTATTCCCGGATCTCAACTACCTAATTGGCCCGCATACCATGTCAACTCCGAGGAGGCTAAAGAACTAGAACGATAATTCCAGGATCTTATGGCTCAAGGCTACGTTAGAGAGAGCCTTAGTCCCTGTGCCGTCCCGGTCTTACTTGTGCCGAAGAAGGACAGGGAGCTAAAGGATGTGCTTCAAATATCACGCCATCAACATTATCACAATCAAGTACCGGCACCCCATTCCTCGCTTGGACGGCATGCTAGATGAATTAAGCGGAGCCACAGTCTTCTCTAAGATTGACCTAAAAAGCAGATACCATCAAATCAGGATGTGAGAAAGAGATGAATGGAAGACTGTGTTCAAGACCAAGCAGGGCCTTTACGAGTGGCTAGTAATGCCGTTTGGCCTGTTCAATGTTCCAAGAACAAACATGCGCCTCATGAACCAAGTCCTTCGACCGTTCATTGACAAATTTGTAGTAGTTTACTTCGACGACATTCTAGTATACAGTATGACCTACTCGGACCATTTGGATCACTTAGAAGCCGTCATCATCACCCTCTAAAATGATCAATTGTACGCAAACCTCAAGAAATGCACGTTCTGCACACACCAAGTCATCTTCCTTTGATTCGTCGTGAGTTCACAGGGACTCAGAGTGGACGACGAGAAGATCAAGGCCATCCAGGAGTGGTCAACGCCGACGATGCCAGCCAAGTTCGTAGCTTCTACGGACTCGCCAACTTCTACCGACGGTTCATCCGAGACATCAATACGATCGCCAGTCAGTTAACCTCTATGATAAAGAAGAACAAAGAATTTTGTTGGAGACCCGATCAGGACAAGTCCCTTAAGCTGTTAAAGGAAGCCTCACCCACGCCCCAGTCCTAGTCCTGCCCGACTTTAACCAAACCTTTGAGGTCAAATGCGACGCTTCATGGATTGGCATAGGAGCAGTCCTGACCCAAGGCGGAAGACCTGTCACCTATTTCAGCGAGAAGTTAAGTGGAGCCGCTTTTAACTATCCTACCTACTACAAGGAGCTCTATGCATTGGTCTGAGCCTTAGAGACTTGGTAGCATTATCTACTTGCCATGAAATACGTGATTCACACCGACCATCAGACACTCCAGCATCTTAGAGGTATCAACACTTAAGAAGAGGCACACTCGTTGGCTAGAGTATATAGAGACTTTCCCCTACGTTAATAAGTACAAAAAGGGAACAGACAACGATGTGGCTGACGCCTTATTCAAAAGATAGATTATCATCTCCGTCATGGAATCAAAAGTCATGGGATTCGAGATTATCAAAGAGCTGTATGCTACGAACATCGACTTCACTGAGGCCTACCAGGAGCAAGACAAAGGAACCTACAACAACTTCTACTTGTTTGACGGTTTCCTCTTCAAGAACAATCGTCACTGCATTTCGAGAGGATCAATTCAAGAGCTACTTTTGACAGAGGCCCACAGAGGAGGTTTAATGGGACATTTTAGAGTCGATAAGACCTTGAGTATGCTTAAGGAGCATCTCTACTGGCCCCAGCAGCGACGAGATGTGGAGGCTCATTGTGCTAAGTGCCTTATCTGCAGATGGGCTAAATCCAAGATGCATCCGCAAGGTCCTTACATGTCGTTACCATTTCCTTCTACACCATAGACAGAAATCTCCATGGACTTCGTGCTAGGACTTCCTAAATTAACCACAAGGACTCTATCTTTGTCGTGGTTGACCGTTTTTTCAAGATGGCGCATTTCATCGCTTGTAATAAGACTAATGACGCAAGCCAGACTGCCGACCTATTCTTCAAGGATATAGTACGACTGCACAGCTACACACTCTGGAACAAAGCGGTATCCATTTGAAGGCGTCTACGGCTTTAACCCTACTACGCAAATTGAGTCATGCGCATACCTTTGGGAGACACCATCAGTTTAGAAGGAGAAGCAAAGGCCGAATATATCAAGTGTCTACATGAGGAAACCAAGGCAAATCTGGAGCAACAAAACATCCAGAACACAAAAAATGCCAACAAAGGCTGCCGACACATAATGTTCAAGGAGGCAGACTGGGTTTTGATACACCTGCGACCAGAGAGGTTTCCACAACGACAAAAGAGCAAGCTTGCACCCCGGGGAGATGGTCCATTTTGTGTCCTCCGAATGATCAACGACAACGCCTACCAGGTTGAACTTCCAGGTGAGTATAATGTGTCTAGTACATTTCATGTTTCTTACTTAGAGTTGTTTGATGCAGGTGAGGAGTTCGCTTTGGTGACTAAAGCATCTCAAGAGGGAGGGAATGATGAGGAAATCGTCCCAGCTACTGCACCGGTCATCCCACCAAGACCTCTCACACGGTCCAAGAGAGATGCTTTAGGATACAAGCTCAGCATGCTATTGGAGAGTGGAGCCATACAGGAACTTGGACCGACTGCGCCAGAGCCCGGACCGACCGACCCCGGTCCATGCGACCCCGAACCCTTCAAGCAGGACAAAGAACAATGGAGGTTCCTTCTCGAAGATTCTTCTTCGTCAGGTATCTTTACCATTACCATCCGATAGAGACACATAAGTCGTGCTAGGAAATTGTACTCTTTTTCCTATCTTCGATTTTGTCCCACTAGGTTTTCCGAAGAAGGTTTTAATAAAGAAATCCTCTTAGTGCGCAAGACGGTCAAGACTTGTTCACAACTCCACACCATTCACAAGTCACCACCGATTTTTGCCACGAATCGGAGGCCGGGGATGGAACCATGGACATGCCTGGATCAGATGGAGCCATGGATGGGCCATGATCAGATGGTCCAAGAGCTGGAGCAGGCTGGGACATGCTTGGGTCGCGCCTGGAATGGACCTGAGTCGTGTCCGGGTCGTGGCTAGGTGATGTGATCATGAAAAGCATTTTTACAAGGTGAGCTAGAAGAGGAAGTGTACATGACACCACCATCAGGTCTACAAGATCAAGTAGGTGGCGGCAATACACTGAGGTTAAGAAAGGCTATATATGGCTTAAAACAATCCCCAAGAGCCTGGTATCATAAGATGAATGTGACCATAAGGGACCGAGGTTTCAAAAGGTCAGAAGTTGAACACACTCTCTTTACAATTCAGAGTAAGGAAGGTATATTGGTTATACTCATTTATGTGGATGACATAATAATATCATGGAGTGATAAAGTAGGCATTGATTCTACTAAAGCTTATTTAAAAAGTTTCTTTGATATTAAAGATCTATGAAATACTCCTCAGGAATTGAAGTGCGTAGGTTCAAGGAAGATCTATTCTTATCTCAGAGTAAATATATTGTGGACTTACTAACCTCTATAGGTATGATGGAAGCTAAACCAGCAAAGACACCCTTAGAAGAAGGTTACAAGATAGAACATGAGGGGGAGCTAGGAAATGACGAGTTTCATGATACAAAACTGTATAGAAAAGTGGTTGGTAAGCTCATATACTTAACCATCACTAGACCTGACTTAGGTTTTGCTGTGAGTCAGGTTTCTCAACATATGCAAGACCCAAAGATAAGGCATTGGGACATGATCATGCGCATATTGAGATACTTGAAAGGCACTAAAGAACAAGGTATATGAATAAGTTGTAATGAAAACACAGAAGTTGTAGGTTATTGTGATGCAGATTGGGCAGGGGACATATATGATAAGAGAAGTACAACCGGCTACTGCACCTTCATTGGAGGTAATCTTGTGACTTGGAAGATTAAGAACCAGAAAGTTGTATCTTGCTCAAGTGCTGAAGCTAAATACATGGCTATGAGGAAGATTACCACAAAATGCATCTGGCTGAAGCAACTTCTCCTTGACATTCTTGGCGTGAGCCTGAAGTCTCCTATCACTGTCCATTATGACAATCAATCAGCCATACATATTGCCTCTAACTCAGTGTTCCATGAAAGAACCAAGCACATTGAGGTGGATTGCCATAAGGTGAGAGAAACTATTGGAAATGGAATCATCTTACCTTGCTACACAAGGAGTGAGGATCAACTAGTGTATGTGTTCACCAATAAGCACACTACTTCTTCCTCCGGTGTCTTTACCATTATCATCCGGTAGAGACACCAAAAGTCGTGCTAGGAAATTGTACTATTTTCCTATCTTTTTACCACTGGGTATTCCAAAGAAGTTTTTGATGAGGCAATACTTTTAGTGCGCAAGACGGTGAAGACTTCTTCACAACTCCACATAATTCACAAGTCACCAACGATTTTTTCCTAAGTGTTTAACTGGGCTTTCTATCTTTTGATTATATTTTAGACTAAGTAAGTTATTTGGGCTTATGAGTCATGTTGAATACTTAGGCCCAAAGTCCCTTTAAATTTTGCCAATAAACACACTACTTATTGTTTTTATTTTTTAAAGGGCTAAACATCATGTTGTTTAGCCTAAGTTGTAACAAGGCATTATATAAGCCTTTGGACCATTCAAATGAAATAACAAGCATTTTAGAATTAAAACAAAACCTATGACTTCTTGTCTAAACCCTTGGTGCCGCCCAAGCTGTTCTCGGATAGTCAGCTGTGTTCTTCAACCTATCCTGGTTAAAGTTCTTGGAGTATCACAAGCCCTTTCACAGCTTGTGTGGTCCCATCGATCCACCTCTCTCTTCCATCTCTTCTGTCCAGCAACCTGAGCTTCTTGGTGAAAGGACAGCCACCCACGGTTCTTAGATCACATACCAAGACACCTGGAACAGTGGGCCTCCACATCTCGACATTGAAGATACCAGTATAAGTGTTCCTTAAGCATGGCTAATGTCTTGTCGACTACAAAGTGTCCTATTAGGCCGCCTTCATGGGCCTCCCGCAGAAGTAACTCGCAAACGGATCCTCGGGGAATGCAAAGCCGTTTCTCCTCGAAGAGGAATCCGTCAAACAGGTAGAACTGTCCGTAGGCGCCCTTCTCGTGTTCCTGGATGGCTACCTTGAAATCCTCGTCATCCGGATACAGTTCAATGATCATTTCAAACCCCATGACCTTGGACTCCATAACATAAATAAGGGTATATCTCCAGAAAAACGTGTCGGCAACGTTGTCGTCTCTCTTTTTGTACTTGATTACGTAAGGGAACGTCTCGATGAACTCAAGCCAACGTGTGTCTCTCTTCTTCAGTGCGTTCTGGCCATTAAGATGCTGAAGGGTCTAGTGATCCGTATGAATGACGCACTCCCTAGCTAGCAAATAGTGTTGCCATGTTTCCAAGGGACGGACCAAAGCATAGAGTTCTTTATCGTAAGTAGGGTAGTTCAGGGCGGCTCCGTTTAATTTCTTGCTGAAATAGGGGTCCAGCCTGCCTTCTTGTGTCAAGACGGCGCCTATGCCGACTACCAAAGCGTCACACTCGACCTCAAAGGTCTTAGTGAAATCTGGCAATGTGAGGATCGGGGCGTGTGTTAGGCGTTCCTTCAGTAGCTTGAATGACTTCTCTTGCTCCGAGCCCCATCTAATAACCTGGTTATTCTTGATCGTAAATGTCAAGGGGCTAGCGATTGTGCTGAAGTCTCGCACAAAGCGGCAGTAGAAACTAGCCAAGCTGTGGAAGTTCTGGACCTGGCTGGTGTTTGCTGCCGTGCGCCACTTCTGGATGGCCCGTATTTTCTCCTCGTCCACTCCAAGTCCCTGCTCAATCACGACGAAACCAATGAAAATGACTTGGTCGGTGCAGAAGGTACATTTCTTGAGGCTGGCGTAGAGCTGTTCCTTTTGAAGTGTCAGAATCACGGTCTCCAGATGAGCTTTGTATGTCTTCCTGTAGACGAGAATGTCGTCGAAGTAGACCACCACGAATTTGCCGATGAATGGTGTGAGGATGTGGTTCATCAGTCGGATGAAGGTGCTCGGGGCGTTAGACAACCCGAAAGGCATCACGAGCCATTCATAATGGCCTTGCTTGGTTTTAAATGCGGTCTTCCATTCATCGCCTTATCGCATCCGAACTTGATGATATATGCTCTTAAAGTTGATATTGGAAAAGATGACTGCTCATCTAAGCTCATCTAACATGTTTTCCAGGCGCCAAATGGGGTGTCAGTACTTAATGGTGATGTTGTTAATGGCGCAACAGTCGACACACATTATCCAGCTACTGTCCTTCTTGGGCACGAGGAGGACTGGGAGGGCTCATGGGCTAAGGCTCTCTCTCACGTATCCTTTCGCCATTATGTCTTGAACATGCTTCTCTAGTTCTTTGGCTTCCTCGGGGTTCACATGGTAGGCAGGTCGGTTTGGCAGTTGGGCTCCGGAAATGAAGTCAATGTGGTGTACGATCCCTCTGATTGGCGGCAGTCCTGATGGAATCTCGTCTGGGAAAATGTCAACATACTTCTCTAACAGTGTCTTGACTTCCTCGGGAACACTGTCCTCTGCGCCAGCTGCGCTTAGTAGCTCTTGGTATAACTTTAGAACTACTTGTGTCTCATCGGTCTGGACGACTTTGCAGACGTCTGCTATGTGATAAAGAAGTTCTCCTTCTGATCGTGCTGATCCTTTGCCATTTTAGTCTGCATGTCTAGGACCTCTTGTGGTAACATGGAGCTAAGTTAAAAACTGGCACTTGTCATGGACAAAGGAATAGAAGTTGGAACGTCCGTTATGTGTTGCCTCTCATTTGAACTGCCAGGGCCGTCCCAAGAGAAGATGTCCAGCTAACATCGGGACTACGTCGCATAACACTTGATCTTGATATCGTCCAATGCTGAAAGACACTTTGACTTGTTCAGAGATGAAGAGCTCGGTCTTGTGGATAAGCCACCTGAGGGGGTAGGGTCGCGGGTGTTTGGTCGTGGCTAGCCCAAGCTTTTCGACCATGTACTTGCTAGTGGCGTTGGTGCATGATCCACCGTCTATGATCAGGGAACACATCTTTCCGAGAATGGTGCACTTGGAGTGGAAGATGTTTTCCCTTTGCTCGATCTCTTCTGGTTATAGTCTAGAACTAAGAACCCGTATGATCATTAATAAGTCTCCGGAGTCAGCGATTCGACCTCGTCGACGAATTGATCAAGTGCGGGCGTGGGCTCCTCGGGCTCGTCCTCTGATTCGTAATCTCCTGATGCCATTAAGACCATGGTTCGTTGGTTTGAGCATTCTCGTGACATGTGGC
Organism: Streptanthus diversifolius; assembly: GCA_039880935.1. NCBI lineage: Eukaryota > Viridiplantae > Streptophyta > Magnoliopsida > Brassicales > Brassicaceae > Streptanthus > Streptanthus diversifolius. The sequence continues at coordinate 5,888,716 of JAXGFM010000005.1, forward strand.
CTCGTCCCTTGCATTTAAAATAGGTGATCTCGCTGCTCTGTTGTGGCTGGTTCGTGGAAGTAAGTGTGGTTGGTCGTGGGGCAACTAGAGTGACTTTAGGGGCCGGGTTGGTAGGGGACTTTCCCTTGAACCGCGGGTTGTTGCTGCTCGTGGTTCGGTCATATGATTTTTGACCGGTGCTCCACGTAGTCCTAGGTCTATGAGGTGTGGTGGTATTGCGTTGGTTACACTTTTCAATCTGGACCGCAAAGTGGAACAACTCGCCTAGATCGTGATAGAGCTGACTCTCGACCATACGGGCAATGGGCTCCCGTTAACCGTCTAGAAATTGTTCTATGAGGCTCTCCTCTGAATCTTCCATCTCCAGTCAGTCCAGTAGATGTTCGAATTCATCGAAGTATTTGACTACCGTCTTGCTCCCTTGAGTCAGGCGTCTGAATCTCCTTTGAAGTTCTCGGTGGAAATGTGGATGGATGTATCGTCTCCTCATTAGGTGGATTAATTCGTCCCACAAAGTTAAAGGACCAAAACATCCTCGGCGCCAGGCTGCTACCTCTCGATCCCACCATGCTAGAGCATGGTCCGTGAACTAGGCCGTTGCCAGAGCCACTCGTCTCGGGTCGTCATAGTTGTAGTAGTCAAAGAGAAACTCAATTTGTCTCTCCCAGTCAAGGTACTCTTCGGGATCTAATTTTCCCGCAAAGGAAGGGCGGGTTAAGCTTAACGTCTAGATGGTTAGGTGGGTGGTGCCGGAATGGTTATGGGTCCTCGGCCCGTTGTTCTCGTCCGGGCCCGTGGTTGGGTATCTCTAGCGCATCGGGTCGTCCGAGTGGCCGGGCAAGCTGCTCGAGACCCTCCATGCATGTAGCCATGGCTGTCATCTGAGCCGTCAAGTTCTGTAGTAACTGCATCATGGCTTGGTTATCTGTTCCAGATGATGATCCTTCACTTCCCGACATAACTTTCTTTTTATAGAAAAGGAAAGTTTTTGAAAAAGGAAAGTTTCCAAAAATGGAAACTCCCAGAAAAGGAAAGAAATACAAAAAAGGAAAGTTCCAAAAATGAAAACTTTCAGAAAAAGGAAAAAAAATTGCAAAAAGGAAAGTTCCAAAAATGGAAACGTTCGGAAAAAGGAAAATTTTCCAAAACAAAAATTAATGGAAAACCCTATAAGAAAAAAAAAAAATCTACAAATGCACTAATTTGCTAAATTTCCTAAACGCCAACGATTTTCTAGACCTAAAAAGAAAAATTCCCTAAGTTTTAATTATGCCTAAAAATCTAACTAAGCTAAAAGAAAAAATTTCTAAGGCTTAGAAAACTTATTAGCTTTAAACACTAAAAGAAAATATCCTAAATTACTAGTTCCTAGAATAGGAAATATCCTAATATTAGGTACTCAGCTATGGAAGTCGGGACTTGGCTTCTAGGCTTGGTCTAAGGCAGGCTGGTGTAGCGCTAGGCGTCAAACGCAAGCGGGAGGGCTCTAGTCCTATCGGGCGCGGGCGGTGCTGGGCGGTAGCGTGGTATGGGGGGAGGCTAGTCCTACGGGGTTGGATGGAAAGGTCACGCTTGGGAAAGACTTGGCTTCGTCGACTAACTAAATCTAGACATATACTCGCGCAACACACTAGGACGACTACAAGCTAACGGTGACCTAGACCTATCAAGCAGTCGCGGATTAAACGCAACCCTCACACAACTAGGACACGATTCGCACAAACGAGATCGACTTACACCTGCTAGGACGAGAAACCTAAATCCTACCAAGCCAAACAAAAAAGAACTTAACCAAACACCCTAACACACACGCGTGGGCTAAATTTTGTTTCTATTGGTCCTAAATTGAAACAAGTGTTTTAGGTGTGTTTCTATTGGTCCTAAATTTTGTTTCGAGCAACCTAATTCTTTTTTATGATTTTGTTTTTATGAGAAAAAAATTCAAAACAAACAAGCAAGCAAACAACAATTCTTGTTGTTTTTTTTATTAAGGAAAAGTTAAATGGCAAGGATAGATAAAACCTGGTTTAATTCTTGTTTTGTGGTGATGGTTATATGGTGTTTTCTTTTTTTTTTGTAACTTGTCCTGCGCCTCTTCACCTTGCAGGGAAGAAGAAGAACAACTACTCAAAGGTAGGAAAACTCAAAAACAATGAAAAAGGAAAAATTCAAAGATAGTAAAGGATAGATTCAACCTAGTACTTAGGAGCTTTTCAGCTCTGATACTAGATGATACAAGCGTAGTGGCAGGTGGTATTCAACCGAGAAGCTCAAGGTTTAGGACCACGGTTTGATGGTGGAGAGATGGACAAAAGGACCACACAAGCTGCGGAAGACTTGTGATACACCAGAGAAGCTTCAGCCTAGAAGGATGAAGCCGCAGCTAGCTCACCAAGGAGGAGTGGAGGCGCCGAGTTTTAGACAAGAGTTTTAGGGTTTTTGTTTTAAAATTCAAGTTATCTTATTCATTGCAAGTAATAATGCTTATATAGGCCTTTGGTTTAAAACTTAGGGTAAACAACATGATGTTTCCCCAAAACAACAAGAAATCTACATAAAAACAACATAAAGTTTTAAATAGAGAAATGGGCCTAGGCCAATGCTTAAACACAAAGGCTTGGGCCTAGGACAAATCGCCAACAACTAGGAATTGGGCTTAAGAACTTAATTCCACACTTAGTCTAAAAACAATAAATAGGATAGGTAAGCCCCAAAAGGACAGGACCGAAGTCGACTTGGGCCCGTGGAAGATGTTGGGTTTGAGAACGGGCCTTGGTTGCTATGCACACTAAGAGTGTTGGCTCATTAAAACCTTCTTCGAAAAACCCAGTGGGACAAAACCGAAGGTAAAAAAAAGATTGCAATGTCTTAGCATGACTTTTGGTGAATTCACCGGATGGTAATGGTGAAGACACCCGTGCTGGAAGAATATTCGAGCAGGAACCTCCATGGTTCCTAATGTGGTGCGAACGGGCCTTGGTGGGCTGGTTCATGGGCTGGCTCGTGGGCCGGCTCGGGTGGGCCGTGATGGGCCTGGTCGTGGACTGGTGGTTGTTTGCCTGCTCGCGTCGCCAGTTTTTTGAATTTGTGCTCCAAGGCTCGGGGCTTAGCTCGCATCTGTGGTCCGGGTGCCACTTCTAGAACGGTAGGCGGTCCGATGTCCTCATAAATGCCCCACCCAGAGGACAATGGTATTGACCGCCTCAGAAGACTATGAGTCCGAGGATGAGCACGAGGAGGTCGCCCCTGCGACACACCAACAATCTGACGAAGAAATAGAATATACCGACTCCGGAGAGATGTTCATGATCCGACGAGTTCTCAGCTCGAGATTTGAGTCGGAAGAGGTAGAGCAGCGAGAAAACATTCTCCATTCCAAATATACCATCCTTGGGAAAGTGTGCTCATTGATAACGGTAGTCGGTCCACTTCTAGACTACCGTTCCAAACAAGCTCCGAGCTTGTTTGCCTGCTCGCGTCGCCAGTTTTTTTGAATTTGTGCTCCAAGGCTCGGAGCTTAGCTCGCATCTGTGGTCCGGGTGCCACTTCTAGAACGGTAGTCGGTCCGATGTCCTCATCAATGCCCCACCCAGAGGACAATGGTATTGACCGCCTCAGGAGACTATGAGTCCGAGGATGAGCACGAGGAGGTCGCCCCTACGACACACCAACAATCTGACGAAGAAATAGAATATAACGACTCCGGAGAGATGTTCATGATCCGACGAGTTCTCAGCTCGAGATTTGAGTCGAAAGAGGTAGAGCAGCGAGAAAACATTCTCCATTCCAAATATACCATCCTTGGGAAAGTGTGCTCATTGATAATAGACGGAGGGTCCTTCACCAACGCCACGAGCAAATACATGGTTGAAAGCTCAGACTGCCTATGACCAAACATTCTCAGCCTTACAAATTGCGATGGCTGAACAACAAGACAGAGCTATATATTTCTGACCAGGTTAAGGTCGTATTCAGCATTGGTAGAAACCAGGACCAGGTAACCTGCGATGTCGTCCCGATGTCAGCTGAACATCTCCTCCTAGGGAAACCTTGGCAATTCGACTGAGAGACTACACATAATGGACGGACGAACTTCTAATCATTTATCCACGACAAGCATAGATACAACCTGGCACCAATGTCTCCACACGCCGTACAAGAGATGCAATCCAAGATGGCAAAAGACCAACATGCCCATAAGAGAACTTCTTCATTAACGTTGCTGACATGAACTCAACTCGTCCTAATGCTCTACCGGGAGATTCTAAACACGTCCGACACCGAGACCATCCTACCAGCCGAAGTCCAAGCCTTCCTAAACTTAAACAAGATACATTGCAGTGGCATGAGAAATTTGAGAAAGTTATGATGTCAAATGGGTTACACATAAATGAATGCGATAAATGTATATACTTCAAAACTACAAAATATGCATACGTTATGTTATGCTTATACGTAGATGATATGATTATCATTGGAAGTGACAACAACATTATAAATCAGACTAAAACCATGTTACATGGAAAGTTTGAAATGAATGATATGGGACTAGCTGATGTAATTCTTGGAATTAAAATCACTAGACATCCTAGAGGATATATATTATCCCAGAAGCATTACGCTGAAAAGCTACTTGATATATTCAAGAACTATTCAACTGAAACCTCTACAACACATGTGGATACCACACTTCACCTGACGAAAAATTAAGGTGCAACGGTGTCATAGAATGAGTATGCTCGAGTAATCGGAAATCTAATGTACTTGACTAAATTGTATTAGACCAGATTTAGCTTACTCTGTAAATGTACTAAGTATGTATACGAGCAATCCATGGCACATCCATTGGAAAGCGATAACTAGAGTATTAAATTATTTACGCTTTACCAAAAATTATCGACTACAATAAGGTTCAGAACCTGTCATGTTGGAAGGATATACCGATGCTAATTGGATATCAGATTCAAAAAACTCGAAGTCCACAAGTGGATATGTGTTTACACTTGGGGATGCTGCAGTATCCTTGAAATCTTCGAAACAAACAGTGCTGGCTAGGTCAACAATGGAATGTGAGTTCATTGCGTTGGACAAAGCAGCAGAAGAAGCAGAACATCATCAAAGTTTTCTGAAAGATATTCCGATATGAAAAAAACTAGTGTCATCGATTTGGATACACTACGATAACCAATCGGTTATAGCTCGTGCAAACAATAGCTTGTACAATGGCAAGTCACATCACATACGTAGACGACATAAGACTATTAGACAATTGATCTCAAATGGTGTAATTTTTCTAGACTACATTAAATCAGCTGATAATATAGCAGATCCTTTTACGAAAAGTCTGACCCGAGATCAAGTATTGAAATCATCAGTAGGAATGGGTTTAAAGCCTTTGCTTTAACGATGAATTTTAGCGGTAACCCCACCTATACTTTCTAGGTTCAAAGGGACAACTAAGTCAAATTAAGTTTAAGAAAATATTGTGAAACTTATGTTTCTACACAGTTCCTAATAATGATTAACAATGTTGTCTGCATAATAAACGGTAAGCGTAGGTTTTTAATGGTTTCATCATATTTATTTCAAGGAAGTAAAACAAATTAATTTGAAATAGAATATGAGAATCACAGTTGAGTGTGAAATGAGGTTCTTTCTAGGAGAATAAGGGAAGGCTGTATTCTCCAAATTCACTTAAGAAATATCATAGCGAAAGTTCTACTAGAAAATATAAATGTGTTATATCTATTGTTTCAGTTTACACTAGAAATTCGGATGGTTCAAGACATCGTGTTCACCAACTGAGCTTGTAAACTCGATAGATTATAACATTGATTGGTTCAACGCTGAAAAATGCAACATTTTCATATATAGTTATTTTTCGCATACACTAAAAATCTATCCTAAATCTATCATATATAGTTATTTTTCGCATATACTAAAAATCTTCTTTCAGCTTAAATCTATCCTAAAAATGTTTTTTCAAAAAAATCTTCAATGTTTTAGAGTAAATTATATTCATGTGGGAGATTGTTGGACTAATATATTAATAAGCATGCAGATTTATTATATATAATTAAAATGTGAATGAGAATTTGCTTAGAGGGAGGTCAAAGATTTTTGTAACTGACAAATCTTGGTATTAAAAACAAAATAAATTTGTCAATTAATGACCACCAAGTTATTTCTCCCCTATAAATACTAAGGTACATAGAAGGAAAAAATAATATCTTCATCCAATAGCAAATAAAACACCATTAGACACAATTTAGATATTCTTTTAGAATTTTCTAATTGTTGAAGCTCTCTTGGAATATTTTCTTGGTTGTTGATGCTAGTTGCTGATAGCTTAAAAATTCACAACAATTATTAGGTTCCTACTTTCTCTCTCTCCTACTTCTCTCTTTCAGAAGTAGATTTATGCTCTCTTGAGTATATAGTAGAAATTAACTCGTAGATTCAAACATGAATAAAACATATTTGTCTTAATATTTGGTTGTATACTGGGATTCAAATAATGCATGAAAACCGTCTCATTGCAGATATTTTATTGAGTGAAGAAAAGGGATCATCCCGCTTCTAAATATTTTTTTTGTTCTCATGATTTAAAAATAAAATTTTGTTCATGTTTTTATAGTTTATATTTGTTATTAAGTCATGTTAATCTTATTCATTATTTAATTGTCAATATTAAAAATGATTGTCATGGAATCAAGCATTGTTAATATTGAATCTAATAATCATGTTTATAAGATTAATATATACGTAAAATATGAAAATATAATTCTTGGTCATATAATAAATTAAATATTTAGGTTTTATATTCTTGCTAATAATTATGATAGTCAATCTTAAAATTGGTAATCTGAGTAATCACTTTGTCAATATTAAATTTATTATTCATGGTCAAAATATTATATTTAATTATATAATTTAATATTGTTGAATTATGTATATGGTATAATTATTTTGCTGAAATAAGTTATACCCACATAAATATCAATATTAATGTTTGTATATATATATGTCTATATTAAAAATATATATATATATATATGTATTTAATAGTTTATTTCAATTTCAAGAAATAAATTATAATACAAATTAATATTTCTAAAATCCGGTTTCATAAAGTTCTACAATTAGAACCGAATCCTTGCTAATTATGATTTGAGGTTGAAGGCTGCGCTTGACGAACTGAATACCGTGCACAAAGAGTCGTGGTCGAAGAAGAATAAGTTTGAAAAGTTTAAAAATAGCTTGTGTGAGTTAAAGCAGAAGGCATAGGCCGTGAAAGCTGACAATTCTTGACTCCAGATAGAACTGAACAAAGCAAAAGAAAACGTATTCAAGCTCGAACCCAACAAGGACATAATTTTTTGAGAAACTCAATCCTGAGACTGATGATGTCTCGAGCTGAATTTGTTACGACCGAGTGGCACAGAATCCAGGCCGCAATTACATCCAAATGCTCTTCCTTCCTTGAGAATATCAAGAAATACCTCGATGAGCAGGCAGTAGTCAATCAAAAGATGATGCTTTTGAGTCAGGTGTCAGGAACCCACAGATGTATGGAGTTACTGATCCACCAAGATGTTGCCGTTTCGGACAAGATGATGGCACAGATAAAGCAAGACGAAGAGAAGTATGAGAGAGAGAAGTCAATGAGATGGACGTCGTTGAAATTAAGAAAATCTATTTAATCCTTTTCCCCATTGATCACATTTTCATCAACTGTCTCTGTATTCTCCTTCTCTCATTCCTACCAAGATCGACCAGTTTAGATCGAATGTTGCTTTCATCCCTTATTCTGTTGCCGTCAATCCGAACACCAAATCATTAGAGTTTGCCGTTGTGGTGTTAGACTTTTGCAATCTGGAAAACTCCCAAGTTACTGAATAATGCTTAAGTTTATTAAGAACCTTCCTTGTAATAAAGAGTTCGATTACAGAAAGATAAGATACGAAAAAATTATTAAACCGATACAAGATAAAAGGAACTTCCCGATCTCATAACGATCGGAACTTCAGACTCATAGCGCCTGGAAACATGTCCTATATCTCGCATAAGGAGAAGAAAATCCATTAACACTTCTCCTACTTATTTATAGTAAACACGCGACAGTCTCTTAGCCTTGTGTAGTCGAACCCTCGCCTTGCTTCCGAGTCATTGCTTTACTCTTTTCAAACGAAATCCTTTTATCCTCTATTTTCCCGCCAACTACCTCAACTTCATCTTGTTCTGCGTTTTCATCACTCGCTGCTAGATTCTTGACTCCAAGGCCTGTGATCATTCCTTCTTTCTTCTTTCTCCGAATGTACGTTTGTTGGAACCTATCAATACTCCCCCCAACAAAACCAAGCTTGCCCTCAAACTTGAAATTTGGAAAACGTTGCTTGAAGTCCTTTGCCACAACCCATGAATCGTCACCCACTGGAGTGTCACGCCAATGCACCAAAAGCTCCAGAGTACCTGCATCATTATATCTAGAAGCAAGTATATCTTCAGGGACTTCAAATGATTCAAGGTTTTCCATATGGACCGGTGGTTGGGATTGCACCACGGACGCTGACCCAATTGCACGCTTGAGTTGCGATATGTGAAAGACGGGATGAATACGGGCTTCATCGGGAAGCTGTAACTTGTAAGCCAAGGACCCTATCCTTTCCACAATTTTGTAAGGGCCGTAGTACTTAGCTGCTAACTTCTGACAACTACGGCGAACCACAGAATGTTGGCGATAAGCTCGGAGTTTCAAATAGACGAGATCACCTACTGCAAATTCCAGAAAACGACGATGTTTGTCTGCCTGCAATTTCATCGCCTGTTGCGCTTTAGACAAAAATATCTTTAGTTGAGATAACATAGCATCTCGTTGACGTAGAGAAGTTTCCAAATTAAAGTTTGTCGTGGATCCAAATTCATATGGGAGCAGGGCAGGAGGTTCTCTACCATAAACAACTGCAAATGGAGATGACTTCAGCGCCGTGTGGTACGAAGTATTATACCAAAATTCCGCCCAACTGATAAACTGGGACCATCTACGAGGGTGTTGCGAAGCAAAGCAACGAAGATAGGTCTCAACGCAGCGGTTAAGGACTTCTGTTTGGCCGTCCGTTTGAGGATGAAAAGCTGTGCTAAATTTCAATTGAGTGCCAGCTAGGCGGAAGGTTTCTTTCCAGAATGTACTCAGAAAAATTCGGTCTCTGTCAGACACAATGCTGCGGGGAAACCCATGTAAGCGAACTATCTCTGCAATGAAACATTTTGCAACATCCGAGGCGGAAAACGGATGGCGAAAAGTTAAGAAATGTGCATATTTACTTAAACGATCGACCACAACCAGAATCACATTGACACCTGCTGAAAGAGGGAGACCTTCCACAAAATCCATGCTAATATCTTCCCAGATTCGATCTGGTAGTGGTAACGGCTGCAAGAGTCCTGCAGGTGATAACGTGGAGTACTTATGCTGCTGACAAACCACATATTCGGTGACATATTCCTGCACTCTACGATTCATTCCTTCCCAATAGAAGGAATTTTGAATGCGTTTTAAGGTTTTAAGAACTCCAGAGTGTCCCCCAATCAAACTGTCATGGATTTCGTGTAGAATCAAAGGTATGAAACGTGAGTCACTAGGAATCACTAACCTGTTCCGTGACCAAAGCTTGCCATCCACCACCGTGTACTTCTCTGTTTGCAGTTCATGGTTCTGTATTTGACGAATGATAGACTGGATGTGTGTATCTTATGCAATTTCCGCAAAAAGGTCCTGCCATTGTAATACCGAGGGAACACTCAGTTGCAATAGTGTAGTAGACAGGGGTAGACTGCGAGAGAGAGCATCAGCGGCTTTGTTTTCACACCCCGGCTTATAAAAGATATCAAAGTCAAAGCCGAGCAAACGCGTTAGCCAACGCTGATAGTCCAGTGTAACTTCTCTCTGCTCTAGTAAATACTTGATACTCTTCTGATCCGTGTGGACATGGAATTTCCTTCCGAGCAAGTAATGACGCCACTTGCGAACTGCCATCACAACGGCCATCAACTCACGTTCGTAAGCGGACTTTTGTTGGTCACGAGGGGATAATGCATTACTAAAATATGCTATCAGTTTGTTTTCTTGCATTAAGACAGCTCCTAAGCCAAACCCTGACGCATCCGTTTCAACGACGAAGAGTTTGTTAAAATCAGGAAGAGATAGAACCGGAGAATGGATCATTGCTTCTTTGAGATCCTCAAAAGATTTCTGAGCCATTGGAGACCAACGAAACTGGTCCGTTTTCAATAAATCAGTCAGAGTACAAGCTAACAGTCCATAATTGCGAACAAAACGGCGGTAATAACCTGTAAGCCCAAGAAAACCGCGCAACTGTTTCACCGTGACAGGAACCGGCCATTGCTGCATTGCCTGGGTCTTGATCATGTCCGTGGCAACCCCCCCTGCTGAAATGATATGACCCAGATACTCAACTTGAGAAACGCCGAATGAACATTTCTTTTGGTTAGCAAAGAGCTGATATTGGCGCAAAACCAAGAGAACTTGCTGCAAATGTTCCAAATGATTAGCCAAGGTTTGGCTGTAAATTAGAATGTCGTCGAAAAATACCAAGACAAACTTCCTCAAGAAGGGACGGAATACGTGATTCATCAACGATTGAAATGTAGCCGGGGCATTGGTCAAGCCGAAAGGCATAACCAAGAATTCATAGTGTCCTTCGACTGTCCGAAGTGCAGTTTTCGGAATGTCCGCTTCAACCATCCGGATTTGATGGTAACCTGAACGTAAATCTAGCTTGCTAAATATAACCGCACCATGTAGTTCATCTAGCAATTGGTTGATCACTGGAATTGGGTACTTATCAGGGATGGTAGAGCGATTTAAAGCGCGGTAATCGACACAGAATCGGAATCCCCCATCCTTCTTATAAACCAAAAGAACCGGACTTGAGAAGGGGCTTACGCTCGGTCGAATGATTCCTGCCTGCAGCATCTCAGCCACCATACGTTCCATGATCACTTGTCTCGCCTGTGGATAACGATATGGATGGACGGAAACTGCTGTCACTCCCGGACGCAAAGTGATGGAATGTTCTTTACTACGAAGTGGAGGTAAAGAAGTGGGGGTTGCAAACACATCAACGAATTGCAGCAATAAGTTAGCAATTCCGGGAGCATATTCTGGAGGTATGGATGTCGCTGCGGTAAGGACCAACTGCACTTCTCCCCCACGTTGATCCAAACCGAAGCCTGAGTGCAACGACTTGAGTGATAACCGGGGACTATGCAATGTAAGATCACCAAACAGAGTCACCCGGTGTCTGCGATAGAGGAAGGACCACTCCTGTCGCTTCCAATCTATCTCGCATGTACCAAGCGTCTCAAGCCATTGTACACCAAGGATGACATCGACAGTACCCAGTTCGAGAGAAATGAAGTCGGACATGAAGTCTGTCGTGTGAAGGCGAAAGGTTACATCGCGGCAGAGGCCCATGGCGTAAACCTTAACGCCATTTCCCAACAAAACTTCCATGTTCGTGGCCGAAGACATTGGCAGTCGTAATGACTGAACAACAGCTTGAGAAATAAAATTGTGGGAAGCCCCACTATCCAACATGACCACCACCTCCCTATTGTGAATGCGCCCACGTAATTTAGTTGTCCGCGGAGAATCAATGCCCAAGAACGCGCCAAGAGAGAGTGTCATGAGTTCTTGAGAACGAGAAGACTCATTCGTTTCGTCCGAACAATCAGCCCAAGGTTCGAATACCTCCATCTCAAGGCCGTTGATTACAGTGAGTACCCGAAGATCTTTCTTCGGACAAACATGTGCACGTGACCATGGTGCCTGACATTTAAAACATAAACGGTCACGCCGCATGCGATCTAACTCAGCATCCGTAAATTGTTGTCGGGGACGTGGTGTCTGATGTGCAGAACGTGTGAACTCCACACTCGGTTGTTGGAAAACACCCAATTTATTCTGTACACGGGAAAGACCCGTGGGTGAAGGTGATTTGGACCATGCTCGGTGTCTCTGGACAATCCCCTTCCCTGGTGCATCAATTTCACTTACTAACTTGCAAAAAGAGCTTGTTTCCATCCGAAGAACAGCCGCGATATACTCAGGTAAACCCTTTGGATCCTTAAGACGTATAATTTCTTTCATTTCAGGGTTTAACCCTGTATAGAAAATCTTTTCTAAATGTGTATCTTCCAAGCCTGCAACTTGCGAAGATAATTCTTCGAATTCAGAAACGTAGTCTGCCACGGAACCAGTTTGACGAATAGAGAATAAGCGAGTGGTAGGTTCTGCATCAATAGATTCCGAAAAACGAATAATGAGCTGCTGCTTAAAGTCCAACCAATCCCGGAAACCCCCCACGTTTGAGAACCCAAGCGAACCATTTCTTGACTCGGCCTTCCAGGCACAGAGCAATCAGATCAAGTTTCTCATCCTCTCGAAATCTGCCAACAGTAAAGAAATGTTCAACATTCGTGATCCACTCCCGCGTATTAGCCCCATCGAAAGACGGCATTTCAACTTTCTTCAACATATGATCCCTAGTTGCAACATTCATAAACTCTGCAGGATCCGGAAACACGGAATCTTTGCGATGATTAGTCGGTCCATGGCGAGAACCCGAGCCACGAAAACCCGACGTAGGTGGAATCAGCAAGTTAGGCTCCGGGGATGACGCAGGAACCGGTTGCTTTCCCAACATCGTCAAGAGGGTACGAAACTGATCCTCAATGGCAGAAAAACGTTGTTTGTTTTCAGCTGCATCTTTGAGGAGAATATTATAACCATTCTTTAAAAATGATAGTTCCGTGTGCAGAGGAACGTCGTCTTCAACCGACGCACCTCCTCCCGGCGGACTATGTAGCGTGGTCTCCGAAATCATGATTGTAAAACCCTGCAACAACACCGAACAAACACCACAACGATCGGCAACCAACAAAACCCCAGCAACCAAATCGCAAACGGAAACCAGCTAAAACACAGCTACGAAACAGAACATGGCACGATCCAGAAAAGAAACCCAGATTCCAGAAAAACCCACGAAAAATATAGGCGAAGAAAAAAACCCCGTTACTGAATACCAGAAGTTCACGGAAACACAAATCGAACGTGAACGGAAACAACCGATCAACTTGATCGTACAGAGTGAAGAAAGGTGGGATCGATCGCTCACCGCACCAATGTTAGACTTTTGCAATCTGGAAAACTCCCAAGTTACTGAATAATGCTTAAGTTTATTAAGAACCTTCCTCGTAATAAAGAGTTCGATTACAGAAAGATAAGATACGAAAAGATTATTAAACCGATACAATATAAAAAGAACTTCCCGATCTCATAACAATCGGAACTTCAGACTCATAGCGCCTGGAAACATGTCCTATATCTCGCATAAGGAGAAGAAAACCCATTAACACTTCTCCTACTTATTTATAGTAAACACGCGACAGTCTCTTAGCCGTGTGTAGTCGAACCCTCTCCTTGCTTCTGAGTCATTGCTTTACTCTTTTCAAACGAAATCCTTTTATTCTCTATTTTCCCGCCAACTGCCTCAACTTCATCTTTTTCTGCGTTTTCATCACTCGCTGCTACATTCTTGACTCCAAGGCCTGTGATCATTCCTTCTTTCTTCTTTCTCCGAATGTACGTTTGTTGGAAGTGAGTCGGTGGATGAATTATCACTCTTGTAAACAAGGCCTCGTATTTGGCTTCATTGTTTGAGGCAATAAACACGAGATAAAAATATTATTTAAACAGTTTTTGGGTTAGCGAACAGAGTGGAGTGCTAACACCTAATTCGTGTCGTAATGACAAAACCTCCACATGTAAAGTCCAATTGTTCATGATCGCGTAGGGAAAGCATAATTTTGAAATCGTCAAACAGTTATGATTTGGCACTAGGTCGACTGCGATAGCCTATATCATATTTGCTACCTTGATTGCCCATTTGGCCATTTTTCCTTGGACTATGCAAGTTCGATTGTAGATAATGGTTTGTGAGAATGATGATCACGTGAGGTTGAAAATGGGGGCGAAGCTTTCGTGCAGAAACTACGACCGCGAGTGCTTGTTTTTCTAGTGTAGGATATATCGCATCTCGGTGTCATGCATCATTTTGCTGATGTAGAAGACAAGTTTTTGTTCTCCGTGATCTTCCCTGACAAGCATACCGCTGATGACAGAACTCGATATGGCTGTGTATAAATATAATTTTCCCCATTCTCTGGTTTTGCTAATACAGGCAGTGTGGACAGGTAGGCTTTCAACATGACGAGTGGCTCTTCGCATTTTTTGTCCGAAACAAATTTATTTTTGCCACGATAAATTTGATAGAATGGCATACATTTATTCGTAGAGCGGGAGATGAACCGATTCAGAGAAGCAACCCTCCCTGTCAGTTGTTAAACTTCTCGGCTATTTTTTGGGTTGTGAAGGTTGACAATGGCTGAGATCTGCTTTGGGTTTGCTTCAATCCCTTTCTTTGTGACGATGTAGCCCATGAATTTGCATTAGGTGACCGCAAATGTTCACTTTGTCGGGCTTAACTTCATCCTATATTAGTTGAGGATAGCTGATGAGAACATCGTCCTAGCTACAGCAGCGGTCATCCCATCAGAACCTCTCACACGATCCAAGAGGAAGGCCTTTGGAGACAAGCTCAGCATGCTATCGGAGAGTGGAGCTCGTCAAAAACTCGGACCGACCGCGCCAGAACCCAGACCGACCGACCCCGGACCATGCGTGGTCGACCCCGACCCATTCAAGCTGGACAAGGAACAATAGAGGTTCTTTCTCGTAGACTCTTCTTCCTCCGGTGTCTTTACCATTACCTTCCGGTAAAAACACCAAAAGTCGTGCTAAGAAATTGTACTTTGTTTCCTATCTTCGGTTTTATCCCATTGAGTTTTCCGAAGAAGGTTTTAATGAGGCAATACTCTTAGTGCGCAAGACGGTGAAGACTTGTTCACAATTCTATATCATTCACAAGTCTCTACCAAATTCGCTTAAGTGTTTATCTGGGCTTCAATCTTTTATTTATATTTTTATAGACTGAGTATATTATTTAGGTTTATGAGTTATGTTAGCTACTTAAGCCCAATGTATTTTTTTAAAAATCGCCACCAGCTAGACTTGTTGTTGTTTTTCTTTTCTTATGGGGCTAAACATCATGTTGTTTAGCCTAAGTGTACCAAGACGCTGCCTCCAAGCCTCTTCGGTGAGCTTGCCGTGTTCTTCAGCCCTTTTCGTTGAAGTTCTTGGAGTATCACAAGCCCTTTCACAGCTTGTGTGGTCCCTTCGATCCACCCAATCGTTTTCCCTTTTCCCTGTCCAACCGCCTGAGCTTCTCGGTGAAAGAAAATCGACCAACGTTCTTACATCATCTGGTATCAGAGCCTAAAAGCTCCTAAGTCATCAGGTTGATTCTATCCTTGTTTGTTTAAAAACATTTCCTTGTTTGATTGCAATTATTGTTGCTTTTGATTTGATCTCTTTCTCTTTCTCCCTGAGGTTCTTGGTTAAAAGGTGAAGGAATCAAGTCTCCTACTACCAAAAAAAAAAATCAGGCTCTATCAATCCTTTATCTTTCTTTTCACTTACAGAAAAAAAGAGTTTAATCAACTAGGTTGTTTGTTTCTTTTTAATTTTTTTTTTATGTAAAAAAAAAGAGAGGAGTAAGGTGTTTATGTTGTTTTTAAACAAATTAGGGGTTTAGAAAACTCACCTAGAGCACTTGTTCATCATTGAAAAATTGTGTGCCCAAGTTACTTGGACCACACGCATGTGTTCCTTGGGTTCTTGTTGGTTGCTTGTTTTGGGTGAGTTGCTCACTTGTCTTGGTCCTTTGTCAAGTCGAGTCCAGCATAGGACCAGTCCAAAAACCCGTTCCTTTAGCTCGCTAGCCCTAGGTTCCACCAATCACTAGCCCTAGGTTCCACCAATCGCTAGCCCTAGGATCCCTTACACGAACGGTTTCTCTTAGCGTCTTGGTTCTAGGTCATCCCATTCTGCGAACTGTTTCCATTCCGCGTTAGGCCGCGTCTTAGGATAGAACCGGAACCCAGTCCCGCGTCCTGTTTCCCCAAGTCCGCTAGTCTAGGTTCCATCCCCTGTTCCCGTAGGTCTAGTCCCGCGCCAAGAAGCCTTCGCCCCGCGTTCTGTTAGGTCTAGTGCCTACGCGTCCCAGGCTTGCACGACACCACCCCGCGCCCACGTCCCGCATCAGTCCGGCGCCTTCTGTGCCTTGTACCGCACCTAGCACTCCTGTTAGCTACTAGGTCTTGACCCGCGCCGCCTTTAGTCCTTAGCCTTAGGCGACTAGGTTACGAATCCTCCCTAGTGTCTAGGTTCATTGAATTAGTTTTTAGGAAGTTTTCTTCACTATTTTGGGCATAGTATTAATTAGTTGCTTCTTTTGTTCTTAGGCTAGAAATTAAATTTTTAGGAAGTTTCCTAAAACCCTTCTAAGAAGTTTCCCAAAGCTTTTAGGCAATTTCTTTTTTAGAAACTAGACCATTTATTAAAAGATAACATATATGATAGTTTGTTATTCTGCATTTAGGCAATAAATAGCTTTTGACAGATTTTCATATTTTTTTTATTTCTCCCTTTTCTTGCATTTAGATAGTTTCCATTATTTTTTTACCTTATATATATATATATATACACAAAAACATATATTTAATTGCCGAATATTTCCATAAAAGGATGTTTCCGTTTTTGCAAGTTTCTCTTTTGGGAAACTTTCCAGTTTGTTTAACATTTTTTTTTCTATAAAAAGAAAATATGTCAGGTAGCGACGAGTCATCGTCTGGTCAGAACAACCAGATCATGACCGTCCAGTTGACAACAATAGCCACGCGCCTCAAGCAGTTGGAGCAGCCAACACACGCACCAACTCCCGCGCCACCCCCAGTCGCCCCCCATACCTAGCCGACAGACCAGAGGGGGTCCACCAAGTGATGTAAGAACCAAGGGTGGGCTGTCTTTCACCAAGAAGCTCAGGTTGCTGGACAGAATTCGATGGAAGAAAAGGGTAGATCGAAGGGACAACACAAGCTGTGAAAGGGGCTTGTGATACTCCAAGAACTTCAACCAAAGGGTTGAAGAACACGGCTGCAGCAAGGGGACTTGATTGGCGGCTCTTTTAGGTTTAGACGTCTTAGGTTTAGACGTCTTAGGTTTTTGTCAAAATGCTTGTTATTTCATTAAAGTTTAGACAATAGGCTTATATAATGCCTTGTTACAACTTATGCTAAACTACAAGGCGTTTAGCCTTTCAAGAATTAAAACAACATGTAGTTCACTTATTGGCAATTAAACAAAAATGGGCCCTAGATAGTCAAAATGACTTAAACCCAAATAAATACTTAATCTAAAAAGAACAGAAATAAGATAGAAATCCCAATAATACTTAGGCACCGAATTCGCAGGAAGACCTGTGAATGAGATGGAATCGTGAACAAGTCTTCACCATCTTGCGCACTAAGAGTATTGCCCTTCTTCGGAAAACCCAGTGGGATAAAACCGAAGATAGAAAAAAGAGTACAATTTCCTAGCACGACTTTTGGTGTCTCTATCGAATGGTAATGGTAAAGATACCGGAGGAGGAAGAGTCTTCTAGAAGGAACCTCCATGGTTCCTTGTCTAGCTGGAACGTGTAAGGGCTTGGACCGGCCGTGGATGCGTGGGACGAGCTAGTCGGGTCAGACGTGTGGCTTGGGACGGGTCACCTGGACACAGGCTGGTCGGCATGGTCAGCTCGGGGTCCTCTCACTCTAGGAGCATGCTGAGCTTGTCTCCTAAGGCTTTCCTCTTGGACCGCGTAAGAGGTCCAGGTTGAATGACTGGTGCAATGGCTCGCTCGATGTCCTCATCATTCCCTCCCTCTCGAAGTGCTTGGTCTCCAAATCGAAGTCCTCACCTTCATCAAACAATTCTAAGTCATAAACATTGAAAGTACTAGAGACATTATACTCACCTGGAAGTTTGAGCTGGTAGGCATTGTCGTTAATTTTCCGAATGACGCGGAATGGACGATCTCCACGGGGTGCAAGCTTGCTCTTCCGTCGCTGGGGAAATCTCTCCGGTCGCAGATGTAGCCAAACCCAATCTCCCTCCTTGAAAACCATGTGCCTGCGGCCTTTGTTGGCGTTCTTTACGTTCTGGATGTTCCGTTGTTCCAAGTTTGCCTTGGTCTCTTCATGAAGTGGCTTGATGTACTCTGCCTTTGCTTCTTCCTCCAAGCTGATGGCGCCGCCCAATGATATGGGTGTGAACTCGATAGGAGTGGTCGGGTTGAAGCCGTAGATGACCTCAAATGGAGAACGCTTCGTGCCGGAATGTGTAGCCTTGTTGTAAGCGAACTCAACGTACGGAAGGCACTCCAGCCAATTCTTCAAGTTGCGGCCAATTGTTGCCCTCAGGGTCTGGGATATGGTCCGGTTGACAACCTCAGTCTGTCCGTCAGTCGACGGATGGTATGCGGTGGAGAACAGGAGGTTGGTGCCCAATTTTTGCCACAATGCTCGCCAGCAGTGGCTCAGGAACTTGGTGTCACGGTCAGATACGATCGTCCGGAGAATGCCGTGCAGTCGTACTATCTCCTTGAAGAACAGGTCGGCAGTCTGGCTTGCATCGTTGGTCTTGTTGCCATCTTGGAAATAGGTCGACCACTACGAAGATGAAGTCTTTGTGGTTGATCTTCGGCAGGCCTAAAACGAAATCCATGGAAATGTCTGTCCAGGGCGTGAATGTGACTGGTAACGACATGTAAGGACCGTGCGGTTACATCTTGGATTTAGCCCTCTTGCAGATAAGACACCTGGCACAGTGTGTTTCTACATCTTGTCGCTGATGGGGCCAATAGAAATGTTCCTTAAGCATGCTTAATGTCTTGGCAATGCCGAAGTGACCCATGAGACCTCCACCGTGGGCCTCTTTAAAAGCAGCTCTCGAATCGATCCTCTCGGAATGCAAAATTGTTTGTCTTTAAAGAGGAACCCGTCGTGAAGAAAGAAGCGGCTGTAGTTGCCCTTGTCGTGCTCTAGGTAAGCCTGAGAGAAATCTGCATCGTCAGCGTACAGCTCTTTGATCATCTCGAAGCCCATAACTTTTGTCTCCATGACTGAAATTAGACTGTATCGACGAGATAAAGCATCAGCGACAACGTTGTCCGTTCCTTTCTTATATTTGATGACGTATGGAAAGGTCTCGATGTACTCCAACCGACGGGCATGTCTCTTCTTCAGCGTAGACTGTCCTCTTAGGTGCTGGAGTTTCTGATGGTCAGTGTGAATGACGTACTCCCGGGAAAGCAGATAATGCTACCAAGTCTCTAAGGCGCGGACGAGGGAATAGAGCTACTTGTCGTATGTCGGATAGTTAAGTCCAGCTCCACTTAACTTCTCACTGAAGTAGGCGACAGGTCGTCCACCTTGTGTGAGGACGGCTCCAATGCCGATCTCTGAGGCATCACACTCGACCTCGAATGTCTGAGTGAAGTCCGGCAGGACTAGGACTGGGGCGTGGTTGAGGTGTTCCTTCAGAAGCTTGAAAGACTTATCTTGCTCTGGTCCCCAACGAAAATCTTGATTTTTCTTTATTGTCGAGGTCAACGGACCAGCTATCGTGCTGAAATCGCGGACGAACCGTCTATAGAAGCTGGCGAGTCCGTGAAAACTACGGACCTGACTGGCGGTTGTCGGTGTGGACCACTCCTGTATGACCTTAATCTTCTCGTTGTCCACCTGAAGTTCCTAGGAACTTACGACGAAACCAAGAAAAACTACTTGGTCGGTGCAGAATGTACATTTTTTGAGATTTACGTACAACTGCTCTCTCTCTGCAGGGTGGTAATCACGGCCTCTAGGTACTCCAGATGGTCTGAGTAGGTCGTGATGTATACGAGAATATCGTCAAATTAGACCACTACGAACTTGCCAATGAACGGACGAAGAACCTCGGTCATAAGGCGCATGAAAGTGCTGGGAGCGTTTGACAGGCCAAATGGCATCACTAGACACTCATAAAGACCTTGCTTGGTCTTAAATGCAGTCTTCCATTCATATCCTTTGTGCATCCTTACTTGATGGTATCCGCTTTTCAGGTCAATCTTGGAGAAGACTGCGGCTCCGCTGAGCTCGTCTAGCATGTCGTCCAGGCGCGGAATGGGGTGCCGGTACTTGATTGTACTGTTTTTGATGGCGCGACTGTCGACACACATCCTCCAGCTCCCGTCCTTCTTTGGTACTAGAAGAACCGGGACGGCACAAGGACTAAGACTCAAATGTAGCCTTGAGCCATAAGGTGCTGGACTTGCCGTTCTAACTCTTTAGCCTCCTCGGGGTTTACTCTGTATGCAGGAAGGTTGGGTAACTGAGCTCCGGGAACAAAGTTGATGTGGTGCTCGATCCCTCAAATAGGTGGGAGGCCGGCTGGAATTTCGTCCGGAAACACGTCGGCATACTTTTTTAGCAGGGCGCGGATCTCGGCAGGTAATGATGCCTCTGTGCTAGTCGTGTGCAGGCTCTCTCTGTAGAGCATTAATACGACCTGAGTGCCCTGGGTGCAAGTGGCTTTCCGCATGTCTATCACGTTTATTAAGAAGTTTTCCTTTCGGGCATGTTGATCTTTTGCCATCTTAGATTGCATCTCTTGAACGGCGTGCGCAGACATTGGTGCGAGGTTGTATCTACGCTTGTCGTGGACGAAATAATAGAAGTTTGTTCATCCGTTATACGTAGTCTCTCGGTCAAATTTCCAAGGTCGTCCGAGCAGAAGATGTCCAGCTGACATTGGGACGACATCGCAGGTGACCTGGTCCTGGTATCTGCCGTTGCTGAAAGAGACCTTAACTTGGTCTGAGATGTACAACTCCGTCTTATTGTTCAACCATCGTAGTTTGTAGGGTATGGGATGCTTGGTCACATGCAATCCCAGTTTCTCCATTATGTATTTGCTAGCGGCGTTGGTGCAGGACCCTCCGTCGATAATCAACGAGCACACTTTCCCAAGGATTATACATTTGGAGTGGAAAATGTTTTCTCGTTGTTCTTCTTATTCTGGCTCGAATCTCGAGCTAAGAACTCGTCGGATCATGAGCATTTCTCCGGAGTTGGCGTATTCAATGCCTTGTCGGACTGATGGTGGGTCGAGAATGCTGGCTCTTCTTGCTCATCCTCGGATTTGTAGTCGCCTGACGCAGTGAGGACCATTGTCCATTGAGTGGGACATTCCCGAGACATGTGTTCTCTGCCTTTACATTTGAAGCAGACGATCTCACTGCTCCGCTGAGGCTGGGTCGTAGGCGCGGTACTAGGCTGCTTTGGGGCGGATGAAGCTGGTCGGGGAGCTTAGCTGCTGGCCACGGATTTGCCTTTGAGGCGTGGATCAATGGGCTGGGTCATCCGGTCGAATGGATTGGACCCGGTGTTCCATATGTTCTTGGGTCGAGAAGGTGCGGCAAGTTTACGTTTATGGCACTTTTTGATCTGGACTGCCAGATGGAACAACTCTCCGAGGTCTTGGTATGGCTGCAGTTCCAATTTTCTAGCGATGGAGTCATGCAAGCCGTCGATGAACTAGGCCATGAGACTCTCCACGGACTGGACTACATCGAGTCGGTTGCGTAGATGCTCGAATTCATCGAAATATTTGGACACCGTCTTGCTTCCTTGTGTAAGACGTCGGAAACACCGATGTAGCTCGCGGTGGAAGTGGGGCGGGACGTAGCGTCCCCTCATCATCTGGGTGAGCTTGACCCATGAGGTCAGAGCACCCATCCGAGCTCTCTTGCGAGCGGTGACTTCTCGATCCAACCATGCCAGTGCATGGTTAGTGAATTGCGCCGTTGCTAGGGAAACTTTGCGGGGATCGTCGTAGTTGTAGTACTCGAAGATGAGCTCCATTCGTCTCTCCCAGTCTAAGTACTCTTCAAGATCAAGTTTTCCCAAAAAGGGAGGTGGGTTCATCTTAACCTCTAGATAATGTACTGGTGGACGAGGTGGTGGCATAGGCTCGTCGTAGTATTGATGTCGACCCATGGGTGATCAACCGTGGTGATAGGGTGGTGCGGCAGGTGCAGGCGTGGGCTGCTGCAATCTCTCGAACCGAGTCATTACGGTCGACATCTAGGCAGTCAATGTTTGCAACAACTGTATCATAGCTTGACTGTGCTGTCCAGACGTGGACTCATCATTCCCTGACATATTTCCTTTTTTGAGAAAAGAAAATTTTAAAATGGAAATTTCCCGGAAAGGAAACTTGCAGAATATGGAAACTTTCCTTAAATGGAAAATTCTCAGAGGTAGTATTTTATTTTATTTTTTAATAAAATAAAAGAAAAACTATCTAAACACAAAAAGGAAACAATCAAGAAAAAAAGGAAAATATCCTAAATCTAGAAAAGGAAATCTATGAATGGAAAATATCCTAAAAAAATAAGATCTAAAACTAAAAAGGAAACTATTTAAATCAAGATCATAAATTAATTGTCTAATCTAATAAAATGGAAACTATATTAACTAAGAGAAAAATTTACTTATTTTATAATTCCTAAATAGAAATTTCCTAAAAACAAAAAGGAAAACTATTTAATGCCTAAATCCTAAATGTCAACTTCCTAAAACAAAAAGAAAACTAAATAATGCCTAAGAAAAATTTAGAAAAACTACCTAAGTCAATCTAGAAAACTTCCTAAACTAATTCCTAGCCTAGAAAAATTATGGAAACTAACTAATTTGCTGCCTAAATGCTAGGGGAATATTTTCTAAACTAAGACTAAGACCCTAGACACTATGGGTGACCTAGCCGCCTAGTGCTATGCGCGACTTCGAGGAGGATGCTGAGGACGGTTAGCACTGTACCGGGGAAACCTAACGATTCGGGGTTGCGGTATGGGACAGGCTATGTGGGACGCAAGGGAGCCAAGGCATCTGCCGCGGTACGCTAAACGTACACGATACGGCACTCGGGGATGGATAGAGAAAGACGGGGCTGAGCAGGACAAGGCAGGACTAAACGCGGGTCACCTAACCTAGCATGGAACCTAGACTTAGCGCACGTCCGACAAGGGAACTAGCGGCTTGGTGCACTAACACATACACGCGGAACACTTAGCCTAAGGGGGGGCTGCTCACGACTTTGACACAGGCTGCAAACACAAGAAGGATCTAAACCTATGACTCACGCAAACAACCTAGCTAGCGACAATGACCAAATAGAAACCTAACCTCAACAACCTAAGCAACAAACAAGCAACACACAAGATCCTTATGGATTTCAAGTATGGTGATGAAGGTGTTCTAGGTGAGTTTCTAAGAATCCTAGATTGCTTTTAAACAACCTAAACACTATATATTTTTTTTGTATTAAAAAAAATTTCTAGCAACAAACAAACAATGAAACAAACAAATTTTTTTTTTTTTTTTGAATTATGAAAAACAAGGACAAAGAATGATAGAACCTGATTTTTTTTTGTAGAGTGTTTGTGGTATGTGACTTGATTCCTCTCCTTTTTACCGAGAACCTCATGGAAAAGAGAAAGAAACACAATCAAAGCCAAAAACTATTGCACAAAACAAATGAAAAATCACCAAAAACAAAAGGATAGATTCAACCTGATGAGCAGGAGCTTTAAGCTCTCATACCAGATGATGTAAAAACCAAGGGTGGGCTGTCTTTCACCGAGAAGCTCAGGTTGCTGGACAGAAATTGATGGAAGCGAAGGGTGGATCTAAGGGACCACACAAGCTGTAAAAGGGGCTTGTGAAACTCCAAGAATTTCAACAAAAGGATTGAAGAACACAGATGCAGCAAGTGGACTTGCTTGGCGGCTCTTTTAGGTTTAGACAATAGTCTTAGGTTTTTGTCAAAATGCATGTTATTTCATTAAAGTGTAGACAATAGGCTTATATAATGCCTTGTTACAACTTAGGCTAAACTACAACGCGTTTAGCCTTTCAAGAATTAAAACAACATATAGTTCACTTATTGGCAATTAAATAGAAAATAGACCCTAAATAGACAACATGACTTAAACCCAAATAAATACTTAATCTAAAAAGAATAGAAATAAGATCGAAAGCCCAATAATACTTAGGCACAGAATTCGCAGGAAGACTTGTGAATGAGAAGGAATTGTGAACAAGTCTTCACCGCCTTGCGCACTAAGAGTATTGCCTTATTAAAACCTTCTTCGGAAAATTCAGTGGAATAAAACCGAAGATAGGAAAAAGATTACAATTTCCTAGCACGACTTTTGGTGTCTCTACAGAATGGTAATGGTAGACACACCGGAAGAGGAAGAGTTTTCTACAAGGAAACTCCATGGTTCCTTGTCTAGCTGGAAAGGGTCAGGGCTTGGACCGGTCGTCGACGCGTGGGTCGAGCTGGTTGGGTCGGACGTGTGGCCTGGGGACGGGTCACCTGGACGCAGGCTGGTTAGCATGGTCAGCTCAGGGTCCTCTCTCTCTAGGAGCATGCTGAGCTTGTCTCCTAAGGCTTTCCTCTTGGACCGCGTAAGAGGTCCAGATGGAATGACTGGTGCAATGGCTGGCTCGATGTCCTGATCACCAAGGAATGGTCCGGCACCATTACTATGACGAGCAGATGCCGCCATCTAGAAAGCCTATGAGCCACCTAAATGTAAAGATGAACCCTCCTTCCTTTTTAGGAAATGTTGATCCCGAGGAATATCTCGATTGGGAAAGGAGGTTGGAGATACTCTTTGAGTATTACAACTACGAAGATTCCCGTAGAGTCGCCCTAGCAACGGTTCAGTTCACTGATCACGCACTAGCGTGGTAGGATCGAAAAGTATTGCTCGCATGAGAGCCATAATGGGTACTTTGACCTCATGGGTCAAACGCAGCCAGATCATGAGGAGACACTATGTCCCTCCTCATTTCCACCGTGAATTACAGAGACGATTCAGTCACCTGATCCAAGGCAGCAAAACAGTGTCAGAATATTTCGATGAAATCGAGCACCTACGCAACCGAGTTGACGTGGAAGAATCAGAAGAGAGCCTATTGTCCCAATTCATCGATGGATTACACGAATCAATCGCCCAGAAGATCGAGCTACAGCCTTACAATGATCTTGGCGAGTTGTCCACTTAGCAGTCCATATAGAGAAGTGCAAAAAAAAAATTTAGCCGCACCTTATAGACCTAAGAGTACCTGGAGCACCGGCTCCAAGCCCTTTGATCGGACAGCCTCGACCAGTGACCCATGCCTCAAGGGAAAGGCTGTGATCAGCAAATTGCCCCCCAGGGCTGCCCCAGCTGCTCCAAATCCGACCAACCCCACGTCCACTCCGACTCAGCCTCAGCGTAGCAGCGAGATTGTGTGCTTCAAGTGCAAAGGAAGAGGACACATGTCACATGAATGCCCCACACAGAGGACAATGGTATTGACCGCCTCAGGAGACTATGAGTACGAGGATGAGTAAGAGGAGGTCACCCCTGCGACACACCAATAATCTGATAAAGAAATAGAATATGCAGACTCTGGAGAGATGCTCATGATCTGACGAGTTCTCAGCTCGAGATTTGAGCCGGAAGAGGTAGAGCAGCGAGAAAACATTTTCCATCCCAAATGTACCAACCTTGGGAAAGTGTGCTCATTGATAATAGATGGAGGGTCCTGCACCAACGCCGAGAGCAAATACATGGTTGAAAAGCTCGGACTGCATGTGACCATGCATTCTAAGCCTTATAAACTGCAATGGCTGAACAACAAGACGAAGCTATTTATTTCTGACCAGGTTAAGGTCGCATTTAGCATTGGTAGATACCAGGACCATGTAACCTGCGATGTCGTCCCGATGTCAGCTGGACATCTCCTCCTTGGACGACCTTGACAATTCGACCGAGAGACTACGCATAATGGACGGACGAACTTCTAATCATTTGTCTACAACAAGCGTAGATACAACGTGGCACCAATATCTCCACACGACGTACAAGAGATGCAGTCTAAGATGGCAAAAGACCAACATGCCTGTAAGGAGAACTTCCTCATTAACGTTGCTGACATGAGGAAAGCCACTTGTACTGAGGGTACTTAACTGGTCCTAATGCTCTACCGGGAAATTTTAAACACGTTCGGCACCGAGACCACCCTACCAGCCGAGGTCCAAGCCATATTAGAGAGTTACACAGACGTGTTCCCAGATAAGATCCCAGTCGGCCTACCACCCATTTGAGTTATTGAGCACCACATCGACTTCATTCCAGGAGCTCAACTGCCTAACCGGATCGCATACCGAGTCAACCCCGATGAGGTTAAAGAATTAGAAAGGCAAGTCCAGTATCTTATGGCTCAAGGCTACGTCAGAGAGAGCCTTACACCCTGTGCTGTTCCGGTCTTACTTGTGCCGAAGAAGGACGGAAGCTGGAGGATATGCGTCGACTATTGCGCCATTAAAAACTTCAAGAACTTCAACCAAAGTTGGCTGAAGAATAAGGCTGCTACCAAGGGGCTTGGACAATAGTCTTAGGGTTTTGTTTTTTTCTAAAATGCTTGTTATTTTATTAATGAATAGACAAAAGGCTTTATAATGCCTTATTACAACTTAGGCTAAACAATATGATGTTTAGCCTCTCAAGCAATTAAAAGAGCAAGAAGTTTACTTAATTGCAATTAAAAATAGACTTTGAGCATAAGTTGTCAGCATGACTCATAAGGCCTAATAACATACTTAGTATAGAAATAGAATTAAAGATAGAAAAAGCCCAATAATACTTAGGCTAGAAATCGATGAGGATTTGTGAATGAAGTGGAACTGTGAACAAGTCTTTACTGCCTTGCGCACTAACAATATTGCCTCATTAAAACCTTCTCCGGAAAACTTAGTGAGACAAAATCGATGATGGGAAAAAGAATACGATTTCCTAGCACGACTTTTTGTGTCTCTACCGGATGGTAATGGTAAAGACACCGGAGGAAGAAGAATCTTCTAGAAGGAACCTCCATTGTTCCTTGTCCGGTTGGAAGGACTGGGCTGGTCCTGGCATGGTCTGGTCGAATGGCACGGTCTGGTCGGATGGTCCTGGAACGGACGACTCTAGCACGGTCACGGTCAGTGTTGGCTTGGTCGGTCCGGGCCTGGGCCTGGTCGGTCTGGTAGGTCCGAGTTCCTTTCCGATTCTCCTCTCCAATAGCATGCTGAGCTTGTCTCCTAAAGCTTTTCTCTTGGACCGTGTGAGAGGTCCTGGTGGGATGACTGGTGCAGTGGCTGGCTCGATGTCCTCATCATATCTGCAAACGGGCTAAATCCAAGATGCATCCGCAAGGTCCTTACATGTCGTTACCAGTTCCTTCTGCACCATGGACAGACATCTCTGTGGATTTTGTGCTAGATCTGCCTAAAATCAATCACAAGGACTCCATCTTCCTCGTTGTTGATCATTTTTCCATGATGGCGCACTTCATCGCATGTAACAAGACGAATGACGCCAGCCTGACTGCCAACCTATTCTTCAAGGAGATAGTACGACTGCACGACATTCCCATGAAGATTATACCAGACAGAGACACCAAGTTCCTCATTCACTTTTGGCAAGGAGTTAGTGACCAACCTCTTATTTTCTATTACGTATCATCCACAGACAGACAGACAGACATAGGTGGTCAACAGGACTTTATCCCAGATGCTGAGAACAATGATTGGACAGAATCTGAAAAACTGGTTGAAATGTCTTCCATATGTCGAATTTGTTGGAATGAAGAAGAATGATGAAAACAAAGAGAAGAAATGAAGAAATAGTGCCTTAGACTATAAGTAGGCGCCATGTGTCAAACATCCATTGCTTCTAAACCTTTGATTATTGATTCTGGAGCTTCTCATCACATGATAAGTGATTTATGTTTGCTAGAAATCGTAGAACATGTCTTAGGTAGTGTGGTAATAGCTAATGGAATCAATGTGCCAATTAAAAGAATTGGAAAGCTTAAATTGTTTGATAAAGAATCTAAAGCCTATATGCCATCTTTCACATCTAACTTGTTGTCTATTAAGAGAGGTATTACAGATCTTAATTTT
The DNA here is from genome assembly GCA_039880935.1 of Streptanthus diversifolius. NCBI lineage: Eukaryota > Viridiplantae > Streptophyta > Magnoliopsida > Brassicales > Brassicaceae > Streptanthus > Streptanthus diversifolius. The sequence goes on from JAXGFM010000005.1 coordinate 5,916,785, forward strand.
TAAGCTATATTTGGTCCTAATGATTTCTACTTTCAGGATATTGAAACAAGTAGGAAATTTGTACAAGGAACAACAAATAATGACTTGTATGTGCTTGAAGACTTGTCCATGCATTCCTTACTAGAACCGTGTGCTAATAGTGTGGATGTCAATGTCACAGCTGAACTTTGGCATGCTAGATTATGTCATCCTCAACCTAGAGCTTTAGAGTTGATAATCCCTGGAATTAAATTGAAAAATGATTTGTGTGAATCATGTATTCTTGGGAAATATTGTAATACAGTTTTTGAGAAATCAATTCATTCATATAATAATTGCTTTGATTTGGTGCATTCTGATGTTTGAACATCTCCCTTTCCTTCAAGAGAAAACCAAAAATATTTTGTGACCTTTATTGATGAAAAATCTAAGTATACTTAGGTTACATTGCTTAGTTCCAAGGATAGGATGTTTGATGCATTTCTTAATTTTCAGATATTTGTTACTAACCAATACAATGCCAAGATTAAATGCTTTAAAACAGATAATGGAGGAGAATACACTAGCACCAAGTTTCAGCAACACTTGGCCAAGCATGTTAAACATTAAACAAGCTGTCCCTATACTCCATAACAAAATGGAGTAGCTGAAAAGAAGAACAAACATTTGATGGAAGTTCTGAGAACAATGATGATCCACAAGAAGGTCCCCAAACGATTTTGGGGAGATGCACTAGTAGCTGCATACTACTTAATCAATAAAACTTCAACTAAAGTTCTAGATGATTTGTCTCCGTTTGAGGTATTAAACAAAACATTTAAGAGTTTTTGGGTTTGTTTGTTTTGTTTTAGGACCAGGAGAACTTAGGAACAAGCTGCAACCAAAGAGTATTAAGACCATGTTTATTGGATATTCTTCTACACAAAAGGGATACAAATGCTACAATCCATAGACTAGAAGAGTCCTAGTATCCAAAGATGTCAAATTTCAAGAATCCAAAGGATTTTATGAAGAAGAAATTTGGGAGGAATTCAAAGAAATCTCAACAACAAGATCTGACCAAGCTGAGAATTTAAGGAGGATCCTAGAAACCATTGGCATATTACCTTCTAAGTGCCATAACCTGGCCCAGATCCTCCTCATCAATCTACAGAACAAGCTCCAGGACAAGCTTTAGTTCCTGTACTGGCATGGCCCGAACCAGGACCAGCCCAGTCCGAGCCGCGTTAACCCAGACACGACCCAACACCATCGTTCTCTCGGCAAGAACAGGTCTCAGGCTCATCTCAGCCCGCTCCAGCCCATGTTCCAACAAAGACACAGGAAGTACCGGTCTCAGCTGATGCTCCATCCATGGATCCATCATCTTCCCGGCCTAGAACACTGTTGGAATGAAGAAGAATAATGAAGATAAAGAGAAGAAATGAAGAAAGCGTGCCTTACACTCTAAGTAGGCACCATGTGTCCAAAGGGAATGACTTAGGCTTGTTTGTGATTAATGATATGTTATCCTTGTAGCCAAACATTTATTAGGCTATCTTAGTGTCCAAACAAGCCTAGACTTTAGTATAAATAGTTATCTCTCTCTTCCTTTGTAAGTAAGAAATTCATTTTTCTAAAATGTTAATAATAATTATTATTACTTTTCTCTCTAATCTCTCTCTCTCTCAATCCAAAAATATCTAAATCTCTTAATCTCATAATCTTTCATGGTATCATTGCCAGGATTCATCAATCTGGCATAACAATTCAGCAAATCTCTTCTCTTTTCTTACGATCTTCCCGCACCTTCAAATCTAGCAAAGCCGCGGTTCTGGTCGTAGTTTGATCGAGTTTTCCGGAAAGAAGTCAAAATTTCTTGCCATTTACTTCATCAAGGGTTGTTCTCCGGTGAGTTCTGAGTATTTCCCCGGAGGTTTCATTCAATTTGGTGCCCTGAGTCAAAAGTTATCCAAGTCCAAGACCGCTGGTGTCGCGATCGCCTTTGCCGCGAGACTACAAGTTTGCAACGAGCGTATCTCCCTCAATTCTTCATAAACTCAAGTGATTACAAAGCTTACACTCAATTAAAACAAGTCTAGTTGATGAATCTGGGGTCCGCTTTGTCCCTCTTCACGTTTAGAAGCTTTCTTGATCAATCTTCTTCAACGTGTCCAGATTTGACCTATTTGGGATATTTGTGTTAAAAACCTCATTTTTTCTTAATGTTTTGTGAATATTGGACCTTCAAAACTTAGTTAAGGATCTTGTAGAGGGTCCCAAGAAGTGTCATCTCAATCCAAAGAGTTTTAGACTTCAAGAAAGGTCTTCTTGAAAGATACTAGAAATCTGTTTTTTTAAAAAACAAATTTTTGAGGCAAAAGTGGTTCTAAATTGGATTAGATATTTTTAACAGTTTTATTACTGGATCTTTGCTAGTTAGGCTGTTTTAATTGTTAGAATTTTTTTGACCACGGGCTGTTAGGCTGTTGGAGGTTGTTACTAATTGTTGCAGGCGGTTGGAGGTTAACGCGTCATTTTGTTCACGGTTAGGACTACCGCGTGTGTTCTGGTCTGGTTTCATCTTGGTTTTATTTTCTTGCAGGTTTTAGACAAAGCCTAAAGGAGTACCAGAAAAATATAAAAGGCTCCAGTTGTGCTTCATGGGAGGAATTATCTCCTCTGGTCAAGAACCATGAGGATAACCTTGTGCAGCAAAGGGTTATTGACTCATGTTACAAAGGCGCCTGTTATAGCCATTGAAGGGAATGACTTAATTGATCCAAATGATCAAAACAAATGGTTTCAGAAAGACCAGATGGTACTTTCTATACTCCAAAACTCCCTAGCTCGATCTCTTTAGAAGCATATTCATATTGTGAAAATGCTAAAGATCTTTGGGAAACTTTAAAAAATGTATATGGCAATACTACTAACCTCATGAGAATTTGTGAGGTCAAAAAAGCTTTGAATGATCTTAGACAGGAGGATGCTGAGTTCACAAAGCATTATGGATCCTTTAGAGAATTATGGGCAGAGCTAGAGATGCTAAGGCCTGCCACAATTGATCTCATTACTCTCCATGAAAGTAGAGGACAAGATAAGGTGTTTGGGTTACTTTTGAATTTGAACACTAACTATGTTGATTTGATTAAGCACATTCTTAGGGAGGACAAGCTTCCTAGTTTAGAGGATGTTTGTGCTAGGATTCAGAAGGAGCAAGGGTCTCTCAAGCTGTTTGAAAACAAGGAAGAACCGGTGGTTTCCTACAAGAGCTTCTTCAAGACGCCAGCTAAATCCAAGAAGAAGAAAACCGTGTGTGATCAATGCAAGAGAACCGGTCACACCAAGAATGAGTAATGGGTGCTTCATCCTGAGTTGAAGCCTAGCTGGTTTATTGACAGGTCTAAAGCTTCATCAACAAGCGCCCCTAGCTTCTACACCTTGTTCACACAACCACATCTACTTTGGTCAACAATCCAGTCCATGCCTCTTCATTTGAGTTTGTGAAGAAATCAAACTTGGAAGCTCTCTTCAAAGCCCTTAGTTCTGGTAATGTGTTGCGTAAATCACTTCATGCTTCTTTTCAAACATCTATAGTTTTTAAACCTTTGATTGTTGATTCTGGAGCTTCTCATCACATGATAAGTGATTTAGGTTTGCTAGAAAACTTCGAACCTGCCTTAGGTAGTGGTGTAATAAATAATGGAATCAATGTGCCAATTAAAGGAATTGAAAAGCTTAAATTGTTTGATAAAGAATCTAAAGCCTTTTATTTACCATCTTTCACATCTAACGTTGTCTATTAAGAGAGCTACTACAGATCTTAATTGTCAAGCTATATTTGGTCTTAATGATTTCTACTTTCAAATATTGAAACAAGTAGGAAATTTGGAGAAGGAACAACAAAGAATGACTTGTATGTGCTTGAAGATTTGTCCATGCATCTCTTACAAGAACCGTGTGCTAATAATGTAAATGTTAATATTACAGCTGAGCTTTGGCATGCTAGATTAGGCCATCCTCATCCTAGAGCTTTAGAATTGATAATTCTTGGAATTAAATTACAAAATGACTTGTGTGAATCATGCATTCTTGAGAAACATTGTAAGACTGTTTTTGAGAAATCAATTCATTCATATAATAATTGTTTTGATTTAGTACATTCTGATGTTTGAACATCTCCCATTCCTTCTAGAGAAAATCAAAAATATTTTATGACCTTTATTAATGAAAAATTTAAATATACTTGGGTTACATTACTTAGTTTTAAGGATAGGGTGTTTGATGCATTTCTTTTTTTTTTCAGACATTTGTTACTAATCAATACAATGCCAAGATTAAATGCTTTATAACAGATAATGGAGGGGAATATACTAGCACAAAGTTTCAGCAACATTTGGCCAAGCATGACAATGAACATCAAACAAGCTGACCCTACACTCCACAACAAAATGTAGTAGCTGAGAGGAAAAATATACATTTGATGGAAGTTGTGAGAACAATGATGTTCAACAAGACGGTTCCCAAGCGGTTTTGGAGAGATGCTCTGGTGGCTACATGCTACTTAATCAGTAGAACTCCAACAAAAGTTATAGATGATTTGTCTTACTTTGAGGTATTAAACAAAGCTAAGCCTAATATTGTACACTTAAGAGTATTTGGGTGTGTTTATCTTGTTTTAGTACCAGGAGAAATTATGAACAAGCTGGAACCAAAGAGCACCAAGGCCATGTTCATTGGGTATTCTCCTACATAAAAAGGATACAAATGCTACAGTCTAGAGACTAGAAGAGTCCTAGTATCCAAAGATGTTAAATACCAAGAATCCAAAATTCTATGAAGAAGGAACTTGGGAGGAATTCAAGGACATCTCAACAATAAGACATAACCAAGCTGAGAATCTAAGAAGGATCTTGGAAAAAATTGGTATAGTCTCTTCAAAGGCACCAGCACCTGGCCCAGGACCAGCTCAGCAAACGTCAGGACCAGCTCCAGAACAATCAGATTCAGTCTTGGCACAGCTCGAACCAGGACCAGCCCAGCCCGAGCCGTGTTCACCACGGCACGACCCAGGTCTAATCCAGGCACGACCCAGGCATGACCCAGGCACGACCCATGTCCAACCCAAGCAAGACCCATGCATGTCCCAGCCTACTCCAGCTCGTGGACCATCTGACCCAGGCACATCCATGGTCCCATCATCCTCCCGGCCTCAAACCAGGTCACAGGCGCGGCTTCAACCGCGGGACGTTCTGGCATCACCCCTGGTGCGGTCTCCTCTTCAATCAGGCTAATTCCCTTGGTTATGAGGGGGGCCAGAAATGTACACATAATCAAAAGGAGGATTCAAAAGGAGATATCTTAGTCTCAACTTCTAAAAGGCCAAGGGACATTCAACCTAATGTTGTGGATGCTCTATAAGAAGAAGATAAAAGGGGATTCAGCTGTTGTTCTTAGTAGAAGTACAAGGCAGAGATTCTCACCCAACTTTTACTACAACAACAATGCAGTAGTTCATCATGATCAGGGAGTGTATAATCTAGTTCATATACCTGATTCTCATGTTGCATTTACTGTTAGCCTTGATAAAGAGCAGATTCTAAAGACTTATGAGGAAGCTATGGAGATAAAGGAGTGGAGAGAAGCAATTCAAGCTGAAAGACAAGCTATGAAGAAGAATCAAACCTATGCGTCAGCCACTCTTCTAAAATGGAAAAAGGCTGTAAGTTCTAAATGGATCTTCACCATTAGATATAAAAGCAATAGTGAGATAGATAGCTATAAAGCTAGGTTGGTGGCTAGAGGATTCACACAAACTTTTGGTGAAGATTATAGGTATATCTTTGCTCCTGTGGCTAAATTACATTCAGTTAATGATTTTTTGTCTCTTGCTGCTAATCTTGATTGGGAGTTATGGCATATGGATGTTAAGAATGCATTATTACAAGGTGAGCTAGAAGAGGAAGTGTACATGACACCACCAACAGGTCTAGAAGATCAAGTAGGTGGCGGCAATACACTGAGGTTAAGAAAGGCTATCTATGGGTTAAAACAATCTCCAAGAGATTGGTATCATAAGCTGATTGTGACCTTATGTGACAGAGGTTTCAAAAGGTTAAAAGTTGAACCCACTCTCTTTACAATTCATAGTAAGAAAGGTGTTGTGGTTATACTCATTTATGTGGATGACATTATCATATCAGGGAGTGATAAAGTAGGCATTGATTCTACTAAATATTTAAAAATTGTCTTTGATATTAAGGATCTATATGAACTTAAATACTTCTTAGGAATTGAAGTGTGTAGGTTCAAGGAAGGTCTCTTCTTATCTCAGAGAAAATATATTGTGAACTTACTAACCTCTACAGGTATGATGGAAGCTAAACCAGCTAAGACACCCTTAGAAGAAGGTTACAAGATAGAACCTGAGGGGGAGCTAGGAAATGACGAGTTCCATGATACAAAGTTGTATAGAAAAGTGGTTGGTAATCTCATAATCTTTTAAACACGGGCTCAGGCGCGGGTAGTGCCGGCACCAACTCCAACTCCGGCACGGCATGAATCAACCTCTTTGTCGATCAGGACTTCTCTCCAACCGGGCTAAACACCCCCTCTTTGTCATGAGGGGGGCCAGGAATCTAGACTTGATCAAGAGGAGGATTCAGAAAGAGAAATTCTAATCTTAGCTTCTTAAAGGCCAAGAGACATTGAACCTAATCTTGTAGTTGCTCTAGAAGGTGAAGTAAAAGGGAATCAGCTTCTGTTCTTAGAAGAAGTACAAGGCCAATAATTCTACCCAACTTCTACTACAACAACAATGCAGTAGTTCACCATGATCAGAGAGTGTGTAATCTAGTTCATATATCTAATTCTCATGTTGCATTTACTGTTAGTCTTGATAAAGAGCAGATTCCAAAGACCTATGAGAAAGTAATGGAGATAAAGGAGTGGATATAAGCAATTCAAACTGAAAGAAAAGCTATGGAGAAGAATCAAACCTATGCGCCAGCTACTCTTCCAAAAGGGAAAAGACTGTAAGTTCTATATGGATCTTCACCATTAAATATAAAATAAATGGTGAGATAGGTAGGTATAAATCTAGGTTGGTGGCTAGAGGATTCACACAAACTTATGGTGAAGATTATAGGGATACTTTTGCTCCTGTAGCTAAATTACACTCAGTTAATGTTGTTCTGTCTCTTGCTCATGATTGGGAATTATGACAGATGGATGTAAAGAATGCATTCTTACAAGGTTAGCTAGAAGAGGAAGTGTATATGACACCACCACCAGGTGAATTATGGCAAATGGATGGTAAAAATGCATTTTTACAATGTGAGCTAAAAGAGGAAGTGTACATGACACCACCCACAGGTCAAGAAGATCAAATAGGTGGCGACAATACACTAAGGTCAGAAGTTGAACACACTCTCTTTACACTTCAGAGTTATGAAGATATTATGGTTATACTCATTTATGTGGATGACATAATCATATCAGGTAGTGATAAAGTATGCATTGATTCTACTAAAGCTTATTTAAAGAGTGTCTTTGATATTAAGGATCTAGGTGAACTTAAATACATCTTAGGAATTGAAGTGTGTAGGTTCAAGGAAGGTCTCTTCTTATCTCAGAGAAAATATATTGTGGATTTACTAACCTCTATAGGCATGATGGAAGCTAAACCAGCTAAGACACCCCAAGAAGAAGGCTACAAGATAGAACCTGAGGGGGAGCTATGAAATAACAAGTTTCATGATGCAAAGTTGTATAAAAAAGTGATTGGTAAGCTTATATACTTAACCATCACTAGACCTGACTTATGTTTTGCTGTCAATCAGGTGTCTCAACATATGCAAGACCCACAGATAAGGCATTGAGACATGATTATGCCCATATTGAGATATTTGAAAGGCAATAAAGAACAAAGTATATGGATGGGTTATAATGGAAAAACAAAAGTTGTAGGTTATTGTGATGCAGATTGGGCAGGAGACATATAAAATAGAAGAAGCACAACCGGCCACTGCACCTTTATAGGAGGTAATCTTGTGTCTTGGAAGACTAAGAATCAGAAAGTTGTATCTTGCTCTAGTGCATAAGCTTAATACATGGCTATGAGGAAGCTTTCAACATAATGCATCAGGCTGAAGCAACTCCTCCTTGATATTCTAGGTGTGAGCTTGGAGTCTCCTATCACTGTACATTGTGACAGATACACATTGCTTCTAACTCTGTGTTTAATGAAAGAACTAAGCATATTAAGGTAGATTGCCATAAGGTGAGAGAAGCTATTGGAAATGTAACCATCTTACCTTGCTACACAAGGAGTGAATATCAACTAGCTGATGTGTTCACCAAGGCTACAACACTGAAGACTGGCGGCTCTATCTATCCAAGACTTGGCCTCATGTCCATTCCACAACACTGATACTGATCATGGAGTATTATATTTCTTTTCCCTAGAAAAGGTTTTGTCCCAATTGGGTTTTCCTTTCTTTTGTAGCTAAACATGTATTAGGCTATCTTAGTATCGAAACAAGCCTATACTAGATTAGTATAAATATCTATCTCTCTCTTCCTTTTTAAGCAAGAAATTCATTTTTATAAAATTCTCAATAATAATAATTCTCACTTTTCTCTTTAATCTTTCTCTCTCTCAATCTACAAATCTCTAAATCTCTTAATCTTATAATCTCCCAATATTTGCCTATACTTCAAGAGGGAGGGAATGATGAGCACATCGTCCCAGCTACCGCACCAGTCATCCCACCAGAACCTCTTGCACAATCCAAGAGGAAGGCCTTAGGAGACAAGCTCAACATGCTATTGGAGAGTGGAGCCCGTCAGGAACTTGGGCCAACTGCGCCGGAACCCATACCAACCGACTCCGGTCCATGCGACCCCGACCCCTTCAAGGAACAATGGAGGTTCTTATCGAAGACTCTTCTTCATCCGGTGTCTTTACCATTAACATCCGATAAAGACACCAAAAGTCGTGCTAGGAAATTGTACTCATTTTCCTATCTTCGGTTTTATCTCATTGGGTTTTTTGAAGAAGGTTTTAACGAGGCAATACTATTAGTGCGCAAGACGGTGAAAACTTGTTCACGATTCTACACCATTCACAAGTCACCACTGAATTTGCCTAAGTTTTAACTAGGCTTTCTATTCTTCTATCTATGTTTTAAACTGTAACAAAGCATTATATAAGCCTTTGGACCATTCATTTATACAATAACAAACAATTCAGAATTAAAACAAAAATCCTAAGACTTTATCTAAGTCCCTATTGGCGCCGCCTCCAAGCCTTCTTGGTGAGCTTGCCGTGTTCTTCAGCCTTCCTGGTTGAAGTTCTTGGAGTATCACAAGCCCTTCAAGAACTTGTGTGGTCCCTTCGATCCACCCATTCGCTTCCCCTCTTCTCTTTCCAGCCGCCTGAGTTGACAAACAGTCCACCAACGTTCTTAAATCAAGTTGGCCACTATGCCAATGAATGAATCAACAAATAGGTCATGGTTCTTTTTGAGAATGGCGAGTATGTGATTGATGATGAGGAAGAACCCGAGCTAGAACTTGAACCAGAACCGGATGAATGTGTTGAGTCACTGGTTCCTGGACAGCTCTTGGTGGCTAGAAGGTCCCTTAGTGTACATTCTAAACCAGATGAACAAGAACAGAGAGATAACCTGTTTCATTCTCGTTGCTTAGTCAAATAAAAGGTATGTAGTATAATTATTGACGGTGGTAGTTGTACTAACGTTGCTAGTGAGACTATGGTGCAGAAACTAGGTCTTGAGATGAGCAAGCACCCAAAGCCATATCCATTACAATGGTTAAATGAATCCGGTGAATTACGTGTCAGTCACCAAGTGATCGTTCCAATTGAAATTATAAAGTATCATGATGAGGTCAAGTGCGACGTCTTACAATTGGAAGCTGGGCATATTGTTTTGGGTAGACCGTGGCAGTCAGACCTAGAGCTATCTAAGAAATCCTTATGCTCTTTGATGTGTCATGTCCAAACGAGCATAAGCCGATATATCAAAGGTCTTTCCGCAGCCTTTGTGCGTCCCATCGCTCCACATCCCTTGGCAATTTGAGCTCACGCTCGTTGTGCAAGGCTTATCGCGTTTTTCATCCCCTTGTTATGCCAATATTGTGTTTGATCCTTCTTTGGCTCTTTCATTTTCTCTCCTTATTTTCTTCCTTTTATTCTCATGTGTTTCCTCTTCTCTGAATATTCTCCCCTTGATGCGCAAATCTCCTCCGATTCATTATTTTGCACACAAATTTGTCTTTTCTCCAATTTAGCTTCATTTTTGGTTCTCGACACCCAAACACCTATTTATGCAATATGTATACCAAATGCAGTCCTAAACACCATAAAAGGCATCCTAAACAGACTAAATTATATCCTTAAAACAAAAATCCTAAGATATCAGTAACAAGCCAAGTAAATGAACATTTATGATGTGAACCTGGTGAGGTTCACAACCCGCGATCGACAACAGGGTGGTCCGGGACGATAGGAACGTGAAAGGTAGGGTTCAAAAGTGGTTGTTTTACAAAGGAAAGTGGAGATGATGAAGGAAAGAGGGTGAGAAGGGAAATTCAACACCGAGTTATGGATTGGACTTGGTGAGGTCGGCTTGGAGCAAGAAGGATATGACACAGCGCTTTGATCCAATGATTTGTAGAAAGGACTAAGGTATTATGCACCAGAGGGGGTTTCTACAAGGGTGATTAGTCAGGGACTTTTCACAGTGATCGAATAATCAAGAAGTAAAGAAACTTTTATTTGAAAAATCGATGAAAGAAAAAAGATTACAATGAGCAGCCGGCCGAGTTTAAAAAGAAGTACAAGGGCAATGGTCAAGGGTGATCAGAGCTTTGCATGATGAGCTCAAATCCCCACACACTCCTTGACCACATTTACAATCCTTTGATAACAAATTCCAAGTATTCACGCTAAAGACAAGATTTAAATAATGGACCGGGCCAAAATAAAGTCCAAATCTAATTTAAGCTATGGGAATTAGGTATTTCACACTTAGAACCTCTTTCAAAGACTCAGTAAAAAACCTTGGTGGAAAAACCCATTGGGACAAAAACCAACCAAAGGAAAAAGAGTACTTTGAAAAAAATCCCTTCACAGTACTTAATTCAAATAGCAAAAATTAAATTGGTCAAACCTATAAAAGTGGAGGTTTGATTAAGCAAAGTCTTGACCACTTGCTGAAGAGTCTTGGAACCCGTCCGAGTCATACAACCTTCAGGAAGTACCATTGGGTCCACGTTCATACTTTGGTCAAGTTCGGTTAGACGCGGGCGAGGCCTGGTCGAGACTTGGCGAGGTGCGGTCGAGGCCTTGGAACGTACGAGGGTCGGCGTCTGGATCGTCCAGAACCTCAACCAGAACGAGACCTTCGTTCGTGCTTGGTTTGTGCCCAGCGTCCGTTGTGGTCGTGCCGTTCGTGCTTTGGTCATGCTCCACGTCCGTTATGATCGCTCCGTTCGTGCTTTGGTCGTGTTCCACGTTCGTCGCGATCATTCTCAAATCCTCCTCTTCGTCCTGGGTCACATCATCCCCTCCCTCTTGAATAAGATTTATCCCTAAATCCAATTCATCTGAAAGATAAGAAAACAAGTCAGTAATATTAAAACTTGCACTGATTGGATACTTACCTCGCAAGTCCAGCTCATATGCGTTGTCATTGATACGCTTGGTGATGGTGAAATGACTGTCCATCCGAGGCAACAATTTGGACAGCATTTCATGTGGAAAATGTTCCTTTCTTAGATGGATCCAAACTTGATGTCCTGGTTTGAAAACAAGCTTCTTTCGGTTTCTATTAGCCTTTTTTGTATATTTCTTGGTCTTGGCTTCTATATTATCTCGGGCTTCCTTATGCAATCTTTTTACCAACTAAGCCTTCTGTTCTCCATCTAGGTTAGTTCTTTCACTTAACGGTAAAGGCATTAAGTCCAAAGGAGAAAGAGGCTTAAATCCATAAACAACTTGAAAAGGCAAAAACTTGGAAGCAGAATGCACCGAATGATTATATGCAAATTATACATGAAGCTAAATTTCTTCCCAAGTTTTTAGATTTTTTTTAACAAATGACTTCAATAATGATCCTCGTGTCCTATTAACTACTTCGGTCTGGCCATCACTTTCAGGATGACAAGTTGTTGAAAAACATAATATAGTACCAAGTTTAGACCACAAGGTCTTCCAATAATAGCTAAACAATTTTGTATCCCTATCAGATACAATAGACCTAGGCATACCATGAAATCTCACTATCTCCCTAAAGAACAAGCTAGCAATATGAGATGCATCATAAGCCTTAGTTCATGCTATGAAATGTGACATTTTCGAAAATCTATCAACCACAACAAATATAGAATCCTTTCCGGTTCTAGTCCTAGGCAGGCTAGGAATAAAGGAATAGGCAAGGGGGTATACAAACCATGTGGCTTAGTCGTAGACTTAGCAATTTTACATGTAGGACATCTGTTACAGATTTGTTTCACATCTCTCCTCATCCGTGGCCAATAAAAATGATCCTTCATAACAGCCAAGGTCTTTGATATTCCAAAGTGACCCATAAGACCACCTGAATGTGCTTTCCTAACAAAAAGCTCATGTAAGGAACATCCGGGAATACATAGCCGGTTCTGAAAGAGAAGATATCCATCTTGCTTATAGAAATGACCTACAGGAGAATGATCACAAGCCTTATAGATTTCACCATAGTCTGGGTCAGTGGCATACAATTCTTGAATGTGATCAAATCCCATTAATTTCACTTCAATAGTAGACAAGAAAGCGTACCTTCGGGATAAAGCGTCAACCACAATATTTTCCTTACCTTGCTTATATTTAATAACATAAGGAAATGTTTATATGAATTATATCCACTTGGCATGACGTCTATTGAGCTTTTGTTTGCCTTTGAGGAGTTTTAAGGACTTATGATCGATATTAATTATAAATTCCTTGGTCTATAAGTAGTGTTGCCAGGTCTGAAAGGCGCGGACAAGAACATAAAGCTCTTTATCATACGTTGGATAGTTTAGTGTGGCCCCTCCGAGTTTTTCAATAAAATAGGCTACTGGCTTCCGGTCTTGCATGAGAACGGCTCCAATCCCTATCCCGAAGCATCACACTCAATCTCAAAAACGTTAGTAAAATTAGGTAATACGAAAAGAGGTGCGTTAGTCAGTTTTTCTTTAAGAGTCTGGAAGGCTTCTTCTTGTTCATGTTCCCACTTAAAGCCTATCTCCTTTTTGATGATCTCAGTCGATGGGCCGGCTAAAGTACTAAAATTCTTAATGAACCGCCTATAGAACCCTGCCAAACCATGAAAACTTCTAACTTCACTGACGGTCTTGGGACTAGGCCATTTGCGAATTGCCTTAACCATCTCCTCATCAACTCTTACTCCTTCTGCACTTATAACAAAACCTAAAAACACAAGGGTGTATGTACAAAAGTACACTTTTTAAAATTAGCATATAACCTTTCTTTTCTTAGGGTTTCCGTTACCAATTTCAAATGCTGAACATTGTCTTTTAAAGACTTACTATAAACCAAGATATCATCAAAATAGACGACAACAAAATATCCTATGAATTTTCTAAGCACATGGTTCATAAGTCTCATAAACGTGCTAGGTGCATTAGTTAAACCAAATGGCATAACTAACCATTCATAAAGCCCATGTTTAGTTTTAAAATCGGTCTTCCACTCATCATCCTCCTTCATACGAATTTGGTGATAACCACTTTTCAAGTCAATCTTTGAAATCACACTTGATCCATGTAATTCATCTAACATGTCGTCTAGCCAAGGAAGTGGGTGACGATACTTTACCGTGATATTATTAACCGCGCGGCAGTCAATACACATTCGCCATGTCCCATCTTTCTTTGGGACAAGGAGCACTGGCACGGCACAAGGGCTCATGCTTTCACGGATGTATCCTTTCCTCATCAGTTCATCCACTTGCCTTTGGAGCTCTTTGGTTTATACTGGATTCGTGCGATTAGCGGGGCGGTTTGGTAATGTAGCTCCAGGAAGAAATCAATTTGATGTTCTATCCCACGTATAGGATGTATACCATCTGGGTTTTCTTCTGGAAAGATATCCTCATACTCCTGCAAAATATAACGCACTTTGCTCGGAAGCTCTGGCTCATGGTCAATAACCGTTAGATAGTTTTCTTTAAAGATAAACATAAGAACAGGAGACTTCACAGTCAGGCTACGTTTAACCTCTCCGGGATTAATACGGAAATTGGATTTTGGCTTAGGCGTTTTAACTTGGTCAATCTCCTTCTTTTGTTACCTAAGATGAAGCTGGTCTTGGTAGACTTCTTAGGGTAACATAGGCACCAGGGTAACCTTTCGTCCATTGAAATTAAAATGGTGCCAATTAGTGAACCAATCATGGGTAACTCTGCGGTCTGACTGCCAAGGTCTTCCCAAAAGGATATGCCCAGCTTCCATTGGTAAGACATTGCACTTGACCTCATCATTATATTTTCCAATTTCAATTGGGAATATAACTTGGTGAAGGACACGCAATTCACCAGTTTTGGATAGGGATTTAGGTGATTGCTCATCTCTAGGCCTATTTTCTGCACCATAGTCTCACTAGCAACGTTAGCATAACTACCACCGTCAATAATTAGACTACATATCTTTTCTTTCGAGTGTACACTAAGCGATCTCCGAGCTACCAAGAGTTGTCCAGGAGCCGGTGACTCAACACATTCATCCGGCTCTAGTTGATGCAAGACCCGTGGGTGGCTAACTTTTCACCGAGAAACTCAGGTTGCTTGACAGAATAGATGGAAGCGAAGGGTGGATCGAAGGGTGGATCAAAGGGACCACACAACCTGTGAAAGAGGCTTGTTATACTCCAAGAACTTCAACCAATGATGGTTGAAGAACACGGCTGCTACCAAGGGAGCTTGGGCGGCGCCAGTTAGGTCTTGACAAAGACTTAGGTTTTGTTTTTGTTCTATAAATGCTTGTTGTCTTATTAATGAGTAGAAAAGAGGCTTATATAATGCCTTATTACAACTTAGGCTAAACAACATGATGTTTAACCTCTCAAAGAATTAAAACAGAAAGTAATTTTGTTAATGGCAACTAAAAAATAGGTGGGCCTAATTAGTCAACATGATACCCAAAGCCCAAATAACACACTTAGTTTAGAAATAAAATTAAAGATAGAAAAAGCCCAATAACACTTAGGCTAGAATTCGGTGGTGACTTGTGAATGGTGTGAAGTTGTGAACAAGTCTTCACCGTCTTGTGCATTAAGAGTATTGCCTCATTAAAATCTTCTTCGGAAAACCCAGTGGGACAAAATCGAAGATAGGAAAACTAGTACAATTTCCTAGCACGACTTTTGGTGTCTCTACCGGATGGTAATGATAAAGACACTGGAGGAAGAAGAATCTTCGAGAAGAAACCTCCATGGTTCCTTGTCCGGTTGGAACGGTTCAGATGGTCCATGCATAGATGGAATGGACGGCACAGATGACATGGTCGACACGGATGGCATGGACGACACAGGCAGCTTTGGTACGGACGACACAGTCGGATCCATCTGGGTTGGCACGGTCGGTCCACTCTCCAATAGCATGTTGAGCTTGTCTTTTAAAGCCTTCCTCTTGGACCGTGTGAGTGGTCCTGGTGGGATGACTGGTGCAGTGGCTGGCTCAATGTCCTCATCATTCTCTCCCTCTTGAAAAGCTTTGGTCTCTTAAGCGAACTCCTCACCTGCATCGAGCAACTCTAAGTCAGAAACATTAAACTTACTAAACACGTTATACTCACCTGGAAGTTCGAGCTGGTAGGCATTTTCGTTGATCCTCCGAAGGACGCGGAATGGACCATCTCCCTGGGGTGCAAGCTTGCTTTTTTGTCGCTGTGGAAACCTCTCTGGTCATAGATTAAGCAAAACCCAATATCCCTCCTTGAATACCATGTGTCAGCGGCCCTTGTTGGCATTATTGGTGTTTTGGATGTTCTGTTGCTCCAGATTTG
This sequence comes from Streptanthus diversifolius, assembly GCA_039880935.1. Lineage (NCBI taxonomy): Eukaryota > Viridiplantae > Streptophyta > Magnoliopsida > Brassicales > Brassicaceae > Streptanthus > Streptanthus diversifolius. The sequence continues at coordinate 5,932,814 of JAXGFM010000005.1, forward strand.
GCTTGGTCCCTTCATGTAGACGCTTGATGTATCCCGCCTTTGCTTCTCCTTCTAAGCTGATGGCTTCCTCTAGTGGAATGGGTGTGAACTCGATTGGCATGTTCGGATTGAAAACGTAGACGAACTCAAAGGGAGAATGCTTCATTCGAGAGTGTGTAGCCCTGTTGTAAGCGAACTCGACATCCGGAACGCACTCCAACCAGTTCTTCAAGTTTCTTCCAATCGTTGCCCTCAGTGTCTGGGACAATATCTGGTTGACTAACTCTCTCTGTCCGTCAGTCTGTGGATGGTACGCGATAGAAAACAAGAGGTTGGTCCCTAACTTACGCCACAAGGCTCGCCAGAAGTGGCTGAGGAACTTGGTGTCACGGTCGGACACAATCGTCCTGGGAATACCGTGCAGTCATACTATCTCCTTGTAGAATAGATCGCCAGTCTGGCTTGCGTCATTGGTCTTGTTGCAAGCGATGAAATGTGCCATCTTGGAAAATCGGTCAACCACTACGAAGATAGCGTCCTTGTGGTTGATTTTTGTCAGAACTTGTATGAAGTCCATGGAGATGTCTGTCAAGGGCGCAGATGGGACTGACAATGGCATGTATGGACCTTGCGGATGCAGCTTGGACTTAGCCCGTTCGCAGATACAGAACTTAGCACAGTGTGCCTCTACATCTCATCGCTAGTGGGGCCAATAGAAATGCTCCTTAAGCATGTTTAATGTCTTGTCAATCCCGAAATGACCCAATAACCTCCTCCGTGGGCCTCTCTCAAGAGCAACTTGCGAACTGATCCTCTCGAAATGCAGTGACGCTTGTCCTTAAAAAGGAACCCGTCAAATAAGTAGAAACGGATGTAGGTGCCCTTGCCGTATTCCTGGTAGGCCTGAGTGAAGTCGGCATCTTCAGCATATAGGTCTTTAATCATCTCGAAATCCATAACATTTGACTCCATCACAGAAATTAGGCTGTATCTGCGGGATAAGGCGTCAGCCACAATGTTTTCCGTTCACTTCTTGTACTTGATGACGTAGGGAAAGGTCTCGATATACTCCAACCAACGAGCATGTCTCCTCTTCAGCGTGGATTGTCCTCTGAGGTGCTGGAGTTTCTGATGGTCGGTGTGAATCACGCACTCCCGGGCAAGTAGATAGTACTGCCAAGTCTCTAAGGCCTAGACAAAAGCATAGAGTTTCTTGTCGTAGGTCTGATAGTTACGTGCGGCTCCACTTAACTTCTCGCTGAAGTAGGCAACAGGTCTTCCGCCTTGGGTGACGACTGCTCCGATGCCGATCCCTGAAGCGTCACATTTGACCTCGAAAGTCTGGTTAAAGTCTGGCAGGACTAGGACTGGGGCGTGGGTGAGGCGTTTCTTCAGCAACTTGAAGGACTTGTCCTATTCGGGTCCCCACAGAATGTCTTGGTTCTTCTTTATTGTCGAGGTCAATGGACCAGCTATCGTGCTGAAGTCTCAGACGAACTGTCGGTAGAAGCTGGCGAGTCCGTGGAAGCTACAGACCTGGCTTGCGGTCATTGGTGTAGGCCATTCCTGTATGGCCTTGATCTTCTCGTCGGCCACCCGAAGTCCTTGGGAACTCACGACGAATCTAAGAAAAACGAATTGGTCTGTGCAGAAGGTATATTTTTTGAGGTTTGTGTAAAACTGCTCTCTTTGAAGGGTGGTGATGCCGGCCTCTAGGTGCTCCAAGTGGTCTGAGTAGGTCGTACTATAGACGAGAATGCCGTCGAAGTAGACTACAACAAACTTTCCAATAAACGGTCGAAAGACTTGGTTCATAAGGCGCATGAATGTGCTTGGGGCAATGGATAGGCCGAATGGAATTACTAGCCACTCACAAAAACCCTGTTTGGTCTTGAACGCAGTCTTCCATTAGTATCCTTCTTGCATCCTGACTTGATGATATCCGCATTTAAGATTAATTTTGGAGAAGACCGCAGCTCCACTTAACTCATCTAGCATGTCGTCCAGGTGCAGAATGGGGTGTCGGTACTTGATCGTAATTTTGTTGATGGCGTGACAGTCGACGCACATCCTCTTGCTCTCATCCTTCTTTGGTACAAGTAAGACTGGGACAACACATGTACTCAGGCTCTCTCAAACGTAACCTTGAGCCATAAGATCCTGGACTTGTCGTTCTAATTCTTTAGCCTCCTCAGGGTTGACTCTATATGCAGGATGGTTGGGTAGCTGAGCTCCGTGAACAAATTTGATGTGGTGCTCAATCCCTCAGATAGGTGGGAGGCCGGCTGGAATTTCATCCGGAAACACGTCGGCATATCTCTCTAGTAGTGGTCGGACCTTAGCAGGTAAGAGGGCCTCAGTGCTAGACGTGTGTATGCTCTCTCTATAGAGCATCAGAACGAGTTGGGTACCATTTGTACGGGTGGCATAGTGGTCCTGCTATCTGCCGATGCTGAATGAGACTTTAACTTGGTCCGAAATGTATAAATCTGTCTTGTTGTTCAGCCATCGTAATTTATAAAGTTTAGGATGCTTGGTCATAGGCAATCCTAGCTTCTCCACCATGTATTTGCTCGCGGCGTTGGTGCAGGACCCTCCATCTATAATCAACGAGCACACTTTCCCAAGTATTGTACATTTTGAGTGGAAAATGTTCTCTCGCTGTTCTTCCTCTTTTGGCTCGAATCTCGATCTGAGAACTTGTCTGATCATGAGCATATCTTCGGATTCGGCGTACTCAATCTCCTCATCGGATTGCTACTGGGTCGTTGGTGCTGGCTCCTCATGCTCGTCCTCAGACTCATAGTCTCCTGAAGTAGTGAGCACCATTGTCCATTGAGTGGGACATTCTCGAGACATGTGTCATCTTCCTATGCACTTGAAGCATACAATCTTGCTGCTTCGCTGAGGTTGGGTCGTTGTGGTCATGGAACTGGTCGGCTGTGGGGCGGCTGGGGCGACCCTGGGATCCGAGCTGCTGACCACGACTTTTCCCTTGAGACACTGGTAATTGGGCTGGGTCGTCCACTCAAATGGCTTGGAACCGGTGCTCCAGGTGCTCTTAGGTCGAGATGGTGCGGCTAGCTTTCGTTTGTGGCACTTCTCTATCTGGACTGCTAGGTGGAATAACTCGCCTAGATCATGGTATAGCTGTAGCTCGATCTTTTAGGCGATGGACTTGTGCAAGCTGTCGATGAATTGGGCCATTAGACTCTCCTCGGACTCGTCTACATCGAGTCGGTTGCAGAGGTGCTCGAATCGAAGTATTCGGACACCGTTTTGCTACCTTGGGTAAGGCGTCTGAATCGTCTCTGAATCTCACGGTGGAAGTGAGGTGAGATGTAGCGTTTCCTCATAATCTGGCTGAGTTCGACTCATGAGGTCAATGCACCCATCCGAGCTCTCTTGCGAGCTGTTACTTCTCGATCCCACCACACCAGTGCGTGGTCAGTGAACTGCGCCGTTGCTATAGCGACTTTATGGGGATCGTCGTAGTTATAGTTCTCGAAGAGTAGCTCCATTCTCCTCTCCCAGTCTCAGTATTCCTTGGGTTCAATCTTTCCCGAGAAGGGAGGTGGGTTCATCTTTACTTCGGAGTAGTGTGTAGGTGGTCGAGGTGGTGGCATGGGCTCGTCGTAGTACGGATGTCGACCCATTACTTGGTGGGCCGTCTCTGGTCGGTCGTGTGGGTATGGGGGTGGTGTGGGGCCTGGTGTAGGTGCAGGCTGATCCGAACGCTTGAGCCACGTCGCTATGGTTGACTGTTCTGTCTCGATGTTGACTCTTCACTTCCTGACATATTTCTTTTTCCGAGAAAAGTAAATTTTTGAAAATGGAAAGTTTCCCGAAAAATAAATAAAAGGAAAAAAGAAAACTATCCTAAAAGACAATTATTGCCTAAATATAAAAGGAAAACTAAATAAGTGGGAAATATCCTAAAAATTTATTGCCTAATTAACTAAAAAAAAACTATGCTTAAACTAAAGGGAAAATTAATTAATGGCCTAAAAATTTTAGGAAAACTACCTAAGATATTATTAGGAAACTTCCTAAACTAATTTTTAGCCTAGAAAATATATGGAAACTAATTAATCCTATGCCTAAATGGTAAGGGAAAATTTCCTAAAACTAAAGACTAAGAACCTAGACACTATGGGTGGTAACCTAGCCACCAAAGGACAAAAACTATGCTCATGGGACCTAGACTACATGCAAGGACAGGGTGCTAAGGTGCGGGTCGAGGAACAGGCTGGTGCGGTACGGGGCACTAGGGGATACCTAGCTAGCTAAGCAGGAAGGAGTCTTGTCTACACGGGAAACCTAACTCGGTGGGGTAAGCGAACGCGGGACTTAACGAGCTATGCGGATTGGTACAGGGACTGGAACTAGGAACTCAGAACTAGGATGCTAAGAGGAACCTAGCACTAGCGAATGGTTCAACTAGACGTGGGGGAACCTAGACGCGGGACCAACTAGGAACGGAAGGCTACGCACGACTTGGAACACAAGGCTATGGCTTTAAAACAAGGTAACAGTCCTAGTCTAAACACAAGACATTCCCTTGCACAGGGAGCTAAGGCTAAGGTGCTAACCTAGCTAACTTACAATACTTGCGTGTGGACCAAGCACTTGGACACACGATTGCTCAAGGTGAATGAGTGTTTTATGTGAGTTTCTAAAGCCCTATTATGTTTTTAAACAACCTAAACACTTTTTTTGTCAAGATTAAACAAGCAACAAGCAACCAAATCACTTAGACTCTTTTTTTTTGTCTAAAAAAAACATTTAAACACAAAACAAGCAAACAAACTCTTTTTTTTTTAAACAAAAAAACAAAAAAAGGATTGATAGAACCTGGTTTTTTTTTTTCTGTTGTTTGTGGTATGTGACTTGATTCCTCCTCCTTCTTATCGAGAACCTCAGGGGAAAGAAAAAGAAACACAATCAAAATCCAAAAAATATTGCAACAAAAATAAAGAAAATCGCCAAATAACGAGGATAGAATCAACCTGATGAGCAGGAGCTTTAAGCTCTGATACCAGATGATGCAAGAACCGTGGGTGGCTGTCTTTTCACCGAGAAGCTCAGGTTTCTGGACATAATAAATGGAAGCGAAGGGTGGATCGAATGAACCACACAAGCTGTGAAAGGGGCTTGGGATATTCCAAGAACTTCAACCAAGGATGGTTGAAGAACACGACTGCTACCAAGGGAGCTTGGGCGGCGCCAGTTAGGTCTTAACAAAGACTTAGGTTTTGTTTTTGTTCTAAAAATGTTTGTTGTCTTATTAATGAGTAGACAAGAGGCTTATATAATGCCTTATTACAACTTAGGCTAAACAACATGATGTTTAGACTCTCAAGGAAATAAAACAGCAAGTAGTTTTCTTAATGGCAATTAAAAAATAGAATTGGGCCTAATTAGTCAACATGACTCCCAATTCCCAAATAACACTCTTAGTCTAGAAATATAATTAATGATAGAAAAAGCCCAATAACACTTAGGCTAGAATTCGGTGGTGACTTGTGAATGGTGTTAAGTTGTGAACAAGTCTTCACCGTCTTGCACACTAAGAGTATTGCCTCATTAAAACCTTCTTCAAAAAAGCCAGTGGGACAAACCGAAGATAGGAAAAAGAGTATAATTTCCTAGCACAACTATTGGTGTCTCTACCGGATGGTAATGGTAAAGATACCGGAGGAAGAAGAATCTTTGAGAAGGAACCTCCATGGTTGGAACGGGTCAGATGGTCTGGGCACGGATGGCATGTACGGCATGGACGACACTCACGACATGGACGGCAGCTCCGGTGCGGACAGCACGGTCGGATCCAGCTGGGTCGGCACTGTCGGTCCACTCTCCAATAGTATGCTGAGCTTTTCTCCTAAAGCCTTCCTCTTGGACCGTGTGAGTGGTTCTGGTGGGATGACTGGTGCAGTGGCTGGCTCGATGTCCTCATCACTAGTTCTTCCTATTCATCGGTCACGTACTCACCGTTGTCCAAAAGAACAATGACCTTTTTGTTGATGCATTCATTCGCATAGTGGCCAACTCCTTGACACTTGAAACAACGAATGTCTCGTATCTATTCGGTCGGTCAATAGCCTTTCCTTTCTCTACACGCGGGTTATATGGTTCGGGTTTGGAGGTGGTTGGCTTAACGTCTACAGGCTTAGTTGGCTTATACTCGCGGTTAAAAGAAGGTTTGCTATTCCAAGTACCTGCACCAAAACCTGAACGTAAGTTAGGTCTTCTATTGATTTGAAGTTCAATAAGAATAGCTTTATGGAGAATTTCTTCAATGTCCACATAATGTTGCATCTCAAGCATATCTTGAATATCACGGTTTAATCCCATAAGAAACTATGACATAGTGGCATCACGATCTTCAGTTACACAATCTCTAATCAAGAGAGTTTCCATCTCTTGAAAATACTCCTCCACGCTAAGGTTGCCTTGGGCCAGCTGTTTAAGCTTAATGTGGAGGTCACATTAAGCTGCAGCTACACAAATCGCTTGTGCGTGATCCTCTTCAACTCCTCCCATGTGTCAATGGGATGTTCACCATTTCTCCTCCATGAAGTCATTATTTGGTCCGACCAGCTGAGGGCATAGTCATAGAATACTGTGACAGCCACATTAAATTTGTTTTATTCAGTATAAAATTGACAGTTAAACACGAATTCTATCTTTTGCTCCCATTCCAAGTAAGCTGTCGGGTAATTTTTACCGTGAAAGGGAGGTATCTTCAGCTTCAAGTTATTAATTCCATCTTGATGATTCGGCGGTGGTCGGGGCTCATGGAGACGTCTAGGCTGTCTAAAGTCTCCATATTCAGGCACTTCGTTATGGAAGAATTGAGACGCGGCCTCCTCATCAAAAATCTCTTGGCGCACGCTATCCCTTTGGCTTCCTCTGGAAAAAATTGTTGCACGCCGGTCTGGGGTTTGTTCAGGTTGTTTGCCGCATGTGTTCTGGTCTGGTTTCATCTTGGTTTTATTTTCTTGCAGGTTTTAGACAAAGCCTAAAAGAGTACCAGAAAAATATAAAGGCTCCAGTTATGCTTCATGGGACGAATTATCTCCTCTGGTCAAGAACCATGAGGACAACCTTGTGCAGCAAAGGGTTATGGACTCATGTTACAAAGGCGCCTGTTATAGCCATTGAAGGAGATTACTCAGATGATCAAAACAAATGGTTTCAGAAAGACCAGATGGTACTTTCTATACTCCAAAACTCCCTAGCTCGATCTCTTTAGAAGCATTTTCATATTGTGAAAATGCTAAAGATCTTTAGGAAACTTTAAAAAATGTATATGGCAATACTACTAACCTTATGAGAATTTGTGAGGTCAAAAAAGCTTTGAATGATCTTATACAGGAGGATGCTGACTTCACAAAGCATTATGGATCCTTTAGAGCATTATGGTCCGAGCTAGATATGCTAAGGCCTGTCACAATTGATCCCATTACTCTCCATGAAAGTAGAGAACAAGATAAGGTGTTTGGTACTTTCGAATTTGAACACTAACTATGTTGATTTGACTAAGCACATTCTTAGGGAGGAAAAGCTTCCTAGATTAGAAGATGGTTGTGCTAGGATTCAGAAGGAGCAAAGGTCTCTCCAGCTGTTTGGAAACAAGGAAGAACCGGTGGTTGCCCACAAGATCTTCTTCAAGATGCTAGCTGAATCCAAGAAGAAGAGAACTGTGTGTGATCACTGCAAGAGAACCGGTCACACCAAGAAGGAGTGTTGGGTGCTTTATCCTGAGTTGAAGCAAAGCTGGTTCATTGACAGGTCCAAAGCTTCATCAACAAGCGGCCCTAGCTCCTCCAACCTGGTACACACAACAACATCTAGTTTGGCCAACAATCCGGTGCATGCCTCTTCATCTGAGTTTGTGAAGAAATCAGACTTGGAAGCTCTCTTCAAAGCCTTTAGTTCTGGTAATGTGTTGGGTAAATCACTTCATGCTTCTTTTCAAACATCTATAGCTTTTAAACCTTTGATTGTTGAATCTGGAGCTTCTCATCACATGATAAGTAATTTAGGTTTGCTAGAAAATTTCGAACCTGCCTTAGGTAGTGTGGTAATAGCTAATGGAATCAATGTGACAATTAAAGGAATTGGAAAGCTTAAATTGTATGATAAAGAATATAAAGCTTTTTATTTACCATCTTCCATATCTAACTTGTTGTCTATTAAGAGAGCTACTACAAATCTTAATTGTCAAGCTATATTTGGTCTTAATGATTTCTACTTTCAAAATATTGAAACAAGTAGGAAATTTGGACAAGGAACAACATAGAAGGACTTGTATGTGCTTGAAGATTTCTCGATGCATCCCTTACAAGAACTGTGTGCTAATAATGTAAATGTTAATGTTACAGCTGAGCTTTGGCATGCTAGATTAGGCCATCCTCATCCTAGAACTTTAAAATTGATAATTCTTGGAATTAAATTACAAAATGACTTGTGTGAATCATGCATTATTGAGAAACATTGTAAGACTGTTTTTGAGAAATCAATTTATTCATATAATAATAGTTTTGATTTAGTGCATTCTGATGTTTGAACATCTCCCATTCCTTCTAGAGAAAATCAAAAATATTTTGTGACCTTTATTGATGAAAAATTAAAATATACTTAGGTTACATTGGTTAGTTCAAAGGATAAGGTGTTTGATGCATTTTTTAATTTTCAGACATTTGTTACTAATCAATACAATGCCAAAATTAAATGCTTTATAACAGATAATGGAGGGGAATATACTAGCACAAAGTTTCAGCAACACTTGGCCAAGCATGACATTGAACATCAAACATGCTGTCCATACAATCCACAACAAAATGTAGTAGCTGAGAGGAAAAACATACATTTGATGGAAGTTGTGAGAACAATGATGTTTGACAAGAAGGTTCCCAAACGGTTTTGGGGAGATGCTCTAGTGGCTGCATGCTACTTAATCAATAGAACTCCAACAAAATTTCTAGATGATTTGTCTCCTTTTGAGGTATTAAACAAAACTAAGCCTAATATTGAACACTTATGAATATTTGGGTGTGTTTGATTTGTTTTAGTACCAGGAGAAGTTATGAACAACCTGGAACCAAAGAGCACCAAGGCCATGTTCATTGGGTATTCTCCTACACAAAAGGGATACAAATACTACAATCCAGAGACTAGAAGAGTCCTAGTATCTAGAGATGTTTAATTATAAGAATCTAAAGAATTCTATGAAGAAGGAACTTGGAGGAATTCAAGGACATCTCAAAAACAAGACATGACCAAGCTGAGAATCGAAGAAGGATCTTGGAAAGCATTGGTATAATCTCTTCAAAGGCACCAGCACCTGGCGCAGGACCAGCTCGCCAAACGTCAGGACCAGCTCCAGAACAATCAGATTTTGTCTTGGCAAGACTCAAACCAGGACCAGCCCAGCCCGAGCCGTGTTCACCACGGAACGACCCAGGTCCGATCCAGGTGCGACCCAGGCATGACCCATGTCTAACCTAGGCGCAACCCAGGCACCCAGCCTACTCCAGCTCGTGGACCATCTGACCCAGGCATGTCCATGGTCCCGTCATCCTCCCTGCCTCAAACCAGGTCACAGACGCGGCTTCAACCCCGGGACGTCCTGGCATCACCCCTGGTGCGGTCTCCTCTTCAATCAGGCCAATTATCTTCCCTTGGTTATGAGGGGGGCCAAGAAACTAGACATGATCAAGAGGAGGATTCAAAAGGAGATATCTTAGTCTCAGCTTCTAAAAGGCCAAGGGACATTCAACATAATGTTGTGGATGCTCTATAAGAAGAAGAAAAAGGGAATTCAGCTGTTGTTCTTAGAAGAAGTACAAGGCAGAGATTCCCACCCAAATTCTACTACAACAACAATGCAGTAGTTCATCATGATCAGAGAGTGTATAATCTAGTTCATATACCTGATTCTCATGTTGCATTTACTGTTAGCCTTGATAAAGAGCAGATTCCAAAGACCTATGAGGAAACTATGAAGATAAAGGAGTAGAGAGAAGCAATTCAAGCTGAAAGAAAATCTAAGGAGAAGAATCAAACCTATGCGTCAGCCACTCTTCCAAAAGGGAAAAAGGCTGTAAGTTCTAAATTGATCTTGACCATTAGATATAAAAGCAATGGTGAGATAGATAGGTATAAAGCTAGGTTGGAGGCTAGAGGATTCGCACAAAATTATGGTGAAGATTATAGGGATATCTTTGCTCCTGTGGCTAACAAGGTGATCTAGAAGAGGATGTGTACATAACACCACCAACAGGTCTAGAAGATCAAGTAGGTGGCGGCAATACACTGAGGTTAAGAAAGGCTATCTATGGATTAAAAAAATCTCCAAGAGCTTGGTATCATAAGCTGATTGTGACCTTAAGTGACAGAGGTGTCAAAATGTCCAAAGTTGAATACATTATCTTTACACTTCAGAGTAAGGAAGGTGTTGTGGTTATACTCATTTATGTGGATGACATAATCATATCAGGGAGTGATAAAATAGGCATTGATTCTACTAAAACTTATTTAAAAAGTGTCTTTAATATTAAAGATCTAGATGAACTTAAATACTTTTTACGAATTGAAGTGTGTACGTTCAAGGAAGGTCTCTTCTTATCTCAGAGAAAATATATTGTGGACTTACTAACCTCTACAGGTATGATGGAAGCTAAACCAGCTAAGACACCCTTAGAAGAAGGTTACAAGATAAAAACTGAGGGGGAGCTAGGTAATGACGAGTTCCATGATACATAGCTGTATAGAAAAGTGGTTGGTAAGCTTATAATGTTTTAAAACACGGGCTCAGGCGCGGGTAGGGCCGGCACCAACTCCAACTCCGGCACGGCATGAATCAATCTCTTTGTCGATCAGGCCTTCTCTCCAACTTGGCCAAACACCCCCTCTTTGTCATGAGGGGGGCCAGGAATCTAGACATGATCAAGAGGAGGATTTAGAAGGAGAAATTCTAGTCACAGCTTCTTAAAGGCCAATAGACATTCAAGCTAATCTTGTAGATGCTCTAGAAGGTGAAGAGCAAGGGAAATCAGCTGTTGTTCTTTGAAGAAGTATAAGGCCGAGAATTCCACCCAACTTCTACTCATGTTGCATTTACTATTAGTCTTGATAAAGAGCAGATTCCAAAGACATATGAGAAAACAATGGAGATAAAAGAGTGGAGAGAAGCAATTCAAGCTGAAAGACAAGTTATGGAGAAGAATCAAACCTATGCGCCAGCTACTCTTACAAAAGGGAAAAGGCTGTAAGTTCTAAATGGATCTTCAAGATTAAATATAAAAGAAATGGTGAGATATGTAGGTATAAAGCTAGGTTGGTGGCTAGAGGATTCTACTAAAGCTTATTTAAAGAGTGTCATTGATATTAAGGATCTAGGTGAACTTAAATACTTATTAGGAATTAAAGCGTGTAGGTTCAAGGAAGGTCTCTTCTTTTCTCAGAGAAAATATATTGTGGATTTACTAACCTCTATACGCATGATGGAAGCTAAACCAGCTAATACACCCCAAGAAAAAGGCTACAAGATAGAACCTGAGGGGGAGCTAGGAAATAACAAGTTTCATGATGCATAGTTGTATAAAAAAAGTGGTTGGTAAGCATCAGGCTGAACTCCTCCTTGATATTCTAGGTGTGAGCTTGGAGTCTCCTATCACTGTACATTGTGACAATTAAGCAGTTATACACATTGCTTCAAACTCTGTGTTTAATGAAAGAACTAAGCAAATTAAGGTAGATTGCCATAAGGTGAGAGAAGCTATTGGAAATGGAACCATATTACCTTGCTACACAAGAGTGAATATCAACTAGCTGATGTGTTCACCAAGGCTACAAGACTAGCGGCTCTATCTACCCAAGACTTGGCCTCATGTCCATTCCACAATACTCATCCTGATCACGGAGTATTATACTTTTTTCCCTAGAAAATGTTTTGTCCCAATTGGGTTTTCCTTTCTTTGTAGCCAAACATGTATTAGGCTATCTTAGTATCCAAACAAGCATACTAGATTAGTATAAATAATTATCTCTCTTCCCTTTTAAGCAAGAAATTCATTTTTATAAAATTCTCAATAATAATAATTCTCACTTTTCTCTTTAATCTCTCTCTCTCTCTCTCTCTCTCAATCTAAAAATCTATAAATCTCCTAATCTTATAATCTTTCAATATTTGCCTACAACAGAGCAACACACTCTGGAACGAAACGGTCCCCATTTTAAGTGGTCTACGGTTTCAACCCTTCCAAACCTATTGAGTTCACACCCATTTCTTTGGAAGACGCCATCATTCTAGAGGGAGAAGCAAAGGCCGAGTATATCAAGAGCCTACATGAAGAGACCAAGGCTAATTTGGAGCAATAAAACATACAAAACACCAAGAACGCCAACCAAAACCGTTGACACAAAATGTTCAAAGAGGGAAATTGGGTTTGGCTACATTTGCGACCAGAGAGATTTCCCTAGCGTTGAAAGAGCAAGCTTGTACCCTGGGGAGACGGTCCATTCCGAGTCCTCCGAAGGATCCATGACAACGCCTAGCAGCTTGAGCTTACAGGTGAGTATAATGTGTTTAGTACGTTTAATGTTTCCGACTTAGTGTTGTTTGATACAGGTGAGTAGTTCACTTTGGAGACCAAAACACTTCAAGAGGGAGGTAATGATGAGGAAATCGTCCCAGCTACCGTACCGGTCATCCCACCAGGACCTCTCACACGATCCAAGAGGAAGGCCTTAGGAGACAAGCTCAACATGCTATTGGAGAGTAGAGCCTGTCAGGAACTTGGACCAACCGCGCCGGAACCCAGACCAACCGACTCCCGTCCATGCGTCCCCGACCCCTTTAAAGAAAAATTGAGGTTCTTCTCGAAGACTCTTCTTCCTCCGGGGTCTTTACCATTACCATCCAGTAAAGACACCAAAAGTCGTGCTAGGAAATTGTACTTTTTTTCCTATCTTTGGTTTTATCCCATTGGGTTTTCGAAGAAGGTTTTTACGAGGCAATACTATTAGTTCGCAAGACGGTGAAGACTTGTTTACGATTCTATACCATTCACAAGTCACCACCGAATTTCCCTAAGTGTTTAAATAGGCTTTCTATTCTTCTATTTATGTTTTATATACTAAGTGTAGTATTTGAGCTTATGAGTTGTGTCAATTATTTAAGCCAAAAGTCCTTTAAATTTTGCCTCAATAAGTAAACTACTTGTTGTTAAATTCCTTAAGGGGCTAAACATCATGTTGTTTAGCATAAGTTTTAACAAGTCATTATATAAGCCTTTGGACCATTCATTTAAAAAATAACAAGCAATTCAGAATTAAAACAAAAATCCTAAGACTTTGTCTAAGTCTCTATTGGCGCCGCCTCCAAGCCTTCTTGGTGAGCTTGCCGTGTTCTTCAGCCTTCCTGGTTGAAGTTCTTGGAGTATCACAAGCCCTTCCACAGCTTGTGTGGTCCCTTCGATCCACCCATTCGCTTCCCCTCTTATCTTTCCAACCGTATGAGCTTCTCGGTGACAGACAGTCCACCAACGTTCTTACATCAAATTGGCCATTATGCCAATAAATGTATCAACAAAAAGGTCATGGTTCTTTCTGAAAATGATGAGTATGTGACTGATGAAGAGGAAGAACCCGAGCTAGAACTTGAACCAGAGTCGGATGAATGTGTTGAGTCACTGGTTCCTGGACAGCTCTTGGTGGCTAGGAGGTCCCTTAGTGTACATTCTAAACCAGGTGGACAATAACAGAGAGATAAACTGTTTCATTCTCGTTGCTTAGTCAAAGAACAGGTATGTAGTATAACTATTGACGGTGGTAGTTGTACTAACATTGCTAGTAAGACTATGGAGCAGAAATTAGGTCTTGAGATGAGCAAGCACCCAAAACTATATCCATTACAATGGTTAAATTAATCCGGTGAATTGCGTGTCACTCACCAAGTGATTGTTCCAATTGAAATTAGAAAGTATCATGATGAGGTCAAGTGCGACGTCTTACCAATGGAAGTTGGGCATATCGTCTTGGGTAGACCTTGGCAGTCAGACCCCAGAGTTACACATGATGGGTTCACTAACGACACCATTTTAACTTCAATGGTTAAAAGATGACCCTGGTGCCTATGTCACCACAAGAAGTCTACTAAGATCAGCTACACCTTAGACAACAAAAAAGAAGGAGATTGGCAAAGCTAAAGCACCTAAGTCAAAATCCAATTTCCTTATTAATCATGGAGAGGTTAAACGTAGCTTGACTGTGAAGTCTCCTGTTCTTATTAATCATGATCTAACGGTTACTGACCATGATCCGAAGCATGAAGAGGACAAACATGATGATCTGGAACAGAAAATGGATCAACATGATGTTCCAGAGCTTGGACCGGTTGACATGAAGCTTATGACAAACGTCCTGGACAATCCAACGGATAACCAGCCAGATGACCCAGCGGACGGACAGGATGGACACACAGACAGACAGGACGGACACACGGACGACTCAATGGTCGACCCTAAGGAGAACCCGGACGGACGCTGCACGGACGACCCAATGGACATCAGGATGAGTACTAAGGATGACCAGCTGGACATCCAGATGGACGACCAAACAGATAACCAGACGGACAACCAGAAAGACCACCAGATGGACAATCCAACGGACGACCAGACGGACGATCCAACGGCAACCTAACGGACGACCAGACAGACGACTCAACGGACGACCAGCCGAACGACCCAACAGATGAACAGCTGGACGAGCAGGACGAACGCAGGACAAACGCACGGACGACCCAGAGGACATCCCAAACGAACGAACGCTGAAGTTTTGAAAATTGGTCAAGTGACCCAATTGTGCTTTTTTTCCTATCTTTGTGTTTTTCCCATTGGGTTTACAAAAGATGAATTTTTAATGAGGCATTTTGGCCACTTATCCTTAAGGCCTTTTTGAATCCAAGCCCAAGTTCAGCCACCATTTATTTTAAATTTAAATGAGCATTTATTAGCTGGTTGCATGTCCTATCATGTTCTTGGAAGTTGTTCCGAGCATGCAAGTCTTGTAGTATTTCAGTTTGCTGCATGTTCTTGCATGCTCTTGGAACTTGTGCCAAGCATGCAAGAACATTTATTTCTATATTTAAGCTTGGCTTTAACCACTCTTGTAACCATCGAATTTTTAATCAAGAAGTTTCTTTTCTCTTTAAAGATTTTGATCATTTGAACAGTGTGTATTAATTGTTGTTGTCTTAGATCTCCTCTTGGTGTGTAATATCCTAGACCTATCTAAGAAATCCTTATGCTCTTTGATGAGTCATATCCAAACGAGCATAAGCCGGTATATCAAAGGTCTTTCTGCAGCCTTTGTGCGTCCCATCGCTCCACATCCTTTGGCAATTTTAGCTCACGCTCGTTGTGAAAGGCTTATCGCGTTTTTCATCCGCTTGTTGTGCCAATTTTGTGTTTGATCCTTCTTTGGCTCTTTCCTTTTCTCTCCTGAATTTCTTCCTTTTATTCTCATGTGTTTTCTTTTCTCTGAAGATTCTCCCCTTGATGCGCAAATGTCATCCGATTCATAATTTTGCACACAAGTTTGCCTTTTCTCCAATTTAGCTTCATTTTTGGTTCTTGACACCCGAATACCTATTTATGCAATATGTACACCAAAGATATCAGTAACCAGCCAAGTAAATGAGAATTTATGATGTGAACCTGGTGAGGTTAACAACCCACCATCGACAACAGGGTGGTCCAGAACAATAGGAACACGGAAGATAGGGTTCAAAAGTGGCCGTCTTACAAAGGAAAGCGGAGATGATGAAGGAAAGAGGGTGAGAAGGGAAATTCGACACCGAGTTATGGATTGGACTTGGTGAGGTCGGCTTGGAGCAAGAAGGATATGACACAGCGCTTTGATCCAATGATTTTGTAGAAAATCCTAAGGATATTACGCACCAGAGGGGGTTTCTACAAGGGTGATTAGTCAGGGACTTCTCACAGTGATCGAATAATCAAGAAGTAAAGAAACTTTTATTAGAAAACTCGATGAAAGAAAAAAGATTACAAGGGTAGTGGTCAAGGGTGATCAGAGCTTTGCATGATGAGCTCAAATCCCCACTCACACCTTGACCATATTTACAACCTTTGATTACAAATTCCAAGTATTCAAACCAAAGACAAGATTTAAATAATGTGCAGGGCCAAAATAAAGTCAAAATCTAATTTAAGCTACGGGCCTTAAGTATTTCACACTTAGAACCTCTTTCAAAGCCTCAGTAAAAAACCTTGGTGGCAAAACCCATTGGGACAAAAACCAACCGAAGGAAAAAGAGCACTTTGAAAAAAATCCCTTCATAGTACTTAATTCAAATAGCAAAAAATAAATTGGTCAAACCTATAAAAGTGGAGGTTTGATTAAGGTCTTGATTAAGCAAAGTCTTGACCATTTTCTGAAGAGTCTTGGAACCCGTCCGAGTCATACGACATTCAGGAAGTACCATCGGGTCTACGTTGATAGTTTGGTCAAGTTCGGTCGGGCTCGGGCGAGGCCTGGTCGAGACTTGGTCGAGGTGCGGTCGAGGCCTTGGAACATATGATGGTCGAAGTCTGGATCGTCCAGAACCTCAACCGGAACGAGACCTTTGTTTATGCTTGGTTCGTGCCCAGCGTCCGTCGCGGTCGTGCCGTTTGTGCTTTGGTCGTGTTCCACGTCCGTTGCGATCGTTCCGTTCGTGCTTTGGTTGTGCTCCACGTTCGTCGCGATCATTCTCAAATCCTCCTCTTCGTCCTGGGTCACATCATCCCCTCCCTCTTGAAGAGGATTTGTCCTCAAATCGAATTGATCTTAAAGATAAAGAAACAAGTCAGTAATATTAAAACTTGTACTGATTGGATACTTACCTCGCAAGTCCAGCTCGTATGCGTTGTCATTGATACGCTTGGTGATG
Organism: Streptanthus diversifolius; assembly: GCA_039880935.1. Lineage (NCBI taxonomy): Eukaryota > Viridiplantae > Streptophyta > Magnoliopsida > Brassicales > Brassicaceae > Streptanthus > Streptanthus diversifolius. Next base: position 5,949,756 of record JAXGFM010000005.1, read on the forward strand.
GTGAAAGGACCGTCCATCTGAGATAACAATTTGGACAGCATTTCATGTGGAAAATGTTCTTTTCTTAGATGGATCCAAACTTGATCTCCTAGTTTGAAAACAAGCTTATTTTGGTTTCTATTAGCCTTTTTTCCATATTTCTTGGTCTTGGCTTCTATATTATCTCGGGCTTCCTTATGCAATCTTTTTACCAACTCAGCCTTTTGTTCTCCATCTAGGTTAGTTCTTTCACTTAAGGGTAAAGGCAATAAGTCGAAAAGAGAAAGAGGCTTAAATCCATAAACAACTTGAAAAGGCAAAAACTTGGAAGCAGAATGCACCGAATGATTATATGCAAATTCTACATGAGGCAAAATTTCTTCCCAATTTTTTAGATTTTTTTTAACAAATGACCTCAATAATGATCCTCGTGTCATATTAACTACTTCGTTCTGGCCATCACTTTCAGGATGACAAATTGTTGAAAAACATAATTTAGTACCAAGTTTAGACCACAAGGTCTTCCAATAATAGCTAAAAAATTTCATATCCCTATCCGATACAATAGACCTAGGTATACCATGAAGTCTCACTATCTCCCTAAAGAACAAGCTAGCAATATGAGATGCATCATTAGCCTTAGTACATGCTATGAAATGTGACATTTTCGAAAATCTATCAACCACAACAAATATAGAACCCTTTCCAGTTCTAGTCCTAGGCAGACTAGGAATAAAAGACATGGATAAATCAATCCAAAGATTGTAAGGAATAGGCAAGGGGGCATACAAACCGTGTAGCTTAGTCGTAGACTTAGCCATTTTACAGGTAGGACATCTGTTACAGATTTGTTTCACATCTCTCCTTATCTGTGGCCAATAAAAATGATCCTTCATAATGGCTAAGGTCTTTGAATTTTTAAAGTGACCCATAAGACCACCTGAATGTGCTTCCCTAACAAAAAGCTCATGTAGGGAACATCCGGGAATACATAGCCGGTTCTGAAAGAAAAGATATCCATCTTGCTTATAGAAATGACCTACAGGAGAATGATCACAAGCCTCATAGATATCCCCATAGTCTGTGTCAGTGGCATACAATTATTTAATGTGATCAAATCCCATTAATTTCACTTCAAGAGTAGACAAGAAAGTGTACCTTTGGGATAGAGCGTCAGCCACAATATTTTCCTTACCTTGCTTATATTTAATAACATAAGGAAATGTTTATATGGATTATATCCACTTGGCATGACGTCTATTGAGCTTTTTTGGCCTTTGAGGAGTATTAAGGACTCATGATCGGTTTGAATGATAAATTCCTTGGGCCATAAGTAGTGTTGCCAGGTCTGAAGGGCACAGACAAGAACATAAAGCTCTTTATCATACGTTGGATAGTTTAGTGTGGCCACTCCGATTTTTTTCATTAAAAATAGGCTACTGGCTTCCGGTCATGCATGAGAACGGCTCCAATCCCTATCCCGAGCCATCACACTCAATCTCAATAACTTTAGCAAAATTAGGTAATACCAAAAGAGGTGCGTTAGTTAGTTTTTCTTTAAGAGTCTGGAAGGCTTCTTCTTGTTCACGTTTCCAGTTAAAGCATATCTCCTTTTTGATGATCTCAGTCAATGGGGCGGCTAAAGTACTAAAATTCTTGACGAACCACCTATAGAACCCTGCCAAACCATGAAAACTTCTAACTTCACTAACGGTCTTGGGACTAGGTCATTCGCGAATTGCCTTAACCTTCTCCTCATCAACTCTTACTCCTTCTGCACTTATAACAAAACTTAAAAACACAAGGTTGTATGTACAAAAAGTACACTTTTTAAAATTAGCATATAACCTTTCTTTTCTTAGGGTTTCCATTACCAATTTCAAATGCTGAACATTGTCTTCTAAAGACTTACTATAAACCAAGATATCATCAAAATAGACGACAACAAAATGTCCTATGAATTTTCTAAACACATGGTTCATAAGACTCATAAACGTGCTAGATGCATTAGTTAAACCAAATGGCATAACTAACCATTCATAAAACCCATGTTTAGTTTTAAAATCGGTCTTCCACTCATCACCCTCCTTCATACGAATTTGGTGATTACCACTTTTCAAGACAATCTTTGAAAACACACTAGATCCATGTAATTCATCTAACATGTCATATATCCTAGGAAGTGGGTGACGATACTTTACCGTGATGTTATTAACCGGGCGGCAGTCAATACACATTCGCCATGTCTCATCTTTCTTTGGGACAAGGAGCACTGACACGGCACAAGGGCTCATGCTCTCAAGGATGTATCCTTTCCTCATAAGTTCATCCACTTGCCTTTGGAGCTCTTTGGTTTATACTTGATTCGTGTGATTAGCGGGGCGGTTTGGTAATGTAGCTCCAGGGTAGAAATCAATTTGATGTTCTTCTATCCACCTATAGGAGGAAGACCATCAGGGTTTTCTTCTAAAAGATATCCTCATACTCCTTCAAAAGATAACGCACTTTGATCGGAAGCTCTGGATCATGGTCAATAACCGTTAGATACTTTTCTTTAAAGATAAACATAAGAACAGGAGACTTCACAGTCAGGCTACGTTTAACCTCTCCGGGATTAATAAGGAAATTGGATTTTGGCTTAGGCATTTTAACTTGGTCAATCTCCTTCTTTTGTTGCCTAAGATGAAGCTGGTCTTGGTAGACTTCTTGGGGTGACATAGGCACCAAGGTAACCTTTCGTCCATTGAAATTAAAATGGTGCCGATTAGTGAATCCATCATGGGTAACTCTGCCGTCTGACTGCCAAGGTCTTTCCAAAAAGATATGCCCAACTTCCATTGGTAAGACATTGCACTTGACCACATCATTATATTTTCCAATTTCAGTTGGGATAATAACTTGGTGAGGGACACACAATTCACCAGTTTTATTTAGCCATTGTAATGGATAAGGATTTAGGTGATTGCTCATCTCTAGGCCTAGTTTCTGCACCATAGTCTCACTAGCAACGTTAGTGCAACTACCACCGTCAATAATTAGACTACATACCTTTTCTTTAACTAGGCAACGTGAATGAAACAAATTTTCCCTCTGTTCTAGATCATCTGATTTAGAGTATACACTAAAGGATCTCTGAGCTACCAAGAGTTGTCCAGGATCCGGTGACTCAACACATTTATCCGAATCTGGTTCTAGTTCCGGCTCTAGTTGATGCAAGAACCGTGGGTGGCTGTCTTTTCACCAAGAAGCTCAGGTTGCTGGACAGAAGAGATGGAAGCGAAGGGTGGATCGAAGGGACAACACAAGCTGTGAAAAGGGCTTGTGATACTCCAAGAACTTCAACCAAGGATGGTTGAAGAACATGGCTGCTACCAAGGGAGCTTGGGCGGCGCCAGTTAGGTCGTGACAAAGACTTAGGTTTTGTTTTTGTTCTAAAAATGCCTTGTTGTCTTATTAATGAGTAGACAAACGGATTATATAATGCCTTATTACAACTTAGGCTAAACAACATGATGTTTAACCTCTCAAAGAATTAAAATAGAAAGTAGTTTTCTAAATGGCAACTAAAAAATAGATTTGGGCCTAATTAGTCAACATGACACCCAAAGCCTAAATAACACACTTAGTCTAGAAATAGAATTAATGATAGAAAAAGTCCAATAACACTTAGGCTAGAATTCGGTGGTGACTTGTGAATGGTGTGTAGTTGTGAACAAGTCTTCACCGTCTTGCGCACTAAGAATATAATCTCATTAAAACATTCTTCGGAAAACCCAGTGGGACAAAACCGAAGATAAGAAAAATAGTACAATTTCCTAGAATGACTTTTGGTGTCTCTACCGGATTGTAATGGTAAAGACACCGGAGGAAGAAGAATCTTTGAGATGGAACCTCCATGGTTCCTTGTCTGGTTGAAACGGGTCAGATGGTTTGGGCATGGATGGCATGGACGGCACGGATGGCATGGACGGCACGGGCAGCTCTGGTACGGACGACACAGTCGGATACAGTTGGGCTGGCACGGTCGGTCCACTCTCCAATAGCATGCTGAGCTTGTCTCCTAAAGCTTTCCTCTTGGACCGTGTGAGTGGTCTTGGTGGGATGACTGGTGCAGTGGCTGGCTCGATGTCCTCATCATTCCCTCCCTCTTGAAAAGCTTTGGTCTCCAAAGCGAACTCCTCACCTGCATCGAGAAACTCTAAATCAGAAACATTAAACTTACTAGACACGTTATACTCACCTGGAAGTTTGAGCTGGTAGGCATTGTTGATGATCTTCCGAAGGACGCGGAAAGGTCGATCTCCCCGGGGTGCAAGCTTACTCTTTTGTTGTTGTGGAAACCTCTCTGGTCGTAGATTAAGCAAAACCCAATCTCCCTCCTTGTATAACATGTGCCGGCGGCCCTTGTTGGCATTATTGGTGTTCTGGATGTTCCGTTGCTCCATATTTTCTTTGGTCTCTTCATGTAGACGCTTGATGTATTCCGCTTTTGCTTCTCCTTCTAAGCTGATCGTGTCTCCTAGAGGAATTGGTGTGAACTCGATTGGCATGGTCGGATTGAAACTATAGACGGACTCAAAGGGAGAATGCTTCATTCCAGAGTGTGTAGCCATGTTGTAAGCGAACTCGACATCCGGAAGGTACTCCAACCAGTTCTTCAAGTTTCCTCCAATCGTCGCCGTTAATGTCTGGGACAATATATGGTTGACCACCTTCATTAAGACCTTTGAAATTGAGTGTGATGCTTCAGGTATATGTATTGGAGCTGTCCATATGCAAGAAAAGAAACCAGTTACTTGTTTTAGTGAGAAACTTGAAGGAGCTACTCTGAATTACCCTACATATGACAAAGAACTATATGCATTGGTAAGGGCTCTCCAAACATGGCAGCATTAGTTGTGGTATAAGGAGTTTGTCATTCACACAGACCATGAATCACTCAAGAACCTTAAAGGGCAACAGAAAGTCAACAAGACGCACGCCAGGTGGGTTGAATATATTGAGACACTTTCTTATATCATTAAGTACAAAAAGGTAAAGAAAATATGGTTGTTGATGCCTTATCCAAAAGGTAAACTTTACTTTCTATTCTTGATGTTAAACTTTCGGGTTTGATCAGATTAAAGAATTTTATCCTACTGAACTTGATTTTCAAGAAATCTACAAGTCTTGTGAGAAAATGGCTGCAGGACATTACTTTATACAAGAAGGATTTCTCTTCTATGAGAAATGGTTGTGCATTCCCAGTTGCACACTCAGAGACTTATTCATTAGGGAAGCACCTTGTGGTGGTCTAATGGGGCATTTTGGTATTGCAAGACCATGAGTCATGATGTTGAAAGGATATGTGGCTGATGCACCACTTGTAAACAGGCTAAGTCAAAGGTATAATCCCACGGTTTGTATACTACTTTACCCATTCCTATGCATCCTGTACTAAACTCTTGTTTTCTATTACATGTCATCATGAAACTGATGGGCAAACTGAAGTAGTTAATAATACCTTAGGAACTCTCTAGCGAGCATTTGTTAAAAATAATATGAAAAATTAGGATATTGACTGCCTCATATAGAATTTGCATACAATCATGTTATGCATTATGCTTCTAAGTATTCTTCCTTTCAAGTTATTTATGGGTTCAATCCTGTCTCTCCTTTGAGTGAAAGAAATAGAATGGATGGAAAAATAAAGGCTGGTATAGTCCAAAAGATACTAAGGATGCTAGAAGAAACTTAGAAGAAAAGACTAAGCTCTACACTAAGGCCTCTAACAAGAACAAAAAGGAGATGATACTTCAAGTTGGTAATCAAGTGTTGGTGCATTTGAGGAAGGAGTGGTTTCCAGAAGAAAGGAAGTCCAAGCTAATGCCTACATAGATGGCTCCTTCAAGATTACAAAGAGGATCAATGACAATGCCTATCAGTTTGTTCTCCTAGGTAAGTATAATGTAAGTTATAGTTTCAATGTTTTTGACCTTATTTTTTTGGTGCAGATGATTCGGATTTGAGTTCAAATCCTTTTCAAGTGGGAAGGGGTGATGTGATCCTTGACGGCCTTAAGGAAGGAGAGTATGAAGCAGAGCTTGAAGCTAAAAAACAAGGAGCTTGAAGTGCAACAGCTGGTCCCATGACCCAAGCAAGGACCAGGAAGCTCAAAAAAATCATTAGAGAAATGCTCAAGAACTTGGCCCAACCAGAAGCAATATAATACCCTTGTACTTATTCAGGCCCAAGAAGTTCAACAAATAGACAAGTAATATATTTGCACTCTTTTACCCTATCTTTGGGTTTTACCTATTGGGTTATTCCAAAGATAGGTTTTTAATCAGGCTTCTTGGTGTGCCAAGGATGGATCAAGCAAGGATGAGCAGGATGAAGATGATCTAAGTGAGCTAGAGGATGCACCAGAGGAGGACGAGCTGGATATGGACCAGGAGAAAACAGATTTGGAGAAGGAGATATGCCAGAAGCAAGAAGACTTTTCTAATATGACCAGCGGTCCATTGACTCGATCATGGGTTATGGCTCAAAACAAGGCTATCAAAGCCTTGTTTCAATTCGTGCCCCAAGAGGAAGAGAAAATTAAAAATAAACCAGATTTTCGGTTTAATATTTTTATATTAAATTAAAAAAACCAAACTCAATTAGGATTAGGAAATTAGATTACAGTAAACTAAAATCAATTAGGATTATGAAACTATATTAAGTAAACCAAGTTAATTAGTATTAGGAAAATTAAACCAATGAGGTTTAATCTTAGGGTTTCCATTATTTAAAACCATTTGTAAGCCGCCGAATTTGATCCCCACTAATCGAATTTCAAATCTTACATAAAACTTCTGTGTTTTTCCTTATTGCTTTCCTTATTGCTTTCTGTGTTAAACACAGGATCACCCTGCTTAGTATTTAGGGTGGCTTCTTCTTGGGGCTATGGGGTTATTGTGCTCATCCTAAATACTAAGCATGGTGATCCTGTGTTTAAGAGTAGCTATACATCAGGGCATCCCATAGCCCCAAGAAGAAGCCACCCTCATGCCATCAGAGAGCTAGTAGCCTCTGTCATTCCATCATTCCCTTCCTTCAAGAGATCTGAGGCTTCTTCACCTACCCAGGACCGCACAAGTGGTATCAGAGCAACTTTAAGGCTTGGATTGTGGAAATCACCTCGATTACACCTTCATCCACACGATCTACATCTTGTTTCTTTCTATTTTCATTAAACACTTCTTCTCTGTATATTTATTGTAAGTCAACTGAGCCACTCTTGATTTGCAAAATAAAACAAAGAAAATAAGCATTAAAAAAAGAGAACAAAACCTAAGAGAAATCAGTCTAAGAGTTGTCAATCAGTTGGCGAAAAAAATCTTGAAACCTTTCTATCATAAGTCACGTTTTAGGTTTTAGCTCTAGATCTTAGGTGATTAGGCTTTAATCTACACTGAACTTGTGTGAATAGAAAGAAGTATTGAATAATGAGAGACTGAGTGAGAGAAAGAGCGATTTTTGCTCATCTGTTTGCTAAGTTATTTCATGTAACTATATCAAACAAAGATGAGGAAGAGCCTATGGAGGCCGCAGCCGCCCAACCTCACGCCTTCGACCAGCTCCAAATGGATGCAATGATGGCTGAAATTAGTGAAGGCTGCGATGAATTATGACAATAGAGCTAATCAAGCTAATGAGTTTCTTCATGGTTTTGAACCACATGTAGGTAGACTTGCAAAAGGAGGGAGGATTTGCTAGGGAAGCTCGATTGGGAGCTAGGAGAGAAGTTAGGCAGGAGGATGAAGAGGAGCAGTATGACACTTCAGACGATAGTGGAGCAGGTTCACCGATTGGATGGGCAAAACGTTTCAACGACAGACCACTAAGGGCTGAAGAAAATCGAGGAAACCTCAAACTCAAGATTCACCATTTTCTGGAAATAATGATGCTGATACTTACCTATATTGGGAGAAGAAGATAGAATTGGTATTCAGCAGCCAAAACCATTATGAGGAGAATAAAGTAAAGTTGGCAAATACTGAATTCAGTGAGTATGCTATCAATTGGTGGGAACAGCTTGCCACTACCAGGAGGCGCAATGGCGAGCCTCAGGTCACTTCTGATTTGAGATGACAACAGTGATGAGAAAAAAGTTTATGCCCACTCATTAGAAGCTAAGAAGGCTGTATCAAGGAACTAGGAGTGTAGAAGACTAACAAGAGGAGATGGAAACACTTTTGATCAAGGCAGAGATTTCTGAAACCATGGAAGCCACAATGGCTAGGTTCCAAGAAGGTCTCAACCGAAACATTCCTGACCGGTTGATACTATAGGAACTACTGCACAAGGCCATTCTCCTTGAACAATAAAACAAAAGGAGGAGCAGTACTCGGACCTCATTTGGCTCAGCTTCTAAACTGCCATATGTCAGAGAGGAAAAATCCTTTGGTTTAACTTCCAATCCTCCACACTCATTCAAACCCACAGAGGGGACTCAAACCTTGCCACCAAATTGAGATGACAAGGGCAAAGGACCAGAAATACCAACTAGGTCCAGAACTGTCAAGTGCTTAAGATGCCAATGATTTGGATATTATGCTAGATAATGCACTAACAAGAAGTTCATGATCATCCTAGACAATAGAGAGGTTGTCTATGAATATGAAAAAACCACAGGATGGGTCAGAAGTTGAAGGCGTGGACTATCCCGTCCAAGGAGAGATGTTAGACAGGGAGGACATTAAGTGTTCAGCCTAAGGCAGATGAGCAAGAATAGAGGGAGAACTTGTTTCATAAAAGATGTCTGGTCCATGATAAGGTGTGCAGTCTATCATTGATGAAGGAAGTTGTACCAACGTGGCTTGTCAGATACTGGTGAACAAACTCAACCTTACCATTCAAGATCACCCTAAGCCCTATCAACTTTAGTGGCTGAATGATGAGGGAGAGATGCATGTGAGTAAGCAGGTGAAGGTGCCTTTGATCATTTAAAGGTACAAGGATGATATCGTTTGTGAAGTGCTACCTCTGGAAGCTAGCCATATCTTACAGGGATGCCCATGATAGTATGACAAGAGGAATGTACATGATGGCTTCACAAACAGGCATTCCTTTACGCACAGAGGGAAGCAGATCATGCTGGTGTCCTGGACTCCACATGATATTCATCATGATAAGGTTCAACCCAGAAGGAGGATCAAACAGTGGAAAGAACAAGAAAGTAAAGTATTCACTGGATGTTTGCTACTTCTAGTGATTTGAAGCATACCTTTCTTGAACAGCAAGCACTGATATTACCAGTATGCATGGAGTTACTAACAATATCCTCTAACCTTGAACCAGAAATTCCAAGAGAAATTGAGTTTTTTTTTGTGAGAATACAAAGTCGTATTTCCAGTAGAACAACCTCTGGGATTACCTCCTATAAGGGGGATTGAACACCAGATTGACTTTGTACCAGGAGTTACTCTTCCTATCCTTCCAGCTTAATGGACCAATCCTTTGGAGACCAATGAGCTTTAGAAACAAGTCAATGAGCATCTGAAGAAGTGATACATCAGGGAGTCTCAGTCCATCTGTTGTACCGGTTTTGTTGGTGCCTAATAAAGATGGAAGTTGGCACATGTGTGATGTGATCCTAGATGGCCTCCTGAAAAAAAAAGTATGAACCGAAACTTAATACTAAGGAGTCAAGCACAAATCAAGCCCAAACCCAAACCGCATATGCAATAAAATACCAGACAAGAAAGTAGTTAGAAGTTAACCATTTGATGCTTTTAATGTTAGTTTGCTTGCATGCTCTTGCATGTTCTTGGTAGTTGTTCCAAGCATGCAAGATTTATCTTTTTTCACCACTATAAGTACTTGGCAAGCTCATTTATAATCTTTCATCGAATATTTTAATGAGAGTTTCTTGTTATAAATTTTCGATCACCTGTTAGTGTGTCATATCTAACAGAAATCTTTGGGTTCTTTAGTGTGTCATATCTAAAGAATCCAAGAGATCCATCTTGGTGCATCATATCTAAGGAATCAACCCTCTTTGTCGTCTAGGTGTGTCATATCCTAGGAAATTAAGTTGGAATATCAAGGGGTTTCCGCAACCCTTGTACGACCATTTGATCCACGGTGAATCAAAGGAATTTTGCAGCCTTTGTGTGACCACTTCTTCCACAACTCTTGTCAGTAAGTTTACCCTTAATGCAGCAAGGCCTATAACCTTCAACTCTCCTTGTGTGGGCCGATTTTTGGAGGATCGCATCTTTTCGTATCAGAGCACACCCACAAGTTGAGTTTTTCTGTTTTTCTATTTCATTTACAAGAGCTGATACCAACGATAGAAGATGTTTCATATTTGAGGTCAACTCTTTTTCAAGAAGAATAGGATGTTGTGCTCCTAGATGGCCTCCTGAGAAAAAAACAAAGTATGAACCGAAACTTAAAGCTGAGAAGTCAATTCTAAGTCAGGCCCAAGCCCAAACCACATATGCAATGAAAAACCATACAAGAAATTAGTTAGGAGTCAATCATTTAATGCTTTTAATGTTAGTTTGCTTGCATTCTCTTGCCTGTTTTTGGAAGTTGTTCCAAGCATGCAAGATTTCTCTTTTTTCACCACAATAAGTACTTGGAAAGCTCATTTGTAATCTTCCATCCAATATTTTAATGTGAGTTTCCTCTTTTAAATTTTCAATCACCTGTTGATGTGTCATCTAACAGAAATCCTTGGGTTCTTTAGTGTCTCATATCTAAAGAATCCAAGAGATCCGTCTTGGTGCATCATATCCAAGGGATCAACCCTCTTTGTCGTCTACGTATGTCATATCCTCGCACATTGAGTTGGAATATAAAGGGCTTCCGCAACCCTTGTGAGATCATTCGATTTACGGTGAAACAAATTAATTTTGCAGCCTTTGTGTGATTACTTCATCCACAACCCTTGTCAGTAAGTTTACCTTTATTGCAGCAAGGCCTATCCCCTTCAACTCTCCTTGTGTGTGCCGATTTTGGGAGGATCGCATCATTTGCTATAAGACATATGATGCAGTTTTATTAGCTGATATATTTTTTATAGTGGTGGTTAGATTGCATAGGATTCCTAGGACCACAGTGTCAGATACCAATTCTAAGTTTCTTAGCTATTTTTGGAAAAAATTGTGGGAAAAGCTAGGAACTAGACTGCTATTTTTAACAACATGTCATACTGATGGATAAACGAGACAGTCAATAGGACCCTCACTGCCCTTCTGTGTGCCATAGTTAAAAAGAACATTAAGACTTGGGAAGATTGTCTGCCTCATGTAGGGTTTGCTTATAATAGGTCAGTATATTCTGCCACAAAACTTATTCCCTTTCAGATTGTTTGTGGTTTCAGTCTCCTGTCTTATTAAGAATTGTTTGCTTGACCATTAAAGGAACAAACTAACCTTGATGGGCAGAAGAAGACCGAGTTTGTTCAGTCTCTGGAACCAAGCGACTTGGTGTGGATACATCTGAGAAAGGATAGGTTCCCATATAAGAAGAAGTCCAAGCTCATGCCACGAACAGATGGTCTTTTCAAAGTGTTAAGGAGAATTCTCAACAATGCCTATCAGATTGATCTCCCAAGTAAGTACACCATTAATTCTACTTTTAATGTGTCTGACTTGATTTTTTTGTTGCAGATAAATTGGATTTGATGTCAAATCGATTCAAAGGAGAAGGGAATGGTGTGACGAAGGATCGATCAAGCAAGGACAAGCAAGATGACGAGCAGCATAGAGATGATCTAAGTGAGCTAGAGGATGCACCAAAGGAGGACAAGCTGCAGATGGACCAAGAGCAGACGGATTTGGAGAAGGAGATGGGCTAGAAGCAAGAAGACTTATATAATATGACAAGTGGCCCAATGACTTGATCACAGGCTAATGCTAAAAACAAAGCTATGCAAGCCTTGTTTAAATTTGTGGCCCAAGAAGAAGAGAACATTAAATATAAACCCAATTGTTGATTTAGTATTTTTATGGTTTGTAATTAAATTTAAAACGAAAACAAACTCAATTAGGATTAGGAAATTATATTATAGTAAACCAAAATCAATTAAGACTAAAAAATTAGATCAAATAAACCAAATTAATTAGGATTAGGAACATCAAACCAATCTGGTTTAATCTTATGGTTTTTATTATTTAAAACCACTTGTAAGCCACTGAGTTTGATCACCATTAATCGAATCTAAAGCTTATAAAATTTTTTTGTGTTTTTCCTTATTACTTTCTCTATTCAGCACAGGAACATTGCTAATACCACTAAGTAGAGTAATCTACTGTGATCATCTTAAACACTAAGCAGGGTGATCCTGTGTTTAAGAGTAGCTATACATCCTTAGGGTATCCCATAGCCCAAAGAGAAACTCCCCCCCCCCTCATTCCATCAGAGAGCTAGCATCAGTTTTTTATTACTTTACCCTTATCCATTTGTTGAGAAGCCCATCCAAGTCTATCTATTCTGGTCGCTATTTCTCATTCATTTTAGTCTAGATTTTCAAATTTAAACTAAGTATTTGCATGTTTTTGCATATTCTTTGCTTATTTCCAAGGCAAGTCTTGGGGAATGTCCAAGACTAGACTCCTCCTCTCTTCCCTTTTCCTTTATATGGCTGAGTGTTGTGCTATTGCAAACCTATCTATCTTTTTATCAAAACTTCTTTTTAAAAATAGATCAATCTTCTTAGTGTGTAATATCTAGCAGAATCCTTGAACTTTTTAATTTCTAATATCTGAAGGCTTCAAGAGGTGAATCAAAGGCCATCCACAACCTTTTTGTGACCACTTCTTTTCACAGCGCTTGTCAGTGATTTTTCTCTCATTGAAGCAAGGTTTATTCCATCACTCACCATGTGTGTGCCAAATCTAGGAGGATCTCATCATCAAGCATGTCCCTGTAAACGAATGACACGGAGCCAAGGTCGAAAAAGATTTATTTTTTATTATTTTTTTGCAACAATATGAACTCCAAAATGTAACTGCAAAGTTAAAGAGAAATTATGAGTAGAATCTAAGAAATCATAAAACTAGAATGGTTGAAAAAGTTAGAATTAGTTGCCTCCCATTAACCGCCTTGTTTACAGTCATGTATTTGATGGGAGGAAACTCATTCTAAATTTTTCAAGCTGCATGACTATAAACAAGGCGTTTAATGGGAGGGAACTCATTCCAACTTTTTCAACCATTCTGGTTTTATGATTTCTTTGATTCTACTAATAATTTATGTTTATGTATGAACCAAAAGATTTGAGGCTCTTTTAGTTTTTCTGCACTCTGGATTTGATGGTTTGAGACTCCATCTATTAGCAACTTGAAGGTTCTTTGCAAGAACAATCACTCCGGAAAGAAGCTTCAATGTATTTCAGTTTTTTTTTTGTTGATTTCTTCATTTTCCTCCTTTGGAACCATGACTCTAAACTTAGAAAACCGTCTTTTGGACCTTTTGTGTCTCTGTTTGACGTAAATCAAGTCTTCATCACTCTTCTTTGGTGGTAGAATTGGAAGTGGAACAACTGAAACTTCCTTGTTGATGTAAGAACTTGGGTGGACTGTCTTTTCACCGAGAAACTCAGGATAATAGGACAGAAATCGATGGGAATTGAAGGGTTGATCGAAGGGACCACACAAGCTGTGAAAGGGGCTTGTGATACTCCAAGAACTTCAACCAAACTTGGCTGAAGGTCACGGCTGCAAGCTAGGGAGCTGGCGGCAGTTTTGTATCTAAGAGACTTAGGGTTTTTTGTCAAAAAAATACTTGTTATTCTATTATGTGTAAACAAGAAGGCTTATATAATGCCTTGTTACAATTTTAGGGTAAACTACAAGGCGTTTAACCTTTAGGAGATTAAACAACATGTAGTTTACTTATTGTCACTTAGAATATATAATTGGTCATAATTAGTCAACATGACTTAAACCAACTAAATACTTAGACTAATAATTCGAAATTAAAGAGGAAAAGCCCAACAACACTTAGGCTGAGGATTCGCCTGAAGACTTGTGAATGAAATGGAATTGTGAACAAGTCTTCAACGCCTTGCGTACTAGGAGTATTGCCTCATTAAAACCTTCTTCGGAAAACTCAATGGGACAAAACCGAATATAGGAAAAAGAGTACAATTTCCTAGAACGGCTTTTGGTGTCTCTACCGAATGGTAATGGTAAAGACACCGGAGGAGGAAGAGTCTTCGAGAAGGAACCTCCAGGGTTCCTTGTCTAGCTGGAAGGGTGGTCTGGTCGTGGGTGCATGAACCGGGTCGGTCTGGTCGGCTGCTGGATCCGGACGGCTTGCCTGGACGGCTGGTCTTGGACTGGTCGTCTGGACGGTCAGCTCAGGGTCTTCTCTGGTTCCACTTTCCAATAGCATGCTGAGCTTGTCTCCGAAGGCTTTCCGCTTGGACCGCGTGAGTGGTCCAGGTGGAATTACAGGTGCAGTAGCTGGCTCGATGTCTTCATCACTTGTACACATAATTTGTCGGTTTGACAACTTCTTGGGGTAAGATGAGATGGACTGTGTACTGGACGTTTTGGACCTTCTCAGTGTCATAAAAAAGCATTGTGATTGGCTTTTCTTCACTGTAAACCTTCTTGAAACAAGAGATTTTGACATGGACTGCACGATAGAACACTCCCTTTTGAACCAAGAGTTTGGAGAAGGAGATTTTTACTTTGTAGTATCCACCTTTGCTCCAACAGTTTCAAGGAATAATGAACCAAGAATCAAAGGCTTATGAGAGTCACCTATCATCTATAAAACTTGGAAGCTTGCTAAAATATCATATTCCCAAAGTTTCACTTTCAGATTGTAGATGAAACCATGTGAGATTGTTGAAGTAGAAACATCTTCAAAAGAAATTGGCATTTTGCAGGGCTTTAACTCTATAATTCCCAACTTCTTTGCTATTCTTTTAGACATAATGTTTATTTCATCTCCTGTATCACACAAAGAATCCTTGAACTCAACTCCATTGATTATGCAAGGAACAACAAACTTCGTTCCGATATTGATTTTTTCAAGTTGTTTTGTCTTGCAAGCTCCTTTTGACTCCAATGGGTACAGGTCCGGTTCTCGTCTTTTAAACTTGTAAACATCCTTATGAATTGGTGCAGAGAGAGTCACGAAATTATCTTCCTTACTGGAGGTGTTGATAGAAAAAAGTTTCAGCCTTAGCTTTGTTTATGTTAGCAGATATTGAATCACATTTCCTGCCGATATCAGTATCAAATTCATCCATCAAATTATTCTGGTCCTTATAACTTTTCTCTTGCTCTTTCATCAGTTGCTTCACTAAAGCTTCACGATCATCTTCTTGTTGAACCATATGTGCATTGGCTTGAAACTCTCGTTGAATTGTGGACTGTTGATTTGACTGATATGATCTATCTTAATAACCATGAAGATAATCTTTCTTAGCTTGTGAATGAGTACCATGAGCCACGTTTTTATGAGGGGATAATAGGTCATGAGAGTTTAAAAACACTTGCTTGAAAACTCTATTACCAAAATTCTGGTTTTTCCCATCTTTGTAGTTCATCTTTCTTTGTCTCTTGGATGAGATTTCGTCAAAGAACTCTTGATTAGGAGGATCTCCAGGGTCAGGCACGTCCTTATAAAGATGAATATTCCTCTTATTGATCTTGATAATCTCAGCAGCTAAATTCTTTAACTCTGAATTTTCAGATATCAACTCTGTGTTGAATGTTGAAACTGTCTCTTCATAGCTCAGGTGATAGTTTCTATCTATTTCAGTCAATCTCTCTACAACCATCTTTGCTTCATCCACTGTCTTTTTCATGAAGCTTCCATTTGCTTAGATGATCGAGAGAAAACTTGTATGTATGCCTTGAATCTCCATAATAGATTTTTCACAATCTAGCTTCCTCAAAGTCATGTTGTGGATAGTCTTTTATGTAGTATTTGAATTAGTTTAGGGCTGGAAATAATAGCTTCTGGACACCTTGCTGAAAAATTAGAGATTTCTTGTCTTAAGTACTCCTCATCAATTATATTAATGCGGCGTCTGAGTTCTTCAACTAAATCTTCTAAGGAACGACCACAAAACTAATTCTACTTCACTAGTGCAATAAAATGACGCCTTTGTTGCATAGCTTAGCTTTTGTGACTGAGGGTAGAGTGGATTTCGGTTTATGAGGTGTGCTGCTGACGTTTTATAACCTCCAATAGTCTCTTAAGTCATTCTTTTTGTTTTATCCTTTCTCAAGTCAAAACCTGAAACACACAAAGAAAATCTAAGTTAGAGAAAATTATTTTGGTTTTTGTTTTTTTTTTATTTTTTTTTGTTTTTTTTGTTTTTGGTTTTTCTGAAAAAATAAAAGAAAAACTTAAAATAAAAGTGTTTTAGACTGGATTTGATCTTAAAACTCGCAGGCTACTCCAAATTCCCCGACAATGGTGCCAGAAAACTTGATGTGGCCTGAGTTTTCACCCAGCCAGACTTAGCTGTAAGCACACAACAAACATACAAGTATAATGTAGGATAATTGTTCCTCAAGGGAATTGTATGGTAACACAGTAAATCGTAGAGATTTCCTCAAGCTTAACTATCACAAAAAGATGTCATTAATGAGTGTCAAAAGCAAATAGCAAAGTAAAAAAGTAAAATAAACTCTTTTGAAAACGATGGATAAAGGCATTAGGTATTTAAGATAATCATAGGAAACAAGCAATAAACTCGATATGATATGTCTATGGTCTTATAACCTAAAACTCAGAACACTGTTTTATATTCACTTTTGTGGTTCTAGACATAATATCTAGTAAATCAATAGGGTTAGCTTTTGTTGGTTATTGGAGATGAAGATATGCATTAACCGATCAAATCTTGGTAGAGTACACTAAGACTCTGTAACCCAACTTTTGTTGGATACAACTCTCTATCCTATGCAAATATTAGTTCTGGGATCTAAATTCATCACTTTTGGCTGTTCTAAAATCGTTAGATTAGACTTTTAAAAGCGCGGTTAAGATATCATGCATTAAGAACAAGTAAAGCCAAAAATCATATTCCTAGGCCATTAAACTATCAAACTATGTTGTTATGAAACCATTGATTTCTTTCAACCTAAAAATGGATCTACTCAGACATGGTGAACAAGCAGAGAGTAGACATGGATGTCATCAATCAGAATTTGTATTAAAAGGGATAAAGGTTTTAAAAAGTTATTTATATGACAAATATAAAGCGAGATATTATTCTTAATGCTCTTAGAATCCAAATATAATTTAAAAAAAAAACTATGAAAGAGTGTTTCTGGTGACGTCCCTAAGTACTTTGTGATGTGTATTGTGGGTCTATAAGTGGCCGTCAAGTACAAGAGGTTAAAACCAAGTATATAAACTACATAAGTCATCTAGAGTTGATAGCTTAGATAGAAAGGTTCCCTTACTGTATTGGATACTAGAATCTAAGGTCGAGGGTTCGATCTTTGGTCTCCACATGGTTATTAGGCCACTGGTTCATGTGATAATAAAACTACATAAGTCTTCTAAGGGTAGGAAAAGGGCAGAAAGGAAGTTTCCTTTTAATAGGGTTTATGACTTCTTCATTTAGGACGTGTATTCATACTTCTAGGCTTCATTAGAGTGAATTTTGGGTCTTAGAAAAGGCATGTACGAATCTCAAGTGATATGAACCGAATTCATACCTTATCTCTCTGCGGGCTTCTCTTCATGGCCTGACAGATATGTTCATTAAATAGAATGTAAGTCTCCAACCATAGCTCCAAATAACTTTATTCTATTTTCATATGAAATCTAACTCACAGGGATTTTTCCACACCAAAAATCGTCTAAAAAATGTTTCTGGAAGGACTCTATATGAGGTCGAACTTCTGGAACATTGGATTTGTTATTTGGCTGAAATATCACTTCATGAGATTTTGAAATCTTGACTGTTTGTCTTGTCTTGTCTTGAAAACACACCTAAATCATGATTTAGTCCTAATTTTTTGTTGTTGATGTTTTTACCTAGAAAGATCTAAAATAGCAAAATTACGAGAAAACTACCTCTTAATGCATCAAATTGCATCAAATTGCACCAAAATACTTATATTTATTATAGAACATTAGTAGAAAACATGTAAAAATCATAGTTATTAGTATCAAAGGAGTTATCCATGGAGATAAATAAATAAATTTAGAATATAAAACATTATTATCTTGTCCATGTTTTACCAAAGTATGAGCAACTTCATTTGAAAAACGTTAGACATTAGTAAAAATACAGCGCTGATGATTTTGTGCCCACCATTTGATGTTCTTGCCTAATCCACTTTGGTCAGCTACTGTGGGAGTCAAAACTCACACAACTAAATCTAGAAAGTAAATTTATGGCTCCGAAAACTGGATGTAAGTAAACACAAAGACAATAAAAGATCTGAAGGCGGTTTTTACTATTACTGATATTAAAATAAGCTTTTCGTACAAAGATTCACAAGTTTATCAAGTTATAGTCGTGCGATTCCTTGGTTCAAGAAGTTAAGTCTTCATTCTATTTTCTGGTTTCCTATATATAGTGATGGCTCAATGCTTTGGTGAATATCCTTTGAAGAATTCCTTCTTTTTATTCTTTCTGTGTAAATCTTCCTTCCATTTGTATATAATTTTATTTTTTATAGACTTCTTTATTTTTTTTTAGATTTCCTTCCTTTTTGCATGGGCCGCCTCTTTTAATGATCTTTCGAGAAATACTCCTAGGGATAACATGTGACACGGGCCAAGCCAAAGTAATGAATGGCATTTTCCTTGACCTAATTGGATTTGGCTTGGAAGAGCTAAAAAACATGAAGTTGTAGGCCATTTGGCTCGGGCATGAAGAGTTCGGCTCGTCCAAAAGCGATTGGGCTCAGTCACAGGCATTTGGCCTAGGCAGAAGACCATTCTGCTCGGCCAAAGGCCATTGGGCTTGGTCAAAGTCCAATTGTCTTGGCGAAGTCCATTTGGCTAGGCGAAGTCCATTTGGCTCGGTCAAAGACCATTTGGCTCGGCCAAAGACCATTTGGCTCGGCCAAAGACCATTTGGCTCGGCCAAAGACCATTTGGCTCGGCCAAAGACCATTTGGCTCGGCCAAAGACCATTTGGCTCGGCAAATGACATTTTGGCTTAGATAAATGGTGATTGGCTTAGCTGAATGGTGTTTTGCTTTGTTAAATGGTGTTTGGTTCAGCCATGGGGCAAGTGTCTTGGCCTAACCGTTTTTCTTTTCTTCTGCGGCTTAAATTCAGCTAGGCATAGCTTAGTATTGGACTGAATATGGCTTGGCAGAGCCGAATATATTTGGTGATGGCTTGGCCTAGCCGATTATACTTCTTCCACGGCTTGAATTCGGCTAGGCACAAATTGATGATGGTTTCAATTTGTATCTTTGGAAACTTACACAAATATTGCATTGTCCAATTTTTGAAATTAGCCATTTTAGCCTCTGATATCGAGGGTGCGGATTTTGATCCCAGAAGTTAAATCCCCAGATTCTCAGTCTTTCGCGTGAGGATAATGAGGTTAAAGTAATCGGAAGTGAGATCATCAAGCTGAAAATATTATCATCTCATTTTGTCTAGAGGAGTGGCCTAATTGATTTTTGAAATCTTTGTAAAGTTTGTCTTTGAGTTATCTTACGAGAAACAGTTTTTGGAATGACTTTTATCGTAAGTTCGTCGATAACCTGGTTGAGTTGTATGAAAGAGTTCGTCGATAATATGCTGGACGATTTGGCAAGGACGCCCCTGGTACGAAGTTAATTTGGTGTTCTATACCACAGACAGGGGGTAGGCCATCCGGAAACTCCTCAGGGAATAGGTCCTGATATTCCTGAAAAAGATTAGCCAATATGTTCGGAAGCTCCGGCTTTTGATTAGTTAACATAAAACCAGCTCCCTTATATACCAACATCAGAACTGGTTTTCCATAATCTATTCCTTTGGAAAGCTCACTAGCTTTCATAAGGAAATTGAACTTACCTCTCGGTGGCTTTGGCTTACTGATTTTGGTCTTTTGTTGTTTGAGTTGTAGCTGGTCTAGGTAGACCTCTTGAGAAGTCATGGGTTTTAATGTGGTCTTGCAGCCTTCGAAGGTACAATAGTGGCAGTTGGTGAAGCCGTCATGGGTGACCTTTTGGTCTGACTGCCACGGCCTCCCAAGAAGAATGTGTACCCCCTCCATTGGTAAAATATCACAAAGGATCTCATCCTTGTATTTACTAATCTCCAAAGGGACTAGTACTTGGTGGGTCACACGAAGCTCTCCAGTATCATTAAGCCATTGGAGTGGGTACGGTTTCGGGTGCTCTTTCTCCACAAGTCCTAGTGTCCTGACCATAGACTCACTAGCTACATAAGTACTGCTACCACCATCAATTCTTAAACTACATACCTTTCCTTTAACGAGACAACGTGTATGGAACAAGTTCTCCCATTGTTCTTGCTCGTCTGTTTTAGATTGGACACTTAAGGATCGTCAAGCCACTAGGAATTCTCCAGTTGCTGGCGGCTCCAGTCCTTCATTAAAATTGGTTTCATTTCCTGGATCATCCTCTTCTTCTTCCCCGGAATGAACTTCTCCATTCTCCAAAACTAACATAATCTTTTTGTTAGTGCACTAATTGGCATAATGGCCAAGCCCTTGGCACTTAAAACATCGTATGTCTCGTGTCCTTATTGGTCATTCCACCGTAATACATTCGCTTCAGCTTTAGAGGCCATCGGTTTGTGATCCATGAGTTGGGTTGGCTTATAGTCCCGCGGATAAGCAACCTTATGGTTCATGGGTCCTGCACCAAAAGAAGACCGAATATAAGGCTTTCTTTTAAATAGTTGTTCAATTAAAATAGCCTTATGTAGCATCTCTTCAAGATCCACATAGTGTTGCATTTCAAACCAATCTTGTATTCACGGTTTAGACCACCCAAGAACCGGGACATTGTGGCTTCCTTATCCTCGGTCACGCTGGTTCAGATCAAGAGTGTTTCCATCTCCTGGAAATAATTTCCACACTCCGACCTCCCTGTTGTAACTACCTTATAATCTCTGATGCAAGTCACGGTGGAAATAGCTTGGCACAAATCGCCTTCGCATGACCATCTTCAATTCATTCCATGTCTTAATAGGGTATTCACCATTGCTCCTTCTAGATGTCGCCACCTGGTCCCAACAACTGAGAGCATAATCATAAATTTCAGTCACTGCCACATTAACCTTATTTATTTCATAATAATATTTATAGTTAAAGACTAATTCTATTTTATGCTCCCATTCTAAATAACCGGTTGGATCGCTTTTGCCATGAAATGGTGGGATTTTGAGTTGGAGAAAGTTGATGTTGTCCTGTTGGAATGGTGGCGGTCGATGGTCACGCGCGCTCCTGGGTTGGACCGGGGTTTGAACCTCCAATTTGATAGAACCTAGCCGCGGCTTCATCACCATAGTAACTATGGCGTCCAAGGCTTCCCACAACCAAAGCTTCATCATGTATTTGAGGGATGAGGTCACGCCGGTCAGAGGATGAGACACGCCTGTCCTGCCTTGGCTGCTCAGGGAAGAGTACACGCGGACGGTCAGGTCTAGGCTCTGGTATTAGGCGCCTTATGTCCTTTATCAGCCCATTACGCAAACTGCCCTGCATGGAAACAAACCGGGCGTCCATCATCTGGTTCATCCGAGTTGTAAGCGTTTCCACCAGGCGGGTATGGTTTGATTTCTCCTCTTCTGAATCGCTCATTGTACCTGAAAATGTTGAAAAGACAACCGGCCAGTTAAATGTTCTCAAGAACAGTTGGTACTAGAACTATAGCCAACGGTTACTTAAATTTTAACTCCAAAACCAACTTTTAAAAGTTTTTTTAAAATAAACCGCCTTCTTTTAACACACAGTTTGAAGAAAACAACAAGATAAAATAAAATAACCAAAACCGAATTTGAATCACAATAAACTTTTATAAAAATCCAAATCGAAAGTTTAATAGACACAAGCAAATTTCAAAACCCAGTTCTAGAATTTGAATGCAAAAATAACAATTTCAAGAGTGAGAGATGGGGCACAGCCTGTTGGTCGCTCTGATACCACTTGACGTGATCCTAGAGGGAAGGAACACTCATCCAAGATCGGCTAACAGATAGGATGTGCTGATTGTTTGAGCGGACAGTCACTTGTGGTAAGGGTGAAAGGCAAATTTTGGGACAGAGACGAGGGATTAAGGACAGAAAGTGGGATGGTCAATGGAAGAACTTTTGATACAGGCCAAACCATCTGGGCAAGGGAGTGGTCGAGAGGGTGCGTGGTACGGTCGGGAAGAACGGGCAGTACGGATTGGTCTCGGCGCAGTCGAACCGGTCTCGGCTTAGGGATGAAACGAAAACAAGCGGCTGGCTGTGGGTCGTAAAGACAAGCGGGGGTCCTTGGCGCCGACTGGGAACACGACCGGTGGGTGACCTTGTGGGCGAGATTACTAACGGTCGGACAATGTCTTGGTTGATTGAGTAGGCAAGAGCGTGAGCAGTACGGAAGGAACTCGGAAGCGGCTTTGAAATGGGAAATGAAGAAAAGGGGTTTGAGCGGACTGAAGATGGATTGAGGACAACACACCAAGCTGTGACAGGCTTGGATACAGCCTTCCTTGAAGAGAGACACACTCGATCTTCAAAGGAACTCTCTTCCTTACTTGGAGACACACTCACATTCAAGGAAGAATAGAAGGACCTAGGAGGCCGTGAACAAGGTTTTGTGTTCTAAAACAGTCTAATGAATAAGGGTTTGCCTTTTATAGGCTACACACATGACCTAGTTGACCACAAGACCCGTGGTCAACAAAACAACTAAACCCAAATACAAATAAGTCATTTAACAAGTCATAAAACAAGATATAAAAGGCTAAACAAATGCCTAAGATAGAATCAAGCCTAATTGATTTTAAATGGACATATCCACATTAAAAACCAATGGGACACTAGGCTTGATGCCTTAGACTTTCAGGTCTCATTAAAAACCTTTCCAAGAACCCATTATGGTAAACTTAGAAAGGAAAAGAGTACCCTAATTATCTAAGATCTTAAAGGGTGCCCTTACTCAAGGATAGTAAGGACACACAAGACCTTATCCCTAAGGCTGTGTGCATGGATGTTCTGGTCAGGAACACCCAGCTGATCATCGTCAAACGACTGGCTGGTGCCTTCAATCTCCCTTTCTCCTCCTCGGTCTTGTGCTTGGACTAAGTTGACTCCAGCTTGATCTTCATTAGTTTGTTCCTGGTCCCGGCTCTGGTCTTGCACTCCTTGGGCAGCTCTGCTCCTGGTCTAGATGCGGTGAGACACATAGGGAGCTGCCTGGACCTCATCCTCCAAGTACCGGGTTGGTGTAGCATGGATGACCCCATCATCCCCACCCTCTTCATGCGCTTTGGTCTCCAAAGAACCAACATCCTGCATATCAAAAGGGGAAAAGTCAGAGACATTGAAAGAAGAAGACACATTATACTCACCTGGAAGCTTAAGTCTGTAGGCATTGTCATTGATTCGCTCCACCACTTGAAACGGCCCATCTCCTCGGAAATCCAGGTAATGCTTCCTTTTGTTGGGAAAACGCTCTGGTCTTAAGTGCAACCACACCCAGTCTCCTGGTTGAAACACTAGCTGCTTCCTCTTCTTGATGATCCTTGTCTTGATCTGGTCATTTCTCTTCTCAATTCTCCCATGGACTTGCTCAAAGATCTTCTTCATTGCTGCGGCTTTAGCTTCTCCTTCAAGGTCTATAGTCTCGGCTGGGGGCAATGGTGCCAAGCTCAGGGGTGTGTCTGGGTTGCGGCCATAGACAGCTTCAAAGGGGAACATGCCGGTTGTGGAGTGCTTGGCTGAGTTGTAGGCAAACTCTACCAAAGGAAGGCTCTCCACCCAAGTCGTCAAATGGCGTCCAATGGTTGATCTCAATAGGGCTCCTAGGGTGCGGTTCACTACCTCAGTCTGGCCATCTATCTGGGGGTGGCAGGTAGTAGAAAACAGGAGCTTGGTGCCAAGCTTCTTCCATAAGGTCCTCCAGAAGTGGGACATGAATTTTTTATCTCAGTCAGACACAATCATCCTTGGATTGTCATGGAGCCTCACTACCTCCTTAAATAACAAAGTGGCAGTCTGAGATGCATCATTGGTCTTGGAACAAGGAATGAAGTGAGCCATCTTGGAGAACCGGTCTACCACCACAAATACTGAATCCTTCTGCTGAATCTTGGGCAATCCTAGGACAAAATCCATAGAGATGTCCACCCATGGCAGTGTGGGAACCGACAATGGCAAGTATAAACCGTGGGTTTGGAGCCTGGATTTGGCCTTCTTGCATGTGATGGATCTATCACAATGAGTGGTCACCATCTTCTTCATCCTAGGCCAGTAGAAGTGTTCCTTAAGAACACTCAAAGTCTTCTCAATCCCAAAGTGCCCCATAAGGCCACCACCGTGAGCCTCTTCCACTAGTAACTCCCTCATTGAACATTGAGGAATGCACAGCCTCTTGTCTATAAATAGGAACCCATTGTGGAGGAAAAACTTAGTGTATGCACCTGTTCCATGCTCCTCATAGGGGGTCTTAACCTCATGATCTTCTGGGTATAGAGTCTTCAAGTATTCAAAACCAAGAACCTTAACATCCATTGTTCCCATCAAGGCATGCCTCCTTGACAAAGCATCAACTACCACATTATCCTGCCCCTTCTTGTACTTAATCACACAGGGAAATGTTTCTATGTATTCTAACCACCTACCATGCCTCTTCTTCAGAACAGTTTGACCCCTCAGGTGTTGCAATGTCTCATGATCCGTGTGGATCACACACTCCCAGGCCAACAAGTAGTGTTGCCAATTCGGCATTACCCTGACCAAGGCATACAACTCCTTGTCATAGGTAGGGTAGTTCAGTGTAGCACCAGTCAGCTTCTCACTGAAATAAGCCTACTCCTGAGGCATCACACTCAACCTCAAAGGTCTTTTCAAAGTTTGGCAAGGCAAGGATTGGGGCGTGAGTTAGCTGATACTTGAGCTCCAAGAAGGCCCTCTTCTGAGTCTCGTCCTATTCAAAATCAGTGTTCTTCTTGATCAGAGACGTCAGGGGAGCAGCTAAGGTACTGAAATCCTTAACAAACCGCCGGTAGAAGCTAGCTAATCCATGGAAGATTCTGATCTGGCTGATGGTGGTAGGTCTGGGCCAACCAAGGATAGCTTCTATCTTCTCTCGGTCCACTCTAAGTCCCTGTGAGCTGACAACAAAACCAAGAAAAACAACTTCTTCTGTGCAAAAAATACACTTAGCCAAATTAGCATACATATGTTCTTTCCTAAGAGTTTCTAAGACTTGTTCCAAGTGCATCACATGATCAGATAGGCAAGAGCTATAAATCAATATATCATCAAAGTAAACAACTAAAAACTTGCCCATGAAAGGTCTAAGGATATGGTGCATGAGGCGCATGAATGTGCTGGGAGCATTGGAGAGCCCAAACGGCATGACTAGCCATTCATACAACCCATGCTTGGTTTTGAAGGCTGTCTTCCACTCATCACCTTATCTCATCCTCACTTGGTGGTATCCACTCTTCAAGTCCACCTTGGAAAAGATTGTTGCTCCACTGAGTTCATCCAACATATCATCAAGTCTTGGGATTAGATGGCGGTATTTGATGGTGATATTGTTGATTGCTCGGCAATCCACACAAATCCTGTAGGAGCCATCCTTCTTGGGCACCAGGAGTACAGGCACGACACAGGGACTAAGACTCTCCTTCACATATCCCTTGGCCATAAGGTCCCTGACTTGATCTTCAAGTTCCTTAGCTTCGGTTGGATTGACTCGGTAAGCTGGCCGATTTGGAAGTTGGGCTCCAGGAATGAAATCGATCTGATGCTCAATGCCCCTCAAAGGTGGTAAGCCAGCTGGTATCTCCTCTGGGAAGACATCTTTGTACCTGTCAAGAAGAGCTCGGATTTCCCTTGGCAAGACCGCATTAGTAGATCCAACATTCAACAAATCCTTATAAACAATCAAAACTACTTGGCAAGTAGGATCAAAGAGTGAACGCCTAACATCACTAGGTGCAATCAAGAAGTTGGTCTTATTCATGCATTTTTCCTTAGCTAACTTAATCTGCAACTCATGGACTTGGGCAGACAATAATGGAGCTAGGCTAATCCGCTTTTTATTCATCATTAACGTGTACTTATTGGTCCTACCATCATGCACAACTTCCCTATCAAATTGCCAAGGTCTGCCTAACAAGATATGAGTGGCTTGCATAGGAACTACATCACAAAGAACCTCATCAACATATTTGCCTATGCTAAAGGAAACTTTAACTTGCTCATTAATCTTCAATTCAGTCCTATCATTCAACCACCTTAATCTATATGGTCTAGGATGCTTAGTGGCTGCCAATATCAATTTCTCAACCATATATGCACTTGCCACATTGGCACATGAACCACCATCAATGATTAAGGAACATACCTTGCCACTGACCATGCAACGAGTGTGAAAGATATTCTCCCTTTGGGCTGTCTCATCCGGTTCTTGTATGGTGCTGAGAACTCTCCTTGAGACTAAGAGATCACCCACTTCAGGGTAGGCTACTTCATCCTCCTCTTCATCAGCCTCCTCAGAAGGCTCCATCTCGTCCTGAGACTCATATTCACCGGTTTGAGTGATGATCATTGCCCTTGGATTAGGGCAATCCCTTGCATAGTGCCCGCGGCCCCGACATTTGAAACACATGATGTCTCGGGTCTTAGGTCCAGTGGGGGCGGGTCGAACTTCAGGCCTTGGGGCAGGGGTTGTCTCTCTTGAAGACCATCCAAGATTTGGGCCATGAGAGTCTCCTCGACATCTTCTATTCCAAGCCGGTTCCTCAGATGTTCAAACTCTCCAAAATACTCTTCTACACTCCTTTGGCCTTGGCTGAGCTTTCTAAACTTCTTCTGAAGCTCCCTGTGGTACATGGGTGGAATGTATCTTCCTTTCATCATGAACTTCATGATCTACCATGATCTAACCGGCTCCTCTCCTCTACTTCTTCTTTTGGTTGAGTCTTGATCCCACCAGGATAAGGTATGATCAGTGAGTTGAGCTGCTGCATAAGCCACCTTCTTGGGTTCTTCAAACCAATAGACATCAAAGATGTGATCCATCCTTCTCTCCCAATCCAAGTATACGTCCGGGTCTACCTTGCCGACAAAGGTGGGAGGCGTGATCTTGAGGTGTGGGGAGTGAGCTTTAGGTAGGTGGTGATGGCCCCTTTCTTCAGGAAATCTCCTCTCTCTGTGTCTTGGCCTTCTGAAGTGGGGTGTGAAGGCTTCTTCCTCGGACAGGCCCTCCATGTCTTGCTCCGGCCAAAGTGGTGGAGGTGCTCTCAGTTCTGGTGGTGGTGGCGCTTGGGCAGGTTGTGGTGAGGCTGCTCCACTCGACCAAGCCGGTCTCCTAACTGCTGAAGCTGAGTCTGGAGACTAGTGAGTATTTCTTCTAAGGCTGGATCAGCCATCTTAGCTCAGGTACCTTGCAAAACAAGAAAGTCAACTAGTCAACGGTACTTAAGCTAATGACCTAAGAATAACGCTAATGATGCTTATTAAAACTTAACTTAAATGTAAACTAAACAAGGAACTTAATCAAACCTTAGACAGAACAATTGCTAATTAAGAACCGCCAATACCAAATCCATTCGAATTCAAAAATCAAACTTGCAGGGGACAACATGACATCACT
Organism: Streptanthus diversifolius; assembly: GCA_039880935.1. Lineage (NCBI taxonomy): Eukaryota > Viridiplantae > Streptophyta > Magnoliopsida > Brassicales > Brassicaceae > Streptanthus > Streptanthus diversifolius. The sequence continues at coordinate 5,977,492 of JAXGFM010000005.1, forward strand.
CGGTGTGGACAACTAGTGACACACCCGACAAAAGGACAGTACCTTGGTCAAAAGCGGTGTTGACCACACCAAACTGCTTCTTCCCCAAAGAACTAACAATGGCGAATGCAACCTAATAGATAACCAGACTAGGCAACTAATCTAAAACTTCCAAACTCACAGAATTTATCAACCCTAAACATTAGATTCAACCGCAAGCTACAAACCCTAACAAAAGCTTAAAAATTTTCAAAACCCTAAGGTGAGGAAATGGAAAGATGCAACCTTTTCTTGGCAAGAACTTGAGCTCTGATACCAAAATGATACAGGCCAAAGCATCTGGCCAAGGGAGTGGTCGAGAGGGTGTGTGGTACGGTTGGGAAGAACGGGCGGTACGGATGGGTCTTGGCGCAGTCGAACCAGTCTCGGCTTAGGGATGGAACGAAAACAAGCGGCCGGCTGTGGGTCGTAAAGATAAGCAGGGGTCCTTGGCGCCGACTGGGAACACAACCGGTGGGTGACCTTGTGGGCGAGATTACGAATGGCCGGACAATGTCTTGGTTTATTGAGCAGGCGAGAGCGTGAGCAGTACGGAAGGAATTCGGAAGCGGCGTTGAAATGGGAAATGAAGAAAAGGGGTTTGAGCGAACTGAAGATGGATTGAGGACAACACACCAAGCTGTGACAGGCTTGGATACAGCCTTCCTTAAAGAGAGACACACTCGATCTTCAAAGGAACTATCTTCCTTACTTGGAGACACACTCACATTCAAGGAAGCATAGAAGGACCTAGGCGGCCGTGAACAAGGTTTTGGGTTCTAAAACAGTGTGCATAAAAATGAATAAGGGTTTGCCTTTTATAGGCTACACACATGACCTAGTTGACCACAAGACCCGTGGTCAACAAAACAACTAAACCCAAATACAACTAAGTCATTTAACAAGTCATAAAACAAGATATAAAAGGCTATACAAATACCTAAGATAGAATCAAGTCTAATTGATTTTAAATGGACATCCACATTAAAAACCAATGGGACACTAGGCTTGATGCCTTAGACTTTCAGGTTTCATTAAAAACCTTTCCAAGAACCCATTATGGTAAACTTAGAAATAAAAAGAGTACCCTAATCATCTAAGGTCTTAAAGGGTGCCCTTACTCAAGGATAGTAAGGACACACAAGACCTTATCCCTAAGGCTGTGTGCATGGATGTTCTGGTCAGGAACACCCAGCTGATCATGGTCAAACGGATAGCTGGTGTCTTCAATCTCCCTTTCTCCTCCTCGGTCTTGTTCTTGGACTAAGTTGACTCCAGCTTGATCTTCATTAGTTTGTTCCTGGTCCCGGCTCTGGGCTTGCACTCCTTGGGCAGCTCTGCTCCTGTTCATGATGCGGTGAGACACATAGGGAGCTCCCTGGACCTCATCCTCCAAGTACCGGGTTGGTGTAGCATGGATCACCCTATCAACTTTCAAGGGGAGTAAATGGGCTAACTTCAAGGCCGTGAATTAAACCTTGAGCATCCTGCTTCCTAGGCTGGATATGACACACCGACCAAAGGAAGGAACTTGTGAACAGGCAATCTGGATATTACACACCGGAGAGGGGCTCACAATACAAGTGGATATTACACGCTACTTGGAGAATGATCAAAAATTTTACGAGTTCTTAAAAAAAAAACTTGTATAAAAATTCGATAAAAAGTCCAAAAATGGCCAAGGCCGAGTTTAGCTAAGCAAGCAAGGGGAATTCAAAAGAGTGGTCAACATGGCTTGCATGCTAGGCACAAATTCCAAGGCATGCAAGAACAAAGACCAAGCAATTTACAAGGCAGTCAAACAACATTAGTTCATTCACGCCAAAGAAAATGGGTCGGGCCAAAAAAAATAGACAAAGTCTAATCCAAAAAGAATGTTATAGGCCTTAAGTTAATGGACATGTAAATGTTTATCCAGGACTCGTTAAAAACCTTGGTGAGAAAAACTCATTGGGAAAAAAACCCACTAAAGAAAAGAGCACCAAGATAAACACTTTTCCCATAAACTTAATTCAAATTTATTATCCTTGATTGATTTTGTTTTGGCAAAGCTTGATTTATGTAGGAGCCAATAGTTTGTTGAAGTGCCTTAATATTTGATCGTGTCATTGGGCCGGTTGCAAATGCCCAAGGATCCTGCTTCTTGATCTCCAGCTGGTCCGGGCTGGTTCGGGGTCTTGAAGGAACCATGTTGGTGTGCTCCGAGTCTTGAGTCGGGTTTTGGTCCATGACGGGTTCTTGGGACTCCTGTCAGTCGAGGCTGGTCGAAGATGGATCGTTGACACGGTCGAGGCACGGACAGGGACTGGTCGGGAGTGGGTCGGCATCACGGTCGAGGCACAGACCAGGATCAGGAGTGGGTCAGTGGTACGGCCGAGGCACGAACATGGGCCGTTCTTCAGGTCGTCCTGCAGTACGTCTGGAACCTCCACGTCCGTCCGTACGTTCCTTATTGTCCGAACAAAGGTCGTTATTAGCATCGTGGATCACATCACCTTCTCTTGTCGAGCCAAGACTTCCTGTTGCTAAGCTGACACCCCCTATTTTAGAGACAACTATTCCTATTATTGAGGCGACACCAGCCAACTATGATTTGGGCCGAGCCAACATCTCCTATGGCCGAGTCAACTTTGCATGTGGTCTGATCAACTTCCCCTTCTTCCAACCCGACTCCTAGTGCTTGCACGAGAAAGAAGAGACGTCCAACTTTGCGTGTTCGAACTTCCCCTACTCTTACGGAAGACATATCAAATAAAAAACGCAAGGCTCCACTCATGGATAAAGAGAAAGGTATTGTTGATGGACGAGTTGAGAAGAGAGAAAGATGTTGTTTAAGTGACATGCATCTTCCCGTAGACAGTTTAATTCGTCTTACTTTTGAATTTGACATGCTGAAGGTAATTTATCGTGATGGTCCTAGATCAGTCAATATTTTCTCCATGGTCAAAGATCCTAATATTAATCTTCTTTCTCCCAAAAATTTGGTGTAGTTTGAAGCGTATACTAACATGGCTCAGTTTGGCATGAGGTAAGTTGTTCAGGTCCTATCTTTGAGTGTCTGTTTCAAAAGATGAAATCTCTCTTTTGTTTTTTGTTTTTCTTGGCTGCAAAAAAGATTGTATGTGATGCTCAAGTTCGTCAAAATCGGCGTCAGATTGAAGGTGTGAAGGCTGAGGCACAACTCATGAAGGGAAAGCTTGATGCTGTTGAGGCTGTAGCTTCTGCTTGGATTAGAGCTCTTGAGGACCAATGTGTGCGGCTCAAAAGGAAAATCAGCTGACCATTAATTTTGTTGTCTGTGTGGAATGGTCAAAATCATGGTAGGAAGCTAAATTCAAATCCTTAACAGATAAGATGACGGATGATATGGTCAAGTATAAGACAAGGCTGAAGAAGATGCGTGAAGAAGTGAGGTGTGATATGCTCAAGAAGTTTCGTGTTTTTTTACAGAGCTGGCTGAAGCTCAACCATGATATATCCACATTGTCCAAGTGGAAAGAACTAATCGAAATTCTCCAAGGGAAAAAGATGCCAACTTTGGATTCTGAGAAAGAGAAGCTAAGTGGTTGGCAAGCAGAGCTCAAATGTTCTGCTAGTTTATATGATGATGTAGCTGCGAAACTGAAATTGGAGTTTCTTCTCTTTCCGTTCCAGTTCTATGAGTTATATTTTTTGGAGATTCTTCAATTGAGTGCTCTGCTCAAGAGATTGGAGTCGTGAATATAGTTGGTTCCAATGTTTGCATTCCTGGCATCACTGAAATAACTTTTGAAAGGGTTCCTGACCATGCTTAGTATTTTTTCTATTTGTCTTTTGCTTTTGATATTTCAAAGTCTCTGTGACTTGTTATGAACCTTACTTTACATATGGGGTTTAATGCCCTTTGATGATTTATTCTATGTTTTATTTTGGTTAGGATTTTTTTTTGTTTTTGCTTTGAATTATTTGTGGTTTGCTATGCTGGATGGCGTATGTCCGACTTACATTCCCGTTACGGTGAAACATCTTTATTATCTCATACTAACTGGTAGGTTCAGTATTATGTTTCCGAGATGTTGAGACCAGTGCGATGAAGAGCGATTACTGGGTTGGAGAGTTTACTTTGGGTTTTAGGACTGCAAGATTTCTGACTTATGGGCGCGTTTCGATAGTTAAAATTTGATGTTTGTTGTTCAGGATATACCCTTCAGATATTGTGATCGAGATAAATCAGATCGCAATTTATATAGCACACTTATTATCCGCTGGGGATGTCATACAACTATAACTCATAAAATATACTGTTTAAGTCCGCGTAGGATGTGATAGTTTGTTTGTTGTAGCCAGCAACAAAGGAAGTTTTATTAGAATCCGCAAGGGATGTAGTGTTGTGATTTGCACAAATTATCATAATTGTTAAGAGTAGATATATGCGAAAGATCGTGGATAAGTTAAATTTTAGAATAAATTGAAGTTTTGCAAATGATCGTGTTATCAAGGTAAGAGTCTTTTAAGATCCAGGTGGTTGTAGCGACAGATTGTGCATGAGTAAAAATTTGCCGAGGATAGCGTTTTTGAGATAAAGAACTTCTTAAAACCAAGTTTTTATATGAGTTTTAGCGAAATACTGTGTATGAGTCAAAGTTTGCGGAAGATCGTCTTTACGAGATAATGGACTCCTTAGGTCCAAGTTTTTGTATGGATTTTGCGAAAGATTGTGTGCTAGTGGATTGCCTTGAGCAAGTGGCTCGGCCAGTAGGAATTAGGCTCGGCCAAATGAAGTTTTGCTAGGCCAAATGAAATTTGGCTTGGTCAAATGGATGTTGGCTAGGCCAAAGAGCAAGTGGCTCGACCAAATGAAGTTCATCTCAGTTTGGCTCGGCCAAATGGAGTTTGGCTAGGCTAGAAAGAAAATGGCTCGACCAGAAGGAGCTTGGCTCGACCAAATGAGGTTTAGCCTTTTTGGGCTTTGCTAATAAAGTTTGGTTAGGCCAAAATAAGTTTGGTTTGGCCATAGAGCAAATGATTTGGCCGAGCTCTTTTCCTTTACCTTTGTATCCTGAATTCAGCTGGGCACATAATGGCGATGGCTTTGATATGGCTAAGCACAGCTCCATTCGGTTGGGACTCGATTGGCTTGGTCATGATTTGATTCATTAGACCATGGTTATGTTCATCTCGACATCAATTGGGGTGAGCTGAATTTTTAGGATGCAGCATGGCTCGACCGAGTCAAAATTAGACAATCATAGTTTTACCGTGGCTTGGCTGATCCCTTTGGTTTCGCCTTGGCCTTTAGTCCTGATGAGAACTCATAGAAATCGTTGTTTTCTGAAAATTTACAATTCCGACAAAAGGTAATATGTTAGTATACATACCCATTCCCCGCTTTTTAGGAGGGAGGACAGCTGAATATTTCATATGATAGGTGGCCAACGTACTCCTTTTAGGGACCAAGCCGTCTGATTTAGTGACTGTCTGGTTTAGTGACTGTAGTTCAGTATGGTGATTTAGTAACTCTAGTTTTGATGAATTAGTTTTGTTTTGGTGTGATGAGATATCCATGTCTTGTGGTTTTTTTTTTGTTTTGTCGGGTTTTTGGTTTATCTCCGTCTTTAGACGCTTTGATTAAATGGTTGGTCCGATTACGAGGTTCCTCATCTTATGCTTGGTTAAGAAACATACTCTTGATTCTTTTTGGTTTCCCCACAACGTCTTAACTCTTCAAGGAGTCGAAAATTTGATGCATAGGTGATAGGTTGATGGATTAGCCCTCATGGAGTTTATCCACGTTGTAGATTTCAGGATGGTCAGCGATTTAGAATTCTACGATTTTTGTTACTCCTCCGGATTGTACGGGTAATTTAATCGTGCTTAGGGTCATCATTGTGTTTCACATTCTATCACTCTTGTAAGACTCCCACAAAGTCTTATATCAGTGTCTCCCGACATTTATCCTTCAACACTAGAAGGAGATCATAGCCCTCAACATATTCTTCTTAATAATAGGTTGAGGTCTAATGATCAACTTTTATTGCTGAAGGATAATTGTCGTGACACGACGAATTTATGCTGATGAATATGAAGAACAAATTGCAAGGATATTTGATTATGTATGTGCAGATAAGGAGCAAAATCCAGATTCTACAATAATATTAGGAAAAATATCTAATGTGTTTGATAAGATTTTTTCTTGCTTTTCTGCAATGAAAATTATGTATGGTGTAGTTAAGGAGTAAAATCCAGATTCTACAATAATTTTAGGAAAAATATCTAATGTGTTTGATAAGATTTTTTTCTCCTTTTCTGCAATGAAAGAAAAGTGAAAAATGAGTTTAGACTTCATCTGGGTTAAACATTTATGAAAGAAAAAAATACTAATGATAAAATATTTCTTATTGAATGGGATTTTGTTTATGTCGATAAATACTACGATTTTTGTTTATTGTATAGCAGTGGTTCAGAGTCAAATTCTTAAACACTCTCCATATGGAGAGAGTGTGTCAAGAATACTCCTCTTGTTTTTTAAATACACTTGTTGCGGGTCCCTTTATATTTTTCTCTTATTCTTCCATCGATTATCCCTCATTCCTTCTTGTTTTTATTTATTTATTTTTAGTAATTATAAATCAACCACATCATCATTCTCTCTCTCTTTCTTTAATTTAATTTAAACAACAACTTTTTTTGGACCCACAAAAATCATCTCCCTCCTTCTTTCTTAGTCATTAAGCTGGACATTTAAATTGTTTTCAGTATACTGTTTTTAATACCGATAAAAAGCGGTATGTGATCAAATGTTCTGGAGCAGAAAGAGGTTACAAGTGGTATTTGCGGCTACGAGACATGCTGATTCGACTTTCTTCTCGATCAAAAGGTACAACAATATTCATACGTGTTCGCGTGCATCTTCTAGTACAAGTACAAGGAGAAGATGTGGCATAACACGGTTAGTTGCTTCTGTTTTACATGATGATTATCCAGGAACTCTTGATACAACGAGTACAAAAAATATCATTGATTAGGTACAAGGAAGAGTAGGAGTGAAAGTATCCCCTAGTACCGTGTCGAGAGGAAAAAACAAAGCTTGTGAAGATGTATGAGGTTCTCCAGAGGATATATATAAGATGTTGTTTCCTTATATGTACATGTTGGAGACGATGAATCTGGGTACTGTTACTTATGTGGAACTGGCTGAAGAAAAGAAATTTTGGTATTTATTTACAGCGTTGGGAGCAAGCATTGAAGGCTTTTCAGCCATGAGGAAAGTGATTGTTGTGGATGGAACTCACATTAAGAATGCAGTTGGTGGAAAGCTAATAGTTGCGACCGCACAAGATCCTGATCATCACCACTATCCGATTGCTTTTGGTGTTGATGGTGAGAATGATTTAAGTCTTACTTGGTTTTTTAGTAAGTTGAAATCAGTAGTACCGGATAGTGGTGATCTAGTATTTGTAACGGATACACACATGAGTCTTATCAAATCAATAGTTTAGGTGTATCCACTAGCTCTGCATGGATATTGTACTTATCACTTATCTCAGAATGTGAAGGGAAGCTGTTGGTATGTCAACAAAGAAGCACTTGCAAAATGGTTCAGGGCAATGACAGAAGTGTACACGGAGTGTGAGTTTCAAAAGAAATACAGTGCTTATATTAAAAGGTATTCAACGGCAGGGGATTATCTTGATAAAAGTTGTCCTGAACTTGGAAATGGGCAAGATGTTATTTCTCGGGAGATAGGTACAACATGTACACAAGCAATGCATGTGAGAAGCAAGGAAATACTCTCTTCTACCGATGATCGATGTCATTCTTTCAAAGATAGCTGAGTGGTTCAACAAGAATCGGCAGAATTCTCTCAATGATGGAATGTTGGTGCCTTTTATTGAGAAAGAGTTGCACCATTTGTGTGCTGCGGCGGAGAAGTTAAAGGTGACAGTGTTAAACAGGTTTTTCCTTTAGTTTAACGTGTCTGGAGAAGATGATAATGTTTGTCTGGTTGATCTGAGAATGAAGAAATGCACATACAAACGCTTTGATCTTGATAAGTATTCATGTGTCCATGCTATTGGGGCCCTTATGGAAGCAAAGAAGAAGAAATACACCAAAATTGAAATACATGATTTGTGATCCAAGTATTATTGGATGACGAATTAGGCATTGGCTTATTACTGGACAATATATCCAGTACCTCATATGTCTCAATGGATAATTCCTGAGCATATTGCTGATATGGTTGTCCATCCTCCGGATTATGTCACCAAAAGAGGAAGACCCCAAGTAACAAGGTTTCCATCAGTTGGGGAACATAGGTGAAGGAGAAAAAGTATTTCCAGAGGAGGTTTGTATTCGTACTTTGATTGTAGTAGTGGTGGTAGTGGTATCAGAGATTGATACAACTATGTATTATTGGATATTACTCGTAAAACTATGTACTAAAACGTATAACTGTGTATTACTGGTATGACTATGTTGTACGGTTTTGTTTAGGGTTTAGGGTTCGGGGATTAGGGTTTGGGTTTAAGGTTTAAGGTTCTATGGTTTTAATCATTATTTGGGATACTAAAACCAGCATTTAGCCTATTAATTATGATATTCAGTTATGAATATAGAAAAAGGTACAAAATAACATGTTCTAATCTAATAAACCCTAAACATATATATGTGTTGTTTGCTTGTTTGATTATAACTATGTGAATTGCTCAAAATTTGTTATTTTGAGAATCTATTACTTTGAAATTTTTTTAATCATAATTTAGTAACCTAATAGAGTTGATACAACTAATAAAATTGACTATAAATATTAATATAACTGAAAAGACCAAAAACCAACATTTATACAACTACTTATAATTTATATAATTATGTACAACTACAGTGTGAACGCTTCTAGTGTGAACAAGTGTGAACGCAAAATATTAATTTTTTTATTGAACAGTAGTGTGAACACACAGGGTGGGGCGTGGTGGCGCGTGTGATGCAACACCAGTTGTATACAGTTGTAGTATCAAAATGTAGTTGTTTCAGTTGTTTTACAAAAATTTAGTTGTATTCTCAAAACAAAAAGAACATTACAATAGAGTTTAACACCTAACATGTAAGTTTAACACTAAAAATATTACAATAGTATTTAACACCTAAAATAACAGAATAGGGTTTAAAACCACAAAAAATACAATAGAGTTCAAAATCATACAACAACAATAACAAAAAAAACACATAAGAGTTCAAACATTAACAAAAGGGATTTGCCTAAATTTAGAAAGACATTTTTTCCTCTTCAGCCTCTTAGATGGACTAGGGTTGTCTTCATCACCTTCTTCATCCTCACCACCACCACCACAACCATCGCCACCACCATCGCCACTACCATAGCACCACCATCAGCACCACCATCGCCATCACCACCAACCTCACCACCGCCATCACCACCAACTTCACCACCGCCATCACCACCAACCTCACCACCATCACCACCATCATCATCACCACCACCCACATCGCCACAACCATCACCACCATCACCACCATAACCACCAACATAACAACGTTCATCATCCTTACCCTCACCCTCAATCTTCTTCTTTAATAAATCAATCCTTACCCCTAGCGCATCAAACCTCTTATTGATGTTATCAAACCCTTCTTTCATCATCTTCATAAGTCTTTCATAACCCTCCACCACATCCTCAGCCGCTGCGCCAACTTTCTCCACTTCAATCGCTGCTGGGAGTTTCTCCTCTCTCCTCACAGTCAATGCTCAACCAGCTTTGTCTAACTCAAAGATGTCTTGCCAGAAAATATTTTTTCCATCGACCAACCACTGGTTCCAGCTGAGAGATAAGAAATAATCTCCTTCATCATCTAAGTTATCTTCGAAAATTCATGACATAAGGTCTTGCTCGTCTACATCATGTTTCAAGATGCTTAAGATTCTCTGTGCATCAGTCTGCAAAACCAATAGTCAGTCCACACATTATTAATACAAATAGTTATTACTAATTACAAACAAGTACCTCTGTTGATCCAAGTGCTTCATTAATCTCTTCTAACGAAAATCCTTTAAGATAATTGCCACGCTTTTTTTCCGCCATCTTTGTTTGCACATTCTCAGACATCCACGCTCAGTTGTAGGGTCATCTTCGAGAAACTTCAGTCCCAAGTCTGGAGTGGCTTCACAAGCCAAAGTTGCAAAAATCACTTACATTAAGCCAACTATGAAATTTACTACAAAAAAATAACCTATACGAAGAAGATTTACCTCCAACGAAACGATTAATCCCGAAAAGCACCATGTGGGTTTATCAACTCCTTTGAAATGATCCATCATATATGAATCTCTTCAATACAATCATCAAAGGTGTATCGCCCCCATGGAAATGTGCTACATGCTTCGAGATCGTCCACAATTCGAAGAAAGAAATGATTAATAAATTCGTACATTTTTATCCTTTGATGATGGTGCACAAGAACAATAGACCCACCATTTTAAGTCGCTCTCTATCGGGTGCCATTTTCTTCAGTTTTTCTCTCACTTCAGCAACATTTATTTTATCAGTCTTCTTAAAGTGGTTCTTCACAAACCTCAAGCTCCCAAGTGTTTCATACGCTGGAGGATAGGAGCGGCAGTCTAATCCACTTGTTGTGGGTCCCTTTATATTTTCCTCTCATTCTTCCATCGATTATCCCTCCTTCCTTCTTCCTTTTTTTAAAATTTTTTTAATTAATTATAAATCAACCACATCATCATTCCCTCTCTTTTTCTTTAATTTAATTTAAACAACAACTTTTGTTGGACCCACAAAAATCATCTCCCTCCTTCTTCCTTGGCCATTAACGTGCAACCACCTAACTCATGCTCATTTCTTTCAATTTTTTCTTCTTCTCTCTTTTTCTTCTTCTCTCTTTTTCTTCTCTTGAGTTTATACCTGCACACTTGTGCACACTCGTCCGAAAAAGCTTTTTTGTCCGTTCTCTAGCTCTGAAAACTCATTTCCGCAATTAACGTGGAGCTCCACTTGGATGATTTCTGGTTTTGGCGGTTGAAGTCGATTTGAGCGGGATTTGAGCTCTGGTTCTTGATTTCAGGTTTTGTGCATCATTTAAATGTACGTTTCAGGGTTTAGATGAAGTTTAGTGATAGGTTTTGAAATGTATGTTGTTTTATTTATTACAGAGAAAATATAATTGGATGTTACAAAAAAAATACAACTCAATACAACTATGTTGGAAATGTATAACTGAATACAACTCTATACAACTACGGGTTAAATTATACGACTGAGTATAACTATGGTAAACATATACAACTGAAAATAACTGAGTATTACTAATGTTGAATTTTATTGTTTTCAGGATATAATGAATCGAAAGCAGCGCACTCTGGTACACATTGACTACGCGGGACATTATGTAAAGAAGGGAGATGATGTTGTATGTGTTTCAAGAGAAGATGTTCATCACGCTCTTGTTATGAAAAAAAAAGTGATGAAGTGACGTATATGCTTTTGGTTGAAGATATATGCAAGATGATGGGAGTTGATGAAGTTAGGACTGCACTGAAATTATTTACCCTAAGAAGCCAATCTATATCTTGGATGATGAAGGACTTATGTGTTACTTGGAGCTCTATGAAGATCATGAGAAAAGTGTGTTGCATGTGAAAGCTGTTAGTAATCAGAGCCAATTTGTTGCAAGTAATTCATACATGATTTCTAGTGCAAGGGAAGATTATGGCAATACGAATCAAGATGCAAGTGAGCCATCAGAACATAATACTATTGTTGTACACGATGAAGAAGGAATAGACATGGATACCTTGTTTATGAATGAAGTCATTTAGGTCACACTTTCACTACAAGGAGATGAGCTTGCAAATTTCGAATGGGAAGATGGTATGAATGTAGAAATTGGCCAACAATTTGAAAGCAAGGCACACGTGCAAGAATTAGTAGAGAGAGCTGGACATTTAAACTGTTTTCAGTATATTGTTGTTAATACCAATATAAAGCTGTATGTGGTCAAATGTTGTGGAGTAGAAAGAGGTTGCAAGTGGTATTTGCGGGCTACGAGACATGCTGATTCGACTTTCTTCTCGATCAAAAGGTACAACAATATTCATATGTGTTTGCATGCATCTTCTAGTATAAGTACAAGGAGAAGATGTGGCATAACACGGTTAGTTGCTTCTGTTTTACATGATGATTACCCAGGAACTCTTGATACAACGAGTACAAAGAATATCATTTATTAGGTACAAGGAAGAGTAGGAGTAAAAGTATCCCGTAGCACCGTGTGGAGAGGAAAAAAAAAAGCTTGTGAAGATGTATGAGGTTTTCCAGAGGATAGATATAAGATGTTGTTTCCTTATATGTAGATATAAGATGTTGTTTCCTTATATGTACATGTTGGAGAAGATGAATCCGGGTACTGTTACTTATGTGGAACTGGATGAAGAAAAGAAATTTTGGTACTTATTTATAGCGTTGGGAGCAAGCATTGAAGGCTTTTCTGCCATGAGAAAAGTGATTGTTATGGATGGAACTTACACTAAGAATGCAGTTTCAACCGCACAAGATCCTGATCATCACCACTATCCGATTGCTTTTGGTGTTGTTGATGGTGCGAAAGATTTAAGTCTTACTTGGTTTTTTAGTAAGTTGAAATCAGTAGTACCGAATAGTGGTGATCTAGTATTTGTAACAGATACACACATGAGTCTTATCAAATAAATAGCTGAGGTGTATCCACTAGCTCTGCATGGATATTGTACTTATCACTTATCTCAGAATGTGAAGGGAAGCTGCTCGTACGTCAACAAAGAAGCACTTGCAAAATGGTTCAGGGCAATGAAAAAAGTGTACACGGAGTGTGAGTTTCAAAAGAAATACAGTGCTTTTATTAAGGGGTATCTAGCTGCAGGGGATTATCTTGATAAAAGTTGTCCAGAAACTTGGAAATGGCAAGATGTTATTTCTTGGGAGATAGGTACAACATGTACACAAGCAATGCATTTCAGAAGCAAGGAAGTACTCTCTTCTACCGATGATCGATTTCATTCTTTCAAAGATAGCTGAGTGGTTCAACAAGAATCGGCAGAATTCTCTCAACGATGGGATGTTGGTTCCTTTTATTGAAAAGAGTTGCACCATTTGTGTGCTGCGGCGGAGAAGTTAAAGGTGACAGTGTTAAACAGTTTTTTTCTTGAGTTTAACGTGTCTGGAGAAGATGGTAATGTTTATTTGGTTGATCTGAGAATGAAGAAATGCACATTCAAGCGCTTGATAAGTATCCATATGTCCATGCTATTGCGGCCCTTATGGAAGCAAAGAAGAAAAAATACACCAAAATTGAAATACATGATTTGTGCTCCAAGTATTATTATTTGACGAATTAGGCATTGGCTTATTGCAGGACAATATATCCAATACCTCATATGTCTCAGTGGATAATTCCTGAGCATATTGCTGATATGGTTGTCCATCCTCCGGATTATGTCACCAAAAGAGGAAGATCCCAAGTAACAAGGTTTCCATCAGTTGGAGAACATCGGCGAAGGAGAAAAAGTAATTCCAGAGGAGGTTTGTATTCGTACTTTGATTGGAGTAGTGGTGGTAGTGGTATCAGAGATTGATATAACTATGTATTATTGGATATTACTCGTAAAACTATGTACTAAAACGTACAACTATTTATTACTGGTACGACTATGTTGTACGGTTTTGTTTTGGGTTTAGAGTTCAGGGATTAGGTTTGGGTTTAGGGTTTAAGGTTTTATGGTTTTAATCATGTATTTGGGATACTAAAACCAGCATTTAGCCTATTAATTATGATATCCAGTTATAAATCTAGAAAAATTAGAAAATAACATGTTTTAATCTAATAAACCCTAAATATATATGTGTGTTGTTTGCTTGTTTGATTATAACTATGTGAATTGTTCAAAATTTGTTATTTTTAGAATCTATTACTTTGAATTTTTTTTAATCATAATTTAGTAACCTAATAGAGTTGATACAACTAATAAAATTGACTACAAATATTAATATAACAGAAAAGACCAAAAACCGATATTTATACAACTACTTATATTTTATATAACTATGTACAACTACAGTGTAAACGCTTCTAGTGTGAACAAGTATGAACGCATGATATTAATTATTTTTTTATTGAACAGTAGTGTGAACACACGGGGTGGGGCGTGGTGGCGCGTGTGATGCAACACCAGTTATATACAGTTGTATTATCAAAATGTAGTTGAATGCAATTGTTTTCAGTTGTATTATAAAAATTTAGTTGTATTCTCAAAACAAAAAGAACATTATAATAGAGTTTAAAACCTAAAATGTGAATTCAACACTTAAAGTATTACAATAGTGTTTAACACCTAAAATAACACAATAGAGTTTAAAACAACAAAAAATACAATAGAGTTCAAAACCACAAAACAACAAGAACAAAAAAAACACATAAGAGTTCAAACATTAACAAAAGGGATTTGCCTAAATTTAGAAAGACATTTTTTTCTTTTCAGCCTCTTAGATGGACTAGGGTTGTCTTCATCACCTTCTTCATCCTCACCACCACCACCACAACCATCACCACCACCATCGCCACTACCATAGCACCACCATCAGCACCACCATCGCCAGCACCACCATCGCCATCACTACCAACCTCACCACCGCCATCACCACCAACTTCACCACCGCCATCACCACCAACCTCACCACCATCATCATCACCACCACCCACATCGTCACTACCCACATCGCCACAACCATCACCACCATCACCACCATAACCACCAACATAATAACCTTCATCATCCTTAACCTCACCCTCAATCTTCTTCTTTAATAAATCAACCCTTACCCCTAGCGCATCAAACCTCTTGTTGATGTTGTCAAACCCTTCTTTCATCATCTTCATAAGTCTTTCATAACCCTCCACCACATCCTCAGCCTCAGCGCCAACTTTCTCCACTTCAATCACAGTCAATGCTCGACCAGCTTTGTCTAACTCAAAGATGTCTTGCCATAAAATATTCTTTCCATCGACCAACCACTGGTTCCAGCTGAGAGATAAGAAATAATCTCATTCATCATCTAAGTTATCTTCGAAAAGTCATGACATAAGGTCTTGCTCGTCTACATCATGTTCCAAGATGCTTAAGATTCTCTGTGCATCAGTCTGCAAAACCAATAGTCAGTCCACACATTATTAATACAAATAGGTATTACTAATTACAACCAAGTACCTCTGTTGATCCAAGTTCTTCATTAATCTCTTCTAACGGAAATCCTTTAAGATAATTGCCACGTCTTTTTTTCTGCCATCTTCGTTTGCACATTCTCGGACATCCACAGTCAGTTGTAGAATCATCTTTGTGAAACTTCAGTCCCAAGTCTGGAATGGCTTCACAAGCCAAAGCTGCAAAAATCACTTACATTAAGCCAACAGTGAAATTGACTATAAAAAATAAACTATACGAAGAAGATTTACTTTCAACGGAACGATAAATCCCGGAAAGCACCATGTGGGTTTAGCAACTCCTTTGAAATGATCCATCATATCAGAATCTCTTCAATACAATCATCAACGGTGTATCGCCCCCATGGAAATGTGCTACATGCTTCGAGATCGTCCACAATTCGAAGAAGGAAATGATTAATAAATTCGTACCTTTCTATCCTTTGATGATGGTGCACAAGAACAATAGAACCGTCTTTTTAAGTCGCTCTCTATCGGGTGCCATTTTCTTCAGTTTTGCTTTCACTTCAGCAACATTTATTTTCTCAGTCTTCTTAATGTGCTGCTTTACAAACCTCAAGCTCCCAAGTGTTTCATATGCTGGAGGATAGGAGCGGCAGTCTAATCCACTGATCAACACATGTTCTTTCAACGAATACCGCACTGGAACACCATTAACCGCTAACCAGCACATCTTAGGGTTCTCCATTGGGACTGTGCGTAGGAGAAACATGCACATTCCCATTAACTTGTGGTTATTGCTTCTCTTCTTATGCCAAATGTGCTGGAACTGATGATGATTTGCAAAACCATCCCAGTTATAGTCCCACTTGTCGTCCATTCTTAAGACCTGCAATCTCATTCAGCGTGTTATAATCCTCACACTTAGACGCAATCTTGCAGATTGTAACATAATCGGTGTTTTTAAAGAAGAGCGTTACAGGAACAGGCGGCTCAGGAACCTGCAATCCAAACACATTTCTAGTTAGTATTTATATATGTTGATATTCGGTTATATAAAAACATGTAGTTGAATCGATTGATACTCAGTTATATAAAAACATGTAGTTGTACCGATTGATACTCAGTTATACAAAAATGTGTCGTTATAGCGATTGATAAGTTGTACAAAAATGTCTAGTTGTATAAATCGTTACTCAATTGTACAAAATCCTCTAAGGGTATAAATAGATACTCAGTTGTATTACGGATACTAACAAACAATACCAAATTTCTTCAAATCAACTACTAATCTATGGTCTAATTAGCCACTAATTTCGCCTAAAATTAGCTACATTGATTAGGGTTTACCTCTGTTTCCGCCGATGTTGGAGATGCTACCGGTTGCGCTGTCAACAGTTCTGCTGCCGCCGGTTCCAATGCCGCAAATGTTGGAGGGGAGTCCATGTTGGAGATGGCGGATTTGGAGATTGCGGATTTGGAGGAGATAGCGGATTTGGAGGAGATGACTGATTTGGAGGAGATGGAAGGTTTGGAGAAGATAGAGTGCTTGGAGAAGATGGAGGAGTTAGAGGAGATGGCGAATTTGGAGGAGATTGAAGGCTTGGAGAAGATGGAGGAGTTGGAGGAGATGGAGGACGAAGTGTCCAAACAACCCCAAAGTTCTCTTAGTGGAGATGGAGTTGGTTCACTCGCTGGAGGAGGATTTTTTCTCTTCCGCTTTGCGGGTGGCTTCTTCCTCTTTGCGGATGGCTTCTCCGTAGTCGCCTTTTTCCCACTTCTCGGAGGAACCATTTTAGGTTTAGGATTTGACTCGAATTTAAGAAGTAGATGCTTAAATTTGGAGGATTGGTTGTTTTGATTTTGCCGGAGAAAAAGGGGTAGAGATGGAGGAGAATCGGGGGAGAGGGCGAGAGGGAAAGAGAAAGGAGGACTCGAGCTCGATTGGAGATGGGTGAGTGGTGGGTCCCATCACAGAGATAGGTTGAGTTTTTAATTTTTAAAATTTAAAATAACCGGGTCGGGTCAGATCAGCGGATAATCCGCTGGATCATGGTATGGGTTGTAATAAATTTAAATTGTAAAGATTATTTCGTAATTTTGTTATTTTTCAATTTTTAAAAAATCAATAAATAAATTAAAATAGGTGAGGAGTATTTTAGAACAAATTTTAAAATTGGAGAGCGTTTTATAATTTGTCTCAATGGTTTAGGACATGAAGACAAAAGAACTTGAGTTTTGGTTTAGGAAAACTTTTAACTTGTTTCCGATAAGCAAAAGGGAGCAAGACACTGTGTGCCTTTATTATGAGCATATAATTTGTATTATGTATATATGTACTTAGTAAAATATCCAGATCTGAAGATTTGAATCGAATCTGACCCAAAAATATAGTATTAAGCCAAATTTAGAATCGAACCCGAATCAGAATCAAACCGAAAGTAAAATGGGTACCCAAAATATAAGAAAATACAATTGTATTTCTAAATATAATAATTATATTTAGGCTTATAATAATTTAAATACACAAAATTATAATTATAAATCCAAAGTTATCAGTTTAAAACTAAAATAATCAAAACACTAAAAAAACAAAAATATCTAAAGGTCTTGAGTTATAAATTAGGACTGGGTAAAAACCGGAAACTAAAATATGTAAACCAGAGTTATAAAAAAAGTAATTAGAACGTCCACCTGATTGACTTTGTTTATGCCAAACCCCAACCGAACCCAAACCAAACCTGAATAGTATTAGAATACAAAATGGGACAAAACTGGAACCAAACCCGATGTGTTCCAAACAGAATCTGATCCAAAATAGAAAATTAACCGAATGAAATCTAGATCTCTCATCTTGAAAAATCGAAAATCTAAAAAAATGAAACTGAATCAGAACGGGACCTGTTCATCCACCCCTATGTGGACTAACTTGTAGAATCAACACGGTTATGAAACAGATCTTTTACATATTATATATTGGAATATGACAAAAAAACATATAATGTGAGAGTTTTTAAGCAAAGAACTGAAGAAGATTTTAAGCTTTTAAATCATGGAGCTTATCAAGATCAAGATCTTGTGCGATGGTTTATATGTCACTGGTCCAGGTATAAATTATATTAATATCTAAGTCAAATTAAACTCAAATCAAAATATTTATCCCTCTTTTGTAGTATTATCTTGTAAGAGTGTTTTTCACGGGTTTTTTTTAAGAGTGATGGTGTTAAGAACAATATGAGTGAATTGTTTAATAATGTCATCAACAATGAACGGTTAAAATCACTAGTTAAATTGCTTGAAAATATTATTCAGCTGGAGTTATTCGATGATATAATGAAGTAACAAATATGCATGATAAATCGATACAAAGGAGAGGTAACCCCACATGTAAAAATATTGTATTCCAGTTTGTAATACTGGAAGAAATTGGTATGAGGTTGATCACGGTAGAGAAAATATAGTGTCAATAAAAGAAAAAGTTAATTGCACATGTAATCCGTACAAGGTCAGTAGTATCATGTGTTATCATATGATTTCTATATTATTGGTAGAGATTATAAATGTTCGTATCCCTGAATCATTGGTTTTGAATGGCTTTTAATTCCTAACAGAAAATGTGTTATGAACACATATTAAAGCCTAAAAAATGGTATGGAAAGTTGGCCTTTTGCATAAAGATGGAAGAGTGTTACCACCTCCTGCTAGAGAACGACGTGAGGGCAAAAAAAACTACAAAAAATGCCTTACGTCAGGTACTGAAGTGGTATGAAGAAACTAACCTCGTTTTCAACTGGGAGAAATGCTACTTTATGATGAAAGAAGGGATAATACTCAGACACAAAATCTCGGAGAAAGGAATAAGTTGCAAGGCTAAAGTCAAGGTTATAATGGGACTGCAACCACCAACAACAGTAAAAAGAATGATGAGCTTCTTAGGACACAAAATTCTACAGAAAGTATATTCATGACTTCTTCAGAATCGCTCGCCCCCTCACCCAACTGTTGTGCAATGAAACAAAATTTGAATTCAATTGGGAATGCTTAGACACATTTCATTAGATAAATAAAGAATTGATTAATACACCCATAGTACAAACCCCGGATTGGGATCTTCCATTCAAAATCATGTGCGATGCAAGCTATTAGGCTGTGGGGGCTGTACTGGAACAGAGGAAAGAAATGAAACTTCACGCTATATACTATGCCAATCGGACATTGGATAAAGCTCAAGTAAAGTACGCGACAACCGAGAAACAACTCCTGACCATAATATTTGCTTTCAAAAAATTCAGATCATACCTAGTAGGTTTAAAGGTAATTGTGCACACAGGCCACACAGATGTGAACCTCACAGGAGGATTCACTCATCCAAGATCGGCCAACAGATTGTAGATGCGGAAGAAGTAAAGGTTGAGAGAACAAACGGTCGGATGGTTGAAAACTTGGTTGGGAATAATGGTTGAATTTAGCATAAGATTGATAGATCGGTTGGGATAAACGAGCAATGATGAAGGGATCAAATGGGACAAGGTCAAGGCCATGAGAGAACCTTGACAACCTGGCTTACCTTTGAGATATGACGAACCAGCCAAAGAGTAAGAATTTCATAGAATGGCTAGCAGAATATTACGCACCAGAAGAGACCCACGAGATCAAGCAGATATTACACACTACTTAAAAATTGATTAAAAATTTAGAATTCTCAAAGAGAAATTTTCATATAAATTTGATAAAAAAATAAACAAAGTGGACACAGACCGAGCTTATATAGAGCATTACACAGAAATGTAGTCAAGATTTCAAACCCTTTGTTTGATTGGCACAGAATACCAAGACATGCAAAAAAAATTCAAACTCAACATAAATGAAGATAATTGGCGGGTTTAACCAGAGAAGAGAGGCGCCCATGAGATATGTTTGGCCAGAAGTAGAGATGGGCTAAGACACAAAATATCAAACTAAAGGCCTTAAGCATTTGATCCACCAAGAGCCCATCCAAGCCCCATTAAAAACTCTAGTGAGAAAAACCTTGTGGGACAAAAACTCATTAAGGAAAAGGTATCTAAGATGCACTCTTATCCCAAACACTTAATTCAATTAGTGAAAAAGAAGATTACCAAACCTGAAGTATTTGTTGTAGAAGAGTTGATCAAAAAAATGCCAATGTTAAGTTGAAGAATCTTCATCCGGGCACGTGTCATAGGACCGGATGGAATGCTCCATTGATCCAGGTCGATGGTCGAAGCTTTAGTCAACACAGGTTAAGATGGGTCGAACCGGTTCGAGACGGATCGAGACCAGGTCAAGGCCGGTCGAGGCTGGGTCAAGGCAGGTTGAGGCCAGGGCGAGGCTGCGGGCGAGGGTGGTTGAGGTCGTGATACAGGCCAAACCATCTGGGCAAGGGAGTGGTCGAGAGGGTGCGTGGTATGGTCGGGAAGAACGGGCGGTACGGATGGATCTTGGCGCAGTCGAACCGGTCTCGACTTAGGGATGGAACGAGAACAAGCAGCCGACTGTGGGTCATATAGACAAGCGGGAGTCCTTGGCGCCGACTGGGAACACGACCGGTGGGTGACCTTGTAGGCGAGACTACAAACGGCCGGACAATGTCTTGGTCGATTGAGCAGGCGAGAGCGTGAGCGGTACGGAAGGAACTCGGAAACGGGTTTGAAATGGGAAATGAAGAACAGGGGTTTGAGCGAACTAAGGATGGATTGAGGGCAACAAACCAAGTTGTGACAGGCTTGGATACAGCCTTCCTTGAAGAGAGACACACTCGATCTTCAAAGGAACTCTCTTCCTTACTTGGAGACACTCTCACACACAAGGAAGCATAGAAAGACCTAGGCGGCAGTGAACAAGGTTTTGGGTTCTAGTTGTTTCTATAAAAAATGAATAAGAGTTAGCCTTTTATAGGCTACACACATGACCTAGTTGACCACAAGACCCGTGGTCAACAAAACAACTAAACCCAAATACAACTAAGTCATTTAACAAGTCATAAAACAAGATATAAAAGGCTAAACAAATACCTAAGATAGAATCAAGCCTAATTGATTTTAAATGGACATATCCACATTAAAACCAATGGGACACTAGGCTTGATGCCTTAGACTTTCAGGTCTCATTAAAAACCTTTCCAAGAACCCATTATGGTAAATTTAGAAAGGAAAAGAGTACCCTAATCATCTAAGGTCTTAAAGGGTGCCCTTACTCCAGGATAGTAAGGACACACAAGACCTTATCCCTAAGGCTGTGTGCATGGATGTTCTGGTTAGGAACACCCAGCTGATCATGGTCAAACAACTGGCTGGTCCCTTCAATCTCCCTTTCTCCTCCTCGGTCTTGTGCTTGGACTAAGTTGAATCCAGCTTGATCGTCATTAGGTTGTTCCTGGTCCCATCTCTGGTCTTGCACTCCTTGGGCAGCTCTGCTCCTGGTCATGATGCAGTGAGGCACATAGGGAGCTGCCTGGACCTCATCCTCCAAGTACCGGGTTGGTGTAGCATGGATGACCCCATCATCCCCACCCTCTTCAAGCTCTTTGGTCTCCAAAGAACCAACATCCTGCATATCAAAAGGGGACAAGTCAGAGACATTGAAAGAAGAAGACAAATTATACTCACCTGGTAGCTTGAGTCTGTAGGCATTGTCATTGATTCGCTCCACCACTTGAAACGGCCCATCTCCTCGGAAATCCAGCTTATGCTTCCTTTTGTTGGGAAAACGCTCTGGTCTTAAGTGCAACCACACCCAGTCTCCTGGTTGAAACACTAGGTGCTTCCTCTTCTTGTTGATCCTTGTCTTGATCTGGTCATTCTTCTTCTCAATTCTCCCATGGACTTGCTCAAAGATCTTCTTCATTGCCGTGGCTTTAGCTTCTCCTTCAAGGTCAATAGTCTCGGCTGGGGGCAATGGTGTCAAGCTCAGGGGTGTGTCTGGGTTGCGGCCATAGACAGCTTCAAAGAGGGACATGCCGGTTGTGGAGTGCTTGGCTGAGTTGTAGGCAAATGGCGTCCAATGGTTGATCTCAATAGGGCTCCTAGGGTGCGGTTTACCACCTCAGTCTGTCCATCTGTCTGGGGGTTGCAGGTAGTAGAAAACAGGAGCTTGGTGCCAAGCTTCTTCCATAAGGTCCTCCAGAAGTGGGACAAGAATTTTGTATCCTTGGAATGCCATGGAGCCTCACTACCTCCTTAAAAAACAAAGTGGCAATCTGAGATGCATCATTTGTCTTGGAACAAGGAATGAAGTGAGCCATCTTGGAGAACCGGTCTACCACCACAAATACTGAATCCTTGTGCTGAATCTTGGGCAATCCTAGGACAAAATCCATAGAGATATCCACCCATGGCAGTGTGGGAACCGGCAATGGCAAGTATAAACCGTGGGATTGGAGCCTGGATTTGGCCTTCTTGCATGTATTGCATCTATCACAATGAGTGGTCATCATCTTCTTCATCCTAGGCCAGTAGAAATATTCCTTAAGAACACTCAAAGTCTTCTCAATCCCAAAGTGCCCCATAAGACCACCACCGTGAGTCTCTTCCACTAGTAACTCCCTCATTGAACATTGAGGAATGCACAGCCTCTTGTCTTTAAATAGGAACCCATTGTGGAGGAAAAACTTAGTGTATGCTCCTGTTCCATGCTCCTCATAGGCGGTCTTAAGCTCATGATCTTCTGGGTATAGAGTCTTCAAGTATTCAAAACCAAGAACCTTAGCATCCATTGTTGCCATCAAGGCATGCCTCCTTGACAAAGCATCCGCTACCACATTATTCTTCCCCTTCTTGTACTTAATCACATAGGGAAATGTTTCTATATATTCCAACCTCCTAGCATGCCTCTTCTTCAAAACAGTTTGACCCCTCAGGTGTTGCAATGTCTCATGATCCGTGTGGATCACACACTCCCGGGCCAACAAGTAGTGTTTCCAAGTCTGCATGTCCCTGACCAAGGCATACAACTCCTTGTCATAAGTAGGGTAGTTCAGTGTAGCACCAGTCATCTTCTCACTGAAATAAGCTACAGGTCATCCTCCTTGGGTTAGAACCGCTCCAATGCCTACTCCTGAGGCATCACACTCCATCTCAAAGGTCTTTTCAAAGTTTGGAAAGGCAAGGATTGGGGCGTGAGTTAGCTGATACTTGAGCTCCAAGAAGGCTCTCTCCTGAGCCTCTCCCCATTCAAAGCCAGTGTTCTTCTTGATCAGAGACGTCAGGGGAGCAGCTAAGGTACTGAAATCCTTCACAAACCGCCGGTAGAAGCTAGCTAATCCATGGAAGCTTCTGATCTGGCTGATGGTGGTAGCTCTGGGCCAGCCAAGGATAGCTTCTATCTTCTCTAGGTCCACTCTAAGTCCCTGTGAGCTGACAACAAAACCAAGGAAAATAACTTCTTCTGTGCAAAAGATACACTTAGCCAAATTAGCATACATATGTTATTTCCTAAGAGTTTATAAGACTTGTTCCAAGTGCATCACATGATCAGATAGGCAAGAGCTATAAATCAGTATATCATCAAAGTAAACAACTAAAAACTTGCCCATGAAAGGTCTAAGGATATGGTGCATGAGGTGCATGAATGTGCTGGGAGCATTGGACAGCCCAAACGGCATGACTAGCCATTCATACAACCCATGCTTGGTCTTGAAGGCTGTCTTCCACTCATCACCTTCTCTCATCCTCACTTGGTGGTATCCACTCTTCAATTCCACCTTGGAAACGATTGTTGCTCCACTGAGTTCATCCAACATATCATCAAGTCTTGGGATTGGATGGCGGTATTTGATGGTGATATTGATGATTGCTCGGCAATCCACACACATCCTGTAGAAGCCATACTTCTTGGGCACCAGGAGTACAGGAACGACACAGGGACTAAGACTCTCCCTCACATATCCCTTGGCCATAAGGTCCCTGACTTGAGCTTCAAGTTCCTTAGCTTCGGTTGGATTGACTCGGTAAGCTGGCCGGTTTGGAAGTTGGGCTCGGATTTCCCTTGGCAAGACCACATTAGTAGATCCAACATTCAACAAATCCTTATAAACAATCAAAGCTACTTGGCAAGTAGGATCAAAGAGTGAATGCCTAACATCTCTAGGTGCAACCAAGAAGTTGGTCTTAGTCATGCATTTTTCCTTAGCTAACTTAATCTGCATCTCATAGACTTGGGCAGGCAATAATGGAGCTAGGCTAATCCGCTTTTTATTCATCATTAATGTGTACTTATTGGTCCTACCATCATGCACAACTTCCCTATCAAATTGTCAAAGTCTGCCTAACAAGATATGAGTGGCTTGCATAGGAACTACATCACAAAGACCCTCATCAACATATTTGCCTATGCTAAAGGAAACCTTAACTTGCTCATTAATCTTCAATTCAGTCCTATCATTCAACCACCTTAATCTATATGGTCTAGGATGCTTGGTGGCTGTCAAGTTCAATTTCTCAACCATGTATGCTATTGCCACATTGGCACATGAACCACCATCAATGATTAAGGAACATACCTTGCCACTGACCATGCAACGAGTGTGAAAGATATTCTCCCTTTGGGCTGTCTCATCCGGTTCTTGTATAGTGCTGAGAACTCTCCTTGAGACTAAGAGATCACCCACTTCAGGGTAGGCTACTTCATCCTCCTCATCATAAGCCTCCTCAGAAGCTCCATCTCATCCTGAGACTCATATTCACCGGCTGGAGTGATGATCATTGCCCTTGGATTAGGGCAATCCCTTGCATAGTGCCCTCGGCCCCAACATTTGAAACACATAATGTCTCGGGTTTTTGCTCTAGTGGGGTCGGGTCTAGCTTCAGGTCTTGGGGCAGGAGTGGTCTCCCTAGGCTTGTAGGGTGGTCTTGCTTCATGTGCTATAGCCTTGCCTCGGTCAAGTTGCCTGTTGAAGGCCGGATTGGAACTAGATGCTTGCGGATTGGAGCCTGAGGCAGTAGGTCTCCAAGGGTTGTTGGTCACAGCACTGGTCTGGGTCTTTTTTTTGAGCTGACTGTCCACTTGTGTAGCTAGGTGTAGTAGCTCATTGAGATCATTGTAGGAGTACATTTCCACCTTGTTAGACGAGTCTTGATCCCACTAGGAAAGGGCATGGTCAGTGAGTTGAGCTGCTCCATAAGCCACCTTCTTGGGTTCTTCAAACCCATAGACATCAATGATGTGATCCATCCTTCTCTTCCAATCCAAGTATGCTTCTGAGTCTACCTTGCCGGCAAAGGTGGGAGGCGTTATCTTGAGGTGTGGGGAGTGAGCTCTAGGTTGGTGGTGATGCCCCCTTTCTTCAGGAAACCTCCTCTCTCTCTGTCTTGGCCTTCTGAAATGGGGTGGGAAGGCTTCTTCCTTTGACAGACCTTCCATGTCATGTTCTGGCCAAAGTGGTGGAGGTGCTCTCGGTGGTGGTGGTGGAGGCGCTTGGGCAGGTTGTGGTTGAGGCTGTTCCACTCGGCCAAGCCGGTCTCCTAATTGCTGAAGCTGAGTCTGGAGACTAGTGAGTATTTCTACTAAGGCTGGATCAGCCATCTTAGCTCAGGTACCTTGCAAAACAAGAAAGTCAACTAGTCAACGGTACTTAAGCTAATGACCTAAGATTAACGCTAATGATGCTTATTAAAAACTTAACTTAAATTTAAACCAAACAAGAAAACTTAATCAAACCTTAGACAGAACAATTGCTAATTAAGAACCGCCAATACCAAATCCATTCGAATTCAAAAACTCAAACTTGCAGGGGACAACATGACATCACTCGGTGTGGACCACTAGTGACTCACCCGACCAAAGGACAGTACCTTGCTCAAAAGCGGTCTTGACCACACAAAACTCCTTCTTCCCCAAAAAACTAACAATGGCGAATGCAACCTAAGAGATAACCAGACTAGACAACTAATCTAAAACTTCCCAACTCACAGAATTTATCAACCCTAAACATTAGATTCAAACGCAAGCTACAAACCCTAACAAAAGCTTAAAAATTTTCAAAACCCTAAGGTGAGGAAATGGAAAGATGCAACCTTTTCTTGGCAGGAACTTGAGTTCTGATATCAAAATGATACAGGCCAAACCATCTGGGCAAGGGAGTGGTCGAGAGGGTGCGTGGTACGGTCGGGAAGAACGGGCGGTACGGATGGATCTTGGCGCAGTCGAACCGGTCTCGGCTTAGGGATGGAACGAGAACAAGCGGCCGGCTATGGGTCGTAAAGACAAGCGGGAGTCCTTGGCGCGGACTGGGAACACGACCGGTGGGTGACCTTGTGGGCGAGACTACGAACGGCCGGACAATGTCTTGGTCGATTGAGCAGGCGAGAGCGTGAGCGGTACAGAAGGAACTCGGAAACGGCTTTGAAATGGGAAATGAAGAAAAGGGGTTTGAGCGAACTGAGGATGGAAGTAGGGCAACACACCAAGCTGTGACAGGCTTGGATACAGCCTTCCTTGAAGAGAGACACACTCGATCTTCAAAGGAACTATCTTCATTACTTGGAGACACACTCACACACAAGGAAGCATAAAAAGACCTAGGCGGCCGTGAACAAGGTTTTGGGTTCTAGTTGTCTCTATAAAAAATGAATAAGGGTTTGCCTTTTATAGGCTACACACATGACCTAGTTGACCACAAGACCCGTGGTCAACAAAACAACTAAACCCAAATACAACTAAGTCATTTAACAAGTCATAAAACAAGATATGAAAGGCTAAACAAATGCCTAAGATAGAATCAAGCCTAATTGATTTTAAATGGACATATCCACATTAAAACAAATGGGCCACTAGGCTTGATGCCTTAGACTTTCAGGTCTCATTAAAAACCTTTCCAAGAACCCATTATAGTAAACTTAGAAAGGAAAAGAGTACCCTAATCATCTAAGGTCTTAAAGGGTGCCCTTACTCAAGGATAGTAAGGACACACAAGACCTTATCCCTAAGGTTGTGTGCATGGATGTTCTGGTGAGGAACACCCAGATGATCATGGTCAAGCGGCTGGCTGGTGTCTTCAATCTCCCTTTCTCCTCCTCGGTCTTGTGATTGGACTAAGTTGACTCCAGCTTGATCTTCATGAGTTTGTTCCTGGTCCCGGCTCTGGTCTTGCACTCCTTGGGCAGCTCTGCTCCTTGTCATGATGCGGTGAGACACATAGGGATCTGCATGGACCTCATCCTCCACGTACCGGGTTGGTGTAGCATGGATCGGTACAAAGGCATGGCCACGGTCGCTCTCAAAGGAACCAAGGTCGAGGGCCGGGGACATACTTCGAGCAGTCTGTCAGGTCGACCTGTGGGTCGTCCGGAACCTCCATCCTTGGATTGTGGGTTCGTACGATCGTGCGGTGGTCCGTGATTGAACCAAGATCATCCGAAACATATATCCTTGGGTTGTTGGTTTGCTCGACCCTGCGGTCGTCTGTGATTGAACCAAGATCATCCGTCTCGACCTGGATCACATTATCCCTTCCTTCTTGAGAAGTATTTTTCCTCAAATCCTTTTCATGTGCACAAAAAGGGAGCAAATCAGCAACATTAAAACTTGAACTAACATAATACTTACCTTGAAGATCCATTTCAGAAGCGTTGTTGTTGATGCGTTTCACGACCGTGAACGGTCCGTCTACCCTCGACATCAACTTGGAACGTCGTTCTACGAGAAATCTTTCTTTCGGTGTTTATTAGTTGCCTTAGCATATTGTTTCGTCTTAGCTTCTATATTAGCATGGGCCTTGTCATGAATTTGTTTTACCATCTGTGCCTTCTGTTCACCGTCAATGCTAGCACGCTCACTCAAAGGTAATGGAACTAGATCCAATAGTGAGATAGGGTTGGAGCCATAAACAATCTGAAATGGTGAATGCGTAGATGCGGAATGGAAAGTATGATTATATCCAAACTCAACATGTGGCAAGTTAGCTTCCCAAGTCCTAAGATTCTTACCAACAAAAGCACACAACAAATATCCTTTAGTCTGACCGTCAATCTCAGGATGACAAGTCGTTGAAAACAAAGTTAGACCATAATTTCTTCCAAAAATGATTCAAAAACTTAATATCTCTATCAGGTACTACTGACCTAGGCATGCCATGTAAAAGAAAAATCTGCTTAAAGAAAAGATTAGCAATATGTAATACATCATAAGACTTATTACATGCTATGAAATGCAATATTTTTGATAGACGTTGTACAACAACAAAAATGCTATCTTTACTAGTGCGTGTCCTAGGCAAACCTAAGATGAAATCCATTGATAAATCAACCCATGGAAGCAGAAGAATCGGTAAGGGATAATACAAACAGTGGGGATGACTCCTGGACTTAGCTATCTTACACTTAACACATCCGTTGCAAATCCGTTTATATCTTTTCATATGTTGCCATTGGAAGTGACGAGGACCTAGGCAGCACCACCAGACCGGACGAGCCTGTACGAGCGGTGCCGGCCCTGACTGTGCCCACAGGACCCATGATCCTGGCAAGAACTAAGGCGCTAGGACACAAGTTAAGCCAGTTCGTCGATCGCACCATTAAGGTTCTCCCAGCCAGTTCCGAATCCTTGCCAAAACCAACCAATGGGCCAGGCCCCCAAATCACAGTCGGACTGTGGAACCTGCTCAGCTACCAGACCGCAGACGCTGGTGTTTTTACTATTACCCCCAGGTAGAGGCACCAAAAAACATGCTAAGGAATTGTACTCTTTTTCCTATCTTTGGTTTTATCCCAATGGGTTTTCCGAAAAAGGTTTTAACAAAGAAACACCCTTAGTGTGCATTAGCCTGCCTCACCGGAAGCAACCTCATGGTCGTCCCACAGGCCCATGCCTGTGTCATCTAGTATCATAGCTGTAAAGCTCGTACTATCAGGTCCTATCGTTCCTTTAACTCTTTACTTCTCTCGTTTAGTAAAAAAAAGAATGTATATCAATTGTTGTTTATAACTAACCTAATGTTTACTAGTAATGCACACTATGCTTGATAATATCGCCTTGTTTGCTTGCTTGTATTACTTACAGTCTCTTGTCTCGGTTTTGTGCTGCACATTCATTAGGATTAAAAAAAAGAACTTAGAACCCTAGCCCAAGCGGCGCCTAGGATTATTACATTGCCTTTTCCTTTTGCTAGAGTATTGGACACTTTTCCTGTTCCGTTAATTTGGCCTTTAGCAGTTTAAGATAGTTTCCAATTCCATTTTAGGAAGTTTCCATTTCTGTTTTAGGAAAAGTTTTCAATTTTGGAAAGTTCCTATTTTCCATTTTTGGAAAGTTTTCATCTCTTTTTGGAAAGCTTCCAGTCTTGCTTTGTTTCCTTCTTGGTAACTCTTTTTGGAAAGCTTCCAATCTTGCTTTGTTCCCTTCTTGGCAAGGAACCGATGTGGAGTAGTTCAAAGACATCAGAACGACCCCAGGACTTAAGTGCGGTGATACAAATGCTGAGCCAGATCACCGCACTAATGAAAATTCTCGCCAACCGCATGGAGCGGCTAGAGAAACCTTGTCCGGCTCGACGACCAGACCTACCATAAGCATCCCAACGCGGAAAAGGAAGGAGTGCAGGCGCGACCACAAACAGACAGGCCCAATACTATGGCCCTTACGCTCGAGATCCACGAGACGACGAGCCGTCCGACCACATGACTTACAAGACCCCGGCGTACCGAGCGCCATACGATCGCGACCCCCACAAGGAAGGAGCAGTCGACCGTCCACCCCCCCCCCCCATCAGGCTCCGGACTTCGAACTCACTCCGCCATTATTTGCAGGAAGGGTCAATCCTGAGGATTACCTAGATTGGGAGAGCTGTATGGAGCTCCAATTCGATTACAATTGCTATGGATACCCGAGGCGAGTAGTGCTAGCCGCAGCACAGTTTATGGACAATGCCCTGACCTGGTGGGATCGTGAAGTAGCAGAGTGGAGGAGACGTCGTTTTGGATTAATAACATCATGGGACAAATTCACACATGTCATGCGGAAACGGTACGTACCTCCTCACTTTCACTGTGAGTAAGAAACACGGTTTAGGCGACTTACCCAAGGCACTAAGACCGTCAATGAGTACTTTGACGAGTTCGAGAATTTGAGGAACCGTCGAGATCACGGACTCGCTAGAAAGCCTTATGGCCTAATTCCTTGACAGATTCTGATATAGGATCACACAAAAAGTCAAAAGAAAATCGTACCGCAACCTCGGAGAGTTGTACAATCTAGCCAACCAGGTGGAGCAGTGGAACAAGTGAAAGTCTACTAGCTACTCCCGGCCCAAACTTATATGGACCAAAAACTACGACAAGGGTCCGGGACCAAATATCGACCCACGACTCAAGGGTAAATCTCATGACCCGGTTTGAGCCATGATAGGCCCAGTCGGCCATCAAGCGACCAGACCCGCCGGAACAAGCCAACAGAGCCGCAACCTCACCTGTTTCAAGCCAATATATACATGGCGCGCGAATGCCCAAACAACTGAATCATGATCTTGACTCTTTCCGGCGAGTAAAAATCAGCAGACTAAGAAGAGACCGAACCGCCAAAAACAAAAACCGACCAGCCCGAGGACGAGATCGAGTATCCGGATTCCAGAGAACTCTTGATGTTCCGGCGCGTCCTAAACTCGATAGCCGGACCAGAGGAGATAGCACAATGGGAGAACATCTTTTACACCAAGTGGACTGTAAGAGGCAAGGTATGTTTACTGATCATCGACGGAGGTTATTGTATTAACGTCGCTAGTCAATATATGGTTGACAAGCTCGGTCTCGAAAGAACTAAGCACCCACGTCTATATGGGTTACAGTGGCTCAATGACAAGACCGAGATACGTATATCCGATCAGGTGATGGTTCCTTTCAGTATAGGCCGTTACTCTGATCAGGTCTTATACGACATGGTCCCGATGCAAGCTGGCCACCTTCTCCTAGGACGCCCATGGAAGTTTGACAGAGAAACCATGCACAATGGACGGACTAATCTGTATTCGTTTATTCATGATAACTGTAGGTATAATCTAGCACCCCTAGCCCCGCAACAAAAACAAGAGTTCCAACTGAGAACAAATAAAGAGAAGGGCCCACAAAAGGAGAACTTCCTCGTGAACTCTAGAGTCATCCGCCAGGCTGTAAGCAATGGTGAATCTAACGTTACCCTTATGATTTTTATGGAATTGTCTAGTGCAGAGAGCGCAGTGCCACATATGCCGCCCGAGATCTCCAAGCTCTTAGAAACCTATGCGGACGTCTTCTCTCCGGAGATTCCGACCGGACTCCCTCCTATCAGCGGAATCAAACATCACATTGATTTCATTCTAGGAGCCCAACTACCCAAACGGCCCGCATACAGAGTCAATCCCAATGAGGCTAAGGAGTTAGAAGGTCAAATTTGTGCACTTATGGACCAAGGCTACGTTCGGGAAAGTCTTAGCCCGTGCGCCGTACCCATTATACTCATACCCAAAAAGGACGGATCGTGGAGAATGTGCGTAGACTGTCGAGCCATCAAAAACATTACGATCAAATACCACAACCCCATACCACGGCTCAATGACATGCTGCACGAGCTAAGCGGAACCGCAATCTTTTCAAAGATCGACCTGAAAAGCGGCTATCACCTAGTCCGTATGCTAGAAGGAGACGAGTGGAAAACGGTGTTCAAGACTAAACATGGCCTATACGAATGGCTTGTCATGCCCTTTGGCCTCTCAAACACCCCAAGCACCTTCATGCGGCTAATGAACCACGTTCTTAGACCGTATATCAGTAAGTTTGTGGTTGTCTACTTTGACAATATTATAGTTTACAGTTCGTCGTACACCGATCACGTCACCCATTTACAGTTAGTCATACACACGCTTCAAGAGGAGAAGTTATATACCAATTTAAAGAAGTGTACGTTTTGCACAGATCAGATAGTTTTCCAAGGTTTTGCTGTTAGTTTACAGAGCTTGCAGGTAGACAAGGAAAAGATTAAGGCCATCCGAGATTGGCTCACTCCAAGGAGAATCAGCCAAGTTATAAGCTTTTACGGCCTAGCCAGTTTCTACTGGAGGTTCGTAAAGGATTTCAGCACCATCGCCAACCCACTGACATCCATGATCAAAAAGCACCAGGATTTCAATTGGGGAATAGAGCAGGAGGACACCTTTAGATTACTCAATGAACGGCACACACAAGCCCGAGTATTATCTCTATCGGGTTTCCAGAAGACATTTTAGGTAGAGTGCGATGCAATTGGCATCGACAATAGAGCGGTGTTGATCCAAGGAGAAACTCATTAGAACGGCCCTCAACTACCCTGCATACGACAGAGAACTCTATGCATTGGTCCGAGTAATGGACGTTTGACAGCATTATCTACTGGCGCAAAAATGTGTGATTCACACCGACTATCAGACGCTGCAACACCTAAAGGGACAGATCAAGCTCAAGAAAAGACACGCACGTTGGATAGAGTTTATCGAGACCTTTCCCTATATAGTCAAGTACAAGAAAGGGAAAGAAAATGTGGTCGCAGACGCCCTATCCTGGCGATATTCCCTCATCTCGAACATGGAAGCTAAAGTCCTTGGATTTGAGCTCATCAACGACCTATACGCCGATGATAAGGATTTCAAGGAGATCGTCCGAAACCACGGACCCGGTGCCTATTCCAGGTTCTATTTATTTGACGGTTTTCTTTTCAGAGAGAGAAGGTAATGCGTCCCGAAGGGTTCAATCAGAGAACTATTAATAAGTGAAGCCCAAGTGGTGGTCTAATGGGACATTTTGGCGTGGACAAGACCCTGAGCATGGTTAAGGTACAGTTCTACTGGCCATATCTCAGGAGCGACGTGGAGGCCTATTGCAGCCGATGCTTGGTCTGCAAAAGGGCCAAATCCAAAGCCAATCCTCACAGGTTATTCAATCCTTTACCCATTCTACTACTCCTTGGACTGACATTTCTATGTACTTTTTGCTAGGCTTTCCTAAGATCAACCAAATGGACTCCATTTTTGTTGTAGTAGACAGATTTTTGAAGATGGCCTATTTCATTCCCTGTGCTAAGATCAACGACGCGAACCAGACCGTCAACATATTCTTCAGGGAGATCGTAAGACTACACGGGATCCCGAGAACCATAGTGTCTGACTGCGATACCAAGTTCCTTAGCCATTTTAGGCAGACCCTGTGGAAGAAAATTAGAACCAAGGTTGTGTTCTCGACGACCTACCATCCGCAAATAGATGGGCAGACAGAAGAAATAAACCCCATGTTGTCCACTCTCCTACGCACCACCATCGGAAAAATCTAAAAAATTGGCTCGAATGCATCCCCTGGTTGAATTCGTGTACAACCAAGCCATTCATTCCGCTAACTCCAATGGAATTCACCCCCTTGCCTCTTGTAGAAATCGTAAGCCTCGAAATTAACATTTCCATATTTGACCTATTTGTGGTATTTGTGTTAAAACCTTCAATGTTTCTTAATCTTTTGCAAATATTGGACGATCAAAAATTAATTTAGGATCTTGTGGAGGGTTTCAAAAAGTTTCATTTCATTCCAAAGAGTTTTAGTCTTCAAAAAAAGTTTTCTTGAATGTTACTAGGAATCTTTTATTTTTTTTTATTTTTGGAGGCAAAAGTGGTTAGATATTTTTAACAATTCTGTTAACTGAATCTTTGCTAGTTCGGCTGTTATAATTGTTAGAAGTTGTTTGCCAAGGGCTGTTAGGCTGTTGGAGGTTGTTACTGACGGTTGCAGGCTGTTGGAGGTTGACGCACCCTGGTTGCTGACGGTTTGGACAAGCGCGTGTGGTCTAGTCTAGTTTCTTTTTGGTTTTATTTTATTGCAGGTTTTAGATAAAGCCTAATGGAGTACCAGAAAAATATAAAGGCTCCAGTCATGCTTTATGGGACGAATTATCTCCTATGGTCCAGAACCATGAGGACAACCTTGTGCAGCAAAGGGTTATGGACTCATGTTACAAAGGCGCCTATATAGCCATTGAAGGGGATGATTCAGATGATCAAGATTATCAAAACAAATAGTTTCAAGAAGACCAGATGGTAATTTTTATACTTCAAAACTCCCTATCTGGATCTCTACTAGAAGCATATTCATATTGTGAAAATGCTAAAGATCTTTGGGAACTTTAAAAAATGTATATGGCAATACTACTAACCTCATGAGAATTTTTGAGGTCAAGAAAGCTTTGAATGATCTTAGACAGGAGGATGCTGAGTTCACAATGCATTATGGATCCTTCAGAGCATTATGGGCAAAGCTAGAGATGCTAAGGCCTGCCACAATTGATCTCATTACTCTCCATGAAAGGAGAAAACAAGATAAGGTGTTTGGGTTACTTTTGACTTTGAACACTAACTATGTTGATTTGATTAAGCACATTTTTAGGGATGACAAGCTTCCTAGTTTAGAGGATGTATGTGCCAATATTTTGAAGGAGCAATGGTGTCTCCAGTTGTTTGGAAACAAGGAAGAACCGTTGGTTGCCCACAAGAGCTTTTTAAAGGCGCCAGCTGAATCTAAGAAGAAGAAAACCGTGTGTGATCACTTCAAGAGAACCGTGTTTGATCACTTAAAAAGAAGGAGTGCTGGGTGCTTCATCCTGAGTTGAAGCCAAGCTGGTTCATTGACAAGTCCAAAGCTTTATCTACAAGCAGCCCTAGCTCCTCCAACATGGTACACACAACCGCATCTCTTTTGGCCAATAATCCAGTCCATGCCTCTTCATCTAAGTTTGTGAAGAAACCAGACTTGGAAGCTCTCTTCAAAGCCTTTAGCTCTGGTAATGTGTCGGGTAAATCACTTCATGCTTCTTTTCAGACATCTATAACTTCTAAACCTTTGATTGTTGATTCTGAAACTTCTCATCACATGATAAGTTATTTATGTTTGCTAGAAAACTTAGAATCTGCCTTAGGTAGTGTTGTAATAGCTAATGGAATCAATGTGCCAATTAAAGGAATTAAGAAGCTTAAATTGGTTGATAAAGAATCTAAAGCCTTTTATTTGTCATCTTTCACATCTAAGTTGTTGTATATTAAGAGAGCTACTACAGATCCTAATTGTCAAGCTATATTTGATCCTAATGAATTCTACTTTCAAGATATTGAAACAAGTAGGAAACTGGAACAAGGAACAACAAAGAATGACTTGTATGTGCTTAAAAATTTGTCCATACATCCCTTACAAGAACCGTATGCTAATGTTAATGTTATAGATGAGCTTTGGCATGCTTGATTAAGCCATCCTCATCCTAGAGTTTTAGAATTGATTATCCTGGAATTAAATTGCAAAATGACTTGTGTGAATCATGTATTGTTGGGAAACATTGTAAGACTGTTTATAAGAAATCAATTCATTCATATGATAATTGTTTTGATTTAGTGCATTTTGATGTTTGGACATCTCCCTTTCCTTCTAGAGAAAACGAAAAATACTTTGTGACCTTTATTTATGAAAAATCTAAATATACTTGGGTTACATTGCTTAGTTCTAACGATAGAGTGTTTGATGCATTTCTTAATTTTTAAACATTTGTTACTAATCAATACAATGCCAAGATTAAATGCTTTAGAACAGATAATGGAGGGGAATATACTAGCACAAAGTTTCAGAAGCACTTGGCCAAGCATAGCATTGAACACTCCACAACAAAATGGAGTACTGAGAGGAAAAACAGATATTTGATGGAAGTTGTGAGAACAATGATGTTTCACACAAAGGTCCCCAAACGGTTTTAGGGGAGATGCTCTAGTAGCTGCATACTACTTAATCAATAGAACTTCAGCAAAAGTTCTAGATGATTTGTCTCCCTTTGAAGTATTAAACAAAACTAAGCCTAATATTGAACACTTAAGAGTATTTGGGTGTGTTTGTTTTGTTTTAGTACCAGGAGAACTTACGAACAAGCTGGAACCAAAGAGCACCAAGACCATAATCATTGGGTATCTCCTACACAAAATGGATACAAATGCTACAATCCAGAGACTAGAAGAGTCCTGGTATCCAGATATGTTAAATTCCAAGAATCCAAAGGATTGTATGAAGAAGGAATTTGGGAAGAATTCTAAAAGATTAAGAGTTTAAGAGATTTATAGATTTGGAGATTGAGAGAGAGAGAGAGATTATAGAGAGAAAGAAAGAATGAATATTATTTAGATTTTATAGAAATAAATTTCTTGCTTACAAAGGAAGAGAGAATTAACTATTTATACTAATTTAGTCTAGGCTTGTTTGGATACTAAGATAGCCTAATATATGTTTGGCTACAAGGATGACATATCATTAATCACAAACAAGCCTAAGCCACTCCCTTTGGACACATGTTGCCTTCTTAGAATCAAAGGCACACATTCTTCATTTCCTTTTGTCTTCATCATTCATTTTTATTCCAACACCCCCCTCAAGATTAAGTCATGGAGAATGGCTAAGCTTGCAACCATGAAATATTACCTCATTAAAAACCTAAAGAAGGAAAACCCTTTTGGGAGAAAACCTTTTTAGGGAAAAAGAGTATAATACTCCATGATCAAGATCAGTGTTGGGGAATGGACATGAGATCAAGCTGTGGGTAGATAGAGCCGCCAGTCTTCAATGTAGTAGCCTTGGTGAACACATCAGCTAATTGGTCTTCACTCCTTGTGTACCAAGATAAGGTAATCCCATTTACAATATCTTCCCTCACCTTATGGCAATCCACCTCAATATGCTTGGTTCTTTCATGAAACACAAAGTTAGAAGCAATGTGTATAGCTTCTTGATTGTCACAATGGATAATGATAGGAGACTCCAAGCTCACCCCAAGTATGTGAAGAACGAGTTGCTTCAGTTAGATGCATTATGTGGTAAGTTTCCTCATGGCCCTATATTTAGCTTCTGCACTAGAGCAAGATACCACATTCTGCTTCTTGGTCTACCAAGTAACAAAATTACCTCCTATGAAGGTGTAGTAGTTGGTTGTACTCCTCATATCTACTCTGTCTTATGCCCAATATGCATCACAATAACCTACAACTTATGTGTTTCCATTACAACCCATCCATATACCTTGTTCTTTAGTGCCTTTCAAATATCTCAATATGCGCATAATCATTTCCCAATGCCTTATATTTGGGTCTTGCAAATGTTGAGACACCTGATTCACAGCAAAACACAAGTAAGGTCTAGTATTGGTTAAATATATGTGCATACCAACCACTTTTCTATACAGCTTTGTATCATGGAACACACCATCTCCTAGCTCCCCCTCAGGTTCTATCTTGTAACCTTATTCTAGTGGTGTCTTAGCTGGTTTAGCTTCCAACATATCTGTACAGATTAGCAAGTCCACAATATATTTTCTTTGAGATAAGAAGAGATCTTCCTTGAACCTACACACTTCAATTCCTAAGAAGTATTTAAGTTCATCTAGATCCTTAATATCAAAGACACTCTATAAATATGCTTTAATAGAATCAATTCCTACTTTATCACTCCTTGATATGATTATGTCATCAACATAAATGAGTATAACCACAATACCTTCCTTACTTTGAAGTGTAAAGAGAGTGTGTTCAAATTCTGACCTTTTGAAGCCTCTGTCCCTTAAGGTCACATTCAATTTATGATACCAAGCTCTTGGAGATTTTTTTAAGCCATAGATAGTCTTTCTTAACCTCAGTATATTACCGCCACCAACTTGATCTTCTAGATTGGTGATGGTGTCATGTACACTTACTCTTCTAGCTCACCTTGTAAGAATGCATTTTTAACATTAATTTGCCACAACTCCCTATCAAGATTAGCAGCAAGAGACAAAACAACATTAACTGAATGTAATTTAGCCACAGGAGCAAAAGTATCCCTATAATCTTTACCATAAGTTTGTGTGAATGTTCTAGCCACCAAACTAGCTTTATACATATCTATCTCACCATTGCTTTTATATTTAATTGTAAAAATCCATTTAGAACTTACAGCCTTTTTCCCTTTTGGAAGATTAGCTGGTGCATAGGTTTGATTCTTTTCCATGGCTTGTCTTTCAGCTTGAATTGCTTCTCTCCACTCTTTTATCTCCATAGCTTCCTCATAGGTCTTTGGAATCAGCTCTTTATCAAGATAAACAGTGACTGAAACATGAGAATCAGGTACATGAACTAGATTACACACTCTCTGGTCATGATGAACTACTGCATTGTTGTTGTAGTAGAAGTTGGGTGGAAATCTCTTTCTTGTACTTTTTCTAAAAACACAGATGATTTCCCTTTTCCTTCTTCTTCTAGAGCATCCCCAAGATTAGGTTGAATATCCCTTGGCCTTTTTGAAGCTGAGACTAAGATATCTCCTTCTGAATCGTTCTCTTCATCATGTCTAGTTTCCTTGCCCCCCTCATGATGAAGAGGAGACACCTTTCTTGATTGAACTGAAGGCCGCACCACGTCCTGGAGATGAAGCCGCGCATGAGACCTGGTACGTGGCCAAGACACCGGATGGACCATGGAAGTGCCTGGGTCAGATGGTCCAAGAACTGGTCGGGGCGTGTTTGGATCGTACTGGGGATGGACCATGGACGTGCCTGAGTCATGCCTAGGTCGTACTGGAGTCGAACCTGGATCACGCCTTGGCAAGCATGGGTCGAACTCGGCCAGTCCTCGTCCGGGCGATTGTTGAATTGATCCGGGCGAATGATGAAATTGCCCTGGCGCTTGGTGAGCTAGCCCTGGCACTTGAGCTGGCCCTTGTACTTGGTGAGCTGGCCCTGATCTGGATGCTTGTGGAGAGACTATACTTATGCTTTCCAAGATCATTTTTAGATTCTCAGCTTGGTCATGCCTTGTTGTTGAGATGTCCTTGAATTCTTCCTAAGTTCCTTCTTCTTAGAATCCTTTTGATTCTTAAAATTTAACATCTCTGGATACTAGGACTCTTCTAGTCTCTGCATTATAGCATTTGTAACCCTTTGTGTAGGAGAATACCCAATTAACATGGCTTTGGTGCTCTTTGGTTCCAGCTTGTTCTTAAGTTCTCCTGGTACTAAAACAAAACAAACACACTCAAATACTCTTAAGTGATCAATATTAGGCTTAATTTTGTTTAATACCTCAAAGGGAGACAAATCATCTAGAAATTTTGTTGGAGTTCTATTGATTAAGTAGCATGCAGCCACAATAGCATCTCCCCAAAAACGTTTGTGAACCTTCTTGTGGAACATCATTGTTCTCACAACTTCCATCTAATGTCTATTTTTCCTCTCAGCTACACCATTTTATTGTGGAGTGTAGGGACAACTTGTTTGATGTTCAATGACATGTTTGGCCAAGTGTTGCTGAAACTTGGTGCAAGTATATTCCCCTATATTATCTGTTCTAAAACATTTAATCTTGGCATTGTATTGATTAGTAATAAATGTTTGAAAATTAATAAATGCATCAAACACCCTATCCTTAGAACTAAGCAATATAACCCAAGTATATTTAGATTTTTCATCAATAAAGGTCACAAAGTATTTTTGGTTTTCTCTAGAAAGAAAGGGAGATGTCCAAACATCAGAATGAACTAAATCAAAACAATTATATATGAATGAATTGATTTTTCAAAAACAGTCTTACAATGTTTCCCAAGAATGCATAATTCGCACATATCATTTTGTATTTTAATTTCAGGTATTATTACTTCCAAAGCTCTAGGATGAGGATGACCTAATCTAGCATGCCAAAGTTCAGCTGAAACATTAACATTGACACTATTAGCACATGGTTCATGTAAGGGATACATGGACAAGTCTTCAAGCACATACAAGTCATTCTTTGTTGGTCCTTGGCCAAACTTCCTACTTGTTTCAATATCCTGGAAGTAGAAATCATTAGGATCAAATATAGCTTCACAATTAAGGTCTGTGGTAGCTCTCTTAATAGACAACAAGTTAGATGTGAAAGATAGCAAGTAAAAGGCTTTAGATTCTTTATCAAACAATTTAAGTTTCTCGATTCTTTTAATTGGCACATTGATTCAATTAGCAATTACCACACTACCTAAAGAAGGTTCTAAGTTATCTAGAAACCCTAAATCACTTATCATGTGATGAGAAGCTCCAGATTCAACAATTAAAAGTTTAGAAGCTATAGATATTCGAAAAGAAGCATGAAGAGATTTACCCAACACATTACCAAAGCTAAATGCTTTGAAGAGAGATTCCAAATCTGATTTCTTCACACACTCAGATGAAGAAGTAAGGGTCGGATTGGTTTTCATAGTGGATGCGCTTGTATGTAATAGGTTGGAGGAGCTAGGACCACCTGTAGAAGAAGCCTTAGACCTGTCAATGAACCAACTTGGCTTCAACTCAGGATGAAGCACCCAGTACTCCTTCTTTGTGTGGCTGGTTCTCTTGCAGTGATCACACACGACCATCTTTTTCTTGGAATCAGCTGGCGCCTTGAAGAAGCTCTGGTGGGCAACCACCGGTTCTTCTTTAATTTCAAATTGTTGGAGAGACCCTTGCTCCTTCTGAATCTTGGCACAAACATTCTCCAAACTAGGTAGCTTGTCCTCCCTAAGAATGTGATTAATAAAATCATCATAGTTAGTGTTCAAAGTCAAAAGTAACCCAAACACTTTATCTTGTTCTCTCCTATCATGGAGAATAATGGGACCAATTGTGACAGGCCTTAGCATCTATAGCTCTGTCCATAAAGCTCTGAAGGATCCATAATGCTTTGTGAACTCAGCATCCTCCTGTCTAAGATCATTCAAAGATTTCTTGACCTCAAAAATTTTTTGACCTCAAAAATTCTCATGAGGTTAGTAGTATTGCCATATACATTTTTTAAAGTTTCCCAAAGATCTTTAGCATTTTCACAATATGAATATGTTTCTAAAAGAGATCCAGCAAGGGAATTTTGGAGTATAGAAAGTACCATCTGGTCTTCTTGAAACCATTTGTTATGATCTTCTTGATCATCAGAGTCATCCCCTTCAATGGCTATAACAGGCGCCTTTGTAATGTGAGTTCATAACCTTTTACTACACAAGGTTGTCCTCATGGTTCTAGACCATAGTAGATAATTCGTCCCATGAATGATGACTCGAGCCTTGATGATTGTCTGGTACTCCATTAGCCTTGATTTTCGGCAAGAAAATAAAACAAAAGAGACCAAGACTAGACCAGACACACACATGCCTGTCAGGTACCTAGGCGCATTAACAACCTAAAATCACAACTTGAGACCACCTGTAACAACCTTGAAAAACCTAACAGACCTTGACCAATTACTTCTAACAATATTATAAGTCTTGACCAAGATTTTCTTAATAGGATTTTTTAAAAAAAAAACAAATCTAATCCACTTTTGCCTCCAAAACTTCAAAAAAAAAACATATTCTTAGTATCAATCAAGAAAAGCTTTCCTGAAATTTAAAATTCTTTAGAATGAAATAAAACTTCTTTAGACCCTCAATAAGATCCTAAATTAAGTTTTGATCTTCCAAGATTTGCAAATGATTTAGAAAAAATGAAAGTTTTAACATAAAATCCACAAGCAGATCAAAACAGAACACGTTGAAAAAGATTGATCAAAAAAGCTTGTAAATGTAAAAGGAAGCAAAGAAGACCTCCTGATTCATCAACTTG
Organism: Streptanthus diversifolius; assembly: GCA_039880935.1. Classification (NCBI taxonomy): domain Eukaryota; kingdom Viridiplantae; phylum Streptophyta; class Magnoliopsida; order Brassicales; family Brassicaceae; genus Streptanthus; species Streptanthus diversifolius. Next base: position 6,019,312 of record JAXGFM010000005.1, read on the forward strand.
ACTCGTTGTACTTGAGTTTAGGATTTTGAATCACCTGATTTGATGAAGAATTGAAGGAGATATGCTTGTTGCAAACCCGTGGATTCGCGTCGAAGGTGCTTGCGACACCACCGGAGGAGGACTACGATAACTTTCGATTCAGGTCACCTAATTGAATGAAACCACCTGGAAAATCTTTAGAACACGCCGGTGAACAAATCCTGATGAAGAAACTGACAATAACACTCGATTTCTTGCCGGCAATCTGATGAAAACACGATGATCTCGCGATGATACTCGTTTCAAAGTTTGAGAAGAAATCGCATGCAAGAAGATGGCATTCAGCGGAAATCTTATGCCAAATCAGTAAAACCTGGCTATGATACCATAAAATATTAAGAGTTTAATGAATATTATTGAGATTTTAGAGAAATGAATTTCTTGCTTACAATGGCAGAGAAAATTAACTATTTATACTAAACTAGTCTAGGCATGTTTGGATACTAAAATAGCATAATATATGTTTGGCTACAAGGAAAACATATCATTAATCATAAACAAGCCAAAGCCTAAGCCTAAGCCACTTCTTTATTTCAACAAATTGAAGGAAATATCAACAACAAGACATGACCAAACTGAGAATCTAAGAAGGATCTTGGAAAGCATTGGTATAGTCCCTTCAAAGGCACCAGAACCTGTCCCAGGACCAGCTGACCAGGCGACAGAACCAGCTTTAGATGAATCAAATTCTGTATTAGCACGGCCCGAACCTGTCCCAGCCTACTCCAGCTCTTGGACCATCTGATAATGGCACGTCCATGGTTTCATTTCATCGAGGCATGTCCATGGTCCTATCTTCGGCCTCCCGACCTCGAACCAGGTCACAGGCGCGGCTTCAACCCCGGGACGTGGCGCGGCCTTCTCATCAACCAGGCCAATTACCTCCCCTTGGTCATGAGGGAGGCCAGGAACCTAGATATGATCAAGAGGAGAATTCATAAGGAAATATCTTAGTCTCAACTTCAAAAAGGCCAAGGGACATTCAACTTAATCTTGTGGATGCTCTAGAAGAAGAAGAAAAAGGGGAATCACCTGTTGTTCTTAGAAGGAGTACAAGGCAGAGATTTCCACCCAACTTCTACTACAACAACAATGCAGTAGTTCATCATGACCATGGAGTGTGTAATCTAGTTCATATACCTGATTCTCATGTTGCATTCACTGTTAACCTTGATAAAGAGCAGATTCCAAAGACCTATGAGGAAGCTATGGAGATAAAAGAGTGGATAGAAGCAATTCAAGATGAAAGATAAGCTATATAGAAGAATCAAACCTATGCACCAGCCACACTTCCAAAAGGGAAAAAAGCTGTAAGTTCTAAATGGATTTTAACCATTAAATATAAAAGCAATGGTGAGATAGATAGGTATAAAGCTAGGTTGGTAGCTAGAGGAATCACACAAACCTATGGTGAACATTATATGGATACTTTTGCTCCTGTTGCTAAATTACATTAAGTTAATTTTGTTTTGTCTCTTGCTGCTAACCTTGATTGGGAGTTGTGGCAAATGAATGTTAACAATGCATTCTTACAAGGTGAGCTAGAAGAGGAAGTGTACATGACACCACCACCAGGTCTAGAAGATCAAGTAGGTGACAGAAAAAACATAGGTTAAGAAAGGCTATATATGGCTTAAAACAATCTCCAAGAACTTGGTATCATAAGCTGAATGTAACCTTAAGGGACAGATGTTTCAAAGGTCAGAAGTTAAACACACTCTCTTTACACTTCAGAGTAAGGAAGGTATTGTGGTTATACTCATTTATGTGGATGACATAATCATATCAGGGAGTGATAAAGTAGGAATTCATTATACTAAAGCTTATTTAAAAAGTGTCTTTGATATTAAGGATCTAGGTGAACTTAAATACTTCTTAGGAATTGAAGTGTGTAAGCTCAAGGAAGATTTCTTCTTATCTCATAGAAAATATATTGTGAACTTACTAACATTTACACGTATGATGGAAGCTAAACCAGCTAAAACACCCTTAGAAGACGGTTACAAGATAGAACCAGAGGGGGAGCTAGGAAATGATGAGTTTCATTATACAAAGCTGTATAGAAAAGTGGTTGGTAAGCCCATATACTTTGATGAGTTTCATGATACAAAGCTGTATAGAAAAGTGGTTGGTAAGCTCATATACATAACCATCACTAGCCTGACTTATGTTTTGCTGTGAATCAGGTTTTTCAACATATGCAAGACCCTAATATAAGACATTGGGACATGATCATGCACATATTGAGATACTTGAAAGGTACAACAAAATAAGGTATATGGATGGGTTGTAATGGAAATACAGAAGTTGTAGGTTACTGTGATCCAGATTGGGCAGGAGACAGAGAAGATAGGAGAAACACAACTGGCTACTGCACCTTCATAGGAGGTAATATTGTGACCTGGAAGACTAAGAAGCAGAAGGTTGTATCTTGCTCTAGTGCAGAAGCTGAATACAGGGCTATAAGGAAGCTTACCACATAATGTATCTGGCTGAAGCAACTTCTTCTTGACATTCTTGGCATGAGCTTGAAGTCTCCTATCACTGTCCATTGTGACAATCAAGCAGCCAAACATATTTCCTCCAACTTAGTGTTCCATGAAGGAACCAAGCACATTGAGGTGGATTGCCATAAGGTGATAAAATCTATTGGAAATGGAATCATCTTACCTTGCTACACAAGGAGTGAGGATCAACTAGCAGATGTATTCACCAAGGCTACCACACCGAAGACTGGCAGCTCTATCTACCTAAGGCTTAGCCACATGTCCATTTGACAACACTGATCCTGATCATAGAGTGTTATACTCTTAATGTTAACTTGCATGCATGTTTTTGCATGTTCTCGGAATTTGTTCTGATCATACAAGATTTATTTTTGCCTTTCTTATATGCTCTTGCATGTTCTCGGACCTTATGCCGAATATACAAGATGCTTCTCCCTTCTATATAAGTCGGTCATTGGCCATTCATCGAATTTTTTAATGAATGTTTTTACTTCTAAATTTTTGATCACCTGTTTATGTGTCAGATCTAACAGAAATGCTTTGGTTCTTTAATGTGTCATATCTTAAGAATCCAGGAGATCCTTCTTGGTGCGTCATATCCAAGGGATCAACCCTCTTTGTCGTCTAGGTGTGTCATATACTAGGGTATTGAGGTTAGAATATCAAGGGCCTTCCGCATCCCTTGTGCAACCATTCGATCCACGGTGAATCAAAGGAATTGTACAGCCTTTGTGTGACCACTTCCTCCACAACCCTTGTCAGTGAGTTCACCCTCATTGCAGCAAGCCCTATCCCTTTCAACTCTTCTTGTGTGTGCTGATTTTGGAAGGATCACATCATTTGGTATTAGAGCAACATACACAAGATAAATTTATATTTTTTTCTTTTTTTTAAAAAGTATTTTAGATGATGATGCGGATTTGAGAAAAAATTTTTTGCAAGTAGGAGATGATGATATGATCCTATGAAGCTCTAAGGAAAAGAAGCATTATCAGAGCAAGGAAATCTAGGCCCAAGCCCAAACCGTATATGCAATGAAAACCAAACAAGAAAGCGTTGGGAGTTAGGATTTAATCAGTTAATATTTTTAATGTTAGTTTGCTTGCATGCTCTTGAATGTTCTCAGAATTTGTTTTGAGCATGCAAGATATTTTTTATTTTTTTCCTTTCTTGCATGCTCTTGCATGTTCTCGGAACTTGTGCCAAACATGCAAGATGGTACTCCCTTCTATATAAGTCGGCCCTTGGCCATTCTTGTAAGCCCTCAAATATTTTAATGAAAGTTTTTACTTCTAAATTTTCGATCACCTTTTAATATGTTATATCTAATAGAAACACTTGGGTTCTTTAGTGTCTCATATCTAAAGAATCCAGGAGATCCTTCTTGGTGCGTCATATCCAAGGGATCAACCCTCTTTGTCGTCTAGATGTGTCATATCCTAGGACATTGAGATTAGAATATCAAGGGCCTTCCGCATTCCTTGTGCGACCATTCGATCCATGGTGAATTGTACAGCCTTTGTGTGTCCACTTCATCCACAACCCTTGTCAGTGAGTTCACCCTTATTGCAGCAAGGCCGATCCCTTTCAACTTTTCTTGTGTGTGCTGATTTTGGGAGGATCATATCATTTGGTATCAGAGCAACATACACAAGATAAAATTATATTCTTTTCTCTTTTTTTTTTAAAGTATTTCAGATTATGATGCGGAATTGAGAATTTTTGCAAGTAGGAGATGATGATATGATCCTATAAAGCTCTAAGGAAAAGAAGCATGATCAGAGCAAGGAAATCCAGGCCCAAGCCTAAACCGTAAATGCAATGAAAACCAAACAAGAAAGCAGTTGGGAGTTAGGATTTAATCAGTTAATAATTTTAATGTTAGTTTGCTGGCATGCAAGATATTTTTTATTTTTACCTTTCTTGCATGTTCTTGCATGTTCTCGGAACTTGTGCCAAACATGCAATATGCTTCTCCCTTCTATATTAGTCGGCCCTTGGCCATTTTTGAAAGCCATCAAAAATTTTAATGAAAGTTTCTACTTCTAAATTTAAGATCACCTTTTAATGTGTCATAAATAACATAAATACTTGGGTTCTTTAGTGTGTCATATCTAAAGAATCCAGGAGATCATTCTTGGTGCGTCATACCCAAGGGATCAATCCTCTTTGTCGTCTAGGTGTGTCATATACCAGGGCATTGATCTTAGAATATCAAGGGCTTTCCGCATCCCTTGTGCGACCATTCGATCCACGGTGAATCAAAGGAATTCCACAGCCTTTGTGTGACCACTTCCTCCACAACCGTTGTCAGAGTGAGTTTACCCTCATTGCAGCAAGGGCTATCCCTTTCAACTCTTCTTGTGTGTGCTGATATTGGGAGGATCACATTATTTGGTATCAAAGCAACATAGACAAGATAAGTTTCTATTTTATTTTTTAATGTATTCTAGAAGATGATGCGGATTTGAGGACAAATCCTTTGAAAGTGGGAGGGGATGATATGATCTTAGGAAGCTCTAACGAAAATAAGCATGATCAGAGAAAGGAAATCCAGCCCACATCAGGCACAAGCCCATACCGTATATGCAATGAAAACCAAATAGGAAATTAGTTGAGAGTTAGTATTTAATCATTTAATGATTTTAATGTTAGTTTGCTTGCATGCTCTTGCATGTTCTCAGAATTTGTTCTGAGCATGCCAGATATTTTTCATTTTTGCCTTTCTTGCATGCTCTTGCATGTTCTCGGAACTTGTGCCGAACATGCAAGATGCTTCTCCCTTCTATATTAGTCGGCCCTTGGCCATTCTTGTAAGACCTTAAATATTTTAATGAAAATTTTTACTTCTAAATTTTCGATCACCTTTTAATGTGTCATATCTAACAGAAATATTTGGGTTCTTTAGTGTATCATATCTAAAGAATCCTGGCAATCCTTCTTGGTGCGTCATATCCAAGAGATCAACCGTATTTGTCGTCTCGGTATGTCATATCCAAGGGCAATGAAGTAAGAATATCAAGGGCATTCCGCATTCCTTGTACGACCATTCGATCCACGGTAAATCAATGGAATTCCACAGCCTTTGTCTGACCACTTCCTCCACAACCCTTGTCAGTGAGTTTACCCTCATTGCAGCAAGGCCTATCCCTTTTAACTCTTCTTGTGTGTGCTGATTTTGGGAGGATCACATCATTTGGTATCAGAGCAACATACACAAGATAAGTTTCTATTATTTTCTTGTTGTTGAAGTATTTCAGAAGATGATGCGGATTTTAGGACAAGTCCTTTGCAAGTGGGAGGGGGTGATATGATCCTAGGAAGCTTTGAGGAAAACAAGCATGATCAGATCAAGGAAATCCAGCCACGTCAAGCCCAAGCCCAAACCGTATATGCAATGAAGAACCAAACAAGAAAGTATTTGGGAGTTAAAATTTAATAATTTAATGTTAGCTTCGTTGCATGGTCTTGCATGTTCTCGGAATTTATTCTGAGCATGCAAGATATTTTTTATTTTTGCCTTTCTTGCATACTCTTGTATGTTCTCGGAACTTGTGTCAAACATGCAAGATGCTTCTCCCTTCTATATAAGTCGGTCCTTGGCCATTCTTGTAAGCCATCAAAATTTTTAAGGAAAGTTTCTACTTCTAAATTTTTGATCATCTAATAGTGTGTCATATCTAAAGAATCCAGGAGATCCTTCTTGGTGTATCATATCTAAGGGATCAATCTTCTTTGTCTTCTAGGTATGTCATATCCTAGGGCATTAAGGTTAGAATATCAAGGGCCTTCCACATCCCTTGTGCGACCATTCGATCCACGGTGAATCAAAGGAATTGTCAGTGAGTTCACCCTCATTGCAGCAAGGCCTATCTCTTTCAACTCTTCTTGTGTGTGCCGATTTTGGGAGGATCACATCATTTGGTATCAGAGCATCATACACAAGATAAGTTTCTATTCTTTTGTTTTTTTAAAAGTATTCCAGTACATGATGCAGATTTGAGGACAAATCTATTGCAAATAGGAGTGGATGATATGATCCTAGGAAGCTCTAAGGAAAAGAAGCATGATCAGAGCAAGGAAATCCATCCCACGTCAGGCCCAAGCCCAAACCGTATATGCAGTGAAGAATCAAACAAGAAAGTAGTTGGGAGTTTGGATTGAATCATTTAATGCTTTTAATGTTAGTTTTCTTGCATGTTCTCGGAATTTGTGCTGAGCATGCAAGTTTTACTTTTGCCTTTCTTGCATGTTCTTGCATGTTCTCGGAACGTGTGTCGTACATGCAAGATTCTTCTCCCTTCTATATAAGTCGGCCCTTGGCTATTCAACAAAATTTTTAATGGAAGTTTCTACTTCTAAATTTTTGATCACCTGTTAGTGTGTCATATCAAACAGAAATGTTTGGGTTCTTGTGTCATATCTAAAGAATCCAGGAGTTCCTTCTTGGTGGGTCATATCCAAGGGATCAACCCTCTTTGTCGTCTAGGTGTCTTATCCTAGGGCATTGAGGTTAGAATATGAAGGGCCTTCCGCATCTCTTGTGCGACCATTCTATCAATGATGATCAAAGGAATTCTGCAGCCTTTGTGTCACGATTTCCTGCACAATCCTTGTCAGTGAGTTCACCATCATTGCAGCAAGGCCTATCCCTTTCAACTTTTCTTGTGTGTGCCGATTTTAGGAGGATCACATCAAACCGCCCAAGTGATTACCGATCTACGACCTCTAAGGCCGTGAACAACCCGCACACCAACCGGACGGACAAAGGGAAGGCTATAGATCGCTCCACCATTACACGAGAAATTAGATGCTTCAAGTGTCAAGGTCTTGAAAACTACGCAAACGAATGTGTCATTAAAAAGGTCATGATAGTACTTGACAATGGGGAAGTACAAACTGAAGATGAGGAAGAGATAGCACTCAAGGACAAAACTGAGCTGGAAGAAAGAATTGACCCACCTGTCTGTGGACAGCTCTTGGTTGCCAGATGTTCCTTAAGCGCGCAGTCCAATAAAGATGAACAGGAGCAAAGGGAAAATTTATTCAATACCAGAAGCGTGGTCAAAAACAAGTTATGTAGTCTCATTATAGATGGAGGAAGGTGTACTAACGTGGCAAGTGAGGCTATGGTGCAGAAACTAGGGCTTGAGAAGACAAAACACCCAAAGTCGTATCCTTTGAAATGGTTAAATGAGTCTGGAGAGTTGCGAGTAACTCACCAGGTTTTTGTGCCCATAGAGATAGGTAAGTACACAGATGAAATCTTGTGGGATGCCTTGCTTATGGAGGCTGGCCACATCCTACTTAGAAGGCCCTGGCAGTCCGATCGTAAAGTCACCCACGATGGTTTCACTAACCGGCATCATTTTGTCTTTAATGGCCGCAAGACAACTCTGGTCCCTATGACTCCACATGAGGTCTACCTAGACCAATTACATCTTAAATAACAAAAAAAGAAGGAAGGTAAGTCTAATGTCCAAAAGGGTAAGGTTAATTTCTTAATCAAGGCAAATGAGGTGCCAAAGAACTTGGATCACAAGCAATCTATTATAATGATAGTCTACAAAGAATATTGCCTTTCTTCTACTAACCCCAAGCCGGAAATACCGAGCATTATAACCAATGTCTTGCAGGAGTTTCAGGATATTTTCCCAGAGGGTTTACCTCCTCTCTGTGGGATAGAGCATCAAATTTATTTCGTCCTAGGCGCTGTCTTACCTAACCGACCCGCTTATAGGACCAACCAACTGAAAGATTATGAGATTAAGAGATTTAGAGAGAGAGAGAGAGAGAGAGAGAGAGATTAGAGAGAAAAGTAAGAATGATTATTATTGAGATTTTAGAAAAATTAATTTCCTTCTTACAAAGGAAGATAGAGATAACTATTTAACTAAACTAGTCTAGGCTTATTTGGATACTAAGATAACCTAATACATGTTTGGTAACAAGGATACTAAGATAACCTACTTAGAGTCTAAGGCACACTTTCTTCATTTTTATTTTTGTCTTCATCATTCTTCTTCATTCCAAAATTTCCCCTTCAACTTTATGACATGAAGAATGGCCTAGCTTGCAACCATGAAACATTACCTCATTCAAAACCTAAAGAAGGAAAACCCAATTGGGACAAAACCTTTCTTAGGAAAAAAGAGTATAACACTCCATGATCAGGATCAGTGTTGTAGAATGGACATGAGGTCAAACCTTGGATAGATAGAGCCGCTAGTCTTCAGTGTGGTAGCCTTGGTGAACACATCTGCTTGTTGATCCTCACTCCTTGTGTAGAAAGGTAAAATGATTTTATTTCCAATAGCTTCTCTCACCTTATAGCAATCCACCTTAATGTGCTTGGTTCTTTCATTAAACACTTAGTTGGAGGCAATATGTATGGCTGCTTGATCGTCACACTAGACAGTGATAGGAGACTTCAAGCTCACGCCAAGAATGTCAAAGAGAAGTTGCTTCAGCCAGATGTATTATGTGGTAAGCTTCCTCATAGCCCTATATTCAGCTTCTGCACTAGAGCAAGATACAACCTTCTGCTTCTAAGTCTTCCAAGTCACAAGATTACCTCCTAAGAAAGTGCAGTAGCCGATTGTGCTTCTCATATCTTCTCTGTCTCATGCCTTATCTGCATCACAATAACCTACAATTTCTGTGTTTCCATTATAACCCATCCATATACCTTGTACTATAGTACCTTTCAAGTATCTCAATATGGACATGATCATGTCCCAATGCCTTATCTCTGGGTCTTGCATATGTTAAGTATATGAGCTTACCAACCATTTTTCTATACAGCTTTGTATCATGAAACTCGTCATTTCCTAGCTCCCCCTCATATTCTATCATGTAACCTTCTTCTAAGGGTGTCTTAGATGGTTTAGCTTCCATCATACCTGTATAGGTTAGTAAGTCCACAATATATTTTCTCTGAGATAAGAAGAGACATTCCTTGAACCTACACACTTCAATTCCTAAGAAGTATTTAAGTTCACCTTGATCCTTAATATCAAATACATTTTTTAAATAAGCTTTAGTAGAATCACTGCCTACATTATCACTCCCTATATATGATTATGTCATCTACATAAATGAGTATAACCACAATACCTTCCTTACTCTGAAGTGTAAAGAGAGTGTGTTCAACTTCTGACATTTTGAAACCTCTGTCCCTTAAGATCACATTCAGCTTATGATATCAAGCTCTTGGAGATTGTTTTAAGCCATAGATAACCTTTCTTAACCTCAGTGTATTGCCGCCACTTACTTGATCTTCTAGATTTGGTGGTGATGTCATGTACACTTCCTCTTCTAGCTCACCTTGTAAGAATGCATTCTTAACATCCATTTGCCACAACTCCCAATCAAGGTTATCAGCAAGAGACAAAACAACATTAACAAAATGTAATTTAGCCACAAGAGCAAAGGTATCCCTATAATCTTCACCATAGGTTTGTGTGAATCCTCTAGCCACCAACCTAGCTTTATACCTATCTATCTCACCATTGCTTTTATATTTAATGGTAAAAATCCATTTAGAACTTACAGCCTTTTTCCCTTTTGGAAGAGTGGCTGGTGTATAGGTTTGATTCTTCTCCATAGCTTGTCTTTCAGCTTGAATTGCTTCTCTCCACTCCTCTATCTCCATAGCTTCCTCTTAGGTATTTGGAATTTGCTCTTTGTCAACGCTACCAGTGAATGCAATATGAGAATCAGGTATATGAACTAAATTACACACTCCATGGTCATGATGAACTACTGCATTGTTGTTGTAGTAGAAGTTGGGTGGGAATCTCTGCCTTATAGTTCTTCTAAGAACAACAGGTGATTCCCCTTTTTCTTCTTCTTCTAGAGCATCCACAATATTAGGTTGAATGTCCCTTGGCCTTCTTGAAGCTGAGACTACGTTATCTCCTTCTGAATCCTCCTCTTGATCATTTCTAGGTTCCTGGCCCCTTCATGACCAAGGGGACGTAATTGTGATTGGCCTGGTTGAGGAGAAGACCGCGCCATGTCCTGGGGTTGAAGCCGCGCCTTTGACATGGTTAGAGGCCGGGAGGCCGTGGATAGAACTATGGACGTGCATGGATCAGATGAAGCCATGGACGTGCCATGATCAGATGGTCCAAGCGCTGGAGCAGGCTGGGACATGCTTGGGTTGCGCCTGGGATGGACCTGGGTCGTGCCTGGGTCATGGCTAGGTTGCTCCTGGATCGGACGTGGGCCGCGCCTGGGTGAATACGGCTTAGGCTGGGCTGGTCCTGGTTTGGGTCATGCCAATACAAAATCTGATTGTTCTGGAGCTGGTCCTGGCGCCTGGTGAGCTGGTCCTAGGCCAGGTGTTGGTGCTTTTTGAGGGACTATACCATTGCTTTTCAAGATCCTTCTAAGATTCTCAGCTTAGTCATGTATTGTTGTTGAGATGTCCTTCTAAGATTCATAGAATCCTTTGTATTCTTGGAATTTAAGATCTTTGGTTACTAGGACTCTTCAAGTCTTTGGATTGTAGCATTTGTATCCCTTTTGTGTAGGAGAATACCCAATGAACATGGCATTGGTGCTCTTTGGTTTCAGCTTGTTCCTAAGTTCTCCTGGCACTAAAACAAAACAAACATACCCAAATACTCTTAAGTGTTCAATATTAGGCTTAGTTTTGTTTAATACCTCAAAGGGAGACAAATCATCTAGAACTTTTGTTCGAGTTCTATTTATTAAGTAACATGCAGCTACGAGAGCATCTCCCCAAAACCGTTTGGTGACCTTTGTTTGAAACATCATTGTTCTCACAACTTCCATCAAATGTATGTTTTTCCTCTCAGCTACTCAATTTTGGTGTGGAGTGTAGGGACAGCTTGTTTGATGTTCAATGTCATGCTTGGCCAAATGTTGCTGAAAATTGGTGCTAGTATATTTCCCTCCATTATCTGTTCTAAAGCATTTAATCTTGGCATTTTATTGATTAGTAACAAATGTTTAAAAATTAAGAAATGCACACTAGCAAAATGCTAAACAATGTAACCCAAGTACAGGGAGATGTCCAAACATCAGAATGCACTAAATCAAAACAATTTGAATTGATTTCTCAAAAACAGTCTTACAATGTTTCCCAAGAATACATGATTCACACAAGTCAATTTGCAATTTAATTCCAGGGATGATAAATTTTAAAGTTATAGGATGAGGATGGTCTAATCTAGCATGCCAAATCTCAGCTGTAATATTAACATTAACACTATTAGCACACATTTTCTTGTAAGGGATGTATGGACAAATCATCAAGCATATACAAGTCATTCTTTGTTGTTCCTTGTCCAAATTTCCTACTTGTTTAAATATCATGAAATATAGCTTGACAATTAAGATTTGTAGTAGCTCTCTTAATAGACAACAAGTAAGATGTGAAAGATGGAAAATAAAAGGCATTAGATTCTTTATCAAACAATTTAAGCTTCCCAATTCCTTTAATTGGCACATTGATTCCATTAGCTATTACCACACTACCTAAGGCAGATTCTAAGTTTTCTAGTAAACCTAAATCATTTATCATGTGATGAAAAGCTCCATAATCAACAATCAAAGGTTTAGAATCTATAGATATTTGAAAAGAAGCATGAAGTGATTTACCCAACATATTACCAGAGCTAAAGGCTTTGAAGAGAGCTTCCAAGTCTGATTTCTACACAAACTCAGATGAAGAGACATGGACCGGATTGTTGGCCAAAGTAGATGCGGTTGTGTGTACCAGGTTGGAGGAGCTAGGACCGCTTGTAGATGAAGCTTTTGACCTGTCAATGAACCAGCTTAGCTTCAACTCAGGATGAAGCAACCAAGACTCCTTCTTGGTGTGACCGGTTCTCTTGCAGTGATCACACACGGTTCGCTTCTTCTTGGATTCAGCTGGCGCCTTGAAGAAGCTCTTGTGGGAAACCACCAGTTCTTCCTTGTTTCCAAACAACTGGAGAGACCCTTGCTCCTTCTGAATCTTGGCACATACATCCTCTAAACTAGGAAATTTTTCCTCCCTAAGAATGTGCTTAATCAAATCAACATAGTTAGTGCTCAAAGTCAAAAGTAACCAAACACCTTATCTTGTTACAGGTCTTAGCATCTCTAGCTCTGCCCATAATGCTCTGAAGGATCCATAATGCTTTGTGAACTCAGCATCCTCCTGTCTAAGATCATTCAAACCTTTCTTGACATCAAAAATTATTATGATGTTAGTAGTATTGCCATATACATTTTTTAAAGCTTTCTAAAGATCTTTAGCATTTTCACAATATGAATATGCTTCTAATAGAGATCCAACTAGGGAGTTTTGAAGTATAGACAGTACCATCTGGTCTTCCTGAAACCATTTGTTTTGATCATCTTGATCATCTGAGTCATCCCCTTCAATGACTATAACAGGCGCCTTTGCAACATGAGTCAATAACCCTTTGCTGCACAAGGTTGTCCTCATAGTTCTGGACCATTGGAGATAATTCGTCCCATGAAGCATTAATGGAGCCTTTATATTTTTTTGGTACTCCATTAGGCTTTATCTAAAGCCTGCAAGAAACTAAAACCATAAAGAAACTAGACCAGACAACACGAGCCTGTCCAAACCGTTAGCAACCAGGTCGCGTCAACCTCTATCAGCCTGCAACCGTCAGAAAAAACCTCCAACAGCCTAACATCCCTTTGTCAAAAAACTTCTAACAATTATAACAGCCTAACTAGCAAAGATTCAGTTAATAGAATTGTTAAAAATATCTAATCCACTTTTGCCTCCAAAAAAAAAAAAACAGATTCATTCAAGAAAACCTCTCTTGGAAACTAAAACTCTTTGGAATGAAATAAAACTTCTTAAGACCTTCCAAAAGATCTTAAAATAAGTATTGATCTTCCAATATTTGCAAAGGATTAAGAAAAATTGAAGGTTTTAACACAAATACCACAAATAGGTCAAATCTGGACACGTTGAGGACGATTGATCAAAAAAGATTCTAAACGTGAAAAGGGTCACAGAATACCTCATGTTTCATAAACTAGACTTGTTTTAAATGTGGTTAGGCTTTGTAATCACCTGATTTGATAAATAATTAAGGGAGATATGCTCGTTGCAAAGTCGTAGTTTTGTGGCGAAGACGAATGCGATACCACAAGACTTGGACTTGGATAACTTTTGACTTAGGCCACCAAATTGAATGAAACCGCCAGGGAAATAGTCAGAACTCACCGGAGAAAAACCCTTGACGAAGAAAATGGCAAGAAATGTCAATTTCTTGTCGGAAAACTCGATCAAACCACGAACAGAACCGCTTCACTAGATTTGAAGGTGAGAGAAGATCATGAGGAAATATAAGAGATTTTGCAGAATTTTTATGCCAGATTGATGAAACCTGGATCGGATACCATGAAAGATTATGATATTAAGAGATTTAGATATTTGTAGATTGGTAGCGAGAGAGAGAGAGATTAGAGAGAAAAGTAAGAATGATTATTATTGAGATTTTAGAAAAATGAATTTATTGCTTACAAAGGAAGAGAGAGATAACTATTTATACTAAAATAGTCTAGGCTTATTTGGATACTAAGATAGCCTAATACATGTTTGGTTACAAGGATAACACATCATTAATCACAAACAATCCTAAGCTACTCTCTTTGGATACATGGCTCCTACTTAGAATCTAAGGCACACTTTCTTCATTTCTTCTCTTTGTCTTCATCATTCTTCTTCATTCCAACACCAAATGAGACCAAGGAACTCCAACGGCAAGTAGAGGAACTCATGCGCAAGGGACACATCCAAGAAAGTCTTAGTCCGTGTGTAATCCTTGTTCTCTTAGTGCCCAAAAAATATGGAAAATGAAGAATGTGTGTTGATTGCAGGGCAATCTACAACATCACAGTGAAATACATATATCCTATACCGAGGCTTGATGACATGTTGGACTAGCTTCATGGTGCCAGTCTATTCTCAAAGCTTCCATGTCCTGGCTGGCTTTTATCTACAATTCGTTAAAGACTTTAGCACCATAGTCGCACCCTTAACAGAAATCATCAAAAAAGAAGAGGGATTTTAGTGGGAGCAACTGTAGGAGCAAGCCTTTCGAACACTAAAAGATAAGCTTACTCATTCACCATTGCTTGTTTTACCTAATTTCTCTAACACCTTTGAAATAGAATGTGATGCTTTTGGCATACGAATTGGTGATGTACTCATGCAGGAACAAAGACCTATTGTCTATTTTAGTGAAAAGCTAGGAGGTGCTACTTTATATTATCCCACATACAATAAGGAATTATATGCTCTGGTGAGAACTCTTCAAACATTGCAACATTACGTATGGCCCAAATAATTTGTCATTCATATGGACCATGAGTCATTAAAGCATTTAAAGTGCCAGCATAAATTAAACAAGCGTCATGCCAAGTGGGTAGAGTTCATAGAAACATTCCCTTATATGATAAAGTATAAGCAAGGAAAAAATAAAACATTGTTGCTGACGCTCTATCTAGGAGGTATGCACTTCTTTTGACTTTGGAAGTTAAACTACTAGGTTCGGAACATATTAAAGAATTGTATCTTACTGACCCTGACTATGGAAAAATCTATACGTTTTGTACTAAGTGTTCCACATGTCATTATTTTCAACAAGATGGCTTCCTTTTCTATGAGAACTGGTTATGTGTGCCAAGATGTTCTTTACGGGAATTGTTCATAAGAGAAGCTCATGCTGGAGGACTTATGGGGCATTTTGGTATTGCTAAAACGTTATCCATAATGCGAGAACATTTCTATTGACCACATATGGAAAAGGATGTTGAACGCATCTGCAATCGTTGTGCCACATGTAAGATGGCTAAATCAACATCTCAGCCATACGGTTTGCATCACCCTCTTCCTATTCCTAAGCATCCTTGTGTAGACTTGTCTATGTACTTAATTTTAGGACTGCCTAGGACTAGAAATGACAAGGATTCAATATTTGTGGTGGTTTATCGTTTTTCTAAGATGTCTCATTTCTTAGCCTGTAGTAAGACTATTGATGCATCTCATATAACTAGCTTGTTCTTTAAGGAGATTGTGCATATACATGGTATACCAAGGTTAATTGTGTCCGATAGGGATACAAAATTTTTAGTCAATTTTGGAGAACTTTGTGGGAAAAACTAGGAACTAAGCTTTGTTTCTCAACTACTTGTCACCCATAAAGTAATGGGCAAACTGATGTAGTGAATAGGACTCTAGAATACCTTTTGCAAACTTTTGTTATGAAAAACATTAGAACATGGGAAGATAGCTTACCATATGTAGAGTTTGCCTATAATCATGCTGTCCATTTTGCATCTAAGTTTTCCCTTTTCCAAATTGTTTATGGCTTTAATCCTATATCTCCCTTGGATTTACTATCTTTACCTTTGAGTGAAAGGATAAGTCTAGATGGTGAACAATAGGCCAAACTGGTCCAGAAGATTCATGCCGAGGCCCGCGCCAACATTGAGGCCAAAACCAAACTATATGAGAAGACAGCTAGTAAGGGCCGCCAGAAATTTATTTTTCAACCAGGAGACAAAGTATTTATACATCTCAGAAAAGAATGGTTCCCTGTTGAAAGATGCTCAAAATTGCTTTCAAAAGTTGATGGACCATACACTGTCGTCAAGCATCATAATGACAATGTCTTTAATGTTGTTGTTCACCGTCTACATATTGGACCTTCAAGGTAAATATCCTATTAGTTCCAGTTTTAATGTTGCTGACCTTATTCTTTATTGTGCAGATAATCAGGATTTGAGGACAAATAGTTTTCAAGAGGGAGGCAATGACGTGACCCAAGATGGAACGGATGACCTTGAGGATGACCGAGAGGAACGAACGGACAACCGTGAGGATGACCGCCAGGACGACTGTGAGGACGAAAGAAAGAACGGCCGCAGCCCTGACCCACGTTCGACCAAGGACAAGGTTTCGGATGAACATACAGACGTATCCAACCGTGCCAGCGACCAGGCTACCGACCGTGCCAGCGATCCGGCTTGACCTTACCAGGGACCATGGGATAATTCGGTTGGAGAAGTGGACCAATGGATAATTCCTTTAAGGCCTTTGACCCGTGCCACAACCAAAGCACTCCAAGACCACATTGGGGCTTTCATCAATTATTCTAAGCCGAACTTAGCTCATTTGGGTATGATGATGAGGATTTGTGCTATTTGAATTATGTGATTGGGAAGAGATTACATTTTTGTGCTCTTTTTCCCTCTCTTGGGTTTTTCCCACTGGGTTTTTCTAAGAGGGGTTTTCAATAAGGCCCAAATGTGATCTTATATGTCCAATTGCATAAGGGCTCTAGCAACCAAAACTTTATTTGGCCCATTCGTGAGCCCATTCTTAACTTTGGTCACTTAGCTGAAATTAGATGTTCAAACTTTTGCTTTTATTGCTTTTGAAGACCGTGTGTTCAAGTCTTGCATGGCGTGGGTTTTTGTGCCTTCAGTGCAAGCCTTTGACTCTCATGCAAAACTCTAATTTCTTCTCTATTTAAGTATGGCATTGGCCCCCCTTGTAATCTTTTTCTTCATCGAATTTCTTACTAAAATATCCCTTTTGATATTTTGAGAAGTGTCGGTCATTTGATCAGTGTGTCATATATGGTCTTCTTCTAGGCCTCCTCTTGTTGTGTAACATCCCTGAGCCGCTTAGGAAACCCCTGTTTCTTTCAATTGGTGTATCATATCCAATTGAAGAGCAGGCCGGGCTGATAAGATTCCTCACCATCTTGTCTTGGCCTTAGAACATACCTTCCGTTCCATTGTGTTACTTCTCATCCACCGCTTAAATGCCACCTTTTTGATAAAGCTCAATCATCCTCATTACCATCCGCTTCATAGCTTATCCACTCCACCGCTATTTCAACCTGTTGACTAGACTGGGTTGTGGTCCTTCTCCTAAGGATCACATCAAAGAGCTAAAGCGCTAGGACACAAGTTCAACCAGTTCGTCGATCAAACCATGGAGGTTCTCCCAGCCAGTCCCGAATCCTCGCCAGAACCAACCCATGGGCCAGGCCTCCAAATCACGGCCAAACCGTGGAACCTGCTGAGCTACCAGATGGCAGACGCTGGTCTCTTTACTATTACCCACGGGTAGAGGCACCAAAAGACATGCTAAGCCCGCCTCACTGGAAGCAACCTCACGGTCGTCCCACAGGCCCGTGCATGTGTCAGGAAGAGTTCTCGCATTATGGCCATCGTCTTGGCCACTCCAAAATGTCCCATAATTCCACCAGCATAAGCTTTTCTAATGAATAATTCACGCAAGGAACAGTTTGGAACACATAACTTATTCTCATAAACGAGAAATCTGTCTTGTTGGAAGTAATGACCTACAAGAATCTTAGAACAAGACTTATATATTTGTCCATAGTCGGGATCAGTCTCATAAAATCCATTAATATGATCAAAGCCTATCAACTTAACTTCAAAGTAAAAATTAGAGAATACCTGCGGGATAATGCATCAGCCAGGACGTTATCTTTATCTTGCTTGTATTTGATCACGTATGGAAAGGTTTCGATGAACTCCATCCACTTAGCATGATTCAGCTTGGGTTGCCTCTTAAGGTGCTTTAATGACTCGTTATGGTTATGTATAAAAAAGTCCTTTAGCCACAGGTAATGCTGTCAAGTCTGAAGAGCCCGCACCAAAGCATACAACTCTGAAGAGCCCGCACCAAAGCGTACAACTCTTTATCAAATGTTGGATAACTTAACGTTGCACCACTAATGAGGACATCGGACCGACTACCGTCCCAGAAGTGCCACCCAGACCTTTGACGCGAGCCAAGGCCTGAGCCCTGGAGCACAAGTTTATCTAATTGGCAGGACAAGCAGGCGAACAAGCACCAGAGCCACCAGTCCACGACCAGGCCCATCTAGGCCCTTCTAAGCCGGCCCACAGACCGGCCCACCAAGGCCCGTTCACAACACATCCAGAACCATGGAGGTTCCTCCTCGAAGATTCTTCCAGCTTGGTTGTCTTCACCATTACCATCAGATGAAGGCATCAAAAGTCGTGCTAAGACATTGTATTCTTTTTCCTACTTCGGTTTTGTCCCACTGGTTTTTCTGAAGAAGGTTTTAATGAGGCAACATTCCACGGGTCCAAGTCGACTTCAGCCATCTCCTTATGGGGCTTACCTATCATATTTCTTGTTTTTATACTAAGTGTGGAACTAAGGCCTTAAGCCAATTCCTTTGTTTTGGCGATTTGTCCTAGGCCCAAGAACTTGTGTTTAAGCCTTGGCCTAGGCCCATTTCTCTATTTAAAATTTTATGTAATTTTTATTTAGACTTCTTGTTGTTTGGGGTAAACATCATCTTGTTTGGGGTAAACATCATGTTGTTTATCCTAAGTTGTAAACCAAAAGCCTATATAAGCCTTATTACTTGCAATGAATAAGATAACTTGAATTTTAAAACAAAAACCCTAAGACTCTTGTATAAAACGCGTCTCCTCTCCTACTTGGTGAGCTAGCCGCGGCTTCATCCTTCTAGGCTAAAGCTTCTCTGGTGTATCACAAATCGTTCGCAGCTTGTTTGGTCCTTTCGCTCCATCTTTCCTCCATCAAAATGTGGTCCTAAACCTCGAGCTTCTCGATTGAATACCACCTCGCCGTTACGCTTGTCTCATCTGTTATCAGTGCTGAAAAGCTTTTAAGTACTAGGTTGAATCTATCATTTTACTCTCTGATTTTTTCCTTTCTATTTTTTTGAGTTTTCCTACTTTTGAGTTGTTTTTCTTCTTCTTCCCTGCAAGGTAAAGAGGCACAGGACAAGTCACAAAAAAAAAATCACCATAAAAAAACGATCACCACAAAGCCAGAGCTAATCAAGTTATATCTATCCTTGCCTTTCATCTTTTTATATATAAAAAAATACAAAAAATTGTTGTTTGCTTGCTTGTTTATATGATTTTCATTATAAACACAAAATAATAAAAGAATTAGGTTGTTAAAAGAAGTTTATAATAAATAGAAAACTCACATAGAGGACTTGTTTCATTTGAAAAATCGTGGACCTAGCTCTTCTAGTGCCCACGCGTGTGTTAGGAAGTTGTTGAGTTCTTGCTTGTTGGCTAGGGTAGTTGATTGCACTACTATTCGCTTGTTAGGACTCGAGTTTCTCGTTCTGGCTAGGGGGTATTAGTCAGTCTAAGTTTGCAAGTGTCCTAGTGATTCAATCCTCACCAGGACTAAGAATGATCAAGATGACCTGAAGCTGGGAATGGATGATCCGGAGCTTGAAGAGGACAAACGGGATGATCTAGAACTGAAAATGGATCAACAGGACGCCTCAGAGCTTGGACCAGTCGATCTAAAGCTTAAGATGAATATCACGGCCAATCCAACGGATGACCAGCCAGATGACCCAACGGACGGACAGGACAGACACATAAACGGACAGGACAGATACACGGACGACCATGCAAACAACCCAATGGTCGACCCTTAGGAAAACCCAGACGGACGCTGCACAGACAACCCAACAGACGTCAGGATGAGTACTGATGACGACCAGACGTATGACTCAACAGACGACCAGCCGGACAACCCAAAGGACGACAAGCCGGACGACCAGGAAAAACGTGGAAAGAACGCACGTACGACCCAAAGGACATCCCAAACGAACGAACGCTGGAATTTTGAAAATTATTCAAGTGACCCAATTGTGGTTTTTTCCTATCTTTGTGTTTTTCCCATTGAGTTTACCAAATATGGATTTTTAATGAGGCATTTGGGCCACTTATCCCTTAGGCTTTGTTGAATCCAAGCCCAAGTCCAGCAACCATTTATTATAAATTTAAATTATCATTTATTAGCTGGTTGCATGTCCTTGCATGTTCTTGAAAGTTGTTTTGAGCATGCAAGTCTTGTATAATTTCAATTTGCTGCATGTTCTTGAATGCTCTTTGAACTTGTGCCAAGCATGCAAGCTCTTTTCTCTGTCTATTTAAGCTTATGTCTGGACACTCTTGTAACCATCATATGAACAGTGTGTAATATTTGTTCTTCTCTTAGATCTCCTCTTGGTGTGTAATATCCTAGAGCCATCTAAGAAATCCTTGTGGTCTTTGGTGCGTCATATCCAAACGAGCATAAGCCGGGATATCAAAGGTCTTTCCGCATCTTTTGTGTGACCCATCGCTCCACATCCCTTGGCAATTTGAGCTCACGCTCGTTGTGCAAGGCTTATCCCGTTCTTCATCCCCTTGTTGTGCCGATTTTAGGTTTGATACTTCCAAGGATCACATCTTTTGGTATCAGAGCAACACAACAAGAAGGATGTTCAATCCAGAAAATATTGAGAAAACTATCAAAGCCAGAATAGAGCACTGGAGGAACTCTTTTATTGCCGATTTTTCAAAGGAGATGAAAGAAGAGCTTAAGGACGATTTAAAGAACCAGCCAAAGAGTTCAATCAAACGTCCATCTGTATCTAAGGCAACACACCATGAGCATATGGAAATCAAAGAACTAGAATCTATAGATGAAAATGCTGGCAACCATGGTGGGACATTTACCCTGAAGACTGTCCAAAAGGAAATCCACCAGATTTGCAAGAATTTCAAGATTATTCGGATTTGAGGATAAATCCTTTTCAAGTGTGAGGGGATGATGCAATCTTCACCAGGACTAAGAATGATCAAGATGACCTGAAGATGGGAACGGATGATCCGGAGCTTAAAGAGGACAAACATGATGATCTGGAAATGAAAATGGATCAACAGGACGCCCCAGAGCTTGGACCGGTCGACCTAAAGCTTATGACAAACGTCACAGACAATCCAACAGATGACCAGCCAGATGACCCAACGGACGGACAGGATGGACATACAGACGGACAGGACGGATACACGGACGACCATGCGAACGACCCAATGGTCGACCCTAAGGGGAACCCATATAGACGCTGCACAGACGACTCAACAGACATTAGGATGAGTACTGATGACGACCAGACGAATGACTCAACGGACGACCAGCCGGACGACCCAACGGATGACAAGCCGGATCACCAGGACGAACGCGGGATGAACACACAGACGACCCAAAAGACATCCCAAACGAACGAACGTTGGAATTTTGAAAATTGGTCAAGTGACCCAATTGTGCTTTTTTCCTATCTTTGTGTTTTTTTCATTAGGTTTACCAAAGATGGATTTTTCATGAGGCAACTTATCCCTAAGGCCTTTCTGAATCCAAGCCCAAGTCCAGCCACCATTTATAATAAATTTAAATAAGCATTTATCAGCTGGTTGCATGTCCTTGCATGTTCATGGAAGTTCTTCTGAGCATGCAAGCCTTGTAGTATTTCAATTTGCTGCATGTTCTTGCATGCTCTTTGAACTTGTGCCAAGCATGGAGGACATTTTCTTTCTCTATTTAAGCTTGGCTTTGGCAACTCTTGTAACCATCAAACTTTTAATCAAGATTTTTTTTTTCTCTTTAAAGATTTTAATCATTTGAACAGTGTGTAATATATGTTCTTCTCTTAGATCTCCTCTTGGTGAATATCCTAGAGCCATCTAAGAAATCCTTGTGCCCTTTGGTGCGTCATATCCAAACGAGCATAAACCGGTATATCAATGGTCTTTCCGCAGCTTTAGTGCAACTCATCACTCCACATCCCTTGGCAATTTGAGCTTACGCTTGTTGTGCAAGGCTTATCCCGTTGTTCATCCCCTTGTTGTGCCGATTTTGGGTTTGATCCTTCCAAGGATCACATCACCTAGGTTCTTTACTCGTGTAGGAAGAAGCCGAGTTATTTCCAAACACGCAGCCTGACCCACCAGTAGGACCAGCCCCCCCCCCCTATATCACGCCAACGACCCGCAGCTCGTGTCGATAGGTCTTGGAACCTTTCGCTTCCGTCCGCGTTTGGCGCTGCACTAGCCGGAGCCTTGGACTGCGCCTCTCGCGAGTTCTGCACCTAACACTGATTGCATAGGATTAGGAATCCTTCCTTTTAGGTAGGTAGGATATAAGGCAATTTTCCTTGGAGTTTTAGATACTAGGATATTTTCCAATTCTAAGATCTAGCGATTTAGGAAATTTTCTCTTAGTATTTTAGCCATTAAGTTATATTTCCATAAGTATTTCTAAACCTTAGGAAATTTTCTTTTTAGCTTAGTTATATTATTTTAGGCATAATTAAAACTTAGGAAGTTTTCCTATCAGGTCTAGAAAATTATTGGCCTTTAGGAAATTTAGCAAATTAGTGCATTTGTAGATTTTTATTTTCTTGTAGGGTTTTCCATTAATCTTTTTGGAAAATTTTCCTTTTCCGAAAGTTTCTGTTTTTAGAACTTTCCTTTCTACAATTTTTCCTTTTTCTGAAAGTTTCCATTTCTGGAACTTTCCTTTTTGTATTTTCATACCTTTTCTGGGATTTTCCATTTTTTGGAAATTTGCCTTTTTCAAAAACTTTCCTTTTCTAGAGTGATCATCGTCAGGAACAGACAACCAAGCCATGATGCAGCTACTACAGAAATTTACGACTCAGATGACAGCCATGGCTACACGCATGGAGCGCCTCGAGAAGCCTGCCCGAGCACCCGGACAACCGGACATGCCAGAGGTACCCAACCATGGGCCCGGACGAGAACCATGGGCTGAGGACCCACAACCGTTCCGGCACCATCCACCTAACCATCCATACGTTAAGCTTAACCCACCTTTTTTTGCAGGAAAATTAGATCCTGAAGAGTACCTCGACTGGGAAAGGGGAATGGAATTGCTCTTCGACTACTACAACTATGACGACCAGAGACGAGTGGCCCTGGCAACGGCCCAGTTCAAGAACCATGCTCTAGCATGGTGTGTTCGAGAGATAGCAGCCCGACGCCGAGGATGTTTTGGTCCTTTAAGTTTGTGGGACAAATTGACCACCCTAATGAGGAGACGTTACATTCCTCCACATTACAACTGAGAACTTCAAAGGAGATTCAGACGCCTGACTTAAGGGAGCAAGACGGTGGCAGAATACTTGGATGAATTGGAAAATCTACAGGGCAGACTGGAGATGGAAGAATCAGATGAGAGTCTAATGGCACAATTCCTAGACGGTTTACAAGAGCCCATTGCCCGTGAGATCGAGTGTCAGACCTATCACGACCTAGGGGAGTTGTTCCACCTTGCGGTCCAGATTGAAAAGAGTAACCAACGCAAGACCGCCACATCGCCCAGACCAAAGACTACGTGGAGCATCAGTCAAAAACCATATGACTGAGCCACGACCAGCAACGACCCGCGGTTCAAAGGAAACTACCCTACCCACCCGGCTCCTAAGGTCACTCTAGTTGCCCCAAGACCAGCCACACCAACTTCCACGAACCAGCCACAACGGAGCGGCGAGATCATCTGTTTTTAAATGCAAGGGACGAGGCCACATGTCCCAAGAATGACCAAACCAACGAACCATGCTCTTAACGGTGTCATGAGATTATAAATCAGAAGAAGAACCCGAGGAGCCCACGCCGGCACCCGACCAATTCGACGACAAGGTCGAATACGCCGACTCTGGAGACCTATTGATGATCAGACGGGATCTTAATTCTAGACTATAACTAGAAGAGATAGAGCAACGGGAAAACATCTTCCACTTCTAGTACACTATTATCGGAAAGGTGTGTTCCCTGATCAAAGACAGCGGATGATGCACCAACGCAGCTAGCAAGTATATAAAAAAGCTTGGATTAGCCACGACCAAGCACTCGTGACCCTAACGCCTCAGGTGGCTTAACAACAAGACCGAGCTTTTCATCTCCGAACAAGTGAAGGTGTCTTTCAGCATAGGACGATATCAAGATCAAGTGTCATGCGACGTAGTCCCGATGTCAGCAGGACATTTTCTATTGGGACGCCCCTGGTAGTTTGACCGGGAGGAAACCCATAATGGACGGACCAACTTCTACTCCTTCGTCCATGACAAGCGCCGGTTTAACTTAGCCCATATGTCACCACAAGAAGTCCGAGACATGCAGACTAAAATGGCAAAGGATCAGCTTGCTTAGAAGGAAAACTTCCTTATCAACGTCGCAGACGTCCGCAAAGCCGTCCAGACCGATGAGACGCAAGTATTCCTAATGCTATACCGAGAGTTATTAAGCGCAGCTTGCGCAGGGGACAGTGTTCCCGAGGAACTCAAGACGCTGCTAGAGAAGTACACTAACGTTTTCCTATATGAGATTCCACTAGGACTGCCGCCAATCTGAGGGATCGAACACCACAATGACTTCATTTCCGGAGCCCAACTGCCAAACCAACCTGTCAATCAGGTGAATCCCGAGGAAGCTAAAGAACTAGAGAAGCATGTTCAAGACCTAATTGCGCAAGGATACGTGAGAGAGAGCCTCATCCCATGTACCGTCCCAGTCCTCTTGTACCCAAGAAGGATGGAAGCTGGATGATGTGTGTTGATTGTCGTGCCATCAACATTATCACCATTAAGTACCGACACTTTATTCCACGCCTGGATGACATGTTAGATGAGCTTAGCGGAGCGGTCATCTTTTCCAAGATCGACCTTGAGAGCGGATACCATCAAGTTTGGATGCGAGAATGTGATGAATGGAAGACCACATTTAAAACCAAGCAAGGTTTGTATGATTGACTTGTGATGCCATTAGGATTGTCTAACGCCCCGAGCACCTTCATGCGACTGATGAACCACGTCTTCAGACCATTCATCGGCAAATTCATGGTAGTCTACTTTGATGACATCCTCGTCTACAGCAAGACATACACAGCTCATCTGGAGCATCAGGAGACCGTGATCCTGACACTTCAAAAGGAACAGCTCTACGCCAACCTCAAGAAGTGTCTTCTACATCGACCAAGTCATTTTCCTAGGCTTTGTCGTGCGTTCTCAGGGACTTAGAGTGGTCGAAGAGAAAATATGGGCCATCCAGAAGTGGCCCATGCCAGCGAACGTCAGCCAGGTCTGGAGCTTCCACGGATTTGCTAGTTTCTACCGCTGCTTTGTGCGAGACTTCAGCACAATCGCCAGCCCAATGACATCTATGATCAAGAAGGATTTCAAGGAAACCTTCTAGAAAGATGAGAAGGGTGCCTACGAACAATTCTACCTGTTTGACTGATTTTTCTTCAAGGAGAAACGGTTATGCATTCCCCAAGGATCCGTTCGAGAGTTACTTCTACGGGAGGCCTCTGGAGGCGGCCTAATAGGACACTTTGGTGTCCACAAGACAGTGGCCATGCTTAAGGAATATTTCTACTGGCCTCATCAACGCTGAGATGTGGAGGCCCTTTGTTCCAGTTTTCTAGTCGGTAAATGGGCCAAGTCAAAGATTCATCCACAAGGCCTCTACATGCCACTACCGATCCCTTCTGCCCCATGGACAAACATCTGGATGGATTTTGTACTTTGTCCTTGTCGTGGTCGACCGGTTCTCCAAGATGGCACATTTCCTTCCATGCAATAAGACCCACGACACCAGAAAGACAGCCGACCTATTCTTCCGGGAAGTAGTCAGACTGCACGACATCCCAAGGGCGATTGTCTCGGACCGGGATACCAAATTCCTCAGTCATTTCTGGCGAGCACTATGGAGAAGGCTGAGGACAAACTTGTTGTTCTCGACCACGTACCATCCCCAGACCGATGGGCAGACCGAGGTGGTCAACCGGACTATATCCACTCTGTTACAAGCAACGATCGGATGCAACCTAAAGAATTGGTTCAAGTGTCTACCTTACGTGGAGTTTGCTTACAACTGTTCCGTCCATTCCGTGACTCATATGTCTCCGTTCGAGGTAGTGTATGGTTTTAATCCGCCCACACACATGGAGTTCACACCACTACTCCCAGGAGACGCCATTAGCATGGATGGTGAAGCCAAGACAGAGTACGTGAAGAGACTGCATCAGAAGGTCAAAGCCAATATGGAGAAGCGAACGGAACAATATACCAAGCACGCCAACAAGGGACGCAGGAACGTGGTGTTTGAAGAAGGCGACTGGGTTTGTCTTCATATTCGGCCCGAACGCTTCCCACAGAAATGGAAGAGCAAGCTTGCACCCCGAGGAGACTGTCCGATCAGAGTCCTATGACGAATCAACAACAACGCCTACAGCTGAAACTTCCAGGTGAGTTCAATGTTTCTACTACTTTCAATGTTTTTGATTTAGAGTTGTTTAATGCAGGTGAGAAGTTTTTTTTGCAGACCAAAGCTCTTTAAGAGGGAGGGAATGATGAGGACATCAGACCGACTACCGTCCTAAAAGTGGCATTCGGACCTTTGACTTGAGCCAAGGCCTGAGCCCTGGAGCACAAGTTCATCTAACTAGCGAGACAAAGGCAAACAAGCACCATAGCCACCAGTTCACGACCAGGCCCATCTAGGTCCGTCCGAGCCGGCACACGGTCGGCCCACCAGGGCCCGTTTTCAGCACATCAGGAACCATGGAGGTTCCTGCTCGAAGATTCTTCCAGCTTGGGTGTCTTCACCATTACATCCGGTGAAGGCACCAAAATTCGTGCTAAGACATTGTATTCTTTTTCCTAACTTCAATTTTGTCCCACTGGGTTTTCTAAAGAAGGTTTTAATGAGACAATCTTACTGCGCATGGTGACCAAGGCCCGTTCTCAAGCACAACATCTTTCATGGACCCAAGTCGACTTCGTCCCTATCTATATGGGTCTTACCTATCTTATTTCGTGTTTTTAGACTAAGTGTGGAATTAAGGCCTTAATCCCAATTCCTTAGTTTTGGCGATTTTTCCTAGGCCCAAGCACTTGTGTTTAAGCCTAGGCCTAGGCCCATTTATTTATTTAAAACTTTATGTTGTTTTTATTTAGACTTCTTGTTGTTTTGGGTAAACATCATATTGTTTACCATAAGTTGTAAACCAAAGGCCTATATAAGCCTTATCACTTGCAATGAATAAGATACATTGAATTATAAAACAAAAACCCTTATACTCTCGTCTAAAACTCGGCGCCTCCTCTCCTCCTTGGTGAGCTTCTGCGGCTTCATCCTTCTAGGCTGAAACTTCTCTAGTGTATCCCAATTCTTCTGCAGCTTGTGTGGTCCTTTCGCTCCATCTTTCCTCCATCAAACCGTAGTCCTACATCTCGAGCTTCTCGGTTGAATACCGCCCCGCCACTAGGCTTGTATCAACCACCAACATTTTAAATAAAGTAAGCAATCGGCCTCCTTTCCTGCATAAGCACGGCATCAACTCCGATACCTGAAGCATCACATTATATTTCAAAAGTATTAGCAAATTTAGACAACATAAGTAAAGGGGCATGAGTAACTTATCTTTGAGAGTCCAAAACGCATGTTCTTGAGCTGATTCCCATATGCCGGCTTCCTTCTTGATAACCTCGGTCAATGGTACGGCTATGGTACTAAAATACTGAACAAACCGTTTATAGAAACCGGTTAGACCATGGAAGCTTCGGAATTCACTCATGGTCTTGGGCACGTGTCAGTCCCGAATTGCTTTAACATTTTCTTCATCTACACACATTCCATCCGCACTGACAACAAAGCCTAGAAAAACCACGTTATCTGTGCAAAAAGAGCACTTATCAAGGTTAACAAAAATAAGTTCCCTCCTAAGGACCTCTAAGACAGCTTGAACATATTTAACATACTCTTTTAGAGTTTGACTATAAATGAGGATGTCGTCAAAGTAAACCACATCAAAATATTTAATAAACTCTCTAGGTATATGGTTCATAAGTCTTATTAATGTACTAGGTGCATTAGTAAGCCTGAATGGCATAACAAGCTATTCATATAAACCATGCTTAGTTTTCTGCACTCCTTGTTTTTTTTAAAAAAAACTTCTTGTTGTATGACCTAAGGGTCCATGGCTGCAAGACTCAAAGCATTATAAAAGCCTAAGTCCTTTTATTGAATAAGACAGAAAATTCAGAAATCAAAACCCTAGTGTTCTAAAAGTCCCTACCGGCTACCGCCCCTAAGTGAGAAAATCTAACTAGTTTTTGATCATAGTTTTCAACACTGAGAATCCCTTGGTGTATCACAAGTTCCCCATCCATAGCTCGTGTTGTCCAGTTCATTCAATCCGCGCCTTCAGTGATCGAGCTTATGTCCCTTTTGGTGCAACCTCTCATCGTCCCTTGGTGCTTGTCGTGATTGAGTCTCTCTCATGACCAGCCCGCCTCATCGGAAGCAACCTCACGGTTGACCCACAGGCCCTTACGTGTGTCTGGCAGTGCTCGCGCATTATGGCTATCGTCTTGGCCACTCCAAAATGTTCCATAAGTCCACCAGCATAAGCCTTTTTGAAGAATAATTCACACAAGGAACAGTTTGGAACGCCCAACCTATTCTCATAAAAGAGAAATTTATCTTGTTGGAAGTAATGACCTAGAGGAATCATTGAACAAGACTGATAGATTTCTCCATAGTCGGGGTCAGTCTCATAAAGTCCATTAATATGATCAAAGCCCATCAACTTAACTCCCAAAAGTAGCAATTTGAGTATACATGCGGGAAAATGCATCGGTCACGACGTTATACTTATCTTGCTTATATTTGATCACGTATGGAAATGTTTCGATGAACTCCATCCACTTAGCATGATTCAGCTTGTGATGGCTCTTAAGGTGCTTTAATGACACGTGATCGGTATGTATAACAAACTCCTTTGTCCATAGGTAATGCTGCCAAGTCTGAAAAGCCCGCACCAAAGCGTACAACTCTTTATCATATGTCGGATAATTTAAAGTTGCACCACCAAGTTTTTCAATAAAGTAAGCATTCGGCCTCCTTTCCTGCATAAACACTGCAACAATTCCTATACCTGAGGCATCACATTCTATTTCGAAAGTATTGGAAAAGTTAGGCAATATAAGTAAAGGAGTGTGAGTAAGTTTATCCTTGAACATCTGAAACGCTTGTTCTTAATATAATCACCATTTGAAGCCGACTTCCTTCTTGTTAACCTCGGTTAATGGTGCGGCTATGGTAATTAAATCCTGAATAAACCGTCTATAGAAACCGATTAGACCATGGAAGCCTCAGACTTCACTCATGGTCATGGGCACATGGCAGTCCCAGATTGCTTTAACATTTTCTTCATCCACACGCGTTCCATCTGCACTGACAACAAATCCTAGAGAAACCATGTTACCATAATAAAAGAGCACTTATCAAGGTTAGCAAAAAAATTTCCCTCCTAAGGACCTCTAAGACAGCCTGACCATGTTTAACATGCTCTTTTAGAGTTTGACTATAAATGAGGATGTCGTCAAAGTAAACCACATCAAAATACTCAATAAACTCTCTAGGTATTTGGTTCATAAGTCTCATGAATGTACTAGATGCATTAGTAAACCCAAATGGCATAACAAGCCATTCATATAAACCATGTTCAGTTTTAAATACAGTTTTCCACTCATCACCTTTTTTCATGCGTATTTGATGATATATACTTCTAAGGTCAATTTTTGAAAACATGCATGCACCATACAATTCATCAAACATATCGTCTAATCTAGGTATAGGATCACGATACTTTACCGTGATGTTGTTGTTTTCCTGGCAATCAATACACATTCTCCATTTACCGTCTTTTTTGCAACCTAAAGAACAGGGATGGCACACAGGCTTAGACTCTCACGGTTATGGCCTTTGTGTAGAAGCTGCTCAACTTGGCTTTACAATTCCTTGGTTTCAACATGATTAGTCCAGTACGCAGGACGGTTAGGCATGGCCGTGCCTGAGAAGAAATCTATGTGGTTTTTATTCCACGAACAGCGCCAGACCGTCCGCGCACTCCTCAGGGAACACGTCCTGAAAGTTCTGCAAAATCTCACTCATTGTGCTCGGAAACTCCGGCTTTTGGTTAGATGTAGCAAGACAAAAATCCTTATAAACTATCATTAAATTCGGTTTCTTACAATCCAAGCCTTTAGTTATTTTACTGGCCTTCATGAGAAAATTAGATTTACCTTTCAGTGCATTAGACTTACCAGTTGGAGTTCTTTGGTATCTAAGGTGCAACTGGTCCAAATAAACGTTGTGAGACGTCACAGGTATCAAAGTGGTCTTTTGGCCTTTGAAGGTAAATAACTAATGGTTTGTGAAACTGTCATGAGTAACCTTGCGGTCTGACTGCCACGGTCTCCCAAGCAAGATATGGCCAACCTCCATAGGTAAGACGAAGCAAAGGACCTCTTCCTTGTACTTACCTATCTCCAAGGGCACCAAGACTTGATGAGTCACACGAAGCACTCCTGAGTCATTAAGCCATTGCAGAGGATACGACTTTGGGTGCTCTTTCTCCTTGAAAATTAGTTTCCCCGACCATAGACTCACTAGCAATATTAGTACAACTACATACGTCTATAATCAGACTACATACCTTTCCGTTCACAATGCAGCGTGAGTGATATAGGTTTTCCCGTTGTTCTTGCTCATCGGTCTTAGATTGGACGTTTAGAGAACGTTGGGCCACCATGAGCTGAACAGGCGGTTCTATGCTTTCATCTAGGTCTGGTTCTGTCTCAGGGTCAACTTCCTCTTCGTCTTCAGTTTGGACTTCACCATTTTCCAAAATCACCATGATCTTCTTTTTTGTACATTCATTGGCATAATGGTCGAGTCCCTGGCACTTAAAGCAACGAATGTCTCATGATCTTTCTAGACGTTCCAGGCTTTGCCTTTTTTGGGTCGAGGCACGACTGGTTTGACTTTGGAAGTGGATGGCTTAGAGTCCATGGGCCTAGAAGAATCGAAGTCCCATTGGAATGTCAGTTTGTGACTCACGGTTCCTGTACCAAAAGAAGAACAAACGTAAGGTTTTCGTTTAAGTTAATGTTCAATATAGCTTTATGTAACATCTCTTCTAATTCAACCTAATGTTGCATCTCAAGCCGTTCTTGGATGTCACGGTCCTTAATCACGCTTGCTTAAATCAGAAGCGTGTCCATTTCCTGAAAATATTCTTCCACACTACGGCTGTCTTGGTGTAGTTGTCTTAGCTGCTGGTATAGGTCACAATATAAATGGCTCGGGACAAAAAACCTACTAATGACCAGCTGCAACTCGTTCTAGGTCTTAATGGGTTACTTTCCATTACGCCTCCTAGATGTCACCATCTGGTCCCACCAGCTGAGAGCATAATCATAAAATTCATTCAGGGCTACATTAACTTTATTAATCTCAGAATAATATAGACAATTAAAAACAAGCTCAATTTTCTGATCCTATTTTAGATAGGCGGTCGGGTCGTTTTTGTCGTGGAATGAAGGGATTTTGAGCTTATGATTGTTGACATTGTCTTGATGAAATGGTTGCGGCCTCTGGTCACATACACATCTTGGACGGGCCTGACTGCAGCGGTCTGAGCCTTCACACTGATAGAACTGGGCCGCGGCCTGATCACCATAAAATATCTGGCTTCTTCGGCTTCCTATGGACAAGGAATTTTCACGCATCTCAGGGGTTTTGATGTGATATCGGTAAAGAGATCACGAGCTAAGAGCAACACAACAGGGAAGAACTCAGAAAGTTGCGGTTGGATGGAAATATGGATTGAAGGCGAGAATGGAAAGGGGTGTTTGAGTAGTGAATCGAACGTAACACATAAGGGTTGCGGATATGATCCTTGATATACCGGCTTGATCTTCTCCAGGATATGATGCAACAAGAGAAAGAACATGGATTTTGTAGAATGTCTTAAAGGATATTACACACCTAAAAGGGTTCTACAAGATACAGATATTACACACTGTCTATGATTGAATTCCTTTAAATAAACTAAGAGAGATTTTACCTTAAAAATTCGATGAAAAGAAAAGGTAAAATGAGGCCTAAGGCCGAGTTTTATAGGCAAGGAAGCATTTAAATAAAATTAATGAGTCAAAGCCATGTATGGCCGGCACAACTTCCAAACCCATGCATGAGCATGTAAGAAACTTTGACTACATAATTCAAGAAGTCAAAATAGATTTTTATGGCTGATTAAATAAGAAATTGGGTCGGGCCTTAACATGAATTAATTGCCCAAATTTGATCCAAAATTGCAAAAGGCCTTAAATGTTGCACATATGGATAATCTTTCAAAGCCTCATAAAAATCTTGGTGGAAAAACCCATTGGGACAAAAAACAGCCAAGAAAAGAGCACTAGAAAGAAAATCGTTCATAAACACATAATTCAAATATCTTGAATCAAATTTGGCAAAACTTGAGTTTGATGAGCTTGAGTTGAATCTTGAGCAAGTAAGGCGCCAAATGCTTGTTGAAGGGCCTTGGACCATTTGGAATGGTCCATGGGTCACGGTCGATAGAAACCTTGGGTCCCTTGTCTCGGTCGAGAACCGTACTCTGGTTGTGGTCGCGAGATGTCCAAAGGTCGATGGTGCGGGACGTCCGTCGGTCGATGCTGGATCACCCAAGGGGTCGTCCGTGTGATCGTTGTAACCTCCATCTGGTCGAGGGCTTGGATCAGTTCCTGTTCGTGCCGTTTGTTCTTCTGATCATCCACAGTTGAACCAAGGTCATCGTCTCGACCTGGATCGCATCATCCCCTCCCTCTTAAAAAAGATTTGCCTTCAAATCCTACTCATCTGCACAAAAAGGGAGCAAGTCAGCAACATTAAAACTAGAACTAACAGAATACTTACCTCGGAGATCAAATTCGTAAGCATTGTTGTTGATGCGTTTGACAAAGGTGAATGGACAATCCATCATAGGCAACATCTTGTATCTTCTTTCAGTTGGAAACCGCTCTTTCCTCAAATGGATCCAGACTTGGTATCCCGGCTCAAAGATTATTTCTTTACAGTTTATGTTGGCCTTCTTAGCACATAGCTTGGTCTTGGCCTCAATGTTGTCACGGGCTTCCTTGTGCATCTTTTTAACAAGTTTGGCATTTTTTACAGTCCAAGCTATTTCTTACACTCAAAGGCAAAGTCATTAAATCCAAAGGCGAAAGAGGACAAAACCCATAAACAATTTGAAAAGGAGAGAATTTTAAATTGAACGCAGAATGAACAGAATGATCATAAGCGAATTCTAGATGCGGTATGACTTCTTCCCATATCCTAAATTCTTCCTAATAAATGAACGCAATAGGGTTCCTAAAGTCCTATTAACGACCTCAGTCTGTCCGTCACTTTTAGGATGAGAAGTGGTCCAAAAACACAACCTAGTTTCTAACTTATACCAAGGTCTTCCAAAAGTAACTAAGGAATTTCGTATCTCTATCAGACATGATGGACCTAGGCATGCCATGAAGATTCAATATCTCCTTAAACAACAAGCTAGCAATGTGGGATGCATCATCGGTTTTATTACATGCAATGAAGTGAGACATTTTTGAAAACCGATCAACCACGATAAAAATAGAATCCTTTCCTGTTCTAGTCCAAGGAAATCCTAAAATGAAGTCCATTGACATATCAATCCAAGGATGCTGAGGAATAGATAAAGGATGATGAAAACCATGTGGCAAAGCCGTGGACTTGGCCATTATTCATGTGGTACAGCGACTACAGATACATTTCACATCTCTCTTCTTGTGTGGCCAGACAAAGTGTTCCCTAATATTACTCATGGTCTTAGTGACACCAAAATGGCCCATGAGACCACCAGAGTTAGCCTCTCTAACAAAGAAATCTCAAAGAGAGCAGTGTGGAACACACAACCGATTTTTGTAGAAAAAGAATCCATCCTACTTGATGATGTGGTCATCCAAGCTACACCAACCGAGTACTTGGGAGATGAGGTTCAGGCAACCCCTTATGTCTCTCACCGCATCATGAAAATGAGCAGAGCTGCCCAAGGAGTGCAAGATAAGAGCCGGGACCAGGACCAAACTCATGAAGCTGAAGCCGGAGTCAACCTAGTCCAAGCACTTGGCCAAGGAGAAGAAGAGGAGACTGAAGACACCAACCAGCCGTCTGACATTTATCAGTTGGGTGTTCCTGACCAGAACATCCATGCACACAGCCTTAGGGATAAGGTCTTGTGTGTCTTTACTATCCTTGAGTAAGGACACCCCTTAATACCAGAGCGCTTTTCCAACGAAAGGAAGCATAAGCTGGATTTCCGAGGAAATGGACCATTCCAAGTGGTGGAACGCATCACTGACAATGCCTACAGGCTCAATGAGTCAAAGCCATGCATGGCCGACACAACTTCCAAGGCCATGCATGAGTATATAAGAAACTTTGACTGCATAATTAAAGAAGTCAAAAATCGATTTTTATGGCTGATTAAATAAGAAATTGGGCCGGGTCTTGAGAAGAATTAATTGCCCAAATTTGATCCAAAATTGCTAATGGTCTTAAGTGTTGCACATATAGATAATCTTTCAAAACCTCATTAAAAACTTTGGTGGAAAAACCTAGGGGGAAAAAAACAGCCAAGGAAAAGAGCACTGGAGAAAATTCTTCACAAACACTTAATTCAAATAGCTTGAATCAAATTTGGAAAACCTTGTGTTTGATGAGCTTGAGTTGAATCTTGAGCAAGTAAGGCGCCAAATGCTTGTTGAAGGGCCTTGGATCTGGAACGCGTCATTGGACCGTTTGGAATGGTCCATGGGTTGCGGTCGATAGAAAGCTTGGGACCTTGGTCTCGGTTGAGAGCCGTACGCTGGTCGTGGTCACGAGATGTCCAAAGGTCGATGGTGTGGGACGTTGGGGGGCGAGAGCTGGGTCACCCAAGGGGGTTTCCGTGCGATTGTTTGTACCTTCCATCCGGTCGAGGGATTAAATCGGTTCCTGTTTGTGTCGTTTGTTCGTCTGATTGTCCGCGGTTAAACCAAGGTCGTCCGTCTCGACCTGGATCTCATCAGGTTTGATCACGCCCTGCAGGTGAATGAACACACCTCTCATGCCTAGGTTGTTCAGAAACAAGACACGACAACAATCAGGTCTATATTCTGGCATGAGGCGCCTTTAGTCTTGATTAAACCCATCACGTAACCCGGCTTGCATGGAATTGAACCGAGTGTTCATCATCTGGTTCATCCGGGTTGTGAATGTCTCCACTAAACAAGTATGATGGGATTCCTCTTCTTTTGAATGGCCCATAGGGTCCTGAAAAAAAATATTAAAATGCTAACCTGCCAGTTAAAGGTTCTTTGGAACGGTTTAAAAAATTATCAAAAGACAAGGCATGACTTTGATCCACACTAGCAATCTTAAAACCGAGAAAAAAACACAACCGCTTAAGAAAATGAAAATTTTAAACAACCGAGAACAATAAAAACAACAACCGGTTTTTAAAATCTCAAACGATTTAATCAAATTTTTTAAGAGATCCGATTTCAACAGAAAGTCAATAACATAAATAAAGTAAAAGATATACAGACTACATTTATGTGTAATGCTCTATATAAACTCGGCATGTGGCCACTTTGTTTTTTTTCAAATTTTTATGAAAACTTATATTTGAGAATTCTAAACTTTTCGATCAATCTAAAAGTAGTGTGTAATATTTGTTTCATCTCGTGGATCCCTTCTGGTGCGTAATATCCAGCTAGCCACTCCACAAAATCCTTACTGTTTGCCAATTGCGTTATATCCTGTCAAAGGTATGTCGGGTTGTCAAGGCTCTCTCATGGCCTTGACCTTGTTCCATTCAAACCCTTCATCATTGCTCGTTCATTCCAACCGTTCCATCAATCTCACACTCAGTTCAACCACTATTGCCAACCACATCTTCAACCATCCGACTGTTTGTTCTTTTGACCTTTACTTCTTCCGCATCTACAATCCGTTGCCGATCATCAATGAGTGAATCCTCCTGTGAGTTTCACATCAAGTGGTAGCAAAACCCAGTGGGAAAAAATCTCACTAGAGAAAAAGAAACTAAGATGAAATCTTGTCCCAAACACTTACTTCAGTTAATAATAATAATAGATGTTTAGCAAACTTGAACTACTGGTTGTATAAGAGTTGATCAAGAAAATGCCAATGTGATGTTGAAGAGCCTTTATCAGGGCGCACATCATAGGACCCGATGAAATGCTCCATGGATCCGGGTAAATGGTTAGAGCATTGGTCGACCTGGGTCGAGTTCGAAGAATTGGTCGGCGTGGGTCGGTGGTCGAAGCATTGGTTAATGTGCGTCGAGACGGGTTGTCGCGGGTTGAGGCCATGTTAAGGTCAGTCGAGAGTGGGTTTAGGCTGGTCGAGGCTGGGGCGAGGTTGTAGGTGAGGCTGGTCGAGGTTGGGGAGATATCGCGGTCAGGGTGCGGGTCTGTACCAAAGGCGTGGACACGGTCGCTGTCTAAGAACCAAGATCGAGGGCCGGGACGTACTTGGGGCAGTCGGGTGGAACATACGCGGGACATCCGTCACGTTGACCTGTGAGTCGTCTGAAACCTCCATCATTGGTTCGTTTGTTTGCTCGACCGTGCGGTCGTCCTTGATCAAACTAAGATTGTTCGGAACCTCCATCTTTGGGTCGTTGGTTCGTTTGACCGTGCAGTCATCCGTGATTGAACCAAGATCGTCCATCTCGACCTGAATCACGTCACACATAGCTTGAAGACGCCTTCTTGCCAAGAAGGAGGCTAAACCAATACTTCTACTATGGATCCTTCTGATCAAAGGCTTCAATCTTGAAATCAGGGAAAGAAGGACACTGAAAACAGCATCGGTGAACACCTATCAAGGCTGAGGACTAAAGACAAAATACTCATTGATGATTCATTACCTGAAGATCAGCTGATGAACCTTGATATCTTCAAGAACTGCGATGACATTTGCACCTCAATTGAGGAGGTGGATGCAATAGGATAGAAACTCCTTTTGTACGCGGATATAATAAACTACATAGCTTGTGAAAAAGAACCAGCAAACTTAGACGCCTACCGATAAAAAAATTCTTTAAAGATGTTAATGGATACTATTGGGATAAACCATTTCTCCACAAGCTCTGCAAGGATAACATCTATAGGAAATGTGCGTCATAAAAAGAAGTCAACGATTTACTAACCCATTGTCACGGAGGAGCTTTTCGAGGACACTTTACAATGTTCAAGGACACCCACAAGTTTATCATCAAATGTGATGTGTTTCAAAGGAAGGGAAATATCATCAAAAGGAATGAGATGCCGCAAAACTCGATCTTCGAGGTTAAAATCTTTGTCGTTTGGAGAATCGACTTTATGGGACCATTCTCTTCTTCATTCGGAAACTAATACATCCTCGTAGTTGTGGATTATGTTTATGTGGAAGCTATAGTAACCCCGAAAAATGACTGAAAGGTAGTAGTGTAGCTATTCAAGTCCGTCATTTATCCAATATTTGGCGTACCTAGAGCCGTGATCAGTGATGGGGGAAGCCAGTTTGTCAATAAAATCTTCGAGGGCCTTTTGAGGAAGCATGGAGTGAAGCATAAAGTAGTCATGCCCTAATACCCTCAGACTAGTAGACAGCTTGAAGTCCAAAACAGAGAAATCAAGGCAATCTTGGAGAAAACTGTTGGTTCAATCAGGAAGAATTGGGCAGCAAATCTTGACGATGTTATATGGGCCTATAGAACCACATTTAAGACACCGATACAACAACACTGTTTACCCTTCTCTGCGGGGAGGCATGTCACTTACCAGAGGAGATTGAGTATAAAGCAATATGGGCAACCGAACTTTTGAACTATGACCTCAGACAGCACATGATAAGCGACTAATACAACTAGCTGACCTTGATGAAATTAGACTAGAAGCGTACAAAACTCGAAAATATACAAGGAAATGACCAAATCATTTCATGACAGGAGGATCCTTTCGAGGGAGTTCAGACCAGACAATAAGGTCCTATTGTTCAACTCTCGCCTCAAGGTCTTCCCAGGGAAGCTTAAGTCTCGATGGTTCGGGCCATTCAAGATCAAGGAAGCTCAGCATATGGTGTGATAGTCCTCTCAAGCAAAAAACAAGAAGGATTTCACAGTTAACATTTAAAGAGTAAAATCTTATTTTTCAAGGGATACAATTAGAGTGGAAACAGCTTTGTTCCTCCACGACCCACAATCAATCTAAGCAATAGAGTCAAGCTTGAGACATTAAACGAGCGCGCTTGGGAGGTGTTTCCATGGATATCCTTATGTACATAGTTATAACACTACTAAGTATTTATATATTACTTTGTTTAACATACGTTTTATTTTAGTTCAAGATAGCTTGACAATTGTAGTGGAACAAGGAAGATCACAGATGCGACCCAAGAGAAAACAGAGAAGAAAACTACACACGGAAATAACAAAATGGGTTGGTAAACCGTAGTGTTATCGATCGTACACGCATAGGTAAGTCAACCGGCATTGACCGGTTCAGATTAAGTTTTTAACCTTTTCTACCCCTAGGGAAAACCTGCTGACTACGGGTCCTCTTTAAAGGGAATATTCTCACTTCTTCCTCAGTTATGCCGAATCTATAACTGATAGTAGAAATCCTTGGTAACTTCCAAAATCTTTTTAGATTTACATATCTCTTTGCATATAGCTCCACTTGTTTCCTCAGAATAAAATGGGTTCACAAACCATGGTCACTAGGCTGTAGTTGAATATGTGTTAAGGACTGAAGAAATCTATCTAGATAATTGAACTCTGTTGAAATTATTTTTTTGGATCTACTTTGCGCCACTGTCGGCGGTAATATCTAGGAAAACTATAAACTCAGTAAGTTCCAAATTTTATGATGTGCAGATTTAACAATGGTGAAGACAAAAGGAATGACAGCCCGCACTACCACCCGTAACACCACTGGACGTGTTGAAGAGTCTGGAGAAATCTAGAAACTAAGCAACTCAAGTCAAGGTTAAGAGGAGACAATAAGAGAACCGATGAGAAGCCGCTCGAGAAGAACAAAGGAAAAAAGGAAGGCAGAAGAGGATCAAGAACTCTTAGAGCGAAGGAGGAAGGCCAAAGCATTTGAGGTCCCACAGGACCCAATGGATGAAGAGGATGAGGAAGGTAGCGAAATAGACCTACCACAACATACTGCATAGGAGCATAGGAGAAGAGTCGCAAGAGAAACAACCCCACATACCAAATCAAGAGTAATATCACTTTTCCCTTTGATATCAATTTTGTCGCGACGGTATGCAACGTCC
Organism: Streptanthus diversifolius; assembly: GCA_039880935.1. Lineage (NCBI taxonomy): Eukaryota > Viridiplantae > Streptophyta > Magnoliopsida > Brassicales > Brassicaceae > Streptanthus > Streptanthus diversifolius. The sequence continues at coordinate 6,058,983 of JAXGFM010000005.1, forward strand.
AGGAGCTGCTCGCGAACCTGGGGATCATTGAAGATGTGCGCAACATCTTCCGTAACATGGGACTAGGCACGCTCCCATTCATAGTAGATGAGAGCGTTCAAAGCATAACGTGTGAGTTCCTAGCGTCGTTCGAACTAACCCTCCATGACAAAACCGGAGACAAGCATGAATTTGGGACAATCATGTTCAGAGCACTTAGAGATACGGTAGAGATGGATCTACAAGAACCTAGCCAGCCTGTTTGAACTTTAGGAAGGCATGTAAGTGTACTTTGACGATGCTGAATTCACCAACCCAAAACACGTCTGGTGAAGCATCTCCGACAAGGAGTACGCACCTGAGATCATCAAAGCCTCACCATTAGGCACCTGGTGGTGCAGTCCTGGTTGTTTTAAAACCAAAGGATCGACTTGAAGGAAGGTGATATGGCGAATTGAGTAGGCTACTAGCTCCTTGAAGCAGCGGATTGTTAATGAAGGGTTGGAGGCTACTAGCTCTCCAACCTATGCGAGAATAAAGGATGAATTTTGATTCCACTAGCACAAGTTCACCCTGCTCAGAGCTATGAAATTTCACAGCAGATTACTCTACTCTTAAGTGAATGAAGGATCAATGTTCTTAGGCTGAACAGAAAAAACAATAAGCAAAAGTGCTTTAAGATTGTTTATAAAATTCCATGTGTTGATTTACAAAGGAGGTGGAAGTCTTTTTATAGGCAGAAATTCCTAACAAGATTATGCCTACAGAAAAATATTCTAACTACTTTATTCTAACAATAAAATCCTAACAAATTAATTCCTAATTTTATGCCAACAGATTTCTTGGCCTAATCTATTATTCTGGTTTAAATTAAATGACTATTTGCAAACCAATAAATTAAATTAAACCAGCCGAATTGGTTTACTCTCTTTGGGCTTTCTTTTCCTTCTTAGACAAGCCCAAATCACTTGCAAAATGAGTTTTCTTTGGGTTTTAACTTTGAGCCTGATTATTGGGCCAAACCACACATCCTTATCTTCTTGGGCTTGGGATTGGGTTGGATCTTCTGTTTCTATGGCCGTCTGATGTGCTCATCTCTGGGCCTGGTCCAACTCCATGTCAATGGGCTGCTTCTCCTGCTCCTTCTCACTTGCCCACACGACATTGATGGACTGTTTCAAGCTTTCCAAGCTTATTAAGCCCATGTTTTCTTTGTTCTGGTCCAGATCCATCTGATCCAGATGCTCTTCATGTCCAGGTCGCTTAGCATCCTCATTGGGTCTTGCTAGGATCGCACCATCCCCTGCTCCTTTGAAGGGATTTGACCTCAAATCCAATTATTTTGCTCTGTCTTGACACCACTCCTTGATCAAGAGCTCATTTGGTCCATAATCAACTTGTTTGTCTAGACCCTGAATCCTCCTTGTTCTTGGAACAAACTCCGTAACCTGTCTATAATGCTTCCTTTCAAACAAGATTTGAGATGACTTTCATCAATGAAAGAAGGAGTTAAGAACTTGAACTCACAGCTAGTTGTAGGCACCAATTTACTGTCCAAAGACAATCCCTTTGGTGATTCCTTCAATAGCTTCTCTTCATTGTCCTACAAGTGAAGCTCATTGCTACTCGGTTGCACTGGTTTAAGATTAGTAACATAGAAGTATCATCTAATACTCTAGCTGATGGAACAGAGAAAATATATTTGTCAAGCTCACAGAGATTTTCTTTTACCAACAGTTCACCTTCAGCTAGTGATGTCTCACTCTTAAGCGAATTTGGCAATGGATCAGACATCTCACTTCTTCCTCTAACTCCATTGGCGTCCTTAGAAACTTCCAGCATCTCCATGCCGCTGGCTGGTGGTGCTTTCTTTGGTACCTCTCCTGGTATCTTCTCCTCAATGTCCTGTGAAGAGAAAACAAGACTACTCGGACTCACCGGTTCACATATGGTTAGTTCTCTACAAATCTTTTTTTCTTTAAGAATATAATCAATTTGAGAAGATGGTAGAAAACACTTAGTTGGGATTGAGTCATTTAAGAGCTCTTCAGTCTGAAACAACTACCTAAAAACCGTGGCTTCATTATGAAAATGTGATGTTTCTGAAATTTCCTTCCTTTCCTCATTGTTATTCTCAGCACTCTCCACAAACAATCTTCTAGGACTCTGTTTCCTGTAGTTACACATAAAAGATTCATTAGAGAAATCTTTTAAATTTAAATTTTGTTTCTTACCTTTGCAGATTGGACTAAAGTGATTGATTTATGGCTGTTAGAAGGCCAGTTTCTCTTGAGAACACCAATGCTCATGGCGTGTCAACTTGGCTGATGATGTGCGTGTGGTTAGTCTTTCATTTGACCTCCTTAGGTGTCTGTCCTGCACATAACCAAATTTATTATAATCTAGAGCAAACATCTTTTTCATAAAAAATTTCATCTCAAACCAAGAAGCAATCTGAGGTTCTCCATTGTGCCTCCTTGTGGTTGCAATCTGATCCCACCAATGGATGTCATGACCACTGAATCCAGATGAAGCAAGTTTGACCTTCTTTGCCTCAGTGTAGTGATGATATCTAAATACCCATTCCATCTCTTCTTCCAATTCCCTATAAGCTTCAGGATCAATCTTCCCATTGAATGATGGAATCTCAAGCTTGGATTGACGAAGGTACTCTTCTGCTCTAGGGCGACGATGGTGATACAAATTAACTTCTCCTACTTTTCTGCCTGCAGAGATTTAAAAATCATGAAAATCATTAGCATGGTTAGTCCTATTGAAATCTTGTTGCAGCTTCCTAGTGATCTCAGCCATCATAGCTTCATATTGGAACTGATCAAGATGAAAAATCTGATCAACTGAATTTCTTCTTGCCATGGATTCTCTGAAACAAACTTAAACAAATATATTAGAAAATTCTCTCTCTCTTATTTGGTTCTCTCAGTGTTCAATTCTCTTGCTATTCCCACAAGTTCAGATTAGATCAAAGTCTAATCACTTAAGATCTAGAGCTAAACCTACTGAAACTTAAGATAGAAAGATTGCAAGATTTTTTTTCGTCAGCTGATTAACCTTCTTCTAGCAAGGTTTCTCTTCTGCTTTTCTCTTTTTTTTTTTTTGATTTTCATTTCTCTTTTTCGAATAATATTTTTTTTTTTAAATAATTTTTTTAATGCAGATCCTTTCTTAGATTATTTTGTAATTCAAGAAAGGCTCAGCTAACTTACAAAAGATAGAAATATAAGAATTTGTTTATGAAACTTAAAAAAAATAAAAAGAAGTTGATGGTGGTTTTGAAATCAAAATGATTTCACAAATCCTAACCTTCAAGAGGCTCTGATACCACTTGGTGCGGCCCTGGTTGTTTTAAAACCAAAGAATCGACTTGAAGGAAGGTGATATGGCGAATTGAGGAGGCTACTAGCTCTCCTTGAAGCAGCGGATTTTTGATGAAGGGTTAGAGGCTACTAGCTCTCCAACCTAGGTGAGAATGAAGGATGAATTTTGATTCCACTAGCAAAGGTTCACCCTGCTCAGAGCTATGAAATTTTACATCAGATTACTCTACTCTTAAGTGAATGAAGAATCAATGTTCTTAGGCTGAACAGAGAAAGCAAAAAGCAAAAGTGCTTTAAGATTGTTTATAAAATTCGATGTGTTGATTTACAAAGGAGGTGAAAGTCTTTTTATAGGTAGAAATCCCTAACAAGATTATGCCTACAAAAAGGAATATTCTAACTACTTTATTCTAACAATAAAATCCTAACAAATGAATTCATAATTTTATGCCAACAGATTTCTTGGCATAATCTATTATTCTGGTTTAAATTAAATGACTATTTGCAAACCAATAAATTAAATTAAACCAGCCGAATTGGTTAACTCTCTTTGGGCTTCCTTTTCCTGAGTTTTATTTGGGTTTTAACTTTGAGCCTGATTATTGGGCCAAACCACACATCCTTATCTTCTTGGGTTTGGGCTTGGGTTGGATCTTCTGTTTCTTGGGCCGCCTGATGTGCTCCTCTCTGGGCCTGGTCCAACTCCATGTCCATGGGGTGCTTCTCCAGCTCCTTCTCACTTGCCCACACGACATTGATGGGATGTTCCAAGCTTTCCAAGACTATTAAGCCCATGTTTTCCTTGTTCTGGTCCAGCTCCATCTGATCCAGATCCTTTTCGTGTCGAGGTCGCTTAGCATCCTCATTGGGTATTGCTAGGATCGCACCACCTGGCCATTCGCTACGTCCACAAGTATCTCACATACTTTTTCTACTCTTGGAAGGAAGCCACCACCGCCAAGGTGAGCGAGAAGAACCTTCTAACCATTAGGATAAAACCCCTGCTTAAGAAGTGCCTCAACAACCGGAGAACTGAAGGGGACGGCTCAAATGTGAACATGGTGGTTATACTCGTCAAGCAGCTGATGCAATTTAGAGAGATGGCGATACGCCATGGTCGCAACAGGTTGTCTAAGCTCAATGTCAGAGCCATAGTGACTGCCATCTTCAAGGAACACGACATCCCTGTCCAAAGCACCTTCGCCCTTTCCCTGTGATGTATTGATGAGTTCGTCCTCTCAAATGCGTGGTTCCTTGGTGGGATGGTGCAAGGAAAGTACGCCTACCGCTTCCAGCTGAATAGAGACAATAACCAAAGGATCCTTCTCCTGAACCAAAGCCTCACGGACATGAAAAATAGAGAAAAATGTAATGTTCCTCCCCCTGCACGACGAACTGTACAAGAAAGGACCGTTCCCGACACCTTTCTGGAAGGTCAAGAAGGAAAATAAAGGAAGAAGGATACCGCTGGAGCATCAACGGCAGTCGATGAGAAACCCTTTGCAGAGGACGGATAAGCACACAGAGCCACATAGTATAAATTCTCCCCTTACCGCGATCCTATTATGAACTGTCCTCTCCAAGAAGCCCACTGGCACATAGGCCTCCTCCAACACATATGCACTACCAACAGATGAGCATAAAGAAGATGGGTAGCAGAATTTTTGACCTAAAAAATGAAGTCAAGGAGTTAAAGCACAAAATGGGTTGCCAATCCATTGTTGGACAAAACAATCAATCACCAAGGAGGATTTAAGAAAGCGTAAAGCGTTGAAATCCCCCAGCTCTAGCAACCCTTCTATCTCGTTAAACTCCACCAAACAGTCCCACTCCAACACTATCTAGGTAAAACCCGCTCCTGATGTAAATACATTTTCATGCTAGCTTTTGCATTTTCGGTCATTCTCTCACCCTTACTCACACTGAGACAGTGGGGAATAAGTGTTGGAGAGGGACTTATTCACTAACCAAACCATTTTTCTTTTAGTTTGTTTTCTGCATACATTCATTTGCATAAAAAAATATTTGCATTAGTTTCGATTGCATATTTTTCAGCCCGCAGATTGTATAGCTTAGGTTCAACTGTATTGCCCTCCCTTGATTACTCACCGTTTTGAAAAAAACTTTAAAAAATAGAAACACCATATATGGAACTTTTCACAACTGAAAGATGTATTTGTTTTGGATCTAACTCATGTTTTTAAAACAATCTCATGAATTTGAAATTTATATGAATCGTTAACTTTCCTGTCCTACGGGTTTGATACGTATTTCTTGTGGATCGGATTATAACTCATTTGGTTTCCCCACTCTTTTTACCACCCTTATTTTCAAATCGAATACCTACCCTACCATACAACCAAAACCAACTCTTTTAAAACCCCCCATAATTTTCTTTTTGAGCGAGGCCTCTGTGTGAAATATAGCACACTTGCAAAATGGTCTAAAACGGGAAACAACAAGAGCATCATTTCCATTTTTTTAATTAGATGAAATTCGGGAGTTTGCTAGAAAAAGGGAAAAAAAAAGTTAAAAACGGGTTAGTAACCTGTAACTGTTAGTAGGAATGAAAAAGAGGGGGAAACAAAATGTCAGGAACAGGTTAGTAATCCTTAAAAAAAAGGACAGAAAGAGAGAGAAAAGGGAAGAATAATGGATATGCAAAACCAAGAATATGTCTAAGGGATCTCTAGAAAGAGGAAGGGGTAACTGTAGAACCAAATATGGGTAAAATTATATAATGAACCTATTGTATGCATAAATTCTTCTTTGCTTTGTCTATTTTGTGTGATGATATGCATACGTTTTTTAGAATCAGCCACCCGAAAAGATTAGCCTAAGTACACCATAAACACTCTCTCACTCTTAACCAAACAAGAACTTGATTGATTTCCCCTATGAGAGACCGCACCTTAATACTTGATAACTAATGTAGGAGGTTGTTTTTATTTGGTTGATATAGTTTCTTAGATTATTGGAAACCGATGGCTTTGGTAAAATACGAAAAAGGTAATAGCTTTAAGATCACATAGGGTAACTATTTGAGGACTTTGCACTTTTCCTTCAGCGGCTGAACCTCATATTTTTCCCATTAATAATGAGGACATCGAGCCAGCTACTGCACCTGTCATTCCACCTGGACCACTCACGCGGTCCAAGCGGAAAGCCTTAGGAGACAAGCTCAGCATGCTATTGGAAAGTGGAACCAGAGAAGACACTGAGCTGACCGTCCAGACGACCAGTCCACGACCAGCCGTCCAGGCAAGCCGTCCGGATCCAGCAGCCGACAAGACCGACCCGGTTCATGCACCCACGAACATACCACCCTTCCACCTAGACAAGGAACCCTGGAGGTTCCTTCTCGAAGCTCTTCCTCCACCGGTGTCTTTACCATTACCATTCGGTAGAGACACCAAAAGTCGTTCTAGGAAATTGTACTCTTTTTCCTATCTTCGGTTTTGTCCCATTGGGTTTTCCGAAGAAGGTTTTAATGAGGCAATACTCCTAGTGCGCAAGGCGTTGAAGACTTGTTCACAATTCCATTTCATTCACAAGTCTTCAGGCGAATTCTCAGCCTAAGTGTTGTTGGGCTTTTCCTCTTTAATTTCGAATTATTAGTCTAAGTATTTAGTTGGGTTTAAGTCATGTTGACTAATTACGGCCCATTATTTATTCTAAGTGACAATAAGTAAACTACATGTTGTTTTAATCTCCTAAAGGTTAAACGCCTTGTAGTTTACCCAAAAATTGTAACAAGGCATTATATAAGCCTTCTTGTTTACGCATAATAGAGAACAAGTATTTTTGACAAAAACCCTAAGTCTCTTAGACACAAAACTGCCTCCAGCTCCTTAGCTTGCAGCCGTGATCTTCAGCCAAGTTTGGTTGAAGTTCTTGGAGTATCACAAGCCCTTTTAACAGCTTGTGTGGTCCCTTCGATCCACCCTTCAATTCCCATCGATTTCTGTCCTATTATCCTGAGTTTCTCGGTGAAAAGACAGCCCACCCAAGTTCATACATCATCTGGTAACAGAGCTTAAAGCTTCTACACATCAGCTTGATTCTATCCTTTATTTTTTTTGGCGATTTCTTCTTGTTTTTGTTCAATAGTTATTGGCTTTTGATTGTGTTTCTTTCTCTTTCCCCTGAGGTTCTCGGTAAGAAGGAGAGGAATCAAGTCACATACCACAAACATCCTACAAAAAAAAAAAAAATCAGGTTCTATCAATCCTTTTTCTTGTTTTCATAATTCAAAAAAAAAAAAAAAAGAATTTTGTTTGTCTTATTGCTTGTTTGTTGCTAGAAATTTTTTTTTTAAGAAAAGAAAACAAAAATTTTGTTTAGGTTGTTAAAATCAAACTAGGGCTCATAGAAACTCACCTAGAACACCTTTCACCTATTTGCAATCCATAAGGAGTTGTGTGTTACTTGTTAGGTCTTCTTTAGTGTTGAGTTCTAGGTCTAGGTTTGCCTGAGTCCGCGTCCTAGGTTAGTTGGTCCGAGTTAGCGTGTGTCTTAGTTTCCTTTCCCCCGTCCACGAGTGTAGCTAGTATAGGTCGCGCGTCCAGTCTAGCTTCTTCGCGTTTAGGTCATAGCGTGTGTGTGTGTTCTGTGTCCTTCCCGAGTAGCTAGCTAGGTCTAGGTCTACTAGTGTCACGCGTCCTTAGGCCAGCCAGTGTACCACGTCCCATTAGGTCTCGTGCCGATACACCCTCCCCTTGTTAGGCTTAGCGTGACGCGCCCCACCCCGTGAGCATTCAAACCGTCCCACATCTAGTCCGCTAGGTTTAGTCGCGTCCCTAGCACCGTTCCGCTAGGTTTAGTGCCCATAGTCGTGCAAGCCTTCACCACGGCCTCGAGGTAGCTAGGTCATCCGCAAGTTAGTGTTCTTAGGCGGCTACGGTTAGATAGTGTCTAGATTCTTAGTTCTAGCTTTTAGAAAGTTTTCCATAGTATTTAGGTAGTATTCTAGTAAGTTTCCTTAAGTTTTCTAGGCATTAAATTAGTTTAGGAAATTTGTCTAGATAGTTTTAGGAAAATTCCTAGTTTTATTAGGCAGATTATTTAGTTTCCATCTAGGAATAGGAAATAAGTAGATTTTTATTTTTCTGCTAGATATTTACTTTGCTTTTTAGATTTAGGAAATATATCCTTAGGATATTTTCCATTTTTTTTTCTAGATTTCCTTTTTGTAGATTTAGAATATTATTTTCTTTCCTTTAATTTTCTTTAATATAAAAAAAAAAATATTATCTCTGGAAATTTTCCAAATAAGGAAAGTTTCCAAATCTGCAAGTTTCCCGAATCACCATGATCACCATGATCGACCACCTATGGGTCGATACCACTACTACGACGAAGAACCACCACCACCACCGCCTCGACCAGCAGCTCATTATCCGGAGGTCAAGATGAACCCACCTGCCTTCTCGAGAAAATTAGACCCCGAAGAGTACCTCGACTGGGAGAGACGCATGGAGCTCATCTTCGAATACTATAACTACGACGATCCCCAGAAGATCATCTTTGCGACAGCGCAATTCACAGACCATGCTCTAGCATGGTGGGATCGAGAAGTCACCACCCGTAGACGAGCTCGTATGGGTTCCGTGACTTCATGGGTCGAGCTGACCCAGATCATGAGGCGACGATACGTACCGCCCCACTTCCACCGCGAGCTTCAGCGACGTTTCCGACGCCTTACTCAAGGAAGCAAGACGGTGACTGAATACTTTGACGAGTTCGAGCATCTCCGTAACCGACTCGATGTAGATGAATCCGAGGAGAGCCTTATGGCCTAATTCATTGACGGCTTGCAAGAATCCATCGCCAGGAAGATTGAACTGCAGCCCTACCACGACCTAGGAGAGATGTTCCACCTAGCAGTCCAGATCGAGAAGTGCCATAAGCGGAAACTTGCCGCACCTTCTCGGCCCAGAGCCACTTGGAACACTGGTTCCAAGCCTTTTGAGTGGACGACTCAGCCTTTTGACCCACGGCTCAAAGGCAAAGTCGTCGCCTCCAGCTCAGCTCCCAGACCGGCACCTCCAGCCTCTAGACCACCGAGTGCCACGACCCCATCCCAGCCTCAGCGGAGCAGCGAGATCATCTGCTTCAAATGTAAAGGCAGAGGACACATGTCCCGGGATTGTCCCACTCAAAGGACAATGGTGCTCACTGCCTCTGGAGCATGCTTTAGTCACCCGCCTTTGTCTGGATTTAGATGATTTTGTAGACCTATTTCTTTAAATTTAATTTTTATGTGATACTCGCTTTTCAGGTAATTGTCTTAACTTATTTCTTATTACATTAATTTTTTATTTCACAAAATCGTTAAGTAATAAGGAGAACTTCATTTAACTATATGATGTCTTTCCTCATGAACTCTAGCGAGTAGTTCCTTTGTCGGGTTTCGGGGGTGAAAGTATGGGAGGATGCTCTAAATAGGAGTGAAAATATCTAAGTTATCCACCTTCTCATACCCATCATGTGTCTAGTTTTCTTAATGACAATTTTATTTTGGCCGTTTGGACTTGATTTCTTTTGCTCAAACAACTTTAATTGGGCTTGTTTAAAAGCTATTAACGCTAGAATATGATCTTGGCTAGATCTACCTAACGAGAGTTAGTCTAGGTAGTCCTCATTAGCTGCTAATGTACCCAAAGAACTATGTACATAATTGGGCAGATATACAAGTGGTTTCTATCATGGAAATGGATTAACCGATATCAGTGTTTCTTAACCATTGGGACAAGTTGGTAATCAAAGAATCACCCTCCTTTTAGAACATCCAACCTTACCTAACCCATAGGGACTATTTTAAAAGCTCTTCCAAGAAAAACAAAATTTTCAAGCATCTTGTCTTTATTTATTACATAGATTTAATTCCTTTAAATAATTTATTTTCTTTAGCTTGCATCTAAATTTATTATTGCCATTTATTTCCTTTTCACATTAGTTAGAATTCCACTCCTAGGTTTTGATGGATAATAGTTACTAATACATTATCGATTTGATTTGCTTGAATTTAGTTTTATATTGTATTCTTAGTGCTTAAGAACTCTTGATTTGGCTTATCAACCTAAGTATTACAACGTAGGGGATTGATTACCTTGTTTTTGATCTAAAAGACACACTTATCAGGAGGTGCTGTTGGTATTCTTGGTGATGCAAGTTTGCATAGTTTGGAAGAAGTTAGTGTTGATCATCTACATTTGCTGGAATATTATAAGCCCCACCTGCTCTTAATGGAGAAGGATTCTGGTTGTCATTACGGGCAGGCTGATTATCAATTTAAACTCCAAGAGGGGTAGAGGGAATAGCACCTTAAGGAACACCATGAGGTGAGTATAAGACAGAGGTAGTAGCGTCGGCTTCTAATTGAGAAGTAGCAGCTACGCCTGCTTGTTCTTCTTCGGTCAATTGATAAGATTCAGGCATCTTTTGTGGTTTTTGTTTTAGGCAAAGTCTCTATCAATATTAAGTTCACATTCAACTAGATTTTTTAAGTTTTGATCTTCTATTCAAGCACTTTAAACACATACAAAAAAAAGAATGAAACCAATAGAAAATCAGATTTCAAAAGAAAAAAAAATTATAAAATAAAATACTGAAATTTGCCTAGAATGACCCATATCTTATACCTTATTACTAGACTAGCCCATTCATATTTTGGTTCGAAACACTGGTGGGTTAAATACATAAAAACCTGCATAACTCATTTTATTTATTAGTTTACCATTTGAGTAGATAACTTCTCAGCGGTTACCAAATTGAAGTCATAACTGTTCAACTTTCTACAATCCCTTCTACAAATACATAATTAAAAAAGCAAGCCCTACTTATTAAACTGTTCCTCTTCGTCTGCATTCTCTTCGTGTGCTTCTCTTTGTTTTCGTGTTCGCTGAACTTGGTATTTTCCGGCTTCGTCATCTTAACCGAAATCTTTTCGTGTTCTCCCATACAGGTAAGAATCAGTGGAGAAGAACTATTTACTGCTACCGCCGATACTCTTTTCCTGTTGTCGCAGACATATTTGTATTCACTGCAGAATTATTTTATAGCTTCTGTTTAATTAGGTTAAATTATGTATGGATGTATTAGTAATAAACTGTAGTTATTGTGGAATTAATTAAGGTTGTCGCATAACTATTCGTAGTAACCGCATAATTATTTTGATTTTTGTAGTTACCTAGTTCTTCTGTGATTTGCAGGATATGGCCGATTCACGCTACCCAGCCAGACTTTACGATGATGGAAACTCTCCTTTTGAACTGAAGAGTATGAATCATTACTGCACATTTGGGAAATTCAAGACCCTCAAAAAATATATTGGTGTAGATGCATGGGAGGCGCTGAAAAACTCATCTGTTGGAGTTATTCTGAAACTGGTGGACATAGATTTGACCGATAAGTATGTATATTCTGCGAGTATCGTTCATCACTTCATAACCCATCAGTTTTCAATAATCGATGACCATGAGTTTTGGTCATTGATTGATGATCAGCCTAAGCGATTCTCGCTAAACGAGTATAAGGAAATTACTGGTCTTAACTGTGACCTATATCCAGAGGAAGAACCGGTAAACACTTCAGAATATGAAGTGAGGTGGAGAGAAATGAATGTCGCTCCAGGATGTGGACCTTCATGGGAAGAGATGGCTAAGGTTTTGCCATGGTGTGAAGACTGGAGTTTGGAGAGGAGGATGATATTAGGCAGGTTATGCATCTTGCATGTGGGGATTTATGGCATACATCATGGTTCTCGGATACCGTTGGAAAGCGCCAAACGAGCGCTTATTGCTAACCAGTTTGAAAAATATTCATGGGGTAGAACTGGATTTTGTAGTTTGATAGACTCTATCAAAATTGTTTCAATTAAAGGAAACAACTACACACTGTCTGGTTGCGTTCATGTTCTTCTGATAAAGATTTTTGAGTCTGTTCCTGCGGTTGGAGAGATTTATGGGATGAGGAGGGATTTGGTTGATGTGCCACCGCTCCTTAACTGGCGCGGTAGTCGCCAACGTTTTAGTTTTGAAGAACTCGTTGTTGATGAGAAATCTAAGCATCAAGAGGTATATTATTTAACAGTATTGTTAGAATCTCTACTTTGACGTTTTTTGTGTATGGTTTAAATGTTATCGTGGAGATAGTGAAAGGTTTCCATGATTGATTTATAGGTTCGGATGAGGCATATGTTTCCCGTTACATATGAAGATAGGTACCCTACATGGAACAATAACCAACAAAGCTTGGATAGGAAGCTTGACAATCTTCTTTCAGATATCATATCCGATCAGTTGGTTAAAGGTACTTGGACTGGTGGGAAAAAAAAATATTTAAAACGTAAATTAGGTTTGGCTAATCACCATAGCAAGCAGAAGAAGGAGAAGAAGCTCAAGTCTGAGTTACAGTCGGTTGAAGTTGTAGAAGAAGCTGATAATGTGGAGGGCATGAGAGGTTTGCTTGACTCAATTATTAAGATGGTGGAAGGTTTATCTGACAAGTTTGACAACTTGGAGGACACAGTATCCAGAAGATTAGAAGACTTCGAGGCATTTGTCTCAACTGTGAGGGGTGAAATAAGAAACCTTGCCCATGAAATAAAGCAAAGTCGTCTGAAAAATGATGATGCCAATGTAAGCACTTCTGAAGGCAAGCAAGAAAAAGAAGATGATGCCGGAAGTAGCACACCGGCAGGTGGTATTACAGTGGGTCGCGGTAAAGCGAACACTATAAATATACCAAATCTAGTTGACAGTTCCGATGATCCAGTAAGTAATACTATAAAAATTCTGTTTTTACATTCTGATACGACATGCTTACTTGATGTTTAACATGTTTACGCAGTCATGGCTGGTAGAGAAGGGTGAAGTTGCATCTGATGGGCTTGAAGTGACGAAGGTGGTGAAGAATTAAAAAAAAAACTCCACAGCGTAAAGCAGAAAACGATGATGTCGTTGACATTACGTCACAGCAGAATGAAGAAGATATGCAGATGGTGCCAAGTCCTGGAGAACAGTTGGACGTTGCGTTGTCCATCGTGGATGTTGTTAACCGAAAGGGAATGCGAATTCCCAAATTGGGAAATTGTCAACAATCGTCATACCTTCCTAATTCCACAGTCAAACGCATCATCCCAGGTGCGGTCAATTCTGAGAACGCTTATGATCCGATGGCTCCAGTAGATGCAAAAAAATGGGAACACTTTGAAAACTGGATGGATACGACTAAGTATGTATCACTTAATTAATTACTGTATATAATTCAGTAATGTATTATGTTATCTAACTAATATGTGTCCTTTGTCCAGGGGTAAAAATTTTTCAACATCCGGTGATTACTTCATTCCGATCATTCTTCCTAGAGATAAATTTCTCATCGTATTCTTCCATTATCCCAAACGCTTCAAATTTCTTATCACCTGAGTCGGTTCCATCAGAGTAATCGCAATAATCAAATCTGGCCTCATTATCTTCATCACATTTTTCTTCCAAATGAAGTTCACCATTTCGAACTACATCTTCATTGTTGTCATCTCTTATTGCAAACCGTAACTCATCTTCCAATGGCTTAGTATCGATTATTTTCTTCAATTCCACACAGATTCGACAACAATAACCTTCGGATTGCCCCAGGAAAACTTGAAATTGCCTACAATTTGAGATATATACCGGAGGTGTATCTTGAGGCAATTTCTTCAGAATCTATCTGGGCAACATATAACTCAATTTCACGTCAAATTCTCTCTTATCCAAGCAAAAATCTTCAAACACCATACCCATTAGAACGGCATACTTCATACAAAATGCAGATAATACCATTCGTTATCCTCGCTTAGCATAAAATACAAAAATCCATCGCTTCCTCTCGAACTTCCACTCTCCACATACCAATATAATATGCTCTATTATTGCTGATAAACTGAGATGTATAAGTGACGGTGGACCATATATATGAACTCGGTACACGGATTCTATGGGGACAACAGAAAACAACCCTAAATCGTACGGCCAATGTTAGTCTGAGATTATTTCTGCGACAATGCACGACTAATTCTGCGACACAAAACTGCGATTAGAAACACAAATCAGCGGTTGACAAAAAACTGCGACAACGTCAAAAAAAATCTGCGATATTATTCTGAAATATCAACAATCAAATCTGCGAGACGATAACCAGTGAACACATACGAATAATTTTGCGAACACATAAACATAATTATGCGAAACAATTATGCTGTAACTACTAACAATATGCCGGGATAAAAACTTGCGACAACGTACAAATAATTCTGCGAAATAATTCTGCGATTTCAACAAACAAAACTGTGAGATATTAAACAGCGATAACGTAAAACTATATCTGCGAAACAATTATGTGGTAACAATAAACAAAACTGTGATATATTAACCACGCAACAACGCACTAATAATTCTGCGGAACAATTCTGCGATTTCAACAAACAAAATTGCAAGATATTAAACTGCGATAACGTAAAAATATTTCTGCGAAACAGTTCTGTGATTACATTAAACAAAACTGCGACATATTAAACATGCGACAACACGCTAATAATTATGCGAAACAATTCTGCGATACCAACAAACAAAACTACGAGATATTAAACAGCGATAACGTAAAAATATATCCGCAAAACAATTCTGCAATAACAATAAACAAAACTGCGACATACGAACATGCAACAACGCGCTATAATTCTGCGAAACAAATATGCGATACCAACAAACAAAACTGCGACGTATTAAACTTCGACAACACAATGATAATTCTGAAAAAGAATTATGCGGTTCATAAATACTGCGACCACGTGACAAAAAAATCTGCGGCATGGGATAAGTTAAAACGGCGAACATGCGTAATAACTAAGCGACAAAAAAAATACGATAAATACTACGCGGTGGCATTATCGTAATAATTTTGCGATACAGCATTCGTAAAGGGGTACGACTGAGATTTAGAAATCTAGAAAGACGGTGTACTAATTAACCAAAAAATATAGGTTATCTTAGTAATTACATCTAATATATAGGCCAGTACAGTTATTCTCCCAATAAAATATTGTAAACTGGAAATGCATAGGTAATATGATAAAATCCTTGACAATAGCATTAAAATTTTGATGTGTGTTAAGTGTTATTCAACTAATAACTAGTTTTAAGTGCATAACAATCATAATTAATATAGCAAGAATCAATTCACATAGATGAGTGTGTCGATGGTGTTTAATGTTAATAGAGAAACAGTAAATAACAATATTAAAATCCATAAATAATACATTTGGTTTTAAGATAATTGCAAAAAAATAAGCATCGATAAGATACAATTATCCATTTTTGTGGCTCCATTTATTGTATTTTAACAATCTAATAAACTTAATTATTTATACTTAGTAGCAGAAGAAAGTATGCTTTAAATCAATAAAGCCTTGGAATTTTTTTTTAGTCCTTAACTCCATTTTTTAATTGGTTAAGTTAATAAAAAAGATGGCTACTTTGTCGAAGAATAGTTCCGGTTATTCAGCAAGTTTTTGGGACAAAAATCAACCTAAGTTCAGATTACTAGACGTATGGTAAAGTAATGATGCATTTTAGAATAAATTAGACAAAGAACTATATAAGATATTTCTTCAAACCATCATATCAATATTGAATTATGCAACCACTAATTTCCTTGAACTTAATAGCTCCAAAGCAAAACACACTTTTGTCAAAAAAATAACAAACACAAACAAACTGGACCAAGATAATATTTATTAAATGGTAAAAAAAACTAAACAGTCCCTTTTAAAAATATTTGACTAATTCATACATAACACACAAAAAAACAATAGTCATCAGCACAAAGAAAAAAAAAAGATTGTCGGTGGCGAATCTCAAACTGTTATCTCGAGAAGCTTTTCACATAAGTACTAACTAAAATGTCTCTTGGCTCTTGTCACCAAAAAATTCTTGTCGTTCGTCTTATTTTATATTCAGATATCTATAGTTTCATCATTAGGACGGATTGCTTCATCCAGGGTCGTGCCTACTATAGGTATAAATTGGGGCATTACCCTACACCCCCATTATTTAAAGTTTTGAATTTAATAAATTTCAACATATATATTAAACTTTTCTTATCATCATACAAAAGATTTTTAAATTATAATATCAAAAGTAATATTAATTCATTTTATTATTCCTTACATTTTCCTAATACACTATTTAACAAATGTAACAAACAGTTATTTATATGTTTGTATTCATAGAAATTTATTAAAAAATTATATGAAACATATTTGCAAAACATATTAGTAACAAATATTATAAATTTTTTTATTTTGCGTCAATCCTCCAAATAGCTTCGCACCACACTGGCTTCATCATGTTGATTTCTGTTCTAGGTATGTAAAAGACTTGACGACCGAATTTCTGAATGAGAAATCTGGGTTTTGATTAAGATCCTCTTGAACTGTAATTGACCTTCTTTTTCTCTCCTTTGTTGACTCAGATCTTGGACTTATCACCCGACCTTTGGTCATTCTTGATGCTTTAAACTTAGCATTTCTAAACGACATGAACTTCCTACAATTTTTCGTTAGTTTGTATTATATATTTCTGCTTGGAATTCAATTATTGGTCATGTTGGTGTTTGGCTCGCATCTACTAAATCTTTAGAAAGAGATTATCTATATTTTAAGTGATTACCCCTTCAAATGCTGTAATTAGTATTAGATTCAATAGGTTATGGAGTTGGTACACAATCCGATAATTCATCATGACTTATCATCCACAGGGTCAGTATGACTCTTAATCCTAGTGTCAAGCTTGTTGGGGGGAAAGAAAATGAGAATTCAAAGGCATTCATGAAGGCATTTGTGGCGCAAACAAGGACATCAAAAGAGGTGTGTCTGGCGCAAACAAGGACATCCAAAAA
Source organism: Streptanthus diversifolius (assembly GCA_039880935.1). Classification (NCBI taxonomy): domain Eukaryota; kingdom Viridiplantae; phylum Streptophyta; class Magnoliopsida; order Brassicales; family Brassicaceae; genus Streptanthus; species Streptanthus diversifolius. The sequence goes on from JAXGFM010000005.1 coordinate 6,076,238, forward strand.
GTGTGTCTGGCGCAAACAAGGGCATTCAAGGTGTCTGGTGCATTCAAAGGCTTTCTAAGGCACAAACAAGGATATTCAAGGAGATATCTGGTGCATACAAAAGCTTCCAAGGCACAAACAAGGACATTCAAAGAGTTGTCTGGTGCACTCAAGGGCTTTCAAGCTGTCTGCCAAAACCAAGTGAGCACAAGAAGTGTGTTGCTCAGCCTAATTCTCTCATCAAAGGTTATATCTAGGATAAGTTCTTTAACTTTATGATTTTAGGTTGAGAATTTGGCTAGATATTATATTTGATACAAGACTTGATCTTATTCAAGTTCTGGAATATTAATCTTTATTTTCGAGTTGCTATGATGTTTTAGATCAGGAAGTGATGAAAAACAGTCATAAGCATGACTTACCCTACATCAATTAGTGGAAGCATGGTGGGAAAGTGTATTAGGAGATAAGTGTGCTCACTCTACTCAAGCTTAATTCTACAATTTTATTGTCTTGAGTTAGGCTCATTGAAAGTAGAAGGTGAAGCAAAATGAAGCTGGTCAAAGGGAAATTCAAAACATATAAGCGAAGATAACCATGTGATCATGATGAATCCACAGATCATAATGTGAAGTCCTTAGAGAACCAGAATGGTCTAGATCATATCATCCAAAAATCGCCATCCTCTCTTATAAAAGGGAAGTTTAAATCATTCTTACATTATAATGCGTTGGTTTATCTTGTGATAATTGATACATGCATGTATATGTGTATTTGAAACAGGTTTAAATTGAAGATTTAAGGAAAGCTGGATCAAAATCACCTCTTAAAGACATGGAGTCAAAAGAAAGGGGGAGAAATGGACCAGACTTAAAAGAAGCTTCAAAGCAGCCATTCACATGCGATTTCAACAAGGCCTTTATCAAGGCTCTATGGAGCTCTCTATGGTGGATTTAAAGCTAATAGATTCAGTGGCCAATCCCTAGCTAAGAAGATTTCACTCTTTTTCCCTTAGTATTGGTTTTGTCCCAAAGGGTTTTCCATACTAAGGTTTTTAATGAGAAAGTTCTTTAAGGTTCCAAGCTTGGTTTCTATGAACATTAAAAATCAAGCTTGAAAGGGAGTAAAGAGGAAGGAGGAAAGTCTCTTCATCTTTGCAAGTTCAACCATTCACCCATGCTTAAACTTGAGGGGGAGTGTTGAAATAAATAAGAAAAGAAGTAGATACTCTAAGAAAAAGAGAGAGTATGAAGTGTTAGAAAGAAGAAGAGAGTAAATACTCTAAACCAAATGGAGAGTATGAATGAGCTTATAAACCTGTAGCCAAACACCATAAGTGGCGCCTAATATGATTTGTTTGGATACAAGGATTGTAAACTCTCTATATAAACACTAGTACTCTTCATTTGTAAGCAAAAAGATTAATTCTTTTCATTATTAATAAAATTATTTTCATATTCTTTTTCTCTAAAACTCTCTCTATTCTCCAATTGTGAATCTTAATCTCTCATTCTAACATGCAACACTACCTGCTGGCACGGGAGTGCGTAATCCACACCGACCATCAGATGCTACAACATATGAAATGCCAGACCAAGCTCAAGAAGAGGCACGATCGATGGCTCGAGTTTATCGAAACCTTTCCTTACGTGATCAAGTACAAGAAAAGAAAGGAGAACATGGTCGCAGATGTCCTATCCCTTCGTCATACCCTTATGTCGACCATGGAAGCTAAGGTCCTCGGATTCGAGCACATTAAGGACCTATACGCAGACAACGAAGACTTGAAGGAGATTTTCTGAATCAAGAAGTACCGAGAGTTCAAGTGGGGAGTGGAACAGGAGGACGCCTTCAAGCTACTCGAGGAATGACTTATATAAACCCCAGTCTTTTCTTTACCGGATTTCCAGAAGACCTTTGAGGAGGAGTGCGATGCATCTGGTGTCGGCATTGGAGCGGTCCTGACCCAGGGAGGAAGACCCGTGGCTTACTTCAGTGAGAAGCTAAGCGGAGCCGCCCTCAACTACCCTGCGTACAACAAAGAGCTCTATGCCCTGGTATGAGCAATGGACGTTTGGCAACACTATCTGCTGACACGGGAAAGCGTAATCCACACCGACCATCATATGCTACAAAATCTGAAAGGTCAAACCAAGCTCAATAAGAGGCACGCTGGATGGCTCGAGTTTATCGAAACCTTTCCTTACGTGATCAAGTACAAGAAAGGAAAGGAGAATGTTGTCGCAGATGCCCTATCTCGTATCTCGACCATGGAAGCTAAGGTCCTCGGATTCAGGCACATTAAGGACCTGTACGCAGACGACGAAGACTTCAAGGAGATTTTCTGAACCCGGGAACAGGTGCCTACTTCCAGTTTTATCTATTTGACGATTTTCTTTTTCGAGACAGGCGGCTATGCATTCTGAGGGGATCAATCCGAGAGCTCCTGCTAAAAAAAGCCCACAGAGGAGACCTAATGGGCCACTTTGGCGCGGACAAGATGCTAAGCATAGTCAAGGGACATTTCTACTGGCCTCATCTCCGGCTCGACATCGAGGCCCATGGCGGCCGATGCTTGGTCTGCAAACGAGCCACGTCTAAGGCCCATCCCCACGAGTTATATCTTCCTTTACACATCCCTACTACTCCGTGGACTGACATACCTAAGATCAACCACAAGGACTCCATTTTTGTTGTTGTAGACAGGTTCTCGAAGATGGGTCATTTCATTCCATGTGCTAAGACAAACGATGCAATCTGCAGACTCTGTGGAAGAAACCATCATATCTGACCGCGACATTAAGTTTCTTAGTCACTTTTGGTGGACCATGTGGAAGAAACTTGGGACAAAGCTGGTCTTCTCGACGACCTGCCATCCGCTGACCAATAGACAAACAGAGGCAGTAAACCACACGTTGTCCACTCTACTACGCGCCACCATCGGTCAGAACCTGAAGACCTGGCTCGAGTGCATCCCACTGGTTGAATTCACATACAATCGAGCTGTCCACTCCGCGACCAAGCAGTCCCCATTTGAGGTCGTCTATGGATTCAACCCACTGTCCCCAATGGAATTTACGCCCCTGCCACCTGATGAGATCGTCAACCTCGAAGAAGAATACAAGGCCGACTACATCGGGAAGTTACACCAGAAGGTCAAGGAGAAGACGAAGTCCTACGCCAAGCATGCCAACAAAGGACGCAAACAAGTCATTCTAAAAGAAAGAGAATGTGTCTGGCTACATATGCGCTCCCGAACGTTTCCCCCAGAAACGCTAGGACAAATTGGCGTCAAGAGGAGATGGTCCATTCCGGATCATAAAGAAGATCAATGACAACGCCTTCCAGATGGAACTCCCTGGTTAGTTTAAAATTTCTCCAACGTTCAATTTAATTGACTTAGAAATTTTTGATATAGGCCAGGATTCTGTTTTGGACACCAAACCACTCGAAGGAGCGGATGACGAGGACCTCAGCGACCCGACCGCTCCGGACGAACCAGCAACGCAGGCCCCGGTCGTGCCTACCAGGCCCTTTACTCGCTCGAGGGCCAAGGCACTTGGCCACCGGTTCAACCAATTCGTAGAGCGGACCATGGAGGTTCGCCCAGCCCGTCCCGAGGAACCAGCCTGGCCCCCTCCACCATCATATCCAGACCTAGCCCAAGTTGCAAGCTCTCGACCCAGCCATGGCACCTGCTCAATCCTTAGACTACAAACACTGGAGTCTTTACAATTATCCATGGGTAGAGACTCCAAAAGACATGCTAAGGAATTTTACTCTTTTTCCTATCTTTGGTTTTGTCCCAATGGGTTTTCCAATGAAGGTTTTAATGAGGTAATATCTTTAGTGTGCATCAAGACTTGGGCTTGTTCACCACTTTCTTATTTTCACAAGCCCAGCCCACCACGACCTTAGGCCTTTCTTTCTTTTTATTTTAGTTAGGACCGCACCACTTGTCTAAGGCCCGCGGCTCAATTCTCTATTTTAGACTACCTGTTGTTTTTGTCTAATTTCCGCACACTATGTCGTTTTTATTAAAATTTCTTGTTTTTTTTACTTTAACAGCAGAAACCCTAGACTTAGGCATTATATAAGCCTAAGTCATTACCAATAATGACACAAACAATTTTGAAAGTAAAAACCAAGTTTCTAAAAACCCTAAGTGGCTGCCTCCCTGTGCAATACGTTTCTAGTCTTGTTCTTGAAGCAAACTCTTCAAGTCCAAGGCACCTCCTGGTGTATTACGAGCATCTCGCCTCTCGTGTGGTCCAGTTTGTTCCACCCCACGTCTTCAAGAGATCGAGCCTCTCTCCCTTGAAAATGCCATCACCCACCTTCTGCTCCTGCTCAGGATCGAGTCTCTCTCCCAGGCCGGCGCCCATCCCATCCGGATAACCTCCAGGTTGTCTGCGTGCCCCTGTGCGTGTGTCACCAAAGATGGGCTATAACACAATACAAAAGCTATGGGCCGTAAACATTTGATCCTTCAAGATTCCATCCAAGCCCCATTAAAAACCTTAGTGAGAAAAACCCAGTGAGACAAAAACTCACTAAGGAAAAGGGAACTAAGATGAACCCTTGTCCCAAACATTTAATTCAGATAGCCATAAATTGTAACTAGCAAATCTGAGTGAAAGTGAAGTGATGGGGATTGGTTGATGATGTAATTAAGAACATGTTGAAGTGCCTTGGTTTTGTTATAGTCAATGGAAAAAATGGAATGGTCCAGGGGTCTTGATTGTAGCTCGGATTAGGCCATGGTCGAGGTCGGGTCATGGGATGGCCTCATGATGCTTGACGTCTGGTCGGGGCTTGGTCGACGCAGGTCAATGGTGTGGTCGAGACTGGACTGGAACATGAGACAAAGATTTGTTCCGGGTCATTGTCCTGGTCCTGAGTTCGGATGTCTGGGTACTGGGTTGGGACGTTTGGGACGTGTTGCAGGACGTCTGGCTTCAAGATATGGACGTCCGTTGAGTTGATCAGATGGACGTCCTCAACCTCCTTTTGTCCACCTGTTTCATCTTTAATCGGGACTTCCGTAAGTCCGTCCGTGCTAGGCAGGATCACATCATCCCGTTGATGCGATCAAGGGTGAAGAAAAGGAATCAGGAACCAAGGACACGTCTGTTATGGACGACGACCCAGACGAAGGTACGACCAAGACCACGTCCATCCTGGATGAGGACCCGGACGAAGTTACGACCAAGAACAAATCCGTCCCGGATAAGGGCCCGGATGAAGACACGACCGAGGACACGTCCATACTGGATGGGGGCCCGAACGGAGACATGACCGGAACGAACGAAGGCACGGACGAAGACATGGCCGTAACGGGTGTTGGGTGCGACCGTGACCCGACCAATGACGGACCTGGAAGAGGTTCGGGACGACCCAAGGATGGCCAACCAGATGACCGACCCGGTCCAATCCATGTCACGACCCCGACCTGATCAGGACTTGACTTATGTCCGGCCATGGGACGGTGCAACCTCGGTTCAAGGACCATGAACCGTTCCAACAGGGCCTTTGACACGTTCTAGAACTAAGGACCTCATCTAAGCGGTTGAAGCAATGCTACTTCAGACACCAACATCACGGAATAATTCAGGTTTACTTATTCTGATCCAAGTTATTTGAATTAGATGTAAGGGAAAAAATTTCATCTTGGTACTCTTTCCCATAGTGAGGTTTTTCCCATTGGTTTTTCTCACTAAGGTTTTAATGAGGCCTGTATGGGTTCTTAATGATCTTTGTCTAAGGCTAATAGCAATATTTTGATTAAGAGTAAGTAAAATGTTTGTCTCGGCCCATTATGCTTTCTTGTCATTGGCGTGAGCATTTAAGAGAGTTTGACCACTTGTAATTCGAATAGGTCTTGGTCTTGCATGCATTTGAATCTTCACTTTGCATGTAAGCTAGCCTTGACCAAGTCTTTAACTCTTCATATCTCTCTTTCTCTTCTCTATATAAATTCTGCCATGGCCATTGTTGTATTTCCTTTTTTTTATCGAATTTTCTGAATAAAAGTTTCTTGCAAACAAATTAATTCGGTCATTGCTAGTGTGTCATATCTAGCTTTCTTTTGGTTTATCTCTTTGTGTGTTATATCATCGAGTCAAGCCAAATATCCTTGTTCCAATTGGTGTGTAATATTATTTTGGGCAAGCCGGCGATTCAAGGGTTAATCCTAAATTTCAAGAGTCCCCTTTTTTTTTTAATTTCAAAGATTAGCAAAGAAATAAAAAAAACAATCTTGAAGTCTTAAACCTATTAGATTAAACCTAAATTTCGTGGATAGCCTCAAAATAAACTTATTTAACTTTCCAGATTCAAAGAATTAAAGAAAACTGAGAAAGGATTAGAATTTTATCACCAGGATCTTGTTAGGGGCGATTTTGGACGTATCTGAGGAAAACTTCAAGAAAAAACTTCAAAATAAATGGAATTGAGTTATTCTTTCTTTAAATAGAAACTAGACTCAAAGGGCTTGAGTTTAGGATTTAGAAAAACGCAATTTGATGAAGAATCAACGTCGGAATGACCTGGGAAACACGAAGGTTTTCGGTGGAAGCACTCGTGGATGACCGATGCAAGAAAATTTGTAATTTTTGATTCCCTAGTTCAAATAATGCAATTCTAATTGGTGTGGCTTCATAACTCGCCGTTGTACAATCCAAAGAAAGGATATTGTCAAAAGGAGACGTGGTTTGACCGGAATTTGGGTTTCAAGATGACGGTCAAAATAGAACTAGAAAGGAATTGAGAAGAAGATATTTTCTTCTTGATTCAATGAATGAATGATGAATATTACCCAGATTTGATGCAACCTGGCTCTGATATCATGAAATATTATGATATTAAGAGATTTGTAGAATGAGAGATTAGAGAGTTTTAGAGAGAAAAATGACTTTATTAGGAGAATGAGAATAATAGTTTCTAAGTTACAAATGAGAAAGGAGAGAGATATTTATACTAATCTAGTCTAGGCTTGTTTCGATACAAGGATTGCCTTATACATGAATGGCTACAAGGATAACATAATACTAGAACACAAACAAGCCTTAGACATTCCCCCTTTGACTATGTAACACACAGCTATTATAGGAAAGCATGAAGAGCTTTCTAAATTCATCATTTCTTCTTCATTCCATCAATGACGATGACGTGGAGGAGGTTCGGGACGACCCAAGGATGGCCAACAAGATGACCGACCCGGTCCAACCCACGTCACGACCCCGACCTGATCAGGACTTGACTTACGTCCGGCCATAGAACGGTGCAACCTCGGTTCAAGGACCATGGACCGTTCCAATAGGGCCTTTGACACATTCAAGAACTAAGGACCTCATCTAAGCGGTTGAAGCAATGCTACTTCAGACACCAACATCAGGGAATAATTCAGGTTTACTTATTCTGATCCAAGTTATTTGAATTAGATGTAAGGGAAATAATTTCATATTGGTACTCTTTCCCATAGTTAGGTTTTTCCCATTGGTTTTTTCTCACTAAGGTTTTGATGAGTCCTGAATGGGTTCTTAATAATCTTTGTCTAAGTCTAATAGCAATATTTTGATTAAGAGTAAGTAAAATGTTTGTCCCGGCCCATTATGCTTTCTTGTCAATGGCGTGAGCATTTAAATGAGTTTGACCACTTGTAATTCGAATTGGTCTTGGTCTTGCATGCATTTGAATCTTCACTTTGCATGCAAGCCAGCCTTGACCAAGTCTTTAACTCTTCATATCTCTCTTTCTCTTCTCTATATAAACTCTGCAATGGCCTTTGTTGTATTTCATTTTTTTTATCAAATTTTCTGAATAAAAGTTTCTTGCAAACAAGTTAATTCAGTCATTGCTAGTGTGTCATATCTAGTTTTCTTTTGGTTTATCTCTTTGTGTGTTATATCATCGAGTCAAGCCAAATATCCTTGTTCCAACTGGTGTGTAATATCATTTTGTGCAAGCCGGCGATTCAAGGGTTAATCCTCCCCTTGAACCTGAGCCATTCGTACCAACTCATTGTTAACCTACCGTCTACCCTTCACCACGCTCTTTCTCTCATTTCTTTCCCTTTTTAAGCTTTCGCCGTTCCATTATTCCTTCACTATCCGATTACCTCAACCTTGTGTGAGGTCTTGGGCCATGTCCCTCCCTAGGAACACATCAAGTGGTATAAGAGCACCACACCAGGCTGAGTTCACTTCTTCCATTTCACTTTTTTTTTTGCTTCTCAGACCTCTACCCCTCTTGACCATTTACATAATCTCAAACTAAAATTCCATCATTTTATTGCAAGAATGATCCAACTGCTTACCTTAAGTGGGAGCAAAAGATCGAGCTTGTCTTTAATTGTCAATACTATTCAGCGATTAATAAGGTTAATGTGGCTGTAACTGAATTTTATGAATATGCTCTCAGTTGGTGGGACCAGATGGTGACATCCAGAAGGCGCAATGGGGAACATCCAATAGAGACATGAGATGAGTTGAAGTATGTTATGAGGAAGCGTTTTGTGCCAAGTAATTTCCACAGAGATTTACACTAGTGTCTAAGGCAGCTTCAACAAGGAAGCCGTGGTGTGGAGGAGTATTTCCAGGAGATGGAGACTCTCCTAATCCGAGCAGGCGTCACTAAAGACAGGGCGGCCACCATGTCACGGTTCTTGGGAGGCCTGAACCATGATATCCAGGACCGCCTTGAAATGCAACACTACATTGATCTAGACGAAATGCTACATAAAGCTTTACTCATAGAACAACAAATTAAGTGTAGGCCATACTTACGTCCTTCCTTTTGTGCAGGTTCCATGAGTTCCAAGGACCCTGTACCCCGCTCGATTCCAGAGACTCGTCCATTGGAGACCAGACCGAGCCATGCGGGCGCTAAAGCCAACCACCCATACAAAAAAATGAATAAAGGAAAAGATATAGAAAGACCAGAAAGACACCGGGTCATTAGGTGTTCAAATGTCAGGGCTTAGGGCACTATGCTAGCGACTGAACTAATAAGAAAGTAATGGTGCTTATGGAGAATGGAGAGGTGGAAATGGAGGAAGAAGAGGATCCTAACCGAGGACCCACTTTCTGATGATGGGGCCGAGAAACTAGTGCAAGGATAGCTCTTCGTTGCTAGGCGTACCCTCAGTGTTTAATCCAAAACAAATGAGCTGGAACAACGGGAGAATCTCTTCCACTCACGTTGTTTGGTAAAAAGAAAGGTGTGTAGCCTGATAATTGATGGAGGCAGCTGCACCAATGTGGCAAGTGAGGAGATGGTCAAGAAGTTAGGACTGGTGATGGAGAAGAATCCTAAGCCTTACCCTCTTCAATGGCTAAATGATTCAGGTGGATTGCATGTATCTCATCAGGTGACCATCCCTTTGTCCATTGGCAAGTAACAGGATGAGATCCTATGTGATGTTCAACCCATGGAGGCGGGACACATACTCCTAGGAAGGCCATGGCAATCTGATAGGAAGGTTACTCATGATGGCTACACTAATCTCCACTACTACTTCACCTTCTAAGGCTGTAAAACAACTCTAATTCCAATGAGTCCACATGAAGTGTACCTCGACCAGATACAGCTCAAACAACAGAAAAACGTCAATGGTAAAGCTAGTATTTCAAAAACTAAGACTAATTTGTATATTAAGACAGGAGAAGTAAAAAGAAGCTTGGATGACAAGAAACCGGTTCTTTTAATCATCTACAAGGATTCACATACTGATTCATCTAACTCTAACCGGAGTTTCCGAGCAAGTTTTCTGAGCTAATGCAGGAATTCCAGGACTTATTCCCAGATGAATGTCCAAGTGGTCTTCCGCCCTTGCGTGGCATAGAACACCAAATTGATTTTGTTCCTGGAGCGACCTTATCAAACCGACTGGCCTACAGAACAAACCCTATTGAGACTAAGGAAATTAGACTAAGGAAATTCAAAGGCAAGTGGAAGAGCTCATGAGTAAGGGCCATGTCCGTGAAAGTCTAAGCCCCTGTGATGTACATGTGCTCCTTGTACCAAAAAAAGATGGTAAGTGGCGGATGTGTATTGATTGTCGTGCAATCAATAACATCACGGTCAGGTATCACCACCCTATCCCACACCTAGATGATATGTTAGATGAGTTTCATGGGTCTAGTATCTTTTCCCAGATAGATCTTAGGAGTGGATATCACCAAATCCGAATGTAGGAAGGTGAGGAGTGGAAAACAGCCTTTAAGAAAAAGAATGGGTTGTATGAATAGCTTGTTATGCCATTTGGTCTTACAAATGCACCTAGTACCTCCATGAGGTTAATGAATCATGTCCTTAGAGATTTTATAGGACATTTTGTGGTAGTGTATTTTGATGACATATTAGTTTATAGTAAGAACTTTAGTGATCATATAAATCATGTTAAGGCCGTGTTATAAGTTCTTAGGAAGGAGCTTTTGTTTGCCAACTTAGAAAAGTGTACTTTTGTTTGGATGATGTAGTTTTTCTAGGTTTTGTAGTACATGCAAATGGAGTAAGTGTGGACCAGGAGAAGGTCAAAGCAATACAAGAATGGCCAACCCCTAAAACTGTTGGGGAAGTTTGAAGTTTCCATGGGTTAGCTGGGTTTTATAGGAAATTTGTCAAAGACTTTAGCAGCATAGTTGCGCCCCTTACAGAAGTCATTAAGAAAGAATTTGGGTTTAAGTGGGAGTCGGCTAAGGAGGAGGCTTTTTAGACACTTAAAGATAAGCTTACTCATGCTCCTCTCTTAAGTTTACCAAATTTCTCTAACAGATTTGAAATAGAATGTGATGCTTCAGGCATAGGTATAGGAGCTGTTCTTATGCAGGAGAAACAGCCTATTGCTTATTTTAGTGAGAAACTTGGGGGAGCGACGCTCAATTATCCAACCTATGATAAGGAACTATATGCGTTGGAGCAACCTCTTTATACCTGGCAATATTACCTCTGGCCCAAGGAATTTGTTATTCACACGTACCATGAGTCATTGAAGCATCTTAGATGGCAACACAAGCTCAATAAACGGCATGCCAAATAGGTTGAATTTATAGTAACATTTCCATATGTCATAAAGTATAAACAAGGAAAAGACAACATTGTGGTCGATGTCCTTTCAAGGAGGTACGCTTTACTTTCTACTTTAGAAGTTAAGCTATTGGGTTTTGAACATATCAAACAACTCTATACTACTGACCCGGACTATGGAGAAATCTATAAGTATTGTGCCAATACTCCTACAGGACACTATTATAGGCTATGTGTTTTAAATTGTTCTCTTAGAGACTTCTTTATAAAGGAAACCCACGCTGGAAGGTTGACGAGGGTCACTTTGGTGTCATCAAAACCTTGGCCGTGATGCGAGAATATTTTTGGTGGCCACACATGAAGAAAGATGTGATATGTTTGTGTAATCGTTGTGTCACTTGCAAAATGGCAAAGTTCACGACTCAGCCACACAGTTTGTATCACCCACTCCCTATTCCTGAGCATCCTTGGTTAGATTTTTCTATGGACTTTATTCTAGAACTGCCTAGGACTAGAAAATGGCAAAGACTCTTTTTTGTGGTTGTAGACCGATTCTCTAAGATGTCTCACTTTATAGCTTGTAATAAGTCGGATGATGCATTGCATGTAGCCAATTTATTCTTTAGAGAAGTCGTTCGTTTGCATGGGATGCCTAGGAGTATTGTACCTGACCGTGATACTAAGTTTCTTAGTCAGTTTTGGAGGACCCTCTGGTCTAAGTTAGGCACTAAGTTATGCTTTTCTACTACTTGTCATCCAGAGAGTGATGGATAGACTGAGGTAGTTAATAGGACTTTGGAGTCATTGTTGCGTTCATTTGTTGGTAAAAATCTTAGGATTTGGGAAGATAGTTTACCACATCTTGAGTTTGCTTACAATCATGCTAAGCATACGGCATCTAAATATTCTTCCTTTCCAATTGTATATGGTTTTAACCCTGTTCCACCCTTGGATTTAATGCCTTTACCTTTGATTGTGAGATCTAGTTTGGATGGAGAACAAAAGGCCAAAACGGTCAAGAAGATTCATGAAGATGCTCGTAGAAACATTGAAGCCAAGACCCGGTTGTATGCTAAGGCTTCTAACAAAAATGGTAAAGAAGTAATCTTTGAGCCTGGCAACAAAGTGTGGGTCTACTTGAGGAAAGATCGGTTCCCAGCTGAAAGACGATTAAAATTGATGCCTAGAATGGACGGTCTATTCACTGTGGTTAAACGCATCAACAACAATGCCTACCAGTTAGACCTCCAAGGTAAGTACTCAATAAAATAGAGTTTTAATGTTACTGATATGCAGTCTTATGTTTTAGGTGATGCGGATTTGAGAACAAATCATTCTCAAGAGGGAGGAGATGATGCGACCCAGGGTGAAGAAAAGGAATCAGGAACCATGAACACGTCCGTTCTGGATGAGGACCCGCACGAAGGTACGACCAAGAACATATCCGTCCCGAATGAGGACCCGGACGAAGGTACAACCAAGAACACATCCGTCCCGGACGAGGGCCAGGATGAAGACACGACCAAGGACACATCCGTACCGGACGGGGGCCCAAACGGAGGCACGACCGGAACGAACCAAGGCCCAGACGAAGACATGGCCGTAACAGGTGTTGAGCGCGACCGTGACCCGACCAATGACTGAAAGATTACGAGATTAAGATAGTTGTAAAATGAGAGAATGAGAGATTAGAGAGATTTATAGAGAAGAATGATTTTATTAAGAGAATGTGAATAATAGTTTCTAAGTTACAAATGAGAAAGGAGAGAGATATTTATACTAATCTAGTCTAGGCTTATTTGGATACAAGGATTGCCTTATACTGAATGACTACAAGGATAACACTAGAACACAGACAAGCCTTATACACTCCCCCTTTGACTATGTAACATACGGCTATTATATGAAAGCATGAAGGACATTCTAAATTCATCATTTCTTCCTTGAACCTACACACTTCAATTCCTAAGAAGTATTTAAGTTCTCCTAGATCCTTAATATCAAAGACACTCTTTAAGTAATCTTTAGTAGATGCAATACCAACACTATCACCACCTGATATGATTATATCATCTACATAAATAAGAATTACCACAATACCTTCCTTTCTTTTGAGTGTAAAAAGAGTATGTTCAACTTCAGATCTTTTGAAGCCTCTATCCATTAATGTTCCACTTAGCTTGTGGTACCAAGCTCTTGGAGATTGTTTAAGGCCATAGATTGCCTTCCTCAGCCTAAGAGTATTACCGCTTCCAACCTCCTCCTCTAGACCTGGTGGTGGTGACATGTATACCTCTTCTTCTAGCTCACCTTGCAAGAAAGCATTCTTAACATGCATTTGCCATAACTCCCGCTCAAGGTTAGTAGCAAGTGAAATAACAACATTAACAGAATGAAGCTTAGCTACAGGTGCAAAGGTATCCCTATAATCCTCACCATATGTCTGAGTAAAACCCCTAGCCACCAACCTAGCTTTATATCTATCAATTTCACCATTGCTTTTGTATTTAATGGTAAAAATCAATTTAGAACTTACAGACCTTTTTCCTTTTGGTAAAGTAGCTGAAGCATAGCTACCATTCCTTTCCATGGCTTGTTTCTCAGCTAGAATAACTTCCCTCCATTCTTTCTTGGTCATAGCTTCCTCATATGTCTTTGGAATCTGCTCCTTATCAAGACTAGAAATGAAAGCAACATGATTAGTAGGTAACTGAGCAATATTACAAACTCCCTGATCATGATGAATAACAACATTCCCATTGTAGAACACTGGTAGATTCCTTTGTCTTGTGCTCCTTCTTAGGACAGTAGGTGGAGCCTCTTGAATAAGATCCTCCTCTTCACCTAAAACTTCAATAGGAGTAGGCACTTCTCTTGATATTTTGGAAGCTGAGACCAAAATTGATTCTTCTCCTGATGAGTCTTGTTGGACATGAGTAGATGTCTCTCCCCCCCCCATGTTCAGGAGGAGGAAGGCCAGGAGAGCTGAATGCACCAGGCGGTTGACGGATGGAACGGCCAGTTGGTGTCAAGGGTCACGGATCAGCTGGTGTGGCCGCGGCTGGTTGGCTAGGACCGGTCATGGCCGGAACAAATGGTGCATGAGGAGCCGTGGCTGGGGATTGTTGAGCCTGAGGGGATACAATACCGATGCTTTCCAAGAGCCTCCTCAAGTTCTCAGCTTGGTCTGATCTTGTTGTTGAGATGTCCTTAAAGTTCCTTCTTCATAGAATCATTTGGACTCTTGGAACTTAACATCTCTAGAAACCAAGACCCTTCTGGATCATAACATTTATATCCTTTATGAGTAGAAGAATACCCAATGAACATAGCTTTGGTACTCTTTGGGTCAAGCTTATTCTTTTGCTCCCTTGGAACTAATACAAAACAAACACAACCAAAAACTCTTAAGTGGTCAATATTGGGTCAAGTTTTTTTTAGTACCTCAAATGGGGACAAGTCATCTAGGACTTTTGTAGGACTCCTATTAATAGAGTAGCATGCAGCTACAAGAGCATCCCCCCAAAATCACAACTTCCATCAAATGCCTATTCTTCCTTTCAGCCACTCCATTTTGTTGTGGAGTGTAAGGACAGCTGGTTTGATGGTCAATACCATGCTTAGCCAAATGTTGTTGGAGTCTGGTGCTAGTGTATTCTCCTTCATTATATGTTCTAAAGCATTTAATACTTGCATTGTATTGATTAGTAACATATGCTTGAAAAATTAAGAATGCATCAAATACTCTATCTTTAGAGCTAAGTAAAGTAACCCAAGTATATTTGGACTTTTCATCAATAAATATCACAAAATACTTATGGTTTTCTCTACATGGGAATGGAGATGTCCAAACATCAGCATGCACCAACTCAAAATAATTATTATAAGTATGCATAGATTTTTCAAAAACTGTTTTACATTGCTTTCCAAGTATAAAAGAATCACACAAATCCTTTGTCATTTTCAAACCAGGAACAATCAATTCAAGTGCTCTAGGATGAGGATGTCCTAATCTAGCATGCCAGAGATCAGAATCAGTACTAAATGAACCAGCTTGAAAGGTCGCCTCTAACTCACTAACACTAGTCATATTTTCAAGCACATACAAGTCATTTCTTGTGGTTCCTTGTCCAAATATTCTACTAGTCCCAATATCCTGAAAAAAGAAATCATTAGGGCGAAATATAGCTTGACAATTAAAATCAGTAGTAGCTCTTTTAACTGAAAGCAAATTAGAAGTAAAGGAAGGCATGTAAAATGCTTTAGATTCTTTATCAAACAACTTCAGTTTTCCTATGCCTTTAATTGATACTTTTATTCCATTATAAATGAGAACATTACCTAGGGCAGGTTCTACATTCTCTAGCAATCCTAGATCACTAATCATGTGATCAGAAGCACCAGAATCAACTACGAATGATATTGTGGCATTAGGAGTAAAAGAAGTTTGAAAAGAAGCATGAAAAGTTTTACCCATCACATTGCTATCCTTTATTGCCTTGATAAGAGCTTCTAAGTCTGATTTTGTCAATCAGATGCTGGAGACATGGCACTAGTGGAGGCTGAGTGAAGAACTGAGCTGCTACTACACGCCTTTGAAGGCGCGGTCATAAGGCCGTGAGCTTGAGTGAGGCTGGCCGTGGGTTGCTGTGGCCGAGAAGCCCAGCTCGGCTTCAGCTGAGGATGGAGAACCCATAAATCTTTCTTTGTATGGACATTCCTCTTACAATGGTCACATATTTGTCTCCTTTTCCTAGATTTATTTGTTGATGCTGATTTGAAGAAGCTTTTGTGTGCAGTCACCAATTCAGCCTTGTTGTCAAATAAACCATGAGATCCTTGCTCCTTTTGGATTTGAGCACAAACATCTTCCAAGTTAGGAAGCTTATCAGACCTGAGAATATGCTTAATAAGATATGAGTAAGTAGTATTAAGTGTTAATAGTAACCCAAACACCTTATCTTGTTCTTTTCATTCAAGGAGAACAATAAGGTCAATGGTGGCTGGTCTTAGCATTTCTAGCTCAGCCCACAATGCTCTAATGAGCCATAATGCTTTGTGAATTCTGCATCCTCCTGCCTTAATTCATTCAAACCCTTCTTCACTTCAAAAATTCTTAAAAGGTTAGTGGTGTTTCCATACACCTTTTGCAAAGTGTCCCAAAGATCTTTTGCATTCTCAAAAAAAGGAATAAGACTCAAGAAGATCACTAGCAAGAGAATTTTGAAGTATATAGAGTACCAATTGGTCTTCTTGATACCATTTGGCTTGGACAGTCAAAGCCTCACTAACTTCAGCCACTTCAATTTCTTCATGGCCATTTGTAGAAATAAGATTCCAAAAGGCCTTTACCACCCAATGTCGTTTTCATGGTCCTAGACCACAAGAGGTAATTTGCCCCAAGAAGAATGACTGTAGCTCTGAATGTAGCTTGAAGTTCCATGAGATAGAAGATGGATTGCACTTGAATAGGTAGAGCTGGTCGTGTCAGAATAGTTCTGTGTTACCAAGGCCTACCAAGTACGTGTACGTGTTACCAAGGTTGTTCTGGTCACGTGTGTAGCTTGTAGTAGGGCACAACACAGAGAAAGAAGCTTGGATAAGTGTGATTGCTGATGAAGCCGGTCGCTGGTTGGGACGAGAGACTGGCCTGTTGGAACGGTCGCTGGTCGGGATGATCGTGAGTTTGAACAATCGTGTGTACTGGACGGGTACCAAGCCCAAGCTCTTGGACGGGTCTTGCAATTGCCTCGTCTCGGACTTGAATGTCACAGACTGTCACTTGGTCAGGACACAGTTTGCAAGCTGGTTGGGAATAACACTCGGTCGAGACACAATTTGCAAGCTGGTCGGCACGCGGTACGATGATGAGGCTGATATGCTAATTCACGTGATCAATCAGTCTTTGGGTACTGCTGCACTTGAACAAGAAAACCGGCTGAAGCGTGGAATGGCGCGTTACAAGAGCTGTGAACGGAGGCGTGACCTGAGGCGTGGACAAGAACAGGCGCGTGGCAAGAACAAAATGAAACTTGCAGTCCAAGTAACCTCCAATAGATTGCAACAAACTTCAACAATCTGCAACAAACTTCAACAATCTGCAACAAACTTTGACCAACTCTTGCAACAAGATTCAATTGATTATAACCTCCTAATAACAGTTCTTAACTATTATTAGGAAAAAGAATCAGTTAAAAAATCGAGTTATATGATTTAAACAATCCTAAATTTCAAGATTCCACTTTTTTTAACTTTCAAACATTAGCAAAGAAATCAAGAAAATCAATTTTGAAGTCTTAAACCCATTATATTAAACCTAAATTTCGTGGAGAGCCTCACAAGAAACTTATTTAACTTTCCATATTAAAAGAATTAAAGAAAACTGTGAAAGGATTAGAATTTTATCATCAGGATCTTGTTAGGGGCGATTTTAAACGTCTCTGAGGAAAACTTCAAGAAAATAATTCAAAATAAATGGAATTGAGTTATTCTTTTTTTAAAAAGAAACTAGACTCAAAGTTCTTGAGATTAGGACTTAGAAAAACGATATTTGATGAAGAATCAACGTCGGAATGTTCTGGGAAACACGTAGGTTTGCGGCGGAAGCACTCGCAGAGGTCCGATGTAAGAAATTTTTTAACTTTTGATTCCCTGGGTCAAATGATGCAATTCTAATTGGCGTGGCTTCAGAACTCGCCGTTGTACAATCCAGAGAAAGCAGATTGTCAAAAGGAGTCGTGGTATGGCTGGAATTTGAGTTTCAAGATGATGGTCAAAATAGAACTAGAAAGGAATTGAGAAGAAGATATTTTCTTCTTGATTCAATGAATGAATGATGAATATTACCCAGATTTGATGCAACCTGGCTCTGATATCATAAAATATTATGAGATTAAGAGATTTGTAGAATGAGAGAATGAGAGATTAGAGAGATTTAGAGAGAAGAATAATTTTATTAAGAGAATGAGAATAATAGTTTCTAAGTTACAAATGAGAAAGGAGAGAGATATTTATACTAATCTAGTCTAGGCTTGTTTCGATACAAGGATTGCCTTAAACATGAATGGCTACAAGGATAACATAACACTAGAACACAAACAAGCCTTATACACTCCCCCTTTAACTATGTAACACACGGCTATTATAGGAAAGCATGAAGGGCTTTCTAAATTCATCATTTCTTCTTCATTCCAACAATGACGACGACGTGGAGGAGGTTCAGGACGACCCAACGATAGCCAACCAGATGATCGACCCGGTCCAACCCACGTCACGACCCGGACCTGATCAGGACTTGACTTATGTCCGGCCATGGGACGGTGCAACCTCGGTTCAAGGACTATGGACCGTTCCATCAGGGCCTTTGACACGTTCAAGAACTAAGGATCTCATCCAAGCGGTTGAAGCAATGCTACTTCAGACACCAACATCAGGGAACAGTTTAGGTTTACTTATTCTGATCAATGCTATTTGAATTAGATATAGTGGAAAGAATTTCATCTTGGTACTATTTTCCCTTAGTGAGGTTTTTCCCATTGGGTTTTTCTCACTAAGGTTTTGATGAGGCCTGGATGGGTTCTTAATGATCTTTGTCTAAGGCTTATAACAATATTTGGATTAAGAGTTAGTAAAATGTTTGGCCCAGCCCATTATGCTTTCTTTTCATTAGCGTGAGCATTTAAGAGAGTTTGTCCACTTGTAATCTGAATTGGTCTTGGTCTTGCATACATTTGAATCTTCACTTTTCATGCAAGCTAGCCTTGACCAAGTCTTTAACTCTTCATATCTCTCTTTCTCTTCTCTATATAAACTCGGCCATGGCCATTGTTGTATTTCCTTTTTTTCATCGAATTTTCTGAATAAAAGTTTCTTGCAAACAAGTTAATTCGGTCATTGCTAGTGTGTCATATCTAGTTTTGTTTTGGTTTATCTCTTTGTGTGTCATATCATCGAGTCAAGCCAAAGATCCTTGTTCGAATTGGTGTGTAATATCCTTTTGGGCAAGCTAGCGATTCAA
This sequence comes from Streptanthus diversifolius, assembly GCA_039880935.1. Lineage (NCBI taxonomy): Eukaryota > Viridiplantae > Streptophyta > Magnoliopsida > Brassicales > Brassicaceae > Streptanthus > Streptanthus diversifolius. The sequence goes on from JAXGFM010000005.1 coordinate 6,095,262, forward strand.
AGGTTAATCCACCCCTTAAACCTGAGCCATTCGTACCATCTCATTCTTAACCTATCGTCTACCCTTCACCACGATCTTTCTCTCATTTCTTTCCCTTGTTTAGCTTCCGCCATTCCATTGTTTCTTCACCATCTGATCACCTCAACATTGTGTGAGGTCTTGGGCCGTGTTCCTCCCTAGGAACACATCACCCCTCCTTTTTGAAAATGATTTGCCCTCAAATCCGAGCTATTTTAAAAATCGGTTCAGGATTGTCATTGGCTTGTTTGTGGCATCCGGTGGTTCTTGTTTGGTCAGTATGAAGAGATGAACGTCTTAGTGTGTATCATGGACCAAGTCCAGTGGATTAAATCGCGTGTCTTCCTCTTTCTTTGGGATTCTCCTTTTGCGCTTCTAGACCAATTTAAAGCAGTGCTTTTGATAGTCAGAAGACAAGGACTTAGGAATTGGCTCTGGTTTATGGCAAATTGGTGGTTCCTCTTGTGCCTGTGCTGGTCGGACTTCTTCATGAACCTGCAAGGAAAACTCAACTATACTCGGCTGCACTGGTTTATGATTAGTAAGGGTTAAGCTAGCCTCTTCAAATATAATAAATGATGAAGCAGTGAAAAGACCTTTATCAAAACTAAAAATCAACTCATATCCAATAATTTACTTTCATCATAAGAATCATATTTTGGTGCTTCTCCTAAATCTAGATATACTTCAGGTTCATTCTGCTCATAGGGCATAAAAATATCATTAGCACACAAATCTGAACTAGAAGTTTCGTGTATACCTTTGCAAACCAGAAGTGGCTGGTCCGTTTCTTTGATTTGATCAATCGGTTCCACAATAGAACAACTAAACTCCTGATTGGTGGTAAGAGCTTCTGAAGATGGGCGTGGAGCTTTGTTCTGTTTTTCCGGCTCTTCTTTCAGGCCTTACGTGCTTTTTTAAGCTGTTCATCAAGGTCGTCCAAAGTCTTTTGTGTTTCCAGCTGTTTGTGAAGTTTTCTTGTTTGTTGAGGATTGTTTTGTTTGAGCTGTTCCACGTCTTTATCACCACAATTTCCTTGTTGAACATGTCTTCCCTTTAAAGAATGAAAGGAATGCCTCTCATGTGCTTGGTAAGGCCATTCATCACCATAAGAACCTTGATGATCACGACTTCTTTTTGTAGATTCCATGGGGCGCCTCTCTTGCATTTGATCAGACCACTCATGCCTACATGGTTCATGGAACTGGTATCGTTGAGGTAATCGCATTTCATGAATCTTGTCAGGCCATACACATCTATGTGGGGATTCAGGTAGTTGATGTAGTTGATGGATATATTTCTGATCTGGAAAAAGAGGTATGTTCCATTCTTGAACATCATCTCTCCAACGGGCTTGAAAAGAGCCGTGTTTAGCTTTTAATATATGTTCCATGCGTAGTGTAAATGCTTCAACAAGACGTGATGCTTTTTCTTCTAAATCGATCATTGTACCTGCCAAAAGCAAACACAATAATGGCCAGTTCAAAAGTTCTTTTGAAAAAAGGTAAAGTGTAACTAAAACATGAAAAAAATGTAACAAACAGTTTTAAAACAAAATTTAAATGAAAAACGAAAATAAGAAAAGAAAAAGGAAAACAAAAAATCAGTTTGTTGTGGTTGTCTGATACCACTTGATATGATCTTGGTCAAGAAAACGACCCAAGACCGGCACAACAAGAGAGTGAGGGGGATAAGCGTTGCACAATGAGCAGAGCACAAGTTTCCAAGGGATGTGGAGTGATGCGGTCGCACAAAGGCTATGGAAGACCTTTGATATATCGGACTTGAAGAACCAAGGGTATGATGCGCCAAGGTTCAACAAGGGTTTCCTAGACGGGCCCAAGAATATTACACAAAAAGGGAGGGCCAATGAGAGAGTAGATATGACGCACCACTCGGTGATCGAAACTCTTAAGAAGCAAAAGTCTTTTTATTAAAATCTCTATGAGAAGTACAAATGGCCAAGCCATGTATTTATAGAGAGAAATAGAAGAAGCTAGAAGACTTGCATGTTCGGAACAATCCAAGAACATGCAAGGCCATGCAAGAAGGAAAGTTAAGGATATAACTCCCAACTCCCAACTGCCAACTACTTTATTAAATACAAAGAAGAGAAGAGAAAACGTGTTGGGCCAAAGATGGGCTAGAACACAATACAAAAGCTATGGGCCATAAACATTTCATCCTTCAAGATTCCATCCAAACCCCATTAAAAATCTTGGTGTGAAAAACCCAGTGGGAAAAAACTCACTAAGGAAAATGGAACTAAGATGAACCCTTGTCCAAAACATTTAATTCAGATAGCCATGAATTGTAACTAGCAAACCTGAGTGAAAGTGTAGTGATGGGGATTGGTTGATGATGTAACCAAGAACATGTTGAAGTGCTTTGGTTCGGTTCTAGTCAATGGACCAAATGAAGTGGTCCAGGGGTCTTGATTGTAGCTCAGATCAGGCCATGGTCGAGGTCAGGTCATGGAATGGCCTGATGATGGTTGACGTCTGGTCGGGGCCTTGTCGACGTGGGTGAAAGGCGTGGTCAAGACAGGACTGGAATATGGGACGAAGATTTGGTTGGGGTCATTGTCCTGGTCCTGAGTTGAGACGTTCGGGTAATGGGTTGGGACGTTCAGGACGTGTTGGAAGACATTTGGTTTCATGATATGGACGTCCGTTGAGTTAATTAGATGGACGTCCTCAACCTCTTTCGGACCACCTATTCTACCTTTAATCGGGACGTTCGTAAGTCCGTCCGCACTAGATAGGATCACATCACTTGGGCTTTTGGACTCCTGATTGAATTGTTTACGCCAATACTCATCCTCTCACGCCCTTTGCCTGCTTTTACAATACGCAAATCCACTTTTTTCTGCACGACTTTAGCTTTTCTTTGTGGGACCAGTGGCAATGAAGCGTCTCTCCCTGGCCACTCACATTTGTTAAACTTGTAACCACACCTTATTAATTCTTCCATGCAACCCATCTTTTTGTCCCTGATTTCATCATCCCACTCACCCCATCCATCTGTATCGGGCATTTCAACATCTATGATAGCTTGGATATTTAACTACAGGTTTAAAAACAAACGTAATCAAAATTAGAAAGGCATAAGTTATTCCTGTATCTACAAAAACAGTATGTATATGCCATGTCTCAGTCTTCTCTTGGGGAGATACTCACTGTCCATGGACACCCGTGTTTTCGTGTGGACAAACTCACTGTTTATCCATATGTGTCCATCAACACGAGTCTATATGTACATTCTCACGTGAAACATCAACAATCTATCACTCTTTTTGTATGTTACATAGTCCACATGTAAATATCCACTTGTACATAATCCGTCACAAAAAAAATTATTTGCTTATATTAGGGTCTTTATCAGCGTCCAACACCTCTGTTAGTGTTAGCCCAGAAATTTTGGGAATCTTCTCACCATAATATCCAAGCAGTGTTACTGATGTGAACCTCACAGGATGATTCACTCATCCAAAATCGGCCAACATATTATACATGCAGAAAACGTAATGGTCGAGAGAACAAACTGTCGGATTTTTGAAAATGTGGTTAGCAATAGTTGTTGAATTGAGCGTGAGAATGATGGATCAATTGATATGAACGAGCGATGAAGGGATTGAATGGGACAAGGTCAAGGCCGTGAGAGAACCTTGACAACCTAGCATACCTTTGACATGATATGACACACCGGCCAAAAAGTAAGGATTTTGTGGAGTGGCTAGCTGGATATTACGCACCAGAAGGGATCCACGAGATCAAGCAGATATTACACACTACTTGAAGATTGATCAAAAAGTTCAGAATTCTCAAAGAGAAATTTTCATACAAATTTGTAAAAAAACAAAGTGGCCACAGGCCGAGTTTATATAGAACATTACACATAAATGTAGTCGAGAATTCAAACTTTTTGTATGATTGACACAGAAAACCAAGAAATGCAAAGAAATTCAAACTCAACATTAATGAAGGTAATTGGCAGGTTTTGACCAGAGAAGAGAGGCGGGCAAGGGATGGGTTGAGCCGGATGTAAAGATGGGCTAAGACACAAAATATGAAACTAAAGGCCTTAAGCATTTGATCCTTTAAGAGCCCAACCAAGCCCCATAAAAAATCCAAGTGAGAAAAACTCAATGGCATAAAAACTCACTAGGGAAAAGGGAACTAAGATTAACCCTTATCCCAAACACTTAATTCAATTAGTGATAAAAGATGCTTATTAAACCTGAAGTATTGGTTGTATAAGAGTTGATCAAGAAAATGGCAATGTGATGTTGAAGAGCCTTGATCCGGACGCGCGTCATAGGACCGGATGGAATGCTCCATGGATCCAGGTCGATGGTCAAAGCATTGGTCGACGCGGGTCGAGACGGGTCATCGCGGGTCGTGGCCAGGTCAAGGTCGGTCGAGGCTGGGTCAAGGCTGGGTCAAGTCAGGTCAAGGCAGGTGGAGGCCGGGGCGAGGTCGCGGGCGAGGCCGGTCGAGGTCGGGACGATAATGCGGTCGGGGCGTGGGTCGGTACCAAAGGCGTGGCCACGGTCACTGTCCAATGAACCAAGGTCGAGGGCCGGGAACGTACTTGGAGCAGTGAGGTGGATCGTACGCGGGACGTTCGTCTGGTTGACCTGTGGGTCGTCTAGAACCTCCATCTTTGGGTTGTTGGTTCGTTCGACTATGCGGTCGTCTGTGATCATACCAAGATCGACTGTCTCGACTTGGATCACGTCATCCCCTTCCTCTTGAGAAGGATTTGTCCTCAAATCCTGTTCATCTTCACAAAAAGGGAGCAAGTCAGCAAAATTAAAACATGAACTAACTGAATAATTACCTTGAAGATCTAGTACATAAGCGTTTGTCGTTGATGTGTTTCCCGACTGTGAATGGTCTGTTTACCCTTGGCATTAACTTGGAACATCGTTCTACAGGAAATCTTTCTTTGCGCAAATGAATCCAGACTTGATTGCTTTGTTGGAAAATAACTTTCTTTTGGTGTTTATTAGTCGCCTTAGAATATTGTCTCGTCTTGGCTTCTATATTAGCATGGGCCGTCTCATGATTTTTTTTATCATATTCGTCTTCTGTTCACCGTCAATGCTAGCTCGCTCACTAAAAGGTAACAGAATTAAATCTAATAGTGAGATAGGATTAAAGCCATAAACAATATAAAATGGTGAATGCTTAGATGCGGAATGGACAACATGATTATATGCAAACTCAACATTTGGCAAGTTATCCACCCAAGTTCTAAGATTCTGACCAACAAAAGCACGCAATAAAGAACCTAAAGTCCTATTGACTACTTCAGTCTGGCCGTCACTCTCAAGATGACAAGTCGTTGAAAAAACAAGTTTAGTTCCTAACATAAACCATAATATCTTCCAAAAATAACTCAAAAACTTAGTATCTCTATCAGATACTATCGACATAGGCATGCCATGTAAACGGACAATCTGCTTAAAGAAAATATTAGCAATATGTAATGCATCATCAGACTTATTACATGCTATGAAATGCGATATTTTTGAAAAACGGTCTACAACAACAAAAATGCTAGTTTTACCAGTGCGTGTCATAGATAAACCTAAGATGAAATCCATTGATATATCAACCCATGGATGCAGAAAAAACGGTAAGGGATGATACAAACTGTGGGGCAAAGTCGTGGATTTAGCCATCTTACACTTAACACATTGGTTGCAAATCCATTTATCTATTTTCATATGTGGCCATTAGAAGTTCTCCCGCATTATGTACATCGTCTTGGCCACTCCAAAATGTCTCATAAGTCCACCATCATGAGTCTCTCTGATGAATAATTCATGCAAGGAACAGTTAGGAATGCATAACCTATTCTCATAAAAGAGAAATTCGTCTTGTTGGAAGTAATGACCTACAAGAATCTTAGAAAAATACTTATAGATTGCTGATAGAGGTTAATTTATCTCCTCGAGTTTCACCTGAGAAATACTAGATAGTATTCTCAAGAGTATACCCGGTTAGTAACCGCAAGCGCACATTTAATGCCTCTTGTAGCTAAACGGGATCGATCAATCCACAAATAAGGCTTATAACTTAACAGATTGTTAGGATAAAGTCTAAGATAAATAGATTTAATGTTGGTTTTTGTTGGAACTTGTTCAATAACTAAACTAAATGATTGTAAAGCAAATAAGAAAGCAGTTAATACTTAACTAAGAATGAATTATGATTCAACCAGGGATCAGGTGTTAAAACAACTAAGGGTTATGATCAAGGTATGACTATAAATCATGTATGTATAATTTATATTCCAGACAATGAGATCAAACCCTAAAACTAAACAAGCATTAAGATACATCTCAATTTTCATCAAATTCCCTAGACAATTACTTCTGTAGGCTAGGATCATAAGACTCACGAATTAGATTAACCTATGAATTCACTTTGCCTTTTCCAAAGGATGAATTCTGTAAACCCTAAATTGACTCTCCCGAGATCAACCTAGCATTAAACACATCTAAAAGTGAAGGATTACACAATTCTAGACCTAGATATCATTACAAGATCATTATCCCCCTAATCATCTACCCTATCCATGGTTAAATACAAAGGGTTCTACTCAGATATAATTGAAATTTTAGAGAAAATAAATATAAGGTAGAAAGACATTCTCAATATGCAGAAAGGAAGAGTTTCACAGATTACTGTGTATGAAATAGGATTACAGATTACCATAAACTCTTCAAAAGCAGACCTAGGGTTCTATCTCTCTTTTTTCTCTGGTGGCTCATAAAAAACGATACCCTAGGTCTGATATAACATACCCTATTTATAAGGTGTGTTAAACCCTGTTTTATTAAAAAAAAAAATATTGGGATTGATCGATCGGCGAAGGGATCGATCGATCCTGTAATCGGTCGTAGGATTTTTGGTTGATGGATCGATCTATCCATATGAAAATTGACCGATCTAGGCTTGAACAATTGTTCTTTTGCTCGCTTGGTTGGTCTTAGAAGTTGACGCAGAATTGGACGGGCAGTCAATCGATCGATCTTGGTGTGTATCGATCGATCGGTCGTGCTGGAGGAAGGATTGATGAAACCTTATGTTCATCGATCGATCCTTTTATTCTCTCGGGGAATCATACGGAATTGATCATTGTTTTTAGCTTATTTCCCCAAATTATCAGCTCTGAATTGTTGCACTAGCTACCAGTAACCTCATGGACTCCAAAAAACAGTTTTATCTTGCTCCAAATGTTCTGAAAACAAAAAGTAAAATACATCATATGATTCTAATGCATATGAACCTAAATATGCTCTAAATTATGAAGTCTAATGGCTAAATGATATGAGTTATGTACAAAATAATGAGTTAAAACCACTAAAATGCAGGTTTATCAACTCTCCCAGACTTCCTTTTTGTTTGTCCTCAAGCAAATGACTAGAAATAAGAAAGTAGATAAACACTCTGGAACTCAGAACCAAACCATATTGGTCAAATATTATGCTCAATATTAAAACTAATAGTTCTAGGATGCAAGGTAGGAAAGTTTACTTAAAAATTTTAGTCATGCCCATCACAACTCACCTCAGACTAAACCTTAATCTACACAATGCATTCAAATCAACCAACACTTTTAACATTCATTAACTTATAAAATCGTGAATCATACTAGACTCTTTCAATGAACTCATTTGGCTAAGGGAAACGTCAAGAGATATAAATAATCTCTTCTTCCATAGGTTATAAATGCTTAATGTGGGAATCTCTCAATAAATGGAACAAAATTTAGAAGAATGTTAAAGGTAAGCTTCAATAGATGCATACAAGACTAGATTCTCATCTACCCAAAATATGCCACCTGCTAAAATCTATACCCAAGCTATAATTATTTCCCATAATGATCCTAATACTACCCTTAATTAGGCATTGTTGCTCTTTTAATGCCATTAAAATCAGTCCTATAACTTCCATAATTCATTCTTTTTGCACTTTTCTTTCTAGGAGAGGGGTTAATTTCAATCAATCTAACGGGGTTAGATTCTCTTATAGCTGGTTCTTGCTTTTATTATTATTTTTTTTTAAAAAAATTTGCTTGAAAGAACCTTTCTTCTGATTTTTTTTATCACTCTTCCAATCCCCTTTACTAGACTTTGTTCCTTCCCTTTCTCATTTTACTTTCTCTCCTGACGTATCTACCCCTTTTTTCCTCTTTATCTCCATTTTTTTTGTTTTTTTGGAGATAGCTATTTTAAAACCTATTAGTTATCCATTCTTTACTTCCTATCAAGCTCCTACCTAGTCCTAATTGGCTCAAAGAGTGAACCAAAACTACATGAGAAGCTAATCCTGTCGGTTCCTACCTAACATGTTCCTACCAAGTTCATTCTGGAAAAGGCTTAAAACTCTCGCAAATATATGATATGGTTTGAACAAAAGTTAGGCTAAGGGTAGGGATAATCTACTTGGATCACAAAGAGTGGTGAAATGGTAAAAGAGATCCTAGTATATAAAAGTAAAATCCATGAGTTCAACTCCGGTCATCTAGCATAATAATTCTAAATCCATATTATGTTCTAATAAATAAGAGATGGCATCAAATTGAAGCATGTTTAAATCAAAGCTAATCTAAAAATAAGAACTCTAGGCATGGATCAATCTTATGTTTCAAAAAGCGATTTATGCATCAAATAACCAGTAACTCATGCATTAAAACTAACAAGATGAGCAAAAGACTAAATTAAGTCAGTTTGATCATGTTCCTTATGCAAATGCAATGCAGTCCTAAATAAATGAATAGAAATAAGTTATGAAAATAAATATGTGGGTGCAAACAAATATCCTCCCTAAACTTATTTTACACTGTCCTGGTGTAAAAATAAAACTAAAAGAAGATACAACATAAAGTAAAATAACAGAAAATACAATCAAAATAATGAAAAGATAGAAGTGTTACTAAATCCATGGTCCTCGGGGCTAATGCTGCGACTCTGTCCTGGGCGTCGTCTGCGTCTAGGCAACCGGGCATCCGAATTGGATTTGGTATCATCTGTATCAGTTTGTGTCCTGTGTCTAGAAACATCAGGAACGTCATCTGTGGCCTCGGTAGATGCGCACGAATTCCGCAGAATCTCACCATCTTGCACGCGATTTCCTCTCAGCCTTGAAACCAGACCCGTCGCGAGATCATCGTGTTTTCCTCAAGGTTTCCGGCAAGAAATCGAGTGTTCTTGCAATTTTATTGATCAAGGGTTGTTCTCTGGCGAGTTATGAGTGGTTTCATCCAATTTGGTGGCCTGAGTTGAAAGTTTCAACCGTTCTCCTCCGGTGGTATCGCGATTGCCTCCGCCGCAAGTCTCTCGTTTTGTAACAAGCATATCTCCTCCAATTCTTCATCATATAACGTGATTCCAAAGCCCAAGCTCAATTAGAACGATTCTAGTTGATGATTCAGGAGGTTCTCTTTGCCCATTTTCGTGTTTAGAAGCTTTATTGATCAATCTTCTTCAAATGGTCCAGATTCAACCTATTCGGGAATATTTTGTTAAAAACCTCAATCTTTCTCTATATTTTTCGAATCTTGGACGATCAATAATTATTTAAGGATTTTGTGGAGGGCTCCAAGAAGTTTGGATGCAACCCAAAGAGTTTTTGACTTCAAAAAAGGTTTTCTTGAAAGTTAGAAAAAATCTTTTTTTTTTTTTTTGAAAAAGGTGGGAAAGTGAATGACAAGGTAGTTTGATTATTGTAACAAATTTTTAACTGCTGAAGAAATGTGTATTAAGTAGTTTATGTCTGCTGAAGCAAGTTGTTGGTGGTTTGAAAACGTTTGTGAAAACGGTTGCTGGGTGGTTGTTAATTGTTAGACGCGCCTCTTGTGGTTTAGTGTAGCGCGTGTTGCTTGCCCTGGACTATTTTCTCTTGCAGGCTTTAGAAAAGGTCTAATTGAGTTCTAAGTGCATATGAAATCCCCTGTTATTCTTCAAGGGACGAACTACCTGCTCTGGTCAAGAACCATAAGGACAACCTTAATAGCAAAGGCTTATGGAGTAATATAACAAAGGCGTCTATTCTAGCCATTGAAAGAGCTGACTCAGATGATCAAGATGATCAAAACAGATGGTTTCAGAAAGACCACAAGGTACTTTCTATAATACAAAAATCTCTTGCTGGATCTCTTTTGGAAGCATATTCATATTATGAAAATGCTAAAGACCTTTGGAAAACTTTTAAAACTATATATGGAAATATTACTAACCTCATGAGGATTTTTGAGGTAAAGAAAGCTTTGAATGATCTTAGTTAGGAGGATGTTGAGTTCACAAAATACTATGGATCCTTTAGAGCATTATGGACAGAGCTAGAGATGCTAAGGCCTGCCACAATTGATCCCATTATTTTCCATGAAAGGAGAGAACAAGATAAGGTGTTTGGGTTGCTCTTGAATTTAAACAATAACTACACTGATTTGATTAAGCATATTTTTAGGGAGGACAAGCTTCCTTGAAAGAATATGAGATTAAGAGATTTGTAGAATTAGAGAATGAGAGATTAGAGAGATTTAGAGAGAAGAATGATTTTATTAAGAGAATGAGAATAATAGTATTTCTAAGTTACAAATGAGGAGAGATATTTATTTATACTAATATAGTCTAGGCTTGTTTAGATACAAGGATTGCCTTATACATGAATGGCTACAAGGATAACATAATACTAAAATACAAACAAGCCTTAGACACTCCCCTTAGACTTAGACACACTCACGCCTTTAATCACCTATTAAAATCTTTCTTATTTCATCATTTCTTCTTCATTCCAGCAGTCCCCCTCAATATTAATACATGGAGAATGCCTAAGCTTGCAACCACGAAACATTACCTCATTAAAAACCTAAAAAAGGAAAACCCAATGGGGACAAAACCTTTTCTAGGGAAAAAGAGTATAACATTTAATGTTGGAATCATTGTTGTGGAATGGTCATAAGGCCAAGCCTTGGATAGATGGAGGCGCATTCTTCAGAGTTGTTGCATTGGTGAACACATCAGCTAGTTGATCCTCACTCCTTGTATAGCAAGGCAAGATGATTCCTTTCCTAATAGCTTCTCTTACTTTGTGGCAGTCTACTTCTATATACAAAGAAGGAGTGTTGGGTACTCCATCCTGAGCTGAAGCCAAGCTGGGCTTCACGGCAACAACAGCCCACAGCCAGCCACACGCAACTGCAAGCTCACGGCATCGGCATGTACCAACCGCCGGTTCCTTCAAAAGCGTGTACCAGCTCCCTTCTTCAGTCAGCCTAAACTAGTGCCATGTCTCCAGCATCTGAATTTGTGATAAAATCAGATCTAGAAGCTCTCCTCAAAGCAATTAAGGATGGTAATGTGTTGGGTAAAAATTTTCATGCTTCTTTTCAAACTTTTTTCACTTCTAATGCCTCTAAATCATTGGTTGTTGATTCTGGTGCTTCTCACCATATGAATAGTGATCTAGGATTACTAGAAAATATATAACCTGCTTTAGGTAATGTTGTCATTGCTAATGGAATTAAAGTACAAATTAACGGCATAGGAAAACTTAAGTTGTTTGATAAAAAGTCTAAAGCTTTTTACATGTCTTCTTTTACTTCTAATTTGCTTTCAGTTAAAATAGCTACTACTGATTTAAATTGTCAAGCTATCTTTGGTCCTAATGATTTCTACTTTCAATATATTGAGACTAGTATAAGATTTAGACGAGGAATCACAAAAAATGACTTGTACGTGCTTGAAGACATGACTGAAACTAGTGGGCAAGAAGCAGCTGTTAATGCTAGCTCTTTTAGTAAAGATTATGATCTTTGGCATGCTAGATTAGGACATCCTCATCCTAGAGAACTTGAACTGATTATTTCTGGTTTAAAAATGCCAAAGGATATGTACAATTCTTGTATATTTGGAAATCATTGCAAAACAGTTTTTGAAAAATCTTTGCATACTTATGATAATTGTTTTGAGTTGGTGCATTCTGATGTTTGGACATCCTCATTTCCATCTAGAGAAAACCATAAGTATTTTGTGATATTTATTGATGAAAAATCCAAATATACTTGGGTTACTTTGCTTAGTTCTAAAGATAGATTATTTGATGCATTTTTAATTTTTCAAGCATATGTTACTAATCAATACAATGCAAATATTAAATGTTTTAGAACAGATAATGGAGGAGAATACACTAGCACCAGACTCCAACAACACTTGGCCAAGCATGGCATTAAACATCAAACTAGCTGTCCTTACACTTTATAACAAAATAGAGTGGCTGAAAGGAAGAATAGGCATTTGATGGAAATTGTGAGAACAATGATGTTCCACATGAAAGTTCCCAAAAGATTTTGGGGGGATGCTCTTGTAGCTGCATGATACTTGATTACTAGAACTCCTACAAAATTCCTAGATGACTTGTCTCTATTTGAGGTACTAAACAAAACTAGACCTAATATTGACTACTTGAGTTTTTGGTTTTGTTTGTTTTGTATTAGTTCCAAGGGAGCAAAGGAACAAGTTGGAACAAAAGAGTACCGAACCTATGTTCATTGGGTATTCCTCTACCCAGAAAGGATACAAATGTTATGATTCAGAGACTAGAAGAGTCTTGTTTTCCAGATATGTCAAATTTCAAGAATCCAAAGGTTTCTATGAAGAAGGAACTTGGGATCAATACAAGGACATTTCCACAACAATATCAGACCAAGCTGAGAACTTGAGGAGGCTCTTGGAGAGCATTGGTATAGTTTCACCTGATGATCAGCAGCACACGGCCACAGCTCCTCCTCCTCTACCAGCCTTGTTCAGTCCCAGCCAGTCAGTCACGGCACAGCCAGCGGAGCCACGGCCATTCGCCCCGTCCAGCCATTTCATCCATCCGCAGCATGGTACCTTCAGTTCTCCTGGCCTTCCTCCTATTGAACATAGGGGGGGGGGCGAGAGAAATCTACTCATGTCCAACAAGACTCAGCAGGAGATGCATCAATTCTAGTCTCAGCTTCCAAAAGATCAAGAGTTCTACCCACTCTTATTGAAGTTTTAGGTGAAGAAGAGGATCCTATCCAAGAAGCTCCACCTACAATCTTAAGAAGGAGCACAAGACAAAGAAAAACATCAGTGTTCTACAATGAGAATGTTGTGGTTCATCATGATCAGGAAGTTTGTAATATTGCTTACTTACCTACTAATCATGTTGCTTTCATTTCTAGTCTTGATAAGGAACATATTCCAAAGACATATGAGGAAGCTATGACTAAGAAAGAATGGATGGAAGATATCCTAGCTGAGAAACAAGCTATGGAAAGGAATGGTACCTATGCTCCAGCCACCTTACCTAAAGGAAAAAGGGCTGTAAGTTTTAAGTGGATTTTTACCATTAAATACAAAAGCAATAGTGAAATTGATAGATATAAACCTAGGTTGGTGGCTAGAGGTTTTACTCAGACATATGGTGAAGATTATAGGGATATCTTTGCACCTGTAGCTAAGCTTCATTCTGTTAATGTTGTTTTTTCACTTACTACTAACCTTGATTGGGAGTTATGGCAAATGGATGTTAAGAATGAATTCTTACAAGGTGAACTAGAAGAAAAGGTATACATGACACATCCACCAGGTCTAGAAGAAGAGGAAGGAGGCCGCAACATACTTAGGCTGAGGAAGGCCGTCTATGGCCTTAAACAATCTCCAAGAGCTTGGTACAACAAGCTAAGTGTAACATTGATGGATAGAGGCTTCAAAAGATCTGAAGTTGAACATACTCTTTACACTAAAGAGTAAGGAAGGTATTGTGGTAATTCTCATTTATGTAGATGATATAATCATATCTGGTAGTGATAGTGTTGGTATTGCATCTACAAAAAAATATTTGAAAAGTGTCTTTGATATTAAGGATTTAGGAGAACTTAAATACTTCTTAGGAATTGAAGTGTGTAGGTTCAAGAAAGATCTATTTTTATCTCAAAGAAAATATATTGTAGATTTACTAACTTCTACAGGTATGATGGAAGCTAAACCAGCCAAAACACCATTATAAGAAGATTATAAAATCAGAACTAAGGGGGACCTAGAGGAGGAAATTGATTTTCATGATCCTAAACTCTATAGGAAAGTGGTTGGTAAACTTATTTATCTAACCATCACTAGACCAGATTTATGTTTTTCTGTGAATCAGGTATCTCAACACATGCAAGGTCCAAAAATGAGACATTGGGAGATGGCAAACCGGATTTTGAGATACCTAAAAGGCACTCATGAATAAGGTATATGGATGGGTTGCAATAAAAACACAAATGTGGTTGGTTATTGTGATGCAGATTGGGCAGGAGATAGGGAGGCTAGGAGAAGTACCACAGGCTATTGTACTTCATAGGAGGTAACCTTGTGACTTGGAAAACCAAAAAGCAAAAGGTAGTATCATGCTCTAGTGCAGAATCAGAATATAGAGCCATGAGGAAGCTTACAACTGAATACATTTGGCTGAAGCAAATGTTGGAAGATTAGCCGTGAAGTGTGAAGAACCTATCACCATCCATTGTGACAACCAGGCTGCTATACACATTGCCTCCAGCTCTGTGTTTCATGGGATTTTATGAAGATTTGACGACGGAATGTTCAGAGGAACACGGAGGTTCGCGATGGAGGCACTCCCAGAGGTCCGATGCAAGAAAATTCGTAACTTTTGATTCCCGTGGTAAAATGATGCAATTCCAATGGGCATAGTTTCAGAACTCGCCGAAGAAAAATCCAGAAAAAGCAGATCGTCAAAACCTGCCGTGGTTTGGCCGGAATTTGCGATCCAAGATGACGGACGAAATTGAACTGAAGAACAGATTGAGATGAAGATGATTTCTTCTTGATTCAACGATTTACTGATGAATTTTGCCCACATTTGATATAACCTTGATCTGATCCCATGAAAGAATATGAGATTAAGAGATTTGTAGAATTAGAGAATGAGAGATTAGAGAGATTTAGAGAGAATAATGATTTTATTAAGATAATAAGAATAATAGTTTTTCTAAGTTACAAATGAGGAGAGAGATAGTTATTTATACTAATCTAGTCTAGGCTTGTTTGGATACAAAAATTGCCTTATACATGAATGGCTACTAGGATAACATAATACTAAAACACAAACAAGCCTTAGACACTCCCCTTATACTTAAACACACTCACGCCTTTAATCACCTATAAAAGGCTTTCTTATTTCATCATTTCTTATTCATTCCAACATTCCTATCTTGGAGGATGTATATTCTAAGATTCAAAAGGAGCAAGGGTCTCTTCAGCTGTTTAGAAACAAGGAAAAACCGGGTTGCCCATAAGAGTTTCTTCAAGCTGGCTCCAGCTGAATCTAAGAAGAAGAGAGCCGTGTGTGATCACTGCAAGAGAAACCGGTCACACCAATAAGGAATGTTGGGTGCTTCATTCTGAGTTGAAGCCAAGCTCGTTCATTGACAGGTCCAAACCTTCATCAACAAGCGTCAAAGGTCCTCCAACCTGGTGCATACAACCGCCTCTCCTATGCCTTATAACTCGGTTCAAGGACATATGACCTCAACTCCTCTCATCACTCCTTCATCTGAGTTTGTCATGAAATCATACTTGGAAGCTCTCTTCAAAGCCTTTAGCTCTGGTAATGTATTGGGTTAATCTCTTCATGCTTTTAAACCTTTGATTTTTGATTCTGGAGCTTCTCATCACATGATAAGTGATTTAGGTTTGCTAGAAAACTTAGAACCTGCCTTAAGTAGTGTGGTAATAGCTAATGGAATCAAATGTACCAATTAAAGGAATTGGGAAGCTTAAATTGTTTAATAAAGAATCTAAAGCTATTTATATGCCATCTTTCACATCTAATTTGTTGTCTATGAAGAGAGCTACTACAGATCTTAATTGTCAAGTTATATTTGTTCCTAATGATTTCTACTTCCAGGATATTAAAACAAGTAGAAAATTTTGACAAGGAACAACAAAGAATGACTTGTATGTGCTTGAAGACTTGTCCATGTATTCTTTACAATAACCGTGTGCTAATAGTGTAGATGTTAATGTCACAGCTGAACTTTGGCATGCTAGATTAGGTCATCCTCATCTTAGAGCATTAGAGTTGATAATCCCTGTAATTAAATTGCAAAGTGATTTGTGTGAATCATGTATTATTGGGAAACATTGTAAGACTGTTTTTGAGAAATCAATTCATTCATATGATAATTGTTTTGATTTGGTGCATTCTGATGTTTGGACATCTTCCTTTACTTCAAGAGAAAACCAAAAATATTTTGTGACCTTTATTGATTAAAATTCTAATTTTACTTGGGTTACATTGCTTAGTTCCAAGGATAGGGTGTTTGATGCATTTCTTAATTTTTAGACATTTGTTACTAACCAATACAATGCCAAGATTAAATGTTTTAGAGCAAATAATGGAGGGGAATACACTAGCATCAAGTTTCAGCAATACTTGGCCAAGCATGGCATTGAACATCAAACAAGCTGTCCCTACACTCCACAACAAAATGGAGTAGCTGAAAGGAAGAACATACATTTGATGGAAGTTGTGAGAACAATGATGTTCCACAAGAAGGTCCCCAAACGATTTTGGGGAGATGCTCTAGTAGCTGCATGCTACTTAATCAATAAAACTTCAATTAAACTTCTAGATGATTTTTCTCCCTTTGCGGTATTAAACAAAATTAAGCCTAATATTGAACAGTTAAGAGTATTTGGGTGTGTTGGTTTTGTTTTAGTACCAGGAGAACTTAGGAATAAGCTGTAACCAAATAGTACCAAGGCCATGTTCATTGGGTATTCTCCTACGCAAAAGGGATACAAATGCTACAACCCAGAGACTAGAAGAGTTCTGGTATCCACGGATGTCAAATTCCAAGATTCCAAAGGATTCAATGAAGAAGGAACTTGGGAAGAACATCTCAACAACAAGACATGAGCAAGCTGAGAATCTAAGAAGGATCTTAGAAAACATTGGCATAGACCCTCCTAAGGCGCCAGCACCTGGCCCAGCTCTCCACCAAGCGCCAGGACCAGCTCCAGAACAAGCTTCAGTTTCTGGAATAGCATGGCCCAAACCAGGATAAGCCCAGCCCGAGCCGCGTTCACCTAGGCACGACCCAGCACCCTTGTTCTCTCGGCAAGAACAAGTCTCAGGCTCTTTCTGGCCCGCTCCAACCATGGCATAGGAAGTACCGGTCTCAGCTGATGCTCCATCCATGGCTCCATCATCATCCCGTCCTAGAACACGGGTTCAGACGCGGGTAGTGTCGGCACAAACTCCAACTCCGGCGCCTTCGACCAAGCCTTCTCTCCAACCGGGCCAAACACCCCCTCTTGGTCGTGACGGGGGCCAGGAATCTAGACATGATCAAGAGGAGGATTAAGAAGGAGAAATTCTAGTCTCAGCTTCTAATCTTGTATATGCTCTAGAAGGTGAAGAAAAAGGGTAACCAGTTGTTGTTCTTAGAAGAAGTACAAGGCAAAGATTTTCATCCAACTTCTACTACAACAACAATGCAGTAGTTCACCATAATCAGGGAGTGTGTAATCTAGTTCATATACCTGATTCTCATGTTGCATTTACTGTTAGCCTTGATAAAGAGCAGATTCCAAAGATCTATGAGGAAGCAATGGAGATAAAGGAGTGGAGAGAAATAATTTAAACTGAAAGACAAGCTATGGAGAAGAATCAAACCTATGCAGCAGCTACTCTTCCAAAAGGGAAAAAGGCTGTAAGTTCTAAATGGATATTTACCATTAAATATAAAAGAAATGGTGAGATAGATAGGTATAAAGCTAGGTTGGTGGCTAGAGGATTCACAAAAACTTATGGTGAAGATTATAGGGATAATTTTGCTCCTGTAGCTAAATTACACTCAGTTAATGTTGTTCTGTCTCTTGCTGCTAACATTGATTGGGAATTATGGCAAATAGATGTTAAGAATGCATTCTTACAAGGTGAGATTACCACCACCAGGTCTAGAAGATCAAGTAGGTGGCGGTAATACACTGAGATTAAGAAATGCTATCTATGGCTTAAAACAATCTTCAAGAGCTTGGTACCATAAGTTGAATGTGACCTTAACGGACAGAGGCTTCAAAAGGTCAGAAGTTGAACACACTCTCTTTACACTTCAGAGTAAGGAAGGTATTGTGGTTATACTTATTTATGTGGATGACATAATCATATCAGTGAGTGATAAAGTAGGCATTGATTGTAATAAAGCTTATTTAAAGAGTTTCTTTGATATTAAGGATCTAGGTGAACTTAAATACTTCTTAAGAATTGAAGTGTGTAGGTTCAAGGAGAGTCTCTTCTTATCTCAGATAAAATATATTGTGGACTTAATAACCTCTACAGGTATGATGGATGCTAAACCAGCTAAGGCACTCCTAGAAGAAGGTTACAAGATAGAACCTGAGGAAGAGCTAGGAAATGACGAGTTCCATGATGCAAAGTTGTATAGAAAAGTGGTTGGTAAACTCATATACTTAACCATCACTGGACCTGACTTATGTTTTGCTGTGAATCAGGTTTCTCAACATATGCAAGACCCAAAGATAAGGCATTGGGACATGATTATGCGCATCTTGAGATACTTGAAAGACACTAAAGAACAAGGTATATGGATGGGTTGTAATGAAAGCACATAAGTTGTAAGTTATTGTGATGCAGATTGGGCAGGAGACAGAGAAGATAGGAGAAACAAAACCGACTACTGCACCTTCATAGGAGGTAATCTTGTGACTTGGAAGACCAAGAAGCAGAATGTTGTATCTTGCTCTAGTGCAGAAGCTGAATACAGGGCTATAAGGAAGCTTACTACATAATGCATCTGGCTGAAGCAACTTCTCCTTGATATTCTTGGCATGAGCTTGGAGTCTCCTAGCAGCTATATACATTGCATCTAACTTTGTGTTTCATGAAAGAATCAAGCATATTGAGGTGGATTGCCATAAAGTGAGAGAAGCTATTGGAAATGGGATCATCTTACCTTGTTACACAAGGAGTGAGGATCAACTAGCAGATGTGTTCACCAAGGCTACTACACTGAAGACTGGTGGATATATCTACCCAAGGCTTGGTCTCGTGTCCATTCCACAACATTGATCCTGATCATGGAGTGTTATACTCTTTTTCCCTAGAAAAGGTTTTGTCCCAATTAGATTTTCCTTCTTTAGGTTTTTAATTAGGTAATGCTTCATGGTTGCAAGCTTATGCATTCTCCATGACTTAAGCTTGAGGGAGAGTATTGGAATGAAGAAGAAATGAATAAAGAGTGCCTTAGACTCTTAAGAGAAGGCGCCATTTATCTAAGCTACCGAAGGGAGTGACTTAGGCTTGTTTTGAATTAATGTTATGTTATTCTTGTAACCAAACATGTACTAGGCTATTCTAGTATTCAAAAAAGCCTAGATTAGAAGTATAAATATCTTTCTCTCTCTTCTTTTGTAAGTAAGAAATTCATTTTTCTAAAATCTCAATAATATTCATTTTCACTTTTCTCTCTAATCTCTCTCTCTCAATCTCCAAGTCTTTGAATCTCTTAAACTCGTAATCTTTCAGGGAGCAAGAGCATACTCCCATCCGTCAATCTGCTGCGTCTGCTGTGGGTGGTGGCTCGGGACCCTGTCGTCCTCCAGGTGAGGCTGAGATGTGGAAGCTCTAGATGAGCTGCCCCGACATCTAGACCCAGTGCCGGGCTGATGTAAATGCTCTGAAGGAATAGTGAACTCCAGGTTGGCCCTAGAGGTTAGGGCTGTAAACTTTCGGAGAGTGAGCTTGCAGAACTGAGTGACTCTCGCGCGATCCTGGAACTGGTAGATGAATCATGGCTTGAGGATGCCACTGTTCTGGAAGTACTGCTCGTCGAAGACTTCTCAAATTAATGAACCTAAAAAAAAAAATCTTCTTGAGGTGAAGTCAGTGGCGAGTAGAGAAGGATAAAAGTAAGTTCTCTAGTCTAAGATGTATCTTAATTTTATTGGCTAAATTGCTTTCCTGGCAACGGCGCCAAAAACTTGATGGAGGTTTATTTGTCTCCTAGAGTTTCACCTGAGAAATACTAGAAAGTATTCTCAAGAGTTTACCCGGTTAGTAATCGCAAGTGCACAGTTAATGCATCTTGTAGCTAAACGGGATCGATCCACAGGGAAGGCTTATAACTCAACATATTATTAGGATAAAGTCTAAGCTAAAGAGTTTAATGTTGGTTTTTGTTGGAAATTGTTCAAAAACTAAATTAAATGATTGTAAAGCAAATAAGAAAGCAGTTAATACTTAACTAACTGCTTTATGTGCAAATAATGAATTATGATTAAAACAATTCAACCATGGATCAGGTGTTAAAACAACTAAGGGTTATGATTAAGGTATGACTATAAATCATGTATGTGTAATTTATATTCCTAGACAATAAGGTCAAAGGTAGAGTAATACATTCCCATGTAAAAATCCCTATGCTTGAATTCGATTTGATCAATTTTCATTGCAAACCCTAAAACTAAACAAGCATTAAGATACATTTTAATTTTCATCAAATTCCCTAGACAACTACTTCCGTAGACTAGAATCATAAGACTCACTAATTAGATTAACCTATGAATTCACTTTGCCTTTTCAAAGGGATGAATTTTGTAAACCCTAAATTGACTATTCCGAGATCAACCTAGCATTAAACACATCTAAAAGTGAAGGATTACACAATTCTATACCTAGATACCATTACAAGATCATTATCCCCCTAATCATCTACCCTATCCATGGCTGAATACAAAGGGTTCTACTCAGACATAATTGAGATTTCAGAGAAAATAAATATAAGGGAGAAAGACAATCTTAATATGTAGAAAGGAAGAGTTTTACAAATTAGTGTATATGAAATAGGATTAGAGAAATCTTTTGCAAACTATAAACTCTTTAAAAGCAGACCTAGGGTTCTATCTCTCTTTTTCTCACTAGTGGCTGATAAAAACGTGATACCCTAGGTCTGATATAACATACCTTATTTATAGGGTGTGTTAAAAACTGTTTTATTAAAGAAAAACGAAATAGAAAAGAAAATTTATTGGGATCGATCGGACGAAAGGATTGACTGATCCTGTAATCGGCCGTAGGATTCTTGGTTGATGGATCGATCGATCCAGATGAAAATCGATCAATCTAGGCTTGAACGATTGTTCTCTTGGAAGTTGACGCAGAATTGGACAAAAATTTGATCGATCGATTAGTCGTGCTGGAGGAAGGATCGATTGATCCTTATGTTCATCGATCGATCATTTTCTTCTCTCGGGAAATCATACGGATTTGATCATTGTTTTTAGCTTATTTACCCAAATGGCATGATCTCAATCAGCTCTAAATTGTTGCAATAGTTACCAGTAACCTCATGGACTCCAGAAAACACTTGTATCTTGCTACAAAAGTTCTGAAAATAAAAAGTGAAAAACATCATAGGTTTCTAATGCATATGAACCTAAATATGCCCTAAATTATGAAATCTAATGGCTAAATGATATGATTTATGTAAAAAAATAATGAGTTAAAACCACTAAAATGCAGGTTTATCAATTGCTCCATAGTCGGGGTCAGTCTCACAAAGTCCCTTAATATGAGCAAAGCCCACCACCTTAACTTCTAGAGATTATAGTATACATTCGGGATAATGTGTTGGCCACGACGTTATCTTTACCTTGCTTATATCTGATCACCTATGGACAGGTTCCGATGAACTCCATCCACTTAGCATGACGCTTATTCATCTTGTGTTGGCTTTTGAGGTGCCTTAATGACTCGTGGTTATGTATAACAAAATCCTTTGGCCACAGGTAATGCTGTAAAGTTTGAAGAGCCCGCACCAAAGTGTACAACTCTTTATCATATGTCGAATAATTTAACGTTGCACCACGAATTTTTTCACTAAAGTAAGCAATCGGCCTCCTTTCCTGCATAAACACGGTGCCAATTCCTATACCTGAGGCATCACATTCTATTTCGAAATTATTAGCAAAGTTTGGCAACATAAGTAAAGGGGCATGAGTAAGCTTATCCTTGAGCGTTCTGAAATGCTTGTTCTTGAACTGATTCCCATTTGAAGTCGACTTCCTTCTTGATAACCTCGGTCAATGGTGCGGCTATGATACTAAAATACTGAACAAACAGTCTACAGAAACTGGCTAGACCATGGAAGCTTCAGACTTCACTCATGGTCTTGGGCACGGGCCAGTCCCGGGTTGCTTAAACATGTTTTTCATCCACACACACTCAATCTGCACTGACAACAAAGCCTAGAAAAACTACGTTATACGTACAAAAAGTGCACTTATCAAGGTAAGCAAAAATACATTCCCTCCTAAGGACCTCTAAGATAGCCTGAACATGTTTAAAATGATCTTTTAGAATTTGACTATAAATGAGGATGTCGTCAAAGTAAACCACAACAAAATGTCCAATAAACTCTCTAAGTATGTGGTTCATAAGTCTCATGAATGTACTAGGTGCCGAAAGTCATAACAAGCCATTCATATAAACCATGCTTAGTTTAAAATACAGTTTTCCACTCATCACCTTCTTTCATGTGTATTTGATGATATCCACTTCTAAGGTCAATTTTTGAAAACATGCATGCACCTTACAATTCATCAAGCATATCGTCTAATTTAGCTATGGGATGACGAAAATTTTAAACAACCGGTTTCAAGATCAAACAAAAGATCTCACAAAAAATCAAGTACAATTTTAAAAGTCACAAACGATTTAATAAAAAAAAATTTAAGAGATCCGATTTCATCACAAGATCAGTAACACAAATAAAGTAAAAGAGAAAGGGATTTAAACACAGCCTGTTGGTCGCTCTGATACCACTTGATGTGAACCTTATATGAGGATTCACTCATTCCAAGATCGGCCAATAGATTGTCGATGCGGAAGAAGTAATGGTCTAGAGAACAAACGGTCGGATGGTTGAAAATGTGGTTGGCAATAGTGGTTAAGAGAGCGTGAGAATGATGGATCGGTTGGGATAAACGAACAATGATGAAGGGATTGAATGAGACAAGGTCAAGGCCGTGAGAGAACCTTGACAACCCGGCTAAAAAGTAAGGATTCGTGGAGTGGCTAGCTGGATATTACGCACCTGAAGGGATCCACGAGATAAAGCAGATATTACATACTACTTGAAGATTGATCGAAAAATTTAGAATTCTCGAAGAGAAATTTTCATAAAAATTCGATAAAAAAAAAAAAAAAAAAAATGGCCACAGGCTGAGTTTATATAGAGTATTACACATAAATGTAGTCAAGAATTCAAACCTTTATATGATTGGCACAGAAAACCAAGACATGCAAAGAAATTCAAACTCAACATAAATGAAGATAATTGAAAGTGAGGCGGCCAATAGATGGGTTGGGCCGGATGTACAGATGGGCTAAAACACAAAATATCAAACTAAATGCCTTAAACATTTGATCGTCTAAGAGCCCATCCAAGCCCCATTAAAAACCCTAGTGAGAAAAAACCAGTGTGACAATAACTCACTAGGGAAAAGGGAACTAAGATGAACCCTTGTCCCAAACACTTAATTCAATTAGCAATAAAATATGCTTAGCAAACCTGAAGTATTGGTTATAGAAGTGTTTATCAAGAAAATGCCAATGTGATGTTGAAGAGTCTTGATCCGGGCGCGCGTCATAGATTCGGATGGAATGCTCAATGGATTTGGGTCGATGGTTAAAGCATTAGTCGATGCGGGTCAAGACTGGTCGTCGCGGTTCGAGGTCTGGTCAAGGTCGGTCGAGGCTGGATCGAGACGGGAGGAAGGGGCGAGGTCGCGGGCGAGGCTTGTCGAGGTCAGGGCGATATCGTGGTCAGGGCAAGGATCAGTACCAAAGGCGTGGCCACGATCTCTGTTCAAGGAACCAAGGTCGAGGGCCGGGGACGTACTTGGGGCAGTCGGGTGGAATTATGTGGGACGTTCTTCAGGTCAACCTGTAGGTCGTCCAGAAACTCCATCCTTGGGTCGTTGGTTCGTTCGATAGTGCGGTCGTCCGTGATCGAACCAAGATCGTCCGTCTCAACCTGGATCACGTCATTTACCTTACCAAACACAGAACCAAATTTACCAAGTAGGCCCAAAATTGGTTTCAATGCAACAAGTTGTAATGCAAGTGGAAATCCTAGGAGGCGAAATGATGATTTATTGCAACTTGCTGGTGGTATGTCCCAACATGAAATTCTTTTTTACCCATCATTTTTTTTGCCTTTCATAAAACTAATGGTCCAGATAAATGATTCTTTGTCCTAAGGGAATGTAAGAAAGGCGTCAAAGTCTTCACACAGTTTCACGTACTTAGGTGTTAGTCTATGCACTTGTATTGATACAATCAGTACTCTATCCACAATAAGAAGTAGCGCTAGATGAATCCGACTCTAACTTGGCATGTCTCGATCATCAGCTAAACATATTTGCAATGTCGCCCAAGATTTCTTGTGTTTCGGGTCCAATAAGTTTTCCCAGTACACAAATGAGGCATCATTCAATGGTAATTAATATACATGGTCATAAACTTCCTCAAACTCACCACATGATAACCCAGTAATGGCCCCAAACTCATTCAGAGTGAACCATAATGGTTGTCCACCAAACACCGGCCAATGAACATACTTTTTTTCCTACTCACCACCTGTCTGGTCAAGAGTGCATGGTTAAGTTTCCCAGAAATTGAACATCTAGCAGCAGGCAAGTCAAATAACTTTACCAAAATATGAACTCATAATTGTTTCCTGAATATCCAACTTCGAATAGACATTCAATCAGTTTGGAAATCGGTAGGTAGCGAACAATCTTTGTGTAAGATTATCTTCCCACTCAGAATTATGTGAAGATCCTGCAGTAAACAAACGGTTTTAGCACTGAAAACAAACGACGAACAACAATGATGAGGACATCAAGACAACACAAACCAAGGAGCATAAAGAAGACACCAAAAAGGCGGATCTCTTTGTGCTTACACTTTCCTTATATGGCCGCGTTCACACTTGGTGCCATAACTCTCCAACGGCTAGTCCCTTTTTACTTCTATGTTTTGGCCCACTTCTTTGACGATCATAATATTCCAGAGAAGCTCACATATACTCAAACCGTCCCGATACTAAAACATATCATATTTCCTTATCTTAGTCAAATTTGCTTAATAATGGCCCAACAGCTAAGTGCATTCAATTGTTTTGATTTTCTTTCTTATATTACCTTCTTAGAACGTTGGCCTACTTAAAGCTCTATATAAAGCTCATTTTGTCCTTTGTTCAGAACACACCCATGATCATTGAAAGTAATAAAAAACCTTTTGTTTTTCATAAAGAATTTCTTTGTGTTTTTGTTTGTTCTTTAGAATATAAATGTGAGGATTCACTTCTATTCTTTAGGAGCCACAAATCTAGGTTTCCATGTAAGATTTAGACAGCCTTGTTTGTCGATAGAGTGAGTCGATTAGCCACTGAGTGAGAAAGTCAATCACCCTATCACCACTATTCGATCTCTATTTCAAGCCATTTTCGCTAAAGCTTGTCACTTTAAGACCATGAGATCAATAGGTTCGTTGGAGTATCTCTTGAACATGTATCAAACAATACACTAGAAAAAATCAAAACTATCTGATGCAAGAACCATGGGGTGGGCTGTCTTTCACTGAGAAGCTCAGGTTGCAGGACAAAAAGGATAGAAGTGAAGTGTGGATCGAAGGGACCACACAAGCTGTGAAAGGGGCTTGTCATACTCCAAAAACTTCAACCAAAGGAGGCTGAATAACATGGCTGCTACCAAGCTTGGAAGCGGCGCAGGACTTAGACAATAGTCTTAGTTTTTTGTTTAAAATGCTTGTTATCTTATTAATGAGTAGACAAGAGGCTTATATAATGCCTCATTACAACTTAGGCTAAACAACATGATGTTTAGCCTCTCAAGGAATTAAAACAGCAAGTAGTTTACTTAATGACAATTAAAAATAGACTTGGGCCTAATTATTTAACATGACTCCCAAAGCCCAACACATAGTCTAGAAATATAATTAAAGATAGGAAAAACCGAATAACACTTAGGCCAGAAATCGATGAGGACTTGTGAATGAAATGGAATTGTGAACAAGTCTTCACCGTCTTGCGCACTAAGAGTATTGCCTCATTAAAACCTTCTTCGGAAAACTCAATGGGACAAAACCGAAGATAGGAAAAATAGTAAAATTTCTTAGCATAACTTTTGGTGTCTCTACCGGATGGTAATGGTAAAGACACCGGAGGAAGAATAATCTTTTAGAAGGAACCTCCATTGTTCCTTGTCCGGTTGGAAAGGGTCAGATGGTCTTGCCTCGGTCGCGGACTGGTCGGATGGTCCGGAACTGGTCGGTATGGTCGGTACGGTCGATCTAAAGCTGGGCAGCATGGTCGGTACGGTCGGGATTGGGCTGGTCCGGGTCGCCATAGTCGGTCCGGAGCTGGTCAAGGTCGATTCGAGGTCCTGTCCGGTTCCACTCTCCAATAGCATGTTGAGCTTGTCTCCTAGAGCTTTCATCTTGGACTGTGTGAGAGGTCCTGGTGGAATGACTGGTGCAGTGGCTTGCTCGATGTCCTCATTATTTCCTCCCTCTTAAAGTGCTTTGGTTTCTGGTGCGACCTGGAATGAACAGGACTCCTTTGCGACATCAGAGGACTTGGAGTCAACGATAGAGGAGATTGGAGAAGAGGAAGGAGATTGGACCAAGCAACCAAGCCTAAGATCCGGCTCGGAACATGGACTGCCCACGAACCACGACATCAAACGCGGCACAAGGAACGGCCACCGAACCGACCTGGACAGCCCACTTCCCAGACACTTATTCGACCAACCAGACCATCAATCCAACCGGCCAGACCCTCGACCGGACCAGCCCAACCTGCGACCCCGCCCTGGACCAGACCCTCGACCCAACTTGGTCCATAACCCGTCCGCGACCCATGACCATCGACCCGGCCTGTTTCCTGACCCGTCTGTGAACCAGCAGCCCAAACCGGATCATGACCCGACCGGTTCCCGACCTGACCCAAACCATGACCCGGCCCATGACACGTACCATGACCAGGACCACGACCCACATACCAAATCATGATCTAAACCCGACCAAGCAATACCAATGGTCCAAGGATCTACAAAATGGAAGGGAAGAAGGTATGGCCCAAGTCCTAGCCCAAGAAGACAAGGAACTAGGACTTGGCCTATTAACAAGATCAAAAAGCAAATCCCAAAGAAAGACCCTTCATGCCTTGATAAAAATCGAATTCAAGGGGGAAGGAGAGTCAGAAATTAAACCAACCAATTGGTTTAATTTGTTAGTTTGTAAATAATCACTTAATTTAAACCAGATTTATAGATTAGACTAATAAATCTGTTGGCATAGATTTAAGAATTAATTAGATAGGATTTTTATTGTTAAGATAAGTTAGTTAGGATATTCCTTTTGTGGAATAATTCTTGTTAGGGTTTTCTGCCTTGAAAAAGGCATTCACCCCCCCCCCCCTTGTATCATGGACATCAAATTTTATAAAGAACTTAAAGCATTTTTGCTTCTTGCTTTCTCTGTTCAGCCTAAGAACATTGATCATTCATTCACTTAAAAGTAGAGTAATCTGCTGTGAAATTCCATAGCTCTGAGCAGGGTGACCCTGTGCTAGTGGAATCAAAACCATCGTCATTCACATCTAATTGGAGAGCTAGTAGCCTCCAACCCTTTCACCATTCAAGCCGCTGCCAAGGAGAATTAGTAACCTCCTCAAATCGTCATCCCATCTTCCTTCAAGTCGATTATTTGGTTTTAAAACAACCAGGGCCGCACCAAGTGGTATCAGAGCCTCTTGAAGGTTAGGATTTGTGAAATCACCTTGATTTCAAAACCATCATCAATTTCTTTTCATTTTTTAGTTTCATAAACAAATTCTTATTTTTCTATCTTTTGTAAGTCAGCTGAGCCTTTTCTGAAATACAAAGGATCTAAAGAAATGATCTTGATAAAAAAAATGAAAATTAAAAAAAAAAATAGAATAAAAAAAAAACAGAAGAAAAAACCTGCTAGGAATAGGTTAATCAGCTGACGAAAAAAATGTTGTAATCTTTCTATCTTAAGTTTCAATAGGATTAGCTCTAGATCTTAGGTGATTGAGCTGTGATCTAATCTGAACTTTTGGGAATAGCAAGAGGGAAACCTATTGAGGGAAAAGAAGATTGAAATAGTTTTCAGCTGCCAAAATTATTTTGAGGAAAAGAAGGTGAAGATAGCAGCAAACAAATTCGATGGGTATGCCATCAATTGGTGGGAACAAATTGCCACCACTAGACGACGCAATGGAGAGCCCCAGATCACATCTTGGTATGAAATGAAAACCATGATGAGGAAGAGATTTGTGCCAATCCACTATGGAAGAGATCTGCATCAAAAACTAAGGAGACTAACCCAAGGAGCAAGGAGTGTGGATGACTATCACCAAGAGATGGAGAGTCTCATGATCAAGGCTGAAATAGATGAAACTATGGAGGCTATTATGGCACAGTTTCAAGGAGGACTTAATAGAGACATCCATGATCGATTGGAGTTGCAGGAGTATGAGGACATGGATGAACTACTACATAAGGCCATCCTTATTGAACAACAAAACAAAAGAAGGAGCAATACACGGAACCCCTATGTTTCAACCTCTAAGCCGCCTTACAACAGGGATGATAGGCAGGGAGGTTCATCTTTTAACACGCCTGCCAAGGCCAGAGAGGGACCTACTATTCCTCCTCAATGTGAAGATAAGGGCAAAGGACCAGTACCCCAAACGCCTCCAACAAGAAACAGGAATATCAAATGTTTCAGATGTCAAGGATTTGGACACTATGCAAATGAGTGCTCGAACAAAAGGGTTATGCTTATCTTAGAGAATGGAGAGTTGACATCAGAAGATGACTAGTTAGACACAGAAAATGAAGCTTACCCTGTTCAAAGAAAATTGTTGGTGACTAGGAAAACCTTGAGTGCACAACCTAAGGTGCAGGAACAGAGGGAGAATTTGTCCACACACGATGCCTCATTCAGGAAAAGGTATGTAGCTTAATCATTGATGGAGGGAGCTGTACATACGTTGCTAGTCAAACACTCGTGGACCGGCTCAACTTGGTTACTCTCAAACATCCTAGACCATATCAGCTACAGTGGCTGAATGTGGAAGGAGAAATAAAAGTGACAGAACAAGTGGAAATACCTTTGAGCATTGGCAAGTACCAAGACCAGATCACTTGTGATGTGTTGCCCATGAAAGCCAGTCACATACTATTGGGAAGACCTTGGCAATATGACAAGAGAGCAATCCATAATGGTTTTACCAACATACATTCTTTCAAACACCAAGGCAGACAGATCACGCTGGTACCCCTCACACCCCAGGAGGTGCATCACGACCAGATGCAGCTGAAGCAAAGGAGAGAAGAAGCAAAGGCCTTCCACCAGGAAAATCACGCCTATGAACTTGCTAAGGTAAGTCACTACAGCCTTTTTGCAACTCCTAGTGATGTTAAACATGCTTTAAATGACCAACAATTTATGATGTTGCTATTTTGTAAGGAATTATTAACTAGTAGTACTAACCTGACTCCGGAAATACCGAGAGAAATTGAGTTTCTATTGCAAGAGTACAGGGATGTGTTTCCAGAAGACCAACCCGTGGGACTACCCCCTTTCAGAGGTATAGAACATCAAATTGACTTTGTGTCAGGCGCCACTCTTCCAAACAGACTGGCTTACAGGACCAATCCTGTGGAGACAAAAGAACTTCAAAGGCAAGTCAATGAGCTATTGGAGAAAGGACACATCCGTGATAGTTTAAGCCCTTGTGGGGTACCAGTCTTGCTTGTGCCTAAGAAAGATGGTAGCTGGGGCATGTGTGTAGACTGCAGAGCCATAAACAACATCACATTTAAGTACAGACACCCTATTCCTCGTTTGGATGATATGCTTGATGAGTTATATGGTTCTTGCATCTTTTCTAAGATATACTTGAAAAGTGGTTACCATCAGATTAGAATGAAAGAAGGAGATGAATGGAAAACTGCTTTTAAAACAAAATTAGGATTGTACGAATGGTTAGTTATGCCTTTTGGACTTACTAATGCACCTAGTTAATGAGATTAATGAACCATGTTTTAAGGGCATTCATAGGACGATTTATAGTATTCTATTTTGATGATATTTTGATTTACAATAAGAACATGACAGAGCATCTTGATCACCTTAGACATGTTTCAGATGTTTTAAGAAAGGAAAACTTGTATGCAACAGAAAGAAATGTTCTTTTGTAATAGATAACCTATTATTTTTAGGTTTTGTTGTTATTTCTCAAGGTATCCAGGTAAATGAGGAGAATGTAAAGGCAATCAGGAAGTGGCCCACGCCTAAAAACATAGGCGAAGTGAGGAGTTTCCATGGACTTGCTGGGTTCTATAGAAGATTTGTGAAGGATTTCAATACAATTGCAGTTCCACTTACAAAAGTCATTAAAAAAACCATGGGATTCACTTGGGGACCAGCCCAAGCAGAGGCGTTCGAATTATTGAAAGGGAAGTTAACTAATGCCCATTTACTTGTATTACCAGATTTTTCTAAAACCTTTGAAATTGAATGTGATGCACAGTAATTGGAATTGGTGTTGTGTTAATGCAAGAAAGGAGACCCATAGCATATTTTAGTGAGAAGTTAAGAGGAGTGACTCTTAATTATCCTACCTATGACAAAGAGCTTTATGCTCTAGTGAGAGTCCTACATATGTGACAACATTACCTCTCGCCTAAGGAGTTTGTAATTCACACAGATCATGAATCTCTCAAGCATCTCAAGGGACAACAGAAGCTGAATAAAAGACATGCACGATAGATGGAATTTATTGAGACATTTCCCTATGTCATCCATTACAAACAAGGTTAGGAGAATATTGTAGCAGATGCTCTCTCAAGGAGGTATGCTCTTTTATCGTCGATGGAAACAAAATTATTGGGTTTTGAGCATCTTAAAACTTGTTATACTAATGATCCTGACTTTGGAGAGTTGTTTAAGGACACTAACACTCATGCCCAGGGACGATTTTATCAATACAAGGGATTTTTGTTTCGTGATAATCGTGTGTACCATGTGGAACCATCGGAGAATTATATGTTAGGGAAGCACATGGAGGTGGTCTAATGGGACACTTTGGTGTTACTAAGACTTTGGCTACATTACAAGAGCATCTGTACTGGCCCAGCATGAAAAAGAAAGTGGAGAAGGTGTGCTCAAGGTGCGTCGAGTGCAAACAAGCTAAATCCAAGGTACAGTCCACAGGTTTGTATACTCCATTACCTATACCTGATCATCCTTGGGTAGATATCTCCATGGACTTTGTTTTAGGGTTACCTCGAACTAGGAAAGGAAGGGAAAGTATCTTTGTGGTGGTTGATAGGTTTTCTAAAATGGCCCATTTCATACCTTGTCATAAAACAGACGATGCAGTTTTAGTAGCTGACTTGTTCTTTAGGGAAGTTGTTAGATTACATGGAATGCCTAGGACAATTGTGTCAGACAGGGATTCTAAATTCCTTAGTAATTTTTGGAGGACCATTTGGGGAAAGTTAGGTACTAGGCTATTATTTTTCACAACTTGTCACCCATTAACTGATGGCCAAACAGAATCTGTAAATAGAACTCTATCTACCATTTTAAGAGCTGTGAGTAAGAAGAACATTAGAACTTGTGAGGATTGTCTACCTCATGTCGAATTTGCTTACAATAGATCAGTCCACTCAGCAACAAAAATGACTCCTTTTCAATTGTATATGGTTTCAATCCAATGTCTCTTTTAGATTTACTTGTTTTACCTTTAATAGAACAGACTAACCTTGATGGCCAACAGAAAGCCGAGTTTGTTAAGTCTTTGCATGAACATGTTAAGAAAAATATTGATGAAAGGACTAAGATATATACCAAGAAGAAAAACAAAGGTTGAAAGGAATTTGTGCTGGAACCTAGAGATCTCGTTTGGATTCATCTAAGAAATGACAAATTTCCAAATGAGAGAAAATCGAAATTAATGCCAAAAGTGGATGGACCATTTTCAGTCATACACAGAATCAACAATAATGCTTACCAAATAGATTTCCAAGGTAAGTATTCTATAAGTTCTACTTTTAATGTTTCTGACTTAATTCCTTTTGTTGCAGATGAATTGGATTTGAGGTCAAATCCTTTTAATGGAGGAGTGGACGGTGCGACCTGGAATGAACAGGACTCCTTTGCGACATCAGAGGACTTGGATTCAACAGAAGAGGAAAGTGAAGAAGAGAAAGGAGATCGGACCAAGCAACCAAGCCCAAGATCCGGCGCGGAACATGGACTGCCCACGAACCACTGCATCAAACGCGGCACAAGGAACGACCACCAAACCGATTTGGACAGCCCACGTCCCAGACACTTATCCGACCAACCAGACCATCAATCCGACCGGCCAGACCCTCGACCGGACCAGCCCAACCTGCGACCCGGCCCTGGACCAGACCCTCGACCCGAATTGGTCCATAACCCGTCCGCGACCCATGACCATTGACCCGGTATGTTTCCTGACCCGTCCGTGAACCAGCAGCCCAAACCGGATACGACCCGACCGGTTCCCGACCTGACCCGAACCATGACCCGACCGGTTCCCGACCTGACCCGAACCATGACCCGGCCCATGACCCGTACCATGACCAGGACCATGACCCACGACTCAATCATGATCCACACCCGACCAAGCAATACCAATGGCCCGAAGATCTACAAAATGGAAGAGAAGAAGGTATGGCCCAAGTCCAAGCCCAATAATACAAGGAATTAGGACTTGACCAAGTAACAAGATCAAGGAGTCAAGCCCAGCCCCAGGACCAAGATGAAAAGGAATTATGGCTTGACCCATTAACAAGATCAATGAGCAAAGCCCAAAGAAAAGCCTTCATGCCTTGATAAAAATCGAATTCAAGGGGGAAGTAGAGTCAAAAATTAAACTAACCAATAGGTTTAATTTATTGGTTTGTAAATAATCACTTAATTTAAACCAGATTTATAGATTAGACTAATAAATCTGTTGGTATAGATTTAGGAATTAATTAGATAGGATTTTAATTGTTAAGATAAGTTAGTTAGGATATTCTTTTTGTGGAATAATTTTTGTTAGGGTTTTCTGCCTTTAAAAAGGCATTCACCCCCTTGTATCATGGACATCGAACTTTACAAAGAACTTAAAGCACTTTTGCTTCTTGCTTTCTCTGTTCAGCCTAAGAACATTGATCCTTCATTCACTTAAGAGTAGAGTAATCTGCTGTGAAATTCATATAGCTCTTAGCAGGGTGAACCTGTGCTTGTGGAATAAAAACCATCGTCATTCATATCTAATTGGAGAGCTAGTAGCCTCCAAGCCTTTCATCATTCAAGCCGCTGCCAAGGAGAGTTAGTAACCTTTTCAAATCGTCATCCCATCTTCCTTCAAGTCAATCCTTTGGTTTTAAAACAACCAGGTCCGCACCAGTCTCCAAAGCGAACTCCTCACCTGCATCAAACAACTCTAAGTCAGAAACATTAAACTTACTAGCCACGTTATACTTACATGGAAGTTCGTGCTGGTAGGCATTGTCGTTGATTCTCCGAAGGACGCAGAATGGGCCATCTCCCCGGGGTATAAGCTTGCTCTTTCGTCGTTGGGGAAATCTCTCTGGTCCTAGATGTAGCCAAACCCAATCCCCCTCCTTGAAAACCATGTTCGGGAGGCCCTTGTTGGCATTCTTGACGTTCTGGATGTTCCGTTGCTCCAGATTTACCTTGGTCTCTTCATGGAGAAGCTTAATGTATTCCGCCTTTGCTTCTCCCTCTTAGCTGATGGCGTCTCTCAGTGGTGTGGGTGTGAACTCGATTGGCGTGGTCGGATGAAGAAAAGACACTAACCAATTCTTCAAGTTTCTGCCAATCGTCGCTGTTAGTGTCTGGTACAATGTCCAGTTGACCACTTCTGTCTGTCTGTCAGTCTGTGGATGGTACGCGGTAGAAAACAAGAGGTTGGTCCCTAACTTGCGCCACAAGCCTCGCCAGAAGTAGCTGAGGGACTTGGTGTCGCGGTCGGACACAATCGTCCTGGGAATGCTGTGCAGTCGTATTATCCCCTTGAAGAACAGGTCGGCAGTCTGGCTTGCGTCATTGGTCTTGTTGCAAGCGATGAAATACGCCATCTTAGAAAATCGGTCAACCACAACGAATATGGAGTCCTTGTGGTTGATTTTCGGCAGGCCTAGTACGAAGTCCATGGAGATGTATGTCCAGGGGGCAGATGGAGAATGTAAGGACCCTGCGGATGCATCTTGGATTTAGCCCGTTTGCAGATAAGGTACTTAGCACAGTGTGCCTCGACATTCAGTGCTGGTGGGGCCAGTAGAAATGCTCCTCAAGCATGCTTAATGTATTGTCAATGCTGAAATGACCCATTAGACCTCCTCCGTGGGCCTCTCTCAAAAACAGCTCTTGAATCAATCTTCTCGGAATGCAAAGACGCTTTTTCTTAATAAGGAACCCGTCAAACAAATAGAACCGGCTGCAGTTGCCCTTGTTGTGCTCCTGGTAGGTCTGAGTGAAGTCGGCGTCGTCAGCATACAACTCTTTAATCAACTCGAAATCCATAACTTTTGACTCCATCACGGAAATGAGACTGTATCTGCGGGATAGGGCATCAGCCACAACATTGTCTGTTCCCTTCTTGTACTTGATGACGTAGGGGAAGGTCTCCATATACTCCAACCAACGAGCATGTCTCTTCTTCAGCGTGGATTTTCCTATGAGGTGCTGGAGTGTCTGATGGTTGGTGTGAATCAAGCACTCCCGGGCAAGTAGATAGTGATGCCAAGTTTCTAAGGCTTGGACCAAATCATAGAGCTCCTTGTCGTAGGTCATATAGTGAAGTGCGACTCCACTTAACTTCTCGCTGAAGTAGGTGACAGGTCTTCCGCCTTGGGTGAGGACTTCTCTGATGCTGATCCCTGAAGCATCACATTCGACCTCGAAGGTCTGTTTAAAGTCTGGCAGAACTAGGACTGGGGCGTGGGTGAGGCATTCCTTCAGCAGCTTGAAGGACTTGTCTTGTTCGGGTTCCCAACGAAAGTCTTGGTTCTTCTTTATCGTCGAGGTCAACGGACCAGCGATCGTGCTGAAGTCTCGGATGAAACATCTGTAGAAACTGGCGAGTCTGTGGAAACTACGGACCTGGCTGTCGGTCGTCGGTGTGGGCCAATTCTGTATGGTCTTGATCTTCTCGTCGTCCATCCGGAGTCCCTGGAAACTCACGACGAATCCAAGAAAGACGACTTGGTCTGTGCAGAATGTACATTTCTTAAGATTTACGTACAACTTCTCTCTGAAGGGTGGTAATGACGGCCTCTAGGTGCTCCAGATGGTCTGAGTAGGTCGTACTGTAGACGAGAATATCGTCGAAGTAGACTACTACGAACTTGCCAATGAACGGTCGAAGGACTTGGTTCATAAGGCTCATGAATGTACTTGGGACGTTGGATAGGCCGAATGGCATTACTAGCCACTTATAAAGATCCTGCTTGGTCTTGAACGCAGTCTTCCATTCGTCTCCTTCTCGGATCCTGACTTGATGAAATCCGCTTTTAATATCAATTTTGGAGAAGAGTGCAGCTCCGCTTAATTCGTCTAGCATGTCGTCCAGGCGCTGGGGTGACGGTACTTGATCGTAATGTTGTTGATGGTGCGAAAGTCGACGCACATCCTCCAGCTCATATCCTTCTTTGGTACAAGTAGGACAGGGACAGCACAGGGACTGAGGCTCTCTCGGACATAACCCTGAGCCATAAGATCCTGGACTTGTCGTTCTAATTCTTTAGACTCCTCGGGGTTAACTCTGTAAGCATGAAGGTTAGATAGCTGAGCTCCGGGAAAAAAGTCGATGTGGTGCTCAATCCCTCGGATAAGTGGGAGGCCAGCTGGAATTTCATCCGGGAACAAGTCGGCATATCTCTCTAGTAGTGCTCGGACCTCTGCAGGAAAGGGGGTCTCGGTGCTTGACGTGTGTAGACTCTCTCTGTAGAGCATCAAAATGAGCTGGATACCCTTGGTACGGGTGGTTTTCTTCATGTCTGCCACATTTATTAAAAAGTTCTCCTTGCGGGCATGTTGATCTTTCGCCATCTTAGACTGCATTTCTTGAACGGCGTGTGCAAACATTGGTGCTAAATTGTATCTATGCTTATAGTGGACAAATGAGTAGAAGTTGGTCCGTCTGTTATGTGTAGTCTCTCGGTCAAATTGCCATGGTCGTCCTAGGAGAAGATGGCCACCTGACATCGGGACGACATCACAGGTGACCTGGTCCTGGTATCTGCCGATGCTGAATGAGACTTTAACTTGGTCTGAAATGTATGACTTCGTCTTGTTGTTCAGCCATCGTAGTTTATAAGGCTTAGGATGCTTGGTCACAGCCAATCCTAGTTTCTCTACCATGTATTTGCTCGCGACGTTAGTGCAGGACCCTCCGTCTATAATCAACGAACACACTTTTCCGAGTATTGTACATTTTGAGTGGAAAATGTTCTCTCGTTGTTCTTCCTCTTCTGGATCAAATATCGAGCTGAGAACTTTCTGATTATGGGCATCTCTACGGAGTCGGCATACTCAATCTCCTCATCAGATTGGTGTTGGGTCGTTGGTGCTGGCTCCTCGTGCTCGTCCTCGGACTCGTAGTCTCCTGAAGTAGTGAGTACCATTGTTCGTTGAGTGGGACATTCTCGGGACATGTATCCTCTTCCTTTACACTTGAAGCATACGATCTCGCTGCTCCGCTGAGGTTGGGTCGTCGTGGTAGTGGAACTGGTCGGCTTTAGAGCGGCTGGGGCAGCCCTGGGAGCCGAGCTGCTGACCACGGCTTTGCCCTTGAGACGCGGGTTAATGGCCTGGGTCGTCAGCTCAAATGTCTTGAAGCCGGTGCTCCAGGTGCTCTTAGGTCGAGATGGTGTGACTAGCTTTCGTTTGTGGCACTTCTCTATCTAGACTACTAGGTATAATAACTCGCATAGGTCATGGTATGGCTGTAGCTCGATCTTTCTGACGATGGACTCGTGCAAGCCGTCGATGAATTGGGCAATTAACTCTCCTCGGACTTGTCTACGTCGAGTCGGTTGCGGAGGTGCTCGAATTTATCGAAGTATTCGGACACCGTCTTGCTGCCTTGGGTAAAGCGTCTGAATCGTCTCTGAAGCTCACGGTGGAAGTGAGGTGGGACATAGCGTCTCCTCATAATCTGGATGAATTCGACCCATAAGGTTAAGGCACCCATTCGAGCTCTCTTGCGAGCTGTTACTTCTCGATCCCACCACGCCAGTGCATGGTCAGTGAACTGTGTCGTTGCCAATGCGACTTTGCGGGGATCGTCGTAGTTATAGTACTCAAAGAGGAGCTCCATTCTTCTCTCCCAGTCTAAGTATTCTTCGGGATCAACCTTTCCCGAAAAGGGAGGTGGGTTCATCTTTACTTCGGGGTAGTGCATAGGCTGTCGAGTTGGTGGCATGGGCTCGTCGTAGTACTGGTGTCGACCCATTCCTTGGTAGGCCGTCTCTGGTCGTCAACGCTTGCGGAAGCTGCAATATTGCCTGACTGTTCTGTCCCGATGTCGACTCGTCACTTCCTGACATATTTCTTTTTCCGAGAAAAGTAAATTTTTGAAAATTGAAAGTTTTTCGAAAAGGAAACTTGCAATAATGGAAAATTTCCACAAATATGATTTTTATTTTATTTTTATTATTTATAAAATAAAAAAGGAAACTAGCTATTTGCGAAAACGAAATAAAGGAAAAAGGAAACTATCCTAAAATACAATAATTGCCTAAATCTAAAAAGGAAAACTAACTAAATGGAAGATATCCTAAAAATAAATATGGCCTAAAATTAAAAAAGGAACTAACTAAATGGAAAAGATCCTAGAAATTAATTGTCTAATTAACTAAAAGGAAACTATAATAAACTAAAAAGAAAATCTATTAATTGCCTAAAAACTTTAGGAAAACTACCTAAGAGATTTTAGGAAACTTTCTAAACTAATTCCTAGCCTAGAAAAATTATGTAAACTAATTAATTTTCTGCCTAAACAAAAGAGGAAAACTATCTAAAATCTAAGGTGAAGAATCTAGACACTTAGGGATTTTCCAAACCTAGCCGCCTAATGCAACTAGAGAGCTCGACCTGCAGGCTGGTTCACGGGATTGCTAGCGGGGATGCTAGGTCGCGGTACAGCCATGCGGGACGCTAGGGACGGACGCGACACTACGCGGTACGGATGGGACCTAAAGGACGCGAGGCCCTAGAGCTCCTAAGGACCTACACACGCTAAAACCTAGACCTAGACCTACACACGCTAAGGGACTATGACGCAGGGAAAACTAGCTAGCGTAACCAAGCTCGGTGGTAATTTAGCGGCACAGGACGTGGGCATGACTCTAGGGACTAGCGCGGTTTACTCACAGACTAAGAGACGCGGGACCTAGGCTTACACACGCAAGACCACAGAAAGGACCTAGCTAGACCTAAACCGCGAGACTTAGACCAAAAACTTTACTCAGAAAAGGAGCTAAGGGAGCTAAGGACTAAGGTACTACCTTGCTAGCAAACAACACTTGCGTGTGGACCAAGCACTTGGACACACGATTTCTCAAGGTGAATGAGTGTTCAAGGTGAGTTTCTAAAGCCCTAATTTGTTTTAGAAACCTAAACATTTTCTTTTCTTTTTTTTATCTTAAAAAATTTTTTAACACTAAACAAGCAAACAAATTTTTTATACTTTTTTTTATAACAAGAAACAAACAAAAGATTGATAGAACCTGACTTTTATTATTTTTTTCTGGTGTTTGTGGTATGTGACTTGATTCCTCTTCCTTCTTACCGAGAACCTCAGCGAAAAGAGAAAGAAAAACAATAAAAAGCTAAAAACTATTGCAACAAAAACAAAGAAAATCGCCAAATAACAAGGATAAAATTAACCTGATGAGCATGAGTTTTAAGCTCTGATACCAGATGATGCAAGAACCATGGGGTGGGCTGTCTTTCACCGAGAAGCTCAGGTTGTTGGACAGAAAGGATGGAAGTGAAGGGTGGATCGAAGGGTGGAAAGACCTTGGAATGGCGGACTCTCCTAGGATCACTTGAAGGAAGGGAATGGAGACAATAGTTGATGAAGATGGCGATGAACTTCTCTTCAAGCTATGAAATGCTCCAAAGATGTTTTGCAAATCCGATGGCACAGGTTCACCCTGCTATAGAGCCACGGACGATCACAATAGATTACTCTACTCTTTAGTGATTTAAGGTTCAATGTTCTTAGGCTGAACAGAGAAAGCAAAGAGGAAGAACAAAAGTTCTCTAAGGTCTTTTTTATTAAAATTCGTGGGTTCCATTTACAAAGGGGGTGGAAGGCATAAATTCCTAACAAGATTATGCCTACAAAAAGGAATATCCTAACTACTTGATCCTAATTTTATGCTAACAAGAATATCCTAACTAATTGATCCTAACTTTATGCTAACACGATTATGCCTACAAAAAGAATATGCTAACTAACTGATCTTAATTTTGTGCCAACAGATTCTTTGGCCTATCATATCCTATTTAATCTTCTGGTTTAAATTAAATAATTAATTACAAACTAAAAATACATTAAACCAACATACTTGTTTATTTTTAATCTTATTTTCTACTTGGGCCACGTCCACATCTATTTATAAGAGCCAATGGGAGTCGATCCTTCAACTTCATGGGCCAATATGGGCCCTGCTCAATCTTCATCTTGTTGGGCTCATCCTTGATTAGGCCCAACTTTTTATTGGTGTCTTCCTGGGCCTTTTGGGCCTTATCCCTTGTATGTGGATGAGCTAAGACGTGCCTTGAATCATTAAAAACAAGTATAGCCTCTTGAACTTGCTTGGGTGGCCGAACTAGCTCTCTGCGGTCCAACATAAGGAAAATACGATCATCTCTTGATTCAACATGAACCAATTGAGTTTTGGCACGACCATAATCTCCATCATATCTAGCTAGTAGAGAAAAATGATATTGGTTGCTTGATTCATGGTTGATCTTCAAATCCTTAAAATTAAGGCTTATCGAGATCACACCATCCCCTCCTCCTTTAAAAGGATTTGTCCTCAAATCCGAACCCTCTAATTTTATTGATGAACCTCCTGGATGATTAGATATGTCTCCAGAATTATTATATTTCTCTCCTGGTCGCCAAATTCTGGTTTGTAAGTGGTTGAACCTGTAACCTTTCAAATAAGGCAATTTGATCATCTCCTGGTTTATAAGTTAAATAAATTTTAAACCATAAGGAATTTGGACATATATCCAATTCGACATGCTCCTATGAAGTATTAGCTTTCCAAAACAAGTTTGTTTACAACTTGGTTCATCCTGGTTCTCTTGGGGTCCTTCAATAGGTAAACGATGATCTCCTTCGGATTCAATGGTAGTTTGCCGACTTGGAAGGACTGGACCGGTCTGGTCGGATGCGTGAGCCGGGCTGGACATCTGGACGGCTGGTCGTGGGCTGGTCGTCTGGGTCAGCTCAGGGTCTTCTCCGGTTCCACTCTCCAATAGCATGCTGAGCTTGTCTCCTAAAGCTTTCCTCTTGGACCGCGTAAGAGGTCCAGGTGGAATGACCGGTGCAGTGGCTGGCTCGACGTCCTCATCATTCCCTCCCTCTTGAAGTGCTTTGGTCTCCAAAGCAAAATCCTCACCTGCATCAAACAACTCTAAGTCAGAAACATTTAAAGTACTAGAGACGTTATACTCACCTGGAAGTTCGAGCTGGTAGGCGTTGTCATTGATTCTTCGGAGGACGCGGAATGGACCATCTCCCCGGGGTGCAAGTTTGCTCTTTCGTCGCTGGGGAAATCTCTCTGGACGCAGATGGAGCCAAACCTAATCTACTTCCTTGAAAACCATGTGCCTGCGGCCTTTGTTGGCATTCTTGACGTTCTGGATATTACGTTGTTCCAGATTTTTCTTGGTCTCTTCATGAAGCCGCTTGATGTAGTCTGCCTTGGCTTCTCTCTCCAAACTGATGGCGTCGCCCAACGGAATGGGTGTGAACTCGATGGGAGTTGTCGGGTTGAAGCCGTAGACAACTTCAGAAGGTGAACGCTTTGTGTCGGAATGTGTGGCTCT
Source organism: Streptanthus diversifolius (assembly GCA_039880935.1). Taxonomy (NCBI): domain Eukaryota; kingdom Viridiplantae; phylum Streptophyta; class Magnoliopsida; order Brassicales; family Brassicaceae; genus Streptanthus; species Streptanthus diversifolius. Next base: position 6,136,592 of record JAXGFM010000005.1, read on the forward strand.
GTTGTAGGCAAACTCGACGTACGGGAGGCATTCCAGCCAATTCTTCAGATAGCGGTCGATTGTTGTCCTCAAAGTCTGGGACAAGGTCCTGTTGACAACCTCGGTTTGTCCGTCCGTCTGTGGATGATATGCTGTAGAGGACAGAAGGTTGGTGTCACGGTCTGAAACGATCGTCCGGGGAATGCCGTGAAGTCGGACTATCTCCTTGAAGAACAGGTCGGCGATCTGGCTTGCGTCATTGGTCTTGTTGCAAGCGATGAAGTGTGCCATCTTTGAAAATCTGTCGACCACGACAAAGATGAAGTCTTTGTTGTGTAATTTTGGTAGGCCTAGGACGAAATCCATGGAAATATCTGTCCAAGGTGCGGATGGGATGGCATGTAAGGACACTGCGGATGCATCTTGGACTTAGCCCTTTTGCAGGTAAGGCACCGGGCGCAGTGCGTCTCGACATCTCGGCGCTGATGAGGCCAATAGAAGTGCTCCTTAAGCATGCTTAAAGTCTTGTCAATTTCGAAGTGGCCCATGAGGCCTCCGCCGTGTGCCTCTCAGAGAAGCAGCTCTCGGATCGATCCTCTCGGGATGCACAGTCGCTTGTCTTTGAAGAGGAATCCGTTGTGTAGAAAGAAACGGCTGTAGTTGCCTTTGTCGTGCTCTAGGTGAGCCTGGGCGAAGTCAACATCGTCGGCGTACAGCTCCTTGATCATCTCGAAGCCCATAACTTTGGACTCCATGACGGATATGAGGCTGTATCGACGAGATAAAGCGTCAGCGACAACGTTGTCCTTTCCTTTCTTGTACTTAATGACGAATAGAAAGGTCTCGATGAATTCCAACCAACAGGCATGTCGTTTCTTCAGCGTGGACTGTCCACGGAGGTGCTGAAGCGTCTGATGATCGGTGTGAATGACGCACTCTCGGGCAAGCAGATTATGCTGCCAAGTCTCTAAGGCACAGACAAAGGCATAGAGTTCCTTGTCGTAGGTCAGATAGTTAAGTGCAGCTCCACTTAACTTCTCACTGAAGTAGGCGACTGGTCGTCCGCCTTGTGTAAGGACGGCTCTAATGCCAACGCCTGAAGCATCACACTCGACCTCGAACGTCTGCGTGAAGTCTCGTAGCACGAGGACTGGGGCGTGTGTAAGGCGTTCCTTGAGGAGCTGGAAGGCCTTATCTTTCTCGGGTCCCCAACGAAAGTCCTGGTTCTTCTTGATCGTCGAGATCAAAGGATTTGCTATCGTGCTGAAGTCTCGGACGAACCGTCGGTAGAAGTTGGCGAGTCCATGAAAGCTGCGGACGTGACAGGCGGTCGTCGGTGTGGGCCAATCCTGGATGGCCTTGATCTTTTCGTCGTCCACCCGAAGTCCCTGGGAACTTATGACGAAACCAAGGAAAACAACTTGGTCGGTGCAGAATGTACATTTCTTGAGGTTGACGTACAGCTGCTCTCTCTGCAGGGTGGTGATCACGGCCTCTAAGTGCTCCAGGTGGTCTCGGTAGGTCGTGTTGTAGACGAGAATGTCGTCGAAGTAGACCACTACGAACTTGCCTATGAACGGACGAAGAACCTCGTTCATAAGTCGCATGAAGGTACTGGGCGCGTTTGATAGGCCAAATGGCATTACTACCAACTCATAAAGACCTTGCTTGGTCTTGAAGACAGTCTTCCATTCATCTCTCTCGCATTCTCACTTGATGGTATCCACTTTTCAGATCGATTTTGGAGAAAACTGCGGCTCCTCAGAGATCGTCTAGCATGTCGTCCAGGCGTGGGATGGGGTGTCGGTACTTAATAGTGATGTTGTTGATGGCGCGGCAGCCGACGCACATCCTCCAACTTTCGTCCTTCTTGGGTACCAGAAGAACCAGAACGGCACAAGGGCTGAGGCTTTCACGAACATATCCTTGAGCCATGAGGTCCTGGACTTGTCGTTCTAATTCTTTAGCCTCCTCAGGGTTTACTCTGTAGGCTGGACGGTTGGGCAGTTGAGCTCCGGGAATAAAGTCAATGTGGTGCTCGATCCCGCGGATAGGTGGGAGGCCGGCTGGGATCTCGTCTGGGAAGACGTCCGTATACTTGTCTAATAGGGTACGGATCTCGGCAGGTAGGGGAGGCTCAGTTCCAGCCGTGTGTAAACTCTCTCTGTAGAGAATCAAGACGACCTGAGTGCCTGCAGTGCAAGTGGCGTTCCGCATGTCTGCCACATTTATCAGAAAATTCTCCTTTCTGGCGTGTTGATCTTTCGCCATCTTTGACTGCAACTCTTGGACAGCGTGTGCAGACATTGGGGCTAATTTGTATCTACGCTTGTCGTGGATGAACGAGTAGAAGTTGGTTCGTCCGTTGTACGTAATCTCTCGGTCGAGCTGCCAAGGTCGTCCGAGTAGAAGATGTCCAGCTTACATCGGGACGACGTCGCAGGTGACCTGGTCCTAGTATCTGCCAATGCTGAAGGAGACCTTAACTTGGTCTGAGATCTATAACTCTGTCTTGTTGTTCAGCCAACGGAGCTTGTAGGGTTTGGGATGCTTTGTCACGGGCAATCCCAGTTTCTCCACCATGTATTTACTAGCGGCATTTGTTCAGGACCCTCCATCGATTATCAACGAGCACACTTTCCCAAGTATGGTGCATTTGGAGTGGAAAATGTTTTCTCGTTGTTCTTCTTCTTCTGGCTCGTATCTCGAGCTAAGAACGCGTCGGATCATAAGCATTTCTCCGGAATCGGCATATTCAATGTCCACGTCGGACTGGTGGGTCGGAAATGCTTGCTCCTCTTGTTCGTCTTCGGACTCATAATCTCCGGAAGCAGTGTCCTCTGCCTTTACATTTGAAACATATGATCTCGCTGCTCCGCTGAGGCTGGGTAGGGATCGTGGTACTGGGTGGTCTCGAGCCTGAAGGGGCCGGTCTGGGGGCTGAGTTGGAGGCGACGGCTTTGCCTTTGAGCCGTGGGTCAATGGGCTTAGTCGTCCTCTCGAAAGGCTTGGAACCAGTGTTCCACGTGTTCTTGGGTCGAGAAGGTGCGGCAAACTCCCGCTTATGGCACTTCTCGATCTGGACTGCTAGGTGGAACAGCTCGCCTAGGTCGTGGTAAGGCTGCAACTCAATCTTTCTGGCAATTGACTCCTGCAAGCCGTCAATGAATTGGGCCATAAGGCTCTCCTCAGACTCGTCTACATCGAGTCGGTTGCGGAGTTTCTCGAATTCATCGAAGTATTCGGACACCGTCTTGCTTCCTTGAGTGAGACGTCGGAAACGTCGCTGAAGCTCGCGGTGGAAGTGGGGCGGCACGTATCGTCGCCTCATGATCTGGGTCAGCTCGACCCATGATGTCACGGAACCCATACGAGATCGTCTATGGGCGTTGACTTCTCGATCCCACCATGCTAGTGCATGGTCTGTGAATTGCGCTGTCACAAATATGACCTTTCGGGGATCGTCGTAGTTGTAGTACTTGAAGATAAGCTCCATGCGTCTCTCCCAGTCTAGGTATTCTTCGGGATAAAGTTTGCCCGAGAAGGGAGGTGGGTTCATCTTGACCTCCGGATAGTGAGCTGCTGGACGAGGTGGGGGTGGTGGTGGCTCGTCGTCATAGTATTGATATCGACCCATGGGTGGTCGATCCTGATGATAGGGAGGCACGGCAGGTGCTGCAGTAGGTGCCGGTCCGGGTTGTCCTAACCGCTCGAGGTGGTCGAGAAGGTAGACATCTGGGCAGACAAAGCTTGCAATAGCTGGATCATTGTTTGGTTGGCTTGCCCTGACGTAGACTCGTCTTGCCCTGACATATTTCATTTTCCGAGAAAAGGAAATTTCTAGAAATGGAAAGTTTCCCAAAAAGGAAACTTGCAGATTATGGAAACTTTCATTAATTGGAAAATTTCCACAGATTTTATTTTTATTTATATAATAATTAAACTAATTACACACAAAAGGAAACAATCAATAAAGGAAAATATTCTATATCTAGAAAAGAAAATCTAAAAAGATGGAAAATATTCCCAAAAAAAATATATTATCTAATCCTAAATAGAAACTAATAAATAGGAAAAATATCCTAAAATTTAAAGGGAATTCTAATTTAATGCATATTTTCCTAAATTTAAACTTCCTAAAAAATAAAAGGAAACTAATTTAATGCCTAAGAAAAAATCTAGGAAACTTCCTAAGACAATCTAGAAAACTTCCTAAACTAATTTCTAGTCTAGAAAACTTATGTAAACTAACTAATATGCTGTCTAAAGACTAGGGAAAATTTCCTAAAAACTAAGACTAAGAACTTAGACACTAAACTAACCTAACCGCCTAGGAGAGCAGGTTATGCTCGCGGAAGACCTAACTACACGCAGGCTAGGGCGGCTACGCGGACGCTAGGGGAAGGCTCGGCTAGACGCGGTACGTTTTATGGCTAGCGAGGTGGGACGCGACACTAGGGGAAGGTCGCTAAGGTGTGGAACGACTAAGGCAGGCTGCGCGGTACGAGAAGGGACCTAGAACTCGACGCACGCGGGACAGGGACACATGACCGGGACGCTAAGGAACTGGAACGCGGTACGAGCAAGCCACGCACACACGCGGAACACAAAACAACCTAGAACTAGTGTGTGACCACTAGAACCGGACGGCTACACAAGACTAGGAACACAGGTTGCGGACAAAGAAGGACCTAAAGCTATATCTCACGCAGACAACCAAACGGACTAGACCAAGAACCTAGCTAGCGCTAAAGGGAAAGCGGCTTGGTCACAGGCTGGGAGCTAAGGACGCAAGACACAAAACCTAGCCTAGCACTCGACAACTAAAGGAAACCTAGCAAAGAACAAGCAACACACAACTCCTTATGGATATCAAGTATGGTGAAGGTGTTCTAGGTGAGTTTTTAAAAAGGTCCTAGATTGTTTTTAAACAACCTAAACAATATTTTGTTTTCTTTTTCTTAAAAAAAAATTTCTAGTAACAACAAGCAATGAAACAAACAAAACTTTCCTATATTTTTTTTTGAATTATGAAAAGCAAGAACAAGGAATGATAGAACCTGATTATTATTATTTTTTTCTGTAGGATGTTTGTGGTATGTGACTTATTCCTCTCCTTCTTACCGAGAACCTCAGGGGAAAGAGAAAGAAACACAATCAAAAGCCAAAAACTATTGTACAAAGTAAATGAAAAATCGCCAAAAACAAAAGGATAGAATCAACCTGATGAGCAGGAGCTTTAAGCTCTGATACCAGATGATGTAAGAACTTAGGTGGGCTGTCTTTTCACCGAGAATCTCAGGTTAATGGATAGAATTCGATGGAAGTGAAGGGATGGATCGAAGGGACCACACAAGCTGTGAAAGGGGATTGTGATACTCCAAGAACTTCAACCAACAAGGTTGAAGAACACACGGCTGCAGCAAGGCTTGCTGGCGGCTGTTTTTAGACCAAGGGTCTTTAGTTTTTTTTGTCAAAATACTTGTTATTTCATTAAGTGTAAACAAGAAGGCTTATATAATGCCTTGTTACAATTTTAGGGTAAACTACAAGGCGTTTAACCTTTTAGAGATTAAAACAACATGTAGTTCACTTAGTGGCAATTAAAATAAATATTGGGCCCTAATTAGTCAACATGACTTAAACCCATTTTAAACACTTAGTCTTAAATAAACAGAAATAAGATAGAAAGCCCAATAATACTTAGGCTCAGAATTCGCCTGAAGACTTGTGAATGAAACGGATTTGTGAACAAGTCTTCAACGCCTTGCGCACTAAGAATATTGCCTCATTAAAACCTTCTTCGGAAAACCCAATGGGACAAAACCGAAGATAGGAACAAGAGTACAATTTCCTAGAACGACTTTTGGTGTCTTTACCGAATGTTAATGGTAAAGACACCGGAGGAGAAAGAGTCTTCTATAAGGAACCTCCATGGTGCAAGCCGGAATGGAGGTCCGGACGTGGGTGCAAGGAACGGACCGGTCTGGTCGGATGCGTGAGCCAGGCTGGACATCTGGACAGCTGGTCGTGGGCTGGTCGTCTGGGTCAGCTCAGGGTCTTCTCCGGTTCCACTCTCCAATAGCATGCTGAGCTTGTCTCCTAAAGCTTTCCTCTTGGACCGCGTAAGAGGTCCAGGTGGAATGACCGGTGCAGTGGCTGGCTCGATGTCCTCATCACCAATCTAGCACTGACTCCTTGTAGATAGTTGGAGGGTTTTCCTTTAACCACCATTCATGAGCTTTTCCTGTGAATGCTGAGACCACTTGTGATAACTCCAGTTCCTTGGGAATTTTCTTGAATTGTAGCCATTTTTCCATATCGCTTTTCTACTGCAAGTATACTTCAGGATCTTTTCTATTTCCTGAAAATAGTAGGGATCAACCTTTGTTGTTGACTTGCTTCTTTGGACTTACTGGTTTTAGATCAGGCGCTTCCCACCTTGGCTTGTGGAATTTTTTTTCTCTCATCTGATTGTAGATCAGATCTGTTAGATCCTCTAATTGCTTCTCACTAAGGATCACAGTGTGGGTAGGTGCAACTCTCTCCTTTGTTGCTTGTTGTTTTGCCTTATCTCTGTATTTTCTTTTGTTCCCAAAAGAATACATGACAAATTTGCTGGATATATGATGAATAGATTATGAATCTATGATAGATCTCAAACCTTAACCTTCAAATGGCTCTGATACCAAATGGAACGGCCTTGGAATGGCAGACTCTCCTAGGATCACTTGAAGGAAGGGAATGGAGACAATAGTTGATGAAGATGGCAATGAACTTTTCTTCAGAGCTATGGAATGCTCCAAAAATGTTTTGCAAATCCGACGGCACAGGTTCACCTAGCTATAGAGCCATGGACGATCACAGTAGATTACTCTACTCTTTAGTGATTTAAAGTTCAATGTTCTTAGGCTGAACAGAGAAAGCAAAGAGGAAGAACAAAAGTTCTCTAAGTCTTTTTTTTATTAAAATTTGTGGGTTCCATTTACAAAGGGGGTGAAAGCCTTTTTTAAAGGCAGAAATCTCTAATAATATTATGTCTACAAAAAAGAATATCCTAACTACTTGATCCCAGTTTTATGCTAACAAGAATATCCTAACTAATTGATCCTAATTTTATGCTAACAAGATTATGCCTACAAAAAGAATATGCTAACTAACTGATCCTAATTTTGTGCCAACATGTTCTTTGGTCTATCCTATCCTATATAATCTTTTGGTTTGAATGAAATAATTAATTACAAACCAAAAATACATTAAACCAACAGACTGGTCTATTTTTAATCTTATTTTCTACTTGGGCCACGTTCACATCTATTTATAAGAGTCCATGGGGGTTGATCCTTCAACTTCATGGGCCAATATGGGCCCTGCTCAATCTTCATCTTGTTGGGCTCATCCTTGAGTGGGCTCATCCTTGAGTAGGCCCAACTTTTCATTGGTGTCTTCCTGAACTTTTTGGGCCTTATCCTTTGTATGTGGATGAGCTAAGACGTGCCTTGAATCATCAAAAATAAGTATAGCCTCTTGAACTTGCTTGGGTGGTCGAACTAGCTCTCTAAGGTCGAACAGAAGGAAAATTCGACCATCTCTTGATTCAACATGAACCAATTGAGTTTTGGCACGACCATAATCTCCATCATATCTAGCTAGTTGTGAAAAATGGTATTGGTTGCTTGATTCATGGTTGATCTTCAAATCCTTAAAATTAAACCTTATCGAGATCACACCAAAGGGACCACACAAGCTGTAAAATGGGCTTGTGATACTCCAAGAACTTCAACCAAAGGAGGCTGAATAACACGGCTGCTACCAAGCTTGGAAGCGGCGCATGACTTAGACAATAGTCTTAGATTTTTGTTTAAAATGCTTATTGTCTTATTAATGAGTAGACAAGAGGCTTATATAATGCCTCATTATAACTTAGGCTAAACAACATGATGTTTAGCCTCTCAAGGAATTAAAACAGCAAGTAGTTTATTTAATGGTGATGTGGGCACGGACGCAAGCTAGAACCAGGGGAGGTTCTTAGGACGCGGACGTGGGACAGGCTTCAGGAGAGGCTCGACCAAAGACTGGATGGACGCGCTGGACGGGAGAGGCTCGACCGGCTAGCGCGAGATGAGGTGGAACGTGCTGGACCACGCGGGTGTGGAGGGGAACCGCGATACACCAGTGAGGACTTGAACCCGGATGAGGTTCAAGTCGCAAGCTACCAGGCTCTAAGAGGGCTAGACGGCTATGATTGTAACAAGTAGTACTAGGGTTTTAATTTCTTGTGTAATGTCTGATTTTTATTAATGAAAGGACTTGGCTTATATAATGCCTAAGTCTTAGGGTTTTACCCTTACAAACAACATGTAGTTTTAAATTAAAGAAAACAACAAGAAGTTTAAATAAAACTACAAGACATTCTAGTGACTTGGGCCGCGGACCATAAGGGTTGGTCGCAGGCCCAAGTTCCATACTTAGACAAAATAAAGAAACAAAAATGACTTAGAACCGTGGGCTCTTGTGGATGATCAGGCCCTCGTCGAATTGCACACTAAGGGTGTTGCCTCGTTAAAACCTTCCTCGGAAAACCCATTGGGACAAAACCGAAGATAGGGAAAAGAGTACAATTCCTTAGCGCGTCTTTGGGCATCCTTATCACTTGGTGATGTTAAGGATGCATGAGTCGGCAGATCGTCGACTAAGCAACTCCCAAGAAGGGGCCAAGGGGCAATGGGCCAGGTCTTGGTATGTTCCTGGTCCGGGCGCGGCGATCCTCTGGGGAACCTCAAGCCTCCGCTCGACAAATCGGTTGATCTTCGTGCCCAATGCCTTATCCCTCGATCGTGTCATAGGTCCGGCTGGTACAACATGAACTGCTTCATCTGGGTCCGGTCCAGCTGGGTCGTCCGCTTGGTCGACAATGCGGTCGCCGCGTTCCGGGGCCTCATCAAATGGCAATTAAAAATAGATTTGAGCCTAATTAGTCAACATGACTCCCAAAGCCCAAATAACACACTTAATATAGAAATATAATTAAAGATAGGATAACTCCAATAACACTTAGGCCAAAAATCGTTGAGGACTTGTGAATGAAATGGAATTGTGAACAAGTCTTCACCGTCTTGCGTACTAAGAGTATTGCCTCATTAAAACTTTTTTCGGAAAATCCAGTGGGAAAAAACCGAAATTAGGAAAAAGAGTACAATTTCTTAGCACGACTTTTGGTGTCTCTACCGGATGGTAATGGTAAAGACACCGGAGGAAAGATGAATCTTCTAGAAGGAACCTCCATTGTTCCTTGTCTGGTTGGAATGGGTCGAATGGTCTTGGCTCGATCACGGACTGGTTGGATGGTCTGGAACTGGTCGGTATGGTCGGTACGGTCGATTCAGAGCTGGGCGGCATGGTCGGTACGGTCGGGACGGAGCTGGTCTGGGTCAGCATGGTCGTTTCGGAGCTGGTCATGGTCGGTTCAAGGTCCTGTCCGGTTCCACTCTCCAATAACATGTTGAGCTTGTCTCCTAGAGCTTTCCTCTTGGACCGTGCCTGGTGGAATGACTGATGCAGTGGCTGGCTCGATGTCCTCATCATTATCAAAATCCCAATACATGAAAACGTCTCAATACATCATAATTATATTCTCATAACTTTCATTTTGCAATCTTATGATTTTGGTTCCCCGTGGATATAAGATCTTGATTTTTCTTCGAACTGACAAACTACCCACCGTGTCGATCGCAATAGATAGGCTTGACAGATTTAGGGTTTTGATTTTGAGAAGACTGGATCCGGTTTACTTTCTGACAGATCTAGGGTTTTGATTTTAAGCGAACTGACAGGCTAGCCGCCGTGTTATTCTCAGTACATGGCTCTGATTGGTTCTCATTTGGTTCTTTTAAAGCGGGTGGTTCCGATTTACTTTTTGATGGATTTAGGGTTTTGAAGACAAAAATATATTTTTGACCGGTATAAAAATGAACGAGGTGAAACTTTCAAACGAGATGAAACTATTAAAAAGTTAAAAATGTAGATAATTTTCTTATTAGTTAACCAATTATTCATAGGATTAAACTTGTTTTTCACATTTTAAAAATGTTTTAAAAGTACACAAATACATTTAATAAAATAAAATTGGAATAAAGTGATTTTAGTATAAACAACTCTATAATTTGTTTTTGTAATTTTATGTGTAATTAAAGTTGAGATTGTTGTTTTTTTTTTTAACAGTTGAGATTGTTGTCTAGAAAATAAAGATATAGCTGTGTTTAATTTATTTAATGAAGATTTTTTTCGTGTTGACTTTTAATAATGAAGATTATATATGTGATATTTAGTGGTTTCTACTAAAAATGTTTTTTGTTAAAGAAAAAGAGAGCTATTTTCAAATCTAGTATCGGAGACCAATCACATACTTTGATCCGATTCATCCATGTATTGTCAGATCTGAGCATAATCTCGTTTTCATTTCCTGTGAGATTTCCGATTTGGAGGTACAAATCGAAGGATTCCATGGATGATTTTACAGGCCTCTTAGCCACAGACTTCGGATTGAAGCCACAAGGAAAATCTGCTCCGGTGGCGCCTCAGACGAACTCGTCCGCCGCTGATTTCAGCAGTTTTGCGTCATCCTACAGCTTCGCTAACGCTTCATCTTCTCCGGCAAGGAAGAATTCCGATTCGTCGCCGGTTTTTGACGATCTGAGTCGCGACGGTGATGATCTCCTCTTCAACGATGTCTTTAACGATTCTCATTCTAAGCAAAAGCCGTCTGCTCCGTCCTTTGACTATGATGCTATGTTCAAAGAGCCTACAGCACCCGATTCGGTGTCCATGCCGGTTTATGACAAGCCTGTGTTCGATGAGGATGTGTTTGAGTCTATTTCTGAGCTCAAAATCCCATCGACTTCTCAATCAGCTAGGTTTGATGACGTTTTCTCTCTGATCGCTTCACCTTCAAAGTACAGAAATCAGAACAGTTCTCCGTTCGATGATCTGATTGGGGATTTGGGAAAAGGCGTACCGGAACCGAAGAAGACAGCGAGTGAGCCAGAGAAGGGTAGCTCCGTTTTTGATGACTTGATTCCTGGGTTTGGTCGCGCAAACTCCCCTTCAGCTAAACGGTAACATTTCATTGCTCTTCAAATTCCATTGCTATAGAGCTTAGAGCTAATAAAATGTAGCATGAACCTGTAGTGCTTTTGTAGAGCTATTTGCAACTGAGATATCTTAGAAATTCTCCAAAATGTTAAAATTTATAGTGCTTATGTAGAGCTATTTGCAGGTTAATATGCATACAATGTGCTCTTATGTGTTCATCTTGGAACTTAGATATCTTAGATATTCTCCAAAAGGTTGAGCTTTTTGCCAATGAATTGTAGCATGATCTTATGCAGAGCTGTTTCCAGGTTAATATTGCATGAAAGGTTCTCTTGTGGGTGTAATTTCTGGAACTCACAGACATCTTTTTGCTTGTCATTCATATGCAATATTTCTTTTTTTCTTTTTTTTTGCACAGGCCAACGTCAGAGACGAGTCAATCTCAAAAACCTCCCTACCGGACAGCCAAGACATCTTTCAATCTAGTGGAAGACCCATTTGAAGTCTTGGAGGAGTCTACATCAACCCCTAGAGAACCTCCCAAAGGAGGGTCCACTGAACCATTGGAGGAAATTGGTAAATTCAACAGCAAAAAAACTGATCATTCATCAGCCCACGGAGGAGTTTTTGTTGATATTGACTCTCTCGATAGTCTTGGAAAGTCAGTGTCAGATATGAATAGTAGAGACAAAAGTCCCTTGAGACCAGGAAACGTCAGTGGCTCTCAATCATCAGTAGAAAGTGCTGGGAATTACCATGGTAAGAAAGTTTCTTTTGATGATGTTTTGGAGCCGCAGAATACTTCTTCAAGAACAGTTCCTCAGGCTACTTCTCCAGTGTATGAAAACAAATCACTCAATTCAGATGGAAGTTTTGACTCATCTGATGATGTGTGGCTTACTGTATCTGAGATCCCCCTATTTACGCAACCTACAAGTGCTCCGCCTCCTTCTAGACCTCCACCAAGACCTACACGTCCTATAAAAAAGAAGGTTAACGAGCCTTCTTTATCGAGTTCCACTAACTACTCTCACGTTGGTAGCTCAGCTAGAGCATCTGCAAGTAACCCGACAGCATCTCAAATGGATGAACTCGACGATTTTTCTATTGGCAGAAGTCGGACTGCTGCTAATGGACATCCCGAGCCTCTCTCTGGTGAAGATCCAGATGTATTCTCTACTGCTGTTGCATCAGCTGCTTCCATGAAGAATGCCATGGACAAAGCAGAAGCGAAGTTTAGGCACGCTAAGGAAAGGAGAGAGAAGGAAAATTTGAAGGCAAGTAGGAGTAGAGAAGGCGATCAGATGGAGAATTATGATTCTCGGGAAAGGGAACTTAAAGAAAAGCAAGCTCGACTGGATCGTGAAAGGTTAGAGAAGGAGGCAGAGATGGAAAAAGCTCAGGAAAGGGAGAGAGAGCAGAAAAGAATTGAGAAAGAAAGGGAAAGACTGTTGGCTAGACAGGCGGTAGAGAGGGCTACTAGGGAAGCACGCGAAAGAGCAGCCACTGAGGCCCATGCGAAAGCTCAAAGAGCTGCTGTTGGAAAGGCTTCTACTGATGCCCGTGAACGCGCAGAAAGAGCTGCTGTTCAAAGAGCTCATGCTGAAGCACGTGAAAGGGCAGCTGCAGTGGCAAGGGAAAAGGCTGAGAGAGCTGCAGCAGAAGCTAGAGAAAGGGCAAACGCTGAAGCGTGGGAGAAAGACGCAAGAGTTAGGGCAGAACGAGCTGCTGTGGAAAGGGCAGCTGCTGAGGCACGTGCAAGGGCAGCTGCGCAAGCTAAAGCTATGCAGCAAGAGAATAACAATGATCTTGACTCCTTCTTTAACTCAGTTTCCAGACCCAGCAGTGCTCCACGACAGAGAACGAACCCTCCCGTGAGTTTAGATATCTACTTCTGTTCTGGTTTAAGTCCTTTACATGAGATTTGTCTCCTTGTAACTTTAGTTGTGTTTCAGGATCCTTTCCAAGATTCATGGAACAAGGGAGGGTCTTTCGAATCTAGCAGGGCATCTTCGCGAGTGCCTTCTGGAGCATCCGAGAACCTGAGGAAGACCTCTTCAGCAACAAACATTGTTGATGATCTCAGTTCAATATTTGGAGGTATTGAAATATCTTAGGTGTTCCTATATTTCATGCCATCTATACTTGTATTCTCACCAACTGAATCCTCCTTCGTTGTAAAGCTTCAGCAACCCAATCTGGTTGGTTTCAAGATGTTGAAGGAGAAACTGAAGAGAGACGGCGTGCCAGGCTGGAACGCCACCAGAGGACACAGGAGCGGGCTGTATGTATCAATAGAGTTGTTAAATCCTTTTCTTTAATTCGTTTTGTATCCGACAATGACACAAGATGGGCCATTACGTTTTGTTACATGAATTCTTTTCTCAACAGGCAAAAGCACTTGCTGAGAAAAATGATCGTGATCTTCAACTACAAAGAGAACAAGCTGAGAGAAATGTAAATTTCGTTACTGTGTGATTCTGTTTATTTTCTTTACATGTGGTTTCTTCACTTTCCCTCAAAAAGTTGGATTGATAGCATTAAAAAAGTGTGCCACCTTAGGGATCTGTGTTTCTATTTCTCTCAAGTCTGAGACACTGCATCATGGATTGCATAGGATCTTTTTTTTTTTTGTTTAATCATCATACTTAATCCTGGATTTCAGAGAATCGGTGAGACCCTGGATGTTGAGGTAAAACGTTGGGGTGCGGGGAAGGAGGGAAACTTGCGCGCCCTGCTTTCGACGTTACAATATGTATGTCATATTATCCATTTTCTTGACTATATGTTTTGATTTCATGTACCTTTGATGTCATGAATCTGACATTCTCTTCTGATGCAAATGAGCAGGTTCTTTGGCCAGAGTGTGGCTGGCAGCCTGTTTCATTGACCGATTTAATTACCGCTGCATCTGTCAAGAAATTTTACAGGAAGGCAACTCTCTGTATACATCCTGACAAAGTTCAGCAAAAAGGCGCTAATCTCCAGCAGAAATACATTGCCGAGAAAGTGTTCGACATGCTCAAGGTAAGTGATTCACCGCTTTAAACCATCACTGCTTACTGTAGATGCCACCAACAAAAACATCTTTTAAGTTAACTTTATTGTTCAATGAGATTGCGTCTCTCATGGATAACTTGAACCGGACAATTGTACAAATCCACATCTGCTGGCTTATCTCTCTTTTTTCATGACAATAAACAGGAAGCATGGAACAAGTTCAACTCAGAAGAACTCTTTTGATAAAACCTGGGATTATGTTTTGAGATAGTGTTCTTTTGTGTGTCGCCAAACAAGATGAAGCAAGCATATGTGGCATTCATTACAATGCCAAAAAATGGTGCCCAATTTGTAGCCAGACAGTTGTCGATAGCGTATTTATTCCCTCGGATTACCCATCACTGCATCATTGTAGACATCGCAGCAATTGGGGCAGTCTTAATTTTTTGTTAGTTAATTTTTTCATGATTCAATCTTTTGTAGAGTACGCTGCCAAATTTGTTCATGTTGAATTCTTGAAGAGAGCTGTATATTGTTGTTTCCAAACTATGTATATATATGAATCATCTTTTACGTGTCATTGAGGCAAAACTGAAGCAGTAAATAGTCCACCGATCTCCCCAACGGATAAGCCATGAAGGAATTGATTTTAAGACGCTGCTCATCTATATCTTTCTCACACATGAATGCATCTACCTGACGATGTTGTGTCTAAACTTGTTTTAAATCTACTTTACATGAGTTGCATCTAACGATATGGCTACTACGAACCACATTTATTTAGTTTAAAACTCTTCCAACATCTTATTTTGAATTTTCCAATCAAAGTCAACCACCAAATATGTAACATCCCAGCCAAGAGGTCGTGCGAAATTGAGCCCCAGTCGCCTAACCTTAAGACATCTCCTATTCTCAGAGTCTATAAAAAGAGAGGTAAGAATCCTTCTGCCTCACACATTCAATTTACAGAGAAACTCTGCCAAATTTCAGACTCGTCGCCGCCGCTACAGTCTCCATCGTCGTCAGAAGCACCGCAACTCACCGGAGTCGTTGAGATGAGTTTTTCCAGATTCGGTTATTCGATCGTAACTTCTTCATATGATCTCATATTTTAGCGATTTACATGTAAAAACTGTAGATCTCTTCGAGACGAAGCCATACACACCAGAGACGCCACATTTGGACGCCGGACGAGCCGTTAAAAGCCGTCGGAATGTTTGCCGGAAAATTCAAACATCTCCAATCTGTGTAATTTTCCAGTATGTGATAGTTCATGCTGTTCTAATTCCGAATCTGCTTTCAGTTTCTCGTGATTCGTTGTAGTTTGAAAGTTATGGCTATTTAAAGTTGTGAGGGTATTTTAGTATTTTTTCTAGGAACCGTTCTAATCTGGAGTCTGGTCCCAAGTGGCTGCTGATATCATTTTTGAGCAGTCTGATATCAGTAGTCCTCACTTTTTTTCGAACTTCCATTTATGGCAGGTCTTCATTTAAGGAAGTTTTCCCTTTTTGGCAGTTTACAGAAAATGAAAGTTTGTTATTCTGTTGTTAAGGTGAGAAATTCGTCGAGTGTTTCCATTAGCTTATTCTTATAACCGTTAATCTCTGGTTTGAATCTTGGATTAAAACAAGTATGTAACATGTCTAATTAATAATATATGCATTATTGTTTGTGATTGTATAAACTATATATTATGTAATTAAATATATATATATATATATATATCACATAGAATCCATAGGACTAAATGATTCAAACTTTTGTGTGATGATTTGTTGTTTGAGCATGCTAATTTGTATTGACATCTTGTGTTAGATGCGAGTGTTAGGAGCTCGCGATAGGTTGGTTCGAGAGTGGTGCAGTGACATTTAGACCCATATTTTCGAATCATGCAGGATTGTGATATGGTGTGATGATGGTTTGTCATGTATGGCGTGCCCTGCATGAGGATGTGCATGTTTCTTGTGTTTGTGGAGGGAAGGAGTTTCTGTCATGTATGGTGTGCCATGCATGAAGATTCGTCTGGCCGTTTGTCATGTATGGCGTGTCATGCATGAAGACGTGTCCCCTGGTTTGTGTGTGACACTGAGTGGTCATATGTTTGAGTGTTCTAGACACTATGATTGTTTACATGTTATATCCTTGAACTTGTCTTAGATTATTGTTATAAATTGTTCTGCTGGATTCATGAGTCCTTAGACTCATTTCTCACTGGTTAATCCAATTACTCATCCCCCTCCAAAATTTTTCAGGTGAGTCTGTCGTCGTGCCGGAGTAGCGTTAAAGTCGATGAAGCTGTTCTACCATTGAATAATATTTTCTGGATTTATTTATTATTTATTTAAGACAAATTTTGATTGATTATTTTGATATTAAATTATTTTGGGGTTACTATTTTATAAAATATTTTGGATTACTTTGGATATATTATTTTAATTATTATTTTCGGAAGACTCGGTTCGTTTAAACTTGGTATCAGAGTCCAGGTTTGTCAAACCGGTGATGACCTGGATAGGCAGGGTCCTGAGAAAATGTTTTTAAGTGGTTTTCTAAAAACGAAGGGAACAGCTCATTGACCTGCTTATCTATTCCGCTGTGCTTTTAAAATTTGTGCTTTGTCATTGCTGATCTTCGGTTTCTAAGATGCCGCCTAAGGGAAAAGAAGTGGCAAAGAGAGCTCGTGCTACTAGAGCCATTACCTCTATTGTATCTTCTGGGAGGTTGGTCTTTCAAGGTATTCGAGTTAGCATCGGTTTTCTGCTTATATTGATGATTCATGCAGAGGAGTTACTTGCTAAGGGTAATGAAGCTTATCTGGCAACTATCTCTATAGTGTGTGAGGGATCGGAGTTGAATCTGAGCATGAGTCTAGTAGTCTCAGATTATGCAGATGTTTTTGAGCCTTTGCAGGGACCGCCACCGCCTAGAAGTGAGCCGTTCACAATTGAGTTGGTACCACTCCTATATCGAGAGTGCCTTATCGTTTAGCTCCGCGGAAATGGAGGAGTTGAGGAAGCAGTTAGAGGATCTATCAGATAAGGGGTTTATTCGACCTAGTAGTTCGCCTTGGGGAGCACCAGTTTTGTTCGTCAAGAAAAAAGATGACAGTTTCAGGTTGTGCATCGATTATCGGGGTTTGAACAAGGTGCTATCAAGAATAAGTATCCTCTTTCTCGGATTGACGAGTCGCTAGATCAGTTGATGGGGGCTAATTGTTTTTCCAAGATCGACTTGGCTTCAGGTTACCATCATATACCTGTTGCAGATGAGGACATTCAAAAGACAGCTTTTCGTACTTGTTACGGGCATTACAAGTTTGTAGTCATGCCATTTGGATTGATGAATTCGTCCACAACATTTATGAAACTGATGAATGATGTTTTCAGAGAGTACTTGGATAAGTGTGTCATAGTGTTCATCGATGACATTTGATATACTCCAAGAGTAAAAAAGAGCATGTTTGGCATATTCAGTTAGTATTGGATAAGTTGCGTGAGCATCGTTTGTTTACAAAGCTGAGCAAATGCAGTTTCTGGCATAAATAGATTGAATTTCTAGGTCATATTGTTTTAAGGCAGGCGTAGCAGTTGATCCTCAGAAGATAGTAGCAGTTTTGGAATGGCCTACACCGGTTAGTCCTACTGAAGTTCGCAGTTTCCTTGGTTTGGCGGGATACTAAATAAATTTTATGGAAAGTTTTTCTAGTATATCCAAGCCTATGACCACGTTAACAGAGAAGGGGGGTAAAGTTCGAGTGGTCAGAAGATTATGAGAAGAGTTTTCAGAAATTGAAGAATTGTTTAACTAAGACTCCTGTATTAGTTCTACCACGAATGGGTGTTCCATATGACGTCAATACAGATGCTTCTAGGATGGGGCTTGGTTGTGTGTTGATGCAAGAGGGCTTTGTAATAGCATATGCTTCCAGGCAGCTCCGAAGTCATGAATTTAATTATCCGACGCATGATCTTGAGTTAGTTGCAGTAGTCTTTGCGCTTAAGATATGGAGAGCATATCTCTATGGATAGAAAGTTCGGGTCTTGACAGATCATAAGAGTTTGAAGTATATTTTCTCGCAGAGCGACTTGAATTTAAGGCAGAGGCGTTGGAATGAGTTATTGGCAGATTACGACTTGAACATCGTTTATCACCAAAGAAAGGTTAATCAGGTGGCAGATGCTCTAAGCCGTCAAAGGGCATATGTTTCATGCACTAGGGAAGTACAAGAGTTGGCTGATACCTTGGCAAGTATAAGGTTGTGTGTGACATCAGTTGAGGATAACCATACCGGATTGGCGATGTGGGAGCGAGCTGATCTTCTTAACAGGATTCAGGATGCTCAATCAGGTGATTTAGGATGTAAGAGGATGATCGAGAAAGTATTAGTTGAGTATCGCACTGCATCTGATGGTACTATCTTCTACAAGAACTGGGTTTGTGTTCCTCCAGTTGAGGCGTTGAGGAGAGAGATTCTAAGTCAGGCTCATCAATCTCGTTTTTCTATACATCCAGGCAGCAACAAGATGTATGCTGAGTTGAAGCGTTATTACCATTGTATAGGCATGAAGCGGCGACTTGGGTATCTCAGTGTCAGAACTGTCAGTTGGTTAAAGATGAGCGTCAAGTCCCTAGTGGGTCACTTTAGGATTTACCATTACCAGAATGGAAGTGGGATATTGTAATTATGGATTTTGGGACCGGACTTCCAAGGACAACAAGCTATCAAGAAAACGGTTAAAACCGAGGTTTTGGTTCAACTTTATTTGGATAAAATTGTTAGACTGCATGTTGTCCCAGTGAGTATTGTATCAGATCGTGATCCAAAGTTACCTTCGATTTTCTAGCAGGCTTTTAAGAAAGCTTTGGGTACTAAGCTGCATCTCAGTACAACGAACCATCCTCAAACAGATGGACAGTCAGAGGGAACCATTTAGACTCTTGAGAATTTGCTTCAGGCTTGTGTTCTTGATTAGGATGACAATTGGGGAAAATTTCAGCCTATAGCAGAGTTTTCATATAATAATAGTTACCATGCGAGTATTAAGATGACATCTTATGAGGCCTTGTACGGTAGACCTTGCCGAGCTCCCCTTTGTTGGACTGAAGTTGGAGAACGACGGGATTTGGATCCAAATCTGGTTCGAGAGACAAAGAAACAAGTTGAGTTGTTGCGCAGTAGACTTAAAGAAGCTCATGATCGTCAAAAGAGTTATGCTGATAAAAGAAGGAATGATTTGTTTTTCGCAGTGGGAACTCAATATATTTGAAGATGAGAACCTTCAAAGGAGCTGACAGCTACAAGAAGCTACAGAAACTTAAGCCGAGGTTCATGGGACCATATATTATCACAGAAAGGATTAGGGAAGTTGCTTACAAGCTTAAACTCCCTTCAGAGTTAGTCAATTTCCACGATTTCATGTTTCAGTTCTCCGAAAAGTAGTTCGAGAACCTGAGTTGATTTTATCACAGCCACTGAAGGATTTGAATCGGGATCTGACCGCCCCAAGTTTACGTTGAGATATCTTGCAGCGTTGTGAAAAAGAATATTAGGGGAAAAAATTGTGAAAAGTTTTAGTCTGCTGGGAAAGAGATGATACTAGTGAAGAGACTTGGGAACCTGAGCAGTTTATACGGGAGGACTATCCGAAGTTATTTGTTGAGTGTGCTGAAGAGGAAAAAGACTTGGGCTTAAACTCTAGGATGAATTTTTCTGTACTGGGGAAGAATTGTAACATCCCAGCCCAAGGCCCGTGCAAAATTGAGGCACAATCGCCTAACCCTAGGGCATCTCCTCTTCTCAGAGTCTATAAAAGTAGAGGCAAGACCCCTTCTGCCTCACACACTCAATTCCCAGCAAAGTTCTGCCAAATTATGGACTCGTCGTCGCCGCAACAGTCTCCGTCGTCGTCAGAAGCAACGCAACTCGCCAGAGTCGTTGAGGTGAGTTTTTATAGATTCGGTTATTCAATTGTAAGTTCTTCATAGAATCTCAGATTTTAGCGATCTACATGTAAAACTGTAGATCTCTCCGAAACGAAGCCAGGCACACCGGAGTCGCCGCATTTGGACGCCTGACACACCGTCAATCGCCGTCAGAATGTTCGCCAGAAAATTTAAACATCTTAGATCTTTGTAATTTTCCGGTATGTGATAGTTCATGCTGCTCTAATTCTGAATATGCCTTCAAGTTCTCGTGAAACTTTGTGGTTTGAAAGTTATGGCTATCTGAAGTTGTGAGGGTATTTTAGTAATTTTGTCTAGGAATCGTTCTGATCTGTAATCTGGTCCCGAGTGGTTACTGATATAATTTTTTAGCAGTTTAATATCAGTAGTCCTCACTTTATTTTGAACTTCCATTTATGGTAGGTTTCCATTTAATGAAGTTTTCCCTTTTTGGCAGTTTACAGAAAATGAAAGTTTGTTATTCTGTTGTTAAGGTGAGAAACTCGTTGAGTGTTTCTATTACCTCATTCTTATAGTCGTTAATCTCTCGTTTAAATTTATGATTAAAACATGTATGTAATATGTCTAATTAATAATAGATGTGTTATTGTTTGTGATTGTATAAACAATATAATATGTAAATAAATATATATATATATCACATAGAATCCGTAGGACTAAATAATTAAAACTTTTGTGTGATGATTTGTTGTTTGAGCATGCTAATTTGTATTGACGTGTTGTGTTAGATGCGAGCGTTATGAGCTCGCGATAGGTTGGTTCGAGAGTGGTGCTATGGCATTTAGACTCGGACTTTCGAATCATGTGGGATTGAGATATGGTGTGATAATGGTCTATTATTTATGGTGTGCACTGCATGAAGATTTGTATGGCCGTTTGTCATGTATGGTGTGCTCTGCATGAGGACGTCCATATTTCTTTTGTTTGTGGAGGGAAGGAGTTTATGTCATGTATGGCGTGCCCTGCATGAAGATTCTTCTGACCGTTTGTCATGTATGACTTGCTCTATATGATGCATGAGAACGTGTCCCCTGGTTTGTGTGTGTGACACTGAGTGGTCATATGTTTGAGTATTCTAGACACTATGATTGTTTACATGTTTTAGTTTTGAACTTGCTTTAGATTATTGCTATAAGTTGTTCTGGTGGATTCATAAGTCCTTAGAGTCATTTCTCACTAGGTAATCCAATTACTCATTCTTCTCTCCAATTTTTCATATGAATCTGTTATCGTGTCCGAGTAGTGTTAAAATCGATGAAACTGTTCTACTTTTAAATAATATTTTCTAGATTTATTTATTGTTAAAAACCAATTTTAATTGATTATTTTAAAATTAAATTATTTAAAGGTTATTTTATAACATATTTTGGATTATTTTGAAAATATTATTTTAAAAGAATTCTGTTTGTTTCAAAATATCTAGCAGTCCATGGGTGAGATCCATTCCATCCATCGAGTTGGACTCAGCCTAATTGCATTCATTCAGCCGGACTGTTGTCTCCGCCACGAACACTACAAGCTCCGATCTGAACGTCACCAAAGAGACCTCAACGAGTCCATCATATCGATGACTTATTTCTTTTTTTTCAACTCTCATTTGTGTTCTGTCAATAGCGTAGATAGATCTCAAAGTAGCACCCGACAATCATAATCTGAGAAGGGTCAACTTTTTTAATATGTTGAATCTTGGAAATACAGTCTATATAATCTTTTTTTTCGTGCATTCGTGGTGCTCAATTCACCTTTTTCTTAATTTGTAACAGCATACTTGAGTGTCTTTTGTATTGATCATGATTGTGACTTTTGTGGTGGAATATTCACAATTAACAAGGTGTTGAAGTCTCAGTTAATTTGTGAACTCTTATCAGATAAGAAAGTGGTTTCTTTTCATTTTCTTAGCATCATGCTTTGAGACTTGAGAAAATGGGAGAGCCAAAATCATCACAAGTTCTGTAGAAAGACAACTTTTTCCCCCTGCAATATCCAAAAAAGTTTACTTGGGAAGCCAAAAATTTGACGAATGCAAAACAAATTTTATAAGAATAAGACCAGACCACTTCTTCCGCCTCCTCGCTTTTATTTGAGTTACTCTTTTATAATAGAGAGAGAGAAAAAAAAGTGCTGCTTGTTTGTGTCTATTGTTCCTGTTCTTCATTAGTTTTGCGGAATCAACGTATCCTCCAAGATTTTTCCACCATCTTTCTTCACTAAGACAAAACACGAAGGCCTCTAAGTCAAAATCAGAGTTACCTTTTTGAGACTTTTTACTTCCCTCAGAATCTTGACCACTTCAGTTTTAGAACAGAGAGCTACAAAGTCTTGCACCATAATTACCTCATCAACCGACGTTTCTGGCGCATGGGTGGCCCTATCTTCGTCTGCACCAAGAATGAAGGAGACATTTTCTTCCAACACCGGTTTCATGTCTGATATTGCTCCAAAGTTCTGGGATCTTCTTGTCTTCATTGAAGTATGAGTTTTTGCGAACCACATATGAAGATGGAGAAGTCTGAAATAGATATCGTATCAGTCGAGAAGCAGTACAAGAGGTTCATACAAGAAGCTGATCTGTGCAAATGATGACGTGGAGTTGAAGTATTATATAGTCAAGGTAACATGGACGAATCAAGGAATTACTGAGAAAAAATCATCTTGAAGAGCTTAATGGAACTTAATGAAGTTTTCATTTTCTCGTAGCATAATTTTTCCTTATTCTTTGTAGAGAAAAAGAAAGTGAGATCTGTAGATCTCGACTTGGGAATCGTTTAGGGTTAGCCGCAAACACCTATTGTGTATAAATAGGCGTGGAGAAGCATTGTATGTGCTTTAACATACACGAACTTGCCTATAGATAAGCCAGAAAACTCTGAGGATAGAGGTGAAGTACTTGTGCAAGATAATTCAGATTATTTCTCCCCCGCTGTTATCAATGATTATCTGGGTTTGTGGTCGTTATCTAGAGATGAAGAAAATGCTGATGCGTTGATTCAATAACACTTGAGACGTTAGCTGAGTTTCTGACAGAAAATACTAGAAAAATGGTCTGGTCTCAGTACAACTGTCTGTTCTTCGCGGTATGGTGCTATGGTGTTAATTGCGGGTTAGAACTGGATTCCAGCTACTCACAAGAATCATGTCTTTTTATAGCGAGAAAGGTTGATCTTAAAGATGGCTCATGGAATTTGCTTTGACTTTGGGAAGATGGTTTATACGCAAGTCATGTATTTGAGTATATTTCAGAAAAATGATTCTTGTGGTTGTTGTTTCCATGCATCATCTCGGATATTCTGTAGAAGTAACATCAACCGCAGCCTTTAATAGGAGAGGAAAACATTCAGCCTGTAATATACATAAAGGATACAATAGTTGGTGAGGGGTATGAGGAGATAAAAGCAGCTACTGAAAAAGGCAAAGCTAACAAGCAACAGCCCGATGAGTATCCAAAAAAGCTACAAAAGACACATTTCAGTAGCTGCATTACCGATGGTAGCAAATGATGAGAACATGGAAGACGCAAGGACATCTGACGAGCCGGATTTGGAGGAGCTCACGCCGCAAGTGCCAAGTGGACCAATTACGCGTCGACAATAGCAATTGGCTTCAAGTTCAACCATCTCGTGGAGCACTTGCTGGAGTGGGAAGAAGACGGACCAGGCACGACCGGCTCGACCAGACTCGTGAAAGAATGATAGATTAAAAGATTTAGAGATTTAGACATTGAAAGAATGAAAAGATTGAAAGATTAATAGAAAGATTAGACAATTTCTAAAGAGAATTTGAGAGAGAATGAGATTTTATTAGAATTAGATTATAATCTCTTACTTACAAATAAGAAGAGAGATAGCTATTTATACTAATCTAGTCTAGACTTGTTTGGATACAAAGATAGTTTAATACATGTTTGGCTACAAGGATAACATATCATTAACCATAAACAAGCCTAGGACACTCCCTTTGGTAGCTTACACCAAACGGCTTTATCCTTATAGTCTAAGACCATGTTTTTTCATTTCTTCTTCATTCTAACACTACCCCTCAAGCTTGAAACCATGAAGCATTACCTCATTAAAAACCTAAATAAGGAAAACTCAATTGGGACAAAACCTTTTCTAGGGAAAAAGAGTGTAACACTCCATGATCAGGATAGTGTTGTGGAATGGACATGAGGCCAAGACTTGGATAGATAGAACTGTCAGTCTTCAGTGTTGTGGCCTTGGTGAATACATCAGCAAGTTGATCTTCACTCCTTGTGTAGCAAGGTAAATGATTTCATTTCCAATAGCTTATCTTACCTTATGGCAATTGATACAGGCCAAACCATCTGGGCAAGGGAGTGGTCGAGAGGGTGTGTGGTACGGTCGGGAAGAACGGGCGGTACGGATGGGTCTTGGCGCAGTCGAACCGGTCTCGGCTTAGGGATGGAACGAAAACAAGCGGCTGGCTGTGGGTCGTAAAGACAAGTGGGGGTCTTTGGCGCCGACTGGGAACACGACCTGTGTGTGACCTTGTGGGCGAGATTACGAACGGCCGGACAATGTCTTGGTTGATTGAGCAGGCGAGAGCGTGAGTAGTACGGAAGGAACTCGGAAGCGGCTTTGAAATGGGAAAATGAAGAAAAGGGGTTTGAGCGAACTGAAGATGGATTGAGGACAACACACCAAGCTGTGACAGGCTTGGACACAACCTTCCTTGAAGAGAGACACACTCGATCTTCAAAGGAACTCTCTTCCTTACTTGGAGACACACTCACATTCAAGGAAGCATAGAAGGACCTAGGCGGCTGTGAACAAGGTTTTGGGTTCTAAAATAGTCTGCATAAAAATGAATAAGGGTTTGCCTTTTATAGGCTACACACATGACCTAGTTAACCACAAGACCCGTGGTCAACAAAACAACTAGACCCAAATACAACTAAGTCATTTAACAAGTCATAAAACAATATATAAAAAGCTAAACAAATGCCTAAGATAGAATCAAGCCTAATTGATTTTAAATGGACATATCCACATTAAAAACCAATGGGACACTAGGCTTGATGCCTTAGACTTTCAGGTCTCATTAAAAACCTTTCCAAGAACCCATTATGGTAAACTTAGAAAGGAAAAGAGTACCCTAATCATCTAAGGTCTTAAAGGGTGCCCTTACTCAAGGATAGTAAGGACACACAAGACCTTATCCCTAAGGCTGTGTGCATGGATGTTCTGGTCAGGAACACCCAGCTGATCGTGGTCAAACGGCTGGCTGGTGTCTTCAATCTCCCTTTCTCCTCCTCGGTCTTGTGCTTGGACTAAGTTGACTCCAGCTTGATCTTCATGAGTTTGTTCCTAGTCCCAACTCTGGGCTTGCACTCCTTGGGCAGCTCTGCTCCTAGTCATGATGCGGTGAGACACATAGGGAGCTGCCTAGACCTCATCCTCCAAGTACCGGGTTGGTGTAGCATGGATGACCCCATCAGCAATCCACCTCAATATGCTTGGTTCTCTCATGAAACACATAGTTTGAAGCTATGTGTATTGCTGCTTGATTGTCACAATGTACTGTGATTGGCGCCTCAATGCTTACTCCAAGGTCTTGTAATAGTTGCTTTAACCAGATGCATTCAGTGGTAAGTTTCCTCATTGCTCTATACTCAGCTTCAACGCTTGAGCATGAAGGGATCGAAAGGGAATGACGAAAAAAAAGAAAAAGACGAATCCTGAGGCGACCGCCGATCTGGTTAGGGTTCAGCTCATTTCTTCTCAATCGGAGCTTAATCCACCTTCCTTGGGTAGTCCTGATCACTTTGGAGGATCAGAACTTATCCTGAAAACCATAGAACTAGATCAGGTGAAGGGAGAGCCCCAGCGCCTTGATGCATCTTGTAACTCTCATACGGCGGAAGTCTCCGTCGCTCCAAATTCTTCAATATCCCAGCTTCCTCCGATGAAGATGGCTTCATCCTATGCGGATAGACTCAAATCCTCACTCCGAAACCTCAAGAAAGTTTCACAACCATGATTCGCCGATGATGGAACTCCGGTTGTTAGGGCCCCAGACTCAGTTCTTTTGAGTGCGTCAAGTCTTTGGAAGGACCACCTCTTAGTCAAATTTCACGGATCCATACCATCTCCAGCAAAGATTTTTGCAGATCTGAACCCGATCTGGGGAAAATTTGGAAGAATTACGGTACGTGTGGTATCCCCATCGGATTATTTGGTTTTTGTACCTTCTGAGCGTACTAGGGAGTGGGTTATTCAGGTGGGCTACTGGCAAGTAGACCACTGCGCTGTATCAGTAGCATTATGGTCCCCAGATGCTTCCCTAGAGGTTCAAGAACTTGCTTCGGCTCCAACCTGGGTAATTCTTCAAAATGTCCCTCCTCTTATATTCTCTAGAAGGGATTAGCATCATTGCTAGCGCAATAGGAAATCCTTTGCATACTGAGAAGTCGCGTCTAGCGCCATTCCATTTGGTTGTTACGAAGATAAAAGTTGAGATTCAGCTTGATAAGCCTCCTCCAAAAGTGGTCGAAGTGAGAGACTCTAAAGACCATTCAGTCCGAATTAGAGTTAAATATTCACATCTCCCGCCTCGATGTAGCAACTGTGGAAAGTTCGGTCATAGAGTTCACAGATGTAATCAGGAGGTGGTTAAGGTCGAGAAGTCCGTTCCCATCCTTGCCGAAGCGGATTTAGACAAGATTGGTGGGAATGCAGATCAGGAAGAACTAGAATCGGTTGTAGCTGTCCCACCTAAGAAGCCAAGTAATAGTAGTGGTAGCACAACTTCTCTGAAAGGAAAAGGAAAATCCCGAAGCTGCTCACCTTCTTTTGGAAGAGAGGCCATTTCTCTTAGATCTAATTTACCCATGCTTGCCATAATAAATACATTACCTGCAGCAGATAACAAGATCGTGGTAAGTAGTGGTATTAAGGTGAGCTCTGCAGTGGATAGTTATAAAGATCATGGCAAGTCTGTAGATAAAGGCAGACTCAGTTTCGATCATCAAGATCAGTCGGAGTGCTGGTTGGTGAAAAAGTCTAAGCACACCCGAAAAGAAATGAGAAAGTAGGTTCTTTTGAAAGTTTTATCCAAATATGCATCACCGATCTACAAGTTTGACCTAGCCCCTGTTACCCAGGCTAGGTCACGCTCTCTAGACTAATCACGCCTCAGTCCCCTTTTCTATGTTTGTCTTAATGAAAATCTTTAGCTAAAATGTAAGGGGAATTAATAATGTTTCTCGGCAATCTGTGGTTTCGTTTATGGCTGAGAAAAAACGCTTTCAAAGTTGGTGTGTTATTGGAAACACATGTCAGAGAATCTAATACGCAATCTGTTGTAAATAAAGTTGCACAAGGTTGGAGATTGGAGACAAACTACTTGATGGCTGAGGGTGGTAGAATATGGTTGCTCTGGGATCCTGATATATCCTTAATAGTCTACTTTGTTACTGATCAGTCTATAACCTGCGGAATTTTCAATCCTTCATACGGTCTCTATGCTACGGTAATTTTTGTTTACGCTTCAAATTGTGAACTTCAAAGAAAACAACTTTGGAGTCATATCCTTCACATTTCTCAGCGTCCTACGGTTAAAGAGAAGCCCTTACTAGTAATGGGTGATTTTAACCAGATTCTCTCATCGGCAGAACATTACGCTCTCAGACCTTTCAATCTGCAAATCAGCAGGATGAAGGATCTCCAGGAGTGTTTGGCCGAAAGTCAGATAAGCGATTTGCCAATCAAAGGCAACTTTTTCACCTGGTCAAATGGAAGGGTGGATGATCAGATCATTCGTAAACTGGATAGAGCTTTGGGCAATCAAATTTGGCAAGATATGTTCCCTGATGTTGAAGCGGTTTTTGAGCACCCCGGTGGTTCGGATCATTCTCGGTGCGTAGTGGATTGTTCAGCATCACCTGGAGTAAGAAAACCGAATTTCAAGTACTTCTCTTTCCTTTCAACACATCCAAGATTTAGACAAATTATAGAAGAGGCATGGAGAAAAGAAACATTGACAGGCTCCAAACTTTTTAAGTTAAGACAGAAGCTAAAGGTAGTTAAGGCAGCTTGTAAAGCTTGGAATAAAGAAGGTTTTGGAAATATACAGCAGAGGACTAAGGATGCTCTGTCGAAGCTTCAGGACATTCAGAATCAATTGCTAGTAGCCCCTTCGGACTCTCTCTTCCGAGAAGAGTTTGTAGCGAGGAAAAATTGGCTTTTCTTTGAGGATGCGCTTAAGTGTTTTTATGAAAAAAAGTCACGCATTAGATGTTTAAAAGAAGGTGACTCTTGCACCAAGTTTTTCTTCAAATCTGTTCAAGATCACCAAGCAAGGAACGCCATCAAATACTTTAGGGATGCATCGGGAGCAATAATTGTCAAGCATGAGCATATCAAAGGGATGATTGTTAATTATTTCCAATCTCTTCTAGGTACAGCTAATGAAGGGTCAGAGATCCTAACACCAGAAGAAGAGTCTAGATTTGTACCGTTTTGCTGCCCTCAGAGTTTAGAAACGGCTCTAATCTCGATCCCTTCTAATAGTGAAATTAAGGAAGCCTTATTTGCTATGCCTAAGAACAAAGTACCTGGAGGAGATGGTTTTCCTATAGAATTCTTCTTGGAATCTTGGGAAATTGTTGGAGAAGAGACAATTGAGGCTGTTAAAGAATTCTTTGTAAGCTCAAGGATGCTTCAAAGATTTAATGCTACAGTCATCACTTTGTTACCAAAGTTCACCGGAGCGGACACTATCTCAGCTTTTCGTCCTATATCCTTATGCACTACTCTGTACAAATGCATTGCAAAAATCATTAAGCAAAGGATTCAGTTTTTCACCAGTGATGCGGTTCAGAAGAACCAAGTCGGCTTTGTAAAGGGGAGACTGTTATGTGAGAATGTACTATTAGCCTCAGAACTAGTAGTGGATTTCCACAAGCCAGGTGCAGTGAAGAGGGGTTGTTTGAAGATCGATTTGTCTAAGGCTTATGACAATGTGGACTGGAAATTTCTATTCAAAATCTTGGACTTGATAAATATCCCTCCGAAGCTAGTTATGTGGATTAAAGAGTGCGTAACTACTTCGACCTATAGCGTTTCAGTTAATGGGGAGCTTCAAGGATATTTCAATGGAAGGTGTGGCCTGAGACAAGGTGATTTGATCTCTTCACTCCTTTTTACTCTAGTTATGGATGTCCTTTCAAAAATGCTTGATGCTGGCGTAGATGATGGTATTTTCACTCCGCATCCACAATGTTTTGCCCCCTTGGTAACTCACTTGAGTTTTGCGAATGATATACTAATCTTCTTTGATGGCTCGGAAGAGTCTATAATCGGAATCTTACGCATTTTGGACCGTTTCAGGTCACTTTCCGGGCTCGGGTTGAATAAAGGAAAAACAGATTTGCTGCTTGATGGAGGAGATATAAATAAGTGCAGGGAGCTTGCAAATAAAGTGGAGATAGCTCAAGGCAGTTTACCGGTGAGGTATTTGGGAGTTCCTTTATCCTCTAAAAAGATGAAGAAATCTGATTTCCAACCAATGATAGATCGAATAAGCGCTCGCTTTCGTGGACTGCTCGGCACCTATCTTTCGCAGGCAGACTGCAGTTAATTCAATTGGTAATCTTCTCTACTCTAGTGTTTTGGGCGTCAGTTTTCATATTACCAAAACAATGCATTAGAACCTTAGAGAGCATGTGTAACTCGTTTCTATGGTCGGGGGCATCAAATTCGGCTAAAGGGGCAAAGATCGCTTGGGAATCTGTTTGCTTGCCAAAGAAAAAGGGAGGTTTGGGCTTGCGTAGGTTAGCCGATTGGAACAAGGTTCTGGGCTTAAAGCTAATCTGGCTGATTTTTACGGCTAGTGGTTCTCTCTGAGTCTCTTGGTTAAGAAGAAACTTTATTGGAAACCAAATCTTTTGGGAACTAGCTCCAGAGCGTACTGGCAGTTGGATATGGAGAAGCATTTGCAAGCTTCGAAATATAGCTCACCAAATGCTAGTTTGTAAAGTTGCTTCGGGCATTTCAGGAAGATTTTGTTTCAACAATTGGACCGAGCTGGGTCCTTTAATAGAGCTAATGGGAGATGAAGGTCCGCTGATTACTGGTTTGAGGAGGAATGCATCAGTAGCAGACGACATTCTTAATGGCGATTGGTGGGTTTCCCGGATGAGGACAAGAAGTCTGGTTGTTTCACTACTAAAACGTTGTCTTCCACACCCAGGTTGGATTCTTAACTCATTAGAAGATGATTTGTACATCTGGAGGCCAGAAAGGACGAAACAGGCGGGGACTTTTTCATCTTCAAATACCCGGAAAGCTTTATTCGATACTGGAACAGTTGTAAGCTGGCACAAGGAGGTTTGGTTTAAGAATAGAATTCCCAAACACTCTTTTATTTGCTGAGTTGCAGCTCGCAATAGAATGATTACTAGAGACAAACTGCGGAGCTGGGGTCTCAGTGTTCCATCGGTTTGTGTTCTTTGCAATGCAGGGGATGAATCAAGAAACCATCTTTTTTTTGACTGCGCATTCAGCTCAGAGGTGTGGAACTTCTTCATTTCCAAACTACACTTGATTTCTCCTGCAGGTTTTGAAGAGAAGCTTCTTTGGCTGAAAGCAAGTTTTCTAGACAAGAATATTGCTTTCTTAAAGAAGCTAATTTTTCAAGCTTGCATATATTTAGTGTGGAAAGAGCGTAACGGCAGAATACATAACGGGGTTGAACGTTCCTTTATGGCGGTCATTGAAGATATACAGCAGGTCATTCGGGCGAAGCTAAATCCGCTATCTCGGGTACAGCAGTCTTCGGGTATGAGTCCTTCTCTCTTGGAGCTTGGTTCACCTTCTTTTAGCCTGACTCCTAGTTTCTATCTTCTTGGTTTATGACCCATGTTTTTATACCACCTTGCGTGTAAGTTTTTGTTAACGCTAGTGGAGTAGTAGTAGAGATGTTGAGTGGAGGTAGTTTTTTTATTACTCAACATCCGTTTAGGTTGTAATGGGTCGTCTTAAGGCAGTAATAGATGAGATTAGATAAAAAAAAACACTTGAGCATGAAACATCC
The DNA here is from genome assembly GCA_039880935.1 of Streptanthus diversifolius. Taxonomy (NCBI): domain Eukaryota; kingdom Viridiplantae; phylum Streptophyta; class Magnoliopsida; order Brassicales; family Brassicaceae; genus Streptanthus; species Streptanthus diversifolius. The sequence continues at coordinate 6,167,678 of JAXGFM010000005.1, forward strand.
TTATCTTTCTTAGTCTTCCAAGTGACTAGGGTCCCACCTATGAGTGTGCAATAACCGGTTATGGACCTTATGTCCTTTCTATCACCTGCCCAATCAGCATCACAATAACCAGCTACATTGGTGTTTCCATTACTACCCAGCCATATACCTTGATCATGTGTTCCTTTCAAGTATCTCAAAATCCTATGAATCATATCCCAATGCCTTGTTTTTGGGTCTTGTGATAGTTAAATATATTAGCTTACAACAACCTTTCTATACAGCTTTGCTTCTTTAAAACGCCATCTTCAAGCTCCCTCTGAGGTTCTACTTTGTAGCCTTCTTATAATAGAGTTTTGGCTGGCTTAGCTTCTAGCATTTTTGTAGAGGTTAGTAAGTCCAATACATACTTCTTTTGACAAAGAAATAGGCCTTACTTAAACCTACATACTTCAGTTCCTAAGAAGTATTTTAGTTCTCCTAGATCTTTAATATCAAACACACTTTTTAAATATTATTTAGTAGAGGCTATTCCCACTTTATCACTACCAGATATGATTATATCATCAACATAAATTAGAATAACAATAATCCCATCGTTACTTTTAAGTGTAAAGAGAGTGTGTTCTTCTTCTCATCTTTTGAAGCCTCTGTCCCTTAGAGTCACATTTAGCTTATGGTACCAAGCTCTAGGAGATTGTTTTAAGCCATAAACAGCTTTCCTTAACCTCAGTGTGTTGTCGGTTCCAACTTGATCTTCTAGACCTGGCGGTGGTGTCATATACACCTCTTCTTCTAACTCACCTTGCAAAAATGCATTCTTAACTTCCATTTGCCATAATTCTCAATCCAAGTTAGTGGCAAGAGTTAAAACAACATTCACTGAGTATAATTTAGCTACAGGGGCAAAAGTATCTCTATAGTTTTCACCATAAGTCTGTGAGAAACCTCTAGCCACCAACCTAGCTTTGTTGATATCTATCTCACCATTGCTTTTATATTTAATGGTAAAATCTATTTAGAACTTACAACCTTTTTCCCTTTTGGTAGTGTGGATGGTGCATAGGTATGATTCTTCTCCATAGCTTATCTTTCAGCTTGAATAGCTTCTCTCCACTCCTATATCTCCATTGCTTCCTCATAGCTTTTTGAAATCTGCTCTTTATCAATACTTAGAGTAAATGCAACATGAGAATCAGGTATATCGACCCCTCGAATCCTTTAGTTCTTTTCTTATTCTGGATCTCTTCGAAAGAAACGGAATGTCCGACAAGTCGGACTCCGCTGACGTCAACAGTGCCATGTTGCACATGTTGACAAATCTGAGTGGCCAAATCAATGCTATGGTCGCGGACATGGACTGACTAGGCGAGCTCCTAGTTACGACGAGAGCTGAGATCCCAAAATCAGCTTATCAGGAGCAGCTCACGACTACGGAGAACATCAAGCCCCACCACCACCATTTTATGCTCATATACTGCCGTCACCACCACCATATCAACCACAACCACCGGAGTTTCAACCTCCACCACCGCCACCACCACGCTTGCAAGCTCCCGATGTTAAGCTCTCTACGTCAACCTTTGCCGGAAGGGTAGATCCCAAAACTTATCTAGATTGGGAAAGACGGATGGAGCATATCTTCAAATATTATAGATATGCTGATCCAAGGAGAGTCGCCTTAGCTGCGGCTCAGTTCACCGACTATGCTCTTACATTGTTGGACCGAGAATATACTAAAAGAAGGAGAAATCGGTACAAAAACATAATAGCTTGGGAGGAACTCAAGTATATTATGAGAAGACGGTATGTTCCACCACACTTCCACCGAGATATGCAAAAACATTTCCGACGTTTGACTCAAGGAAATAAAAGTGTGGAGGAATATTACGAGGAGTCCGAGCATCTGCGGAACCGTTTGGAAATCATGGATTCTCTGGAGAGCTTAATGGAACAATTTGTTGACGGATTGCAAGAGCGGATTTCTCGTAAAGTAGAGAGATATATTTATCATAATCTCGAAGAGTTACTACATCTAGTTATTCAAATCGAGCAACAAAACAAGTGCAAGTCAACGACTATTTCTTAACCAAAAACCACTTGGAATCCAATTTTCAAACCAATGGAGAGGAGTAGCACTCACCCTCCAGCAGATAACCTGTTTAAGGCTAAGGTGAGTGATTTCGCCAAGACACCACGGCCGGGCCCTAGCAGCCGGCCGCTACCACTCCTTCTACAAGAAGTCAAGACATCTTGTGCTTTAAGTGCAACGGACGAGGACATATGGCTCGAGAGTGTCCTAACCAACGAGCCATGATTCTCACTCCAGCTGGAGAGTACGAATCACAGAATGAAGAAGAGGACGAACCAAACAATGTCGGAGAAGATAATCTTGAATACTTGGAAACCGGGGAACTCTTGATGATGAGACATGTTCTCAACACGATGGTTCATCCCGAAGAGGTCGCTCAGCGAGAGAACATATTCCACTCTCGATGAACAATTCAAAGAAAAGTATGCTCGCTGATCGTAGACGGAGGTTCGTGCGCAAACGTAGCCAGTACTTACATGGTAGATAAGCTCGGCCTAAAGAGGACCAAACATCCGCACCCTTATAAGTTAAGATGGCTCAATGACAAGTCCATACTACCCATATCCGATCAAGTTAAAATTTCATTTAGCGTGGGATGTTACAATGATCAAGTGTTATGTGACGTAGTGCCGATGCAGGCCGATCATCTATTGCTAGGACGTCCGTGGTAATTCGATAAAGAAACCACACACAATGGGCGGACGAACTTGTATATGTTTAAATATGAGCAACGCAAGTATAACTTAGCGTCATTCACACTTAGAGAAGTACATGAGATGCAGGTTCAAATGACCAAGGACGAAAGAAAGCCGTTAACAGAAAAGAAACACTTGCTATCTTGCTAATGTACAAGGAGTTTCTAAGCTCCCAAAACATAAACCTCAAGCTGCCATCTGAGGTGAACGAACTACTAGAGAGCTATGCCGATGTATTCCCTGAGGAGGTGCCTTCTGGACTGCTGCCAGTTAGAGGATTGAGCATAACATTGATTTCGTTCTAGGTGCCCAGTTGCCTAACCAAGCCGTTTACCGGGTTAACCCGGAGGAAGCTCAAGAACTTGAGCGCCAAATACGGGAACTGATGTCCCAAGGGTATCTCATGGAAAGTCTCAGCCCGTGCGCGGTTCCGGTCTTTCTAGTCCCAAAGAAGGACGACAGTTGGAGGATGTGTGTAGATTGTCAAACCATCAACAACATCACCATAAAGTATCAACATCCGATACGTTTATGCATTTAATTAACCACGTTCTTAGCCCATAAATTAGTAAGTTTTTCGTCGTTCTAACCACGTGTCACATCTCGAGATGGTGATCCGTACACTTCAAAAGGAGAAGTTGTACGTGAATCTTAAGAAGTGCACGTTTTGCACTATTCAAGTCGTGTTCCTCGGCTTTGTCGTAAGCTTAAAAGTCGATGAAGAAAAGAATAAAGCCATAAAGGATTGGCCCACAACCGACTAGTATCAGTCTAGTGCGGAGTTTCCACGGCTTAGCGAGTTTCTACAGATGCTTTGTTCGCGACTTCAGCACAATTTCAGCTCCTCTTACGTCCGTGATCAAGAAGAACCGCGAGTTCTCTTGGGGAGAAGAGAAAGATCGAGCTTTTCAGCTCCTTAAGTAAAGATTGACTCACGCCCCTGTGTTAGCACTTCCAGACTTTAACAGGACGTTCAAAGCCGAATATGACGCATCTGGCGTCGGGATTGGAGCCATGCTGACGCAAGGAGACAAACCAGTTGCATATTTTAGTGAGAAGCTTAGTGGTGCGCCGTTAATCTATCCGACTTACGATAAAGAGTTGTATGCATTGGTTAAATCCATCAAAACGTGGCAGCGTTACTTGCTCGCCAAAGAGTGTGAATACACACCGACAACCAAACCTTTCAGCATCTCAAGTATCAAACAAAGCTGAAGCGCTGCCACACACGATGGCTAGAATTCCTCGAGACGTTTCCTTACGTCATCAAATATAAGAAGGGAAAGGAAAACGTCACAGCAGATGCCTTGTCTCGGAGATACAAACTTATCTCAATCATGCAATCTAAAGTGTTGAGATTCGAATTGATTAAGGATTTGTATGAGACAGACGATGATTTCATGAAGATATTCCGAGAACACGGGAAGGGAGCCTACAACAAGTATTATCACTTTGAAGGATTCCTATTCAAAGAAAAAATGATGTGCATTCCGAAAGGATCCATTCGGGATTTGCTGTTAATGGAGGCTCACAGAGGAGGACTAATGGGTCACTTCGGAGTTACAAGACGCTCGCCACACTAAATGAGCATTTCTTTTGGCCGCGCCAGAGGCGAGATGTCGAGGCCCATTGCACCCGATGTTTGATCTGTAAACGGGCCAAGACTAAGTCCCATCCCCATAGCCTATATAGGCCACTGCCGATTCCTACTACACCTTGGACCATATATCCATGAACTTTGTGTTAGGCTTACCAAAGCAAAACCACAAGGATTCCATTATTGAAGATGAAACACTTCATTCTGTGTGCCCAGACAAATGATGCGTGTCAAACCGCTAACTTGTTTTTCAAGGAAGTGGTATGACTTCATGACATCCCGAGGACTATCGTGTATGATCGAGATACAAAGTTCCTGCGCCATTTCTAGATATCTCTCTGGATAAACCTTGGAACTAAATTAGTCTTCTTGACGACTTGCCATCCGCAGAACGATGGTCAAACGGAGGTCGTCAACGGAACTATATCCACCCTGCTTCGAGCCACCATTGGACGTAACTTAAAGAGCTGGCTCGAATGCATATTGTTTGTTGAATTCGTTATAACTGAGCTGTCCACTCGGCCACAAAGCTATCTCTGTTCGAGATCATCTACGGGTTTAACCCGCAGTCGCCCTTAGACCTAAGACCATTGCCTCCAGCCAAGATTGTTAGTTTAGAAGGCGAGACCAAGGCCGAGTTTGTAAAGAAACTGCACCAGAGGGCTAGAGACAACATCGAAAAGAGGACGAAAGCTTACCAAAGACAGGCCAACAAGAGTCGCAAGGCCGTAAGCTTCAAGGAAGGAGATTGGTTTGGCTCCACATGCGTACCGAGCGATTCCCTCAAAAGAGAAAGAACAAGTTGGCGCCAAGAGGAGACAGACCATTCAAGATTATACAGAAACGCCTACCAACTGAGCTTCCAGGAGAGTTTAACGTTTCTTCTACATTCAACATTGCTGACTTATCTTTTTTTGATGCAGGTGATGAACCAGTTTTGAGGTCAAAACCTTCAGAAGAGGGAGGGAATGATGAGGAAATGGGAGACGCAAGGACATCTGATGAGCCGGACTTGGAGGAGCTCACACCGTAAGTGCCAAGTGGTCAATTACGCGTCAACGGGCAAGAGCAATTGGCTTTAAGTTCAACCATCTCGTGGAGCACTTGCTGGAGCGGGAAGAAGACGGACCAGGCACGATCGGCTCGACCAGACTCGGACCACTTCCACGCCTCACCGGTGATCTCCTACATGCACGACCAGCTTCATTTGGTGTTTTTACTATCACTAAGTAATGACATCGTAAAATCATGCTAAAGAATTGTACTCTTTTTCCTACCTTCGGTTTTATTCCATTGTGTTTTCCGAATGGGATTTTAACGAGGCAATACCCGTAGTGTGTTTAGAGTAGAAGAAGTCTTCTACTTTAATTTTCGGCCATCTTCCTTTTGCTAAGCCTTTCATTCCTTTTTTTTTTGTTTTTCTTCTCTTTATTTTGTCCAAAGTTGGCCCAAATGTTTAGGGCCCAGTTTTTATGCGTTGTATTTGCTGTATTTGAGTTTTTGGCAAAATTTCTTTATGAGGCAAAAGGAAATTCGCCCAAAAATTTATTGACAGCACTATTTAAAATCTTTATGTAAATTAATAACAGTTAGAACCTTTATGAACAAAACCCTAAGTCCAAACCTAGCTAGCCGTCGAGTAAAACTCTTAGAATTTGTGAACCTTCAACCCACTAACGTGTTTGCAGGATCATCCTTGGTGTATCTCGATTAATCCATAGTTCGAATGGTCCAATTCGCCTCCCCATCTTGTGATTGTCAGAACGAGTATCTCTTTTGCACATTCACAGACACACCTTTGAATATTAGCTTCAGTCCAACTGCTGATTTGCATCAGCAAAAGTAGTAATACAGTTTATAATGCTACAATGGGGGTCGGTTAAATTGTTTAATATTTGCTCAACTTGTGTTCCACAAGACCAGTTAGTCTTGAAACTGCTCTTGAATCTCTTGAAGACACTACTATCGCTCTTCAAACGATGACATAAGTGGTGCGAAGCGTAAGTCAATCCATGAAATAAGGTAACTTATATGTTTTTCTTTAATTCTCTAATTGGTTTTTAACTTGTGTGTGCTCAAAAGCAGGGGAAGAACAGGAAAAAATGGCTAGAACAAAGGCTAGTGATTATGGGGGCTGACTTAATTTGTATTATTTTGGATTTAAATTTTTCGGGATTTAAAATTTCGGTTCACTGGCTTAGGATTCTGGGAAAGTAGAATAGAGCTTTTTTGGATTATGTTCTTTGAACTCTCTGATCTAGACAATGTTATAACTTTCAATGTTTGATTGGAAGTTATTAGTCTGAGATGTGCGAATGCTGATGTGGAGTCCAGGTGATCTACGAGTCAAGAGGCGGTTGATGAGCAAACAAGTATCTTGGAGAGCCTGATGGAACTTGGAGAAATTTTTCTTCTTTGTAGAGAACAGGAAAAAAGAAGATTAGCAAGAAGATTTGTAGTTCTCGACTTGGGAAGTTGGTTAGGGTTAGCCGCAAACACCTATGTGTATAAAAGGCGTGGAGAATAACACAACTGAGAGAGTTTTTACCAAACGGATTTTGGTTTTCTTGTAAGAAAGCAAACACTAAAGGGCTAAAGGGCTTTTCTTTGAGAGGTTTTTGGATTGCGTATAAATCTTTGAACGTGAGAGGCTAGGTCAATAGGTCAAGGCGTATCTTGAGCATATTGAGAGATCTTTTTAGGTGAAACTTGTAAGTGCACTTAAATGATTAAGTATATATATATATATATATATATATATATATATATATATTCTTTGTAGACACATTAGGTTACATGAACTCAGCATTTTTTGGCTGATTACGCAATGCTGATTAGAAGCTTGAAAAAGAATCTTTCATCCGAATGGTGGCTCTAATGGTGGAAGTAAGCATATAACCATCATTTTCAATGGAATAATCAATTTATAATTTCTCATTATTGCTCATCAATTCTGGTAATGATGTGTATGTTCTGTTTCCAGAAAATTTCATACAGAAAAGATGTTACAATGAAGTTACAGTGAACAGTTGTTATAAGCAGGACGCAAGTGTTAACTGTTTTGAAGTCATCAAGAAAACTTAGGAAGAGCTAGATTGTAATATTCCAGTCCAAGGTCCGTGCGAAATTGAGCCCCTATCATTTAACCCTAGAACACCTCTTTTTTTCAGAGTCTATAAAATGAGAGGCAAATCTCCTTCTTCCTCACACACTTAATTTCCAACGAAACTCTGCCGAATTTCAGACTTGTCGCCGCCACTACAGTCTCCGCCGTCGTCAGAAGCACCGCAACTTGCCATAGTCATTGATGCGAGTTTTTCCAGATTTAGTTATTCGATCATAACTTCTTCATATAGTCTCAGATTTTAGCGTGCAACATGTCAAACTGTAGATCTCTCCGAGACGAAGCCAGACACACTAAACTCGCCGGATTAGACACCAGACGCGCCGTCACTCGCAACCGTAAGATTCGGGGGAAATTCAAACGTCTTCGATCTGTGTAATTTTCCGGTATATAATAGTTCATGCTGTTCTAATTCCGAATCTGCCTTCAGTTTCTCGTGAATCGCAGTGGTTTGAAAGTTATGGCTCTTCAAAGTTGTGAGGGTATCTTAGTAGTTTTGTCTACGATTCATTTTGAGCAGTCTGATATCAGTAATTCTCACTTTGTTTGGAACTTCCATTTATGGCAGGTTTCCATTTAAGAAAGTTTCTCTTTTTTGGCAGTTTACAGAAAAAGAAAGTTTGTTATCCTGTTGCTAAGGTGATGAATTCGTCTAGTGTTTCCATTAACTCATTCTTATAGTCATAATCTCTAGTTTGAATCTTTGATTAAAACATGTACGTAATATGTCTAATTAATAATAGATGTATTATTGTTTGTTATTGTATAAACTATATATATTATGTTAATATATATATATGTATCACATAGAATCCATAGGATTAAAGGATTAAAACTTTTGTGTGATGATTCGTTGTTTAAGCATACTAAGTTGTATTGACGTGTTGTGTTAGATGCGAGCGCTGGGAGCTTGCGATAAGTTGGTTCGAAAGTGGTGTTTTGGCATTTAAACTCAGACTTTCGGATCATGTGGGATTGAGATATGGTGTGATGATGGTCTGTCATGTATGGTGTGCCCTGCATGAAGTTGATTGATAGTTGTTTGTCATGTATGGTGTGCCCTGCATGAGGACATGCATGTTTCTTGTGTTTGTGAAGGGAAAGAGTTTTTGTCATGTATGGTGTGCCCTGCATGATGATTCGCCTGGCTGTTTGCCATGTATGGTGTGTCCTGCATGAGAACGTGTCCTTTGGTTTGTGTGTGTGACACTGAGTGGTCATATGTTTGAGTGTTATAGACACTATGATTGTTTGCATGTTTTAGCAATGAACTTGCTTTAGATTAGTGTTGTAAGCTGTTTTGGTGGATTCATGAGTCCCTAGACTCGTTCCTCACTGGGTAATCCACATCCCCCCTTCCCAATCTTTCAGGTGAGTCTGTTGTCGTGCCCGAATAGCCTTTAAGTCGATGAAGCTGTTCTACCTTTGGATAATCTTTTCTGGATTTATTAATTATTTATTTAAGACGGATTTCGGTTGGTTATTTTGACATTAAATTATTTTGGTGTTATTATTTTATAAAACATTTTTGATTATTTTGGTAATATTATTTTGATTATTATTTTCAGAGAATTTGGATCGTTTCAACTTGGTATCAGAGCCCAGGTTTGTCAAACCGGTGCTGCTCGGATAGACAGTCTTGAGAAAATGTTTTCAAGTGGTTTTCGAAAATGTGTTATTTTTTTAAAACGAAGGGAACAGCTCATCGACCTGCTTATCTATTCTTCCGCTATGCTTTTAGAATTTGTGTTTCGTCGTTGTTGATCTTCTGTTATCCATTCAGATGCCGCCTAAGAGAAAGGAACTGGCAAAGAGAGCTCGTGTTGCTAGAGCCACTATCTTTTTTGCATCTTTTGGTAGTGTTGCTGAGAAGTCTAACCCGAATCGTGGATCTGGTTCTGAGAGTGACTCTTCTGAGGCAAATAATCAGAGTTCTCAGTCGCAGATTGAGGCGTTGCAGTCCCAGTTGTTCAGGTACCAGCAGAGGTTTGGAGAGCAGGTGTGGGAGGAGCAAACTGAGGAAGTTCGTTCGAGGGAGAGACCCCTTACTCGTGAGCTTGCTATTGGGGCAGTGATACAAGCTCTGTTTGTCAGAAGAGGATCCAGTTCCGATGGGGTGGTGTTTGTGCAAACAAGGCAGAATCTCTCCTGGTTAAACACGAATGAGAAGCGATTTGGACCACACGAGGGATGGATGGACTCGTGATACACCAAGGTTCTTCACGCCTGGATGTTGGATCAAGCCAGAAGAATTCAATTGCTACAAACTAAAGGAAATCTACTAGGGTTCTAAATTTTGGCTGCCAAAAAATGTGTATGTCAATTCTAGGGGGAGGATAAGGTTTTAAATACCCAAACCTTAAAAAAACAACAAGTAGTTATAAAAGAAAAACAAAGCGTTGAAAATTTACACAAAAACTACAAACAGTTTAAAACTTTAAAAAACCCAAAAATTATTCTAAGTGTTAAAAACTGTTGTAGCTTGTCTGCATTGGAGAGTCATCATCTTCTGATTATTACAGGGGCTGGTAAAAGATGAGTTTTGTAGAACAGGCCCCGACTTGCATACTAGAGGTGTTGCCTCGTTAAAACCCCATTCGGAAAACCCATTGGGACAAAACCAGAGGTAGAAAAAATAGTACAATTCTCTAGCATGTCTTTGTGTATCTCTACTCTATGGTGATAGTACAGACACCAGAAGATGATGTCTGACTCTGGAGAAGCTCACTAGAAATGCTTGAAAATAGATCATCTCCTTTGCTGGTGTCGGCGACAAAGAATGGACAAGGGCTGGCTGATCCTTGCTCGAGCATAAATTCTACTAGGTCGTTGAACTTGTTCCCAATGGCTCTGGCTCTCTGGCGAGTTATATGACTGCTTGGTACTTAAGGAATTATCTCCACTCCCTCTGGTTCAGCTGGCATTGTTGAAGAGCCGATGTCCTCATCATTCCCTCTCTCTTCAGAAGATTTTGTCCTCAAAACTGGATCATCTTCTGCATCAAAAATTTCCAAATCAGAAACATTAAAAGTAGAAGATACATTAAACTCACCTGGCAGCTCCACTTCCTTAAAGAATAAGTTGGCGGTTTGACTTGCGTCATTTTTCTTGGCGCAAGGTATGAAATGTGCCATATTTGAGAACCTGTCTACTACGACAAAAATGGAATCTTTGTGGTCTTTATTAGGAAAGCCTAGGTCCATAGAAATACCAGTCCAAGGCGTAGTAAGAATAGGAAGAGGCATATACAAACTGTGAGGATGGATTCTTGACTTTGCTCGTTTGCAGACCAAACAATGAGCACAATTAACCTCTACGTCTCGCCTCTGATGCGGCCAATAGAAGTGTCCCATAAGCGTGTCCAACGTCTTATCCACTCCAAAATGACCCATTCGTCCTCCTCCATGCGCCTCCCTCAGCAATAAATCTCGGATGGAACCCCTCGGAATGCACAGTCTCCTTTCCTTAAATAGGAATCCATCGAACATGTAGTATTTTTTGTAGGCGCCCTTCTCATGCTCCTTGAATATTTCTTTGAAATCGTCATCAGCTGAATATAACTCCTTTATCATCGAATCATAACACCTTTTATTCCATGATCGAGATTAAGTTGTATCTCCTCGAAAATGCATCAGCTACAATGTTCTCCTTACCATTCTTATACGTGATAACGTAAGAGAACGTCTCAATGAACTCCAACCATCTAGCATGGCACCGTTTTAGCTTTATCTGGCCCTTGAGATGCTGAAGCGTCTGATGATCGGTGTGAATGACACACTCTCGGGTGAGTAAATAGTGTTGCCACGTCTCCATTGCTCTCACTAAGTCTGATAATTTAATGAAGCTCCGCTCAGTTTTTCACTGAAGTACGCAACCAGTTTCCTCCTTGAGTCAGAACTGCGCCTATTTCAATGCCAGATGCATAGCATTCAACTTCAAATGTCTTGCTGAATTCCGGAAGTGCTAGAACCGGGGCGTGGGTTAATCGGTCTTTGAGGAGTTGTAATGCTTGATCTTGCTCCTCTCCCCACTTGAATTCTTGGTTCTTTTTGATAACCGGAGTCAATGGAGCCGCAATAGTGCTAAAATCTCTGACGAACCGTCGATAGAAACTTGCTAAGCCGTGAAAACTGCGCACAAGACTTATACTAGTCGGCGTGGGCCACTCTTGTATAGCCTTGATCTTTTCCTCGTCAACCTGTAATCCCTGCGAACTCACAACAAAGCCTAGGAAAACGACTCGGTTAGTGCAGAATGTGCACTTCTTGAGGTTAGCATACAACTTCTCTTTCTGAAGCGTGCTTATAACCGTCTCAAGATGTGTCACATGGTCAGTATAAGATGAGCTATAAATAAGTATGTCATCGAAATAAAAAACAACAAACTTACTGATGTATGGTCTAAAAACATGGTTCATTAGACGCATAAAGGTGTTGGGGGAGTTTGAGAGTCCGAATGGCATGACCAACCATTTGTATAACCCTTGCTTAGTCTTGAATGCGGTTTTCCATTCGTCTCCCTCCCGCATTCGTACTTGATGGTAACCGCTTTTAATATCAATTTTTGAGAAGATAGTGGCACCGCTGAGCTCGTCTAACATGTCATCCAATCTCGGAATTGGATGCCGGTACTTGATAGTAATATTGTTGATAGCTCGACAATTTACGCACATCCTCCAGCTGCCTTCTTTCTTAGGCACGAGAAGAACCAGAACAACACAAGGGCTGAGACTCTCCCTCACGTTTCCTTGGACCATTAAATCTCGGATTTGACGTTCTAGTTCTTTGGCTTCCTCTGGGTTAACTTGATACGCTGCTCGGTTAGGTAGCTGTGCTCCTGGAATGAAGTCGATGTTGTGCTATATCTCCCTCACTGGCGTTGACTTCCGACGGTAATTTAATTTCTGTTTTATCTGCACTCAGAAGTTCTTTAAACCTTAGCAGAATAATGTGTGATTCTTTCTTACTGATTGCCTTCGGATATCGCATGAGTTAATCAGAAAGTTCTCCTTGCGTTTAATTCCCTCCGTAATCATTTTCGCTTGCATTTCCCTTACTTGTTGAGGCGTCAATGGAGCTAAGTTATACCTGCACTTGTCATGCTCAAAGAAATACAAGTTAGTCCGTCCATTATGTGTGGTTTTCTTGTCAAACTGTCATGGACGTCATAATAAGAGATGGCCAGCTTGCATCGGAACCACATCACATATCACTTGATCTCGGTACCGTCCCACACTAAATGGGACATTGACTTGATCGGACATGTGGAGCTCGGCTTTATCATTGAGCCATCTCAACTTATAAGGATGGTAATGTTTAGTTCTCTCCAAGCCGAGCTTTTCTACCATATAAGAACTAGCGACATTAGTACATGAACCACCGTCGATAATAAGAGAACATACCTTACCCTGAATGGTGCAACGAGTATGGAAGATATTTTCTCTTTGTTCAACCTCTTCAGGACTTACCATCGAGTTAAGAACTCGTCTAATCATCAGAAACTCTCCCGAATCTGGGTATTCAACGTCCTCTTGGTCTCCATGCAGGTGTGGTTCATCCTCCTCGTCATCATGCGATTCTTATTCTCCAGGTTGAGTGAGAATCATGACTCGTTGGTTAGGACACTCTCTCGCCATGTGTCCTCTTCCGTTGCGTTTAAAGCAAAGGATGTCTCGAATCCGTTGTAACAGAGCTGTTGTAGTTGGCGTAGGCTGAGAAGTACTAGGACCATATCTAGGGGCCTTTGTGAAATCACTCACTTTGGCCTTAAACCGGTTGTCTGCTGGCGACTGAGTACTACTCCTCTCCGTAGGTTTGAAAATCGGGTTCCAAGTAGTTTTAGGTCGAGAAATAGTCGCTGATTTGTGCTTGTTCTGTTGCTCGATCTGAATAGCTAAATAAAGCAACTCTCCGAGATCATGATAAGTTTGTCTCTCCATTTTCCGAGAAATCTGCTCTTGCATTCCGTTAACAAATTGTGCCATTAAGCTCTCCAGAGAATCCTCGATCTCCAAACGGTTCCGCAGATGCTCGAACTCCTCGTAATATTCCTCCACACTTTTATTTCCTTGAGTCAAACGTCAGAACCGTTTTTGCATGTCTCGGTGGAAGTGTGGTGGAACATATCGTCTTCCCATAATATACTTGAGCTCCTCTCAAGCTATTATGTTTCCGTACCGATTTCTCCTTCTTTCGGTACATTCTCGGTCCCACCATGTTAGAGCATGGTCGGTGAACTGAGCCGTAGCTAAGGCGACTCTCCTCGGATCAGCATATCTATAATATTCGAAGATATGCTCCATCCGTCTTTTCCAATACATATAAACTTCGGGATCCACCCTTCCGGTAAAGGTCAGTGTAGAAAGCTTAACATCAGGAGCTTGCGGAGGTGGTGGTGGTGGCGGTGGAGGTTGAAACTCCGATGGTGGTGGTTGATATGGTGGTGGTGGCGGCGGTGTATGAGCATAAAATGGCGGTGGTGGGGCTTGATGTTCTCCGTTGTCGCGAACTGCTCCTTGACGAGCTGATTATGGGATCTCGGCTCTCGTTGCACTAGGAGCTAGCTTAGTCGGTCTATGCCCGCAGCGATAGCACGGATTTGACCACTCAGATTCGTCAACATGTGCAACATGGCATTGTTGACGTCAACAGAGTCCGACTTATTGGACATTCCATCTCTTTTGAGGAGAACCGGAATAAAAAGAATTTAAGAACTACTTATGCAATCTATTTTTTCTAAGGATTAATTATGCAAATAATTTTGACCTAGGAACCTAGTATACAAATAAGTTTAACCTAAGGACCTAGTATGCAAATAAACTTAATTTAAGGACTTAATATGCAAATAAATTTAATTTATGGACCTAGTATGCAAATAAACTTAATCTAAGGACTTAATATGCAAATAAATTTAACCTAAGGACCTAGGATGTAAATAAACTTAATCTAGAGACTTAATATGCAAATAAATTTAACCTAAGGACCTAGTATGCAAATTTTAAAACTTAGAAACCCTAATAATTTTATTAAGACAAAATTAATGCAAATAAACTATATGACAAAATTTTAGCCTAAGTTTAATGCAAATAAAAAACTATGTGATAAATTAATGCTAATAAAACTATATGCTAAATTTACGTAAATAAAAATTATATGCTAAATTTATGCAAATAAAATTTATTCTAAAAAAAATTATATGATAAAATTATCCTAAATTTTCTAATTGCAATAAATTTTAAAACCCTAAAATATTAGCTAATCTAATCTAATCTAACCCTAGAAAATAGCTAATCTAATCTAAATCTAACAAATTAATAATTTAAATTCAAACTTTTTTTATTTTTTTTTTCTCTCTCACATTTTCATATTTCAAATTTTAAATTATTTTTTTCCTTCTTCCTCCCTCACGCACACGAACAATTTTTTTTTACTTAATTAGAGTAAACAATGGAAAACAAACTAATGCAAATCATGATTTAATGATGCAAGTGAGTGAAAGTAATGAAAAATGAGAACCTCACCTCTTCTTACCTTTTGAAGATCGCGTGGATGGTAAGTGATGGATCGCGAATGATAGAGACCAGATTATGACTTAAACCTGAAACACTTGACAAACAAACCAAAAATAACAACAAAAAAAGGGATAGGGTTTATACACTACCCTGCGCCAGGAGCTTCAGCTCTATACCAAAGATAATACAAGCTCTGGTTGTCAGAAGAGGATCCAAATCCGATGAGATGGTGTTTGTGCAAACAAGGGAGAATCTCTCCTGGTTAAACACGAAGGGGAAGCGATTTGGACCACACGAGGGATGGATGGATTCGTGATACACCAAGGTTCTTCACGCCTGGATGTTGGATCAAGGCAGAAAAATTCGATTGCTACAAACTAAAGGAAATCTACTATGGTTCTAAATTTTGGCTGCCAAAAAATGAGTCTGTCATTTCTAGGGGGAGGCTAAGGTTTTAAATACTTTAACCTTAAAAAAAACAACAAGTAGTTCTAAAAGAAAAACAACAAGACGTTCAAAACTTCCACAAAAACTACAAACAGTTTAAAACTATAAAAAAACCCAAAAATTATTCTAAGTGTTGAAAATTGTTGTAGCTTGTCTTCATTAGAGAGTCATCATCTTCTGATTATTACAGAGACTGGTAAAAGATCAGTTTTGTAGAACAGGCCCCGACTTGTACACTAGAGGTGTATTACTCACCACCGCCACCACCCAACCATGCCCCGAGGTACTGAGTTATCTTACTGGGATGTTTTGAGGCATATGAAGGAGATAAGAACTGAGTATTTTACTGGGGTGAGGTCCTTTAGCTGCTGGTAACTGGAAGAAAAGGCTAAAGAGGAATTTCAAGAATACGAGATGTCCACCAGAGTATCGTTTGGGTTTAGCGGTACAGTATCTGAAGGATAGCGCCCTGTATTGGTGGGATGGAGTTGTAGCTAGAGCCGGTGGTTGTGAGTACTTGACTTGGGAGGATTTCAACTCGGAATTTTCAAAGAGTTATTTCTCACGAGAGATGGTGGACAAGATGGAGAGTGCCTTCCAGGATCTTCGTCAGGGGAGTCAATCGATACGAGACTATGAGGTGGAATCTGCTTGTTTGAGGAGGTTTGCTGGTCGTTACCATGTCGAGTATGAGTAGATTCGGAGGTTCCTAAAAGGAATGCGGGTTGAGATCAGGAATTATTGTTCAGTGAGGGATTATTCTTCCATGTATGAGCTGGTTGAGCGAGTAGCTATGCAGGAGGAAGGTTTGGCTGAGGAACAGAGGTACCTCAGGGGTTCATCGTTGTAGCTCAGGGAGCAGCAGGTCGAGCAGCCAAGATCCAAAAGCAAGTCATTTGCTTTTCCTGCAACCAGCCCCGTCATAAGAGTACCGAGTGTCCCCGGGGTAGAGGTCCGCCTCAATGCTTCAACTGTGGAGAGATAGGTCATATTGCTGTGTACTGTCAGTAGCTTCGTAAAGTCGAGCAGCAGGTAGCACGTCCAGCAGCTGGTCCAGCAAGGGATAATTTGCCGCCTCCTCCTAAGTGTCAGGCAGTTAGGCCTCATGTTTTTGCTATGGAGACCTTAGCTGGTGCTGAGCCGATCGTCGGTATGTCCACTAATTTTCTTTTGTCTTGCTTGCCTTGTTATTCTTTTTCGAATATTGTTTGTATTGCCTGACCTTCATCAAAATTATGTATGATTGGTTTTAGTAGGTGGTGTGCATGCATACACTTTATTTGATAGCTGAGCTACTCATAGCTTCGTTAATCCCCAATTTTCAAAGCAGTGGTCTTTCTCCGGGACGTTCACACCTAAGGCGAAAAGAGTTCAAACGGCTGGTACACAAGTTATGGAGACCTTCGGATTTAAATTGATGTTACAGTGGTAATTAATGAAGTTGAGTTGACTGGAAAGTTGGTTGAGATGAAGCTAAACATTTATGTAGTTATTCTCGGGATGGATTGGTTATCTAAGCATATGGTGTCCTTGGATTGCCATCACACTAGAGTGCTAATTACGAGAGGTGGTGGGAGGTTGGTCTTTCATTGTGTTCGAGCTAGCATCGGTATTCCGCTTATATCGATAATTAATGCCGAGGACTTACTTTCTAAGGGTAATGAAGCTTATCTGACGACTATCTCTATGGTGAGGGAGGGATCGGAGTTGAAGCTTAGCATGATTTCGGTAGTGTTAGATTATGCAGATGTTTTTGAGCCTTTGCAGGGACTGCCACCGCCTAGAACTGAGCCGTTCAAAATTGAGTTGGAGCCTGGTATCTCTCCTATATCGAGAGCACCTTATCGTTTAGCTCCCGCGAAAATGGAGGAGTTGAGGAAGCAGTTGGAGGATCTACCAGATAAGGGGTTTATTCGACTCAGTAGCTCGTCTTGCGGAGCACCAGTTTTGTTCATCATGAAAAAGGATAGCAGTTTCAGGTTGTGCATCGATTATCGGGGTTTGAACAAAGTGATTATCAAGAATAATTATCCTCTTCCTCTGATTGACGATTTGCTAGATCAATTGCAGGGGGCTATTTGGTTTTCCAAGATCGACAAGGTTTCAGGTTAACACCAGATACCTGTTGCAGAGGACGATATTCGAAAGACAGCTTTTCGTACTAGTTACGGGCTTTACGAGTTTGTAGTCATGTCATTTGGATTGACGAATGCGCCCACAATATTTATGAAGTTGATGGAGGATGTTTTCAGGCAATACTTGGATAAGTGTGTGATGTGAGATTGGACGCAGGCCCGGACCAACCGGACGATGGAACAGACGTTGACCCGGACGAATGCAAGCATGAAGGCCAGGACGATCAACCAGACGCAGACGTGGACAAATATCTTGAGCATCCGGACGTATGCATGGAGGTTGGCCCAGAACGTGAGCATGGACGGACGGATGACCGTATGTGGAATGATGAGGACGACAGACAATCGACCCAAGCCTCGACCAGACCATCGACCAGCGATTCGACCAAGGCCTCGACCCGCGCTTCGACCAGGGCCTCGACCCGCGCCCCGACCAGGGCTTCGACCAGCATCTACCCGTCGACCCGCCCTTCGACCAAGACCTCAACCAGACCTCAAGCATCTATTGGGTTATTTCTGACTCATTTCTCTTCTTAATCTGTCTAAGTCCATTGTGTTTTGACATTGGGCTTATGAGTTTGGGATTAAGGGTCCACTTGGTTCCCTTTTCCCATGTGAAGTTTTTCCCATTTTTAAAAGGATCAAGCCCATAAGGCCTTTGACAACATGTGATGGCATTTCTGTTCCGGCCCGGCCCATTTCTACTTGGCGTGTGATCTGCATGGTCTTAGTCTTAAATGCTTGGATTTTTCTGCCAATCATGAAAGATACTTTGACCATGCAATTCTAATTATTTTGGGCGTGTATATCTTTTTGGCCTTGGCCATTTGTAATGTTTAATCAATTTTGAATAAAAGAACTTTCTTTCTAAGTGTTCTAGTGTGTATTATATTGATTGCTAGTTTGTAAAATCCTTGTCTAGATTCGGTGTGTCATATCCGGATCAAAACAAGCTTGGTGATCCAGAGTTTATCATCCCTTTGGAATCTCACATTTCGATCCATTCTCCATCTTTCTCACCATCCCTTTATAAACCCCATCGAACATCCATCATTCGTCGTGCCCAAAACCTCTATCTTAACCATTTCAAGACTCCCGCCTTAGCTCACCCTGTTGCAAATCTTGGATCCGTGCGTTCTTCCCCACAAGGACCACGTCAAGTGGTATCAGAGCAGACTTAAGGCTGAGCCTTCTACCCTCTCTTGTTTTCTTTGTTTATTTGTTAAGAAACCATCGAATTCTCAAAGTGACCATTCATATTCTGTTAGTCAGTGAGTGATCTTATAGGTTGTTCTTGTTCTTGTGAACATTTGACTTGCTTTAAGTGTTTTCATGGCAGGGAACGTCGAGGAGGAGTCTGAGGCAGCCCAAATCAACCAAATATTTGATTATCTAGCCACTAGACTAAACCAAACCATAGAAGAATGGTTTCAAACCATTCAGCTTGGTATCCGTGAAGCCATCCGTGAGGAAATCCATAGTCTTACCAGATGGGAGACAACCACGTCAAAGGAACCCATTCCCCCCTAGACGCGTCCGTGGTCTCACGCTTGAACCACAGGGGCATGCTTCTGACGCAGGAAGCTGGGGCCGCATGACTTATGTTGGAGATGAAAGGCCGGCTCGATTCTATCAATCATGAGGCTCTGACCATTGTGCACCAGGCAGACCAAGGCGTCACCGTGATCATAGGGTTCCCAATTTACCCCCTCAGTCGGACCAGTGCAACAACCTCAAGCTGAAAATACCACCATTTCACGGCCATAATGATCCCATTCTCTATCTTGATTGGGAAACCAAAATAGAACTTGTATTCAATTGCCAATACTATAGTGAAACTAACAAAGTGAATTTGGCTGTTACAGAGTTCTATGATTACGCATTAAACTGGTGGGATCAAGTGGTAACTTCCAGGAGACACAATGGGGAGTATCCCATTGAAAAATGGGAAGAGCTCAAGGCCCTCATGCGTAGGCGTTTTGTTCTCAACCACTTCCACAGGGACTTGCATCAAAGATTAAGGCATCTACAACAAGGCAACCATAGTGTGGATGATTAATTCAAGGAGATGGAGATTCTCCTGATTCGGGCTGGTGTGACTGAAGACCGTGAAGCCACCATGTCCCGCTTCATGAGTGGAATCAACCAGGAGATACAGACCACCTGGAGATGCAACACTATGTGGAACTGGAGGAGATGTTACACAAATCTTGCTTATAGAGCAACAGCTCAAAAGAAAGACTAACACTCGGTCTTTTGGTGCAGGTACCGTGGGTCCCAAGCTAACATTCAATAAGGAGTTCAAACCCACTTGTGTCTTTGAATCCAAGCCGACCGTGTCTAGAGCAGCTTCCAACCCCTTTCCACCTAGAATGGATAAGAATAAGGCCGAGGAACGTCCAACCAGAACCAAGGACATTCGGTGTTTTAAGTGCCAAGGTCTAGGGCACTATGCAAATGAATATTCCAACAAGCGGACTATGATCATCATGGAGAATGGAGAGTTCCAGTATGAGGAAGAAGAGGATTCTGACCCTCTGACCGGTAGGGAAGAGGAACCACCAGTCTCCGGTTAAATCCTTGTAGCCAGACGGTCCCTGAGTGTCCAGTCTAAGGCATATGACCCTGACCAAAGGGAAAACCTTTTCCATTCACGCTGCCTAATCAAAGGAAAGATATGTAGCTTAATAATTGACGGTGGTAGTTGTACTAATGTTGCTAGTGAGTCCATGGTCAGGAAACTAGGACTTGAGGAGCCGCCACACCCAAAGCCATACCCCCTCCAGTGACTTAATGACACATGCAAATTGAAGGTGACCCATCAGGTCAAGGTGCCAATTGAAATAGGCAATTACAAGGAAAAGGTCCTATGTGACATATTGCCTATGGAAGCCGGTCACATTCTTTTGGGAAGACCGTGGCAATCAGACAGAAAGGTGACCCATGATGGCTACACCAACCGCCACCACTTTACATTCAAAGGCCATAAGACCACCCTGATTCCCATGTCACCCCATGAGGTATATTTAGATCAAATACACCTTAAGAACCAAAGGAAGGAAGTTAATAAATCTAAGACCCCAAAATCTAAAACCAACTTCTATCTTAAGGCTAGTGAGATTAAGCGTAGTCTTAGTACCAAAACTCCAGTTGATGTGATCCTCCCAAGGATTCGGCATTCTAAGTTGGTAAAGATAATCCTTGATATCTAAAGAGTGGTTAAACTCAAGAAACAAGGCGGTGGATCGAATGGTCGCACAAGCGATGCGGAAGGCTCTTGATATACCAACCTTAATGTCCTAGGATAAGACACACCTAGTCGATAAAGAGGGTGATCTCTTGGATATGACGCACCAAGACGGATCTCCTGGATTCTTTAGATATGACACACTAAAGAACTCAAGCATTTCTGTTAGATATGACACACTAACAGGTGATCGAAAATTTAGAAGTAAAAGCTCTCATTAAAAATTCGATGGATTACAAGAGTGGCCAAAGCCAAGTATTTATAGAGAAGAAAGAAAGGAAGAGAGGCTTTGCATGCTTGGAACAACTTCCAATAACATGGAAGATCATGCAAAAGCCTAATTAAGAAGAAACAAGGCTGCATGTTTGGACAGAACCGAAAATCATGCAGCAACATGCAAAAGATTAGCATTAAATATTCAACTAACTTCTTGTCTCATCTTTGATGGCATAGGCAGATAGACTTGGGCCTTGGTTCCACTTTTCTGGTCTTCTATCATGGACCAGAATTATAGAACAACTTGGTTTATAGCTTCATTCATCCTGATCTGGGCAAAATTCCTCTTTAAATGCGCACATGTCAGAATCGCGTAATTTGAAAATCACCGGATTTGTAAAATTCATAACTCCTTCATCCGAACTCGGTTTGAGTTGATTCTTCTTTGATGAGTTAGATAATTAAGCAGAGCACATTCTACAAGTAATTTCATGAATTAAATCTTCGTGGTTGAAAAGATACGCCTTGAAAACTGAACACATGTCTGGGTGCTTTCCATGATCACATCACCAGTCCTTATGCTTATATATAAGGATCATGTGCTTGTGTCTACTAATCAAGAGTCGGTACTCTCAAGAATTTTGAAAGATCTTTTTCAGGGGTTCCAGGATGTGTTTCTAGAGGAGTGTCGAAACGGCTTGCCACCCATTCGTGGGATAGAACACCATATTGATCTGGTCCTAGGAGCTACCTTACCAAACCGGCCAGCCTATCGCACCAACTCCGTGGTGACCAAGGAGTTACAAAGACAGGTTGATGAGCTCCTGGCCAAAAGACATATCCGTGAGAGCATGAGCCCATGTGACGTGCCTGTCATCCTTGTTCCTAAAAATGATGGGACTTGGCGCATGTGTGCTGATTGCAGGACAATCAACAACATCACGGTAAAATATCGACATCCTATCCCTAGGTTAGATAACATGCTTGATGAACTCCATGGTTCTAGGTTTTTTTCTAAAATAGCCTTAGGAGTGGATATCACCAAAATAGGATGAAAGAGGGTCATGAATGGAAGACTGCCTTTAAAACTAAGCATGGTTTATATGAGTGGTTAGTCATGCCCTTTGGCTTAACCAATGCGCCTAGTACTTTCATGAGGTTGATGAACCATGTGGTTAGGGAGTTTATAGGACATTTTGTGGTTGTGTACTTTGATGATATCCTAGTATATAGCAAAACCTTAAATGATCATGTCCATCACCTTAAACTTGTTTTAGAAGTGCTTAGGAAGGAAAAGCTTTATGATAATATGAAGAAGTGCACTTTTGGAACAGATAACATTGTTTTTCTAGGTTTTGTAGTGAGTGCTGCAGGTGTACAAGTGGATAAGGAAAAGGTTCGGGCGATCCCAGACTGGCCTTGCAAACTTGGCAACATTACTTGTGGCCCAAGGAGTTTGTAATACACACGGACCATGAGTCACTCAAGCACCTCAAGAGCCAACACAAGCTTAACAAACGACATGCTAAGTGGATGGAGTTCATAGAGACATTCCCATATGTCATAAAGTATAAGCAAGGCATAGAAAATGTGGTAGCCAATGCCTTGTCACACAGGTATGCTCTATTGTCTACTTTGGAAGTTAAACTTATAGGATTTGAACATATGAAAGAATTGTATGACACTGACCCAGACCATGGAGAAATCTATAAGTCTTGTCTTAAGAATCCCACAGGTCGATACTTTGTGTGCAAGATGAATACTTATTTTATGAGATAAGATGAGACCTTCCTTGAACCTACACACTTCAATTCAAATGCACTTTTTAAATAAGCTTTGGAAGAATCAATGCCTACTTTATCACTCCCTAATATGATTATGTCATCTACATAAATGAGTATAACCATAATATCTTCCTTACTCTGAAGTATAAAGAGAGTGTGTTCAACTTCTGATCTTTTGAAGCCTCTTTCCTTAAGGTCACATTCATCTTATGGTACCAAGCTCTTGGAGATTGTTTTAAGCCATAGATATCCTTTCTTAATCTTAGTGTATTGTCGCCACCTACTTGATCTTCTAGACCTGGTGGTGGTGTCATGTACACTTTCTCTTCTAGCTCACCTTGTAAGAATGCATTCTTAACATCCATTTGCCATAACTCCCATTCAAGGTTAGCAGCAAGAGACAAAATAACATTAACTGAATGTAATTTAGCCATAGGAGCAAAGGTATCCCTATAATCTTCACCATAAGTTTTGTGTGAATCCTCTAGCCACCAACCTAGCTTTATACCTATCTATATCACCATTGCTTTTTATATTTAATGGTGAAGATACATTTAGAACTTACAGCCTTTTTCCCTTTTGGAATAGTTGTTGGCGTATAGGTTTGATTCTTCTACATAGCTTATCTTTCAGCTTGAATTGCTTATCTCTACTCCTTTATCTCCATAGCTTCCTCAAAGGTCTTTGGAATCTGCTCTTTATCAAGGTTAATAGTCAATGCAACATGAGAATCAGGTATATGAACTTGATTACACACTCCCTGATCATGATGAATTACTGCATTGTTGTTATTGTATAAATTAGGTGGAAATCTCTGCCTTGTACTTCTTCTAAGAACAACAGCTGGTTCCTCTTAATCTTATTCTTCTAGAGCATCCACAAGATTATGTTGAATGTCCCTTGGAATTTTAGAAGCTGAGACTAAGATATATCCTTCTAAATCCTCCTCTTGATCATGTCTAGGTTACTAGCCCCCCTCAGGACCAAGAGGAGATATCTTAAGTTGCTTCTTCATAGAATCTTTTGGATTCTTGGAATTTAACATCTCTAGATAGTAGAACTTTTCTAGTCTCTGCATTGTAACATTTGTATCCCTTTTTTGTAGGAGAATACCCAATGAACATGGCTTTGATGCTCTTTGGTTTCAGCGTGTTCCTAAGTTCTCCTGGTACTAAAAAACAATAAACACACCCAAATACTCTTAAGTGTTCAATATTAGGCTTAGTTTGGTTTAATACCTCAATGGAGACAAATCATCTATAACTTTTATTAGAGTTCTATTGATTAAGTAGCATGCAGCTACTAGAGCATCTTCCCAAAACCGTTTGGGAACTTCTTGTGGAACATCATTGTTCTCACAACTTCCATCAAATGTCTGTTTTTCCTCTCAGCTACTCCATTTTGTTGTGGAGTGTAGGGACAGCTTGTTTAATATTCAATGCCATGCATGGCCAAGTGTTGCTAAAACCTTGTGCTAGTATATTCCCCTTCATTATCAGTTTTAAAGAATTTAATCTTAGCACTGTATTGATTAATAACAAATGTCTAAAAACTAAGAAATGCATCAAACTCCATATCCTTAGAACTAAGCAATGTAACCCAAGTATTCATCAATAAAAGTCAGAAAATATTTTTGATTTTCTCTAGAAGGAAATTGAGATGTCCAAACATCAGAATGCACAAAATCAAAACAATTCTTATATGAATGAATTAATTTTTCAAAAACAATCTTACAATGTTTCCCAGGAATACATGATTCACACAAATCATTTTGTAATTTAATTCCACGATTATCAATTCTAAAGCTCTAAGATGAGGATGACCTAATTTAGCATGCCAAAGCTCAGCTGTAACATTGACATTTACACTATTAGCACACGGTTCTTGTAAGGGATGCATGGACATATCTTCAAGCACATACAAATCATTCTTTGTTGTTTCTTGTCCAAATTTTATACTTGTTTCAATATCCTGAAAGTAGAAATCATTAGGACCAAATATAGCTTGACTTAAGATATGTAGTAGCTCTCTTAATAGATAACAAGTTAGATGTGAAATATGGCAAATAAAAAGCTTTAGATTCTTTATCAAACAATTTAAACTTCACAATTCCTTTAATTGGCACATTGATTCTATTAGCTATTACCACACTACCTAAGGCTGGTTCTAAGTTTTCTAGCAAACCTAAATCACTTATCATGTGATGAGAAGCTCTAGAATCAACAATCAAAGGTTTAGAAGCAATATATGTTTGAAAAGAAGCATGAAGTGATTTACCCTACACATTACCAGAGCTAAAGGCTTTGAAGAGAGCTTCCAAGTCTGATTTCTTCACAAACTCAAATGAAGAGGCATGGACCGGATTGTTGACCAAAGTAGATGCGGTTGTGTGTACCAGGTTGGAGGAGCTAGGGCCGCTTGTTGATGAAGTTTTGGACCTGTCAATGAACCAGCATGTCTTCAACTCAGGATGAAGCACCCAACACTCCTTCTTAGTGTGACCGGTTCTCTTGCAGTGATCACACACGGTTTTCTTCTTCTTGGATTCAGCTGGCGCCTTGAAGAAGCTCTTGTGGGCAACCACCGGTTCTTCCTTGTTTCCAAATAGCTGAAGAGAACTTTGCTCTTTTTGAATCTTAGCACATACATCCTTTAAACTAGGAAGTTTATCCTCCCTAAGAATGTGCTTAATCAAATCAATATAGTTAGTGTTTAATGTCAAAAAAAACCCAAACACCTTATCTTGTTCTCTCCTTTCATGGAGAACAATGGGATCAACTGTGGCAGGCTTTAGAATCTCTAGCTATGCCCATAATGCTCTAAAGGATCCATAATGCTTTGTGAACTCAACATCCTCCTGTCTAAGATTATTTAAATCTTTATTTACCTCAAAAATTTTCATGAAGTTAGTAGTATTTCCATATACAGTTTTTAAATTTACCCAAAGATCTTTAAAATTTTCACAATATGAATATGCTTCTAATAGAGATCCAGCAAAGGAGTTTTGAAGTATAGAAAGTACCATCTGGTCTTCCTGAAACCATTTGTTTTGATCATGTTGATCATCTGAGTCATCCCCTTCAATAGCTATAATAGGCACATTTGTAACATGAGTCCATAAACCTTTACTGCACAAGGTTGTCCTCATGGTTCTTGACCAGAAGAGATAATTCGTCCCATGAAGCATAACTAGAGCTTTTATATTTTTCTGGTACTCCATTAGGCTTTGTTTAAAACCTGCAAGAAATTAAACCAAGAAGAAACCAGACCATGACACACGCACTTGTCCTAACCGTGAGCAACCAAGGTGGCGTGTCTAACAACCTGCACCCGTTAGCAACAACCTCCAACAGCCTAACAAACCTTTGTCAAAAAACTTCTAACAGTTTTAACAGCCTAACTATAAAATATTCAGTAATAAAATTGCTAAAATTATATAATCCAATTAAGAACCAATTTTGCCTCCAAAAATTAAAAAAAAAACAGAATTCTAGTAACTTTCATGAAAACCTTTTTTAAGGTCTAAAAATCTTTGGATTGAGATGAAACTTCTTGAGACCCTCTACAAGATCCTTAAATAATTTTGGAACGTTCAAGATTCACAAAATATTAAGAAAAATTGAGGTTTTTAACACAAATAACCCGAGTAGGATGAATCTGAACCTGTTGAAGAAGATTGAACAAGAAAACTTCTAAACATGAAAAGTGGCAAAGCGGACCTACTGAATCATAAACTATACTGGTTTTAATTGAGATTATACTTTGAAATCACTTGATTTGATGAAGAAATGAAGAAGATATGCTTGTTGCAAACTCGGAGACTTGCGGTGAATGCAATCGCGACACCACTGGAGGAGATCGTTTGTAACTTCCGACTCAGGCCAACAAATTGGATGAAACCACCGGGAAAATACACAGAAGTCGCCGGAGAACCACCTTAGATGAAAAATATGGCAAGAAAACTCGAGTTCCTGCTGGAAAACTCGATCAAACCACGACCAGAACCGCGGCTTTGCTAGTTTTGAAGGCGCGGGAAGATTGTGAGTAAAGAGAAGAGATTTGCGGAACTTTTATGCCAGATTGATGTAACATGGCTCCGCTACCATGAAATATTATGAGATTAAGAGATTTAGAGATTTGTAGATTGAGAGAGAGAGAGAGATTAGAGAGAAAAGTGAGAATGATTATTATTGAGATTTTAGAAAAATGATTTTCTTGCTTACAAAGGAAGAGAGAGTTAATTATTTATAGTAAACTATTATAGGCTTGTTTGGATACTAAGATAGCCTAATACATGTTTGGCTATAAGGATAACATATCATTAATCACAAACAAGTCTAAGTCACTTCCTTTGAACACATGGCGCCTATTTAGAATCTAAAACACATTTTCTCCATTTCTTCTCTTTGTCTTCATCATTCTTCTTCATTCCAACACACCGACGGATTTGAATCGGGATATGAAAGCCCCGAGTTTACCGCGAAAGATCTTGCAGCGTTGTGAAAAAGAAAATCAGGGGAAAAAGGTGTGGAAACTTTTGGTCCACTAGGAA
Source organism: Streptanthus diversifolius (assembly GCA_039880935.1). Lineage (NCBI taxonomy): Eukaryota > Viridiplantae > Streptophyta > Magnoliopsida > Brassicales > Brassicaceae > Streptanthus > Streptanthus diversifolius. Next base: position 6,195,056 of record JAXGFM010000005.1, read on the forward strand.
AGAGATGGTATTAGTGAAAAGACTTAGGAACCTGAGCAGTTTATGCGGGAGGATTACTCGGAGTTGTTTGTTGAGTTTGCTGAAGAGGGAAAAGACTTGGGCTAAAACTCGAGGACGAATTTTTCTATAGTGGGGGAGAATTGTATCATCCCAGTCCAAGGCCCGTGCGAAATTGAGACCCAATCACTTAACCCTAGGGCACCTCCTCTTCTCAGAGTCTATAAAAGAAGGGGCAAATTTCGTACTCGTCGCCGCCGCTACAATCTCCACCGTCGTCAGAAGCACCACAAGTCTCACTTTTCTCTCTAATCTCTAAAATCTCAATAATAATCATTCTCACTTTTCTCTCTAATCTCTCTCTCTCTCTCAATCTACAAATCTCTAAATCTCTTAATCTCATAATATTTCATGGTAGCGGAGCCATGTTACATCAATCTGGCATAAAAGTTCCGCAAAATCTCTTCTCTTTACTCACAATCTTCCCGCGCCTTCAAAACTAGCAAAGCCGCGGTTCTGGTCGTGGTTTGATCGAGTTTTCCAGCAGGAACTCGAGTTTTCTTGCCATATTTTTCATCTAAGGTGGTTCTCCGGCGACTTCTGTGTATTTTCCCGGTGGTTTTATCCAATTTGTTGGCCTGAGTCGGAAGTTACAAACGATCTCCTCCAGTGGTGTCGCGATTGCATTCACCGCAAGTCTCTGATTTTGCAACAAGCATATCTTCTTCATTTCTTCATCAAATCAAGTGATTTCAAAGTATAATCTCAATTAAAACGAGTATAGTTTATGATTCAGTAGGTCCGCTTTGCCACTTTTCATGTTTAGAAGTTTTCTTGTTCAATCTTCTTCAACAGGTTCAGATTCATCCTACTCGGGTTATTTGTGTTAAAAACCTCAATTTTTCTTAATATTTTGTGAATCTTGAAAGTTCCAAAATTATTTAAGGATCTTGTAGAGGGTCTCAAGAAGTTTCATCTCAATCCAAAGACTTTTAGACCTTAAAAAAGGTTTTCATGAAAGTTACTAGAATTCTGTTTTTTTTTTTAATTTTTGGAGGCAAAATTGGTTCTTAATTGGATTATATAATTTTAGCAATCTTATTACTGAATATTTTATAGTTAGGCTGTTAAAACTGTTAGAAGTTTTTTGACAAAGGTTTGTTAGGCTGTTGGAGGTTGTTGCTAACGGGTGCAGGTTGTTAGACACGCCACCTTGGTTGCTCACGGTTAGGACAAGTGTGTGTGTCATGGTCTGGTTTCTTCTTGGTTTAATTTCTTGCAGGTTTTAAACAAAGCCTAATGGAGTACCAGAAAAATATAAAAGCTCTAGTTATGCTTCATGGGACGAATTATCTCTTCTGGTCAAGAACCATGAGGACAACCTTGTGCAGTAAAGGTTTATGGACTCATGTTACAAATGTGCCTATTATAGCTATTGAAGGGGATGACTCAGATGATCAACATGATCAAAACAAATGGTTTCAGGAAGACCAGATGGTACTTTCTATACTTCAAAACTCCTTTGCTGGATCTCTATTAGAAGCATATTCATATTGTGAAAATGTTAAAGATCTTTGGGTAAATTTAAAAACTGTATATGGAAATACTACTAACTTCATGAAAATTTTTGAGGTAAATAAAGATTTAAATAATCTTAGACAGGAGGATGTTGAGTTCACAAAGCATTATGGATCCTTTAGAGCATTATTAGACAGGAGGATGTTGAGTTTAAACTGTTGTTACCAATAAAGCTGAAACCAGCTTATTCGGACAACCGGAGTAACAGTAACAGCTCACTCTTTGTCGCCAATAGAAGATCCAAGAGGAAGAACCAATCGATTGTTCCCGTAAAGATTTCTTCTTTAATGATTTGATCTACTCTTCAGTGTGATGTAGCTAATCCACTAGTTTCACTGTTTCTAGCATTATGGATCCTTTAGAGTCTCACTTTCCAGATTCGGTTAGTCGATCGTAACTTCTTTATACGGTCTCAGATTTTAGTGTGCGACAAGTTAAACTATAGATCTCTCCGAGACGAAGCCACACACACTGGACTCACTGGATTTAGATGCCGGACACGCCGTCACTCGCCGCCGCAAGGTTTGCCTGAAAATTCAAATGTATCCAATCTGTGTGATTTTTTTGTATGTGATATATCATGCTGTATTAATTCTGAATCTGCCTTTAGTTTCTCGTGAATCGCTGTGGTTGAAAGTTACACTGTCCAAAGTTGTGAGGGTATCTTAGTAGCTTTGTCTAGGAGTTGTTCTGATCTGGAATCTGGTCCCGAGTGGTTATTGATATTGTTTTGAGCAATCTGATATCAGCAGTTCTCACTTGTTTCGAACTTCTATTTATGGCAGGTTTCCATTTAAAGAATCTTTTCCCTTTTTGACAGTTTACAGAAAATGAAAGTTTGTTCTTCTGTTGCTAAGGTGAGGAATTCGTCGAGTGTTTCTATTAACTCATATTTATAGCCGTAATCTCTAGTTTGAGTCTTTGATAAAAACATGCATGTAACGTGTCTAATTAATAATAGATGCATTATTGTATGTTATTGTATAAACTATATATATTATGTAAATAATTATATATATATATATATATCACATAGAATCCATAGGATTAAAGGATTGAAAATTTTGTGTGATGATTCGTTGTTTGAGCATGCTAAGTTGTATTGACGTGTTGTGTTAGATGCGAGCGCTGAGAGCTCGCGATATGTTGGTTTGAGAGAGGTGTTGTGGCATTTAGACCCAGACTTTCGGATCATGTGGGATTGAGATATGGTGGGATGATGGTCTGCCATGTATGGTGTGCGCTGCATGAAGTTGTGTTGATGGCCGGTTGTCATGTATGGTGTGCCCTGCATGAGAACGTGCATGTTTCTTGTGTTTGTGAAGGGAAGAAGTTTTTGTCATGTATGGTGTGCCCTGCATGAAGATTCGTCTGGATGTTTGTCATGTATGGTGTGCCCTGCATGAAGATTCGCCTGGCCGTTTGTCATGTATGGTGTGCCCTGCATAAGAACGTGTCTCCTGATTGTGTGTGTGACACTGAGTGGTCATATGTTTGAGTGTTCTAAATACTATGATTGTTTGCATGTTTTAGCCTTGGGCTTGCTTTAGATTAGTTATGTAAGCTGTTCTGGTGGATTCATGAGTCCCTAGACTCGTTTTTCACTTGGTAATCCAATTACTTATGCCCTCCTCCCGAATCTTTCAGGTGAGCCTGTTGTTGTGCTCGAGTAGCGTTGAAGTCGATAAAACTGTTCTACTTTTAAATATTCTTTTATGGATTTATTTATTATTTATTTAAGACGGATTTTGATTGGTTATTTTGACATTAAATTATTTTAGTGTTATTATTTTATATAATATTTTTAATTATTTTGAGAATATTATTTTAATTATTATTTTCGGAAAATTTGGATCGTTTCGTAGAGATAGTTTCTAACATAAAACAAGGTTTGCCAAAACTAAGTAAAATGTTCAGAACTTGCAAGTAAATTATGATTTAAAGCTTAACTTACAGTGAAATCTACTTTTGTTCTCTAAACTCTAGAAAAGTCTTACTGAATCTGTTTTGCTTGAAATTGCAGAGACCTTCATTCAAAATATTCAGCCATAGATTGGTTGATGGGATTGGGAGCGTTTGTTTATACATACATGGGATATTATGCGACCGCAACTAATTTCATGGCGCCATTGCCTGGTTATAATGTGGATCAGGTGAGATAATTATTTATGCTAAAAGTAGATCATAATTTTGTTTTGCCTCGGATGTTTAAGATCATCAATGTGTTCCCTCGTGGGTCCAGTAATCTTTGCGCTTGAACAATCAACTGATGATCATGGATTTGACGGTTGGGGATGGCAGATAATCTCATAAATATGATTGAACACAGTTTAGACGTTCCTTTAGATTTCCATCGTTGAAATGCAGTGTTAAAGAGATATGGAAATAAAATCATATTTTCTAGTGGAATGGAGGGTAAGTAGTACTTCTCAATGGTTGTAGAACATCAATTTTATGGGTTTTGGATCTTGTCATCTATTTTCATGGTACTAAGAACAAACATTTTGATCAGCATTATCGTCCTTGTGACAAAGAAAGATAACATTCTTTTGTGTGGGGTGTTGTAAAAAAATAGATTGTTAGGATTTGAGAATTCAGTTTTGAGTTTTAGAAAATAAATGACACTAAGATTGTTAACTTCGTTTAGATTGTCGATTTTACGTCTGGGATGAGAACTACCTCTCACAACTTCTACTATAAATCAAAGTGAATTACAAGACAGTTTTAGAGTTTCTATGGTGTGTCTAACAAAAACCCTAGAAAGAAATATATATAAGACACAACGTAAGACTGAATGGACCTTAAATAATTAATAAATTGGGCTCATTTAACTTATAATCTCCAGTTTGGGTACATATTTCCGTTACAAATTAATTGAACAGAAAACTCAATTAATTAGGCCCAAAACTGACCTTTTAAGTTTCCACCACGAGCATTGTGTAATGACCGCGATCGAGGGCAAAACTGGCAAGGGCGGGGAAAAAGGAAATTTCGTTTATTATGGGCGAAGATATCTGGGAAGGAAGTTTCGAAATATTCTTGTAACAGACTTCCCGGAAATTTCGCAATATCCTAACAACCGGATAATGGATTATTCCCAAAGGAAAAAGGAATTATCCCAAAGGATAATGGATTATTCCCAGCGGATAGGGAATTATTCCCGAAGGATAGGGAATTATCCCCAAAGGATAGGGAATTATCCCCAAAGGATAAGGGATTATTCCCAGCGGATAAGGGGATTGGGTTGGTCGAAGTTGTTGGTAACAACTTCCGAGATTTTCGCGCTAAATCCCAACCACTTCCCGAAAATCATGCTGATATCCTAACAAACGGATGGATATTCGAAGGGATAAGAGAGGCTGCGGATTAAGGGAAAATCCTAACCGCCTTCCCTTATAAATAAGAAGGCAGGTCGCCTCATAATTCCCTGCGTGAGCAAAAACGAAAATCAGAACACTGAAAGAAAGAAAGTTCGAGGAAACTAAGTGATTTCTCTAGAAAGGTTCGAGAAGCGACCAGTTATCTGAGTTTTTATCGAGAGCGGATCATTCGGTTAAGGAAATCCGGGTAAGCATCGATAAACTTAGAGTTTTTCCTTTCTGGGCTATAAGCATCGAGAGACTTAGTGTTTTGGTCGATGTGTTCCGAGTAAATCGCTAGGTTTGTGTGACGCGCGTCGGTGCAGCTTGGACGATCTGCGTCAAGAGGTGTCAGAACGTGGGTTTTCATCGGTTCATCGAAATCCTAAGGTGAGTGCGTGACTGTGGCTATGGTCTAGGGTCGTGAGCGTGTGTGGATTCAATAAGTGCTTGACTGTCTGATCTAATATACTTGTCCTGTCCTGTTTTAAGTGTTGAGCGTGAATAAGAGAGTCTTGTGTGACTCGTCCTGGTGAATGATCCAACAGTGGTTGGTGATTCACGTTTAGGAAAGTATATCGGCCTGATTTTGCATGATTGACTTATTGTTTGGATTACTTGTTTTCGATTTCTTGACCATAGCTATGTGAGACGGGATGACCGCCTCACTAAGCAATTCGTTGCTTATGCCTCCTTATGGATGCAGGGTTAGGTAATACTCGGGAAGGTAACAGCAGTGGCTAGAACGCGAGACGAAGGCTGGAAAGAAGGGATGGTGGCTTAGTAGAATAATTGGGTCTAGTAGCTTAGACGATGTATTGGTAGACTTATCGTTGTACTAGAACCTCGGTTTTTATAATAAGTAATCTATTACACGTTTATGCACTGTTCCGCTGAATCAAATCTGAAAATGCTAAGAAAAAGTTAAGTAAAAATTTGAATCAAGAAATTTTTACTAAGTGTGGTTGTTTGGGTCGACCGCGGGTAGGAAACCTTTAACCTGGGGTAGTTTTCCCGGGTTAGGGCGCTTCAGTTTGGTATCAGAGCATGGTCGATTCTAGGACAGTGTTAAGCATAAACGGGTTAGTGGGTTAAGCCATCCTTTCCAGCCAGTCTCGCGGTAAGTGATATTTTTGAGAATAAGTTAGTCTCATGCTAACTTAATAAACTGTATGATTGATGCAGATGGTAAGGAACACTCGATCGCAGGTTGGGAATGGTGGTGCGGCTGAGGAACGCACCGATGGAAATGGTGCGAACCCCACCAACGGTCTGGAAGGCGTCGCGGCAAATGTGCCTGCGAATGGAGCCGCTGCACCCCAGACCGAATTGGGTCAGTTGATGGGGATGTTGGGGCAGATTCTGGAAAGATTGACGGCTGCGATACCTGCTCCTGCTGCACCCGCGCCTGTTGCGCCCGCGCCGGTGGTACCACCACCCGCGGTAAACGACCGGGTCGCTGAGGCAGTGGTTGAGGAGGTATTGCCAGAGCCGAGGATTGCATCGTACCTTACGGTGGCTGATCATATGCGGAAGCTGGGTACAAAGTACTTCGCGGGTGGTGCAAAACCGATCGAGGCCGATGAGTGGCAATCGAGACTCGAGCGGAACTTTGCATCAATACGCTGTCCGGATCAGTATAAGAAGGACATCGCGGTTCACTAATTGGAAGGTGACGCACATACTTGGTGGACCACGGTCGAGGCAAGGCGCCGAAATTGCTCATGGACTGTGTTCCGTGAGGAATTCCGCGCCAAGTACTTTCCAAGGGAAGTATTTGACCAATGCCAACGTGCGTTCCTTGAGTTGCGTCAAGGAAATATGAATGTGCGCGAATATGAGATTGAGTATAACTCACTCATGAAGTTCGCGGGGCGCGAATTCGAGGATGAACAGACAAGGATAAGTCGGTTCTTGTGGGGACTTCGGGTCAATCTCCGCAATCGGTGCCAAGTGCGGAGATACGACTCGATGTCTGAGCTGGTAGAGGTAGCGGCTCTTATGGAAATGGGTTTGAAGGAGGAAGCAGAGTTGGCAAACATGGAGTGGAAAGCGTCCACGGTACCTTCTGCTAGACTAAGACTCGGTTCGAGCCAAAGGAGGAACTCAGACAAGAGTCTTAGGAGCAACAAGACATTGACGGTGCAAACTACATGTCAAAGTTGCGGGAAAACGCACTCGGGTCAGTGCAGGACCAGTTCGGGTGCGTGTTTCCGGTGTGGCAGTCTGAGCCATAAGATTGGGGACTGTCCGAAAAGGTACCCTGGGGCGCGAGAGTCGGGACGAAATTTTGGGGAGCAGATATGCTACCATTGCCGTGAGCCGGGACACTTCAGGTCTCAGTGTCCGAAGCTGGCGCAGTCATCCGGGAAACGGGCAAATGAGGGACTGCCGCCACCACCACCAGCTAAGAGAACGGCCCATACAACTGGTGGAACACCACGGGTCTTCTCGATCTCTGAGGAGGCGATAGAAGGCAGCTCTTCTCGTCCGATCACTGGTAAGCTCCTAACACTTACTAAGTAAATTCGGTGTCTGCTTGTGTCCTTAGCAATTTAGGGAATATTGTAGGGACCATCCTTATGGGCGGAATACCGACCCATGTTCTGTTTGATTCCGGGGCGACACATTGTTTTGTTAGCCCTGAAGTGATTGGGAAATCCGGGTTCCATAAGGAACTTGGAGATCAACTCGGACTTGTCCGAGCGGCGGGTGGTCAAGCTATGAAAACCTTTGGAAAAGTGCTTGACGTTCCGATAATGGTATGCGGTGTGGACATGCCAGCTGACCTAGTCATATGCGGAGTGAAAACTTATGAGGTGATATTGGGCATGGATTGGCTTGGAAAGCATAAGGCCCATTTGGATTGTCATCGAGGGAGAATCCGGTTTGAGAGAGGGAACTCAACGCTGGAATACCAGGGAATTCGACCCACTTCAGGAAGCTTGATCATTTCAGCGATTCAAGCAGAAAAATTGATCCAGAAAGGATGTGAGGCGTATTTGGCCACGATCACAACATCAGAAGTTGGACCAGACATAAGGCTTAACGATATTCCGGTAGTTAAAGATTTCGGTGATGTGTTCCAGGCCTTGGTTGGACCACCACCGGAAAGGTCGGATCCATTCACTATTGAATTGGAACTTGGAACCGCTCCGATATCAAAATCGCCCTATCGAATGGCACCAGCTGAAATGTCCGAACTAAAGAAACAGTTAGGTGAATTGATGGAGAAAGGGTTCATCCGTCCGAGCAGTTCACCTTGGGGAGCACCGGTCCTGTTCGTTAAAAAGAAAGATGGAAGCTTTAGGCTTTGCATCGACTATCGGGGATTGAACCGAGTTACGGTGAAGAACAAGTATCCGCTCCCAAGGATTGACGAGTTATTGGACCAACTCAAAGGGGCGACTTGTTTCTCCAAGATTGATCTGGCTTCGGGATATCATCAAATTCCGATAGCCGAATCAGACGTTCGAAAGACGGCTTTTCGGACAAGGTATGGACATTACGAATTCGTAGTCATGCCTTTCGGATTGACCAATGCACCGGCTGCATTTATGAAGCTGATGAACACTGTTTTCCGAGATTTCTTGGATGAATTTGTGATCATTTTCATAGATGATATTCTGGTTTACTCGAAAAACCAAGATGAGCATCAAGGTCATTTAAGAACGGTTTTGGATAAGCTGCGAGAACAGAAGTTGTTTGCTAAGCTCAATAAGTGTAGCTTTTGGCAAAGTGAAATTGGATTCTTGGGTCATATAGTCTCGGATCAAGGAGTGTCTGTTGACCCAGAAAAGATCAGGGTTGTGGCAGAATGGCCGAGACCCGAGAATGCCTCAGAGGTGCGGAGCTTTCTGGGATTGGCTAGCTATTATAGACGGTTTGTTAAGGGTTTTGCAAGCATGGCTCAGCCAATGACCAAGCTGACCGGTAAGGACGTTCGGTTTGTATGGTCAGCAGACTGTGAGACTAGTTTCGTTAAGCTGAAGGAAATGCTTACGAGTGCTCCAGTTTTGGCATTACCAGAACCCGATGCACCTTATGTAGTCTACACAGATGCATCTCGATTGGGACTTGGGTGTGTTCTGATGCAAGTGGGTAAGGTCATCGCTTATGCATCGAGACAACTAAGGAAACACGAAGCGAATTACCCAACCCATGACTTAGAAATGGCGGCTGTGGTATTTGCTTTAAAGATCTGGAGATCCTATCTTTACGGTGCTAAAGTTCAGATCTTTACGGATCACAAGAGTTTGAAGTATATCTTCACTCAGTCTGAACTAAACCTTCGGCAAAGGAGATGGATGGAACTTGTGGCCGATTATGACTTGACCATTGACTATCATCCGGGAAAGGCCAACTCGGTTGCAGATGCACTAAGTCGAAAGAAAGTGGTCAAGGATGTTGTAAGAGACATGGAAGGTCTGGTCAGTATGATAAGCACTTTGCGCCTTACCGCATTGACGGATGATGTGGAACCGTTGGGCTTAGGTGCTGCCGACCATGCGGATCTGTTAACCCGCGTTCGGCTAGCCCAGGATACCGACGAGAAACTTAAAGAGGCAGCAAAGAACGAGAACACTGAGTATCAGATATCGAATAATGGTACGATATTGGTGAATGGTCGGGTGTGTGTTCCCAAAGATCAGCAGTTGCATGAGGAAATTCTTAAAGAGGCACATCAGTCCAAATTCTCCATTCACCCAGGAGCGACTAAAATGTATCGAGACTTAAAGCGATACTATCACTGGGTTGGAATGAAACGGGATGTAGCCAAGTGGGTGGCTGGTTGTCATACATGCCAAAGGGTCAAAGCCGAACATCAAGTTCCGGGTGGGTTAATGCAGAGATTACCCATCCCCGAATGGAAGTGGGATTTGATCACGATGGACTTTGTTACCGGACTGCCTATGTGTGATAAGAAAGATGCGATTTGGGTCATTGTGGACCGTTTGACCAAATCTGCTCATTTCCTCGCAGTTAATCGGAAAGATGGTTCGGAGAAACTTGCGGAGTTGTACATAAAAGAAATTGTCCGATTACATGGAGTTCCTGCGAGTATAATATCAGATCCGGACTCTAAGTTTGCGTCGGCGGTTTGGAAGTCATTGCATAAGCGGCTTGGGACTAAGGTCAACCTGAGCACGGCTTATCACCCGCAGACGGACGGACAATCGGAACGAACGATCCAGACACTTGAGGATTTGTTGAGAGCGGCTATCTTAGACTGGGGCGGTAAGTGGGAACAGTACTTACCATTGGCCGAGTTTGCATACAACAATAGCTATCAGACTAGCATTGGAATGTCTCCCTATGAGGCATTGTATGGACGGCCTTGCCGAACCCCGCTATGTTGGACCGAAGTGGGGGAGCGAAGCATTTATGGACCAGACTTAGTCGATAGGACGACTGAGAAAATCAGGATTTTACAGATTAAGATTAAGGAAGCTCAGGATCGACAAAAGAGTTATGCAGACAAACATCGAAGGGAATTAGAATTCGAAGTTGGGGAAATGGTCTATCTTAAGACGGTCACCTATAAGGGAAAGGAAAGAACAAATCAGACCGCAAAGTTAAGTCCGAGATATATGGGTCCGTATAAGATTCTGGAACGGATTGGGCCAGTAGCTTATAGATTGGAATTACCACCAGTCTTAAGTGCATTCCACAATGTGTTCCACGTTTCTATGCTAAGGAAGTGCATAAGTGATAGACATAATGTGATAGTGGAACCACCAGCAGATTTACAGGAAAATCTGACTGTGGAAGGAAGGCCAGTTCGAATTGTGGGAAGAAGAGTTAAGACAGATCGCAGGAAGAAAACCAAAATGATTCAGGTCGTTTGGGATTGTGATGGAGAAGAAGAAATCACGTGGGAACCTGAAGTCATTATGAAGGACAAGTTTCCCAAATGGTTCGACAAACAAGCTGTCGAGACATCTAAGTCTAAAAAGACTAAGTCCTAGATTCGAGGACGAATCTACCTAAGTGGGGGAGAATTGTAATGACCGCGATCGAGGGCAAAACTGGCAAGGGCGGGGAAAAAGGAAATTTCGGGGATTATGGGCGAAGATATCTGGGAAGGAAGTTTCGAAATATTCTTGTAACAGACTTCCCGGAAATTTCGCAATATCCTAACAACCGGATAATGGATTATTCCCAAAGGAAAAAGGAATTATCCCAAAGGATAATGGATTATTCCCAGCGGATAGGGAATTATTCCCGAAGGATAGGGAATTATCCCCAAAGGATAGGGAATTATCCCCAAAGGATAAGGGATTATTCCCAGCGGATAAGGGGATTGGGTTGGTCGAAGTTGTTGGTAACAACTTCCGAGATTTTCGCGCTAAATCCCAACCACTTCCCGAAAATCATGCTGATATCCTAACAAACGGATGGATATTCGAAGGGATAAGAGAGGCTGCGGATTAAGGGAAAATCCTAACCGCCTTCCCTTATAAATAAGAAGGCAGGTCGCCTCATAATTCCCTGCGTGAGCAAAAACGAAAATCAGAACACTGAAAGAAAGAAAGTTCGAGGAAACTAAGTGATTTCTCTAGAAAGGTTCGAGAAGCGACCAGTTATCTGAGTTTTTATCGAGAGCGGATCATTCGGTTAAGGAAATCCGGGTAAGCATCGATAAACTTAGAGTTTTTCCTTTCTGGGCTATAAGCATCGAGAGACTTAGTGTTTTGGTCGATGTGTTCCGAGTAAATCGCTAGGTTTGTGTGACGCGCGTCGGTGCAGCTTGGACGATCTGCGTCAAGAGGTGTCAGAACGTGGGTTTTCATCGGTTCATCGAAATCCTAAGGTGAGTGCGTGACTGTGGCTATGGTCTAGGGTCGTGAGCGTGTGTGGATTCAATAAGTGCTTGACTGTCTGATCTAATATACTTGTCCTGTCCTGTTTTAAGTGTTGAGCGTGAATAAGAGAGTCTTGTGTGACTCGTCCTGGTGAATGATCCAACAGTGGTTGGTGATTCACGTTTAGGAAAGTATATCGGCCTGATTTTGCATGATTGACTTATTGTTTGGATTACTTGTTTTCGATTTCTTGACCATAGCTATGTGAGACGGGATGACCGCCTCACTAAGCAATTCGTTGCTTATGCCTCCTTATGGATGCAGGGTTAGGTAATACTCGGGAAGATAACAGCAGTGGCTAGAACGCGAGACGAAGGCTGGAAAGAAGGGATGGTGGCTTAGTAGAATAATTGGGTCTAGTAGCTTAGACGATGTATTGGTAGACTTATCGTTGTACTAGAACCTCGGTTTTTATAATAAGTAATCTATTACACGTTTATGCACTGTTCCGCTGAATCAAATCTGAAAATGCTAAGAAAAAGTTAAGTAAAAATTTGAATCAAGAAATTTTTACTAAGTGTGGTTGTTTGGGTCGACCGCGGGTAGGAAACCTTTAACCTGGGGTAGTTTTCCCGGGTTAGGGCGCTTCACATTGACCCGATCCTCCAACATTGGCTGAACCAAACAACAAAGAAAAAAAATGTTTTTTTTTCTTTATTCATTTCCATCAACTTTCTCTCACTCCTCATCTATTTTTATTCTTTTACTTTGGTGACACAAAAACTCATCTTTCCATGGATTTTTTTTTTCAAATCTAAAAATTTCATGAAAACATTGAAATCAACAGATCCGACAACTACACTACATCCTCTGTCGATTTTGCTCAAATTAGGGTAAGAATCATGGAGTTTTATCTCTCATTTTTCTATATTCGAATCTCTCTATATCTTTACCAAAATATTCACTTTGAGACTTATTCTTTCATATCCACGCTTATTCTTGAGTTTACAACCAAAAACTAACTTGATTTAGCCTTTTCCGGTCATAAATTGTGGTGACATTTCTGGCCACCACCTCCGATTCAAGTCAAATTTTCCGGTGATCCTAACTTCCGACCACCCTTTTTTTGTCATTCTCCAGCGACTTTTCCAGTGACTTTTCCTGACCTCGTACTCCACCTTAATTTAAACACCTACAGCTCGTCTCAGTACCCAGGTAATTATTCACTATCATAAGTCTAAAATAATAATAGTGTTTTAACTACCTTTCTATTTGATTTTGCGAGGTATAATTCCGACAATGAAAATTACCTAGGACTGTTCGATTGCCTAAACAACATTCACCAGATCACATAAGAGATCAAACTTAGACCCACATAATACTTTAGTTAAGAAATCTGCTGGGTTTTTGCTTGTATGGATCTTAGATAGGTGAACGGAACCCTCTGCCACTATGTCTCTGATGAAATAGAACTTGGTTGCCATGTTTTTATGATAAGATCCCAGTAGGCAGGATCTCATTCCAAGATTGACACGGCAAGGAAGTTAAGCGGACGTAATAGGCAATAAGAACGGATGTAAGATTAGATGATTTGTGTGTTTGGAATGGATTGAGGTTCGGTCAAATTGTGAAAGTAAGAAAGGGATGAAGTAGGGAATGAATGGATAAAAACAAGGTGATGATGAACCTTGCAAGTCCGACTTAAATCTGAATAGATATACGCACCAAAATTTTTTTAAGGGTTTCTCAAACAGTTTTAGGATGAACACACCTAAAAGGATCTAAGAGATTTTTAGATGAACACACTGAAAAAAGTGACCGAATGCTTTAGGAATACAAAGAGAATTTTCATTAAAAAATTGATAAGATCATACAAGAGGATGAAAGTAGTTTAAATAAAATTACATAATTTGAATGCCAAAATTGGTCAAATCATGCGTGGTGAGCACACAAAACAACGCCAATCTTCACATGCATTCAAACGGGTCAAATGCCTTTATTAACCGGTTCAAAATGAAGACCAAGTAGATTGAAGCCGGTTTTGATGAACCAGAAAGATAAACCGAAATTAGTTCAAGGGGCTACAAGGATTATACATTCGAACATGCAAGAATATCTTCAGATCTCATCAAAAATCTCATTTGGAAAAACCACATGGAAATAATCCAAAAGAGGAAAGTTCCTTGGCATTGAAGTTCCTTGGTTTTTCCAAATGAGGTTTTTGATGAGAAAATCAACATGGAAAAAACCATGGAAAAACCACATGGAAAAAATCCAAATGAGGGAAAAAATCCCTTCCTAATTAGTTCCTCCATTTAGGGCTGAAGTTCCTTGGTTTCAACAGGGTTAATACGGTATGTGGATCGATTGGGTAAGGTTACACTTGGTAAGAAGTCAATCTGATGTTCTATTCCACGAATGGGAAGTAGACCATCAGGACATTCTTCTGGAAATATATCTTTGTATTCCTGCAAATGGTTCTTCATGTTGCTCGGCAAAACCGGCTTAGGATTAGTGATAATGAGGCAAGCTTCCTTATAGAGAAACATATGGATTGGTCGCTTTTCATCCAAATTTTAAAAGACATTTCCAGACTTAACAAAGAAGTTAGTCTTGTGTTTTGGATCAGAAGTCTTACCTTTGCCTTTCTTTTGATGTTTTAGATGTAACGGATCAAGATAAACCTCATGCGGTGTCTTCGGAATGAGAGTGGTTTTACGGCCATTGAAGATGAAGTAATGACGGTTTGTGAACCCATCATGAGTTACCCTTGTATTTGACGCCATGGCCTCCATAAAAGAATATGACCAGCCTCCATTGACAGAAGATCACACAAAATAAATCCTGTATTTTCCAATTGATAAGGGAACCATGACCTGATGAGTTACTCTAAGTTCGCCGAATCATTAAGCCACTGGAGGTTATAAGGTTTTGGATGTTCCATCTTATTAAGCTCCAATGTCTAAACCATCTTTTCACTGGCCACATTCGTACAGCTTTCTCCATATATGATCAAACTACAAACTTTCCCTTAACCATGCAGCGAGATTGGAAAAGATTTTCTCGTTGCTCCTGCTCATCGGTCTTGGACTGGAAGTTAAGAGCCGGCGCGCGACCAAGAGCTGGTCTTGAACCGGTTGTTCTTCTCTTTTATCCAAATATTGTTCATCCTTAGTTTCAAGTTCTTCTTCGTCCTCAGTCTGGATATCACCATTGTCCATAAGTACCTAAGCTTCTTATTTGGACAATCATTGGCGTAGTGTCCAAGCCCTTGACACTTAAAACACAGAATGTCACGAGTTCAAGAGGGCCATTCAACAGCTTTGCCTTTGTTTTGCTTGGATGTTATAGGAGTAGCCTCAGGTCAAGAGGTGGAGGGTCGAGAATCCATGGGCCTTGACGGTTTGTAATCTCGTGAAAAAGACGCCTTGCCACCTACGTTTCCTGCACCAAAGAGTGGCGGTTGTGAGATTTTCTTTTAAGCTGTTGCTCAATCAAAATAGCTTTATGGAGCATATCCTCTAATTCAATGTAGTGTTGCATCTTCAATCGTTCTTGAATGTCAAGGTTGAGACCTCCTAGGAACCGGGACATGGTGGCGTCACGATTCACCGTAACACTAGCACGAATTAGTAGCATTTCCATTTCCTAGAAATGCTCTTCAACTGAACGATTGCCTTGATTTAATTGCCTCAGTCGCTGATGAAGGTCATGGTGGAAATGGTTTGGTATGAATCGCTTTCTCATGATGAATTTGAGTTCCTGCCACGTCTCTAAAGGATATTCATGAAAGAATATGAGATTAAAAGATTTGTAGAATTAGAGAATCAGAGAATAAGAGATTAGAGAAGAATGATTTTATTAAGAAAATGAGAATAATAAGTTACAAATGAGGAGAGAGATAGTTATTTATACTAATCTAATCTAGGCTTGTTTGGATACAAGGATTGTCTTATACATGAATGACTACAAGGATAACATAATACTAAAACACAAACAAGCCTTAGACACTCCCCTTAGACTTAGACTACACACGCCTTTAATGAAATATTAAAGGCCTTCTTCCTTCATTACTTCTTCTTCATTCCAACACTCCCCCTCAAGCTTAAGACATGGAGAATGCCTAAGCTTGTAACCATGAAGCATTATCTCATTAAAAACCTAAAGAAGGAAAACTCAATTGGAACAAAACCTTTTCTAGGCAAAAAGAGTATAACACTCCATGTTGGGATTATTGTTGTGAAATGGTCATAAGGTCAAGCCTTGGATAGATGGAGGCGCCATTCTTCAAAGTTGTTGCCTTGGTGAACACATCAGTTAGTAGATCCTCACTCTTTGTATAGCAAGACAAGATGATTCTTTTCCCAATAGCTTATCTTACTTTGTGGCAGTCTATTTTTATATGATTGGTCCTTTCATGAAACACAGAGTTGGAGGAAATGTGTATAGCAGCCTGATTGTCACAATGGATGGTGATAAGTTCATCAAACTTCACGGCTATATTCTGATTCTGCACTAGAGCATGATACCACCTTTTGCTTCTTGGTTTTCAAAGTCACAAGGTTTTCTCCTATGAAAGTACAATAACCTGTGGTAATTCTTCTATCCTCCCTATCTCCTGCCCAATCTGCATCACAATAACCACATTTGTGTTTCTATTGCAACCCATCCATATACCTTGTTCATGTGTGCCTTTTAGATATCTCAAAATTCGGTTTGTCATCTCCCAACGTCTCATCTTTGGACCTTGCATGTGTTGAGATACCTGATTCACAACAAAACATAAATATAGTCTAGTAATGGTTAGATAAATAAGCTTACCAACCACTTTCCTATGAAACTTAGGATCATGAAAATCAATTTCCTCCTCTAGCTCCCCCTTAGTTCCGATTTTATAATCCTCTTCTAAGGGTGTTTTGGCTTGTTTAGCTTCCA
This sequence comes from Streptanthus diversifolius, assembly GCA_039880935.1. Classification (NCBI taxonomy): domain Eukaryota; kingdom Viridiplantae; phylum Streptophyta; class Magnoliopsida; order Brassicales; family Brassicaceae; genus Streptanthus; species Streptanthus diversifolius. Next base: position 6,211,731 of record JAXGFM010000005.1, read on the forward strand.
TCATACCTGTAGAAGTTAGTAAATCTACAACATAACTTCTTTGAGATAAGAAGAGACCTTCTTTGAACCTACACACTTCAATTCCTAACAAGTATTTAAGTTTTCCTAGATCCTTAATATCAAATACACTCTTGAAGTATTCTTTTGTAGATGCAATACCAACACTATCACTACCATATATGATTATATCATCTACATAAATGAGAATTACTACAATACCTTCCTTACTATTTAGTGTAAAAAAAGTATGTTCAACTTCAGATCTTTTGAAGCCTCTATCCTTCAAGGTTACACTTAGCTTGTGGTACCAAGCTCTTGGAGACTGTTTAAGGCCATAAATGGCCTTCCTCAGCCTGAGTATGTTGTCGACCCCTACCTCTTCCTCTAGACCTGGTGGAGGTGACATGTATACTTCTTCGTCTAATTCACCTTGTAAGAATGCATTCTTAACATCCATTTTTCATAACTCCAAATCAGGGTAAGAAGCAAGTGAAAGAACAACATTAACAGAATGACGCTTAGCTACAGGTGCAAAGGTATCCTTATAATCTTCACCATATGTCTGAGTAAAACCTCTAGCCACCAACCTAGCTTTATATCTATCAATTTCACCATTGCTTTTGTATTTAATGGTAAAAATCCACTTAGAACTTACAGCCCTTTTTCATTTAGGTAATGTGGCTGGAGCATAGGTATCATTACTTTCCATAGCTTGTTTCTCAGCTAGGATAGTGATATCAGAGCAACACAACAAGTTGAGTAACTTCTATCCTTTTCCTTTTAAATTATTATTTAAGTTTTATGTATTAAGTCCTTTGATAAATCTGTCTTGAATTTTGTTTAATATTGCGTTTAAGAACATTTGATCTGGCAAAATCTTTGTGTTTCAATGGCAGGTACCGAAGAAGAATTCGAAGAGAAGTCACGCCAGACCCGCCTCATAGAACAATTGATAACACGCATGAACCAGATGATGAACACCCAGTTCCAAAACATGCAAGCCGGGTTAAGGACTGGTATGTGTGAGAGTGTGCTTGAGGAACTTCAGCAGCTGCTCACTGAACATCGACCGGAATGACGACGTGTGCTGTTTCCAGAACAGCTCAGGCAAGATTATCGAGAGCTAAGTCCAGAAATCTGCGATCATGTTCCAGGAAGACATGGTGCACCCTCTACAAGAAGAAGCCGTGAACGCCAGACATACTATGGTGATGAAGCCGGGTCCCAATTCTACCAAAGCAGTGAATCAAACCGCAACTATCCTAGGCATCAAAGGCGTGCTACTGAGCCCAGGCCACCACCTCACGACCACTTCAGCGGTCTTAAGCTCAAGATTCCATCCTTTCATGGAAAAAATGATCCAGCCGCATATCTGGAGTGGGAGCAAAAGATTGAATTGGTTTTCAATTGCCAGTTCTACACCGAAGTCAACAAAGTCAAGGTAGCCGTGACTGAGTTCTACGACTATGCACTCAGTTGGTGGGACCAGCTCGTCACGTCTAGGAGAAAAAATGGAGAATACCCAATCGAGACTTGGCAAGAACTTAAAGCGGTCATGAGGAAACGGTTCGTACCCAGCCACTATCACCGAGACATTCACCAACGTCTACTATGTCCCGATTCCTTGGAGGTCTTAAACGAGAAATCCAGGAACGTTTGGAATTGCAGCACTACGTTGAGCTAGAGAAAATGCTACACAAGGCCAAAATGATCGAGCAGCAACTCAAGAGGAGATCTTCCACTCGACCCACTTATGGAGCAAGCGCCACCAACGCGAAATCTGCTTATAACCACGACTTCAAGCCCACTTATCCTCAGGAAACCAAGATATCCACGTCCAAGGATGAAGTCCGTCCGTTCACAACCACCCAAGACAAAAGACAAGACCATTGAGCGTTCCACCCGAACCCACGACATCAAGTGTTTCAAGTGCCATGGTATGGGACACTATGCCAGTGAATGTTCCAACAAAAAGGTGATGATCCTCATGGAAAATGGTGACGTGGAGACTGAAGATGAGAAACCAAAAGATGACATTCCCTCGGATGAAGGTAAAGAGCGATCAGTCCCTGGTCAATTATTGGTGGCTAGACGATCTCTAAGTGTCCAGCCCAAGATGGATGAACAAGAGAAGCGTGAGAACTTGTTTCATACAAGATGCATGCTGTAAGGCAAGATTTGTAGCCTTATTATTGATGGAGGAAGTTGCACCAACGTTTCTAGTGAAGAAATGGTGAAGAAGCTTGGACTGAGCGTAATGAAACACCCTAAGCCCTATCCGCTTCAATGGCTGAATGATTCTGAATAAATGAGAGTCACTAATCAAGTGATGGTCCCATTGTCCATCTGAAAATATGAGGATGAAGTTCTTTGTGATTTTCTACCAATGGAAGCTAGTCACATACTTCTTGGAAGGCCATGGCAATCAGACTGCAAGGTAACCCATGATGGCTTTACTAATCACCATTGTTTTGTGTTTAAAGGCAGGAAGATTACCTTGATCCCTATGACGCCTCAAAAAGTTTATCACGACCAGTTGCATTTGAATCCATGCAAGCAACAAAATGATAAGGTTAATGGTCAAAAGGGTAAAACAAACTTCTTCATCAAAGCCGGAATTGCGGATTTGAGGTCAAATTATATTCAAGAGAGAGGGGATGATATGATCCTGACCAAAGCTGGACATACGGACGTCCAGAAACCTTTCGGTCCCATGACCAAGTCCCAAACCAGCAAGCTTGAGGACATCCCAGGAGGTTATCTGAAGACCATACGGACCAAGATGCGACCAGGACCAAGGATGACCAAGCTGCATCTACCTAAGCCGGTATATTAAGTTTAATTCAAGCTATTTGAATTAAGTAAGGGGAAAAGTTGTATATTTTGGTACTCTTTTTCCTTAGTGAGTTTTTTTCCATTGGGTTTTTCTCACTAAGGTTTTGATGAGGCTTGGATATACATATTGAATGAACCTTTACTAAAGGCCCATAGCATTTTGTTGGATTAAACTTAGTATTTTTGGCCCTGCCCATTTTCTATCTTTTTCTTTCTTGTTTTTTTGCATTAAATAAAGTAGTTGGCAGTTGGGGGTTGGGAGTTAACTCCTTAACTTTCCTCCTTGCATGGCTTTACATGTTCTTGGAGTGTGTTCCGAATATGCAAGCCTTCTAGCTTTTTCCATTCCCTTCTCTATATATAGATGGCTTGCCATTTGTACTTCTCATTGAAAATTTTAATAAAAAATTTCGATCACCGAGTAGTGCGTCATATCTACTCTCTCCTAGGCCCTCCCTTGGTGGTGCGTAATATCGTTGGGCCCATCTAGGAAATCCTTGTTGAACCTTGGTGCGTCATATCCTTGGTTCATCAAGTCCGGTAAATCAAAGGTCTTCCGCAGCCTTTGTGTGACCACTTCCTCCCACATCCCTTGGCAGCTTGAGCTCACGCTCGTTGTGCAAGGCTTATCTCCCTTCCTCTCATGTTGTGCTGGTTTTGGGTTTTTGATCTTGACCGAGATCTTATCAGATAGTTTTCCTCCATTCTTTCTTAGACATACACTACACGAAAACAGACATTTTGCGACTGTAAATATAGTCGCGTATCAGTCGCCAAATTGGAAGTTACGAATAATTTACGACTAATAGATGTAGTGGTAAATCCTTAGTCACTAAAACATATCGTCGTAAATTAGTCGTTGATTCGCTACTATAATAGACTAAACGTTGTAGTCGTAACCGTAGTCGTAACGCAGTCGTAATTATTTAAGACTGCTTTACGACCATTTGACGTTTAATTTCGTGAATGATAATACTAGTTTTGCAGTCGTAAGATTGTCGTAAATATGCTACGGCCGCTAGGCGACTACGCAGTAGACGACTAATTGGTGGCTGTTGATATAAATGACTTTTTAGTGACTGTTTGTATAAGCGACTGTTTAGCTATTGTATTAATTTTTCGAACTGTGGATTAGTCGTTATGTAGTCGTTCACTTTAAGCGTCTGTTTTGCGACTATTTCTACAGACGACTATTTAGCGACTATCTTGTATCTGTTTGTCAACTATTAGGCGCCTACTTAGCTACTGTATTAGTTTCATAGTATGTTTCTGTTTGTAGACTATCAGACGACTTCTTAGTGACTAATTGCATATATAAATTTTTTTTGATGCTTTCCGGGTTTGGGAGGGTTTAATACAGGAATTGGTGTTTGCATTAATACGTGTGTTACTACTGAAACGTGAAATGATATCAAGCAAAACCAAAGATAGTAAAACATAAATATAAACAGAAACACAACATGTTTCTTGCACACTTGTTACAACTAAAAAAAAAACACAAAACATAATAATCCAAACACTAGAATGTTTAGTTTAGAAGAGAATAATGAACCTAAGCTGGTGGAGATGAAGTAGGGGATGTGGTTGGTTCAGGTTCATGAGCTGCCATGAAATCAAGGAAACACTACAAGAAAACGTCTTAATTCCGACGGACAAATCCGTCTAGAAGCCGTCGGAAACAGAGAATTCCGACGGCTTTTTAATCAACTAATGCCGTCGGAAATAAAGCGTCGGAATTTTACAATCCGTCGGAAAACCTTCGGTAAATTCCGACGGATAAACGACGGCTGATGAAAACCGTCGGAATTCCGTCGAGAAAATATTTCCGTCGGTAATCCGTCTAAGAAATGACCGTCGCAAAATTGGGGAACTTACCGACGGATTATCCGTCGGTTTGCCTTCGGAAAAAAACCGTCACAAATCCGTCGCAAAATTTCGGTCGGAATTCCGTCGGTAAATTTCTGTCGGTAAACCGTCGGTTCTCACCGTTGTCGGAAAACCGTCGGTAACCTAGCGGTCGGTAACCCGTCGGAAACAGTCCGTCCGTAAGCCGTCGGTATCTATCCGTCGGAAATCTGTCGGATAGTTGACCGTCTTTAATCCGTCGGAAACTGTAATTTCAAAAATAAAAAAAAAACGAAATTTTTATTTTATAATAATTATAAAATAAATTTTTTGTAATTTTTAAATAACTTAAAATTTTTATTATTAAAAATGTTTTACAAAAAAATTGAAAAAACTAAAAAAAAAAAAAACTAAGGCGGAGTGTTGTAAGAACTGAAGAATGCGTTCATCCTTTCTTCCATTATCCTTAGGCGCTCCATATCTTCTTGCCTTTGTTGTTCGAGCGTCTTAAGTCTATCTCGATGCTCACGGTTTTCTTCTTGCAGTTCCGCTCTTCCGAAGTCGCCGTATGAAGGAAATGATGAAGAAGATGAAGCTGAACATTCTTTAGGTAATCCGTATAAACGACCTTTGGTCTTCGGAGTTACCTTTTAAAAAAATTAAAATTAGTATAGTGAATAAAAAAAAAAAAAATTTAAAATTCATAATTTACTAACCTCATAAGCAATTCCATTTAATTTTTCTAATGGAACTTCTGTATACAGAGGAGTTCCATCTTCCTGTGTGGGCTGAGTTTGTAGGAACTCCTCCCCCAAACTTCTCACTTTTTGTGAGATCTCCCGAGCAACTGGATCATCAATTTGACCAGTTTTCCGGTTGGTGTGAGCATCTTCAATCAACCGGAGTAGAGATGGAGGTTGTCCGTCCATATGAAACTAAAAAAAAATTATAATTAATTTAATAAAATTATAAATTTCACCATTTATAAATATTGAATTTAATTTTTTTTCTTACCAGTTGCTCAGCTCGGGAAGCTTTACTAGTCGCTCCAAGATTATGGGTCGCCATTCCTTTGCCCTTTCTATCGCTCTTGCGATTACTTGAATTTGTTGAGGAAATGGCGGCGACTTCTGGTCTCATCCAATAGTTGATGAGCCCAGTCCATAAATCCGGATTTTTCAGCATGCTTTTTGGGATTTTATCACGCTTCCACTTGTCCTTCCATTCGTTCATTTTTCGGGAGTAACACGTAGCCGCTTTAGTGTTAAACTCCCTACGAACTATGGCAGTCAGTTGCGGATCCCAAGTAAATTCTTGCTGTTTTTATATAAAAAAAAAATATTTTAGTAAATTTTTATATGTTAGTATAAAATTATAATTAAAAATTTTATTTTTAAATTTACCGCGAATTGCCGAAACCATATTTCTTGTTCCTCTTTCGGCATGTCCGAATACGCTGGATATGGGCGTAATAGCATATCATTAAGCATTTTGTTGATTGCTTTTGAAATGCCATTGCTCGATTTATGGAACCTATATATAATATTTAAAATTATAAAACTAAAATTTTAAAATTTTAAAATTTATATAAATAATTTAAAACTTATTTTTACCATGTCGAAGTTCCGGAACATAGCGGGTCTAATTTTTTAAGTCTATCCCGGCCCGGCTGTGAAACATAATCTTCAATGCTCATCACAGTGGGAGCAGAAGCAGCAGTCCTCATCGGAGATGTTGGTGGCTGTGTCTCCGAGTCAGTCGCAAATTGTGAAAAACTAGAACCACCAATTCCATATTGGTGGTTCCCGTCTCCCGAATTTAGAAATCCGTCGTAATTCCTTTTTTCAAAAAATTTGTAATTCATATTATTAACTAATAATTGCATATATAATTTAAATAACCATAACAAAACATAAACATTTCTAATTTACTAATATTTCTAAAGTTATGAACGGTTCACAAAAGTATAATATTCCCTAATTTCTAATTTACCATTAAGTAATACTAAAAAATTTAAATTAAAAGTAAATACTTACATATCTAAGGCAAGATGGCTGAAGAAATTTTTTTGAAAAATTTCTAGATTCCCGAAAAAAATTTCGGTTTTTTTGAAAGAAGATTTGTATAAGTGGAGATTTGATTTGGGATGGAAAATGAGTTCGTCGACGGTTCTATTTATACTGAAATTGTCCGACGGATTTCCGACGGACGCCCTCTGAAATCCGTCGGAAACTGGTCTACATTTCCGACGGATTTCAGAGGGATTTCTATATGTCTGTCGGAAATCCGTCGATTTGTTGTCCGGTTTTGTGACAGATTTCCGACGGAGTCAACCAGTCATCGGAAATCCGTCGGAAAATATCTTTGAAAAACAGGTTTACGAAGAATTACCGATGACTGGTTGACTCCGTCGGAAATCCGTTGGAAAAACGGACAACAAATCGACGGATTTCCGACAGACATAGAGATATCCCTCGGAAAGCCGTCGGAAAGTTGTTCGCGATATTTACGAAGAATTACCGATAACTGGTTGACTCCGTCGGAAATCCGTTGGAAAACCGGACAACAAATCGACGGATTTCCGACAGATATAGAGATATCCCTCGGAAAGCCGTCGGAAAGTTGTTCGCGTTATTTACGAAAAATTACCGATGACTGGTTGACTCCGTCGGAAATCCGTTGGAAAACCGGACAACAAATCGACGGATTTCCGACAGACATGGAGATATCCCTCGGAAAGCCGTCGGAAAGTTGTTCGCGAAGTTCGGTGTCCCAAAAACTGCAGTTAAACGACGGATTTCCGACGGAAACGACCGGCCGTTGGAAATCCGTCGGTTAATGATATGAATATTTAAATTTTTTTTTAATTTATTAAAACTTATATAATAAATTTGAAAAATTATAAAATTTTTATTCATACCTTATCATTAAACAATATTTGAAACATAATATTTTACAAAGAGTAAAAATTGAAACTTAATATTGTACATAATATTTTACAAACTTAGAAAAGTACAACCGTTTTTTACACGGAATCATCAGATGAACCTTCAGATGGTATGGAATCAGAATCATCTTCAAATTCAGAATGAGAATTCTCTGAATCTGAATGTACCCGTTCGTCACCAACTTGTGTAGATGCAACAACAAGGTCAACGTCATCTACATTTTCTTCAATCTGGACAAAATGACTTTGAGGTATCTGTAAAGGATCATGTTCTGCAACTCCATAAATCCTGCCTCTTGGGTGTACTGCAGTTACTGTTATCCAAGGATCTGAACGGTAAGTTGTCCGGGGATATGTTAAGTAACAAACCTGTTATTGATAAATTTTTTTTGTTAAATAGGATTTAATAAAAGTGCATAATAATTTTATTATATTAAACATACTGACCTGATCTGCTTGTGATGATAGAATACATGGATCATATTTTAACAGCCTGCGAGCTGAATGGATCGAGATAACTCCAAATTGATCAATACGGACACCACGACCAATACATGGATCATACCAGTCACACATAAATATTGTACATCGCAAGTCTAACATGCCAGCATATCGGACAATCAATATCTCATTCAAAACACCATAGTACACTAGATCACCCGATTTTGCTGAAACACCATAGTCCGATGTTGGTTTGCTTCTACCATCGTCTTTAATTGAAAAAGCATATCCCCTAGTGCAGAATCTTGGGTAAGAGGTTGTAGTGGTAATAAGACCATTAGCAATTTCGACCAACCATGTTGGTAGGGTATCACCTTGTTGAATACGTTCGGAAACCTATATGCAACAGAAAATCACAACAAGGGAGGTTTAATAAAAATTTAATAACCATGTTTGTTTTATATAGTATTTAGAAACTTACGTAATATTTCAACAATGACGGAAATTCTTTCTCTTTTAAACCCTCAATTTCATTGTCGCTAATACCACCAGGGTAATAATTACGTACAACTTCCATGTAGATACTGTAAAAATAATAAACGGTAAGCAATTATAACATTAATTGTATAAATAAACTAAAATTATAATTATAACTTTTATACCTTTCGTACTCGCCAATGTCTTCACAATTTGTAAGAATATATCTATGCAAATGAGTTGCCTCTTGTGAAGATAATTTACGTTTCTTTCCTTTGCCACTTGCTCGGCCAATTTGTGAAAATAACTGTGGCACATATACAGGATAAATTGCTTTTTCACCTCTATCATCATGTCTTCCAGGCCTTCTACTTTTTGTTCGAACTTCTGAAGGGAAATAATATTCCGCAAAGTGTGAAACTTCTTCATTTAAACTCTGTGCGACAATAGATCCCTCCACTTTACTCAGATTTTTTACTTTTTTTTTCAGATGGAACATGTACCGTTCGAATGGATACATCCATCTGTATTGCACAGGACCGCCTAATGATGCTTCACTTGGGAGGTGAATAGGCAGATGTTCCATGACATCAAAAAAGGATGGGGGAAAAATTTTCTCCAAATTACACAACATTATTGGGATATTAAGTTGAAGATTTCGAAGGCCATCCACTGTGAGAGTTCTTGAGCAAAGATCACGAAAAAATGAAGCAATACGTACAAAATAAAACAATAAATGTTAATTTTGGGATTCAGATATAAAACAAATTATTAAGTTTACAATTAACTATTACCTGCAATGGCGCGGTGGACGTCTTTGGGAAGAAGATAGGTGAATGCGAAAGGAAGAAGACGTTGCATAACAACATGACAATCATGACTCTTCATTCCGGTTAACTTTCCGTCAACGATATCAACGCAGTTACGTAAGTTGGATGCGTATCCATCAGTAAATTTAACATCATCCCGAATCCAATTCAAAAATGCGAATTTCTGGTTGGAATCCAACCGAAACGTAGGCATGGGACAACTTCCATTCGTCTTTACATGTAGAGATTTACGTGAACAAATCAATGGCAAATCCAACCTCGACTTCAAATTGTCTTTTGTCTTCCCTTTCACGTTCAATATTGTGTTCATTATGTTGTCAAAGAAGTTTTTCTCCACATGCATAACATCAAGACAATGCCTCAGAATATGGTTTTCCCAATAAGGCAAATCCCAAAATATACTCCTCTTATGCCAGTTATGATGTTCTCCAACACCATCAACAGGCTCATGTCCATTACCTCCACAATATCGAGTGCTGTCAGCACCAAAATCTCGAAGCTGTTCAAGTATAATACGACCATTAACCTCAGTAGGTGGACCATCAAATATCTGCTTGTTCTTCTTGAAAAGTGTTTTCGACCGACGATATGGATGACCAGCTGGTAAAAACCTTCTATGGCAATCAAACCATGATGTCTTCCTCCCATGGTGTAACTGAAACGCATCAGTATTGTCTTGGCAATAAGGACACGATAATCTGCCATGTGTCGTCCACCCAGATAACATACCATAAGCAGGAAAATCACTTATTGTCCACATCAAAACCGCACGCATGTTAAAGTTTTGGCTCGTTGCTACATCAAAAGCTTCAACACCTTGTTCCCATAAAATTTGCAACTCATAAATCAATGGTTGCAAAAAAATATCCAGGGACCTTCTTGGATGATCTGGTCCGGGAACTAGTATGGACAAAAACAAAAATTCCCTACGCATGCACATAGTTGGTGGCAAATTGTAAGGTGTAATAATTACTGGCCACAAGGAATATTGTCGTCCATGCTTTCCAAATGGGTTGAAACCATCAGTACATAACCCAAGGTAGACATTGCGATGTTCATAAGCAAAGTCAGGATACACCGATTGAAAATGTTTCCACGCCTCGGCATCTGACGGATGTGTAATCATTTCAGCGTCTTGACGATGCTCTGCATGCCATCACATTGCTTTTGCGGTTCTTTGAGATTGATACAGCCGTTTCAACCTATCTTGTAAAGGTAGATACCACATACGTTTAAATGGAATGGATGCTCGACCACTAGACTCCTGAAACCGCGGATGACGACAAAATCTACACGTTTTGCGGTTTTCATCTTCTCGCCAATATATCATGCAATTTGCAATGCATACATCTATCATTTGATAGGGCAAACCTAAACCGGCGACAAGTTTTTGAATCTCATAGTATGATGCTGGTGAAAGATTATCTTCCGGTAAGATATCTTTCACAAAATCAGCAAAAGCATCAACACAATCTTCAGATAAATTATAATCTGTTTTAATATTCATCATCCTACTAGCTGATGATAACGGCGAATGACCTTCTTTACACCCGCTATATAGTGGTTGGTTAGCTGCGTCTAACATATTAAAAAATTTTTGCGCATCTAAATTAGGTTCCTCAACCTGACGCCTATCATCGCCAGACGGGTTAACGTTTTCTCTAAATGCATCATGAACCATTTGAACCGTTCCAACCACTACATCTTCCTCATTTCTATTTTCTTCAATACCATCTGGAAATCCTTGTGCACTACTACTACTACCATATTCAGAGATTCTTTCACCGTGTAAATACCATATCTTATAACCCGCAGTAAATCCATTTTGGTATAAATGGTTCCAAACTAATTCAATCTTAACACTTATATTATTCTCGCAAATAGAACATGGGCATTTGATCTTACCACTTCTTTTGCCATGTTGATTTCTCCCGACCAGATCCATAAACTCGCATATACCTCGAGCATAATCATCTCGCAATAGGTTGGACTCCTCATCCATCATTGGTTCATCCATCCAAGAACGAAAATATCTACTCATTTTTAGAGAATTTATAAGTTTTTTTTTAAATTGTGAATTGAACTGAATGCATTCGATCGTATATATAGAAAAAAAATATGTCGGAAATCCGTCCATAATCCGTCGGAAAGAGGTATCGGAAATCCGTCGGCAACTCATCGGAATGTACCTACCCGGCGGTTACGCACTTGTTTTTTAAATGTGTAATATAAACTTCGACGGAATCCGTCGGAAATCCGTCTTTAATTTACGACGGATTTGTAACGGATACAAATTTCTTTTTTTCCGTTACAAATCCGTCGCAAGTTAGTGACGGATTTCCGACGGAAGGACGGAAAATCAATTACCGACGGATTATCGACAGTTATTTTGCGACGGATTTCCGACAGCTCCTTAATCCTTCAGAAAACTGTCGGAAATCCGTCGTAAATTGTCCTTCAGAAAACCGTCGGTGTTTTCCGTCGGTTTTCCCTCGGTTTATGGCGAATTTTCCGACGGATTATTTTCCGTCGGAAACGTCCGTCGGATTTTTGGTGTTTTTCTTGTAGTGAAAGCCGGATCGGTTTGTCGCAAGTACTTTTCCACCAAGGACAAGTGTTGAAGCTTTTGCTCAGCAACAACTCGAGCATGCTCTGCTTCACGGGCAGCTTGCTCTTCGAGTTTTTGTTGGGCTTCTTTTAGTTTCTCTTACAATGCTTGGATCGATGAGGATTCTCCCAATTGGTTGCACGATCCTGTGAGAGTGCATTCAATGTTATCCTTGAGGCTTCCAAGTCCATAAATATTGCCTCTTGAATCCTTTTGTGTGGACTGCAAAATGTTAGGTGAATATTTAGACATATCAAAACAAATGTAGAATGTGAAAATAATGAAAATTTAACCTTAAGAAATATGGCTGTGTATTCATTTGTTGTGACCTCTCGTGCTCGAGAAGCGCCGTTTGATACAGATGAAGTCTCGCTTCAACCTGAGCCAACTTCTCCTGCAAGTTCTTCTCGTACGCTTGTACGATCTTTTCCGCCTTCTGATCGACATATGTACCATCTTTTTTGGTATGAGTCTTAATGAAAACTTCACCAAGACTCACTGGTCTTCCCAATTCTTCTTCCTGAAAAAAAAAAACAATATTACATTAGTTTAAGTTAGCAAAATTTATAACTTATACATGAAAATTTAGTACCATTTGTTGTTGGATTTGCTGATACGAAGTCGGGCCTGATAGGTGGATGTGAGGTCGGAGACCAATCCGATCAGACAAACGCGCATTGGAATAGATGCGACTCTTTCTCTTTGCTTCCTCGGTGTCCCAGTACTCCACCATCGTTTTCCAGATGCTTTCACTGATCCACGGTGGTCGCTCTCGACTAGTCCTAGCATTACTTATCATATTTTTTTATACGGCGTTGACATATACTCTCAAAATGCCGCTGAACTGTCCCTGTGATCAACGGATCTCATGTGTGGGTTTTCTACAAAAAAGCAATTACAATTAGGTTAAACATAAAAACTAAAGTAAACTTAACAATGCTTGTGGTTAGAAACTTTACCGCGAACTCGAGAAAATATCTTTCCTGCCTATCATGAGACACAATAGTCCAGCTATAATAAGGACCGTCAAATTTGTTAGTAAACACTTTAGTAATCGTCCGAACTAACTGCTCTTTTTTATCGCGACTAAACCTGCAACACAGAAAAAAATATACAGTAATGATAGTATTATGTTTACAATATTATAAAGTTTATAATAGTAGGAGTGATGACTTAGAAAGATGCCATCATCACATAAAGAAAATAACAAATGTTTCATGTTATAGATTTTCTCAGACCATGTTATTCTCCTAAAGTTGCTACTTAAGAAAGAATGATACTAAGATACTAGCATGAAATATAAGTATACATGTGTTTTTTATTGGTCAATCTATAAAACGATAACATCATGAAAGAAGAGAACAAATGCTTCAAGTTATATGTTCTTTTTCAGACCATGTTATTATCCTAAAGTTGTTACTTATGAAAGAATGGAACTAAGATACTAGCATAAAATATAAGTATATATGTGTTTCTTAGTTTATTAATCTATAAAACGATAACATCATCAAATAAAAGAACAAGTGTTTCACGTTATAACTGACATTATTATACAATGTATGATAACTCAACAGCTACTCCAACTCAACCTAACTCTACAACTTTTAAACACAACAGAGTAGGCTCACTGAACGTCTACTCCAACTAAATCACACACGCTAGTATTATTGATAACTAATTAACAATTATATGGTGACTTTAATGTACAAAATTCAGTGTAGACATTTAAAGACCTATTAAGGAATGGTCTCATTGAAAGAGAGCTAATCATACGCTCTGTCCTTAAACAAGACCAATTCCAAAAAACACACTATAGCAAATCATCATCGCAACACAATATAACAATGTATTCCTCTAAGGTTGCCAAACCACTTTAAACGAACCCAACCTAACAAACAAATGTAATAAACCATCAATCACAAATAATCTAAACCTACCAAAATATCTAACTAAGCAAAAGACACTTACCAAGTTGTGTTTGGTTTTGGAATAGGGGAGAGAACCATTGTGACCTTCTCACGGTCAGGGATGCGCAACAGGGCATTCATCACCCTCGTCGAATCTGGTTGTAGTTCAGGCAACAGTGATTCTGAGTCGTTGTAGAAGTTGTTCCCTTGGGATGAGGGATGACTCTGGGTGTGAGAATTATAAACTGGAGACTCCGGAGCTTCTTGCCGTGTAGTTGAATGATTGTGGGCTTCATGCATTGATGGAGTGGGAAGGTCTTCTATTTGTCGATCGACCGAGTTCTGGAAAAGCGCCTCCGGTGGTGGATAGTTACGGACTTCATTAGCCTCTGACATTGACGTTTGCGGGAGAACACGAAGATCACCAGGCGGCGACTGAGGCTGAGGAATTTTTTCCGCCGGTGTGAAGTTGTAGTGAGGCGGAAGAGGGCTTCGTCTTTTCCCAGAACAGTTGATGACCCAAGCTTGCGCGACGCTGGGAATCGTCGCTCGCTTTCGCCCTTTGTTCGTTTTAGGCATTGTTCGCGACGAAGAATAAGAAGGTTTGAAGGAGATAAGCGGATGAGCAATTGAACAACGAGAGTGAGTGAGAAACGATTGATGATCGATCGAAAATCGATTGATTCTAGGTGTAGAACCTTTGGGGAATCGCCGAACAATGAGTATTCGATTTAGGTTAAATCAAATTGGGGATAAGTTGAACCCATTTATGTGGTTTCAATTAGAATACAGTCCATTTATGTGGTTTCAGTTAGAATACAGTCGCATAACAGTCGCCAATAAGTGACAACTGAAAATAAACCATAAAATTGTTATTCGGTTACGCCGGTTCTGTTATACCGGAGGTGTTATACGTAAAATGTTGGTTTCAGTCGATTTTTAGTCGCCAATCAGTGGCAATATGGAAATAACCAAAAAATAGAATATATTTTCCCGGATATATATTCCCAAATTATTAAAATTTTGTTATCGATTAGTCGGTAGATAGTCGCCACTTAGACGCTTTTCAGTCGCTGATCAGACGCTGTTGGATCACGTATTGTTTTGATGGTTTATAAGATATCTTATATGAAAAATACTTATAGTATGTCTTACAGAAGTTAGAAAATAAACAGTTGATTGCTTAAATTTAAAACACACACATTATGTTTTGATTTAAAAGTAAAATTACAATATGGATGAAACACAAATTACATATTTAATTATTTGGTTCTTCTTCTTCTTCATCTGAAGACAATAAATTACATAGAAATTCATCTTCTGGTTCCGCATCCCCAACATCATAATCTAGGTTTATTGGATTTACTTCCGCTTCCAAAGTGTAGGGTATCTTCAATTGTTTTCATCAATACCGCATTATCAGTATCGGTTTGCAAAAGATTATGTTCTTTGTTCGCATATGCTACAGAAATGTTTCCCCTCGGATTTACTTTAACAACATTGAGCCACAACTGTTTCGGTTTCCTTGTGTATGGGTACGGAATATAAAAAACCTGATGCGCCTAAGAAGCTGTTTACAAAACACATATAGAAGTTATAATAATATATATATATATATATATATATATGATCATATCGTACAACAATGGCTATATACGTACCTAGAATAAAGGGTTCGTATTTTATATATTTTCTCGATGAAAGAACGTCTGTGACGCCGCTGTTACTTATTCGTGTCCCCCTTCCAATAACAGGATCATACCACATACACTTAAAAAGTGTGATTTTCAGATTCACCATCCCTTCATACTCAAGTTCCATGATATCAGTTAAGATACCGTAAAAATCCGCTGCATCAGATGCATCCGTGTAATTTTCACCTTTAACACATACACCATAGTTACATGTCGTTCGACCTGTGCCGTGATTTTTTGTATGAAACAAGTAGCCACTTGTAAAATACATTGGCCATATTTTGATCTTGTTCAATGGTCCATGCACTATCTCTTGAACACATGTAGGAAATGGATTTGTGGCATTCCAATAAGTAACCTGTATATATAAAAAAATATTAGTTTTTTCCTTAGTTATGTATGTATGTATATGTAGTTATAAAATGTTTAGCTTACATATTCTTTAACCCATGAATGATATTCATCAGCTCTTTTCGCAGAGAGTTCTTTCTCGGTAAGTCCTGAATATTTTGTAGAAATAAACTCCTCAAACATCCTATATTTAAAACAGCAAGACAATTATAAAAAAAAAATCATAGTACGTTTTATCAAGAATATATAATTACTGTAGAAAAGTCAAACTATATACCTTTCAATAGGTTGAAAGTAATTACAATTTCGTAAAACATATGCATGTGCACAATTATAATCTCTCTCAGAAAGCCATATTTCATGCATTTCTCCAGTTGGACGACCGACGTGAGTAAATTAGAAGGTACTCCAGGGACCTGATATACGGGGACTTCACCTTCTGAGAATCTTGTTAACCTGCCGAAATGAGTGAAAAGTAATAAATTTATCCAATAAAAGATAACATTTGTATATTTGTGGCAAAGTAGTGCTCTGAAAAATAAGCAATCTCGTCATTGATATACGATTCAACAATTGATCCTGCTGCATATCTTTTGTTCTTTGCTTTTCCTTTCAACTTCTTGAAAAACCTTTCAAAATGATACATCCATCTATATTGGACAGGACCTCCTAATTTAGTTTCATATGGGAGATGTATAGGGAGGTGCTCCATCACATCAAAAAACGATGGTGGAAATATCTTTTACAAATTGCATAGGATCAAAACTATGTTCTGTTTAAGAATTTGTACACGACCTATTTGCAAAGTTCTTGAACACCTGGAAATATTGAAATTGCGTCATATTAATTACAACTCAGACTAAACGAATCATATTTATGTGTTGCAACCTTACATATATATAATTAGTACCTGATAAAGCAATGTGGACGTTTCGGGGTAGGAGTTCTGAGAAGATAAATGGAAGTAGGTGCTCCATAAAAACATAACAGTCGTGACTCTTCATGCCAGTAAACTTTTTATTCTCCATATCAACACAACTAGATAAGTCTGCTGAATAACCATCTGGAAATTTAACCGTGTGTTTCACACATTCCAACAAACTTATTTTCGCCTCTTCTGTTAATGTGAATGGCGGAAAATGAGCTCTTCCTTCACTATCAATATGTAAATGTGGCCGAGAACAGAATTGTTGCAAATCCAATCTTGACATGACATTGTCTTTTGATTTGCTCTTCACACTCATAAGCGTATACATGATATTATCAAAAACATTCTTCTCTGTATGCATGACATCAATATTATGTCTCAGATTGAGGTCTATCCAATTCATAAGCTCCCAAAATATGCTTTTCTTGTGCCAGTTATGTTCTTTCCCATACCCAAGCATCTTTTTCTCGTGACCATTTCCACCTACGTTTTTAGTTTCTAGTGGATTTACACCACACAACCGCTCGTAATAAACTTGCTCACCCGTAAAAAAAGGAGGCGAATATTCTCTCGATTCTTTTCCTTTAAGGAAATCTTTCTTATTCCTCCTCATGGGATGATCGTAAGGAAGAAATCTTCGATGACAATCAAACCAACACGACCTTCTGCCAATAGGTAGATAAAAAGACTTTGTATTTTCCATGAAAATCGGATAAGATAATTTACCATGGGTTGTCCATCCTGATAACATACCATATGCTGGAAAGTCGTTTATCGTCCATAGCAGCACTGCTTTAAGATTAAAATTTTGATGCAAGGACACACTGTATGCATCAATTCCGGTATACCACAAATTTTTCAACTCCTCAATAAGTGGTTGGAGAAATATATCGATGCTCGCTCGTGGATGATTTGGCCCAGAATTTAGAATTGTAAGAAATAAGTACTTCGTATTCATGCACATACCAGGAGGAAGATTATACGGAGTCAAGATCACTGGCCACAACGAATGATTACGAGACATGCCAAATGGATTGAATCCGTCAGTGCATAATCTAAGGTAAACATTACGAGGTTCTTCTGAAAAACAGGGATTTTGTTCTTGAAAATATCTCCACTCTGCCGCATCAGAAGGATGACACATTTCTCCCTCCTTTGCTACGTGCTCGGCATGCCATCTCATTGTCGCTGCATTTTTGTGACTCTGATACATTCTCTTCAATCTATCAGCAATAGGTAGGTACCACATACGATTATTTGGTACTTTGGTTCTACGGTGGTTTTGTTTTGGCTTCGATCTTTCTGCACCACAAAATAGACATTTGTCTTTTTTCTCGTCTTCTTTCCAGAAGAGCATACAATTGTTCACACAAACATCAATTGTATGATAAGGGAGACCTAAGTTACGCATCAGTTTTTCTGTCTCATAATATGAACCAGTACTCTGGTTGCCTTCTGGTAAATAGTCCGTCAGAACTTCACACCACGAATCCACTGCATTTTCACTCATATTGTGGTCTGCTTTATTTTGCATTACTCGAGCAGCTAATGATAACTGCGAGTGACCTTCCCGACAACCAGAGTATAAAGGTATATTTGAACCTTCTAACAAGTCATAGAATTTCTTTGACTCTTTGATTGTTGGTTCTTCTAAATAATCAGGATGACCCCAATCCTGATTATTGTTATCCTTAAAACTCACGTTATCTCGAAATGCATCATTCACCATTTGCACATATCTATCTTCTACTACATTACTCACTTCTACCCTCCCACTTATATAAGGCGGCTCAACAATACTTGCTCCTACATCCATATTAAATTATTCTCCATGCTTATACCACACATAATAATCTGGCATAAATCCTTTGCTAAAAAGATGACTCCAAATTTTTGTCCCAGGGAGAAATCTATTGTTCTTGCATACACTAAAAGGACAAAAAAAAAACTTACCGCCGTTATCTTGTGCTAAAGGCTGGCTGTTTGCAAATGTCATGAACTGCTCCACACCTGTTATGAAATCTTCCGAGAAATTTCCGGTAACTTCATCGATTCTCTTATACATCCACTCTCTAAAACTATTATAATTGTAATTTCCCGACATTATTAAATGAAGGAATCTTTTATGTAATGTTTCACTGAACAGAAATTTTTTTTTTCCTTTGTCATATGAATGGTAAGAAGTCGTGGAATTGTTCTTATATACACAATTTTAGCGACTACGAAGCCACTACAATGCGATTACAAACCGACTACAAATTATAGTCGCATAAAACCAGTATACCAACCCCAGAACCGGTACACCAACCCAAAATATTTTAAACGTGTTAATTGCACTCATATTTGATGACTGGTTAATGACTACATACCGACCTGTCAAATTTAGTCGTTATTTAGTCGCTAAAGTTGCGACTGGTTTACGACTATATTGTGTAGTCTTATTTTGTTCTCATATAATTGGCATTAAAATGCCTGCTATGACCGACTTTTGAACCCATGAAGACTTGAAATGTGCAATTTCCTGGCTACCATCTGAGCTATTGCTTATTTCAGGTATTATGTTTAATTCTTTAGTATATAATCATCTTTCGTAGGATAAGTAGGTTCAAAACCATTGTCTAAATTTGATTATATCCCATTCTTTAAAGATTTATACATTGAAAAGGAAATATAACATATCCTTCAATTTCCCAAAAAATAAATATTAATTATCAGAATTTGTTACATAATTTTTATTGTTACACTTACTTATTGCTAGAATGTAGATTAAATTACACATTATAACAACTGAATATTAAAAACATAATTATTCTTAACAACAAGTACGCGGACACTTCATTGACTGCCTTAGTAGGGGATAGTAATTTATTTATCAACATCAGAATCCGGAACTGTAAGATATTCGTCCAAATTTTTCCCGCTTTCAACTGGTTCGTACTCAGAAACCATAGAATTAACCCCTATGATATGTTCACAAAATCTTAATCAGCTTATTATAATGAAAGTGAAAATCAGTATTCAAAAATATACCTTCACTATGTTACAAGCCACTATGTTCAAATATTTATACTTCCTCGCAAAATGGCAAACAGTGACATTCTTTAAAATGACAACAGCTCCTACAGAAATAGCAACTCTGTACTCATCGTTCCAGAAAATGTTCTGGTGCATTGTTCCTTCAATTTTACCAGACTGGTCCTTAAGAGTCACCAGCATATCCCCAAATCCGTTAGGGGTTAATGTTGAGATTATACTCACTACCTAAATTTAAGCAAGTTCGATACATTATAAAAGATCACCGACTATATAGTTAAGGTTTACTACACCATACAAACCTTGTTCACTTTTACAAATTCAGAAGACGAACATGTAATATCGGAAATCTGGATCCAAAAAGGTGGTGTCCAATTATTATAGGTACCTGCACATTCAACCGATGTAATTAAAAATAACTACTTTGTACACAAACATAACATGTAAACGTTATATTACCTACGAGGAAAATGAAATTCATTATAGAAGTCCACCGCAAACTGTTAAAGTCCATGTCGCCCTGCTGTGGGTCATTATATACCTCACCAATGAAATGTTGTGTTGAGCGTGTTTGTGAACTTTCTCCACGCAAGACCATTGCATCATGTGCCCTCTTTCTAAACACGCCTTGTTGGACGGGTCGGCCAGGTCCGGGAATCAGGGGAACTACAGCTTGTGTTCGCTGGCTTGGTTGGAGGGATATTGTAGGCAGCGCATCAATGACAATCATTTTATCAAATGACTCTTCCCAACACTCATCTGATATAGGATTATTTGTGGTCATGCTTGGAATATATATATTATTATACTATTAAATAACTGCAGATTTGTTTTTTTTATCTGTGTTGTCTTGTCGAAATGAATATGAACGATTGTAGTTCGTGAGTTTTGAATATATAGACAAATATGGTGACTACAAAGCGACTATTTAGCGACATATTAGCGACTACAAGGAATAGTCGTTAAAAACCAGTACACCTACCCCAGGACGATTTAAACGTGATTGCACCTAAATTTACGACTTCTATACAACTTAATTACGACCCGCCGATATAGTCACTATTTAGTCGCTAATTCACTAACCAAATTTAATAGTCATAAAATTGTCACAAAACTTACGACTATGGACAACTACATTACCAGTATTCTCAACCGTCGCAAATTAGTAGCAATTTAGTCACCAAATCACGCAGTCGTAAATTTATCATTAAATTTAGAGACAATTTTACAACTACTTTCTTTTTCACTCCCGTTAGTCGTAATTTAGTCGCTGAGTTACGACTACGTGACCGACTTTTGTTTACAATCGCTATTTAGCGACTGAACAATGATAAATGTGGTGTTGTCGTAATGTAGTCAGTAATCAGTAGCTATTTAATCTTTGTTTTTGGCGACTAATAAAACAGTCGCCTTCTGTAGTCGTAGTTTTGCTGATTTTTTGTAGTGATAGCTTCCTTATATGTCTTTGTAATCTGTTCTTTATCAAGACTTGAAATGAAAGCAACATAGTTAGTAGGTAAGTGAGCAATATTACAAACTCACTGATCATGATGAACCACAGCATTCCCATTGTAGAACACTGGTGGATTCCTTTGTCTTGTGCTCCTTCTTAACACTGTAGGTGGATCTTCTTGGATAGGATCATCATCTTCACCTAGAACTTCAATAAGAGTGGGCACATTTCTTGATCTTTTGGAAGCTGAGACTAGGATTGATTCATCTCCTGTTGAGTCTTGTTGGACATGAGTAGATGCTTCTCACCCCCCCCATGTTCAAGAGGAGGAAGGCTAGGAGAGCTGAAAGGACCAGGCTGCACATGGGAAGGGTCGGCCGGGGTTGATGGTCGCGGCCCGGCTGGCTGTACCGGAGCCCTGACTGAGCTGGGGCCGGGTGCTACCTGTGCAGGTGGCTGAGATGAGGTGACCGTGCGCTGAGGATGTGGAGACATTATGCCAATGCTCTCCAAGAGTCTCCTCAAGTTCTCAGCTTGGTCTGATCTTGTTGTGGAAATGTCTTTTAATTGATCCCAAGTTCTTTCTTCATAGAATCCTTTTGTTTTTTGGAATTTGACATCTCTAGATACTAAGACTCTTCTAGTCTTTGGATCATAGAATTTGTATCTTTCTTGGGTAGAGGAATACCCAATGAAAATAGCTTTGGTACTCTTTGGTTCCAGCTTGTTCATTTGCTCTCTTGGAACTAATACAAAAAAAACACACCCAAAAACTCTTAAGTGGTCAATATTAGGTCTAGTTTTTTTTAGTACCTCAAATGGTGACAAGTCATCTAGGACTTTTGTAGTAGTCCTATTAATCAAGTAGCATGCAGCTACAAGAGCATCCCCCAAAAATCTTTTGGGAACTTTCATGTGGAACATCATTGTTCTCACAACTTCCATCAAATGCCTATTTTTCCTTTCAGCCACTCCATTTTGTTGTGGAGTGTAAGGACAGCTGGTCTGATGTTCAATGCCATGCTTGGCCAAGTGTTGTTGAAGTTTGGTGCTAGTGTATTCTCCTCCATTATCTGTTTAAAAGCATTTAATATTTGCATTGTATTGGTTAGTAACATATGCTTAAAATTTTAGAAATGCAGCATTACTCTATCTTTAGAACTAAACAAAGTGACCCAAGTATATTTGGAATTTTCATCAATAAATGTCACAAAATACTTATGGTTTTCTCTATATGGGAATAAAGATGTCCAAACCTCATAATGCACTAACTCAAAAAAATTATCATAAGTATGCAAAGATTTCTCAAAAACAGTTTTGCAATGCTTTCCAAGTATACAAGAGTCACACATATCATTTGGAAATTTTAAACCAGAAACAATCAGTTCAAGTGCTCTAGGATGAGGATGTCCTAATCTAGCATGCCAAAGATCATAATCATTACTAAAAAAACTATTACTAGCAACCGCTTCTAATCCCCTTGCATTAGTAATATCTTCAAGCATATACAAGCCAACTCTTGTAGTTCCTTGTCCAAATCTCCTACTAGTCTCAATATCCTGAAAGCAGAAATCATTAGGACCAAATATAGCATGACAATTTAAATCAGTAGTAGCTCTTTTAACTGAAAGCAAATTAGAAGTAAAAGAAGGCATGTAAAAGGCTTTAGATTCTTTATCAAACAACTTAAGTTTTCCTATGCTTTTAATTGGTACCTTAATTCCATTAGCAATGACAATATTACCTAAGGCAGGTTTTATATTCTCTAGCAATCATAGATCACTAATCATATGATGAGAAGTACCAGAATCAACAACCAATGATTTAGAGGCATTAGGAATGAAAAAGTTCGAAAAAAGCATGAAAAGTTTTACCCAACACATTACCATCCTTAATTGATTTGATAAGAGCTTCTACATCTGATTTTGTCACAAATTCAGATGCTGAAGACATAGAACCAGTTGGGGCTGAGTGAAGAAATGAGCTTGTATACGCCTTTGAAGGAGCCGGAGACTGGTACACGCCATGGTCGGGAGCTTGTAACTATGTGTGGCCGGCTGTGGGCTGTTGTGGTCGAGGAGCCCAGCTTGGCTTCAGCTCATGATGGAGTACCCAACACTCTTTCTTTCTATGGCCACTCTTTTTGCAATGGTCACAAGTTTGTCTCTTCTTCCTAGATTCATTTTTTGTTGCTGATTTGAAGAAGCTCTTGTGTGCAGCCACAAATTCAGACTTGTTGCCAAATAGTCCATGGGATCATTGCTCCTGTTGGATTTGAGCACAAACATCTTCCAAGCTAGGAAGCTTATCGGACCTGAGAATATGCTTAATAAGATATGAGTAAGTAGTGTTAAGAGTTAAAAGTAACTCAAACACTTTATCTTGTTCTTTCCTTTCAAGGAGAATAATTGGATCAATGGTGGCTGGCCTTAGCATCTCTAGCTCAGCCCACAATGTTCTGAATGAGCCATAGTGCTTTGTGAATTCTGCATCCTCCTGCTTCAATTCATTCAAAGCCTTTTTCACCTCAAAAATTCTTAAGAAGTTAGTGGTGTTTCTATACACCTTTTGCAAAGTGTCCCAAAGTTCCTTAACATTCTCACAAAAAGAATAGGCCTCTAAGAGATCACTAGCAAGAGAGTTTTGAAGTATAGAGAGTACCAACTGGTCTTCTTGGTACCATTTGGCTTGAGCAGCCACAGCCTCACTAACTACAGCAACTTCATTTTATTCAAAACCATTAGTTGAAAATATGATTCCAAAGGCCTTTACCACCCAACGTGGTTTTCATGGTCCTAGACCATATGAGATAGTTTGATCCATGTAGAATGACAGGAGCTCTAATTGTGGTTTGTATTTCTATGCTTGTCAAATGATCTGGATGAAACTTGCTGGGGCAAGGCAGGTCGGAAAGAACTGGTTGGGACGTGGTACTGTTGGTCGGGACGTGGGACAGGCCGTGATACCATGCGAGAGTCTGATCAAAATGTGATCACATGTGCTTGGGTACCGGGAGCCGTGTGCGGACAAAGAGCGTGATAGGAATGCTGGTCTGGTCTGGTATGGAACAGCAGGCAGGGACACGGGACACTAGGGACACGCTATAGCTAGCATACAATGAATACCAGGCGCGTGCTGAATCCTTTGTGCGGGCCGCGAGTAGTCTCTTTACCAGCCAAGTCAAGAACCTAACTCCCTTCAACTAACTTCAATCAACTCATGTAACAGATTTTAACCAATTCCAACCAACAAGATCAAATTCTAACAGTCCTTATCTTCACAATCAAGATCAACAAGCACAAATTTTGAATTTTAATTAATAAACCAATCCAAAACCCCTCTGATATAAACTAAACTTCGTGGAGACCCTCAATAGATACTTATATAACTTTACAGATTCAAATATTTGAAGAAAACGTAGAAAAGATAAGAATTATATCACCAGATTTTTGTGAGAGGCGATTTCTGATGTCTTGAAGAAAAACTTCAAGAACTTCATTCAAACGTACAAGAATTAAGTTCTGCTTTCTTTAAACAGAAACTAGACTCAAAGTTATTGATTTTAGGATTTGGAAAAACACGATTTGGTGAAGATTTGAAGACGGAATTCTCAAAGAAACACGAATGTTTGCGGCAGAGGCAATCGCGGAGGTCCGATGCAAGAAAATTCGTAACTTTTGATTCCCGTGGTCAAATGATGCAAATCAAATTGGCATGCCTTCATAACTCGCCGAAAAAAATTCCAGAAAAATCAGATCGTCACAATATGCCGTGGTTTGGCCGGAATTTGCGATCAAAGTTGACGGACAAAATAGGAATGAAAAAAAGATTGTGATGAAGATGATTTCTTTTTGATTCAAAGATTTAATGATGAATTTTACCCAGATTGTTGTAACCTGGCTCTGATACCATGAAAGAATATAAGATTAAGAGATTTATAGAATTATAGAATGAGAGAATGAGAGATTAGAGAAGAATGATTTTATTAAGAAAATGAGAATAATAGTTTCTAAGTTACAAATGAGGAGAGAGATAGTTATTTATACTAATCTAGTCTAGGCTTGTTTGGATACAAGGATTGTTGTATACATGAATGGCTACAAGGATAACATAATAGTAAAACACAAACAAGCCTTAGACACTCCCCTTAGACTTAGACTACACACGCCTTTAATGAAGTATTAAAGGCCTTCTTCTTTCATCACTTCTTCTTCATTCCAAAAATTCACCGTTACGTCTCCTGGAAGTAACCATTTAATCCCACCAGCTATGGGTATAATCATAAAATTTAGTGATAGCAACATTAACCTTATTAGTTTCAGAGTAATATTGGCAATTAAATTCAAGTTCTATCTTTTGCTCCCATTCTAAGTAGGCTGTAGGGTCGTTTTTGCCGTGAAAATGAGGAATCTTCAATTTCAAATTATGAAATTGAACAGGTGGATGATGCATTGGCTGATAAAATGGTGGTTGGTGCGTGGGTTGTTGGAATCCGCGAGTGTGTCTGGAACGTCATTGCTAACTATGTGATGAGTCACTAACGTTATAGAAGTGGGCCGCAGCTTCATCTCTAAAGAACTCTTGGTGGTCACGGCTTTCCCTTGAAGACACGGCTTCACGTCTCTCTGGAGTTATACCATGCTATTCATTCCTATTTGTATTAGGAAAAAGCACACGTCTTCGATCAGGCCTTGGTTGATGTCTGCTTTGAACTTCAGGATCCAGCGATGGTAAAGGATCCTGTTTTTGTTGATGAGCCGGTTGTTGTCCAAGGACGATTTGTCTAAACTCCTCATGGAATCCACGTCTCAACCCAGCTTCCATGTTAGTATATCTAGTATCCATAGCTTGGTTAATAGCTTCATTCATTTGAACGGTCAATGCTTCAATAAGCCGCGTGTGATTAGATTCCTGATCTGTTGATGAAGACATTGTACCTGCAAAAATAATTCACTAGATACCTCGCCATATCAAAAGCTTCTTGGAACAAGACACAAATGACCTAGCCTAAATAGAACCTCAAATTAACCAGATCACACTGTGATGAAAAGAATTCAAATCGCTCAACAGAATATGAAAAGTCAAAATTCGTGAAAACAGAGAAAGGAATAGACTTAGCCTGTTGTGGTTTCTCTGATACCACTTCATAAGATCCCAGTAGGCAGAATCTCATTCCAAGATCGACACAGCAAGGAAGTTAAGCGGAAGATGAAAAGGTTGGACGTAATAGGCATTGAGAACGGATGTAAGATTAGATGATTCGTGGATTTGGAACGGATTGAGGTTCGGTCGGATTGTGAAAGTAAGAAAGGGATGAAGTAGGGAACGAATGGGTCAAAAACAAGGTGATGATGAACCTTGAAAGTCCGACTTAAATCTGAATGGATATACGCACCAAACAGAGTTTAAGGGTTTCTCATACAGTTTTAGGATGAACACACCTTAAAGAATTTAAGAGATTTTCATATGAACACTGAAAGAAGTGACCGAATGCTTTAAGAATTCAAAGAGAAATTTCATAAACATTTGATAAGATCATACAAGAGGATGAAAGTAGTTTAAATAAAATTACATAATTTGAATGTCATAATTGGTCAACTCATGCATGACGAGCACACAAAACAACGCCAGTCTTCACATGCATTCAAAAGGGTCAAACGCCTTTATTAACTGGTTCAAAATGAAGACCAAGTAGATTGAAGCCGATTTTAATGAACCATAAATATAAACCAAAATTAATTCAAGGGGCTACAAGGATTATACATTTGACATGCAAGAATATCTTCAGGTCTCATCAAAAACTTTATTTGGAAAACACACATGGGAAAAACCCAAATGAGGGGAAAAGAGCACCAAAAGATATTATCTTCCCAATTGCATAATTCAAGTAGCTAGAATTAAATTCAGTAAACCTAAGGAGCAAGAATCAGATGGTTTCTGTAAAAAGGCTCCAATATGGCCTTGAAGTTTCCTGGTTCTAGCACGAGTTAAAAGACCAGCTGGGATCGTATGCTGGGGTCATCCAAGCTACACCAACCCGGTACTTGGAGGATGAGGTTCAGGAAACCCCTTACGTCTCTCACCGCATCATGACAAGGAGCAGAACTGCCTAAGGAGTGCAAGACAAGAGCCGGGACCAGGACCAAACTCATGAAGATCAAGCCAGAGTCAACCTAGTCCAAGCACACGGCCGAGGAGAAGAAGGGGAGACTGAAGACACCAGCCAGCCTTTTGCCATTGATCAGGTGGGTGTTCCTGACCATGACATCCATGCAAACAGACTTAGGGATAAGGTCTTGTGTGTCCTTACTATCCTTGAGTGAGGACACCCCTTAAGACCTTAGATGATTAAGGTACTATTTTCCTTTCTAAGTTTACCATAATGAGTTCTTGGAAAGGTTTTTAATGAGACCTGAAAGTCTAAGGCATCAAGCCTAGTGTCCCATTGATTTTAATGTGGATATGTCTATTTAAAATTAATTAGGATTCTATCTTAGGCACTTGTTTAGCCTTTTTTGTTTAGTCTTATAACTTGTTTAAAGACTTAGTCTAATCTGGGTTTAGGCATATTGTTGACCGCGAGTCTTGTGGTCAACTAGGTCATGTGTAGCCTATAAAAGGCAAAACCCTTCCTCATTTTATGCAGACAATTTAGAATCAAAATACTTTTCAAGCGGCCGCCTAGGTCTTATCCATTCTTCCTTGTGTGTGAGTTTGTCTCCAAGAAAGGAAGAGAGTTCCTTTGAAGATTGGGTGTGTCTCTCTTCAAAGAAAGCTGTATCCAAGTCTTCCATAGCTTAGTGTGTTGCCCTCGTTCCACCCTTCAAACCGCTCCCAAAATCCTTCTGTACCACCCAAGCTTCCATCGCTATCATCCGCCCGTTCGTCCGAGCCATCGACCGGTTGCTCTCCTTCACGACCGTGACAACGTCCCGCCGTTTGTGTCATCGTCCGCAAGGTCGTCCCCCGTTCGTAGTCACGTCCGTGACCCCATCCGGCCACCCAAACCTTCGGCCCGCAATCCCGTTCGTTCGCTCATGTCCCAATTCCGAGTCCACGTTCCGTCCGACCCTGTAGCCGCGACCGTCCGTACCATCACTTGATAGTCTGCGCCGTTACTCCACCGACCACCCCCTTGACTAGATGGCTTGGCTCTTATCATTTTGGTATCAGAGCTCAAGTACCTGCCAAGAAAAGGTCGCATCTTTCCATCTCTTAGCCCTAGGGTTTTGAAAATTCTTGTGTGCTTGTTAGGGTTTGTTAGCTTGCATTTGAATCCAATGTTTAGGTTTGTTAAAATCTGTGAGTTAGAATGTTTATATTAGTTATTAAAGCTTGATAGGACTGTGTAGAATTCGCCATTGTTGAGCTTGTTGGGGAAGAAGGAGTTAGGTGTTGTCAAGGCTACCTTTTTGACCAGGACCGTACCGTTCTTGGTCGGGTGACTCACCAGTGGTCCACATGGGGTGATGTCATTTTTGTTCCCTGCATGTTTTAAATTTGAATTCGAATTCCTTTTGTCTTTGGCGGTTCCTAGGTAGTTTATTTTGTCATGTCCAAAGTTTAATTAGGTTTAGTTCTGCCTAGCTTAAATTAAACTAAGTTTTAATTAAGGTCATTAGTGTTAATCCTAGGGTAATTAGTCTAAACATCGTTGACTAGTTGTCTTTCTTTTGTTGCAAGGTACCTGAGCCAAGATGGCTGATCTAGCCTTGGCGGATATCTTGACTAACATCCAGACCCAGCTCCCGCAGCTACGAGACCGACTAGGCAGAGTGGAGCAACCCCAACCACAACCAGCCCAAGCGCCTCCACCACCACAGCCGAGAGCACCACCACCACTGTGGCCAGAACATGAGATGGAGGGTCTGTCCGAGGAAGAAGCATTTAACCAACACTTCTGAAGGCCAAGGCACAGATAAAGAAGGTTACCTGAGGAGAGAGGTCATCACCACCCACCGAGAACTCACTCCCCACACCTTAAGATCACACCTCCCACCTTTGCCGGCAAGGTAGATCCTGAAGCATACTTAGACTAGGAGAGAAGGATGGACCATATCTTTGATGTCTATGGGTTTGAAGAGCCAAAGAAGGTAGCTTATGCAGCAGCTCAACTCAATGATCATGCCTTATCTTGATGGGATGAAGACTCAGCCAAGAGGAGAAGGCGAGGAGAAGAACCGGTTAGATCATGGGAGATCATGAAGTTCATGATGAAAGGGAGGTACATCCCACCCATGTACCACAGGGAGCTCCAGAAGAAGTTTAGAAAGCTTAGCCAAGGCCAAAGGAGTGTAGAAGAATACTTTGGAGAGTTTGAACATCTGAGGAACCGGCTTGGATTATGCCGAGGAGACTCTCATAGCCCAATTCTTGGATGGTCTTCAAGAGAAGATTGCTAGCAAGGTGGATATGTATTCTTACAATGATCTTAATGAGCTACTACACTTAGCCACACAAGTGGAAAGTCAGGTCAAGAGGAAGACCAGGACCAGGGCCGTGATCAATAACCCATGGAGACCTTCTGCCTCAGGTTCTAATCTGCATGAATCTTGCTACAACCTGGCTTTTCCTAGGCAATCTGACCGTGGCAAGGCTATAGCCCAAGAAGCAAGACCACCATACAAGCCTAGAAAAACCACACGTGCCCCAAGGCCTGAAGTTAGAACCGCCCCCACTGGATCCAAGACCAGAGACATCATGTGTTTCAAATGCTGGGGCCAAGGGCATTATGCAAGGGATTGCCCTAATCATGACTCCAGCCGGTGATTATGAGTCTCAGGACGAGATGGAACCTTCTGAAGAAGCTGATGAAGAGGAGGATGAAGTAGCCTACCCTGAAGTGGGTGATCTCTTGGTCTCAAGGAGAGTTCTAAGCACCATCCAAGAACTGGATGAGACAGCCCAAAGGGAGAACATCTTTCACACCTGTTGCATGGTAAGTGGCAAGATATGTTCCTTAATCATTGATGGTGGTTCATGTGTCAATGTGGCCAGTGCATACATGGTTGAGAAGTTGAACTTGACAGCCACCAAGCATCCTAGACCATATAGACTAAGGTGGTTGAATGATAGGACAGAATTTAAGATTAGTGAGCAAGTCAAGGTTTCTTTTAGCATAGGCAAGTATGTTGATGAGGTTCTCTGTAATGTAGTTCCTATGCAAGCCACTCATATCTTATTAGGCAGACCTTGGCAATTTGATAGGGAGGTTGTGCATGACGGTAGAACTAATAAGTACACTCTAATGATGAATAAAAAGCGGATTAGTCTAGCCCCATTACTGCCTTCCCAAGTCCATGAGATACAAATTAAGTTAGCTAAGGAGAAATGCATGACTAAGACTAACTTCTTGATTGCACCTAGTGATGTTAGGCGCTCACTCTTTGATCCCACTTGTCAAGTAGTTTTAATTGTTTATAAGGACTTGTTGAATATTGGACACACTATTGCGGTCTTGCCAAGGGAGATCCAAGTTCTTCTTGACAGGTACAAGGATGTCTTTCCAGAGGAGATACCAGCCGGTTTACCCCATTTGAGAGGCATTGAACACCAGATTGATTTCATCCCTGGAGCACAACTTCTAAACCGGCCAGCTTACCGAGTTAACCCTACATAAGTTAAGGAGCTTGAGACTCAAGTCAGGGACCTTATGGCCAAGGGATATGTGAGGGAGAGTCTCAGCCCATGTGTCGTGCCTGTGCTCCTTGTGCCCAAAAAGGATGGCTCCTATAGGATGTGTGTGGATTGCCGTGCCATAAACAACATCACCATCAAATACCGCCATCCGATCCCAAGACTAGATGATATGTTGGATGAACTCAGTGAAGCCACCATCTTTTCCAAGGTGAATTTGAAGAGTGGATATCACCAAGTGAGGATGATATAAGGTGATGAGTGGAAGACAGCCTTCAAGACCAAGCATGGGTTGTATGAATGGCTGGTCATGCCGTTTGGGCTCTCTAATGCTCCAAGCACATTCATGCGTCTCATGCACCATATCCTTAAACCTTTCATGGGCAAGTGGGCAAGTTTCTAGTTGTCTACTTTGATGATATACTGACTTATAGCTCTTGCCTATCTGATCATGTGCTGCACTTAGAACAAGTATTAGACACCCTTAGGAAAGAACATATGTTTGCTAATCTAGCTAAGTGTATTTTTTGCACAGAAGAAGCTGTTTTCCTTGGTTTTGTTGTTAGCTCACAGGGACTTAGGGTGGATCTACAGAAGATATAAGCTATCTTTGGCTGGCCCAGACCCACCTCCATCAGCCAGATCCGGAGTTTCCATGGATTAGCCAGCTTCTACCGGCGATTTGTGAAGGATTTCAGCACCCTAGCTGCACCATTGACATCTCTGATCAAGAAGAGTACCGGTTTTGAATGGGGAGAGGCTCAGGAAAGGGCCTTCATGGAGATTAAGTACCAGCTGACTCACGCACCCATCCTTGCACTGCCTGACTTTGAGAAGACTTTTGAGGTGGAGTGTGATGCCTCAGAAGTAGGCATTGGAGTGGTTCTAACACAAGGAGGAAGGCCAGTAGCCTATTTCAGTGAGAAGCTGACTGGTGCTACATTGAACTACCCAACCTATGACAAGGAATTATATGCCTTGGTCAGGGCGATGCAGACTTGGCAGCACTACCTGTTGGCCCGGGAATGTGTGATCCACAGATCATGAGACCTTGCAGCATCTCAGGGGTCAGACCGTTTTGAAGAAGAAGCATGCTAGATGGTTGGAATACATAGAGACCTTTCCTTATGTGATTAAGTACAAGAAGGGGAAGGACAATGTAGTAGCAGATGCATTGTCAAGGAGGCATGCCTTGATAGAAACCATGGATGCTAAGGTTCTTGGGTTTGAATACCTGAAGACTTTGTACCCAGAAGATCATGAGCTTATGACCGCCTATGAGGAGCATGGGACAGGAGCATACACCAAGTTTTTCCTCCACAATGGGTTCCTTTTTAAAGACAAGAGATTGTGCATTCCTCAATGCTCAATGAGAGAGTTTCTTGTGGAAGAAGCTCACGGTGGTGGTTTTATGGGGCACTTTGGAATTGAGAAGACTCTGAGTGTCCTTAAGGAACACTTCTATTGGCCTAAGATGAAGAAGATGGTGACTATTCATTGTGATAGGTGCATCACTTGTAAGAAGGCCGGCTCCAACCTCACGGTTTATACTTGCCCTTGCCGGTTCCCACATTACCTTGGGTGGACATCTCTATGGACTTTGTCCTAGGATTGCCAAAGATTCAGCACAAAAACTCAGTGTTTGTGGTGGTAGACTGTTTCTCCAAGATGGCTCACTTCATTCCCTGCTCCAAGACCAATGATGCATCCCAAACCGCAACCTTGTTCTTTAGGAAGGTGGTGCGGCTCCATGGCATTCCAAAGTCTATTGTGTCAGACCGTGACACAATAGACTTTGGACCCACTTCTGGAGAACCTTGTGGAAGAAGCTTGGCACCAAGCTCTTGTTTTCTACTACTTGCCACCCTCAGACGGATGGACAGACCGAGGTGGTTAACCGCACCTTAAGGGCTCTTTTTGAGATCAACCATTGGACGCCATTTGACAACTTGGATGAAGATCCTTCTTTTGGTAGAGTTTTCTTTCAATTCAGCCAAGCATTCCACAACCGGCATGTCCCCCTTTGAAGCTGTCTATGGCCGCAACCCAGACACACCCTTGAACTTGGCACCCTTGCCTCCAGCCGAGACCATGGACCTTGAAAGGGAAGCTAAAGACGCTGCTATGAAGAGGATCTTTGAGCAAGTCCATGGAAGGATTGAGAAGAGGAATGATCAGATCAAGACCAGGATCAACAAGAAGAGGAAGCAGCTAGTGTTCCAGCCAGGAGATTGGGTGTGGTTACACCTAAGACCAGAGTGTTTTCCCAACAAAAGGAAGCATAAGCTGGATTTCCGAGGAGATGGGCCATTCCAAGTGGTGGAACGCATCAATGACGATGCCTACAGGCTCAAGCTACCATGTGAGTATAATGTGTCTTCCTCATTCAATGTGTCTGATTTGTCCCCTTTTGATGTGCAAGATGTTGGTTCTTTGGAGACCAAAGCACTTGAAGAGGGTGGGGATGATGGGGTCATCCAAGCTACACCAACCCGGTACTTGGAGGATGAGGTTCAGGCAACCCTTTACGTCTCTCACCGCATCATGACAAGGAGCAGAGCTGCCCAAGGAGTGCAAGACAAGAGCCGGGACCAGGACCAAACTCATGAAGATCAAGCCGGAGTCAACCTAGTCCAAGCACACGGCCTAGGAGAAGAAGGGGAGACTGAAGACACCAGCCAGCCTTTTGCCATTGATCAGCTGGGTGTACCGGACCAGGACATCCATGCACACAGCCTTAGGGATAAGGTCTTGTGTGTCCTTACTATCCTTGAGTGAGGACACCCCTTAAGACCTTAGATGATTAAGGTACTCTTTTCCTTTCTAAGTTTACCATAATGGGTTCTTGGAAAGGTTTTTAATGAGACCTGAAAGTCTAAGGCATCAAGCCTAGTGTCCCATTGGTTTTAATATGGATATGTACATTTAAGATCAATTAGTCTTGATTCTATCTTAGGAACTTGTTTAACTTTTTATGTTTAGTCTTATAGCTTGTTTAAAGACTTAGTCTAATTTGGGTTTAGGCATATTGTTGACCGCGAGTCTTGTGGTCAACTAGGTCATGTGTAGCCTATAAAAGGAAAAACCCTTCCTCATTTTATGCAGA
Organism: Streptanthus diversifolius; assembly: GCA_039880935.1. Classification (NCBI taxonomy): domain Eukaryota; kingdom Viridiplantae; phylum Streptophyta; class Magnoliopsida; order Brassicales; family Brassicaceae; genus Streptanthus; species Streptanthus diversifolius. The sequence goes on from JAXGFM010000005.1 coordinate 6,245,822, forward strand.
CAATTTAGAATCAAAATCCTTTTCAAGCGGCCGCCTAGGTCTTATCCATTCTTCCTTGTGTGTGAGTTTGTCTCCAAGAAAGGAAGAGAGTTCCTTTGAAGATTGAATGTGTCTCTCTTCAAGGAAGGCTGTATCCAAGTCTGCCATAGCTTGGTGTGTTGCCCTCGTTCCACCCTTCAAACCGCTCCTAAAATCCTTCTGTACCACCCAAGCTTCAATCGCTATCATCCGCCCGTTCGTCCGAGCCATCGACTGGTTGCTCTCCTTCACGACCGTGACAACGTCCCACCGTTCGTATCATCGTCCGCGAGGTCGTCCCCCGTTCGTAGTCACGTCCGTGACCCCGTCTGGCCACCCAAGCCTCCAGCCCGCAATCCCGTTCGTTCGCTCGTGTCCCAGTTCCGAGTCCGCGTTCCGTCCGACCCTGTAGCCGCGACCGTCCGTACCATCACTCGATAGTCTGCGCCGTTACTCCACTGACCACCCCCTTGACTAGATGGCTTGGCTCGTATCATCGTACATGGGTCGTGAGATGTTGACGGGTCGCTCCATGGCCGAACATATGTAGTGTCTTGGTCGGGACGTAGACGAGTCAAGGACTCGGCTGGGTTGGTCTCTTGGTTGGGGTGCGGGCAATCGTCCAAGGTTTTATGTCCATGCATCGAGTACGTTCGTGATTATCCGATCGCGGACTGTCCTGTGGTACGTCCAGATCCTCCTTTAGTTCGGAACCTCGGGTCGTGCCATGGTCGTGCCAGACGTTTGTCAGGTCGGATTCTTGGTTCGTGCCACGGTCGTGTCGTCCGTCCGATAAATCGTCCTCACCTACGCTTATTCCTTTTTCGTCTACCAAGGCCACATCAGTTTAGTTCTCTCATGATAGATTGTATTATTTGCTAGAGCTAGAGCACTCTGATAATCACAATGAATTATAACTGATTGCTTGTTGAAACCCAATTCATGACATAAACTTTTCAACCAAATTGCCTTAAAGACTGCTGCAGTAAGAGCCATATACTCTGCTTCAGTTGTCAATAGTGCTACAACAGATTGCAAACCAGATTTCTAACAAACTGTATTTCTCCAAACTTTGAAAACATAGTTTATAACTGATCTTCTCTAATCAATGTTCGTAGTATAATCTGAATCACAGAAACCCTCAACATAGAACTCAGAGTTAGACTTCTCAAACCTTAGACTTCTTCCTATAACTCCTTTTGGGTATCTTAATACACACTTCATTGCAGCCCAATGTGTTCTTCAAGGGTCAGTCATGAACCAATTGATCAAACCAACTGCGAAACTAATATCAGGCCTTGTACTTATCATATCAAACATTAGACTTCCAACAACACTAGCATAGGGAATCTCATCCATGTACCTTGATTCCTCAGCTTTTTCTTCCTTAGTTAGACTCTTAGGTAATGTTCTTGAGATAGAATTAGAATTCCCTTCTTCATGTCTCACAATATTTATACCTAAAAACCTTGAAGCAGGTCCTAAATCCCTCATTTCAAATCTAGAATTCAGCTTTTCTTTCACTTGTCTAATCACTTCTTTATTTCTTGACGCAATCAGAATATCATCCACATACAAGAGTAAGTAGATTGTTGTGTTAGATTCAATGTTCCTCATGTAAACACATGGGTTCAATTTACTTCTCTAAAATCTTTGATCCTTCATAAAATTATCAAACCTCATGTTATATTGCCTTGGTGAATGCTTCAAGCCATATATTGATTTCTTGAGCACAAAAAACATTGTTCTCATCACCATTTCTGATGTATCCTTATGGCTGATTCATTAGTATCCTTTCCTTCAACACTCCATGTAGGAAATATATCTTCACATCCATCTGTTCCTACTCAAAATCCAAGTTAACCACTATAGAAAGCATCAGCCGAATTAAAACATGCTTAACCACTGGTGCAAAAATATCGTTGTAGTCCACTCCTTCTTTATGTGAAAAGCCCTTAGGAGCCAGTCTTGCTATGAACCTTTGCTTCTCAATTCCAAGTATTCTTGACTTCAACTTTAATACTCGTTTGCAGCCAATAGGCTTAGCATTATGTGGCTTATCAATCAGAACCCATGTATGGTTCTTACCCAATGAGTCCATCTTCTCATCTGCTGCACTCTTCCAAAACTTAGACTTAGTTGATCTCATGGCTTCCTGAAAAGATATAAGTTCATCTAGATCTTGTTCTTCTGCGGTTGATAAGGCATAAGCATAAAATCAGCATCATCATCAAACCTTGAAGGATTTTTGATTTGCCTTCCAAATTTGCCTATAGACAGAACATAGTCATCTAGATCTACTCCTTCTACATCTGATTGTTTTTCATCATCTGGATTTACTGAATTATAAGAAGAGATCCTGACGTTTTTTCACCATGATTTGCATCTTGATTTTCATTTAGATCTCCACCTGAAACTCCACCTTCATCCTCGGTGTTTTCACTTTATGATGGTGAATATGTAGGATATTGCATAAGACCCTGCTTCAAAGTCTCTTCACCATCCTTTCAGTTGTATCTGATTCATAATCAGTCTCCTTGTCAGTGGTGTTCTTATAGACTTCTTCCTCATTGAATACCCTGTATCATTGAATTCTTCAGTTAACCAAACTATGTATCATTTAACTCCAAAAGGATATCCTATGAAAAATCCCCTAACTGTTCTCGGTTCTGTCTTTTCTAGCGTTTTGTGAACTTATGCGAACAACTGAATCTTCTTAAGTGTTGAAGAGTAGATTTTGTATCTGACCAAACTTCTTCATGCAGCTTGTAGTCAATAGACGAATTTGGTGATCTGTTTGTTATGTAGGCTGCTGTGGAAGTAACTTCAGCCCAAAATTCTTCTCCTAATCCTGATTTAGCAAACATACACCTTACTTTCTCCATTAAAGTTCTGTTCATCCGTTCTGCAACATTATTTTTCTGAGGCGTGTAAGTGAATATGTTGTGCCTTGTAATCCCAAACAGACTCATTACACAGTGCATCAAACTATTTGTTGCAGAATTCAATTCCATTATTTATTCTGAAAAACTTGATCTTCTTCCCAGTCAAATTCTCAGCTTTTTCTTTTCAGTTTCTAAACTTGCTACATGTTTCATAACAAGCCATTTTAAAATTAAGACCGGTCAATTTAATATTTAGTAATTACACATCAGACTAATTAAAAAATGTGGGCATAAATAAAGAAAGTCAAAAAAAAAAAGGAAATTTCAAGAAAAATGAAAAGATCTAGAAGAAAAAAAAACGATATAAGATATGTATAAATTATAAGGCATATCAAAGAACAAATCGACGGAGAATTTTTTAGACAAACTCTTTCTCTTTTCAGATTTCAAACCTCTCTTATTATTTTTCGATGAATTCATTATTCTAACGACCTTATTCTTTTGTAAAGGAACTAATAATGGTATGATCCTTCTTTCAAAAATACGTAGGTAACCTTTTATGAAGCACAACTATAAATATGTTAAAACTTCGTTAGCTTATCTTTCCGACGGTTTAATTTTCCTATAATCGCCAAACTCCAACTTTAGTAATACGAGCTTCTCTTAGACCCAAACTTATTTTGACTGTCTATGAAATAGGGGAAATCCAAATTCAACATTAATTAAGCAAGAAGCTAGTAAAGAATCAAAGAATAATATAAGGAACCAACTAAGTGAACACCTACTCAAAGATTAACAAAAGTAGAACATAAAGAAGCAAACGAAAACGCACCCAAAGAAGGAAAGGAACCAAATAAATAACAAATCAATAAAGAAAGTAAAGAAGCTAGAACTAAGCAAGAAATCAAGGAAATCAATAAAAAGGGAAGATATCAAGAAAGCAAGCAAGCAGGTTATAAAATAAGTAAAAAAAAAATAATAAGTTAGCAAAAATTTAAACGGAAGTTCAAGAAAGCAAGTAAAGAATGAAGTATGGAACCAAATATGAATAATATGAGTAAGCAAGTATATATATATGCATGTTATCATGTACATGTGTGTATGAATATAAACGTGTATTGATGATTACACTTTGAAATCAGTGATGCATAAAAAAGGTTGAAGAGGACATACCTGATAAAAGAAAAAAGTTTCAAAAGAGACATAGTCGCAGATTGTGTCTATTTTATGTAACCAACTATATATAGAAAGAAAATTTGATTACTTTAACTACATTCTAACATGGGAATCGAATTGACTGCAACATAAAACAAGCGAACAAATTGACATGTTCCTATTAATAGACGCTTAGATCGACGAACTATTTTCAAAGAGTAACCTAGAACTGTCTAAGGAAAATATACATATTTCATGGAAGATAGATTGATAAATCGAGCTAGATAATTAGTTAGTGAGCAAGTAAGGAAACAAGTAAACAAACAAAAATATAACAAAGTAAGCAAATTAAGTAAGTAATCAAGAAGGCTAGTAAAGAATAAAAAAATAGCATAAGGAAAGCAGGAAATTAAGGAGGAACAAAATTAAACATGAATCAAGGATGTACAAAAATAAGAAAGCAATTACGCAAAGAAGTAATTAAAGAAGTTAAAAATTAATAATAAAATAATCAATGAAGCAAGAAAATTAACCAAAAAAAGTTAGCAAGAAAATCAAATAAAGAATGATGAAAACAAGTAAACAGTAAAGTATAAAAACAAATATGAATGTATATGACTAAACAAGTATGCATTTATATATATATATATATATATATATAAATGTATGTATATCAGCTCATCCAAAAAAGGAAGGTCAGCATAAATAAGAAAAATCAACAAATAGAAGGAAACTCCAGGGAAAAAAGGAAAAGACCTAGAAGAGAAAAAAAAGGTATGGATTTTATAATGCATATGTGTAAGCTATGTGTAAATTAGAATGCATATCAAGGAACAAAGGTATGGAGGACTTTCTAGACAAGCTCTTTCTGCTCAGAGATTTTAAAACGTTTATTATTTTTCAATTATACTTCAAGTTGGTACATAAGTATAACAGCTAACACTTAAATATCTCAAGATTTTGGATGCTATTCAAGCACATGTCTTGGATGCTTAAATTTTGATTTCACATATGCTACTCCTATTTATGAATTTCATAGAAAGCAAGTTTGAAAAGCACAAACCTGTCGCATAAATCTGCTACACTTGAAATCTCTTCAGGCATACCTGAAAAAAAAATATAAGAATTAATTAGTCTTTATTGCGCCATATCGGTTTTTGATCCGTAGTCGTCAAACCTATTGGTAGTTTTTTCCATCGAACGAATCAAAATATAGTCTTTGCCTTAAGCCAGCTGTTATCTGTATAATGTCCAGATGTTTCCCTCCAAGATGTCAAAATTTTCAATTTGACAAATCTTCTCCTACAATTTTCTTCCTTCTTCAACCTCTGAGTCTCTGTTATTCATCATCCCTACCTAAAAACGCAAGCAAGTTTAGCCTTTGTTCTCTTTTCATCTCCCACTCACCATCTTATCTTATAAAGTCTTTGCCATGGCGAACCTTATCAAAGCTTCGTTTTTGCTAAGAACTCTCGACAGTGACATCTCCAGAAATGTTATCGCTGATCAGGAACATCACGGGTCCGGTGCTATTCATGTTATCTTGGGTCCTATGTTTTCTGGGAAATCGACCTCTCTCCTCCCCCGCATCAGCGTCGGAAGGTAAAAACTATAACCAACTCCACAGATTTTAACTGCAAGATCTTTGAGTGTTAGACCCGGAATTGGGTTAGTATCTGGGTAAAATCTGTGGTTTCTGGGTAATGTTTTGGTCAAATTGTGCAAGGATCTGCATTGAAATGTGTTTTTCGTCTAAAAATGATTGCGGCTTGATGTGATTGGTATTGACGAGGCTCAGTTCTTTGAAGATCTTTATGAGTTTTGCTGCAAAATTGCTGATGATGATGGCAAAACAGTTATTGTTGCTGGCCTTGATGGTGACTATTTAAGGTGCTTGATTCTATTTCAAGAAGCTGTGATTTGATACTTTTACTTCAAGTCTTTTGACAAATTTTGTTGACCGTAACTTGAATGTGATCCTTTCATGGCAAAATGCAGAAGGAGCTTTGGTTCTGTGCTTGACATAAAACCAATATCTGATTATGTGGCAAAGCAACTGCAAGGTGTCAAGAATCTTTGTTTAAGCCATTATCTTTGTCTTCATCCTTTTCTAAGCTGTGGATTATTTCTGTATCCAGCAAATCCAATTCCGACCCATAATCTGTCTTGAGACTTTTGACTTTCCCAAGCCGTGAGTGGTATTAAAAGAACCTGTTTTAGTTTCAGTTTTCAGACTGGTCATCACCAAAAAAATATAAAACGACTCATAGTCTTTTTATACTTTTATGCCTTGTGATTATCGAGAAGAAATAGTTCTTTAAGCCTTGTGGTTTAGAGTCTGTCTTTTTTTGCATTGTACGAATATGGAACTGATCCAATAATCTGTCTAAAGACTTCTATTTAAAGCCTTGTGGCAGAGTAAAGAATCAGTTTCCCATTCATATTCGAACTGTTTGAGCAGTGGGTTGTTTTTCCATCTTAAGTCTTTGTCTTGAGATTTTTTTACGCCGTTAGTCTTCTTACCAAAACCGACCCATAGTCTTTCTCAAAACTTTCTAAGCCATGTTGTTATGTAAGCATTTTTTTTCGATTCATATTTTCAAGCATCTTTGCCTTATGATTCTTTAAGCCTTTGGTAGTCTTTGTCTAAATACCTCTCTAAAATCATTCATAATACTCATGTTCATCGCTGCAAGGTGTTAAGAATCTTTGTGTAAGCCATTATCTTTGTCTTAATCCTTTTCTAAACTGTGGATTACATCTCTATCCAGCAAGTCAAATTCCGACCCATCATCTCTCTTGAGACTTTCGACTTTCCAAAGCCATGAGTGGTATTAAAAGAATATGTATTAGTTTCAGTTTGCAGACTGGTCATTCTTTCCAGCCACCAAAAAGTATAAACTGACTCGTAGTCTTTTTATACTTTTAAGCTTTGTGGTAATCGAGAAGAAATAGTTCTTTAAGCCTTATGGTTCAGAGTCTGTCTTATTTTCCATTGTAAGAATATGAAACTGATCCATAATCATTGTCTAAAGACTTTTATTTAAAACCTTGTGGAAGAGTAAAGCATCAGTTTTCCATTCATCGTCTAACTGTTTGAGCATTGGGGTGTTTTTCCATCTAAAGTCTTTGTCTTGAGATATTTTTGAGCCGTTGGTCTTCTTACCAAAACCAACCCATAGTCTTTCTCAAAAGACTTTCTAAACTGTGTTGTTCTGTAAGCATCTGTTTTTGATTCATATTGTCAAAAATCTTTGCCCTATGATTCTTTAAGCCTTTAGTAATCTTTGTCTAAATACCTCTGTAATATTATTCATCATATTCTTATTCATCGCTGTAGGTAAGTTATCTATGTCCCATTCTCTGTTTTGATTTTCTAAGCGTTAACAATTCCTGTTGCTTTAATATTCTAGAATTTCACGTCTCTGTGTCATCTCCGAGAGATACAATGATTTTAGCTCTTAAAATGATTACAGCTTGATGTGATTGGTATTGACGAGGCTCAGTTCTTTGCAGATCTTTATGACTTTTGCTGCAAAGTCACTGATGATGATGGCAAAACAGTGATTTTTGTGGCTTTGATGCTGACTATTTAAGGTTCTTGATTCTATTTCAAGAAGCTGTGATTTGACACTTTTACATCAAGTCTTTTGACAATTTTTGTTGACTGTAACTTGAATGTGATCCTTTCCTGGAAAAATTCAGAAGGAGCTTTTGTTCTGTTTTTGACATAATACCAATAGTTGATTCTGTGACAAAGCTACCTGCAAGGTGTCAAGAAACGTTAAGCAGTCATTGTTGGTTTTGTTTTCTAATGGCTTATAAGCCGTGTGGGCAAGAATCTCTTTTCGTTTCATAATCCTTGTTAAGAATCTTTGCCTTGTGATTCTTTAAGCCTTTGGTAGTCATTGTCTAATACCTCTCTAAAATCATTCATCATATTCTTGTTCATCACTGCAGGTAACTTAGTTATGTCCCATTCTCTTTTTTGATTTTCTCAAGCGCTAACAATTCCTGTTGCTTGAATATTCTATAAATTTCAGTTTTCTGTATCATCTCTGAGAGATACAATGAGTTTTTGCTTTTAGATTGGAACATAAATACAGTTTGAATTTTCCGGTATTATTATTCTTGACATGAAACAACTGAGTTAGCCTCAATTGATTTGTTGCATTTGCATGTTTTTGTTATAATAATGTGTTTCCATCACAAACTTCAGTTTTTAACCAAGTTTCTTTTTCTGTCAGACTATGCTCTGAGGTTCACATTGGCAAGGAAGGTCATCAAATCAGGACTTGCACAGGCCCGGGGAGCAGTTCAAGAAGCCCGACTCATGTATGGAAAAGAAGAAGAGTGAGTTTTGTTGTTCCCAAAAACTTTTCACCTCTTTGACCATGCTGTCAAACCACAAGTTAAAATCTCTGTGGTTCTTCAGTTATGCATTCAGGCAGGCATAGACCTCGAGAGATTCCCATGAAAGAGAATATCAAAACCTGTGTACAGCATTGAAGGACACATTGTAGTATTTTTATAGAGACTTTCCAAGGCTGTGAGTTGTTTTCGTTTCAACTCTGTCTTAAGACTGATTTCAGACAATTAGTCATTTTTCCATCCACCAAATTACGAACCAACTCATAGTCTTTGTCTTGGGAGTTTTTTCAATCATTGCTTTTTTTTTTCATCCTTCAGACTTTTCTAAGCCGTGATTTGTTTTTCTATCCATCAAGTGAATACGGAACCATAGTCTTTGTCTACTTTTAAGCCTTGTGGTTATCGCAATAGTTCTCGTTTGATATAGTCTTTGTCTTGAGACTTCTTTAAGCCATTGGTCTCAAGTAAGAATCTGTTTTCGTTCCATAATCTTCAAGCCCTTGGTGTTTTTTCCTTACAACAAGTTGTTAGTTTTTTTTACTATCCAACAAGTCTAAGAACTGAACCATAGTCTTTCTCTAAAGACTTATAAGTAATAATCTCTTTTTTAATTCATAACCCTTGTTAAGAATCTGTGTTATAAGAGTCTTTAAGCCGTTGGTAGGCTTATTTGTCTAAAGACTTTTCTAAGCTGTGGGTCATCTAACCCGTGTGTTGTTTTGTCCATCCACCAAATTACAAACTAACTCAGAGTCTTTGTCTTAAGGGTTTTCTCAGCCATTGATCATTCTATCTATCCAACTTATAGTCTTTGTTTACTTTTAACCGAACATAGTTAGTTCTCAGTTCATAGATAGTCTTTATCTCAGGCCTTATTTAAGACTACAATGGTCATTTTTTTTCCATCCACCAAATCGTTGTTTCTTAGTCTTTCTTATGGCTTTTTTAAGCTGTTAGTCAGTTTTTTCCATCTAACAAGTTTTCTTTAAGCAGTTGGTCGTTTTTTCCAACCAACAAGTTTTCTTTAAACCATTAGTGGTTTTTTCTCTATCCAAGACTAATTTCAGACATTAGTCATTCTTTCCATCCACCAATTTTGCTTCAGTCTGTGTGCAGACTTATTTCAGCTGTTATTTTGTTTTTGTTTCCATCCAACAAATTGTGAACCAACCCATTTTCTCTGTCTAAAGACTTTTCTAAGTTGTGGGTTCTTTCTCTACCAAGCAAGTTCTATACCGACCCATTGTCTTCATTTCAGTCTCTATGTTAAGAGTAATTTCCGTCAATTGGTCATTCTTTCACCCACCAAAATATAAACCAACTCATAGTCTTTATCTCAATGCTTTTTTCAGCCATTGGTCGTTCTATCTATCCAACTCATAGTTTTGTATAGTTTTAAGCCTTGTGGTTATCGAGAATAACTAGTTTTTTAAACCTTGTGGTTCATAGTCTTTGCCTTAAGACTTTTAAGTTTGTTGGTCGTTTTTATTTACTATCCAACAAATCTTTTTTTAAGCCATCAGTCGTTTTTTGCCATCTAAGACTTTCTCTAAGCCAGTGGGCATTTTCTTTTCCATCCCCATATTGTCTTTGTCTAAAGGCTTTTGTAAGTCGTGAGTAGTTTTTCTAAGCTGTTGGTCAAAAGACTTTTGTAAGCCGAAACTTTCTTAGGGAATCTGTTTTCAATTATAAGTCTCTTTCTAAAGACATTCTTAAGCCCTCGTTATCCTTCATTCCATCCAAATAATCGAAAACAGATCCCATGTAGTCTTTGTCTAAAGACTTTTAAGCGTGCACTACCGACCAATAGATTCAGTGTCTTATTTTCCATCCCATAACATCCTTCTTTAGGCATGCACTACCAACCAATAGATTCCTTATGGGTCCAGGGTCAAGGGAACGGGACAATGTACCCAAATAAGAATCTGACAGAACACAATTAGATTAGTGTCTGCCTATAATCTTTTTGGGTTTCCAAAATCCTAAGACATCATCATCGACGAGAACTGATCAAATGCGTTTCACTTTGTCCTCGTTCGATTCCATCCTCAAAAGACAGGAACTCGAAAAGCATAAACAAAACCTACCTTTAACTTCATCGACAGAGAATTTACCTCGACGACTACGGTTTGACGCAGAGTAAACTTCCAGGTATGTGAGGCAGTAACTTCAGAGAGAAAGCAGCAATAGACGCAAAAGAAAAGGCCGGTGAGTTTCGTTCACCCAACACCGCATCTAAGCGATACTATCATCTGTTCAAAACAAAACCATGTTCAGAGACGTGTGAAATTTATACAACAGAATGCATTTGCAGAAAGCTTAGCAGATGTGATTTAATTTCTAAAACACCAACGAAACGGAAAATATTTACCTCGACGATCTGAGTCAAAACGAAAACGGAAAAAGAAACCCTAGCTAAAATCAATGCAAAAAAAAAAAAATAGGAAGAAAACAAAATAGCTAACAGAGACGAAACTTATAAACCCTAATTAACATAGACAGAGACATACCTCGACGACCCAACCAGTCGGATCTGTTTAAGACGGAATCAAGCTTCAAAGGAAAACCAAACCAAAAAGCTTTAGTCAAAATCACCACCAAAAAAAAAAAAGAGAAAGAAAAGATCAAACGATTCGAAACAAATCGCCATGAAAGAGTATACGAAACTTGGAAATCTTCAAACAAATTCACGATTTACATAGAAGGAAGCACTTACTAAGTAAAGAATGTCGACCGACTTTTCAATTTTGGAAATCTTGAAAGACCCGACCGAGAGAAAATACAGTTTTTTGTGAGTAAAAGCTGTGGAAATAAAAGTTAGGAGAAAATGGTTTTAAAGTATCGCTGCGTTTGACAAACACGGGAATTTCAACGGTTATATTATATTTGAAATCGAACCGGTCCTACATTTTCCTCCTAAACCGAACATGTCCTGCATTCTAATGTCAAATTATATTAATTTCTCCACGTAAACCTTTTACAAACGGGTCCTTCAAATATGTCCACTAGTATATGCCGTGGTTTTGTGTCTCTTAAGTTTATATTTTTTTGTTTCTTCTTCTCTTGTAAACAACAAATTTGATATTTTGATTCCGTTTTTCTTAGTGAAATAAGAAAAGTTACGCAAAAATAGCATGAAGCTTTTTGACCGCGATTGAAGGCAAAACTGATAAGAACGGAGAAAAATGAAATTTTGGGGAAAATGGACGATGATATCTGAGAAGAAAGGATATATATATATCTTTGTAACAGATTTCTCGGAAATTCGGCAATATCCTAACAACTGGATAAATGATTATTCTCAAAGGATAAGAAATTATCCCCACCGGATAAGGGATTATTCCCAGCGGATAAGGAATTATTTCCGAAGAATAAGGGATTTTTCCCAGCGGATAGGGAATTATCCCCGAAAGAAAAGGAATTATCCCCAAAGTATAAGGGATTATTCACAGCGGATAAGGGGATTGGTTGGTCGAGTTGTTGGTAACAACTTCCGAGATTCTCGCGCTAAATCACTACCGCTTTTCGAAATTATGTTGATATCCTAACAAACAGATGGATATTCGAAAGGATAAGAGGGGCCGCGGATAAAGGAAAATCCTAACCGCCTTCCCTTATAAATAAGAAGGCAGGTCGCCTCATAATTCCCTACATGAAAAAAACGAAAATTAGAACTCTGAAAGAAAAAAAGTTTGAGGAAGATAAGCGATTATCCTAGAAAGGTTCGAGAGGCGCCCAGTTACCTGAGTAATCATCGATAGCGGTTCGTTCAGTTAAGGAATATCCGGGTAAGCATCGATCAACTCAGAGTTTTACCTTTCTGTCGTATAAGCATCGAGAGACTTAGTGTTTGGTCGATGTTTTCCGAGTAAATCGCTAGGTTTGTGTGACGCGCGTCGGTGCAGCTTGGACGATCTGCGACAAGAGGTGTCAGAACGTGGGATTTTCATCAGTTCATCGAAATCCTAAGGTGAGTACGTGACTGTGGCTATGGTCTAGGGTCGTCGCCTTGAGTGGATTCAATAAGTGCTTGACTGTCTGATCTAATATACTTGTCCTTGTCCTGTTATATGTGTTAATATCAGAGTCTTGTGTGACTCGCCCTGGTGAGAGATCCAACAGTGGGTGGTGAATCACGTCTAGTAAAGTATATCGGCCTGATTTGCATGATTGACTTATTGATTGTATTGCTTGTTTTCGATTACTTGACCATAGCTGTGTGAGACGGGATGACCGCCTAACTAAGCAATTCGTTGCTTATGCCTCCTTATGGATGCAGGGTTAGATAATACTCGGGAAGTTAACCGCAGTGGCTAGAACGCGAGACGAAGGCTGGAAGGAAGGGATGGTGGCTTAGTGGAATAAGTGGGTCTAGTAACTTAAATGATGTATTAGTTTATTAGCAGACTTATCGTTGTACTAGAACCTCGGTTTTTATAATAAGTAATCTATTGCACGTTTATGCACTTCTCCGCTGAATCGAATTTGAAAATGCTAAGTGCGGACGGTTGGTTCGACCGCAGGTAGGAAAACCTTTAACCTGGGATAGTTTTCCCGGGTTAGGGCGCTTCAGTTTGGTATCAGAGCATGGTCGATTCTAGGACTGTGTTAAGCATAAACAGGTTAGTGGGTTAAGCCATCCTTTCCAGCCAGTCTCGCGGTAAGTGGTATTTTAGAGAATAAATTAGTGCTATGCTAACTTAATAAACTGTATGATCATTGCAGATGGTAAGAAACACTTGATCTCAGATTGGGAATGGTGGTGCGCATGAGGAACGCACCACAGCTGGAGATGGTGTGAACCCCAACAATGGTCACGAAGGTAACGCGGCAAATGTGCCTGGGAATGGAGCCGGCGCACCTCAGAGCGAATTAGGCCAGTTGATGGAGATATTGGGGCAAATTTTAGAAAGATTGACGGCTGTTGTACCTGTTCCTGCGGCACTCGTGCCTGTTGCACCCGCACCGGTGATACCACCGCCTGCGGTAAATGAGCGGGTAGCCGCGGCAGCAGATGAGGAGATATTGCCAGAACCGAGGATCACATCGTACCTTACGATGGCTGATCACATGCATAAGCTGGGTACAAAGGATATTGCAGTCCACTATCTAGAAGGGGACGCACGCACTTGGTGGACCACGGTTGAGGCAAGGCGCCGTAATTGTTCATGGATTGTGTTAAGTGAGGAAGTCCGCACTAAGTACTTTCCAAGGGAAGTGTTTGACCAATGTCAACGTGCGTTTCTTGAGTTCCGCCAAGGAACAATGAATGTGCATGAGTATGAGATTGAGTATAACTCTCTCATGAAGTTTACGGGGCGCAAATTTGAGGATGAACAGATGCGGATAAGTCGGGTTTTTTTGGGGGCTCCGCAATCGCTGCCAAGTTCGGAGATACGACTCCATGTCTGAGCTGGTAGAGATAGCGGCCCTTATGGAAGTGGGCCTGAAGGAGGAAGCGGAGCTAGTGAACATGGAATGGAAAGGGACCACGGTACCTCCTGCTAGGCTGAGACTCGGTTCGAGCCAAAGGAGGAATTTGGACAAGAGTCTCAGGAGAAACAAGAAAATGATGGTGCAAGTTGCATGTCAAAGTTGAGGGAAAGCACACTATGGTTAGTGCAGGACCATTTCTGGTGCGTGCTTCCAGTGTGGCAGTCTGAACCACAAGATTGGGGACTGTTTGGAGAGATACTCTGGGGCACGAGATTTGGGACGTAATATTGGGGATCGGGTATGCCATCATTGCCGTGAGCCGGGACACTTCAGGTCTCAGTGTCCGAAGCTGGCGCAGTCATCCGGGAAACGGGCAAATGAAGGACTGCCACCACCACCACCAGCTAAGAGACCGGCTAATACAACTGGTGGAACACCACAAGTCTTCTCGATTTCTGAGGATGCGATAGAAGGCAGCTTTTCTCGTCTGATCACTGGTAAGCTCTTAACACTCACTAAGTAAATAAGATGTCTGCTTGTGTACTTAGCTTTCTATGGGGTATTGTAGGGACCATTCTTATGGGCGGAATACTGACCCACATTCTATTTGATTCCAAGCGGCGGACGGTCAAGCTATGAACACCTTCGGAAGGGTGCTTGACGTTCCGATAATGGTATGCGGTGTGGGCATGCCAGCTGACCTGGTCATATGCGGAGTGAAAACATACGAGGTGATATTGGGCATGGATTGGCTTGGAAAGCACAAGGCCCGTTTGGATTGTCACCGAGGGAGAATTCAGTTTGAGAGGGGAAACACGACGCTAGAATACCAGGGAATTTGACCCACTTCAGGAAGCTTGATCATTTCAGCGATTCAAGCTGAACAATTGATCGAAAAAGGATGCGAGGCGTATTTGGCCACAATCACAACGTTAGAAGTTGGGCCAGATATAAGGCTTAATGAGATTTCAATAGTAAAGGATTTTGGCGATGTGTTCCAGGCTTTGGTTGGACCACCACCGGAAATGTCGGACCCATTCACTATAGAATTGGAACCTGGAACTGCCCCGATATCAAGAGCTCCCAATCAGATAGCACCAGCTGAAATGGCTGAATTAAAGAAACAATTAGGTGAACTAATGGAGAAAGGATTCATCCGTCCGAGTAGTTCACCTTGGGGAGCGCCGGTTATGTTCGTTAAAAAGAAGGAAGGAAGCTTTAGGCTTTGCATCGACTACCGTGGGTTGAACTGAGTTACGATAAAGAATGAGTATCCGCTCCCGCGGATTGACGAGTTGTTGGACCAACTCAAAGGGGCGACTTGTTTCTCTAAGATCGATCTGGCTTCGGGATATCATCAAATTCTGATAGCCGAGTCAGAAATTCGAAAGACGGCTTTTCATACAAGGTATGGACATTACAAGTTTGTAGTCATGTCTTTCGGATTGACCAATGCACCGGCTGCATTTATGAAATTGATGAACACTGTTTTCCGAGATTTCTTGGATGAATTTGTGATCATTTTCATAGATAATATTCTGGTTTACTCAAAAAACCAAGAGGAGCATCAAGGTCATTTAAGAACGGTTTTGGCTAAGTTGCGGGAACAGAAGTTGTTTGCCAAGCTCAGCAAGTGTAGCTTTTGGCAGAAGGAAATTGGATTCTTAGGTTATATAGTCTCGGATCAAGGAGTGTCTGTTGACCCGGAAAAGATCACGGTTGTAGCGGAATGGCCAAGGCCCGAGAATGCCTCAGAGGTGCGGAGCTTTCTGGGTTTGGCCAGCTACTATAGACGGTTTGTTAAGGGCTTTGCAAGTATGGCTCAACCAATGACCAAGCTGACGTAAGGACGTTTGGTTTGTATGGTCACCAGACTGTGAGACGAGTTTTGCTAAGCTAAAGGAAATGCTTATGAGTGCTCCAGTTTTGGCTTTACCAGAACCCGATGAACCGTATGTAGTCTACACAGATGCATCCCGATTGGGACTAGGGTGCGTTTTGATGCAAGTGGGTAAGGTCATCGCCTATGCATCGAGACAACTAAAGAAACACGAAACGAATTACCCAACCCATGACTTAGAGATGGTGGCTGTGGTATTTGCTTTAAAGATCTGGAGATCTTACCTTTATGGTGGAAAAATTCAGATCTTTACGGATCACAAGAGTTTGAAATCTATCTTCACTCAGTCTGAACTAAACCTTCGCCAAAGAAGATGGATGAAGCTTGTTGCCGATTATGATTTGACCATTGATTACCATCCGGGGAAGGCCAACTCGGTTGCAGATGCACTAAGTCAAAAGAAAGTAATCAAGGACGCTACAAAAGACATAGAAGGTCTGGTCAGTATGATAAGCACCTTGCACCTTACCGCATTGACAGATGATGTGGAACCGTTGGGCTTAGGTGTTGCCGACCATGCGGATTTGTTAACTCGCGTTCGGCTAGCTCAGGATGCTGACGAAAAACTTAATGAGGCAGCAAGAAACGAGAATACGGAGTATCAGATATCGAATAATGGGACGATATTGGTGAATGGTTGGGTGTGTGTCCCAAAGGATCAGCAGTTGCGTGAGGAAATTCTTAAAGAAGCACATCAGTCCAAATTTTCCATTCACCCAGGAGCGACTAAAATGTACTGAGACTTAAAACGGTAATATCATTGGGTTGGAATGAAATGAGACGTTGCAAAATGGGTGGCTGGTTGTCATACATGTCAAATGATCAATGCCGAACATCAAGTTCCGGCTGGGTTAATGCAGAGATTATCCATCCCCAAATGGAAGTGGGATTTAATCACGATGGACTTTGTTATCGGACTGCCTATGTGTGATAAGAAAGATTCGATTTGGGTCATTAAGGACCGTTTGACCAAATCTGCCCATTTTCTCGCAGTTAATCGGAAGGATGGTTCGGAGAAACTTGCGGAGTTATACATAAAAGAGATTGTTCGATTACATGGAGTCGCTGCGAGTATAATATCAGATCAGAACTCTAAGTTTGCGTCGACGGTTTGGAAGTCATTACATAAGCGGCTTGGGACTACGGTCAACCTGAGCACGACTTATCACCCGCAGACGGATGGACAATCGGAACAGACGATCCAGACACTTGAAGATTTGTTGAGAGCAGCTGTTTTAGACTGGGGCGGTAAGTGGGAACACCATTTGCCATTGGCCGAGTTTGCATATAACAATAGCTATCAGGCTAGCATTGGTATGTCGCTGTATGAGGCATTGTATGGACGGCCTTGCCAAACCCCACTATGTTGGACCGAAATGGGGGAGCGGATCATTTATGGGCCAGACTTGGTCGATAGGACGACTGAGAAAATCAGGATTTTACAGATTAAGATTAAGGAAGCTCAGGACCGATAAAAGAGTTATGCAGACAAACGTCGAAGGGAGTTAGAATTCGAAGTTGGGGAAATGGTTTATCTTAAGACGATCACCTATAAGGGAAAGGAAAGAACAAATCAGACCGCAAAGTTAAGTCCAAGATATATGGATCCATATAAGATTTTGGAACGGATGGGACCAGTGGCATATATATTGGAATTACCACCGGTCTTAAGTGCATTCCACAATGTGTTCCACGTTTCTATGCTAAGGAAGTGCATAAATGATAGACATAATGTGATAGTGGAACCACCAGCAGATTTACAGGAAAATCTGACCGTGGATGGAAAGCCAGTTCAAATCGTGGGAAGAAGAGTTAAGACAGACCGCAGGAAGAAAACCAAAATGATTCCGGTCGTTTGGGATTGTGATGGAGAAGAAGAAATCACGTGGGAACCTGAAGTCATCATGAAGGAAACGTTTTCCAAATGGTTTGACAATCAAGCGGTCGAGACTTCTAAGGTCAAAAAGACTAAGGCCTAGATTCGAGGACAAATCCACCCAAGTGGGGGAGAATTGTAATGACCGCGATCGAGGGCAAAATTGATAAGGGCGGGGAAAAATGAAAATTTGGGGAAAATGAACGATGATATCTGGGAAGGAAGGATATATATATCCTTGTAACAGAGTTCTCAGAAATTACGCAATATCCTAACAACCGATTAAGGGATTATTCCCAAAGGATAAGAAATTATCCCCACCAGATAAGCAATTATTCCCAGCGGATAAGGAATTATTCCCGAAGGATAAGGGATTATTCCCAGCGGATAGGGGATTATCCCCGAAGGATAAGGAATTATCCCCAAAGGATAAGGTATTATTCCCAGCGGATAAGGGGATTGGTTGGTCGAGTTGTTGGTAACAACTTCCGAGATTCTCGCGCTAAATCTCAACCGCTTTTCAAAATCATGCTGATATCCTAACAAACAGATGGATATTCGAAGGGATAAGAGGGGCCGCGGATAAAGGAAAATCCTAACCGCCTTCCATTATAAATAAAAAAGCAGGTCGCCTCATAATTCCCTGCGTGAGTAAAACAAAAATTAGAACTTTGAAAAAAAGAAAGTTCGAGGAAGATAAGCGATTATCCTAGAAAGGTTAGAGAGACGCCCAGTTACCTGAGTAATCATCGATAGCGGTTCTTTCGGTTAAGGAATATCCGCGTAAGCATCAATAAACTCAGAGTTTTACCTTTCTGGGCTATAAGCATCGAGAGACTTAGTGTTTGGTCGATGTGTTCCGAGTAAATCGCTAGGTTTGTGTGACGCGCGTCGGTGCAGCTTGGAGGATCTACGACAAGAGGTGTCAGAACGTGCGATTTTCATCAGTTCATCGAAATCCTAAGGTGAGTGTGTGACTGTGGCTATGGTCTAGGGTCGTCGGCTTGAGTGGATTCAATAAGTGCTTGACTGTCTGATCTAATATACTTGTCCTTGTCCTGTTATATTTGTTAAGCGTGAATATGAGAGTCTTGTGTAACTCGTCCTGGTGAGAGATCCAACAGTGGTTTGTGAATCACGTCTAGGAAAGTATATCGACTTATTGATTGTATTGCTTGTTTTCGATTACTTGACCATAGCTGTGTGAGACGGGATGACCGCCTCACTAAGCAATTTGCTTATGCCTCCTTATGGATGCAGGGTTAGATAATACTCGGGAAGGTAACCGCAGTGGCTAGAACGCGAGACGAAGGCTGGAAGGAAGGGATGGTGGCTTAGTGGAATAAGTGGGTCTAGTAACTTAAACAATGTATTAGCTTATTAGCAGACTTATCTTTGTACTAGAACCTCGGTTTTTATAATAAGTAATCTATTGCACGTTTATGCACTACTCCGCTGAATCAAATTTGAAAATGCTAAGAAAAAGTTAAGTAAAAATCTGAATCAAGAAATTTTTACTAAGTGCGGTCGGTTGGTTCGACCGCGGGTAGGAAAACCTTTAACCTGGGATAGTTTTCCCTGGTTAGGATGCTTCACTTTCACTTGCCCGTCTTCTCTGTTTTCTCTTCCAATTATGCATCTCTTCTCTCACTCGTCTATCCATTCAATGCCTGTATAAAAAATTTTAGTTAGATGAGAAGTTTTTGTTTGTTTGATCGAAATCCAATATGCAAAACTAGTCACCTTTGAAAAAACTAGGAGCATGATCTTTGTGTTGCTGAATTATTAAATTCAGAGTATTTGTGGACTTTTCATATCTTTCACCCAAAATTTTAGATATTTTTTTTAGTTGCATAAATAGCTAATTTTGATTTATTACACAAAATTGAGTCTTAAATTACATGAAAAAATAAACAAAGTATTTATTTGTTAATCTAGTGCAATGTCACAAACTTTTATCTTCTATCGATCTTCTCTGTAACGGCCACCTCTTGCCTCCTCTACTCTTTTAGCCACTCCGAATCGCCTTTTATAGCAGCAAGATTCGCATAGTGAGCTCCTGTTCAGACAAAAAATGTCGGGTTTTCAATTTTTCTCTCCATCTACAAGTCTAAATTGCCTAATTTGTTAGTTAGTTAAAGCCTTTTCTGTTTGATGTTTTTTCCTATAGATATATTTGTCTGTAGGGGTTTTTTTGTTAGATACAAAATATACACCCTAAAACTCTCTTGTAATTCACTTGGATTTATAGTAGAAGTTGTGAGAGGCAGTTCTCATCCTAGACTTAGGATCGACGATCTGAACTTGGTTAACAATCTTGGTGTCATTTACTTTCTAAAACTCAAAACCGAATTCTCAAATCCTAACAAGTGGTATAAGAGTGTGGAAAGTGTTTGAAGGAAGTCAGATTCACAGAAAAAGGGCTTTAAAGGTTATAAATTTTTTTCTCTAGGTTTGCTTCTAACTTACCAACGGAACACGTGCTAATTCACCTTTTTTGGTTGAAACGAGAACGAGGGTGAATGATCAGATTTTCATCATAACTTATATTGAAGTTACGCATAACAAGGTCGATATCGAGAAGTTTGATGGAAAGGGGGATTTTGGAATGTGGAAGTTTATGATGCAGATGCAGTTGGAACTTCAAAATTTGGAGCCAGTCATGGTTGAAGAAGATAAAGAGGAACCAGATTCAGATGTTTAGATTGTTCAAAGGGATTTCAAGAAGTGGCACAAGCTGGATAATATGCAAGGAATCTGATTTTCATTAGTCTTGGAAATCGCGTGCTTTACAAGGTGATGAAAGAGAGTACATTTCTATGTGTTTGGAAGGCATTAGAAAGTGACTACTAACAAAGTCTCTTCCAAACAAGATTTATCTAAAACTGAGATTAGCAAGCTTCAAGATGAATGAACATTACGGAACTGAAGAGAACGTGGATGACTTCTTGAAATTGGTTTCAGACTTGGCCAGTTTAGATATCAATATCAGTGATGAAGATCAGGCGATTCAGATTCTGTCAAGTCTACCTAAGCAGTATGACTCTCTTGTTGACACATTGAAGTATGGTAACAAAAAGGAGGCACTTACAATTGAATATGTGGTTAATATTGCTTTTTCTAAGGAAACAGAGTTGAGAGAATAGAGGCAGATCAGACAGGAAAAATAACAGAAGTAGTTGAAAGAAGAGGAACAAAAAAAATTGATGGGAAGATCGAATTCTAGAGGCAGATATACTTCTAAATCAAGCTGTTATATTTGCGGTAAGGAAGGGCAATGGAAAAGAAATTTTACAGAGAGGAAGAAAGGGACTAATTCAGCTAATGTTGTTATCGAGCCTAAAGTTCTGAAACAAAATGGATGATGGATTCTGGTTATTCGTTTCACATTACACCCAACAAAGATGTGTTATTTGATCTTAAAGAGTTTGATGGTAGTAAAGTTCTGATGGCGAATACCACTCACAGTAAGGTAAAGGGAATTGGCAAGATCAGGATTGAGAATGCTGATGGGATTGTAGTCACCCTTAGTGATGTCAGATACAGTTGTACCTATGTAGGAAAAAACTACTCTGTCACTTTTTACAGAGATGGTTAAAAGGTGCTTTCAGATAGGTATAAAGATGGATTATACTTTTTTGAAGGGAAAGTTTGTGGAGGAGAAGTGAATGTTACCAAGGCTGAGAAAGACAAGACAATAATTTGGCATTCAAGGTTAGGTCACATGAGCTTGAAGAACATGAATGTGCTTGTCAAAGAAAGGTATCTCTCAGGGAAAGAGGTTGACAAATTGGAGGTTTGTGAAGATTGTGTGATTGGAAAGTCTCACAAACAGAGCTTTCCAAAGGCCAAGCACACTACTAGCAACATCGTAGAGTATATTCATTCAGATTTATGGGATTATTCTTCAACCTCATAATCACTTGGAGGATGTAGTTACTTCATTAGCTTTATCAATGACTACTCAAAGAAGGTTTGGGTGTGCAGCCCATCTCTAACAAGAAGTCCCCCAGTTCGTCAAACGAGTGTTGTTTGAATTCAGTGAATTTGTAAGAAAAAAAGACCAGTTCGGTGTGATTGGAAATCGACCTGATTTAGAAGATGTAACTTGCTGTAAATTTTGAAGTTCGAGATGTCGTGAGGGAAAATGGCTGGAGGGAAACTAGATCGCCTTCTTCGTCATTTAGGATTATAATGTTTTCAAAAACATAATTTTACTAATAAAAATAATAATTAAGTGACAATATACTTAATCAATAGTTTTCTTAATAAAAGCCCAAAAACAATGCTAAAAATTCTACAAATATTACTACAATATAATGTCTACTAACGTTTTTTACAATAAACATTAACAAATCTGGGCGAGTGCATGGAGGTTGTCCCCGGACGTATGCATGGACGGAAAGACGATCGGATGTGGATGGAGCAGGACGAACGTATCATCGACCCACGGGACGATGAGGACGACCCAACCTCAACCAAAGGCTCGACCAAGGCTTCGACCAGCAACGACCCGTCGACCCGTCCTTCGACCAACACCTCAACCAGCCTTGTTACTGAGCCATGGACCGTTCCAACTGGTCCCATGACCCGTTCACGGACCAAGGCACTTCAAGACTTCATTGGGTTATGTCTGACCCATTTCTCTTCTTAATCTTTCTGAGTCCATTTCATGTTGTTATTAGACTTATGCGTTTGTGATTAAGGGTCCACTTGGTTCCCTTTTCCCATATGAGGTTTTTCCTTATGGGTTTTTCTCACATGGGTTTTTAATGGGTCCTGGTGCATTCTTAAGAGGATCAAGCCCATAAGGCCCGTGACATAATTGGATGACATTTCTTCTTGGCCCGGCCCATTTCTCTTTGGCGTGTGCATTTAATTCAGTTGACCATCTTGTAATCCGCTTGGTTTTTGCCTCTTAATTGCTTGGTGTTTTGTGTCATGCATGCGAGAGTTTGACCCATGCATTTCGAATTGTCTCTGGAGTGTATATCACTTAGGTCGTGACCATTTGTAAACTCAGTCGATTTTGAATTAAGAACTTTTCTTTCTAAAAGTGTTCTTTATTGATTAAAATCTTGCAAACCCCTTTCTAGTGTTTAATATCTAGATTGCTAGTTTATAAAATCCTTGAGAAGGATTGGTGTGTCATATCCAATCGTGATCAAGTTTGGTTGTCCAAAATCTCTCACAATTTTGGATCTTTGCCACTCGTTCCATTCCATCTATCAATTTCTCTTTTCTCTCATCCGCTTCACTCTTAGTTCATTCGGCCATCTAGCTTCATCCATTCCATCATAAACCTCATTTCCAATCATTGGAAGTCTTCCGCCATAGCTCACCCTGACGTCGATCTTGGATCCGTGTGTCCCTTCCTGCAAGGACCACGTCAAGTGGTATCAGAGCAGACATCAGGCTGAGCCCTTCACCCTTTCTTGTTATTCATCGGTTATTCATTAAGAAACCATTGAAATTCTGAAGTGACCATTCATATTCTGACAGAACCATGTGAGATCTTATAGTTTGATCCTAACCCCGTGAACATTTAACTCGTTTAAAGTGTTTATATGGCATGAAACAACGAAGAGGAGTCTGAAGCAAACCGGTTCAACCGTATGTTTGATGAACTAGCAACCAGACTCAACCGAACCATAGAGGAGCGTTTTCAGACAATCCATATTGGCATCCGTGATGGCATCCGTGAGGAGATCCGCAGGGTCATACCAAATGGAAGACAACCACGACCAAGGAATTCTATGCCCCCTAGACGTGTACGTGGTCTCACTCCTGAACCACAAGAGAATGCTTTGGACGCGGGAAGTTTAGGCCGCAGGACTTTTGTTGGTGATGAAGGGACGACTAGGTTCTACCAATCCGGAGGATCAGACCATATTCCACATGAACGACCAAGGCGTCACCATAGGGTTCCCAACCTACCTCCTCACCCGGATCAAATCAACAACCTCAAGCTGAAGATACCACCATTTCACGGCCATAATGATCCCATTATCTATCTTGATTGGGAAACCAAAATAGAACTTGTATTCAATTGCCAATTCTATAGTGAGACTAACAAAGTTAATTTGGCTGTTACAGAGTTTTATGATTATGCTCTAAGCTGGTGGGATCAGGTGGTTACTTCTAGAAGACGCAATGGAGAGTATCCCATTGAAACATGGGAAGAACTCAAGTTCCTCATGCGACGGCGTTTTGTTCCCAACCATTTCCACAGAGATCTGCATCAAAGATTAAGGCATTTACAACAGGGTAATCGGAGTGTGGATGATTACTTCAAGGAGATGGAAATGCTCCTGATCCGGGCCGGCGTAACTGAAGATCGTAAGGCCACCATGTCACGCTTCATGAGTGGGCTCAACCAGGAGATACAAGACCGCCTGGAGATGCAACATTATTTGGAGTTGGAGGAGATGCTACACAAGGCATTGCTTATAGAACAACAGCTAAAAAGAAAGACTAACACCCGGTCTTATGGTGCAGGTACCGTAGGACCCAAGTTAACTTTCAACAAGGAGTTCAAATCCACCCGCACCTTAGATTCCAAGCCGGCTGTGCCTAGAGCAGCTTCCCACCCTTTTCCACCTAGACCGGATAAGAAAAAGGCCGAGGAACGTCCAACCAGAATCCAGGACATTCAGTGTTTCAAGTACCAAGGTTTAGGGCACTATGCAAACGAATGCACCAATAAGCGTACCATGATCATTATGGAGAATGGAGAGGTTCAGTCCGAAGAAGAAGAGGACCTTGACCCCTTGACCGGTGGGGAAGAGGAACCACCCGTCTCTGGTCAACTCCTTGTAGCTAGACGGTCCCTGAGTGTCCAGTCTAAGGCAGACAAACCAGATCAAAGGGAAAACCTATTTCACTCACGCTGCCTAATAAAAGGAAAGGTATGTAGTTTGATAATTGATGGTGGTAGTTGCACTAATGTTTCTAGTGAGTCCATGGTCAGGAAATTAGGACTTGAGGAGCTGCCACACCCAAAGCCGTACCCCCTCCAGTTGCTAAATGATACAGGCGAATTGAAGGTGACCCATCAGGTCTAGGTGCTGATTGAAATAGGCAAGTATAAGGACGAAGTCCTGTGTGACATAATACCTATGGAAGCCGGCCATATCCTCTTGGGAAGACCGTGGAAATCAGACAGAAAGGTGACCCATGATGGCTACACCAACTGCCATCACTTCACATTCAAAGGCCGTAAGACCACCTTGATTCCTATGTCACCTCATGAAGTATACTTAGATCAATTACACCTCAAGAACCAAAGAAAAGAAGCTAGCAAGTCTAAGATGCCAAAATCTAAAACCAATTTTTATCTTAAAGCTAGTGAGATCAAGCATAGTCTTAGCACTAAAACTCCAGTCCTTATGCTTATATATAAGGATCATGTACTTGTGTCTATTAATCAAGAGCCGGTACTCCCGAGCAGTTTGAAAGACCTTTTTTCAGGGGTTCCAAGATGTGTTTCCAGAAGAGTGTCCCAATGGTTTGCCACCTATTCGTGGGATAGAACACCAGATTGATGTGGTCTCTGGAGCTACTTTACCAAACCGGCCAGCCTATCGTACCAACCCAGTGGAGACCAAGGAATTGCAAAGACAGGTCGATGAGCTCATGGCCAAGGGACACATCCGTGAAAGCATGAGCCTGTGTACCGTGCCTGTCCTCCTTGTCCCTAAAAAGGATGGGACTTGGTGCATGTGTGTTGATTGCAGGGCAATGAACAACATCACGGTAAAGTATCGCCACCCTATCCCTAGTTTAGATGACATGCTTGATGAACTCCATGGATCTAAGTTATTCTCTAAAATAGACCTTAGAAGTGGTTATCACCAAATTAGGATGAAAGAGGGTGATGAGTGGAAAACCGCTTTTAAAACCAAACATGGTCTATATGAATGGTTAGTCATGTCCTTTGGCTTAACCAATGCCCCTAGTACGTTTATGAGACTTATGAACCATGTGCTTAGGGAATTTATAGGACACTTTGTAGTTGTGCATTTTGATGACATCTTGGTATATAGCAATACCTTGGAAGAACATGTGCGTCATCTTAAACTTGTTTTAGAAGTGCTTAGGAAAGAGAGGCTTTATGCTAATATGAAGTAATTCACTTTTGGAACAGATAACATTGTTTTTCTAGGTTTTGTAGTAAGTGCTGCAGGTATACAAGTGGATGAGGAGAAAGTCCGAGCCATACGTGACTGGCCTATTCCAAAGATCGTGGGGGAAGTCCGTAGTTTTCACGGTCTAGCAGGATTCTATAGGCTTTTTGTTAAAGATTTTAGCACGTTGGCAGCACTTTTGACTGAGGTGATCAAGAAGGAT
Source organism: Streptanthus diversifolius (assembly GCA_039880935.1). Taxonomy (NCBI): domain Eukaryota; kingdom Viridiplantae; phylum Streptophyta; class Magnoliopsida; order Brassicales; family Brassicaceae; genus Streptanthus; species Streptanthus diversifolius. The sequence goes on from JAXGFM010000005.1 coordinate 6,271,812, forward strand.
GTGGGATTTAAATGGGAGAAGGAGCAGGAGGAGGCGTTCCAGCTGCTCAAGGACAAGCTTACTAATGCACCTTTGTTGGCTTTGCCTAATTTTTCTAACAGCTTTGAGATTGAATGTGATGCCTCAGGTGTTGGGGTAGGAGCTGTCCTTATGCATGACCGTAAGCCCATTGCCTACTTCAGTGAAAAGCTTGGAGGTGCCACACTGAACTACCCAACATACGACAAGGAGCTATATGCTCTTGTCCGTTCTTTGCAAACTTAGCAGCATTACTTGTGGCCCAAAGTGTTTGTGATACACACGGACCATGAATCGCTCAAATATCTTAAAAGCCAACATAAGCTCAACAAACGTCATGCCAAATGGATGGAGTTCATAGAAACATTTCCATATGTTATAAAGTACAAGCAAGGCAAAGAGAATATGGTAGCTGAACTTATGGGATTTGAGCATATGAAAGAACTATATGATACTGACCCAGACTATGGAGAAATCTATAAGTCTTGCCTTAAGAATCCCACAGGTCGTTATTTTGTGCAAGATGGGTACTTGTTCTTTGAAAACCGCCTTTGTGTTCCATTTTGTTCCATGAGGGAGTTGTTTGTCCGTGAGGCCCATGCTGGTGGACTCATGGGACACTTTGGAGTATCTAAGACGTTAGCCGTGTTGCGTGAACACTTTTACTGGCCACACATGAGGAAATATGTGGAAAGGATATGCCGCCGGTGTGCTAAGTGCAAGCCTGCTAAGTCCACGACTCAGCCCAACGGTTTGTATTACCCCTTACCCATCCCAGAACATCCTTGGGTAGATTTGTCCATGGATTTTATTTTAGGACTGCCTAGGACACGTAATGGGAAGGATAGTATTTTTGTTGTTGTTGATAGGTTTTCTAAGATGTCCCATTTCATAGCATGCAGGTTAACGGATGATGCATTACATGTAGCTAATCAGTTCTTTAAGGAAGTTGATAGGCTTCATGGTATGCCTAAGACTATTGTGTCTGATAGGGACACCAAGTTTTTGAGCCATTTTTGGCGCACTTTATGGTCTAAGTTAGGCACCAAATTGTGTTTTTCTACCACATGCCACCCTGAGAGTGACGGCCGAACTGAGGTTGTCAATAGAATTTTAGGTTCCCTATTGCGTGCATTTGTAGGGAAGAATCTTAAAACTTGGGAAGATCATTTGCCTCATGTAGAATTTGCATATAACCATTCGGTTCATTCATCATCTAAGCATTCACCTTTTCAGATTGCTTATGGCTTTAGTCCTATCTCACCTCTGGATCTAATGCCTTTACCTTTGAGTGAGTGTGCTAGTCTTGATGGATAACGGAAGGCTCGTCTATTTAAACAAATACATGAAAAGGCCCGAGCCAATATTGAGGCCAAAACCAAAAAGTATGGCCAAGCCGTGGACAAGCACCGAAGAAAACTAACTTTCAAGCTAGGAGACCAGGTCTGGAACTACCTACGCAAAGACCGGTTCCCTGAAGAACGCCGTTCCAAGTTGATGCCTAGGGTGGACGGACCTTTCACTGTGGTCAAGCGCATCAATGACAATGTCTACCAGCTTGATTTGCAAGGAAAGTATGCCGTTAGTTCAAGTTTAAATATTGCTGACTTAATTCCTTTTTGTGCAGATTGACCGGATTTGAGTTCAAATCCTCTTCAAGAGGGAGGGGACGATGTGAGCATGGACGAGGGACTGAACCAGCCGGACCACGAGCTAAACGCTGACCCGAACAGACACAAGCATGTTGGCCCGGACGATGTATCGAACGAAGGCCTGGGCGCAGACCTTGAGCATCTGGGCGAGTGCATGGAGGTTGTCCCCGGACGTATGCATGGACGGACAGATGATCAGATGTGGATGGAGCAGGACAAACGTATCATCGACCCTCGGGACGATGAGGACGACCTAACCCCGACCAAAGGTCCAACCAAGGCTTCAACCAGCAACGACCCGTCGACCCGTCCTTCGACCAACACCTCAACGAGCCTTGTTCTGGAGCCATGGACCGTTCCACCTGGTCCCATGACCTGTTCACGGACCAAGACACTTCAAGACTTCATTGGGTTATTTTTGACCCATTTCTCTTCTTAATATTTCTAAGTCCATTTCATGTTGTTATTGGACTTATGCGTTTGGGATTAAGGGTCCACTTGGTTCCCTTTTCCCATGTGAGGTTTTTCCCTATGGGTTTTTCTCACATGGGTTTTTAATGGGGCATGGTGCATTTTTAAGAGGATCAAGCCCATAAGGCCCGTGACATAATTGGATGGCATTTCTTCTTGGCCCGGCCCATTTCTCTTTGGCGTGTGCATTTAATTCAGTTGACTATTTCGCTTGGTCTTTGCCTCTTAATTTCTTGGTGTTTTGTGCCATGCATGCGAAAGTTTGACCCATGCATTTCGAATTGTCTCTGGAGTGTATATCACTTAGGCCGTGACCATTTGTAAACTCAGTCGATTTTGAATTAAGAACTTTTCCTTCTAAAAGTGTTCTTGATCGATTCAAATCTTGCAAACCCCTTTCTAGTGTGTAATATCTTGATTGCTAGTTTGTAAAATTCTTGAGAAGGATTGGTGTGTCATATCCAATCGTGATCAAGTTTGGTTGTCCAAAATCTCTCACAATTTTGGATCTTTGCCACTCGTTCCATTCCATCTATCAATTTCCCTTTTCTCTCATCCGCTTCACTCTTAGTTCATTCGGCCATCTAGCTTCATCCATTCCATCATAAACCTCGTTTCCAATCACTGGAAGTCTTCCGCCGTGGCTCACCCTGACGTCAATCTTGGATTCGTGTGTCCATTCCTGCAAGGACCACATCACACGATGTCGATCCACGGACATCCCACGACCTTGACCCGTGGACGTCCCACTTCCTCGACCCGCGTCCAGTCTCGACCAAACCTTCGACTAGTACCGACCAGGTCCCGACCAAACGTCGATCCGCACCCAGCCAGTCGAAGACCCTTCATCAACCTTGGTACGACTCGACCTCTGACCCCGACCCGTGGACCATTCCGAAAGGTCCAATGACTTGTTCGAGAACTAAGGCTATTCAACAAGCAATTGGCGCCTACATGAGTCAAGCAATTCTGATTTAAGATCATTAAGGTTTGTTAATTCTGATTCAATGCTGTTTGAATTAAGTGAATGTGATTGGTGTTCATTTTAGCACTTTTTTTCTTGGTGAGTTTTCGTCCCAATAAGTTTTTCTCACCAAGATGTTTGATGAGGCTTGGATGGACACTTGCGTGTCCATTTGCTTAAGACCTGTAGCATATTTCAGATCAGTATTTAGCCCATCATTTGGCCATCCCAGTTATTTTCTTTTATTCACTTTGGCGTGTCCATTAATTGTTGTTTGACTCCTTTCTAATCCGCATAGTCTTTGTTTGAATGGTTTTGTATGCCTTATAATTTTTGCCAATCATGCAAGCCATGTTGACCACCAACTCTCTCAAGCCATGTTCCCTCTTCAACAAGAAATTGGCGCCTACATAACTCAAGCAATTCCGAATAAAGATCATTCAGGTTTGCTAATTTTGATTCAAAGATTTTTGAATTAAGTGTATGGGAAAGGTGTTTATGTTAGCACTTTTTTCCTTGGTGGGTTTTTGTCCCAATGGATTTTTTTCACCAAGATTTTTGATAGGGTTGGCTGGACAGTTGCATGTCCATTTGCTTAAGGCTTTTAGCATATTTTGGATTAGTATTTAGCCCATCATTTGGCTGGCCCATTTCTTGTCTTTTCTTCACTTTGGCATGAGCATTAATTGTTTTTTGACTTCTTTCTAATCCGCATAGTCTTTGGTTGAATGTGTTGGAATAAAGAAGAATGATGAATACAAAGAGAACAAATGAAGAAAGTATGGCCTTAGACTTCAAGGTTAAAGGCGTGTAGACTTATGAATCAAAAGGAGTGTCTTAGGTTTGTTTGGGGGAAACGATCCAGATCCCCACGAGATTTGGGATATCTTATCAGTTCCCTCCCATTTTCGAACCACAACTTTTATCCCCATGCGACTATAGTTTTAGATTAATTTGAACCCGAATTTATATTTTTCGTCCTATTTCCCCATGATTTCGGTTAATCGTGGTTTTGTTATGGAATCGACTGGTTTAGGATCCAAACCATATCTGGTATCATATGAATCCGGTTTTAAATCAAAATCAAAATCAATTTTACAAACCAAAATACCAATGAACCAATTTTGCAAACCAAACCAAAATCCTTAATCTCTCTGCTCGCCATTTGGCTAAATGCATCGAAAAGCTGCGAATCCGTCACATTGAAATCCAGATCCCCAACATAAAGCGATGTCGTACCGAACTGGGTCACCGCTGCTCCCGCTGCCGGCGCCGCAGCAGACGTGATAGCCGCACTCGAGCCATTCGCAGTCTGACCCTGAAGTTGAACCTGCGCCATTCTCTTTTTGGATTTTTGAAACTTTTTTTAACTTTTTTTAAGGTTTTAATTACTCTTCCCTCCCCTCTCGTTATTAGACTGAAAGCAAATCGGAGACCCTAGAATCGAAAGAACAAAGGAAAAATGAAGCGGAAGCGATGTGATTAAAATAGTAGGTGAAAATTTCTAATCAATTTCAAACATCGTTTTTCTTTATTTGGCTTATTCAACTACTGTATTAAAAACCATAACTATCCACAGAATTTACCAATAAAAATTCGCAAATTGGACGAAAAAATCATTGAAGAACGACCATGAACTCTGCAATTTTTAATAATTCAGATTAAAATTAAAAAACTCGAATTTTGAAATCGTATCTTTGTAGAGAAAAGTCCTAAGCATCCTCTTTAAGATCATGAGACAAGTTGGGTCAACGTCGACGATGAGAACTTGAATACCGCTCCGTTTCAGTGGCGAGGAGAAAGATTAAGGATTTTGGTTTGGTTTGCAAAATTGGTTCATAGGTATTTTGGTTTGTAAAATTGATTTTGATTTTGATTTAAAATCGGATTCATATGATACCAGATATGGTTTGGATCCTAAACCAGTCGATTCTATAACAAAACCACGATTAACCGAAATCATGGGGAAATAGGACGAAAAATATAAATTCGGGTACAAATAAATCTAAAACTATGGTCGCATTGGGATAAAAGTTGTGGTTCAAAAATGGGGAAGAACTGATAAGATTTTCCAAATCTCGTGGGGATCTGGATCTTTTTCCCGTTTGTTTGTTATTAATGATATTTTATTCTTGTAGCCAAACATGTATTAGGCTATTCTAGTATCCAAGAAAGCCTAGATTAGATTAGCATAAATAGCTTTCTCTCTCTTCCTTTGTAAGCAAGAAATTCATTTTTCTCATTTTCTCAATAATATTCATTCTCACTCTCTCTCAATCTCCAAATCTCTGAATCTCTTAAACTCTGAATCTTTCATGGTATCAGAGCCAGGTTACATCAATCTGACATAGAAATTCCACAGAATCTCTCTTCTTTGTACACGATCTCCTTGTGACATCAAGATCAAGTCTGTCGCGGGATCATTGTGTGATCATCGAGTTTTCCTGAAAGAACTCGAGATTTATTGCCATATTCTTTATCAAGGCTTGTTCTAAAGCAAATTATGAGCATTTTTCCGGTGGTTTCATCTAATTTGGTGGTCTGAGTCAAAAGTTATCCAACTTCTCCTTAGGTTGTATCGCGATCACCTCCGCCGCGATTATCTGGGTTTGTAACGAGCATATCTTCTTAAAATCTTCACCAAATCGAGCAATTCCAAAGCCTAAACTCAATTATAACGAGTCTAGTTGATGATTATAGAGGTCTCCTTGACCTGTTTTTAAGTTTTAAAGCTTTCTTTATCAATTTACTCCGATGTGTCCAGATTTGACATCTTTGGGTTTTTTGTGGTAAAAACCCGATTCTTTCTCAATCCTTTTCAAATATTGAACGATCAGAAGTTATTTAAGGATCTTGTGGAGGGTCTCAAGAAGTTTTATCTCATTACAAAGAGTTGTAGACTTCAATAAAGGTTTTCTTGAAAGTTGTTAAAATTTTGTTTTTAAAAACAATTGTAGGGAAAAGATGTTTTCGATTGGATTAGTTTTTTTTTTAACAATTTTTGATCACTGGATCATTTTTAGTTAAGAAGTATAAGGTTGTTTTAAGTGTTGACCAGTGGTTGGTAGGCGGTTACACCTGCTTGGAATATATTGAACACGCCTCTTGTGTAAGGAGCGTGAGTTGGCATCTTGGAGTCTTTGTTCTTGCAGGCTTTAGAACAGGTCTGATGGAGTTCAAAGTGCATTGTAAGGCCCCTGTTATGCTTCAGGGTGCAAATTACCTTCTCTGGTTAAGGACCATGAGGTCTACCTTATGCAGCAAAAGGTTGTGGAGCCATGTACACAAAGCAACCATACTAGCAATTGAAGGGACTACTTAAGATGGAGCTGCTTCAGACGATCATGATGATCAAAGCCAATGGTTTCAGGAAGACCAGATGGTACTCTCTACAATCCAAAAATCTCTTGCTGGTTCTCTTTTAGAAGCATATTCATATTGTGAAAATGCTAAATATCTTTGGGAGACTTTAAAAACAGTGTATGGAGACACTACTATCCTCATGAGAATTTTTGAGGTAAATAAAGCTTTGAATGATCTTAGGCAGGAGGATGTTGAGTTCACAAAGCACTATGGATCCTTCAGAGCATTGTGGGCAGATCTAGAGATGCTTAGGCCTTCTACAGTTGATCCAATCACTCTCTATGAAAGGAGAGAACAAGATAAGGTGTTTGGGTTGCTCTTGACATTAAACTCCAATTATACTGACTTAATTTAACACGTTCTTAGGGAAGATAAGCTACCTAGCTTAGAGGATGTCTGCGCTAAGATTTAGAAGGAGCAAGGTTCTCATGGGTTGTTTGGTCACAGAGAAAACTTGGTGGTAGCCCACAAAAGCTTCTTCAAATCGGCTGAATCGAAGAAGAAACGGTCTGTGTGTGATCACAGCAAGAAAAATGGTCACTCCAAGAATGAATATTGGGTCCTTCATCCTGAGTAGAAGCCAAACTGGTTCATTGACAGGTCCACGCCTTCACCAGCAAACGGCCCCGGCTCTTCACCAGCCATTCATGCAGCTGTCTCTCCTATGCCTTATAATTCGGTTCAAGGACATATGACCATAACTCCTCTCATCACTCCTCCATCTGAGTTTGTCAAGAAATCAGACTTGGAAGCTCTCTTCAAAGCCTTTAGCTCTGGTATTGTGTTGGGTAAATCTCTTCATGCTTCTTTTCAAACATCTATTGCTTCTAAACCTTTGATTGTTGATTCTGGAGCTTCTCATCACATGATCAGTGATGTAGGTTTGCTAGAAAACTTACAACCTGCCTTAGATAGTGTGGTAATAGCTAATGTAATCAATGTGCCAATTAAAGGAATTGGAAAGCTTAAATTATTTGATAAAGAATCTAAAGCCTTTTATATGACATCCTTTACATCTAACTTGTTGTCTATTAAAAGAGCTACAACTGATCTTAATTGTCAAGATATCTTTGGTACTAATGATTTATACTTTCAGGATATTGAAACAAGTAGGAAATTTGGACAAAGAACAACAAAGAATGACTTGTATGTACTTGAAGACTTGTCCATGCATTCTTCACCTGAACCGTGTGATGATAGTGTAGATATCAATGTCATAGCTGAACTTTGGCATGCTAGATTAGGTCATCCTCATCCTAGAGCTTTAGAGTCGATAATCCCCGAAATTAAATTGCAAAATGATTTGTGTGAATCATGAATTCTTGGGAAACATTGTAAGACAATTTTTGAGAAATCAACTCATTCATATAATAATTGTTTTGATTTGGTGCATTCTGATGTTTGGACATCTCCTTTTCCTTCAAAAGAAAACCAGAAGTATTTTGTCACCTTTATTGATGAAAAATCTAAGTATACTTGGGCTACCTTGCTTAGTTCCAAGGATATGGTGTTTGATGCATTTCTTAACTTCAACATATTTGTTAGTAACCAATACAATGCCAAGATTAAATGCTTTAGAACAGATAATGGAGGAGAGTACACTAGCATTAAGTTTCAGCAACACTTGGCCACACATGGCATTGAACATCAAACAAGTTGTCCCTACACTCAACAACAAAATGGAGTAGCTGAGAGGAAGAACAAACATTTGATGGAAGTGGTGAGAACAATGATCTTTCACAAGAAGGTTAATCAATAGAACTCCAACTAAAGTTCTAGATGATTTGTATCCTTTTGAAGTATTAAACAAAACTAAGCCTAATATTGAACATTTAAGAGTTTTTGGGTGTGTTTGTTTTGTTTTAGTACCAGGAGAACTTAGGAACAAGCTGGAACCAAAGAGCATCAAGGCCATGCTGATTGGGTATTATCCTACACAAAAGGGATACAAATGCTATAATCCAGAGACTAGAAGAGTCCTGGTATCCAAAGATGTCAAATTCCAAGAATCCAAAGAATTTTATGAAGAAGGAACTTGAAAATAATTCAAAGACATCTTAACAAAAAGATCTGACCAAGCTAAGAACCTAAGGAGGATCTTAGAAAACATTGGCATAGTTCCTCCTAAAGCGCCAGCACCTGGCCCATCTCCTCGTCATCAAGCGCCAGCTCCTTCAGCTCCTGTTTTGACTTGGCACGAACCAGGACCAGCTCAGCCCGAACCACGTTCAACCAGGTACAAACCGGCTCCATCCTGGGACGACCCGGCTCTATCCTCTTCTCGGCAAAGACCGACTTCAGCTTCTAGTCCTCCTGAACTTTATCCTCTTGATCATGAGGGGGGGGGAGAATCATCTACACATGCTCAGGATGATTTAGAAGGAGAGGACACCATTCTAGTTTCAGCCTCCAGAAGATCAAAGGAACTATCCAATCTTGTGCAAGTTTTAGAAGAAGAAGAACCTACTGTCCTAAAAGAACAACCAGTGGCACTTAGAAGAAGTACAAGGCAGATATTTTCACATAACTTCTACTACAACAACAATGCAGTAGTTCATCATTATTAGGGAGTATGTAATTTAGTTGTTATACCTGAGTCTCATGTTGCATTTACCCTTAGTCTTGATAAAGAGCATATTCCAAGAAGCTATGAGGAAGCAATGGAGATAAATGACTGAAGAAAAGCTATTGAAGCTGAAAGACAAGTTATGGAGAAGAATCAAACCTATGCGCCAGCCACTCTACGAAAAGGGAAAAATACTGTAAGTTCTAAATGGATTTTCACCATTAAGTATAAAAGTAATGGTGAGATAGATAGGTATAAATATAGGTTGTTGGCTAGAGGATTCACACAGACTTATGGCGAAGGTTATAGGGATACTTTTGCTCATGTAGCTAATTACACTTAGTTAATGTTGTTCTATCTCTTGCTGCTAACCTTCATTGGGAATTATGGCAAATTGATGTTAATAATGCATTCTTACAACGTGAGCTAGAAGAGGAAGTATACATGACACCACCACCAGATAGAGAATCAAGTAGGTGGTGGCAATACACTGAGGTTAAGAAAGGCTATCTATGGCTTAAAAAACTCCCCAAGAGCTTGGTATCGTAAACTGAATGTGACCTTAAGGGACAAAGGCTTCAAAAGGTCAGAAGTTGAACACACTCTCTTTACACTTCAGAGTAAGGAAGGTATTGTGGTTATACTCATTTATGTGGATGATATAATCATATCAGGAAGTGATAAAGTAGGAATTGAATCTACTAAAGCTTATTTAAAGTGTGTCTTTGATATTAAGAATCTGGGTGAACTTAAATACTTCTTAGAATTGAAGTGTGTAGGTTCAAGGAAAGTCTCTTGTTATCTCAGAGAAAATATATTGTGGACTTACTAACCTCTAAGCATGATGGAAGCTAAACCAGCTAAAACACCTTAGAAGAAGGCTACAAGATAGAACCTGAGGGGGAGCTACGAAATGACGAGTTCCATGATACAAGTTGTATAGAAAACTGGTTGGTAAGCTCATATATTTAACCATCACTAGACCTGACTTATGTTTTGCTGTCAATCAGGTGACTCAACATATGCAAGACCCAAATATAAGGCATTGAGACATGATTATGCGTATCTTGAGATACATGAAAGGCACTAAAAAAAAGGTATATGGATGGGTTGTAATGGAAGCACAGAAGTTGTACGTTATTGTGATGCAGAATGGGCATGAGACAAAGAAGATAGAAGAAGCACAACCGGCTACTGCACCTTCATAGGAGGTAATCTTGTGACTTGGAATACTAAGAAGTAGAAGGTTGTGTCTTGCTCTAGTGCAGAAGCTGAATACAGAGCTATGATGAAGCTTACCACTGAATGCATCTGGCTGAAGCAACTCCTTCTTGACATTCTTGGCGTGAGCTTGGAGTCTCCTATCACTGTCCATTGTGACAATCAAGCAGCTATACACATTGCTTCTAACTCTATGTTTCATGAAAGAACCAAGCATATTGAGGTAGATTGCCATAAGGTGAGAGAAGCTATTGGAAATGGAACCATCTTACCTTGCTACACAAGGAGTGAAGATCAAATAGCTGATGTGTTCACCAAGGCTACAACACTGAAGAATGACGGCTCTATCTACCATAGGTTTGGCCTCATGTCCATTCCACAACAATGATCCTGATCATGGAGTGTTAAACTCTTTTCCCTATGAAAGGTTTTGTCCCAATTGGGTTTTCCTTCTTTAGGTTTTTAATGAGGTAATACTTCATGGTTGCAAGCTTAGGCATTCTCCATTACTTAAACTTGAGGGGGAAAATTGGAATGAAGAAGAATGATGAAGACAAAGAGAAGAAATAAAGAAAGTATGGCCTTAGACTTCAAGGTTAAAGGCGTGTAGACTTAGGAATCAAAGAGAGTGTCTTAGGCTTGTTTGTTATTAAAGATATGTTATCCTTGTAGCCAAACATGTATTAGGCTATTTTAGTATCCAAACAAGCCTAGACTAGATTAGTATAAATAGATTTCTCTCTCTTCATTTGTAAGCAAGAAATTCGTTTTTTCTCATTTTTTCAATAATATTTGGGTCGATGACCCATTTCCACACAAAGTATGTCGTATATGACCAGATCCACACAAACTTAAGGCCGCTTCTTGAACCCACACACACAAAAGTTCTATTCTAAAACCCTCAACAAACCGATCTTCTAAACATATTTCCCCACAATCCCGATTTAAAGCGGTTTTGGTAATTAACCGGTGCGAAACCAAAAAGTTATAAACCCATTAAAATTGAAAAACCCAATTGCAATGGAAAAAAACCCGACTCATTTTTCTTCTTTCCTTTTGAAATCTGGTTGTCGTAAAGCTTTCCATCACCGCGTTTTATATCTGGTCGGTATTATTCTGCATCGTCGTCGCTCTCCGGATATTTTTTGTGATGAATCGATGGTTCATCCGTGAAATTATTCACATCATCTTCTACTTGAAATTCATATCGCTCATTCGCTTCGGTGTCGGGTTCTTCAGGGCCCGGTACTTCGTCTTCAACACTTCGTGACTGCAAATTTGGGTTATCAAGGACAAGCGCCATGACTTAGGACACCCAATTACGCAGATCTTGTAGGGGGAATTATGTTGTCAAACCTAGAAAATTATGAAACAAAAGAGAGAATTACGAATTCGGGGGGATTTGGAGGCTCTAGGGTTAAGTTTCGGGGAATTGGGAATTTTGGGTTTAGGGTAGGTTTACGATTTAGTTTAGGATTTAATCGGGTCATAATCGGGTCAAAATCTGGGTTTATTGGTTAAATCTTGGGTTAATCTGTTTTGCCATTGGTTACGGTGGATCTGGTTTTGTTTAAACCAAAGGTTAGACTCAGTTATGCTCTCTTAAGTTTTAAACTTCCGATCACTGGGGAAATATGTTTAAAAGAACGGTTTGTTGGGGGTTTTAGAATAGAAATTTTGTGTGTGTGGGTTTAAGTAGCGACCTTAAGTTATGTGGATCTGTTCGTATACGCCATACTTTGTGTGGAAATGGGTCGTCGGCCCATAATATTCATTCTCACTCTTTGTCAATCTCCAAATCTCTGAATCTCTTAAACTCTGAATCTTTCAGAATGATCTTGCATGCCTTGGAGTTCCTGTCAATCATGCAAGCCATATTGACCACCGACTTTCTCTCTCTCTCCCTCTCTATGTAAACTCGGGCTTTGGCCTCTTTGTAAGGTTTTATTGAATTTTCTATCTAAGTATTATCTTTGTTTAACAAATTTTTGATCATTGAGCAGTGTTTAATATATGTTATTCTCTTAGATCTCCTTTGGGTGTGTAATATCCTAGAGCCATCTAAAAAACATTTTGTTCCTTGATTGGTGCATCATATCCAATCGAAGACCAAGCCGGATTATCAAAGACTATCACATATTTGTGAGTTCCAACCAATCCTCCACTCTTCCATCAATCCGACCGCATAACAAATCATCCCTGATATCCACTTCTTTCCTTCTCATCTCATCTAATCAATCAAAGACTTCTGCAAACCTCACCCTGAGATCTTGGGTTGTGTTCCTCTTGAGGATCATATCAGCCGGGCTGCTGTTGAGTGTACGACCAGTGGATTATTTGCAGGAATCTGTTTAGGAGAAGGTAAGATGGTTTTTCCTGATAAAGACATAATGTTATTTTCGTATTTTGGTTTCATTTTTAGTCCTTGTCTGCAACAAACAAGGCATTGTTGTATGTTTTGTTGTAAGGCCAGATACTAAAGACAGGCCCTGTTTTGGTGTATTGGCATCAAAACTGAACTCACTTGATCATTTTTTAGAGGCTACGACACATGGACTTGACCATTTTGGGGTTATAATGTTGTTTGATGGATCTGAGAAGGATACACACTTATTGTTGCTGTTTTGTCGTCCGAGTCATGATCTGATGATGTTTAGTAAGCGTCAATACATGTTCCTCCAATTGTTCATCGCGATATTAAATCGAATGTTGTGCTTCTCGATTCTAACATGGAACCATATATGGAAGATATTTGATTCGCCAAAATCCTTTACAGCATGAGAATAGCATTTATGGAGATTGGATTGATAAAATGATAATAGACAAAGTGTTTGATGAAAGGATGTATATGGTTAGATGGGTAGAATTGATTCATGAGACGCCACTGGATTTTTCGGTGAGAGAGAAGCTAATTGATTCGGAACTTAAACTGCTTTTGCCTTGCGAAGAAGTAGCATCTTATCAGGTTCCTAATATAGCGATCTGGTGTAGAAGAAAATTATCTTCAGGTGAGACCATCTTCCATTGAAGTTTGTGACTATTTTCCTAATGTTTTTAACATCGGAAAAATCGCTTAGAAACTTAAGCAGTAAATGGCTTCATCGACCAAGTCATGTGATTGAGTGTCACGAGCTTAGCCAAAATGCTCAAACAGGATTTGTGATCTTACGGTCTGTCAAGTTCGAGCGTAATCAATACGAGCTAACGAGATGATAAGTGACCCTAACCCGGAAAAGTCACTCAGAATAGAAAATTTCCTAGCCTCAAACGACCCAATGGTCATACTTAGTCAAATTCCTTAATCCAGATTTTCCTTAACATTTTCTAGGATTTGATGTAACTAGACAACTCCATAAACGCGCGACAAAATACTTTGAATTAAAACCAAATTTCTAGTAAAATGGCAAATTCGCTAATAAGATATCACATCACTAAGTTACTAGACCAAACGAAAACTGCCCATGCCACCATCCATTTTTTCAAGCCTTCTGTCTCACGCCTACTTAACCACTTGGGTTACCTTCCCAAACAAGTTCTTTTCCTTTATCCATAGAGGAGGCATAAACAACGAATTGAATAGTAAGAGCAGTCGTCCCGTCTCATTCGGCCATGGTCAAGAAATTGAAACAAGCAATATATTTAATCAGCCATTTATGCAAGTCAGGCCATATATACTTTCCTAATGTGATTCACCAACCACAGTCGGATCTCTCACCAGAATGAACCACACAGTTCCAAACAATCATAAGCAATCAAGTATCTCAGGACAATGACAAGTATATTAGATCATGCAATTTAGTTCTAAAATAATCTTTTGCTAGCCAACAACCCTAGACCATAGCCACAATCATGCACTCACCTTAGGATCTGAGTGAACCGGTGAAAATCTCATTTCTGACATCTCTTGCCGCAGATCGTCCAAGCTAAACCTAATGCACGTTACTAAAAAATTTTCGGAACACATCAAACACTAAGTCTCTCGACGTCTTAAGGAATCATATCGATAAAACATTAAGTTCATTGACGCTTACCAGGAATAGTTTGACCAAACACCCAGATTTCTTGTCTAGCCAAATCGGTCTCAATTCCCTCTCAAACAGCCAGCGCTTCACAGGTTCTTTCTGAAAAACTCTCGGTCAAATGCTTGGTTCTCTAAGGTTTTTTTAGAGTTCTTGTTTTGCTTGATATGTCCAAGAAAGAGCTGGGGAACGGCTGAGGTTCTTTTTATATGCCAAGGCCGACCAGGGTTTTCCTTTTCCCTCGGCCAATCACAATCGACCTACCCCAAAGCCATTTTCGGAACATTTCCATAACTTCCAGAACGTTTCTATATTCTTTGAGAATGTTCCCCTTTTTTTTCAGAATGTTCTTTTATCCTTCAAGAAATCTTCTATTGTTTTTACCAAGCCTTAAACATGTTAAGAATATTTCCATAACTTTTGGAAAATCTTCCCTTTTTTTCTTTTGGAAAATTTTTCTCTCGAAAATTTTTCATTTCCCCGACCCAATCCGTACCAAGAACATTCCCATAAGATTTTTAGAACGTTTCCATTTTTCTTTTGGGGAAATCTGGCATTTTTTTAAACCTCATAGCCATATCCTGGATTATATCCTTATTCCTTCGGATACATTTCCATTTTCACGAAATGTACAGTTTCACAAAATTTTTGTTCTACCTTGGTCGTTTTATTTTTTTCTCTGAAACTTGCCATTTCTCGCCCAAGGTAAGATTCCAAGGATGCAGTCATTAAAATTCCCCCCAATTAGAGTGGATTCGTGCTCAAATCTAAGTCTTAGCCTTCTTGGCTCTAGTAGTTTCCACTTCCGGCTTATTGAACCATTTAGTAAACTTTTTCTTCATGACTGTTTCAGGTTTCCACATGGTCTCTTCCTTACCATCACAATCTCAAACGACTTTGATCATTTTGATCTTCTTCCTGCCGTTCGCTTTAACCTTTCTACCCACAATCTGAACTGACCTACCTTCAACGGTCTAATTTTTATGTAAATCTGCCGGTGGTTCTACTATCACATTATGACTGTCACTTATGCATTTCTTTAGCATAGTAACGTGAAACACATTGTGAAACACACTCAAGGCCGCGGGTAATTCTTGCTTGTACGCAACTGTCCTGATCCTTTTGAGGATCTTATACGGTCCCATGTACCTCAAATTTAACTTTGCTGTCTGATTCAACCTTATTTTCCCTTATATGTGACCATTTTAAGATAAACTCTTTCCCCAACTACGATTTCCAATTCTCTCTAATGTTTGTCCGCATAACTATTTTGCCGATCATGAGCTTCCTTTATATTGATCCACAGAATTCTGATTTTCTCGTTTGTTCTATCAAACAAGTCAGGCCCAAAGATAATCTGCTTCCCCACTTCGATCCAACATAACAGGTTTCAGCAAGGCCTACCAAACAACGCTTCGCATGGTGACATTTAGATGCTGGCCTGATAGCTATTATTCTAAGAAAACTCGGCCAAAGTTAACTGATCTTCCCACTTACCACCCCATTTTAAAATTGCAGCTCTCAACAAGTCTTTAAGTGTCTGGATCATCCGTTCTGATTGCCCATCTGTTTATGGGTAATAGGTCGTACTCATATGGACCTTAGTACTAAATCTCCTTTGCAACGACTTCCACATGGCCAAAACAAACTTGGAGTTATGGTTAGATATTATACTTGCGGGTACCCTATGTAACTGGACAATCTCCTTCATGTACAAATTCACAAGTTTCTCTAAACAGTCCTTCCAGTTCACTGCGAGGAAGTGAGACGATTTGGTTAATCGGTCCACGATAAGCTATACCGCATCCTTAGCACATCGACAATCCCGTGACAAAATCCATCATGATCAGATCCCACTTCCAATCGAGAATGAGCAACGTCTTTATCAACCATGACGGGACTTGGTGTTCTGCCTTAACCATTTGGCACGTTTAACACCCAGCCACCCACTTAGCAACGTCTCGCTTCATTCCTATCCAAAGGAACTATTTTTAGATCCCCGAACATCTATGTCGCCCGAGGGTGAATGGAAAACTTATCATTTTGTTCTTCCTTAAGAATTTCTTCACGTAATAGATGGTTGCTCGGAACACATACTCGGCCATTCACCAATATTGTCCCATTATTCGATGTCTGATAATCAGTGTGATCGTTCTTTGCCACCTTGTCAAGTTTATCATCCTCTTTCAGAGTCAACCGGACGCGCGTCAATAGGTCGACATGATTGGCCGTTCTTAAGCCAACGGCTCAAAGTCTTCGGTCATAGCAGCAAGACATAAGGCTCCTACCATTTTCACAAAACCTTCCATGTCCTTCTCAGCATCCACCGCGACTCTCTTCCAACTCAACGCTTCCGCAATCGAGTTTGCCTTACCCGAATGATATTTAATGGCCAAATTATAATCGTCCACAAGTTCTATCCATCTCCTTTGACTAAGGTTTAATTCTGGCTGGGTGAAGATATATTTCAAGCTTTTATGGTCCGTAAAAACTTGAACTTTCCTACCGTAAAGGTATGATCTCAAAATCTTCAAAACTAACACCATGGTCGCCATCTCTAGATCATGGGTAGGGTAATTTGCTTTGTGCTTCCTTAATTGTCTGGATGCGTAGGCGATGACCTTACCGCTTTGCATCAGAACACACCCCAACCCCATCCGAGATGCATCCGTGTATAGAACATAGGGTTCATCAGGTTCAGTTAAAGCCAAAACCAGAGTGCTTGTAAGCATTTTCTTTAGCTTACATAAACTCGTCTTACAGTCTGGCGACCATACAAATGGAGTGTCTTTCCCCCATTAAGCGCCTCATAGGCTGAACCATACTTGCAAAACCCTAACAAATCTTCTATAATAGCCGGCCAATCCAAGAAAACTCCTTATCTCCAAAGCATTCTTGGGTCTAGGCCATTCTGCAATGAACTTGATCTTTTCTAGATTGACGGCCATCCCTTTATCTGAAACCACATGACCCAAAAATACGATCTCCTTCTTCCAAAAACTGCACTTACTAAATTCGGAAAATAACTTCTGATCTCATAGCTTTCTTGATGTAAGCGTAGTGGTGGTGCAACTATTGGTCGAGAAGCTCAAGACCTCCATAAGCGGATTGGAATGAACAGAATGGATCGAAAGGACCACAGAAGCTGCGGAAGACTTGTGATAGACCGAGTTGTTCTTCTTGGTGAAGAGCCATCAATGACAAGAAGTCTAGGGTTTATTTTGCTTAAAAATTGTGTTGTATTATTCCTTGCAAATGGT
This sequence comes from Streptanthus diversifolius, assembly GCA_039880935.1. Classification (NCBI taxonomy): domain Eukaryota; kingdom Viridiplantae; phylum Streptophyta; class Magnoliopsida; order Brassicales; family Brassicaceae; genus Streptanthus; species Streptanthus diversifolius. The sequence continues at coordinate 6,289,346 of JAXGFM010000005.1, forward strand.
GAGGCTTATATAGGCCTTTAGTTACAACTAAGGGTAAACAACATGATGTTTAACCCAAACAACAAGTAGTGTAACTAAAAACAACATGTAGTTCTTTTTGCTGAAAAATAGAAATGGGCTTAAGGCCAAATAACTTAGACATAAAAGATGGGCTTAAAATTAGTCTAAATAAGAAAGAAATGAGATAGATAAGCCTTAATGATGAAAGGCAGGCCAAATTGAGGAAGACTTGTGAAAGATTCTGGATTTGTGAACAAGTCTACGTCTTCTTGCGCACTAAGAGTGTTGCCTCATTAAAACTCTCTTTGAAAAACCCAGTGGGACAAAACCGAAAATAGGAAAAAGAGTACAATTTCTTAGCACGTCTTTTGGTGTCTTTACCGAATGGTGATGGTAAAGACACCAGAGGTAGAAGAATCTTCGAGTAGGAACCTCCAATGTTCCTTTGCTGACACGAACGGGTCTTGTTGGGCCTCTGGATCTACTAATGAACTGGATGGGCCGGCCTCCTTGACCTTCTGGTCTTCAGCTCTCTCCATTAGTTGGTTGACCTTGTTTCCTAATGCTTGAGCCTTGGAACGCGTCAAAGGTCCTGGTGGTACTCGTGGTGCAGTAGCTGGTATGATGTGCTCATCATTCCATCCCTCTTCATGTGCTTTGGTCTCCAAAGTGAACTCCTCCCATGCATCAAACAATTCTAAGTCAGCAACATTAAATATAGTAGAAACGTTATATTCACCTGGAAGTTCTAGCTGATAGGCATTGTCGTTGATTCGACGCAGAACTCGGAATGGGCCATCTCCTCATGGTGCTAGTGATGCGAGCCACGAACGCAAGAGGAACCAAGGGAGGTTCACTGGTGCGAACGAGGGACCAGTTCCAGGGGAGAGACTCGACCGCATAAGAGGCTGTAGACGTGGACCATGGGCCCTAATGGCTTGGCGCAGGCCCAAGTCCTACACTTAGAAAAATAAATAGAAACAAGAGATGGCTGACAGCCGTGGGCTTCTCGAGGTGATCAAACCCAAGTCCGAGTACACACTAAGGGTGTTGCCTCGTTAAAACCTCCTTCCGAAAACCCAATGGGACAAAACCGAAGGTAGGAAAAAAAGTACAATTCCTTAGTGCGTCTTTGGTGTCCTTATCCCGGGGTGATGGTAAGGACGCAGGAGTCGACGATTCGACGACTAAGCAATTCCCATGAATGGGTCAAGGGGTAATGGGTCGGGTCTTGGTTTGGTCCTAGCATGGGCTTGGAATTCCTTAGAACAACCTCAAGTCTTTGCTCGACAAACCGATTGATCTTGGTTCCTAAAACTTTGGGGCGAGCTCGGGTCACTGGTCTGGTTGGCACAATCGGTACCACGTCATCCGGGTCTGGTCCACTTGGGTTGATGGCGTGGTCGGCAATGTCCGGGGCCTCATTATTCCTCCCCTTTTCAAGTGGTTTGGTCTCCAAAACTGAATTCTCACCTGCATCAAACAAAAGTCAGAAACATTGAATGTCGGAGAAATATTAAACTCACCTGGCAGTTCGAGTTGGTAGGCGTTGTCGTTGATTTTCTTTAGGACTCTGAAGGGGCCGTATCCTCTGGGTGCTAGCTTGTCCTTGCATTTTTGCAGAAACCTTTCGGGTCGCATGTGCAGCCAAATCCAGTCGCCTTCCTTCAGAGCAGTCTGCTTACGCCCTTTGTTGGCTTGCCAGGCGTATGCCTCCGTCTTCTTCTCTAGATTCTCCTTGATCTTCTGGTGCAGTTTCTTGACGTATTCGGCTTTGCTCTCTCCTTCCAAGCTCACGATCTCGGCTGGCGGCAGCGGTGTAAACTCCATTGGTGACAAGGAGTTGAAACCGTAGACAATCTCGAACGGGGACTTCTTGGTCGCGGAATGGACGGCTCGGTTGTAGGCGAACTCGACCAAGGGTAGACACTCGAGCCATGACTTCAAGTTACATCCTATTATTGCCCTTAGAAGTGTGGACAGCATCTGGTTCACCACTTCGGGTTGTCCGTCAGTCTGCGGATGGAAAGTCGTCGAAAACACCAGCTTGGTTCCGAGCTTTTTCTATAAGGTACGCCAGAAATGGCTGAGGAATTTGGTGTCTCGGTCGGAAACTATGGTCCTGGAAATTCCATGTAGCTGTACAATCTCTCGGAAGAACAGACTTGCAGTCTGTGTGGCGTCATTGGTCTTGGCACATGGGATGAAGTGAGCCATCTTTGAGAACCTGTCTAATACAACGAAGATGGAATCTTTGTGGTTCATATTAGGCAAGCCTAGCACAAAGTCCATAGAAATATAAGTCCAAGGAGTAGTAGGAATGGGTAAAGGAAGATATAACCCGTGGGGATGAGCTCTGGACCTGGCCCGTTTGCAGACCAAACAGCAGCTGCAATGGGCCTCGACGTCTCGCCAAAGATGGGGCCAGTAGAAGTTCTCCTTGAGTAATCTAAGGGTTTTGGCTACGCCGAAGTGTCCCATCAAGCCTCCTCTATGGGCTTCTCTTATTAGCAACTCCCGGGTCGATCCTTTCGGGATGCATAGTCTCCGGTCCTTGAAAAGAAACCATCAAACAGATAGAACCGTGAGTGGGTACCAGTGCTTGCGTGTTGGAGGGCCTCCTTGAAATCGTCGTCGTCGGCGTATAAGTCCTTGAGTAGCTCAAACCCGAGGACTTTGGCTTCCATGACCGAGATCATGCAGTATCTTCGGGACAGGGCATCTGCTACCACATTTTCCTTCCTCTTCTTGTATTTGATCACGTAGGGAAACGTCTCAATGAATTCCAGCCAGCGCGCATTTCGTCTCTTTAGCTTGGTCTGGCCTCTTAAATGCTGCAACGTTTGATGGTCGGTATGGATGACGCATTCCCGGGCCAGGAGGTAGTGCTGGCAGACGTCCATTGCTCGAACCAAGGCGTGCAGCTCCTTGTCGTAAGCAGGGTAGTTAAGCGCGGCTCTGCTTAACTTCTCGCTTAAGTAAGCTACGGGCTTCCCTCCTTGAGTTAGGATGGCTCAATTTCCGACGCCAGATGCGTCGCACTCCACTTCGAAGGTCTTCTGTAAGTTGGGTATAGATAGGACCGGGGCGTGAGTGAACCGGTCATTGAGCAGATTAAAGGCCTTCTCCTGCTCAGGTCCCCAGCTGAACGCCTGATCCTTCTTGATCACAGAGGTCAGTGGGCTGGCGATCGTGCTGAAATCCCTGACGAAGTTCCGCTAAAAGCTGGCCAAGCCATGGAAACTCCTGACTTGGCTGATGCTAGTGGGCGTGGGCCTATCTCGTATAGCCTGAATTTTTTCCTCGTCTACCTGTATGTCCTGTGAACTCACGACAAAGCCTAGGAAGACTACTCGGTCAGTGCAGAATGTACACTTCTTTAGATTGTCATACAACTTCTCTTCTTGAAGCGTATGTATGACCAACTCTAAATGGGTGACGTGGTCGGTATATGACTAACTATAGACCAAAATGTCATCAAAACAAATGACCACGAAATTATTGATATACGATCTAAGAACATGGTTCATTAGCCGTATGAAAGTGCTCGGGGAGTTGGAGAGACCGAAGGCTTAACGAGCCATTCGTAGAGGCCTTGCTTGATCTTGAATGATGTTTTCTACTTGTCTCCTTCCCGCGTACGTACTTGGTGATATCCGCTCTTCAGATCGATCTTTGAGAAGATCGAGGTTCCGCTTAGCTCGTCTCACATTTCATATGGCCATGGCATAGGATGCCTGATGAGGACATCGAGCCAGCCACTGCACCTGTCATTCCACATGGACCCCTTACGCGGACCAAGCGGAAAGCCTTAGGAGACAAGCTCAGTATGCTATTGGATAGTGGAACCGGAGAAGACCCTGAGCTGACCCAGACGACCAGTCCACGATCAGATGTCCAGACAAGCAGACCGGCTCACGCACCCGACCAGACCGGTCCGGTCCTTGCACCCACGACCGGACCTCTATTCCAGCAAGACAAAGAACCATGGAGATTCCTTCTAGAAGACCCTTCCTCCTCCGGTGTCTTTACCATTACCATTCGGTAGAGACACCAAAAGTCGTTCTGAGAAATTGTACTCTTTTTCCTATCTTTGGTTTTGTCCCATTGGGTTTTCCGAAGAAGGTTTTAATGAGGCAATACTCTTAGTGCGCAAGGCGTTGAAGACTTGTTCACAATTCCATCTGATTCACAAGTCTTCAGGCGAATTCTGAGCCTAAGTGTTGTTGGGCTTTCTCTCTTGTTTTCGATTTCTTTTAGTCTAAGTGTTTTAATTGGGTTTAAGTCATGTTGACTTATTAGGGCCTAGTATTTATTTTAATTGCCAATAAGTGAACTACATGTTGTTTTAATCCCTGAAAGTTTAAACGCCTTGTAGTTTATCCTAATGTTGTAACAAGGCATTATATAAGCCTTCTTGTTTACACTTAATGAAATAACAAGCATTTTGACAAAAACCTAAAGACCCTTAGTCTAAAAACAGTCGCCAGCAAGCCTTGCTGCAGCCGTGTGTTCTTCAGCCTTTTGGTTGGAGTTCTTGGAGTATCACAAGCCCATTTCACAGCTTGTGTGGTCCCTTCGATCCACCCCTTCACTTCCATCGAATTCTGTCCATTAACCTGAGATCCTCCTGCTCATCAGGTTGATTCTATCCTTTTGTTTTTGGCGATTTTTCATTTATTTAGTGCAATAGTTTTTGGCTTTTGATTGTGTTTCTTTCTCTTTCCCCTGAGGTTCTCGGTAAGAAGGAGAGGAATCAAGTCACATACCACAAACACCCTACAAAAAAAAAAAAAATCAGGTTCTATCATTCCTTGTTCTTATTTTTCCTAATTCAAAAAAAATACAAGAATTTGTTTGTTTCATTGTTTGTTTTATTGCTTGTTTGTGTTATTTTTTTTTTTAAGAAAAGAAAAGAAAACATTGTTTAGGTTGTTTAAAAAATAATAAAAAAAAAATAATAATCTAGAACTTTTAGAAACTTACCTAGAACACCTTTCATATACTTGAATTCCATAAGGAGTTGTGTGTGTTGCTTTTTGCCTTGCTAGGTTACCCTTAGAACTCTAGGTTGATTGTGTCCGCGTGCGTTTGTTAGTCTAGGTCTGGGGTTCTTGTTCTTGCTTGCCGCGTCCATGTCAAGTGCTAGTCTAAGTCAGGTCGTGTGTTCCGTTTTCTGCCCGTGTAGCTAGGTAGGTCGAGTCCTTAGTTTAGTCCCTCGGTTGTATTTGTGTCACGCGTCCTTAGGCCAGCCGGTGTAACAAGCCGTGTGTTCCTTACGCCAGCCGGTGTACCAAGTCGTGTGTTCCTTAGGCCAGCCGGTGTACCAAGCCGTGTGTTCCTTCCCGCGTCATTAGTTCCTAGGTCGTGTTGCACGTGTTGTGTCTAGGTCTTGTGTCTTACCCCGCGTGTGTTGGGTCGCGTTTAGGTTGCGTGTGTCGCTAGTCTCCCCCGTGTACCACTCGTTAGCTTAGTGACCAGTTTGTGCTACCGCGTACAACCGTTTGCCAGCATTACACCGTCCCGCGCCCAGCCTAGGTTAGCCAGCGTACCGCACCTTGCCAAGCCTGTCCCTCGCGTTCCGCATAGCCACCCCCAGCCTTTGTGTAGTTAGGTCACACACGCATAGCCTGCTCCCCTAAGGTTGGTTAGGTTCATTCCAGTGTCTAGATTCTTAGTCTTAGTTTTTAGGAAGTTTTCCCTAGTATTTAGTTAGCATATTAGATAGTTTCCTTAAGTTTTCTAGGCTAGGAATTAGTTTAGGAAGTTTTCTAGATAGTCTTAGGAAATTTCCTATATTTTTCTTAGGCATTATTTGGTTTCCATTTAGGAATAAGAAATAAGTAGATATTATTTAGATTAGGCATTAATCCTTTAGGATATTTTTCTTTATTTCATTGTTTCCATAATTAAAAAAATAAATAAAAGTATTTGTGGAAATTTTCCAATTAATGAAAGTTTCCATAATTTGCAAGTTTCCTTTTCGGGAAACTTTCCCTTTCTACAAATTTCCTTTTCTCGGAAAAGGAAATATATCAGGACAGGACGAGTCTACGTCATGGCAAACCAACCAAACCATGATACAGCTATTGCAAGCTTTGACGGCCCAGATGTCTACTTTCTCGACTCACCTCGAGCGGTTAGGGCAACCCGCACCGGCACCCACTGCAGCACCTGTCGCGCCTCTCTATCATCAGGATCGACCACCCATGGGTCGACATCAGTACTACGACGACGAGCCACCACCACCACCACCTCGTCCAGCAGCCAACTATCCGGAGTTTAAGATGAACCCACCTCCCTTTTTGGGTAAACTTGATCCTGAAGAATATTTAGACTGGGAGAGACGGATGGAGCTTCTCTTCGAGTATTACAACTACGATGATCCCCGTAAAGTCACTCTTGCGACAGCGCAATTCACAGACCATGCACTGGCATGGTGGGATCGAGAAGTCACCGCTCGTAGACGAGCTCGTATGGGTTCCGTTGATGTGACCTCGGATAAGGAACCAAACAATGGAGCTGACCATACGGACGACCAAGAAGGCAAACTGCCACATGAGGTTCAGGACAAGCTTGAGACCAACCCACCGACCGTGAGTGAAGAAGCCCTCGACCAGACTGATGTGTCGCGGACGTTTAAGGATCAACCAGCCGAACCGATGGTCATGCCTAAAGGTCCCATGACCCGGGCTCGTACCAAAGCACTACAACAGGCCGTGAAGAACTACTTGACTCAGCCTTGCATCACAAGGTACAAGTTGCTTGGTTCCCAAGCTAACTGAATTAGGTTTTCGGGAATAGATTTAATCTGAGTACTCTTTTCCATTAGATAGTTTTTTTCCCATTGGGTTTTACTATTTAAGGTTTTGATGAGGCTTAGATTAGGTCTTAAGGGTCCGAATGCCTAAGGCTTTTAGCTTATGCGTGAACTTCATGATCAAGCCCAAAATGAGTCCATCAATGTTATTCAAATTTATGTGTTTCAAATTAGGTCTAGATTCAAATTTGAATGTACCTCATGCATGGCTTTGACCTGTAAAGTCCATGCAAGTTGTCTCTAAAATTGTGCCCGCGTCTTCCCTTGTTCTTTAAAAGGGTAAGGCCGCATCTCTTGTTAAGTATCGAATATTTCAAATAAAAATCTCCTTTGTGAATTGTTTCAAGTGTTTGATCCTTTCATTCGAATACCTTAGTGTGTCATATCTAAGTGTCCATTCGAATTCTGGTCCAAGGATAGGTGTGTCATATCCTGTTCTTGACAATTCGCCTTCGCGTTCTTCCTTCTCACAATCACTTCCCCTTAACGAACTATCGCTTCGATCCACCATTATCGCATCCTTCGTAGTCCAGCATTGCAGTCTCTTCGATCCGTTGTCGAGTGCTCTGCCATCCGCTATCGGGTCGCTTCAGCACGCGGAACCCGTCGTTCAATCGTCGTACCGCCTGTTCCAAAGTATCGTACCATCATCGATCTGTTATCGAGACCACTATCGCGTGTTATCGGCCAGTCCAGAACGAGTTTTCACCTGTCGCCGCATCGTACCGCTAAGCTCACGTATCGCTACCTTGTCTTACCGATATCGAGTCACTATCGCTTGGTATTGGTACGTACCGATCGAGTTTTATCGCGTCACCGGACCGACTCTCTATCGATCTTCCAAACGATCTATCGAGTCGAATATCCGAACGAACGTCCTATCGAACATCGAGTGTCCGTTACCGTACCGCTCACGATCGCTCCGCGTCCTGTGCTCTTCCGCCTACGCTCACATCGCGTTCCGTCACGAACATTCCGCTTACCGCCCTTACCCGACTACGTTCCGCACCCGAACCTCGATTAATTTCCGAACACGCCTGCCGGTCGAACCTGGAACGTGATCCTGGTTCAGTCAGGATCACACCAAGTGGTATCAGAGCTAACCATCAGGCTGTGTTATAACCCTCGTCCATTTCTTTTCTATTTTAATCAAACTACTAGAATAGATTGCTGGCTAATTGGTACTTTAACATATTTCAGGATCAAGCAATGGGAGATTCTGAAGAAGCTGAATCCACTCACACTTGCCTTTTGGACGAGTTAACTATCCGGATGAACAACATGATGGAGGAACGGTTTATGTCAATGCAAGCTGGTTTAAGAGATGGGTTGAGGGAAGATATTCGCCACATCTTTCCTGAACCAAGACCTGATAGGCGTCGAGCTCTGTTCCAGGAGCAGCACAGGCCTGATCAACCCGCCCGTGTGTCCACCTCTCATGCCCGGACACCTGGACACCCCATGATGCCTGAACATAGGGAGGAAATTTCATCTATCCGAAACCCGGCTGATCAAAGCTTCTTGGGAGATGAAGCAGCCGCCCAATTCTATCAGAGTGATCATTCCACTCCTAGTCAAAGACAAGGAAGACCTTTTCAAAGACAATATGCTCAACAGGATGGAATCTCCAACCTCAAACTAAAGATTCCTGCCTTTCATGGGAAGAATGACCCTACTGCCTTCCTTGAGTGGGAACAGAAGATGGAGCTTGTCTTTTCCTGCCAATACTTTTCCGAGTCTAGCAAAGTACAGGTCGCCATCACAGAATTTTATGACTACGCTCTGAGTTGGTGGGACCAAACGGTCATATCTAGAAGAAGAAACGGGGAACCACCCATCAACACTTGGCAAGAACTTAAGCACATCATGAGAAGAAGGTTTGTCCCATCCCATTTTCACCGGGACCTTCACCTTAGGCTAAGACAATTAAGCCAAGGGAACCGAGGAGTTGAAGAATATTTTCAAGAAATGGAAACCCTTATCATAAGGGCCGGAGTTACTGAGGATAGGGAAGCCACCATGTCAAGGTTTTTAGAAGGATTGAACTAGGACATCCAAGATCGGTTGGAGCTACAACACTATGTGGAGCTTAAAGAGCTTCTACATAAGGCAATTCTCATAGAGCAGCAGCTGAAGAGGAGGCCCGTTAATAGACCGGTGCATGGAGCAGGACCTTATAATCCAAAGTCGCTTCATCCACGCGACTACCGAGCACCCCGGATAAATGAAACTCGGCCTAGTCCGTTCAAAGCTGATACAAGCAATCCAACAAATGGCAAGGTCCTGAACAAGACTGCCCGCTCCAGGGATGTGAAATACTTCAAGTGCCAAGGTCTTGGCCATTACGCCAATGAATGAGTAAACAAGAAGATCATGGTTGTATTGGATAATGGAGACATCCAAACTGAAGATGAAGCCGAGGAGGAGGACCCAGTGTACGACCAAACTTGGGATGAGGTTGAGGAGTCACCTGTACAAGGGAAACTCATGGTCACTAGGCGTTCCTTGAACATGCAAACAAGACCAAAGATGCCGGACCAACGGGAGAACCTATTTCACTCCCGGTTCTTGGTGAAAGGAAAGGTTTGCAGCCTTATCATTGATGGGGGAAGCTGCACTAATGTGGCAAGCGAAAGCATGGTTCAGAAGCTGGAGTTAGAACCGCTTAAGCATCCGCGTCCATACCCACGTCAATGGCTTACCGAGGCTGGGAAACTTTGTGTTACTCATCAAGTCAAAGTACCTTTGGAAATTGGAAGCTATAAAGATGAAGTTTTATGTGATATCCTTCCCATGGAAGCCGGTCACATACTACTAGGCCGACCCTGGCAATCAGACCGCAAGGTGATTCATGATGGATATACTAACAAGCATCACTTTACCCATCAGAACAAGAAGGTCACCCTCATTCCCATGACACCCCAAGAGGTATACAAGGATCAGCTCTATCTTAAGCAACAGAGGAAGAACGAGTCTAATCCAAAGGTAACTAAAGGAAAGACCAATTTCTTTATAAAAGCTAGCAAGGTCTATAAGGGGTTGGACCAAGAGCGACCAATTCTTTTACTATATTATCAGGAGGCTTGCCTCCACTCTGCTAACCCACTGCCGGCTATGCCGAGCATAATTTCCAATTTGCTTAAAAGGTACCAGGACGTATTCCCTGAAGATTGCCCACCTGGTCTACCTCCTGTGCGTGGAATAGAACACCAAATCGATCTAGTGCCGGGAGCTGCCTTACCAAATCGACGACCCGCATATAGGACTAACCCCCTGAAAACTAAGGAGATACAGAACCAAGTTGATGAGCTTCTCAAGAAGGGACATATCCGAGAGAGCCTCAGCCCATGCGCGGTGCCAGTCCTATTAGTCCCAAAGAAGGATGGTAAGTACCGGACGTGTGTTGATTGCCGGGCAATCAACAACATTACGGTCAGGTATAGGCATCCAATTCCCAGGCTTGATGATATGTTAGATGAGTTGTATGGCTCTAGATTATTCTCTAAAATTGACCTTAGGAGCGGGTATCACCAAATAAGAATGAAAGAAGGTGATGAGTGGAAAACCGCTTTCAAAACAAAACATGAACTTTATGAATGGCTTGTCATGCCTTTTGGCTTGACTAATGCTCCTAGCACATTCATGAGACTCATGAATCATGTTCTTAGAGAATACATAGGACAATTTGTGGTAGTATACTTCGATGATATATTGATATATAGCAAATGCCTTGAAGATCACGCCAAGCATGTTCAGTTGGTACTAGATGTCTTAAGGAAAGAACGGCTATTTGCTAACCTTGAAAAGTTCACCTTTTGCTCCGACCATGTTGTGTTTTTAGGATTTGTTGTAAGTGCAGAAGGAGTCAGGGTTGATGAAGATAAGGTTAAAGCCATTAAGGAATGGCCAACACCTAAGACCGTGGGAGAAGTCAGAAGTTTCCATGGCCTTGCCGGTTTTTATAGAAGATTTGTCAAAGATTTTAGCACCCTGGCCGCGCCTCTTACTGAAGTTATCAAAAAGGAAGTAGGGTTTAAATGGGGTCCTGAACAAAAAGAAGCGTTCCAAAGGCTAAAGGATAAGTTAACCTATGCTCCCTTACTTTCTTTACCAAATTTCTCTAACACTTTCGAAATAGAATGTGATGCCTCAGGGGTAGGCATAAGAGCTGTGCTAATGCAGGAAAGGCGTCCCATAGCCTACTTTAGTGAGAAGTTGGGAGGAGCTACCCTTAACTACCCAACATATGATAAGGAGCTTTATGCTCTTATACGTGCGCTTAAGACATGGCAACACTATCTGTGGCCCAAGGAGTTTGTCATCCATACTGACCACGACACGCCAAATGGATTGAGTACATAGAAACATTCCCTTATATCATCAAATACAAGCAAGGCAAAGATAATGTTGTTGCCGACGCCTTGTCTAGACGGTATGCACTCTTATCCACTTTAGAAGTTAAGTTGCTTGGATTTGAAAATATTAAAAACTTGTATGAGACTGACCCGGACTATGGAGAGATCTATAAGTCCTTTTCTAAGATTTCTACAGGATCATACTATCAACAAGAAGGCTTCCTATTTTATGAGAACCGTCTTTGTGTACCAAGGTGTTCTCACCGAGAAATGTTTGTAAGGGAAGCTCATGCTGGGGGTCTCATGGGCCATTTTGGAATAGCCAAAACTTTGGCTATTGTACGAGAACACTTTCAATGGCCATAAATGAAGAAGGACGTGGAACGGATTTGTAGCCGATGTCCCATCTGCAGGCAAGCCAAAGCTACTATCCAACCGCACGGTTTGTATCAACCACTTCCCATTCCTAGACATCCTTGGGAGCATGTGTCTATGGATTTGGTTTTAGGTCTTCCTAGAACTAGAAATGGGAAAGATTCTATTTATGTGGTGGTAGATAGATTTTCTAAAATGTCGCATTTTATTCCCTGCCATAAGACTGGTGATGCTTCCCATGTAGCTAGTCTTTTTTTAAAGAGGTAGTTAGAATGCATGGTGTGCCTAAGAGTATAGTATCTGATAGAGATACTAAGTTTCTTAGCCATTTTTGGAAAACTCTCTGGGCTAGGCTAGGCACTAAGCTTTGTTTTTCCACCACTTGCCACCCTGAAAGTGATGGCCAAACGGAGGTTGTCAATCGGACTCTAGGGTCATTGTTAAGATCATTTGTAGGAAAGAACATTCGGACCTGGGAAGAGCATTTACCCTACTTAGAATTCGCATACAATCATGCTCCACACTCAGCTACCAGGTTTTCTCCTTTTCAATTGGTTTATGGATTTAACCCTTTAACCCCTTTGGATTTGATTCCTTTTCCCTTAAGTGAAAGAGAAAGCCAGGATGGAGAACAGAAGGCAAAAGCGATCAAAAAGCTTCATGAAAAAGCAAAACACAACATAGAGGCCAAGACTCAGCAATATGCTAAGTTCAAAAACAGACATAAGAAACATGTTGTCTTCAAACCTGGAGATCAAGTTTCGGTTTACTTACGCAAAGACAGGTTTCCCACAGAAAGGAAATCTAAGCTCATGCCCCGGGTTGATGGACCTTTTACTGTCCTCAACCGTATAAACGAAAATGCTTATGAGCTGGACCTCCAAGTTAAGTATGCGGTTAGCTCTAGTTTTAATGTATCTGATTTAATTCCTTATTGTGCAGATGAGCCGGATTTGAGGACAAATCCTTTCTTAGAGGGAGGGGATGATGTGACCTCGGATAAGGAACCAAACAATGGAGCTGACCATACGGACGACCAAGAAGGCAAACTGCTACATGAGGTTCAGGACAAGCTTGAGACCAACCCACCGACCGTGAGTGAAGAAGCCCTCGACTAGACTGATGTGCCGCAGACGTTTAAGGATCAACCAGCCGAACCGATGGCCATGCCTAAAGGTCCCATGACCCGAGCTCGTACCAAAGCACTACAACAGGCCGTGAAGAACTACTTGACTCAGCCTTGCATCACAAGGTACGAGTTGCTTGGTTCCCAAGCTAACTGAATTAGGTTTTCGGGAATCTTAGTACTCTTTTCCCTTAGATAGTTTTTTCCCATTGGGTTTTACTATCTAAGGTTTTGATGAGGCTTAGATTAGGTCTTAAGGGTCCGAATGTCTAAGGCTTTTAGCTTATGCGTGAACTTCATGATCAAGCCCAAAATGAGTCCATCAATGTTATTCGAATTTATGTGTTTCAAATTAGGTCTAGATTCAAATTTGAATGTACCACATGCATGGCTTTGACCTGTAAAGTCCATGCAAGTTGTCTCTAAAATGGTGCCCGCGTCTTCCCTTGTTCTTTAAAAGGGTAAGGCCGCATCTCTTGTTAAGTATCGAATATTTGAAATAAAAATCTCCTTTGTGAATTGTTTCAAGTGTTTGATCCTTTCATTCAAATACCTTAGTGTGTCATATCTAAGTGTCCATTCGAATTCTGATCCAAGGATAGGTGTGTCATATCCTGTTCTTGACCATTCGCCTTCGCGTTCTTCCTTTTCACAATCACTTCCCCTTAACGAACTAACGCTTCGATCCACCATTATCGCATCCTTCGTATTCCAGCATTGCAGTCTCTTCGATCCGTTGCCGAGTGCTCTGCCATCCGCTATCGGGTCGCTTCAGCACGCGGAACCCGTCGCTCAATCGTCGTACCGCCTGTTCCGAAGTATCGTACCATCATCGATCTGCTATCGAGACCACTATCGCGTGTTATCGGCCAGTCCAGAACGAGTTTTCACCCGTCTCCGCATCTTACCGCTAAGCTCACGTATCGCTACCTTGTCTTACCGATATGGAGTCACTATCGCTCGGTATTGGTACGTACCGATCGAGTTTTATCGCGTCACCGGACCGACTCTCTATCGATCTTCCAAACGATCTATCGAGTCGAATATCCGAACGAACGTCCTATCGAACATCGAGTGTCCGTTACCGTACCGCTCACGATCGCTCAGCGTCCTGTGCTCTTCCGCCTACGCTCACATCGCGTTCCGTCACGAACATTCCGCTTACCGCCCTTACCCGACTGCGTTCCGCACTCGAACCTCGATTAATTTCCGAACACGCCTGCCGGTCGAACCTGGAACGTGATCCTGGTTCAGTCAGGATCACACCATCCGTGACCTCATGGATCGAGCTGACCTAGATCATTAGGCGACGATACGTTCCGCCCCACTTCCACCGCGAGCTTCAGCGACGTTTCCGACGTCTCACTCAAGGAAGCAAGACGGTGTCTGAATACTTCGATGAATTCGAGCACCTCCGCAACCGACTCGATGTAGACGAGTCTGAGGAGAGCCTTATGGCCCAATTCATTGACGGCTTGCAGGAGTCAATTGCTCAAAAGATTGAGTTGCAGCCTTACCACGACCTAGGCGAGCTGTTCCACCTAGCAGTCCAGATCGAGAAATGCCATAAGCGGAAGCTTGCCGCACCTTCTCGACCCAAGAACACGTGGAACACTGGTTCCAAGCCTTTCGAGAGGACGACTCAGTACATCGACCCACGGCTCAAAGGCAAAGCCGTCGCCACCAGCTCAACCCCCAGACCGGCCCCTTCAGCCTCGAGACCACCCAGAACCACGACCCCTACCCAGACTCAGCAGAGCAGCGAGATCGTCTGCTTCAAATGTAAAGGCAGAGGACACATGTCCCGGGAATGTCCCACTCAACGGACAATGGTACTTATTGCTTCCAGAGATTATGAATCCGAAGACGAACAAGAGGAGCAAGAACGTCCTACCCACCAGTCCGACGAAGACATCGAGTATGCCGACTCCAGAGAAATGCTTATGATCCGACGCGTTCTTAGCTAGAGATTCGAGCCAGATGAAGAAGAACAACGAGAAAACATTTTCCACTCCAAATGCACTATACTTAGGAAAGTGTGTTCGTTGATAATCGACGGAGGGTCCAGTACAAATGCAGCCAGTAAATACATAGTGGGAAAACTGGGATTGCCCGTGACAAAGCATCCCAAACCCTACAAGCTCCGATGGCTGAACAACAAGGCGGAGTTGTACATCTCAGACCAAGTTAAGGTCTCCTTCAGCATTGGCAGATACTAGGACAGGTCACCTGCGACGTCGTCCCGATGTCAGCTGGACATCTTCTGCTCGGACGACCTTGGCAATTCGACCGAAAGACTACGCAAAACGGACGAACCAACTTCTACTCTTTTGTCCACGACAAGCGTAGATACAACTTAGCCCCAATGTCTGCACACGCTGTCCAAGAGATGCAATCGAAGATGGCAAAAGATCAGCATGCCAGAAAGGAGAATTTTCTGATAAATGTGGCAGACATGCGGAAAGCCACTTGCACTGAAGGAACCTAGGTCGTATTGATGCTCTACAGAGAGAGCTTGCACACGGCTGGCACTGAGCCTTCACTGCCTGCCGAGATCCGCTCCCTATTGGACAAGTATGCGGACGTCTTTCTAGACGAGATCCCAGCCGGCCTCCCACCTATCCGAGGGATCGAGCACCACATCGATTTTGTTCCCGAGCTCAACTACCCAACCGTCCAGCCTACAGAGTAAACCCCGAGGAGGCTAAAGAATTAGAACGACAAGTTCAGGACCTCATGGCTCAAGGGTACGTTCGTGAGAGCCTCAGTCCTTGTGCCGTTCCGGTTCTTCTGGTACCCAAGAAGGACGAAAGCTGGAGGATATGCGTCGACTGCCGCGCCATCAACAACATTACTTTCAATTACCGACACCCCATCCCACGCCTGGATGACATGCTAGACGAGCTCAGCGGAGCCGCAGTTTTCTCCAAAATCGACCTGAAAAGTGGCTAGTGATGCCATTCGGCCTGTCAAACGCGCCCAGTACCTTCATGCGACTTATGAACGAGGTTCTTTGCGCGTTCATTGGCAAGTTCGTAGTGGTCTACTTCGACGATATTCTCGTCTACAACACGACCTATCGAGACTACATGGAGCACCTGGATGCCGTGATCACCACCCTGCAGAGAGAGCAGCTGTACGCCAACCTCAAGAAATGTACATTCTGCACCAACCAAGTTGTTTTCCTTGGTTTCGTCATAAGTTCCCAGGGACTTCGGGTGGACGACGAGAAGACAAAGGCCTTACAGGATTGGCCCACACCGACGACCGCCAGTCAGGTCCGCAGCTTCCACGGACTTGCCAGCTTCTACCGACGGTTCGTCCGAGACTTCAGCACAGTAGCTGGTCCGTTGACCTTGAAGATCAAAAAGAACCAGGACTTCCGTTGGGGACCCGAGCAAGACAAGGCTTTCCAGCTCCTCAAGGAACGCCTTACACACGCACCAGTCCTCGTGCTACCAGACTTCACGCAGATATTCGAGGTCGAGTGTGATGCTTCAGGTGTAGGCATTGGAGCCGTCCTTACCCAAGGCGGACGACCAGTCGCCTACTTCAGTGAGAAGTTAAGTGGAGCTGCACTTAACTATCCAACCTACGACAAGGAACCATATGCCCTTGTCCGTGCCTTAGAGACTTGGCAGCATTATCTGCTTGCCTGAGAGTGCGTCATTCATACTGATCATCAGACCCTAAGGCACCTCCATGGACAGTCCACACTGAAGAAACGCCATGCTCGTTGGTTGGAGTTCATCGAGACCTTTCCGTACGTCATCAAATACATGAAGGGAACGGATAACGTTGTCGCTGACGCTTTATCTCGTCGATAAAGCCTCATATCAGTCATGGAGTCCAAAGTTCTGGGTTTCGAGATGATCAAGGAGCTGTACGCCGACGATGTCGACTTCGCCCAGGCTTACCTCGAGCACGGCAAAGGAAACTACAGCCGTTTCTTCCTGCACGACGGGTTCCTCTTCAGAGACAAGCGACTATGCATTCCGAGAGGATCGATCCGAGAGCTGCTTCTCAGGGAGGCACACGGCGGAGGCCTCATGGGCCACTTCAGAATTGACAAGACCTTAAGCATGCTTAAGGAGCACTTCTATTGGCCTCATCAGCGTCGGGATGTCGAGATGCACTGCGCCCGTTGCCTTATCTGCAAAAGGGCTAAGTCCAAGATGCATCCACAGGGCCTTACATGCCATTACCCGTCCCATCCGCGCCTTGGACAGACATTTCCATGGATTTCGTCTTAGGCCTGCCGAAATTACACAACAAAGACTCCATCTTCGTCGTGGTCGACAGATTTTCCAAGATGGCATATTTCATCGCTTGCAACAAGACCAACGACGCAAGCCAGAACGCTGACCTGTTCTTCAGGGAAATAGTCAGACTTCACGGCATTCCCCGGACGATTGTTTCTGACTGTGATATCAAGTTCCTGAGTCACTTATGGCGAGCTCTTTGGCGAAAGTTGGGCACCAACCTACTGTTCTGTACAGCATATCATCCACAGACGGACGGACAGACTGAGGTTGTCAACCGGACATTGTCCCAGACTTTGAGGGCAACGATCGGTCGCAATCTGAAGAATTGGCTGAAATGCTTTTCGTACGTCGAGTTTGCGTACAACAGAGCTACGCATTCCGGCACGAAGCGTTCACCTTTTGAAGTTGTCTACGGCTTCAACCCGACAACTCTAATCGAGTTCACACCCATCCCGTTGGACGGCGCCATCAGTTTGGAGGGAGAAGCCAAAGCAGAGTACATCAAGCGGCTTCATGAGGAGACCAAAGCAGACCTGGAACAACGGAATCTCCAGAACGTCAAGAATGCCAACAAGGGCCGCTGGCACATGGTCTTCAAGGAGGGAGATTGGGTTTGGCTACACCTGCGCCCAAAGAGATTTCTCCAGCGACGGAAGAGCAAGCTTGCACCGCGGGGAGATGGTCCATTCTGCGTCCTGCGGAGATTCAACGACAACGCCTTCCAGCTCGAACTTCCAGGTGAGTATAACGTCTCTAGTACTTTCAATGTTTCTGACTTAAAGTTGTTAGATGCAGGTGAGGATTTTGCTTTGGAGACCAAAGCACTTCAAGAGGGAGGGAATGATGAGGACATCGAGCCAGCCACTGCACCTGTCATTCCACCTGGACCCCTTATGCGGTCCAAGCGGAAAGCCTTAGGAGACAAGCTCAGTATGCTATTGTATAGTGGAACCGGAGAAGACCCTGAGCTGACCCAGACGACCAGTCCACGACCAGCCGTCCAGACAAGCAGACCGGCTCACGCACTCGACCAGACCGGTCTGGTCCTTGCACCCACGACCGAACCTCTATTCCAGCAAGAAAAGGAACCATGGAGGTTCCTTCTAGAAGACTCTTCCTCCTCCGGTGTCTTTACCATTACCATTCGGTACAGACACCAAAAGTCGTTCTAGGAAATTGTACTCTTTTTCCTATCTTTGGTTTTGTCTCATTGGGTTTTTAGAAGAAGATTTTAATGAGGCAATACTCTTAGTGCGCAAGGCGTTGAAGACTTGTTCATAATTCCATCTCATTCACAAGTCTTCAGGCGAATTCTGAGCCGAAGTGTTGTTGGGCTTTCTCTCTTGTTTTCGATTTCTTTTAGTCTAATTGTTTTAATTGGGTTTAAGTCATGTTGACTTATTAGGACCCAGTATTTATTTTAATTCCCAATAAGTGAACAACATGTTGTTTTAATCCCTGAAAGGTTAAACGCCTTGTAGTTTACCCTAAAGTTGTAACAAGGCATTATATAAGCCTTCTTGTTTACACTTAATGAAATAACAAGCATTTTGACAAAAACCTAAAGACCCTTAGTCTAAAAACAGCCGCCAGCAAGCCTTGCTGCAGCCGTGTGTTCTTCAGCCTTTTGGTTGGATTTCTTGGAGTATCACAAGCCCTTTCACAGCTTGTGTGGTCCCTTCGATCCACCCCTTCACTTCCATCGAATTCTGTCTATTAACCTGAGATTCTCGGTGAAAAGACAGCCCACCTAAGTTCTTACACCAATGCCGGTATATGATGGTGATGTTGTTGATGGCTCGACAATCAACACACATCCTCCACGATCCGTCTTTCTTCGGTACGAGTAGTACGGGAACGGTGCAGGGACTGATGCTTTCTTAGACATAGCCTTGGTCCATGAGCTCTCGTACTTGCCGTTCGAGTTCCTTAGCTTCCTCCGGGTTGACGCGGTAGGCGCGACGGTTAGGCAATTGAGCTCCCAAGATGAAATTGATGTGGTGCTCGATTCCTCTAAGTGGCGGCAATCCAGATGGGATTTTAGCGGGGAAGACGCCTGCGTAGGTCTCCAAGAGCTTGGCGACTTCGGGTGGTGGCGATGGTTCGGTGTTGTATGCGTGGAAGGATTCCTTAAAGATCATAAGGACGGCGTTAGTATCATCCCTACTTACTGCCTTACGAATGACCTTGGATTTCACAAGGAAATTCTCCTTTCGGGGTCCTTTGGCGGAGTCCATCCTCAGCTGAATCTCTCGGACTTGCTACGGGGCGAGCGGTACTAGATTAAACCTGTGCTTGTTGTGAACAAAAGAATACAAGTTATTTCTCCCATTGTGCGTGATTTCCCTGTCAAACTGCCATGGCCGTCCAAGGAGGAGATGACCAGCTTGCATTGGGACCACGTCGCGTAAAACATGATCGGTGTAACGGCCTACACTAAAGGGTACCGTCACCTGGTCGGTTATGCGTATCTCGGTCTTGTCATTGAGCTACC
This sequence comes from Streptanthus diversifolius, assembly GCA_039880935.1. Classification (NCBI taxonomy): domain Eukaryota; kingdom Viridiplantae; phylum Streptophyta; class Magnoliopsida; order Brassicales; family Brassicaceae; genus Streptanthus; species Streptanthus diversifolius. Next base: position 6,308,781 of record JAXGFM010000005.1, read on the forward strand.
TAAGCCCGTAGAGCCGCAGATGCTTGGTTCTCTCGAGACCGAGCTTATCAACCATATATTCTCTAGCGACGTTGGTACAGGAACCTCTGTCGATAATCAAAGAACATAGATTGCCCTTCACGGTGCACTTGGTATATAAAATGTTCTCACGCTGGGCGATCTCGTCCGGACCAGCTATGGTGTTGAGGAAGCGTAGAAACATGAGGAGCTTTCCAGAGTCGGGGTACTCGGTGTCGTCCTCTGCTTGCTCCATTTCCTCTAAAGGATCTTCTTCGCCTTCGTCTGCGGATTCGTATTCTCCGGACGGTGTTAGGATCATCACCTGTTGGTTTAGACAATCTCGCACCATGTGTCCTTGCACATTGCATTTGAAACAAGTAATGTCTCGGCTCCTGGGGGTGACTCTGGTGGGCTTGCTCGACTGTCCTGGTCCTGTCGCGGGTCGGGACGCGTCTCGGGGTCGGGTCGGCACACACGGGTCAGGGCTAGGGCCAGGGGGCCTGTTGTACGGCTTGGGCCAGTTGGTCTTGGGCCGTTGGTAGCTAGCTGCCTTTATCTTATTAGCTTGTTCCACCTGGTTGGCTAGGTGGTATAGTTCTCCAAGGTCGTGGTACGACTGTCTCTCGACCTTCCGGGCGATCTTTTCTTGGAGCCCATCAACAAATTGGGCCAAAAGAATTTTCAGGGAGTCCGTGATCTCGAAGTACTCGCTGACCGTCTTGGTGCCTTGGGTGAGTCGTCTAAAACGTCTCTGCAGCTCTCGGTGGAAGTGGGGCAAACGTAACGGTTCCACATAAGATGCGTGAGCTCGTCCCATGAGGTTAGGGGTCCGAATCGGCTCCTCCTACGTTCGGCGTCTTCACGGTCCCACCAAGTCAAGGCGTGGTCCGTGAATTGAGCCGTGGCGAGACCCACTTGTCTGGAGTCTCCGTATCGGTAGTAGTCTAAGATAAGTTCCATACGACGTTCCCAATCTAGGTAGGTGATGTGATCCTCGGTAGGCAGGATCACAACCCAGTCTCGGCACAAAGCTGATCGAGAGGAAAGTGGATGATGCAGCGGACGAGTGAGATAGAAATGGACAGGAAGATGAATGGGTGGTAGGTAGAAGTGAACTAGGATCGGAAATGGAGAGGAAGCGGATGTTCAAGATAAGATGATGGAGAGAATCTTATCAATCCGGCCTGATCTTCCCAATTGGATATGACGCACCAAAGAGGAAGACAAAGGGGTTTTCCCAGGCGGCTCAAGGATCTTACACACCAAGAGGGACCTAGGAGGCAACCAGATAAACACTGATTTGATGATCGAATTCCTTTAGGTTTCAAAAGAAATTTCATAAAAGATTCGATGATTTCACAAGAGTACATGATCGACTATAAATAGCCAGGATCAAACGGTCAAAGGACTGCATGGAAGCCACAAGTTTCCACTCCATGCAAGACTTGACTTACACGGATTACATACTCATTAAAGGACAAGTTTGAACAACAATTCGACAACTTAGACTAAAACATGAATGGGCCGTATAAATGGGCCTAAGAACTCATTAGCAACAGGCCTTATGCAAATGGACATGGGAGAATACATTTGGGCCTCATCAAAAACCTCTTTTGGAAAAACCCATTGGGAAAAACCCAAAAGAGGGAAAAAGAGCACAAAAATGTATCCTCTTCCCATTCACATAATTCAAATTGCACAAAGTCTTAGCATCATACCTAAGTGGTACTCAGCCGGCTTAGATGTGCTAAGGAATGCCCCAATCCGGTCTTGAAGAGCTCTGGTTCGGGCGCGGGTCAAAGGTCCTTCTAGAATAACCCATGGGTCAATGGCCCCGGTCGAGTCAGTCCAAGGTCGAGTGAAGATTCGGTCGAGGTCAGACTGTGGTCGTGGCCGGGTAGGGGTTGGTATGGTCAGGTGGTCGAGGATTGGATCGCTGTCATTGGTGCCTTCATGCTTGTTCACAGGATCATCATGAACCTCGACCCGGTTTGTCTTTAGGTCGTGTCCAAGGTCGTTCTGTCGTCCGCCCCATCGTCCGGGCGTTCCTTCCTTTGGCTCGTTCAACCGATTGCCCACCCGGTCGTCTTGCCCATCCTGGATCACATCATTCCCCCCTTCTTGAAAAGGATTTGTCCACAAATCCTGATTATCTGCACAAAAAGGAATAAGGTCATCAACATTAAAACTAGAACTAATCGCATACTTACCTTGAAGGTCCACGACATAGGCATTGTCATTCAGGCGTTTGATGATGGTAAAGGGGCTATCAAACCTAGGAAGAAGCTTGGAACGCCGTTCAACAGGGAAACGTTCCTTCCTGAGATGTATCCACACTTGGTCTCCCGGTTGAAAGACTACTTTCTTACGGCCTTTGTTGGCTGCTTCCTCATACCGCCTTGTTTTTCCCTCAATGTTAGCATGAGCTTCAGCATGTATCTTCTGAACCAGCTGTGCCTTTTGTTCCCCATCTAAACTTTTTCTTTCACTCAAAGGTAAAGGTAGTAAATCCATTGGTGATAAAGGGTTAAAGCCATAAACAATTTGGAAAGGAGAAAATTTTGAAGCTGAATGAACAACATGATTATATGCAAACTCTACATGTGGTAAAGCATCTTTCCATGTTCTAATGTTCTTCTTAATAAAAGTCCTTAACAACGAGCCTAAAGTCCTATTTACCATTTCAGTCTGCCTATCACTTTCTGGATGACAAGTAGTTGAGAAACAAAGTTTAGTTCCTAGTTTAGCCCACAAAGTTCTCCAAAAATGACTTAAAAACTTGGTGTCCCTATCAGACACAATAGACCTAGGCATCCCATGCAATCTTACAACATCCTTAAAGAAAAGGTTAGCTATGTGATTGGCATTATCCGTTTTACTACAAGCCACAAAGTGAGACATCTTAAAGAATCTATCAACTATGACGAATATTGAATCCTTTCCACGTCTAGTTCTAGGCAATCCTAATATGAAATCCATAGACAGATCAGTCCAAGGATGCTTAGGGATAGGGAGGGGTTGATACAAACCGTGAGGCAGAGAAGTGGCCTTGGCCATTTTACAAGTTGCACACCGGTTGCAAATCCGCTCAACCTCCTTTTTCATGTGTGGCCAAAAGAAATGTTCCCGCAGAATGGACAATGTATTAGCTATTCCAAAGTGCCCCATGAGCACTCCAGCATGGGCTTCACGTATGAACAATTCCCTAAGAGAACATTTTGGCACACAAAGCCTATTCTCATAGAAAAGAAAACCGTCTTGTTGGAAGTAATGACCTGTGGCACTCTTAACACAAGACTTATAGATTTCTCCATAGTCAGGGTCAGTTGCATACAATTCTTTAATGTGTTCCAAACCAAACAGTTTAACCTCTAACAAAGAAAGAAGAGTGTACCTTCTGGACAAGGCATCGGCCACAATGTTTTCTTTTCCCTGCTTGTATTTAATAACATAAGGAAATGTTTCTATGAACTCTACCCACTTAGCATGGCGCTTGTTGAGTTTTTGTTGCCCTTTAAGATGTTTCAGAGACTCATGGTCGGTGTGGATAACAAATTCCTTGGGCCACAAGTAATGCTGCCAAGTTTGAAGCACCCTCACCAGAGCATACAGCTCTTTATCATATGTGGGGTAGTTTAGAGTGGCGCCTCCCAACTTTTCACTAAAGTATGCAATGGGTCTGTGCTCTTGCATAAGAACAGCTCCAATGCCTAAACCTGAGACATCACATTCTATTTCGAAAGTGTTAGCAAAATTAGGTAGAGCAAGTAATGGTGCGTGAGTAAGCTTATCTTTAAGGGTTTGGAAGGCTTGCTCCTGGGGTTGTTCCCATTTAAACCCCACTTTCTTTTTAATGATTTCAGTCAAGGGGCGGCAATGGTACTAAAGTCCTTAACGAATCGCCTGTAGAATCCGGCCAAGCCATGGAAGCTTCTGACTTCACCCACGCTTTTTGGTACAGGCCATTCTTGAATGGTCCTTACTTTCTCTTGGTCCACACTTACTCCATCTGTGCTGACCACAAAACCAAGGAACACCACATTGTCCGAACCAAAAGTGCATTTTTCCATGTTAGCAAACAACCGTTCTTTCCTAAGCACTTCTAAAACAGTCTGAACATGTTTAACATGATCATTTAAGCTCTTACTATAGATCAGGATATCATCAAAATAAACCACCACAAAATGACCTATTAACTGTCTAAGTATATGATTCATTAATGTCATGAAAGTGCTAGGAGCGTTTGTAAGCCCAAATGGCATTACAAGCCATTCATAAAGTCCCTGTTTTGTTTTAAAGGCCGTTTTCCATTCATCACCCTCCTTCATTCTAATCTGGTGGTAACCACTCCTAAGATCAATCTTTGAAAATAACCTAGACCCATGAAGTTCATCAAGCATATCATCAAGTCTAGGGATAGGGTGATGATACCTGACCGTGATGTTGTTAATTGCTCTACAATCAACACACATCCGGTACTTACCATCCTTTTTGGGTACCAATAGGACAGGAACGAAACACGGGCTTAGACTCCCCCGGATGTGCCCTTTTCTCATTAGCTCCTCAACTTGAGTGAGGATCTCTTTTGTTTCAACCAGATTAGTCCTATAGGCAGGACGATTTGGAAGTGCCGCTCCAGGCACAAAATCTATTTGGTGTTCAATGCCACGGATGGGAGGCAGGCCTGGAGGGCACTCATCAGGAAACACGTCTTGGTAGTCCTGTAAAATCTCAGATAACTCGCTCGGCAGTGCCGGCTGTGGATTAGTAGCATGGAGGCAAACCTCCTTATAGTATAACAAGAATAAAGGTCGGTGCTTATCCAAGTTCTTATGGGTTTCCATAGCCTTAATAAAGAAGTTAGTTTTACTCTTAGGTTCTAGTGAAGTATCTTCTTGTTTTCTTTGTTGTTTAAGATAGAGTTGGTCCTTATAAACTTCTTGAGGAGTCATGGGAATAAGGGTTACCTTGCGGTTTTGATGAGTGAAATAATGTTTGTTGGTATACCCATCATGAATGACCCTTCGGTCAGACTGCCAAGGTCTTCCAAGCAAGATGTGACCGGCTTCCATGGGAAGCACATCACATAAAACCTCATCTTTATAGCTGCCGATTTCTAAAGGTACCTTGACCTGCTGAGTCACACGAAGTTCCCCAGCTTCTGTGAGCCATTGCAAAGGGTATGGTCGCGGGTGCTTCGTGACTTCCAAGCCAAGTTTCTTGACCATGCTTTCGCTTGCCATGTTGGTGCAACTACCTCCATCAACAATGAGACTACACACCTTTCCTTTGACAAAGCATCGTGAATGGAACAAGTTTTCCCTTTGGTCAGGGTCTTTGGCTTTGGTCTGGACACTGAGAGCTCGCCGTGTAACCAGTAACTGGCCTTGAATCGGAGGCTCCTCCACCTCATCTTCGTACTGGTAATAAACCGGCTCAAGATCCTCTGCCTCATCCTCAGTCTGGACGTTCCCATTCTCCAAGAGAACCATAACCTTTTTGTTCACGCATTCATTGGCATAATGGCCGAGGCCATGGCACTTGAAACACCTTACATCCCTAGACCGTATGGGCGTTTCGACCGCTTTGCCCTTGTCCCACTTACTGCCGGTTGAATTGGGTTCTGGTCTGGATGGTATCGCCTTAGGATCTGCTGGTCGAGTGGACTTGAAATCTCGGCCAAGAATGGGTTTGTTTCCATAAGTTCCTGTACCAAAAGAAGAGCGATTAGTAGTTCTACGTTTAAGTTGTTGCTCAATTAAAATAGCCTTATGGAGAAGCTCCTCAAGCTCCACATAGTGTTGAAGCTCCAAGCGATCCTGTATATCCCGATTGAGACCTCCCAAGAACCGAGACATGGTGGCCTCACGGTCCTCAGTCACTCCAGCCCTTATCAGCAAGGTCTCCATTTCTTGAAACTAATCCTCCACTCCACGGCTTCCCTGACTCAGTTGTCTCAACCTTAAGTGAAGGTCACGGTGGAAATGAGAGGGAACAAAACGCCTTCTCATGACATGCTTCAGCTTCTGCCATGTCTCAATTGGAGGCTCCCCATTGCGCCTTCTAGATATCACTGTTTGGTCCCACCAGCTGAGAGCATAATCATAAAACTCAGTTACTGCCACATTAACTTTATTGTAATCAGAAAAATATTGACAATTAAAAACTAATTCCATCTTTTTCTCCCATTCAAGAAAGGCAGTGGGATCATTTTTGCCGTGGAAGGCTGGGATCTTTAGTTTCAAGTTGTTGATGCTGTCTTGGGGTGGTGGTGGTCTAGGCTCGCGCACACGCCTAGGCCTTCTTAGACTATGATTGGAATAGTCACTGGGATAGAAATGTGCCGCAGCTTCATCTCCCAGGAAGCTTTGATCAGCCGGGTTTCTTATTGAAGAAACTTCTTCTCTTGGACCAGGAGTCCTAGTGCGTTGATCATGGGATCTGGCATGTTGGGTTGATGCTCTGTTAGGCTGATCTGAACGGGGTTGATCTGGTTCCTGGAACAAGGCTCGTCGCCTATCTGGTCGTGGTTCCGGAAAGATATGCCTGATGTCCTCACGTAAGCCATCTCTCAATCCGGCTTGCATGGAGATGAACCGTTCCTCCATCACGTTATTCATTCTCATGGTGAGTTCATCCAACAACCGAGTGTGGTTTGACTCCCCTTGTGATTCTGACTCCTCACCTGCCATTCAAACACTTAGAACGAGTCAAGTGTTCAAGGGGACTTCACAGAACTCAAAGATCTAACACGAATTAATAGAAGATGAGTGGTCACTTAGGAAGTTCAATGGTTTCTTTAAGAAATAAAAAAAACGAGAAAGAGAGAAGTGCTCAGCCTGATGTCTGCTCTGATACCACTTGATGTGATCCTCGGTAAGCGGGATCACAACCCAGTCTCGGCAAGGATCACAACCCAGTCTCGGCACCAAGCTGATCGAGAGGAAAGTGGATGATGCAGCGGACGAGTGAGATAGAAATGGACAGGAAGATGAATGGGTGGTAGGTAGAAGTGAACTAGGATCGGAAATGGAGAGGAAGCGGATGTTCAAGATAAGATGATGGAGAGAATCTTATCAATCCGGCCTGATCTTCCCAATTGGATATGATGCACCAAAGAGGAAGACAAGGGGGTTTCCCAGGCGGCTCAAGGATCTTACACACCATGAGGGACCTAGGAGGCAACCAGATAAACACTGATTTGATGATCGAATTCCTTTAGGTTTCAAAAGAAATTTCATAAAAGATTCGATGATTTCACAAGAGTACATGATCGACTAGAAATAACCAGGATCATACAGTCAAATGCCTGCATGGAAGGCACAAGTTTCCACTCCATGCATGACTTGACTTACACGGATTACATACTCATTAAAGGACAAGTTTGAACAACAATTCAACAACTTAGACTAAATCATCATTGGGCCGTGTAAATGGGCCTAAGAACTCATTAGCAACAGGCCTTATGCAAATGGACATGGGAGAATACATTTGGGCCTCATCAAAAACCTCTTTTGGAAAAACCCATTGGGAAAAACCCAAAAGAGGGAAAAAGAGCACAAAAATGGATCCTTTTCCCATTCACATAATTCAAATTGCACAAAGTCTTAGCACCATACCTAAGTGGTACTCAGCCGGCTTAGATGTGCTAAGGAATGCCCCAATCCGGTCTTGAAGAGCTCTGGTTCTGGCGTGGGTCAAAGGTCCTTCCGGAATAACCCATGGGTCAATGGCCCCGGTCAAGTCAGTCCAAGGTCGAGTGAAGATTCGGTCGAGGTCAGACTGTGGTCGTGGCCAGGTAGGGGTTGGTCTGGTCACGTGGTCGAGGATTGGATCGCTGTCATTGGTGCCTTCATGCTTGTTCACAGGATCATCATGAACCTCGACCCGTTTCGTCTTTAGGTCGTGTCCAAGGTCGTTCTGCCGTCCGCCCTATCGTCCGGGCGTTCCTTCCTTTGGCTCGTTCAACCGATTGCCCACCCGGTCGTCTTGCCCATCCTGGATCACATTAGTAGGCCTCGGGATCAACCTTTCTGGTGAATGAGGGCGGACTGAGCTTGATGTCTGGGGACTGGTATAGTTGCGGGCGGTCGAGTGCTCCATCATGGCGTGGGTCGCGGTCATAGGGTGCATGGTATGGCAGCTCGTCGGGCGGGTCCTCTTCTAGTGAGTCACTGGCGTACGGACCGAAGTAATAAGTCCGTCTGTTCGTGGTGGTACCTCCGTTGCCACGATGGGAGGCCTCCGGGATGTCTGGTCGTCAGGGAGGACCGGGTTATTCCAACCGTTCCATACGTGTTGCAAGAGTGTTCATCTGTGCCAAGATATGGCTCAACATCTGCATTACTGCAGCCGGTCCTTGGGGACATTCTGATGCGTCCGAACCACTAGACATGGTTACCTAGAAAAGTGTCCTAAAATAGAAACCTTCTTAATCTAGAAACTATACTAAAATAGAAACTTTCCTAAAATAGAACATTTCCTAATCTAGAAACTTTCCTAATCTAGAAACTTTCCTAAAATGGAAACTTTCCTAATCTAGAAAATTTTATGAACTGGAAACTTTCCTAAAACTAGAATTGGAAACTATCCTAATTTGGGATACTTGCCTAAAACTAGAAAAATGAAATTTTCTAGACTTAAACGACTTCCTAATTTGGTTTTGGAAATATTCGTAAGACTTTTTATGGTAATCTAGGCTTAGAGTTATTGTCAAAAATCGGATTTTGAAGATTTTCCTAGGGAGATATTTCTGCTTAAATCGAAAATGAAATTTCCTAAACAAGTTTTGGAATTATTCCTAGGCGGATTTAACGCCAAGGGAAAACTTCCTAAACCGTAAGGGAAAAACCTTCCAATACTACCTACGGTGGCTGCTTTAAGGGAAAACTTCCTTTTATCAAAACGAAAATGACACGGAAAGGGAAACTCACCTAAGCGGATGTGGAAACTGCCCAAGCTTGCTATGATGGTCTTTAATGCGGCAGGTGAAACCCTAGGAAGGTGGGCTAGGCTAGAGGCGGCTGCCAAGGAGGAGCCGCTAACTAGGGGCGATACTCGGGTATTAGCTATGCGGGTTGGACAGATGACTAGCCGTGCGGGTTGAACAGGAGACTATCGCGGACTAAGGGTTACACACGGGTTATGGTCACAAGCGAATTGTGCGGTTCTATCAAGTAAGCGAAACAAGACTAGGCTAACACACGCGTGAGTCCAAGCAGACTTGAATCACGATTTCTCAAGTGAGGTGCTCTATGTTGGTTTCTTTAGCCTATCTTGTTTTAATGACAACCTAAACATTATATTTTTGTAGTTTTTGTTATAATAGTGAATTCAAGTAAACTAAACAACCTAACAACAACCTTGTATATTCTTTTGATTTTTTTTTTAGCGAATTTAAAACAAGAGTGAAAAGGATAAAACCGGTTTGGGTCTGAATTTGTTGTAGCGGTTCTAAGGGTTCCTTGCTCTTCTCTCGTTTTTTTCTTGGCTTTGAAGAACTTGAGTCGGCGGTTACCCTGCAGGGCGTGAAGAAACAAGTCAAAGCAATTTTTTTTTTTTTAATATTCAACAAACGGAAACAAAAGAGACAAAGCAAAAGGGATAGACATAACTGGGGTCAGGAGCTTTTCAGCTCTGATACTAGATGATGCGAGCCACAGACGCAAGAGGAACCAAGGGAGGTTCACTGGTGCGGACGCGGGACCAGTTCCAGGGGTGAGACTCGACCGCGGAAGAGTCTGTGGACGCAGACCAGGAGAGACTTGACCAATCAGCGCGACCGGGGTGGGGGATTGCGAGCTGGACCATACGGACTAAGGGCTGTCCGTGATACACCAAGGCAGACTCAAGCTGGCGGCTTGAAGTCTTGAAACCGGCTAGGGACTAGGCGGGGTTAGGAATAGAGAATAATAGGGTTTTTGATTTCTTGTTCAAGTCTGATTTTATTAATGAGAAGGAATTGACTTATATAAGGCCTAAGTCTTAGGGTTTTACCCTTACAGAAAATAACAGGTAGTGTAAAATAAAACAACAAGAACTTTAAAATAAAACAACAAGAAATCTGGACAGCTAACTTGGGCTGCTTGCCCTAATGGCTTAGCGTAGGCCGAAGTCCCACACTTCGAAAAATAAAGAGAAACAAGAGATGGCTGACAGCCGTGGGCTTCTGGAGGTGATCAAACCCAAGTCAGAGTGCACACTAAGGGTGTTGCCTCGTTAAAACTTCATTCGGAAAACCCAATGGGACAAAACCGAAGGTAGAAAAAAGAGTACAATTCCTTAGTGCGTCTTTGGCGTCTTTATCCCGGGGTGATGGTGAGAACGCTGGAGTCGGCAATTCGACGACTAAGCAATTCCCATGAATGGGTCGAGGGGTAATGGGCCGGGTCTTGGTCTGGTCCTTGCCTGGGCTCGGAATTCCTTTGAAGAACCTCAAGTCTTTGCTCGACAAACCGATTGATCTTGGTTCCTAAAGCTTTGGCGCGAGCTCGGGTCACTGGTCCGGTTGGCACGATCGGTACCGCGTCGTCCGGGTCTGGTCCAATTGGGTCGATGGTGCGGTCGGTAATGTCCGGGGCCTCATCAGCTAGCTTGTTATTTCTTCGTTGAAGAAACCATTCCGGTCTCAGATGAAGCCAAACCCAATCTCCTTCCTTAAAAACCACATGTCTTCTGCCCTTTTTTGCGTGTTTGGCTGTCTGAGAGTTCTTTTGTTCTAGATTTTCCTTGAATTCCTGGTGTAGGCGCTTCACATACTCTGCTTTGGCTTCTCCCTCCAAGCTGAAAGCATCCCCTAGTGGTATAGGTGCGAACTCAATAGGGGTAGTGGGGTTGAATCCATAGACTATCTCGAAGGGTGTCTTCTTCGTCTCGGAATGTGTTGCTCTGTTGTAGGCGAACTCGACATAGGCAAGACATTCTAACCAATTCTTCAAGTTACGACAAATTATTGCTCGCAACATCTGTGATAGGATCCTGTTGACGACCTCTGTCTGACCATCAGTCTGTGGATGATACACCGTAGAGAACATTCAATTGGTGCCTATTTTCTTCCATAAAACACACCAAAAATGACTAAGGAATTTAGTGTCCCTGTCTGACACAGTTGTTCTTGGAATGCCGTGCAGGCGGACTATCTCCCTAAAGAACAAGTTCACAGTTTGAATCGCATCGTTCATCTATCTCCCTGTTAGAAAATTGATCAACCACAACTAGGATGGGGTCCTTGTGATTAACCTACGGTAGACCTAGCACAAAATCCATTGAGATGTCTGTCCACAGCGATGATGGAACCGGCAGTGGCATGTATGGACCTTGAGGTTGCATCTTAGACTTAGCCCTCTTGCAGACTAGACATTTGTCACAATGGGCTTCCACATCTCAGTGTTGACGAGGCCAATAGAAGTGATCCTTGAGCATACTCAGTGTTCTGTCGACACCAAAGTGTCCCATCAAGCCGCCGCCGTGGGCCTCCCTTAGCAGAAGTTCTTGAACTGATCCTCCGGGAATGTAGAGGCGCTTGCCCTTGCCTTGACCTTGTTCCTTGAAAGCTTCCTTAAAGTCGTGATCTGCAGCATAAAGTTCCTTGACCATTTCAAATCCCATAACCTTTGACTCTATGACCAAAATAAGGATGTATCTGCGGGACAATGCGTCAGCTACGACATTTTCTGCACCCTTCTTGTACTTGATAACATAAGGAAATGTTTCAATAAACTCCAGCCATCGGGCATGTCTCTTCTTCAGCGTCGTCTGACCCTTAATATACTGAAGTGTCTGGTGGTCCGTATCTATGACATATTATCTCGAAAGCAGATAATGTTGCCAAGTCTGCAAAGCTCGGATCAACGCGTAGAGCTCTTTGTCATAAATATGATAATTTAAAGCCGCTCCACTTAATTTTTCACTGAAATAGGCGATTGGTTTTCCTCCCTTTGTAAGAACAGCTCCAATGCCTACGCCTGATGCGTCACATTCGACTTCTAAGGTCTTATCAAAATTCGGCAATGTAAGAACATGCGCACATGTGAGACACTCTTTCAACAGCTGAAAGGACTTTTCTTGATCTGGTCCCCACTTGAACTCCTGGTTCTTCTTGATGGTCGATGTCAACGGATTGGCAATCATAATGAAATCTCTTACAAATCAACCGTAGAAGCTAGCCAACCCATGAAAACTCCGAACTTGGCTGGCATTAGTCGGTGTAGGCCATTCCTAAATAGCTTTAATCTTTTCGTCAACTACTCGAAGTCCCTGCGAGCTCACGACGAATCCAAGGAAGATGATCTGATCAGTGTAGAAAGTACACTTTTTAAGATTCGCAAACAACTGCTCTTTTTGAAGTGTCACGATTACAGTTTCCAGGTGCTCCAAATGATCTGAGTAAGTCGCACTGTAGACAAGGATGTCGTCGAAGTAGACCACTACGAACTTCCCAATGAAAGGCCGTAGAACTTGGTTCATGAGGCGCATGAAGGTACTTGGTGCATTGGACAGGCCAAATGGCATTACCAACCACTCGTAGAGACCCTTCTTAGTCTTTAACGTTGTCTTCCACCCTTCCTCTTCTCGCATTCTGACTTGATGATAACCACTCTTTAAATCGATTTTGGAGAAAACAGAAGCTCCGCTTAGTTCGTCTAACATATCATCTAGTCGCGGAATAGGATGCCAATATTTAACAGTTATGTTGTTGATGGCACGAAGTTCGACGCACATTCACCAGCTTCCAACCTTTTTTGGCACTAGTAGGACTGGCACTGCACAAGGGCTAAGGCTTTCCCTGACGTAGCCTTGAGCCATGTGGTCTTGAACCTGTCGTTCTAATTCTTTGGCTTCCTCCGGAGTAACTTTGTAGGCAGGTTTGGTGGGCAATTGTGCTCCGCGAATAAGGTCGATATGATGTTCAATGCCTCTGATGGGTGGCAATCCTGGGGGGATCCCGTCAGGGAATACATCAGAGTATCTCTCTAACAAGGACTGAACCTCCGCGGGTAGACTGCTGCTGCCGGCGCCAGATGCATTTAACACCTCTCTGTAAAGCATAAGAACGATCTGAGTCCCCTTGTTGCTAACTGCCTTTCTCATATCTGCAATGTTGACGAGGAAGTTTTCTTTCCGGGCATCCTGGTCCTACGCCATCTTTTATTGCATTCCATCCACTTCTTGTGGCGACATAGGTGGCAGATTGTATCTACGCTTATCTTGAATGAACGAATAGAATTTAGTTTGTCCATTATGCGTAGTCTCTTTATCAAAATGCCAAGGTCGTCTTAACAGAAGGTGCCCAACTGACATTGGGACGACATCACACAAAACTTGATCCTGATATCGCCCTATACTGAATGAAACTAGGACTTGATTGGAGATGTTCAGCTCTGTCTTGTTGTTAAGCCATCAAAGTCTGTAGGGTTTCAGATGTTTGGTCACTGATAGCCTAAGTTTCTCTACCGTATACTTTCTAGCAGCATTGGTGCAGGAACCATCATCTATAATGAGGGAACACACCTTTCCAAGAATAGTGCATTTTGAATGGAAGATGTTTTCTCGCTGCTCAATCTCCTCTTGCTCTAATCCCGAGCTGAGAACTCGCCTTATCATTAACATTTCTCCCGAATCAGCGTATTCTACTTCTTCATCAGACATTTGATTAGCCGTGGGTGTGATCTCCTCTTGCTCGTCTTCTGATTAGTAATCTCCGGAAGCAGTCAAAACCATGGTCCTCTAATTAGGGCATTCTCGAGACATGTGCCCTCTTCCTTTACATTTAAAGCATGTAATGGCACTGCTTTATTGTGGCTGGGTCGAAGTAGAAGTCGTTGTGCTGGGTCTTGGTGCGGTTGTCGGGGCTTTAGGTGCCGAGTTATTGTCAACTGTCTTACTCTTGAGCCGTGGGTCACTAGTAGGGGTCGTTCGGTCAAATGGTATGGAGCCAGCACTCCAAGTGCTCCTTGGTCTGGACGGCGCAGAGGACTTCCTTTTGTTGCTCGTCTCTATCTGAACTGCTAGATGAAATAACTCGCCAATATCGTGATAAGGCTGTAGTTCGATCTTTCGTGCGGTCGATTCATCCAAACCGTCGATAAAATGAGCCATAAGGTTTTTTTCCGAGTCATCCATCTCGAGCCTGTTTCGAAGGTGCTCGAAGTCATCGAAATATTCTGACACTGTTTTGCTGCCAGGTAAGGCGTCTGAATCGTCTCTGGAGTTCCCAGTGAAAATGAGGGGGTACGTAGTGTCGTCTCATTAATTGGGTTAGCTCGACCCATGAAGTTAAAGCTCCCATTCTTGCTCTCCTGCGAGCAGCTATCTCGCGATCCCACCATGCCAGTGCATGATCAGTGAACTGCGCTGTTGCCAACACAACTCTACGGGGATCGTTGTAGTTATAATATTCAAATAGTAACTCCATCCTCCTCTCCCAGTCTAAATATTCTTCGGGGTCTAGCTTTCCCGAAAAGGACGGTGGATTTAATTTGACGTCTGGATGAACAACTTGTTGTCTGAATGGCGGCATTGGTTCATCGTAGTATTGCTCTATTCCCATTCCACGGTGGGATGCCTCTGGTCGATCATTTCGGTACGGAGGTACATGTGCGGCAGGTGCTGGTGCAGGCTGCTCTAATCGCTCGAGACGAGTTGCTATGGTTGACATATGGGCAGTAAATGATTACAACAGCTGCATCATGGCTTGACTGTTCTGTCCAGACGTGGGGAGTGACATATTTCCTTTTCCGAGAAAAGGAAATTTTCAAAAATGGAAAGTTTCCTGAAAAAGAAACTTGCAGAAGTGGAAACTTTCCTTTTATGGAAAGGTTCCACGGATATTATTTTTATTTTATTTTTTTCTTCTAATATAAAATAAGGAAAAGAAAAACTGCCTAATTGTAAAAAGAAAAAGAAAATAAAATTTAACAAAAAAGAAACTATCCAAAACAGAAAATATTGCCTACAAGTAAAAAGGAAACTAATAACTAAGGATATGTCCTAAAATTTGGTTCTTAGATATAAAAGAGAAATTTTACTAAACTAGAAGGGTACTAATTAATTGCCTAATTCTTAAATGGATACTACATAAAACTAAAAGGAAAATTACTAATGTCCTAGTAAAATTTAGGAAAACTACATAGGAAAATCTAGGAAACTTCCTAAACTAATTCCTAGCCTAAAAAAACTATGGAAACTAATTAATCTTATGCCTAAAATGCTATAAGAACTTTCCTAAACCTAGATGCTAAGAACCTAGACACAAAATGATTTGGCAAACCTATCCCTAACCCTATCTCTCGGCGGCGCAAGACTATGTGGTCGACGTGCGGACTAAGGCTCGGGTCGTGGACACACGCGGGACGGGTACGGTACAAGGGTCTAAGGAACGCGGTACCCGATGACTATGGATTTACACACGCTAAACCTAGACCGTCAAGAACTACCTAGCGGGCTAGACACAACACACGATCAGGACGATGGAATAGGACGCGACCTAAGGCGCTAAGTAGGACGTGAGTACAGCACACGCGGGACGTGAGCGCAGCACACGCGGGACGACAAGACTAGCGAGGGATGGGAAAAGCGGGACGGCAACTACTCATGGTACACAAGGAAGGACCTAGGACCTAAACCTAGGACTCACGCAAGAATAAGTAAACTACCTAGCTTCCTAACGGCACACAAACAACAAGAGTTTAACGGAAACCTAACCCAAGAGAACTTAAGCAACGAAAAAACAACACACAAGATCCTTATGGATTCCAAGTATGAGGATGTAGGTGTTTTATGTGAGTTTCTAAGAACCTTAGTTTGATTTTAAACAAACTAAACAATTTTTTTTTTGACAAGATGAAACAAACAACAAGAAACCTAGATACTTAGACACAACTTTCTTTTTTTATATATATAGAAATATGAAAACAAAGTTTTGGATTAGTAGAACCAGATTTTTTTTTGTATTTTCTGTGGTAGGAGACTTGCTTCCTTCACCTTCTTACCGAGAACCTCAGGAAAAAAGAGAAAGAAACAAAAATCAAAAGCAAAAACAAGTGCAACAAACAAAAGAAAAATTCGCCAAATACTAAGGATAGAGTCAACCTGATGAGCAGGAGCTTTTAAGCTCTGATACCAGATGATGTAAGCGTAGTGGTGGTGCAACTATTGGTCGAGAAGCTCGAGACCTCAAGAAGCGGAATAGAATGAACAGAATGGATCAAAAGGACCACACAAGATGCAGAAGACTTGTGATACACCGAGTTGTTCTTCTTGGTGAAGAAGAACAAGACAAGCTCTCCAATGGAGGAGGGGGCTGCCGTCAATGACAAGAAGTCTAGGGTTTATTTTGCTTAAAAATCGTGTTGTATTATTCCTTGCAAGTGGTGAAGCTTATATAGGCCTTTAGTTACAACTTAGAGTAAACAGCATGATGTTTAACCCAAACAACGAGTAGTGTAACTAAAAACAACATGTAGTTCTCTTAGCTGAAAAATAGAAATGGGCTTAAGGCCAAATAACTTAGACATAATAAAAATGGGCTTAAGGCCTTAAACTTATACTTAGTCTAAATAAGAAAGAAATGAGATAGATAAGCCTTAATTATGAAAGACAGGCCGAATTGAGGAAAACTTGTGAAAGATTGCGGATTTGTGAACAAGTCTTTGTCTTCTTGCGCACTAAGAGTGTTGCCTCATTAAAACTCTCTTTGGAAAACCCAGTGGGACAAAACCGAATATAGGAAAACCCAGTGTGACAATTATATAATATTAGGTGGTAAAGACACCAAAGGTAGAAGAATATTCGAGTAGAAACTTCCAATGTTCCTTTGCTGACACGTACGGGTCTTGCTGTGCCTCTGGATCCACTAATAAACCAGATGGGCCGGCCTCCTTAACATACTGGTCGTCAGCTCTCTCCATTAGTTGGTTGAACTTGTCTCCCAATGCTCAATCCTTGGAACACGTCAAAGGTCCTGGTGGTACTCGTGGTGCAGTAGCTGGTACGATGTCATCATCATTTCTCAAGATCGTCCTTAAGTGACTTTGATGTTCCTTTTGGTCCACTGAGTAAACCAAGATGTCATCTATGAAGATGATTACAAATTCGTCCAACTATTTGCAAAATACCGAGTTCATCAACTTCATGAAGGCGGCCGGTGCATTAGTCAGATTGAAAGGAATAACAACCTAGATCCCACTAGAGATCCAAACACATTATAAGTGTTGGAATGAAGAAGAAATGATGAATTTATGAAAGCCTTTATTTCTAGATAAATGGCGATTTATATGTATGTGAAAGGGAGAGTCTAAGGCTTGTTTGTATTATAGAATTATGTTATCCTTGTAAGCCATTTATGTATAAGGCTATCCTTGTATCCAAACAAGCCTAGACTAGATTAGTATAAATACTTTACTCCCTTCACATTTTGTAAGTAAGAATTCATAATTCTCATTTTCTAATAAATCATTCTTTTTTCTAATTCTCTAATTCTCTCTAATCTCTCATTCTCTCATTCTACAAATCTTTTAATCTCATATTCTTTCATGGTATCAGAGCCAGATTGCATCAAATCTGGGAAAATTTCTTCAATCTTTCATTGATTCAACAAGAATCCATCTTGTTCTTCATCATTTTCTTGATCAATTTCGAACGTCATCTGGTAAATCAAATTGCGATCAATCCACGAACCCAATTGACGATCGGCTTTCACTGGAGTGTGCATCGGCGAATTCTGAATCCACAGCCACCTGAATCGCATCATTTGGCCAAGGGAATCAAAAGATACGAATTTTCTCCCCAGAGGTGTTCGCGATCGTGTTGTTTTCGAACCTCTACTTTCCCCAGGTCATCTCGACGTCAATTTTCCGTCAAATCGCGATTTTCAAAAGCCTAAACTCAAGCCCCGTGAGTCTAGTGTCTGTTTAAATAAATCAGAACTCGATTCCATTGAGTTATAAGGGCTTTCTTGAAGTTTTCTTCAAATACGTTCAAAAACACCTGTCTCAATTCCTGGTGATATAACTCTAATTCTTTCTCAGTTTTCTTTCATTTTTTTTATTCTGGAAAGTTTAATTAGTGTCTTGAGAAGGTTTCTTTGAATTTTCAGGTCAATCCAATAGGTTTAAGGTTTTAAGATTGAATTTCTTGAATTCCTTGTCCAGTTTTGTTAATCTTTGAAAAGTATTAATTTGATTTCTTGAAATTTAAATTGATTCAAATCAATAAATTCGAATTTGGATCATTAAATCTGGATAAGATTGGTTGATAGGTTGTTTAATCTGTTCTTATCTTGTTGAAAGTGTTGGTTAAAATCAGTTATAGGTTGTTGGTAGTTACTTGAAGTGCAAGTAGTTATAGGTTGATAGTTTTCTTGCATCACACTCAATTATTTTTGCTTGGTATTATTCCTCTATTTGTATAGTTCACTCAAACCTGTAGGTACATGCAAGATCGTGTGCTTAGGAAGTGATCAATACAGGTTCAAGTGTAATCGCGTGCCTTCTGTTCGTCCCGACCAGCCGTTCGTTCATCCCGACCAGCCGTTCGTTCGTCCCGACCGTCACGTTTCTGTTCCGACAATCAGCATCAAGTGTCTCCGTGACCACGGCTTCCTAGCTGATCAAGTTCGTGACATAGCCTGATTGTGACCAAGCGACCTGGTGCACTACCGTGACCAATAACCTTGATCAAGACACCAATCCGACCAAGTGGTATCACGATTATTTTGATTTTCTGAATTACTGACCTACTTTACCTATTAAGTATGGAAATTCAGGCATCCCTTAGAGCTCCAGTCATTCTACATGGAGCAAATTACCTCTTATGGTCTAGGACCATGAAAACCACTTTAGGTGGTAAAGGTCTTTGGAACCACATTGCCACAAATGGCATTGAGGACAATGAAGTGGCTGAAGTGAGTGATGCAGCTCAAGCCAAATGGTACCAAGAAGATCAGTTGGTACTTTCTATTTTACAAAATTCTCTAGCTGGTGATCTTTTAGAAGCTTATTCTTTTTGTGAAAATGCAAAAGATCTATGGGATACTTTGCTTAAGGTGTATGGTAACACTACTAACCTTTTGAGAATTTTTGAAGTGAAGAAAGCTTTGAATGAATTAAGGCAGGAGGAAGCTGAATTCACAAAGCACTATGGCTCATTCAGAGCTTTGTGGGCTGAGCTAGACATGCTAAGGCCAGCCACTATTGAACCACTTGTACTCCTTGAAAGAAAGGAACAAGATAAGGTGTTTGGGTTACTTTTAACTCTTAATTCTACTTACTCAGATCTTATTAAGAATATTCTCAGGTCTGATAAGTTGCCTAGCTTGGAGGAAGTGTGTGCTCAAATTCAAAAGGAGCAAGGATCACATGGATTGTTTGGCAACAAAGCTGAACTAGTAGCTGCTCACAAAAGTTTCTTCAGGCCAACAAATGCATCTAAGAAGAGGAGGCCATTTTGTGATCATTGCAAGAAAGAGGGACATGCAAAGAAGGATTGCTGGGAACTTCACCCTCACCTGAAGCCATCATGGGCATCACGCCCTCATCAACCGCCGGCCATACCCTCGGCTAGACAAGCTCACGGCATGGTGTCTTCTAAGGCAGTTGTGAGTAGTGGTTCTTCCTCACATTCAGGCGCCACCAACATCATGTCACAAGCATCAGATTTTGTCACAAAATCAGACTTGGAAGCTCTCATTAAGGCAATAAAAGAGAGCAATGTGATGGGTAAAACTTTTCATGCTTCTTTTCAAACTTGTTTTACTTCTAATACTCCTAAATCTTTGGTGGTTGATTCTGGTGCTTCTCATCACATGATTAGTGATTTAGAGTTGCTAGAGAATGTAGAACCTGCCTTAGGTAATGTGCTTATTGCTAATGGAATTAAAGTACCAATTAAAGGCATAGGAAAATTGAAGTTGTTTGATAAAGAATCTAAAGCATTTTATATGCCCTCTTTTACCTCTAGTTTGCTTTCAGTCAAAAGAGCTACTACTGATCTGAATTGTCATGCAATATTTGGTCCTAATGATTTCTATTTTCAGGATATTGAAACTAGAAGATGTTTTGGACAAGGAACAACAAAAGATGACTTGTATGTACTTGATATATGGCTAGTATTGGTGAATGGGAATCGGCTTTTCAGGCCAATACATTTAGTTCTGATTCTGATTTGTGGCATGCTAGACTAGGACATCCTCATCCAAGAGCACTTGAGTTAATTGTACCTGGTTTGAAAATGCCTAAAGGGTTGTGTGATGCTTGTATTCTTGGGAAACATTGTAAAACAGTTTTTGAAAAATCTATGCATACATATGAAAATTGTTTTGAATTGGTGCATTCTGATGTTTGGACATCTCCATTTCCATCTAGAGAAAACCATAAATATTTTGTGACATTTATTGATGAAAAGTCCAAATATACATGGGTTACATTACTTAGTTCTAAAGATAGGGTTTATGATGCATTTCTAAACTTTCAAGCATATGTTACTAACCAATACAATGCCAGAATTAAATGCTTTAGAACAGATAATGGAGGAGAATACACTAGTACCAGACTTCAAGAACATCTAGCTAAACATGGCATTGAGCATCAGACAAGCTGTCCTTACACTCCACAACAAAATGGAGTAGCTGAAAGGAAGAATAGACATTTAATGGAAGTTGTGAGAACAATGATGTTCCACATGAAGGTGCCTAAGCGTTTTTGGGGAGATGCCTTTGTAGCTGCATGCTACTTGATTAATAGGACTCCTACAAAAGTCCTAGATGACCTGTCTCCATTTGAGGTACTAAACAAAACTAGACCTACTATTGATCACTTAAGAGTTTTTGGTTGTGTTTGTTTTGTATTAGTTCCAAGGGAGCAAAGGAACAAGCTGGAACCAAAGAGTACCAAAGCTATGTTCATTGGATATTCATCTACTCAGAAAGGGTATAAATGTTATGACCCAGAGACTAGAAAAGTCTTACTGTCTAGAGATGTCAAGTTCCAAGAAGAGAAAAGTTTTTATGAAGAAGGAACTTGGGAGCAATTTAAGGATATCTCATCAACAAGAACAGACCAAGCTGAATACTTGAGAAAACTCTTGGAAAGTATTGGCATAGGGGGTGGTCTGCCCACAGTCTCATCACCTGCCCCAGTTGCACATAGCCGTGGAACCGCAGGTCAGTCTGATCCACAAACCCGTCCCAGCCCCGGCCCTTCCGGTCCATCTCATCCATCCGCGGACCGTCCCAGCCCCGGCCCTTCTGGTCCATCTCATCCATCCGCATCCGGCCCTTCCGGCTTTTATCAACCATCATCCTTTCCTGATTCTCCTGGACTTCCTCCTCTTGAACATGGGGGGGGGGAGAAGCTTCTACTCATGTCCAACAAGACTCAGCAGGAGATGATTCCACTCTAGCTTCAGCTTCCAAAAGATCAAGACCTACTCTCATTGAAGTTTTGAGTGAAGAAGAAGAGGCTCCACCTACTGTTTTAAGGAGGAGCACAAGACAAAGAAATCCACCAGTTTTCTACAATGGAAATGTTGTGGTTCATCATGACCAGGGAGTTTGTAATATTGCACACTTACCTTCTACTCATGTTGCTTTTATTTCTAGTCTTGACAATGAGCAGATTCCAAAGACATATGAAGAAGCTATGTCTATAAAGGAATGGAGGGAAGCTATCTCAGCTGAGAAACAAGCTATGGAGAGGAATGGTACATATGCTTCAGCCACTTTACCAAAAGGAAAGAAGGCTGTAAGTTCTAAATGGATTTTTACCATTAAATACAAAAGCAATGGTGAAATTGATAGATATAAAGCTAGGTTGGTAGCTAGGGTTTTACTCAGACATATGGTGAGGATTATAGGGATACATTTGCTCCTGTAGCTAAGCTTCATTCTGTCAATGTTGTACTTACTGTTGCTACTAATCTTGAGTGGGAATTGTGGCAAATGGATGTCAAGAATGCTTTCTTGCAAGGTGAATTAGAAGAAGAGGTTTACATGTCACCTCCACCTGGCCTAGAAGATGAGGTTGGAAGCGGCAATACCCTAAGGCTAAGGAAGGCTATTTATGGCCTTAAGCAATCTCCAAGAGCATGATACCACAAATTAAGTGTTACTTTAATGGATAAAGGCTTCAAAAGGTCTGAAGTGGAACATACCCTTTTTACATTAAAGAGTAAGGAAGGTATCATAGTAATTCTTATCTATGTAGATGATATAATCATATCTGGTAGTGATAGTGTTGGTATTGCATCTACTAAAAATTACTTAAAAAGTGTCTTTGACATAAAAGATTTAGGAGAACTTAAATACTTCTTAGGAATTGAAGTATGTAGGTTTAAGGAAGGTCTCTTTCTTTCTCAAAGAAAATATGTTGTAGATCTACTAACATCCACAGGTATGATGGAAGCTAAGCCAGCCAAAACACCCTTAGAAGAAGATTATAAAATCGCAACTAAGGGGGAGTTAGAGAAGGAAATTGATTTTCATGATCCTAAGCTCTATAGGAAAGTGGTTGGTAAGCTTATTTATTTAACCATCACAAGACCAGATTTATGTTTTGCTGTGAATCAGGTATCTCAACACATGCAAGGGCCAAAGATGAGGCATTGGGACATGGCCATGCGGATTCTAAGATATCTCAAAGGCACACATGAACAAGGTATTTGGATGGGTAATAATAAAAATACAAATGTGGTTGGTTATTGTGATGCAGATTGGGCAGGAGATAGGGAAGATAGGAGAAGTACCACAGGCTATTGCACTTTCATAGGAGGAAACCTTGTGACTTGGAAAACCAAGAAGCAAAAGGTGGTTTCATGCTCTAGTGCAGAATCAGAGTATAGAGCAATGAGGAAGCTCACTACTGAATGTATCTGGCTGAAACAAATTTTGGGTGACTTAGCCGTGGAGAGTGAGGAGCCTATCACCATTCATTGTGACAATCAAGCCGCCATTCACATAACCTCCAATTCAGTGTTTCATGAAAGGACCAAGCATATAGAAGTGGACTGCCACAAAGTAAGAGAAGCTATTGGGAAAGGTATCATTTTACCTTGCTATACAAGGAGTGAGGACCAACTAGCTGATGTATTTACCAAGGCAACATCTCTTAAAACTGGCGCCTCTATCTATCCAAGACTTGGCCTCATGACCATTCCACACCAATGATCCCAACATGGAGTGTTATACTCTTTTGCCCTAGAAAAGGTTTTGTCCCAATTAAGTTTTCCTTCTCTAGGTTTTTAATGAGGTAATGCTTCATGGTTACAAGCTTAAAACATCTTATGTCTTAAGCTTGAGGGGGAGTGTTGGAATGAAGAAGAAATGATGAATTTATGAAAGCCTTTATTTCTAGATAAATGGCGATTTATATGTATGTGAAAGAGAGAGTCTAAGGCTTGTTTGTATTATAGAATTATGTTATCCTTGTAAGCCATTTATGTATAAGGCTATCCTTGTATCCAAACAAGCCTAGACTAGATTAGTATAAATACTTTACTCCCTTCACATTTTGTAAGTAAGAATTCATAATTCTCATTTTCTAATAAATCATTCTTTTCTCTAATTCTCTAATTCTCTCTAATCTCTCATTCTCTCATTCTACAAATCTCTTAATCTCATATTCTTTCAATAAGGAGATATCATCTCATTTTTGAGATTATCAATAGATGAGATGTGAAGATTAGCAGAGTACAATTTCATAGCACGTCTTTTGGTGTCTTTACCGAATGGTGATGGTAAAGACACCAAAGGTAAAAGAATCTTCGAGTTGAAACTTCCAATGTTCCTTTGCTGACACGAACGGGTCTTGCTGGGCCTCTGGATCCACTAATAAACCAGATGGGCTGGCCTCCTTGACATACTGGTCGTCAGCTCTCTCCATTAGTTGGTTGAACTTGTCTCCCAATGCTCAATCTTTGGAACACGTCAAAGGTCCTGGTGGTACTCGTGGTGCAGTAGCTGGTACGATGTCATCATCATTTCTCAAGATCGTCCTTAAGTGACTTTGATGTTCCTTTTGGTCCATTGAGTAAACCAAGATGTCATCTATGAAGATGATTACAAATTCGTCCAACTATTTGCAAAATACCGAGTTCATCAACTTCATGAAGGCGGCCGGTGCATTAGTCAGATTGAAAGGAATAACAACCTAGATCCCACTAGAGATCGAAACACATTATAAGGAGATATCATCTCATTTTTGAGATTATCAATAGATGAGATGTGAAGATTAGCAGTGTACAATTTCATAGCACGTCTTTTGGTGTCTTTACCGAATGGTGATGGTAAAGACGCCAAAGGTAGAAGAATCTTCGAGTTGAAACTTCCAATGTTCCTTTGCTGACACGAACGGGTCTTGCTGGGCCTCTGGATCCACTAGTAAACCAGATGGCCCAGCCTCCTTGACATACTGGTCGTCAGCTCTCTCCAGTAGTTGGTTGAACTTGTCTCCCAATGCTCAATCCTTGGAACACGTCAAAGGTCCTGGTGGTACTCATGGTGCAGTAGCTGGTATGATGTCATCATCATTTCTCAAGATCGTCCTTAAGTGACTTTGATGTTCCTTTTGGTCCATTGAGTAAACCAAGATGTCATCTATGAAGATGATTACATATTCTTCCAAATATTTGCAAAATACCGAGTTCATCAACTTCATGAAGGCGGCCGGTCCATTAGTCAGATTGAAAGGAATAACAACCTAGATCCCACTAGAGATCGAAACACATTATAAGGAGATATCATCTCATTTTTGAGATTATCAATAGATGAGATGTGAATATTAGCATAGTACAATTTCATAGCACGTCTTTTGGTGTCTTTACCGAATGGTGATGGTAAAGACGCCAAAGGTAGAAGAATCTTCGAGTTGAAACTTCCAATGTTACGTTGCTGACACGAACGGGTCTTGCTGGGCCTCTGGATCCACTAACAAACCAGATGGGCTGGCCTCCTTAACATACTGGTCATCAGCTCTCTCCATTAGTTGGTTGAACTTGTCTCCCAATGCTCAATCTTTGGAACACGTCAAAGGTCCTGGTGGTACTCGTGGTGCAGTAGCTGGTACGATGTCATCATCATTTCTCAAGATCGTCCTTAAGTGACTTTGATGTTCCTTTTGGTCCATTGAGTAAACCAAGATGTCATCTATGAAGATGATTACAAATTCGTCCAACTATTTGCAAAATACCGAGTTCACCAACTTCATGAAGGCGGCCGGTGCATTAGTCAGATTGAAAGGAATAACAACCTAGATCCCACTAGATATCCAAACACATTATAAGGAGATATCATCTCATTTTTGAGATTATCAATAGATGAGATGTGAAGATTAGCAGAATACAATTTCATAGCACGTCTTTTGGTGTCTTTACCGAATGGTGATGGTAAAGACACAAAACGTAGAAGAATCTTCGAGTAGAAACTTCCAATGTTCCTTTGCTGACATGAACGGGTCTTGCTGGGCCTCTGGATCCACTAATAAACCAGATGGCCCGGCCTCCTTGACATACTGGTCGTCAGCTTTCTCCAGTAGTTGGTTGAACTTGTCTCCCAATGCTCAATCCTTGGAACACGTCAAAGGTCCCGGTGGTACTCGTGGTGCAGTAGCTGGTATGATGTCATCATCATTTCTCAAGATCGTCCTTAAGTGACTTTGATGTTCCTTTTGGTCCATTGAGTAAACCAAGATGTCATCTATGAAGATGATTACAAATTCTTCCAAATATTTGCAAAATACCGAGTTCATCAACTTCATGAAGGCGGCCGGTGCATTAGTCAGATTGAAAGGAATAACAACCTAGATCCCACTAGAGATCGAAACACATTATAAGGAGATATCATCTCATTTTTGAGATTATCAATAGATGAGATGTGAAGATTAGCAGAGTACAATTTCATAGCACGTCTTTTGGTGTCTTTACCGAATGGTGATGCTAAAGACGCCAAAGGTAGAAGAATCTTCGAGTTGAAACTTCCAATGTTATGTTGCTGACACGAACGGGTCTTGCTGGGCCTCTGGATCCACTAATAAACCAGATGGGCTGGCCTCCTTAACATACTGGTCATCAGCTCTCTCCATTAGTTGGTTGAAATTGTCTCCCAATGCTCAATCTTTGGAACACGTCAAAGGTCCTAGTGGTACTCGTGGTGCAGTAGCTGGTACGATGTCATCATCATTTCTCAAGATCATCCTTAAGTGACTTTGATGTTCCTTTTGGTCCATTGAGTAAACCAAGATGTCATCTATGAAGATGATTACAAATTCATCCAACTATTTGCAAAATACCGAGTTCATCAACTTCATAAAGGCGGCCGGTGCATTAGTCAGATTGAAAGGAATAACAACCTAGATCCCACTAGAGATCCAAACACATTATAAGGAGATATCATCTCATTTTTGAGATTATCAATAGATGAGATGTGAAGATTAGCAGAGTACAATTTCATAGCACGTCTTTTGGTGTCTTTACCGAATGGTGATGGTAAAGACACAAAACGTAGAAGAATCTTCGAGTAGAAACTTCCAATGTTCCTTTGCTGACACGAACGGGTCTTGCTGGGCCTCTGGATCCACTAATAAACCAGATGGCCCGGCCTCCTTGACATACTGGTCGTCAGCTCTCTCCAGTAGTTGGTTGAACTTGTTTCCCAATGCTCAATCCTTGGAACACGTCAAAGGTCCTGGTGGTACTCGTGGTGCAGTAGCTGGTATGATGTCATCATCATTTCTCAAGATCGTCCTTAAGTGACTTTGATGTTCCTTTTGGTCCATTGAGTAAACCAAGATGTCATCTATGAAGATGATTACAAATTCGTCCAAATATTTGCAAAATACCGAGTTCATCAACTTCATGAAGGCGGCCGGTGCATTAGTCAGATTGAAAGGAATAACAACCTAGGTCCCACTAGAGATCCAAACACATTATAAGGAGATATCATCTCATTTTTGAGATTATAATAGATTAGATTTGAAGATTAGCAGAGTACAATTTCATAGCACGTCTTTTGGTGTCTTTACCGAATAGTGATCGTAAAGACACCAAAGGTAGAAGAATCTTCGAGTAGAAACTTCCAATGTTCCTTTGTTGACACGAACGGGTCTTGCTGGGCCTCTGGATCCACTAATAAACCAGATGGGCCGGCCTCCTTGACATACTGGTCGTCAGCTCTTTCCATTAGTTGGTTGAACTTGTCTCCCAATGCTCAATCCTTGGAACACGTCAAAGGTCCTGGTGGTACTCGTGGTGCAGTAGCTGGTACGATGTCATCAACATTTCTCAAGATCGTCCTTGAGTGACTTTGATGTTCCTTTTGGTCCATTGAGTAAACCAAGATGTCATCTATGAAGATGATTACAAATTCGTCCAACTATTTGCAAAATACCGAGTTCATCAACTTCATGAAGGCGGCCGGTGCATTAGAGATAAGGAGATATCATCTCATTTTTGAGATTATCAATAGATGAGATGTGAAGATTAGCAGAGTACAATTTTATAGCACGTCTTTTGGTGTCTTTACCGAATGGTGATGGTAAAGACACCAAAGGTAGAAGAATCTTCGAGTTGAAACTTCCAATGTTCCTTTGCTGACACGAACGGGTCTTGCTGGGCCTCTGGATCCACTAATAAACCAGATGGCCCGGCCTCCTTGACATACTGGTCGTCAGCTCTCTCCATTAGTTGGTTGAACTTGTCTCCCAATGCTCAATCCTTGGAACAAGTCAAAGGTCATGGTGGTACTCGTGGTGCAGTAGCTGGTACGATGTCATCATCATTTTTCAAGATCGTCCTTAAGTGACTTTGATGTTTCTTTTGGTTCATTGAGTAAACCAAGATGTCATCTATGAAGATGATTACAAATTCGTCCAACTATTTTCAAAATACCGAGTTCATCAACTTCATGAAGGCGGCCGGTGCATTAGTCAGATTGAAAGGAATAACAACCTAGATCCCACTAGAGATCCAAACACATTATAAGGAGATATCATCTCATTTTTGAGATTATCAATAGATGAGATGTGAAGATTAGCAGAGTACAATTTCATAGCACGTCTTTTGGTGTCTTTACCGAATGGTGATGGTAAAGACACAAAACGTAGAAGAATCTTCGAGTAGAAACTTCCAATGTTCCTTTGCTGACACGAACGGGTCTTGCTGGGCCTCTGGATCCACTAATAAACCAGATGGCCCGGCCTCCTTGACATACTGGTCGTCAGCTCTCTCCAGTAGTTGGTTGAACTTGTTTCCCAATGCTCAATCCTTGGAACACGTCAAAGGTCCTGGTGGTACTCGTGGTGCAGTAGCTGGTATGATGTCATCATCATTTCTCAAGATCGTCCTTAAGTGACTTTGATGTTCCTTTTGGTCCATTGAGTAAACCAAGATGTCATCTATGAAGATGATTAAAAATTCGTCCAAATATTTGCAAAATACCGAGTTCATCAACTTCATGAAGGCGGCCGGTGCATCAGTCAGATTGAAAGGAATAACAACCTAGGTCCCACTAGAGATCCAAACACATTATAAGGAGATATCATCTCATTTTTGAGATTATAATAGATTAGATTTGAAGATTAGCAGAGTACAATTTCATAGCACGTCTTTTGGTGTCTTTACCGAATAGTGATGGTAAAGACACCAAAGGTAGAAGAATCTTCGAGTAGAAACTTCCAATGTTCCTTTGTTGACACGAACGGGTCTTGCTGGGCCTCTGGATCCACTAATAAACCAGATGGGCCGGCCTCCTTGACATACTGGTCGTCAGCTCTTTCCATTAGTTGGTTGAACTTGTCTCCCAATGCTCAATCCTTGGAACACGTCAAAGGTCCTGGTGGTACTCGTGGTGCAGTAGCTGGAACGATGTCATCAACATTTCTCAAGATCGTCCTTGAGTGACTTTGATGTTCCTTTTGGTCCATTGAGTAAACCAAGATGTCATCTATGAAGATGATTACAAATTCGTCCAACTATTTGCAAAATACCGAGTTCATCAACTTCATGAAGGCGGCCGGTGCATTAGAGATAAGGAGATATCATCTCATTTTTGAGATTATCAATAGATGAGATGTGAAGATTAGCAGAGTACAATTTTATAGCACGTCTTTTGGTGTCTTTACCGAATGGTGATGGTAAAGACACCAAAGGTAGAAGAATCTTCGAGTTGAAACTTCCAATGTTCCTTTGCTGACACGAACGGGTCTTGCTGGGCCTCTGGATCCACTAATAAACCAGATGGCCCGGCCTCCTTGACATACTGGTCGTCAGCTCTCTCCATTAGTTGGTTGAACTTGTCTCCCAATGCTCAATCCTTGGAACAAGTCAAAGGTCATGGTGGTACTCGTGGTGCAGTAGCTGGTACGATGTCATCATCATTTTTCAAGATCGTCCTTAAGTGACTTTGATGTTTCTTTTGGTTCATTGAGTAAACCAAGATGTCATCTATGAAGATGATTACAAATTCGTCCAACTATTTGCAAAATACCGAGTTCATCAACTTCATGAAGGCGGCCGGTGCATTAGTCAGATTGAAAGGAATAACAACCTAGATCCCACTAGAGATCCAAACACATTATAAGGAGATATCATCTCATTTTTGAGATTATCAATAGATGAGATGTGAAGATTAGCATAGTATCAAAAAATTCAAATTTTGCTGAT
Organism: Streptanthus diversifolius; assembly: GCA_039880935.1. Classification (NCBI taxonomy): domain Eukaryota; kingdom Viridiplantae; phylum Streptophyta; class Magnoliopsida; order Brassicales; family Brassicaceae; genus Streptanthus; species Streptanthus diversifolius. The sequence goes on from JAXGFM010000005.1 coordinate 6,338,427, forward strand.
CCATTGACCAAGCCCCTTCCATGGCCTAAGCATGAGAGTCATATTGCGGTCATGGGCATTAAATATCTTAAGATGTGATGTCAGGTCTAGTTGGAGTTTTTCCCTTTTTGTGATATGATGATCATGTTAACATAGATTTGGATATGTTGTAATTAAAATTTGTTTCAGCTCATCTGATCATTAGATGATTAATTAAATGTCCCAAATAACTTATTTCATTCTTATAAAATCATCAAGTTCATGACTTGATCATGAAACTCTGTGGGTGAGAGATGAAATAAATTATATCAAATATGTGATTTGATGGCTCTAGTCAAAGTTATTAAAATAGAACTTTAATAACTTAAAATGACTAGTATGTGAGGTGACTGATGACTAAGTTTCATGGAATCATTTATATGTTGTATTAAGTAAAATCACATAGGTATGTGTTGGAGAACACATGATCAGACTGACCCGCTAATGAGAAATCCTCGAGATTGTTATATGAGTGTCATAAGAGGTTTTCAATACGACTATAAAGTGTAGTCCTTTGACCTGAATTCATCATGATTTATACTAGTTCACTTTGAAAATGTGTCATCCATAACAAGTGATTATAAAGGCATTGATTGGAGGTTCTATGAAGTGTGTAAAGAACAAGGATGGAACAAGATGAGATTTGTCCCTCCCATATAACGGGAGATAGATATCACTGGGCCTATCGAAGATTTGATATTGAAAATGCATGGCCATGCTCAAACGGGCTGAATGTCAGTCATTTGTTTAGTCATTATAAATCGGAGTTCGATAAACATGATCTAGCTTAATAAGGATGACACTGGTTCTTGCCTTATGCCGAGATCGAGATATATCGACAAATGGAATATGAAAATAAATGATTCAGAACAAGTGAGAGATTGTAGAGAATGTCCTGAAATCATCCTGAAATATTTGTACTTACTCATGATGAAGTCATTAAGCGAAATGGCTTGACAATTATATAATATTAGGTGGTTATGATGTTTTGCTAGAAACCGTTTATAATCTATATATTGAGCATCTATTACTAATATTATATGATCCTTCAGGGTCACACACCTAAGCAAACTAGATCAATTAATATTGAGGTCTATGGTGGATATATTTATGTGATATAATTATCCATCATATGTGAATAAAAAATGTGATTCTTATTGGGCCAAGCCCATAAGCCCTAATGAATTAGGGTTCACATGTGGTGGCATATAAAAGACATAGATATGTTTTTACTCATAAGGTGAGATAGGAGAAGATAGACACACATCTAATCAAAAAAGAGTTCTTGACAGTAACCATGAAATATAAGGAGACAAATAGTTTATCTCAGAGTTTGAGACTGGATCTCAACGGCACTAACATACCGTCTTGATCTTGTTTATGTGCGTGTGGATACCGGTATTTGGAGTGCTTGACAATCTCAGTTACCTCTTAATAACCTCGACTCTTCTGTTCATTGTCCACTGCAAAAGTCCAGGATTGATTTAAACCTTAAGATTCAGATTTATTTCAGTATTTTTTATGAGATCCTAGGCATAAAGAGTTCATAAGCTAGGTTTACAAATGGTTTACAAACCGGTATGCACTTCCAGCACTTTGGATCCTAAGTCCTACCATGACCTTAGATAAAGACAAGGCAGATCTTATAGACTCACAGTTCAAGGAAAATCATTTGATCTGAACAAAGACAACAAAATTAACACACGTGAGTCTGTTAACCCACAACATGTTAGATTTATTACTTGTTTAAAATGCAGAGGAAGTGACACATGTATAAGAAATGTCCAACCCAAAGAGTTCTCATGTACATTACTATATCAAGAGACTATGAGACTTGAGGATGGAAAAGAACCACAAGGAGAATTCGGTGATTTAAATCATCCTGATGTAGGAAAAATCCTTGTGACACACCCAATCATAAGTGCAATGGTGGAGCCCACCAAGACTATTCAAAGAAAAACATTTTTTTACAATCGATGCACCATCGAAGAAAAGGTATGTCTCATAATATATGGAGCGCCTTGCACCAATAAGTTAGTGTTCATGAGAATAAAACATCTACAGCTCGGCTTGATGATAAGGTTGAGCTTAAAATCATTGATCCAGTAACTATTTTCCTTAGTGAAACAAGCTCGGCTTGATGATAAAGTTGAGCTTAAAATCATTGATCCAATAACTGTTCTCCTTAGTGAGACACGTTACCAAAATCAAGTTATATGTGATATAGTTCCTATACAAGTTTTACACTCACATTTAGGTCTACCATGGTAGTTTGATACAGAATCTAAGCCATCATGGATGCACATTTATGATTTTGTTTTGCATAGAAAACATAATATTAGCTTAGCACCACTAACTTCATCACAAATGTTGGAGTTTACTTTTTTTGTACATCCACGAGAAAAATTTGGGTCAAAATCCACACTTTTGATATCAACGGTTAAAAAAGGATAGGAGGATATGAACCAAGTTTCTGAGGCTACGGACCAATTTTAATATTTTACTTGCGAATAAAATTATGAAGGGCCATAGTTGCCAGTTGTCACCACAATTTTTTGCATTGTATATATTTTATATCTAGCTTCATTTCTCACAATACACCATTTTTCATACTCCAAAATTTTTTTCAACAGATCGAAGTGATGAATGACGATGATTAAATATTTTTTCATAGTTTCTTTTTTCTGCATGATTTTGGAACCGACTAAGGTGATACTGTTCTCCTCAATATGTACAAATAAATCCATAACATAATACGTATCCTGAGTAATATTTATCATCTTTCATAGCAATCGAAAGAACTTTTGCATCATCTGCAGATCCTAAAATACCAACATAAACATATGTAAACAACATGTCTAAGTTGCATATCATAAGAATGTTCATAGATTTATTTTTGTACATATTCTAATATCTTCTTTGATCTCTTCTTGACACCATAACTAGCATGTAAATTCCATCAATTGCACCAATAATAAATCTATTTCGTTTTCTTATAATTTGTTTTTTGATTTTCAATTATCTACATATTTAAACAATCACTTTTTAATCTCTACAAATTATTAAGACTAATAATAGTAATTTATGACTTTATATTATTATAATTTTAAAAGAGTAACTTATTTTTTTATTTTACTAAAATTTGAATGTGTAATATACGATTTTTTTAACTAAATTTTGAATTAATTTATTATTACAGAAATTTTCTAAGCTATCTAAATTTTTTTTTCTTTTTCCTTTTATTTTGGTGATAAAAAATGAAAAACCAAAAAAATAGTGCCAAAAAAATGGAGAGCTAAACTTTAAAAAACTCAAAAACAGGATTAATCATGAACAAAAACAAATTCTTTTTAGAAAGTGACTTTTAAAGCTTCAAGATTTTCTAAAGTTTAATAAATGTGGTTGTAAATTTTTTGGCTTTTATGACTTTACATAACCATAAAGTCTCTAAAGGCTCTTTACCAATCTAGCCCATAATTTCTTCAATCTATTGGCTACTGGAAAATAAAATATTTGGCAGTGACAATTTTTTTTCTGCCCAATCTTTTGAGTATGAAAAAATATATTTTTTAAAAAAACAAACAACTTTTTTCCTTGACTGTGTGTGAGACTCAGAGCTGAAAGCATCTTTTTCAGAATCATTGTTTAACATATTGTAATCTTCTCCATAAGTCCAAACCCAATAGTTAAACATAAAACCTTTGTTTTATAAATGTGCTGCCACGAGATCTTCTTTCAGTAATCCTCCTCCATTATCACACTTAATAAATGGACAAAACAAATTTGGATTCTTCAGAAATAGAGGTTGATTTTATGCAAACTCGGTAAAACTTTTCACTCCTTGACAGAAAGTTTCTGAAACTTGATTGATTGTATTATCGATTATTTCGTCTTGTGGCATTTACATCACTACATGAAGACATTACGATGACCTGAAGATATATTTAAGAAGAAAAAATAAAGCTCACCGAACGCTGTATAACGTAACTTTAAACATTATAAAAGTGTTTTATTTCTCACCTTTTGTGTCCAGATGCACCTAAATCCTTAATCAAAGCCTTCCTTCTGATTTTCCAGATCCCCAATCACACACTCCAGATGATAGCAAACTAAATTCCACAGGACTTTCAACAATTACTGGAATCCGAGGAGAAGAAAACTCCTCATCGCCAAAGAGTATATCCACCTCATCTAAGATGGCACTGCCAGACATGTTACCAAGACTATGATTTTCAAATTTTCTCACAGAAGTTAAGAGAAAGTTTGCATCCATGAAAGATTTATAGTGTAACATCCCAGCCCAAGACCCACGAGAAATTAAGGCCCAATTGTCTAACCCTAGGGCATCTCTTCTTCCTAAACTCTATAAAAGGAGAGGCAAAGCCCCGTCTGCCTCACACACTCCTTTCCCAGCGAAGCTCTGTAAAATTTTGGATTCGTCGCCGCCGCTACAGTCTACGCCGTCGTCAGAAGCACCGCAGCTCGTCGGAGTCGTGAGGTGAGTTTTTCCAGATTTGGTTTTTCGATCATAACTTCTTCATACGATATCAGATTTTAGCGATCTACATATCAAACTGTAGATCTCTCCGAGACGAAGCCAGACATACCGGACGCTCCGGAATCGGTCGCCGGACGCGCCGTCAAACGCCGCCGGAAGGTTCGCCGGAAAAATTGAAACATCTCCGATCTGCGTAATTTTCCGGTATGTGATAGTTCATGCTGTTATGATTCCGAATCTGCCTTCAGCTTCTCATGAATCGCTGTGGTTTGAAAGTTATGGCTGTTTGAAGTTGTGAGGGTATTTTAGTAATTTTGCCTAGGAGTCGTTTTGATCTGGAATCTTGTTCCGAGTGGTTTCTGATATCGTTTTTGGACAGTCTGATATCAGTAGTCCTCACTTTGTTTCAAACTTCCATTTATGGCAGGTTTCCATTTAAAGAAAGTTTCCCTTTTTGGCAGTTTCCATAAAAGGAAAGTTTGTTTTTCTATTGCTAAGGTGAGGAATTCGTCGAGTGTTTCCATTAGTTCATTCTTATAGCCGTTAATCTCTAGTTGGAGTCTTTGTTTAAAATATGTATGTAACAGGTCTAATTAATAATAGACGTGTTATTGTTTGTGATTGTATAAACTATATATTATGTAAACAAATATAAAAATATATATATCACATAGAATTCATAGAATTAAAGGACTAAAACTTTTGCGTGATGATTGATTGTTTGAGCGTGCTAAGTTGTATTGACGTGTTGTGCTAGATACGAGCGTTAGGAGCTCGCGATAGGTTGGTTCGAGAGTGGTGCTGTGGCATTTAGGCCCAGACTTTCGAATCATGTGGGATTGAGATATGGTGTGATGATGGTCTGTCATGTATGGCGTGCCCTGCATGAAGATCCACATGACCGTTTGTCATGTATGGCGTGCCCTGCATGAGGACGTGCATGTTTTCGTGTGTTTGTGAAGGGAAGGAGTTTCTGTCATGTATGGCGTGCCCTGCATGAAGATTCGTCTGGCCGTTTATCATGTGAGGCGTGCCCTGCATGAAAACGTGTCCCCTGGTTTATGTGTGTGACACTTAGTGGTCATATGTTTGAGTGTTCTAGACACTATGATTGTTTACATGTTTTAGCCGTAGACTTGCTTTAGATTATTGTTATAAGTTGTTCTGGTGGATTCATGAGTCTTTAGACTCATTTCTCACTGGGTAATCCAATTACTCATTCCCTCCCCAATCTTTCAGGTGAGCATGTCGTCGTACCCGAGTAGCGTTGAAGTCGACGAAGCTGTTCTACTTTTGAACAATATTTTCAGGATTATTTATTATTTATTTAAAACAGATTTCGATTAGTTATTTTTACATTAAATTATTTTGGTATTATTATTTTATAAAATATTTTGGATATTTTTAGAAATATTATTTTTGGAGAATTTGGGTCGTTTCAACTTGGTATCAGAGCCCAGGTTTGTCAAACCGGTGCTGACCCGGATAGGCAGTCCTGAGAAAATGTTTTTACGTGGTTTTCAAAAAAATAAAATAAAGAGAACAGCTCATCGACCTGCTTATCTATTCTTTCGTTGTGCTTTTAGAATTTATCCTAGGGCGAAAAGAGTTCAAGCGGCTGGTACATATGTTATGAAGATCTCTGGAGTTTACATCGATGTTTCGATGATAACTAATGAAGCTGAATTGCTGGGAGAGCTGGTCGAGATGAAGTTAAACCATTATGAAGTTATTCTCGGGATGGATTGGTTATCTAAGCAAATGGTGTCCTTGGATTGCCATCGCACTAGAGTGTTAATTCCGAGAGATGGTGGAAAGTTGGTTTTTCAAGGTGTTCGAGTTAGGATCGATATTCTGTTTATATCGATGATTCATGCAGAGGATTTACTTGCTAAGGGTAATGAAACTTATCTAGCGACTATCTCTATAGTGGGGGAGATATCGGATTTCTGGGTTATGTTGTTTCTGAGGCAGACATAGCAGTTAATCCTCAGAAAATGGTAGCAATTTCGAAGTGGCATACACCAGTTAGTCCTACTGAGGTTCACAGCTTTCTTGGTTTGGCGGGTTACTACATAAAGTTTGTCGAAGGTTTCGCTAGTATTGCCAAGCCTATGACCATGCTAACAGGGAAAGGGGTAAAGTTCGAGTGGTCAGAAGAATGTGAGCAGAGTTTTGAGAAGTTGAAGGATTGTTTGACTAAGACTCCTGTATTGGTTCTACCGCGAATGGGTGTTCCATATGATGTCTTTACAGATGCTTCTAAGATGGGGCTCGGTTGTGTGTTGATGCAGGAGGGCCTTGTAATAGCATATGCTTCCCGGCAGCTTCGAAGTCATGAAGCTAATTATCCTACGCATGATCTTGAGTTAGCTGCAGTGGTCTTTGTGCTTAAGATATGGAGAGCTTATCTCTATGGAGAGAAAGTCAGAGTCTTGACAGATCATAAAAGTTTGAAGTACATCTTCTCGCAGAGCGACTTGAATTTAAGGCAGAGGCGTTGCATTGAGTTACTGGCAGATTACGACTTGAACATCGCTTATCACCCAGGAAAGGTCATTCAGGTAGCAGATGCTCTAAGCCGTCGAAGGGCAGATGTTTCAGGCACTAAGGAAGTGCAGGAGTTGGTTGATACCTTGGCAAGTATGAGGTTGTGTGTGACATCGGTTGAGGATAACCAGACCGGATTGGCGATGTGGGAGAGAGCTGATCTTCTTAACAGGATTCGGGATGCTCAATCAGGTGATTTGGGACTTAAGAGGATGATTGAGAAACTAGTGATTGGATATCGCACTGCATCTGATGGTACTATCTTGTACAAGAACCGGGTTTGTGTCCCTCCAGTTGAGGCATTACGGAGAGAGATACTAAGTCAGGCTCATCAGTCTCGTTTTTCTATACATCCAGGAAGTAACAAGATGTATGCTGATTTGAAACGTTATTACCATTGGGAAGGCATGAAGCGGGAGATTGCGACTTGGGTATCTCAGTGCCAGAACTGTCAGTTGGTTAAAGCTGAGTGTCAAGTCCCGAGTTGGTTACTTCAGGATTTACCATTACCTGAATGGAAGTGGGATATGGTAACTATGGATTTTGTGACCGGACTTCCAAGGACAACAAACAATAATGATGCTATTTGGATAGTGGTGGATAGACTCACCAAGTCGTCACACTTTATAGCTACCAAGAAGACGGTTAAGACCGAGGTTTTGGTTCAGATTTATCTGGATAAAATTGTTAGACTGCATGGTGTTCCAGTGAGCATAGTATCAGATCGTGATCCAAAGTTCAATTCGATTTTTTGGCAAGCTTTTCAGAAAGCTCTGGGTACTAAGCTGCATCTCAGTACAGCGAACCATCCTCAGACAGATGGGCAGTCAGAGCGAACCATTAGGACTCTTGAGGATTTGCTTCGGGCTTGTGTTCTTGATTGGGGTGACAGTTGGGGAAAGTTTTTGCCTCTAGCAGAGTTTTCCTATAATAACAGTTACCATGCGAGTATTAAGATGGCACCTTCTGAGGCTTTGTACGGTAGACCTTGTCGAACTCCACTTTGTTGGACTGAAGTTGGAGAACGACGAGATTTGGATCCTGATCTGGTTCGAGAGACAGAGAAACAAGTTGAGTTGTTACGCGGTAGGCTTAAAGAAGCCCATGATCGTCAGAAGAATTATGCTGATAAAAGAAGGAAAGATTTGGTTTTCGCAGTAGGAGACTCTGTATATTTGAAGATGAGAACCTTCAGAGGAGCTGACAGCTACAGGAAGCTTAAGAAGTTTAAGCCGAGGTTCATGGGACCATATGTTATCACAGAAAGGATTGGAGAAGTTGCTTATAAGCTTAAGCTCCCGACAGAGTTAGCTGATTTCCATGATGTCTTCCATGTTTCAGTTCTCCGAAAAGTAGTTCGAGAACCTGAGTTGATTTTATCACAGCCACCAACAGATTTGAATCGGGATCTGACAGCCCGAAGTTACCGCGAGAGATCATGCAGCGTTGTGAAAAAGAAGAGCATGGGAAAAATGTGTGGAAAGTTTTAGTCCGCTGGGAAAGAGATGGTATTAGTGAAGAAACTTGGGAACCTGAGCAGTTTATGCGGGAAGATTATCCGGAGTTGTTTGTTGAGAAACTGAGCAGTTTTGCTGAAGAGGGACCAGACTTGGGAACTTGGGAACCTGAGCAGTTTTGCTGAAGAGGGACAAGACTTGGGTTTAAATTCGGGGAAGAATTTTCCTATAATGGGGGAGAATTGTAACATCCCAGCCCAAGACCCACGAGAAATTAAGGCCCAATTGTCTAACCCTAGGGCATCTCCTCTTCCTAAAGTCTATAAAAGGAGAGGCAAAGCCCCTTCTGCCTCACACACTCCTTTCCCAGCGAAGCTCTGTCAAATTTTGGATTCGTCGCCGCCGCTACAGTCTCCGCCGTCGTCAGAAGCACCGCAGCTCGCCGGAGTCGTGAGGTGAGTTTTTCCAGATTTGGGTTTTTCATCATAACTTCTTCATACGATATCAGATTTTAGCGATCTACATATCAAACTGTAGATCTCTCCGAGACGAAGCCAGACACACCGGACGCTCCGGAATCGGTCGCCGGACGCGCCGTCAAACGCCGCCGGAAGGTTCGCCGGAAAAATTGAAACATCTCCGATCTGCGTAATTTTCCGGTATGTGATAGTTCATGCTGTTCTGATTCCGAATCTGCCTTCAGCTTCTCATGAATCGCTGTGGTTTGAAAGTTATGGCTGTTTGAAGTTGTGAGGGTATTTTAGTAATTTTGCCTAGGAGTCCTTTTGATCTGGAATCTTGTTCCGAGTTGTTTCTGATATCGTTTTGGACAGTCTGATATCAGTAGTCCTCACTTTGTTTCAAACTTCCATTTATGGCAGGTTTCCATTTAAGGAAAGTTTCCCTTTTTGGCAGTTTCCATAAAAGGAAAGTTTGTTCTTCTATTGCTAAGGTGAGGAATTCGTCGAGTGTTTCCATTAGTTCATTCTTATAGCCGTTAATCTCTAGTTGGAGTCTTTGTTTAAAATATGTATGTAACAGGTCTAATTAATAATAGACGTGTTATTGTTTGTGATTGTATAAACTATATATTATGTAAACAAATATAAAAATATATATATATCACATAGAATTCATAGAATTAAAGGACTAAAACTTTTGCGTGATGATTGGTTGTTTGAGCATGCTAAGTTGTATTGACGTGTTGTGCTAGATATGAGCGTTAGGAGCTCGCGATAGGTTGGTTCGAGAGTGGTGCTGTGGCATTTAGACCCAGACTTTCGAATCATGTGGGATTGAGATATGGTGTGATGATGGTCTGTCATGTATGGCGTGCCCTGCATGAAGATCCACATGACCGTTTGTCATGTATGGCGTGCCCTGCATGAGGACGTGTATGTTTTCGTGTGTTTGTGAAGGGAAGGAGTTTCTGTCATGTATGGCGTGCCCTGCATGAAGATTCGTCTGGCCGTTTGTCATGTGAGGCGTGCCCTGCATGAAAACGTGTCCCCTGGTTTGTGTGTGTGACACTTAGTGGTCATATGTTTGAGTGTTCTAGACACTATGATTGTTTACATGTTTTAGCCTTAGACTTGCTTTAGATTATTGTTATAAGTTGTTCTGGTGGATTCATGAGTCCTTAGACTCATTTCTCATTGGGTAATCCAATTACTCATTCCCTTCCCAATCTTTCAAGTGAGCATGTCGTCGTACCCGAGTAGCGTTGAAGTCGACGAAGCTGTTCTACTTTTATACAATATTTTCAGGATTATTTATTATTTATTTAAAACAGATTTCGATTGGTTATTTTTAAATTAAATTATTTTAGTATTATTATTTTATAAAATATTTTGGATATTTTTAGAAATATTATTTTCGGAAAATTTGGGTCGTTTCATATAGTACCATCTCAAATTTGACAACCCCAAAATTTCTTCTTTCATTAGATACATGAAACGCCCTGGTGTTGCAATCAGAAAATCAATACCTTGCTTTAAATTCTCTAGCTGGGTTCGTTGTGTGAAGCCATCTGTCACTACCAAGGATTTCATCTTCACCAAATAATGGTTTCTTCTTATTAAACATTCAGATACAAAATAATCAATGAATCAACCTAGGAAGAGCATTCATATAAAAAAATTAACCTGAGAAGCCAACTCTACAGTCGGTACAAGGACAATAACACGAGGACAACCAGAAGACAATTTAATTTGTCCTTGAAGTTCCTCTTCTCTGATCCGCTGAATAACAGGGACAAGATATGCCAATGACTTTCATGATCTACTTTACTCAGCTATGATACAACTGATTCTCCAACGTCGTCTTCTTTTTTTTCTGTGTCGGCTGAGGAAAGCTTGGACTTTTGGGTTGTACCTTTTTTTTTAACTAAAATACGATCTTTTATTCATACAAACCAGAATTTAGTGATGGTGGTAATCATTTAAGCAACACATTGTCAATACTAGCAACATAAACTGAACACGTTCTGGCAAAGCGGACTATAACTTCCGTAGCCTCATTCGCTTGTTTACCAATAAGAATAACCGAAAACAATTTATTTAGGTGCAGGATAAGAATAATTTCCTGAATGTAGCCATCAAAACTCAACCATTCCTCAAGAGAATTAATAGCAGCAACTAAATTTGCACTAAATTTGCACTATCTACTGAAAAACCACTTTCATAGATCCCATATTTCCTAAGCATTTCATAGCCCACAATAACTTTTTTTTAAAAAAATCTTATTTTCAATAAAAAATCTGTGTTTTTTTTCTTTCTATAATAAATATTTGTTGATTACGTAAAATTTAAATAAATCCTCCATGATTTTGATTGCAGGAAACATAAACAACTGAGTTTGTTTGGCTTGATCACGTCTATCTAAAGAGAATTTTAATATTTATTTATTTCACTATATTATTTTTCCTTAATTTTGTTCTCTCAATTTGTCTGTCTAAATTATAAATTATTTGGCAAATATTCCTCTTCATTTTCTCTACAAATTCCAAAAACTGTAAATTTTATTTTATTTCATGTATTGAATACATGATTATGTTAGATTCAGTTGTTAGATTTTAGGATGTGGGATATGATGAGGACATCGAACCAACCACTGCACCAGTTATTTCACCATGATCTCTCACACGGTCTAAGAGGAAAGTTCTAGGAGACAATCTCAGCATACTACTGGAGAGTGGAACCGGACCGGACCTCAAGTCTACCATGACCAGCTCCGGACAGAGTGCACCGTCCCGGTCGTCCCGACCACGAACCACCGACCGCGCTGACCCAGCTCGACCATGAACAACCCATGACCCACAGACCGTCTGACCACGCCCCGACTGACCCACGTACAGCCGACCGTTCCAGCTGAACAAGAAGCCATGGAGGTTCCTTCTAGAAGATTATTCTTCCTCCAGTGTCTTTACTATTACCATCCGGTAAAGACACCAAAAGTTGTGCTAGAAAATTATACTCTTTTTCCTATCTTCGGTTTTGTCCCACTGAATTTTCTGAAAAAGTTTTTAATGAGGCAATACTTTTAGTGCGCAAGACGGTGAAGACTTGTTCACAATTTCGTCTCATTCACAAGTCCTCATCGATTTTTAGCCTAAGTGTTATTGGGCTTTTCTTATTTTTTATTCTATTTTTCTAGACTACATATTTATTTGGGCTTATAAGTCATGTTGACTATTTGGGGCCCAAAGTCTATTTTAATTGCCAATAAGTAAACTACATGTTGTTTTAATTCCTTGAGAGGCTAAACATCATGTTGTGCCGAAGTTGTAATAAGACACTATAAAAGCCTCTTGTCTACATATTAATGAAATAACAAGCATTTTGACAAAAAATCTAAGACTAGTGTCTAAACAACCAGGCACCGCCAAGCTCCCCCTTTGCAGCTGCCGTGTACTTCAGCCTAGTTTGGCTGAGGTTCTTGGAGTATCACAAGCCCCTTTCACATCTTGTGTGGTCCTTTCGATCCACCCTTCACTTCCATCGTGTATGTCCATCAACCTGAGCTTCTCAGTGAAAGACAGCCCACCCCTTGGTTCTTGCATCATCTGGTATCAGAGCTTAAAGCTTCTGCTCATCAGGTTGAATCTATTCTTGTTAGTTGTTAATTTTCTTTGTTTTTGTTGCAATAGTTTTTGGATTTTGATTGTGTTTCTTTCTCTTTCCCCTGAGGTTCTCGGTGAAAGAATATGAGATTAACAGATTTGTATATTTAGAGAATGAGAGAATGAGAGATTAAAGAGAAAGAATGATTGTATTGAGAAAATGAGAATAATATTTTTCTAAGTGACAAATGAGGAGAGAGATAGCTATTTATAATAATCTAGTCTAGGATTGTTTGGATACAAGGATTGCCATATACATGAATGGCTACAACGATAACATAATACTAGAACACAAACAAGCCTTAGACACTCCCCTTAGATGACTTAGATCACACGACCTTAAGCTAGAGTTAGAGGCCTTATTCCTTCATCATTTCTTCTTCATTACAACATTTCCAAGAAGCATTACCTCATTAAAAAAACCTAAACAACGAAAATCCAATTGGGACAAAACCTTTTCTAGGGAAAAAATAGTATAACACTCCATGTTGGGATCATTGTTGTGGAATGGTCATAAGGCCAAGCCTTGGATAGATGGAGGCACCATTCTTCAAAGTTGTTGCCTTGGTGAACACATCAGCTAGTTGATCCTCACTCCTTGTATAGTAAGGCAAGATGATTCATTTTCCAGTAGTTTCTCTTACTTTTTGGCAATCTACCTCTATATGCTTGGTTCTTTAATGAAAAATAGAGTTGGAGGCAATGTGTATAGCAGCCTGATTGTCACAATGAATGGTGATAGGATCATCAAAGCTCACGGCCAAGTACTCAAGAAGTTGCTTCAGCCAAATGCATTCAGTTGTAAACTTCCTCATGGCTCTATATTCTGATTCTGCATTAGAGCATGACACCACCTTTTGCTTCTTGGTTTTCCAAGTCACAAGGTTCCCTCCTATGAAAGTACAATAGACTGTGGTACTTTTTTTATCTGCATCACAATAACCAACCACATTTGTGTTTTTATTGCAACCCATCCATATACCTTGTTTATGAGTGCCTTTTAGATGTCTCAAAATTCGATTTGCCATCTCCCAATGTCTCATCTTTGGGCCTTGCATGTGTTGAGATACCTGATTCACAGCAAAAAACATAAATCTGGTCTAGTGATGGTTCGATAAATAAGCTTACCAATCACTTTCCTATAGAGCTTAGGATCATGAAAATCAATTTTCTGCACTAGCTCCCCCTTAGTTCCAATTTTATAGTCTTCTTCTAAGGGTGTTTTGGCTGGTTTAGCTTCCATCATACATGTAGAGGTTAGTAAATCTACAACATATTTCCTTTGAGATAAGAAGAGATCTTCCTTGAACCTAGACACTTCAATTCCTAAGAAGTATTTAAGTTCTCCTAAGTCCTTAATATCAAAGACACTCTTCAAATATTCTTTTGTAGATGCAATACCAACACTATCACTTCCAGATATGATTATATCATCTACATACATGAAAATTACCACAATACCTTCCTTACTCTTTAGTGTAAAAAGGGTGTGTTCAAATTCAGATCTTTTGAAGCCTCTATCCATCAAGATTACACTCAGCTTGTGGTACCAAGCTCTTGGAGATTGTTTAAGGACATAGATGACCTTCCTCAGCCTGAGTATGTTGCCGGCCCTTACCTCTTCCTCTAGACCTGGTGGAGGTGACATGTATACCTCTTCTTCTAATTCACATTGTAAAAATGCATTCTTAACATCTATTTGCCATAATTCCCAATCAAGGTTAGTAGCAAGTGAAAGAACAACATCAACAGAGTGAAGCTTAGCTACAGGTGAAAAGGTATCCCTATAATCTTCACCATAAGTCTGAGTAAATCCTCTAGCCACCAACCTAGCTTTATATTTATCGATTTCACCATTGCTTTTGTATTTAATGGTAAAAAACCACTTAGAACTTACAGCTCTTTTTTCTTTAGGTAAAGTGGCTGGAGCATAGGTATCAGTCCTTTCCATGGCTTGCTTCTCAGCTAGCATAGCTCTCCTCCATTCCTTCTTAGTCATAGCTTCCTCATATGTCTTTGGAATCTGTTCCTTATCAAGACTCAAAGTGAATGCAACATGGTTAGTAGGTAAGTAAGCAATGCTACAAACTCCCTGATCATGATGAACCACAACATTCTGATTATAGAAGACTGGTGGATTCCTTTGTCTTGTGCTCCTTCTTAGTACTGTAGGTGGAACTTCTTGGATAGGCTCCTCCTCTTCACCTAAAGCTTCAATGATAGTGGGCACATCTCTTGATCTCTTGGAAGCTGAGACTAGAATTGAGTCATCTCCTTCTGAGTCTTGTTGGACATGAGTAGATGATCTTGACTTGATTCAATGATTCAATGATGAATTTTATCCCAGATTGTTGTAACCTGGCTCTGATACCATGAAAGAATATAAGATTAAGAGATTTATAGATTTAGAGAATGAGAGAATGAAAGATTAATGAGAAAGAATGATTGTATTGAGAAAATGAGAATAATATTTTTCTAAGTTACAAATGAGGAGAGAGATAGCTATTTATACTAATCTAGTCTAGACTTGTTTGGATACAAGGATTACCTTATACATGAATGACTATAAAGATAATATAATACTATAACACAAACAAGCCTTAGACATTCCCCTTAGATAACTTAGATCACACGGCCTTAAGCTAGAGTTAGAGGCCTTCTTCCTTCATCATTTATTCTTCATTCGAACACTCCGTAAGAAGGAGGAGGAACCAAGTCACATACCACAAACACTAGAACAATAAAAAAATCAGGTTCTATCAATTCTTTTCTTTGTTTTAATATTTTTTTTTTAAAAAAATGTAGAAGAAATTTGTTTGTTTGCTGTTTAAAACTTTTCTTAGACAAAAAAAATATCTATATATATATTGTTTAGGTTGTTTACAAGCAAAACTAGGATCCTTAGAAACTCACCTATAACATTTTCATCACCAAACTTGGATTCCATAAGGAGCTTGTATGTTGCTTGCTTGTTTGCTTAGGTTTTTTTGGGTTAGGTTTCTAGTTAGTTGCTTGTTGCATGTGTCCCTTCACCAGCCGCTAGGTGTTTAGGTTTAGCTCGGTCCTCTTTATGGTCTAGCCACCTTCCCGCATTCATCCCGTGGTCTAGCCCTTTGCGTAACGCATAGCTCTTTAGACTGCCCCGCGTGTGTTTCCTTTGCAATAATCGCTAGCTAGTTTGCCCACACCCACATCCCGCTTTTAAGCTAGGCTCCGTCCCGTCCCGCGTCCCTGAGTAGCATAGGTTCTTAGTTTCCTTAGCTCTGGTCCACGCCTAGTGTTAGGACCCTAGCACCCGAGCCATCCCTAGTTGCATTAGGCGGCTAGGTTCACCTTAGTGTTTAGGTTCTTAGTTCTTAGATTTAGGAAAATTTCCCTAGCAATTAGGCAGCAAATTAATTAGTTTCTATAGTTTTTCTAGGCTATGAAATAATATATGACATTTTATAGAATCACTTAGGTAGTTTTCCTAATTTTTTTAGGCCATTAATAGATTTCCTTTTAGTTTAGGATAGTTGTCTTTTATGAAATTATACATTAATTAACTTTTCCTTTAGTTTTAATATAGTTTCCTTTTAATTAAATAGGCAAAAAAAATTTTTTTTGGATTTTTCTCATTTATTAGTTTCCTTTCTAGTTTTAGCAATAATTTTTAGGATATCTCCATTAATTTAGATTTTCTTTTTAGATTTAGGTCATAATTATTATTAGGATATCTTCCATTTTTTTTCTTTATTTCCTTTTTTCACAAATATTTAGTTTCCTAATATTCTATAAATCATAAAAGAAATGAAAAATTATATCTGTGGAAATTTTCCATTTAAGAAAAGTTTCCATATTTGCAAGTTTCCTTTCCGGGAAACTTTGCATTTCTAAAAATTTCATTTTCTCGGAAAAGGAAATATGTCAGGAAGTGACGAGTCGACATCAGGGCAAAACGGTCAAGCAATATTGTAGCTCCTGCAAGCTTTGACGACCCAGATGTCGACCATAGCGACGCGTCCGTATCATCATACACCTACACCCGAACCCGCACCCCCCATAACCACACGACCAACCACCTGAGTCCACATCAGTACTACGACGAGCCCATGCCACCCCCTCGATAACCATTGCACTACCCGAAGTGAAGATGAACACGCCTCCCTTTTTGGGAAAGATTGACCCCGAGAAGTATTTAGACTGGGAGAGAAGAATGGAGCTTATCTTTGAGTACTATAACTACGACGATCCCCGTAAAGTCGCCCTAGCAATGGCGCAATTCACTGATCACGCACTGGCGTGGCAGGATGGAGAAGTAACAGCTCGCAGGAGAGCTCGGATGGGTGCTTTGACCTCATGGGTCAAACTTAACCAGATTATGAGGAGACGCTACGTTCCACTTCATTTTCACCACGAGCTTCAGAGACGATTCAGATGCCTTACCCAAGGCAGCAAGACGGTGTCCGAATATTTCGATGAATTCGAGCACCTCCGCAACCGACTCGATGTGGATGAGTCCGAAGAGAGTCTAATGGCTCAATTCATCGACGGCTTGCACGAGTCCATCGTAAGAAAGATAGAGCTGCAGCCATAGCATGATCTTGGCGGGTTGTTCCACCTAGCAGTCTAGATATAGAAGTGCCATAAACGAAAAGTTGCTGCACCTTCTCGACCCAAAAGCACTTGGAGCACCGGCTCCAAGCCATTCGAGTGGACGACCAGCCCATTGACCCGCGTCTTAAGGGCAAAGCCGTTGCTAGCAGATTGGCTCCCAGGCCTGCCCTAGCTGCCCCAAAGCCGGGTAATACCACGACCACCACGACCTAGCCTCAGCGGAGTAGCGAGATCGTATGCTTCAAATTTAAAGGAAGATGACACATCTCCCGAGAATGTCTCACTCATCGTACAATGGTACTCACTGCTTCAGGAGACTACAAATCCAAGGATGAGCAAGAGGAGCCAGCATTTCAGACCCACCAGCAATCCGACGAGGAGATTGAGTACGCCGACTCCGGAGAGATGCTCATGATCAGACGGGTTCTCAGATCGAGATTCAAGCCATAAGAGGAAGAACAGCGAGAGAACATTATCCACTCAAAATATACAATACTCGGGAAAGTGTGCTCGGTTATTATAGACGAAGGGTCCTGCACCAACGCCGCCCAGCAAATACATAGTGTAGAAACTAGGATTGCCTGTGACCAAGCATCCTAAGCCCTATAAACTATGGTGGCTGAACAACAAGATAGAGTTATACATTTCGGACCAAGTTAAGGTTTCTTTCAGCATCGGCAGATACCAGGACTAGGTCACCTGTGATGTCGTCCCGATGTTAGCTAGGCATCTTCTTCTAGGACGACCATGACAATTTTATCGAGAGACTACGCATAACGGACGGACCAACTTTTACTCATTCGTCCACGACAAGCGTAAATATAACTTAGCACCAATGCATGCACACGCCGTTCAAGAAATACAATCTAAAATGGCGAAAGATCAATATGCCCGCAAGGAGAACTTCTTAATCAATGTGGCAGACATGAGGAAAGCCACACGTACCAAGGGTACCCAGCTCGTTCTGATGCTCTACAGAGAGAGCCTCCATACGTCCAGCACCGAGGCACCCTTACCTGCCAAGATCCGAGCCTTACTAGATAAATATGCCGACGTGTTCCCGGAAGAAATCTCAGTCTCCCTCCCACCTATCTGAGGGATTGAGCATCACATCAACTTTGTTCCTGGAGCTCAGCTGTCCAACCATCCTGTATACAGAGTCAACCCCGAGGAGGCTAAAGAATTAGAACGGCAAGTCCAGGATCTTATGTGGTGCGACCTGGAACGAGCAAGATCTACTTGCGATATCAGAGGACTTAGATTCAACTGAGGAAGAAGATGAAGAAGAAAGCTTCCAGAGTGAAGAGGAGAGGAACGACCGGACTGGATCAATCGACACAGGACGCAGACCCGGACTAACCGGCACCGATCACGTACAAGGACCCGGACCATGTACTATCACCCAAGAACAAAGTCCTGGACCGGCTGGCGAAGAAACCGGCGCAGAACCGACGCAGGACGTGGCTTCAACCCCGGCCTTGACCCCGAAAAACCCGGCCCAAGACCTGGCCCGTCCGCATACCGCGGCATCAAACGCGGACCGTCCTCATTTCACGGCACCAGGTCCGGACCTGAACATAGCCCACGACCGGCTTGTTACACGGAACGACGACAGCTCCTCAACCCGACCAACCCGACAAGCTTGACCAGCAACCCAACCAACCCGGCGACCAAACACAAGACCGGCCCAACCCTCGATCAACCCGGCCCGATCTTCGACCCGACCGGAATGCATCTCGACCCGATCAAGATCCAAGCCCAACAAGCAATACCAATGGTGATGTGAGCTTGATCGACCAGTTGCACCAACCGGACGATGGTACGGACGCAAAGCCGGATGACCAGCTGGGTGAAGACGCGTTCGAAGACTTTGTGCAACCGGACCAGAATGTGGAGGTTGGCCCGGGACGTGGCCAATGACTCAAGCAAGGCGACCCATGGTACGAGGAGCATGACCCGGCATCGACCAAGGACGGCACCAGAAGGACGACCCGACCATCGACTCAGGCTTCGACCCGTGCGTCGGTCCGAGCTTCAGGATGCGCCCCGACCAAGCCTTCACTCGTCCCGTCCACGCCTCCAACCCATGACTCGACCTCGCCCCTGACCAAGACATCAGCCCACGACCCAACCAAGGCTTCACCAAGGATCGGCCCATTGACCCAACCTTCACCTGAAGCCACAACCAGCCTTGTCCCGGACCCATGGACCGTTCCACCTGGTCCCATGACTCGCGCCCGGACTAAGGCCTTGCGAAACACCATTGGGTTATTTCTGACCCAATCTCTTTCTATTTTGTCTATGTCCATTTGATTTTGTCCATGGGCTTATTTGATTGGGATTAAGGGTCCACTTGGTTTCCTTTTCCCATGTGAGGTTTTTCCCAATGGGTTTTTCTCACATGGGTTTTTAATGGGGCCTGGTGAACTTTTAAGATGATCAAGCCCATAAGGCTTTGGACTTAAAATCAATGGCATGGCCCGGCCCATTTTCTTTGTAAACGTGTCATTGTAATCTCTGTGGTCTTATGTTGACTGCTTGGTTTTCTGTGCCACGCATGCATGCATTTTGACCATGCATTTCAAATTTTCTTGTAGTATATCTTGTAATCGTGGCCATTGTATCATGTAATCGATTTTGAATAGAAAACTTTGTTGAATAAACAAGTGTTCTTGATCGGTTCCTTTCTCTTGCAAATCCCCTCCTAGTGTGTAGTATCTAGGTTGCCCATTTGCAAAAATCCTTGTGTGATTTGGTGCGTCATATCCAGATCATACAAGTTGGTGTCTCAGAGCTTTCCATCCCTTTGAGAATCCACCACTTCGATCCTCATTCTTCTTGTTCTTCCTCCCTCGTTAAACTGCTTCATCTATCTTTATCACCCTCACACTGTCCATTGAATCCGCGTTTAAACCTCCACTTCCTTACCGTCTTACTTCCGCGCCTGGCTCGCCTGCTGTTGATCTTGGCGTTGTGTGATCCTCCTCTCCAGGACCACGTCAAGTGGTATCAGAGCAGACATCAGGCTGAGCACTTCACCCTCTCTTGTTTTTAAATTTGTGACCATTCATATTCTTCTAAGCCGTGATAGATCTGTATAATTTCTGATTTCTTTCATTGAACACTTGACTAGTTTAATTGTTTAAATGGCAGGGAATGAGGAAGAGGAGTCTGAAGCAAACCGGTTTAACCGTCTATTCGAAGAACTTGCAACCAGGCTCAACCGAACTATTGAAGACCGTCTCCAAACCATCCAACTGGGAATCTGTGAAGGCATTCGTGAGGAGATCAACAGGGCGGTTCCAAATGGAAGGCAGCCGCGACCAAGGAACCCCATTCCTCCAAGGCGTGTCAGAGGACTCACGCTTGAACCGCAGGAGTATGTCTCGGATGTTGGGAGTTTGGGACGAAGGACGTTTGTAGGAGATGAAGGGGCGGCTAGATTTTACAACTCTGGAGGATCAGACCACAGTGGACCCAACCGGCCTAGACGCCAACAGAGGATTCCAAACCTGCCCCCTCAGCCGGATCAGTTCAACAATCTCAAATTGAAGATTCCTCCCTTCCACGGCCACAATGACCCCATCACTTATCTTGATTGGGAAACTAAGATAGAACTTGTCTTTAATTGTCAATTCTATAGTGAGACTAACAAAGTTAATTTGGCTGTTACAGAGTTTTATGACTACGCTCTAAGTTGGTGGGATCTGGTGGTTACTTCAAGAAGAAGAAATGGTGAATATCCCATTGAAACATGGGAAGAACTTAAACTCATTATGCGAAGGCGGTTTGTTCCCAACCATTTCCACAGAGATCTACACCAAAGACTCAGGCATCTACAACAAGGCAACAAGAGTGTTGATGACTATTTCAAAGAAATGGAGATGCTCCTGATCCGAGCCGGTGTGACTGAAGATCGTGAAGCAACAATGTCCCGCTTCATGAGTGGACTCAACCCGGAAATCCAAGACCGGCTGGAGATGCAGCATTATGTGGAGTTGGAAAAAATGCTACACAAGGCATTGCTGATTGAACAACAACTTAAGAGAAGAACTAACACTCGGTCTTTTGGTACAGGTGCCGTGGGATCCAAGTTAACCTTCAACAAGGATTTCAAACCCAACCGCACCTTTGACACCAAACCGTCCGGGTCCAAGTCAGCTTCCAATCTCTTTCCACCAAGGCCAGATAAGGTTAAGGCCGAGGAGCGCCCCACCAGAACTAGAGATATCCGGTGCTTTAAGTGCCAAGGATTAGGGCACTATGCCAACGAATGTACCAACAAGCGTGCCATGATCATAATGGAAAATGGAGAAGTCCAATCTGAGGAAGAAGAAGGTTCTGACCCAGTGACCGATGGGGAAGAAGAATTACCAGTCTCAGGACAACTCCTTGTGGCAAGAAGGTCCCTGAATGTACAACTCAAGACTGATGAACCGGACCAAAGGGAAAACCTTTTTCACTCACGATGTCTGATCCAAGGGAAGTTATGTAGCTTAATTATTGATGGTGGTAGTTGTACCAATGTTGCTAGTGAGTCTATGGTCAGGAAACTAGGTCTTGAGGAACTGCCCCATCCAAAGCCATACCCTCTCCAATGGTTAAATGATTCAGGCGAGTTAAAGGTGACCCATCAGGTCAAGGTGCCGATTGAAATAGGCTAGTATAAAGACGAGATCTTGTGTGACATTCTGCCAATGGAAGCAAGCCATATCCTCTTGGGCAGACCGTGGCAATCAGACAGGAAGGTGACACAGGACGGCTACACCAACCGCCACCACTTCACCTTTAAAGGCCGTAAGACCACCTTAGTTCTCATGTCACCACATGAGGTATATTTAGATCAAATGCATCTTAAGAAACAAAAAAAAAAGAGGCTAGAAAGGCTAAGGAACCTAGGGCTAAAACCAACTTCTATATAATGGCTAGTGATGTTAAAAGAAGTCTTAGTCTTAAGGCTCAGGTTCTTATGCTTATCTATAAAGAGTATGCCCTTGTGAGTACTAACCATGAGCCGGTTCTTCCGAGCATCCTAAGTGAACTTTTGGAGGGATTCCAGGACGTGTTCCCAGAGGAGTGTCCAGATGGGTTACCACCCATTCGTGGAATTGAGCATCAGATCGATCTGGTCCCTGGAGCTTCCCTACCAAAACCGGCCGGCGTATAGAACCAACCCCGTGGAGACCAAAGAGTTGCAAAGGCAGGTTGATGAGCTCATGGCCAAGGGACACATCCGTGAGAGCATGAGCCCGTGTGCTGTGCCAGTCCTTCTAGTCCTTAAAAAGGATGGGACTTGGCGCATGTATGTTGATTGCAGGGCAATCAATAACATAACGGTAAAGTATAGGCATCCCATTCCTAGGTTAGATGACATGCTTGATGAACTTCATGGATCTAGGATATTTTCTAAAATAGACCTCAAAAGTGGTTATCACCAGATCAGGATGAAGGAAGGTGATGAGTGGAAAACCGCTTTTAAAACTAAGCATGGTTTATATGAGTGGTTAGTCATGCCCTTTGGTTTAACCAATGCTCCTATTACTTTTATGAGGCTTATGAATCATGTGCTTAGGAAATTTATAGGACATTTTGTGGTAGTATACTTTGATGATATCCTAGTATATAGTAAAACCTTGGAAGAACATGTGCAACATCTTAGGCTTGTTTTAGATGTGCTTAGAAAAGAAAGGTTGTATGCTAATCTTAAAAAGTGCACTTTTGGAACAGATAACATTGTCTTTCTAGGTTTTGTAGTGAGTGCTGCAGGTGTACAAGTGGATAAGGAGAAGGTCCGTGGTATACAAGAATGGCCTAGCCCAAAAACCGTGGGGGAAGTCCGCAGCTTCCATGGTTTAGCAGGGTTTTACAGGCGCTTTGTTAAGGATTTTAGCACTTTGGCCGCGCCTTTGACTGAGGTGATCAAGAAAGACGTGGGTTTCAAATGGGAGAAGGAGCAGGAGGAGGCGTTTCAGCTACTTAAGGACAGACTTACTAATGCGCCCTTATTGGCTTTGCCTAATTTCGCTAACACCTTTGAGATTGAATGTGATGCCTCAGGTGTTGGGATAGGAGCTGTTCTTATGCAGGACCGCAAGCCCATTGCATACTTCAGTGAGAAGCTTGGAGGAGCTACCCTGAATTACCCCACGTATGATAAGGAGTTATATGCTCTGGTCCGATCATTACAAACATGGCAACATTACTTGTGGCCCAAGGAATTTGTGATACACACGGACCATGAGTCCCTCAAGCAATTGAGAAGTCAGCATAAGCTCAACAAACGTCATGCCAAGTGGATGGAGTTCATAGAAACCTTCCCATATGTAATAAAATACAAGCAAGGTAAGGAAAATGTGGTAGCCGATGCCTTGTCCCGCAGGTATGCACTCTTATCTACTTTGGAAGTTAAGATTATGGGTTTTGAACATATAAAAGATTTGTACTTAACTGACCCAGACAATGGAGAAATCTATAAGTCTTGTCTTAAGAAACCTACAGGACGCTTTCATGCTCAGGACGGTTATTTGCTCTTTGAAAACCGTTTGTGTGTGCCATCATGCTCCATGAGGGAGTTGTTTGTCCGTGAGGCCCACACTGGTGGACTCATGGGATACTTTGGAGTGTCTAAGACACTAGCTGTCATGCGTGAGCATTTCTATTGGCCGAACATGAGGAAGGATGTGGAGAGAGTGTGCAGCCGGTGTGTTAAATGCAAACAGGCTAAGTCCACGACTCAGCCCAATGGTTTGTATCACCCTTTACCCATTCCAGAACATCATTGGGTTGATTTATCTATGGATTTCATATTAGGATTGCCTAGGACTCGTAATGGCAAGGATAGTATCTTTGTGATTGTAGATAGGTTTTCCAAAATGTCCCATTTCATTGCATGTAGGAAGACAGATGATGCATCTCATGTAGCAGATTTGTTCTTTAAAGAGGTAGTGAGATTGCATGGCATTCCCAAGACTATAGTGTCTGATAGAGACACCAAATTTCTGAGTCATTTTTGGCGCATTTTATGGTCTAGGTTAGGTACCAAATTGTGTTTTTCTACTACATGCCATCCTGAGAGTGACGGCCAAACTGAAGTAGTTAACAGGACTTTAGGTTTACTCTTACGTGCATTTGTTGGAAAGAATCTTAGAACATGGGAAGATCATCTACCGCATGTAGAATTTGCATACAATCATTCTGTCCATTCAGCATCTAAGTATTCTCCCTTTCAAATTGTTTATGGTTTTAGTCCTATCTTACCTATGGATCTAATGCCTTTGCCTTTGAGTGAGATTACTAGTCTTGATGGGGAACAGAAGGCTCGTTTAGTTAGAAAGATTCATGAGCAAGCACGAGCCAACATCGAGGCCAAAACTAAGAAGTATGGCCAAGCGGTTGATAAGCACAGGAGGAAGCTTACCTTTAAGCCTGGAGACCAGGTCTGGATCTACCTACGCAAGGACCGGTTCCCTGAAGAACGCCGATCCAAGCTGATGCCTAGGGTGGACGGACCATTCACCGTGGTCAAGCGCATAAATGACAACGCCTACCAGCTTGACTTGCAAGGTAAGTATGTCGTGAGTTCCAGTTTCAACATTACTGACTTGATTCCTTATTGTGCAGATGGACCGGATTTGAGGTCAAATCCTCTTCAAGTGGGAGGGGATGATGTGAGCTTGATCGACCAGTTGCACCAACCGGACGATGGTACGGACGCAAAGCCGGTTGACCAGCTGGGTGAAGACGCGTTCGAAGACTTTGTGCAACCGGACCAGAATGTGGAGGTTGGCCCGGGACGTGGCCAACGACTCAAGCAAGGCGACCCATGGTACGAGGAGCATGACCCGGCATCGACCCAGGACGGCACTAGAAGGACGACCCGACCAACGACTCAGGCTTCGACCCATGCGTCGGTCCGAGCTTCAGGATGCGCCCCGACCAAGCCTTCAACCGTCCCGTCCACGCCTCCAACCCATGACTCGACCTCGCCCCTGACCAAGACATCAGCCCACGACCCAACCAAGGCTTCACCAAGGATCGGCCCATTGACCCAACCTTCACCTGAAGCCACGACCAGCCTTGTCCCGGACCAATGGACCGTTCCACCTGGTCCCATGACTCGCGCCCGGACTAAGGCCTTGCGAAACACCATTGGGTTATTTCTGACCCAATCTCTTTCTATTTTGTCTAAGTCCATTTGATTTTGTCCATGGGCTTATTTGATTGGGATTAAGGGTCCACTTGGTTCCCTTTTCCCATGTGAGGTTTTTCCCATTGGGTTTTTCTCACATGGGTTTTTAATGGGGCCTGGTGAACTTTTAAGATGATCAAGCCCATAAGGCTTTGGACTTAAAATCAATGGCATGGCCCGGTCCATTTTCTTTGTAAACGTGTCATTGTAATCTGTGTGGTCTTATGTTGACTGCTTGGTTTTCTGTGCCAAGCATGCATGCATTTTGACCATGCATTTCAAATTTTCTTGTAGTATATCTTGTAATCGTGGCCATTGTATCATGTAATCGATTTTGAATAGAAAACTTTGTTGAATAAACAAGTGTTCTTGATCGGTTCCTTTCTCTTGCAAATCCCCTCCTAGTGTGTAGTATCTAGGTTGCCCATTTGCAAAAATCCTTGTGTGATTTGGTGCGTCATATCCAGATCATA
Source organism: Streptanthus diversifolius (assembly GCA_039880935.1). Lineage (NCBI taxonomy): Eukaryota > Viridiplantae > Streptophyta > Magnoliopsida > Brassicales > Brassicaceae > Streptanthus > Streptanthus diversifolius. The sequence goes on from JAXGFM010000005.1 coordinate 6,364,327, forward strand.
AAAGTTGGTGTCTCAGAGCTTTCCATCCCTTTGAGAATCCACCACTTCGATCCTCATTCAAAACCACCATCCCTTTGAGAATCCACCACTTTGAGAATACAACCAGGGCCGCACCAAGTGGTATCAGAACCTCTTGAAGGTTAGGGTTTGTGAAATCACTTTGATTTCAAAACCACCATCAATTTCTTTTCAATTTTTTTAGCTTTATAAACAAATTCTTTTCTTTCTATCTGTTGTAAGTCAGCTGAGCCTTTCCTGAATCACAAAAAAAAAGATTTAAGAAAAAGATCTAAAATAAAAAAAAAAAAATCGAAAATTAAAAAAAAAAAAAGAGAGCAGAAGAGAAACTCTGCTAGGAATAGGTCAGTCAGCTGACAAAAAAAATCTTGCAATCTTTCTATCTTAATCAGAGTAGGTTATAGCTCTAGATCTTAGGTGATTGGGCTTTGATCTAATCTGAGCTTTTGGGAATAACAAGAAAATTATCTATTGAGAGATCACAAAATAGATGTGAGAGAGAGAGTTTTAATTAACAGTTTGTTAAGTTTTTTCAGGAAAAATGGATAATCAAAATGAAAAAACCCATAGAGGAGAGGGAACCACACGACCTCATAGGTTTGATAAGTTGCAGATGGAAGTCATGATGGATGAGATAACCAGAAGACTTCAAGCTACTTTTGAAAACAGGGCTAACCAAGCTAATGAGTTTTTCTATGGAGTTGATCCTTTGGCAGGTAGACCAGCTCGTGGAGGAAGACCAAACCGAGGAGGTGGGCGCTTTAGGAGAGGCGCCAGGGTGAGAGCTAGGCAAGGAACCAGGCTAGATGAAGAGGAACCCCATGAGTACTCAGATGAAGGTGGAGATCAAAACCAACCTCAGGAGCCGAGACCTGATAACAGCCTAGGAGGACTCAAACTTCGAATTCCTCCTTTTTAGGAAAGAATGATCCAGATGCCTATCTAGGATGAGAAAAGAAGATTGAAATAGTTTTCAGCTGCCAAAACTATTCAGAGGAAAAGAAGGTGAAGATAGCAACAACCGAATTCGATGGGTATGCCATCAACTAGTGGGAACAGATTGCTACCACCAGACGACGTAATGGAGAACCCAGATAACATCTTGGTATGAAATAAAAACCATGATGAGGAAGAGATTTGTTCCAGTCCACTATGGGAGAGATCTACATCAAAAACTAAGGAGATTAACCCAAGGAACAAGGAGTGTGGAGGACTATCACCAAGAGATGGAGAGTCTCATGATTAAGGCTGAAATAGATGAGACTATGGAGGCTAGTATGGCACGATTTCAAGGAGGTGTTAATAGAGACATTCAGGATCGATTGGAGTTGCAGGAGTATGAGAACATGGATGAGCTACTCCACAAGGCCATCCTTATTGAACAACAAAACAAGAGAAGGAGCAACACCAGGAACCCCTATGTTTCAACCTCTAAGCCGTCTTACAACAAGGATGATAGACAGGGAGGTTCATCTTTCAAGACGTCTGTCAAGGCCTGAGAAGGACCTACTAATCCTCCCCCACATGAAGATAAGGGCAAAGGACCAGCAACCCAGACGCCTCCAACAAGAACCAAGAACATCAATTGTTTCAGATGTCAAGGATTTGGGCACTATGCAAATGAATGCTCAAACAAAAGAGTTATGCTTATCCTAGAAAATGGAGAGTTAACATCAGAAGATGACCAATCAGACACAAAAAATGAAGCTTACCCTGTTCAAGGACAACTGTTGGTGACTAGGAAACTTTGAGTGCACAACCTAAGGTGCAGGAACAGAGGGAGAATTTGTTCCACACACGATGCCTCATTCAGGAGAAGGTGTGTAGTTTAATCATTGATGGAGGGAGCTGTACAAACATAGCTAGTCAAACACTTGTGGACCGGCTCAACTTGGCTACTCATAAGCATCCTAGACCATATCAGCTACAGTGGCTCAATGAGGAAGGAGAAATGAAGGTGACAGAACAAGTGGAAATACATTTAAGCATTGGCAAGTACCAAGATCAGATCACTTGTGATGTGTTGCCCATGGAAGCCAGTCACATCCTATTGGGAAGACCTTGGCAATATGACAAGAGAGCCATCCATGACAGTTTTACCAACAGACATTCTTTCAAACACCAAGGTAAACAGATCACACTGGTACCCCTCACACCCCAAGGGTACATCAAGACCAGATGCAGCTGAAGCAACAGAGAGAAGAAGCAAAGGCCTTCCACCAGGTGAAACACGCCAATGAACTTGCCAAGGTAAGTCACTACAGCCTTTTTGCTACTCCTAGTGATGTTAAACATGCTTTAAATGATCAACAATTTATGATGTTGCTAGTTTGTAAGGAATTATTAACTAGTAGTACTAACCTGACTCCGGAAATACCGAGAGAAATTGAGTTTCTATTGCAAGAGTACAGCGATATATTCCCTGAAGACCAGCCAGTAGGACTACCTCCTTTCAGAGGTATATAACATCAGATTTACTTTGTACCAGGCGCCACTCTTCCAAACAGACCAGCCTACAGGACCAATCCTGTGGAGACAAAGGAACTTCAAAAACAGGTCAATGAGCTCTTGGAGAAAGGACACATTCGCGAGAGCTTAAGTCTTTGTGCAGTACCTGTTTTGCTTGTGCCTAAGAAAGATGGTAGCTGGCGCATGTGTGTAGATTGCAGAGCCATAAACAATATCACAGTTAAGTACAGACATCCTATCTCGCGTTTGGATGACATGCTTGACGAGTTATATGGGTCTTGTATTTTTTCTAAGATTGATTTGAAAAGTGGTTATCATCATATTAGAATGAAAGAAGGATATGAATGGAAAACTGCTTTTAAGACAAAACTAGGATTGTATGAGTGATTAGTTATGCCTTTTGGACTCACTAATGCACCTAGCACTTTCATGAGATTAATGAATCATGTCTTAAGAGCATTTATAGGACGATTTGCGGTGGTATATTTTGATGATATTTTGATTTACAGCAGGAACATGAAAGAGAACATTGATCACCTTAAACATGTCTTAGATGTTTTAAGAAAAGAAAACTTATATGCAAACAGAAAGAAATGCTCTTTTGGGACATATAACCTAGTTTTTTTAGGTTTTGGTGTTACTTCTCAAGGTATCAAGGTAGATGAGGAGAAAGTGAAGGCAATCAGAGAATGGCCCACGCCTAAAAACATAGGAGAAGTGAGAAGTTTACATGGACTTGTTGGATTCTATAGGAGATTTGTTAAAGATTTCAGTACCATTGCAGCCCTACTTACAGAAGTCATTAAGAATACTGTGGGATTCACTTGGGGACCAGCTCAGGCAGAAGCATTCAAATTGCTGAAAGGGAAGTTGACTAATGCCCCTTTACTTGTATCACCAGACTTTTTGAAAACTTTTGAGATTGAATGTGATGCTTCAGGAATTGGAATTGGTGCTGTATTGATGCAGGAAAGAAGACCCATAACATATTTTAGTGAAAAGTTAGGAAGAGCGACTCTTAACTACCCTACCTATGACAAAGAGCTTTATGCTCTAGTGAGGGCCCTGCAAGTGTGGCAACATTATCTCTGGCCTAAGGAGTTTGTAATTCACACAGATCATGAATCTCTCAAACACCTTAAGGGGCAACAGAAGCTGAACAAAAGACATGCACGATGGATGAAATTTATTGAAACTTTTCGTTATGTCATCCATTACAAACAAGGTAAGGAGAACATTATAGCAGATGCTCTCTCAAGGAGGTATACTATCTTATCTTCGATGGAAACAAAATTACTGGGTTTTGAGCATCTTAGAACTTGTTATATTAATGACCCTGACTTTGGAGAGCTGTATAAGGACACTAACACTCATCCCCAGGGACAATTTTACCAATTCAATGTGGAACAATCAGAGAGTTATATGTTAGGGAAGCACATGGAGGTGGAATAATGGGGCACTTTGGGGTTGCCAAAACTTTGTCCACTTTGCAGGAACACTTCTACTGGCCAAGTATGAAGAAAGACGTCGAGAAAGTGTGTTCCAAATGTATTCAGTGCAAACAAGCTAAATCAAAGGTACAGCCCACAGGTTTGTATACTCCATTGCCTATACCTGATCACCCTTGGGTAGACATTTCTATGGATTATGTATTAGGATTACCTCGGACTAGAAAAGGGAGGGACAGCATTTTTGTGGTGGTTGATAGGTTTTCTAAAATGGCTCATTTCATACCTTGTCATAAAACAGATGATGCAGTTTTAGTGGCTGATTTGTTCTTTAGGGAAGTTGTTAGATTACATGGAATGCCTAGAACAATTGTGTCAGATAGGGATCCTAAATTTCTTAGTCATTTTTGGAGGACTCTTTGGGGGAAGCTAGGTACTAGGTTATTATTTTCCACAACTTGTCATCCACAAACTGATGGTTAAACAGAATCAGTAAATAGAACCCTATCTACCATCTTAAGAGCAGTCATTAAAAACAATATTAGGACTTGGGAGGATTGTCTACCTCATGTCGAATTTGCTTACAATAGATCAGTCCATTCAGCAACAAAAATGACCCCTTTTCAAATTGTGTATGGTTTCAATCCATTGTCTCCTTTAAATTTACTTGTTTTACCTTTAAAAGAACAGGTTAAACTTGATGGCCAAAAGAAATCCGAATTTGTTAAATCTTTGCATGAACAGGTTAAGAAAAATATTGATGAAAGAACCAAGATGTACACCAGGAAGAAGAATAAAGGTCGAAAAGAAATGGTATTGGAACCTGGAGATCTCGTTTGGATTCATCTAAGGAAAGACAGATTTCCAAATGAGAGAAAATCGAAATTGATGCCACGAGTGGATGGACCATTTTCAGTCATATGAAGAATCAACAACAATGCTTACCAAATAGACCTCCAAGGTAAGTATTCTATAAGTTCTACTTTTAATATTTCTGACTTAATTCCTTTTGTTGCATATGAATTGGATTTGATGTCAAATCATTTTAAAGGAGGAGGGGATGGTGCGACCTGGAACGAGCAAGATCTCCTTGCGACATCAGAGGACTTAGATTCAACTGAGGAAGAAGATGAAGAAGAAAGCTACCAGAGTGAAGAGGAGAGGAACGACCGGACTGGATCAGTCAACACATGACGCAGATCCGGACTAACCAGTACCGATCACGTACAAGGACCCAGACCATGTACTATCACCCAAGAACAAAGTCCTGGACAGGCTGGTGAAGAACTCGGCGCAGAACCCGGCCCTGATCCTAGCATCGACCCCGCAAAACCCGGCGCAGGACGTGGCTTCGACCCCGGCCTCGACCCCGAAGAGCCCGGCCCAAGACCTGGCCCGTCCGCGTACCACGGCATCAAACGCGGCCCGTCCACATTTCACGGCACCAGGCCCGGACCTGAACATAGCCCACGACCCGGCTTGTTACACGGACCGACGACAGCTCCTCAACACGACCAACCCGGCCAACTTGACCAGCAACCCAACCAACCCGGCGATCAAACACAAGACAGGCCCGACCCTCGACCAACCCGGCCAACTTGACCAGCAACCCAACCAACCCGGCGATCAAACACAAGACAGGCCCGACCCTCGACCAACCCGGCCCGATCTTCGACCCGACCGGAATGCATCTCGACCCGATCAAGATCCAAGCCCAATCAAGCAATACCAATGGCCCAATGATCGACAGGATGGAAGAGAAGAAGATATGGCCCAAGTCCTAGCCCAAGAAGACCATGAATTAGGACTTGGCCCAATAACAAGATCAAGGAGTAAAGCCCGAGCCAAGGGCCCAAGAAGATAAGGAATTATGGCTTGTCCCATTAACAAGATCAAGAAGTAAAGCCCAAAGAAAGGCCCTTCATGCCTTGAAGAAAATCGAAATTAAAGAGGAGAAAGGATCTGAAATTAAACCAACCAATTGGTTTAATTTATTGGTCTATAATTAGTCACTTAATTTAAACCAAAAGATTAGGATAGATTTCTTTTGGTATAAAATTAGGATGTAAATAGAATATCTTTTTGTTAGCATAAATTAGGAATTAATTAGTTAGATTTTTATTGTTAGACTAAAGTAGTTAAAGATATTCCTTTTTGTAGGCATAATCTTGTTAGAAATTTCTACCTATAAAAAGACTTTCATCCCCTTTGTAAATAAACAACATCGAATTTTATAAAATATTTCAAAGCACTTTTGCTTTTTGCTTTCTATGTTCAGCCTAAGAACATTGATCCCTCATTCACTTAAGAATAGAGTAATCTGCTGTGAAATTCCATAGCTCTATACTGGGTGAACCTGTGCTAGTGGAATCAAAATCCATTCTCATTCACCCCTTTCATTCACGCCAATTTGGAGAGCTAGTAGCCTCTAATCCATCGTCCAACCAATCCGCTGCCAAGAGAAGTGCTAGTAGCCTTCTCATTAACCAGATCACCTTCCTTCAAGACAATCCTTTGGTTTTAATACAACCAGGGTCGCACCATTATGGCTCAAGGTTACGTCCGAGAAAGCCTCAGTCCCTGTGCCGTCCCGGTCTTACTAGTACCAAAGAAGGACGGGAGCTGGAAGATGTGCGTCGACTGTTGCATCATCAACAACATTACATCCGCAGGATGTAGATGCACACTGCGCTAAGTGCCTTATCTGCAAACGGGCTAAATCCAAGATACATCCGCAGGATCCTTACATGCAATTACCAGTCCCATCTTCTCCCTTGACGGAAATCTCCATGAACTTTGTCTAGGCCTGCCGAAAATCAACCACAAGGACTCCATCTTCGTAGTTATCGACTGATTTTCCAAGATGGCGAATTTCATCGCTTGCAACAAGACCAATGACGCAAGCCAGACTGCCGACTTGTTCTTCAAGGAGATAGTACGACTGCACTGCATTCCCAGGACGATTGTGTCCGACCGCGATACCAAGTTCCTCAGCCACTTATGGCGAGCATTTTGGCGTAAATTAGGAACCAACCTCTTGTTTTCTACCGTATACCATCCACAGACTGACGGACAGACAGAGGTGGTCAACTGGACATTGTTCCAGACACTGAGAGCGACAATTAGCAGAAACTTGAAGAATTTCTTGGAGTGCCTTCCGTATGTCGAGTTCGCTTACAATAGGGCCACATACTCGGGCACAAAAGCGTTCTCCTTTTGAAGTCGTCTACGGTTTCAACCAGACCACGCCTATCGAGTTCACACCCATACCAATGGGCGACGCCATCAGCTTAGAAGGAGAAGCAAAGGCGGAATACATCAAGCGTCTTCATGCAGAGACCGAGGCAAATCTGGAGCAACAGAACATCCAGAACATCAAAAACACCACCAAGGGCAGCCAACACATGGTTTTCAAGAAGAGAGATTGGGTTTGGCTACATCTGCGACCAGAGAGATTTCTCCAACGCCGAAATAGCAAGCTTGCACACCGGGGAGATGGTCCATTCCACGTCCTTCGGAGAATCAACGACAACACCTACCAGCTCGAGCTTCCAGCTGAGTATAACGTGTCTAGTAAGTTTAATGTTTCTGACTTAGAGTTGTTTGATGCAGGTGAGGAGTTTGCTTTGGAGACCAAAGCACTTCAAGAGGGAGGGAATGATGAGGACATCGAGCCAGCCACTTCACCAGTCATTCCACCAGGACCTCTCACATGGTCCAATAGGAAAGATCTAGACGACAAGCTCAGCATACTACTGGAGAGTGGAACAGGACCGGACCTCGAGTCTACCATGACCAGTTCCAGACCGAGTTCACCGTCTCGGTCGTCCCGACCATCCGACCACGGATTAGGAGACCAGACCATGTCCAACCACGGACCACCGACCGCGCCGACCCAGCTTGACCATGGACCACCCATGACCCACGGACCGTCCGACCACGCCCCGAACGACCCACGTACAGCCGATCCGTTCCAGCTTGACAAGGAGCCATGGAGGTTTCTTCTAGAAGATTCTTCTTCCTCCGGTGTCTTTACCATTACTATCCGGTAAAGACACGAAAGGTTGTGCTAGGAAATTGTACTCTTTTTCCTATCTTCGGTTTTGTCCCACTAGGTTTTCCAAAGAAGGTTTTAATGAGGCAATAATCTTAGTGTGCAACACGGTGAAGACTTGTTCACAATTTCATCTCATTCACAAGTCCTCATCAATTTCTAACCTAAGTGTAATTGGGCTTTTCCTATATTTTATTCTATTTTTCTAGACTAAGTATTTATTTGGGTTTATAAGTCATGTTGACTATTTGGAGCCCAAAGTCTATTTTAATTGCCAGTAAGTAAACTACTTGCTGTTTTAATTCTTTGAGAGGCTAAACATCATATTGTTTAGCCTAAGTTGTAATAAGACATTAGATAAGCCACTTGTCTACACATTAATGAAATAACAAGCATTTTGACAAAAACCTAAGACTAGTGTCTAAACAACCAGGCGCCGCCAAGCTCTCCCTTTGCAGCTGTCGTGTCCTTCAGCCTAGTTTGGCTGAAGTTCTTGGAGTATCACAAGCCCCTTTTACATCTTGTGTGGTTCTTTCGATCCACCTTTCACTTCCATCATTTCTATCTAACAACTTGAGCTTCTCGGTGAAAGATTCTTGCATCAGGATGTATATGTGTTAGATTGATTAGGTGGTTATAATGTTTAAAATTTTGTACTGTGTATAAGTTTTTAACAATATGCTAATTAGTGTTTAATTGTTTGCTATATTTCTTAATAATTTTGTAATTAAAAGACATTTTTATATGTGAAACTTAATTAATTATATTTTATAAACTGTTCTCATATTTATTTTACTTTATAGATTTTTTATAATAAATTATTATATATATTATTTAAATTGTAATTGATATAAATAGTTTTATATGTGATCCACAACTTTTTCATTTTGTTCATAGAAAAATAAAAAAATATAAGAATTACAAACTGTTCTTGAAACGAGACAAAAGAAAAAAGTTCAACATTGATATGATCTAAACAAAATGTTTTTTTACGAAGATAGATGATAGTTTTACTTCGCAGATGGATTTTTTTCAAGAGAAAAATGTTCAATATGAATTTGATTTAGTTAAAAAAATTACGAGGACGGAGAGATTCATTTTGATAAAGTAATTAAAGATGACATAACAGATGTATTTAAATTTTATTTTCCAAATTATTTTTAATCTAACTTCATTCTCATTGATTTCACAGTGTCTCTCTCTATCAGACACACAATGAAAGCTTTTCTTTATTTGTCACTTTGGTTTTACTCAATTCCTTTGTTTTCGGTTCTGTTGGATCTGAGTCTGGGCACGGGTACCCGCTACCCGACTCGTACCCGTGACCCGGCCCGTACTTGGCCCGTATAAGTAGGTATTTGGTATTGACAGGGAAAGTGGCAGATATCATTTTAGACTGACCCGCAAGTCCGGGTCAAATATCAGGTGTAAAAAAAAAACGCTACCCGGCCCGTAAATATCCGTTACCTGTTTTTAAAAAATTAACCAACATTAAACCGATACATAAATCGGTTATTCGGTTTGGTTTTCAAATTTGGACCGAATATTAGGAGAATAGCCTAAACACTCGGCCTTGGTTCATCGTGATTCCCTCATTTCTTTTTTTGTTCATCGTTCTCTATCTTTCTCTCGGGCGATTTTTTTGCCAATTCGAAATTTCCCTTTCAATTGTTCGTTCTGCTTCTTCTCCTTCTTAAATCTGTCTGATTCCTCTCATTTTTCCTCTTCCTCCATGCTCAACTATCGCGTTTTGAGATTCATTGTATCTCATAACTTTGGAAATCGTCAGTTATGAAATCCTAATTTTGATTTTCATTTTTTTTGGGGGGGGGGCGTTTTGAATTTTTTAGGCGTAGAAGTTGTTTATGATTGAATATAAGTAGATTTGGTGTTCGATTTTGGTTGGAGTGTTCGATTTCTGCATAATTTTTTTGAAACCCTAATTTTGATTTTCGAATTTTTAATTTGGGGATTTTGATTCTACATGAATATATGATCGATTTGTATTCGATTTTGCTTAGAATATTAGATTTCTGCCTTTTTTTTTGAAACCCTAATTTCGATTTTCAAATTTTTAATTTGGGTTTTTGATTTTATATGATCGTTTGTGTTTTTTCTATCTCATGGTTAATAGGTTATGCTTTCATATACTAACAAATTTTTTTTTTTTGTGTTACATATGTAGATGGAAGATGAACCACAAACCACCAAGAGACCATCATAGTGAAATTGTGGTGGTCAAGCTCAATCTCAGGATCCAACCATAGAATCTGTTGAGTCTAAGGTAAATTCTCGACAATGATCCTCTGCATGAGAACATTTTAAGAGAGCTGAGGATAATAAAAGAGCAAAATGTAATAATTGTGGATCGTTAGTTTCAATTAGAACATGATTTGAAAAATGAAGAAGATGTTGTTGCTGGTAAAAGATTTAAGCAAGCTACTTTAATGAATCAACATTCGAAAACTGATAATGTTGCATCATATTTGAAGTTTGATAAAGATGAATGCTGAAATCCTCTAGTAAGGTTCATAATTAAAGATGAGTTGTCGTTTAGGATTGTTGAGAAGGAAGGGTTTAGAGAGTTTATGTACACGGTTCAGCCACGATTTGAAATACCTTCACGCAGGATAATCACTAGAGATTGTTTCAGATTATTTCTAGAGGAAAAGAAAAAGCTTAAAATGTTCTTTGAGAAACACAAAGGGAGTTTTTCTGTTACAACAGATACTTGGACATCTGTTCAGAACATTAACTATATGTGTCTAACATCACATTTCATAGATGAAAATTGGAATTTTCAAAAAAATTGATCAATTCCTGTCAGATTCTTAGTCCTAAGGGTGAGGTGATTGGGAAAATGATTGAGAGGTCTTTGGTGTCTTGGGGAATTAGTAGGGTTTTTACGATAACAGTAGACAATGAGAGTTCAAATGATGTTGGAATTCAGTTCTTAAGGAGAAGACTTCAATCATGGGGAACTAGTGTAGTCAATGGGGAATTTCTCCATATGAGATGTGGTGCACACATCTTGAATTTGGTTGTAAAAGATGGGTTGGCAGAAAACAAAGCCTCAATTAGCCTCATTCACAGTGCTGTTAGGCATGTTGGGTCATCTCCAGCTAGGTTAAATAAGCTAAAAGAGTGTCTTAGTTATCTAAACCTAGGAGACACAGTCGGTTTATGTTTAGATGTTGAGACTAGATGGAATTCCACCTACTAAATGTTAGAATCTGCTTTGAAACAGAGAAAAGCTTTTCAAATGCTTGAGTTAGACGATGAGAATTACATGGTAGAGCTTGGCAGAATAGATGGCTTACCGACTAAATCATATTGGGAGTATGCGAAAACTTATTTACCCATTTTGAAGTTTTTCTATGAGGCGATTTTTAAAGTTTCATCAACAAAACATGTCACTTGGAATTCGTATTTGAAAGAGTTTTTTGGAGTGGTTCTTATGATTAGGAAGATGAGTTTGAATAGGACTGATCCAAATCAGAAGGAGATGTGGATGCTATGAACTTAGTTATCTTTATTGCTTGTGCTATGGATCCTCGTTATAAGCTGAAATATGTGAGCTGGCTAATCCGTGAGAGTTATGGTTCAGGACCCGATAGCATAACAAGTACAAGTCCAAAATGAAATACACGTTCAAAAACGGGTCGGGTATCAAATATGGCTTAAAAGTCGGGTACCCGACCCGTGCCTAGGCCTAGTTGGATCTTCTAGATTCACATAAATATTCACTTCCTTCTTGATTATTCTTTTGGATCTCTATCAACAGATTCTCGAATTTTTGGCCTTTTGCTGGAATCTGGATTTAGTGTAAAATCAATTCATAACTCTGGGGAGGAAGATAAACTGTGGAGGATTTGGCACGTGGAGGATTGGTAGGTGGAGTAGTAGAGGATGAGGCGGTGGCTAGCTAGAAGGAGATTATTGAGTTGGATATGGTGATATGATCTACGGTCAATATATCATAACCTAAAATCGGCATAACAAAGGAGTAAGGGTGATAAGCCTTTCACAACGAGCATGAGCTCAAGTTGCCAAGGTATGTGGAGTGATACGGTCGCAAAAAGGCTGTGGAAAGGCCTTTGATATACCAGACTTGATGAATCAAGGATATGAAGCAGCAAGGTTCAACAAGAGTTTTCTAGATGGGCCCAAGGATATTACGCACCAAGGGAGGGCCTAGGAGAGAGTAGATATTAAAAGATTGAAGATTGAGGGAATTCGAGATTTAGAGATTGAGAGAGAGAGAGAGATTAAAGAGAAAATTGAGAATGAATGTTATTGAGAAACTGAGAAAAATGAATTTCTTGCTTATAAAGGAAAAGAGAGATATTTATTTATACTAATCTAATTTAGGCTTGTTTGGATACTAAGATAGCCTAATACATGTTTGGCTACAAGGATAACATATCATTAATCCCGAACAAGCCCAAGTCACTCCATTTGGTAGCTTAGACACATGGTGCCTTCCCCTTAGAGTATAAAGCACTATTTCTTCCTGTCTTTTTCATTCTAACACTCTCCTCAAGCTTAAGTCATGGAGAATGCCTAAGCTTGCAACCATGAAGCATTACCTCATTAAAAACCTAAAGAAGGAAAACTCAATTGTGACAAAAATTTTCTAGGGAAAAATAATATAACACTCCATGATCAGGATCAATGTTGTGAAATGGACATGAAGCCAAGCTTTGGGTAGATAGAGCCGCCAGTCTTCAGTGTTTACGCCTTGGTGAAAACATCTTCTAGTTGATCTTCACTTTTTGTGTAGCAAGGTAAGATGATCCCATCTCCAATAGCTTCTCTCACCTTATGACAATCCAACTTAATATGTTTGGTTGTTTCATGAAAAACAGAGTTAGAAGCAATGTGTATAACTGCTTGATTGTCACAATAGACAGTGATAGGAGACTCCAAGCTCACGCCAAGAATGTCAAGGAGGAGTTGCTTCAGCCATATGCATTCTGTGGTAAGCTTCCTGATAGCCTTGTATTCAGCTTCTGCATTAGAGCAAGATACAACCTTCTGCTTCTTGGTCTTCCAAGTCACAAGATTACCTCCTATGAAGGTGTAGTAGCCGATTGTGCTTCTCCTATCTTCTCTGTTTCCTGTCCAATCTGCATCACAATAACCTACAACTTCTGTGCTTCCATTACAACCCATCCATATATCTTGTTCTTTAGTGCCTTTCAAGTATCTCAGGATGCGCATAATCATGTCCCAATGCCTTATCTTTGGATCTTGCATATGTTGAGACACCTGATTCACAGTAAAACATAAGTCAGATCTAGTGATGGTTAAGTATATAAGCTTACCAACCACTTTTCTATACATTTTTGCATCATGGAACTTGTCTTTTCCTAGCTCTCCCTCAGGTTCAATCTTGTAGCCTTCTTCTAGGAGTGTCTTAGTTGGTTTATCTTCCATCATGTCTGTAGAGGTTAGTAAATCCACAATATATTTTCTCTGAGATAAGAAGATACCATCCTTGAATCTACATACTTCAATTTCTAAGAATTATTTAAGTTCACGTAGATCCTTAATATCAAAGACACTCTTTAAATAAGCTTTAGTAGATTCAATGCCTACTTTATCACTCCCTGATATGATTATATCATCCACATAAATGAGTATAACCACAATACCTTTCTTACTCTGAAGTGTAAAGAAAGTGTGTTCAACTTCAGACCTTTTAAAACCTCTGTACCTTAAGGTTAAAAGATTAATAGATTGAGAGATTTAGAAATTTGGGAATTGAGAGAGAGAGATTAGAGAAAAAAGTGAGAATGAATGTTATTGAAAATTTTAGAAAATGAATTTCTTGCTTACAAAGGAAGAGAGAGAGATAACTATTTATACTAATCTAGTCTAGGCTTGTTCGTATAATAAGATAGCCAAATACATGTTTGGCTACAAGAATAACATAACATTAATCTCAAACAAGCCTAAATCACTCCTTTTGGACATATGGCGTCTACTTAGAGTCTAAGGCACTCTTCTTCATTTCTTCTCTTTGTCTTCATCATTCTTCTTCATTCCAACACTCTCCCTCAAGCTTAAGTCATGGAGAATTTCTAAGATTGCAACCATGAAGCATTACCTCATTAAAAACCTAAAGAAGGAAAACCCAATTGGGACAAAATATTTTCTAGGGAAAAAGGGTATAACACTCCATGACCAGGATCAGTGTTGTGGAATGGACATGATGCCAAGCCTTGGGTAGATAGAGCCGTCAGTCTTCAGTGTTGTAGCCTTGGTGATCACAACAGCTAGTTGATCTTCACTCCTTGTGTAGCAAGGTAAGATGGTTCCATTTCCAATAGCTTCTCTCACCTTATGACAATATACCTCAATATGCTTGGTTCTTTTATGAAACACAGAGTTAGAAGCAATGTGTATAGCTGCTTGAATGTCACAATGGACAGTGATATGAGACTCCAAGCTCACGCCTAGAATATCAAGGAGGAGTTGCGGTGCAATCCTAAAAAGGTCAGAAGAGGAGATTAAACAACCTATCTCTAACGAGGAGCAATGTCTGCAACTGGAGATGGACAAGAACAAGAATAATGTGGATTTGTGCAATGAGCCTGATATAGAGCTGGACCAGAAGCAGCCCATAGACGTGGAGCTGGACCAGGAGAAGCTCATGGATGTGGAGATTCAAGAAGTGGAGGCCCAGGACGTGTTTAATAGCCCACTAACTCATTCTAGGGTTAAAGCCCATAGAAAGCCCATTCTACAAGTGATTTGGGTCTGGATAAGAAGGAAAAGGAAGCCCAAAGAGATTAATCCAATTGGGCTGGTTTAATAGTTTTAATTTTTAATTAGATGACTTAAATTGAACCAAAACACTTAAATTAGACCAATTATTATTAGGTTTAATAAGCTAGACCATTCTGGTTTAGTAATTTAGGGTTTTCAGCCTTTAAAAGGCAGTTTCTTCCCCTCTGTACAGCCACCTACAAATTTCAGTTAAAAAATAAGCTTCCAAGCTTTTGTGTTCTTATTTTGTGTTTTTTCTGTTCAGCCTGTGAATATTGACCATCACCTAGTGTAGGTGCTACAATCTAAATCCCTTAACTGTAGACATGCTGATCCTGAGTTTTAAAGATTCAAATCATCCTTTTGGTCAGCCATAACCCTAAGGAGAAGTCCACCCACATTTTTGGAGAGCTAGTAGCCACCAATCCCATCACCACCCTCCTTCAAGTGATCCAGAGATTCATCACCTATCCAGGGACGCACCAAGTGGTATCAGAGCCTCTTGAAGGTTAGGATTTGTGGAGATCATCTCAATTTCACTTTTATCATTCACAATTTTTGGGTTTTGTTTTGTCTTTCATCACTTTCTTATCATTATATCTTATGTAAGTCAGCTGAGCCACTCCTGAATTACAAAAAAACAAAGAAAATAATCATTCAAAAAAAATCGATATATTAAAAAGAAAAGCAGAGGAGAAATCCTGCTAGGAGTTGGTTAAGCAGCTGACGAAAAAAATCTTGCAATCTTTCTATCTTAGTCACAGTAGGTTATAGCTCTAGATATTAGATGATTGGGCTTTGATCTATTCTGAACTTGTTGGAATATCAAGAGGACTAAAAACTGAGAGAACCAAAAGAGAGAGAGAGAGAAAAAGGATTTTCTAATCTGTTTGCTAAGTTTGTTTCAGGAACTTCATGGCAAAGAAAAATTCAGTGGATCAGATTTTTCATCTTGATCAGTTCCAATGTGAAGCTATGATGGCTGAGATCACTAGAAAGCTGCAACAAGATTTCAATAGGACTAATCATGCTAATGAGTTTCATGACTTTTCAATCTCTGCAGGCAGAAAATCAGGAGGAGTTAACTCTTATCACCATCGTCGCCCTAAAGCAGAAGAATACCTTAGTCAATCCAAGCTTGGGATTCCATCATTCCATGGGAATATTGATCCTGAAGCTTATCTGGAATGGGTAGAAGAGATGGAATGGGTGTTCAATTGTAATCACTACACTGAGGCAATGAAGATCAAACTTGCAACAAGTAGATTCAGTGGTCATGCCATCCATTGGTGGGATCAGATTGCATCCACAAGGAGGCACAATGAAAAACCTCAGATTGCTTCTTGGTTTAAGATGAAATTTGTTATGAAAAATAAGTTTACTCCTGATTATAATAAATTTGGTTATGTTCAGGACAGACACCCAATGAGTTCACAAGGGAGAACTATTGGGAAAAGATCATAGAGGTCTAAGACTGTGAGGAGCAGCCAAAGGAGGAGACCAAGCTCACGCCCATCACCCAACCAGTGGAATCGCCAAGAACATATGTATTCCAAGGAGACACCGGTTCCCTAACAGCCAAAAACCAATCATTATAGTCTAATATGCGAAAGTAAGAAAGAAGTTTTTGAAACTTCATATTCTCCTAATGAAGCCACGGTTTCGAAGAGGTTGTTTGGGACTGAAAAATTTTTAAATGACTCAAACACATGTAAGTGTTTTCTACCATCTTCTCAAATTGATTTTATGCTTAGGGGAAAAGAGATTTGTCGAGAACTAACCACCTGTGAACAGGTGAGTCCGAGTAACCTTGTCTTCTCTTCACAGGACTTTCAGGAGGAGATACCAGGAGAGTTACCCAAGAAAGTACAACCAGCCAGAGGCATGGAGATGCTGGAAGTTGCTAAGGACGCCAATGGAGTTAGAGGAAGAAGAGAGATGCGGTTCATTGCCAAATTCGTTTGAAGGTAAGGGATCTGTAGCTGAGGGTGAGTTTAACAAGGATACTTTCTATGTTACATCAGTTAGTGTAATAGATGAGACTTGTATAGGTTTTACTAATTTCAAACCGGTGCAACCGAGTATCAGAGAGTTTTCTTTGCAGGATCATGAAGATAAGCTACCAGAGAAGACACCAAAGCGATTGTCATTGGACAGCAACTTGGCGCCTACAGCTAGTTGGGAGTTCAAGTTCTTCATTCCTTCTTTGATTGATGAAAGTTGTCTCAAACTGTGTAAGGATATTGGTGTGATAAATTCTTTACCTAGTCTGTTTGTGATTGTTACACCTGAAGAAGATAAACAATTTGGTTTAGAGAATGTGAAAGAACTTTGTGTTTCTGGGTTTATTTTTTATAAGATGATTCAATCCTTTGAAGCACCTAGGCATGAAATATTTTCTATATCAAAATTTTCTTTGATTTCTGAAACTAGGAGTTCTGAGTTTGCTTTGAGTCATAAGTTGATTAGGAGAACATTAGGACAAAAATCGGTGGAGATTGATACAAATCTTGTGATTGATGAATGTTTCTCTAATAAAGTGCTGCATAACTTGAAATCAGTTAGAAAATGCTGTGAAACTTTGTGCTGTGAAAATTTTTGGGTTTTAAAACCTTGTGATATGAACTCAGCCTTAAGAGAAAATATTTTGGGAGTTTGTTCAAGTTAGATCACGAGTTTGCATTGCTAGAATGGTGGTCTAGGAACATGCATGACCTACTTAGAGCTAAGAGAAGTTCTGAATTTGAATATGTTGAGAGAGTTTCTAAGTTATCACAATCCAATCTGTTTGCTAGCAATGATATCTATTTGTTTGGTTTGTGTTCAAAAGAAAAGTTTGTTCCAGTGCGTGTTTTAATACTAGAATGATCTATGATCTTATCTTAGAGGGTGATTCTAGGAACATGAATCTTGTTTTAAAGGCCTTAAACCCAGGGTATTCGGTTGTCTATTTTTGTTGCACATTTGATGTTTTTTTTCTAGTGCTTGAAAAGAAGCATGATAGACAGGTTATGGAGTTTGTTCCAAGAAAAAGGAGGATTCAGGATCTGGACAAACAAATTCATTATTGACCAAATGAACACTTGAACAAGGAGTGGTGCCAAAACAAAGCAAGTACAGGCCGTCCACAACAATCATACCAGTTTGGAGATTGAATATGGGATCACACCAGGCAGCCACTTACAACATTCCAAGGTAAGTACGCCCTTAATCATACCTCCAACGATTCTAACTTGTTTTTTTTGTTTTGCAAATGAATTGGATTTGAGGTCAAATCCTTTCAAAAGAGGAGGGGGTGGTGTGATCCTAAAAAGGCCAGAAGAGGAGATTAAACAACCTATCTCTGACGAGGAGCAATGTCTGCAACTGGAGATGGACAAGGAAAAAAATAATGTGGATTTGTGCAATGAGCCTGATCAAGAGCTGGACCAGAAGCAGCCCATAGACGTGGAGCTGGACCAGGAGAAGCTCATGGACGTGGAGATTCAAGAAGAGAAGGCCCATGACGTGTTTAATAGCCCACTAACTCATTCTAAGGTTAAAGCTCATAGAAATCTCATTCTACAAGTGATTCAGGTCTGGCTAAGAAGGAAAAGGAAGCCTTAATATATTAAACCAATTGGGCTAGTTTAATTGTTTTAATTTGTAATTAGATGACTTAAATTGAACCAAAACACTTAAATTATACCAATTACGATTAGAGTTAGTAAATTAAATCATTCTGGTTTAGTAATTTAGGGTTTTCAGCCTTTAAAAGACTGTTTCTTCCCCCTTGTACAGCCACCTACGAATTTCAGTTAAAAAATAAGCTTTCACGCTTTTGTGTTCTTCCTTTGTGCTTTCTCTATTCAACCTATGAACATTGACCATCACCTGGTGTATCTGCTACAATCTGAATCCCTTAACTGTAGACAGGCTGATCCTGAGTTTTAAAGATTCAAATCATCCTTTTGGTCAGCCATAACCCTAAAGAGAAGTCCACCCACGTTTTTTAAGAGCTAGTAGCCTCCAATCCCATCGCCACCCTCCTTCAAGTGATCCAGAGATTCATCACCTATCCAGGGACGCACAAAGTTGCTTCAGCCAGATGCATTCTGTTGTAAGCTTACCACCTATGAAGGTGCAATAGCCGATTGTGCTTCTCCTATCTTCTTTGTCTCCTGCCCATCACAATAGCCTACAACTTCTATGTTTCCATTATAATCCATCCATATATCCTTTTCGTTAGTGCCTTTCAAATATCTCAATATGCGCATAATCATGTCCCAATACCTTATCTTTGGGTCTTGCATTGTTGAGACACCTGATTCACAGCAAAACATAAGTCAGGTCTAGTGATGGTTAAGTATATAAGCTTACCAACCACTTTTCTATACAGCTTTGCATCATGAAACTTGTCATTTCCTAGCTCCCCCTCGGGTTATATCTTGTAGCCTTCTTCTAGGGGTGTCTTAGCTGGTTTAGCTTTCATCATGCCTGTAGAGGTTAGTAAATCCACAATATATTTTCTGTGAGATAAGAAGAGACCTTCCTTGAACCTACACATTTCAATTTCTAAGAATTATTTAAGTTCACCTAGATCCTTAATATCAAATACACTCTTTAAATAAGTTTTAGTAGATTCAATGACCACTTATCACTCCTTGATATGATTATATTATCCACATAAATGAGTATAACCACAATAAATTCCTTACTCTGAAGTGTAAAAAGAGTGTGTTCAACTTCTGACCTTTTAAAACCTCTGTCCCTTACGGTCACATTCAATTTATGGTATCAAACTCTTGGGGATTGTTTTAGGCCATAAATAGCCTTTCTTAACCTCAGTGTGTTGCCGCCACCTACTTGATCTTCTAAACCTGGTGGTGGTGTCATGTACACTTCCTCTTCTAGCTCACCTTGTAAGAATGTATTCTTAACATCCATTTGCCATAATTCCCAATCAAGGTTAGCAGCAAGAGATAAAACAACATTAACAGAGTGTAATTTAGCTACAGGTGCAAAGATATCCCTATAATCTTCATTATAAGTCTGTGTGAATCCTCTAGCCACCAACCTAGCTTTATACCTATCTATCTCACTATTGCTTTTATACTTAATTGTGAGTGTCCATTTATAACTTACAATATTTTCCCTTTTGGTAGAGTGGCTGGAGCATAGGTTCCATTCTTCTCCATAGCTTGTCTTTCAGCTTGGATAATATCTCTCCATTCCTTTATCTCCATTGCTTCCTCATAGCTTTTTGGAATCTGCTTCTTATCTATACTCACAGTGAAAGCAATATGATTAGCTGGAATATTAACAAGGTTACATACTCCCTGATCATGATGAGCTACTGCATTGTGGTTGTAGTACACTCTAGTATTCTTCCAATTATCAGATGGAAACCTCTGTCTTGTGCTTCTCCTCGGTGCCATTGGTTGCTCTTCATGGACAGTGAGATCTTTTTCTTCTAGAGCTTGCCCAAGATTAGGTTGTTCCCTTGGTCTTTTGGAAGCTGAACCTAGAATGGTGTCCTCTCCTTCTGAATCATCTTGAGCATGTGTAGATGATTCTCCCCCCTCATGATCAAGAGGGTGAAGATTATATGGACTAGATGGAGCTGGAACCGTTTCTTGCCAAGAAGTGTTTGGTGTCGGTTTGTGCCTGCTTGGTGCCAGTTCGTGCCTGCTTGGTGCCGGTTCGTGCTGAGGAGGGAGTGTCGGTTCGTGCCTGCTAGGTGCCGGTTCATGCCGAGATGCTGGAGCTGGACAAGGCAATAGCGCTTGGTGATGAGGAACTGGGACTGGGGCCTTAGGAGTTACTATGCCAATGCTTTCTTAGATCTTCCTTAGGTTTTCAGCTTGATCAGATGTTGTTGTTGAGATGTCTTCGAATTCTTCCCAAGTTCCTTTTTCATAGAATCCTTTAGACTATTGGAACTTGACATCTCTGGATACTAGGACTCTTCTAGTCTCTGGATTATAGCATTTGTATCATTTTTTTTGTAGGATTATATCCAATAAACATGACCTTGGTGCTCTTTGGTTCCAGCTTGTTTCTTAGTTCTCCTTGTACCTAAACAAAACAAACACACCCAAATACTCTCAAGTGTTCAATATTAGGCTTAATTTTGTTTAATACCTCAAAGGGAGACAAATCATCTAAAACTTTAGTTGAAGTTCTATTGATTAAGTAGCACGCAGCTACTAGTGCATCTCCCCCAAAATCATTTGGGGACCTTCTTGTGTAACATCATTGTTCTCACAACTTCCATCAAATGTCTGTTATTCCTCTTAGCTACTCCATTTTGTTGTGGAGTGTAGGGACAGCTTGTTTGATGTTCAATCCATGATTGGCCAAGTGTTGCTGAAACTTAGTGCTAGTTTACTCTGTTCCATTATTTGTTCTAAAATATTTAGTCATGGCATTGTATTGGTTAGTAACATATGTTTGAAAGTTAATAAATGCATCAAACACCCTATCCTTGGAACTAAGCAAAGTAACCCAAGTATACTTAGATTTTTCATCAATGAAGGTTACAAAATACTTCTGGTTTTCTCTAGAAAGAAAGGGAGATGTCCAAACATCAGAATGTACTAAATCAAAGCAATTATCATAAGCATGAGTTGATTTTTCAAAAACTGTTCTACTATGTTTTCCAAGAATACATGATTCACAAATGTTATTGTGCAATTTTAATCCTGATACAATCAATTATAATGCTCTAGGATGAGAATGTCCTAATCTAGCATGTCAAAGCTCAGCATTCATACTCATATCAACACTATGTGCACACGGTTTAGATGAGGAAGTCATGGACAAGTCTTCAAGCACATGCAAGTCATTCTTTGTTGTCTCTTTTCCAAATTTAATACTTGTTTCAATATCCTGAAAGTAGAAATTATTAGGACCAAAGATAGCTTGACAATTAAGATCAGTTGTAACTCTTTTAACAGATAACAAGTTAGATGTGAAGGATGACATGTAGAAAGCTTTAGATTCTTTATCAAACAATTTAAGCTTCCCAATACCTTTAATTGGCATATTGATTCCATTAGCTATTACTACACTACGTAAGGTAGGTTCTAAGTTTTCTTAAACCTAGATCACTTATCATATGATGATAAGCTCCAGAATCAACCATCAAAGTTTTAGAAGCAATAGAAGTTTGAAAAGAAGCATGAAGAGATTTACCCAACACATTACCATTTCTAAAGGCTTTGAAGAAGGCTTCCAAGTCTGATTTCTTAATAAACTCAGATGGAGGAGTCAGAGGAGAGGCGGTTGTTTGAACCAGGTTGGAGGAGCTGGCGGCATTTGCTGGTGAAGGTTTAGACCTATCAATGAACCCGCTTGGCTTCAACTCAGGATGAAGCACCCAACAATCCTTTTTGGTTTGACCGGTTCTCTTGCAGTGATCACACACAGCCTTTTTCTTCTTGGATTGAGCTGGATCAGGTTTGAAGAACCTCTTGTGGGAAACCGCCATGTCTTCCTTGTTTCCAAACAGCTGGGTAGATCCTTGCTCCTTCTGAATCTTATCACAGACATCCTCTAAGCTAGGAAGCTTGTCCTCCCTACGAATGTGCTTAGTCAAGTCAGTGTAGTTACTGTTTAAAGTCAAGAGCAACCCAACCACAATTTGTTCTCTCCTTTCCTGAAGAGTGATAGGATAAATTGTGGCAGGTCTAAGCATCTCTACCCCTGCTCACAATGCTATGTAGGATCCATAACTCTTTCTGAACTCAACATCCTCCTGTCTAAGATCATTCAAAGCTTTCTTTACCTCAAAAATTCTCATGAGGTTAGTAGTGTTTCCATACACTTGTTTTTAAAGTCTCCCAAAGATCTTTACAATATGAATATGCTTCTAAGAGAGAGCCAGCAAGAGAGTTTTGGAGTATATAAAGTACCATCTGGTCTTCCTGAAACCACTTGATATGATCATCATGCAGCTCCTTCAATAGCTTGAATAGCCGGTTATATGACATGGCTTCATAAGCCCTTGCTGCACAAAGTAGTTCACATGGTCCTCGACCAGATAAAGTAATTTTCTCCTTGAAGCATAACAGGTGCTTTCATATTCATGTGAAGCTCCATCAGACACGTTCAAGGCTGCAAGAAAAGATTAGCTTGCAAACGAGTGAACACGCGCTTGATTCTGTTCAAAGGGTGCATTTAACAGGCACAACAACCGTGTAACAGCCTAACAAACACAAGCCAACATCTTCAAAAGCTTTCTACTGCTAACAAAACAATGATCCAGAAATCAAATGTTGTTAACACTGCCTAACCAAATCAATAACCAATTTTCCTTCCAAATTCGAAAAAAACAGAATTTTAACAACTTCCAAGAATTTTTTTTTTGAAATCTAAAACTCTTTGGATTGAGATGAAACTTCTTGAGACCCTCCACAATATCCTTTAATAAGTTTTGAATATCAATTATTTTCAAAAGATTGAGAACGATTGAGTTTTTTAACACAAATACCCTGAATAGGTTGAATCTGGACCTGTTAAAGAATATTGATCAAGAAAGCTTCTAAACATGAAAAGGGGCAAAGCAGACCTCCCGTATCATCAACTAGACTCGTTATAATTGATATTAGACTTTGGAATCACATGATTTGATGAATAATTGAATGAGATATGACCTTTTCAATTCGCAAGACTCGCGGCGGAGGCGACCGCGACACCACCGGAGGAGAGCGTTTTTAACTTTCGACTCAGGCCACCAAATTGGATGAAACCACCGGGGAAATGCACAGAATTTTCCGGAGTACCACCCTTAATGAATAATATGGCAAGAAATCTCGAGTTCTTGCCGAAAAACTTGGTGAAAAGTCGAAACACCTGCGACGGTCTTGGTTTTAATATCGCGAGGAAGGTGTGTGCAAAGAAGAGAGAATTTGCGAAATTCTATGCCAGATTTGTGTAACCTGGCTCTAATACCATGAAATATTAAGAGATTGAGAGAATTCAAGATTTAGAGATTCAGAGAGAGAGATTAGAGAGAAAAGTGAGAATGAATGTTATTGACAAAAATGAGAAAAATAAATTTCTTGCTTACAAAGGAAGAGAGAGATATCTAAGATAGCCTAATACATGTTTGGCTACAAGAATAACATATCATTAATCCCAAACAAGCCTAAATCACTTCCTTTGGTAGTTTAGACACATGGCGCCTTCTTCTTAGAGTCTAACGCACTCTTTTTCATTTCTTCTTCATTCCAACAAATATGACACACTACTCGGTGATCAAAACTCTTAAGAAGCAAAAGCCTTTTTATTAAAAATCTCGATGAAAAGTACAAATGAGAGAACATGATAATTTATAGGAAAGAAAAAGGAGACAAGCTTGCATGCTGGAACAGACTCCAATGACATGTTTACATGCATAAAATCAACAATTAAAGCACTAAAGATAAAACTCCCATCTGCCAACTACCAACTAACTTTTTTATGGAGAATTAGTTGGTAAAATGGGTCAGGCCTTGGAAAAACAACAAATGGGCTGAAGGAAAGTGGACCAGTGGCCTCAATAAAAACCTAACTTGGTAAACCCAGTAGGACAAACCCAAATTAGGGAAAAAGAGCATCATTGGAACACTTACACATTCATTGCGTTCCAAAGGCCTGAAAAAGGGGAGATGCGGCCGTCCTTGGATCATGCTGGAATTAAGTCTGGATGGTCTTGAGAGAATCTCCAAGGACGTTCATAAGTCTTATTAGTTGGTCCCGGGTCATGGGACCGACTGGTTCTGTCTAAATGTCCATATCCTGGTCGTTCGGGTCATCTTTGTTAAGCTTTGGTTCATCTGTGGAGCTGTCCGTCCATTTGTTTATCTGGCCATCCGTCCGATCATTTATCTGGTCGTCCTGATTGTTGTTAGGCCTGGTGAGGATCACATAATCCCCTCCCTCTTGAAACGGATTTGTCCTCAACTCCAAATTATCTGCATGGAAATAAAACAAGTTAATAGTCGCAGAATCATGTAGGAAAAAGCACTTACCTCGAAATCGGTTCAGGCTTGGTTCTGGCTTGTGTGTGGCGTTTGGTGGTTCCTGTTTGACCGGAGGAAAGAGGTGGACGTCCAAGTACTTAGACAGGTCCAAATCAAGTGGCTTGAAACGTTTGTCTTCATCTAGCGCTTTTGGTTCTTCTTTTGTGCTTCCAAGCTACTCCAAGATCTGAAATTAGCTCTTTTGACAAAGACAAGTGGGTTATATCTGTTTGATCAAGGATAAAAAGATATCTAAGGTCTTGGATCAATACAGCGTGAGAGCATTTATGGATACAAAAATTCTTTTCCAAACGTTTTCTGATACAAGTCAAGACTTAAAGCAGATTTAGAATTACGAGCTTCATTAAACGGACAATCCTTTTGTCTAGAAAGTTCTCAAGGTTAAGTGTTTCAAAGGACGAATCATTTTATCAAACTCAAATTCAAAAACACAAAATTCTTTAACATTTTCTAAACCAAGGCGTTTTTCTTTATCAGGACTAATAAGAACAAACAATTTAGGCAAAGTACTAATCACACCAATTTCCTTACAGTGCTTGTTGTGATTTTCACAAAGGAAAGAGGGAATTGTCGGTTCATCTTTAAATACTTGATAGCCGCTTGTTTTTTGTCAGCATCAGACTCCATCTTTTGGTCAAGTTTTTTTCTTAGAATCGTTTGACCTGTACCAACAGAAAGCAAGTTAGACTTCATTCGTTTTTGGGAGTCTAGATAATTACCTCGAGTTTGTTGCTTTAGATTTGTTTGGCGTATCTCTGGTGAATCCTTCTTGATTGCCAATTTTTCAGCTTGTTTTGGACGAGAAAAAAGGTGTTATCACGTCAAGAGAAATATTAAAAACAGTTTGGTCCAATTGATCACTGTCAACATAAGCATTAAACTTGGGTCCTTCATCTTCTTCCTCAGTGATGTTTTCAATATTATCCACAAGATCCATGGGCACATCTTTGCAGATTTTGAGTGTCTTGTCTGTTTCTGTCCTTTGTGGTTTCTTTTCAGAACAGCTACGCTCTTGGTTTGTGATAGCAACTCTTGAAATTGGCCATGGGGCTTTGCTCTTTTTGTGGTCAGATTTAGCACTTGGTTGCCTTTGATCTTCTTTGCCTCTCCATGGTGGTTTCATTTGTTTAATGTCTTGTAGAACTCCTTGACAAAAAACATCAAATCTGGCGTCCATTACTTGCTCCATTCTAGATATGATAGCATCAACCAACAGCTTGTCCTTTTGATGGTTGCTGGACCTCCTTTTTCTTGGTTTGTTTTCTATCTTGTGGTCAGATTTATCTTCTTGCTCAGACATCTTTCCTGAAAGGGAGAACACAAAACGACAGTGAAAAGTCCTTAAAGAAACTAGTATACTAAAACTAAATTTTAGGATGCTATCATATTTTAAGAAAAAAGATCATGAACCAACTTAAACCAATTGAAAAACAAAATTGAAAAGAAAAGGAAAATGAAAACTCAGCTTGTTGTGTTACTCTGATACAACTTGATATGATCTACGGTCAAGATCACAACCCAAAATCGGCACAACAAGTGAGTAATAGGGATAAGCCTTACACAACGAGCGTGAGCTCAAGTTGCAAAGGGATGGGGAGTGATGCGGTCGCACAAAGGCTGCGGAAAGGCCTTTGATATACCAGACTTGATGAACCAAGGATATGACGCACCATGGTTCAACAAGGGTTTTCTAGACGGGCCCAAGGATATTACACACCAAGGGAGGGCCTAGGAGAGAGTAGATATGACACAATACTCCTGATCGAAACTCTGAAGAAGCAAAAACCTTTTTATTAAAAATCTCGATGAGAAGTACAAAGGAGAGAACATGAGAATTTGTAGGAAAGAAAAAGGAGACAAGCTTGCATGCTGGAACAAACTCCAATGACATGCAAGCACATGCATAAAACCAACAATTAAAGCATTAGAGATAAAACTTCCATCTGCCAACTAACAACTAACTTCTTTATGGAGAAGTAGTTGGCAAAATGGGCCAAGTCTTGGAAAAATAACAAATGGGCTGAAGAAAAATGGACCAATGGTCTCATTAATAACCTAACTTGGTAAACCCAGTGGGACAAACACAAATTAGGGAAAAAGAGCACCATTGGAACACTTACCCATTCATTGCGTTCCAAAAGCCTGAAAAAGGGGACATGCGGCCATCCTTGAATCATGCTGGAACGAAGTCTGGATGGTCTTGAGAGAACCTCCAATGATGTTCATAAGTCTTCAGAGTTGGTCTCGGGTCATGGGACCGACTGGTTCTGTCCAAATGTCCATAACCTGGTCGTTCGGGTCGTTCGTGTTCAGCTTTGGTTCATCCGTGGAGCTGTCTGTCTAGTTGTTTATCTGGCCGTCCGTCCAGTCATTTATCTGGTCGTCCTGATTGTTGTTAGGTCTGTTACAGATCACATCATATGGCTACTCCCTTTTTCTTTCTTTGTTGCTGCTGGATTGGTTCTCTAATTCTCTTCATGGTTCAGCATCATTATCATTAACAACATCCATCTCAGATAGTAGTTGTATGTCGGTGGATTGGTTCTCTTTATTCCATCTCAAATGTCTACTTTTTTCCAAAGTAATCGATTGATTTTCTGAGATTTGTGTGTTGAAAAAAAAAAGTTAAATAGAAGAAAGCTTTATATTTCTTAGATTTTTGTTTAGAATAATTTAACAACTTTATCATTACAAATAAAAGAGGGTGAAAGTATTACATAATATATTTAATAATTTAATCTAAAATCTGATGCCAAAAAAAATTTATCTAAAAATCTAAATTATTCTATTAAAATTATCTAGATATTTTCATAAAACTATCAATATTTTTTATTTTTTAGAAGTGGTGGAGATATGAGAAAATAATTATAGAGAATTTCTAGAATTTGGATCAAGCATTTCGGTTTAGTCCAGCAAATACTTGCATTTCGGTTTACAACACCCCCTCTTAAACTTGATTTTGTTACTCCAAATAAATTATTTATGCTTTAGTAGGTTGGTGAAGGTATCAGTTACTTGATCAATTTTCTTCACATATTTTAATTTCACATCCATCTTTGTAATACATTCTCTAATATAATGATAATGAGTGTCGATGTACTTTCTTCGATCAGGAAATACTGGATTTTTCGCCAATGCTAATGCTGACTTGTTGTCCACAAAGATATTTGTTCGCTCCTCTTGTAGAAAACTCAAATTTTTTTAGCAGGTTTCGTAACCAAATAGAATGGCAAACACATGAAGTAGCTGCTACATATGATGATTCGCAAGTAGAGAGGCAGACAATATGTTGCTTCTTTGACATCAATGTGAAGGTGGTTTCTTCATTGAAAAACACAAATCCAAATGTGCTTTTCTGATCATGTACGTCTCCACTCCAGTTGTTATCCTTATATATAACAAGCTTGTAATCGTCTGAAACTGAGTAGTTCAAGCCAAAGTTTATGGTACCTTTGACATAGCGAAGGATCCTCTTGGCAGCTTTGAAATGAGTTATTGTTGGATGCTCCATATATCTTCTGACAACTCCAACCGCATGTAGGATATCTGGTCTTGTGCAGGTTAGATAATGTAGACTTCTAGCTAAGCTCTTAAAGAGTGTTGGATCCACACTCTCTCCTTCTTCTTGCTTTGACAGCTTGACTTCACATTTCATTTGGCGTGAAAACTGGATTAGAGTCATCCATATTGAACTTTTTAAGGATCTCTTTAGCATAGTCTTCTTGGGTGATGAAGATTCATTTTCTTCTTGCTTCACTACGATTCCAAGGTAGTAAGACATCAATCCAGTATCGGTCATCTCAAACTCATTTGTCATCTCCATCTTGAAATTTTCGTAACTTACTTGGTAAATGACTAGATGAATATCTAGTCATCTACATACAAATATGCAATCAGTATATCATTGTTTTGAGTTTTGATATAGAGTTAATGCTCATATGGACACTTAATGAAAACTTTCTCCTAAAAATACTTATCAATCCAAGCATTTCATGCTCTTGGGGCTTGTTTTAGCCCACAAAGCGCCTTCTTCAACCTAAGACTTTGTTTTCTTCTCCTTTTACTATGTAGCATTGTGGGTTCTCAATGTATTCTTCCTCAAGATATCCATTTAATAAGGCTGATTTGACATCCTTTGATGTATTTTTTAATTTTTTAGGATGCCAATGAGATGATTAGTCTAACAGTTTCAAGACGAGTAACATGAGCGAATACCTCATTGTAGTTGATTCTAGCTCTTTGAATATAGCCTTTTGCCACCAATCTTGCCTTGTATCTTGCATCTTCTTCTTTATAGTTCTTCTCTGTTTTGTACACCCACTTCAAACCAGTTGCCTTGTGCCCTTTAGGAATTGAAGCTAACTCTCATGTCTCATTCTTTCTATTGCCTTGATTTCTTCATCCATTGCATTTTCCATGTCTTTTTCTCCAAAGCTTCTTGGAATTTTATGGTTTCACAATTCGCAAATAGACAAAATAGAGTGAGATTATCTTGATTTTCAGTTACCTCATAAAATGGGAGTTGTTTCTTCGAGGTTTCATCTTCTGGAGAACTTGATATTGGTGAAGTTAGTAGGGTAACTGGTTCCTCTATTGGTTGCTCCAAGTCATATTTTTCATCATGTGGGAAGAAGTTATAATCTTCATCATTTGATCTTCAATCCCACTCTCTTTAAAGTTGTCGTCCTACCCAATGAAGATGTACTTATTTCTTTATCCATCTAGCTTGATCCAATTCTCATCTGGAACATGAGCATGATCAAGACTTCCAAATCTTTTAGATGTGAGACACCAGGCTTCCTTCCACTCCATGCTTCTTGTGGTGTCTTTCCCGAAATGATTCTTGTTGGAGATCGATTTGATAGATAAACCGCACAAGCAATTGTTTCTTAATTTTGAGCATGTTTTTTCCATCAGAAGGATTTTTCTTTTCTTTCTTTCTGCTACTCCAGTTTGTTGAGGGTATCTATGCACCGTCAATTGTCTTCTAATGTTGTTATCTTCACAAGACTTCAAAACCTCTTTGGACATGAAATCTCATTCACGATGAGATCTCATGGCTTTGATCATAAGGCCACTTTCCTTATAAACATGGACTTTGAATTTTTATTTCAAAAAGTGAACTCGTGACTTTTTTTAGAAATCATCGATAAAGAGAAGGAAATAGTTACTCTTACCGAGTGAAGTTGGTTTGATTGGGCCACATACTTATGTATGTATATGTTCCAATGTATTTTGTGCTCTTGTCTATGACTCCTTTGGAAAGCTCATTTTGAATTGCTTTTCAAATAAGCACCCTTCACATACCTGATTTGGATGATTGATGCAAGACTGTTCTCTCACAATTTTCTTATTGGAAAGTAGCTCTAAGCTTCCAAAGTTAAGATGCCTGAACCAAATATGCCAGAGACAAGACTCCTACTTGTAACATAACTTGAGACATTGTGCGATATCATTTTGAATGCTTATGAAAAACATTATATTCCTTCTCATCGGCTTTTTGGTGATGATGTTGTCTTCATGATCTCTTATAAAGAGGTTATTATCTTTTAATCAAATATCTTAACTTTTCTTTAAGAGTTTTCTTAGGATCAAGATGTTGGTCTTCATGTCGGAGTATAGTAAACATTAAAATGAATTGATGATATCCATTCTTTAATCGAATGAGAATATTTCATTTATCTTTCACCTCCATCTTTGATTCATCTTCTAAAGCCACATTTCCTTTCACTGATTCATCAAGCTCCACAAATATGCTTGCTTCTTTTCCGGCACATGTGATTTCTTGCACCGCTATCGAGGTTTCACTTGTGAAATTCATGTGGTTCATCCTTCTTGTAAGCCATCAATACCATATCATATTCTTTTCTCATTTCCTAACGTAGTTATACTTCTTTTCTGACCATTTCTTTTTAAGTTATTAGTATCCGTCAAAACTCTTGAGAAATAATCAGAGATGAGTTCACCCTCCTTCATTTGCAATTCTTGAAGACGTAACTTTTTAACTTGCTCTGCTTCCTTGTAAGAGGTTCGAAGTTTCTCCCATGCTTCTTTGGCCGACTTTGCTTCTGTGACCTTTTAGAATGTGTCTTCATCTAATCATTGATAGATTAGACAGAAAGCCTTCTTGTCTTACTTCCTTCAGTCTCTCAAACTATCATTTTGAGTTTGAGATAAGTCACCATTATTCTCCAGTTCAATAAAGCCCTTCTAAACTATCACCCACACGTCATGTGCTTCTAGGATAGCCGTCATCCTTAGACTCTAATTGTCATAGTTGTTCTTTGTGAACATTGGGACCTGGAAGGGAACACCACTACTTGCAATTTTAAGAGAATTTTCTAGTTCTGATACCAATTTTTTAGAAATAAAATTTTGGTAGTGATGGAGAAAGTGTTAAAGAATTTTAAAAGACAAAAGGAATTAGGAAGAAGAAAGCTTCATATTTCTTAGATTTTTGTTTAGAGCAACTTAGCAACTTAATTATTACAAATAAAAGAGGGTGAATGTATTTATTGCATCCATGTTAAAAAATATTTTTAATAATTTAATCTATAATCTAGATTAATTATCTATATATTTTTATAAAACTATCTAGATTTTAAATTTCTAGAAGTGGTGGAGTTATGAGAAATAATTCTAGAAAATTTATACAAATTAGATCAAGCATTTGGGTTTGGTCTAACAAATATTTATTTATTTATTGGATTATTAGTCCAATAATTAAACTTGATCCAAAATCAAGTTTATTTTTTAACATTGTGTTTTGCTCTAATGAAAATCTCTCAAGGAAAAAATGTGGATCTTGTGTGCTGACAAAAAGATTGGTGAATCCACTGGAATTGTAAAATAAATGTATCATGCTGAGACCTGTAATCGCTCTCGCACCTTCTCTTACTTCTGTTAATATCCTCCACCTTTACATTTATCATATAACCTTGACTACACAAGCGAGACATACGGATAGAGAATTTGGGGATCAATCACTGTTCAATTGATTACTGAAATATGGAACTAGGGTTATATCTTCAGTTTCCCGTTTTGTATTCCTTTGTAGACATCCTCAATCTTCTTACACCCAATTATCTATGGTCTTGAAGGAGTTTCAGTTCTACTCTGAGTAAAGTTTATTTCCCTTGTGATATGATTTGATATTTAATCTTCCGAAGAAGTTATATATACTTAGTAGAGCATTAAGATTAACAGCATCAATCAATTGCTGCAGATTCTGTACTGAATGTCTTGGAATGAAGCTTCTACGCAAGCCTGATATACCGAAAGAAAAATATACAAATGCTTTAAAACTGATCCGTAAAGGAACTTTTTTGTTGGAACGGCCTTGCTTGCTCGTTTGCAGGAAGCAAATTTGTTTGTTTCGCTTTCAGCATAGGTTAGGATTAAGGTAAGTAGTGTGTATATTGTATTATTATTGTTTTTTCTGCCTAGCATTTTTATGTGTGTATATTGTTGTGTTTTCTGTTTTTGCTTATGTATATGGTCTTTCGTTTTATGCTGCTACTGGATCATCTAAACAAGGTAATATATTTGGACTTGGAGCACTGTGCCTTGAGGTTTTACTAGCTGCTGATGATTCTCCGAGTATAGCATAACCTGTTGAAGAAGCAGAAATGTTAAGACAAAGGCTGCAAGAGATGGAAAAAGAGCTGAAAGAGAGCTGAAAAAGAGCCGTGAAGAGAATCTGAATTTTCAAAAATAACTGGAAACTATGGAGAAGATGATTGAGACTTTAAGCAAGTCAAAATGTCTAGTCCCAACTCCACGGCCAAATCCTCCCATCTGCCATGAAATCTAGTTATTATAGTTCCATTTATTTTCAGTATTGTTTAAGTTTGTATTTGTTAAGACTCTTTTTAAAATTTTGTTTGTAGATTTCCTTTGTTTTGGATGATTTTCTTAAATATGGATGTCATTTCTTTGTCGCAATTTTGTAATGCGTTGGTGGCTAAAATATGGTAATAACACTTGACAAATATGCAATTTTTTTTTGTTACAATATGTGGCCTATTTGTGACTACTGTATTGTCACGAATTATGTCATATATGTGATGTTTAAATAGTATACAAACTGTGACGAATATTTACCATAGTTAATCGTTACAAAATGTTGTGACATTTTTTTGAGTAAAGTAGGTTTATGACCATTTTATTGTGAATTTTTATTATCCATATCGTTTTTGTCATAAATAATTTTGTTATTACGGAATAATCATACAATGTAACAAAAAAATAGTAACAGTAGCTAAACTTTTTTTGTAGTGAAGCTGCAGTAGTGTCTATATTTTGGAAAACCAAGATATAAGCTGCAATAAAGTGGATAGAGTAAGGTACCATATCCAAAGATGTGGTACATTCATATAGCTCATAGATTAAAACAGATGTATCAATCTGAAAAGACAGCTGCATCCATGAAATGGCATGCTGAGCATTCACATAAAAATAGGAAGGTCACTCATCCTTTAGATGCAAATGTGTGAAAACACTTTAAAATAATACACCCACGCTATGCTAACCTGAATGGATATATATATATATATATATAGTTGTCTTTGTACATTTGGACTTAGTCCATTTGATATATCTGGTAGGTAATATTCGTTTTAACCAGTGATCGTAACCCCCTATTAACTCCCCCAAATATTTGCATGCAAAGAGAATTTATTTTCCGAGTATTTTAGTATGCGGTCCTTAACATCCAAAGAGGTCTGTTGATGTATTTTACAGCTTCTGATACATGAGCTGAAGAAATTGTGTTATAATGGTGTTTATACATGATATATATATATATGTATATATGTATGTGGTTGCATTCTTTAAGTGATTGTGCATAACTCATGGAGAAGTCAATATTTTTGTGATATGCCAAATTAGGATTTGAGATTGGTTGCTCCAAAAGAAAATAGACACAAACATCAAACAGTATAAGCAAAATCAAATGATCAACTTCTAAATTAAGATCAGCCAATTTAATATCGGTAAATCAGGTTGATCTCAATTCATTCCAAGCTAGTCTTTTTTTTTTTACAGATTTGCTAAACTCAGATAATACTCATTTGATAAACAGAGGGGGCTTATTGTTGGAGATTGGCAGCACACTCTCATAGAAAGCCATTTCTAAATTAATATCGGCCAATTTATTATTCAGTAATTACATATCAGCTCACCAAAAAAAAGAAGTTCGACATAAATAAAAAAAATCAACAAATATAAGGAAACTCCAACCAAAAAGGAAAAAACGTAGAAAAAAAACAAAACTGACATAAGATACAGTTAAACTTCTATAAATGAATATTTTTGGGACCAAGAAAAAATATTCGTTTAGTAAATTTTTCATTTATCGATAAATAAATTTTTATTCATTTGAACAGTATTTTTGGACGTCTAGAAGTTTGAAGAATAATGCAAATTAGAAAAAAAGTTCTCTATAACTAGAAAAATGAATTTTTTTAAAACTATAAAAATGAAATTTTCTAGATTTGATGTAGAATTAGGAAAAAAAAATCTTTTAGTTTTTGAGATTCAATGTAACATATATAAACACAAGTCTTTGTGATGAATTGTATTACCTAAAAAAAGGTAACGAGAATGATATCATCATGGAATTGTCTACCGACAATAAAATTATTGAGTTTGTACTAAATTATGAGAATAATCCAAAACCAGATGATATTAGCTTCACACCAAATATGTCATAAAAAAGCATATTAAGCAGTAATCACTTTATAGAACTACTTTTTACAACACAAGCAAGATATTAATAAAGTTTTGTTTGCGATATGAAAAATCAAGGATGTGATGAATTTTGGTGGAAAAAATCATAAAACTATAGAATCATTTTTATAAAATAATGACTTATTGTACGAATATTGTTGATTAAAAAAGATATTTCAATATATATATATATATATATATATCTTATGAAATGTGATGATTATTCATTTATATTTACATAGGGTCTTTACAGATTTCAAAAAAATTATTCATTAATGCATTAATCGAAATTATTCATTTAGCATATTAGTCCAAATCGGGACCAAAAAAATTATTCATTTATCGAGATTATTCATTTATTAAATATTCATTTATCAAAGTTTAATTGTATGTATAAATTAGAAATCATATCAAAAACAAAGACATGGAGGACTTTTTAGACAAGCTCTTTCTGCTCAGAGATTTCAAAACTCTTTTATTATTTTTTTATTAGTTCATCATTCTCATGACCTTATTCTTTTGAAAGGAACTACAAATGGTGTGATCCCTCTTTTAAGAGTATACAGGCAGCCTTTTATGAAGTACAACTATAAATATATAAAACTCTGATTAGCTCATCTTTCCGATGATCTAATTTTCATGTAATTAGTAATACGATATTAATATGATATTGTCTTAAACTCATACTTATTTCAACTATCTTTGAAATATGCGAAATCAAAGTTCAACATAAGTAAGGAAGAAGCTAGTAAAGATACAGTTCAAAAAATAATATAAGGAACAAAGTAAGTGAACACCTACTCAAAGATGAACAAAAACAGAATATAAAGAAGCAAGTAAACATGCATCCAAGGAAGTACGCAAGTACAAAAGGAACCAAATAACCAACAAATCAATAAAGAAAGTTAAGAAGCTATACATAAGAAAGGAATCAAGGAAGTCAATAAAAAAGGAGGATATCAAGAAAGCAAACAAGGAAGTGATAAAATAAGGAAGCAAATAAGTTAGCAAAAAAGTCAAACAAAATTCAAGAAAGCAAGTAAAGAGTGAAGTATGGAAGCAAAAAAAAAAAGTATGGAAGCAAATATGAATATATGCGAGTAAGCAAGTATATATGCATATATGTATGTTATCATGTATATATGTGTATATGAATATAAACGTTTCAAAAGAGACAGAGTCGTAAATTGTGTCTACTTTGTGTGGCCAACCTTATTATTGAAAGAAAATTTGATTACTCAAACTACATTCTAACATTGGACTCGAATTGACTGCAACAGAAAACAAGCGAATACAATTAACATGTTCCTATTGATAGACGTTCACAGATCGACAAAAGTTTTTCAAATAGTAACCAAAAATTGCCGAAGGCAAAAATATATATTCTCATGGAATATAGATTAATAAACTGGGATAGACAGTTAGTTAGTGGGCAAGTAAGCCAGCGAAATAATGGAAAAGAAAATAAAACAAAATTGGTAGTCAAATTAAGTAAGCAAGTAAGAAGGCTAGTAAAGAATTAAAGAATAGCATAAGGAAAGTAAGCAATCAAGGAAAAACAAATTTAAACATGAATCAAGGAAGCATGCAAATAAGTAATTAAAGAATATGGAAAATAAATAAAAATAATAATCAATCAAGCAAGTAAATTAAGCAAAAAAGAACAAGTACAAAAAAACTAGCAAGTTAGCAAGAAAATCAAATAAAGAATCATGAAAGCAAGTAAACAATAAAGTATAAAAACAAATATAAATGTATTCGACTAAGCATGTATGCATATATATATATATATATATATAGTAGAAATATATGTTGAAATGTATGTATTCTTAAGTGAAGGTGCATAACCGACCGAAAAGTTAATGCTTTCGTGATTACACATCAGACTCATTAAAAATGGTTGGTATTAGGGGTGGGCATAATTCTCATCCCGTTCCGTTCCGTCCCGTTTCGTCCCATATCCGTTCCAAAATTCCCGCTCCGTATGGAAATGTATTTCCGATTGGGATAAGTTTTCAATTCCCGATTGGAAACGGGACGGGACGGGACGGGAATGAAAATTCTCGAAGCCCTGTTTTGGAAAAAAAAATATTTTTTTATATATTTATATATTTTATATATGACTGCATATAGATATATTATAATCAAATATATCTATAGTTTTAAGAATAATATAATTACTTAATTAGATTTCAATTAGGTTTGATTTTGTTTTGTCTATTAATTAAGTTTAATATAAATTATCTTTTGTTTTTCTTTAGGTTAGTATAAATTGTGTTTTATTCTTTTTTGCAAAGAACTAGCCATATACGTGATACATCTTTTGTTCTTATTTTTCTATTAACAAAAAATATAAGTTTATTTTGATTAATTTATTGAGTATATATAATTAGCTACGATGAATTTTCTAGTATCATCTTCTCTAATTTTGTTTTTGTAAAACTGTAGACAAAATGAACTCTCTGGCTTACATCGTTGATGAATAAAGTTATGCTTATATATATATATATATATATATATATTTTTTTTTTTTTATGGTGTTGAATTTTATTTTTATTTCACTTATTATGTTTTACATTATGTTTTTATTTATCTAGTTTGGATCATGGTTCAGTATCTCATGATTTAAATTTAATTTATCATATTTTTAATAATCGTTTTTCCGGAAATTCCCGTTCCCGTTCCGTCCCATCCCGTTCTATCCCGCTCCCGTCCCGAATTTCAAATGGGACATAAATGGGACATGTTTTTCTTTTCCCGACCTGTCCCGTCCCATTTCCGTAAATTTCTGTTCCGAATACCCGTTGCCCAGTCCTAGTTGGTATAAATAAGGAAAGTCAACAAGATGAAGAAAAATTCAGAGAAAAATAGGAAAATATCTAAGAAGAAAAAGAAAGAAATCCGATACAAGATATGTATAAATTAGAAGGCATATCAAAGAACTATAGCATGAAAGACTTTATATACAAGCTCTTTCTCCTCTGAGATTTCAAACTTCTCTTATTATTTTTCGATTAACTCATCATTCTGACGACCATATTCTTTTGTAAAGAAACTATGAATGGCTTTATCCTTGTTTCAAAAGTACTTATGCAGCCTCTTACGAAACACAACTATAAATATATAAAAACTTGATTAGCTCATTTTTCCGACGGCCTAATTTTTCTGTAATCGTCAAGCTCCAACTTCATTTATACTAGATTCTCTTAGACCCAAAAAATAGGGGAAATCCAAATTCAACATTAAATAAGCAAGAAGCTAGTAAAGAATCAAAGAATAATATAAAGAACCAAGTAAGTGAACACCTACTCAAAGATGAACAAAAGCAAAACATAAAGAAGCAAGCGAAAACGCACCTAAACAACAAATCAATAAAGAAAGTAAAAAAAAACTAGAACTAACCAAGAAATCTAGGATGTGTACAACTAAGCAAGTATGCATATATATATATATATATATAGAGAAATGTATTCATTTTATTTATATATATAACCATCTGATAAGTCAATGCTTTCGTGATATGTCACATTAGGACTTGAAATCGGTTGATGCAGACTAAAATAAACAAAAATATCAAACAGAAATACCAGAATTGAAGAGGGAAGAAAATAAAGAATTGCAAACCGCGTTTTCTCATTTTTAGGAGAAGAAAATATCTGAAAATTCACTCATATAGTCTAACAAGAACAACATAACTAAGTATGTCAAACACAAAAAATAGATTTGGAGGATAACAACGAGACGTAAAAGAAAACGACTAACATGCAAAAATTGAAATGATCGGTGTAGTCCTCTTTAGAATAGAATGACGAGATTAGTCTGAAAAAATTAAAAAACTTTATTTGAGGATCATTGATTCAAATGTATATATAAATACATACATTAAAAAGAGGGTGTTAAATCCATATTTCACCAAAGATTTTATAAACCTTAGAAATCTCTTTGGCGTCCATGAGAGAAAAACGTACCTGGGCAAATCATTATTATCTTTTATACTTCAAGTTGTTATATAAGTATAATGGCTAACACTTAAATATCTTAAGATTTTGGATGCTTATTCAAGCACAAATTTTGATTTCACATATGCTACTCCTACTTGTGAATTTCAGAGAAAGCAAGTTTGAAAAGCATAAACCTGTCACAGAAATCTGCTACACTTGAAATCTCTTAAGAGTCTGTAACAATTTGAACACCTTCTGAAAGACCTATCTGAAAAAAATATCAAAATTAATTAGTCTTTACTGCGCCATATGGGTTTTTGATTCGTAGTCCTGGAACCAATTGGTCTTTTTTTCCATCGGATGAATCAAAATATAGTCTTTGCCTTAAGACCCATAATCAAAATATGTTGACACCTAGCAGTTACCTTTGTCACAGAATCAGCTCCTATTGATATAATGTCAAGATGTTTCCCTATAAGATGTCAAAATTATCAAACCTTTGTCTTTTACAAATCTTCTCCTACAATTTTATTCCTTTTTCAACCTATAAGTCTCTGTTATTCATCATCCCTACCTAAAACGACAAGCAAGTTTAGCCTTTGTGAAACAGAGGAAGTTAGTGATAAGATTTCGATTTAGGATCCTCGGAGAGATTCGAAAATCAGGTAGAAAAGAGTTTAGAAGGAAATGTTAATAGAGAGTAATCACCTCGAAGAACAGATTTCCAGGGAATAATTTTTATGTGAGAGAAAGGAAGCTAGATTGTAGTGAAGTAAAAAGCTGAATAATGCCAAAATGTTTGTTACAGACCTTTTAAAGATAGACTTTCGGTTTATACAATAAACCGATACATAATTATTTGAAATTAAAACCGAAATAAACTGATTAAGTAAACCAGATTAACCCAAAAAGATAAACCTCTATTAACCCCTGTTACAATACTCCCCCTTCAAGCAGTCTTGTCCTCAAGGATGAAAAGAAGGGTATTTGTTGATGAAGTCCTGATAAAATTTTCAAATAGCTTGCCCAGGAGACTCCCCACGCCATTGGACCAATATCTTTGTTACTGCTTTGTTATGACGGTTCATCATTTTCGTTTCCAGAATCGCTAGAGGCTCCTTATTGTTACCCAAGTCCATTAGGTACTGTGGTAATGTCAACGGGTGATCAGGAGGATTGGGGCAGAGCTTGAGTTGGCTAACATGAAAAACATCATGAATAGCGGCAGTGGATGGAAGCTGTAATTTGTAAGCGGCAGAACCGATTCTGTCTAACACCAAGAAAAGACCATAGAAATGAGGGGAAAATTTGTGAGGGATAGACCTGTTTTTGAGGGAATATTTTTTATATGACTGGAGCTTCAGCATGATAAGTTTTTCTCGTTTCTGCAGACTGTGATCAAGAGGTACAGAGGAAGTTTTGCCGGGAAGATAAGGTAAATGGAGTGGCGGTGGTTGACCATAAATGACTTCATATGGTGTAGCTTTAGTAGCACTGTGAAAGGTAGTGTTGTACCACCATTCAGCAAGAGGGAGCCATTTAGACCAGGAGTTAGGTGTCTCAGATGTCATACACTGGAGATACGTTT
Organism: Streptanthus diversifolius; assembly: GCA_039880935.1. Lineage (NCBI taxonomy): Eukaryota > Viridiplantae > Streptophyta > Magnoliopsida > Brassicales > Brassicaceae > Streptanthus > Streptanthus diversifolius. The sequence goes on from JAXGFM010000005.1 coordinate 6,404,355, forward strand.
CCAGCGTTTTATTAGTCACCTCAGTCTGACCATCCGTTTGCGGATGATGGACAGTAGTATACCGTAGATCAACTCCATGAACCCGAAACAACTCTTGCCAAATTTCACTTAAGAAAGTGGGATCTCTGTCACTAGTAATATCCCTTGGCATAGCATGAAGTTTGAAGATATGATCCAAAAATAACTGAGCCATGTCGAACGCAGTATAAGGGTGAGCCAGGGCAAGAAAATGGGCGTATTTACTTAACCTGTCAATGACGACAATAATGCAATGTTTGCCTGCATAAAATCGAGACTGACAGAATCCCAAACTCTCTGTGGAACCGGTAGGGGTTGGAGCAGGCCTGGTTTAGCAGCAAGATCGGGTTTGTTGCGTTGACATATAGCGCAGTTGCGGACATAATGCTGAATTTTAAAACTAATTTTGGGCCAATAGAAGATCGATTGAATCCGCTTGAGTGTAGAATCACGACCCGAATGGCCACCAACAGCGGAGTCGTGAAACCACTGCAGTATTTGAGTTTTTATACCTATGTCATCCCCCACAACAAGTTTACCGTGACGCGCAACTCATCATTGACATATGTGAAGCTTGGATGACTAGCGGGATTCGACTTCAACTCAGTAATAAGCTGTTGGAGCTTAACGTCCTGTTGCCACATTAGTTTTAAAGAATCATAGAGATTTCCATCAACTTGCGAGATAGTAATCTTCAACAACTGAGAACCCGTAACGCGAGACAAAGCATCGACAACGTGGTTTTCAGTGCCCTGCTTGTAGTGTATTTCGAAAGTATATCCCATTAGTTTAGATAATTACATCTGTTGGAAAGGTGTACTGACTTTCTGGCTCAAGAGATATTTCAGGCTTCTCTGATCCATATGAATAATGAAACTTCGGTTAGCTAAGTATGCATTCCAAGTCTGTACAGCAAATACCACAGCAAGAAGTTCTTTCTCATAGAAAGACAGAGATTGAAGCTGTGGACCTAATGCTGCTTATGTAACAGATGGGGTACATTTCTTGCATTAATACGGCGCCGATACCTGTATTAGAAGTATCGGTTTCTACCACGAATGGTTCCTCAAAATCGGGAAGTGCTAAAACTGGAGAAGAAGAAAAAGCTTCTTTAAGTGATGAGAAAGCATTTGTCGCCTAGGCAGACAAGAGAAACCCATCTTTCTTTAACAGGACAGTAATTGGTCGAGCGATAATGATGTAACCTTTAATAAACCGTCGGTAGTAGTTCGACAAACCCAGGAAACTACGCAGTTATTTCTGGTTCTGAGGAGTAGGCCATTGTTGTATTGAAATGATCTTATTGCGATCAGTACTGACGCCTTCCGCAGATATATAATGTCCCAAATATTCGATCCTGGTAGCACCGAAGGTACATTTGGATTGCTTCAAGTACAGCCGTTGATCACGCAGAATAGAGAAGACAATGTCAAAGTGTGTTAAGTGCTTATCCCAGGTGGTACTATAGACCAATATGTCGTCGAAGAATACCAAGAGAAATTTTATGTTGATCGAGGTGAACACATGGTTCATCAAACCTTGAAATGCACATGGAGCGTTTGTAAGACCAAAACGCATGACAAGATATTTGAAGTGACCCGAATGCGTTTTGAAAGCAGTCTTATAGACATCCGTAGGACACATCCGCAACTGATGAAAACCCGCACGTAAGTCTAATTTAGAGAAGTATTTAGATCCCCCCAACTCATCCAACAAGTCTTCAACTAGTGGGATTGGATACTTATCTTTGATCGTTTGCTGATTGAGTCCTCTGTAGTCAACGCAAAGTCTCCAAGTACCGTCTCTCTTTTTGACGAGGACTACAGGCGAAGCATAAGGACTAGTGCTGTGTTGAATGATGCCTTGAGTCAACATCTCCTGCACCATCCCATCGATTACATCTTTCTGTAAAGTGGAGTAGCGATAAGGACGTTGATTAATGGGATTAACTCCTACTTCCAAGGGAATTTGATGATCGAATCCCTCACGAAAAGGAGGTAAATAGTCAGATTCAACGAATAGATCACCATAAGAGATCAAAATAGGTTGCAAGTTCCTGCTGTTGTTTATCAAGAGTACCGGAAACAGCAATGTGAGAAAAGAGGACATCACCTGCAACCGGAGTAGTGTCACATTCTGCTATTTCGCGAAGCTGTAACATGTCAATTTGCGGACCGGTGCTCAACAATTTGTTAAGGGTTCCCCCAGTGATAACCTTGCAACCAGACTTAGATGAACCCCGCAAGACATGTTTGAGTTTATTAAACGTAAACTCCATTCTCAAATTACAGAAGTCCCAAAGGATTGGTCCTAATGTTACCAACCACTGCACACCAAATACCAGATCGCAACAATCAATTGGTAACGTACGGAGATTTACTGAAAAATGTGTATTTCTGCAGTTTCCAAGTAAAGTCTGAGCAACGGTAACGTGACACAATGTTGTTTCCGTTAGCTGCAGAGACCTACATTGGAGTTACTTGCTGCAGTTTACAACCGATCGACTTAGCCACCTGCAAATCCAAGAAATTATGCGTGCTCCCCGGATTAACAAGTAAATGGAGCTTCTTCTTCCCATATTGACCAATAGCACACAAACAATTGAATGTAGTTTCCCCGTTTAACGCGTTAATGGATAACACAGGTAGTTTTTCAGATGTTTCAGCAGATGTTTCCACTGGAATGTCAATCATAGACGCATCATTCTCATTTAAATCCTCATCTTCGCCATCGAGAAATTATATTTGAGCCTTACGATGCTTAAGTTGATGACCAGGGGTGAATGGTTCATCGCAATACATACACAACCCCTTGCGTTTCTTTTCCTGTATCCCATCAAATGAGTATTTCCGGGGGTATTTATCGGGTCGGGATTTGGGAAAAAGTGGGTTCTTAGGTGGAATGATTATAGTAGGTTCAATGGTTCTTGGTGTTGGTAGTATAGCTGAACTGTTTGGGTTTTTATAGGTGTTTTGGTATAGTGATTTAAGGATGTTTGGAGTGAATGGAGCTTTGGATTTAATGGTGTTGGTTTGTTGAATATACGCTTCGTGAAGCTTTTCTATGCGCGCAGCTTCCGTTACGTTGGTTATGTGAAATTTGCAAGTGTGTAACGCCAAAGATATGTTTAAGTTGGTTAAGAAAATACTCAAAGCATGAGATTCAGGGAGCTTTAACCTCATCAAATCATATTCAAATTTGCCGAGGTAATCTTCAACAGAATCACCTGCTTGCTTCAGACTTACAAGATCAGATAACGGATCATCATACGCATCACCAAACCTCATAGTTAGTGCCATCGAATAATCATTCCAACTCGGAAAAACGCCATACCTATCTTATATGTAGTTAAGATGCCACTTGAGTGCTTTACCTTCAAAATGAATTGATGCAAGTTGGACCTCCGTTTCGGGTGATGTATTTTCCACCAGAAAGAACTGTTCGCACTTGTAAAACCAATCACGTAAATGATTACCATCGGAGGAAGGAAATCAGATCTTGGAAAAACGAGAGAAAGATCCAACAGTTTTTAATTGATGATCATTCAACATTGGTGATAATGATCGAGATCGCAATTGTTCCGGTTCTACAAAAACCCATGCGGATCATGGGGTTTAAACAACCTGGACTCCGAACCTGCCAGCGCTGATGATGTAGCATTGACATTCAACATTTGTTTCTGAGGATTCTTTGGGTATAGCTCTGCAATCAAGTTAGTAAGACTGAATAACTTCTCGTCCATAAGATCGGAGACCGTTTTACCGATATCGTTCTTTAGTTCTTAAATTTCCGCTCGAACAGAGTCGGTATCCGCAGATTGCTTCATGCGGAGGTCCTCGAGATGTTTGTTGACTTTGATGAGTGCAAGGGTTCTTGTTTCCATCGCGATTTTGGCTTAAACAACTCGGTTTATAGGATCGTGCAGGATCGGCGGTGCTCTGATACCAGTGAAACAGAGGAAGTTAGTGATAAGGTCCCGATTTAGGATCCTCTGAGAGATTCGAAATTCAGGTAGAAAACAGTCTAGAAGACAATGTTAATAGAGATTAATCACCTCGAAAAACAGATTTCCAAGGAATAATTTCACGTGAGAGAGAAGGAAGCTAGATTGTGGTGAAGTAAAAAGCTGAATAATGCCAAAATGTTTGTTACAGATCTTTAAAAGATAGACTTTCGGTTTATACAATAAACCGATAGATAATTATTTGAAATTAAAACCAAAATAAACTGATTAAGTGAACCAGATTAACCCAAAAGAATAAACCTCTATTAACCCCTGTTACACTTTGTTATCTTTTCATCTCCCACTCATCATCTTCTATTATAAAGTCTCTGCCATGACGACCCTTAACAAAACATCATTTTTGCTAAGAACTCTCGACAGTCATATCTCCAAAAATGTTATTGGCAAACATTCGGTGGTGACACATGATGGAATTGGATTCTCTTGCTGGGCTCTTCAAGATCTTGTGCCAAGGTAAAATATATGTTTTCTGGGTAATGTTTTGGCCTTATTATGCAAGGATCTGCATTGAAATGTGTTCTTCCTCTTAAAATGATTGCAGCTTGATGGGATTGGTATTGACGAGGTTCAGTTCTTTGGAGATCTTTATCACTTTTGCTGGAAAGTCGCTGATGATGATGGCAAAACAGTGATTGTTACTGGCCTTGATGGTGACAATTTAAGGTGCTTGATTCTATTTCATGAAGCTGTGATTTGACACTTCAAGTCTTTTGACAATTTTTGTTGACCGTAACTTAATTGTGATCCTTTCATGGCAAAATGCAGAAGGAGCTTTGGTGCTGTTATTGACATTATACTAATATTTGATTTTGTGACAAAGCTAACTGCAAGGTGGCAAGAATCTTGATGTAAGCCATTATCTTTTTCTTAATCCTTTTCTAAGCTGTGGATTATTTCTCTATCCAATTCCGACCCATAATCTGTCTTGAGACTTTCCAAAGCCAGGAGTGGTATTAAAAGAACCTGTTTTAGTTTCAGTTTTCAGACTGGTCATTCTTTCCAGCCACCAAAAATATAAGCCGACTCATAGTCTTTTTATACTTTTAAACCTTGTGGTTATCGAGATGAAATAGTTCTTTAAGCCTTGTGATTCAGAGACTTTGTCTTATTTTCATTGTAAGAATATGAAACTGGTCCATAATCTTTGTCTAAATACTTTTATTTTAAAGCCTTGTGGCAGAGTAAACAACCAGTTTTCCATTCATAGTCTAACTGTTTGAACAGTGAGTTGTTTTTCCATCTAAAGTCTTTGTCTTGAGATTTTTAAGCCGTTGGTCTTCTTATCAAAACCGACCCATAGTCTTTCTCAAAATACTTTCTAAGCCGTGTTGTTCTGTACGCATCTGTTTTCGACTTATATTGTCAAGAATCTTTGTCCTATGATTCTTTAAGCCTTTGGTAATCTTTGTCTAAATACCTCTCTAATATCATTCATCATATTCCTATTCATCGGTGAAGGTAACTTAGCTATGTCCCATTCTCTGTTTCGATTTTCTAAGCGTTAACAATTCCTGTTGCTTTAATTTTCTAGATTTTCACTTCTATGTATCATCTCCGAGAGATACAATGGTTTTTAGCTCTTAAAATGATTACAGCTTGATGTGATTGGTATTGACGAGGCTCAGTTTTTTGCAGATCTTTATGACTTTTGCCGCGAAGTCACTGATGATGATGGCAAAACAGTGATTTTTGCTAGTCTTGATGCTGACTATTAAGGTGCTTGACTATATTTCATGAAGCTGTGATTTGACACTTTTACATCAAGTCTTCTGACAATTTTTGTTGACTGTAACTTGAATGTGATCCTTTCCTGGCAAAATGCAGAAGGAGCTTTGGTTCTGTTCTTGACATTATACCAATAGCTGATTCTGTGCAAAGCTACCTGCAAATGTGAAGAAATGTTAAGCAGTCACTGTTGGTCTTCTTTTCTAATGGCTTATAAGCCGTGTGGGCAAGAATCTTTTGTTTCATAATCCTTGTTAAGAATCTTTGCCTTGTGATTCTTTAAGCCTTTGGTAGTCTTTGTCTAATACCTCTCTAAAATCCTTCATCATATTCCTGTTCATCACTGCAGGTAACTTAGTTAGGTCCCATTCTCTTTTTTGATTTTCTCAAGCGCTAACAATTCATGTTGCTTGAATATTCTAGAAATTTCACTCTTCTGTATCATCTCTGAGAGATACAATGAGTTTTTGCTTTTAGATTGGAACAGAAATATAATTTGAGTTTCCGGTATTATTATTCTTTACCTGAAACAACTGAGTTAGTAATATGATCCTGACCAAGGACAGACGTACAAACGTCTAAAGCCCAACGACGGACGTTCCAGACGTATACAACACGGATGACCCAACGGTTGACCTGAAGCTGAACAAGGATGACCCAGACAAACATAATGCGGACATGACCAAGTCCCAAATCAGTAAAGTTGAGGAATTCCTAGGAGGTTATCTTAATAGCATCCGGACCAAGATGCGGCCAGAACCAGTGATTGTCGTGACTGCATCTACTTAAGCCGGTATGCTAAATTTAATCAAAGCTATTTGAATTAAGTAAAGGGGAAAGTGTATATTTTAGTACTCTTTTTTCCTTAGTGAGTTTTTTTTCCCATTGGGTTTTTGTCACTAAGGTTTTGATGAGGTTTGAATATATATCTTGGATGAACCTTAACTTAAGGCCCATAACATTTTGTTGGATTGAACTTAATATTTTCGACCCGGCCCATTTTTATCCTTTTCTTCTTTGTCATTTTGCATTTAATAATGTAGTTGACAGTTGGGAGTTGGGATTTATCTCCTTAACTTTCCTTCTTGCATGGCTTTGCATGTTCTTGGAGTGTGTTCCAACATGCAAGCCTTCTAGCTCTTTCCTTTTTCTCTCTATAAATACTTGGATTTGGCCATTTTGTACTTCCATCGAATTTTCAATAAACTTATTTCTCTAAACACTTGTTGAAATCGGTCACTTCTGAATAGTGTGTAATATCTATTCACATCATAAGTCTCCTCACGGAGTGTAATATCCGTAAGCCACTTAAGAGATCCTTTTTCTTTGGTTGGTGCGTCATATCCTTCCAAAGGTCAAGCTGGTTATTTCAAGGACTTCCACATCCTTGAAGTTTTCCATTCAATCCACCTCTTTCCTTTCATCCGTTTTCAGTACCTTTGTCCATTTCGTCCTTCTTTCCATTTTCTTTCTAATCCCTTAAGTCTTCTGCGAACCTCCTCCTCCTTTTGTGTCGTTCCTGAATAGGTGATCTCCTTCCATAGATCACATCAGGTGGTATCAGAGCAAACAAAAGGTCGTATTCGTTGCATTCTCGATTTCATTTTCCTTTCTTGTTAAATTGTTTGTTATCATTATTTCTAGAAACCTTTGATTCTGGCCATTTTCCTTTGTTTCCAATGGCAGGTACCGGCGATGATTCAGATGATGCATCACGCTATACACGGCTCATAGACACACTAGCAACTTGCATGGAGCAGATGATGAACGCCCGGTTCCAAAACATGCAAGCTGGGTTAAAAAACTGGTATGCGTGAGAGTGTGCGTGAGGAGATCCAACAACTTCTACCGGAAATAAGGCAACCTCGGCAACGTATTCTGTTTCGTGAACCAACCAGACATGGATTGCCCAATCGTTCTCCCAAAAGGCGACCATCCAGACATGAGTGGCCCGATCGTTCTCCCGAAAGACATCCCATACCTTCTTCAAGAGGAAGCTGTGAACGTCAAAACTTTTATGGAGATGAAGCAGCAAATCAGTTCTACAGCAGTGGTGACTCCATTCACGGCAACCAACGACGTCCTAGGCATGAACAAGCCCCCAGACCACCGCCTCCTCATCAAGAAAACATCAACCACTGAATGCTCAAGATCCCTCATTTTCACGGCAAGAATGATCCAACCGCCTATTTGGAGTGGGAACATAAGATTGAACTTGTGTTCAATTGTCAGTACTATTCAGAGCACAACAAGGTCAACATGGCTGTAACTGAGTTCTATAATTACGCCCTCAGTTGGTGGGATCAGATGGTAACTTCCCGAAGGCGTAATGGGGAATATCCAATTGAGACTTGGCAAGAGTTCAAGATGATTATGTGCAAGCGCTTTATTCTAAGTCATTTCCACCGCGACCTACACCAACGGCTTAGGCAGCTGAACCAGGGAAACTGCAGTGTTGAAGATTATTTCCAAGAGATGGAAACTTTGCTGATACGTGCTAGTGTGACCGAGGACCGTGAAGCAACAATGTCCCGATTCTTGGGTGGTCTCAACCGAGACATCCAAGACCGTCTTGAAATGCAGCACTATGTGGAACTTGAGGATATGCTTCATAAGGCAATACTTATTGAACAACAACTTAAACGTAAGCCTTACATCCGTTCCTCTTATGGTGCAGGTCTTGTGAACAACAAGACCGTTTACCCCCGCGACTTCAAGCCAACGTGTCCGAAGGAAACCAAGCTATTCTCTTCCAAGGTTGAAGTCAATCCTTTTCCAAACACCCAAGACAAATGCAAGACCATTGAGCGCTCCACCCGAACCCGTGACATCAAATGTTTCAAGTGTCATGGTATGGGTCATTATTCTAGTGAATGTTCCAACAAAAAGGTGATGATCCTCATGGAAAAGAGAGACGTAGAGACTGAAGATGATGAATCAAAAGATGATACCCCCTCGGATGAATGTGAAGAGCGACCAGTTCTTGGTTAATTACTAGTGGCTAGACGATCTTTAAGTGTCCAGACCCAGATGAATGAACAGGAGCAGCGTGAGAACTTATTTCATACAAGATGCATGGTGCAAGGGAATATTTGTAGCCTTACCATTGACGTTTGAAGCTGCACCAACGTTGCTAGTGAAGAAATGTTTAAGAAGCTTGGTCTGAGCGTAATGAAACACCCTAAGCCTTATCCACTTCAATAGCTGAACGACTCCGAAGAAATGAGAGTAACCAGTCAAGTGATGGTTCCATTGTTCATTGGAAAATATGAGGACGAAGTTCTTTGTGATATCCTGCAAATAGAAGCTGGTCACATACTTCTTGAAAGGCCATGGCAATCATACCGCAAGGTAACCCATGATGGCTTTACTAACCGCTATTGTTTTGTGTTTAAAGGCAAGAAGACTACCTTGATTCCTATGACGCCTCATGAAGTTTATCCAGACCAGTTGCATATGAACCCTCGAAAGCAACAAAAGGATAAGGTCAATGGTCCAAAGGGAAAAAGAAACTTCTTTATCAAGGCTGGTTTGTTTTATAGAAAGCATATGCTTATGTTTGATTTTAAAAAAGCTTTCCTAACCCAACTGACCTTGAACCGGTGTTGCCGAGTAAGTCAACTTCTCCTTTGCAGGAATATAAGAACATATTTCTTAAGGATAATCTGGATTGTCTGCAACCTATAATGAGAATGGAGCATCAAACCAATTTTGTTCCAAAAGTTTATCTGGCCAACCATCCAACCCATCACACTAATCTAGTGGCCGCCCACAAGAACCAAAAGGAAGCCCTTTTTGGGGCTGGAGAACAAATTTGGATTAGCCTGATGAAGGAGTGGTTTTATGAAGATAGAAAGTTCAAGCGAATGCCCAAGTTGGACGGTCCCTTCAACATCATCAAGCGGATCAACAAAAATTCCTATGAACTTGATCTTAAAGGTAAGTATAATATCACTTCTAGATTTGATGTTTCTGATCTTCTCCCTTTTAATGCAGATAGTGCGGATTTGAGGGCAAATTATTTTCAAGAGGGAGGAAATGATATGATCCTGACCAAGGACAGACGTACAAACGTCCAAAGCTCAACCACGGACGTTCCAGACGTATACAGCACGGATGACCCAACGGTTGACCTGAAGCTGAACAAGTACGACCCGGACAAACATAATGCAGATGTAGGTTTCATGACCAAGTCCTGAACCAGAAAAGTTGAGGAAGTCCCAGGAGGTTATTTGAATACCATCCGGACCAAGATGCGACCAGAACCAGTGATGGCCGTGACTGCATCTACTTAAGCCGATATGTTAAGTATAATCCAAGCTATTTGAATTAAGTACTCTTTTTTCCTTAGTGAGTTTTTTGTCTCATTGGTTTTTTCTCACTAAGGTTTTGATGAGACTTGAATATATATCTTGGATGAACCCTTACTTAAGGCCCATAGCATTTTGTTGGATTGAACTTAGTATTTTCGACCCGGCCGATTTTTATCCTTTTCTTTTTTGTCATTTTGCATTTAATAATGTAGTTGACAGTTGGGAGTTGGGGTTTACCTCCTTAACTTTCATTCTTGCATGGCTTTTCATGTTCTTGGAGTGTGTTCCAACATGCAAGCCTTCTAGCTCTTTCCTTTTTCTCTCTATAAATACTTGGATTTGGCCATTTTGTACTTCCATCGAATTTTCAATAAACTTATTTCTCTAAACACTTGTTGAAATCGGTCACTTCTGAATAGTGTGTAATATCTATTCACATCTTAAGTCTCCTCACGGAGCGTAATATCCGTGAGCCACTTAAGAGATCCTTGTTCTTTGGTTGGTGTGTCATATCCTTTCAAAGTTCAAGCTGGTTATTTCAAGGACTTCCACATCCTTGAAGTTTTCCATTCAATCCACCCCTTTCCTTTCATACGTTTTCAGTACCTTTGTCCATTTCGTCATTCTGTCCATTTTTTTTCTAATCCATTAAGTCTTCCGCGAACCTCCTCCTCATGTTGTGTCGTTCCTGGATAGGTGATCTCCTTCCGTAGATCACATCAGTTAGCCTCAATTGATTTGTTGCTTTTGCATGTTTTGTTATAACAGTGTTTCCTTCATAAACTTCAGTGTTTAATCAAATCTATTTTTCTGTCAGACTCTGGTCTAATGTTCACATTGGCAAGGAAGGTCATCAAATCAGGACTTGCACAGGCCCGAGGAGCAGTTCAAGAAGCCCGACTTATGTATGGAAAAGATGAAGAGTGAGTTTTGTTGTTCCTAAAAACTTTTCACCTCTTTGACTATGTTGTAAAACTGCGAGTTAAAATCTTTGTGGTTCTTCAGTTATACATATAGGCAGGCATAGACCTCGAGAGATTCCCATTAAAGAGAATATCAAAACCTGTGTACAGTATTGAAGGACAGATTGTAGTATTTTTATAGAGACTTTCCAAAGTTGTGAGTTGTTTTCGTTTCAGCTTTGTCTTAAGACTGATTTCAGACAATTGGTCATTTTTCCATCCACCATGTTACGAACCAATTCATAGTATTTGTCTTAGGAGTTTTTTCAGTCATTGCTTGTTTTCATCTTTCAGACTATTCTAAGCCGTTGTTTGCTTTTTCTATCCATCAAGTGAATACCGAACCATAGTCTTTGTCTACTTTTAAGCCTTGTTGTTATTGAAATAGTTCTTGTTTGATATAGTCTTTGTCTTAATACTTCTTAAGCCATTGGTTTCAAATAAAAATCTTTTTTTCGGTCCATAATCTTTAAGCCCTTGGTCTTTTTCCTTACAAAAAGTTGTTAGTTTGTTTTACCATCCAACAAGTCTAAGAACTGATCCATAGTCTTTCTCTAAAGACTGATAAGAATCTCTTTTTAATTCATAATCGTTGTCCAGCGAATACCCATCCTCTCCAGCGTCCTCTTGCAGACAAAATAGGTAGGTACCATCTCTATCCGCAGCAACCCGTTGTACAAGGTACAGTGGTGGTGTGTCCAAGCCTCCCCATGGTGGTAGTTCTGATACCGCAGGTCTCGCTGCATCTCCCGTGTAGTAGTGTGCGGGATCAGCTCCGTCCTCCAGTCCTGCTTGTCGCCCGGATAGAAAGGGGTGTTATCCGGGCGAGGCCAAGGGTACGATGTGGTCTCCGTAATATCGGGGTCTGGTCGATGAGATGAAGTGGATGCGGTGGACCTGCCCCGTCTCTTCCGTGCCTGGTCACCTCTAGCCATATCTGCAAAATGTTAAAACAATCCGAAGTTAAGTAAAATTGCCTTGAAAACACACGATCGATCGATAGATTTACTAAAGGATCGATCGGTCTTATTACGATCGACCGTTCTAAAAAAGGATCGATCGATCCTTGGATGTTACGGTAAATTGCATATAAAACCGATCGATCGATCGTAAATGTAATCGACTGATCCTCATATATTATGGAAATAGTTCCCCGACTACTCTTCAAAAACATGATCGATCGATTCCACATAAGATCGATCGATCGTGACCTCAACGAAGAACCTGAAATCCGAATTTCGCTAATCTTAGCTAAATTTCCTAAACCATGCATGGGTTATGTTCTAAACAACCTAAAAAACCTCATCTAACATTCATTTCTCCTAAAACATCCTAAAATTCAAGACTTTTCGATTGTTACACATTTTAACCGAATAGAAAAAGATGAGATTTAGAGTTGTACCTTTGCAGATCGAATGCGATTGTTAGTATAAATATCTCTCTTCCTTCTCATTTGTAATTAAGAAACTATTATTCTCATTCTCTTAATAATTCATTCTTCTCTCTAAATCTCTCTAATCTCTCATTCTCTCATTCTATATATCTCTTAATCTCATAATCTTTCATGGTATCAGAGTCAGGTTGCATCAAATCTGGGTAAAATTCATCTTTCATTTATTGAATCAAGAAGAAATCATCTTCTTCTCAATCTTCTTCTTGTTCTATTTCGACCGTCATCTTGTAACTCAAATTTCGGCCAAACCACGACTCCTTTTGACAATCTGCTTTCTCTAGATTGTACATTGGAAGCCCATGCCAATTTGAATTGCATCATTTGACCCAGGGAATAAAAAGTTACAAATTTTCTTGCAACGGACCTCTGCGAGTGCCTCCGCCGCGAACCTCCGTGTTTCCCAGGTCATTCCGACGTCGATTCTTCATCAAATTTCGTTTTGCTAAATCTTAAACTCAAGCCCATCGAGTCTAGTTTCTATTTAAAGAAAGAAGAATTCAACTCCATTTAGTTTGAAGGATTTTCTTGAAGTTTTCCTCAGAAACGTCCAAAATCGCCCATAACAAGATCCTGGTGATAAAATTCTAATTCTTTCTTATTTTTCTTTAATTCTTTGAATCTAGAAAGTTAAATTAGTATCTTGTGAGTGTATCCACGAATTTTTACTTCAATCTGATAGGTTTAAGAATTCAAGATTGATTTTCTTGATTATCTTGTTAATTTCTTGAAATTCTTTAAATAAAGGAATCTTGAAAATTTAGGATTAAATCTTTAATAAAATCAAAATTTAGGCTTGATTAATCTTGTTGAATTGGATAAGGACTGTTAGAAATAGATTTTGTTGGTTGGAGTTTGTTAAATCTAATGCAGGTGTTAGTTGAAGTTGTTATAAGTTGTTAGAAGGTTACCTTGAAGAACATGGAATCCATGCGGCCACAAGGAGGTTTGTTACTGGTGAAAGACACGCGCCTGTCCAAGTGGCCTAGGCGTGCCTGTGTTTTGGTCTGGTGGATCGTGCCTGTGCCTTGAAGCCTCTCGGAGCCCTTGGCGTGAAAGGCAGGATCGAGTCTGTGACCTGGTGTGATCTTCTGGTCTTTGGTTTGTAAAGCTTCCGCCCGCGTCCCGACCAAACAGCCTGCATACCGACCATCGAGTACCGTCCAAACCGGCTGTTATTCAACAGTTTCCAGCTGTACAGTTGACTGACCGGCGTGTCGTGTTTCCTTGGAACACACGCAAGGCGTTCTTGACCTGCTTGCTGTTCACGACTGGCCTTGAGTCATTCATCCGCGACCTTATCTTTGTTCCGACAAGTCTTCCAGTGACCTGACCAGCGCCTTGAAAGCGTTCCTGGCCAGCTCGACCAGCTTACACAACTGTACCATGTTCCTGTCACTAGTATACGTGATCGTGGTCCATCCCAGCCTGTCTTAGCCGTCCCGACCTGTCATAATCGTCCCGACCAGTCTTAGTCATCCCGACCAGTCTTAGTCGTCCCGACCAGTCACTCATACGGATCATCAAGCGCCCGGATCGGTGTTACGCCTCGACCAAGCCAGCTCACTTCCTGATCAATTCAAATCATGGAAATTCAAGTCACTTTCAGAGCTCCAGTCATTCTCCATAGACCAAACTACCTCTTATGGTCTAGGATCATGAAAACCACGTTGGGTGGTAAAGGCCTTTTGGAATCACATTTATACAAATAGTCTTGAAGACAATGAAGTGGCTGAAGTTAGTGAGGCTGTGGCTTTCCAAGCCAAATGGTATCAAGAAGACCAGTTGGTACTCTCTATATTCAAAATTCTCTATCTAGTGACCTTTTAGAAGCTTATTTCTTTTGTGAAAATGCAAAGGATCTTTGGAACACTTTTGCAAAAGGTGTATGGAAACACTACTAACCTTTTAAAAATTTTTGAAGTGAAGAAGGCTTTGAATGAATTAAGGCAGGAGGATGCATAATTCACAAAGCATTATGGCTCATTTAGAGCATTGTAGGCTGAACTAGAAATGCTAAGGCCAGCCTCCATTGACCCAATTGTTCTTCTTGAAAGGAAAGAACAAGATAAGGTGTTTGAGTTACTATTAACACTTAATAATTCTTATTCAGATCTTATTAAGCATATTCTCAGGTCTGATAAGCTTCCTAGCTTGGAAGATGTTTGTGCTCAAATCCAAAAGGAGCAAGGATCTCATGGATTATTTGGCAACAAGGCTGAGTTGGTAACTGCTCACAAAAACTTCTTCAAACCAGCAAATGAATCTAGGAAGATGAGACAAATATGTGACCATTGCAAGAGGAATGGCCATACAAAGAAGGAGTGTTGGGTTCTCCATCCTCAGCTGAAGCTAACATGGGCCTCTCAGCCATAGCAACCCACAGCTAGCCTCACTCAAGCTCACGGTCTTGTGACTGCATCCTCAAAGGCGTGTGGTAGCAGCTCAGTTCTTCACACTGCCTCCACTAGTGCCATGTCTCCAGCATCTGAATTTGTGACAAAATCAGACTTAGAAGCTCTTATCAATGCCATAAAGGATAGCAATGTGATGGATACAACTTTTCATGCTTCTTTTCAAACTTCTTTTACTCATAATGCCCCTAAATCATTGGTGGTTGATTCTGGTGCTTCTCATCACATGATTAGTGATCTAGGATAGCTAGAAAATGTAGAACATGTCCTATGTAATGTTCTCATTGCTAATGAAATTAAAGTACCAATTAAAGGCATAGGAAAACTGAAGTTGTTTGATAAAGAATCTAAAGCCTTTTACATGCCTTCCTTTACTTCTAATTTGCTTTCAGTTAAAAGAGCTACTACTGATTTAAATTGTCAAGCCATATTTGGTCCTAATGATTTCTATTTTTAGGATATTGAAACAAGTAGAATATTTGGACAAGGAACCACAAGAGATGACTTGTATGTGCTTGAAAACATGACTAGTGTTAGTGAGTTAGAGCCGGCTTTTCAAGCTAGTTCATTTAGTACTGATGCTGATATTTGGCATGGTAGATTAGGACATCCTCATCCTAGAGCACTTGATTTGATTATTCCTTGTTTGAAAATGCCAAATAATTTGTGTGATTCTTGTATACTTGGAAAGCATTGTAAAACAGTTTTTGAAAAATCTCTGCATACTTATGATATGTTTTGAGTTGGTGCATTCTGATGTTTGGACATCTCTATTCCCATATAGAGAAAACCATAAATATTTTGTGACATTTATTGATGAAAAGTCTAAATATACTTGGGTTACTTTACCTAGCTCTAAAGATAGAGTATTTGATGCATTTTTAAATTTTCAAGCATATGTTACTAATCAATACAATGCAAGTAATAAATGTTTTAGAACAGATAATGGAGGAGAATACACTAGCAACAGACTTCAAGAACATTTAGCCAATCATTGCATTGAACATCAAACCAGTTGTCCTTACATTCCACAACAAAATAGAGTGGCTGAAAGGAAGAATAGGCATTTGATGGAAGTTGTGAGAACAATGATGTTCCACATGAAAGTTCCCAAGAGATTTTGGGGGGGGGGATGCTCTTGTATCTGCATGCTACTTTATTAATAGGACTCCTACAAAAATCCTAGATGACTTGTCTCCATTTGAGGTACTAAACAAAACTAGACCCAATATTGATCACTTGAGAGTTTGTGGTTGTGTTTGTTTTGTATTAGTTCCAAGGGAGCAAAGGAACAAGTTGGACCCAAAGAGTATCAAAGCTATGTTCATTGGGTATTCTTATACTCAGAAAGGATACAAATGTTATGACCCAGAGACTAGAAGAGTCTTAGGATCTAGAGATGTTAAGTTCCAAAAAGAAAAAGGTTTCTATGAAGAAGGAACTTAGGATCAATTTAAAGACATCTCATCAACAAGATCAGACCAAGATGAGTATTTGAGGAGGCTATTGGAAAGCATTGGTATTGTATCCCCTCAGGCTAAGCAGTCCCCAGCCACGGCTCCTCATACACAACCTGGTCCAGCCGTGACCGGTCCTAGCCAACCAGCCGCGACCACACCAACTGATCCGCGACCATCTACATCATCCGGCCATTCTCACAAACCGCAGTCTGGTGTCTTCAGTTCTCCTGGCCTTCCTCCTATAGAACATAGGGGGGGAGAGACATCTATTCATGTCCAACAAGACTCAGCAGGAGAAGAATCAATTTTGGTCTCAGCTTCCAAAAGATCAAGAGAAGTGCCTACTCTTATTGAATTTTTAGGTGAAGAGGAGGATCCTATTCAAGAGGCTCCACCTATTGTCCTAAGAAGGAGCACAAGACAAAGGAAACCACCAGTGTTCTACAATGAGAATGTTGTTACTCATCATGATCAGAGAGTTTGTAATACTGCTCACTTACCTACTAATCATGTTGCCTTCATTTCTATTTTTGATAAGGAGCAGATTCTGAAGACATATGAAGAAGCTATAAACAAGAAGGAATGAAGGGAAGCTATTCTAGCTGAGAAACAAGCCATGGAAAAGAATGGTACTTATGCCTCAGATACTCTACCAAAAGGAAAAAGGGCTGTAAGTTCTAAATAGATTTTTATAATTAAATACAAAAGCAATGGTGAAATTGATAGATATAAAGCTAGGTTGGTGGCTAGGAGTTTTACTCAGGCATATGGTGAGGATTATAAGGATACCTTTGCAAATGTAGCTAAGCTTCATTCTGTTAAAGAATTTCTTTCACTTGCTAATAACCTTGAGTAGGAGTTATGGCAAATGAATGTTAAGAATGCTTTATTGCAAGGTGAGCTAGAAGAAGAGGTATACATGTCACCACCACCAGGTCTAGAGGAGGAGATTGGAAGTGGCAATTCTCTCAGGCTGAGGAAGGATATCTATGACCTTAAAAAATCTCCAAGAGCTTGGTACCACAAGCTAAGTGTAACATTAATGGATAGAGACTTCAAAAGATCAGAAGTTGAACATACTCTTTTTACACTAAAAAGTAAAGAATGTATTGTGGTAATTCTTATTTATGTAGATGATATAATCATATCTGGTAGTGATAGTGTTGGTATTGCATCTACTAAAGATTACTTAAAGAGTGTCTTTGATATTAAGGATCTAGGAGAACTTAAATACTTCTTAAGAATTGAAGTGTGTAGGTTCAATGAATGTCTATTTTTTATCTCAAAGGAAGTATGTTGTAGATTTACTAACTTCTATAGGTATGATGGAAGCTAAACCTGTCAAAACACCCTTAAAAGAAGATTATAAAATCGCAACTAAGGGGGAGCTAGAGGAGGAAATTGATTTTCATGATCCTAAAATCTATAGGAAAGTGGTTGGTAAGCTTATTTATCAAACCATCACAAGACAAGATTTATGTTTTGCTGTGAATCAGGTATCTCAACACATGCAAGGTCCAAAGATGAGACATTGGGAGATGGCTATGCGGATTTTGAGATATCTAAAGGGCACACATGAACAAGCTATATGGATGGGTTGCAACAAAAACACAAATGTGGTTGGTTATTGTGATGCAGATTGGGCAGGAGATAGGGAGGATAGGAGAAGTACCACTAGCTATTGTACTTTCACAGGAGGGAACCTTGTGACTTGGAAAACCAAGAAGCAAAAGGTGGTATTATGCTCTAGTGCAGAATCAAAATATAGAGCAATGAGGAAACTTACAACTGAATGCATTTGGCTAAAGCAAATTTTGGAAGACCTGGCCGTGAAGTATGAAGACCTTATCACCATCCACTGTGACAATCAGGCTGTCATACATATAGCCTCTAACTCAGTGTTCCATGAAAGGACCAATCATATAGAAGTAGACTGCCATAAAGTAAGAGAAACTATTGGAAAATGTATCATCTTGTCTTGCTATACAAGGAGTGAGGACCAATTAGCTGATGTATTCACCAAGGAAACATCTCTGAAGAATGGCACCACCATCTATCCAAGGCTAGGCCTTATGACCATTCCACACCAATGATCCCAACATGCAGTGTTATACTCTTTTTCACTAGAAAAGGTTTTGTCCCAATTGGGTTTTCCTTCTTTAGGTTTTTAATGAGGTAATATTTCATGGTTGCAAGCTTATACATTTTTCATTTCTTAAACTTGAGGGGGAGTGTTGGAATGAAGAAGAAATGATGAATTTAGAAAGCCCTTCATGTTTTCTATATTAGCTGTGAGTTACATTGTTAAAATATGAGTGTCTAAGGCTTGTTTATGTTCTAGTATTATGTTATCCTTGTAGTCATTCATGTATAAGGTAATTGTTGTATTCAAACAAGTCTAGACTAGATTAGTATAAATATCTCTCTTTCTTCTCATTTGTAACTAAGAAACTATTATTCTCATTCTCTTAATAAATCATTCTTCTCTCTAAATATCTCTAATCTCTCATTCTCTCATTCTACAAATCTCTTAATCTCATACTTTTTCAAGGCGATCGATCGATCACTATTTGGATCGATCGATCGATGATGTTCACAGCCTTTTTGCAATCGATCTTGTATAATCACAACATTTTCACTTCTCAGACGACTGATGGATCCTGGAGGGCCCGATCGATCCGTTTCGACGGAGCGATATCCTTCTATTGGATCGACAGATTTGTTTTAGCCGGTCGATCATGTTCATGACCGCAAAACTTCGATTTTATGTGATCGATCGATGATCGACTTTCAACTATACATCAAGTAAAACAAAAACTAGATCAGCACAACAAAATCCTAAACTACGAAAAAGCATAAATATTTACATGGAGATACATGAGTTGCCTCCCAAGAGCGCTTGTTTAACGTCACTAAGCTTGACGACCTGATATTTAAGCTTATACAGTGAGAGGTTCCGAGAGAGGAATTTGGACGTTCTCATTTTATCTTCGGTTGCCAAGTATGGTTTGCATCTTTGCCCATTGACAGTGAACTCACCCCCAGACTTGTTCCAAAGGACCACTGCTCCATAAGGTCTGACTTCTTTGATAATGAATGGTCCAGACCACCTTGATTTTTGCTTTCTCGGAAAGAGTTTCAGTCTGAAATTGAAAAGTAAGACTTTATCCCCTTCTTTGAAATCTCGTCTAAGGATCGTTCTGTCATGAAAAGCTTTGGTCTTCTCCTTATAGATCTTTGAGCTCTGGTACGCTGCTTGCCTTGTCTTCTCAAGTTCTTCCAGATCAATCAGCCGTTTTTCCGAAGCTGTCTTGATGTCAAAGTTAAGCAACTTCGTAGCCCACAATGCTTTGTATTCTAGCTCTACTGGGAGATGAAATCTCTTTCCATATAACAAATTGAATGGAGTAATACCAATGGGGGTCTTGTAGGCAGTTTTGTATGCCCATAGAGCATCATCAAGCTTAGCTGCCCAATCCTTCATGGATTTACCGACTGTCTTCTCAAGGATTTTTTTAGTGCCTATTTGAAACTTTAACTTGTCCCGATGTCTGAGGATGATAAGGTGTAGTCACTTTATGTTTGACTCCATTCTTCTTTAGCAAGTTTTCAAAAAATTTGTTGATGAAGTGGCTTCCCCCATCACTGATCACAACCCTTGGGACTCCAAATCTAGGAAAGATGGTGCTTTTAAACAGCTTGATAACCACTTTCGCATCATTAGTCGGACTGGCAACAGCTTCCACCCACTTAGAGACATAGTCAACTGCCACTAGGATGTATTTGTTGTTGTAGGAATATGGGAATGGTCCCATGAAGTCAATTCCCCAAACATCAAATATCTCAACCTCAAGGATGGGATTCTGTGGCATCTCATTTCTCCTGCTCATGCTGCCTTTTCGCTGACATGCATCACATCTGGTAATATGGTCATGAGCCTCTTTAAACATTGTAGGCCACCAGAAACCAGCTTGCAGTATCTTCTGGCGTTCCTGAAAGTACCAAAATGTCCACCATATTCAGAACCATGACAGTGTGTCAAGATTCCTGCTACCTCTTCCTCTGGAATACATCTTCGAAATAGGTGGTCCTTGCACTGCTTGTAGAGATATGGTTCATCCCAGTAATACTGTTTAACATCTCTAAAAAAGTTCTTTTTATTGTAACCTTGAAGTTCCGGAGGTGGAATTCCGCAGGACAGATAGTTTACAAAAACTGCATAACATGGAAGACTCAGCTCGATTTCGTTAGTCTCCAAAAGGTTATCCAACTCGCTGTCTACAATCTGAAGCATTTGAATTGTATGAATCTGCTCTTCAGGCAACGAGTCATTGTTAGACAGAATTTCTGGAATCCTCATCCTAGATAAATGGTCGGCAACTCCATTTTCAATACCTTTCTTGTCTTTAATTTCCAGGTCGAATTCTTGCAAGAGAAGTATCCATCTCAACAGTCTCGGTTTCACATCCTTCTTAGCCAGTAGGTGCCTCAATGCAGCATGATTTGTGTGTACTATCACTTTAGAGCCAACCAGGTATGTTCGAAACTTCTCAAACGCATACACAATCGCTAGTAGCTCCTTTTCAGTTGTAGCATACTTTTTATGTGCATCGTCTAGCGTTTTGTTGGCGTAATAGTCACTTGCATCACACATCACCTCAAAAGGGAGATCCCAGTCTGGTGGTAGCACTATCGGAGCACTTGTCAAGGCTTCTTTCAGCTTCAGGAAAGCTGCATGCACTCTTCATCAAACAGAAACTATGTATCCTTGCACATAAGTCTTATGAGTGGTCTGGCAATGCTAGAAAAATCCTTGATAAACCTTCTGTAGACACCAGCATGCCCGAGAAAACTTTTTATTTCTTTTACGGATTTTGGCGGTGTAAGTCTGGTCATGACATCGATCTTAGCTTTGTCCACTTCTATCCCAGCTTCTAAAATTTTGTGTCCAAGTACAATGTCTTCTTTGACCATGAAATGACATTTTCCCCAATTCAGAACTAGATTGTCTCCTCACATCTTTTCAGTACCCTGCACAAATTCGAAAGACAAACAACAAAAGAGGAACCATACACAGAGAAATCATTCATATCTTCAGAGGCAAGTTTTATAGAATACCAATGGGATACCAGATAGACCTGTCTGCGAGCACCAGTGAGATCCTGGTCTTTTTGAAATCGGTCAGCCCTAATTTCTTTGATACAGTCAATGGCATCAGACTGACACTTGCTCCCAGATCAACCAGACACTTCCCAAAGCTTATAGGTTCAATAGAACAATGCAATATAAAGCTTCCAGGGTCCTTGAGCTTCCTAGGCAGATTGTTATGAATTATCGCGTTGCACTCATGATTAATCTGTACCATAGCTTCCTCCAGTGCTTTCTTCTTAGTCACTATGTATTTAAGAAGCTTGTTAAATATTGGACAGTCTAGAACAAGATCCATGAGTGACATTGTGACTTACACTGTCCCTAGTAGCTTCTTGAATTTCTCAAACTGCTTGTCTAGAATTTGCTTCTTAAACTTGTCTAGAATTTGGCTCGTAAGGTGGGAGTAAAAAGTCATTTGTCTCTCCTGTAGCTTTTCCTATGTCAGCTTTGGCATTCACAGCGATGTCTTTTTCCGCAGAAGATTCTTCTTCAGCCTCTTCGCCAACTATCTCCTCAACTATTGTATCTGCATATGTGTTGTTTAATCCAGGATTCTTCCTTGCTGCTTCTCCACTTGGAAATTCTTTCCCATTTCTCAGTGTAATGGCTTTGCAGTTCTCCTTAGGGTTGAGTTCAGGATGTCCAGGTAGAATCCCTTTGCCATTGCTTCTTGAGGATGAAGCCACTTGAGCAATTTGATTTTCCAGCCCTTTCACATGTGTTGTGAGTCCTTCAAACTTAGAGTTCAGATCATTGTAGCAGGCTTTCATCTCAGCTATCTCTTTCTTTGTGCTCCCTTGTCCTTCCAGCAGCTGCTTCAGCATGTTCTTCACTTCATCATCCTGAGGAGGTTGATTCGATTGGCCTCCTTTCTGCTGGAAGTTGTTGAGTTGTGGTCTTGGCACATAATTGTTGTTTGAAGGAGCTTGGTTGCCAAAGTTTGAGTAACCTTTTGGTTGGTTATTCATTTGCCCTTGATAGCCTCCTTGGTTGTTGAAGTTGTTCCTCTGGAAGTTCCCTTAACCTTGTTGGGTGAAAGGTCTAGGTTGGAAGCTGTTTTGTCCTTGCTGGTTCGGTTGTTTGGATTGATAGTTTTGACCTTGATTCTGATACCCTTGTCATTGCTGCTTCAGGATCGGTGGATAGACCTAGTATTGTGGGTTCTCCACATTCTGGCTTCTGTAGGACAAGTTGTTGTTGTAAGGTTTGTACTGATAGCTCCCTTAATTTCCCACATAACTAACTTCTTCCGGGTTTCTTTCCAAGTTCTTCATTGTAGGGTCTTGATAGTCTGGTTGATATGCATCATGTTGATCCACAAAGTGGACTTGTCTCTGGTTTAAGTGCAGTACCTTGTCCAGCCTATCAAACTTTTCATTTATCTCCTTAAGCTTCTGATCTTCCAGCTTCACACCCCTTGATGACCTATCATAGTCTTCACTGTAGCACTGGTTGCTTTGAGCTAGGTTCTCAATCAGCTGCTCTCCTTGGTCAACATCCAAGTTAGCAAAACTCCTATAGCTCACTGTGTCTAGAGCTATTCTGAACTTCTCATGAACTCCTCCATGAAAAATTATCAGCAGTGCATCCTTTTTAACTCCATGATGATGACATGCTCTGGTGTATCCTTTCAAACGATCCCAGGCTTCATAGAATGACTCATTTGGTCCTTGTCGGAAAGTTGAGATGTCATTCCTGATTTTGGCTGTCTTTTGCTTGGGAAATAATTTGTTGGTGATTCCTTCTTACACAAAGTCCATGTAGAGACCAATTCTGAAGGCACATTGAGTTTCCATTGAGCAGCTCTGTCTCTCAAAGAGAATGGGAATAGCATCTTAATTGCATCCTGAGGAAAGCCATTTATCTTGACTGTCCTGCAGAGCCTCTCAAACTGGTCAAGGTGATGAAGTGGGTTCTCACTAGGCAGACCATAGAACTTTGAACCCTGAACCATGTTGATTAGGCTGGTTTTGAGTTCATAGTTGTTGTTGGCAACAGTTGGTGTCGGAATGCCAAGGCTTAGTGTCCTTTCACCAGGCTTATCGAAAGCTCCAATGCGCTTGCGAGGAGCTCTCGCATCCACTTGTGGGATAGGCAGTGCACCGACCCCACGACCTTGGTGTTCTTCCGGTTGGAAATGCTGATTTTCTCCTCTGTGATCCTCCATGTTCAGATTGGGAGATTGTTCTAGTCTTTCTCTTAGAATTCTTAAGCGGTTTCCTCTCTCAAAGTGCGTATCTCGTGAATCAGTGGTTGCAAGTTTTGTTGTCCTTGAGCGACGAGAAGAATGCAGTAATAGTAACAATCCTAGTCTTAGATGATTCTTAAATCTATTGGCTAAATTGCTTCCCTAGCAACGGCGCCAAAAACTTGATAGAGATTTATTTGTCCCAACAAGTTTCACCTGAGAATACTAAAAAATATCCTCAAGAGTTTACCCGAATTAGTGACTGCAAGTGCACAGTTTATGCCTCTTGTAGTATAAACGGGATCAATCCTCAGGGAAGGCTTATAACTCAATAGATTATGGGAATTTTTATCTAAGCTAAGAGATTTTGAATTTGTTATAGGAACTGATAGAAAGTAAAACAAATTAATAGCAAAGTAAATAAAGATCATCAATGGGGTCTTACGGATTTGATCATTATTTAAGTTCATCCCTCCAAGTGACATGTCCTGATCATTCCCGAATCGTTGCACTAGCCACCGGTGTCTTCATGAACTCCAGAAAACGTTCATATCTTGTTTAGTATCCTCTGAAAAACAAAAGTGAAAAACATCCTAGTATTCTAATGCATATGAACCTAAATGTTTCCTAAAATATGAAACTTAATGGCTAATTCATGTGAGTTATGCACAAAATGATCGATTAAAACTACTAAAATATGGGTTTATCATTGCTATCTTGCTATTCCTTGTATTGAGTTCCGCCCTGATACCAAAATCACCATTAGAGGGAAATAGGCCAACAGATGAACTCGAACACTCTTGATGTATAACGTAAAGACGACATTTGGTTTTTGGAGAAGCCACTATATAATGTAAAACATAAATTTATAAAAATGAAAAAAAAATATTAAAACATTACTAACGTCATACACGAATTCAATGAAATTCTTCACCGGAAGTTCGGTGCAAGGGGTTCCTTCGAATGTTTCTTGGAATTGGAGAAACTCGCCACCGCACATCATCACGGTCTAAGAAATCTCACAAGCAATCGGATCATCAATGACACCAATGCGTCTGTTAGTGTTGGCAAGTTCGAGTAACCGAAGTAATGAATGACGTTTCCCTCCCTCTCATACAATTAAATAAGTCAAAAATACAAATATAAAGGTAATAATTATATAAAATAAATTTTGAATTATATAAATACTTACATGTTGTTGTGTTCGGGTAGCCTTGTTCGCTGCTCCGAGATGATGGGTCGTAGGACTTTTTCCCTTTTGGTCGCTCTTGCGGTAACTCAAATTAGTTGCAGATAGCACCTCAGCTTCTGGCATCCTCCAATAGTGTGAGTCTAAACCATAGGTCCAGATTTTCGACCAGCTCCTTGGGCACTTGATATTTCCTCCATTTTTCTTTCCACTTATTCATGTTTTTCGAGTATATCGGCAGCTTTAGAGTAGAAAACCCGTCTCACTATAGCCGTGATTTGTATATCAAAAGTGAACTCTTGGAGTAAAAATAAAACAGTTGTAAATATAAAGATATTAAAAATAAATAAATAAATTTACCAAGAATTAAGAAACCAAATTTCCTTTTCCTTTATCAGCATCTGATATGGATGTACTACAAAAAAATTAAGCATTATGTTGATAGATTTTGAAATCCTATTGCCAGAAAATTAAAACGTAAATAAACATTTAAAAATACAAATGTTAGTACACAGAAATTATAAATTCAATAAATCTAATGTAATTTGAAATAAAACTTATCGCGTCATTCCCGGTGAGCAGGCTGGATCGAGTACAGTCAATCGGTCTCGTCCAGGTTGGGAAACAAAGTCTTCGATACTCATAACAGTTGGAGCTAAAGCCATCATATGAGCAAGAGACGGTGGTTGCGTCTCTGAACCGCTAGGGTATGAGACTGACTCAAACCACTAAACCGACGCTTACGAAAACCCTCAGAAAAACATTGAAACGCATTATAATCCCTGCAATAAATATTAATATTAAATTACTCTGAAGAATGAAGAAAAACAGCTTGTATCTTCACACTTGGAAGACAAAAACTATTCTGATCAGTAATTCACTGAAATTATAGTTTATATTACAAATTATAAATTATATTTCAAATTATAACTTATATTATCAATTATACTTTTTATTACAAATTTTGTTTTTTACAAATTATAATATTTACACTAAAATATTTTCAAAATTCCTAACAAAATATCAAAATTGTAATTTATAAAATGATTATCTAACAATAACAACATAATTATTAAACCAATTTAACTAACTAAACCATCATTAACCATCATTCACTTATTTAACCATCTAATTAAATTAATTAACCATCTAATTAACTATCTAATTAACTTAATTAACTATCTCAATCTAATTGACTATTTAATTAACTAATTAACCATCTAATTAAATTAATTAACCATCTAATTAACTATCTAAATCTAATTGACTATTTAATTAACTAATTAACCATCTATCCATCTAACCACTTACGTGACCGGCAGCGACAATAGCGGACAACAGCGGAGAGGGAGAGAGAGAAGGCGTTGGCGGCAGAGAGGGAGAAAGAGAAAAACCGGGTTTGGAGGAGAGGGAGGAGAGAGAGGAGAGGGGGAGGGGTGTCGCCGTAGAGAGTCAAAACAATGGGAATTAGTTTCACTTCCTAAATGGTACAAATCAATTTGTGTGAAGTAGGTGTACAAAAAAAAGAACTCTAAAGGAGAAGTTGAAATATACAAGGCAAGATTGGTGGCGAAATGCTATATTCAAAGAGCTGGATTTTATATTCGCTCATGTTGCTCGTCATGAAACTGTTAGAATAATCATTTCATTGGCAGCCCAAAAATATTGGAAGTACGTTCAAAAAATACATCAAATGGATGTTAAATCAGCCTTCTTAATGGAGATCATGAAGAAGAAATTTACATTGAGCAACCACAAGGCTACATAATAAAAGGAAAAGAAGACAAAGTCTTTAGGTTGAAGAAGACACTTTATGGGCTAAAACAGGTTCCAAGAGTTCCATGCTCAAACTGATAAGTATTTGAAGGAGAAAAACTTCATCAAGTGTCCATATGAGCTTGCACTCTATATCAAAACTCAAAACAATCATATACTGGTTGCTTGTTTGTGTGTAGATGATTTGATATTCACAGGAAACAATTCAAGTATGTTAAAAGATTTCAAGATGGAGATGCGGAAAGAGCTTGAGATGACCGATACTGGATTTATGTCTTATTATCTTGGAATTGAAAAGAAGCAAGAAAAAATGAATTTCCATCACCCAAGAAGGCTATGCTAAAGAGATCTTTTAAGGAGTTCAAGATGGATGAATCTAATCTAGCTTGCACGGTAATGGAATCTGGAAAAAAAGCTATCAAAGCAAGAAGAAGGAGTGTGGATCCAATGCAACAGTCTTCAAGAGCTTGGTTGGAAGTCTATGTTATCTAACCTGCACAAGACCAGATATCCTACATGTGGTTGGAGTTGTGAGCAGATATATGTAGTATCCAACAACTCATTTCAAAACTTCGACGAGGACCTTTTGCTCTGTCAAAGGTAATGTAAACTTTGGCTTGAGTTACTTTGTTTTTGACGATTATAAGCTTATTGGATATAACGATAATGACTGGGTGGAGACGTAGATGATCAGAAAAGCATAAGTGGATTTATGTTTTTTATTAAAAAAATCGTCTTCACATGTATTCAAAAAAGCAACATATTGTCACCATCTCTATTTGTGAAGCAGAGTATATAGCAGCTACTTCATGTTTTATGCCATGCTATTTGGTTACACAACCTGCTAAAAGAGTTGAGTTTGCCATAAAAAAACCAACAAAGATCTTTGTGGACAACAAGTCAGTAATAGTATTAGCGACGAATCCAATCTTTCATGATCAATACAAACACATTGGAATATGTGAGACAAATGACTAAGTAGCCAATATCTTCACCAAGCCACTAAAGCAATAAGACTTTATCTAGATTGGAGTTTACATGGAGTAACAATAGAAAGAGTGTTAAAAATTAAACTTGATTTTGGATCAATTTTAACTATTAGCTAATGATTCAATACACTATTGGGCTAATAATCCAATAAGTATTTGTTGGACCAAACCCAAATGCTTAATCTAATTCCTAGAAATTCTGTAGAATTATTTTTTTCATATCTGCACCACTTCTTTTTTTTTTTTTTGACAACAAAGATACTTTCACTTACTAGAAACTGTAGCTAACCATTCTGGGGGAGATGAACCAACATACACCACTTCTGATGTAAGGTTTCGTGCGCTTCTTGCCAAATTGTCTGCTCTCGTATTCGTCTCTCGAGGTCGGTATGTAATCTTGAAATCTTGTAAGTTGTTCTTGCATCTGTTGACTTCGTCCAAGTGCACTGCAAACGCTGGCCACTCTTTCGGTGAAGACACCATCTTCACTACGTCATAGCAATCTGTTGCAAAGATTACTTCTAATCGCTGGAAATGAAACATGCACTCCATTGCCCAAATAAGCGCTTCTAGTTCCGCGTGTAGGGGGGATTGACTCCGTCTAATGTTTCTTGCTCCAAGTAGCTGATTTTCCTTCCCATTCCTTGTACTTACCCATCCTTGTCCTGAAAATTTATCCATTTCTTTCCAAGCTCCATCCACTTGACACCACCATATATCTTGTCTTAGAGGTTCCTTTCCCGGAACAAAAGCGTTTGTCTTAATTTCTTCCAACTCTTGGGCTACTTCCCATGCTTTTCCTTCTGTTTCTGCCAACATGAGGATGTCCTTCGGGTTACGAACTATATTTTGATGAACTTTGTCATTTCTGCTTTTCTACAAGTACCAAATTATCCAGGGGAAGTATCCCTCTGGATTTTCCTTAGGTTGCCTATGCATTAGATAATCTAAATTGGTGAATATCGATGCCGCGGGAAAGATATGCGGATGTGAGGGAATCTTCGATAAAGCCCACGTTTGAATTGCTGGCGGACATTCGAAGAGGACATGATTTATAGTCTCTTCTTCCGCGCCGCATAAACTACATTGTGATTCACAATTAATTCCCCTATACCTCAATGTAGCCGCTACAGAAACACATCCAGAAATTGCTTGCCAAATAAAATGTTGCACCTTTGGT
This sequence comes from Streptanthus diversifolius, assembly GCA_039880935.1. Taxonomy (NCBI): domain Eukaryota; kingdom Viridiplantae; phylum Streptophyta; class Magnoliopsida; order Brassicales; family Brassicaceae; genus Streptanthus; species Streptanthus diversifolius. Next base: position 6,433,194 of record JAXGFM010000005.1, read on the forward strand.
GGGCATTTTATTTTACAAACAGATGCCTGTATTGATGTGATCGTCGGTCCATATTGTGCTTCCTCAATATCCTTATCCGGGAAAAGTTGTTCAACCATGTATCCTGATTTAACTGAATATTTTCCGTTTTTGGTAAAATGCCAACCATTTGTATCTGGTCGTCCAAAACGACTAACTGCCAACGACTGAATAATGTCTACATCTTCTGGAATTATTGTTGCTTCCAGAAGCGGCATATTCCACATCATTGTTTGACTATCTATCAAATCTTTTACCTTAAATGAGTTTGGGTAGACTGCAAGTTTACATGTTGCTGATCTCGGGCGAGGGGCTGGTATCCAAACATCATTCCATACGGAGATATCTGAACCTGTTCCAACTCTTTTGATTAGTCCTTTTTTAACCAAAGATCTAGCTGTGACAATACTTCTCCATCCGTAGGTTGGAGAGTACGATCGTATTGGATCCAGTGGATCCGTGTTCCTAAAATACCGACTTTTAAAAACTCTTGAAAATAATGATTCTGGTACCTCCATTAATCTCCATAGTTGCTTTGCTAGAAGGGCCGTGTTAAAATCATCAATGTTCCTAAATCCGAGGCCGTCTTGTTTTTTATGACAACATAATTTTTTCCATGCAATCCAATGCATGCCCTGATTGTTCCCACTAGAACTCCACCAGAACTGGGCTATTGCACTTGTTAGTTTTTTGCATACTGATTTTGGCAATCTATAACAGGACATTACATAAGTGGGTAATGCTGTTAGGACTGATTTTATAAGAATTTCCTTCCCTCCTCTAGATAAGAATTTCAATGTCCATCCATTCACTCTATTTTGTAGTCGTTCAGTAATAAATCCAAAGACCTGAGTTTTTGATCCGCCTAGACTTTCCGGTAGTCCTAAGTATGTTCCCATTCCACCCACTTTAGTTATCCCTAAAACTTGTCGCATCTCTTCTTTTACCCCTTCATTAACCCGATGACCAAATTATAATTAAGATTTATCAAAATTAATTTGCTGTCCTGAGACGTCTTCATAATTTTTCAGTATCTGCAGTATAGCTTGACACTCTTCTCGTTTTGTCTGACAGAAAAATAAGCTATCATCTGCAAACAATAGGTGAGTTATAGCCGGACTTGACCTTGCAATTTTTAACCCTGTTATTTTCTTTTCCTTCTCTGCTTTTCGGATATTTGCAATCAGTGCTTCCGTCACTAGTATAAAAAGATAAGGAGATAGAGGGTCTCCCTGACGGAGTCCTCTCTCTGGTATAATACTTCCCCTCGGATTCCCATTAATCAAAACTCTATATTTAACTGATGATATGCACCTCATCATCCACGAAATCCATAAAGGTGAGAATCCCATCTTACCTAAAATTTTTTGTATAAAAGACCATTCTACTCTATCATAAGCTTTACTCATGTCCGTTTTTATAGCCATGTATTTACCTTGACAACCTCGATTTGTTCGCAGTCCATGAAACATTTCTTGGGCAATTAATATGTTATCTGAGATTAACTGACCTGAGATAAATGCCGACTGAGTTTCCGAAATTAAACCTGGAAGAAATTCTTTTAACCTTTGACATAAGACCTTGGATATTATCTTGTAGCCCACGTTGCAGAGACTGATCGGTCTCAATTCTGCCATTCTACTTAGACGAACAATCTTAGGGATAAGACATATATTCGTCCAATTTAACCTTTGATCAAAACAACTAGTCTTAAGAAAATTATTGACCAAATTTAGAAGATCTCCCTTGATGATAGGCCATGCTTGTTGATAAAACATAGCCGTCATACCATCCGGTTCTGGTGCTTTTTCCGGGTGCATCAGAAAGAGAACCTTCCGTACCTCTTCTTCCGTGGCTAATACCGTAAGCCTCTCATTTATCTGATCTGTAACTAAGACCGGGACCTCCTCTAAAAAAGCCTCGATCTCTTCTGGAGACGTTGAAGTGAATAAATCTGAAAAGTAATTAACAGCCACATTCTCCACTTCTGTGTCCGTAGACACCCATACATCCTTATTATTATACAAACCAACAATTCTATTTTGAGCTCTCCTTTGTTTTGTCAAAGAGTGGTAGAATTTCGTATTTCGATCTCCCAGTTTATGCCACAAATTTCTACTTTTTTGTTGCCAAAATAACTCCTCATCTTGATATGCTTCCTTCAGTTTGTCAACCACTTCCCTGACTTCGACTTCTGTCCTACTAGTATCATTCTGAACTTCCTCTAGAGCTTTTTGTAAATCATTCACCCTTTCTCTACCGTAGGGTAAATTTTGCTTCCTCCATACTGATAGTTCATGCCTACAGTTCCTTATTTTATCCACTACACTTCCTTCATTATCACCAGATGTCATGTCCCATCCCTTTAGTATAGTTTCCATTAAACCTTCTTTTCCTATCCATCTCTTATCAAATCTAAACTGATTCCTTATCTTTATTATTTTGTCCTCAATTGTAGCAATTATGGGTCTATGGTCTGAGCCCACCATACTAAGATACTCAACAAATGAAAATGGAAACAGATTATGCCAGTCATCATTTGCTAGTGCCCTATCTAGGCGACACCGAATCGTTTGCCCACTTCGTATACCCCTCCATGAAAATGTATTTCCGACCGATGGAAAATCAATTAATCCGCAATTGGTTATCATATTATTGAAAGAGATAAATGTCGAGGCATGTCTTAATGGACCTCCATCCTTTTCATGATTTCCCGTGATCTCATTGAGATCGCCAATTATGAACCATGGTTGATCCCTAGACAAGCTAAATCTTGTTAATCTTTCCCAAACTTGTTCTCTTAATTTTTGAACAGGGTCTCCATATACAAATGATATACACACCTTTCTTCCTTGTACCGTAGCTTCTATATCGATAATCCGATTACTTGAACATACAATATTAATATTATATGTGTTATTATAAAACAATGCTAAACCTCCACTGGTACCTCTAGGCTCCACCGTATGGAGATGATCATAACCAAAATGATATTGAAATTGCTGCACAAAAGGCATATTTTGTTTTGTTTCAGAAAGAAACAAAAATTCTGGTTTTTTCCTAAACCATAGTTCCCTTAGATAAGAGATTGTCCATTTGCTACCTAGTCCTTGACAGTTCCAACTTAATAATTGTATATATAATTTTAAATTTTAGTTAATTGTAACCATATTAAAATGAAAACTCTCATAGGAATTCCATCCGTTATACCCCTTGATATACTCCGACCAGACCGCTTGAAAATTAATTCTAGGGATCCCATTGTTACAATTATGAATTTTGGTATAATACCATGATACCTCGTCTGATGATTTTTCATTTGTAAATAATGTGGTATAAGTTTCGCTTGGCCAATCCCATTAAACCTTATTTTTGCAATAATAAAGTAAATGAAATACCAACATGTCCTCATTCCAATTCCCATTTCATTCTTGAATAAGGTTGTGCTTGTCACTAGCCATATCTCGTAATCCCTACGTTCTACCTCCTTTCTCCTTTCCTGTGCTAAACGAATTCTTACATTACTATACATTTGTAGCCTTCCATCCTTGGTCCTTGCCAATTTAACCAAAAAAATCTCATACTCAACATTGTACCTCTTAATATTTTTTCCCCTCAGTAATCCAATGACATGTACGTTAATATTAAAAATCTTGTTCAAAAGCTTAACCAACCACGTCCATTCACCTGCTACTACAAAACCCGAACAGGAAAACACACAAGCCTTCCTCGTAACTGGGTTCATGCATTGCCACTTACAACCCAGCCTGTTACTCCCTTGTATGAGATAATTACATTCTCTATTTCTCATCCTTAACCATGCATCCCTGTTTGTTAAACAAATGATGAAATCGATAAAATCTTGTGACAAACCGAGAAAGTTGATGTTTACAAAGGAAACTACATATGTTAAACGAGTTGAGATATCATGAATAGCACTCCTTTTATCTGTAACTAAAGTCACTTGATATACCATATATTCTCCTTGCCAGTTTAACCGAGAACACCTTGTAAGTAATATCATACCACCCGTATTTTGTCTCTCCGATAAGCCACATTCATGTATCTTTAGAACAAGAGACTTATTTAATAGGTTATCCGAGAGCATCCATATATTCTTTACTGTAGGATTTGAACCCAAGACCACAAAAAACATTCTCTTAGATGAATTTTTATTAGCCAGAGCATTGCCCAAAACCACCAAACATAAATCAGAAAATAAAAATTCAAATGACACTTGAGCGAGATGATAGCCAATGTTTACCTCGTGAGCGAACACCACCACCAGAAACCTAAGATGCCAACCATTGTGCAGGCCGAAGCAAACCTTACTATATAATCTTTGCCTACACAAGGAGCAAACCTTACTATCTGACTCGGTCTGCAACTTACAAGAAACCAAAATATATAGTCTCATATATCCTTCACACCACCAAACTCTCTGTATTAAGGACCTACTTTCCCTCTTTTCCCACTGTTTACTAGCAACCTTAACAGGATAATTTTTTAACCCGATAATACCACATAACCCACCTTTAGAACTGTTACCTACACAAGGAGCTCCAGATCCTGCATAGAATAACAAATCATAATCTAAACTACTGTTCCCTTTAACCAAAAGCCATGTAAACAAATGACAAACTCTTGTACAGGAGAAACCAAAAGGACTCCTAAATATCCTCATATAACTTTTATATGATCCGAAGATTATTTCCCTATTCTTCACCACCATATCTTGAGATTTAAAAATAATTACCTTTGGAATCTCTGCTTGGACACCCTTACCTTGATCCCATTTTCCATATCCATGTTTTGATTTTCCCCTCCTCCTATCTGTAAATTCCTTACATTTAATGTAAGAACTTGGATGGGCTGTCTTTTCACCGAGAAGCTCAGGTTACTGGGAAAGAATTTGATGGTAGTGAAGGGGTGGATCGAAGGGACCACACAAGCTGTGAAAGGGGCTTGTGATACTCCAAGAACTTCAACCAATGGGGTTGAAGTCGACGGCTGCAAGCAAGGGAGTTGCTGGCGGCTTGTTTTGCCTAAAAGGACTCAGGGTTTTTGTTTTAAAATTGCTTGTTCTTTCATAAAGTGAAACAAGAAGGCTTATATAATGCCTTGTTACAATTTTAGGGTAAACTACAAGGCGTTTAACCTTTAGGAGATTAAAACAACATGTAGTTTACTTATTGTCACTTAGAATAAATAATGGGCCATAATTAGTCAACATGACTTAACCCAACTAAAACACTTAGACAAATAAATCGAAATTAAAGAAGGAAAAGCCCAATAACACTTAGGCTGAGAATTCGCCTGAAGACTTGTGAATGGGATGGAATTGTGAACAAGTCTTCAACGCCTTGCGAACTAGGAGTGTTGCCTCATTAAAACCTTCTTCGGAAAACCCAGTGGGACAAAACCGAAGATAGGGAAAAGAGTACAATTTCCTAGAACGACTTTTGGTGTCTCTACCGAATGGTAATGGTAAAGACACCGGAGGAGGAAGAGTCTTCAAGAAGGAACCTCCAGGGTTCCTTGTCTAGCTGGAATAGAGGTCCGGTCGTGGGTGCAATGGCCAGAACAGGCTGGTCGGGGGCGTGTGGCTGGCGGGTCGTCTGGCCGGCTGGTCGTGGCATGGGCGGACCAGGCTGGCCGGATGCGTGACCCGGGCTGGTCATCTGGCCGGCTGGCCGGGGGCTGGACGTCTGGGTCGCCTCTTGGTCATCTCTTGTCCCACACTCCAACAACAGGCTGAGCTTGTCACCTAAAGCTTTCCTCTTGGACCGCGTAAGAGGTCCAGGTGGAATGACCGGTGCAGTAGCTGGCTCGATGCCCTCATCATTCCCTCCCTCTTGAAGTGCTTTGGTCTCCAAAGCAAAATCCTCACCTGCATCAAACAACTCTAAGTCAGCAACATTGAAAGTACTTGAAACATTATACTCACCTGGGAGTTCGAGCTGGTAGGCGTTGTCGTTGATTCTCCGAAGAACGCGGAATGGGCCATCTCCCCGGGGTGCAAGCTTGCTCTTTCGTCGCTGGGGAAATCTCTCGGGGCGCAGGTGTAGCCAAACCCAATCTCCTTCCTTGAAGACCATGTGCCGGCGGCCCTTGTTGGCATTCCTGACGTTCTGTATGTTGCGTTGCTCAAGGTTCGCCTTAGTCTCCTCGTGAAGTTTCTTGATGTAGTCTGCTTTGGCTTCTCCCTCCAAGCTGATGGCGTCGTCTAACGGGATTGGTGTGAACTCAATCGGAGTGGTCGGGTTGAAGCCGTAGACAACTTCAAAAGGTGATCTCTTCGTGCCTGAATGTGCAGCTCGGTTGTAGGCAAACTCGACGTACGGAAGACATTCCAACCAATTCTTCAAATTTCGACCGATGGTCGCCCGCAATGTCTGTGACAAGGTCCGGTTGACAACCTCAGTCTGGCCGTCTGTCTGGGGGTGATACGCGGAAGAGAACAGGAGGTTGGTGCCCAATTTTCGCCAAAGTGCTCGCCAGAAGTGGCTCAGGAACTTGGTATCTCGGTCAGAAACGATTGTCCGGGGAATGCCATGAAGTCTGACGATTTCTTTGAAGAACAGGTCGGCGATCTGGCTTGCGTCGTTGGTCTTGTTACAAGCGATGAAATGCGCCATCTTAGAGAACCGGTCGACCACGACGAAGATGGAATCCTTATTGTGCAACTTCGGTAGACCTAGGACGAAATCCATGGATATGTCTGTCCAAGGCGCAGATGGAACTGGCAAAGGCATGTAGGGGCCCTGCGGATGCAGCTTTGACTTAGCCCGCTTGCAGATAAGGCACCGGGCGCAGTGCGTCTCGACGTCTCGGCGCTGATGAGGCCAATAAAAGTGCTCCTTAAGCATGGTTAAGGTCTTGTCGATGCCAAAGTGTCCCATGAGACCTCCACCGTGTGCTTCTCTGAGAAGCAGTTCTCGGATTGATCCCCTCGGAATGCAAAGTCGCTTGTCCTTGAAGAGGAATCCGTCGTGCAGGAAGAAGCGGCTGAAGTTCCCTTTTCCGTGCTCTAGATGGGCCTGGGCGAAGTCGACATCATCGGCATACAGTTCCTTGATCATCTCGAAGCCAAGAACCTTGGACTCCATGACAGAGATAAGGCTGTAACGACGAGACAGGGCGTCAGCGACGATGTTGTCCGTTCCTTTCTTGTACTTGATGACGTACGGAAAGGTCTCAATGTATTCTAGCCAACGGGCATGTCGTTTCTTCAACGTTGATTGCCCTCGGAGGTTCTGGAGCGTCTGATGATCGGTGTGAATGACGCACTCTCGGGCAAGCAGATAATGTTGCCAAGTCTCAAAGGCGCGGACAAGGGCATAAAGCTCCTTGTCGTAGGTCGGATAGTTAAGTGCAGCTCCACTTAACTTCTCGCTGAAGTAGGCGACTGGTCGTCCGCCTTGGGTAAGGACGGCTCCAATGCCTATGCCGGAGGCATCGCAGTCAACCTCGAACGTCTGCGTGAAATCTGGTAACACGAGGACTGGTGCGTGTGTAAGGCGTTCCTTAAGCAGCTGGAAGGCCTTGTCTTGCTCGGGACCCAAACTAAAATCCTGGTTCTTTTTGATCGTCGAGGTCAAGGGTCCAGCAATAGTGCTGAAGTCACGGACGAACCGTCTGTAGAAGCTGGCAAGTCCGTGAAAGCTGCGGACCTGGCTGGCGGTCGTCGGCGTGGGCCAATCCTGAATGGCCTTGATTTTCTCGTCATCTACCCGAAGTCCCGGGGAACTGACCACGAAACCAAGGAATACGACTTGGTCGGTGCAGAATGTACACTTCTTGAGGTTGGCGTACAGTTGCTCTTTCTGTAAGGTAGTGATCACGGCTTCCAAGTGCTCCAGGTGGTCTCGGTAAGTCGTGCTGTAGACGAGAATATCGTCGAAGTAGACCACGACGAATTTTCCGATGAACGGGCGAAGAACCTCGTTCATAAGTCGCATGAAGGTACTGGGCGCATTTGATAAACCGAATGGCATTACGAGCCACTCATATAGGCCTTGCTTTGTCTTGAAGGCGGTCTTCCATTCATCTCCTTCTCGCATCCTTACTTGATGGTATCCACTCTTCAGGTCTATCTTCGAGAAGATGGCGGCTCCACTGAGCTCGTCAAGCATGTCGTCTAGGCGTGGGATGGGGTGCCGGTACTTGATGGTTATGTTGTTGATGGCGCGGCAGTCAACGCACATCCTCCAACTTCCGTCCTTCTTGGGTACCAGAAGAACCGGAACGGCACAGGGGCTGAGACTTTCACGGACATATCCTTGAGCCATGAGGTCTTGGACTTGTCGTTCTAATTCTTTAGCCTCCTCGGGGTTTACTCTGTAAGCTGGACGGTTAGGTAGCTGAGCTCCGGGAATGAAGTCAATGTGGTGTTCGATCCCTCGGATAGGTGGAAGGCCGGCTGGGATTTCGTCTAGGAAGACGTCTGCGTACTTGTCAAGAAGTGCGCGGATCTCGGCAGGCAGAGGGTGCTCCGTACTGGCCGTGTGTAGACTCTCTCTGTAGAGCATGAGCACGACTTGGGTGCATGCGGTGCATGTGGCCTTTCTCATGTCTGCTACATTAATCAGAAAATTCTCCTTTCTGGCATGTTGATCCTTGGCCATCTTGGATTGCATTTCTTGGACGGCGTGTGCAGACATCGGGGATAAGTTGTAGCGGCGCTTGTCGTGGACGAAAGAGTAGAAGTTGGTCCGTCCGTTGTGCGTGGTCTCACGGTCGAATTGCCAAGGTCGTCCGAGCAGAAAATGTCCAGCTGACATCGGGACAACGTCGCAGGTGACCTGATCTTGATATCTGCCGATGCTAAATGAGACCTTCACTTGGTCTGAGATGTACAGCTCCGTCTTGTTGTTCAGCCACCGAAGTTTATAAGGCTTGGGGTGCTTGGTCACGGGCAAGCCCGATTTCTCCACCATGTACTTACTGGCGGCATTCGTGCAGGATCCTCCGTCAATGATCAACGAACACACTTTCCCAAGTATCGTGCATTTGGAATGGAAAATGTTCTCTCGTTGTTCTTCTTCTTCAGGCTCAATTCGTGAACTAAGGACGCGTCGGATCATAAGCATCTCTCCGGAATCAGCGTATTCAATGTCCTCATCGGACTGATGTGTCGGAAGTGCTGGCTCTTCTTGCTCCTCCTCGGATTCATAATCTCCGGACGCAGTAAGGACCATTGTCCTTTGAGTGGGACAATCCCGGGACATGTGTCCTCTGCCTTTACACTTGAAGCAGACGATCTCGCTGCTCCGCTGAGGCTGGGATGGGGTCGTGGCATGCGGTGGTCTAGGAGCTGGAGGCGCCGGTCTGGGGGCTGAGCTGGAGGCGACGGCTCTGCCTTTGAGTCGTGGGTCAATAGGCTGAGTCGTCCGCTCTAATGGCTTGGAACCGGTGTTCCAAGTGTTTCTGGGTCGAGAAGGTGCGGCAAGCTTCCGCTTATGGCACTTCTCGATCTGGACTGCTAGGTGGAACAGCTCACCTAGGTCGTGGTAGGGCTGCAGTTCAATCTTTCTGGCGATGGAATCTTGCAAGCCATCGATGAATTGGGCCATAAGGCTCTCTTCAGATTCATCTACATCGAGTCGGTTACGGAGATGCTCGAACTCGTCAAAGTATTCAGTCACCGTCTTGCTTCCTTGAGTGAGGCGTCGGAAACGTCGCTGAAGCTCGCGGTGGAAGTGGGGCGGTACATAACGTCGCCTCATGATTTGGGTCAGCTCGACCCATGAAGTCACAGAACCCATACGAGCTCGTCTGCGGGTGGTGACTTCGCGATCCCACCATGCTAAGGCATGGTCTGTAAATTGCGCTGTCGCAAAGATGACCTTTCGGGGATCATCATAGTTGTAGTACTCAAAGATGAGCTCCATGCGTCTCTCCCAGTCGAGATACTCTTCGGGGTCTAATTTCCCCGAGAAAGGAGGTGGGCTCATCTTGACCTCCGGGTAGTGGGTGGCTGGACGCGGCGGCGGTGGTGGTGGTAGGTCGTCGTCATAGTAGGGATGTCGACCCATAGGTGGCCGTTCGTGGTGGTATGGAGGCGCGGCAGGTGCGGCAGGGGGAGGCGGCGTGGCTTGCCTCAACTGCTCAAGCTGAGTGGAGAATGTTGACATTTGTGCCGTCAGGGCTTGAAGAAGCTGTACCATGGTCGGATCAGCTTGCCCCGACGTTGATTCATCCCTTCCTGTCATATTTCCTTTTCCGGGAAAAGGAAATTTCTAGAAAAAGGAAAGTTTCCTTTTTGGGAAACTTGCAGAAATTGGAAACTTTTCTTATTTGGAAAGTTCCCGAGAATATATTTATGCACAGAATTATAAAATAAGGAAAGAAAATATACTATCTATAAAAGGAATAACCTAGAAAAAGGAAAATATCTTATGGATATATTTCCTAAACCTAAAAAGGAAACTAATAACTAGGGAATATCCTAAAGATTTATGTCTAATCTAGAAAAAGGAAACTAAATAAAATCCTAATAAATATCTAGAAAAATTTCCTAAACACTATCTAGAAAATTTCCTAAACTAATTTAATGCCTAGAAAACTTATGGAAACTATCTAGATACTACCTAAATACTATGGAAAACTTCCTAAAACTAGAACTAGGAATCTAGACAACTAAACTGACCTAGCCGCCTAACTACTCGAACCCTAAACGAGCCTAGTGCTCGGACGCAGAACTAGCCTAGAGGTGGCTACGCGGACAGGTGACGGCTAGCGAGTTAGGACGGGTGTGGAACGACTAGGGCGGCCGGCGCAGTACGAGACAGGACCTAACACTCGACTAGGGCTAGACTCAGGACGCTAAGGCTCACGCACGCTAAGACGCGGTATGGCAACAAACGGCTTGGTGCACTAGCGCACACGCGGTAGACCTAAGCTATCTAGAAGCGGGATGCTCACGCATACACGCGGGAGCACACTAAGGGACCTAGACGCGAGTTGATACAACTCGTGGGGCTGCCTAACCTAGACCTAATGCAATGAGACCCAAAAAGCGACACAAAGGAGGAGTAGCCTGAACTAGGACGCTAGGGAACCTAGGCTGCTCGCGGCTTTGATAGGCTGCGGTTGGGAAGCTGAGGGACACTAACTTGCGGATGAGAAAACCAAGGATACTAAAGGGGCCCTAGCAAGCAACACACAAATCCTTATGGATTTTCAAGTATGTGAATGTGTTCTATGTGAGTTTTCTAAGAACCCTAGTTTGATTTTAACAACCTAAACAATATTTTTGTTTTCTTTTCTTAAAAAAAAAAAATTTCTAGCAACAAACAAGCAATAAAACAAACAAATTTCCTCTATTTTTTTTTTAAATATGAAAAATAAGAAAAGGATTGATAGAACCTGATTTTTTTTTTTTTTTTTTTTTGTAGGATGTTTGTGGTATGTGACTTGATTCCTCTCCTTCTTACCGAGAACTTCAGGGGAAAGAGAAAGATACACAATCAAAAGCCAAAACTGTTGAAACAAAACAATGAAAAAAAATCGCCAAAAATAAAAGGATAGAATCAACCTGATGTGCAGGAGCTTTAAGCTCTGATACCAGATGATGTAAGAACTTGGATGGGCTGTCTTTTCACCGAGAAGCTCAGGTTACTGGGAAAGAATTCGATGGTAGTGAAGGGGTGGATCGAAGGGACCACACAAGCTGTGAAAGGGGCTTGTGATACTCCAAGAACTTCAACCAATGGGGTTGAAGTCGACGGCTGCAAGCAAGGGAGTTGCTGGCGGCTTGTTTTGCCTAAAAGGACTCAGGGTTTTTGTTTTAAAATTGCTTGTTCTTTCATAAAGTTAAACAAGAAGGCTTATATAATGCCTTGTTACAATTTTAGGGTAAACTACAAGGCGTTTAACCTTTAGGAGATTAATACAACATGTAGTTTACTTATTGTCACTTAGAATAAATAATGGGCCATAATTAGTCAACATGACTTAACCCAACTAAAACACTTAGACAAATAAATCGAAATTAAAGAAGGAAAAGCCCAATAACACTTAGGCTGAGAATTCGCCTGAAGACTTGTGAATGGGATGGAATTGTGAACAAGTCTTCAACGCCTTGCGAACTAGGAGTGTTGCCTCATTAAAACCTTCTTCGGAAAACCCAATGGGACAAAACCGAAGATAGAGAAAAGAGTACAATTTCCTAGAACGACTTTTGGTGTCTCTACCGAATGGTAATGGTAAAGACACCGGAGGAGGAAGAGTCTTCGAGAAGGAACCTCCAGGGTTCCTTGTCTAGCTGGAACAGAGGTCCGGTCGTGGCTGCAATGGCCAGAACAGGCTGGTCTGGGGCGTGTGGCTGGCGGGTCGTCTGGCCGGCTGGTTGTGGCCTGGGCGGACCAGGCTGGCCGGATGCGTGACCTGGGCTGGTCATCTGGCCGGCTGGCCGTGGGCTGGATGTCTGGGTCGCCTCTTGGTCATCTCCTGTCCCACACTCCAACAACAGGCTGAGCTTGTCTCCTAAAGCTTTCCTCTTGGACCGTGTAAGAGGTCCAGGTGGAATGACCGGTGCAGTAGCTGGCTCGATGCCCTCATCAACATTGCTCCTCTGATGGTATATCATTCTTTCCGATGGATCGTAGAATCCAAAAACAGTACACTGATGATATTATATTAAAAAACCCGAAAGATCTACGCCACTGAGAAATCTCTCCTCCAACAATCCAAACCGTAAACCTCGGAATCCAGAAAACAAATGCCCAAATCCATACCAGTAATACCCTAATCCATATCAATTTCACCTTTATACCAACAATCAAGGCCAAAAACTCATCATACAATCCATTCAAACGATATGCCCCAACTTCCAGATGTGGAAATCCTTCTTGTTCCCCTAAATTTTGATCCTCCACTGGTAACAATCGACCTTCGCTCATCAATTCTCTCACTCACCTCGTCGTCATCGAAATCGCCTTGCGGAAATCTCCCTTAAACATGTTTTGTTATCTCCACCACTTCTAAAAAATAAAAATCTAGATAGTTTTATGTATATATCTATAATAATTTAGATTTAAATTAAATTGTTAAAGATATTCTGTAATACGAAAGCTATAAATACTTTCATCCTCTTTTATTTGTAATGATGAAATTGCTAAGTTGCTAAGTTGCTCTAAACAGAAATCTAAAAAATATAAAGCTTTATTCTTTTTATTTCCTTTTGTCTTTTAAAATTCTGAAACACTTGGTCTATCACTGCCAATTTTTTCTTTCCAACACACAAATATTAGAAAATCAATCCATTGCTTTGGGAAAAAATAGACATTCGAGATGGAGGAAAAGAACCAATCCAGTAACATATTACTACTAACTGAGATGGATGTTATTAATGTTGATGATGCTGGACGATGAAGAGAAGTAAAGAACCAATCCAGTAACAGAGAAAGAACAAAGGAGTAGCCATAATCTCCTTCCAGCTAGCCGCCGTTTCATCCTTTGCTACTCCACCTGCCAAATCCTCCACATTTTATCTTCCTCCCCAGATTTCTGAATCAATTTTACACTAAATCCAGATTCCAGCAGAAGCCCAAGAATTAGAGAATCTGCTGATAGAGATTCAGAAGAACAGTAAAAAAGGAAGTGAATCTTTATGTGAATTTAAATATATCTATTATGCTATTTTGAATTATTTTAGCAAAGTGAATCTCTCCATTCTTATAATTTGTTTTTATCTAAATCAAATTCATGTTGAACATCTTTCTCTTGAAAAAATCCATCTCCTAGGTGAAAATCTCTTCTATCTTCATAATAAAATATTTTGTTTAGATCATATCCATATTGACATTTTTTCTTTTATCTCGTTTCTTGAACAACTCGTACTTCTTCAATTGGATCGGCTCTGATTTCATGAAACAATGAAAAAACTTGTGGATCACATATAAAACTATTTATGTCAATTACAATTTAGAAAACATTAACTATAATTTATTATAAAAAGATTTATAAATAAAAATAAGTATGAAAAAGGTTTATAAAATATAATTAATTATGGATCACATATAAAAATGTTTCTAATTATAAAAATAATTAATATTTTTAACACACAATCAAACACTATTTACCATACAATTATAAAACATATACACATATAAATACAATTTTATAAACAATACAACCACCTAATCTAACACATATACATCCCACAACCTAAAATCTAACAACTGAATCTAACATAAACATGTATTCAATATATGAAATAAACTAAAATTTACAAGTTTTAGAATTTATAGAGAGAAAGGAGGGAATATTTGCCAAATAATTTAGTCAGACAAATTGAGAGAACAAAATTAAAGAAAAATAATATAGTGAAATAAGTATTCAAATTATCTTTAGATAGACGTGATCAAGCCAAAAAAACTCAGTTGTTTATGTTTCCTGCAATCAAAATCAAGGAGGATTTATTAATCAACAAATATTTATTATAGAAAAAAACACATATTTTTTTTAATCAAAGTAAGGAATCTTTATTTTTTTTTAAAAGTTATCGTGGATAAGGACAACCCAAAAATCCAAGCTTTCCTCAGCCGACACAGAAAAAAAAGAAGACGACGTTGGAGTTTCAGTTGTATCATAGCTGACTAAAGTGGATCATGAAAGTCGCTGGCATATCTTGTCCCTATTATTCAGCGACTCAGAGAAGAGGAACTTAAAGGACAAAACCGTCTTCTGGTTGTCCTCGTGTTATTGTCCTTGTACTGACTATAGAATTGGCTTCTCAGATTGACTTTTTTTATATATGAATGCTCTTCCTAGGTTGATTCATTGATTATTTTGTATCTGAATGTTTAATAAGAAGAAACCATTATTCGGTGAAGATGAAATCTGTAACATCCCAACCCAAGGCCCGTGTGAAATTGTGGCCCAATTACCTAACCCTAGGGCATCTACCCTTTCCAAAGATCTATAAAAGGAGAGGCAAAGCCCTTTCTGCCTCACAAACACATTTTCCAGCGAAGCTCTGTCAAATTTTGGATTCGTCGCCGCCGCTACAGTCCCCGCCGTCGTCAGAAGCACCGCAACTCGCCGAAGTCGTGAGGTAAATTTTTCCAGATTTGGTTTTTTGATCATAACTTCTTCATTCGGTATCAAATTTTAGCGATCTACATATCAAACTGTAGATCTCTACGAGACGAAGCCAGACACACCGGACGCTTCGGAATCGGTCGCCGGACGCGCCGTCAATGCCGCCGGAAGGTTCGCCGGAAAATTTGAAACATCTCCGATCTGCGTAATTTTCCGGTATGTGATAGTTCATGCTGTTCTGATTCCGAATCTGCCTTGAGTTTCTCATGAATCGCTGTGGTTTGAAAGTTATGGCTGTTTGAAGTTGTGAGGGTATTTTAGTAATTTTGCCTAGAAGTCGTTTTGATCTGGAATCTTGTTCCGAGTGGTTACTGATATCGTTTTTGGACTGTCTGATATCAGTAGTCCTCACTTTGTTTCAAACTTCCATTTATGGCAGGTTTCCATTTAAGGAAAGTTTCCCTTTTTTGCAGTTTCCATAAAAGAAAAGTTTGTTCTTCTATTGCTAAGGTGAGGAATTCGTCGAGTGTTTCCATTAGTTCATTCTTATAGCCGTTAATCTCTAGTTGGAGTCTTTGTTTAAAATATGTATGTAACGGGTCTAATTAATAATAGACGCGTTATTGTTTGTGATTGTATAAACTATATATTATGTAAACAAATATATGAATATATATATATATATATCACATAGAATTCATAGAATTAAAGGACTAAAACTTTTGCGTGATGATTGGTTGTTTGAGCATGCTAAGTTGTATTGACGTGTTGTGCTAGATACGAGCGTTAGAAGCTCGCGATAGGTTGGTTCGAGAGTGGTGCTGTGGCATTTAGACCCAGACTTTTGAATCATGTGGGATTGAGATATGGTGTGATGATGGTCTGTCATGTATGGCGTGCCCTGCATGAAGATCCACATGACCGTTTGTCATGTATGGCGTGCCCTGCATGAGGACGTGCATGTTTTCGTGTGTTTGTGAAGGGAAGGAGTTTCTGTCATGTATGACGTGCCCTGCATGAAGATTCGTCTGGCTGTTTGTCATGTGAGGCGTGCCCTGCATGAAAACTTGTCCCCTGGTTTGTGTGTGTGACACTTAGTGGTCATATGTTTGAGTGTTCTAGACACTATGATTGTTTACATGTTTTAGCCTTAGACTTGCTTTAGATTATTGTTATAAGTTGTTCTGGTAGATTCATGAGCCCTTAGACTCATTTTTCACTGGGTAATCCAATTACTCATTCCCTCCCCAATCTTTCAGGTGAGCATGTCGTCGTACCCGAGTAGCGTTGAAGTCGACGAAGCTGTTCTACTTTGAACAATATTTTCTGGATTATTTATTTAAAACGGATTTCGATTGGTTATTTTTACATTAAATTATTTTGGTATTATTATTTTTATAAAATATTTTGGATTATTTTGAGAATATTATTTTTATTATTATATTCGGAGAATTTGGGTCGTTTCAACTTGGTATCAGAGCCCAGGTTTGTCAAACCGGTGCTGACCCGGATAGGCAGTCCTGAGAAAACGTTTTTATGTGGTTTTCAAAATAAAATAAAATAAAGAGAACAGCTCATCGACCTGCTTATCTATTCTTTCGTTGTGCTTTTAGAATTTATCCTAGGGCGAAAATAGTTCAAGCGGCTGGTACATATGTTATGAAGGTCTCTGGAGTTTACATCGATGTTTCGATGATAACTAATGAAGTTGAATTGCTTGGAGAGTTGGGCGAGATGAAGCTAAACCATTATGAAGTTATTCTCGGAATGGATTGGTTATATAAGCATATGGTGTCCTTGGATTGCCATCACACTAGAGTGTTAATTCCGAGAGGGTGGAAAATTGGTCTTTCCAGGTGTTCGAGCTAGCATCGGTATTCCGCTTATATCGATGATTCATGCAGAGGACTTACTTGCTAAGGGTAATGAAGCTTATCTGGCGACTATCTCTATAGTGGGGGAGAGATCAGATTTCTGGGTTATGTTGTTTCTGAGGCAGACATAGCAGTTAATCCTCAGAAGATGGTAGCAATTTCGAAGTGGCCTACACCAGTTAGTCCTACTGAGATTCGTAGTTTCCTTGGTTTGGCGGGTTACTACAGAAAATTTGTCGGAGGTTTCGCTAGTATTGTCAAGCCTATGACCATGATAACAGGGAAAGGGGTAAAGTTCGAGTGGTCAGAAGAATGTGAGCAGAGTTTTGAGAAGTTAAAAGATTGTTTGACTAAGACTCATGTATTGGTTTTACCGCGAATGGGTGTTCCATATGATGTCTATATAGATGCTTCTAGGATGGGGCTCGGTTGTGTATTGATGCAAGAGGGCCTTGTAATAGCATATGCTTTCATGTAGCTCCGAAGTCATGAAGCTAATTACCCGACGCATGATCTTGAGTTAGCTGCAGTGGTCTTTGCGCTTAAGATATGAAGAGCTTATCTCTATGGAGAGAAAATCAGAGTCTTGACAGATCATAAAAGTTTGAAGTACATCTTCTCGCAGAGCGACTTGAATTTAAGGCAGAGGCGTTGGATTGAGTTACTGGCAGATTACGACTTGAACATCGCTTATCACCTAGGAAAGTTCAATCAGGTGGCAGATGCTCTAAGCCGTCGAAGGGCAGGTGTTTCAGGCACTAAAGAAGTGCAAGAGTTGGTTGATACCTTGGCAAGTATGAGGTTGTGTGTGACATCGGTTGAGGATAACCAGACCGGATTGGCGATGTGGGAGCGAGCTGATCTTCTTAACAGGATTCGAGATGCTCAATCATGTGATTTGGGACTTAAGAGGATGATCGAGAAACTAGTGATTGGATATCGCACTACATCTGATGGTATTATCTTGTACAAGAACCGGGTTTGTGTCCCTCCAGTTGAGGCATTACGGAGAGAGATACTAAGTCAGGCTCATCAGTCTCGTTTTTCTATACATCCAGGCAGTAACAAGATGTATGCTGATTTGAAACGTTATTACCATTGGGAAGGCATGAAGCGGGAGATTGCGACTTGGATATCTCAGTGCCAGAACTGTCAGTTGGTTAAAGCTGAGCGTCAAGTCCCGAGTGGGTTACTTCAGGATTTACCATTACTTGAATGGAAGTGGGATATGGTAATTATGGATTTTGTGACCGGACTTCCAAGGACAACAAACAATAATGATGCTATTTGGATAGTGGTGGATAGACTCACCAAGTCGTCACACTTTATAGCTATCAAGAAGACGGTTAAGACCGAGGTTTTGGTTCACATTTATCTAGATGAAATTGTTAGACTGCATGGTGTTCCAGTGAGCATAGTATCAGATCGTGATCCAAAGTTCACTTCGATTTTGTGGCAGGCTTTTCAGAAAGCTCTAGGTACTAAGCTGCATCTCAGTACAGCGAACCATCCTCAGACAGATGGGCAGTCAGAGCGAACCATTAGGACTCTTGAGGATTTGTTTCGGGCTTGTGTTCTTGATTGGGCTGACAGTTGGGGAAAGTTTTTGCCTCTAGCAGAGTTTTCCTATAATAACAGTTACAATGCGAGTATTAAGATGGCACCTTATGAGCCTTTGTACGGTAGACCTTGTCGAACTCCACTTTGTTGGACTGAAGTTGGAGAACGACGAGATTTGGATCCTGATCTGGTTCGAGAGACAGAGAAACAAGTTGAGTTGTTACGCGGTAGGCTTAAAGAAGCCCATGATCGTCAGAAGAATTATGCTGATAAAAGAAGAAATGATTTGGTTTTCGCAGTAGGAGACTCTGTATATTTGAAGATGAGAACCTTCAGAGGAGCTGACAGCTACAGGAAGCTGAAGAAGCTTAAGCCGAGATTCATGGGACCATATGTTATTACAGAAAGGATTGGGGAAGTTGCTTACAAGCTTAAGCTCCCATCAGAGTTGGCTGATTTCCACGATGTGTTCCATGTTTCAGTTCTCCGAAAAGTAGTTCGAGAACCTGAGTTGATTTTATCACAGCCACTGACTGATTTGAATCGGGATCTGACAGCCCGGAGTTTACCGCGAGAGATCTTGCAGCGTTATGAAAAAGAAGAGCAAGGGAAAAATGTGTGAAAAGTTTTAGTCCGCTGGGAAAGAGATGGGATTAGTGAAGAAACTTGGGAACCTGAGCAGTTTATGCGGAAGGATTATCCGGAGTTGTTTGTTGATTGTGCTGAAGAGGGACAAGAATTGAGCTTTAAATTCGGGGACGAATTTTCCTGTAGTGAGGGAGAATTGTAACATCCCAACCCAAGTCCTGTGTGAAATTGTGGCCCAATTACCTAACCCTAGGGCATCTACCCTTTCCAAAGTCTATAAAAGGAGAGGCAAAGCCCTTTCTGCCTCACAAACACATTTCCCAGCGAAGCTCTGTCAAATTTTGGATTCGTCGCCGCCGCTACAGTCCCCGCCGTCGTCAGAAGCACCGCAACTCGCCGAAGTCGTGAGGTGAATTTTTCCAGATTTTGTTTTTCGATCATAACTTCTTCATTCGGTATCAGATTTTAGCGATCTACATATCAAACTGTAGATCTCTACGAGACGAAGCCAGACACACCAGACGCTCCGGAATCGATCGCCGGACGCGCCGTCAAACGCCGCCGGAAGGTTCGCCGGAAAATTTGAAACATCTCCGATCTGCGTAATTTTCCGGTATGTGATAGTTCATGCTGTTCTGATTCCGAATCTGCCTTGAGTTTCTCATGAATCGCTGTGGTTTGAAAGTTATGGCTGTTTGAAGTTGTGAGGGTATTTTAGTAATTTGCCTAGGAGTCGTTTTGATCTGGAATCTTGTTCCGAGTGGTTACTGATATCGTTTTTGGACTGTCTGATATCAGTAGTCCTCACTTTGTTTCAAACTTCCATTTATGGCAGGTTTCCATTTAAGGAAAGTTTCCCTTTTTGGCAGTTTCCATAAAAGAAAAGTTTGTTCTTCTATTGCTAAGGTGAGGAATTCGTCGAGTGTTTCCATTAGTTCATTCTTATAGCCGTTAATCTCTAGTTGGAGTCTTTGTTTAAAATATTAATAATAGACGCGTTATTGTTTGTGATTGTATAAACTATATATTATGTAAACAAATATATAAATATATATATATCACATAGAATTCATAGAATTAAAGGACTAAAACTTTTGCGTGATGATTGGTTGTTTGAGCATGCTAAGTTGTATTGACGTGTTGTGCTAGATACCAGCGTTAGGAGCTCGCGATAGGTTGGTTCGAGAGTTGTGCTGTGGCATTTAGACCCAGACTTTCGAATCATGTGGGATTGAGATATGGTGTGATGATGGTATGTCATGTATGGCGTGCCCTGCATGAAGATCCACATGACCGTTTGTCATGTATGGCGTGCCCTGCATGAGGACGTGCATGTTTTCGTGTGTTTGTGAAGGGAAGGAGTTTCTGTCATGTATGGTGTGCCCTGCATGAAGATTCGTCTGGCCGTTTGTCATGTGAGGCGTGTCCTGCATGAAAACGTGTCCCCTGGTTTGTGTGTGTGACACTTAGTGGCCATATGATTGAGTGTTCTAGACACTATGATTGTTTACATGTTTTAGCCTTAAACTTGCTTTAGATTATTGTTATAAGTTGTTCTGGTGGATTCATGAGTCCTTAGACTCATTTCTCACTGGGTAATCCAATTACTCATTCCCTCCTCAATCTTTCAGGTGAGCATGTCGTCGTACCCGAGTAGCGTTGAAGTCGACGAAGCTGTTCTACTTATGAACAATATTTTCTGGATTATTTATTATTTATTTAAAACGGATTTCAATTGGTTATTTTTACATTAAATTATTTTGGTATTATTATTTTATAAAATATTTTGGATTATTTTGATAATACTATTTTTATTATTATATTCGGAGAATTTGGGTCGTTTTAAAATCCTTGACAGGTTCTTGCCAATTTTAGATCCCGTTCCTTTCCACTCCTTGGTTGTGACAGATGGCTTCAGACAACGAACCCAGCTAGAGAATTTAGAGCAAGGTATTAATTTTCTGATTGCAACACCAGAGCGTTTCATGTATCTAATGAAAGAAGAAATTTTGGGGTTGTGAAATTTGAGATGGTACTATAAATCTTTCATGGATGCAAAACTTTCTCTTAACTTTTCTGAGAAAATTTGAAAAGTGGTACTGGCAGTGACATCTTGGATGAGGTGGATATACTCTTTGGTGATGAGGAGTTTTTTTCTTCTCTTCCAATTCCAAGTAATTTTTGAAAGTTCTGTGGAATTTAATTTGCTATCATCTGGAGTTTGTGATTGGGAATTTTGGATCATCAAAAGGAAGGCTTTGATTAAGGATTTAGGTGCATCTGGACACAAAAGGTGAGAAAAAAAACACTTTTGTAATGTTTAAGGTTACGTCATACAGCGTTCAGTGAGCTTTATTTTTTCTTCTTAAATATATCTTCAGGTCATCATAATGTCTTCACGTAGTGATGTAAATGCCACAAAACGAAAGAATCGATCATACAACCAATCAAGTTTCAGAAACTTTCTGTCAAGGAGTAAGACTGCACCTGGGACAAAATCAATTTGATGCTCTTTCTCACGGACAGGAGGCATTGTCAAGGATGCTCGGTATCTCCGGCTTAAGGTTAGTAGCAGACAAGCAATATTCTTTATAGACAATCATGATAATAGGTTGCTTGTGATCCAAGTTCTTTTCCACTTCACTGGCATTGATAAAAAATTAACCTTAGACTTACCTTCCTTCTTTTTCTGTTGTTTTAGGTGTAGTTGGTCTTAGTAAACCTTATGTGGGATCATAGGGACTAATGTTGTCTTACGGCCATTAAAGGTCAAGTGGTGCCGGTTAGTGAAACCATCGTGGGTGACTTTGCGATCTGACTGCCAAGGCCTTCCAAGTAGAATGAGGTCGGTTTCCATAGGCAAAACATCACACAAGACTTCATCTTTGTATTTGCCAATTTCTAAGGACACAATCACCTGATGAGTTACTCGCAGCTCACCAGACTCATTTAACCATTGCAAAGGATACGGTTTTGGGTGTTTAGTCTTCTCAAGCTCTAGTTTCTGCACCATAGTCTCGCTAGCTACATTGGTACAGCTTCCCCTATCTATAATGAAACTACATACCTTGTTTTTAACAATGCATCTGGTGTGAAACAACTTTTCCCTTTGCTCTGGACCATCTTTCTTGGATTGAACGCTTAAGGAGCGTCTGGCTACTAAGAGCTGTCCAGGGACAGACGGTTCAATTCCTTCTTTCGGCTCCATTTCATCCTTGAGGGCTATTTCTTCCTCATGCTCAGTTTGTACCTCTCCATTATCAAGAACTATCATAACCTTCTTATTGACACATTCATTTGCATAGTGTCCAAGACCCTGATACTTGAAGCATATATTCTCCCGTATCCAGGTGGGACGATCTACGGCCTTCCCTTTCTCCATCCGGTTGAAGTGTGGATTGTTTTTATGGCCTTATAGGTTGTTGGTGTAAAGTCACTTGGGCGGCTTGGTTTGAATTCATGCGGATAAGATTGCTTGCTTCCCAAGGGACCTGGAACATGAAAAGAACGCAAGTTAGGCTTCCTTTTCAATTGTTGTTCTATAAGAATGGCCTTATGCAACATCTCCTCAAGATCCACATAGTGCTGCATTTCCAGCCGGTTCTACATGTCTCGGTTGAGACCACCCAAGAAGCGTGACATGGTTGCCTCACGATCTCAGTAACTCCAGCCCTTATCAACAAGGTCTCCATCTCATGAAAATAATCTTCCACACAACAGCTGCTTTGAGTGAGTTGTCTCAACCGTTGGTGAAGGTCTCTATGGAAATGACTGGGTACAAAACGTTTTCGCATGATGGCCTTAAGCTCTTGCCAAGTCTCAATAGGGTACTCTCCATTTTATCGTCTTGAGGTCACCATCTGGTCCCACCAGCTTAAAGTATAGTCATAAAATTTTGTCACAGCAACATTCACCTTGTTAGTTTCAGAATAATATTGCCAATTGAAAACTAGTGATATCTTTTGTTCCCATTCCAAATAGGCAGTGGGATCACTTTTCCCATGGAACGGTGGTATCTTAAGTTTAAGGTGGTTGATGTTGTGCTGCTGGTAAGGTGGTAGCCGGTGGTCACGGACACGCCTGGATCTGGCCGGGATGTTGTGTTCTGACCCACCACTTTGGTAGAATCTGGCCGCATCTTCATCACCATAGAAACTATGGCGTCCAAGGCTTCCCACAACAGATGCCTCATCATGTCTTTCAGGTGTATGCTCACGCCGGTCAGAGGATGAAGCTCGCCGGTTCTGCCTGGATTCCTCAGGGAAAAGGACACGCCGTCTGTCAGGTCTAGGCTCTGGTATTAGGCGCATGATGTCATCTAATAACCCATCTCGCAAACCAGCCTCCATGGAGGTGAACCGGGCGTCCATCATCTGATTCATTCTGGTGGTAAGCGTTTTCACCAAGTGGGAATGGTTGGATTCTTCTTCTTCTGAATCGCCCATGGTTCTTGAAACAAATGCAATGACAACTGGCCAACCAAATGTTCACAAGATCACGGCCAAAAAGGAAAAGACTACCAACCAAACTTAAACAAACCATTTCAATGAAATTCAACAAATTTTTAAATCAGCAAGGTATAAGACAAAACCGCAATAAAAAAATTTTAAAACAGATATTGAAATCAAAGATTTATATGAAAGTTTAAGAGTCACAAAAGTTTTTGAAATCGAATTCTAACAATTTGGTCAACAAAATTTTAGATTCAAAAGAGAGGGTGAAGAACACAGCCTGTTGATGCTCTGATAAAACTTGATGTGATCCTTAGAAGAAGGACCACAACCCAGTCTCGGCAACAAGCTGATCCGGGGAAGAAAGGGTGGATGTCACCGCGGATGGAAAGGAAAAGATGGAGGTTCCTAGTGAAGTCGCCTAAGTGATCGTAAAGAATTGATTACAATGAAAGGGAATTATGGAATGGATCGGATAAGCAAGGTAAGGGAGTGGTGATTCTTATCAATCCAGCCTGTTCTTCAGTTGGTTATGACACACCAAATGAAGAAACAGCGATTTCCTAAGCGGCTCAAGGATATTACTCACCAAGAGGAGGCTTAGAAGGGAAATCAGACATAACACACTGATTTATGATCGAAAACTCTCAATATCAAAAGAAACTTTTATTAAGAAAATTCGATAAGAAAATATTACAATGGAGGCCATGGCCAAGCTTAAATAAAAAAGAAAACTAGGCATCTGCATGAGGCCAAAGGCTTGCATGGAAGGCACAGAATTCCCACGCCATGCAAGACTTGACCACACGGTCTACAAAGCATTTATTATGAAGTTTGAACAACAATTCGCAAATGATGACAGGAAACAAAGTATGGGCCATTAAATGGGCCAAAGAATTTAACTTCTAAGAGCCTTATGTAATTGGACATTCAAGAACACATTTGAGCCTCATTAAAACCCCTCTTGAAAAAATCCATTGGGATAAACCCAAGAGAGGGAAAAAGAGCACAAAATGTATTCTTTTCCCAATCTCATAATTCAATTAGGACAAATTCTTAATACCATATCCCAAAGAGATGAAACTGGCTTGGATAATCTGATGAACACCCCAATATGGTCTTGAAATGCTTTGGTTTTGGCGCGGGTCCAAGGCCCTACTGGAACGGTCCAAGGGTCCACATCTGTAGTTGGATCAGTCCATGGTCGAATATAGGTCCTGGCCGTTGGCAAAGGTGGTCCTTGGTTGTTGACGTGATCATGGTCAGGCAGCTGGGACAGACGAGGGCTGGTCGCAGTTGTGGTCGAGCTGGGTCGATGGCACCGTCGGGTGTTGGGTTACTGACATGGTCGACAGCCGGGTCGCTGGTACGGTCGAGAGTCAGATCGCTGGAACGGTCGGAAGCCAGGTCGCTTGGACGGTCGGGTACGTCCACATGTTCGTCCAGAATCTGGACCTGGCTCGTTCGTGGATCATGGCCGCAGTCGTTCCTTCGATCGTCCGTTCCGTCCTCACGGTCGTCCTGATGTCCGTCCTGGTTCGCGTCAGTTTTATAACTACGCTTAAGCTGGTGGATCAAATGGTTACTTCAAGGAGACGCAACGAAGAGCACCCTATATAGACGTGGCAAGAACTCAAATATATAATGAGGAAACGGTTCATACCAAATTGTTTCCACCGTGACCTTCATCAGCCTGAGGCAATTGAATCAAGACACCGGTCTCTTGAAGAATATTTCCAAGAGATGGAGACACTACTAATTCGAGCTAATTTCACGTAGGATCGTGAAGCTACTATGTCCCGGTTTCTAGGAAGCCTTAATCTTGACATTCAAGAACGGCTAGAGATGCAGCACTACGTTGAATTAGAATAGATGTTACAAAAAGCAATCTTGATTGAGCAACAACTTAAAAGTAAATCTCACTACCGTACCTCTTTTGGTGCAGGAAACGTAGGTGGCAAGGAATCCTTTTCACGCGATTACAAGCCGCGTAGACCCGAACCCTCGACCCTCCACCTCTAGGCATGAGGCCCCTCCTTTTCTAACTAAGCAAAACAAGGGCAAGGCCGTGTAACGACCCGCTCGAACTCAAGACATTAGGTGTTATAAGTGTCAAGGGCTTGGACACTACGCCAATGAGTGTCCAAACAAGAACCTTATGGTTATTATGGATAATGGTGAAGTCCAGACTGAGGACGAAGAAGGAATTGAAAATGAGGACGAGCATCATTCGGATAATGGTGAGGAACAACCGGTTTAGAGACAACTCCTAGTGGCGCGCCGGTCACTTAACGTTCAAACCAAAGCTGATGAACAGGAACAACAAGAGAATCTTTTTCATTCTCGTTGTATGGTTAAAGGGAAAGTTTGTAGTTTGATCATAGATTGGGGAAGCTGTACGAAAGTGGCCAGTGAAGAAATGGTTAAAAAACTAGAGCTTAAGAAGATGGAACATCTGAAACCCTATCCTCTTCAATGGCTTAATGACACCAGCGAGCTCAGAGTAACGCATCAAGTTATGGTTCCTCTATCCATTGGGAAATATCAGGACGAGATATTGTGCGACGTTATGCCACTGGAAACTGGGCATATTTTGTTAGGAAGGCCATGGCAGTCAGATAGAAGGGTAACTCATGATGGATTCACAAACCGTCATTACTTCACCTTCAAAGGCCGAAAAACTACTCTAGCTCCAATGACGCTGCATGAAGTCTATCTTGATCAGTTACACTTAAAAAAACAAAAGAAAGGCAAAGGTAAGTCTTCTGAACCAAAACGCAAGACTAACTTATTTATTAAGTCAGCGAAAGTCTTTAAAAATTTGGATGAAAAGCGGTTAATCCTTATGTTTATGTATAAAGAAGCTTGACTCACTGCCACTAATCTTAAGCCGGCTCTGCCGAGCAAAATTAAGACTCTTTTGCAGGAATATTCTGACATATTTCCTAAAGAATGTCTTGATGGTCTACCTCCCATTCGTGGGATAGAACATCAGATTGACTTCTTACCTGGAGAAACCCTACCAAATAAACCTGTATACCATACCAACACTATAGAAACCAAGGAACTCCAACGCCAAATGGAGGAACTCATGAGAAAGGGGCATATCTGAGAAAGTCTCAGTGCTTGTGTTGTCCCAATACTCTTGGTTCCTAAGAAAGATGGAAATGGAGAATGTGTATTGATTATAGAGCAATCAATAACATTACGGTAAAATATCGACACCCTATACCTAAACTTGATGACATGTTAGATGAACTCTATGGTGCTTCTATGTTTTCTAAAATTGACCTTAGGAGTGGTTATCATCAGATTATAATGAAGGAAAGAGATGAATGGAAAACAGCCTTCAAAACTAAACAAGGTCTTTATGAATGGCTTGTTATGCCATTCGGTCTAACAAATGCACCAAATATTTTTATGCGTTTAATGAATCACATTTTTAGAGAGTTCATAGGTCATTTTGTTGTGGTATACTTTGATGATATACTAATCTATAGTAAGTCTTTAAGTGACCACGTTAAGCATGTTAGAACTGTTCTAGAAGTATTAAGGAAGGAACGCCTATTTGCTAATATTGATAAATGTATGTTTTGTACGGTTAACGTGGTGTTCCTAGGCTTTGTTTTCAGTTCAGATGGAGTAAGGGTTGATGAAGAAAAAGTTAAG
Organism: Streptanthus diversifolius; assembly: GCA_039880935.1. Classification (NCBI taxonomy): domain Eukaryota; kingdom Viridiplantae; phylum Streptophyta; class Magnoliopsida; order Brassicales; family Brassicaceae; genus Streptanthus; species Streptanthus diversifolius. The sequence goes on from JAXGFM010000005.1 coordinate 6,460,402, forward strand.
GCCATACGTAATTGGCCTGTTCCAAAGAACATTAGTGAAGTTTTTAGTTTCCATGGGTTGGCGGGGTTTTTTCGGCCTTCTGTTAAAAAAATTAGTACCATTGCTGCCCCTTTGACTGAAATTATCAAGAAGGAAGTGGGATACAAGTGGGAACAGCCGCATGAGCAATCGTTCCAGACGCTAAAAAGACATGTTGACTAATGCTCCATTGTTTTCTTTGCCTAATTTTACTAACACTTTTGAGATTGAATGTGATGCCAGTGGTATAGGTATTGGCGCAGTTCTCATGCTAAGAAAGAAGGCCAATTGATTACTTTAGTGAAAAGCTTGGTAATGCCACTCTCAATTATCCCACATATGACAAGGAATTGTATGCCCTTGATTGTGCACTTCAGACTTTGCAACATTACTTGTGGCCAAAGGAATTTGTAATACACACTGACCATGAATCTCTGAAGCAACTAAAAGGTCAGCATAAGCTTAACAAACGTCATGCCAAATGGGTCGAGTTCATAGAAACTTTTCTCTATGTGATAAAATATAAACAAGGCAAAGAGAATATAGTGGCTGATGCTTTGTCTATAAGGTATTCCCTTATCTCTACTCTTGAAGTTAAACTAATGGACTTTGATATGATTAAATAACTTTATAACACTGACCCCGACTATAGAAAGATCTATAACTCTTGTGAGAGTTCTTGTATAGCATATTACTTCAAGAAATATGGTTTCCTTTTTTATAAAAATTGGCTATGTGTTCCAAGGAGCTCTCTTCGTGAACTCTTTGTGAGAGAGGTCCACGCTGGTGGACTTATGGGACACTTCGGTATTTCAAAAACTATGGCCGTTATGAAAGAGCATTTTTATTGTCCACATATGAAGAAGGACGTTGAACACATTTGTGCACGCTGTTCCATTTGTAAGATGGCTAAATCCACAACAAAGCCTCATGGTTTGTACGCTCCTTTACTAATTCCTTCTCATTTTTGGGTAGATTTATCTATGGATTTTTTTATGTCTGCCTGACTAGGACTGGTAAAGACTGTATTTTTGTGGTTGTAGATAGGTTTTCTAAAATGTCTGATTTTATAGTTTGCACTAAGACCGATGATGCATTGCATGTTGCTAATCTGTTCTTTAGAGAAATTGTACGTGTACACGGCATGCCTAAGTCTATAGTATCTGATAGAGATACTAAATTTCTTAGCCATTTTTGGAGGATTTTGTGGTCTAATTTGGGTACTAAGTTATGTTTTTCGACCATTTTTAATCCACAAACGGATGGCCAGACCGAGGTAGTCAATAGAAATCGAGGGTCTTTATTACGTGCATTTGTGGTTAAAAATTTAAGTCATGTGAAGAAAATTTACCTCATATAGAGTTTGCTTATAATCATGCTAAGCACTCAGCATCTAGGTTTTCACCCTTCCAAGTAGTCTATGGATTTAATCCTATTTTGCCTCTTGATCTAATGCTGTTACCTTTGAGTGAAAGAGCAAGTCTTAATGGTGAACAAAAGGCCAACTTAATTAAGAAGATACATGAGGAAGCACGAAGGAATTTTAAAAACAAAACAAGGCTTTATGATAAGGCTTCAAATAAAAACCGCAAGGAAGTCATTTTTCAGCCTGGAGATCAAGTTTGGATTCACTTGAGAAATGACCGATTCCTAAATGAACGCCGTTCTAAGTTAATGCCCAGGGTGGATGGCCCTTTCACTGTGTTCAGACGCATCAACAACAATGCCTATGAGATTGATCTTCAAGGTAAGTATCCAGTTAGTACAAGTTTCAATGTTTCTGATCTCCTTCCATATGTTTCAGATAGCTTGGATTTGAGGACAAATACTCTTAAAGAGGGACGGGATGATGTGACCTTGGTAGAAGAAAGAGGAGCAAACATAAGTGAAGAAGAATTCTCGGATGGACGGCACGACCGTGACACGACACGAGGTTCCGACCCGACGAATGGCAGGCACGACCGAGGCACGACCCAGGACCCCGACCTGAAGGACGATGAGCACGACCAGGGGCCGACCCATGTGACCGAACCAAAGGAGGACCAAGATGGAAATCGGGTAGACTCCATCTTAGACCAAGACCCGCGCCATGACTTAAAAAACAACCCGGCCTGATCCTTGGCCCATCCAAGTTCCAATCAAGCCTCTACTTTTGTTCGGCCTTGGAGCGACCCATTGACAACTTGCAATCCTTTGTCAATCCCTATTGGTCATTTGACTCGTGCAAGAACCAAGAAACTTCAAGACCATATTGGAGCCATTCTACAGACGCCATCTGACTATTTCTCCACAGGTTTACTAAATTTAATTCTAGCTACTTTAATTTTACATTTGAGAAAAGGATATCTTTTGGAGTTCTTTTTCCCTCATTTGTGTTTTTCCCATTTGGTTTTTCCAAATGAAGTTTTTAATGAGGCCTGACGATATTCTTACATGTCCGAGTGTATAATTTTTGTAGCCTTTGGAACTAATTTCTGGTTTATCTTTCTGGTTCATCAAAACCGGCTTCAATCTGCGTGGCCTGCAATTTGGACCGTCTATTAAATGAGTTTGACCTGTTTGAATGCATGGGAAGACTGGCGTGGATTTGTGTGCTCGCCATGCAAGTATTGACCAATTATTGCATTCAGATCTTTGTAATTTTATATAAGTATTTTGTAACTCTTTGTATGGCCATCAAATATTTTATGCAAAATTTCTCTTTGAGTTTTTAACATTTTTTATCATTTTTCAGTGTGTTTATCTGAAAATCTCTCTTAGATCTTTAGGTGTGTTCATCCTAAATCAGTCTAAAAAAAGCTTAATCTCTGTTTGGTGTGAATATCCGATCATAATTAAGGTGGAACCATGAGGATCATCACCTCTTTGCGCCGTTCTTTTCATTCCGCATTCCATTCCTTTCACTCTCTCATCTTTCGACCAGAACTCATTCCCGCTTCTGTCCATTCTGCATCTAATATTCACCATTTCAAATTGTTTATGGGTTTAATCATATTTCTCCAATTGATCTAATGCCTTTACCTGAGTGAACGTGCTAGTATTGATGGTGAGCTAAAGGCACAGATGGTCAAACAGATTCATGAAATGGCTAGAATCAATATTTAGGCAAAGACAAAGAAGTATGCTAAGATGTCTGATAAGCGTCGGAAGAAGGTTGTGTTCCAACCTGGTGATCAAGTTTGGATTTATTTTCCCAAGGACAGGTTCCCTACGGAAAGACGTTTCAAGTTGATGCCAAGAGTTGATGGACCATTCACGGTCGTGAGACGCATCAACGATAATGCCTATGAATTGGATCTTCAAGGTAAGTATTCAGTAAGTTCTAGATTTAATGTTTCTGACTTACTTCCTTTTTGTGCAGATAATCAGGATTTGAAGACAAATCATCTTCAAGAGGGAGGGGATGATGTGATTCAGGACGCTACGGACGACCTTGGTTTGGACAAGGACGTCCGCACGAACAAATGAATGGACGGACGGACGATGGAGGTTCCAGACGAACTGCACGACGACCAAAAGGATGGCCCGCGTTCGTGCCTCGACCGTACCAGAGACCCACCTCCGACCAGTCTCGGTTCGTGCCACGACCATGCTACCGACCCATCCTCGACCAATTCCGGTCCGTGCCTCGACCGCGCTAAGAATCTGCGTCCAACCGGTCTTGACGAATGTGAAGCCCAGGAGCTCGCCATGGACCTTGGATCGACCCAAGACTTGGAGCGCGCCACCCCGGCTCCTTCAAGACCCCGAACTGGCCCATACCAGTTAGCGACCAAGACACAAGTTCCTTGGACCATCTCAACCGGTCCAATGACACGATCAAAGACTAGTGCGCTTCAACAAATTATTAGCGCTTACATGGATCAAGCTTTGCCAGACCCAAATCAATCAAAGATGATAATTTTGGTCCAAAGTTATTTGAATTATTTATGGAAAAAGTGATTATCTTGGTGCTCTTTTCCTTGGTGGGTTTTTGTCCCAGTGGGTTTTTCTCACCAAAGTTTTTAATGAGGCCTGGATAAACACTTGTATGTCCATTAACTTAAGGTCCATAACTTATTTGGATCAGAATTTTATTTCACATTTGGCCCGGCCCATTTCTCTTGCTTAAGCGTGTGCTTTTATTTCCATTTGACCACCTAGAAAATTGTCTGGTCTTTGGTCTTGCATGTCTTGGTTTTCTGTGCCAATCATGCAAGCTATTTGACCAGTCTTTTTGAATCCTCTTGGCTTGTCTATTTAAACCCGGCCTTGGCCATTTGTAATCCTTTATCGAATTTTTGTCAAAGTTTCTTAATAAAAACGTTTAAATTTTCGATCATTTGCAAGTAATGAGTAATATCTGCTTGTCTTGTGAGTTCCCTCTCTGGTGCAGAATATCCAGATTGCTAAACTCACAAAATCTTTCTTTGGGCCAGTGTGTCATATCCTGCCTAATAAAGTTGGGTTGTTCAAGGCGCATTCACGGCTTTGATCTTGTCTCATTCGTTCCACCGTTTCTTCCATAGACCGTTTCACCTCATTTCTTAAACGTTTGCCATATTGTAACCATTCTACTTCCGCTCGACCATTCCGTGCACCCCATCCTGTTGGCCGATCTTGGAAGAGTGTCACCCAGTCACTAAGGGTCACGTCATGTAGCCTCCGCTTCGTCTTATGGGTCGATGTCCTTATCAACCCTTCTCAGATTATGATTGTCGACTGCTACTCTGAGATCTATCTACCCTTTCGACAGAACACAAATGAAAGTTGAAAAAAGAGATAAGTCACTGATATGATGGACTCGTTGAGGTGTCTTTGGTGACTTGTCAGCTCGGAGCTTGCAGTCTTCGTGGCTGAGACAACAGTCCGGCTTCGTGGAATGAATGCAATTAGGCTGAGTCCAACTCGGTGGATGGGATGGATCTCACCCAGGGACTGATAGGTATTTGGTTGTTAGACTTTGTGTGTCAAATTGAAATAAGATGTTGGAAGAGTTTTAAAATAAATAAGTGTGCTTCGTTGAAGCCACATCGTTAGATGCAACTCATGTAAAGTAGATGTAAAACAGATTTAGACACAACAACGTCAGGTAGATGCATTCATTCGTGAAAAAGATATAGATGACCAGCGTATTAAAATCGATTCCTTCATGGCTTATCCGTTGGGGAGATCGGTGGACTATTTACTGCTTCAGTTTTGCCTCAATGACACGTAAAAGATGATTCATATATATAAATAGTTTGGAAACAACAATATACAGCTCTCTTCAAGAAATCAATATGAACAAATTTGGCAGCTTACTCTTCAAAAGATTGGATAATGAAAAAATTAACAACAAAAAATTAAGACTGCCCCAATTGCTGCGATGTCTACAATGATGCAGTGATGGGTAATCCGAGGGAATACATACACTGTCGACAACTGTCTGGCTCCAACTTGGGCACCATTTTCTGGCATTGTAATGAATGCCACATGCTTGCTTCATCTTGTTTGGCGACACACAAAACAACACTATCTCAAAACATAATCCCAGGTTTTATCAAAAGAGTTCTTCTGAGTTGAACTTGTTCCATGCTTCCTGTTTATTGTCATGAGAAAAGAGAGATAAGCCAGCAGATGTGGATTGTACGATTGTGCGGTTCTAGTTATCCAAGAGAGACGCAATCTCATTGAACAATAAGTTAACTTAAAAGATGTTTTTGTTGGTGGCATCTACAGTAGCATTGATGGTTTAAAGCGGTGAATCACTTACCTTGAGCATGTCGAACACTTTCTCGGCAATGTATTTCTGCTGGAGATTAGCGCCTTTTTGCTGAACTTTGTCAGGATGTATACAGAGAGTTGCCTTCCTGTAAAATTTCTTGACAGATGCAGCGGTAATTAAATCGGTCAATGAAACAGGCTGCCAACCACACTCTGGCCAAAGAACCTGCTCATTTGCATCAGAAGAGAGTGTCAGATTCATAACATCAAAGGTACACATGAAATCAAAACAAACAGTCAAGAAAATGGACTATATGACATACATATTGTAACGTCGAAAGCAGGGCGCGCAAGTTTCCTTCCTTCCCAGCACCCCAACGTTTTATCTCAACATCCAGGGTCTCACCGATTCTCTGAAATCCAGGATTAAGTATGATGATTATACAAACAAAACATAAAAGATCCTATGCAATCCATGATGCAGTGTCTCAGACTTGAGAGAAATAAAAACACAGATCCCTAAGGTGGCACAATTTTTTAACGCTATCTCAACAAACCAACTTTATTTGAGGGGGAGTGATGAAACCACATGTAAAGAAAATAAACAGAATCACACAGTAACGAAACTTACATTTCTCTCAGCTTGTTCTCTTTGTACTTGAAGATCACGATCATTTTTCTCAGCAAGTGCTTTTGCCTGTTGAGAAAAAAATTCATGTCACAAAACGTAATGGCCAATCTTGTGTCATTGTCGGATAAAAAAGCATTAAAGAAAAGGATTTAACAACTCTATTGATACGTACAGCCCGCTCCTGTGTCCTCTGGTGGCGTTCCAGCCTGGCACGCCGTCTCTCTTCAGTTTCTCCTTCAACATCTTGAAACCCACCAGATTGGGTTGCTGAAGCTTTACAACGAAGGTGGATTCAGTAGGTGACAATACAAGTATAGAGGACATGAAATATATAGGAACAGAATATGACGGATAAACCTAAGATATTTCAATACCTCCAAATATTGAGCTGAGATCATCAACAATGTTTGTCGCTGAAGAGGTCTTCCTCAGGTTCTCGGATGCTCCAGAAGGCACTCGCGAAGATGCCCTGCTTGATTCGAAAGACCCTCCCTTGTTCCATGAATCTTGGAAAGGATCCTGAAACACAACTAAAGTTATAAGAAGGAGACGAATCTCATGTAAACGACATAAACCAGAACAAAAGTAGATATCCAATCTCACGGGAGGGTTCGTTCTATGTCGTGGAGCACTGCTGGGTCTGGAAACTGAGTTAAAGAAGGAGTCAAGATCATTGTTATTCACTTGCTGCTTAACTTTAGCTTGCGCAGCTGCTCTTGCACGTGCCTCAGCAGCTGCCCTTTCCACAGCAGCTCGTTCTGCCCTAACTCTTGCGTCCTTCTCCCGCGCTTCAGCGTTTGCCCTTTCTCTAGCTTCTCCTGCAGCTCTCTCAGCCTTTTCCCTTGCCCCTGCAGCTGCCCTTTCACGTGCTTCAGCATGAGCTCTTTGAACCGCAGCTCTTTCTGCGCGCTCACGGGCATCAGTAGTAGCCTTTCCAACAGCAGCTCTTTGAGCTTTCGCATGGGCCTCAGTGGCTGCTCTTTCGCGTGCTTCCCTAGTAGCCCTCTCTACCGCCTGTCTAGCCAACAGTCTTTCCCTTTCTTTCTCAATTCTTTTCTGCTCTCTCTCTCTTTCCTGAGCTTTTTCCATCTCTGCCTCCTTCTCTACCCTTTCACGATCCAATCGAGCTTGCTTTTCTCGAAGTTCCCTTTCCCGAGAATCATTATTCTCCATCTGATCGCCTTCTCTACTTCTACTTGCCTTCAAATTTTCCTTCTCTCTCCTTTCCTTAGCGTGCCTAAACTTCGCTTCTGCTTTGTCCATGGCATCCTTCATGGCAGCAGCTGATGCAACAGCAGTAGAGAATACATCTGGATCTTCACCAGAGGGAGGCTCGGGATGTCCATTAGAAAAATCGTCGAGTTCATCCATTTGAGATGCTGTCGGGCTACTTGCAGATGCTCTAGCTGAGCTACGAACGTGTGAGTGGTTAGTGGAACTCGATAAAGAAGGCTCGTTAACCTTCTTTTTTATCGGACGTGTAGGTCTTGGTGGTGGAGGTCTCGAAGGCGGCGGAGCACTTGTAGGTTCCGTAAATAGGGGGATCTCAGATACAGTAAGCCACACATTATCAGATGAGTCAAAACTTCCATCTGAATTGAGTGATTTGTTTTTATACACTGAAGAAGTAGCATGAGGAACAGTTCTTGAAGAAGTATTCTGCGGCTCAAAAACATCATCAAAAGAAACTTTCTTACCATGGTAATTCCCAGCACTTTCTACTGGTGACTGAGAGCTACTGACGTTTCCTGGTCTCAAGTGACTTTTGTCTCTACTATTCATAACTGACCCTGATTTTCCAAGACTATCGAGAGAGTCAATATCAACAAAAAAACCTCCGTGGGCTGATGAATGATCAGTTGTTTTGCTGTTGAATTTACCAATTTCCTCTAATGGTTCAGTGAACGCTCCTGTGGGAGGTTCTCTAGGGGTTGATGCAGACTCCTCCAAGACTACAAATGGGTCTTCCACTAGATTGGAAGATGTCTTGGCTGTCCGGGACGCAGGTTTCTGAGATTGACTCGTCTCTGACGTTGGCCTATGCAAAAAAAAAAAAAAACAATATGAAATATTGCATATCAATGACCAGCAAAAGTATGTCTGTGAGTTCCAGAAATTACACACATAAGAGAACCTTTCATGCAATATTAACCTGGAAACAGCTCTGCATAAGTTCATGCTACAATTCATTGGCAAAAACTCAACCTTTTAGAGAATATCTAAGATATCTAAGTTCCAAGATGAACACATAAGAGAACCTTGTATGCATATTAACCTGCAAATAGCTCTACATAAGCACTATAAAGTTCAACATTTTGGAGAATTTCTAAGATATCTCAGTTGCAATTAGCTCTACTAAAGCACTACAGGTTCACGCTACATTTTATTAGCTCTAAGCTCTATAGCATTGGCATTTGAAGAGCAATGAAATGTTACCGTTTAGTTGAAGGGGAGTTTGCGCGACCAAACCCAGGAATCAAGTCATCAAAAACGGAGCTACCCTTCTCTGGCTCACTCGCTGTCTTCTTCGGTTCCGTTTCTTGTTTTCCCAGATCCCCAATCAGATCATCGAACGGAGAACTGTTCTGTTTCCTGTGCTTTGAAGGTGAAGCGATCGAAGAGAAAATGTCGTCAAACCTAGCTGATTGAGAAGTCGATGGGATTTTGAGCTCAGAAATAGACTCAAACACATCCTCATCGAACACAGGCTTGTCATAAACCGGCATGGACGCCGAATCGGGTGCTTTAGGCTCTTTGAACATAGCATCGTAGACAAAGGACGAAGCAGACGGCTTCGACTGAGAACGAGAATCGTTAAAGACATCGTTGAAGAGGAGATCATCACCATCGCAACTCAGATCGTCAAATATCGGCGACGAATCGGACTTCTTCCTCGCTGGAGACGATGAAGCGTTTGCGAAGCTGTAGGATGACGCGAAACTGCTGAAATCAGCGGCGGACGATTTTGTCTGAGGCGCCATCGGAGCAGATTTCCCCTGTGGCTTCAATCCGAAGTCCCGCGCTAATAGGCCTGTGAAATCGTCCATGGCTTCCTTCGATTTCTACCTCCGAGCTTCGTCTTCGTCACCCAAATTCGAGATCTTTTGGTTTACCTACCAGAAATGAAGACAGAGATTATCCTCAGATCTGAATATCCATTCACGAATCGGAGCAAAGTCTCTGATTTAGTTTTGAAAATTAGCTCTTTGTATTGAATTCTTCCTTTTCCCCACTTGTCTCTAGTTTTCTTCTCCGACTCGTACATGTTCCGAGTCACCCTAATTTCTTTTCTTTTTTAATAATTCGATCGTACATTTACACGTTTAGCCCCAATAATCAATTCGAAATGATTTGTTATATAGTTTAGAGAAGATATTAGAATCACTAAATTAAATTAAAAAAAAAATCTAAATGGCCAATGTCACTTCCGTAGATTTTGTAAAAGAAAAGCAATGAGACTATATTCATTCTTTGTTAAAAAAGATGTAACATTCCTACCAAAACTCAGTTGTCTTATAGAGATTCTAGATCTTGAATGTTGATGGCAATTTTTCTTTTGTAAATCGAAGTGCGTGAGTTTGAATGTAGTAGATGCAGACTCGAATTGACGTGCACGATAAGATAAAACTGGTTCGATATAGCTGAGTTGATGTAGTGTCTGGTTCGAGAAATAGTTTGAAAATGAAGGTTTGCTATTCAGCAATAAAAGTAGCTCTCGTAAGCTCACTTGGCTTCTGAGGCCTCTGAGGCTTTGACAAGAACAAACACCAAGATTGTTTACGTCCGTGAAACAGAATAACAAATTATTGATCAGGACCATCATCACCAAAATCTTCATCCTCATCTTTGATCTTAACGTCAGCGTCTTCCCCGAACTGGATACAGACATCGATTTGGGACAGAACATATTGAATGCTGCTCATAGAAAGCAGTGTTGACATTAGTTTTTGTTGTGGATCAAAGTTAGAAGAAAATGATAGAGAGGAACTTAGTTTATTACCTTCGCTCTTTCCTGATGTCAAGGGGGATGAAATTTACCATCCCAAACTCTCCAACCTAATTAGCCACAACATTCCCAACCTAATTAGCCACAACATTCCAAAAACGCAATCATGAAAACCAAATAACTTGTTTTTATAATAAAACGGTTTGCAAGATGCCACTACAATCATATACCGTACCATCTCAATCAGGGCTTTGTTCAATTTAGCATATCGAGAAGCCATCCTTGTATTTAACTCTGCCAACAATGTGCGAGGCTCCGGATCCAAGTAGCTTAAAGTCACAAGAAACCCAAAGCCGATTTACTAATCTTGAAACTGCAACGATGAAAAACAGAAAACAATGGGAAGAAAAGGAATCCATACTCATCAATGTTGCTTTTGTCCTGCAGGAGATCCATCTTTGAGAGAACGTTGATGTGTGGTAGTTCAAGCTGGATCATTGCAGAGAGAGACGACATACAACCGCTGATAAACTTGGTTACATCTGTTATAAACTGTTCCGACAAAATATATCATTTTGTCAACCCAAATTGGTTCTTCACTATAATATTAGCAAGTAGAGGAGAGGAAACAGAGCTTGACATAAAACCTGTGAATCAAGCAGATATACAACACAGACGCTGAAGTTCTTCTGTTGCAAATGCGCCACAAAGTTTTTGAGCACAGGCACATGTGTAAACATTTCTATCTGGCCTATTAACAAAACAAATATTCAACGATTTAGAGATAAACACAATTGGGATGCTTCGAATTCCCCAACACCAAACTGGCAATAGAAACCACACTTTCTCTAAATGTAAAACACGTTTATTAACATAGATCAGAAAAAAACTCATTGATCATGAATGCACCTGGACAGTCGAATATAAGGTAATCGTCGTCCCTGTAGTTCTCCAATTCTTCATCCACCCAATCATGTAAGCTATCCTCAAGGTATCTATTGATTAAAAGTTAAGGCTTTTCCATTTCCGCCCAATAGATCCTTTATAAGAGAATACCAAAAACAAATCATATACCGGTTCTTTGTTTCACAATGCAATGACCGACTGTACCGAGATAATAATATTCTCAAGTTGTCAACTTTACAGCAATAGGATTCTCCATGTAATTTCTAACAAATCGTTAGTTTCCAACATATAAGCAACAATTTTAAGACCCTACTTTTCCGAGCTAGAAAAATGCTCATTTATGTTTATGTAACAACACAAGGATACTCCATGCAATACATGAGGCCACCATTAGGACCAAGCCCAAGCTCCTCCATTACATCTTCCAAAGAAACAAGTTCTCTGATATCTGCATTCACAAAAACGTAGTAGCTTCAGTGAAACAACAAAGGTAAGAGCCCAAGGGATTGATTTAATAAAAGGAAGCACACTCACCCATAGCCACAGGATAGTTAAAGATTTCAGCAGCAGGATCCAAGTTAACAACATGCATTGTTCTGCCGACAGTTTCGCAATGTTCATATAAAGATGAGCAATAAGTTGACTGATCCAAAAACCAGAAAAACGCGTTATTCAGAATCTCATTATTATTTACAAAACATAATAGACATAAAGCTATATACCTTTCCACTGCCTGCTGGACCGATAACGAGCTGTGCGTAACCCATTGTAGCAAAGCAAAACCTCCAGAAAAACTCAAATCGAACAAACAGAGTGAAGGATTCTAAAAGATGCAAATATTGCGACTGTTATATAAGCAATGCACCAAACACCTATACCGAACAACACACTCAGAATGTCGCAGGAACCCATAAACCAGGAGCAAGCAATAGACACATCTCAGCACCTGAAACAAGGAAAATATCACAATCGATCACAAATTCACACACACAAAAAAAGATTTAGTTAGGGTTTAAGACCGCATAAACCTTACCAAAAAAAAACGAAATTTCGGGAGAAATTGAAAGCAGCCGACAGAATTTTTCGAAGGTGGAAACGAAACCCAGAAGAAAACGAATAATCTATTCACAAGCTATGTAGCATACTATTGAATCGATGGAGATGAAACAAAAAAAGGGAATCAGAAAGAGATTTGACTTCACCTCTCAGTATTTGACTGCGATTTCCTTTTTCTTTTTGGGCTCTGATTAAAACCTAAGCCAGAAGCAAAAAACGAAGAAATTCAAGAGGTTCACTTTCTGATTTGGTTCGCTTTCGTAGCGATTGTTGCTTTCTAAAGACTTTCAGGGTTTTCCAATGGTTGTTCTTCTTCAATTATTATTTTGTATACTTAAAAATAAATGAATGATTGGTTAGGTTGTGATTGGTTCGAAAGGAATTTAATGCGTGCGTTGCAATTACAGTTTTGACCACACACACGCAAATTAAAAGCATAGCTTCCCCCGTGTATCACGTAGTTAACAAAATATTCTATTTTTTAATATAAAAATCTCAATAATCATTAATATTTTTTTATTAAATTAGCATAATAATTTTAATATTACTTTAACATAAAATAAAATTGGATATAAGTGTGATAAATTGTAGAGATGGTTACTATTATGTCACATGATTTCTAAAAATTGATATTAACAAATTTGAATTATTTATTCTCAAAAATATCAAATGAATATCCAGAAGTATAATTTTTATAGATTATATGGTACTTGCAAAAAAATCAGAAATGACAAAGTCTTCAAAAATGTAGATATAAATTCATAGAAAATATTTATGTTGCTTGAAACAGAAAGAAAAAGAACTTGGCATGAAGTTCAAGCACCTCAGGAAATCAAACATATTAAGATATCATACCCTCGTATGGAGCCATTACAATTTGACATACGATGGTGTCAAATGGATGAATCATGAAAAGAATCAGCCAAGTTTTCAGGGAACAGATAGATTTACACTAAAGGTGGGATGGAGGAATTAGTTATTGGAACTAGGAATACTCTTTGTTGTAAGTTCTCACTGCACGTTGAGTTAGAAACCCTTATTTGGGTAATAGAGTATATACATGAGTTTCAGAGATTAAAGGTCGTATTCGTAACAAATTGTTCAGATGTAGTGAAGATGGTTTCTTCACTAGAGGAGTAGTCAACATTCTCAATTGCTTTTAGATGAATTCAGCAAGTGAAAAGCTTACTTCGACGGAATAAAGGTAATACTAATTCCAAAAGCAATAAACACCAAACACAGATAAATTAGCATAGGGGCACATACACTAACATCTGTGATGATGTATATCAGTTTTTCTCCATCGCGGGTGGATAGACCTTTCTAGTAGTAGATAGTATCATATAGTTAACAAAAAAAAATCTCAATAAAATCAACAAATGTCCGTAAAAAAAAAAAAAGAAATCACATGTTTAAGATATAAGAAAATCTCTAAAAACAAATTTTGAGAGAAAGTTTTGAAGGTGGAAAATTCTTTTGGAACATAGTTTACAGAGATTTCAAGATAGACTTTGATTTCTCCTCCATCCTAATCAGACAAAGCCAGATTTATACCAAGCGATTTCATCTGAATGTCGTGTAGTAAGGGCTGAACAAGATCAGAGCCTTGCAGTTTTATTTTCCACTTACACAATAGAACAACCACTTGTTGGAACAATATATTAATAAGCATATGGACTTATAATATATAGTTAAAATGTGAATGAGAATTTGCTTAGGGGAGGTCAAAGATTTTTTGTAACTTACAAATTTTGGTATTAAAAACCAAATAAATTTGGCCATTAAATCTACTTGACCACCAAGTTATTCTTCTCCTATAAATACCAAGCTACCTAGAAGGAAAAAATAATCCCTTCATTCTAAAAGCAAGAAAAACACCATTAGACACATTTTAGATATTCTTTGAGAAATTTCTAAATGTTGAAGCTCTCTTGAAATATCTTCTTGGTTGTTGGTGTTAGGTGCTAGTAGCTAAGGAATTCACAAGGTTTAACAGGTTCCTTCATTCTCCCTATTCTACTTTTCTCTTTCAAAAGTAGATTTTGTATTCTTGAGTATATGGTAGAATATTAGCTTGTAGATTCTAACATGAATGAAGCATGTTAGTCTTATATGTTTGGTTGTATCCTGGGATTCAAAGAATGCATATAAACCGTCTCATTGCGGGCATTTTATTGAGTTAAGGAAAGGGATCATCCCGCCTCCAAATGGTTTTTTATGATTTTATAAAATCTTTTTTTTGTTTAAATTTTAGTTTCACACAAATTTTTGTTTTAATTCATGTTAATCTTATTATTTATTTAAGTTGTCAATATAAAAATGATGGTCATGAAATTATGCATTGTTAATATTGAATCTAAGAATTATGTTCATGAGATTATTATATATGTGAAATATGAAACTATAGTTTTTGGTCATATAATAATTTAAATATTGTTAGTTTTTATGCTCTTACTAATAATTATGATGGTCAATCCTAGAATTGATAATATGAGTAATTGTATGGTCAATATTGAATTTATTATTCATGGTCAAAATTGTTATACTTAATATATAATCTATTATTGTTGAATTATATAAATGATATTATTATTTGTTGAAATAAGTTATGCCCACATAAATGATTATAATAATGTTTGTACATATATATATATATATATGTCTATATTAAAATATATATATATAAATATGTGAGTTTAATAGTTTATTTCAATTTCAAAAAATAAATTGTATTGCAAATTGATATTTCTAAAATTCGGTTTTATAAAGTTCTACACCACTAAATCATTTGAGTGGTGTTTCAAGTATCAACCAAGATCAGTAAAGTTAATTCTGATTTCCACACTAATTTATTCACGTTTCTAATATTGTATAATATTATTTAAGAGTTTATAATTAATTACTGAATGAGATTTTCCTTTTTATTATTTACATAAATAAAAAATTGATGATGATTTTGTTTTCTTATTAATATTTTTCTATTAATTTTTTAATTTTCTTTTTAGAATGTTTTAAATGTTTTTGATTAATTTAAATAGGCTTAGCTGTAGTTGGAAAAAAAATTTCATTGTCTTTTTCGCAAAGAATTTCAACAATTTGTATTTTTTTCCAAAATGCATTTGGGATTTCAGAACATACTTAATTTAGTAATTCATTTTCTAATTTTTAAAATTTTATTTATTATTATGGATCACATAATTGTTTTTCTATTTGTTGATAGTGTATTTCTTGGTGAAATAATGGATATGCTTTTGTTCTCCATTTATTAAGTTTATAGATTTTTCTGTTAGAAGGGTTTTACAAAGCTAATAGTTTTTCAGCTTTCATTTGAGATAGATATTCATATTTTTCTCCTACAATGTTTGTAGTAATTCATGATTCTGTGATTTTAAATGGGTAAATCTGGGTAAAGAATGGAGTTCCTAATATAATTTCTTGACTTAAGTTTTCTACAAGAATAAAATATGTATTAAACCAGTATCTTTTATTGTAATTTTATGTTTTTGGTAGTTTATAGTTAACGTTTAAACTACTTCCATTTACTCCACTAAGTTTTTCGTATGTGTTTTTCATAATACTTAGTTGGAACTATTTTTTTCTAATGCTATTGTAGTATGCACCTGTATCTAATAATAATGTTGGCAAACGTTTTTTTTTTCGAACCAAATATTAGTGGTCTAATACCATTTAATTTATTGGTCAAACGTTATTTATTTCAATACATAAAATATTGAAATATTAATGATAAAAAATTATTAAAAATTAATAAATCTAGGTAAAACGTTATTTAATACCAATCAATTTTGGTAAAACGTTATTTAAAACCAATTAATTGGAAATTTTTTTCTTAAGAACCGATTAATTTTGGTATAACGTTATTAATTATTAATAAATTTCTTCAAACGTTTTAAACAAGTTTATGATTTGTTTTTAATTTTTTAAAACAAACGCTTAAATCGCTAAAAATAATTAGCAAACGTGGTTTAAAACGCATATAATAACATATACGTTAATTAATATGTGTTAGTATTTTTGTTATGAAAACAAAAATAAGAAAAATCATGGTAATGATCTTTTTTTGATTTTATACGATTTAATCATATAAATATGATTTGCTCAATTCAACAGTAATTCAAGAGTAATTGGTGATATTATTTTGTTATTGTGCATTGTTAATCTAGAAAATATTTTTTACTTGGTCTGATACTTGTTGAATTTTTTAACAAAATTTCAGAAGTAATTAATTTATATTTCTACGATTTATTGCTACACTCATTAAAATGATTTCTGTCTCATTCTGAGAATAGAAAAAAACTATTTAAAACGTTAGAAAAAGTCATGCTTTGATATCTGTGTTTGAGTTTAATATTTCAGAGATTTAATAATATTCTAGAAATTAATTGGATGATTATGCAAGTTATCTGAATAATTTAAATTATTTCATCCTGCCCTTGTATTAAATTAAATTGTTATTTTCTGAATTAATAATTTGAGAAATTAAAATTTAATTATTATGGAGGTGTTATTGGTTACGAGTCTAGTGAGTCGACGCATCAAATTCAGTTTTGATAGTGGTCCGCCACATATGACTGTGTCAAATTGTGATGTATATCAGAGTGTCATGTGAGTGTCTAGTGCTATAAGCATAAGACTATTGATTGACAAAATTGATGGAATTCAATTCATTATATGGCATGAGAAGATTTATATCTCATTGGCCATGTTGAAATTAGAGATGTAATTCAAGGAGGATAGCATATGCTTTCTCTTGAGAATACTAAATAATAAACCTCTGGTTTTAATTAACACAGATTTGTGTGGTTTATTTACCTATTAGAGGAGGTATAAAGTATTTTGTGACTCTAATTGATGATAGTACAAAATATTGCTATATTTACTTGTTACAAAGCAAAAATGAGGCTTTGAATAAATGCAAGGAATATAAGCTAGAAGTTGAAAATCAACAAGACAAAACTATAAAAATAGTTCGGAGTGATAGAGGTAGAGAATATGAAGGACAGTTCGATGCATTTTATAGATGACATCATTCATCAAACAACTGCTCCTTGCTCACCAGAATCAAATGAAATTGCAGAACGCAAAACCGAACTTTAAAAAAAAATGATGAATGCAATGATTCAAGAATCATGTGTAACCCAGAACATGTGGAGGGGAAGCTTTAATGACTTCAGAACAAACAGTGCTGGCTAGGTCAACAATGGAATCTGATTTCATTGCGTTGGACAAAGCCGCAGAAGAAACAGAGCATCTTCGAAATTTTCTGGAAGATATTCCGATATGGGAAAAACCAGTGTCATCGATTTGGATACACTGCGATAACCAATCGGTTATAGCTCGTGCTAACATTAGCTTGTAAAATGGCAAGTCACGTCACATACGTAGACAACATAAGACCATTAGACAATTGATCTCAAGTGATGTAATTTCGCTAGATTACATCAAATCAGCTGATAACTTAGCAGATCCTTTTACGAAAGGTCTGACCCGAGATCAAGTATTGAAATCATCAATATGAATGAGTTTAAAGCTTATGATTTAACGATGAAATTTGGCGGTAACCCCACCTATACTTTCTAGGTTCAAAGAGACAACTAAGTCAAATTAAGTCTAAGAAAACACTGTGAAACTTATGTTTCTACCCAGTTCTTAATAATGATAAACAGTGTTGTCTGTAAAATTGTGGGTAAGAGTAAGCTTTTAATGATTTCATCATATTTATTTCAAGGAAGTAAAGCAGAATACTTCGAAATAGAATACGAGAATCACCTGTTAAGTGTGAAATGGGGTTGTTTCTAGAAGAATAAGGGAAGGTTGTATTCTCCAAATTCACTCAAGAAATATCAGGCATGTTCAAGGCCAAAATAAACACAACGAGAGAGCGAAAGTTCTACTAGAAAATATAACTGTGTTATATCTATTGTTTCAGTTTACACTAGAAATCCGGATGGTTCAAGACATCGTGTTCACCAAATGGGCTTGTAAACTCGATAGATTATAACAGTGATTGGTTCAACGCTGAAAAATGCAACCTTTTTATATACAGTTATTTTTCGCATATACTCAAGAAAATCTTCTTTCAGCTTAAATCTATCATAAAAAGGTTTTCAAAAACATCCTCAATATTTTAGAGTCAATTTTATTCATGTGGGAGATTGTTGGAACAATATATTAATAAGCAATTTTGGACTTATAATATATAGTTAAATTGCGAATAAGAATTTGCTTAGAAGGAACTTTTTCTAATAATATATATTATGGAACAAAGTCACTAAGAAATAAATGGTATAAGGAGATCAAATTTAAATTCAAACATTTTTATAACTTACAAATATTTTGGAGTTAACATCAAATTAAATTTGTCCATTATGGATCAAATTAAATTCAAAGATTTTCATAACTTACAAATATTTGTAATTAAAAATCAAATTAAATTTGATCATTATGACTCTTGACCACCAAGTTTCATTTCTCTCCTATATATACCAAACTACCTAGAAGGAAAAATTCATCACATTCTTCATTTTGCAAAAGAAAACACCATTAGACATAATTTAGATATTATTTGAGAAGTTTCTAAGTGTTGAAGCTCTCTTGAAATATCTTGTTGGTTTTTGGTGTTGGTAGCTAAAAAGATTCACAAGTTAAACAGGTTCTAACTTTCTCCATACTCTACTTTTCTCTTTCAAAAGTAGATTTTTTGTTCTTGAGTATATAGTAGAATATTAGCTTATAGATTCTAACATGAATGAAGCATGTTAGTCTTATATGTTTGGTTGTATCATGGGATTCAAAAAATGCATATAAACCGTCTCATTGCGGGCATTTTATTGAGTTAAGAAAAGAGATTATCCCGCCTCTAAATGGTTTTTTATGATTTTCTAAAATCTGTTTATTGTTTAAATTTTAGTTTCACATATATTATTGTTTTAATTCATGTTCATCTTATTCTTTAATTAAGTTGTCAATATTAAAATGATGTTCATGAAATTATGCATTGTTAATATTGAATCTAAGAATTATGTTCATGAGATTAATATATATATGAAATATGAAACAATAATTCTTGATCAAAGAATAATATTAAATATTATTAGCTTTTATGTTCTTGCTAATAATTATGTTGGTCATAATTGAATTTAGTATTCATGGTCAAAATGTTATACTTAAGATGTAATTTAATATTGTTGAATTATGTAAATGCTATAACTATTTTGTTAAAATAAGTTATGGCACATAAATGTCAATATTAATGTTTGAATATATATATATATATATATGTAGATATTAATATATATATATATATAATAGTTTATTTCAATTTTAAGAAATAAATTGTATTGCAAATTGATATTTCTAAAATCCGGTTTTATAAGTTTTTTTCAAAATCCGGTTTAACCGACTTATAATGTTGGATCCGGTGCATTAGTGCTGGTATGATCGCACCCCTTTTTAAAATTGTTGGAACAATATATTAATAAGCATGTGAACTTATAATATATAGTTAAAATGTGAATGAGAATTTGCTTAGGGGAGGTCAAAGATTTTTTGTAACTTACAAATTTTGGTATTAAAAATCAAATAAATTTGGCCATTAAATCTACTTGACCACCAAGCTATTCTTCTCCTATAAATACCAAGCTACCTAAAAGGGAAAAATCATCCATTCATTCTAAAAGCAAAAAAAACACCATTAGACACATTTTATATATTCTTTGAGAAGTTTTTAAGTGTTGAAGCTCTCTTGAAATATTTTTTTGGTTGTTGGTGTTAGGTGCTAGTAGCTAAGGAATTCACAAGGTTTAACAGGTTCATTCATTCTCCTTCTTCTACTTTATCTTTCAAAAGTAGATTCTTATTCTTGAGTATATAGTAGATATTTAGCTCGTAGATTCAAACATGAATGAAGCATGTTTGTCTTAATATTTGGTTGTATCCTGGGATTCAAAGAATGCATAAAAACCGTCTCATTGCGGGCATTTTATTGAGTTAAGGAAAAGGATCATCCCGCCTCCAAATGTTTTGTTTTTTTGTTCTTATGATTCAAAACTGAATTATGTTCATGTTCTTATTAAGTTGTCAAAATAATTGTCTTGAAATCATGTTTTCAAAATACTGAATCTATAAAAATGTTCATGAGATAATTTTTAACCATATAATTAATTAATTATTGTTAGTTTTTATGTTCTTGCTAATAATTATGATGGTCAAATGTTAGATTTAATTATATAATTTAATATTATTAATTTATGTATATACCATTATTATTTGTTGAAAATAAGTTACACCCACATTGCCATAATGGCAAATTTAATGTTTATATATATATGTGTGTGTTTAATAGTTTATTTCAATTTTAAGAAATAAATTGTATTGCAAATTGATTTTCTAAAATCCAGTTTTATAAGGTTCTACACTCTTAACTCAATAAAAATTCGCTTTTTAAACGGATTTGTTGTGTGAAAAATCGAATTTGTAAAATAAGTGTAATTATTTTGAATGTTAAAAAATAATAATAAAATATATATATATAAATCGGTTTCAAGATTTCGTTACCGGATCGATCGACCCGGGTCTCAGAATAATCGATTTTTATCGGTCGATTGAGAGAAATCAAACATATTGAACACCGAAATTGGTACTGCGGGTCAAGCGACCGATCGATCGCCAACCGATCGATCGATCTCGTAAGATCGATGCTGTTAACCGGAATATATATATATATATATATATATAAACCAATTAAAGACCAATTAATTTTTTTTTTGGCAAACGTTTTTTCAAACAAAATATTAGTGGTCTAATACTATTTAATTTATTGGTCAAATGTTATTTATTTCAATACAAAAAATATTGAAATATTAATGGTAAAACATCATTAAAAATTAATAAATCTTGGTAAAACGTTAATTAATACCAATCAATTTTGGTAAAATGTTATTTAAAACCAATTAATTTTTGCAATTAATTGGAAATTTTTTTAAAAACCGATTAATTTTGATATAGCGTTAATAATTATTAATAAATTTCTCCAGACGTTTTAAACGAGTTTGCGATTAGTTTTTAATTTTTTTAAAACAAACACTTAAATCACTAAAAATTATTAGTGATTGTGATTTAAAACCCATATAATAACATATACGTTAATAGATTTATGTTAGTGTTGTTGTTATGAAAACATAAATAAGATAAATCATGGTAATGATCTTTTTGATTTTATATGATTAAATCATATAAATATGATTTGCTCAATTCATCAGTAATTAAAATAATAATTGGTGATATTATTTTTTTATTGTGCATTGTTAATCTAGAAAATATGTTTTACTTGGTCTGATACTTGTTGAATTTTTCAACAAAAAATTCAGAAGTAATTAATTTTTTTTTCTACGATTTATTGCTGCACTCATTAAAATGATTTATGTTTCATTCCGAGCATAGACAAAACCTGTTTAAAACGTTAGGAAAAGTCACACTTTGACTTATGTGCTGGAGTTTAATATTTTAGATATTTAATAATATTCTAGAAATTAATTGGATGATTATGCAAGTTATCTGAATAATTTAAATTGCTTCATCCTGCCCTTGTATTAAATTAAATTGTTACTTTCTGAATTTAATAATTCGAGAAATTAAAATTTAATTATTATGGAGGTGCTATTGGTTACGAGTCTAGTGAGTCGACACATCAAATTCAGTTTGACAGTGGTCTGCCACATATGATTGTGCCAAATTGTGATATATATCAGAGTGTCATGTGAGTGTCTAGTGCTATAAGCATAAGACTAATGATTGACAAAATTGATGGAGCTCAATTCATTATATGGCATGAGAAGATTTATATCTCATTGACCATGTTGAATTTAGAGACATAACTCAAGGAGGATAGCATATGCTTTCTCTTGAGAATACTAAATAATAAACCTTTGGTTTTAATTAACACAGATTTGTGTGATTTATTTACCTATTAGAGGAGGTAAAAAGTATTTTGTGACTCTAATTGATGATAGTACAAAATATTGTTATATTTACTTGTTACAAAGCAAAAATGAGGCTTTGAATAAATGCAAGGAATATAAGTTAGAAGTTGAAAATCAACTAGACAAAACTATAAAAATAGTTTGGAGTGATAGAGGTAGAGAATATGAAGGACAGTTCGATGCATTTTGTAGATGACATCATTCATCAAACAATTGCTCCTTACTCACCATAATCAAATGAAATTGCAGAACGCAAAACCGAACTTTAAAAAAAATGATGAATGCAATGATGCAAGAACCATGCGTAACCCAGAACATGTAGGGGGGAAGCTTTAATGACTTCGAAACAAACAGTGCTGGTTAGGTCAACAATGGAATCTGAGTTCATTGCGTTGGACAAAGCAGCAAAAGAAGCAGAGCATCTTCAAAATTTTCTGGAAGATATTCTGATGTGGGAAAAAACAATGTCATCAATTCGGATACACTGTGATAACCAATCGGCTATAGCTCGTGCTAACAATAGCTTGTACAATGGCAAGTCACGTCACATACGTAGACGACATAAGACCATTAGACAATTGATCTCATGTGGTGTAATTTCGCTAGATTACATCAAATCAGCTGATAACTTAGCAGATCCTTTTACGAAAGGTCTGACCCGAGATCAAATATTGAAATCATCAATAGGAATGGGTTTAAAACCTATGATTTAACGATGAAATTTGGCGGTAACCCCACCTATACTTTCTAGGTTCAAAGAGACAACTAAGTCAAATTAAGTCTAAGAAAACACTGTGAAACTTATGTTTCTATCCAGTTCCTAATAATGATAAACAATGTTGTCTGCAAAATTGAGGGTAAGAGTAAGCTTTTAATGATTTCATCATATTTATTTCAAGAAAGTAAAACAGAATACTTCGAAATAGAATACGAGAATCACCTGTTGAGTGTGAAATGGGGCCGTTTCTAGGAGAATAAGGGAAGTCTGTATTCTCCAAATTTACTCAAGAAATACCAGGCATGTTCAAGGCCAAAATGAACACAACGAGAGAGCGAAAGTTCTACTAGAAAATATAACTGTGTGATATCTATTGTTTCAGTTTACACTAGAAATCCTGATGGTTCAAAACATAGTGTTCACCAACTGGGCTTGTAAACTCGATAGATTATAACAGTGATTGGTTCAATGCTGAAAAATGCAACCTTTTCATATACAGTTATTTTTTGCATATACTCAAGAAAGTCTTCTTTCAGCCTTAAATCTATCCTAAAAAGGTTTTCAAAAACATCCTCAGTGTTTTAGAGTCAATTCTATTTATGTGGGGGATTGTTGGAACAATATATTAATAAGCATGTGAACTTATAATATATAGTTAAAATGTGAATGAGAATTTGCTTAGGGGAGGTCAAAGATTTTTTGTAACTTACAAATTTTGGTATTAAAAACCAAATAAATTTGTCCATTAAATATAATTGACCACCAAGCTATTCTTCTCCTATAAATAGCAAGCTACCTAGATGGGAAAAATCATCAATTCATTCTAAAAGCAAGAAAACACCATTGAACACATTTTAGATATTTTTTGAGAAGTTTTTAAGTGTTGAAGCTCTCTTGAAATATCTTCTTGGTTGTTGGTGTTAGGTGCTAGTTGCTAAGGAATTCACAAGGTTTAACAGGTTCCTTCATTCTCCCTCTTCTACTTTTATCTTTCAAAAGTAGATTCTTGTTCTTGAGTATATAGTAGATAATTAGCTCGTAGATTCAAACATGAATGAAGCATGTTTGTCTTAATATTTGGTTGTATCATGGGATTCAAAGAATGCATGAAAACCGTCTCATTGCGAGCATTTTATTGAGTTAAGGAAAGGGATCATCCCGCCTCCAAATGTTTTGTTTTTTTGTTCTTATGATTCAAAATCGAATTCTGTTCATATTCTTATTAAGTTGTCAAAATGATTGTCTTGAAATCATGTTTTGAAAATATTTAATCTATAAACATGTTCATGAGATAATTTTTAGCCATATAATTAATTAATTATTGTTAGTTTTTATGTTCTTGTTAATAATTATGATGGTCAAATGTTAGATTTAATTATATAATTTAATATTATTAATTTATGTATATACCATTATTATTTGTTGAAAATAAGTTACACCCTCATTGCCATAATGGCAAATTTAATGTTTATATG
Organism: Streptanthus diversifolius; assembly: GCA_039880935.1. Lineage (NCBI taxonomy): Eukaryota > Viridiplantae > Streptophyta > Magnoliopsida > Brassicales > Brassicaceae > Streptanthus > Streptanthus diversifolius. Next base: position 6,484,835 of record JAXGFM010000005.1, read on the forward strand.
TATATATCTATATTAATATATATATATATATATGTGTGTGTTTAATAGTTTATTTTAATTTTAAGAAATAAATTGTATTGTAAATTGATATTTCTAAAATCTGGTTTTATAAGGTTCTACAAATAATAATATTTCTGGCTTCAAATCATAGCATATATGTAAAATGATTTTTGTATACCATTTCTGATATTTTATTTTATATACTATTTAAATATATTTTTATAATCGTTAGTTTTTTTGTGTGTTTTGAGGATTGCTTGTGGATGGTTAATTTGAACTAATGAGTATAGACTGATGAACTTTTGGTTCAATGAAAGCTAATCTAGCATTTATTTGTTATTGTTGGTGGGCTATTTGTTGTAACTCTTTTAGTTTAGATTTTTCTACTTCTCCTTATAATTCTCCAGTTGTGACTTAATTAAATAAGATAGAAGAAGGATATTTTTTTAGTATTTTGCTAAGACTAAAGTGTTGTGGAGCAGAAAGTTGATTTTCTTTATGTATAATATTTTTAATTTTAGTAAATATTTCTTTTAGTTTTAGATTGTCTATTTTATCGATCATGTCTATCAGAAATTGTTTATTTATGTCATTAGTCATTGCAGTTGCTATTTTACAATTGCAAATATTATATAAATATTTTTGAGAATTGTCAGATGATGATTCACTTTGATCTTCTATAATATCTAGAGTAGATTCACAACTAAATTCTTCGGAGTCTTAGTTTTTGAAAGGATTAGTTTTTCTAATTTTTCTTTAAAATTTTGTTGATCATGAATTTTTTTATTAAATAATTTTTTTCATTTTACACTATTTTTATTCCTGTCTTGGACGTTTAAAACTCCAACAGATAATATTTTCTTTTTAATTGGTATTTTTATTATTTTGTATTCATAAGAGTTAGAACACCTTTTTGAAGTTTTTTTGTTTTTAATATATGGTCGTGAATTAGTAAAAAAGGTTTATGTTTAAGTGTTTGTTTTTTCTCTAGATAATGGAGTAAAATGGTGGTAATATTGCTCACATAATGAATTCATAATTTTGTTGGAACAATATACTTATATATTATATCATTAGACACATTTTAGATATTCTTTTAGAAGTTTCTAAGTATTGAAACTCTCTTTAAATATCTTTTTAGTTGTTGATGTTATGTGCTAATAGCTAAGAAATTTACAAGGTTTAACAAGTTTCTACTTTCTCCCTTTTCTACATCTCTCTTGGAGAAGTAGATTCTTGTTTTTGAATATATAGTAGATAATTAGTTCGTAGATTCAAACATGAATGAAACATGTTTGTCTTAATATTTGGTTGTATCATGGGATTCAAAGAATGTATGAAAACCGTTTTATTTCGGGCATTTTATTGAGTTAAGAAAAGGGATCATCCCGCATCCAAATGGTTTTTTGTTCTTATGATTCTAAAAGTAAAATTTTTGTTCATGTTCTTATTAAGTTGTCAATATAAAAATAATTGTCTTGAAATCATGTTTTGATTATATTGAATATAATAAACATGTTTATGACATTAATTTTAGTCAAAGAATAAAAATTAAATATTATTTAATATGATCTTGCTATTTAATTATATTAATATATATATATATATGTGTATTTAATAAATTATTTTAATTTTAACAAATAAATTATATTTCAAATTGATATTTCTAAAATCCGGTTTTATAAGGTTATACAATCTTAACTCAATAAAATTCGTTTTTTAGACGGATTTGTTATGTGAAAAATCGAATCTGCAAAATAAGTGTAACTATTTGAATGTTAAATAAATAAATAAATAAATCAGTTCAAGATTTTGTGACCGGATTGATCGATCCGGCTCTCAGATCGATCGATCCTTGTCGGTCGTTCGAGAGAAATCAGCTAAATTGTAACCAAAACCGGTACCGCGGATCATGCGACCAATTGGTCGCAAGCCGATCGATCGATCTCGCAAGATCAATGCTATTAACCTTTGTAGGCTACCGATCGATCGCAATGTCAGATTTAACTGAGTGCAAGACACCGTAAGATATCAAGATTGATCGATCCACGTGAGATCGATCGATCGCAACATACAACTCCGATCGATCTTCGCTTCACAGCGACCCATCGATTGATCCCCTTCAGATTGATCGAGAGTGTAAATGCATGAAAAACAAAAAATCTTCCTAATATTAGGAAGTGTCCACATGTGTTACAAATGTATCCGAAAACATGTTAAAAATGACATTCTAACTCAAGGTTTAACAGTGTTAACAGATGACAAACACAAGTAACAATGATGAGGTTGCACCAATGGTGGCAGCTCAAACCACCCTTGTGCCAGTCAACACAAATGGGTTACTTCCCGAGAAGTTTAACGGGATTGGCTTCAAGAACTGGCAACAGAATATGTACTTCCATTTGACATCTCTGAACCTAACCAAGTTCCTCAAAGAGGACAAACCTGAAACTCCTAAAGAAGGAGAGACATATGTGCACATGTTAGCCACACTAGAGGCTTGGAAGCACTCAGACTTTATGTGCAGAGGTTGGATCCTGTACTCTGTCTACAACAATGACAAAGAGTACCTCACTGCCAAGCATCTCTGGATAGCTTTGGAAAGGAAGTACAAGTCTGAAAATGCTGGTTTTCAGAGATATATTTTGGCAAAGCTTCTCGACTTCAAAATGGTGGAATCAAGGTCAATAATGGATCAAGTTGAGCAATTGCAGTTGATCAACAACGAAATCACAGCTGAAGGAATGATTATTCATGAAGCTTTCATCGTTGATTGTACCATTGAGAAGTTACCGCCAAGCTGGGTGGATTTCAAGAATTACTTGAAATACAAGCAAAAGCAAATGTCGCTTGAATCGCTGATCTCAAGACTTTACAATAAAGCAATGATTCGCCTCTCCAAGAATGAAGATAGAGGGTATCAGGCTTACTTTGCTGAACAGCTTAATGCAAAAGGCAAGAGAAAAATGGAAGAAAAAAACTACACGTTCAAGAACCTCAGAGCCACTAGCTCCACGAGCTTCAAGAAGCATACTTCTGGTGCAAAAAAGTTCAGTGAAAAGTGTCACAAGTGCGGCAAGATGGGTCATAAAGCTGACATGTGTCGCATTAAGACCATACAGAAGCGACCACATAATGCCAACCTCACTGAAGCAGATCTCCGCTGTGTTGGACTGATGAAGTCAATTTAGTGGAGGGAAACTCATTGAACTGGTGGTATTATATCGGTGCAACGGCCCATAGTTGCAAAGATAAGACAATGTTCAACACCTATCAATAGTGCCACACAGATGAGAAAATCATGATGGGCGACATACATTCATCCAAGGTCGCTGGACATGGAAAGGTGATACTGAAGCTGACTTCAGGACATGAGATCACCCTCACAAATGTGAGACATGTGCTCAACATAAGGAAGAACCTAATTCTGGTACTCTCCTGAGAAAGGCTGGATTTAACATCAAATTTCACGCTGATAAGTTGGTACTTAGGAAAAATAAGGTGTATCTGGGCAATGGGTTTGTTAAGAATGAACTGATCAAAATGAATGTAATGACAGTTACTCCCAGAGCTGTAACAAACTCTGAAATTAATAATAATAATCCAGTTGTTTATTTGGTCGAGTCTTCTACTATTTGGCATGAAAGATTAGTACATGTGAACTATAATAATTAACTCGGTTAATAGATTTAAACCTAATTCCAAAATGCAAATTAAGTAAAGATAAATATGAAGTATGCGTACAAACGAAACTCACAAAATGATCATCTCCAAAAGTTGAGAGAACAACCGAACCTTTGGGTTTAATCCACACTGATTTGTGCGATTTAAAATACTTACCCACTAGAGGAGGTAAAAAATATTTTGTGACTTTCATTGATGATAGTATAAAATATTACTATATTTACTTGTTACAAAGCAAAAATGAAGTTTTGGATAAATTCAAGCAATATAAGCTGGAAGTTGAAAATCATCTGGACAAAACTATAAAAATAGTTCGGAGTGATAGAGGTGTAGAATATGAAAGACACTTCGATGCATTTTGTAGAGAAAATGACATCATTCATCAAACAACTGCTCCTTACTCACCATAATCAAACGGAAGCGCAGAACGCAAAAACCGAACTCTGAAAGAAATGATGAATGCAATGATTCAAGAATCTGGCGTAACCCCTAACATATGGGGGGGGAAGCTTTAATGACTTCTAGTTCTATTCTAAATAAAATCCCACACAAAATGACGGGAAAAACGTCATATGAATTGTGGAAAGGTATATTCCCCTCATACAAATACCTGAAAGTGTGGGGTGCCTAGCAAAAGTGGCAGTACCTGTTCCGAAAAAGGTCATAATTGGACCGAAAATAGTTGATTGTATTTTCATCGGATATGCGCACCACAGTAGTGCTTATCGATTTCTGGATCGCAAATCAAATATTCCAGATATCCATGTAAATACAATTATAGAATCGCGAAATGCATCTTTCTTTGAAGATATTTTTCCGTGTAACGATAAAATACACCCTAAACGGACTAGGGAAAAAAGAGATGTAGGTGAAGCAAACACTTCTGCCATTGGTCTAGACAATAGAGAAAACGCTGAAATTGAATTCAAACGTAGCAAAAGAGCTCGAAAGGAGAAAAAATTTTGGTGATGATTTTTTGATGATTTTACTCACAGAAAATGAACCAAATACCTTTGCGAAAGCGATGTCTACACCTGATACTCCTTACTGGAAGGAAGCATTCAATAGTGAATTCGAGTCCATTATGCAAAACCATACGTTTTACATAACGAATTTACCAGAAGGGTTCAAAACTCTCAGTTATAAATTGATCTTTAAGACCAAACTAAAACCGTTGGGACTATTGACAAGTATAAAGTCAGACTTGTGGTCCAAGGATTTCGTCAGAAATAAGATCTAATCTTCTTTGACACATATTCTCCAGTGACGAGAATAACTTCTATAAGAACTATCATATGCATAGCAACATTAAGAAATCTAGAAATTCACCAGATGGATGTAAAAACTACTTTTCTTAACGGAGATCTTGAAGAAGAAATATACATGAAATAACCTGAAGGGTTTGTTATCCCTGGACAAGAAGACAAGGTCTCTAGACTTGTAAAATCGTTGTACGGAATTAAACAAGCTCCAAAGCAGTGACATGAGAAATTTGACAAAGTTATGATGTCAAATGGGTTCCGCATAAATGAAATTGATAAATTTTTGTACTTCAAAACTACGAAATATGCATATGTTATGTTATGCTTACACGTAAATGATATGCTTATCATTAGAAGTAACAACAACATTATAAATCAGACTAAAACCATGTTACACAGACAGTTTGAAATGAAGGATATGGGGCTAGCTGATGTAATTCTCAGAATTAATATCACTAGACATCCTGGAGGATATATATTATCCCAAGAGCATTATGCTGAAAAAGTACTTGATAGATTCAAGAACTATTCAACTGGAACCTCCACAACACTTGTGGGTACCACACTTCACCTGACGAAAAATTCAGGTGCAACAATATCACAGAATGAGTATGCTCAAGTAATCGGAAGTCTAATGTACTTGACTAATTATACTAGACCAGATTTATCTCACTCGGTAAATGTACTAACTAGGTACACGAGCAATCCATGACACATCCATTGGAAAGCGATAACTAGAGTATTAAATTACTTACGCTTTACTAAAAATTATGGACTGCATTACAGTTCAGAACCTGCCGTGTTGGAAGGATATACCGATGCTAATTGGATATCAGATTCCAAAAACTCGAAGGCCACAAGTGGATATGTGTTTACACTTGGGGGTGCTGCAGTATCCTGGAAATCTTCAAACAAACAATGCTGTCTAGGTCAACAATGAAATCTGAGTTCATTGCGTTGGACAAAGCAGCAGAAGAAGCAAAGTATCTTCAAAATTTTTTGGAAGATATTCCAATGTGGGAAAAACCAGAGTCATCGATTCGGATACATTGCGATAATCAATCGGTTATAGCTTGTGCTAACAATAGCTTGTACAATGGCAAGTCACGTCACATACATAGACGACATAAGTCCATTAGACAATTGATCTTAAGTGGTGTAATTTTGCTAGATTACATCAAATCAGCTGATAATATAGTAGATCTTTTTACGAAAAGTCTGACCCGAGATCTAGTATTGAAGCTGTGATTTAATGATGAAATTTGTCGGTAACCCCACATATACTTTCTAGGTTTAAAGAGACAACTAAGTCATATTAAGTCTAAGAACACACTGTGAAATTTATGTTTCTACCCAGTTCCTAATAATGATAAACAGTGTTGTCTGCATAATAGAGGGTAAGCGTAAGCTTTTAATGATTTCATCATATTTATTTCAAGTTTTAATGATTTTATCATATTTATTTCAAGGAAGTAAAACAGAATACTTCAGTATAGAATACGAGAACCACTTGTTGAATGTGAAATGAGGCCGTTTCTAGGAGAATAAGGGAAGATTGTATTCTCCAAATTCATTCAAGAAATACTAGGCACGTTCAAGGCCAAAATGAACACAACGAGAAAGCAAAAAATCTACTAGAAAATATAATTGTGTTATATCTATTGTTTCAGTTTACATTAGAAATCAGGATGGTTCAAGAAATCGTGTTCACCAACTGGGCTTGTATACTCGATAGACTATAACTGATTGGTTAACAATGAAAAATGCAACATTTTCATATACAATTATTTTTCGCATATACTCAAAAATTCTTCTTTCAGCTTACATCTATACTAAAAAGATTTTTCAAAACATCCTCAATGTTTTAGAGTCAATTCTATTCATGTGGAGGATTGTTGGAACAATACATTAATAAGCATGTGGACTTATAATATATAGTTAAAATGTGAATGTGAATTTTCTTAGAGAATGTCAAAGATTTTTTGTAACTTACAAATTTTGGCATTAAAAAACAAATAAATGTGTCCATTAAATCTACTTGACCATCTGAAGTGATCCTAAGAAGAAGGACCACAACCCAGTCTCGGCAACAAACTGAATCGGCAGTGGAAGGGTGGTTGATGCAGCAGATGGTAAGGAAAATATGGAGGTTTTTAGTGAAGGCCCCTAATTGGTGAAAATGGAATGATCACAATGAAAGGGAAATATGGAATGGATCAGATGGGCAAGATAAATGGTGGTGGTTCTTATCAATCCGGCCTGTTCTTCAATTGGATATGACGCACCAAATGAAAAAGCAGGGATTTCCTAAGCCGCTCAAGGATATTACTCACCAAGATGAGGCTTCGAAGGGAATCAGATATAACACACTGATTTATGATCGAAAACTCTCAATATACCAAAGAATATTTTATTAAGAAACTTCGATAAAGAAAAAGGTTACAAAGGTGGCCATGACCATGCTTAAATAGAAAAGAAGTCTAAGCTTTGCGTGAAGTAAAAAACTCGCATGAAAGGCACAGAACACCACGCCATGCTAGACTTTGAATACACAGAAACTTAAAAGCATTTAATCCTAAGTTTGAACACCAAATTCGCCAAAGTGGTAAGAAACATAGTATGGGCCATTGAATGGGCCAAAGAATTTAACTACTAAGGGCCTTATGTTATTGGACATTCAAGAACACATTTGGGCCTCATTAAAAATCCCTCTTGGAAAAACTCAATGGTAAAAACCCAAGAGAAGAAAAAAGAGCATAAAATCTATTCTTTTTCCAATCACATAATTCAATTAGCATAAATTCTTAATAGCATACCCAAAAGAGATGAATCCGGCTTGGATGATCTGATGAACACACCAATATGGTCTTGAAGTGCTTTGGTTCTGGCGCGGGTCAAAGGCCCCACTGGAACGGTCTAAGGGTCCACATCTTTAGCTGAGTCAGTCCATGGTCGAATATAGGTCTTGGTCGTTGGCAAAGGGGGTCCTTGGTTGTTGACGTGATCATGGTCGGGCTGCTGGGACAGACGAGGGCTGGGTCGCGTGTTAGAATGAAAGATTTAGATTCACCATTAGAGAATAGAGAGAGTTTTAGAGAAAAGAGAATGAGAGAAAAGATTTTTATTAATAATGAAAGAATTAATCTTGTTGCTTACAAATGAAGAGTACAAGTGTTTATATAGAGAGTTTACAATCCTTGTGTCCAAAAAAATCCTATTAGGCACCACTTATGCCTGTTTGGCTACAGGTTTAGAAGCTCCTTCATACTCTCCCTTTGATTTAGAGTATCTACCACACTTCATACTCTCTTTTTGTCTTAGAATATCTACTTCTTTTCTTCTTCATTTCAGCACCCCCCCCTAAAGTTTAAGCATGGGTAAATGGTTGAACTTTCAAAGGTGAAGAGACTTTCCTCCTTCTTCTCTTCACTCTCTTTCAAGCTTGATTTTTAATGTTCATAGAAACCAAGCTTGGAACCTAAAAGAACTTCCTCATTAAAAACCTTACTATGAAAAACCCTTTGGGACAAAACCAATACTAATGGAAAAAGAGTGAAGTCTTCTTAGCTTAGGGATTGGCCATTGAATCTGTGAGATTTTAATCCACCATAGTGAGCTCTATAGATCCTTGAACAAGACCTTGTTGATTATCCCTTGTGAATGGCTGCCTTGAAGCATCTTCTAAGTCTGGTCCATTTCTCCCCTTTTCTTTTGACTTCTGGTCTTTAAGAGGTGATTTTGATCCAATTTTCCTTAAAGTCTTCAATTTAAACATGTTTCACATAGACATATACATGCATGTATCAATTCTCACAAGATAAACCAATGCATTATAATGTAAGAATGATTTTAACTTCCCATTTATAAGAGTAGATGGCGATTTGGATGATATGATCTAGACCAGTCTGGTTTTCTAAGAACTTCACATTAAGATCTTTGGATTCATCATGATCACATGGTTCTCTTCTGGATTCATCATGATCACATGGTTCTCTTCCCTTATATTTTTTGAATTTCCCTTTGACCAGCTTTATTTTGCTTCACCTTCTACTTTCAATAAACCTAACTCAAGAGAATAAGATTGTAGAATTAAGCTTGAGTAGAGTAAGCAAACTTGTCTCCTAATTCACTCTCCCATCATGCTTCCACTAATTTATGTAGGGTAACTCATGCTTATGACTGTTTTTCATCACTTCCTGATCTAAAACATCATATCAACTCAAAAATAAAGATTAGTATTCCAGAACTTGAATAAGATCAAGTCTGGTATCAATTATAATATCTAGCCAAATTCTTAACCTAAAATTATAGAGTTAAAGAACTTATCATAGATAGAACCTTTGATGAGAGAATTAGGCTGAGCAACACACTTCTTGTGCTCACTTGGTTTTGGCAGACAGCTTGGAAGCCTTTGAATGTGCTAGACAACTTTTTGAATGTCCTTGTTTGTGCCTTGAAAGCTTTTGTATGCACCAGACATCTCCTACTTGGGATATCCTTGTTTGTGCCTTAGAAAACTTTTGAATGATTGTCCTTTGGATGCTCATTTTATTTCCCCCCCACAAGCTTGCCACTAGGATTAAGAGTCAAGTTTGGAAGAATGAGCATTCATAAATTGTTTTCGTATGTACTCTTTGATATCATCTTGGTCTTCTTTATCCTTTAAACATAAAGAAGAAGACTGTAAGTATCTGGTAGAATATAAAATGTCTTAATCAAGAGATTTGAAGTATTGAAGAATATAAAAAATATGAGATTTGGAGATTAAAAGTATAATATGAGAGAATTATGATAAATGTCAAGGTGATTTTTGGATTCAACTAGGTTCTAAATGCAATGCATAGTCTTCCTATGTTCTCTTTAATCCTATGAACATTTCTAAATGAGAAGTTTAATCAATCAAGGAATAAGTAAAAGGTTTAGAGATAGCCTTTACAAAGACTTTGATACTAAGTCTTTGTGAGTATTCCTCCTTTGTGATTGATTATGATATGAACTTGCAGCATGTGTGCTCTGTTGATTTTCAATTCAAGCACACACCAAAGAACACCTTACTCCATGGGAGAGCTGATTCATCACATTCCACCAGTCTTTCCTCTCCACTCCTTGTGGTGGCAATTGGTTCTAACTTCTTCTCCATGTGCTGTGCTTTTTTTACTTGCTTTCTTTTGTCTTTGTTAGACAATCAAGCAAAACATCAACTCCCATCTTAAGCCTTTTAACCTGTTGAGAATAGCCAGATTATAAACAAAAGATAGTGAGTGAAAGAGAGTGATTAAGAGTAACCAAACTTAATTTTAAATACTGCCTAAGGACTTTTGGATTCAATATGCCTTCTTAAACTTATTGTTCTAAGTAAAAGACAATGTTCTCTTCCTCTAGGATCAATGCAATTCATGAACAAATGATTCAACTAGCTAAACTAGGTTCAAAATATCTCATTTTAACAATTTCTAAATACATGAACACAATTCAATAGAATTCATGATTTACTAACCACCTAGATACCAGATTTCCTATGGTTCTAACTCACACAACCATCAATGTAATCAACAAAATATAGTTGGATAAGAGTTTAGAAATAGTCTGGATGCATAAGACTTTGATACTAGGTCTTTGCATTTGATTTTAGAAACTGATTCTGGTGCATTTCCCATTCTCTTTCATCTTTAATGTAGTTGCCTCTAGCTTTTCCTCTTTTGTCCTAACCTTTGCACTTTTTTTTGTTGCAGCCTAGGGTTTCCTAACCACTTTCCAACTGCATAAAAACTTCTTAACCTCCTAAACAACAGCCTAAAAACGTCCCCAACAACTTTCTTTAACTGCCACTAACAGTTTTTACTCCAACTTCTTTTAACAAACATAACTATCTATAACCACTTCTTGACCATATTGTAACCGCCTTTTAACTATCTTCTAACAGCTTCTAAACTGATTAACAATCTCTTAACTACTAACAAAAACCGTTTTAGATAGTCAATAATTGGTTATAACAGCTGAGCAACAAGTCTAACCTCCTTATACCAAAATTCAATATTTTTCTGAATCTGACTAGTTCACAAGAAAATGAATCTTGAAGCCTAAAACTTTTTATATTGTAATGAAACTTCTTGGAACCCTCCAAAGGACTCATATCTAACTTCTTAACATCCAAGATTCGAAAATAAATGAGAAGAAATAAGATTTTTATCACCAATACCCCAAAAGGGTCGAAACTGGATACGTCGAGGGAAAATGATCAGGATGGCTTCAACACTTACGCGAATTGAGTTATTCTTTCTTTAAAAAGAAAATAAATCGATTTTATTAATTTTAGGATTTGGAAAGTCACGATTTGGTGAAGATTTGATGACGGAATACTCAAAGAAACACGGAGGTTCACGGCGGAGGCAATCACGGAGGTCCGATGCAAGAAAAATCGTATCTTTTGATTTCCGTGGCCAAATGATGAAAATCTAATTTTTGTGGCTTCAGGACTTGCCGGAAAACAATACAGAAAAAGATGATCGTCAAAATCAGTCGTGGTTTGGCTGGAATTCGCGATCAAAGTTGACGGACAAAATAGGAATGAAAAACGGATTGTGATGAAGATGATCTCTTCTTAATTCAATGATTCAATGATGAATTTTATCCCAGATTTTTGTATCCTGGCTCTGATACCATGTTAGAATGAGAGATTTAGATTCACCATTGGAGAATATAGAGAGTTTTAGAGAAATGAGAATGAGAGAAAGAATTTTTATTAATAATGAAATAATTAATCTTCTTGCTTACAAATGAAGAGTACAAGTGTTTATATAGAGAGTTTACAATCTTTGTGTCCAAACACACCCTATTAGGCACCATTTATGCCTGTTTGGCTACAGGTTTAGAAGCTCTTTCATACTCTCCCTTTGGTTTATAGTATCTACCACACTTCATACTCTATCTTTGTCTTAGAGTATCTACTTCTTTTCTTCTTCATTTCAACATCGCGGTCGTGGTCGAGCTGGGTCGCTGGCACGTTCAGGTGGCGGGTCATTGGTTTGGTCGAGAGCCGGGTTGCTGGTACGATAGGGTATGTCCTCATGTTTGTCCGGAACCTCGACCTGGGTCGATCGTGGGTCATGGCTACGGTCGTTCCTTCGTTCGTCCGGATGATCATCCGTTCCTTCCTCACGGTCGTCCTGACGTCCGTCTTGGGTCATGTCACCACCAAACTATTCCTCTTCTATAAATACCAAGCTACCCAGAAGAAAAAAATCATCCCTTCATTCTAAAACAAGAAAACACCGTTAGACATATTTAAGATATTCTTTGAGAAGTTTATAAATGTTGAAGCTCTCTTGAAATATCTTCTTGGTTGTTGGTGTTATGTGCTAGTAGCTAAAGAATTCACAAGGTTTAACAGGTTCCTACTTTCTTCCTCTTCTATTTCTCTCTTTCAGAAGTAGATTCTTTTTTTTAGTATATAGTAGATAATTAGCTCGTAAATTCAAACATGAATGAAGCATGTTTGTCTTAATATTTGGTTGTATCCTGAGATTCAAAGAATGCATGAAAACTGTTAAATTGCGGACATTTAATTGAGTTAAGGAAAAGGATCATCCGGTCTTCAAATGTTTTTTTGTTCTTATGATTTTAAAAATAAAATTTTTTGCTCATGTTCTTATTAAGTTGTCAATATAAAATGATTGTCTTCAAATCATGTTTTGATTATATTGAATCTAATAAACATGTTTATGAGATTAATTATTGGTCAAAGAATAAAAATTAAATATTATTTAATATGGTCTTGCTATTTAATTATATATTTTAATATTATTGAATTATGTAAATGTTATAATTATTTGTTGAAATAAGTTATACTCACATAAATGACAATATTAATATTTCTATATATATATGTCTATATTAATCTATATATATATATTTAATAATTTATTTCAATTTTAAAAAATAAATTGTATTGCAAATTGATATTTTTAAATCCGATTTTTTAAAGTTTTACAAATTTCACCAAATTTAAATTTACTTTATCCTTATGTTCTTAACATATTTGTAATCTTTCTTTTTCTTTTAACGAAGGCAAACAGTTTCATAGGTTATTAAATCCTATGGAATATGTTATCCTCAAAAAAAATCTTTTAATTAATTTATTATTTTTTTGTACAAAATTAAGGAAATCCTGCTATATATGTTTGTTTTCAAAATAGTTGATTACAATAAAGTTTTTGGAATATATTAGTTAATAGTATATCTTTATATCAATGTAACTCGTGGCCTGCAGATTCTGCTCATATACGTCCACTACGGAGCCGCTTTGGACAAGTAAATCCATATCTATGAAATAGCGGGTCTTGCAGGTTTCGCCCAAGCGGGTTGCAGGTACGCGGGTTATCTACAAAAAATTAGAATGCTCCGGTTTTGAGTCACTCACCATGCGATTCCGATGTAAATGTGAAGAAGATGAAATTCTTGATGCGAATGCGATTCTGATGAAGGCTGTTGAATTTCCCCATGGTTTTTGAATCATTTTGCTATTCTGATGAAAACGAGGTCATTGTTGTTCAATTAGAGTTTCTATCTACACTAAGTTCAAGTCTCTTTACAGAGATTTGATTTCTTCTTAGATGTCAATTTAGCAGACCAATGCAAGTCACTCAGCCATTTGTTTTTGAGTTTGTTTTTTTTTTTGTTTACTTGGTCTGATAAGTAATTTTTTCATGCTTTGATTCACAGTGATTTTATCTTTTTACTAGTTGAAAGACAAAGCAGCGGCTCGCACTCGCTACAATTGTTCTTCTTCCACTTTCTCTCATCTTTAGAAGGTATTTGATCTCCTAAACTACTCTTTATTACCTTCAGCCAAATCTTTATAAACATGTGTAGGTCAAGAAGATTACTTTCAGCCAGATCTCCTGTCTTCTTTAAGATATTCTTACTTGTGCTTATCGGGTAATTCCTGACTTATGTGCATTTTCCAGATTTTTTTTTTTTTTTTAATAAAAAATTTGGAGTTAATATGATCATATTGTTGATTACTGGCGTTGATTGCTGGCTGTAAAGGAATATAAGATAGTTATGTTACTCTAAAAAAATAGAACAAGTTCATGAAAAATACATTGGATTTGTTGGATAACACATAAGAACTCTTGCAGACTCAGGTCATGAATGTGTGTATCCAGAAGAAAAAACAGTAGTCTTCTTGTACAACTTATGGGCAACACTAATCTCAGGAGCTGTATCTCTCATTGCGAAAAAAGACTTGGATTCTTTTCTGCTTAAACTGGGTGTCTCCCTCGCTTCAGTAATGTACACGGTGAGAATGAAACCTTGTATGTTATTTCAACTTGGTGACTGTATTTTAAGCTCCTTAATTAACGGCTCTGATCCAGAGAGGCTTATTTTCATCATTAAGCACAGTTATACACACATGGGTTCTACATCTGAAGGGTCCAGTCTACATTTCCTTATTAAAGCCTTTCGGTATGGCGATTACAGTCACCATGGGTGCTATATTCCTAGGGGATACTTCATCTTGGAAGGTACCATCTCTTTCCCCTTCTTTCTTTTTAGCACACTCGGAGATTTGAATCTTAAATTGATAAACAAACAGAACACTCAGCCTTAATAAGTCTTTGGTGGTTACACTTTAAGTTTGCCTTAGTTATTACTTCTTAGACGATCAAATGGTTAGTTTGTTTTACATTAAAATTCCAAAATATAATTTAGATTCCAATTTCCAAGTTTTTAATTATTGAAATTTTAATGCAAAATTTTCAGTTCTTGAAACCTTTCGTACTAAATAGATTCATTGACTCATTAAAACTTGATTATTGTCTTATTAATTTATGATTATTGATGAATGAACTAACTTAAAACCAAAATTCTACACATATAACCTAGTCTCGCTGCCTTAAGCCACTAAGGGCAACTCGAAGGAGAATTCCAAATTTGTGAATAATGGTTCAGAGAACTCCTGCAACTTGTTGTCAATAGATTTTGAGTCTCAATGAGTTGTTGACGCTGCAAACGCTGAACAAGATCGTACCAATGATCTTGATGGATCACAGAGACATCAATCTCGTAAAAGAAGAATAATTGAGTTAGAAGATGAATTAGATGATGATGACTTGAAGGAGAAAAAGAAACAGTCGGGTGATGTTGAAGATAATGATGGGAAAGGGATGTCATCTAAGTCGCACAAGAGAAAGAAACAAAAAGGACATACTGATCATGATGGCAAAGGGAAGTCAACTAAACTGCAAAAGAAGGAACAAAATACGGCTGGTTCTGAATATGAGTCAGATGACGATGACAAAGGAAGGTCATTGGATCAAAAACAAAAAAAAAACAGTGAAAACAATGCAAGATAGAATATGTTCATAAAAACTAATTGCATAAGACGCCATATACAGAAATGTAATCTTATGGTAAGAATGGTGTTGTGCGTCGAATGATGATCAATACAGAAACAAAAGTACACGCAAGAAAGATTGATCACTCTATTTTTTGCAAGATGTTAACAAAATGTATTATTCAGCATGATTTACAATTTGCATACGTTAAATTTGAGAGAGTTAGAACACTTAAGAAGTACTTGAATGCAAATGTGAAGTTTTTCAGTCGTAACACAGCCACAACAGATGTTTACAAGTTCTATCAGAGTGAGACATATAATTTCAAAAGAGAATTATCTACTCTTCTTAGAAGGATTAGCTTCATCTCTGAATTTATGGTTGACAATCACACGTGAAGGTTACATGTGTTTGACAGGACACTACATCAACATAAATTAGAAATTAAACAACAAGATTCTTACGTACATAGTTATTGTGTGTAATAATACTTTGATAACGTTTTAGATTTTTTTTTTTTTCTGTAAAGTCCGTTTTCGCCTTTTATCCGTCTAATTTCAGTATGATTTATTATAGAATCTTGAGATATAGTATCTAAAACATTATCCCACCAATATTAGAGGCTTTGTTGAATCATGAAACTAAGACGACACATATTTGTTTGTCCTTCAAGTCTTTACTTTTATAGGCCAAATCAGCAATTTCTACTTCTTGAAATAGATCCATCATTTCAAATTCTGATCTGCCATTTATGTTTTATTCATATATATATTCTCTCCTGTATAAAAACCTGCAGTTGAGAATTTATGGTCCCTTCAAATAATAGGTCATGTGGTGAATGTCTAGGATAATATGGTTTTTAATGGTTGGATTTTTCTTTTTATACAATTGATTCCTATTTCTTCGTCGGTTTCAATTTGACTATTTTTTATCAATATTATAAATACCATTTTTATCTAATTGTTCCAATCTACTTGAAATAGATTTTAAGATTTTTTTTTCTGTAAAATTAACAGGTTTAGTTAAAGGTTTAAAATGAGGTGTTGAAATAGAGCTAAAAGGATGTGAAAATATTTGATAATTCGCCATTGAATTATATTCATCCTTGTCTTGTATGTTATCTATGTGGGCTCTGTTCGTTTAACAATCGTTGGCGACTGCAATTGCGAATAGAGACCAGCGACCAGCGACTACGATTTATGACTGTTATAGTGTTCGTTAGGTAGTCGCAGTCACTAAGATGTTCGTTTGACAGTCGTTAATCGCTTGTTGTTGTCGCTAGTCACAATAGCTTATTTGTTTGTTTAACAGTTTTTAGTCACTGAACGCAGTCACAGTCGCTGATTTATTCATTTGATTATCACTGTAATTTATTTATTAAATTCAATTTTAAATAAATAAATAATTGATAGTGGCTAAAATATTAGTTTGATAATCGTTAAGATGTTTATTTGATATTGGCTATTTCTAATCGCAATCGTTAAAATGTTTGTTACACAGTTGCAGTCGCAGTCATAGTCATTAGTCGCCAAAAATAATAATCTACAAATTACCAATTGATGGTCGCTGCGATTGGTGGCAAATTCAGCGACCACCAAAGAACAACATTTGGTCGCCACCGAAACAGGACCATGGTCTATTTGACGCGAGACAATATGGTATCAGATTTAAATAACTCTCTTAATATCTGCCATCTTTACTATGTCTTATCATCCCTATTGGTTCATGTTCTAAATGGAGTTAGCTATTACTTGTCTTTGGGGTGTATATAGTTATACGTCTTTTATAGGTGGATAAACTGATTTAAGTTTTCCTCATTATTCATTTTGAATGTATTATACAAGGTTGAGCTAGTGTTAATTGATTCATTTTATAGGGATAGTCTATTATATTCTGTAAAAAAATGCATTTTAATCCATATGAAAAATGGAATGATAACTTTTACTTTTTTCATACGACTGTAGCATAATTTTTTCTAAGTAATGTTGTTTTTTTTGTTTTCCGGCATATTATGGGTTTTCCAACATATTTTGGGTTTTCCTTGAATTAAATTCCAATATATATTGAATTAAATTTTGAATTAAATTCAAATATATATTGCTTGAAGTAAATTCGATACAACATAAATAGCCATGTCATTTTTGTAAAAATTTAATTTCAGCCAATTGTATATTTACAACATACAGCTTTAATTTATTACATAAATTTGTTTGTACAGTTTTAATGAAGAGTCTTCACATTTTAGAAGATATTTATCTCTTAATAATATGAGTATTGTCTGATTGCTATTCGAATGAAATCCAAAATGAATATAATTAAAATTATTTTTTTGTATACTTTTCTAAAGTCGTAGAAGATAATATTTTAATTTCTTCAAATTCATTTTGTAATGATATAGTTTGAATATGTTCTTTAATTGAATATGCAATTTCAAAAACAAAAGTTCATATTTAATATATATATATTTTCTAGACTAATATGAAGTAGTTAATCATGTGATATTTTGTGAATAAATGTTGTAATCTTTTACATAATTTTTCTTAAATTAAATGTTTTTAGATGCAGAAAAAGATGCATGCATGGAAATTATGTAGCACAATGATGGTGACCTCTACGATTCATCACATCTATATGAGATTTAAACCCAACATTCCTCCAAAAAGATGTATGATTGAATTTAAATCACTTTCTACCATGACATGTTTAAACTATACTTTGACTCAAGGTAAAATGAAAACTAACGGATTTTATCCGGGTTTGAACGACGACTTACTAACGGACTCACTGCATTAGGATTTACGGCCTGTAACACCTAAGTTGACAACGCTCTCAGCAAAATTCTGATAGTTTGATTTTGACGAGAAAATAAGTTTAATATAAGCACCGTATCTTTAGTTTAAAAAGTTTAAGAAAAATTTCTGTAAAATAATATATTTATAAGAGATTGTATACTTAAAGAACAAATCCAGGTTATGTAATTTTTACTATACTTGAAATAACAAGTTATGTAATTTCAAGTTAATTTAAAATAAGAAGTAATTGCAAAGAGAATAGTATGATCAAAACTTACGTTATTGAATTTAGTTAAAATAATAGTTGAAAATACAAACTGAAAAATATAATGATGAAAATATATAGAGAGTAGGAAGAATTGGGGAGAACTTGTATGTAATGTCTCACTAAAATTCACTATTCCTCTTACAAAAGTCGTGAACCTAATTTATATAAACAAGTTTGGTGAAGTGAACTTGCATAAAAGATGATGTGTCTTTTTTGGAGTCTTGAGTGATGAGTAATCTTGAGATGGTTAAGTGTTCTTGCTGCAGAATGAGTAGTGTTAATGATTTTTTCCCCTAATAGTCATGGTTCTTAAGTAGGTCACATTGTCGTAGTATATGAGTTTGTCTTTGATTGATGATTTTTTGGCTTCATTTTTTTGATTGATGATTTTGGTTTGTTGTGGTAGCTTTGGACTGAACGCTTTTATCCACAAATGATTCTTTGAGTAATTTTTTTTTCTTCTTCTTCTGTCTTGTCGGTTTTCGTTTTATTTTCCTTTTTTTCTTTCATTTGTCTTTCATTTTTTTTTTTTTTTTTTTAAGTGGCCTGCCATGTGGGTTTTTGTTTTGCGTATCGATATCTTGAGTGATCTCGTCTTCGTCGGAGAAGAGTATTTGCATAGCAATGACTCCAAGATTTTCTGTAGTTTTAGTTTTCTTTTTTTCCTTGGATCCCGAAGATGATATTGTTGATTATTTTGGACTTGATTGTTTTGGATTTTGGGATGTAGTGTTTTTAGTTTTTATGGGTGGTAGGGTTCAAGATATTGTCGCGACAGATTTTTGATTTATTGATGAGTTTGTATACAGTTTTTCATGTTGATAACCGAACAGCGGTCCAAATTGTATTTGTCCAACCATTTTATGCAGTATTCTCTGGCATATCTGATAAAAAAGGTAACAAGGTTAAAGTGCCAAGATAGTATCCAAGGTACTCCCATGTCAATATGGAAAGCTAATTTTGGTAATAGACATATAGGTTGGTGTTTTTCATGTTTGGTATAGTAGGGTTAGGATACCTTTAGTATTTGGAAAGGATAGATTTGGTTAGATAGTCCAAACTAGTGTCACCGTTCATAGAACCACCCTGGTATGGACTTAGGACAATGAAAATCAAAGGATATAAACCAAGAATAGTAGCAAGTTTGTAGGTAAATGCATGGAGATAAGCTTTTTGATAATGTATGTAGGAAAATCCTGGAATATGATACTTCAGATGGAGAATTCTTTAGTGGTATGGAGGTTGATAAACTCGAGGTCAGTAGTACATACCTCTAGGATTTTGCAAGTGGAGTATAAAATAAGGTTATGATGGTTTAATCAGTATGATGAGTGATCTTAACTACTTTGGTGTCTACAAGGATAAACTATTAGAAGGTATGGTTATTGTTACGGTTATCTGTCAGTTATTGGCTTTCTTCGTAGAAGAGTCGATTGGTAAAAATGTTTCAAGTCTTTGAGAAATATGAGTTTAATAAATAATGTGGTAATTAGGCGTTGGTGTTGTAGTTTAAGGAAACATGTTGATTTTAGTTGGTGGTTTTATGTAAAGGAAGGTGTGAGGACTATTTAGTGATATTTTGTTAATAGCTTTAACATATGATATTGGAGGAAATTCTGCTAATGCGGAATATTGATTATTGGTGGATATTTATTTTCTTGGAAGTTGTGATTGATTCTTAACATAATTTGAAGCATACATTGCACACTCATTTTGATGGTTTTGAGATTTTACAAGTTAATACTCTCTGTTTAGAAAATCAAGTAGGCAATTATTTTTCCCTTTTATATATGGTATATCAAAATCGGAAACATATATTATAGCTTGTCATCTTGTGAAAATCTTTTGAGAAACCAAATTTTTACCATGTATTTATAAAACCTTTTTAGCGGATTTACAATCAACACGTAGTAAATTTTTTTTTTTTATTTATTAAATCATCTTGAAACTTAAAAATACAGTTTACTATAGATAAAATTTATTTTGAACTGTAGAATAATTTCCAAACTCTTGAATGGAAATGTACAATAGACTCTTGGGTAGATTCTGACAATCTTTTTTTTTAAAGAATGCTCTGATATCCTATTCTGATGCATCGGTTTCTACTATCACAAATGCGTTATGATGTGGAATAACTAACCATGACAATGTTATGACCTTTTTCTTCATATCTTGGACTATACTAGTATGTAGAGTAGATCATGAGACATAATTCTTCGGCAATCTCTGAAACAATGGTTGAATTATTTTGCGTCTATTAGATGTAAAATATGAGATATAGTTAAACCAATGGTTGTAATTGTGTTTTCTTTCTTAAATTTCATGAAATAATTGATCTAGATATAGGTGTTATAGTGCCTTGAAAATATTATGCCCTAGATCATCTTTTATAGGACTGGTAAAACTAGTACTGCATTAGAAGAAAGTGTAGAACAAATTTTAACTAGAAATCAAGAGAAAAAACCAATTTATTTTCAAGCAGATATTGCTTAACCTATTCAAAACACTGAAGTATGATCTAATTTTTCCACTTCTCCAACACCCTTGTATTTTAAATTTATAAATATTATTTTAAAATATTTTAATATTAATAAACAATACCTGAAAGAAAAAATTTATATCCGATAAAAACAAATATTAGAAAAATGGTATGGTCATATGAAAGAAGTAATAACTAACATTCCATTCTTCATGGTTTGAAACATATTTTAGAAAGTGAAATAGACTACCCCTATAAAACTGAATCAATTAACATTAGTTCATGGTAATACGCCGTTTGTGTGGGTATTAACCCCTAGTTGTTGTAGTAGATATGATGTGTGTGGTACCTAGAAAGAATCCAAGTTTGTGGACTCGGTGGACGAGAGATATATGGTCGGATTGCTTGATGGTGGAACATTGCGTTTAGCAGGTCAAGTCCTTGGAGTGGGAGCGCTAGTACCGACATTAGGTTGTGGTGCGTCGGTCTGACATGCTGATCGAGGGGGAAAGAAGATGAAGTTCTTCCTCCTAAGTATGTATGTGAGAGATCATTAGGGGAGCAGACCATAGGGTTCTATGGTCGAGGAGACTGCTTTTGACCTGGTTCACCTTAATATGGTAAGAATCACTTGAATTAAACCTGTCAAACGTGGTTGACTTACTCGGCTTGACACATTTACGCTACGGTTTGGTAAACCGTAGTTCTAAATATTTCTCTTGTTGTCCTTGGTCAAAGAATTTTCTTCTTTTCCTCCTTTATTTGATATAATGCCTGTATGCTGTTAACCTAGAAAAGTTAAAATTGAAATTTAGATAAACTGAAGTAAATTAAAAAAATAATTTATGAGATAGTATATAAATTATATAAATATGTGAATGCCTCCCAAGAGCGCTTGTTTATCGTCTCAAGCTCGACATTGCATTATCTGTTAAAGGTGGGTCGGATCTTGGAGAAGGGCATCTGCTTCTTCTCCATTAACCTTATTCGTATGGTATGAGCTTTTCCATTGGCCTTTATCAATGTATCTTCCACCAATCTTCCACAATAGCGAGATTTCTGTATAAGGCTTCATCTTCTTAATTCCAAATGGGCTAAGCCATTGACTCATCCGTTTATCAGTGAGTATCATTGGTCGTCTCTTGGAAAGTGGGTATCACTCTCCTGGTTTGAGTTCTCATTTTAGTATCCATGGTACCCTCTGTTTATCTAAGCCAACATCCAAATCATCGTGTCCTTTTTCTATACCCTTGTTCCATTCTTCTTCGGCATCCTTCTTACGCGGTTTGTGTTCCAATGCCAGAAAGCTCACATCTTCATCATGACTTTTCCGAGCATCCAACAGCTTTTTATAGGTATCACTCTCAGCATTTAATAGTCCATACTCTCCTTGCTTGACAGCCAAGGTGTTATTCAGAGAATCTCCAATGGTGATTTCTTCTAAGATCGCCTGTAAGCGCGTCAAGTGCATTGGTGCGGAAGTGACCGTTTATTGTTGGTTTTATCATGAGCTTGTGGATGTCAAATTTGAGGGTCTTAGTGCCGAGTTTTCAGTTTATCTTCCCCTTTTTAACATCTGTGAGAGCCCCTGCAGTGACTAACAAATGGACAATCCAGGATGAGAGAATCTTTTGGCTTTTCGTCCATCTCTAGTACTATGAAATCTGTTACAATTTTGAAGTTACCTACCAGAATGGGCATGTCTTCTAACATTCTTATAGGATACCTGACAGAGCAGTCAGCGAGGATAAGAGAAACTTGTCTTTCCTTGAAGTTTTGGAACCCTAGTTTTTTGGTGATGGATAATGACATTAGGTTGATACTCGCTCCTAGGTCACAAAGACATCTGGAGAAGGTGAGTGTCCTAATAGTACACGGTAATGTGAAGCTTCCCTGATCATATATCTTTTCCTTGATGTTATAAGTTTTGATGATCGTGCTGCATTCTTGCTTGGTTTAACATCACCGTGCTCTATAGTTCTTTTTCTTTCTCAACGACAACATTTTTCAAATACTTGGTCCATTTAGGTACCATCCAGATTGTTTTGATCAGTGGTAATCTTATTTTTGCTTCGGATAATTGCTTGTCAAATAGAGCTTTGTACTTAGCCATCAATTCTTTCTTGAATCTCCCTGGAAAGGGGAGTTTGGGGTTTGTAAGAGGATTGAGTGAATGGTGAATAGACAGCGGTTTTGGTTGGTAGCTTTGGGTTGATTTCTCCCTTAGCGGCCTCTGGTTGTTCTTTCTCCTTCTTTTTAGTCTTCTTTGAGATTTATCACCACCCCCTTTCCTGGTCCTGAAACATCTCGTTTTAGGGTATGAGTTGGTTACTCTTTCTCACTTGTTAAAGAGGTAGCGTGCACTTATTCCTTAGGATTGGTTTCTGGTTTTCCGGGAAGTGTCTCCATTGGCCATTTGGATGTGGATGCTTCTGAGGACTGAATTTTTGCAGCAAGGTGTTTGATATTAGAATTCAGATCTACATACATGTTGTCAAGTTTTGTGTGGATTTTCTTCATCTTGTTGTTGATATCAATGACACTCTTGGTTTGTCCATCCAATACTTGTTTGAGCATCTTTGTGATATTGTCTTTACGGTTAGCAAGAGGAGGTTGTTGGTGAAGTGGTTTAAAAATAGGACGGGTTGTTGTTTGGGTAGTAGGGTTTGGTATATTAGTTGTTGGTCGAATGGTAACCGGGTGGGTAAATTTTTTAGGGGTTTGCACTGGATTGGTAACCCGTTGTGCCTGTGTTTTTGGATGGAAAGAGTTGGTGTTTGTTTGTTGGGTTGGTAGTTTTTGTGGTAGGTAGTGTTGGTCTTGTGGATTCTCGACGTTGGTGCTTTGGTAGGATATGTTTGGGTGCTTGAAGTTGGAGTTTTATCCTTTATCGAATCATCATCCACCGATATAGTTAAGCTCTAACATTCCATCAGATTGTAGTTTGATTATGTCGTCTGGAATGTACTCTGGTTCGCTGATGAATCTGACTTGACCTCTTGTCCACAGGAGTACACTATCTAGTTTTACATTAAGAGCTTAGATTTCTCTATTTGTAGTTGTTTCACGCTCAGAGTTGTCGTGTGAAGTGTGATTATTAATTTGTTCATAGTTTCTATCACTTGTGGCTAGGTTCTTAACCAGTTTCAATCCTCTGTAAGCGTCTTGACCCACAATTTTTTTGTTTGAAGCGATATCGAGGAGCATTCTGATTTTAGGTAAAACGCCTCTATAGAGTATGCTTAAAAGTGATTCACGGAAGAAGCCGTGATGTGGACACTATGAAGTATAGCCTTTGAATCGTTCCAATTCTTCGCTAAAACTTTCTGATGAGCATTAAGTGAATTAGGAGATTTCATTGCACAACCGTGCTGTACGAGTAATGGAGAAGAATTTGGTGTGGAATATTTTCTTGCAATCGCTCCATGTTGTAATGGTATTGAGAGAGAGATTCTTCTGCCAGATATGTTCCTTATCGCCTACGTAAAAGGGAAAAAAGCAAAGTTTGAATGCGTCTTCGAAGATTCTGTTGATATTTACTATGGAGCATAGCATGTCTAACTGGTCCAGATAGTCAAGAGGATATTCAATGGATAGGTCATGGAACTTGTTGCTTTAGACCATGCTGATAAGACTCATTTTTTATTTTGAAGTTGTTGTTCTCGAGTGGAGGTGATCTTATCCCAGTTCGGTTGCCATAAGTAGTTGGTTTGTCGTAAGCTCTGATTACGCGTGCCTGGCAAGGGTTGTGGACCGGTGGTGTGTTGTGATGACCATTGTTGAGTGGTTGATTGGCTTGCTCCATGTTAGCAGTTGGAGGATGTTGTTCACGTACTCGGCGTGCCCTTGTATTGGGTTTCCTTATATGGTGGGAGTCTGCAAATTGCAGATGAAGGTTTGTAGAGTCCTTACTTCATGTTTGCATACACCTAAAATCACAGAATGATTAATTGTGAGAAACAAAATTATGTAAAAACCCCTGCCTAAGCTCACATAAATACTAAATCTAAATGCTAAAAGTTCGATCCCAAAGTGGCAAATGCGCCAGTTGATAATACACTTTTTGTGTGGGTATTAACCCCTAGTTGTTGAAGTAATTAGGGTGTCATTACACTTCGGGGGTTCTTTTAAGCATCTTGACTAAAAGTTTTCAGTTAATTAGGCGAATCAAGTTGATAACCGGTTGGTAAGCTATTGTCTATTAAATCTAAAAGTGGAATTTTAACCTAATGCAAGAAAAAAAAATAGCAATAATGTCAATCCAGCTTAAGCAGTGATTGAAGTAAAGAAATTGAATTGATTCTTTTTAGTTTTCAGATTGAATGAACCCTTTGGGATTATGTCAGTGGTCAGATGATCCAAAGGAAATATGCTTAAACTCATTTTTATACGCTTATTATGTTCAGCAGAAGAAAGAAAGAACCATAATATATGATTAATCCACTTTCGTGGCATAAACCACTTCATTACCCAGTGAATCAAGCACCAAATTTTAGTTTTGAGATTATATGAGTGATAAACATTACGACATTGTTCTTTCTGTTTGTAACTAAGCAAACTGAAATCAACTTTCGTTGAGCAGATTTAGCCAAACCCGTGCAAAAAGTGTTCAAGCTCAACAAACATCCGGGTCAAGAATGTTTGAGGTTATGGATCAAACTCAAGCGGTCAACATGAGCTTAACATTAAGCATTTCTAGGCACAATGGGAACAAGAGATTGAAGCTTCAAACAGTCATAGTTTTTCTTTTTAGAACATCCTCCTTACCTAACCCAAAGGTTATGAGAGTTTACTCACTAATCATTATGAGTAACAAAATCATATGGGTTGATGATCCGTCAAACATGAGATTGAAGTAGAAGGTGAAAATTAAACCAACTTGCGTGAAAGTAAAGTAAGAACGAATTCTGATAGAAAAACAAGTACTTAAATTTAAACTAGAAAAGAGTCTTGCAAGTAAAATAACTACTAAAACTAAAGATAAAACTCGTAGTTCGAGCTCTCTCATTTTTAGGTGCAACAACAGGTTTTTTAGATATAAAAATGTGAGAGGTTAATACTAGAACATTTGGCAGCGCCTCATTAGCTTCTCATTTTGCAACAGGTTGATAGACCGTTTTGTATATTGTGCTATCCTTCTTTTCCTTATCTGCTACGATTCCCCTCCTTTTCTTCATTTTCTTTGTTTCCTTCTCCGTTTTCTTCCTTTCTCCTCTGATTCTTTCCTTTCTCTTTGATTCTCTCCAGTTTCATTTCCTCCATTTTCCTCTATTTTTCGGTTCCACCACACGATCATCTGTTTATGTAATTATGTATGTAAATGCAGATCTAAAACATCTTAATATGCGATCTAAATGAATAAAAATCTATTATAAATTCTAGCAAAATTTTGAGATATCAGTTCAACCTTGTATAATACATGGAAAATAACTAATGAGGAATATGAAATGATGAATTTATTTCAAGAAGTAGAGATTGCTGGTTTGGTCTATAAAACTAAAGGTTTGATGAACAAACAAATATGTGTCGTCTTAGTTTCAGGATTCAAGTCAACGGAACCTGAAAATATTGGTGGGATAATGCTTTAGATTCTACAAACTAGACGGATAGAAGAAGAAGATAGACTTTGAGAACAAGAACAAATCCAAAACACTTTTGAAGTATTATTACACATAATGACTATGCATTTTGTAGAAAACCCTTCTGCAGAACTAACTAGTAAAAAAACTTGTCCTCACAAATCTTAGATGTCCAATCTTAGGAAATTTCAAATGGTATAAAGATATATTTATAACTAATATATTTCAGTGAAATGGTTGTAATCAATTTTTTGGAAAGAAAGGTTTATAGCATAATTACTTTATTATATAAAAATAGAAAATAAAAAACCAGTTAAAAAATATTTGTTGGAATTGTAAACGTCCATAACATATCAACTAAGTTTAAAATAAAAAAAAATATTAATGAAATTTTCCATAATCAACAAGATATTATAGAAAAATTAAGATAACCACTTTTTTAGAAACAAAAAAATCTTAAGAATTTAGTAGTGAAATTTTTCTAGATATTATAGAAAGACCAAAGTGAATCATCATTTAACAATTATCAAAAATATTCAGATGATATTTGCAACTAATAAATGTAATTATACTAGACATAGAAAAACAATTTATAATAGACATTATCGATAAAAGAGATGATCCAAAAACTAAAATAGAATATCTACTTAAATTTTTTAAAAAATATTATACACAAAGAAAACCAACTATCAGCTCAGGCCAAAATGAAAATGGGAGGTATATTTCCTATATTTTACTCAGCTGTATGGTGTGATGTGTGATGATAAAAGTTTGGCTGTCATCTTTCACCGACATTTATTAATAGCCAAAGCGATTGAGAATGTTTCCCCCTCAGCTGATAGGGATGCATGTTAAAATTCAAAAAGACCTCAATTGTCGCTTTGGCATAAAGGACTACTAAAGTATATTTAGTGATGAAATTTACTGTTTTTTGAGGTGATTCATCGTCAAGAAAGTGAACTAGCAAACTATTTAGAAGACAATTACTTTATTCTACTCCACGAAGAATGAAAACTAAAATACCTTATATTCTATTTTCGTTAGAATATTTTTGAAATTGTGCCAATCATATTAATTTTTATTGGCATTGTAATAAGTTGAAATTAGATCGTATAACTAAATGTATCTCAACTCCATAATTTATAGCGTCAAAATTAAATAAGATTATTTATACCATCATATTTATATCATGGTGACAACAAGTATCTTAATTTGTATGTTTCGAAACTAGAGTTGTAATTGGTTGTATTTAATTATGTTTGAATACATAGTTACATTTTTTTTTTGCATATATCACTTAATATTCATTTAAGTATTATAATTTGTGGATGGTAATCTAAGAGACATTTTATCGTCCCTCTAGGCAGTGTGTTTGTTGGCCAGGATATATTGTAAGTGGATAACAATACTATTATAATGTTTTTATATCAGTTTGATGATATCTGTATATGTTATGCGCATTGGTGGAGATCTATTCAAACTATGTCACTGGGTGGCTAGAAAATTATTTGAACTAGTCGGTTGCAGCATCAAATATTAAAAAAATATATATCTATTTCTTGCTTTATGAGCCTGTGAGAGAAACATTAATTAATCATGTAATTAATCTAAAAACATCTAAAATATGATGGGTATATCACTTAATTATATTTGTTTTTGAGAAAAAAATATCCCTAGCCACCCAGTGTCAGGGCTTGAATCAATCTCCACCTTTGTGCATAGCATATACATACATCATCAGACTGATATAAGAAAACATTATAACAATTTTGTTATCTACTTACTATATGTCTCTCTCGCCCACAAACCCACTGCCCTAGAGGGAAGATAAAATTCTTTCTTCGATTGCCATCTACAAATTATAATATTTAACCAATCAGTTCAAGCAATATTAAGGTAAGTGTAAAGCTATCCACTGAATTAAGTGATATACCAAAAACAAATATAATTACGTATTCAAACAATAAATAAATACAACCAATTACAGATCTAGTTGTGAAACAAACAAATTAAAATACTAGTTGTCATGGTATATATATTCACAGTTATTTTGACGCTATAAGTTATGGAGTTGAGATACACTTAGCTATATGATCTCATTATAACTTGTTACCTTGCCAATAAAAATTAATATGATGATAATTTTTCAATTATTCTAATGGAAACATAATATAAGGTGGTTTAGTTTTCCATTCCTCTTAAGATAAATTAAAGTCATTCTCGAATAGAAAAATATCCAAATCTCCAAAATCTAATAAGTTAGGACAGGACAGACAGCCATCCAAAAATTAATTTCTACCAATCATCGAAATTGATTCAGAAACTTTGGATTAACAGTGGACATCTGGTATTTGAAACGTTTTGATCTGGTTATGAACAGAGAGTACAACATCCGAGTGTTATGCATATGTTTCCTGTTTTACCAGTGTTACGCATTTTTCATGGGATTGAGGCTTGTCTTCTCTATAAAAGCATATTTAAGGCCAAAAGAAGAATTATTTAGCTACTAATAAATATCATCTAAGACACTAATCATATGATAAAAGATCATAATCGGCCACCATGCTTAATATATGTTTTCGTGCTTCCATTTATCCACAGAGCATATTCAGCCTTCCAAAAAGAAAAAAAAAACAGTAGTCATAATAAATCAGAATAATTACTGATACGTCATCCCAATAAGTATTAAATAAATGCTACAATTGTAACAAGCAAAAAAAATTCGGAAAGGGTAACTAATTATATTTACGATCATAACCAAAAAAAACGTCAATATACATCTCATGATGCTATAAAGCTTGAGCACAGAGTCTTAGTACATGTTGTTTTGCTTCGTCGGAAACCTCAATCCATTTCAGGGCTTCTCCAGTGGTAGCACAAGCCATTTGAAGTATAGTTTCCAGAAATGAACTTTCAAGATATTTACTCTAAAATTTAATTGTTTTGTTTATCAATTGTGCAACAAATACAGAAGAAAACAAAGAATCATAGGCCTACTGAAAAAAAACTCAAGTTCATAGTTGTAAGTTTCATTGCACGATTCCAAAGAAGAAGATTCAGATACCTAGATACCAACCTGTTTACCAATACAAGGACATTGCAAAGAGGGAATTTGAACTTACTTCTCTTTTTTTTTTGTCTCCTCCAATGTGTTATAGAAACTTATTAAAACAGTCTCATTACCTCAACTACAAATAAAATTGCAGACACACAACTAGAAAGAAGAAAGGTTTACAAACACACAATAAAACACATAAATTTCTTTACTACAAAGAAACAATAGGTGATTTTATTCACCAAAAATGACACATTAGAGGGAAAAAACAAACTCACTATATAAAAAGACCACATATCGGCATATCTAACACCTAACAAGTGCTCCATGATTCCACCAAAAAAGCAACTACGCAGTAATACTCGTGATCGGAGGTAGAAAACTCATATGAAGATTGACAAAACTCATGAGAATAGTAGTCGTAACAATAATAAATGTAGAAGTCTAAACTCACACAACTAAATTTAGAAAGTAAATTTAAGGTTGCAAAAAATATAAGTAAAAAACACAAATACAATATAGACCCAATATGGTTTTTAATGATAATGTTATTTAAATAAGCTTTTTCATACAAAATTCTCGAGTTGTTTAAGTTAAACGCGTAAAAAAATGCTAAACAATTTATATTGTGATTTTGTGGTTCAAGAAGTTATGTCTACATTCAGAGTCATATTTCCTTTTAAATAGTGATGGTTCGGCGCTTTGGTGGATATCTTTTTGAAGATATTTTTTTTCATCTTTTCGCATAAATCTTCCTTACATTTGTATAGACTTCATTTTTTTTGTATAGCTTTCTTCCTTTTCCCTTAGGCCGCTTCTCTGAGTGATCTTTCGAGAGATTTCTAGGACGAACATGAGAAGTGGGCTGAGCCCATGCGACTGATGTTTTTTCTCCTTGGCCTGATTGAATTTGGCTTGGCAGGACTCAAAAATGTGGAATCGTGGACCAAGAGGGGTGGTTTGACTCTGCAAGGATCATCGGTTTGGCACGGTTTGATGGTTCACAAATTTGACTCGGCCATTGCTCGATGGTTCACAAATTTGGCTTGGCCATGGCTTGTTTTGACTTGGCCGAGCCACATTGGTTTAATCCTAGCTTGGTCGAGCCAAATTTGATTTGGCCTTGTCTGGTCGAGCCGAATTAGATTTGGTCGTGGCTCGGCTGAGCTGTTTTCTACTTCTTATGCGGCTCAAATCTACTAGGCACAAGAAGGATGATGGCTTCAATTCGGCATGGCATTGGATCGACCATAGCTTAGCCGCGGCATGACCGAGCAAAATTTGCTTGATGTGGCTCGGCCATGGCTTGGACAAGCTAAATTGTGTTGTCTTGGCTCGGCCATAGCTCGGCTGAGTAGATCTGGTTTAATTTTGGCTTGATCCGATTTGTTCCTTCATCTTTGGTTTGGTTCGATTTGTCCTTTCATCTTTGGTCCAAATCGTGTCTTTGTATCCACCGGGTCCAGGGTGGGGGCTTGGTCGAGGTACGGTCGAGACCAGGTCGAGGCATGGGTCGATGTGTGGTTGAGGCCGAGATGGGTGCTGGTTCGGGAACAAGGTCGTTCTGATCGGGAATGCGGTCGATGCCACGGTCGTCCGGATCGGGAATGCGGTCGATGCTACAGTCATCTGGAACCTCCTTGATGGTCAAGATCGCGTCATCCCCTCCCTCTTCAAGAGGATTTAATCTCAAATTCGTGCTATCTGCCACAAAAAGAAACAAGTCAATAACATTAAAACTAGAACTTATTTGGTACTTACCTTGGAGATCAAGTTCATAGGCGTTGTTGTTGATGCGTTTAACAACGGTGAATGGGCCGTCAATCCTAGGAAATAATGTAAGATCGTTGGTGGGCTGTCTTTTCACCGAGAAGCTCAGGTTTCTAGACAGGAGAGATGTAAGCGAGAGGTAGATCGATGGGACCACACAAGCTGTGAAAGAGGCTTGTGATACTCCAAGAACTTCAACCAGGAAGACTGAAGAACACGTCAGGCTCACCAAGAAGGCTTGGGGGCGGCGCCAATAGGGACTTAGATAAAGTCTTAGGGTTTTTGTTTTAATTTTGAATTGCTTGTTATTTTATTAATGAATGGTCCAAAGGAGTTCACTTATTGGTGGCGACTTTTTAAAAGATTTTGTGCTTAAGTAATTAACACAACTCATAAGCCCAAATACTACACTTCGTCTCTAAAACATAAATAAAAGGATTGAAAGCCCAGTTAAACACTTTGGAAAGTTCGGTGGTGACTTGTGAATGGTGTAGAATCGTGAACAAGTCTTCACCGTCTTGCGCACTAAGAGAATTGCCTCGTTAAAACCTTCTTCGGGAAACCCAATGGGATAAAACCGAAGATAAGAAAAAGAGTACAATTTCCTAGCACGACTTTTGGTGTCTTTACCGGATGGTAATGGTATTGACACCGGAGGAAGAAGAGTCTTCGAGAAGGAACCTCCATTTTTTCTTGTCCGGCTTGAAGGGGTCAGGGTCGCATGGACCAGGGTTGGTCGGTCGGGGTTCCGGAGCAGTCAGTCAGAGTTCCTGACGGGTTCCACTCTCCAACAATGTGCTGAGCTTATATACTAAGGCCTTTCTCTTGGATGTTGTGAGAGGTCCTGGTGGGATGACCGGTGCAGTAGCTGGGACGATGTCCTCATCATTCCCTCCCTCTTGAAGTGCTTTGTTCTCCAAAGCGAACTCCTCACCTGCATCTGATATGAGCTTGGGCAGTGGGCAACTCCGGACCGATATAATCGAGGCTCTCGGAAGCAAAGAGATGCGGAAGATTCGTGATACACCAGAAGTATCCTTCCTTGAGGGAATATTTCACCAATCTCAAGAGAGAAGGTGGCAGCCGTTTTGAGTAGTCAAAGACTTAGGGTTCTTGCATAAAAGTTGTGTTTTTTTTTAATTAATGAAAATGTTAGGCTTATATCGCCTTATTTAGGTTAAACAACAAGCTGTTTAACCCAAACTACAAAACATTTAAAATAAAACAACATGAAGTTTGGGCTGCTGGAAACAAAATGGGCCAAGGCCAGTAACTTAAATAAAATAAAAACAAATGGTCTTAAGGTCTTTTAATACTTAGTCTATAAAGAATAAAAGATAGAAATGGCCTCTCATGTTGAGAGTGGTCAATTTTTAGATGAAGTCTTGTGAAGGATGATGGTGAGTGAACAAGTCTTCATCTTTGTGCACACTAAGAGTGTTGCCTCATTAAAACTCTCTTTGGAAAACCCAGTGGGACAAAACCGAAGATAGGAAAAAGTATATTTTTTTAGCATGTCTTTGGTGTCTCTACCAAATGGTAATGGTAAAGACACTGGAGGATGACTTGAGGCTTGTCTGGTGGGTCTTGAGGCTTGTATGGTGGGTCTTCAGGTGGAAACTGAGGAATCATCTGTTGTGCATGCTCCACGTATTGGATGAAGTTGAGACCAATGGTTTTGGCCTTGCTCCGCGTTACTGGTCCTTGCACAAACGGCATTGGAACCTCCGGGTTGCCTGGTGGGTCGATGTCCTCATCATTTCCTCCCTCTTGAAGAGCTTTGGTATCCAAAGCGTTGTCTTCACCTGCATTAAACAATTCCAAGTCAGCAACATTAAAAGTAGTAGATACGTTAAACTCACCTAGAAGTTTCAGCTTGTAGGCGTTGTCGTTGACTTTCGTTAGAATGCGGAAAGGTTCATCTCCTGGTGGGGCAAGCTTGTTCTTCCGCTTTTTGGGGAACCGTTTGGGCAGCAGGTGTAGCCAAACCCAGTTTCCTTCCTTGAAAACCATGGGTTTTCGACCCTTGTTTGTGTGCTTAGCATACTGCTCCGTTTCTTTTCCAGGTTCTCCTTGAATTTCTGATGAAGACGCTTGACGAATTCAGCTTTAGCTTCTCCTTCTAGGCTGAAAGCATCTCTGAGTGGCAGTGGTGTAAAGTCTATCGGTGTGTCGGGGTTGAAACCATACACAATCTCGAAAGGTGAAAGGTTCGTGGCAGAGTGGATGACTCTGTTGTAGGCAAACTCTACGTAGGGAACGCACTCCAGCCAGTTCTTCAAGTTGCGGCCAATGGTAGCCCGGAGTAAGGTAGAAAGCGTGCAGTTGACCACCTCAGTCTGTCCATCAGTATTTAGATGGCATGTCGTCGAAAATAGCAGGTTGATCCCTAATTTACGCCATAGTTATCTCTAGAAATGACTGAGCAGCTTAGCGTCTCGATATGAAACAATCGTCCGCGGAATACCGAGAAGTCGAACTATGTTGTTGACGAACAGATCGGCTGTCTGAGATGCATCATTCATCTTGTTGCACGGGATGAAGTGAGCCATGTATGAAAATCGATACACCACTACGAAGATAGAGACCTTGTGGTTGATCTTAGGTAGACCAATCACGAAATCCATGGAGATACCCGTCCACGTTGTCGTCGGAATCGGCAGGGGCATGTATATTCCGTGTGGGTGCAGCTTCGACTTTGCCTTCTTACAAACCAAACATTTGGCACAATGTGTCTCGACGTCTCTGCACTGATGTGGCCAATAGAAGTGCTCCTTCAAAATCCCAAGCATTTTATCGAAACCAAAGTGTCCCATTAAATCACCTCATGTGCGTCTCGTAACAACAACTCAAGAATAGATCCTTGTGGAATGCAAAATCTCTTTTCCTTGAACAAGAATCCATCGAATAAGTTGAACTTGCTATATGCTCCCTTCCGTGTTCCTTAAGGCTTTCCTTGAAGTCTTGGTCGTCTGCATATAAGTCTTTAATCATCTCGAACCCCATCACTTTAGACTCCATGACAGTGATAAGGTTGTATCTCCGGGACAGGGCGTCGGCTACAATGTTATCAGCGTCTTTCTTGTTCTTAATCACGTAAGGTAATGTCTCGATAAACTCAAGACATCTTGTATGTCTCTTCTTCAGCTTAGTCTGGCCCTTCAGGTGCTGTAATGTCTGATGATCCGTATAAAGGACACATTATCTAGCAAGTAGGTAATGCTGCCATGTTTCCATTGCACGGACTAAGGCGTAGAGCTCCTTGTCATAGGTCGGATAGTTCAAAGATGCTCCACTCAACTTCTTGCTGAAATAAGCCACATGCTTGTCTCCTTGAGTAAGAAAGGCGCCTATGCCTACCCCAG
The DNA here is from genome assembly GCA_039880935.1 of Streptanthus diversifolius. Classification (NCBI taxonomy): domain Eukaryota; kingdom Viridiplantae; phylum Streptophyta; class Magnoliopsida; order Brassicales; family Brassicaceae; genus Streptanthus; species Streptanthus diversifolius. The sequence goes on from JAXGFM010000005.1 coordinate 6,519,429, forward strand.
ATGCATCACACTCTACGTCAAACGTCCCGTTGAAGTTTGGTAAGGACAAGACTGGGCATATGTGAGGCGCTCCTTTAAGAGCTGGAAGGACTTCTCTCTCTCGGGTCTCCACTTGAACTCCTGGTTCTTCTTGATCTTATACGTTAAGGGACCCGCAATACTACTGAAATCCTTGACAAACCGACGATAGAAACTGGCTAAACTGTGGAAGCTCCTGACTTGACTCGCATTGGTCGGTGTATGCCAATCCTGGATGGCCTTGATCTTTTCTTCATCTACTCAAAGTCCTTGCGAACTGACAACGAATCCCAAGAAGACAACATGATCGGTGAAGAAGGTACACTTCTTAAAATTGGCGTATAATTGCTCCTTCTGAAGTGTCTGTATAACCATCTTAAGATGTGTCATATGCTCAGTGTAAGTCGTACTGTATATGAGAATGTCATCGAAGTACACAACAACAAAGTTACTGATATATGGCCTTAGAACCTGGTTCATGAGACACATGAAGGTGATCGGGGCGTTAGACAGACCGAACGACATTACTAACCACTCATACAACCCCTGTTTAGTCTTGACTGCGGTTTTCCATTCGTCACCTTCCCGCTTTCTCACTTGATGATAACCACTCTTAAGATCGACTTTTGATAATATCATCGCGCCACTGAGTTCGTCTAACTTGTCGTCTAGGCGCGGTATCAGATGCCGGTACTTGATCGTGATATTGTTTATAGCGCCACAGTCTACACACATCCTCCAGCTCCCGTCTTTCTTGGGTACAAGTAGAAACGAGACAGCACATAGACTCAGGCTTTTCCTCACATAACATTGAGACATTAAGTCTTGAACTTGCTTTTCTAACTCCTTAGCTTTGTCTGGGTTAATGCGGTAGGCTGGTATGTTAGGTAGTTGGTCACCGGGTATGAAGTCAATGTGATGCTCAATGCCTATGATAGGCGGTAAACCGGCAGATAATTCATCTGGAAATACATCAGCGTATTTCTTATATAGGTTATAAACTCCTTGTGGTAACTGCTCTTCGGCTCCTGATGCACTTAATAACTCCTTATACAGCATGAGGACGCATTGGGTATCATCAGTTCGAACTGCTTTCGGATGTCTGCGGCATTTACCATTTTTAACTGCATTTCTCGCACTTGCTGAGGGTCATGTGTAACAGATTATACTTTTTCTTTTCGTGGAAAAAAGAGTAGAGGTTGGTGTGTCCATTATGCATGGTTTCTCTGTCGAATTGCCATGGATGACCAAGTAAGAGATGTCCAGCTTGCATTGGTACCACATCACACAAAATCTGATCCTTATATCTGCCTATGCTGAAATCGACCTTGACCTGATCAGATATGTAGAGCTCGGTCTTTTTGTTGAGTCATCTCAATCTGTAAGGGCGTGGATGTCTGAATTTTGGAAGACCAAGTTTTTTGACCATGTACTGACTGGCGGCATTTGTACTTGATCCACCATCGATGATTAATGAATATATCTTTCCTTGGATGGTGCACTTAGAATGGAAGATATCCCTCTTTGCTCGACTTCTTTGAGCTCAAACCTTGTGTTCAAAACTCTGCGAATCATTAGCAGCTCTCCTGCATCAGCATATGCCATTTCTTCATCAGTTTGAAGGCTTTCTATCGGTCAGCTTTTTCCGTTTTATCCCCTGATTTGTACTCTCCAGATGGCGTGATGATCATCATTCGTTGATTAGGACAATCTCGGGACATGTGCCCTCATCCTTGACACTTAAAGCATGTGATGTCTCTGCTTCGCTGTTGCTGTTGCGGCTGTTTGGTCACCGGGACTGCGGGTCGAGGTATGGTCGGACCGGCTTTGGGAGGAGCCCGGTCGTCGATGGCTTTCCATTTGAAGCGTTGATCTCCTACGTTTGAACTCCTTTCAAATGGCTTGGATCCAGCACTCCAATTGGTCTTAGGTCTCGACTGATAGGTGTTTCGTCGCCTATTAGAATGCTCTGTCTGGACTGCCAAGTTGAACAACTCTTCTAGATCATGACACAGTAGACGTTCTATTTCTCGGGCAATCTGATCTTGCAGACCATCCAAAAAGTGCGCCATTAAACTTTCTGTTGAGTCTTCAATTGCAAGTCTGTTCTTTAGATGCTCAAATTCATCGAAGTACTCTTCTAGGCTTCTTGCGCCTTGGGTTAGGCGTCTGAATCTGCGCTGTAATTCCCGGTGGAAGTGTGTAGGGACATACCGCTTCCTCATAAGCAAAGTCAGATACGTCCAAGACGTTATTGGACCCTAGGGTCCTCTTCTTCTCACAGCCATTTCACGATCCCACCAAGTAAGGGCGTGGTCCATAAAGTGTGCAGTTGCTAAGGCTACTTTCTTTGGATCTTCATAATGGTAGTAGTCAAAAAGTAGCTCCATCCATCTTTCCCAATCAAGATACTCTTCGGGGTTCAGTCTCCCTACAAAGCTTGGAGGGTTGATCTTCACATCATGGTGCGCTGGTGGCGCCTGTATGGAAGGCTGCCACGGCTCATTGTAATGCGATTCACGTCCAACTCCCCGGAGGATGCCTAAGGAATGTCAGATCTCCGGGGTGGTCCGGGTTGTTCAGAACGGTTCAATCTAGCGGTGAGTGATGCGATCTGTGCAGTGAGGTTTTGTAGCATTTGCATCACGTCATTGTTCTGATTGGAAGACTCTTCTCTACCTGACATGATTTCCCTTCTAGGAAATGAATTTTTACCGGAAATGGAAACTTACGAGAGAGAAAAAAAATGGAAATGGAAACTTCTAGAAAGAAGAGATTTCCTATTTTCTTTTTTCTGTTATTATTATTATTTTTTATTTATTTTTTATTATTTATATATATATTTTTTAAATATAATAATAATGATACAGAAAAATAAAAATAAAGATAAAAAAATAAAAAAATATGGAAAACTAAATATGCAGTCTAAAAAAGATTTCCTAAAATGCAACAAGAAAGATATCATATTATTAAATATAAAATTTCATAAAACTAAAAAAGGGAAATAATCTTAATTTTAAATAAAAAATTCCTAAAATAAAAATGGAAAATATTCTAAGTTTTAAATATAAAATTTCCTAAAATTAAAAATGGAAAATATCCTAAAATTAAAAATGGAAAATATCCTAAATTTTAAATACAAAATTTCCTAAAACTAAAAATGGAAAATATCATAGATTTTAAATACAGAAATTAATTCTTAGCTCGATAAAGGAAATTTCTAGAATCAAATTTTTTAAGAAAAGAAAACTACCTTAAACTAGACCGTACGTACCTAGACACTACCTAAGACAGAAAACAAAACGACCGCAAACCTAAGCAAACCTATGCAACACGAGGAGACTATGCAAAACAACAATCAGCAAAGCGAATGAAATATGCACAGTACGTAATGGCTAGCGAATGCAAGTGAACACGCGAAGTGTTACAATCAACGACAGCAAGCCTAAATGCATGCAACGTGACTGTTCTATCCCCTAATGACACACGTATGATGAAGCAATCTTAGAACTCAAAACTCACGTGATGGAAGCAAACCACATGCACATGCAACGTTCTATAGTAACGTAACCTAGGCCTAAGACAAGCAAGAAGGAGGAAGCTAACGTGAAGATGTAGTAATTAATTAAGTGATACTTACGTGTGTGTGCAACCTAAGCACACATGCAAAATGAACCAAACACGAAACTCACGTGAACTGCAGCAAGCTAAGGATGCGATTAATTGATTGAGGACTTACATGAATGCAACCTAATAACCTGACGTGCGTGAACTATCACAACCCTAGACACCTAAGATGCAAAGATACAACACCAACGATCTCAGACAAGACAAGTAATCAACAAGCAATATATTCAAGCAAGTGGGTTACTAATTAAACCCTATATTCGTTTCAGAAATTCTTTTTGTTGATTTATGAAAGAAAGAAAAACAAAAAAAGACAAGCAAAAAATGAAACAAAAATTAAAAGAAATATACAACCTGATTTTTTTTTCTTTTGGTTGGCAATTTTTTTTATGCTTCTTCTCCCTCACTTTATAAGAAGAACATTGCAGAAAAATTAAAAGCTAATAGTGAAAAAAATATAAGAACTATAAAAACAAATAACAAAGATAGATATAACCTGATACTTAGGAGCTTTTCAGCTCTGATACTAGATGATATGAGCTTGGGCGGTAGGCAACTTCAAACCGATATGATCGTGGCTCTCAAAAACAAAGAGATGGAATGGTGGATTAAACAGGACCACACGAGTTGCGGAAGATTCGTGATACACCAGAAGTATCATTCCTTGAGAGAAGAATTCACCAATCTCAAGAGAGAAGATGGCAGCCGTTTTGAGTAGTCAAAGACTTAGGGTTCTTGCATAAAAGTTGTGTTTTTATCATTAATGAAAATGTTAAACTACAAAGCATTTTTTTAAAAAAACATGAAGTTTGGGGTGCTGAAAACAAAATGGGCCAAGGCCAATAACTTAAACAAAATAAAAGCAAATGGACTTAAGCCCTTTTAATACTTAGTCTAAAAAGAATAAAAAGATAGAAATGGCCTCTCATGTGGAGGAGTGGCCGATTTTTAGATGAAGTCTTGCGAAGGATGATGGTGAGTGAACAAGTCTTCATCCTCGTGCACACTAAGGGTGTTGTCTCATTAAAACTCTCTTCGGAAAACCCAATGGGACAAAACTGAATATAGGAAAAAGAGTACAATTCCTTAGCACGTCTTTGGTGTCTCTACCGAATGGTAATGGTAAAGACACTAGATGATGAAGTGTCATCAGACAAGAGTTTCCATGGTGTCTGATCGGGCTTGAATGGGCCTTGAGGCTTGTCTAGTAAGCTTTCGGGTGGAAGCTGAGGAATCATCTGTTGTGCATGCTCTACGTATTGGATGAACTTGAGACCAATGGTTTTGGCCTTGCTCCACGTTACTGGTCCTTGCACAAACGACACTGGAACCTCCAGGTTGCCTGGTGGGTCGATGTCCTCATCAGCATCAAACAACTCTAAGTCAGAAACATTAAACATACTAGACATACTCACCTGGAAGCTCAAGCTGGTAGGCGTTGTCATTGATCCTTCTTAGGACTGAATGGGCCGTCTCCCCGGATGCAAGCTTGCTCTTTCGGCGCTGGGGAAACTTGTCTCGTCGCATATGTAGCGGCGGCCCTTGTTGGCGTTCTTGATGTTCTGGATGTTTCATTGCTCCAAATTTGCCTTGGTCTCTTCATGTAGGTGCTTGATATACTGGGTCTTTGCTTCTCCCTCTAAACTGATGGTGTATCCCAAAGGAATAGGGGTGAACTCAATGGGTGTGGAAGGGTTGAAGCTGTAGACCACCTCAAATGGGGACCGTCTCGTTCCAAAGTGTGTGACCCTGTTGTAGGCAAATTCGACATATGGAAGACACTCCAGCCAATTCTTCAAATTCTGTCCAATCGTTGCTCTCAGCATCTGTGATAAGGTCATGTTGACCACCTCTGTCTGTGGATGATACGTAGTAGAGAATAAGAGGTTGGCCCCTAGTTGATGTGAACCTGGTGAGGTTCACAACCCACAATCGGCAACAGGGTGGGTTGGAGTCATTGAGAATGCGGATGATAGAGGTTTCAATGCGGCCGTTAAGACTGTGGAAGGCGGAAGTGATGGAAGGATGTGGATGGAAGGGGAAATCAACACCAAGTTATGGAAACGACTTGGTGAGGACGGCTTGGAACAAGAAGGATATGACACACCGGCTCTTTCCAAGGAAATTCCTTCACAATACTTAATTCAAATAGCAAGAATTAAACTGGTCAAACCTATAGGAGTGGAGGTTTGATTAAGGTCTTGACTAAGCAAAGTCTTGACCACTTGCTGAAGAGTCTCGGAACGCGTCCGAGTCATAGGGCCATCTGGAAGTACCATCGAGTCCAAGTTCGGTTCTGGGTCAAATTCGGTCGAGGCGTGGTCAAGAGCGGGTCAAGGCATGGTCGAGGCGCGGATGAGGCCTAGTCGACGCCTGTTCGGGTCATGATCATTATCTTGGAACGTCCGTGGGTCATTGTCCGGGTCGTCAAGAACCTAAACCAGGACGAGATCATCGTTTGTGCTTGGGCCGTGCCCAACGTCCGTTGCGGTCGTGTCATCTCTACTTCGGTCGTGTTCCACATTCGTTACGGTCGTTCCGTCCGTGCTTCGGTTGTTCTCCAACTCCATCACGATCGTCCTCAAATCTTCTTCTTCGTCCTGGGTCACATCATCCCCTCCCTCTTGAAGAGGATTTGTCCTCAAATCAAAATCATCTGAAACATAAGGAAACAAGTCAGTAATATTAAAACTTGCACTGATTGGATACTTACCTCGCAAGTCCAGATCATATGCGTTGTCAATGATGCGTTTGGTGATGGTAAAAGGTCCGTCCATCCGCTGTAACAATTTGGACCGCCTTTCATATGGAAAATGTTCTTTTCTTAAACGGATCCAAACTTGATCTCCTGGTTTAAAAAGCAACTTCTTTCGGTTTTTATTAGCCTTTTCTGCATAATTTTTGGTCTTTGCTTCTATATTGTCTTGGGCTTCGTTATGCAATCTTTTACCATCTCAGCCTTCTGTTCTCCATCTAGGTTAGTTCTTTCACTTAAGGGCAAAGGCAATAAGTCCAAAGGAGAAAGAGGGTTAAATCCATAAATAACTTGAAAAATAGAAAACTTAGAAGCAGAATGCACCAAATGATTATATGCAAATTTTACATGAGGCAAAATTTCTTCCCATGTTTTTAGATTCTTTTTAACAAATGACCGCAATAATGATCCTACTGTTCTATTAACTACTTCGATCTGGCCATCATTTTCAGGGTGATAAGTTGTTGAAAAACAATGTTTAGTACCAAGTTTAGTCAAAAGGTCTTCCAAAAATAGATAAGAAATTTTGTATCCCTATCAGATACAGTAGACCTAGGCATACCATGAAGTCTCATTATCTCCCTAAATAAAAAGCTAGCAATATGAGATGCATCGTCAGTCTTAGTACATGCTATGAAATGAGACATTTTCGAAAATCTATCAACTACAACAAATATAGAATCCTTTTCGGTTCTAGTCCTAGGCAAGCAAAAAATAAAATCCATGGATAAATCAATTTAAGGATGATAAGGAATAGGCAAGGGGGTATACAAACTGTGTGGTTTAGCCGTAGACTTAGCCATTTTACAGGTAGGACACCTGTTACAGATTTGTTCCACATCTCTCCTCATCGGTGGCCAATAAAAATGATCCTTCAGAACGGCCAAGGTTATTCATATTCCAAAGTGACCCATAAGGTCTCCTGAATGTGCTTTCCTAACAAAAAGCTCATGTAGGGAACATCCAGGAATGCATAGTCGGTTCTCAAAGAAAAGATATCCATCCTGCTTCAAAAATGACCTGTAGGAGAACGAACACAAGACTCATAGATTTTTCCATAGACTGGGTCAGTAGCATACAATTTTTTAATGTGATCAAATCCCATTAATTTTACTTCAAGAGTGGACAAGAGAACGTACCTGCGAGAGAAAGCGTCAGCCAAAATATTTTTCTTACACTGCTTATATTTAATAACATAAGGAAATGTTTCTATGAATTCAATCCACTTGGCGTGATGTCTATTGAGCTTCTGTTGGCCTTTGCGGTGTTTTAAGGACTCATGATCGGTATGAATGATAGATTCCTCGGGCCATAAGTAGTGCTTCCAGGTATGAAGGGTGCATACAAAAGCATAAAGCTCTTTATCATACGTTGTTGGAATGAAGAAGAATGATGAAGACAAAGAGAAGAAATGAAGAAAGTGTGCATTAGTCTCTAAGTAGGCGCCATGTGTCCAAAGGGAGTGGCTTATGCTTGTTTGTGATTAATGATATGTTATCCTTGTAGCCAAACATGTATTAGGCTATCTTACTATCCAAACAAGTCTAGATTAGATTATTATAAATAGCTATCTTTCTCTTCCTTTGTAATTAAAAAATCAATTTTCTAAAATCTCAATAATAATCATTCTCACTTTTCTCTCTAATCTCTCTCTCTCTCAATCTACAAATCTCTAAATATCTTAATCTCATAATCTTTCATGGTATCAGAGCTAGGTTACATCAATCTGGCATAAGAATTCCGCAAATTCTCTCATCTTTACACGCGATTCTTTCTTAACCTTCGAAACCGGACCCATCGTTGGTTGATCGAGGTTTCTTCAAAGTTTCCGGCAAGAACTCGGGATTTCTTGGTTAAATGAAGAAGAAATGATGAAGGAAGAAGGCCTCTAAATCTAGCTTAAGGCCGTGTGATCTAAGTCATCTAAGGGGAGTGTCTAAGGCTTGTTTGTGTTCTAGTATTATCTTATCCTTGTAGCCATTCATGTATAAGGCAATCTTTGTATCCAAAAAGGCCTAGACTAGATTAGTATAAATAGCTATCTCTCTCCTCATTTGAAACTTAGAAAAACATTATTCTTATTTTCTCAATACAATCATTGTTTCTCTCTAGTCTCGCATTCTCTCATTCTCTAAATCTAGAAATCTCTTAATCTCATATTCTTTCATGGTATCAGAGCCAGGTTACAAAAATCTGGGATAAAATTCATCATTGAATCAATGAATCAAGTCGAGATCATCTTCATCCTGAATCCATTTTTCATTCTGATTTCGTCCGTCAATGTTGATCACAAATTCTGGCCAAACCACGGCATATTATGTCGATATGATTTTTCTAGATTGTTCTACAGTGGGTCCTGAAGCCATGCCAATTGAATTTGCATCATTTGACCACGGAAATCAAAAGATACAATTTTTCTTGCATCGGACCTCCGCGATTGCCTCCGCCGCAAACCTCCGTGTTTCTCTGAGTGTTCCGTCATCAGATCTTCACCAAATCATGATTTTCAAAATCTTAAAATCAATCCAAACGAGTCTAGTTGCTGTTTAAAGAAATAAGAACGTAATTCTCTTAAGGTTGAAGAAAGTTCTTGAAGTTTTCCCTCAAGACGTCTAAAATCGCCCTTCACAAGAATCTGGTGATAAAACTCTTATCTTTTCTTAGTTTTGTACAAATCTTTGAATCTGGAAAGTTAGGTAAGTATCTTGTGAGGGTCTCCACGAAGTTTGGTTACAATTAGAAGGGTTTAAGTCATCAAGATAGATTTTCTTGATTTTTCATCAAACTTTGAAAATCTGAAAAATGGAGGGAAACTTGATTTTTGGATTGGTACATTGGTAAAATTCATTTTTTTTTGTTGCTGGATCATCATTGGTTTTGAAGCTAAGGACTGTTAGAAGTTGTTCTTGTTGGTTGGAGTTGGTTGAATTCTGTTTCAGGAATTGGTTGAATTCTGTTAGAAGTTGTTCTTGGTGGCCTTCTTTCACGCGCCCGCGCCCAAGTGCATTCCCTTCCCGACCGTGGGCTTCAGCAGTTCCATAACAGCCATTCCCGACCATTCCAATAAACAAGCCGGCCCCTGTCTGCTTGTGAAGCATGGAGATTCAAAATACTATCAGAGCTCCTGTCATTCTACATGGAGCAAATTATCTCTTATGGTCTAGGACCATGAAAACCACATTGGGTGGTAAAGGCCTTTGGAATCATATTTCAACCAATGGTCATCATAAAGATGAAGTTGCTGAAGTTAATGAGGCTGTGGCTGCTCAAGCTAAATGGTACCAAGAAGATCAATTGGTACTCTCTATACTTCAAAACTCTCTTGCTAGTGATCTCTTATAAGCTTATTCATTTTGTGAGAATGCTAAGGAACTTTGGGACACTTTGCAAAAGGTGTATGGAAACACCAATAACCTCTTAAGAATTTTTGAGGTGAAAAAGTCTTTGAATGAATTGAAGCAGGAGGATGCAGAATTCACAAAGCACTATGGATCATTCAGAGCATTGTGGGCTGAGCTAGAGATGCTAAACCAGTCTCAATTGATCCAATTGTTCTCCTAGAAAGGAAAGAACAAGACAAGGTGTTTGAGTTACTATTAACTCTTAACACAACATACACATATCTTATTAAGCATATTCTCAGATCTGAAAAGATTCCTAGCTTGGAAAATATTTGTGCTCAAATCCAAAAGGAGCAAGGATCCCATGGACTCTTTGGAAACAATGCTGAATTGGTGGCAGCACACGAGTTTCTTCAAACCAAGAACAACAAATGATACAAGGAAGATGAGACCAATATATGACCATTGCAAAAGGAGTGGCCATACAAAGAAGGAGTGTTGGGTACTCCATATTGAGCTGAAGCCAAGCTGGTTCCTTGAGAAACAACAGCACACAGCCGACCACACTCAGCTTCAAGCTGCCGGCCATGGCCAGTACCAGCCCCCAACCCCTTCTATGGCTTGTACCAGCTCCCATTGTCATTCGGCCCCAACCAGATCTATGTTCTCAACATCTGAATTTGTATAAAATCAGATCTAAAAGTTCTTCTCAAAGCAATTAAGGATGATAATGTGTTGGATAAAACTCTTCATGCTTCTTTTCAAACTTCTTTTGCTCCTAATGCCTCTAAATCATTGGTTGTTGATTCTGGTGCTTCTCATCATATGATTAGTGATATAGGATTGCTAGAGAACTTAGAACATGCCTTAGGTAATGTTGTCATTGCTAATGGAATCAAAGTACCAATCAAAGGCATAGGAAAGCTTAAGTTGTTTGATAGAGAATCTAAAGCTTTTTACATGCCATCTTTTACATCAAATTTTCTTTCAGTTAAAAAAGCCACTACTGATTTGATTGTCAAGCTATCTTTGGTCCTAATGATTTTTACTTTCAGGATATTGAGACTAGTAGGAGATTTGGACAAAGGACTACAAGGAATGACTTGTATGTGCTTGAAGATATGACCAATGCAAGAGGGGTAGAACCGGTTGCTAGTACTAGCTCTTTTAGTGATGATTCTGAACTTTGGCATGCTAGATTAAGACATCCTCATCATAGAGAACTAGAACTAATTGTTCCTAGTTTAAAAATGCCAAAGGAGATGTGTGATTCATGTATACTTGGGAAACATTGCAAAACAATTTTTGAAAAATCTTTGCTTACCTATGATATTTGTTTTGAGTTGGTGCATTTTGATGTTTGGACATCTCCATTCCCATCTAGAAAAACCACAAGTATTTTGTAAAATTTATTGATGAAAAGTCCAAATATACTTGGGTCACTTTGCTTAGTTCTAAAGATAGAATATTTGATGCATTTCAAAATTTTCAAGCATATGTTACTAACCAATACAATGCAACTATCAAATGGCTTTAGAACAGATAATGGAGGGGAATACACTAGCATCAGGCTTTAACAACAGTTAGCCAAGCATGGCATTGAACATCAAACCAGCTGTCCTTACACTCCACAACAAAATGGAGTGGCTGCAAGGAAGAATAGGCATTTGATGGAAGTTGTGAGAACAATGATGTTCCACATGAAAGTTCCCAAAATATTTTTGGGGGATGCTCTTGTAGCTGCATGCTACTTGATTAACATGACTCCTACAAAAGTCCTAGATGACTTGTCTCCATTTGAGGTACTAAACAAAATTAGACCTAACATTGACCACTTAAGAGTTTTTGGTTGTGTTTGTTTTGTATTAGTTCCAAGGGAGCAAATGAACAAGCTGGAACCAAAGAGTACTAAAACTATGTTCATTGGGTATTCTCCTACCCAGAAAGGCTACAAATGCTATGATCCAGAGACTAGAAGAGTCTTAATATACAGAGATGTCAAATTCCAAGAATCTAAAGGTTTCTATAAAAAAGGAACTTAGGATCAATTCAAAGACATCTCCACAAGAAGATATGACCAAGCTGAGAACTTGAGGTGACTCTTGGAGAGCATTGGCATAGTCTCTCCTCATCCTCAGCCCACGGCCACCTCACCTCAACCTCAGCCTCCTGCACCAGCTGCGTCCAGCCCCGACATGGCCTAAGCACCGGCACGGCCAGCCGGGCAGAGGCCATCCACTCCAGCCGGTCCGGTTTTTTTGGTCTTCCCTGCAGCTCTCCTGGCTTTCCTCCTCTTGAACATGGGGGGGGGAGAAGCATCTACTCATGTCCAACTAGACTCAGAAGGATATGAATCAATTCTAGTCTCAGCTTACAAGAGATCAAGAGATGTGCCCACTCTCATTGACGCTTTAGGTGAAGAGGAGGAGCCTATCCAAGAAGCTCCACCTACAGTGTGAAGAAGGAGCACAAGACAAAGAAATCCACCAGTCTTCTACAATCAGAATGCTGTGGTTCATCATGATTAGGGAGTTTGTAACATTGCTTACTTACTAACCATGTTGCATTCACTTTGAGTCTTGATAAGGAACAGATTCCAAAGACATATGGGGAAGCTATGACTAAGAAGGAATGGAGGTAAGCTATTATAGCTGAGAAGAAAGCCATGGAAAGGAATGGTACCTATGCTCTAGCCACTTTACCTAAAGGAAAAAAGGCTGTAAGTTCTAAGTGGATTTTTACCATTAAATACAAAAGCAATGGTGAAATTGATAGATATAAAGCTAGGTTGGTGGTTAGAGGATTTACTCAGACTTATGGTGAAGATTATAGGGATACCTTTGCACCTGTAGCTAAGCTTCACTCTGTTAATGTTGTTCTTTTACTTGCTACTAACCTTGATTGTGAATTAGAAGAAGATGTATATAGGTCACCTCCACCAGGTCTAGAGGAAAAGGGAGGGGCCGGCAACATACTCAGGCTAAGGAAGGCCATCTATGGCCTTAAACAATCACCAAGAGCTTGGTGCCACAAGCAGAATGTAACCTTGATGGATAGAGGCTTCAAAAGATCTGAATTTGAACACACCCTTTTTACACTAAAGAGTAAGGAAGGTATTGTGGTAATTCTCATTTGTGTAGATGATATAATCATATCTGGTAGTGATAGTGTTGGTATTGCATCTACAAAAGAATATTTGAAGAGTGTCTTTGATATTAAGGACTTAGGAGAACTTAAATACTTTTTAGGAATTGAAGTGTGTAGGTTCACAGAAGGTCTCTTCTTATCTCAAAGGAAATATGTTGTAGATTTACTAATCTCTACAGGTATGATGGAAGCTAGACCAGCCAAAACACCCTTAGAAAAAGACTATAAAATCGGAACTAATGGGGAACTAGAGGAGGGAATTGATTTTCATGATCCTAAGCTCTATAGAAAAATGGTTGGTAAGCTTATTTATCTAACCATCACTAGACCAGATTTATGTTTTGCTGTGAATCATGTATCTCAACACATGCAAAGCCCAAAGATGAGACATTGGGAGATGGCAAATCGAATTTTGAGATATCTAAAAGGCACTTATGAACAAGGTATATGGATGGGTTGCAATAGAAACACAAATGTGGTTGGTTTTTGTGATGCAGATTGGGACGGAGATAGAGAGGATAGAAGAAGTACCACAGGCTATTGTACTTTCAGAGGATGGAACCTTGTGACTTGGAAAACTAAGAAGCAAAAAGTGGTGTCATGCTCTAGTGCGGAATCAGAAGATAGAGCCATAGAAAGCTTACAACTGAATGCATTTGGCTGAAGCAACTTCTTGAGGACTTGGCCATGAGCTTTGATTATCCTATCACCATTCATTGTGACAATCACGTTGCTATACACATTTCCTCCAACTCTGTGTTTCATGAAAGGACCAAGCATATAGAGGTAGATTGCCACAAAGTAAGAGAAACTATTGGAAAAGGAATCATCTTGCCTTGCTATACTAGGAGTTAGGATCAACTAGCTGATATGTTCACCCTGGGAACAACTTTGAAGAATGGCTCCTCCATCTATCCAAGGCTTGGCCTTATGACCATTCCACAACAATTATCCCAACATGGAGTGTTATACTCTTTGTCACTATAAAAGGTTTTGTCCAAATTGGGTTTTCCTTCTTTAGGTTTTTAATGAGGAAATGCATGGTTGCAAACTTAGGCATTCTCCATGTCTTAAGATTGAGGCAGAGTGTTGGAATGAAGAAGAAATGATGAAGGAAGAAGGCCCCTAACTCTAGCTTAAGGCCGTCTGATCTAAGTTCTCTAAGGAGAGTGTCTAAGACTTGTTTATGTTCTAGTATTATGTTATCCTTGTAGCATTCATGTATAAGGCAATACTTGTATCCAAACAAGTCTAGACTAGATTAGTATAAATAGCTATCTCTCTCCTCATTTGTAATTTAGAAAAACATTATTCTCATTTTTTCAATACAATCATTTTTTCTATTTAATCTCACATTCTCTCATTCTCTAAATCTACAAATCTTTTAATCTCATATTTTTTCATTTATTGCCATATTCTTCATCTAAGGTGGTTCTCCGGCGAATTATTTGCATTTTCCGGTGGTTTCATCCAATTTGGTGGCCTGAGTCAAAAGTTACAAACAATCTCCTCTGGTGGTGTCGCGATAGCATCCGCCGCGAGTCTCCGGGTTTGCAACAAGCATATTTTCTTCAATTCATCATCAAATCAAGTGATTTAAAAGTCTAAACTCAATGAAAAAAAATCTAATTTATGATTCAGGAGGTCTGATTTGCTCTTTTTCACGTTTAGAAGCTTTATTGATCAAGTTTCTTCAACAGGTACAGATTCAACCTATTCGGAGTATTTGTGTTAAAAACCTCAATCTTTCTTAGTCTTTGCGAATATTGGACGTTCATAACTTAGATAAGGATCTTTTGGAGGGTCTCAGGAAGTTTCATCTCAATCCAAAGAGTTTTAGACTTCAAGAAAGGTTTTTTTGAAAGTTACTAGAATACAGTTTTTTAAAAACATTTGGAAGCAAAGTTGGTTCTTAATTGGATTATGCAGTTTTAAAATTTTTTATCACTGAATATTTGCTAGTTAGACTGTTAAAACTGTTTGAAGTTGTTTGACCAAGGTTTGTTAGGCTGTTGGAAGTTGTTGATCACAGTTGCAGGTTGTTAGACGCGCCACCTCTTGTGTTGGTCAAACGCGTGTGTCCTGTTTTGGTTCCTTCTTGGTTTTATCTTCTTGTAGGTTTTAAAACAGAGCTTGATGGAGTACCAGATGAATATAAAGACTCCAGTTATGCTTCATGGGACAAATTATCTCCTCTGGTCAATAACCATGAGGACAACCTTGTGCAGCAAAGGCTTATGGAGTCATGTTACAAAAGCGCATGATCTAGCCATTCAAGGGGCTGACTCAGATGATCAAGATGATCAAAACAAATGGTTTCAGGAAGACTAGATGGTACTTTCTATACTCCAAAACTCCCTTGTTGGTTCTTTATTAGAAGCATATTGTGAAAATACTAAAGATCTTTGGGAAACTTTAAAAACTGTATATGGAAATACTACTAACCTCATGAGAACTTTTGAGATAAAGAAAGCTTTGAATTATCTTAGACAGGAGGATGTTGAGTTAACAAAGCATTATGGATCCTTTAGAGTATTATGGGCAGAGCTAGATATGCTAAGGCCTGCCACAATTGATCCCATTACTCTCCATGAAAGGAGAGAACAAGATAAGGTGTTTGGGTTACTCTTGACTTTAAACACTAACTATATTGATTTGATTAATCACATTCTGAGGGAGGACAAGCTTCCTAGTTTAGAGGATGTCTGTGCTAAGATTTAGAAGGAGCAAGGGTCTCTTCAGCTGTTTGGAAACAAGGAAGAACCGGTGGTTTCCCACAAGAGCTTCTTCAAGACGCCAACTGAGTCCAAGAAGAAGAGAACCGTGTGTGATCACTGCAAGAGAACCAGTCACACCAAGGAGTGTTGGGTGCTTCATCCTGAGTTGAAGCTAAACTGGTTCATTGACATGTCCAAAACTTAAGCAACAAGCGCCACTAGCTCCTCCAACCTGGTGCAAACAACCGCTGCTACATTGGTCAACAATCCGGTTCATGCTTCTCCATCTGAGTTTGTGAAGAAATCAGACTTGAAAGCTCTCTTCAAAGCCTTTAGCTCTGGTAATATGTTGGGTAAATCACTTCATGCTTCTTTTCAAATATCCATTGCTTCTAAACCTTTAATTGCTGATTCTGGAGCTTCTCATCATATGATAAGTGATTTAGGTTTGCTAGAAAACTTAGAACCTGCCTTTGGTAGTGTGGTAATAGTTAATGAAATTAATGTGCCAATTAAAGGAATTGGGAAGCTTAAATTGTTTGATAAAGAATCTAAAGCCTTTTATTTGCTATCTTTCACATCTAACTTGTTGTCTATTAAGAGAACTACTAGAGATCTTAATTGTCAAGCTATATTTAGTCCTAATGATTTCTACTTTCAGGATACTGAAACAAGTAGGAAATTTGGACAAGGAACAAAAAAGAATGACTTGTATGTGCTTGAAGATTTTTCCATGCATCTCTTACAAGAACCATGTGCTAATAGAGTAAATGTCAATGTTACAGCTGAGCTTTGGCATGCTAGATTAGGCCATCCTCATCTTAGAGCTTTAGAATTGATAATCCTTGGAATTAAATTACAAAATGACTTATGTGAATCATGCATTCTTAGGAAACATTGTAAGACTGTTTTTGAGAAATCAATTTATTCATATAAAAATTATTTTGATTTGGTTCATTCTGATGTTTGGACATCTTCCTTTCCTTCTAGAGAAAACCAAAAATATTTTGTGACCTTTATTGATGAAAAATCAAAATATACTTGGGTTACATTGCTTAGTTTTAAGGATAGGGTGTTTGATGCATTTCTTAATTTTCAGACAGTTGTTACTAACCAATACAATGCCAATATTAAATGATTTAGAACAGATAATAGAGGAGAATATACTAGCACCAAGTTTCAGCAACAATTGGTCAAACATGGCATTGAACATTAAACAAGCTGTCCATACACTCCACAACAAAATGGAGTAACTGAATGAAAGAACATACATTTGATGGAAGTTGTGAGAACAATGATATTCCACAAGAAGGTCCCCAAACGATTTTGGGGAGATGCTCTAGTAGCTGCATGCTACTTAATCAATAGAACTACAACTAAAGTTCTAGATGATTTGTTTCCCTTTGAGGTATTAAACAAAATCAAGCCTAATATTGAGCACTTAAGAGTATTTGAGTGTGTTTGTTTTGTTTTAGTACCAGGAGAACTTAGGAACAAGCTGGAACCAAAAAGCACCAAGGCCATGTTCATTGGGTATTCTCCTACACAAAAAGGATACAAATGCTACAACACAGAGACTAGAAGAGTCCTAGTATCCAGAGATGTCAAATTCCAAGAGTCCAAAGGATTCTATGAAGAAGGAACTTGGGAAGAATTCAATGACATTTCAACAACAAGACATGACCAAGCTGAGAACCTAAGAAGGATCTTAGAAAACATTGGCATAGTCCATCCTACGACACTAAGCGCCAGGACCAGCCCAGAACAATCAGACCTTGTATTGGCACGGCCCAAACGAGGACCAGCCTATCCCGAGCTGCGTTCACCCAGGCACGACCCAGGTACTACACAGGCACGACCCAGGTACGACCCAAGTACCACCCAGGAAAGACCCAGGCACGACCTAGCACCAATGATCTCTCGGCAAGAACATGGCTCGACATCGTCCCGGCCCGCTCCAGCTCATGGTACGCTACAGATGCAGGAAGTACCACTATTAGCTCCTTCCATGGTTACATCTTCTTCAGCTCCATCCCGGCCTTGAACAAGGTCACAGGCGCGGGAAGTGCCGACATCAACCCCGACACGGCCTTCTCCTCTTGGTTATGACGGGGCCAGGAATCTAGACATGATCAAGAGGATGATTCAGAAGAAGATATTCTTGTCTCAGCTTCAAAAAGGCCAAGGGACATCCAACCTAACCTTGTGGATGCTCTAGAAGAAGGAAAAGAAAAAGGGGAACCAACTGTTGTTCTTAGAAGAAGTACAAGGCAGAGATTCCTACCCAACTTCTACTACAAGGTAGTTCACCATGATCAGGGAGTGTATAATCTAGTTCATATACCTGATTCTCATGTTGCATTTACTGTTAGCTTTGATAAAGAGCAGATTCCAAAGACCTATGAGGAAGCAATGAAGAGAAAGGAGTGGAGAGAAGCAATTCAAGATGAAAAATAAGCTATGGAGAAGAATCAAACCAATGCGCCAGTTACTATTCCAAAAGGGAAAAAGGCTGTAAGTTCTAAATGGATCTTCACTATTAAATATAAAAGCAATGGTGAGATATATATGTATAAAGCTAGATTGGTGGTTAGAGGATTCAAACAAACTTATGGTGAAGATTATAGGGATACCTTTGCTCCTATAGCTAACTTACACTCAGTTAATGTTGTTTTATCTCTTGCTGCTAACCTTGATTGGGAGTTACGGCAAATGGATGTTAAGAATGCATTTTTACAAGGTGAGTTAGAAGAGGAAGTGTACATGACACCACCACCAGGTCTACAAGATCAAGTAGGTGGCGGCAATACACTGAGATTAAGAAAAGCTATCTATGGCTTAAAAAAATCTTCAAAAGCTTGGTACCATAAGCTGAATGTGACCTTAAGGGACAGAGGCTTCAAAAGGTCAGAAGTTGAACACACTCTCTTTACACTTCAGAGTAAGGAAGGTATTGTGGTTATACTCATTTATGTGGATGACATAATCATATTAGGGAGTGATAAAATAGGTATTGATTCTACTAAATCTTATTTAAAGAGTGTCTTTGATATTAAGGATTTAGGTGAACTTAAATACTTCTCAGGAATTGAAGTGTGTAGGTTTAAGGAAGGTCTCTTCTTACCTCAAAGAAAATATATTGTGGACTTACTAACTTCTACATGTATGATGGAAGCTAAACCAGCTAAGACACCCCTAGACGAAGGTTACAAGATAGAGCCTGAGGGGGAGCTAGGAAATGATGAATTCCATGATACAAAGCTGTATAGAAAAGTGGTTGGTAAGCTCATATACTTAACCATCACTAGACATGACTTATGTTTTACTGTGAATCAGGTATCTCAACATATGCAAGACCCAAAGATAAGGCATTGGGACATGATCATGGGCATATTAAGATACTTGAAAGACACTAAACAACAAGGTATATGGATGAGTTGTAATGGAAACACAGAAGTTGTAGGTTATTGTGATGCAGTTTGGGCAGGAGACAGAGAAGATAGGAGAATCACAACCAGCTACTGCACATTCATAGGAGGTAATCTTGTGACTTAAAAGACTAAGAAGCAGAAGGTTGTATCTTGCTCTAGTGCAGAAGCTGAATATAGGGCTATGAGGAAGCTTACTACAAAATGCATCTATCTGAAGCAACTTCTCCTTGACATTCTTGGTGTGAGCTTAAAGTCTCGTATCACTGTCCATTGTGACAATCAAGCAGCTATACATATTGCATCTAACTCTGTGTTTCATGAAAGAACTAAGCATATTGAGGTGGATTGCCATAAGGTAAGAGAAGCTATTGGAAATAAAATCATCTTACCTTGCTACACAATGAGTGAGGATCAACTAGCAGATGTGTTTACCAAGGCTACTACACTGAAGACTGGCGGCTCCATCTACCCAAGGCTTGGCCTCATTTCCATTCCATAACACTGATCATGGTCATGGAGAGTTATACTCTTTTTCCCTAGAAAATGTTTTGTCCCAATTGGGTTTTTCTTCTTTAGGTTTTTAATGAGGTAATGCTTCATGGTTGCAAGTTAGCCATTCTCCATGACTTAAGCTTGAGGGGTAGTGTTGGAATGAAGAAGAATGATGAAGACAAAGAGAAGAAATGAAGAAAGTATGCCTTAGTCTCTAAGTAGGCGCCATGTGTCCAAAGGGAGTGACTTAAGCTTGTTTGTGATTAATGATATGTTATCCTTGTAGCCAAACATCTATTAGGGTATCTTAGTATCCAAACAAGCCTAGATTAGATTAATATAAATAGCTATCTCTCTCTTTCTTTGTAAGCAAGAAATTCATTTATCTAAATTCTCAATAATAATCATTCTCACTTTTCTCTCTCATCTCTCTCTCTCAATCTACAAATCTTTAAATCTCTTAATCTCATAATCTTTCATACGTTGGATATTTAAGTGTAGCACCACTGAGTTTTTCAATGAAATAGGCTACTGGCTTCCGGTCTTGCATGAGGACGGCTCCAATCCCTATCCCTGAGGCATCACACTCAATCTTAAAGACATTAGCAAAAATTAGGTAACACCAAAAGATGTGCATTAGTCAGTTTTTCTTGAAGGGTCTGGAAGTCTTCTTCTTGTTCACGTTCCCATTTAAAGCTAACCTCCTTTTTGATGATTTCAGTCAATGGGGCGGCCAAGGTACTAAAGTTCTTGACGAATCACCTATAGAACCCCGCCAAGCCGTGAAAACTTCTAATTCACTAATTGTCGTGGAACTAGGCCATTCGCGAATTGCCTTAGCCTTCTCCTCATCAACTTTTACTCCCTCTGCACTTATGACAAAACCTAAACACACAAGGTTATCTGTACAAAAAGTACACTTTTTCACGTTAGTATATAACCTTTCTTTTCTTAGGGTTTCCATTACCAATTTCAAATGCCTTTTTCCCTTTTGGAAGAGTAGCTGGTGCATAGGTTTGATTCTTCTCCATGGCTTGTCTTTCAGCTTGATTTGCTTCTCTCCACTCCTTTATCTCCATAGCTTCCTCATAGGTCTTTGGAATCTGTTCTTTATCAAGACTAACAGTGAATGCAACATGAGAATCATGTACATGAAATAGATTACACACTCCCTGGTCATGGTGAACTACATCATTGTTGTTGTAGTAGAAGTTGAATGAAAATCTCTGCCTTTTACTTCTTCTAAGAACAACAGATATTCTCCTTTCCATTCTTCTTCTAGAGCATCCCCAAGATTAGGTTGAATATTCCTTGGCCTTTTTGAAGCTGAGACTAATATATCTGCTTCTGAATCCTCCTCATGATCATGTCTAGGTTCCTGGTCCCCCTCATGATCAAGGAGAGGCACTTTTCCTGATTGAAGTGAAGACCGCTCCACGTCCCGGAGATGAAGCCGCGCTTGTGACCTGGTACGTGGCCAAGATACCGGATGGACCATGGAAGTGCCTGGATCGAATGGTCCAACAGCTGGTCGGGACATGCTTGGATCATATCGGAGATGGACCATGGACGTGCCTGAGTCATGCCTGGGTCGGACTGGGGTCGAACCTGGATCACACCTTGGCGAGCATGGGTCGTGCTCGGCCGGTCCTTGTCCGGGCGATTGGTGAAATGGGCCGGGCGAATGATGAACTGACCCTGGCACTTGAACTGGCCCAGGTACTTGGTGAGCTGGCCCTGGTACTTTGTGAGCTGGCCCTGGTACTTGGTGAGCTGGCCCTGGTACTTGGTGAGCTGGCCCTGAGCCAGATGCTGGTGGAGAGACTATACTTATGCTTTCCAAGATCCTTCTTAGATTCTCAGCTTGGTCATGCCTTGTTGTTGAGATGTCCTTGAATTATTCCCTAGTTCCTTCTTCATAGAATCCTTTTGACTCTTGAAATTTAATATCTCTAGATACAAGGACTCTTCTAGTTTCTAGATTGTAGCATTTATAACCCTTTTATGTAGGAGAATACCCAATGAACATGACCTTGGTGCTCTTTGGTTCAAGCTTGTTCCTATGTTCTTCTGGTACTAAAACAAAACAAACACACCCAAATACTCTTAAGTGATCAATACTATGCTTGGTTTTGTTTAATACCTCAAAGGAAGACAAATCATCTAGAACTTTTGTTGGAATTCTATTGATTAAGTAACATGCAGCCACAAGAGCATCTCCCCAAAACTGTTTGGGAACCTTCTTGTGGAACATCATGGTTCTCACAACTTCCATCAAATGTTTGTTTTTCCTCTCAGCTACTCCATTTTGTTGTGAAGTGTAGGGACAACTTGTTTGATGTTTAATGCCATGTTTGGCCAAGTGTTGCTGAAATTTGGTGCTAGTATATTGTCCTCCATTATATGTTCTAAACCATTTAATTTTGGCATTGTATTGATTAGTCTTGGCATTGCATTGTATTGCAAGAAGATTTGCGGAATTCTTATACCAGATTGATGTAAACTGGCTCTAATACCATGAAACATTAAGATTTTAAGAGATTTAGAGATTTGGAGATTGAGAGAAAAAAAAATTAAAGAGAGACAATCTTCATTTCCTTTTGTCTTCATCATTCTTCTTTATTCCAACACCAATGATATTGCTTCTTAGTCTCAGCTGGTCCGGGCCGGTTCGGGGTCTTGAAGGAACCGGGTTGGTGCGCTCCGAGTCTTGGGTTGAGTCTTGGTCCATGACGGGTTCCTGGGACTCCTGTCGGTCGAGGCTTTTCAAAGACGGATCGGTGGCGCGGACGAGCACGGATCGGGACTGGTCGGGAGTGGGTTGGTGGCACAGTCAAGGCACGGACCGGGACTGGTCAGGAGTGGGTCGGTGGTACGGTCAAGGCACGAATGCGGAGCATTCTTCAGGTCGCCTTGCAGTACGCATGGAACCTCCATCGTTCGTTCGTACGTTCGTTTGTTCGTGCGGTCGTCCTTGTCCGAACCAAGGTCGTTGGTAGCGTCCTGGATCACATCATCCCCTCCTTCTTGAAGAGGATTTGTCCTCAAATTCTGATAATCTGCACAAAAAAGAAGTAAATCAGAAACGTTGAAGTACCAATTCATAGGTATTATCGTTGATGCGTCTCACGACCGTGAATGGTCCATAAATTCTCGGCATCAACTTGGAACATCCTTCTGTAGGGAATCTATCTTTGTGCAAACAGATCTAGACTTGATCACCAGGTTGGAACACAACCATCTTCCGATGCTTGTCAGAAATCTTAGTGTACTGCTTCGTCTTGGCCTCATTATTGACTCTAGCCTTTTCATAAATCTGTTTGACCATCTGCGCCTTTTGCTCTCCATCAATACTAGCACGCTCACTCAAACGAATTAGATTTATCGGAAAAATAGGATTAAATCCATAAAAAATCTGAAATGGTGAATATTTAGATGCATAATGGACAGCATGATTATATGCAAACTCAACATGTGGCAAATGGTCCTCCCAAGTCCTAAAGTTATAACCAACAAAAGATCGCAAAAGGGCTCCTAAGGTCCTATTGACCACTTCAGTCTGACCGTCACTTTCAGGATGACATGTCGTTGGAAAACAAAGCTTAGTTCCTAACCTAGACCAAAGTGTCCTCCAAACATGACTTAAGAACTTAGTATCTCTATCAGATACTATGGACCTAGGCATGCCATCTAAACAGACAATCTCTTTAAAAAAGATTAGCAAAATGCAAAGCATCATCAGACTTGTTACATGCAATAAAATGTGACATTTTGGAAAAACAATCTACCACCACAAAAATACTATCCTTGCCACTACGAGTCATAGTCAGCCCTAATATGAAATCCATCGATAAATCTACCCAAGGATGCAAAGGAATTGGCAAAGGGGTATACTAACCGTTAGGCTGAGTCGCAGACTTAGCCATTTTACACTTAGCACATCGTTGGCAGATCCTTTCAATGTCCCTTTTCATTTACGGCCAATGGAGATGCTCTCTCTTGATGGCCATTGTCTTATCTATTCCAAAATGCCCCATGAGTCCACCTGAATGCGTTTCTCTAGCAAATAACTCTCGCAAGGAACAATTTGGAACACATAACCAATTCTCATAAAAAAGAAACCCATCATGCTGGAAGTAATGACCTACAGGAATCTTAGAACATGACTTATAGATTTCTCCATAGTCAGGGTCAGTCTTATATAGTTCATTCATATGACCAAAACCCAGAAGCTTAACTTCCAAAGTGGATAGTAACGCGTACCTGCGGGAAAGTGCGTCGGCCACAATATTCTCTTTCCCTTGTTTATACTTGATCACATTTGGAAATGTTTCAATGAACTCCATCCATTTGGCATGACCCTTGTTTAGCTTGTGTTGGCTTTTGAGGTGCTTAAAGAACTCGTGATCAGTGTGAATCACAAACTCTTTTGGCCATAAATAGTATTGCCAAGTTTGGAGAGCTCGCACCAACACATATAACTCCTTGTCATATGTGGGGTAATTCAATGTAGCTCCTCCCAACTTCTCACTAAAATGAGCAATTGGCCTCCTTTCCTGCATAAGTACAACGCCAATCCCTATTCCTGAAGCGTCACATTCAATTTCAAAAGTGTTAGCACAATTAGGAAATATTAACAAGGGAGCAAGACTAAGCATGTCTTTAAGCATCTAGAAGGCTTGTTCCTGAGCAGCTTCCCACTTGTATCAAACTTCCTTTTTGATGATTTCGATCAGGGGTGCTGCTATGGTACTGAAATATTGGACGAATCGTCTGTAGAACCCAGCTAGACCATAAAAACTTTGGACCTCACTCACGGTCTTGGGAGTAGGTCAATCACGGATTGCCTTGACCTTCTCTTCATCCATTCATACACCATCTGTAGTGACCACAAATCCTAGGAAAATCATATTATCCGTACAAGAAGTACACTTTTCCAGATTAGCAAATTAGCATTCTTCCCTAAGGATTTCTAAGACAGCCTGAACATTTTTAACATGCTTTTTTAAGGACTTACGAGAATGTCATCAAAATATACTATGAAAAAATGCCCAATAATATCCCTAAGAATATGATTCATAAGCCTCATGAATGTACTAGGTGCATTAGTAATCCCAAATGGCATTACAAACCACTTATCTAATCCATGCTTAGTTTTAAATGCAGTTTTCCATTCATCCCCTTCTTTCATGCGTGTCTGATGATAACCACTCCTAAGATCAATCTTAGAAAACATTCATGTTCCATATAATTCATCTTGCATATCATCTAAACGGAGTATGGGATTGCGATATTTTACCGTGATATTGTTGATTGTCCGAAAATCAACACACATTCGCCATTTACCGTACTTCTTTAGAACTAATAGAACAAGCACATCACAAGGACTGAGGCTTTCACGGATGTGTCCTTTACGTAACAATTCATCAACCTGTGTTTGTAACTCTTTGGTCTCAACTGGGTTTTTCGGGTATGCTGGACGATTTGGCAAAGCTGCCCCTGGTACAAAGTGTATTTGGTGTTCTATACCACGGACAGGGGGTTGGCCGTCCAGACACTCCTCAGGGAATACGTCCTGATATTCTTGCAAAAGATTAGCCAATATGCTCGGAAGCTCTGGCTTTTGATTAGTTAGCATGAAACCAGCTCCCTTAGATACCAACATCAGATCCAGCTTGCCACAATCTATTCCTTTTGTAAACTCACTAGTTTCATAATGAAATTGGACTTACCTCTCTGTGGCTTTGGCTTACTTGTTTTGGTCTTTTATTGTTTAAGTTGTAGCTGGTCTAGGTAGACCTCTTGAGGAGTCATGGGTATTAAAGTGGTCTTGCAGCCTTTAAAGGTAAAGTAGTGGCGTTTGGTAAAGCCGTCATGGGTGATCTTTTGGTCTGACTGCCATGGCCTCTCAAGTAGAATATGTCCCGCCTCTATTGGTAATACGTCAAAAAGAACTTCATCATTGTATTTTCCAATCTCCAAGGGTACCAGCACTTGGTGGGTCACACAAAGCTCACCATTGTAAGCCATTGTAGTGGGTACGGTTTTCGGTGCTCTTTCTCCACAAGTCCTAGTTTCCAGACCATAGACTCACTAGCCACATTAGTACAACTACCACCATCAATTATTAAACTGCATACCTTTCCTTTAACGAGACAACGTGTATGGAACAGATTCTCCCATTGTTCTTTCTCATCTGTTTTAGACTGAACACTAAGGGATCAACGAGCCACTAGCAATTTTCCAAACAGTGGCGGCTCCAGGCCTTCATCATAATCGATTTCATTCTCTGGCTCATACTCTTCTTCCTCCCCAGAGTGGACTTTTTTATTCTCTAAAACCATCCTGATCTTTTTATTAGTGCACTCATTGGCATAATAGCCAAGTCCTTGACACTTAAAAACATCGTATGTCACGCATCCTTATGGGTCGTTCCACTGATTTTGCTTTGTCTGGCCGTGACACTTTCTTTTCAACTTTGGAGGCCATTGGCTTGTAATCCATGGGGCAGGTCTGCTTCAAGTCTCGCGGATATGCAACCTTATGATTCACGGGTCCTGCACCAAAAGAAGACCGAGTATAAGGCTTTCTTCTAAGTTGTTTTTCAATTAAAATAGCTTTATGAAGCATCTCTTCAAGATCCACATAGTGTTACATTTCAAGCTTATCTTGAATGTCACAGTTTAAACCACCCAAGAACCAGGACATGGTGGCTTCCCGGTCCTCAGTCACGCTGGCTCGGATCAAGAGTGTTTCCATCTCCTGGAAATACTCTTCCACACTTCGACCACCTGTTGTAATTGTATTAATCTCTGGTGCAAGTCATGGTGGAAGTGGCTTGGCACAAAAAACCTTTGCATGACCATCTTCAGTTCGTTCCATGTCTCTATAGGGTATTCGCCATTACACCTCCTAGATGTCACCATCTGGTCCCACCAGCTGAAAGCATAATCATAAAACTCAGTCACTGCAACATTAACCTTACTTATTTCAAAATATTATTGACAGTTAAAGACTAATTCTATTTTATGTTCCCATTCTAAATAAGCGGTTGGATCGCTTTTTCCATGAAATGGTGGAATTTTGAGTTTGAGATGGTCTATGTTGTCTTGTTGGAATGGTGGCGGTCGGTGGTCACGGGCGCGCCTGGGTCGGACCGGGGTATTATGTTCTGAACCTCCACTTTGATAGAACCTAGCCGCGGCTTCATCACCATAGTAACTATGGCATCCTAGGCTTCCCACAACCAAATCTTCATCTTGCCTTTTAGGGGTATGGTCACGCCGGTCAGAGGATGAGACAGGCCTGTCCTGCCTTGGCTGCTCAGGGAAGAGGACACGCCGACGGTCAGGTATAAGCTCTGATATTAGACGCCTTATGTCCTCTATCAGCCCATCACACAAACCGGCCTGCATGAAGTTGAATCGGGCGTCCATCATCTAGTTCATCCAAGTTATAAGTGTTTCCACCAGGCGGGTATGGTTTGATTCCTCCTCTTCTGAATCGCCCGTTGTACCTGAAAATGTTGTCAAGACAACCGGCCAGTTAAATGTTCACAGGGACAGTTGGTACTAGTAGTATAGCAAATAACTAATTTAATTTTAAACTTCCAAAAACCAACTTTTAAAAAGTTTAAAATAAATCGCCATTCTTAAAACAAAAAACTTATTGAAAGTAACAAAGTGAAATAAAATCCACAACCGAAATTGAATCACAATGAACTTTTGTAAACAAGAACCCAAACAGAAGTTCAATGGACACAACAAATTTGAAAACCCAGTTCTCAAAAATTCGAGTGCAAGAATAAAAATTTCAAGCGTAAGGGATGGGGCACAGCTTGTTGGTCGCTCTGATACCACTTGATGTAATCCTTAGGAAAAAGAACACTCATCCAAGATCGTCCAACAGATGGGATGTGCAAAATGTTTGAGTGGAAGATGAACGGTTCTTTAAGATAAGAAATTTGGAGATTTGAAGACAAAAGAAATGGGATAGCGGATTGAAAGGAGCGGTAATGGAACACTACAAGAAAACACGTAATTAGCAACTACATTGTTCGACTACTGTTGTAGTCGCCACAATATGCGACTACAAAGCTACAATATAGCAACTACTTTACTACTACGCACATTTAGTCATAAAACAATTGCTAAACTACGATCAAATAAAGTAGTCGTAATGCAGTCGTATATTGCCGATTGAGCAGCGACTAAATGTATGAAATAAAACCCAAAAATTGGAGATGTTAAAATCGAAAACCAAACTGAAATTTTTGGTTTAAGCAAACCTATTTATAACCGCTAACTGGCGACTAATTGCCGACTGTTACAAAAAAACCAAAAATTAACGCGATAACTCGACAATTCCTCTAACCCCAACTTCATTTTTCTCGTCCATTCCCATCGCCTCCCTTCGATAAATTTTCTTTCACCTCTCATCTTCTCTAAATCGCATGTTGTTTCGATCCATCTTCTTCAAACCATCTCCCTTTCGATCCATCTCCCTTTCGATCCACCTCCCTTTGATCCATCTCCCCTCGATCCATCTCCCTTTGATTTTTGTTCGTCTTTGAATCCCTTTTCCAACCAAAAAATCTTCGATTCTGGCAAACGAGATGTTACAAGCCAGGGCCATTGAGCTCAAGAGACAATCGAGGAGGGTGTGTAGGCCGATGACTTGGCCGGTACGGACGGTTCTCGGCGAGGGTGAACTGGTCGCGGCTTGTAAGGGCGAGTGAGCGAACGGCTACGAACCAGGAACAGCTAGACGGGACTTGGCTTGGAGGCGTGACCTCGAATAGCCTTCTTGAGGTTCAGGGCCAAGCGACCAAGAACTGGTCCTGAGCGAGAAGGAAGGACAAGCTCGGTGAAGGAACAATGAAGTGAAAGAAGGCTGGAACGGTAGTGGACAACAAGCGATGGAACGGCTGAACCAAGGAACTAAGAAGCGGCTTAGGAAATGAGATAGGGATTTGTGGGCGATTTGAACAGGGGGATAGAAAGCAACACACCAAGCTATGACTGGCTTGGATACAGCCTTTCCAAGAAGAGAGACACACTCAATCTTCAAGGAACACTCACTCTCACTTGGAGACACACTCAACAATGAAAGAGAGAAATGACCAAGCGGCCGAGTCTAGGAATAGGGTTCATAATTGTCTGCCTTAGAAATTAGAGTGAGTTTGCCTTTTATAGGCTACATGCTTAAGACATAAAACCTAGTTGACCGTGGTCAACAAAACATTCAAAACCCCAAAATAACGGCTAAGTCCTAATGAAAATGCAAAGGCTAACATGTGCCTAAGATAGAGATCAAGCCTAATTGATTTAAGGGACATATCCACATTAAATCAATGGGACACTAAGCTTGATGCCTTAGATTTTCAGGTTTCATTAAAAACCTTTCCAAGAACCCATTATGGTAAACTTGGAAAGGAATAGAGTACCCTAATCACCTAAGGTCTTTAGAAGTGCCCTTACTCATGGATAGTAAGGACACACAAGACCTTATCCCTGAGGCTGTGTGCATGAGTGTCTTGGTCAGAAACACTCAGGTGAACATGATCAGGAGGCCGGTTCCTGTCTTCAATCTCCTCTCCCTCTCCAAGGCCGGTTGCATGAGCTAGAGCGGTTTCCACTTGGTGTCCTTGGGCATGATATCCTTTGCTCCTGTCTTGGACTCCTTGGGCGGCTCTGCTCCGGGTCATAATACGGTGGGGCACATAAGGAATGGTCTGGCCTTCATCCTCTAAGTATCTGGTCGGTGTAGCTTGGATGACCCCATCATCCCCACCCTCTTCAAGTGCTTTGGTCTCCAAAGAACCAACATCCTGTGCATCAAAAGGAGATAGATCAGAAACGTTAAATGAGGAGGACACATTGTACTCACCTGGCAGCTTGAGTCTGTAGGCATTGTCATTGATGCGTTCCACCACTTGGAATGGGCCATCTCCTCTGAAATCTAGCTTGTGCTTGCGCTTGTTGGGAAAGCGCTCTGGCCTTAGGTGTAGCCACACCCAATCTCCTGGTTGGAACACCAGCTGCTTCCTCTTCTTGTTGATCCTAGATCGGATCTGATCATTCCTCTTCTCAATGTTGCCATGCACTTGTTCAAAAATCTTCTTCATGGCCGCGGCTTTGGCCTCTCCCTCAAGGTCCATGGTCTCGGTTGGTAGCAAGGGTGTCAGGGTCAGGGGAGTGTCTGGGTTGCGGCCATACACAGCTTCAAATGGTGACATGCCTGTAGTTGAATGCTTAGCTGAATTATAGTTAAATTCCACCAAGGGCAAGCTCTCCACCCATGTAGTTAAATGTCTTCCCACGGTCGATCTCAGCAATGCTCCTAGAGTGCGGTTGACTACCTCAGTCTGTCCATCGGTTTGAGGATGGCATGTGGTAGAGAACAACAGCTTAGTACCCAGCTTCTTCCATAGGGTCCTCCAAAAGTGTGACAGGAACTTTGTGTCACGGTCAGACACAATAGTTCTTGGAATGCCATGGAGTCTCACCACCTCCCTAAAGAACAGTGTAGCGGTTTGAGAAGCATCATTGGTCTTTGAGCAGGGAATGAAATGGGCCATCTTGGAGAAGCGGTCCACCACTACAAATACTGAGTCCTTGTGCTGAATCTTGGGCAATCCCAGAACAAAGTCCATGGAGATGTCTACCCATGGAAGAGTAGGGACAGGCAGGGGCATGAACAGGCCGTGAGGATGGAGTCTTGACTTGGCTCTCCTGCAAGTGATGCACCTATCACAGTGAGTGGCTACCATCTTCTTCATCTTTGGCCAGTAGAAGTGTTCTTTAAGAACACTAAGAGTCTTCTCCACTCCAAAATGTCCCATAAGGCTACCTCCATGAGCCTCCTCCACTAGCAACTCCCTCATTGATCCTTGGGGAATGCACAGGCGCCTATCCTTAAAGAGAAATTCATCATGAATGAAGAAACGTGCGTAGGCTCCTGCTCCATGTCCTTCATAGGCGGCCTTGAGGTCTGGGTCTTCTGGGTATAAGGTCTTCAAATGTCCAAACCCCAAAACCTTAGCATCCATAGTAGAGATCAAAGCATGCCTCCTAGACAAGGCATCCGCCACTACATTCTCCTTTCCCTTCTTGTATTTGATCACATAGGGAAAAGTCTCTATGAACTCCAACCATCTAGCATGCCGCTTCTTCAACACGGTCTGACCCCTCAAATGCTGCAAAGTCTCATGATCTGTGTGAATCACGCACTCCCTAGCCAAGAGGTAGTGCTGCCATGTCTGCATTGCCCTGACCAAAGCATATAACTCCTTGTCATAGGCTGGATAGTTCAGGGTGGCTCCAGTCAGCTTCTCACTAAAGTATGCCACTAGTCTTCCTCCTTGAGTTAGCACTGCCCCTATGCCTACTCCTGAGGCATCACACTCCACTTCAAAGGTCTTCTCAAAGTTGGGCAAGGCAAGAATGGGCGCATGGGTCAGCTGATTCTTAAGCTCCAAGAAAGCCTGCTCTTGCAACTCTCCCCATTCAAAGCCGGTATTCTTCTTGATCAAGGAGGTCAGGGGTGCAGCCAAGGTGCTGAAGTCCTTCACAAAGCGCCTATAGAAGCTGGCCAGCCCATGGAAGCTTCTGACTTGGCTGATTGAAGTCGGTCTAGGCCAGCTGAGGATGGCCTCTATTTTCTCCACATCTACTCTCAGTCCCTGTGAGCTAACCACAAAGCCAAGGAAAACAACCTCATCTGTGCAAAAGATGCATTTAGACAAATTGGCAAACATGTGTTCTTTCCTAAGAGTTTCTAAGACCTGTTCTAAATGCAGCACATGATCAGTCAAGCAAGAGCTATATATCAGAATATCATCAAAATAAACTACCAAGAACTTGCCCATAAAGGGTCTAAGGATATGGTGCATGAGGCGCATGAAGGTGCTTGGGGCATTGGAGAGGCCGAATGGCATGACTAGCCACTCATACAGACCATGCTTGATCTTGAAGGCGGTCTTCCACTCATCCCCTTCCCTCATCCTCACTTGATGATACCCACTCTTCAAATCCACCTTAGAGAAGATGGTTGCTCCACTCAGCTCATCCAACATGTCATCTAGCCTTGGGATTGGATGGCGGTATTTGATGGTGATATTGTTGATGGCTCTACAATCAACACACATCCTGTAGGAACCATCCTTCTTGGGCACCAGGACCACAGGCACGGCACAAGGGCTTAGACTCTCCCTTACATACCCCTTGGCCATCAGATCCCTGACTTGAGCTTCAAGCTCCTTTGCCTCCGCGGGATTGACTCGGTATGCAGGCCGGTTTGGGAGTTGGGCGCCAGGAATGAAGTCTATCTGATGCTCTATGCCTCTCAAGGGCGGCAGGCCTGCTGGTATCTCCTCAGGGAATACATCCTTGTACCTGTCAAGCAAAGCTCGGATTTCTCTTGGCAAGATCACATTAGCATGTCTAGAATTCAACAAATCCTTATAAACAACCAAAAAAACTTGACAAGTTGGATCAAAGAGAGATCGCCTAACATCACTAGGTGTAATCAAGAAATTGGTTTTAGACATGCATTTCTCCTTAGCTAGCTTAACTTGCATTTCATGAACTTGGGCAGGCAACAATGGTGCTAAACTAATCCGTTTTTTATTAAGCATAAGAGTATATTTATTTTTCCTACCATCATGCACAACTTCCCTATCAAATTGCCAAGGTCTGCCTAGTAATATATGGGTGGCTTGCATAGGTACTACATCACAAAGAACCTCATCAACATATTTGCCTATGCTAAATGAAACCTTAACCTGTTCACTAATTCTCAATTCGGTTTTATCATTCAGCCACCTCAATCTATAAGGTCTAGGATGTTTAGTAGCTACCAAGTTCAATTTCTCAACCATATAAGTACTAGCTACATTAGCACAAGATCCACCATCAATGATAAGTGAGCATACTTTACCATTAACCATGCAGCTTGTGTGGAAGATGTTCTCCCTTTGGGCTGTCTCATCCGGCTCTTGGATGGTGCTAAGGACCCTTCTTGAGACCAAGAGGTCTCCCACTTCAGGGTAGGCCACATCCTCCTCCTCTTCATCAGCTTCCTCAGGAGGTTCCATCTCATCTTGAGACTCATAATCACCAGTTGCTGTGATGATCATGGCCCTAGGATTTGGACAATCCCGAGCATAGTGTCCACGGCCGCGGCACTTGAAGCACATAATGTCCCTGGTTTTGGGACCAGTGGAGGCAGGTCTGTTGTCTGGCCGTGGGGCACGGTTGGTCTCCCTGGGTTGGTATGGGGCTCTCACATCCTGAGCTAGGGCTTTGCCACGGTCGGATTGCCTAGGGAAGGCAGGCTGAGAGCTTGAAGCCTGCGGATGGGTGTTTTGGGCAGAGGCTCTCCATGGGCTGTGGACCACGGGTCTGGTTCTAGTCTTCCTCTTAAGCTGGCTCTCCACTTGGGTAGACAAGTGCAATAGCTCATTGAGGTCATTGTAGGAGTACATCTCCACCTTGCTGGCTATCTTCTCTTGAAGACCATCTAGGAATTGTGCCATGAGAGTCTCTTCAGTATCTTCCAGCCCAAGCCGGTTTCTCAAGTGTTCAAACTCTCCAAAATACTCCTCTACACTTCTCTGGCCTTGGCTGAGCTTCCTGAACTTCTTCTGTAGCTCTCTGTGGTACATAGGTGGAATGTACCTTCCCTTCATCATGAACTTCATGATCTCCCATGATCTGACCGGTTCTTCTCCTCTCCTCCTTCTCTTGGCGGAGTCTTGATCCCACCAGGACAGGGCATGGTCAGTAAGTTGGGCTGCTGCGTAGGCCACCTTCTTGGGTTCTTCAAACCCATAGACCTCAAAGATATGATCCATTCTTCTCTCCCAATCCAAGTAGGCTTCTGGATCAACCTTGCCGGCAAAAGTGGGTGGCGTGAGCTTGAGGTGTGGGGAGTGGGCTCTAGGTGGGTGGTGATGTCCCCTCTCCTCAGGAAACCTCCTCTCCCTGTGCCTTGGCCGTCTGAAATGAGGTGGGAAGGAATCTTCTTCAGACAATCCCTCCATGTCTTGCTCAGGCCATACGGGTGGCGGCGCTCTTGGTTGTGGAGGTGGAGGCGCCGGTGCTGGTTGGGGTTGAGGCTGCTCTACTCGGCCTAGACGGTCTCCCAGCTGCTGGAGTTGAGCTTGGAGGCTGGTGAGGATCTCTGCTAAAGTTGGATCAGCCATCTAGCTCAAAGGGTACCTGCCAAGGAAAAGTCAACAGGTCAAAGCCCAAGTACTTAAGTTAATTAACCTAGATTAATCACTAACGATCTAATTAGACTTTAATTTAAAACTTAAACTAATTTCTAGACTAATTAACAAGCAACATTCGACTCCTAGGGTTAGCAACAAGAACCGCCAACTCAAATAACAAGGAAACATTCAAATTCAAATTTGGTCAAAGGAGTGGACAAGATGACATCAGCCGGTGAGGACCACACGGTGAGTCACCGACCAGGTCTGCCAAAAAGCAGCCGTGTCCACCTAACTCCTTCTTCCTCCTTAGGTTTTCAACAATGGCGATTTTGCAACACAGGAAAACAGATTCAACCAATCCAGCTAAGCAACTTAACACAAGTACTAAATTTACCTAATAACAAACCCTAATAAACCGTACTACTCACGCTTAGACAGAAAGTTAAAACCCTAAGTACTAGGATGGAAAGAAACAACCTTTCTCAGAAAACTTGGACTCTGATACCAAAATGTTACCAGCTAGGGCCATTGAGCTCAAGAGACAATCGAGGAGGGTGTGTAGGCCGATGACTTGGCCGGTACGGACGGTTCTCGGCGAGGGTGAACTGGTCGCGGCTTGTAAGGGCGAGTGAGCGAACGGCTACGAACCAGGAACGGCTAGACGGGACTTGGCTTGGAGGCGTGACCTCGAATAGCCTTCTTGAGGTTCAGGGCCAAGCGACCAAGAACTGGTCCTGAGCGAGAAGGAAAGACAAGCTCGGTGAAGGAACAATGAAGTGAAAGAAGGCTGGGACGGTAGTGGACAACAAGCGATGGAACAGCTGAACCAAGGAACTAAGAAGCGGCTTAGGAAATGAGATAGGGATTTGTGGGCGATTTGAACAGGGGGATAGAAAGCAACACACCAAGCTATGACTGGCTTGGATACAGCCTTTCCAAGAAGAGAGACACACTCAATCTTCAAGGAACACTCACTCTCACTTGGAGACACACTCAACAATGAAAGAGAGAAATGACCAAGCGGCCGAGTCTAGGAATCGGGTTCATAATTGTCTGCCTTAGAAATTAGAGTGAGTTTGCCTTTTATAGGCTACATGCTTATGACATAAAACTTAGTTGACCGTGGTCAACAAAATATTCAAAACCCCAAAATAACGGCTAAGTCCTAATGAAAATGCAAAGGCTAACATGTGCCTAAGATAGAGATCAAGCCTAATTGATTTAAGGGACATATCCAGATTAAATCAATGGGACACTAGGCTTGATGCCTTAGATTTTCAGGTCTCATTAAAAACCTTTCCAAGAACCCATTATGGTAAACTTGGAAAGGAAAAGAGTACCCTAATCACCTAAGGTCTTTAGAAGTGCCCTTACTCATGGATAGTAAGGACACACAAGACCTTATCCCTAAGGCTGTGTGCATGAGTGTCTTGGTCAGAAACACTCAGCTGAACATGATCAGGAGGCCGGTTCCTGTCTTCAATCTCCTCTCCCTCTCCAAGGCCGGTTGCATGAGCTAGAGCGGTTTCCACTTGGTGTCCTTGGGCATGATCTCCTTTGCTCCTGTCTTGGACTCCTTGGGCGGCTCTGCTCCGGGTCATAATACGGTGGGGCACATAAGGAATGGTCTGGCCTTCATCCTCTAAGTATCTGGTCGGTGTAGCTTGGATGACCCCATCACGAGAGCCTGACCGTGAGTCTTAACAAGGTCGTCCTCAGCCGCAGCAACAGAAGCGCAAAGTCTGACGTTTAACAGGTAAATGTGGCCTATCTCTACAAATCAAAAACTTATGAGAATCTTAAATCAGAAAAAAATGAAATTTTATTTTTTCCTGCAACATCGTTTCTGTGTTTTGTTCATCATTGAGTATGTTGTGTTTGTGTTTATTTTGATTTAAAATTGAATCGGTGAATCGGTCGATTATATGGTCGATATCTTCATTCTTGTTAAGTTAACCCATCGCTGTCGCATAATAGATGAAATTATTTGCATTTTTCTTAGTTAGTTCCTCTTTTTGGATTCTTTTGTGAACTTTAGGGATTTGACTCATGCGACGAACACTCATAGATTTGTTGTTGTGTTCTTTAATTTTTGTTAGTTTTGTAACTATATGAAAGTGTAGGAGACACAAATTGTTGCTTTGTTTGGTTTTTTTTTGTCAACATAGCCTAGTGGCTTTAATATCCCTAATAACATGCGGGGTGTTGGGTTCGAACCCCAGACCTAGTGTAATGAATGCAAGAGGTGGCTACCATTATGCCACATGATTCCTACTGCTTTGTTTGGTTATTGAAATGAATTTGACCATAACGATAGCATACAAATCTTTATGTGATAACTGTTTTTTTGCTTGTCCTAATATTTATTGTTATGCACATATTAAACTTGATATTTGGATGGATTTAATTTTTTTAATTTGAAATTCTTAAGTTTATTCAACGTGAATGTAAGTCTGTAGTTCGTCTTGTTATAAATTGTGATTGACTTATCTATATTCTTATAACTTCTTAGGTACCACATCAGATATCCCACTATGCCTAAGGTGAAAACAGCATGCAGGACGGAACCTGTGCGCATCAGTTCGCAGAATCTCCCCTCTGAGGCTCCACCCACTCCTCCTCCCGTTTCTTAAACTCCCAGAGGGTCCAATCCGAGCTCTTCATCTAGAAGACCAAGCTCTCTACCAAGTCAGTATAACTTTAAGCCACCAGACCACCTTCCTTCGGCTCAGTCACAGAAAGCTCCAGTTCATATTAGTCCCCATCATACTACGTCATCATCACCTTATTTGCGAGACTATCCACCACCAACAGAACTATTCTAAGACGGTCAGATTCCAGATGTTCTCCACACCAAAACTCCAAAGCTCATAGACAAGACACTCCAATATCGACATATTCTCAAGGTAACAACTTCCAGGAGGATGTTTTGCCTAAACTATAAAAGGATATGGAAAGGGCTCTAAACGCTCCCAAACCGTGATCAGTTCACCACCGTCCTCTCTCCCATTCCCAAACCAAACACTAGTTGGTATGAATGCATATTTATTTTTTCTTTCACCTTATGCTTCATCTTTTATCTTACTTTCTGTGTTTATCTTACTTTCTGTGTTTAGCTACAGCTGGACATGTGAGCCTCAGGAAAGGCAGAAGAGATATTTCCTCAAGTTTGCGGAATTTTCTTAGTATAGTGGCTAGTGTAAATAAATATGTATTAGTTTATTTTCACTAACTGACTAACATACTCTTTGTTTGATGGTCCTTATTAACCGACTAACATTGTATTTTTTTTTAGAAAACCTACACATGGATCCTTTGATCACAGGGATGGCTCAATCTTATTTTCAGAAGATTTGTTTATGTAAGATGAAATACTTGGTAAGTAACGCATGGACTAGCTGAGAAAGACCTAATTGGATCAGTGAATAAATATGGAAAACAATGAATGAGTATTGGCAGACTGATGAAGCACAGCGAAAGAGTGTCATCTACTCAGACCGTAATGGTCTGGGTCCTCACATACACTTAGCAGGGCCGACTTCCTATCAAGAGATTCAACGCCAACTGGTAAGTGTTTTCTTATACATGTTTAGTGTTTCACATTCCCGTACACCTAATTTTTGCTTAATGGTTTTTGTAACATTGTAGGAAGAGAGCTTGGTAAGACCGGTGAGTCTTGGTGAGGTCTTCATCAAGACACATACAAAACCGGATGGTACTTACGTGGATAGAAAGGCAGAGAAGGTAGCTGAAAACTATGAGAAGAACGTGGAAGAGAAGCTGTTGCCGCTTCAAGAAGAGACCTCAAATATTTCAGACGGTGCTTCATGTGTGCCTTGGGAGTTGACAACAGAGGAATATACAGCGATATTTCTTCAGGTTTGTTTGTTTTTTATTGTCATTACGTATGTTTTCACATTTCTTCTAAAAGTTACATATTTCTTATAACAGTCCACATAAAAAGATTCAAGAGGACATTTATATGGATTTGTGATGTAAGCTTAGTGGTGGTGCAACTGTTGATCGAGAAACTCGAGACCTTCAGAAGCGACTTGGATGGAAAGGGTGGATTAAAAGGACCACACAAGCTGCGGAAGACTTGTGATACACCAAGTTGTTCTTCTTGAACAAGAAGAACAAAGACAAGCTCTCCAAAGGGGAGTGGCAGCCGTCAAAGAACAAGTAGACTAGGGATTATTTTCTTTAAAATTCAAGTTGTATTATGACTTGTAAAAGATGAGGCTTATATAGGCCTTTTAGTTACAACCTAGGATAAACAACATAATGTTTACCCTAAACAACAAGTAGTGTAAATAAACACAACATGAAATTTTTTTTTGCTGTAGAAAGAAATGGGCTTAAGGCCAAATAACTTAAACATAAAAATATGGGCTTAAGGCCCTAAACTTATACTTAGTCTAAATAATGAAGAAATGAGATAGATAAGCCTTGTTGATGAGATAAGGCCGAATTTGACTAAGACTGGTGAAGGGTGGCGGATTGTGTGAACAAGTCTTCATCGTCTTGCGCACTAAGAGTGTTGCCTCATTAAAACCTTCTCCGGAAAACCCAGTGGGACAAAACCGAAGACAGGAAAAAGAGTACAATTTCTTAGCACGTCTTTTGGTGTCTTTACCGAATGGTGATGGTAAAGACAACGGAGGTGGAAGAGACTTCGAGTAGGAACCTCTAATGTTCCTTAGCTGAATCAAATGGGCCTTGATGAACTCTTGAGCCGTCTGGTGGGTCTGCATCCGTGGTCTCCTAGGCTTCTGCTTTCTCCATTAACTGGTTGAACTTGTTTCCCAAGGCTCGAGCCTTGGAGCGTGTCAATGGTCCTGGTGGGACTCGTGGTGCAGTCGTTGGTACGATGTCCTCATCAATTTGGTAGCCTGAAGGATGTTTTTAGTAATTTCATGGGCAACAACACACCACAAGAAAGGACCACATCCTTTATTGCATTGCAACAATAGCTGAATGAAGCTAGGCGTAAATTGAAGAACATGCAGCAGAGCATACCCGAGTTGTGGCTGATCAGAAGTGCAAGCTCCATCAGTTGTCATATGTGTTGGAATGAAGAAGAATGATGAAGACAAATCAAGAAGAAATGAAGAATGTGTGCCTTAGATTCTAAGAAGGTGTCATGTGTCCAAAGGAGTGATTTAGGCTTGTTTGTGATTAATGATATGTTATCCTTGTAGCCAAAAATGTATTAGACTATCTTAGTATCCAAACAATCCTAGACTAATTTAGTATAAATAGTTAATTCTCTCTTTCTTTGTAAGCATGAAATTCATTTTTCTAAAATCTTAAAAATAATCATTCTTCCTTTTCTCTATAATCTCTCCAATCTCTCTCTCTCAATTTACAAATCTCTTAATCTCTTAATCTTTCATGATATTATAGTTAGATTACATAAATCTGGCATAAGAATTCCGCAATTTTCTTTCAATCTTCACATAAACTTCTTCACACCTTCGAAACCAGACCCGTCGTGGTGGTTTGTGGTTTGATCGAGTCTTTCCGGAAAGAAATCAAAATTTCTTGCCATTTTCTTCATCAAGGATTGTTTTCCAGTTAGTTCTGAGGATTTCCCCGGTGGTTTCATTAATTTTAGTGGCCTGGGTCAAAAGATATCGAAGTCCAAGTCCGTTGGTGTCGCGTTCGTCTTCGCCGCGAGATCACGAGTTTGCAACGAGCATATCTCCTTAAGTTCTTCATCAAATCAGGTTATTCCAAATCCTAATCTCAATTAAAATGAGTCTAGTTGATGAATCAGGAGGTCCGCTTTGTCCCTTTTTACGTTTAGAATCTTTCTTGATAAATCTTCCTCAACGTGTCCAGTTTTGACCTGTTTGTGGTATTTGTGTTAAAACCTTCAATTTTTCTTAATCTTTTGAAAATCATGGACGATGAAAACTTAGTTTAGAATCTTTTCGAGGGTCTCAAGAAGTTTCATTTTATTCCAAAGATTTTTAGTCTTCAAGAAAGGTTTTCTTGATTGTTAATAAGAAACTGTTTTTTATTTTATTTTTGGAAGCAAAAGTGGATTAGATATTTTTAACAATTCTGTTAACAGAATCTTTGCTAGTTAGGCTGTTAATATTGTTAGAAGTTGTTGATCAAGGGCTGTTAGGCTGTTGAAGGTTGTTATAGGCGGTGGCAAGTTGTTGGAGGCTGTTGACGCGCCTTGGTCACTAACCGTTTGGACAGGCACGTGTGTGGTCTGTTCTATTCTCTTTGGTTTTATTTTCTTGCAGGTTTTAGATAAAGTCTAATGGAGTACCAGACAAAAATAAAGGCTCCAGTCATGCTTCATGGGACGAATTATCTCTTATGGTCTAGAACCATGAGGAAAACCTTGTGTAGCAAAGGGTTATTGACTCATGTTACAAAAACGCCTGTTATAGCAATTTAAGGGGATGACTCAGATGATCAAGATGATCACAACAATGGTTTCAGGAAGACCAGATGGTATTTTCTATACTCCAAAACTCCCTAGTTGGATCTCTCTTAGAAGCATATTCATATTGTGAAAATGCTAATGATCTTTGGGAAACTTTAAAAAATGTATATGGCAATACTATTAACCTCATGAGAATTTTTGAGGTTAAGAAAGCTTTGAATAATCATAGACCGGAGGATGCTGAGTTCACAAAGCATTATGGATCATTCAGGGAATTATGGGTAGAGCTAGAGATGCTAAGGCCTGCCACAATTGATCCCATTACTCTTCATGAAAGGAGTGAACAAGATAACTATGTTGATTTGATTAAGCACATTCTTAGGAAGACAAGCGTCCTAGTTTGGAGGATATTTGTGCCAAGATTCAGAAGGAGCAAGGGTATCTCCAGCTGTTTGGAAACAAAGAAGAACTGGTGGTAGCCCACAAGAGCTTATTCAAGGCGCCAGCTGAATCCAAGAAGAAGAGAACCGTGTGTGATCACTGCAAG
Source organism: Streptanthus diversifolius (assembly GCA_039880935.1). Lineage (NCBI taxonomy): Eukaryota > Viridiplantae > Streptophyta > Magnoliopsida > Brassicales > Brassicaceae > Streptanthus > Streptanthus diversifolius. Next base: position 6,560,128 of record JAXGFM010000005.1, read on the forward strand.
AAAACCGGCCACACTAAGAAGGAGTACTGGGTGCTTTATCCTGAGTTGAAGCCAAGCTGGTTCATTGACAGGTCTAAAACTTCTTCTACAAGCGGTCCTAGCTCCTCCAACCTGGTACGCACAAGCGCATCCACTCTGACCACCAATCCGGTCCTTGTCTCTTCATCTGAGTTTGTGAAGAAATCAGACTTGGAAGCTCTCTTCAAAGCCTTTAGCTCAGTAGTGTGTAGGATAAATCACTTCATTCTTCTTTTCAAACATCTATAGCTTCTAAACCTTTGATTGTTGATTCTGGAGCTTCTCATCACATGATAAGTGATTTAGGTTTGATAGAAAACTTAGAACTTGCCTTAAGTAGTGTGGTAATAGCTAATGGAATCGATGTGCCAATTAAAGGAATTGGAAAGCTTAAATTGTTTGATAAAAAATCTAATGCCTTTTATCTGCCATCCTTCACATCTAAGTTGTTGTCTATTAAGAGAGCTACTACTGATATTATTTGTCAAACTATATTTGGTCCTAATGATTTCTACTTTCAGGATATTGAAACAAGTAGGAAATTTGGACAAGGAACAACAAAGAATGACTTGTATGTGCTTGAAGATTTGTCTATCCATCCCTTACAAGAACCATGTGCTAATAGTGTTAATGTTGATGTTACAACTGAGCTTTGGTATGCTAGATTAGGTCATCCTCATCCTATAGCTTTAGAATTGATCATCTCTGGAATTAAATTGCAAAATGACTTGTGTAAATCATGTATTCTTGAGAAACATTGTAAGACTGTTTTTGAGAAATCAATTCATTCATATGATAATTTTTTTGATTTAGTGCATTCTGATGTTTGGACATCTCACTTTCCTTCTAGAGAAAACCAAAAATACTTTGTGTTCTTTATTGATGAAAAATCTAAATATACTTAGGTTACATTGCTTAGTTCCAAGGATATGGTTGAAATAATATGAGATTAAGAGATTTGTAGAATTAGAGAATGAGAGAATGAGAGATTAGAAAAGAATGATTGTATTAAGAAAATGAGAATAAAAGTTTCTAAGTTACAAATGAGGAGAGAGATATTTATTTATACTAATCTCCATGTTGGGATCATTGTTGTGGAATGGTCATAAGGCCAAGCCTTGGATAGATGGAGGCGCCATTCTTCAAAGTTGTTGCATTGGTGAACACATCAGCTAGTGGATCCTCACTCCTTGTATAGCAGCCTGATTGTCACAATAGATGGTGATAGGTTCATCACACCTCACGGCTAGATCCTCAAGAATTTGCTTCAGCCAAATGCATTCAGTTGTAAGCTTCCTCATGGCTCTATATTCTGATTCTGCACTAGAGCATGACACCACCTTTTGCTTCTTAGTTTTCCAAGTCACAAGGTTCCCTCCTATGAAAGTGCAATAGTCTGTGGTACTTCTTCTATCCTCCCTATCTCCTGCCCAATCTGCATCACAATAACCAACCATATTTGTGTGTATATTGCAACCCATCCATATACCATGTTCATGAGTACCTTTTAGATATCTCAAAATTTGGTTTGCCATCTCCCAATGTCTCATCTTTGGACTTTACATGTGTTGAGATACCTGATTCACAGCAAAACATTAATCTGGTCTAGTGATGGTTAGATAAATAAGCTTACCAACCATTTTTCTATAGAGTTTAGGATCATGAAAATCAATTTCCTCCTCTAGCTCCCCCTTGGTTCCGACTTTATAATCATCTTCTAAGGGTGTTTTGGCTGGTTTAGCTTCCATCATACCTGTAGAGCTTAGTAAATATACAACATATTTTCTTTGAGATAAGAAGAGACATTCCTTGAACCTACACACTTCAATTCCTAAGAAGTATTTAAGTTCTCCTAAATCCTTAATATCAAAGACACTCTTCAAGTATTTTTTGTAGATGCAATACCAACACTATCACTACCAGATATGATTATATTAGCTACATAAATGAGAATTACCACAATACCTTCCTTACTCTTTAGTGTAAAAAGAGTATGTTCAACTTCAGATCTTTAGAAGCCTCTATCAATCAAGGTTACACTTAGCTTGTGGTACCAAGCTCTTGAAGATTGTTTAAGGCCATATATGGCCTTCCTCAGCCTGAGTATGTTGCCGGCCCCTACCTCTTCCTCTAGACCTGGTGGAGGTGACATGTATACCTCTTCTTCTAATTCACCTTGTAAGAATGAATTTTTAACATCCATTTGTCATAATTCACAATCAAGGTTAGTAGCAAGTGAAAGAACAACATTAACAGAATGAAGCTTAGCTACAGGTGCAAAGGTATCACTATAATCTTCACCATATGTCTGAGTAAAACTTCTAACCACCAACCTAGCTTTATATCTATCAATTTCACCATTGCTTTTGTATTTATTGGTAAAAATCCACTTTGAATTTACAGCCCTTTTTCCTCCATTCTTTCTTAGTCATAGCTTCCTCATGTCTTTGGAATTTGTTCCTTATCAAGACTTGAAATTAAAGCAACATGGTTAGTAGGTAAGTGAGCAATATTACAAACTCCCTGATCATGATGAACCACAGCATTCCCATTGTATAACACATGTGGATTCTTTTCTCTTGTGCTCCTTCTTAACACTGTAGGTTGAGCTTCTTGGATAGGATCCTCCTCTTAACCTAAAACTTCAATAAGAGTGGGCACATCTCTTGATCTTTTGGAAACTGAGACTAAAATTGATTAATCTACTTCTGAGTCTTGCTGAACATGAGTAGATGCTTCTCCCCCCATGTTCAAGAGGAGGAAGACCAGGAGAGCTGAAAGGAAGGTCATGCCGTGGCCTGGATGGACCGGCTAGGGTGGATGGCCGCGGCCCAGCCGGCTGTGCTGGTGTCGTGGCTGTGCTAGAGCTTGGCGCTGCTTGTACAGGTGGCTGAGACGAGGTGACCGAAGGCTGAGGATGAGGGGAGACTATGCCAATGCTCTCCAAGAGTCTCCTTAAGTTCTCAGCTTGGTATGATCTTGTTGTGGAGATGTCGTTGAATTGATCCCAAGTTCCTTCTTCATAGAACTCTTTTGATTCTTGGAATTTGAGATCTCTGGATACTAAGAATCTTCTAGTCTCTGGATCATAGCATTTGTATCCTTTCTGGGTAGAGGAATACCCAATGAACATAGCTTTGGTACTCTTTGGTTCCAGCTTGTTCATTTGCTCTCTTTGAACTAATACAAAACAAACACAACCAAAAACTCTTAAGTGGTCAATGTTAGGTCTAGTTTTGTTTAGTACCTCAAATGGAGACAAGTCATGATGTAAGCTTGGTGATGGTGCAACTGTTGATAGAGAATTTCGAGACCTTCAGTAGCTAGTCGGATGGAAAGGGTGGATTGAAAGGACCACACAAGCTGCGGAAGACTTGTGATACACCAGGTTGTTCTTCTTGGAACAAGAAGAATGAAGGCATGCTCTCCAATGGAGTAGGCAGCCGTCAAGACAAGTAGAGTCTAGGTTTTTTTGTTTATAAAAATCGAATTATATTATTACTTGCAAGTAGTGAGGCTTATATAGGCCTTGTAGTTACAACTTAGGGTAAACAACATGATGTTTAACCCAAACAACAAGTAGTGTAAATAAAAACAGCATGTAGTTCTTTTTGCTGTAGAAAAACAATGGGCTTAAGGCCTAATGAACTCTTCTTCAGACATAGGGTCCGCCGTGGAAGGGTCCTCCTCTTGCTCATCTGCTGAGTCGTAGTCTCCGCAAGCAGTCAAAACCATAGTCCTTCGGTTAGGGCATTCGCGAGACATATGCCCTATACCCTTACATTGCTCTTCTGTGGTTGACCTGCGTTAGAAGTCGGTGGACTAGGTCTGGAAGTCGTCATTGGTGTCTTGGTAGGCACGTTGTTGTCCACGACCTTACTCCTCTGCCGTGGGTCACTGGTGGGGGCAGCGCGATCAAATGGCTTGGGGCCAGTACCCCAAGTGTTCTTTGGTCAGATTGGTGCTGAGGACTTGCGCCGGTTGCTCTTCTCGATCTGAACCGCCAGATGGAAAAGCTCACCAAGGTCGTGGAAAGGCTGCAGCTCTATCTTTCATGCTATCGACTCATGTAATCCGTCGATAAACTGAGCCATGAGGCTTTTTTCCGAGTCATCCATTTCGAGCCTGTTCCGTAGGTGCTCGAATTCGTCAAAGTACTCGGACACCAATTTGCTGCCTTGGGTAAGGCGTCTGAATCGTCGCTGGAGTTCTCGGTGGAAGTGAGGAGGTATGTAGCGTCGCCTCATCAGCTGGGTCAGCTCGTACCAAGAAGTTAGAGCTCCCATTCTTGCTCTCCTGCGAGTGGCTATCTCGCGATCCCACCATGCCAGTACGTGATCGGTGAACTGGGCCGTTGCTAACGCAACTCTACGGGGGTCATCGTAGTGATAGTATTCGAAGAGTAACTCCATTCTCCGTTCCCAGTCTAGGTATTTTTCGGGATCTAGCTTTCCCGAGAAAGGGGGTGGGTTGAGCTTGACGTCGGGGTGGACGGCCGGCTGGCTGGGCGGTGGTGGTGGTGGCTCGTCATAGTAGTGGTCTGTTTCTAGACCACGGTGGGACGCCTCGGGTCGATCATGCCAGTGCTGGTGCGTGTGTGCGGCTGGGGCGGGTGCCGGTTCTTCCAAATGCTCCAGACGAGTTGTGAAGTTTGACATCTGGGCAGTCAATGTTTGAAAAAGTTGCATCATTGTTTGATTGGGCTGCCCAGACGTGGACTCGTCCGGCCCTGACATATTTCCTTTTCAAAAGAAAAGGAAATTTCCAGAAATGGAAAGCTTCCCGAAAGGGAAACTTGCAGATTATGGGAATTTTCCTTAAATGGAAATTCCCATAGATATTTATATTTTATTTATAGATGTTTAATTGAAGTATTAACAAAAGGAAAACAATCAAAGAAAAGGAAATTTTCCTAAATCTAGAAAAGGAAACCTAAAATATGAAAATATCTTAAAGATATATTTCCTAAGCTAAACTGGAAAACTAATATATGGAAAATATCCTAAAATTAAATGCCTAATCTAAAATTGGGAAACTATCTATATAAGAGAATAAAATCTACTTATTTTCCTATTCCTAAATGGAAACTAAATAATCTGTCTAATAAATCTAGGAAATTCCCTAAAAACTATCTAGACAATTTCCTAAACTAATTTTCTTGCCTTGAAACTTAGGAAAACTATCTAGAACAGTAAGGAAAACTTCCTAAAACTAAAACTAAGAATCTAGACCTAATGATGTACTGCTGGCTCAGCCACCTAGCCCTAAGGGCTCTAAACGCGAGAACGGGACAAACACGGGCCAAGACCTAGACGCTCGCTGACCTACTAGCACTCGACGCGGCATCTAAAAGGAACCTAGAGTTGGACTGACGGGGACACGTGAAGCCAGGGACGAGAACCTTGAGACGTATGCTAGGAAACTCTCGCGTAGCTGCTGTGCCCTAAGACCTAACGAATGGTGCAAGGCACAAGAGTCGACCTAAGGTGGAACGCGGCAAGGAAGCACACGACCTAGAGCTAACCTAGGACTCTCGCAAGACACAGAAAACACTACTCGCGCGACCTCAGCTACTACACACGGACAACAGGCTTCGACCGGGACAAGCTAAGGGGCTGGACGCGATTCGAAGATGGTGCGATCCTAACAAGGCCCAATGAGGATGCTAAGCGACCTGGACATGAAGAGGATCTGGATCAGATGGAGCTGGACCAAAACAAGGAAAACATGGGCTTAAGAGGCTTGGAAAGCTTGGAACAGCCCATCATAGTCGTGTGGACAAGTGAGAAGGAGCTGGAGAAGCAGTCAATGGAAATAGAGTTGGACCAGTCCCAGAGAGGAGCACATCAGGCGGCCCAAGAAATAGAAAATTCAACCCAAGCCCAAGACCAAGAAGATAAGGATTTGTGGTTTGGCCTAATAATTAGGCCCATAGTAAAAACCCAAAGAATACCCATTTTGCAAGTGATTTGGGCCTGTCTAAGAAGGAAAAGGAAGCCCAAAGAGAATAAACCAATTAGACTGGTTTAATTTAATTTATTGGTTTGTAAATAAATCACTTAATTTAAACCAGATTAGTAGATTAGGATAATAAAATCGATTGGCATGGATATAGGAGTTAATTAGTTAGGATTTTATTGTTAGAGTAATTTAATTAGAATATTCCTTTTGTGGAATAATTCTTGTTAGGATTTTCTGCCTTTAAAAAGGCATTCACCCCCTTGTAGAAAAAAACATCGAATTTTATAAAACTTAGAAAAGCTCTTTTGCTTCTTGCTTTCTCTGTTCAGCTTAAGAACATTGATTTTTATTCACTTAAGGGTAGAGTAATCTACTGTGAAATTCTATAGCTCTTTGCAGGGTGATCCTGTGCTAGTGGAATCAAACCCCTTATCAATCACATCACTTGGAGAGTTAGTAACCTCCAAACCCTCACTCATCCATCCGCCATCAACACTTGTCTACAAGGGAAGCTAGTAGCTTCCTTCCAAACATTCATCAATCCGCTGCCTAAGGAGAGCTAGTAGCCTCCTTCTATACCTCCTTACAGCCGTGACCACAAAGGAGTGTTAGAAACCTCCTCAATTCGCCATTCCACCTTCCTTCAAGTCGATCATTTGGTTTTAACATAACCAGGGCCGCACCAAGAGGATCTACTGTGAAATTGATGGTGATCAAGCCCAACCATGGATTACCCAAGGCTACGCGATTCGAAGACCAGCTAGCTAAGACGCGGCTCGCTATCTAGGGCAAGGATGCGACACAAAAAGAAACCTAGCAACTACTCGCGGGACACAACTAGACGTGGGCTTACTAAGACTCGGTCGCGGCTTGAACAAGAACCTAGCCTTGGGTCCTAAGCACCAAGCAAGCAGCACAACCCTTGTGGACACACGATTTCAGTGAGAAAACAGGTGCTCTAGGTTAGTTTTCTAAAAGTCCTAATTGGTTTTAAACAACATAAATACTTTTTTTTTTGTCTTTTAAAAAAAAAATTCTAGCAACAACAATGAAACATTCAATACTTTTTTTTTGTAATATGAAAACAAAGAAAGGATTTATATAACCTGATTTTTTTTTTTTTTTTTTTGTAGGATGTTTTGTGTTAGATGACTTGAATCTTCTCCTTCTCACCGAGATCCTCAGGGGAAAGACAAAGAAACACAATCAAAAGCCAAAAACTGATAAACAAGACAATGAGAAAATCGCAAAACAAGTGGATAGAATCAACCTGATGTTTAAGAGCTTTTTAGGCTCTGATACCAGATGATGTAAGCTTGGTGGTGGTGCAACTGTTGATCGAGAATCTCGAGACCTTCAGGAGCTAGTCGGATGGAAGAGGTGGATTGAAAGGACCACACAAGCTGCAGAAGACTTGTGATACACCAGGTTGTTCTTCTTGGAACAAGAAGAACGAAGGCAATCTCTCCAATGGAGTAGGCAGCCGTCAAGACAAGTAGAGTCTAGGTTTTTTTGTTTATAAAAATTGAATTGTATTATTACTTGCAAGTAGTGAGGCTTATATAGGCCTTGTAGTTACAACTTAGGGTAAACAACATGATGTTTAACCCAAACAACAAGTAGTGTAAATAAAAACAGCATGTAGTTCTTTTTGCTGTAGAAAAACAATGGGCTTAAGGCCTAATGACTTATACTTAGTTTAAATAATAAAGAAATGAGATAGATAAGCCTTGTTGATGAAATAAGGCCGAATTTTACTAAGACTTGTGATGGGTGGCGGATTGTGTGAACAAGTCTTCGTCGTCATGCGCACTAAGTGTGTTGCCTCATTAAAACTTTCTCCGGAAAACCCAGTGGGACAAAACCGAAGATAGGAAAAAGAGTACAATTTCTTAGCACGTCTTTTGGTGTCTACCGAATGGTGATGGTAAAGACACCGGAGGTGGAAGAGTCTTCGAGTAGGAACCTCCAATGTTCCTTAGCTGAAACGAACGGGCCTTGCTGAACTCCTGAGCCGTCTGGTGGGTCTTCATCCGTGGTCTCCTGGACATTTGCCTGCTCCATTAGCTGTTTGAACTTGTCTCCTAAAGATCAAGCCTTGGAACGTGTCATTGGTCCTGGTGGAACTCGTGGTGCAGTCGTTGGTACGATGTCCTCATCAAGTCATCTAGGACTTTTGTAGGAGTCCTATTAATCAAGTAGAATACAGCTACAAGAGCATCCCTCCCAAAATATTTTGGGAACTTTCATGTGGAACATCATTGTTCGCACAACTTCCATCAAATGCATATTCTTCCTTTCAGCCACCCCATTTTATTGTGGATTGTAAGGACAGTTTGTTTGATGTTCAATGCCATGCTTGGCCAAGTGTTGTTGAAGTCTTGTGCTAGTGTATTCTCCTTCATACTTGCATTGTCTTGGTTAGTAACATATGCTTGAAAATTTAAAAATTCATCCAATACTCTATCTTTAGAACTAAACAAAGTGACCCAAGTATATTTGGACTTTTCATCAATAAATGTCACAAAATACTTGTGGTTTTCTCCAGATGGGAATGAAGATATCCAAACATAAGAATGCACAAACTGAAAACAATTATCATAAGTATGCAAAAATTTCTCAAAAACTATTTTGCAATGTTTTCCAAGTATACAAGAATCACACATATCCTTTGGCATTTTTAAACCAGGAACAATCAGTTCTAGTGCTGATGAGGATGTCCTAATCTAACATGTCAAAGATCAGAATCATCACTAAAAGAACTAGTACTAGCAGCCAGTTCTAACCCTCTTGCATTGGTCATATCTTCAAGCACATACAAGTTATTTCTTGTAGTTCCTTGTCCAAATCTCCTACTAGTCTTAATATCCTGAAAGTAGAAATCATTAGGAACAAATATAGCTTGACAATTTAAATCAGTAGTAGCTCTTGTAACTGAAAGCAAATTAGAAGTAAAAGATGGCATGTAAAAGGCTTTAGATTCTTTATCAAACAACTTAAGCTTTCCTATGCCTTTAATTGATACTTTATTTCCATTAGCAATGAAAACATTACTTAAGGCAGGTTCTATGTTCTCTAATAATCTAGATCACTAATCATATAATGAGAATCACCTGAATCAACAACCAATGATTTAGTGGCATTAGAAGTAAAAGAAGTTTGAAAAGAAGCATGAAAAGTTTTACCTAACACATTACCATCCTTAATTGCTTTGAGAAGAGCTTCTAGATCTGATTTTTTCATAAATTCAGATGTTGAAGACATGACACTAGTTGAGGCTGAGTGACAATGGGAGTTGGTACATGCTTTTGAAGAGGCCGGGAGCTTGTACACGCCAAGGCCACCTGCTTGCAGCTGAGTGTGGCCGGCTGTGGGCTGTTGTCTCTCAAGGGCCCAGCTTGGCTTCAGCTCAGGGTGAAGTACCCAACACTTCTTTGTATGGCCACTCCTTTTGCAATGGTCACAAGTTGGTCTCTTCTTCCTGTTTTTATTTATTGTAGTTGGTTTGAAGAAACTCTTGTGTGCAGCCACCAATTCAGCCTTGTTACCAAATAGTCCATGGGATCCTTGCTCTTTTTGGATTTGAGCACAAACATCTTCCATGCTAGGAAGTTTATCAGACTTGAGAATATGCTTAATAAGATCTGAGTAAGTTGTGTTAAGAGTTAATAGTAATTGATGAGGACATCGTACCACAGGCTATACCACGAGTTCCACCAGGACCTTTGACACGTTCCAGAGCACGAGCTTTAGGAGACAAATTCAACCAGCTCATGGAGCATGCAGACGACCAGGAGCTTACGGATGAGGAGCCACCAGACGGCTCAGAAGACCAGCCGGATCCGTTCACCTCAGCTAAGGAGCATTGGAGGTTCCTGCTCGAAGACTCTTCCACCTCCGGTGTCTTTACCATTACCATGCGGTAAAGACACCAAAAGACGTGCTAGAAAATTGTACTCTTTTTCCTATCTTCGGTTTTGTCCCACAGGGTTTTCCGGAGAAGGTTTTAATGAGGCAACAATCTTAGTGCGCATGACGATGAAGACTTGTTCACACAATCCGACACCTTCACAAGTCTTAGTCAGATTCGGCCTTAAATCATCCATAAGGCTTATCTATCCCATTTCTTTCTTTTGTAGACTAAGTATGAGTTTAGGGCTTACAGCCCATATTTTTATGGTTAAGTCATTAGGACTTAAGCCTTTTTGTTTTATACAGCAAAAAGAACTACATGCTGTTTTAATTTACATTACTTGTTGTTTTGGGTAAACATCATGTTGTTTACCCTAAGTTGTAACCATAAGGCCTATATTAGCCTCATTACTTAGAATGAATGAAAAAACTCGAATTTTTAACAAAACAAAAACCCCTAGACTATTGTCATTAACGGCTGCATCCTCATTGGAGAGCTTGCCCACGATTTCTTCTTGTGCCAAGAAGAATCACCCTGGTGTATCACAAGTCTTCCGCAGCTTGTGTGGTCCTTTCAATCCACTCATTACATCGCCTTGCTCCTGAAGGTCTCGAGTTTCTCGATCAACAGTTGCACCACCACTTTAGTTCGCATCATCTGGTATCAGAGCCTAAAAGCTCTTTAGACATCAGGTTGATTCTATCCTCTCTTCATTTTTGCGATTTATTTTGTTTGCCCAACAATTTTTGGCTTTTGATCTTGTTCCTTTCTATTTCCCCTTGAGGTTCTCGGTAAGAAGGAGAAGATTCAAGTCAACTACCACAAACAACCCATAAAAAAAAAAAAAATCAGGTTCTATCATTCCATTGTTTCTTTGTTTCATATTACAAAAAAATATACAAAAAAAAAATTGCTTGTTTCATTGTTGTTATTGCTAGAAATGTTTTTTTTAAGAAAAGAAAAACAAAATATATCTTGCTTAGTTTGTTTAAAAACAACTAGGAAAATTTTTAGAAACACACATAGAACACCAATCACATACCTGAATTCCTTAAGGAATTGTGTGCTGTTTGTTCTTGTTAGTTTCTTGTTGTCAAGTCTTAGGTCTAGGTCATTGCTGCTTGCTTGTTTGGCCGCTTGTGTGTGCCGTAGGTCTAGGTATCAGTGTTCGCGTCTTGCACCCAAGTCGTGAGCCTTCTTCCCAGTCCAAGAAGCTAGGCTAGGTTCCTAGCGTGTGACCAGCTCCCTCCCGCGAGTCTAGTTCTCGTGTCTAGGGCCGCTTAGTTAGTTGCCTAGGGTTTCAGCCACGTCCAGCTAGTCTAGGTCATAGCATCCCGCGTCGTTAGCTAGCTAGGGTTTTCCAAGTCCCTCTTCGCGTCCTAGGTAGCTAGCAATCCCGCGTTCAGCTTAGGTCGCGCCTTGTCATCGTTAGGTCTTTCAGCCGCGTCCAGCTCCCTAGGGTTTCCTAGGCTAGCCCCTTGTAGTCGAGCTCTGTCCCGGTCGCGTCCTAGGTAGCTAGCAGTGTCCACCGTTTAGGTTAGGTCGCGTCCGCGTCCCGTGTGTAGCATCTTAGTGTAGGGCTAGTTGCGTCTTGTCCAGCCGTCTAGTCCGGATCCTAGGTTACAGCCGCGCATCTCACCCTCCCTGTCCCAGCCGTCTAGGTCGCCTTTGGGAAGGTTTAGGGTTTCTAGTCCTAGTTTAGGAAGTTTTCCCTTAGAGTCATAGATTTATTAGATAGTTTTCCTAAAGAGGTTTTAGGCATTAGATTAGTGTAGGAAATCTGTCTAGTTAGTTTTTAGGAAGTTTTCCTAGAATTTAATAGATAGATATTTAGTTCCTTTTTAGAATTAGGAAATATTTAGATTCTATTCACCTAGATATTTAGCTTTAAATTTTTTGGATATTTTCTATATCTTAGTTTAGGGAAATATATCCTTAGGATATTTTCCATCATCTAGGTTTCCTTTTTCTAGATTTAGTAGATATTCTTTTTTATTTACTTCCTTTTGTATTATATATAATAAAATAAAAATAAAATATTATCCTTGGAGATTTTCCATATAAGGAAAGTTTCCAAGTCTGCAAGTTTCCCGAAAATGAAACTTTCCTTTTCTTGAAATTTCCTTTTCTCGGAAAAGGAAATATGTCAGGTCGAGAAGAATCCCCATCTGGGCAGTCCGACCCCACAGTAACGCAGATGCTGCAAGCCATCACTGCCCAGTTAAACTCTGTTACGACTCGACTAGATCATCTGGAGGAGCCGGTTCGTGCCACAGCCACCCACACGCGCCATCATCACCGGCAAAATCCCCACCCGCACCACTTTGATCGACCTGAGGCGTCCCATCGTGGGCTAGGCAGAGACCCCTATTATGATGAGCCACCGCCGGCACACAGGCAACCAGCCGGCCACCATGACATCAAGCTCAACCCACCCCCATTTTCGGGAAAGTTAGACCCTGAAAAGTACTTAGACTGGGAACGTCGAATGGAGTTAATCCACGACTACTACCACCACGACGAGGAACGCAAGGTCACCTTAGCGACAGCCCAGTTTACCGACCACGCACTGGCATGGTGGGATCGCGAGTTAGCCACTCGCCGGAGAGCAAGAATGGGAGCTCCTACGACGTGGTACGAGTTGACTCAGATAATGAGGCGACGATACGTTCCACCTCATTTCCACCGAGAGCTGCAGCGACGATTTAGACGCCTTACCCAAGGCAACAAGTCGGTGCCTGAATATTTAGACGAGTTCGAGCATCTTCGAAACAGACTCAAAATGGAGGATTCAGAGGAGAGTCTCATGGCTCAGTTTATCGACGGACTACAAGAGTCGATAGCACGTAAGATCGAGCTGCAACCCTACCACGAACTTGGAGAGCTCTTCCATCTGGCCGTTCAGATCGAGAAGAGCAACCGGCGCAAGTCTTCAGCGCCAATCCGACCTAGGAGTACCTGGGGTACTAGCCCCCAGGCATTTGACCGCACTGCCACCACCAGTGACCCACGACCTCGAGGGAGAGCCATGGACGGCGCCGTGCCTACCAAGGCACCCGTGATCACTCCTAGACCTTCCCCACCGGCAACCAACGCAGGTCAACCTCAGAAGAGCAGTGCCATCACGTGTTTTAAGTGCAAGGGTAGAGGGCACATGTCTCGTGAATGCCCCAACCAAAGAACCATGATCTTAACTGCTTCCGAAGACTACGACTCCGCAGACGAGCAAGACGGGTATCCACTCACGACAGACCCTATGTCTGAAGGGAAGTCGAGTACGCTGACTCAGGCGAGATGTTGATGATCCGGAGAGTTCTCAGCTCACGCCTAGATCAAGAGGAAATCAAGCAGCGTGAGAACATTTTCCACTCAAAGTGCACCATACTCGGAAAAGTATATTCTCTGATCATTGACGGCGGCTCCTGCACTAACGCCGCTAGCAAGTACATGGTAGAGAAGCTTGGATTGCCCGTGACCAAGCACCCCAAGCCCTACAGACTTCGTTGGCTCAACAACAAGACGGAGTTGTACATTTCTGACCAGGTCCGAGTTTCCTTCAGCATCGGACGATACCAGGATCAAGTATTGTGCGATGTCGTTCCCATGTCAGCTGGACATCTCCTATTGGGACGACCATGGCAATTCGACAAGGAGACCACTCACAACGGCCGCACGAACTTCTACTCCTTCGTCCACGATAAACGTAGGTACAACCTGGCACCTATGTCTCCCTAAGAAGTGCACGGCATGCAATCAAAGATGGTGAAGGATCAGCATGCCAGAAAAGAGAACTTCCTCGTCAACATAGCAGATATATGGAAGGCTGCAAGCACCACAGGCACCCAGCTCGTCCTCATGCTCTATCAAGAGGTCTTGAGCGCATCCGAGGCCATCAGCACTCCTTTACCGGCGGATGTCCAGGCACTCCTGGACAAATACTCGGACGTCTTCCCAGACGAGATTCCGCCTGGGCTGCCACCTCTCAGAGGTATTGAGCATCACATTGATCTCATCCCCGGAGCCCAGCTGCCAAACAATCCCGCCTACAAAGTCACCCCGGAGGAAGCAAAAGAACTTGAGAGACAAGTTCAGGATCTCATGGCTCAAGGCTACATCAGAGAAAGCCTTAGCCCCTGCGCCGTTCCCGTCCTCCTTGTGCCGAAGAAGGATGGAAGTTGGCGAATGTGCATCGACTGTCGTGCCATTAACAACATCACTGTTAAATACCGGCATCCGATTCCACGACTTGCCGACATGCTAGATGAATTGAGCGGAGCATCCATCTTCTCAAAAATTGATCTCAAGAGCGGATATCATCAAGTTCGCATGCGAGAAGGTGATGAATGGAAGACGGCTTTCAAGACCAAGCAAGGTCTGTATGAGTGGTTGGTTATGCCCTTCGGTCTGTCCAACGCACCCAGCACCTTCATGCGTCTCATGAACCAAGTCCTTTGGCCATTCATAGGCAAATTCGTCGTGGTCTACTTTGACGACATACTCGTCTACAGTGCTTCCTATTCCGACCACTTAGAGCATTTGGAGACAGTGATCACGACACTTCAAAAGGAGCAGCTCTACGCCAACCCTAAGAAATGTACCTTCTGCACGGATCAGGTCATCTTTCTTGGATTCGTCGTCAGCTCCCAAGGGCTTCGAGTTGACGAAGAAAAGATCCGTGCTATTCAAGAATGGCCCATGCCAACCAACGCCAGCCAAGTCCGAAGTTTTCATGGCTTGGCAAGCTTCTATCGCCGATTTGTACGTGACTTCAGTACGATCGCCAGCCTCTTGACAGCGACTATCAAAAAGAACCAAGACTTCAGATGGGGCCCAGAGCAGGAAAAGTCGTTTCAGCTGTTAAAGGAACGACTCACGCAAGCACCTGTCCTGACATTACCGAATTTCGATAAGACTTTCGAGGTAGAGTGCGACGCTTCAGGTGTAGGCATTGGAGCAGTCTTGACACAGGGTGGAAAACCAATTGCCTACTTTAGTGAAAAATTAAGCGGCGCAGCTCTCAACTATCGCACGTACGATAAAGAACTGTACGCTTTGGTCCGAGCTCTACAGACATGGCAGCATTACTTGCTTTCGCGGGAATGCGTCATACACACGGACCATCAGACAATCCAACACCTCAAAGGGCAGAAGACCCTTAAGAAAAGACACGCCCAGTGGCTGGAGTTTATCGAGACATTTCCGTATGTCATCAAGTACAAGAAGGGTATGGACAATGTCGTCGCAGATGCACTTTCACGCAGGCATAGCTTGATCTCGGTCATGGAGTCAAAGGTTATGGGATTTGAAATGCTCAAGGACCTTTATGCTGAAGACCACGATTTCAAGGAAGCTTTCAAGGAGCATGGACAGGGAAAATACACCCGCTTCTACCTGTTTGACGGTTTCCTATTCAAGGACAAGCGACTTTGCATTCCAGGCGGTTCCGTTCGTGAAATCCTACTCAGGGAAGCTCATGGAGGTAGACTGATGGGGAATTTTGGCGTTGCCAAGACCTTGAGCATGCTCAAGGAGCACTTCTACTGGCCACGTCAACGCCGAGATGTGGAAGCCCATTGCCAGAAATGCCTTGTCTGCAAACGGTCTAAGTCTAAGATGCATCCTCAAGGCCCCTACACACCACTTCCAGTTCCGTCATCTCCTTGGACGGATATCTCCATGGATTTCGTCCTTGGCTTACCCCAAGTCCACCACAAGGACTCCATCCTCGTCGTCGTCGACCGTTTCTCGAAGATGGCGCACTTCATACCCTGCAACAAGACGAACGATGCAATTCAGACAGCGAATCTGTTCTTCCGAGAGATCGTCCGTCTACACGGCATTCCGCGCACCATTGTGTCCGACAGGGACACTAAATTTCTCAGTCACTTCTGGCGGGTTCTGTGGAAGAAACTTGGCACCAGTCTACTATTCTCGATGGCATATCACCCACAGACGGATGGTCAGACCGAGGTCGTCAACCGAACCCTATCTCAGATGTTGCGCGCGACGATTGGTCGTAACCTGAAGAATTGGCTCGAGTGTCTCCCTTATGTCGAGTTCGCCTACAACAGAGCAGTTCATTCCGGCACCAAGAATACACCGTTCGAGATTGTCTACGGCTTCAACCCCACTACACCAATCGAATTCGCCCCTATCCCACTTGGTGAAGTCGTCAGCTTAGAAGGCGAAGAAAAAGCGGAATATGTCAAGCGCTTACACCGGGAAGTCAAAGAAAACCTGGAACGAAGGAATGCCCAGACAGCAAAATACGCCAACAAGGGAAGGAGGCACGTGGTCTTCAAAGAAGGAGATTGGGTCTGGTTACATCTACGACCCGAACGTTTTCCCCAACGGCGCAAGAGCAAGCTAGCACCACGGCGCAACGACAACGCCTACCAACTAGAGCTTCCAAAGCACCTGAAGAGGGAGGGAATGATGAGGACATCATACCACAGGCTATACCACGAGTTCCACTAGGACCTTTGACACGTTCCAGAGCACGAGCTTTAGGAGACAAATTCAACTAGCTCATGGAGCATGCAGAGGACCAGGAGCTCACGGATGAGGAGCCACCAGACGGCTCAGAAGACCAGCCGGATCCGTTCACCTCAGCTAAGGAGCATTGAAGGTTCCTGCTCGAAGACTCTTCCACCTCTGGTGTCTTTACCATTACCATGCGGTAAAGGCACCAAAAGACGTGCTAGGATTTTTCCTATCTTTGGTTTTGTCCCACTGGGTTTTCCGGAGAAGGTTTTAATGAGGCAACACTCTTAGTGCGCATGACGACGAAGACTTGTTCACACAATCCGACACCTTCACAAGTCTTAGTCAGATTCGGCCTTAAAACATCCATAAGACTTATCTATCCTATTTCTTTTTTTTGTAGACTAAGTATGAGTTTATGGCTTACAGCCCATATTTTTATGGTTAAGTCATTAGGACTTAAGCCCTTTTGTTTTATACAGCAAAAAGAACTACATGCTGTTTTAATTTACATTACTTGTTGTTTTGGGTAAACATCATGTTGTTTACCCTAAGTTGTAACCATAAGGCCTATATTAGCCTCATTACTTAGAATGAATGAAAAAACTCAAATTTTTAACAAAACAAAAACCCCTAGACTATTGTCATTAACGGCTGCATCCTCATTGGAGAGCTTGCCCACGATTTCTTCTTGTGCCAAGAAGAATCACCCTGGTGTATCACAAGTCTTCCGCAGCTTGTGTGGTCCTTTCAATCCACTCATTCCATCGCCTTGCTCCTTAAGTTCTCGAGTTTCTCGATCAACAGTTGCACCACCACTTTAGTTCGCATCAGTAACCCAAACACCTTATCTTGTTCTTTCATTTCTAGAAGAACAATAGGGTCAATTGTGGCTGGCCTTAGCATTTCTAGCTCAGCCCACAATGCTCTGAATGAGCCATAGTGCTTTGTGAATTCTGCATCCTACTGCTTCAACTCATTTAAAGACTTTTTCACCTCAAAATTTTTAATAGGTTAGTGGTGTTTCCGTACACCTTTTGCAAAGTGTCCCAAAGTTCCTTAGCATTCTCACAAAAAGAATAAACCTCTAAGAGATCACTAGCAAGAGAGTTTTGAAGTACAGAGAGCACCAACTGGTCTTCTTGGTACCATTTGTCTTGAGCAGCCACAGCCTCACTAACTTCAGCAACTTCATTTTCTTCAAGGCCATTTGTTGATATATGATTCCAAAGACCTTTGCCACCCAATGTGGTTTTCATGGTCCTAGACCATAAGAGATAATTTGTTCCATGTAGAATTAGCTCTGAATGTAGC
The DNA here is from genome assembly GCA_039880935.1 of Streptanthus diversifolius. NCBI lineage: Eukaryota > Viridiplantae > Streptophyta > Magnoliopsida > Brassicales > Brassicaceae > Streptanthus > Streptanthus diversifolius. The sequence continues at coordinate 6,577,817 of JAXGFM010000005.1, forward strand.
TTGAATCTCCATGTTTTAGAGGCTGAGAGGAGCAGGCTTGACACTGGTCGGGACACTGGGACGTTGGTCGGGATGCGGGACAGTTGGTCGGGCGCGTTCGCGTACACGGGATTTGCAGGATGCGTTCGGACAATGCTTTCGCGTACACATGATATGGGCCAGCTGGGACACGGTCAGGGTGACGACTGGGACAAGGTCACACCAAGGGCAAGGGCGCGTAATACCAGGACACCGTCACGCCAAGGAACTTGCAGGCGCGTGAACTTGCAGGAACTTCCAGGTCACGCCAACTTCAACAACCTTGTAACCGACTTCAACAACCAACCAACCTCTACAACTCCTGCAACTAGATTCAACCAATTCCAACCAACAAGATCAACTACTAACAGTCCTTATCTTCACCGCCAATAAAGATCCAGTATAAGTTTCTAGATTTATCAATACACCAAACCAAGAAAATCAAGTTTCCCTCTTTTATTAGAATTTCAAAGTTTGATAAAGGAATCAAAAAAATCAATTTTGAAGACTTAAACTCTTCTGATTGAAACCAAAATTCGTGGAGACCCTCAAAAGATACTTATCTAACTTTCCAGATTTGAAGATTTTAAGAAAACTGAGAACGTATAAGAATTTTATCACCAGATTCTTGTGAGAGGCGATTTTATGACGTCTTGAGGAAAAACTTCAAGAACTTCCTTCAAACGTAAGAGAATTGAGTTCTGCTTTCTTTAAACAAAAACTATACTCGAAAGGCTTGATTTAAAGATTTGGAAAAGTACAGTTTGGTGAAGATATTACGCCGGAATGTTCAGAGAAACGCGGAGGTTCGCGACGGAGGCAATCGCGGAGGTTAGATGCAAAAAAATTTGTATCTTTTGAATCTCGTGGTCAAATGATGCAAATCCAATTGGCGTGGCTTCAGAACTTACCGATGAAGAATACAGAAAAAGAAGATCGTCAAAAGCTTCCGTGGTTTGTCCGGAATTTGCGATCAAAGTTGACGGACGAACTAGGAATGAAAAACAGATTGTGATGAAGATGATTTCTTCTTGATTCAAGGATTTCATGATGAATTTTACCCAGATTGTTGTAACCTGGCTTTGATACCATGAAATAATATGAGAATAAGAGATTTTTAGAATTAGAGAATGAGATAATGAGAGATTAGAGAAAAATTATTGTATTAAGAAAATGAGAATAAAAGTTTACAAATGAGGAGCGAGATAGTTATTTATATTATTTTACTCTAGGCTTGTTTGGATACAAGGATTGCTTTATACATGAATGGCTACAAAGATAACATAATACTAGAACATAAACAAACCTTAGACAATCCCCTTAGACTTATACTACACACGCCTTTAATCAAATGTTAAAGGCCTTCTTCCTTCATAATTTCTTCTTCATTCCAACAAGGGTGTTCGATGCTTTTCTTAATTTTCAGACATTTATTACTAATCAATACAATGCCAAGATTAAATACTTTAGAACAGATAATGGAAGGGAATATACTAGCACCAAGTTTCAGCAACACTTGACCAAGCATGGCATTGAACATCAAACAAGTTGTCCTTACACTCCACAACAAAATAAAGTAGCTGAGAGGAAAAACAAACATTTGATGGAATTTGTGAGAACAATGATGTTTCACACAAAGGTTCCCAAACTGTTTTGGGGAGATGCTCTAGTAGCTGCATACTACTTAATCAATAGCACTCCAACAAAAGTTCTAGATGATTTGTCTCCCTTTGAGGTATTAAACATAACTAAGCCTATTATTGATCAATAGCACTCCAATTTTGGTGTGTTTGTTTTGTTTTAGTACCAGGAGAACTTAGGAACAAGCTGGAACCAAAGAGCACAAGGCCTTGTTCATTGGTTATTCTCCTACACAAAAGGGATACAAATGTTATAATCAAGAGACTAGAAGAGTCCTGGTATCCAGAGATGTTAAATTCCAAGAATCCAAAGGATTCTATGAAGAAGGAAGTTGGGAAGAATTCAAAGACATCTCAACAACAAGACATGACCAAGCTGAGAATCTAAGAAGGATCATGGAATACATTGGTATAATTCCTCCAAAAGGCGCCAGCACCTGGCCCAGGACCAGCTCACCAAGCACCATGACCAGCTCCAGAACAATCAGGTTCTGTATTGGCACGGCCAGAACCAGGACCAGTCCAGTCCGAGCCGTGTTCACCTAGGCGCGGCCCATGTCCAAGCACGTCCATGATCCAAGTGTAACCTAGGCACCATCCAAGCACGTTCCCGCCTTCTCCAGCTCTAGGACCATCTGATCATGGCACGTCCATGGCTCCTTCTGATCCAGGCACGTCCATGGTTTCATCCCCGAACTCCCGGTCTCGAACCAGGTAACAGACAAGGCTTCAATCTTGGGATGTGGCGCGGCCTTCTCTTCAATCAGGCCAATTACCTCTCCTTGGTCATGAGGGGGGCCAGGAATCTAGGCATGCATCACGAGGATGATTTAAAAGGAGATATCTTAGTCACAACTTCAAAAAGGACAAGGGATATTCAACATAATCTTGGATACTCTAGAAGAAGAAGAGAAAGGGGAATCACCTGTTCTTCTTAGAATAAGTACAAGGCAGAGATTCCCACCCAACTTATACTACAACAACAATGCAGTAGTTCATCATGACCAGGGAGTGTGTAATCTAGTTCATATACATGATTCTGATGTTGCATTTATTGTGGTTATACTCATTTATGTTGATGAGATAATCATACCAGGGAGTGATAAAGTAGGAATTGATTCTACTAAAGCATATTTAAAGAGTGTTTTTGATATTAAGGTTCTATGTGAACTTAAATACTTTTTAGGAATTTAAGTGTGTAGGTTCAAGGAAAGTTTTTTCTTATCTCAGAGAAAATATATTGTGGACTTGCTAACCTCTATAGATATGATGGAAGTTAAACCAGCTAAGACTCCACTAGAAGAAGGTTACAAGATAGAACCTGAGGGGGAGCTAGGAGATGGCGAGTTCCATGATACAAAGCTATATAGAAAAGTGGTTGGTAAGCTCATATATTTAATCATCACTAGACCTGACTTGTGTTTTCCTGTGAATCAGGTGTCTCAACATATGCAAGGCCCAAAGATAAGGCATTGGGAAATGATCATGCGTATATTGACATACTTGAAAGGCACTAAAGAACAAGGTATATGGATGGATTGTAACGGAAACAAAGAAGTTGTAGGTTATTGTGATGCAGATTGGGCAGGTGACAGAGAAGATAAGAGAAGTACAACCGGCTATTGCACCTTCTTAGGAGGTAATCTTGTTACTTGGAAGACCAAGAAGCAGAAGGTTGTATGTTTCTCTAGTGCAGAAGCTGAATATAGGGCCATGATGAAGCTTACCACAGAATGCACATGGCTGAAGCAAATCCTTCTTGACATACTTGGCGTGAGCTTGGAGTCTCCTATCACTGTCCATTGTGACAATCAAGGAGCTATACACATTTCACCTAACTCTGTGTTTCATGAAAGAACCAAGCGTATTGAGGTGGATTGCCATAAGGTGAGGGAAGCTATTGGAAATGAGATTATCTTACCTTGCTACACAAGGAGTGAAGATCAATTAGAATATGTGTTCACCAAGACTACTACACTGAAGACTGGCGGCTCTATCTACCCATGGCTTGGTCTCATTACCATTCCTCAACACTGATCCTGATCATGAAGTGTTATACTCTTTTTCCCTAGAAAAGGTTTTGTTCCAATTGGGTTTTCCTTATTTAGGTTTTTAATGAGGTAATGTTTCATGGTTGCGAGCTTAGCCATTCTCCATGACTTAAGCTTGAGGGGGAGTGTTAAAATGAAGAAGAATGATGAAGACAAATCAAGAAGAAATGAAGAATGAGTGCCTTAGATTCTAAGAATGTGTCATGTGACCAAAGGGAGTGGCGTAGGCTTGTTTGTGATTAATGATATGTTATCCTTGTAGCCAAACATGTATTAGGCTATCTTACTATCCAAACAAGCCTAGACTACTTTAGTATAAATATTTAATTCCCTCTTTCTTTGTTAGTAAGAAATTCATTTTTCTAAAATCTTAATAATAATCATTCTTCCTTTTCTCTCTAATCTCTATAATCTCTCTAATATCCCTCTCTCTCAATCTACAAATCTCTGAATCTCTTAATCTCATAATTTTTAATTGGTTGAAGTGTATCTCAAATAAACTGATCCTGCGTTTCTCTATTTTATGGCTGCCCATGGAGCATATGCAGCACCAACAGATCAGGCTGAAGTATCATCTCCTCCACAATTTTAGGTTATGTATCACTACATGGATAATAAACTCATGAACTTATGTTATGTTGTGTTTTAATACTTGTGTTATTATGATTGTGACAGTGTATGTGACACCATATGTTATATTCTTAAGTTTATGTTGTTGTGTTTTCCTTATTACAATGTCCTAATAAATTTGTAGTATTAAGTATAGTATAATGTAAAAGCAGGTTATGAAATCGCTGCCAAACTGATACAATTTGGTATTTTTTGGAAAATAACAGTCGCACCGTAGTCGCATAATTGTCCTCTTATAGTCGTCAGATAGTGGCAATGTAATCGTAAACGTTACGCTAAAAATATGAGACAACATTTACTAACGTCAATATATAGTACATCAGTAGTAATGTAGTCATATTATAGTCGCCTAAGTTTAACGACTAAAATACGACTACTATCTATGAGGATTATTAATCATAACATAATCATAGAGTAGTCGCTAAATATTATGACTACTTTACGACTAAGTTATGATTACGAAGTTTAGACGCAAAATAGTCGCCTAATAACGACTACATTATGACTATTAATTTTAGAGACTAAGGATCTACGACTACAGTTATTAGTCGTAACTTAGTCGTAATACATCATTTAGCGACTGTTTCGTAAGTAATTATGCAGTCTCTAAATTCATGTTTTCTTGTGGTGGAAGATGTAACAAAGGGAGCGAATGAGTTAAACTCAGGGTCGTGAATAAACCTTGAACACCCGGCTTCCTTGGTTGGATATGACACACCGGCCAAAGGAAGGATCTTGTAAAACTAGCAATCCGGATATTACACACCAAAAAGGGGTTTGCAATATAAGTGGATATTACACACCACTTGAAAATTTCATTGAAAATTTTAAAGAGTTCTAAGAAGAAACTTTCTATTTAAAATTCGATAAAAAGGCTACAAATGGCCAAGGATGAGTTTAAATAAGCAAGCTAAGAAAATTCAAAAGGTTGGTCAATATAGCTTGCATGCTTAGCGCAAAAATCCAAGATATGGAAGACCAAAGACCAAACAATTTTCAAGGCGGTCAAATAAAATTTAAAGCTCACGCCAAAGCAAGAAGAATTGGGCCGGGAAAAAAGTTAGCCAAAAATCTGATCCAAAAAGTGTTATAGGCCTTAAGTAAATGGACATACAAATGTTTATCCAGGCCTCATTAAAAACATTGGTGAGAAAAACCCATTGGGACAAAAACCCACCAAGGAAAAGAGCACCAAGATAAGCATTTAATTCAAATAACTTTGGATCAAATTTACCATCCTTGATTGATTTGGTTCTGGCAAAGCTTGATTCCTGTAGGCGCCAATAGTTTGTTAATGTGCCTTAGTCTTTGATCGTATCATTGGGCCGGTTGCAAAAGCCCAAGGATCTTACTTCTTGGTCTCCAACAATGTCCGGGCCATGCGCTCCGAGTTTTGGGTCGAGTATTGGTCCATGACAGGTTCTTGGGACTCCCGTCGATCGAGGCTGGTCGAAAACGGATCAGTGGTGTGGACGAGGAACAGACCAGGACTGGTCGGGAGTGGGTCGGTGGCACAGTCGAGGGACAGACCAGGACTGGTTGGGTGTGGGTCGGTGCTACATTCGAGGCACAAACGCGGGCTGTTCTTCGGGTCGTCCTGCAGTACGTGTGGAAGCTCCATCGTCCGTTCGTACGTTCGTTTGTTCCTGAAAGTAGAAATCATAGAACCAAAGATAGCTTGACAATTTAAATCACTAGTGGCTTTTTAAATTGAAAGCAAATTTGATGTAAAAGATGGCATTTAAAAGGCTTTAGATTCTTTATAAAACAATTTAAGCTTTCATATGCCTTTAATTGGTACTTTGATTCCATTAGCAATGATAACATTACCTAAGGCAGGTTCTAAATTCTCTAGCAATCCTAGATCACTTATCATATGATGAGAAGTACCAGAATCAACAACCAATGATTTAGAGGCATTAGGAGTAAAAGAAGTTTGAAAAGAAACATGAAAAGTTTTACCCAACACATTACCATCCTTAATTGCTTTGAGAAGAGCTTATAGATCTGATTTTGTCACAAATTCAGATGCTGAAGACATGAAACTGGTTGGGGCTGAGTGACAATGGGAGCTGGTACACGCTATAAAAGGAGCCGGGAGCTTGTACATGCCATGGCCGACAGCTCGCAGCTGAGTATGACCGGCTGTGTGTTGTTGTCTCTCAAGAGCTGATGAGGACATCGAGCCAGCCATTGCACCGGTCATTCCTCCTGGACCTCTTACGTGGTCCAAGAGGAAAGCCTTAGGAGACAAGCTCAGCATGTTCATAGAAAGTAGAACCGGAGAGGACCCCGAGCTGACCATGCCGATCAGCCTGCGTCCAGGTGACCCGTCCCAGCCGGCCAGCACCCACATGTCCGACCCGACGCGTTCGTCCCACCCGTCCATGACCGGTCTAAGCCCTGACCCATTCCAGCTAGACAAGGAACCATTGAGGTTCCTTCTAGAAGACTTTTCCTCCTCCGGTGTCTTTACCATTTCCATTCGGTAGAGACACCAAAAGTCGTGCTAGAAAATTGTACTCTTTTTCCTATCTTCGGTTTTGTCCCATTGGGTTTTCTGAATAAAGTTTTAATGAGGCAAGGCGGTGAAGACTTGTTCACAATTCCATCTCATTCACAAGTCTTAGTTCAAATTTTGTGCCTAAGTGTTATTGGGCTTTCTATCTTATTTCTATTATTTTTAGACTAATTGTTTATTTGGGTTTAAGTCATGTTGACTATTTAGGGCCCATTCTCTATTTAATTGCCAATAAATGAACTACATGTTGTTTTAATTCTTGTAAGGTTAAACGCCTTGTAGTTTAGCCTAAATTGTAACAAGGCATTATATAAGCCTTTTGTCTACACTTTAATGAAATAACAAGCATTTTAGAAAAAACAAAAACCTAAGTCTTTGTCTTAGACCTACTCAGATTCTTCAACCTATTGGTTGAAGTTCTTGGAGTATCACAAGCCCCTTTCACAGCTTGTGTGGTCCCTTCGATCCATCCCTTCACTTCCATCGATTTCTGTCCAGCAACCTGAGCTTCTCGGTGAAAGACAGCCCATCCGTGGTTCTTACATCATCTGGTATCATAGCTTAAAGCTCCTGCTCATCAGGTTGATTCTATCCTTTTTATTTTTGGCAATTTTTCATTGTTTTGTGCAACAGTTTTTATCTTTTGATTGTGTTTCTTTCTCTTTCCCATGAGGTTCTCGGTAAGAAGGAGAGGAATCAAGTCACATACCACAAACATCCTTCAAAAAAAAAAAATCCAGGTTTTATCATTCCTTGTTCTTGTTTTCATAATTCAAAAAAAAAGAAGAAATTTGTTTGTTTCATTCCTTGTTTGTTGCTAGAATTTTTTTTTTTAAAGAACAAATTAAAAAGAAAACAAAATATTGTTTAGGTTGCTTAAAATCAAACTATGGTACTTAGAAACTCACCTAGAACACCTTCATCACCATACTTGGAATCCATAAGGATCTTGTGTATTGCTTGTTTGTTTCTTAGGTTGTTAAGGTTAGGTTTCTATTTGGTCTTTGTCCCTAGCTAGGTTGTTTGCGTGAGTCATAGGTTTAGTTCCTTCTTGTCTTCGCAGCCTGTGTCCAAGCCGTGAGTAGCTACAAACATTAGGTCTAGGTTCCCCCGAGTCCTTTGTGTCGTTAGGTTGTTTAGGTCTAGGATAGATAGCATCTAGCGCAGCCGTGAGTCGTGTAGCCGGGTCCAGAGCGCAGCCGTGAGCAGTCCTTTGTATCGTTAATTGGTTCCATCCCTAACCCGCGTAGCTCCTTGGCTTCCCCGTCCAGCGTTAGTTCAGCTTAGGTCCCTATTCCGCCTAGCTTAACTCGTGTACCACCTAGCCTTAGGTCGCATCCTTTGTATACTTCGGGTGGCCCCACCATTCACTAGCCTTTAGTTTTAGGAAGTTTACATTTAGGAAATAAGCATTAATTAGTTTTCCTTTTAATTTTAGGAAAATTCCTTTTAGGAACTAGAAAATAAGTAGTTTTTCTCTTATTTAGTATAGTTTCTATTTTATTAGATTAGACCATAATTTTTAAGATATTTTTCATTATTAGATTTCCTTTTCTAGATTTAGGAAATTTTTCTTTTCTTGAGTGTTTCCTTTTTGGTTTATAAAATATATATAATCTGTGCAAATTTCCCATTTAAAGAAAGTTTCCATATTCTGCAAGTTTTCTTTTTGGAAACTTTCCATTTTAAAAAATTTAATTTTCTCAAAAAAGAAAATATGTCAGGGAATGACAAGTCCACTTTTGGGCAGCCCAATCCGATTATGATGCAGCTGTTGCAAACATTGACTGCCCAGATGTCAACCGTCATGACTCGTCTCGAGCGTTTAGAGCAGTCCGTGCCAGCACCTGCCGCACCACTCTATCACCACGTATCGATCACCCATGGGTCGACATCAATACTACGACGAGCCTGTGCCCCCACCTTGTTCACCAGTACATTATCCAGAGGTTAAGATGAACCCACCTCCCTTTTCGGGAAAACTTGTTCCTGAAGAGTACTTAGACTGGGAGAGACGAATGGAGCTCCTCTTCGATAACTACAACTACGACGATCCCCAAAAGTCGCCCTAGCAACGGCGCAATTCACTGACCATGCACTGGCGTGGTGGGATCGAGAAGACACTGTTCGCAGGAGAGTTCAGATGGGTCTTTCGACCTCATGGGTCGAACTCACCCAGATAATGAGGAAACGCTTCGTCCCGCCCCACTTTCTAGGCAATTGCAAGAAAGATAGAATTGCATCCATATCACGACCTAGGCGAGTTATTCCACCTCGCAGTCCAGATCGAGAAGTGCCATAAGTGTAAACTTGCCGCACCTTCTCGACCCAAGAACACGTGGAACGCTGGTTCCAAGCCATTCGAGAGGACGACCCAGCCCATTGATCCATGCCTCAAGGGCAAATCCGTTGCAGCAGTTCAGCTCCCAGAGCAGCTCCAGCCGCCCCAAAGCAGCCTAGCACCGCGCCCACGACCCAGCCTCAGCGGAGCAGCGAGATCATCTGCTTCAAATGTAAAGGCAGATGTCACATGTCCCGGGAATGTCCTACTCAACGGACAATGGTCCTCACTGCGTCAGGCGACTACGAATCTTAGGACAAACAATAGGAGCCAGCATTTCCGATACACCACCAGTCCGACGAGGACATTAAGTATGCCGATTCCGGAGAAATGCTCATGATCCAATGCGTTCTCAGCTCGAGACTCGAGCCAGAAGAAGAAGAGCAGCGAGAGAATATATTCCACTCTAAATGAACAATACTTGAGAAAGTGTGCTTGTTGATCATCGACGGAGGGTCCTGCACCAACGCCGTCCGTAAATACATGGTGGAGAAACTGAGATTGCCTGTGACCAAGCATTCCCAACCCTACAAGCTCCAATGGCTGAACAACAATACAAAATTGTACATCTCAGAACAAGTTAAGGTCTCTTTCAGCATCGGTAGATACCAGGACCATGTCAACTGCGATATCGTCCCAATGTCAGCTGGACTTATTCTGCTCGGACGACCTTGGCAGTTTGACCGAGAGACTACGCATAACAGACGAACAAATTTCTACTCTTTCGCCCACGACAAGCGTAGATACAACCTCGCACCAATGTCTGCATACGCCATTCAAGAGATGCAATCAAAGATGGCGAAAGATCAACACGCCCGAAAGACGAACTTCTTAATAAATGTGGCAGACATGTGGAAAGCAACTTGTACCCAGGGCAATCAGGTCGTATTAATGCTCTACAGAGAGAGCCTGCACACGACTAGCACCGAGTCATCTTTGCCTGCCGAGATCTGCGCCCTACTAGACAAGTATGCCGACGTCTTTCCGGACGAAATTCCAGCCGGCCTCCCACCCGTCTGAGTGATCAAGCACCACATCGACTTTGTTCCCTGAGCTCAGTTACTGATGTGATCATGGAAAGCACCAGGACATGTGTTCAGTGTTTGAAGCGTATCTGTTCAATCACGACGATCTAACGCATGAAACAACTTGGAGAATGTGCGCAGCTCAATTATCTAACTCCTGACAGAAGAATCAACTCAAACTGAGTTTGGATGACACACGCTCAAGGCTCGCAGATGACCTGGAAGTTCTCCGGATGGGTGGGCGCTTGCTGGGAGAGAGACTCGATCGCTAGCAAAGCGTGAAGAGGGATGCGGGCGTGCACAAGTGAGAGAAGCTCGATCGCTTGGTACGCAAAGGTGGGTTAAACTGGACCACACGAGAGGCGTTAGGCTCGTGATACACCAAGGGCGCCTTGGTCTTGAAGCGTTTGGCTTCAAGGGACAAGGCCGGGGACGATTGCTCAAAGGCAGCCGCTTAGGGTATAGAGTATAACTCGTGATTTTCAATTCAAAAAGCTCTGTCTTATTATGTGTAATGGCTTAAGCTTATATAATGCTTAAGTCTAGGGTTTCAACACTTAAAACAACAAGGAGTTTAAATAAAAACCACATGGTGTGTAGAAACTAGACAAAACAACAAGTAGTCCTAAAAGAAATAGGCCGCGGGCCTTAAACAAATGGTACGGTCCAAAAACATAAAGGAAGGAATGGCCTAAGGCCGTGGGCTGGGCTTGAGAAGACATGAATAATCCCAAGTCTTGATGCACACCAAGGGTATTGCCTCATTAAAACTTTCTTCGGAAAACCCATTGGGACAAACCCAAAGATAGGAAAAAACAGTACAATTCCTTGGCATGTCTTTTGGAGTTTTTACCCTTGAGTAATGGTAAAGACTCCGGCGCGTGAAGTCTGTGGGTCGAGCAGATGCCATGGTCGGGTCGGGAGCTGGAGATACAGACCCGGGCTGGTCCGTACTGGTTCTGTGTTTCGCTCCGGGCGAACCTCCATGAGCCTTTCCACGAACAAGTTGAACCGGCGTCCAAGGGCCTTGGCCTTGGATCAAGTAATGGGCCCGGTTGTCACGACCGGGACCAGGGCTGCTGGGTCGAGTGGTCCGGCTTGTGTCCTTGGGTCCTCGTCATCGGATGAAAGAGTTATTCATTTTATAAATCAAGTTATTTTCACTTTACGCGATTCAGACCTGTACACATTCAAATAACAATTTCGGCCAGATCATGATGAATTAAGCTATAAACCAAGTTGTTCTATAATTTTGGTCCATGATAGAAGCCCTGAAAAATGGAATCAAGGCCCAAGCCTGGTACGACCCAGATTATACATGATTTCTTTGCCACTTCAGAGGATTCAAATTCAGCCGAAGAAGAAAATAGAGAAGAGGAAGGAGGTCGGACCAAGCAACCAGGCCCAAGACCCGGCACGGAACAGGGACTGCCCACGAACTGCACCATCGAACGCGGCACAAGGACTGGCCACCAAATCAACCTGGACAGCCCATGATCAGACCAACCAAGCATGCGACCCGGCCCTGTACCGGACCATCGTCCCGACCAGCCCAGCATGCGACCCGGCCCTGTACCAGACTGATGTAAGAACTTGGATGGGCTGTCTTTTCACCGAGAATCTCAGGATAATGGGACAGAAATCGATGGGGATTGAAGGGTGGATCGAAGGGACCACACAAGCTGTGAAAGGGGCTTGTGATACTCCAAGAACTTCAACCAAACTTGGTTGAAGTCGCGGCTGCAAGCAAGGAAGCTGGCGGCTACTTTTGTCAAAAGACTTAGGTTTTTGTTTTAAAATTGCTTGTTATTTCATTAAGTGAAAACATGAGGCTTATATAGTGCCTTATTACAACTTTAGGGTAAACTACAAGGCGTTTAACCTTTAGGAGATTAAAACAACATGTAGTTTACTTATTGTCACTTAGAATAAATAATGGGCCATAATTAGTCAACATGACTTAACCCAACTAATGACTTAGACTAATAATTCGAAAATAAAGAAGGAAAAACCCAACAACACTTAGGCTGAGAATTCGCCTGAAGACTTGTGAATGGAATGGAATTGTGAACAAGTCTTCAACGCCTTGCGCACTAGGAGTGTTGCCTCATTAAAACCTTCTTCGGAAAACCCAATGGGACAAAACCGAAGGTAGGAAAAAGAGTACAATTTCCTAGAACGACTTTTGGTGTCTCTACCGAATGGTGATGGTAAAGACACCGGAGGAGGAAGAGTCTTCGAGAAGGAACCTCCAGGGTTCCTTGTCTAGCTGGAAGGTTGGTCTGGTCGCGGGTGCATGAGCCGGGTCAGTCTGGTCGGCTGCTGGGTCCGGACGGCTTGCCTGGACGGCTGGTCGTGGACTGGTCGTCTGGACGGTCAGCTCAGGGTCTTCTCTGGTTCCACTTTCCAATAGCATGCTGAGCTTGTCTCCTAAGGCTTTCCTCTTGGACCGCGTAAGAGGTCCAGATGGGATGACCGGTGCAGTAGCTGGCTCGATGTCCTCATCATTCCCTCCCTCTTGAGGTGCTTTGGTCTCCAAAGCGAAATCCTCACCTGCATCAAACAACTCTAAGTCAGCAACATTGAAAGTACTAGAAACGTTATACTCACCTGGAAGTTCGAGCTGGTAGGCGTTGTCGTTGATTCTCCGGAGGACGCGGAATGGACCATCTCCCCGGGGTGCAAGCTTGCTTTTCCGTCGCTGGGGAAATCTCTCTGGGCGCAGGTGTAGCCAAACCCAATCTCCCTCCTTGAAGACCATGTGCCGGCGGCCCTTGTTGGTGTTCCTGACGTTCTGGATGTTGCGTTGCTCAAGGTTCGCCTTAGTCTCCTCGTGAAGTTTCTTGATGTAGTCTGCTTTGGCTTCTCCCTCCAAGCTGATGGCGTCGTCTAACGGGATCGGTGAGAACTCAATCGGAGTGGTCGGGTTGAAGCCGTAGACAACTTCAAAAGGTGATCGCTTCGTGCCTGAATGTGCAGCTCGGTTGTAAGCAAACTCGACGTACGGGAGACATTCCAACCAATTCTTCAAATTGCGACCGATTGTCGCCCTCAATGTCTGTGACAAGGTCCGGTTGACAACCTCAGTCTGTCCGTCTGTCTGGGGATGATATGCGGAAGAGAACAGGAGGTTGGTGCCCAATTTTCGCCAAAGCGCTCGCCAGAAGTGGCTCAGGAACTTGGTGTCTCGGTCAGAAACAATCGTCCGGGGAATGCCGTGCAGTCTGACAATTTCTTTAAAGAACAGGTCGGCGATCTGGCTTGCGTCATTTGTCTTGTTGCAAGCGATGAAGTGTGCCATCTTAGAGAACCGGTCGACCACGACGAAGATGGAATCCTTGTGGTGCAATTTCGGCAGACCTAGGACAAAGTCCATGGAGATGTCTGTCCAAGGCGCGGATGGAACTGGCAAGGGCATGTAGGGGCCCTGCGGGTGCAGCTTTGACTTAGCCCGCTTGCAGATAAGGCACCGGGCGCAGTGCGTCTCGACATCTCGGCGCTGATGAGGCCAATAAAAGTGCTCCTTAAGCATGCTTAAAGTCTTGTCAATGCCAAAGTGGCCCATGAGGCCTCCACCGTGTGCTTCTCTGAGAAGCAACTCTCGGATCGATCCCCTCGGAATGCAGAGTCGCTTGTCCTTGAAGAGGAATCCGTCGTGCAGGAAGAAGCGGCTGAAGTTGCCTTTGCCGTGCTCTAGGTGAGCCTGGGCAAAATCGACATCGTCGGCGTAGAGCTCCTTGATCATCTCGAAGCCGAGAACCTTGGACTCCATAACGGATATAAGGCTGTATCGACGAGATAAGGCATCAGCGACAATGTTGTCCGTTCCTTTCTTGTACTTGATGACGTACGGAAAGGTCTCGATGAATTCCAACCAACGGGCATGACGTTTCTTCAACGTGGACTGTCCACGGAGGTGCTGGAGCGTCTGGTGATCTGTGTGAATGACGCACTCTCGGGCAAGTAGATAATGCTGCCACGTCTCTAAGGCACGGACAAGGGCATAGAGCTCCTTATCGTAGGTCGGATAGTTAAGTGCAGCTCCACTTAACTTCTCGCTGAAGTAGGCTACTGGTCGTCCGCCTTGGGTAAGGACGGCTCCAATGCCTATGCCTGAGGCATCGCACTCAACCTCGAATGTTTGTGTGAAGTCTGGTAACACGAGGACTGGTGCGTGTGTAAGGCGTTCCTTAAGCAGCTGGAAGGCCTTGTCTTGCTCGGGACCCCAACGAAAATCCTGGTTCTTCTTAATCGTCGAGGTCAAGGGTCCAGCAATCGTGCTGAAGTCGCGGACGAACCGTCGGTAGAAGCTGGCAAGTCCGTGGAAGCTGCGGACCTGGCTGGCGGTCGTCGGTGTTGGCCAATCCTGAATGGCCTTTATCTTCTCGTCGTCTACCCGAAGTCCCTGGGAACTAACGACGAAACCAAGGAATACTACTTGGTCGGTGCAGAAAGTACACTTCTTGAGGTTGGCGTACAACTGCTCTCTCTGTAAGGTAGTGATCACGGCTTCCAAGTGCTCCAAGTGGTCTCGGTAAGTCGTGCTATAGACGAGAATATCGTCGAAGTAGACCACGACGAACTTGCCGATGAACGGGCGAAGAACCTCGTTCATAAGTCGCATGAAGGTACTAGGCGCATTTGATAAACCGAATGGCATGACGAGCCACTCATATAGGCCTTGCTTTGTCTTGAAGGCGGTCTTCCATTCATCTCCTTCTCGCATCCTCACTTGATGGTAGCCACTCTTCAGGTCTATCTTAGAAAAGATGGCGGCTCCGCTGAGCTCGTCAAGCATATCGTCTAGGCGCGGGATGGGGTGCCGGTACTTGATGGTTATATTGTTGATGGCACGGCAGTCGACGCACATCCTCCAACTTCCGTCTTTCTTGGGTACCAGAAGAACCGGAACGGCACAGGGGCTGAGACTTTCACGGACATATCCTTGAGCCATGAGGTCTTGAACTTGTCGTTCTAATTCTTTAGCCTCCTCGGGGTTGACTCTGTAGGCTGGACGGTTAGGTAGCTGTGCTCCGGGAATGAAGTCAATGTGGTGCTCGATCCCTCGGATAGGTGGGAGGCCGGCTGGGATCTCACCTGGGAAGACGTCGGCGTACTTGTCAAGGAGTGTGCGGATCTCGGCAGGTAGGAGGTGCTCCATACTGGTCGTGTGTAGGCTCTCTCTGTAGAGCATGAGCACGACTTGGGTGCCTGCGGTGCATGTGGCCTTTCTCATGTCTGCTACATTAATCAGGAAATTCTCCTTTCGGGCGTGTTGATCCTTTGCCATCTTGGATTGCATTTCTTGGACGGCGAGTGCAGACATCGGGGCTAAGTTGTAGCGATGCTTGTCGTGGACGAAAGAGTAGAAGTTGGTCCGTCCGTTGTGCGTGGTCTCACGGTCGAATTGCCAAGGTCGTCCGAGCAGAAGATGTCCAGCTGACATCGGGACGACGTCGCAGGTGACCTGGTCTTGATATCTGCCGATGCTGAATGAGACCTTCACCTGATCTGAGATGTACAACTCCGTCTTGTTGTTCAGCCACCGAAGTTTATAAGGCTTGGGGTGCTTGGTCACGGGCAAACCCAATTTCTCCACCATGTACTTACTGGCGGCATTCGTGCAGGATCCTCCGTCAATGATCAACGAACACACTTTCCCAAGTATCGTGCATTTGGAGTGGAAAATGTTCTCTCGTTGTTCTTCTTCTTCAGGCTCGAATCGTGAGCTAAGGACGCGTCGGATCATAAGCATTTCTCCGGAATCGGCATATTCAATGTCCTCGTCGGACTGATGTGTCGGAGATGCTGGCTCCTCTTGTTCCTCCTCGGATTCATAATCTCCGGAAGCAGTAAGGACCATTGTCCTTTGAGTGGGACAATCCCGGGACATGTGTCCTCTGCCTTTACACTTGAAGCAGACGATCTCGCTGCTCCGCTGAGGCTGCGATGGGGTCGTGGCACTCGGTGGTCTAGAGGCTGGAGGTGCCGGTCTGGGAGCTGAGCTGGAAGCGACGGCTTTGCCTTTGAGTCGTGGGTCAATAGGCTGAGTCGTTCGCTCAAATGGCTTGGAACCGGTGTTCCAAGTGTTTCTGGGTCGAGAAGGTGCGGCAAGCTTCCGCTTATGGCACTTCTCGATCTGGACTGCTAGGTGGAACAGCTCACCTAGGTCGTGGTAGGGCTGCAGTTCAATCTTTCTGGCGATGGAATCTTGCAAGCCGTCGATGAATTGGGCCATAAGGCTTTCTTCAGATTCATCTACGTCGAGTCGGTTACGGAGATGCTCGAACTCGTCAAAGTATTCAGTCACCGTCTTGCTTCCTTGAGTGAGGCGTCGGAAACGTCGCTGAAGCTCGCGGTGGAAGTGGGGCGGTACATAACGTCGCCTCATGATTTGGGTCAGCTCGACCCATGAAGTCACAGAACCCATACGAGCTCGTCTGCGGGTGGTGACTTCTCGATCCCACCATGCTAGGGCATGGTCTGTAAATTGCGCTGTCGCAAAGATGACCTTCCGGGGATCATCATAGTTGTAGTACTCGAAGATGAGCTCCATGCGTCTCTCCCAGTCGAGATACTCTTCGGGGTCTAATTTCCCCGAGAAAGGAGGTGGGCTCATCTTGACCTCCGGGTAGTGGGCAGCTGGACGCGGCGGCGGTGGTGGTGGTGGGTCGTCGTCATAGTAGGGATGTCGACCCATAGGTGGTCGTTCGTGGTGGTATGGAGGCGCGGCAGGTGCTGCAGGGGGAGGCGGCGTGGCTTGCCTCAACTGCTCAAGTTGAGTGGAGAATGTCGACATTTGAGCCGTCAGGGCTTGAAGAAGCTGTACCATGCTCGGGTCAGCTTGCCCCGACGTCGATTCATCTCGACCTGCCATATTTCCTTTTCCGGGAAAAGGAAATTTCTATAAAAGGAAAGTTTCCTTTTTGGGAAACTTGCAGAATTTTGGAAACTTTCCTTATTTGGAAAGTTCCCGAGAATATATTTTTATGGACTTTTTTTTTTAATTTATATGTATGAACAGAAAAGGAAAGAAAATATGCTATCTATAAAAAGGAAATAATCTAGGAAAGGAAAATATCCTATTGATATATTCCCTAATCCTAAAAGGAAACTATTAACTATGAAATATCCTAGGGAATTATTACCTAATCTAAAATGGAAACTAAATATCTAGGAGAAAATAAATCTACCTATTTCCTAATTTCTAAATGGCAACTAAATAAAGTCCTAATAAATATCTAGAAAATTTCCTAAACTATGTCTATGACTAGAAAGAATATGGAAACTACCTAGATACTATGAGAAAACTTCCTAAAACCTATCCTAGAATTCGAAGACCTATTGCTGGGCAGGGACACACGCGGCTAACCCTAGCCACTAAACCTAGCAAGGAGGACACGGACTGGACTCTGGCTAGCCTAGGACGCGAGACGAAAACTCACGGAACAGGTGACAGCTAAACCTAGCAGGGCGGCTTGCTAAACTGGACACGACACAAACTAGCCTAAGACGCGACCTTCACGATACAGCTACTCACGCTAAAGAGACCTAGGCTGGTGCTGAGCAAGATTCGACCTATGCTAGCCTACAACTCGCTAATGCGGCCTAGACGCGGGACTCTAGGGCACTAGAACTCGCTAAAGCTGGACCTAAACACTAAGACACGGACGGTGCTAGGGTAGGGACGGGGCTAGGGCAGGGACGAACACTCGCGGAACACATGCTGTCCTAAGGACGCGACCAACAAGACAGACAACCTAGACCTAGGCGCGGACACAACCTAAGACACCAAGCAAACAACACCAAACCTGAAGCAAGTATGAGAAGTGTTCTATGTGAGTGTCTAAGAACCCTAAATCACTTTTTAAACAACTTAACAATATTTGTTTTCTTTTTTTTAAAAAAAAAATTTCAACACCAACAAACAATCAAACAACAACTTTTCTTCTTATATATATTTTTTTTTTTTGAATTAATAAATAAGAACAAGAATGATAGAACCTGATTTTTTTTTTTTTTTTTGTAGGGGTTTGTGGTGTATGACTTGATTTCCTCTCCTTCTTACCGAGAACCTCAGGGGAAAGAGAAAGAAAACACAGTCAAAAGCCAAAAACTGCTGAAACAAACAATAGAAAAATTGCCAAAAACAAGGATAGAATCAACCTGATGATTTAGGAGCTTTAAGCTCTGATACCAGATGATGTAAGAACTTGGATGGGCTGTCTTTTCACCGAGAATCTCAGGATAATGGGACAGAAATCGATGGGGATTGAAGGGTGGATCGAAGGGACCACACAAGCTGTGAAAGGGGCTTGTGATACTCCAAGAACTTCAACCAAACTTGGTTGAAGTCGCGGCTGCAAGCAAGGAAGCTGGCGGCTACTTTTGTCAAAAGACTTAGGTTTTTGTTTTAAAATTGCTTGTTATTTCATTAAGTGAAAACATGAGGCTTATATAGTGCCTTATTACAACTTTAGGGTAAACTACAAGGCGTTTAACCTTTAGGAGATTAAAACAACATGTAGTTTACTTATTGTCACTTAGAATAAATAATGGGCCATAATTAGTCAACATGACTTAACCCAACTAATGACTTAGACTAATAATTCGAAAATAAAGAAGGAAAAACCCAACAACACTTAGGCTGAGAATTCGCCTGAAGACTTGTGAATGGAATGGAATTGTGAACAAGTCTTCAACGCCTTGCGCACTAGGAGTGTTGCCTCATTAAAACCTTCTTCGGAAAACCCAATGGGACAAAACCGAAGGTAGGAAAAAGAGTACAATTTCCTAGAACGACTTTTGGTGTCTCTACCGAATGGTGATGGTAAAGACACCGGAGGAGGAAGAGTCTTCGAGAAGGAACCTCCAGGGTTCCTTGTCTAGCTGGAAGGTTGGTCTGGTCGCGGGTGCATGAGCCGGGTCAGTCTGGTCGGCTGCTGGGTCCGGACGGCTTGCCTGGACGGCTGGTCGTGGACTGGTCGTCTGGACGGTCAGCTCAGGGTCTTCTCTGGTTCCACTTTCCAATAGCATGCTGAGCTTGTCTCCTAAGGCTTTCCTCTTGGACCGCGTAAGAGGTCCATATGGGATGACCGGTGCAGTAGCTGGCTCGATGTCCTCATCACAGACCATCAACCCAACTTGGCCGATAACCCATCCACGAACCCTGACCATCAAACCGGCCTGAATTCCAACCCGACCGAGAACCGACAACCCGAACCGGATCATGACCTGACCAAGTATCCATGTCCCCGACTTGACCCGAACCATGACCCGGCCCATGACCCGGACCCCGACCCACGACCCAATCCTGATCCAAACCCAATCCTGATCCAAACCCAATCAAGCAATACCAATGGCCCAATGATCTACAGAATGGAAGAGTAGGATTTATGGCTCAAGCCCAGGCCCAAGAAGAAAAGGAATTATGGCTTGGCCCATTAACAAGATCAAGAAGCAAAACCCAAAGAAAGACTCTTCAAGCCTTGATGAAAATCGAAATTAAAGAGGAGGAAGGATCCGAAATTAAACCAACCAATTAGTTTAATTAACTGATTTGTGATTAGTCACTTTATTTAAAACCAAAAGATTAGGATAGATATCTTTTGGCATAAAATAGGAATTTAAATGGAATATATTCTTGTTAGCATACAATTAGGAATAAGTAATTAGGATATTATTTTGTAGGCATAATTTAGATAGATTTTTCTGCCTATAAAAAGGTTTCACCCCCCCCCCCTTGTAAAAAAACACATAGATTTTTATAAAGAACTTTAAAGCACTTTTGTTTCTTGCTTTCTCTGTTCAGCCTAAGAACATTGACCATAATTCACTAAAGAGTAGAGTAATCTACTGTGAAATTCCATAGCTCTTTGCAGGGTGAACCTATGCTAGTGGAATCAAAACCCCTCGTCATTTACACTTATTTGGAGAGCTAGTAGCCTCCAATTATCTATCTTAAACAACCGCCATCAAACCTAAAACCAACCACCGCCTATTAGGAGAGCTAGTAGCCTCCACCTATTCATCCATAAATCCGCTGCCAACAAGGAGTGTTAGTAACCTCCTCTATTACCATTCCACCTTCCTTCAAGTCGATCCTTTGGTTGTAAACAACCAGGGCCGCACTAAGTGGTATCAGAGCCTCTTGAAGGTTAGGGTTTGTGAAATCACTTTGATTTCAAAATCACCATCAATTTCTTTTCAATTTTCTTTAGTTTAATAAACAAATTATTTTCTTTCTACCTGTTGTAAGTTAGCTGAGCCTTTACTGAATTACAAAAGATCTAAGAAAATGATCTATTAAAAAAAAGTCGAAAATTCACAAAAAAGAGAGCAGAAGAGAAACCCTGCTAGGAATAGGTCAATCAGCTGACGAAAAAAAATCTTGCAATTTTTCTATCTTAATCACAGTAGGTTATAGCTCTAGATCTTAGGTGATTGGGCTTTGATCTAATCTGAACTTTTGGAAATAACAAGAAAATACCTATTGAGAGATCACAAAATAGAAGTGAGAGAGAGAGTTTTAATTAACAGTTTGTTAAGTTTTTTTTTCAGGAAGAATGGAGAATCCAAATGAAGAAACCCCTAGAGGAGATGGAACCACACGACCTCATAGGTTTGACCAGTTGCAGATGGAAGTCATGATGGATGAGATAACCAGAAGACTTCAAGCTACTTTTGAAAACAGGGCTAACCAAGCTAATGAGTTTTTCTATGTAGTTGATCCTTTGGCAGGTAGACCAGCTCGTGGAGGAAGACCAAACCGAGGAGGTGGGCGCTTAGCAAGAGGCGCCAGGGTGAGAGCTAGGATGAAAGTGGGGATCAACACCATCCGGAGCCAAGACCAGACAACATCCTAGGAGGACTCAAACTGTGAATCCCACCTTTCTCAGGAAAGAATGATCCAGATGCCTACCTAGAATGGGAAAAGAAGATTGAGATAGTTTTCAGCTGCCAGAACTATTCTGAGGAAAAGAAGGTGAAAATAGCAAAAACAGAATTCGATGGGTATGCCATCAACTGGTGAGAACAAATTGCTACCACTAGAAGACGCAATGGAGAGCCCCAAATCACATCTTGGTATGAGATGAAAACTATGATGAGGAAGAGATTTGTACCCATCCATTATGGAAGAGATCTGCACCAGAAACTAAGGAGATTAACTCAAAGAACAAGGAGTGTGGAGGATTATCACCAAGAGATGGAGAGTCTCATGATCAAGGCTAAAATAGATGAGACTATGGAGGCTAGTATAGCACGATTTCAAGGAGGACTTAATAGAGATATCCATGATCGATTGGAGTTGCAGGAGTATGAGGACATGGATGAACTACTCCACAAGGCCATTCTTATTAAACAACAAAACAAAAGAAGGAGCAATACAAGGAAATCCTATGCTTCAACCTCTAAGCCGCCTTACAACAGAGATGACAGGCAGGGAGGTTCATCTTTCAAGACGCCTGCTAAGGCTAAGGAGGGACCTACTATGCCTCGTTAACGTGAAGATAAGGGCAAAGGACCAGCAACTCATACGCATCCAACAAGAACTAGAAACATCAAGTGTTTCAGATGTCAAAGATTTGGACATTATGCAAATGAATGTTCAAATAAAAGGGTGATGCTTATCCTAGAGAATGGAGAGTTAACATCAGAGGATGATCATTCAGAGACAGAAAGTGAAACTTACCCTGTTCAAGGACAATTATTGGTTACTAGGAGGACCTTAAGTGCATAACCTATGGTACAAGATCAAAGGGAGAACTTGTTTCACACTCGATGCCTCATTCAGGACAAGGTATGTAGTTAGATCATAGATGGAGGTAACTGTACAAACGTGGCCAGCCAAACACTTGTGGACCGGCTCAATTTGGTCACTCATAAACATCCTAGACCATACCAGCTACAATGGCTTAATGAGGAAGGAGAAATGAAAGTGAAAGAACATGTAGAAATACCTTTAATCATTGGGAAATACCAGGATCAGATCATATGTGATGTGTTGCCCATGGAAGCCAGTCACATTCTATTGGGAAGACCATGGTAGTACGGTAAGCGAGCCATTCATGATGGATACACCAATCGACATTTGTTCAAACACAAACGCAAACAGCTCACACTCTTCCCGCTCACACCCCAGGAGGTTCACTAAGATCAAATGCAGCTAAAACAGAGGAGAGAAGAAGCGAAGGTCCTAACACAAGTAACTCACGTCCATGACCCAACCAAGGTAAGTTATCACAGTCTTTTTGCTACTCCTAGTGAAGTTAAGCATGCTTTAAATGAACAACAACTTATGATGTTACTAGTTTGCAAGGAATTGCTAACTAGTAGTACTAACCTGACTCCGGAAATACCGAGAGAGATTGAGTTATATTGCAAGAGTACATGGATGTGTTTCCAGAAGACCAACCAGTAGGATTACCTCCTTTCAGAGGTATAAAGCATCAGATTGATTTTGTACCAGGCGCCACTCTTCCAAACTGACCAGCTTACAGGACCAATCATGTGGAGACAAAGGAACTTCAAAGACAGATCAATGAGCTCTTGGAGAAAGGACACATCCGCGAGAGCTTAAGTCCCTGTGCAGTACCTGTTTTACTTGTGCCTAAGAAAGATGGTAGCTGGTGCATGTGTGTAGATTGCAGATTCATAAACAACATAATATTTAAGTACAGACACCCTATTCCTCGTTTGGAATGACATGCTTGATGAACTATATAGATCTTGCATCTTTTCTAAGATAGATTTGAAAAGTGGTTATCATCAGATTAGAATGAAAGAAGGAGATTAATGGAAAACTGCTTTTAAAACAAAGTTAGGGTTGTATGAATGGTTAGTTATGCCTTTTGGACTCACTAATGCACCTAGCATTTTCATGAGACTAATGAACCATGTCTTAAGAGCATTCATAGGACGATTTGTGGTGGTATATTTTGATGATATTTTGATTTACAGTAAAAACATGACCGAACATCTTGATCATCTCAAACATGTCTTAGATGTTTTAAGAAAAGAAAACTTATATGCAAACAGAAAGAAATGCTCATTTGGAACAGATAACCTAGTCTTTTTAGGTTTTGTTGTTACTTCTCAAGGTATCCAAGTAGATGAGGAGAAAGTGAAGACAATCAGGGAGTGGCCCACACCTAAAATCATAGGAGAAGTGAGAAGTTTTTATAGACTTGCTGGATTCTATAGAAGATTTATGAAGGACTTCAGTACCATTGCAGCTTCACTTACAGAAGTCATCAAGAAAACCGTGGGGTTCACTTGGGGACCAACACAGGCAGAAGCATTCGAATTGCTGAAAGGGAAGTTAACTAATGCCCCTTTACTTGTATTACCAGATTTTTCAAAAACTTTTGAAATTGAATGTGATGCTTCAGTAATTGGAATTGATGCTGTATTGATGCAGGATAGGAGACCCATAGCATATTTTAGTGAGAAGTTAGGAGGAGCAACTTTTAATTATCCTACCTATGACAAAGAGCTATATGCTTTAGTGAGGGCTCTACAGATATGGCAACATTATTTATGGCCTAAGGAGTTTGTAATCCACACAGATCTTGAATCTCTAAAGCATCTCAAGGGACAACAAAAGTTAAATAAAAGGCATGCAAGATGGATGAAATTCATTGAAACTTTTCCTTATGTCATTCATTACAAACAAGGTAAGGAGAATATTGTGGCAGATGCCCTCTCAAGGAGGTATGCTCTTTTATCTTCGATGGAAACCAAATTATTAGGTTTTGAGCACCTTAAAACTTGTTACAATAATGATCATGACTTTGGATAGTTGTATAAGGACACCAACACTCATGCCCATGGACGATTTTATCAGTTCAAAGGGTTCCTATTTCGTGACAATCAATTGTGTGTACCTTGTGGTACAATCAGAGAATTATATGTTAGGGAAGCACATGGAGATGGGACATTTTGGTATCGCCAAGACATTAGCTACAATACAGGAGCACTTATACTGGCCCAGCATGAAAAAGGACGTGGAAAGGATATGCTCAAAGTGCCTCGAGTGCAAACAAGCTAAATCCAAGGTACAGTCCACAGGTTTGTATACTCCACTACCCATACCTGATCATCCTTGGGTAGACATTTCTATGGACTTTGTTTTGGGACTGCCTAGAACTAGGAAAGTAAGGGACAATATCTTTGTTGTAGTTGATAGATTTTCTAAAATGGCTCACTTCATTCCTTGTCATAAAATAGATGATGCAGTTCTAGTGGCTGACTTGTTCTTTAGAGAAGTTGTTAGGTTACATAGAATGCCTAGAACAATTGTGTCAGATAGGGATACTAAATTCCTTAGTCATTTTTGGAGGACCCTTTGGGAAAAGTTAGGCACTAAGTTATTATTTTCCACAACTTGTCATCCACAAACTGATGGTCAGACAGAGTCAGTAAATAGAACCTTATCCACCATTTTAAGGGCTGTCATTAAAAAGAACATTAGGACTTGGGAGGATTGTCTACCTCATGTCGAATTTGCTTATAATAGGTCAGTCTATTCAGCAACAAAAATGTCACATTTTTAAATAGTATATGATTTCAATCCCTTGTCACCTATGGATTTACTTGCTTTACCTTTAAAGAAACAGACTAACCTTGACGGCCTCAAGAAAGCCGAGTTTGTTAAGACTTTCCATGAACAGGTAAAGAAAAATATTGACGAAAGGACTAAGATGTATACCAAGAAAAAAAACAAGGGTCAAAAGGAACTAGTGCTACAATCTGGAGATCTCGTTTGGATCCATCTAAGGAAGGAAAGATTTCCAAATGAGAGAAAATCAAAATTAATGCCAAGAGTAGATGGACCATTTTCAGTCCTTCGAAGAATCAACAATAATGCTTACCAAATAGACCTCCAAGGTAAGTATTCTATAAGTTCTACATTTAATGTTTATGACTTAATTCCTTTTATTGCAGATGAATTGGATTTGAGGTCAAATCCTTTTAAAGGAGGAGGGGATGGTACGACCCAGATTGAACATGACTTCTTTGCGACTTCAGAGGATTCGGATTCAGCCGAGGAGGAAAATAGAGAAGAGGAAGGAGGTTGGACCAAGCAACCAGGCCCAAGACCCGGCACGGAACAGGGACTGCCCACGAACCGCGCCATCGAACGCGGCACAAGGACTGGCCACCAAATCAACCTGGACAGCCCACAATCAGACTAACCAAGCATGCGACCCGGCCCTGTACCGGACCATCGTCCCGACCAGCCTAGCATGCGACCCGGCCCTGTACCAGACCATCAACCCAACTTGGCCCATAGCCCGTCCACGAACCCTAACCATCAAACCAGCCTGATTTCCGACCCGACCGAGAACCAACAACTCGAACCGGATCATGACCCGACCAAGTATCCATGTCCCCGACTTGACCCGAACCATGACCCGGCCCATGAACCGTACCACGACCCACGACCCAATCCTGATCCAAACCCAATCAAGCAATACCAATGGCCCAATGATCTACAGAATGGAAGACTAGAAGGTATGGCCCAAGCCCAGGCCCAAGAAGAAAAGGAATTATGACTTGACCCATTAACAAGATCAAGAAGCAAAGCCCAAAGAAAGGCCCTTCAAGCCTTGATGAAAATCAAAATTAAAGAGGAAGGATCTGAAATTAAATAAACCAATTGGTTTAATTTACTGATTTGTAATTAGTCACTTTATTTTAAACCAAAAGATTAGGATATATATCTTTTGGCATAAAATAGGAATTTAAATGGAATATATTCTTGTTAGCATAAAATTAGGAATAAGTAGTTAGGATATTATTCTGTAGGCATAATTTAGATAGGTTTTTCTGCCTATAAAAAGGCTTCACCCCCCCCCCCCCCTTGTAAAAAAAACACATCGATTTTTATAAAGAACTTTAAAGCACTTTTGCTTCTTGTTTTCTCTGTTCAGCCTAAGAACATTGACTCTAATTCAGTAAAGAGTAGAATAATCTACTGTGAAATTCCATAGCTCTTTGCAGGGTGAACCTGTGCTAGTGGAATCAAAACCCCTTGTCATTTACACTTATTTGGAGAGCTAGTAGCCTCCAATTATCCATCTTAAACAACCGCCAACAAACCTAAAACCAACCACCGCCTATTAGGAGAGTTAGTAGCCTCCACCTATTCATCCATAAATCCGCTGCCAACAAGGAGTGTTAGTAACCTCCTCTATTACCATTCCACCTTCCTTCAAGTCGATCCTTTGGTTGTAAACAACCAGGGCCGCACCAAAGCCCATCCGCATATGCCATCAAATAAGAGACAAGAAGTTAGTTGGATATTTAATGTATACAATGTTAGTCTCTTGCATGTTGCTGCATGTTCTTGGGTTGTATTATCTCTTCTTAATTAGGCTTTTGCATGTCCTTTCATGTTCTTGGAAGTTATTCCAAGCATACAAGCTTTGTCTCTTTTTACCACTATAAGTACTTGGCTAGCTCATTTGTAATCTTCATCAAATTTTTTAATGAGAGTTTCTACTTCTAAATTTTTCGATCACCTGTTAGTGTGTCATATCTAACAGAAATGTTTGGGTTCTTTAGTGTTTCATATCTAAAGAATCCAGGAGATCCGTCTTGGTGCGTTATATCCAAGAGATACCTTCTTTGTCGTCTAGGTGTGTTATATCCTAGGACATTGAGGTTGGTATATCAAAGGCCTTTCGCATCACTTGTGCGACCATTTGATCCACAGCCTTGTTTCTTGAGTTTAACCACTCTTTAGAAGTCAAGGATTATCCTTACCAACTTATAATGCCAACTCCTTGGGAGGATCACATCAGTTACCCAACTGTCCTGCCTACAGAGTTAACCCCGAGGAGGCTAAGGAGTTAGAACGACAAGTCCTGGATCTCATGGCTCAAGGCTATATTCGAGAAAGCCTCAGCTCTTGTGCCGTTTTGGTTCTTCTAGTACCCAAGAAGGACGGAAGCTGGAGGATATGCGTCGACTGTCACGACATCAACAAAATTACAATCAAGTACCAGCACCCCATTCCGCGCTTGGACGACATGCTAGACGAGCTCAGCGGAGCCGCCGTCTTCTCCAAGACTGACCTGAAAAGCGGATATCATCAAGTAAGGATGCGGGAAGAAGATGAATCGAAGACTGCATTCAGGACAAAGCAAGGTCTTTATGTGTGGCTAGTGATCCCATTCGGCCTGTCAAACGCTCCCAGTACTTTCATGCGCCTTATGAACGAGGTCCTTCGCCCGTTCATTAGCAAGTTCGTAGTGGTCTACATCGACAATATTCTCGTCTACAGCACGACCTACTCAGACCATCTGGAGCACCTTGAGGCCGTGATTACCACCCTGCAGAGAGAGCAGTTGTACGCAAATCTCAAGAAATGTACATTCTGCACCAACCAAGTCGTTTTTCTTGGTTTCGTCGTAAGTTCCCAGGGATTTCGGGTGGACGACGAGAAGATTAAGGCCATACAGGATTGGCCTACACCGACTACTGCTAGCCAGGTCCGCAGCTTCCATGGAATCGCCAGCTTCTACAGACGGTTTGTCCGAGATTTCAGCACGATAGCTGGTCTGTTGACCTCGACGATCAAGAAGAATCAAAACTTTCGCTGGGGACCCAAACAGGATAAGTCCTTCAAACTTATGAAGGAACACCTCACCCATGCCCCGGTCCTAGTCCTGCAGGATTTCACTCAGACATTTGAGGTCGAGTGTGATGCTTCAGGGATCGGCATTGGAGCCGTTCTCACACAAGGCGGACGACCTGTCGCCTACTTCAGTGAGAAGTTAAGTGTAGCTGCACTTAACTATCCGATATACGACAAAGAGCTCTATGCCCTCGTCCGCGCCTTAAAGACTTGGCAGCATTATCTGCTTGCCCGAGAGTGCGTTATTCACACTGATCATCAGACACTCCAGCACCTCAGATGACAGTCTACGCTGAAGAAGAGACATGCCCGTTGGTTGGAGTACATCGAGACCTTTCCATACGTCATCAAGTATAAAAAAAGAACGGACAATGTTGTCGCTGATGCCTTATCTCGTTGATACAGTCTAATTTCAGTCCTGGAGTCAAAAGTTATGGGCTTCGAGATGATCAAGGAGTTGTACGCTGACAATGCAGATTTCTCTCAGGCTTACCTAGAACACGGCAAGGGCAACTACAGCCGCTTCTTTCTTCACGAAGGGTTCGTATTTAAAGACAAACGACTTTGCATTCTGAGAGGATCGATTCCAGAGCTGCTTCTTAGATAGGCCTACGGTGGAGATCTCATGGGTCATTTCAGCATTGACAAGACCTTAAGCATGCTTAATGAACATTTTTATTGGTCCCATCAGCCACGAGATGTAGACGCACACTGCACCAGATGTCTTATCTGCAAGAGGGCTAAATCAAAGATGCATCCGCAAGGCCTTTAAATGTCGTTACCAGTCCCACCCGCTCCCTGGACAGACATTTCCATGGACTTCGTCTTAGGCCTGCCGAAGATCAACCACATGGACTCCATCTTTGTAGTGGTCGACCGATTCTCCAAGATGGCACACTTCATCGTTTGCAACAAGAGCAAAGACGCAAGCCAGAGTGCAGACCTGTTATTCAAGGAGATAGTACGACTGCACGGGATTCCCCGGACGATCGTATCTGACCGTGATAACAAGTTCCTGAGCCATTTCTAGCGAGCATTGTGGCGAAAGTTGGGCACCAACCTCCTGTTCTCCACCGCATACCATCCGCAGACTGACAGACAGACCGAGGTTGTCAACCGGACTTTATCTCAGACCATGAGGGCAATAATTGGCCGCAACTTGAAGAATTGGCTGGAGTGCCTTCCATACGTCAAGTTCGCTTACAATAGAGCTACGCATTCCGGTACGAAGCGTTCTCCATTTGAGGTCGTCTACGGCTTCAACCCGACAACTCCTATCAAGTTCAGACCCATACCATTGGGCGATGCCATCAGCTTGGAGGGAGAAGCAAAGGAGGACTACATCAAGCGACTTCATGAAGAGACCAAGGCAAACCTGGAACAACGGAACATCCAGAACGTCAAGAATGCCAACAAAGGCCATAGGCACATGGTTTTCAAGGAGGGAGATTGGGTTTGGCTACATCTGCGACCACAGAGATTTCACCAGTGACGGAAGAGCAAGCTTGCACCCCGGGGAGATGGTCCTTTCCGCGTCCTTCGGAAAATTAACGACAACGCCTACCAGCTCGAATTTCCAGGTGAGTATAACGTCTCTAGTACTTTCAATGTTTCTGACTTAGAGTTGTTTGCTGCAGGTGAGGACTTCGCTTTGGAGACCAAAGCACTTCAATAGGGAGGGAATGATGAGGACATTGAGCCAGGCATTGCACCGGTCATTCCACCTGGACCTCTTACGCGGTCCAAGAGAAAGCCTTAGGAGACAAGCTCAGCTTACTCCTATAAAGTAGAACCGGAGAGGACCCCAAAGACCACACAAAATACAAAGCAGTCAAATGAAAATTAAAAGCACACACCAAAGCAAGAAGAAATGGGCCGGGGCAAAGAAATTAAGCAAAGTCTGATCCAAAATAATGTTATAGGCCTTAAGTTAATTGACATGCAAATATTTATCCAGGCCTCATTAAAAACCTTTGTGAGAATAACACATTGGGACAAAAACCCACCAAGGAAAAGAACACCAAGATAAAAACTTTTCCCATCAACTTAATTCAAATAACTTTGAATCAGAATTACAAATTTACTTGAGTTGTTCTTGAGGGACTTTGAGTGATATAAGCGCCAATAGCCTGTTGTAGAGCTTTAGCTTTTAATCGAGTCATCGGGCCGGATGCAAAAGCCCAAGGATCTAGCTTCTTGGTCACCAGCTGGTCCGGGCCGGTTCGGGGTCTTGTAGGAACTGGGTTGGGGCGCTCCGAGTCTAGGATCGAGTGTTGGTCCATGACGGGTTCCAGGATCTCCCGTCGGTTGAGGCTGGTCGAAGACGGATCAGTGGCACGGTCGAGGCATGGACGGGGAATGGTCGGGCGTAGGTCGGTGGCACGGTCTAGGCACGGACCTGGACTGGTCGGGAGTGGGTTGGTGGTACGGTCGAGGCACGAACGCGGGCCATTTTCATGTCGTCCTTCAGTACGCCTGGAACCTCCATCGTTCGTTCGTACGTTCGTTCGTTCGTGCTGTCGTCGTTGTCCAAATAAGGTCGTTGGTAGCGTTCTGTATCACATCATCCCCTCCTTCTTGAAGAGGAATTATCCTCAAATCCTGATTATCTGCACAAAAGGAAGTAAACAAGAAACGTTGAAACTAGAATTACGGAATACTTACCTTGAAGATCCAATTCATAGGCATTATCGTTGACGCCTCTCACGATCGTGAATGGTCCATCAACTCTCGACATAAACTTGGAACGTCGATTTGTAGGGAATCTTTCTTTGCGCAAATAGATCCAGACTTGATCTCCTGGATTGAATGTAAGTTTCCTCCGGTGCTTGTCAACGGCTTGGCCATACTTTTTGGGTTTGGCCTCAATATTGGCTCAGGCCTTTTCATGGATATGTTTCACCAAGTGAGCCTTCTGTTCTCCATCAAGACTAGCACACTCACTCAAATGTAAAGGCATTAGATCCAAAGGCCTATAAAATCCTTGACAAAACACCTATAAAATCATTGACAAAACGCCTTTAAAATCAAGCCAGGCCATGGAAGCTGCGGACTTCCCCCACGGTCTTTGGACTAGGCCAGTCACGGATGACACGGACCTTCTATTCATCCACTTGTACACCTGCATCACTCACTACAAAGCCTAGAAAAACAATTTTATCTGTTCCAAAAGTACACTTCTTCATATTAGCATAAAACTTTTCCTTCATAAGCACCTTTCAAACAAGTTTTAGGTGATGGACATGCTCATCTAAGGTCATGCTATACACTAGGATATCATCAAAGTATACAACCACAAAATGTCCTATAAACTCCCTAAGCACATGGTTTCATCAGTCTCATAAATGTACTAGGGGCATTAGTTAGGCCAAAGGGCATGACTAACCACTCATATAAACCATGCTTAGTCTTAAAGGCTATCTTCCACTCATCACCCTCTTTCATCCTAATCTGGTGATATCCACTCCTAAGATCTATCTTAGAGAACAACCTAGAACCATGAAGTTCATCAAACACATGCGACAAGTCCTATCCTTTTTAGGGACAAGGACGACAGGTAGGACACATGGGTTCATGCTCTCACGGATGTGTCCTTTGACCATGAGCTCATCAACCTGTCTTTGTAACTCCTTGGTCTCCGCGGGGTTGGTGAGATAGGCTGGCTGGTTTGGTAGGGTAGCTACCGGGACCAGATCAATCTGGAAACACATCCTGGAACCCCTGCAAAAAATCTTTCAAACTGCTCGTGAGTACCGACTCTTGATTAGTAGACACAAGCACATGATCCTTATATATAAGCATAAGGATTGGGGTTCTAGTATTTAAACTATGCTTGATCTCACTAGCCTTAAGATAGAAGTTAGTTTTAGCCTTTGGGACTTAGATTTACCAGCTTATTTTCTTTGGTTCTTAAGGTGCATTTGATCTAAGTATACCTCATGGGGTGACATAGGGATAAAAGTGGTCTTACGACCTTTGAATGTGAAGTGGTGGCGGTTGGTGTAGCCATCATGGGTCACCTTTCTGTCTGATTGCCACAGTCTTCCCAAAAGAATGTGGCCGGCTTCCATAGGCAAGATATCACATAAGGCCTCATCCTTGTACTTACCTATTTCAATTGGCACTTTGACCTGATGGGTCACCTTCAATTTGCCCGTATCATAAAGCCACTGGAGGGGGTATGGCTTTGGGTGTGGTAGCTCCTCAAGTCCTAGCTTCCTGACCATGGACTCACTAGCAACATTAGTACAACTACCACCATCAATTATTAGACAGCGTGAATGGAAGAAGTTTTCCCTTTGGTCTGGGTCATCTGCCTTAGACTGGACACTTAGGGATCGTCTGGCTACAAGGAGTTGACCGGAGACTGGTGGTTCTTCTTCCCCACCGGTCAGGGGGTCAGAGTCCTCCTCTTCCTCAGACTTGATCTCCCCATTCTCCATGAGGATCATGGTTCGCTTGTTGGTGCATTCATTCACATAGTGCCCTAAGCCTTGGCACTTAAAACACCGAAAGTCCCTGGTTCTTGTTGGACGTTCCTCGGCCTTATTCTTGTCCGGTCTAGGTGGGAAGTTGTTGGAAGCCGCTCTAGACACAGACAGTTTGGTGTCAAAGGTCCTGGTAGGCTTGAACTCCTTGTTGAAGGTTAACTTGGGACCTACGGTACCTGCACCAAATGACTGAATGTTAGTTTTTCTTTTGAGCTGTTGCTCTATAAGCTGAACCTTATGTAACATCTCCTCCAATTCGACATAGTGTTGCATCTCCAAGCGGTCTTGTATCTCCTGGTTCAGTCCACTCATGAAGCGAGACATGGTGGCTTCACGGTCTTCAGTAACACCAGCTCTAATCAGGAGCATCTCCATCTCCTTGAAGTAGTCTTCCACACTCTGGTTGCCTTGTTGATGATGCCTTAATCTATGGTGTAAATCCCTGTGGAAATGGTTTGGAACAAAACGCCTACGCATGAGGAACTTCAGCTCCTCTCATGTTTCAATGGGATATTCCCCATTGCGTCTCCTAGAAGTCACCACTTGATCCCACCAGCTTAATACATAATCATATAACTCTGTCACAGCAACATTCAATTTGTTAGTTTCACTATAATATTGGCAATTGAATACAAGTTCTATCTTAGTTTTCCAATCAAGTTAAAGAATGAGATCATTATGGCCGTGGAAGGGTGGTATTTTTAGCTTGAGATTGTTGCACTGATCCGGCTGAGGTGGTAGATTGGGAACCCTTGGGTCACGGTGGCTCCTTGGTCTGCCTTGGCCACTGTGATATGAGCCTCATAATTGATAGAATCTATCCGCGGCTTCATCTCCCACATAAGTCCAACAGCCTAGAGTTCCAGCATCAGATGCATTGCCCTGTTGCTCAGGAATAAGACCACAGACACGCCTTGGAGGGTGGGGAAAAGGATTCCTCTGGCGCGGCTGCCTTAGTTATGGCATGACCCTGTGTATCTCCTCACAGATCCCATCTTGGATGCCTAGTTGTATGGTTTGGAACCGTTCTTCTATGGTGCGGTTAAGTCGGGTGGCTAGCTTGTCAATCATCCTGGTGAACCAGGCCGCCTCAGTCTCCTCCTCGTCGTTCCCTGACATACAAACAATCTAAGCAAGTCAATTTTTCACAAAACAATATCAAACTTACAAGATCAAACACGGTTTAATAGAATACGAATGGTCAGTTAAGAAAATTGAATTGTTTCTTGACAAGAAATCGAAGTAAAATAAAAGGGATGAGGAGCTCAGCCTGTTGTTTGCTCTGATACCACTTGACGTGGTCCTCCCAAGGAAGATCACTCGGCCAAGATCGGACAACAGGGTGAGACACACGCGGAAGTCTTGAAATGGACTGATTGGAGGTTTAGGCACAGGTGAAGGATGGATGTTTGATGAATATTTAAGGAATGATGAGACAGATGGAGAACGGATCGATTGGTGAGATTCCAAAGGGATGAGAAACTCTGGATCACCAAGCTTGATTGAATCCGAATATGAAACACCGAATCTAGGCAAGGGTTTTACAAACGCGCAATCTATATACTACACACTAGAAATGGGTTTGCAAGATAGTGAATCGATCAAGAACACTTAGAAAGAAAGTTTTCTTATTGCAAAATTGATTGAAACAATACAATAGCCACGGCCAACAAGTTATACACACCAAAGACAATTCGAATTGCATGGTCAACAAGTCTTGCATGATTAGCACAAACAACCAAGCATTTAAGACAAAGACCATGCAGATTACAAAGCGGTCAAAGACAAGTTAATTCACACGCTAAAGTGGAAATGGGTCGGGCCAAAACAGAAATGCCATCAAATTATGTCAAAGGGCTTATGGGCTTGATCCTTTTAAGAATGCACCAGGCCCTATTAAAAACCCATGTGAATAAAACCCAATGGGAAAAAAATTTAAATGGAAAAAGGAAACCAAGTGGACCCTTAATCCCAAACTCATAAGCCCAAAGACAACATGAAAAGGACTTAGAAAAATTAAGAAGAGAAATGGGTCAGAAATAACCCAATGCAGTCTTGAAGAGTCTTGGTCCGGGAACGGGTCATGGGACCAGGTGGAACGGTCCATGGTTCCAGGACAAGGCTGGTCGAGACGCCGGTCGAAGTGATGGTCGAGGCGCTGGTCGTGGGGTCGGGGCTGGTTGTGGCGTGGGATGAGACGCTGGACGAGGCGCGGGACGAGGTCCTGGTCGAGGTGCCAGTCGGTGTCTTGGTCGAGTCTTGGTCACGGCTGGTCGGGAGCGGGTCACGGACACGGTCGAGGCGAACCTCCATGCAGACGTAAGAGTGCTCAAAGTCTTCGTCTAAGCCATCCAAGCCAACGTTCCTTCGGTCGTCCGGGCCAGCATGCTCATGTTTGTCCAGGTTAGCATCCTCGCCATGTGTCATACGGCTGCTTGAATCCGCGTCCATGCCACATTAATCTCCCTTGTGAGGATCACATCAAGTGGTATCAGAGCATCAACATGCTGAGTTCTTTAACCCTCTCTCTTTTCCTTTGTTTATTAATTGTTAAACGTCCGATTTCATCTTCTGACCATTAGAATTCTGTGTTTGCCGTGATTGTATTTCTAGTTTAATACTGTTTTGTGAAAATTTGACTCGCCTTGAGTGTTTACATGGCAGGAAGTGAAGAAGAATCCGAGGCGGTTCGGTTCACCAAGATGTTTGATGATCTTGCCACAAGACTCAACAGGACCATAGAAGAACGGTTCCAAACCATCCAACTTTGCATCTGTGATGGTACCCGTGAGGAGATGCATCGGGTCATGCTAGATGGGAGGCAACCGCGCTCAATAAATCCCATACCACATCCACCTAGACGCGTCTGTGGCCTTACCCCTGAACCACAAGGCAACGCTTCTAATATAGGAAGCCTAGGCCGAAGGAAATTTGTGGGTGATGAGGGAGCAGCTCGGTTCTATCAATCAGGAGGATCCGACCACAGTGCTAATAGGCGACCAAGGCGCCGCTGTGACTCAAGAGTCCTTAATCTACCTACTTAGCCGGATCAGTACAACAATCATAAACTCAAAATACCGCCCTTTCATGGCCACAACGATCCTACTCTGTATCTTGATTGGGAAACAATGATAGAACTTGTTTTTAATTGTCAGTATTATAGTGAAACTAATAAGGTTAATGTTGCTGTGACAGAGTTCTTATGCCCTGAGTTGGTGGGATCAAGTCGTGACTTCTAGGAGGCGCAATGGAGAATATCCTATTGAAACATGGGATGAATTAAAATTTGTCATGCGTAGGAGATTTGTGCCTAACCATTTTCACAGGGACTTACACCAAAGGCTGAGACATCTTCAACAAGCCAATAGGAGTGTGGACGACTACTTCAAAGAAATGGAGATGCTCTTGATTAGAGCCGGCGTCACGGAGGACCGTGAAGCCATTATGTCCCGTTTCATGAGTGGCCTTAACCAAGAGATACATGATCGTTTAGAGATGCAACATTATGTTGAATAGGAGGAGATGTTGCATAAAGCTGTGCTTATTGAGAAACAAATTAAAAGAAAGTCTAAAAATCATTCTTTTGGATCAGGTACCGTAGGTCCTAATTTAACCTTCAACAAGGAGTTAAAGCCGACTCGCGCCAATGATGCCAAACCATCTACGTTTAGGACCTTGCCTATTGGCTTCCCTCCTAGACCAGATAGGAGCAAGGCCGAGGATCTACCAGCAAGGACCCGGGATATTCGATGCTTCAAATGCCAAGGCTTAGGCCACTATGCGAACGAGTGTACCAATAAGCGAACCATGATACTTCTGGATAATGGAGTAATTCAATCTGAGGAAGAGGAGAGCTCTGGCTCACTGACCGGTGGTGAAGAAGAACCGCCAGTCTCTGGCCAACTTCTTGTGGCCAGACGGTCTTTAAGTGTCCAAACTAGAGCTGATAAGCAAGAACAAAGAGAGAATCTTTTCCATTCCCGTTGTTTAATCAAAGACAAGGTTTGTAGTTTGATTATAGATAGTGGTAGCTGTACAAACGTGGTTAGTGAGTCTATGGTCAGTAAGTTAGGACTTGAGGAGATGCCCCATCGAAAGTCGTATCCACTTCAATAGCTCAATGACTCAGGCGAATTGAAGGTGACCCATTAAGTTACGGTGCCCTTAGAGATTGGAAAGTATAAAGATGAGGTTCTCTGTGATGTCTTGCCCATGGAAGCAGGTCATATACTCTTAGTGACCCATGATGACTCCCCATGAGGTATATCTTGACCAATTGCATCTTAAGAATCAAAGGAACGAAACCGGTAAACCTAAGGTCTCTAAAACCAAGACTAATCTCTACCTTAAGTCTACTGAAGTAAAGCGTAGCTTGATTGCTAGTAAACATATCCTTATGTTTGTTTATAGGGAACATGTTCTTGTTTCTACTAACTCTGAGCCGGTCTTTCCGAGCAAAGTGAAAGGTCTTTTGCAGGCATTTCAAGATGTGTTCCCGGATGAATGTCCCAATGGCCTACCCCTATAAGTGGGATAGAGCACCAGATTGATCTGGTTCCCAGAGCCACTCTACAAAATCGGCCTGCTTACCGCACTAATCCCGTGGAGACCAAGGAACTCGAAAGACAAGTGGATGAACTCATGGCCAAGGGGAACATCCGTGAAAGCATGAGTCCATGTGTCATGCTTTTTCTCCTTGTCCCTAAAAAGGATGGAACTTGACACATGTGTGTTGATTGTAGGGCAATTAACAACATCACGTTAAAGTATGGCCATCCTATACCTAGTAATGATATGTTAGATGAATTCTATGGATCTAGTTTGTTCTCTAAGATTGACCTTAAGAGTGGTTATCACCAAATCCGGATGAAGGAAAGTGATGAGTGGAAAACAGCTTTTAAGACTAAACATGG
Organism: Streptanthus diversifolius; assembly: GCA_039880935.1. Taxonomy (NCBI): domain Eukaryota; kingdom Viridiplantae; phylum Streptophyta; class Magnoliopsida; order Brassicales; family Brassicaceae; genus Streptanthus; species Streptanthus diversifolius. Next base: position 6,615,090 of record JAXGFM010000005.1, read on the forward strand.
CTTATATCAATGGTTAGTAATGCCCTTTGAACTAACCAATGTGCCTAGTACCTTTATGAGATTGATGAACCATGTGCTTAGAGAATTTATAGGACATTTTGTCGTGGTTTACTTTGATGACATCTTAGTATATAGTAATAACCTAGATGAACATGTCCATCATTTGAAGTTGGTTCTAGAAGTACTTAGAAAGGAAATGTTATATGCTAACATGAAGAAGTGTACTTTTTGTACAGATAACATTGTTTTCCTAGGTTTTGTAGTAAGTGCTGCAGGTGTAAGGGTCGATGAGGAGAAGGTCCGAGCAATCCGTGATTGGCCCAGCCAAAAGAATGTGGAAGACTTTGTCAAGGACTTCAGTACCATGGCCGCACCTCTGACTGAAGTGTTTAAGAAAGATGTGGGCTTCAAGTAGGAGAAGGAACAAGAGGAAGCGTTCCAAACGCTCAAGGACAAACTCACTCACGCACCACTCTTAGAATTACATAATTTTTCTAACACATTTGAAATTAAGTGTGATGCTTCAGGTGTACGAATAGGAGCTGTTCTCATGCAAGACCGAAAGCCCATAGCCTATTTCAGTGAGAAAATTGGAGGGGCCACCTTGAACTACCAGACATATGATAAGGAGCTTTATGCTCTTGTCCGTTCCTTGCAAACTTGGCAACGTTACTTGTGGCCAAAGGAATTTGTTATCCATACGGACCATGAGTCACTAAAGCACCTCAAGAGCCAACACAAGCTGAATAAATGCCATGCTAAGTGGATGAAATTCATTAAGACATTTCCATATGTTATGAAGTACAAGCAAGGCAAACAAAATGTAGCGGTCGATGCCCTATCTCGCAGGTTTGCTCTCTTATCAACTTTAGAAGTTAAATTAGTGGGATTTGAACATATGAAAGAGCTTTATGAAACTGACCCTGACTATGGAGAAATCTATAAGTCTTGTTCTAAGAATCCTACATGTCATTACTTTATACAAGATGGGTTCCTATTCTATGAAAACCGCCTATGTTTTCCATCTTGTCCTATGAGAGAATTGTTCGTCTGTGAGGCTGACGCTGTGGCCTTATTGGACACTTTGGCGTGTCCAAAACTCTGCCTGTGATGCATGAACACTTCCACTGGCCTCACATGAGGAAAGACGTGGAACGGATTTGCAGTCGAATCGCTAAGTGTAAGATGGCTAAGTCTACGACTCAGCCTAACGGTTTGTATCATCCCTTACCAATTCCTGAGCATCCATGGGTATATTTGTCTATGGATTTCATATTAGGATTGCCTAAGACTCGTAATGGCAAGGATAGCATATTTGTTATGGTAGACCGTTTCTCAAAAATGTCACATTTCATTGCTTGTAGAAAGATTGATGATGCATTGCATGTAGCTAACCTTTTATTCAAAGAGGTTGTTAGATTGCATGGAATGCCTTAGACTATTGTTTAAGATAGGGATTCTAAGTTTTTAAGTCATTTTTGGTGCACCATATGGTCTAAGTTAGGCACTAAGTTGTGTTTTTCAACAACATGTCATACTGAAAGTGATAGGCAAACCGAATTGGTTAATAGGACTTTAGGAGCATGGTTGCGTGCATTTGTAGGAAAGAACCTTAAGACTTCCATTTACCTCATGTTGAGTTTGCATATAACCACTCGGTTCATTCCGCATCTAGGCACTCAACATTTCAGATTGTCTACGGTTTTAGTCCTATTTCTCCTTTAGACTTAATGTCGTTGCCTTTGAGTGAGTGTGCTAGCTTTGATGGACAACAAAAGGCTTGATTGGTGAAACAAATCCATGAGACAGTCCGAGCCAACATTGGGCCCAAGACAAAAAAGTATGGCCAGGCCGGGAGACCATGTTTGGATCTACTTCGCAAAGACCGGTTCTCTGAAGAACGTCGTTCCAAGCTGATGCCCCTGTGGATGGACCGTTTACAATCATCAATCGTATCAATGATAATGCCTACCAATTGGACTTGCAAGGTAAGTATTCTGTGAGTTCGAGTTTTAATATTACTGACTTGGTTCCTTTTTGTGCAGATAACATGGATTTGAGGTTAAATCCTTTTCAAGAAAGGGGGGATGATGTAAGCCTAGACGCTGAGCCAGACGATCGCATGGAACGTGGCTTGGACACTGGCCCGAATAACTGGACGATTGCATGGAACATGGCTTGGATGCTGGCCCCGAAACAACCGGACGATCGCATGGAGGTTGGCCTCGACCGTGGGTCCAAACATGGCCTCGACCGTGGCCACGAGGACAGCATCGACACTGACCTCGACCAAGATCCTAGCGCCTCGACCAGGACCTCTACATGCGCTTCGACCAGAGCCTCGACCCGTTCCTCGACCAGCCTTGACCCAAAGACCGGCGCCTTGATCAGAGCCTCGACCAGCGCCTCGACCAACCTTTTTCAAGAACCATGGACCATTCCACCTGGTCCCATGACCCGTTCCCGGACCAAGGCCCACAATATTCTATTTGGTTATTCCTAGCCCATTTCTCTTCTCAAACCATCTAAGTTCAATTTAAATTTGTTAGTGGGTTTATTAGTTTGGGATTAAGGATTCACTTGGTTCCCTTTTCCCATGTGAGGTTTTTCCCATTGGGTTTTCTTCACATGGATTTTTAATGGGGCCTGGTGCATTCTTAAGGTTATCAAATTTATAAGGCCTTTAACTTGAATTTGTTGGCATTTCTATTTGCTGGCCTCGCCCATTTCATTTTGGCGTGTGCAATTCATTGTCTTTGGCAGCCTTGGTGTTTGTTGGTCTTTGTTCTTAAATGTTTGGTATTCTGTGCCAATCATGCAAGAGTTTGACCATGCTGTTTGAATTTTCTTTTGGCGTGTCTATATTATCATGGCCTTTTCCATTTGTAAACACTTGATCAAATTTATATAAGAAATTTTCCTTTTGAAAATCATTCTTGTGCGATTCTTCACTCACAAACCCCTTACTAGTGTGTAATATCTAGTTTGATAGTTTGTGAAATCCTTGTCTTCAATCGGTGTGTCATATCCGGTTTGAAACAAGTTGGTGTTCCAAAATTCCTCACCATTTTGGAGTTCTCACCATTCGATCCATTCGCTTCACCATCTGATCCATCCATTGCATCAACCGCTACACAACCACCATCCATCATTTCAAGTCTTCCGCCTTGCTCACCTTGTTGCTCGGTCTTGGATGAGTGATCTCCCTTGTGAGGATCATGTCATCATGGATGCTACAAATGACATGGAAAGTCTAGTCAGTATGATAAGCACCTTGCGCCATACCGCATTGACGGACGATGTGGAACCATTGGGTTTAGGGGCGGCCAACCATGCGGACTTGTTAACCCGTGTTAGGCTAGCTTAGGATGCGGAAGAGAAACTTAACGAGGCAGCAAGAAATGATAACACTGAGTACCAGACATCAAATAATAGGACGATATTGGTGAATGGCCGGGTGTGTGTCCCAAAAGATCTGCAGTTTGCGTGAGGAAATTCTTAAGGAAGCACATCAGTCCAAATTTTCCATTCACCCAGGAGCGACTAAAATGTACCGAGACTTAAAATGGTATTAACACTGGGTTGGAATGAAAAGGGATGTGGCCAAATGAGTGGCCGATTGTCAGATTTGTCAAATGGTCTAGGCCGAAGATCAGGTTCCAGCTGGGTTAATGCAGAGATTACTCATCCCTGAATGGAAGTGGAATTTGATCACGATGGATTGTATTATCGGAATACCTATATGTGATAAGAAATATGCGATTTGGGTCATTGTGGATCGTTTGACCAAATCAGCCCATTTCCTCGTAGTTAATCAAAAGGATGGTTCAGAGAAACTTGCGGAGCTATACATAAGAGACATCGTTCGATTACATGGAGTCCCTAAGAGTATAATATCAGATCGAGACTTTAAGTTTACGTCGGTAGTTTGGAAGTCATTGCATAAGCGGCTTGGCACTAAGGTCCACCTGAGCACGACTTACCACCCGAAGATGGACAATCAGAACGGACGATCCACACATTTGAGGATTTGTTGAGAGCGGATGTTTTAGACTCGGGCGGTAAGTGGGAACACCATTTGCCATTGGCCGAGTTTGCATATAACAATAGCTATCAGGCTAGCATTGGTATGTCGCCATATGGGGCATTGTACGAACGTTCTTGCCGAACCCCGTTATGTTGGACTGAAGTGGGGAAGCGGAGCATTTATGGACCAGACTTGGTCGATAGGACGACTGAGAAAATAAGGATTTTACAGATTAAGATTAACGAAGCTCAGGACTGACAAAAGAGTTACGCAGACAAATGTTGAAGGGAGTTAGAATTCGAACTTGGATAAATGGTTTATCTTAAGACGGTCACCTATAACGGAAAGGAAAGAACAAATCAGACCACAAAGTTAAGTCCAAGATATATGAGTCCATATAAGATTTTGGAACGGATAGGACCAGTGGCTTATAGATTAGAGTTACCACCGGTCTTAAGTCCATTCCACAATGTGTTCCACGTTTCTATGCTAAGGAATTGCATAAATTGTAGACATAATGTGATAGTGGACCCACCAGCGAATTCACGGGAAATCTTACCGTGGAAGGAAGGCCAGGTCGTGTCATGGGAAGATGAGTTAAGACAGACCACAAGAAGAAAACCAAAATGATTCAGGTCGTTTGGGATTGTGATGGAGAAGAAGAGACCACGTGGGAACCTGAAGTCATCATGAAGGAAAATTTTCCTAAATGGTTCGATAAGCAAGTGGCAGAAACTTCTAAGACCAAAAATGCTAAGGCTTATATTTGAGGAGGAATTCACCCAATTGGGGTAGAATTGTAATGACAGCGATCCAAAATCAGTAAAAGGGTAAAACTGGCAAGAGCTGGAAAAAGGAAAAATCCACGGAATATGCGGGGCCAAAGATATCTGGGAAGGAAAATATATCCTTGCAACATATTTCCCGGAGATATCGCGAGATCTTAACAACTTCATGAAAATACCGTGATACATATTCCCAGTGGATAAGGTATTATTCCCAGCAGATAAGGGATTATTCCCATCAGATAAGGTATTATTCTCAACGGATAAAGGATTATACCAGCTGTTGGAATGAAGAAGAAATGAAGAAAGATGGAAGCCTTTAACTCTATGTATAAAGGCGTGAATGAATATGTCAAAGGGGAGTGTCTAAGGCTTGTTTGTGTTCTAGTATTATGTTATCCTTGTAGCCATTCAATTATAAGGCTATCCTTGTATCCAAACAAGCTTAGACTAGACTAGTATAAATACCTTACTCCCTTCACATATTGTAACTAAGAATTCATAATTCTCATTCTCTTAATAAAATCATTCTTTTCTCTAATTCTCTCTAATCTCTCATTCTCTCATTCTAAAAATCTATTAATCTCATAATATTTTATGATATCAGAGCCAGCTTGCATCAAATCTGGGTAAATTTCATCATTCTTTCATTGATTCAACAAGAATCCATCTTGTTCTTCATCATCTTCTGGATCAATTTCGAACGTCATCTTGTAACTCAAATTCCGGCCAGACCACGACTCTTTTTGACAATATGCTTTCTCTGAATTGCTCTTCGGCGAGTTCTGAAGCCACGCTCGTTTGAATTGCATTATTTGACCCAGGGAATCAAAAGTTACGATTTTTTTTACAAAGGTCCTTCGCGAACGCCTCCGCCGCAAACCTCTGTGTTTACCATGTCACACCGACGTCGATTCTTCATCAAATCATGCTTTTCGTAATCTCAAACTCAAACCCTTTGAGTCTAGTTTCTGTTTAAAGAAAACAGAACTCAATTCCATTCGGTTTAGAGGATGTTCTTGAAGTTTTTCTCAGAGACGTCCAAAATCACCTATATCAAGATTGTGGTGATATAATTCTAATTATTTGTCAGTTTTATTTAATTCTTTGAATCTGGAAATTTTAATGAGTGTCTTTTGAGGGTCTCCACGAAATTTCAGTTCAATCCAATAAGTTTAAGACTCCAAGATTGATTTTCTTGATTTCTTTGTTAATCTTTGAAAAATTTTAAAATTGATTTCTTGAAATTTAGGATTGATTTTAATTGTTAGAATTCGAATTTGATATGAAATTTGATTGTTAATAATAGATAAGATCTGTTATTAAGTGGTTAGGATTAGTTGAATCATGTTGCAAAAGTTGGTTGAGTTTGTTACAGGTTGTTAAAGATTGGTTGCAACCTTTGAAGGTTACTTGAACTGCAAGCTTCAAGGTTATCTTATCAAGCTTCAAGTATACGACAGCCCTTATCCATTTACCTGGTCACGGCTGTGGTCTCGTGCACATTCACGCATCAAGTGTTCGTGGCAAATTGTTCTTGTTCGAGTGCAGCTCACGTGAAGAGCGCAGATCACGCAAGACGCAAGCAGTTTGCGTCTCGACAAGGTCATCAAGAATCCGACCAAGCTAGTTCTCGACCAAGCCGTGTCACGATTCCGAAAGTTCTTTATCCATATCGTGATCAGCTAGCAGGTCTTGGTATCTTGAAAGCTCCGTGTGACCATATCCGTGTGTTTAGTTCGTCCCGACTGGCTACTACCTGCGTCCCGACCATCTTGTGATCACCCTTATCCGACTAGCTAAGTGTGACAAGTGCAATCTATCATGGAGATTCAAACCTCTCTTAGAGCTCCAGTTATTCTTCATGGAGCAAATTATCTCTAGTGGTCTAGGACCATGAAAACCACATTAGGTGGGAAAGGTCTTTTGAACCACATTGCTACAAATGGCATTGAAGACAATGAAGTGGCAGAAGTGAGTGAGGCTGTTGCTACTCAAGCCAAATGGTATCAAGAAGATCAGTTGGTACTTTCTATACTACAAAATTCTCTTCCTAGTTATCTTTTAGACGCTTATTCTTTTTGTGAAAATGCAAAAGACCTTTGGGACATTTTGCTTAAGGTGTATGGAAACACCACAAACTTTTGAGAATTTTTGAAGTGAAGAAGGCTTTGAATGAATTAAGGCAGGAGGATGCTGAATTCACAAAGCACTATGGCTCATTCAGAGCTTTGTGGGCTGAGCTATAAATGCTAAGGCCAGCCACCATTGAACCACTTGTTCTCCTTGAAAGGAAAGAACAAGATAAGGTGTTTAGGTTACTTTTAACACTTAATTCTACTTACTCAGATCTTATTAAGAATATTCTCATGTCTGAAAAGTTGCCTAGCTTGGAGGATGCTTCTGCTCAAATTCAAAAGGAACAAGGATCCCATGGATTGTTTGGCAACAAAGCTGAACTGGTAGCTGCTCACTAAAGTTTCTTCAAACCAGCAAATGATTCTAGGAAGAGGACACAATTTTGTGACAATTTCAAGAGGAATAGCCATTCAAAGAAGGATTGCTGGGTACTTCATCCTCACCAGAAGCCCTCTTGGGCCTCACGGCTTCAGTAACCCGCGGCCATGGCCACAGCCAGTCAAGCTCACGGCATGTTGCCATCCAAGGCGGTTGGCAGCAGCGGTTCCCTTTCTCATTCAGCTTCCACTAGTACCATGTTACAAGGATCAGACTTTGTTACAAAATCAGACTTGGAAGCTCTTATCAAGGCAATAAAGAATAGCAATGTGATGGGTAAAAATTTTCATGCTTCTTTTCAAACTTCTTTTACTTCTAATGCTCCTAAATCTTTGGTGGTTGATTCTGGTGCTTCGCCTCACATGATTAGTGATTTAGAATTGCTAGAGAATGTAGAACCTGCCCTAGGTAATGTTCTAATTGCTAATGGAATTAAAGTACCAATCAAAGGCACAGGAAAATTGAAGTTGTTTGATAAAGAATCTAAAGCATTTTATATGCCCTCTTTTACCTCTAACTTGCTCTCAGTTAAAAGAGCTACTACTGATTTTAATTTTCATACTATATTTAGTCCTAATGATTTCTATTTTCAGTATATTGAAACTAGAAGATGTTTTGAACAAGGAACCACAAGAGATGACTTGTATGTGCTTGAAAACATGACTAGTTTTAGTGAATTAGAATCGGTTTTTCAGGCTAATTCATTTAGTACTGATTCTGATCTGTGACATGCTAGATTAGGACATCCTCATCCAAGAGCACTTGAATTTATTGTTCCTGGTTTGAAAATGCCAAAGGAGTTGTGTGATTCTTGTATTCTTGAGAAACATTGTAAAACAGTTTTTGAAAAATCTATGCATACATATGAAAATTGTTTTGAATTGGTGCATTATGATGTTTGGACATCTCCATTTTCATTTAGAGAAAACCATAAATATTTTGTGACATTTATTGATGAAAAGTATATGATGCATTTTTAAACTTTCAAGCATATGTTACTAATCAATACAATGCAAGAATTAAATGCTTTAGAACAGATAATGGAGGAGAATACACTAGTACCAGACTTCAAGAACATCTAGCCAAGCATGGCATTGAGCATCAAACAAGCTGTCCTTACACTCCACAACAAAATGGAGTAGCTGAAAGGAAGAATAGGCATTTAATGGAAGTTGTGAGAACTATGATGTTCCACATGAAAGTACCCAAACGATTTTGGGGGGATGCACTTGTAGCAGCATGCTACTTGATTAACAGGACTCCTACAAAAGTCATAGATGACCTGTCTCCATTTGAGGTGCTAAACAAAACTAGACCCAATATTGATCACTTGAAAGTTTTTGGTTGTGTTTGTTTTGTATTAGTACCAAGGGAGCAAAGGAACAAGCTGGATCCAAAGAGTACCAAAGCTATGTTCATTGGGTATTCTTCTACTCAGAAAGGATACAAATGTTATGACCCAGAGACTAGAAGAGTCTTGGTGTCTAGAGATGTAAAGTTCCAAGAAGAAAAAGGTTTTTATGAAGAAGGAACTTGGGAGCAATTTAAAGACATCTCATCAAGAAGATCAGACCAAGCTGAATACTTGAGGAAGCTCTTGGAAAGTATTGGAATAGTAGGCGGCCCTTCTCCTCAGCACACGCCCACCTCACCTCTGTCACCTTCCCCAGGAGCAGGCGGCCCTAGAACCGTGGAACCACGGCCTGTCACTCCAGCCGGTCCTTCCTGCCCAGCCGGTCCTTCACGGCCTTTCACTACATCTTTCAGCTCTCTTGGTCTTTCTCCTCTTGAACATGGGGGGGGGGGTGGAGAAGCTTCTACTCATGTCCAACAAGACTCAGCAGGAGATGATTCAATTCTAGTCACAGCTTCCAAAAGATCAAGAGATATGCCTACTTTTGTTGAAGTCTTAAGTGAAGAAGACGAATCTAATCAAGAAGCTCCACCTACAGTTTTAAGAAGGAGCACAAGACAAAGGAATCCACCAGTTTTATACAATGGAAATGTTGTGGTTCATCATGATCAGGGAGTTTGTAATATTGCTCACTTACCTTCTAATCATGTTGCTTTTATTTCTAGTCTTGATAATGAGCAGATTTCAAAGACATATGAAGAAGCTATGTCCAAAAAGGAATGGAGGGAAGCTATCTTAGCTGAGAAACAAGCCATGGGGAGGAATGGTACTTATGCTTCAGCTACTCCACCAAAAGGAAAAAGGGCTGTAAGTTCTAAATAGATTTTTACCATTAAATACAAAAGCAATGGTAAAATTGATAGATATAAAGCTAGGTTGGTGGCTAGGGGTTTTACTCAGACATATGGTGAGGATTATAGGGATACATTTCCACCTGTAGCTAAGCTTCATTTTGTTAATGTTGTTCTTACTGTTGCTACTAACCTTGAGTGGGAGTTGTCACAAATGGATGTCAAGAATGCTTTCTTACAAGGTGAGCTAGAAGAAGAGGTTTACATGTCACCACCACCTGGCCTAGAGGATGAGGTTGGAAGCGGTAATATACTAAGACTAAGGAAGGCTGTTTATGGCCTTAAACAATCTCCAAGAGCTTGGTTCCACAAGCTAAGTGTAACCTTAATGGATAGAGGCTTCAAAAGATCTGAAGTAGAACATACTCTTTTTACACTAAAGAGTAAGGAAGGTATTGTGGTAATTCTTATCTATGTAGATGATATAATCATATCTGGTAGTGATAGTGTTGGTATTGCATCTACTAAAGATTACTTAAAGAGTGTCTTTGATATAAAAGATTTAGAAGAACTTAAATACTTCTTGGGAATTGAAGTTTGTAGGTTTAAGGAAGGTCACTTTTTATCCCAAAGGAAGTATGTTGTAGATTTACTAACCTCTACAGGTATGATGGAAGCTAGACCAGCCAAAACACCCTTAGAAGAAGACTATAACATCGCAACTAAGGGGGAGCTAGAGGAGGAAATTGATTTTCATGATCCTAAGCTCTATAGGAAAGTGGTTGGTAAGGTTATTTATTTAACTATCACAAGACCAGATTTATGTTTTGCTGTGAATCAGGTATCTCAACACATGCAAGGACCAAAGATGAGGCATTGGGAGATGGCCATGCGAATTCTAAGATACCTAAAGGGCACACATGAATAAGGTATATGGATGGATAACAATAAAAACACAAATGTGGTTGGTTATTGTGATGCAGATTGGGCAGGAGATAGGGAAGATAGGAGAAGTACCACAGGCTATTGTACTTTCATAGGAGGAAACCTTGTGACATGGAAAACCAAAAAGCAAAAGGTGGAATAATGCTCTAGGGCAGAATCTGAATATAGAGCAATGAGAAAGCTTACAACTGAATGCATCTGGCTGAAGCAACTCTTGGAAGATTTAGCCGTGAAGTGTGAGGACCCTTTCACCATTCACTGTGACAATCAGGCTGCCATACACATAGCCTCCAACTCAGTGTTTCATGAAAGGACCAAGCATATAGAAGTGGACTGCAACAAAGTAAGAGAGGCTATTGGAAAAGGTATCATATTGCCTGTCTATACAAGGAGTGAGGACCAACTATCTGATGTATTCACCAAGGCAACATCTCTGAAAATTGGCGCCTCAATCTATCCAAGACTTGGCCTTATGACCATTCCACAACAATAATCCCAACATGGAGTGTTATACTCTTTTTCCCTAGAAAAGGTTTTGTCCCAATTGGGTTTTCCTTCTCTAGGTTTTTAATGAGATAATGCTTCGTGGTTGCAAGCTTAGATATTTTCCATGTCTTAAGCTTGAGGGGGAGTGTTGGAATGAAGAAGAAATAAAAAAAGATGGAAGCCTTTAACTCTATGTATAAAGGCGTGAATGAATATGTCAAAGGGGAGTGTCTAAGGCTTGTTTGTGTTCTAGTATTATGTTATCCTTGTAGCCATTCAATTATAAGGTTATCCTTGTATCCAAACAAGCCTAGACTAGATTAATATAAATACCTTACTCCCTTCACATATTGTAACTAAGAAATCATAATTCTCATTCTCTTAATAAAATCATTCTTTTTTCTAATTCTCTCTAATCTCTCATTCTCTCATTCTACAAATCTCTTAATCTCATAATCGTTCACCAGCGGATGAGGGATGGATTGGTCGAGCTATTAGGATATCAGTAACAAACAGATTTCCCTGAGATATCGCGAAATCCTAAAAACTTTAAAAATTATTGCAAAGTCCTAACAACTTTCCGATATTATCGCGATATATAAACAGACAGATAAGAGATATTTCGAACCGATAAAGAAGATCTGGCCGTGCATAAAGGATATCCTAATCGCCCTCCTCTTATAAATAAGAAGACAAACCGCCTCTTAATCCCTGCGTGAACAAAACAAAAACAAGTACTCTGAAAGAAATATCGAGAAACTGAACAATTATCCTAGAAACATTCGAGTTGCGTCCAGCCACCTGAGTTAACATCGATAGCGGTTCGTTTGGATAAGGAATATCTGGGTAAGCATTGATAAACTCAGAGTTTTACCCATTTGGCTATAAGCATCGAGAGACTTAGTGTTTGGTTGATGTGTTCCGTGTGAACAGCTAGGTCTGCGTGACACGCGTCATTGCAGCTTGGACGATCTCCGACAAGAGGTGTCAGAACGTGGGATTTTCATCAGTTCATAGAAATTCTAAGAGAGTGTATGACTGTGGCTATGGTATAGGGTAGTTGACTTGAGTGGATTCAATACGTGCTTGATTGTCTGATCTAATATACTTGTCCTTGTCCTGATATATGTGTTAATCGTGAATATGAGAGTCGTGTGTGACTCGTCCTGGTGAGAGATCCAACAGTGGTTGGTGAATAACATTCTAGGAAAGTATATCGGCCTGATTTGCATGATTGACTTGTTGATTGCATTGCTTGTTTTCGATTACTTGACCATAGCAGTGTGAGACAGGATGACCGCCTCACTAAGGAACTCGTTGCTTATGCCTCCTTATGGATGCATGAATAGATATTGCTCGGGTAGGTAACCGCAGTGGCTAGAACGCGAGACAAAGGCTAGAAGGAAAGGATGGTTGGCTTGGGTAGTCTGATTTGGTCTAGTAAATTAAAAGATGTATTAGCAGACTTATCGTTGTACTAGAACCTCGGTTTTAATTTTAAGTAATCTATTACACGTTTATGCACTGCTCCGCTTAATCAAATTTTGAAATGCTAAGGGAAAAACTTAAGTAAAAATCTGGATTAAGAAACTTTTACTAAGTACGGCCGGTTGGGTCGAGAATGGATAGAAAACTTTTGACTTGGGGTAGTTTTTCCGGGTTAGGGCGTTTCACACAGCCTGTTAATCACTCTGATACCACTTGACGTGATCCTTAGGACAAAGGAACACTCATCCAAGATCAGCCAACATATGGGATGTGCGAAATGGTTAAGCGGAAGATGAACGGTTCTTTAAGATAGGAAATTTGGCGTTTTGAAAACAAGAGAAATGGGATAGCGGATTCAAAGGGGTGGAATGGAAAATGTAACAAAGGGAGCGAATGGGTTAAACTCAATGTCGTGAATAAGCCTTGAACACACGACTTCCTTGGCTGGATATGACACAACAGCCAAAAGAAGGATCTTGCAAACTAACAATCTGGATATTACACACCATAAAGGGGTTTGCAAATACAAGTGGATATTACACACCACTTGATAATTTGATCGAAAATTTAAAGAGTTCTAAGAAGAAACTTTTGATTAAAAATTTGATAGAGTTTACAAATGGCCATCGCCGTGCTTAAATAAGCAAACTGGGCGAAATCAAAATGGTGGTCAACATGGCTTGCATGCTTGGCGCAAATTCCAAGACATGCAAGACCAAAGACCACACAAAATACAAAGCAAACAAATGAAAGTTAAAAGAACATGCCAAAGCAAGAAAAAATGGGCCGCCAAACAAATTAGGCAAAGTCTGATCCAAAATAATGTTATAGGCCTCAAGTTAATGGACATACAAATAACTACTCAGGCCTCATTAAAATCCTTGGTGAGAAAAACTCATTGGGACAAAAATCCACCAAGGTAAAGATCACCAAGATAAAAAATTTTCCCATCAATTTAATTCAAATAACTTTGAATCAGAATTACAAAAATTTGGTTGAGTTGTTCTTGTGGGACTATGAGTGATATAAGCGACAATAGCCTGTTGTAGAGCTTTAGCCTTTGATCGAGTCATTGGGTCGGATACAAAGGACTAAGGATCTTGCTTCTTGATCACCAGCTGTTCCGGGCTGGTTTGGGGTCTTGAACAAACCGAGTTGGTGCGCTCTGAGTCTTAGGTCGAGTCATGGTCCATGATGGGTTCCTAGGTCTCTCGTCGATCAAGGCTGGTCGAAGACGGATCAGTGGCACGGTCGAGGCACGGACTGGGACTGGTCGGGAGTGGGTCAGTGGCACAGGACTGGTCGAGAGTGGGACTGGCCGAGACTGGTCGGGAGTGCCCTGGTGGTACGGTCGAGGCACAAACACGGGCCATTCTTCGGGTCGTCATGCAGTACGTCTGGAACCTCCATCGTCCATTCGTACGTTTGTTCTTTCGTGTGGTCGTCCTTGTCTGAACCAAGGTCGTTCGTCCGTCTGTCCGTATGGTTGTTCTTTCTGGATCACATCAGAAGGAGAAGAGCTTGAGTGTCAATACCAAGACTAGAAAGATCGATCTATATAATACCATCAACAAGTGACGTGGTCCTAGGGAGAAGGATCACGTGACTCCAAGATCGGCAGCAGGAGAGCAAGGTGCGGAAGGTGGAATTCAATAGGGATGGAGGTTGTCACGGCGGTGGAGGAACAAGGCGGGTGGCAAGCCAATGGAACGGATCAAGAGGAGTGGAGGTCGAATAGGGAAGCGGATCGAACTGGCGGATTCTCAAAGGAATGGACTGCTTTGAGACACCAACTTGCAAGGTCTAGATATGACACACTAGATCTCACAAGGGTTTTGCAAATGGGTAACCTAGATACTACACACTAGGAGAGGATTTGATATGATCCTGGAAAGGCAGGATCATAACCCAGTCACGGCACCAAGCTGAGGAAGGGCTAGGCAATGGACTTGCAGCGGATGGGGGTTCACGGGAAAGGATGGGAGTGAACAGAGGTTATGACGAATGGAAAGAATCCAGCGAATTTAAACAAGATGGTGATGAGATCTTGTGGAACCGGCTTTGTTTCTCAAAGGATATGACACACCAATGAAAGACAAAGGAAAACAGAGGCACTTCAAGGATATGACACACCAAGAAGATACCAAAAAGAGGGAGATCGAATTCTTTAGTTTGCAAAGAAACTTTTCATAAAAAACTCGATGATCTTACAAGTGACAGACCCAGAGAAGATATAGCCTAAGTTACAACGGTCAAAGCCTGCATGGAAGGCACAATTCCCATGCTTCTACGCGGATTACAACATAGACAAAGGGAAGTTTGAAAATCATTTCGAAACAAGGCTGAAAACATGTTTGGGCAGGATCACAAATTGGGCTTAAACCCACTAGCAAAGGGCCTTATGCAAATGGACATGGGAGATAACATTTGGGCCTCATTAAAAACCCCTTTTGGAAAAACCCAATGGGAAAAACCCAAAAGAGGGAAAAAGAGCACACAAATGCAATCTCTTCCCATTCGCATAAGTCAATTTGCACAAAGCCTAAGCACCATTCCTATGTGATGTTCAGGCGGCCTGGATGTGCTGATGAACGCACCAATCTGGTCTTGAAGCGCTCTGGTCCTAGCACGGGTCAAGGGCCCTTCTGGAATGACCCATGGGTCGATGGACCCGGTCGAGTCAGTCCACGGCCGAGTGTAGATGCGGTCAAGGCCATGTTGAGATTGTTGCTGAAGAGGTGCTGATCCGGCCATCTGGTCAAGGGGAGGAACGGCCGCTTGGTCTTGGTCAGGCTCGGAGGCTTGATCATGGAACGGCCCAGAGGCATCGGCACCCGTCTGGTCGAGGCCATGTTCACCCAAGCCAGTGTCTTCACTCATGGCCGCTTTGTCGGGTAGAACCTCACCCTGGTTCACGCCTTGGTCGCAGCCACGGTCGATAGTCCGACCAGCTCCTCGTCCGGATGCTCTTCTGCTTAACCGTGTGTTCACCTGGTCGACCCGGCATCCTTGGTTCGCATCAGGATTTGCGAGAAGGAGAGAACCGATCAAGAACACTTGTAAACAACAAAGTTTTCTTATTCAAAATCGATTGAAAATTACAAACTGGCCAAGGCCAAAGTTTATACACGCCAAGAGACATTCACTTGCATGGTCAAAGAGACATGCATGCATGGCACAAACAACCATGCATTTAATTACAAAGACCAAGTGAAACAATGAGGTTGAAAGCGTGTGCAATTTCGAAAACAAGAATATTGGGCCGGCCAAAGAAATGCCATTGGTCTTAAGTCCAAAGCCTTATGGGTTTGTTCATTTTAAAGGTTCATCAGGCCCCATTAAAAACCCATGTGAGAAAAACCCAATGGGAAAAACCTCACATGGGAAAAGGGAACCAAATGGGTCCTTAATCCCAAACTCATAATCCCACGGACCAAACCAAAGGACTTAAACAAGATTAGACAGAGAATGGGTTAGAAACAACCCAATAGACTTTTGTAGGGCCTTGGTCCGGGCACGGGTCATGGGACCGAGTGGAACGGTCCATGGGTCCGGGACATGGCCGGTTGAATCTTCACGTGACAGTTGAGCTGAGGGGTTGGTCCTTGGTGACGTCCTGGGCAGGTCATGACTTGATGTTGTGGTTGCCGTTGAGGTCGGAACATGGGTCGGAGACTTGGACGAGCAATGTTCCGCAGCTTGGACCGAAGCACGGGTCGCAGCCTGAGATGATGGCCGGGTAGTCCTTCTTGTTTTACCTTGGGTCGGTATTGGGTCAGCCGTCTTTGGTTGTTGGCCACGTTCCGGGCCAACCTCCATATCTTGGTCCGATTGCACAAGTTCCTCACCCACGCCTCCATCCGGCTGGTTGTCTTGTTCCGCGTCCGTACCAACGACCGAGTGGTGCCTTTGATCGACCAGGCTCACATCATCCCCTCCCACTTGAAGAGGATTTGACCTCAAATCCGGACCATCTGCACAATAGGGAATCAGGTCAGTAACATTGAAACTAGGACTCACGTTATACTTACCTTGCAAGTCAAGCTGGTAGGCGTTGTCATTGATGCACTTGACAACAGTGAACGGTCCGTCCACCCTAGGCATTAGCTTGGATCGTCGTTCTTCTGGGAACCGGTCCTTGCGTAGATATATCCAGACCTGGTCACCAGGCTTGAAGGTAAGCTTCCTTCTATGCTTATCAACCGCTTGGCCATACTTCTTGGTTTTGGCCTCAATGTTGGCTCGTGCCTGCTCATGAATCTGCTTAACCAATCGAGCCTTCTGTTCCCCATCAAGACTAGCACACTCACTCAAAGGTAAAGGCATTAGATCCAAAGGTGAGATAGGACTAAAACCAAAAACAATCTGGAAGGGGGAATGTTTAGATGTTGAATGAACTGAGTGATTGTATGCAAACTCTACATGTGGTAGGTGTTCTTCCCATGTCCTAAGATTCTTTCCAACAAATGCACGCAAGAGTGAACCCAAGGTCCTATTAACTACTTCAGTTTGGCCGTCACTCTCAGGATGACATGTAGTGGAAAAACATAACTTGGTTCCTAACCTAGACCATAGAACACGCCAAAAATGACTCAGAAATTTGGTGTCCCTATCAGACACTATAGTCTTAGGCATGCCATGCAATCTCACTATTTCCTTGAAGAACAAGCTAGCTACATGAGATGCATCATCAGTTTTCCTACATGCAATAAAATGGGACATTTTAGAGAATCTATCCACAACCACAAAAATACTATCCTTGCCATTGCGAGTTCTAGGCAATCCTAATATGAAGTCCATGGACAAATCAACCCAGGGATGTTCTGGAATGGGTAAGGGATGATACAAACCGTTGGGCTGAGTTGTGGACTTAGCCTGTTTACATTTGACACACCGGTTGCATACTTTCTCCACATCCTTCCTCATGTGTGGCCAGTAAAAATGTTCTCGCAAAACAGTCAATGTCTTGGACACTCCAAAGTGTCCCATGAGTCCACCAGCATGGGCCTCGCGGACAAACAACTCCCTCATGGAGCATGATGGCACACACAATCGGTTTTCATATAGCAAATAACCGTCCTGAATATGGAAACGTCCTGTAGGATTCTTAAAACATGACTTATAGATTTCTCCATAGTCTGGGTCAGTCAAGTACAAATCCTTCATATGTTCAAAACCCATAATTTTAACTTCCAAAGTAGATAAGAGTGCATACCTGCGAGACAAGGCATCGGCAACCACATTTTCCTTACCTTGCTTATATTTTATCACGTATGGGAAGGTTTCTATGAACTCCATCCACTTGGCATGACGTTTGTTGAGTTTGTGCTGACTCCTCAAGTGCTTGAGTGACTCATGGTCCGTGTGGATCACAAACTCCTTGGGCCACAAGTAATGCTGCCATGTTTGCAATGACCGGACCAGAGCATATAGCTCTTTATCATATGTGGGGTAATTCAAGGTGGCGCCCCCAAGCTTCTCACTGAAATATGCAATGGGCTTGCGGTCCTGCATAAGAACAGCTCCTATTCCAACACCTGAAGCATCACATTCAATTTCAAAGGTGTTAGCGAAATTAGGCAATGCCAATAGTGGCGCATTAGTAAGCCTGTCCTTAAGCATCTGGAATGCCTCCTCCTGCTCTTTTCCCCACTTGAAGCCAACGTCTTTCTTGACCACCTCAGTCAAGGGCGCGGCCAAAGTGCTAAAGTCCTTGACAAAGCGCCTGTAGAACCCGGCTAAACCATGGAAGCTGCGAACTTCCCCCACGGTCTTTGGGCTAGGCCAATCCCTGATGGCGCGGATCTTCTCCTCATCAACTTGGACTCCTGCGGCACTTACAACAAATCCTAGAAAGACAATGTTATCTGATCCAAAGGTACACTTTTTAATATTAGCATATAGTTTCTCCTTTCTAAGCACTTCAAGAACAAGTCTAAGATGGTGCACATGCTCATCCAAGGTCTTACTATATACTAAAATGTCATCAAAGTACACTACCACAAAATGTCCTATAAACTCCCTAAGCACATGATTCATAAGCCTCATAAAAGTACTAGGGGCATTGGTTAATCCGAAGGGCATGACTAACCACTCATATAATCCATGCTTAGTCTTAAAAGCGGTTTTCCACTCATCACCTTCCTTCATCCTAATTTGGTGATATCCGCTCCGAAGATCTATCTTAGAAAATATTCGAGATCCATGTAGCTCATCTAACATGTCATCTAACCTAGGAATGGGATGCCTATACTTTACCGTGATATTGTTGATTGCCCGGCAATCAACACACATGCGCCAAGTCCCATCCTTTTTAGGGACTAGAAGGACTGGCACGGCACACGGACTCATGCTCTCACGGATGTGGCCTTTGGCCATGAGCTCATCAACCTGCCTTTGTAACTCTTTGGTCTCCACGGGATTAGTCCTATATGCCGGCCGGTTTGGTAGGGAAGCTCCAGGAACCAGATCGATCTGATTTTCTATTCCACGGATGGGTGGTAACCCATCCGGACACTCCTCTGGAAACACGTCCTGGAACCCCTGCAAAAGCTCACTAAGGATGCTCGGAAGAACCGGCTCAGGGTTAGTAGTCACAAGGGCATGTTCCTTATAAATAAGCATAAGCACAGGTGCCTTAAGTCTAAGACTCCTTTTAACATCACAAGCCTTTATGTAAAAGTTGGTTTTAGCTCTTGGTTCCTTAGCCTTAATAACTTCTTTCTTTTGCTTCTTAAGGTGCATCTGATCTAAGTATACCTCATGTGGTGACATAGGCACCAAGGTTGTCTTACGGCCATTGTAGATGAAGTGGTGGCGGTTGGTGTATCCATCATGGGTCACCTTTCTGTCTGACTGCCACGGTCTGCCCAAGAGGATGTGGCTTGCTTCCATTGGCAGGATGTCACACAAGACCTCGTCTTTATATTTGCCTATTTCAATCGGCACCTTGACCTGATGGGTTACCTTCAACTCGCCTGAATCGTTCAGCCACTGGAGTGGGTATGGCCTTGGATGGGGCAGCTCCTCAAGACCTAGTTTCCTGACCATAGACTCACTAGCAACGTTAGTACAACTACCTCCATCTATAATTAAGCTGCAAACCTTTCCTTGGATCAGGCAGCGTGAGTGAAAAAGATTTTCTCTTTGGTCCGGTTCATGGGTCTTGATTTGCACATTCAGGGACCTCCTGGCTACCAAGAGTTGTCCTGAAACCGGCAGCTCCTCTTCTCCATCTGTCACAGGGTTATGATCTTCTTCCTCCTCGGACTGGATTTCCCCATTTTCCAAGATGATCATGGCACGCTTGTTGGTACAGCTACTGGCGTAGTGCCCTAAACCCTGGCACTTGAAGCACCGGATGTCTCTGGTCCTAGTAGGGTGCTCCTCGACTTTGCTCTTATCTGTCCTTGGTGGGAGGAAGTTAGAGGCGGATTTAGACCCGGATGGTTTGGCTTCAAAGGCGCGGTTGGGTTTGAAGTCCTTGTTGAAGGTTATCAAGTGTCCACTGTGGTCGGATCCTCCTGAGTTATAGAATCTGGCCGCCCCTTCATCACCTACGAACGTCCTTCTTCCTAAACTTCCAGCATCTGAGGCATGCTCTGGTGGTTCTGGTGTTAAACCTCTGACACGCCTTGGAGGAAATGGATTCCTAGGCCGCGGCTGTCTCACATTTGGAACCGCCCGATTGATCTCCTCACGGATGCCTTCACGGATCCCAAGCTGTATAGTTTGTAGCCGCTCCTCAATGGTGTTGCTAAGCCGGGTTGTTAGGTCTTCAAACAGCCGGTGGAAGCGGTTCGCTTCTGGCTCCTCATCTTCATTCCCTGCCAACAAAACACTCAAAACAAGTCAAAAGTTCAAGGGGATATGTCTAAACTCGCGGATCTATTATGGTTCAATGGTATATGAATGGACACTTTGGAAAATCAAGGTTTTCGTAACAAAATGAAATCGAAAGTCAAGAAGGGATGAAGTGCTCAGCCTGATGTCTGCTCTGATACCACTTGACGTGGTCCTAGGGAGAAGGATCACGTGACTCCAAGATCGGCAGCAGGAGAGCAAGGTGCGGAAGGTGGAATTCAATGGGGATGGAGGTTGTCACGGCGGTGGAGGAACAAGGCGGGTGGCAAGCCAATGGAACGGATCAAGAGGAGTGGAGGTCGAATAGGGAAGCGGATCGAACTGGCGGATTCTCAAAGGAATGGACGGCTTTGAGACACCAACTTGCAAGGTCTAGATATGACACACTAGATCTCACAAGGGTTTTGCAAATGGGTAACCTAGATACTACACACTAGGAGAGGATTTGCAAGAAGGAGAGAACCGATCAAGAACACTTGTAAACAACAAAGTTTTCTTATTCAAAATCGATTGAAAATTACAAACTGGCCAAGGCCAAAGTTTATACACGCCAAGAGACATTCACTTGCATGGTCAAAGAGACATGCATGCATGGCACAAACAACCATGCATTTAATTACAAAGACCAAGTGAAACAATGAGGTTGAAAGCGTGTGCAATTTCGAAAACAAGAATATTGGGCCGGCCAAAGAAATGCCATTGGTCTTAAGTCCAAAGCCTTATGGTTTTGTTCATTTTAAAGGTTCATCAGGCCCCATTAAAAATCCATGTGAGAAAAACCCAATGGGAAAAACCTCACATGGGAAAAGGGAACCAAATGGGCCCTTAATCCCAAACTCATAATCCCACGGACCAAACCAAAGGACTTAAACAAGATTAGACAGAGAATGGGTTAGAAACAACCCAATAGACTTTTGTAGGGCCTTGGTCCGGGCACGGGTCATGGGACCGAGTGGAACGGTCCATGGGTCCGGGAAATGGCCGGTTGAATCTTCACGTGACAGTTGAGCTGAGGGGTTGGTCCTTGGTGACGTCCTGGGCAGGTCATGACTTGATGTTGTGGTTGCCGTTGAGGTCGGAACATGGGTCGGAGACTTGGACGAGCAATGTTCCGCAGCTTGGACCGAAGCACGGGTCGCAGCCTGAGTTGATGGCCGGGTAGTCCTTCTTGTTTTACCTTGGGTCGGTATTGGGTCAGCCGTCTTTGGTTGTTGGCCACGTTCCGGGCCAACCTCCATATCTTGGTCCGATTGCACAAGTTCCTCACCCGCGCCTCCATCCGGCTGGTTGTCTTGTTCCGCGTCCGTACCAACGACCGAGTGGTGCCTTTGATCGACCAGGCTCACATCAACAAGACTATGAGACAATGAGTTAATTTGAAGAAGATCACCAAGAAGAGTCTTGTCAAGAAGAGCCATACCACAATTTTTTTTTTTTCATGGGAAAAAAATGGTTTCTAAAAAACCAGGCTTCAGAGGAAAGAACCACTATTGTTGAGGAAAATCTAGTTAAAGAAGCCTATCAACAATGGTATCTACCAGACCGCACATGGGAATAAATGAAGCAGCTATTGCACAAATATTTTGTGGAAGAAATATCAACCGACCTATACTACCCAATATACTAAATTCATCTAGAGCCAAAGAGATGGATCACTGTTACCCCACCAAAATAGAGCTTCAACCCTAACCCGAGAAAGAAAGGTTCCACAGAGAAATTCGGAGGCAAACTCATGGATCTTACCAAGACAATACCACAAGGTTCCACATAGAGATTTGGAGGCAAACTAATGGAGCATACTTAGTAAATACCACAAGTTCGCAAGGTTAAGAAGGGCAAGAAAGGGAAGCACTACAACTGATGTGACCTTGGCCGATTAACAAGGACCAAGACGAAGGGAGACGATCTGATAGACAATTGGCACGACCGTGACACAACCCAGACGGACGATCAGCACGACCCATATGGACGATCAGCACGACAGTGGCACGACCCAGACGGACGACCTGATGGACAGCCGACACGACCGTGACCCGACCCAAGCCCTTGACTCAAGCCCTCGACCCAAGGGAGGTTTTAGTAGAACCAAAGGACGACCCGCGGATGACCTACCCAAGTACGCGCCAGGACCAAGGAACCTTGGACAGTTCCGAAAAAGTTGGCCTAATCCATGACCAAAGGACCGACCCGACCAGGTCCAAGGCTCATCCACAACCCAACCAGGACCTCACTTATATCTGACAATGGAATGATGCGTCTACTTCTAAGGAACCATGGACCATTCCTGTCGGTCCTTTGACACGTTCCAGGACTGACGTGACCTTCACCAGGAAGAACACGGGGACAGGACCGGGCAACAGGGTATGGATGTTGGATATGGAACGGTTGATTGAGGTTGTAGAACGGAAGAACAAGGAATTGTTTAGGTTAGTGGGATGAATGGAACGAATGGTGAGATTCCAAAATGGTGAGAAATTTTGGATCACCAAACTTGCTTCAAATCGGATATGACACACCGATCCAAAGCACAGATTTCTCAATCTAGCAAGCTAGATGTTACGCACTAACAAGGGGATTGAGAAAAAATGAGACCGAACAAGAATGATTTCTAAGAGAAAATTCTTATTAAAATTTCGATCTGAAAGGATACAATGGCCACGGCCTAACAAGATAGACACGCCAAAGACAAATTCAAATGCATGGTCAAACTCTTGCATGAATAGCACAAAATACCAAGCAATTAAGATCAAAGACCATGCAAGATACAAGACGGTCAAAATGAAACTAAAAACACATGCCAACCAGGGGAAATGGGCTGGGCCAAAAGAAATCTCATCAATCTCAAATTTAAGGCCTTATGGGTTTGATAATATTAAGGATGCACCAGACCCCATTAAAAATCCATGTGAATAAAAACCAAAGGGAAAAACTTAACATGGGAAAAGGAAACCAAGTTGATCTACAATCCCACACTCATAAGCCAATAAACAATACCCATACACTTAGGCGGATTGAGAAAGAGAATGGGTCAGAAATAACCCAATGGCTTCTTGGAGGGCCTTTGTCCGGGAACGGGTTATGGGACCAGGTCGAACGGTCCATGGCTCCGGGACAAGGCTGGTCGGAACACGGGTTGAGGACCTAGTGGAGACGCGGGTCGGCGGGTCGAGGCTGGTCGAGGTCCTGGTCGAGGCTGATCGAGGTCCTGGTCGAGGTCCGGGTCACGGCTTGGGTCGATGCCCTGGTTGCGGCACGGGTTGGTGTCCTGGTCGAACCTCTGGTTGGGGTACGATCGTCCTCATCGTCCCATGGGTCGAAGGCATGTACGCGGGACGAACGTGGTCCATCATCCGGGTTACTCCATCGTCCGTCTCGATCATCCCACATCTGACCATCCGTTTGTCGTTTCACACGTCCATCCGGTTGATCGAAGACACGTCCTGATCGCTCGTCCGGCTGGTCACGGTCACGGTCACGTCCCATATGGTTGTCCGTCTGTCCGGGAACACGTCCTGGGCAAACTGAAGCCCCCTAACCCGGGAAAACTACCCCAGGTTAAAGGTTTCCTACCCGCGGTCGAACCAACCAACCGCACTTAGTAAAAATTTCTTGATTCAGATTTTTATTTAACTTTTTCTTAGCATTTTCAAATTTGATTCAGCGGAGCAGTGCATAAACGTGCAATAGATTAATTATTATAAAAACCGAGGTTCTAGTACAACGATAAGCCTGCTAATAAGCTAATACATCGTTTAAGTTACTAGACCCACTTATTTCACTAAGCCACCATCCGTTCCTTCCAGCCTTCGTCTCGCGTTCTAGCCACTGCGGTTACCTTCCCGAGTATTATCTAACCCTTCATCCATAAGGAGGCATAAGCAACGAATTGCTTAGTGAGGCGGTCATCCCGTCTCACACAGCTATGGTCAAGTTATCCAAAATAAGCAATACAATCAATAAGACAATCATGCAAACAGGCCGATATACTTTCCTAGACGTGATTCACCTACCACTGTTGGATCTCTCACCAGGACGAGTCACACAAGACTCTCGTATTCACGCTTAACACATATAACAGGACAAGGACAAGTATATTAGATCAGACAGTCAAGCACTTATTGAATCCACTCAAGCCAACGACCCTAAACCATAGCCACAGTCACGCACTCACCTTAGGATTTCGATGAACTGATGAAAATCCCACGTTCTGACACCTCTTGACGCAGATCGTCCGAGCTGCACCGACGCGCGTCACACAAACCTAGCGATTTACTCGGAACACATCGACCAAACACTAAGTCTCTCGATGTTTATAGCCCATAAAGGTAAAAATCAGGCTCTCGGTGAAAATACAGCCCACAATGGAAAAGAGACATCGATGAATGGTTTCTAAAAAACCAGGCTCCAGAGGAAAGAACCACTATTGTTGAGGAAAATCTAGTTAAAGAAGCCTATCAACAATGGTATCTACCAGACCGCACATGGGAATAAATGAAGCAGCTATTGCACAAATATTTTGTGGAAGAAATATCAACCGACCCATACTACCCAATATACTAAATTCATCTAGAGCCAAAGAGATGGATCACGGTTACCCCACCAAAATAGAGCTTCAACCCTAACCCGAGAAAGAAAGGTTCCACAGAGAAATTCGGAGGCAAACTCATGGATCTTACCAAGACAATACCACAAGGTTCCACATAGAGATTTGGAGGCAAACTAATGGAGCATACTTAGTAAATACCACAAGTTCGCAAGGTTAAGAAGGGCAAGAAAGGGAAGCACTACAACTGATGTGACCTTGGCCGATTAACAAGGACCAAGACGAAGGGAGACGATCTGATAGACAATTGGCACGACCGTGACACAACCCAGACGGACGATCAGCACGACCCATATGGACGATCAGCACGACAGTGGCACGACCCAGACGGACGACCTGATGGACAGCCGACACGACCGTGACCCGACCCAAGCCCTTGACTCAAGCCCTCGACCCAAGGGAGGTTTTAGTAGAACCAAAGGACGACCCGCGGATGACCTACCCAAGTACGCGCCAGGACCAAGGAACCTTGGACAGTTCCGAAAAAGTTGGCCTAATCCATGACCAAAGGACCGACCCGACCAGGTCCAAGGCTCATCCACAACCCAACCAGGACCTCACTTATATCTGACAATGGAATGATGCGTCTACTTCTAAGGAACCATGGACCATTCCTGTCGGTCCTTTGACACGTTCCAGGACTGACGTGACCTTCACCAGGAAGAACACGGGGACAGGACCGGGCAACAGGGTATGGATGTTGGATATGGAACGGTTGATTGAGGTTGTAGAACGGAAGAACAAGGAATTTTTTAGGAATTCTGTCCATTAACCTGAGATTCTCGGTGAAAATACAGCCCACCTAGTTCTTACATCAGAACTACTCTGATCATGAGCATCTCTCCGGATTTGGCGTACTCGATCTCTTCTTCGGATTGTTGCTGGGCCGTTGGTGCTGGCTCCTCTTGCTCGTCCTCAGATTTGTAGTCTCCTAAAGTAGTGAGTACCATTGTCCGTAGAGTGGGACATTCTCGGGACATGTGTCCTCTTCCTTTACACTTTAAACATACGATCTCGCTGCTCTGCTGAGGTTGGGTCGTGGTGGTCGTGGAACTAGTCGGCTTTGGGGCGGCTGGGGCAGGCTTGGGAGCCAAACTGCTGGCCACAGCTTTGCCCTTGAGACGCGGGTCAATGGGCTGGGTCGTCAGCTTGAATGGCTTGGAGCCGGTGCTCCAGGTGTTCTTAGGTAGAGAAGGTGTGGCTAATTTTCGTTTATGGCACTTCTCTATTTGGACTGCTAGGTGGAACAACTCGCCTTGATCAAGGTATGGCTGCAGCTCCATCTTTCGTGCAATGGACTCGTACAAGCGTTGATGAATTGGGCTATTAGACTCTCCTCGGATTTGTTTAGATCGAGTCGATTGCGGAGGTGCTCGAATTCATCGAAATATTTGGACACCGTCTTGCTGCCTTGGGTACCGCGTCTGAAATGTCTCTGAAGCTCATGGTCGAAGTGGGGTGGGACGTAACGTCTCCTCATAATCTGGGTGAGTGCTACCCATGAGGTCATAGCACCCATCCGAGCTCTCCTGCGAGCTGTTACTTCTCGATCCCACCACGCCAGTGCGTGGTCAGTGAACTGTGCCGTTGTGGGGCCACTTTACCTGGATCGTCGTAGTTATAGTACTCAAAGATAAGCTCCATTCTTCTCTCCCATTCTAAGTACTCCTCGGGGTCAACCTTTCCCGAAAAAGGAAGCGGGTTCATTTTCACTTCGGGGTAGTGCATTGGCTGTCGAGGTGGTGGCATGGGCTCGTCATAGTACTGATGTCGACTCATTCCTTGATAGGCAGTTTGTGGTCGGTCGTGTGGGTATGGTGGTGGCGTGGGGCCTGGTGGAGGTGCAGGCTGATCCGAACACTCGAGACGCGTAGCTATGGTTGACATATGGGTCGTCAAAGCTTGCAGAAGCTGCAGTATTGCTGGACTCGTCACTTCCTGACATTTTTCCTTTTCCGAGAAAAGAAAATTTTGAGAAATGAAAAGTTTTCCGAAAAGGAAACTTGCAAGAATGGAAAATTTCCTTAAATGGAAAATTTCCACATATATGATTTCTATTTTCTTTTTATTACTTATAAAATATTAGGAAACTAACTATTTGCGAAAAAGGAAATAAAGAAAAAGGAAATTCAAGAAAAGGAAACTATCCTAAAAACCAATTATTGCCTAAAATCTAAATAGGAAAACTAAATAAATGAGAAATATCCTAAAAATTAATATAGCCTTAAAACTAGAAAGTAAACTAATTAAATAGAAATCATCCTAGAAATTTATTGTCTAACTAATGAAAAAAAGGAAGCTATACATAACTAAAGGGAAAATTAATTAATTCATAATTTCCTAAAAGGCAACTATCCTAAAGTAAAAAGGAAATCTATTAATGGTCTAAAAACTTTTTGGAAAACTAGATAAGAGGTTTTAGAAAACTTCCTAAACTATTTTCTAACCTAGAAAAAATTATGGAATCTAATTAATTTCTGCCTAATAAGGAAAAGTAAAACTACCTAAACCCTAAGGCCAAGAATCTAGACACTAAGGAAACTTGGAAAACCTAGCCGCCTAATGCAACTAGGTACTCGGACTGCATGCTGGTTCACGGGGTTACTAGAGGGGATGCTGGGTCGCGGTACAGCCACGCATGACGCTAGGTACGGACGCGGTATGGTGGGACCTAAGGGACGCTAGGTCCTAGAGCTCCTAAGGACCTACACACGCTAAACCTAGACCCATACCTACACAAGCTAAGGGACTACGACGCAGGGAAAGCTAGCTAGCGTAACCTAGCTCGGTGGGGAACTTAGCGGCACAGGACGTGGGCAGGACTGTGGGTACTTGCGCGGTTTACTCGCAGACTTGGGGATGCTACACACGGTACAGGGGAGCCAAAAACACGACTAGGGACTAGGCACAAAACAATTCAAGGGCTAGAAACTTAGCTAGGCACACGATGACTAGACTAGCAAACAACAAACAAGCACACACAAGCTCCTTATGGAACCCAAGGTTTTGTGATGAAAGTGCTCTAGGTGAGTTCCTAAAAGTCTTAGTTTACTTTTAAACAACCCTAAACACTTTTCCTTTTTTTTTGTCTTAAAAAAAATTTTAACACCAAACAAGCAAGCAAATTTCTTCTACTTTTTTTTATATATGAAAACAAAGAAAAGATTGATAGAACCTGATTTTTTGTATTTTTTTCTGGTGTTTGTTGTATGTGACTTGATTCCTCCTCCTTCTTACAGAGAACCTCAGGGGTAGAGAAAGAAACACAATCAAAAGCCAAAAAACTATTGCAACAAAAACAAAGAAAAACGCCAAATAACAAGGATAGAATCAACCTAATGAGCAGGAGCAGGAGCTTTGAAGCTCAGGTTGCTGGACAGAAGAGATGAAAGTAAAATGGTGGATCGAACGGACCACACAAGCTGTGAAAGAGGATTGTGATACTCCAAGAACTTCAACCAAACCGGTTAAAGAACACGACAGTTGCAAGGGGGAAGCTTGGCGGCACCTACTAGGGTCTTGTCGAAGACTTAGGTTTTTGTTTTGTTCTAAAAATGCTTGTTGTCTTATTAATAAGTAGGCAATAGGCTTATGTATTTTCTTATTACAAATTAGGCTAAACAACATGATGTTTAGTCTCTCAAGGAATTAAAAAAGTAAGTACTTTATGTAATGGCAATTAAAATTAGACTTAGGCCTAATTAGTCAACATGACTCCCAAAGACCAAATAACATACTTAGTGTAGAAATATAATTAAAGACAGGAAAAGCCCAATAACACTTAGGCTAGAAATCAATGAGGACTTGTGGATGAGATGGAATTGTGAACAAATTTTCACCGTCTTGCGCACTTAGAGTATTGCCTCATTAAAATTTTATTCGGAAAACCCAGTGGGACAAAACCAAAGATAGGAAAAAGAGTATAATTTCCTAGCATGACTTTTGGTGTCTTTACCGGATGGTAATGGCAAAGACACCGGAGGAAGAAGAATCTTCTAGAAGGAACCTCCATGGCTCCTTGTCCGGTTGGAACAGGTCGGATGGTCTTGGGACGGTCGGGGCTTGTCTTGCTGGTCCAGACGCGGTCAGGTTGGATAGTCCGTGGTTGGATGGTCTGGACGGCATGGACGGTGTGGTCGATCCGAAGCTGGTCGGGATGGAGCTGGTCCAAGTCATGGTCGATCCAAAGCTGGTCATGGTCGGCTCGAGGTACTGTCCGGTTCCATTCTCCAGTAGTACGCTGAGCTTGTCTCCTAGAGTTTTCCTCTTGGACCGTGTGAGAGGTCCTGGTGGAATGACTGGTGCATTAGCTGGCTCGATGTCTTCATCTGGGCTGAACAGAGAAAGCAATGAAAGAGAGAACAAAAGATGCTGCAAAGCTCTGAAAATATGTTTAGTGATTCGGTTTGTTTGGTGGCTGTAAAACTCGGCCACAAGAGTCTTATTTATACACAAGCTAACCCTGATCTAACCCTAATCTAATTAAACCATAGTGGTTTAATTTCCTAACCCTAATTTCTTGGTTTACCTTGGTCTAATTTAAGTGATAAACCTAATTAATATCATAATCCTAATTACTTGGTTTACATTGATCTAGTTTAAGTAATAAACCTAATTAGACCTAATTAATCTTGTTGGGCCTCAATTTACAAGACTAAAACAATTGAACCAAGAAGCTGGTCCATTTTTCTTCCATTCTTCTTTGGGCATTGTGCTTAAAAAGGATTGGAGAACTTCCTCTTGGATCTTGGCCCGTGACCTAGTCAGAGGTCCAGTGAAAATTTTGGGCAGAACCTCTGTGGTCCGTTCCAAGTCTTCCATAGTTTGCAGTCGTACCAGGTTCTCCAGGGTTCGTGGTCGTGCCACCTCATTCGAGGTTCGCGGACGTTCCTGGTCCTCCTTGAGTTGCGGTCGTTCCAGGTCCTCCATGATTCGCGGCCGTGCCAGGTTCTCTGGGGTTTGTGATCGTACCACCTCGTCTATGGTTCGTTAACGTGCCTCCTCATCCATGGTTCGCGGACGTGCTTCCTTGTCCGTGGTTCGCGGACGTGGTTCCTTGTCCGTGGTTCGCGGTCGTGCCCGATCCTCCATGGCTCGTTTCATCTCCTAATCTGATGTATCCGGCTGCAAGCATTCTCCTTCATGGCTTCCTAAGTTGTCCCTTTCCAGCTTGTCTTCCAGTGCATCTATGGTCACACCATCCCTTCCTCCTTTAAAAAGATTTGACCTCAAATCCGCATCATCTACCACAAAAGGAAGTAAGTCAGAAACATTAAAAGTTGAGCAAACAGTATACTTACCTTGTAGATCAATCTGGTAGGTGGGAGGCTGGCTGGGATTTCTTCCGTAAACACGTCGGCATATCTCTCGAGTAGGGCTCCGACCTCGGCAGGTAAGGGGGCCTGGGTGCTGGACGTGTGTAGGCTCTCTCTCTAGAGCATCAAAACGAGCTGGGTACCCTTGGTACGGATGGCTTTCCTCATGTCTGGCACATTTATCAAAAAGTTTTCCTTGCGAGCATGTTGATCTTTTGCCATTTTAGACTGCATTTCTTGAACGGCGTGTGTAGACATTGGTGCTAAGTTGTATTTACGCTTTTAATGGAAAAATGAGTAGAAGTTGGTTCGTCTGTTGTGCGTAGTCTCTCGGTCAAATTGTCATGGTCGTCCTAGAAGTAGATGTCCAGCTGACTTCGGGACGACATCACAGCTGACCTGGTCATGGTATCTGCCGATGCTGAATGAGACTTTAACTTGGTCCGAAATGTATAACTCTGTCTTGTTGTTCAGCCATCGTAGTTTATAGGGCTTAGGATGCATGGTCACGGACAATCCTTGTTTCTCCACCAAGTATATACTTGCAGCGTTGGTGCAGGACCCTCTATATATAATCAACGAGCACCCTTTTCTGAGTATTGTACATTTTGAGTGGGAAATGTTTTGTCGCTGTTCTTCCTCTTCTCACTCGAATCTTGAGCTGAGAACTCCTCTGATCATGAGCATCTCTCCGGAATCGGCATACTCGACCTCTTCTTCGGATTGTTGCTGGGCTGTTCGTGCTAGATCCTCTTGCTCATCGTCGGATTCGTAGTCTCCTGAAGTAGTTAGTACCATTGTCCGTAGAGTGGGACATTCTCCGGACATGTGTCCTCTTCCTTTTGGCGGTTGGGGCAGGCCTGGGAGCCGAACTGCTTGACACGACTTTGCCGTTGAGACGACTTGACACACCGGTTGCATACTTTCTCCACATCTCTCCTCATGTGTGGCCAGTAAAAATGTTCTCGCAAGACAGCCAATGTCTTGGACACTCCAAAGTGTCCCATGAGTCCACCAGCATGGGCCTCACGGACAAACAACTCCCTCATGGAGCATGATGGCACACACAATCGGTTTTCATATAGCAAATAACCATCCTGAATATGGAAACGTCCTGTAGGATTCTTAAAACATGACTTATAGATTTCTCCATAGTCTGGGTCAGTCAAATACAAATCCTTCATATGTTCAAAACCCATAATTTTAACTTCCAAAGTAGATAAGAGTGCATACCTGCGAGACAAGGCATCGGCAACCACATTTTCCTTACCTTGCTTATATTTTATCACGTATGGGAAGGTTTCTATGAACTCCATCCATTTGGCATGACGTTTGTTGAGTTTGTGTTGACTCCTCAAGTGCTTGAGTGACTCATGGTCCGTGTGGATCACAAACTCCTTGGGCCACAAGTAATGTTGCCATGTTTGCAATGACCGGACCAGAGCATATAGCTCTTTATCATAGGTGGGGTAATTCAAGGTGGCGCCCCCAAGCTTCTCACTGAAATATGCAATGGGCTTGCGGTCCTGCATGAGAACAGCTCCTATTCCAACACCTGAAGCATCACATTCAATTTCAAAGGTGTTAGCGAAATTAGGCAATGCCAATAGTGGCGCATTAGTGAGCCTGTCCTTAAGCATCTGAAATGCCTCCTCCTGCTCTTTTCCCCACTTGAAGCCAACGTCTTTCTTGACCACCTCAGTCAAGGGCGCGGCCAAAGTGCTAAAGTCCTTGACAAAGCGCCTGTAGAACCCGGCTAAACCATGGAAGCTGCGAACTTCCCCCACGGTCTTTGGGCTAGGCCAATCCCTGATGGCGCGGATCTTCTCCTCATCAACTTGGACTCCTGCGGCACTTACAACAAATCCTAGAAAGACAATGTTATCTGATCCAAAGGTACACTTTTTAATATTAGCATATAGTTTCTCCTTTCTAAGCACTTCAAGAACAAGTCTAAGATGGTGCACATGCTCATCCAAGGTCTTACTATATACTAAAATGTCATCAAAGTACACTACCACAAAATGTCCTATAAACTCCCTAAGCACATGATTCATAAGCCTCATAAAAGTACTAGGGGCATTGGTTAATCCAAAGGGCATGACTAACCATTCATATAATCCATGCTTAGTCTTAAAAGCGGTTTTCCACTCATCACCTTCCTTCATCCTAATTTGGTGATATCCGCTCCTAAGATCTATCTTAGAAAATATTCTAGATCCATGTAACTCATCTAACATGTCATCTAACCTAGGAATGGGATGTCTATACTTTACCGTGATATTGTTGATTGCCCGGCAAACAACACACATGCGCCAAGTCCCATCCTTTTTAGGGACTAGAAGGACTGGCACGGCACACGGACTCATGCTCTCACGGATGTGGCCTTTGGCCATGAGCTCCTCAACCTGCCTTTGTAACTCTTTGGTCTCCACGGGATTAGTCCTATATGCCGGCCGGTTTGGTAGGGAAGCTCCAGGAACCAGATTGATCTGATGTTCTATTCCACGGATGGGTGGTAACCCATCCGGACACTCCTCTGGAAACACGTCCTGGAACCCCTGCAAAAGCTCACTAAGGATGCTCGGAAGAACCGGCTCAGGGTTAGTAGTCACAAGGGCATGTTCCTTATAAATAAGCATAAGCACAGGTGCTTTAAGACTAAGACTCCTTTTAACATCACAAGCCTTTATGTAAAAGTTGGTTTTAGCTCTCGGTTCCTTAGCCTTACTAACTTCTTTCTGTTGCTTCTTAAGGTGCATCTGATCTAAATATACCTCATGTGGTGACATAGGCACCATGGTTGTCTTACGGCCATTATAGATGAAGTGGTGGCGGTTGGTGTATCCATCATGGGTCACCTTTCTGTCTGACTGCCACGGTCTGCCCAATAGGATGTGGCTTGCTTCCATTGGCAGGATGTCACACAAGACCTCGTCTTTATATTTGCCTATTTCAATCGGCACCTTGACCTGATGGGTTACCTTCAACTCGCCTGAATCGTTCAGCCACTGGAGTGGGTATGGCCTTGGATGGGGCAGCTCCTCAAGACCTAGTTTCCTGACCATAGACTTACTAGCAACATTAGTACAACTACCACCATCTATAATTAAGCTGCAAACCTTTCCTTGGATCAGGCAGCGTGAGTGGAAAAGATTTTCTCTTTGGTCCGGTTCATGGGTCTTGGCTTGCACATTCAGGGACCTCCTGGCTACCAAGAGTTGTCCTGAAACCGGCAGCTCCTCTTCCCCATCCGCCACGGGGTTATGATCTTCTTCCTCCTCGGACTGGATTTCCCCATTTTCCAAGATGATCATGACACGCTTGTTGGTACAGCTACTGGCGTAGTGCCCTAAACCCTGGCACTTGAAGCACCGGATGTCTCTGGTTCTGGTAGGATGCTCCTCGGCTTTGCTCTTATCTGGCCTTGGTGGGAGGAAGTTAGAGGCGGATTTAGACCCGGAGGGTTTGGCGTCAAAGGCGCGGTTGGGTTTGAAGTCCTTGTTGAAGGTTATCTTGGACCCCACGGCACCTGTACCAAAAGACCGAGAGTTAGTTCTCCTCTTAAGTTGTTGTTCAATCAACAATGCCTTGTGTAGCATTTCTTCCAACTCCACATAGTGCTGCATTTCCAGCCGGTCCTGGATGTCCGGATTGAGCCCACTCATGAAGCGGGACATGGTTGCTTCACGATCCTCAGTCACACCAGCTCGGATCAGGAGCATCTCCATTTCTTTAAAGTAGTCATCAACACTCTTGTTGCCTTGTTGTAGATGCCTGAGCCTTTGGTGTAGATCTCTATGGAAGTGGTTGGGAACAAACCGCCTTCTCATAATAAGTTTAAGCTCTTCCCATGTTTCAATGGGGTATTCACCGTTTCTCCTTCTGGAAGTAACCACCTGATCCCACCAGCTTAGAGCGTAGTCATAAAACTCTGTAACAGCCAAATTGACCTTGTTAACTTCACTATAGAATTGACAATTAAAGACGAGTTCAATTTTAGTTTCCCAATCAAGATAAGAGATAGGATCATTGTGGCCGTGAAAGGGTGGAATCTTCAGTTTGAGATGGTTGAAATGGTCGGGCTGAGGGGGCAGGTTTGGGACTCTTTGATGGCGCCTGGGCCGGTTGTGTCCACTGTGGTCGGATCCTCCTGAATTATAGAATCTGGCCGCCCCTTCATCACCTACGAACGTCCTTCTTCCTAAACTTCCAGCATCTGAGGCATGCTCTGGTGGTTCTGGTGTTAAACCTCTGACACGCCTTGGAGGGAAAGGATTCCTAGGCCGCGGCTGTCTCACATTTGGAACCGCCCGGTTGATCTCCTCACGGATGCCTTCACGGATCCCAAGCTGTATAGTTTGTAGCCGCTCCTCAATGGTGTTGCTAAGCCGGGTTGTTAGGTCTTCAAACAGCCGGTGGAAGCGGTTCGCTTCTGGCTCCTCATCTTCATTCCCTGCCATCAAAACACTCAAAACAAGTCAAAAGTTCAAGGGGATAGGTCTAAACTCGCGGATCTATTATGGTACAATGGTATATGAATGGACACTTTGGAAAATCAAGGTTTTTGTAACAAAATGAAATCGAGAAATCAAAAAGGGATGAAGTGCTCAGCCTGATGTCTGCTCTGATACCACTTGACGTGGTCCTAGGGGGAGGGATCACGTGACTCCAAGATCAGCAGCAGGAGAGCAAGGCACGGAAGGTGAAATTCAATGGGATGGAGGTAGTCTCGGTGGTAGACGAACAAGGCGAGTGGCAGGACAATGGAACGGCTCAAGAGGAGTGGAGGTCGACTAGGGAAGCGGATCGAACTGGCGGATTCTCAAAGGGATGGACAGCTTTGAGACACCAATTTGCAAGGTCTAGATATGACACACTAGATCTCACAAGGGTTTTGCAAATGGGTAACCTAGATACTACACACTAGGAGAGGATTTGCAAGAAGGAGTGAACCGATCAAGAACACTTGTAAACAACAAAGTTTCTTATTCAAAATCGATTGAGCATTACAAACTGACCAAGGCCACAGTTTATACACGCCAAGAGACATTCTCTTGCATGGTCAAAGAGACATGCATACATGGCACAAACAACCATGCATTTAATTACAAAGACCAAGTGAAACAATGAGGTTGAAAGCGTGTGCAATTTCGAAAACAAGAGTATTGGGCCAGCCAAAGAAATGCCATTGGTCTTAAGTCCAAAGCCTTATGGGTTTGTTCATTTTAAAGGTTCATCAGGCCCCATTAAAAACCCATGTGAGAAAAACCCAATGGGAAAAACCTCACATGGGAAAAGGGAACCAAATGGGCCCTTAATCCCAAACACATAATCCCACGGACCAAACCAAGGGACTTAAACAAAATTAGACAGAGAATGGGTTAGAAACAACCCAATAGACTTTTGTAGGGCCTTGGTCCGGCCACGGGTCATGGGACCGAGTGGAAGGGTCCATGGGTCCGGGACAAGGCCGGTTGAATCTTCACGTGACAGTTGAGCTGAGGGGTTGGTCCTTGGTGACGTCCTAGGCAGGTCATGACTTGATGTTGTGGTCGCCGTTGGGGTCGGAACATGGGTCGGAGACTTGGACGAGCAATATTCCGCAGCTTGGACCGAAGCACGGGTCGCAGCCTGAGTTGATGGCCGGGTAGTCCTTCTTGTTTTGCCTTGGGTCGGCATTGGGTCAGCCGGCTTTGGTTGTTGGCCACGTTCCAGGCCAACCTCCATATCTTGGTCCGATTGCACAAGTTCCTCACCCGCGCCTCCATCCGGCTGGTTGTCTTGTTCCGCGTCCGTACCAACGACCGAGTGGTGCCTTTGATCGACCAGGCTCACATCAAACCCTCAACTACCCCGCCTACGACAAGGAGCTCTACACCTTAGTCCGAGCAATGGATGTTTGGCAGCACTACCTGCTGGCACGGGAATGCGTAATGCACACCGACCATCAGAGTCTCCAACATTTGAAAGGGCAAACTAAACTCAAGAAGAGGCATGCCAGGTGGATCGAGTTCATCAAGACCTTTCCCTACGTAATCAAGTACAAAAAAGGAAAGGAGAACGTGGTCGCAGACGCCTTATCACGCCGCCATGCCCTTATCTCGACCAAGGAAGCCAAGGTCCTCGGATTTAAGCACACTAAGGACGTGTATACAGACGATGCGGACTTAGAGGAGATCGTCCAGAACCCCGGAACCGGCGCCTATGCCAGATTCTATTTATTTGACGGTTTTCTTTTTCGAGACAGACGACTATGCATTCCGAGGGGATCAATCCGAGAACTCCTCCTGAGGGAAGCCTACAGCGGAAGTTTAATGGGACATTTTGGAGCGGACAAAACACTAAGCATACTTAAGAGACATTTCTACTGGCCTCATCTAAGACGCGACATCGAGGCCCATTGTAGCCGATGCTTGGTCTGCAAACGGGCTAAGTCTAAGGCCCATCCACACGGGTTATATCTTCCTTTACCCATCCATAGTACTCCGTGGACTTACATATCTATGGACTTTGTGCTAGGCTTGCCTAAGATCAACCACAAAGACTCCATTTTTGTTGTGGTAGACAGGTACTCGAAGATGACCCATTTCATCCCTTATGCTAAGACAAACGACGCAACCCAGACCGCAAGCTTATTCTTCCGGGAAATCGTTAGATTACATGGAATCCCGAGGACCATAGTATCTGATCGCGACACCAAGTTTCTAAGTCATTTCGGGCAAACCCTGTGGAAGAAACTTGAAACCAAGCTAGTCATCTCCACGACTTGCCATCCACAGACAGATGGACAGACCGAGGCTATAAACCGTACACTGTCCACATTACTACGAGCTACAATCGGACAGAACCTGAAGTCCTGGCTCGAGTGCATTCCGTTAGTTGAATTCGCCTATAACCGAGCCGTCCATTCCGCGACCAAGCAATCGCCCTTTGAGGTTGTCTATGGATTCAACCCACTATCCCCAATGGAGTTCACGCCCCTACCGCCTGCTGAGATTGTCAGCCTTGAAAGAGAACGCAAAGCCGACTACGTCAGGAAGCTACACCATAAGGTCAAGGAAAACCTCGAGCGGAAGATGGAGTCCTACGCTGACATGCTAACAAATGACGTAAACCAGTCGCTATTAAGGAAGGCGATTGGGTTTGGCTACATATGCGACCCGAACGACTCCCCCAGAAGCGCAAGGACAAGCTGGCCCCAAAAGGAGATGGACCTTTCCGGATCATCAAAAAGATCAACGACAATGCCTACCAGTTGGAACTGCCAGGTGAGTTTAACATTTCTCCAACATTCAATGTGACTGACTTAGAATTTTTTGATGCAGGTGAAGAAACTGTTTTGGAGACCAAACCACTCGAAGAGAGAGGGGATGACGAGGACCAAAGGACACAAGCCGGATCGGACGACCGAGAAGCCCAAGCCCCGGTTGTGACAGCCGGGCCCATTACTCGATCCAAAGCCAAGGCCCTTGGACGCCGGTTCAACTTGTTCGTGGAAAGGCTCATGGAGGTTCGCCCGGAGCGCATTACAGAACAAGCACGGCCTAGCCCGGTCCGTATCTCCAGCTCCCAACCCGACCATGGCATATGCTCGACCCATAGACTTCACACGCCGGAATCTTTAAAATTACCCAAGGGTGAAGACTCCAAAAGAGATGCCAAAGAATTGTACTATTTTTCCTATCTTCGGTTTTGTCCCAATGGATTTTTCCGAAGAAGGTTTTAATGAGGCAATACCTTTAGTGTGCATTAAGACTTGGGCTTGATCATGTCTTCTCAAGCCCAGCCTACGACTTTAGCCCTTTCACTTTTCCTTCTTTTTTTTTAGGATGGGCCGCACCACTTGTTCCAGGCCCGCGGCCCAGCCCTTGCCTTTTTTTAAGACTACATGCTGTTTTTTTTAGTTTCTGCACACTATGTAGTTTTTATTTAAACATCTTGCTTTTTGACTTTAAGGGCAAAAACCCTAGACTTAAGCATTATATAAGCTTAAGTCACCACACATAATAAGACAGACCTTTTTAGAATAAAAATCGAGTTCTTAAGCACCCGTTGTTCTAGACTTGAACTTGAAGCCGAATTCTTCAAGTCCAAGGCGCCTTTGGAGTATCACGAGCCACTTCATAACTCGTGTGGTCAAGTTCATTCCACCCCGCGCCGTCAAAGATTGAGTCTCTCTCCCTCGCGGTCCTCCATCGCCCACCCCGCTATGTTCCAGCCAAGATCGAGTCTCTCTCTTGACCAGAACTCCCAACCGGTGAACCTCCAGGGCGACCGCGTGCTGCTGTGCGTGTGTCAGAATATTTCCACATATATGATTTTTATTTTCTTTTTATTACTTATAAAATATTAGGAAACTAACTATTTGCGAAAAATGAAATAAATAAAAAGGAAATACAAGAAAATTAAACTATCCTAAAAACCAATTATTGCCTAAAATCTAAAAAGAAAAAACTAAATTAATGGGAAATATCCTAAAAATTAATATGACCTTAAAACTAGAAAGGAAACTAATTAAATAGAAAAGATCTGAGAAATATATTGCCTAACTAATGAAAAAAGGAAATCATACTTAACTAAAGGGAAAATTAATTAATTCCTAATTTCCCAAAACACAACTATCCTAAACTAAAAATGAAATCTATTAATGGTCTAAAAACTTTTTGGAAAACTACCTAAGAGGTTTTAGAAAACTTCCTAAACTATTTCCTAGCCTAGAAAAGATTATGGAATCTAATTAATTTCTGCCTAATCAAGAAAAATGAAAACTACCTAAAATCTAAGGCAAATAATCTAGACACTTAGGAAACTTGGCAAACCTAGCCGCCTAATGCAACTAGGGACTCGGACTGCAGGCTGGTTCACGGGGTTGCTAGAGGGGATGCTGGGTCGCGGTACAGCCATGCAAGACGGTAGGTACGGACGTGGTACGGTGGGACCTAAGGGACGCGTGGTCCTAGAGCTCCTAAGGACCTACACATGCTAAACCTAGACCTAGACCTACACACACTAAGGGACTATGACACAGGGAAAGCTAGCTAGCGTAACCTAGCTCGGTGGGGAACTTAGTGGCACAGGACGTGGGCAGGACAATGAGGACTAGCGCGATTTACTCGCGGTCTAGGGGACGCTACACGCGGTACAGGGGAATCTAAAACGCCGATTGGGACTAGGCACAAAACAACTCAAGGGATAGAACCTTAGCTAGGCACACGAACACTAGACTAGCAAACAACAAACAAGTACACACAAGCTCACACACCGTCATGAGGACGTGCCCGATCCTCCATGGCCCATTCCATCTCCTCATCTGATTTATCCGGCTCCAAACATTCTCCTCCATGGTTTCGTAAGCTGTCCCTTTACATCTTGTCTTCCAGTGCATCTATGGTCACACCATCCCTTCCTCCTTTAAAAGGATTTGACCTCAATTCCGCATCATCTGCCACAAAAGGAAGTAAGTCAGAAACATTAAAAGTTAAGCTAACAGTATACTTACCTTATAGATCAATTTGATAGGCATTATTGTTGATTCTTTTTAACACTTTGAAAGGTCCATTGGTTCTTGGCATGAGTTTGGACTTTCGTTCATTAGGAAATCTTAATTTTCTAAAGTGTATCCATACCAAATCGCCTGGTTCGAATACCATTTCCTTCTTCCCCTTATTTTTCTGTCGTTTATACATCTGAGTCTTATCCTCAATGTTTCGCCTTATCTGGTCATGTAAAGATCTAACAAACTCGGCATTTTGTTGACCATTAAGATTAGCTTGTTCTTTCAAAGGTAAAGCAAACAAATCTAAATGTGATAATGGATTAAAGCCGTAAACCACATAGAAGGGTGTTAGTTTTGTGGCTGAATGTACTGACCTATTGTAAGCAAATTCAACATGAAGTAAAACATCTTCCCAAGTTTTACTATTCTTTTTGAGAATAGCACGCAAAAGGGTAGAAAGGGTTCTATTCACAGCTTCAGTTTAGCCATCTGTCTGAGGGTAACAAGTTGTTGAAAATAAAAGTCTAGTCCCTAGTTTCCCCCACAAGGTTTTCCAAAAATGGCTAAGGAATTTAGAAGCCCTATCTGAAACTATTGTCCTAGACATACCATATAATCTTACAACCTCTCTAGAGAATAGATCAGCTACTACCACTGCATCATCAGCCTTACACTACAAGAAAACACATCGGAAACTGACGGTCATATCCGTCAGTTTCTGTCAGAAAATAGCTGTTTTCGACGGTTTTTTGATAGATTTCCACCGTCGGTTTTACAGCGTCGGTAATAGAAAATCCGTCAGTTTTCTTCGGTAACATTTCTGATGGATTCCAACCACAATCGGTAACCGTCATAATCCGTGAGTTACCAGTAACCAGAGGATCGTCGGAATCCGTAAGTTTACGGTAACCGGAGGACCGTCGGAATCCGTCGGTTCCATTGACCGTCAGAATCTGTTGGTTACCAGTGGCCGTAGAAACGTCGGAATCCGTCGGTTTTTGTGGCCGGAGGACCGTCAGAATCCGTCGGTTTTTGAAAAAAAAAAAAATTCACTATTCACAAAGCCCAAACCGTTCCAATCTGCTCAGACTCGACGCGGATGTTGCGGATCTGGATGAATCAGGGCAGATTAGATCGATGGTGATTGTAGCGGAATGGATGGTGGTTGTAGGAGAGGGAGAGAGAGATGGAGAGAACCTTAGCTAGGCACACGAACACTAGACTAGCAAACAACAAATAAGTACACACAAGCTCACACACCGTCATGAGGACGTGCCCGATCCTCCATGGCCCATTCCATCTCCTCATTTGATTTATCCGGCTCCAAACATTCTCCTCCATGGTTTCGTAAGCTGTCCCTTTGCATCTTGTCTTCCAGTGCATCTATGGTCACACCATCCCTTCCTCCTTTAAAAGGATTTGACCTCAATTCCGCATCATCTGCCACAAAAGGAAGTAAGTCAGAAACATTAAAAGTTAAGCTAACAGTATACTTACCTTATAGATCAATTTGATAGGCATTATTGTTGATTCTTTTTAACACTTTGAAAGGTCCATTGGTTCTTGGCATGAGTTTGGACTTTCGTTCATTAGGAAATCTTAATTTTCTAAAGTGTATCCATACCAAATCGCCTGGTTCGAATACCATTTCCTTCTTCCCCTTATTTTTCTGTCGTTTATACATCTGAGTCTTATCCTCAATGTTTCGCCTTATCTGGTCATGTAAAGATCTAACAAACTCGGCATTTTGTTGACCATTAAGATTAGCTTGTTCTTTCAAAGGTAAAGCAAACAAATCTAAATGTGATAATGGATTAAAGCCGTAAACCACATAGAAGGGTGTTAGTTTTGTGGCTGAATGTACTGACCTATTGTAAGCAAATTCAACATGAAGTAAAACATCTTCCCAAGTTTTACTATTCTTTTTGAGAATAACACGCAAAAGGGTAGAAAGGGTTCTATTCACAGCTTCAGTTTAGCCATCTGTCTGAGGGTAACAAGTTGTTGAAAATAAAAGTCTAGTCCCTAGTTTCCCCCACAAGGTTTTCCAAAAATGGCTAAGGAATTTAGAAGCTCTATCTGAAACTATTGTCCTAGACATACCATATAATCTTACAACCTCTCTAGAGAATAGATCAGCTACTACCACTGCATCATCAGCCTTACACTACAAGAAAACACATCGGAAACTGACGGTCATATCCGTCAGTTTCTGTCAGAAAATAGCTGTTTCCGACGGTTTTTTGATAGATTTCAACCGTCGGTTTTACAGCGTCGGTAATAGAAAATCCGTCAGTTTTCTTCGGTAACATTTCTGATGGATTCCAACCACAATCGGTAACCGTCATAATCCGTGAGTTACCAGTAACCAGAGGATCGTCGGAATCCGTAAGTTTACGGTAACCGGAGGACCGTCGGAATC
Organism: Streptanthus diversifolius; assembly: GCA_039880935.1. Taxonomy (NCBI): domain Eukaryota; kingdom Viridiplantae; phylum Streptophyta; class Magnoliopsida; order Brassicales; family Brassicaceae; genus Streptanthus; species Streptanthus diversifolius. The sequence goes on from JAXGFM010000005.1 coordinate 6,657,245, forward strand.
CGTCGGTTCCATTGACCGTCAGAATCTGTTGGTTACCAGTGGCCGTAGAAACGTCGGAATCCGTCGGTTTTTGTGGCCGGAGGACCGTCAGAATCCGTCGGTTTTTGAAAAAAAAAAAAATTCACTATTCACAAAGCCCAAACCGTTCCAATCTGCTCAGACTCGACGCGGATGTTGCGGATCTGGATGAATCAGGGCGGATTAGATCGATGGTGATTGTAGCGGAATGGATGGTGGTTGTAGGAGAGGGAGAGAGAGATGGAGAGAATGAGGAGAAAAGAGAGAGAGAGAAAGAGAAAAAGATAGAAGGAGAGAAAGAGGAGAAGAAGAAGAAGAAGAAAAGAGAAATGAAGGAGAAGGAAAATGATAAGGAGGAGGAGGAGGAGGAGGAGGAGGAGGAGGAGGAGGAGGAGGAGGAGGAGGAGGAGGAGGAGGAGGAGGAGGAGGAGGAGGAGGAGGAGGAGGAGGAGGAGGAGGAGGAGGAGGAGGAGGAGGAGGAGGAGGAGGAGGAGGAGGAGGAGGAGGAGGAGGAGGAGGAGGAGGAGGAGGAGGAGGAGGAGGAGGAGGAGGAGGAGGAGGAGGAGGAGGAGGAGGAGGAGGAGGAGGAGGAGGAGGAGGAGGAGGAGGAGGAGGAGGAGGAGGAGGAGGAGGAGGAGGAGGAGGAGGAGGAGGAGGAGGAGGAGGAGGAGGAGGAGGAGGAGGAGGAGGAGGAGGAGGAGGAGGAGGAGGAGGAGGAGGAGGAGGAGGAGGAGGAGGAGGAGGAGGAGGAGGAGGAGGAGGAGGAGGAGGAGGAGGAGGAGGAGGAGGAGGAGGAGGAGGAGGAGGAGGAGGAGGAGGAGGAGGAGGAGGAGGAGGAGGAGGAGGAGGAGGAGGAGGAGGAGGAGGAGGAGGAGGAGGAGGAGGAGGAGGAGGAGGAGGAGGAGGAGGAGGAGGAGGAGGAGTGTGTGGAAGAAGATTTTCAAATTCCATCTATTTTCGTAAATAATTTTCTGACAGAAATTGACGAAAAATCAAAATCCATCAAAATCCGTCAGTAATTTTCTGACGAAAACTGCCGAATATAAATAAAAAATAAAAAATAAAAATAAAAATAAAATAGATAACCGACGGTAAACCGACGTCGAACTGAAAAAATTTCCGACGGCCGCAAAGTTCGTTAGAAAATCCGTCGGTTTTTACCTCTTTTTCTAGTTGTGTTTTGACAAAGAATAAAATGTGCCATCTTAGAAAATCTATCAACTACCACAAATATACTATCTCTGCCCTTTTTAGTCTTTGGTAATGTCTACCCAGAGATGTTCTGGAATAGGAAGAGGTATGTACAAACCTGTGGGTTGAACCTTGGTTTTGGCCTGTTTGCATTCTACAGGCAAACCCAGTTGCCTTCCTTCAAAGTAGTTTGCTTACGCCCTTTGTTGGCTTACTTGGCCTATGACTCCCTCTTCTTCTCTGGATTCTCCTTGATCTTCTGGTGTAGCTTCTGGACGTAGTCGGCTTTGTTTTCTCCTTCGAGGCTCACGATCTCGGCTGGTGGAAAGGGTGTGAACTCCATTGGGGAAAAAGTAATGAAACCATAGACGATCTCGAAAGGGGACTTCTTGGTCGCGGAATGGATGGCTCGGTTGTTGGCAAACTCGACCAGCGGTAGACACTCGAGCTATGACTTCAAATTTTGTCCTATGGTCGCCCTTAGGAGTGTGGACAGAGTCCGGTTCACCACTTCAGTTTGTCCGTCAGTCTGCGGATGACAAGTCGTTGAAAATACCAGTTTGGTTTCGAGCTTCTTCCATAGGGTTTGCCAGAAATGGCTAAGGAACTTGGTGTCTCGGTCAGAAACTATGGTCATGGGGATCCCGTGTAGTCGTACAATCTCCCGGAAGAACAGACTTGCAGTCTGTGTGGCATCATTGGTCTTGGCACAGGAGATGAAATGAGCCATCGTCGAGAACTTGTCTACTACAATGAAAATGGAATCTTTGTGGTTGATCTTAGGCAAGCCTTGCACAAATTCCATAGAAATATCAGTCCAGGGAGTAGTAGAGATGGGTAAGGGAAGATATAACCTGTGGGGATGAACTCTGGACTTGGCCCGTTTGCAGACCAAGCAGCGGCTACAATGGGCCTCGACGTCTCTTCGAAGATGGGGCCAGTAGAAGTGATCCTTGAGTAGGCTAAGGGTCTTGGCCACGCCAAAATGTCCCATCAAACCTCCTCAGTGGGCTTCTCTTAGTAGCAACTCCCGGGTCGATCCTTTCGGGATGCATATTCTCCGGTCTCTGAAAAGGAACCCATCAAACAGATAGAACTGTGAGTGGGTACAAGTGCCTGCATTTTAGAGGGCCTCCTTGAAGTCGTCATCGTCTGCGTATAAGTCCTTGAGTAACTCAAATCCGAGAACTTTGGCTTCCATGACAGAGATCAGAGAATGTCTTTGGGACAGGGCATCTGCGACGACGTTTTCCTTCCCCTTCTTGTACTTGATCACGTAGGGGAATGTCTCGATGAATTCCAGCCAGCATGCGTGTCATTTCTTTAGCTTTGTTTGGCCTCTCAAATGTTGCAGCGTCTGGTGGTCAGTGTGGATGACCCATTCTCGGGCCAGAAGATAGTGCTTCCAGACGTCTATCGCTCGAACCAGTGCTTATAACTCCTTATCGTAGGTAGGATAGTTGAGTGCGGCTCCACTTAACATCTCACTGAAGTAGGTTACAAGCTTCCTTCCTTGGGTCAGGACCGATTACGACACCAGATGCATCACACTCCACTTCGAAGATGTTTTGGAAGTCGGGTAGAGATAAGACCAGGCGTGGGTTAGCCGGTCTTTGAGCAGGTTAAAGGCTTTCTCCTGCTTGGGTCCCAGCTGAATTCCCGATCCTTCTTGATCATGGAGGTCAGTGGGCTGGCGGTCATGACGAACCTCCGGTAGAAGCTGGCCAGGCCGTAGAAACTCATGACTTGCTGATTTTAGTTGGCGTGGGCCAATCTTGGATGGCCCTGATCTTTTCTTCGTCTACCTTTAGGTTCTGCGAGCTTACGACAAAACCTAGGAAGACGACACGGTCAGTGCAGAACGTACACTTCTTTAGGTTGGCATACAACTTCTCCTCTTGAAGCGTACGTATAACCAATTCTAATTGGGTGACGTGATCGGCATATGAGGCAATATAAACGAGAATATCGACAAAGTACACAACGACGAACTTACTGATGTACGGTCTAAGAACATGGTTCATTAGCCGGATGAAAGTACTCGGGGCGTTGGAAAGCCTGAATGGCATGACGAGCCACTTGTATAGACCTTGCTTGTTTTTGAAAGCCATCTTCCATTCATCGCCTTCTCTCAATCAGACTTGGTGGTAGCCGCTCTTTAAATCGGTCTTAGAGAAGATGGCGGCTCCACTCAGCTCATCCAGCATGTCGTCTAGTCGGGATATGGGATGTCGGTACTTGATGGTTATGTTGTTGATTGCTCTACAGTCAACGCACATCCTCCACGATCCATCTTTCTTCGGCATGAGTATTATGGGAACGGTGCAGGGACTGAGGCTTTCTCGGACGTAGCCTTGGTCCATGAGCTCTCGTACTTGGCGTTCGAGCTCCTTAGCCGCCTTCGGGTTAACGCGGTAGGCAGGACGGTTGGGTAGCTGTGCTCTCGGGATAAAATTGATATTGTCCTCGATTCCTCTAAGTGGTGGTAGTCCAGGTGGTATCTCAGCGGGAAAAACGCCAGCGTAGGTCTCCAACAGCTTGGCGACTTCGGGTGGAGGCGGTGGCTCGGTGCTGTCCGCGTGGAAGGACTCTATAATGATCGTAAGGACGACGTTAATATCGTCCTTACTTACTGCCTTATGGATGACTCTGGAGTTCACGAGGAAATTCTCCTTCCGGGGTCCTTTGGCTGGATCCATTCTCTATTGGATCTCTCGGACTTGCTGTGGGGCAAGAGGTGCCAGATTATATCTGCACTTTTTATGGACAAAAGAATACAGGTTAGTCTGCCCATTGTGAGTGGTTACCCTATCAAACTGCCATGGACGTCATAAAAGGAGGTGACCAGCTTGCATCGGGACCATGTCGCATAAGACCTGGTCGGTGTAACGGCCTACGCTAAAAGGAACCGTCACCTGGTCGGTTATGCATATCTCGGTCTTGTCATTGAGCCACCTAAGCCCGTATGGCCGCATGTGCTTGGTTCTCTCGAGACCGAGCTTATCAACCATGTATTCCCTAGCGATGTTGGTACAGGAACCTCTGTTGTTAATCAGAGAACATACCTTGCCCTTCATGGTGCACTTGGTATCGAAAATGATCTCACGCTGGGAGATCTTGTCAGGTCCAGCTACGGTGTTGAGGACTCGTCGAAACATCAGGACCACTCCGGAATCAGGGTACTCTATGTCATCCTCTGCTTGGTCGGTGTCCTCTAAAGGCTCTTCTTCGCATTCGTCTGCGGTTCGTACTCACCGGATGGGGTTAGGATCATCACACGTTGGTTCGGAAAATCTCGAGCCATGTGTCCCCGCCCATTGCATTTAAAACATGTGATGTCTCGACTCCTGGGGGCGGCTCCGGTGGGCTTGATCGGCTGTCCTGGTCCAGGCGCGGGTCGTGACGCTTCTTGGGGTCAGGTTGTGGCACGCGGGTTGGGACTGGGGCCAGGGGGCCGGTTGTACGGCTTGGGCCAGTTGGTCTTGGGCCGTTGGTAGCCAGCTGCATTCCTCTTATTAGCTTGTTCCACCTGGTTGGCTAGGTGGTATAATTCTCCGAGGTCGTGGTACGGCTGTATCTCAACCTTCCAGGCAGTCTTTTCTTGGAGCCCATCAAGAAATTGGGCCATAAAACTCTACGGGGAGTCCGTGATCTCTAGGCGGTTCCTTAGGTGTTCGAACTCGTCGAAGTACTCGCTGACCGTCTTGGGGCCTTGGGTGAGCAGTCTAAAGAATTTTGCAGCTCTCGGTGAAAGTGTGGCGGGACATATCGTTTACGCATGAGGTGCGTGAGTTCGTCCCATGAGGTTAGTGGTCTGAATCGGCTGTTATGTCGTTCAGCATTTTCACGGTCCCACCAGGTCAGGCCGTGGTCCGTGAATTGAGCTGTGGCTAGGGTTACTCGTCTGGGGTCTCCATATCGGTAATATCGAATATGAGCTCCATACGTCTCTCCCAATCTAGGTAGGCCTCGGGTCGACTTTTCCGGCAAATGAGGTTGGGTTGAGTTTGACGTCCACGACCTGATATGGGTGCGGTCGGTCGTGCGCTCCATCCTCGTGTGGGTCGCGGTCGTAGGGTGCACGGTATGTAGGTGCCTCGTGGGTCGGGTGGTCATGTGGGTCTGTCCGTTCGTAGCGGTTCCTCTGCTTCTTCCGTCACGGAGATGGGAGGCCTCGGGATGTCTGGTCGTTGGGGAGGACCGGGTTGTTCTAACCGTTCCATACGGTTTGCAAGAGTGTTTATTTGAGCCGTGATCTGGCTCAACATTTGCATGACTGCATTCGAGTCTTGGGGTCGGTCGGATGCGGCTGAGCCACTAGACATGGGTATCTAGAAAGATTTCCTAAAATAGATTTTCCTAAAATTTTTCTAAATTATAAATTTCCTAATATAGAAATTTTCCTAAAATGGGAATTTCCTAAATTAGAAACTTTCCTAAAATGGAACTTTTCGAAAACTAGAATTGGTGATGTAAGCATGGATTCTGGTCCGAACCAGCCGGACCACGGAACGGACGATGACCCGGACGGACGCAAGCTTGCTGGCCTGAACGATGTATCGAACGAAGGAATTGGCGAAGACCTTGAGCATCTGGACGAGTGCGTGGAGGTTGGCCCCGGACGTATGCATGGACGGACCGACCGAACCTCGAACGAAGGGCCAACGAGTACGACGACCCGACTATCGACCCGCGCCTCGACCAGGGCCTCGACCAGCGTCTCGACCATGTCCTCGACCAGCGTCTCGACCATGTACTCGATTAAGGCCTCGACCCGTGTCCCGACCAAGGCTTTGGCCAGCATTGACCCGTCAACCCGCCCTTCGATAAAGACCTCGACCAACCTTGTCCCGGAGTCATGGACCGTTATACCTGGTCCCATGACCCGTTCCCGGACCAAGGCTCTCCAAGATTTCATTGGGTTATTTCTGACCCATTTGTCTTCCTAATTTTTTCTAAGTCCATTTCATGTTGTTATTGTACTTATGAGTTTGGGATTAAGGGTCCACTTGGTTCCCTTTTTCCATGTGAGGTTTTTCCCATTGGGTTTTTCTCACATGGGTTTTTAATGGGGCCTGGTGTATTCTTAAGAGGATCAAACCCATAAGCCCCGTGACATATTTGGATGGCATTTCTTCTGAGCCCGACCAATCTCACTTGTTAGCGTGTATTTTAATTACTTTGACCATCTTGTAATTTGCTTGGTCTTTGCCTCTTAATTGCTTGGTGTTTTGTGCCATGCATGCGGGAGTTTGACCCATGCATTTCAAATTATTTTGGTGTATATCATTTAGGACGTGGCCATTTGTAAGGTTAATCGATTTAGAATTAAAACTTTCTCTTCAAAGTTGTTCTTGATCGGTTCATCTCTCACAATCCCCTTCTAGTGCGTAATATATAGTAGCTAGGTTGTGAAATCATTGTCTCTTATCTAGTGTGTCATATCTAGTTAAGGACAAGCCGGTGTTTCAAAGTTCACATCACTTTGGAAGTTTTCACCATTCGACCCCTTGATTGAATCTTCAAGGTCGTTTCCATTCTCACCATTCTGAATTTCATCAATCATCCGCTACATTATTCATTCATTCGTCCCTTCACTTTCATTCATCCGACCAAGAACCTCCATTCTGTCCGAATCAAAGTCTTCCGCCTTGGCTCACCCTGTTGCCGGTCTTGGATCTGTGTGTCCCTCTTACCAGGACCACGCCAATTGGGAACTATCCTAATTTGGATACTTGCCTAAAATAGAAAAAAATGTCCTAAATGGTTATGGAAATTTCCAGATTTTCAATTCTTTCCAAAATTGGTTTTGGAAATTTTCCTAGGCCTAATTTATTGCCAATAATCGAGAATAGGAAATTTCCTAAACGGGTTTTGGAAAATTTATAAGTCTAACTATAGCAATCTCCTAGACTTAAATCCTTTCCTAAACTGAGTTTGGAAATTTTCGTAGAATTCGTGAACTGCCTAAAGGAAATGGAAAGGTTCCTAGGCGGTTTTGGAATCTACCCTAACTTGCTATGAACGGCTTTAATGCGGCAGGTGAACCCTAGGGAAAGGTGGCTAGGCTAGGGGCGGCTACGCACAAGGGGAAGCCACTTGGCTATAATCTATGTCATAAGCTAGCTACACGGCCTAGGGTGTAAGTGGGTACTAACAGGGAACTAGCTTGGGGTCCTGGGCTACAACTCTAACGCGCGGCTCACGCAAGAACAACGGGCTTGGCTATTCAACTCACACGTGAGCTCAAGTGTTCTTGACTCACGATTTCTCAAGTTGATGCAGTTCTCTAGGTGGGTTTCTTTTTCCCTTGTCCGTTTAATGGCAACTTATCCCTTCTTTTTATAGTTTTTGTTCTAGCAATGAATTCAAGCAAACTAAACAACCTAACAAGCGATTTTATATTCTTTTTCTTTTACTTTAAGCGGATTAAACAAAGTAATGAATGATATAACCTGGGTGGGTTCTGATTTTTGTGGTAGCGGTTCTTATGGTTGTTTTCCTTTTTTTGTTTTTTGACTGGCGTTGCGCCTCCTTAAACTTGCAGATAACAAGAGGAAACAACTCAAAGGTAGAAGGGGATTCAACAACAATAAGAATAACAGGTAGTTTAAAATAAAACAACAAGAACTTAAAACAAAAACAACATGAAATAAAGATAGCTGACTTTGGTCGCGGGCCCTAATGGGCTTGGCGCGGGCCCAAGTCCCATACTTAGAAAAATAAAGTGACGCAAAATGGCTCAAAGCCGTGGGCTTCTGGAAGTGATCAAGCCCAAGTCCGAGTGTACAATAAGAGTGTTGCCTCGTTAAAATCTCATTCGGAAAACCCAATAGGACAAAACTGAAGGTAGGAAAAAGAGTACAATTCCTTAGTGCGTCTTTGGCGTCCTTAAACCGGGGTGATGGTAAGGACGCATGAGTCAGAAGTCCGACGACTAAGCAGCTCCCAAGGTTGGGTCGTGGTGTTGAGACCTGGTCCTGGGTCCGGCCCGAGGATGGGTTTGTGGTGCCGTAGAAGAACCTCAATGCGGCGTTCGAAATAGCGGTTGATTTTGGTTCCTAACGCCTTGGCCCTAGATTGAGTCATGGGCCCGGTCGGCACGACAGGGGCGGCTTCGTCCGGATCCTGTCCGCTTGGATCGGTCGATAGGTCGGCAATGCGGTCTGTACGGTCCAGGGCCTCATCAATACCCTTGGTACGGGTGGCCTTCCTCATGTCTGCCACATTGATTAAAAAGTTCTCTTTGCGGGCATGTTGATCTTTCGCCATCTTAGACATAATTTCTAGAACGGCGTGTGCAGACATTTATGCTAAATTGTATCTACACTTTTCGTGGACAAATGAGTAGAAATTGGTCTGTCCATTGCGCGTAGTCTCTCAGTCAAATTTTCATGGTCATCCTAGGAGGAGATGTCCAGCTGACATCGGGACGACATCACATGTGACCTGGTCCTCTTATCTGCCGATGCTGAATGAGACTTTAACTTGGTCCGTAATGTTTAACTCCATCTTGTTGTTCAGCCATCGTAGTTTGCAGGGCTTACGATGCTTGGTCACAGACAATCCTAGTCTGTCCACCATGTATTTGCTCGCGGCGTTGGTGCAGGACCCTCCGTCTATAATCAACGAGCACACTTTCTCAAGTATTGTACATTTTGAGTGGAAAATGTTCTCTCGCTGTTCTTCCTCTTCTGTCTCAAATCTCGAGCTGAGAACTCGTCTAATCATGAGCATCTCTCCGGAGTCGGTATACTCAATCTCCTCGTTGAATTCTTGCTGGGCCATTGGTGCTGGCTCCTCTTGCTCGTCCTTGAATTCGTAGTGGATGGAGCTGAAGCAATGAGTACCATTGTCCGTTGAGTGGGACATTCTCGGGACATGTGTCCTCTTCCTTTACACTAGAAGCATACGATCTCGCTGCTCCGCTGAGGCTAAGTCGTGGTGGTCGTGGAACTAGTCGGCTTTGGGGCGGCTGGGACAGGCCTAGGAGTCGTGCTGCTGGCAACGGCTTTGCCCTTGAGATGCAGGTCTGAAAGATTATAAGATTAAGAGATTTGTAGAATACGAGAATGAGAAATTAGAGAGATTTAGAGAGAGGAATGATTTTATTAAGAGAATGAGAATAATAGTTTCTTAGTTACAAAAGAGAAAGGAGAGAGATATTTATACTAATCTAGTCTAGGCTTGTTTGGATACAAGAATTGCCTAATACATGAATGGCAGCAAGGATAACATAACACTAGGACACAAACAAGCCTTAGACACTCCCCTTTGACTATGTAACACACGACTTCTATAGAAAGCTTTAAGGGCTTTCTAAATTCATCATTTATTCTTCATTCAACACTCCCCCTCAAGCTTAAGACATGAAGAATGTCTAAGCTAGCAACCATGAAGTATTACCTCATTAAAAACCTAAAGAAGGAAAACCCAATTGGGACAAAATATTTTATTGGGAAAAAGAGTATAACACTCAATGTTGGGATCATTGGTGTGGAATGGTCATAAGGCCAAGCCTTGGATAGAAGGAGGCGCAATTCTTCAGAGTAGTTGCCTTGGTGAATACATCAGCTAATTGATTCTCACTCCTTGTATAGCAAGGCAAGATGATACATTTCCCAATGACTTCCCTTATTTTGTGGCAGTCAACTTCTATATGCTTGGTCCTTTCATGGAACACAGAGTTGGAGGCAATGTGTATGGCAGCCTGATTGTCACAATGGATGGTGATAGATTCCTCATACTTCACGGCCAGGTCTTCTAAAATTTGCTTCAGCCAAATGCATTCAGTTGTGAGCTTCTTCATTGCTCTATATTATGATTCTACACTAGAGCATGATACCACCTTTTGCTTTTTGGTTTTCCAAGGCACAAGGTTTCCTCCTATGAAGGTGCAATAGTCTGTGGTACTTCTCCTATCCTCCCTATCTCCTGCCCAATCTGCATCACAATAACCAACCACATTTGTGTTTTTATTGCAACCCATCCATATACCTTGTTCATGAGTGCCTTTAGGTATCTTAGAATCCGCTTAGCCATCTCCCATTGTTTCATCTTGGGACCTTGCATGTGTTGAGATACCTGATTCACAGCAAAACATAAATCTGGTATTGTGATGGTTAGATAAATAAGCTTACCAACCACTTTTCAATAGAGCTTAGGATCATGAAAATCAAATTCATCCTCTAGCTCCCCCTTAGTTGCGATTTTATAATCTTCCTCTAAGGGTGTTTTAGCTGGTTTAGCTTCCATCATACCTGTAGAGGTTAGTAAATGTACAACATATTTCCTTTGAGATAAAAAGATACCTTCCTTAAACCTACACACTTCAATTCCCAAAAAGTATTTAAGTTCTCCTAGATCCTTAATATCAAAGACACTCTTCAAGTAATCTTTAGTAGATGCAATACCAACACTATCACTACCAGATATGATTATATCATCTACATAAATAAGAATTACCACAATACCTTCCTTGCTTTTGAGTGTAAAAAGAGTATGTTCAACTTCAGATCTTTTAGAGCCTCTATCCATTAATGTTACACTTAGCTTGTGGTGTCAAGCTCTTGGAGATTGTTTAAGGCCATAGATAGCCTTCCTCAGTATAAGAGTATTGCCACTTCCTAACTCCTCCTCTTGACCTGGTGGAGGTGACATGTATACCTCTTCTTCTAGCTCACCTTGCAAGAAAGCATTCTTAACATCTATTTGCCATAACTCCCACTCAAGGTTAGTAGCAAGTGAAATAACAACATTAACAGAATGAAGCTTAGCTACAGGTGCAAAGATATCCATATAATCCTCATCATATTTCTGAGTAAAACCCCTAGCCACCAACCTACCTTTATATCTATCAATTTCACCATTGCTTTTGTATTTAATGGTAAAAATCCATTTAAAACTTACAACCCTTTTTCCTTTTGGTAAAGTAGCTGAAGCATAGGTACCGTTCCTTTCCATGGCTTGTTTCTCAGCTAGAATATCTTCCCTCCATTCGTTCTTGGTCATAGCTTCCTCATATGTCTTTGGAATCTGCTCCTTATCAAGACTAGAAATGAAACAACATGATTAGTAGGTAACTGAGCAATATTACAAACTCCCTGATCATGATGAATAACAACATTCTCATTGTAGAACACTGTTGGTTTTCTTTGTCTTGTGCTCCTTCTTAGGACAGTAGGTGGAGCCTCTTGAATAGGATCCTCCTCTTCACCTAAAACTTCAATAGGTGTAAGCACTTCTCTTGATCTTTTGGAAGTTGAGACCACAATTAATTCTTCTCCTGCTGAGTCTTGTTGGACATGAGTAAATGTCTCTTCCCTCCCCATGTTCAAGAGGAGGAAGACCAGGAGAGCTGAAGACACCAGGCGGCTGACGGATGGAAGGGCCTGTTGGTGTCAAGGGTCGCGGATCAGCTGGTTTGGCGGCGGCTGGTTGGCTAGGACCGGTCATGGCCGAAACAAGTGGTGCATGAGGAGCCGTGGCTGGGGATTGCTGAGCCTGAGGAGATACAATACTAATGCTTTCCAAGAACCTCCTCAAGTTCTCAGCTTGGTCTGATCTTGTTGTTGAGATGTCGTTAAATTGATCCCAAGTTCCTTCTTCATAGAAACTTTTGGACTCTTGGAACTTAACATCTCTGGATACCAAGACTTTTCTAGTCTTTGGATCATAACATTTGTATCCTTTCTGAGTAAAAGAATACCAAATGAACATAGTTTTGGTACCCTTTGGGTCCAGCTTGTTCCTTTGCTCCCTTAGAACTAATACAAAACAAACACTACCAAAAAGTCTTAAGTGGTCAATATTGGGTCTAGTTTTGATTAGTACTTCAAATGAAGACAAGTAATTTAGGACTTTTGTAGGAGTCCTATTAATCAAGTAGCATGCAGCTACAAGAGTATCCCCCCAAAATATCTTGCGAACTTTCATGTTGAACATCATTGTTCTCACAACTTCCATCAAATGCATATTCTTTCTTTCAGCCACTCCATTTTGTTGTGGAGTGTAAGGACAGCTGGTTTGATGTTCAATGCTGTGCTTGGCCAAATGTTGTTAGAGTCTGGTGCTAGTGTATTCTCCTCCATTATCTTTTCTAGAGCATTTAATACTTGCATTGTATTGATTAGTAACATATGCTTGAAAATTTAAAAATGCATCAAATACTCTATCTTTAGAGCTAAGTAAAGTAACCCAAGTATATTTGGACTGTTCATTAATAAATGTCACAACATACTTATGGTTTTCTCTAGTTGGAAATGGAGATGTTCAAACATTAGAATGCACCAACTCAAAACAATTATTATAAGTATGCATAGATTTTTCAAAAACTGTTTTACAATGCTTTCCATGTATACAAGAATCACACAAATCCTTTGGCATTTTCAAACCAGGAACAATCGATTCAAGTGCTCTAGGATGAGGATGTCCTAATCTAGCATGCCAAAGATCAGAATCAGTACTAAATGAACTAGCTTGAAAAGCTGCCTCTAACTCACTAACACTAGTCATGTTTTCAAGCACATACAAGTCATCTATAGTGGTTCCTTGTCCAAATCTTCTACTAGTCTCAATATCCTGGAAATAGAAATCATTAAGGCCGAATATAACTTGACAATTTAAATCAGTAGTAGCTCTTTTAACTGAAAGCAAATTAGAAGTAAGGGAAGGTAAAAGGCTTTAGATTCTTTATCAAATAACTTCAGTTTTCCTATGCCTTTAATTGGTACTTTAATTCCATTAGCAATGAGAAAATTACTTAGGGCAGATTCTACATTCTCTATAAATCCTAGATCAGTAATCATGTGATGAGAAGCACCAGAATCAACCACCAATGATTTAGTGGCATTAGGAATAAAAAAAGTTTGAAAAGAAGCATGAAAAGTTTTACCCATCACATTGCTATCCTTTATTATCTTGATAAGAGCTTCTAAGTCTGATTTTGTCACAAATTCAGATGCTGGAGACATGGCACTAGTGGAGGCTGAGTGAAGAACTGAGCTGCTACCACACGCCTTTGAAGGCGCGGTCATAAGGCCGTGAGCTTTAGTGAGGCTGGCCGTGGGTTGCTGTGGCCGAGAAGCCCAGCTTGGCTTCAGCTGAGGATTGAGTACCAAGCAATCGTTCTTTGTATGGCCACTCCTCTTGCAATGGTCACATGTTTGTCTCCTCTTCCTAGATTCATTTGTTGGTGCTGATTTGAAGAAGCTTTTGTGTGCAGCCACCAATTCAGCCTTGTTGACAAATAATCCATGAGATCATTGCTCTTTTTGGATTTGAGCACAAACATCTTCCAAGCTAGGAAGCTTATCAGACCTGAGAATATGCTTAATAAGATCTGAGTAAGTAGTATTAAGAGTTAATAATAACCCAAACACCTTATCTTGTTCTTTCCTTTCAAGGAGAACAATTGGGTCAATGGTGGCTGGCCTTAGCATTTCTATCTCAGCCCACAATGCTCTGAATGAGCCATCATGCTTTTTGAATTATGCATCCTCCTGCCTTAATTCATTCAAAGCCTTCTTCACTTCAAAAATTTCTTAAAAGGTTAGTGGTGCTTCCATGCACCTTTTGCAAAGTGTCCCAAAGATCTTTTGCATTCTCACAAAAGGAATAAGCCTCTAAAAGATCACTAGTAAGAGAATTTTGAAGTATAGAGAGTACCAACTGGTCTTCTTGATACAATTTGGCTTGGGCAGCCACAGCCTCACTAACTTCAGCCACTTCATTTTCTTCAAGGCCATTTGTAGAAATGTGATTCCAAAGGCCGTTACTACCCAATGTAATTTTCATGGTCCTAGATCACAAGAGGTAATTTGCTCCATGGAGAACAATTGCCTTCGTATGATCCAAGGTTGCGAGGGACACACGTACTGGACTCGACAGGCTTGCAAGCCTTATAACAGGCGTGTACTGGACTCAAACAAGAAGACCTCGAATAATGCTTGAAGGCTCGTGGTAAAGACTTCCAAAAGAACAATGCTTGCAGTCCAAGTAACTATTAACAGCCTATAACCAACTTCAACCACCTGCAACAAACATTAACCAAATCTTGCAACAAGAATTAACTAACTACAACCACCTAATAACAGTTCTTATCTTCAATTAACAGTAAAAATTCGATTTATGATTTATGATTTAATATCAATCCTAAAAATTTCAAGATTCCATCTTTTAAAGTATTCAAAGATTAACAATGAAATCAAGAAAATCAATCTTGAAGTCTTAAACCTATTAGATTGAAACCCAAAATTCGTGGAGACCCTTACAAGATACTTATTTAACTTTCCATATTCAAAAATTTAAATAAAACTGAGAAAAGATTAGAATTTTGTCACCAGGTTCTTGCTAGGAGCGATTTTGGACGTCTCTGAAAGAAACTTTAAGAACTTCCTTCAAACTAAATGGAATTGAGTTCAGCTTTCATTAAACGAAACTAAACTCGAAGGTCTTGAGCTTAGGATTTTGAAAATACGATTTTGAAAATACGATTTGATGTTGAATCGACGTCGGAATGACCTGGGAAACACGGAGGTTTGGGGCGGAGGCACTCGCGGAGGTCCGTTACAAGACAATTCGTATCTTTGATTCCCTGGGTCAAATTATGCAATTTCAATTGGCATGGCTTTAGAACTCACTGATGTACGATCCAGAGAAAGAAGATCGTCAACATAAGTTGTGGTTTGGCCGGAAATTGAGTTGCAAGATGATGGTAGAAATAGAACAAGAAGAAGATTGAGAAGAAGATGATTTGTCCTTGATTCAATGAATGAATGATAAATTTTACCCAGATTTGATGCAACCTGGCTCTTATACCATGAAAGATTATGAGATTAAGAGATTTGTAGAATAAGAGAATGAGAGATTAGAGAGATTTAGAGAGAAAAATGATTTTATTAAGAGAATGAGAATAATGGTTTCTAAGTTACAAAAGAGAAAGGAAAGAGATATTTATACTAATCTAGTCTATGCTTGTTTGGATACAAGGATTGCATTTTACATGAATGTCTACAAGGATAACATAATACTAGGACACAAACAAGCATTAGACACTCCCCTTTGACTATGTAACACACGGCTTCTATAGAAAGCTTTAATGGCTTTCTAAATTCATCATTTCTTCTTCCTTCCAACAGGGTCAATGGCTGGGTCGTCCGCTTGAATGGCTTGGAGCCGTTGCTCCAGGTGCTCTAAGTTTGAGAAGGTGACGTGGTGTTCACAAGGAATAACATGCGGCCAAGATCGGGCAACAGGGTGAGACACTCGCGGAAGGCTTGAAATACGAATGGAGGTTACGAGATTGGTGAAGGTAATGAGGAAATGAATAAACAAGCAAAGGATCGGATGATGTGATCTTCCAAAGTGGTGGAGATCTTTAGAACACCGACTTGACTTCAACCAGATATGACGTACTGGTGTGAAGGCAAGGATTTTACAACCTAGCTAACTAGATATTACACACTAGAAAAGAAATTGTGAGAGATTGAACCGATTAAGAAAACCTTAGAAAGAAAGTTTTCTTATTAAAAATTGATTAAGTGATTACAATGGCCATGACAAACTGATAAACAAGCAAAAGAAAATTCAAACTTGCATGGTCAAGTTATCATGCATTCAAGGCACAAACAACCAATCATTTACTACAAAGACCAAATGAAAATAATGTGGTCAAAACCGCGTGGACACATGCCAAACAAAGGAATGGGCCAGGCCAAATAAGAAATGCCATCAATCTCAAATTTAAGGCCTTATGGGCTTGATCATATTAAGGATGCACCAGGCTCCATTAAAAACTCATGTGAATAAAACCCAAAGGGAAATACTTCACATGGGAAAAGGGAACCAAGTGGATCCCCAATCCCAAACTCATAAGCCCAAAAACACGGCCCATGGACTTAGGCGGATTGAGAAAGAGAATGGATCAGAAATAACACAATGGCTTCTTGGAGGGCCTTGGTCCGGTAACGGGTCATGGGATCAGGTGGAACGGTCCATGTCTCCGGGACAAGGCTGGTCGGAACACGGGTCGAGGACCTGGTCGAGACGCGGGCCGGCGGGTCGAAGCTGGTCGAGGTTCTGGTCGGGGAGTAGGCCGACGGGTCGAGGCTGGTCGAGGTCCTGGTAGAGGTCCGGGTTGTGGTTTGGGTCGATGCTCTGTTTGCGGCACGGGTTGGCGTCCTGGTCGAACCTCTGGTCGGGGTACGGTCATCCTCATCGTCCAGTGGGTCGAAGGCATGTTCGTGGTCAATCTTCCCACGTCCGGTCATCCGTTTGTTGTTCCACACTTCCGTCCGGTTGATCGAATGCACGTCCCAATTGCTCGTCCGGCTGGTCACGATCACGGTCGAGGTCACATCCCATACGGTCGTCTGTCTGTCCGGGAACACAGCATGGGCCAGCCACAATGCCATCGTTTGGTTCACTGACCAAGCTCATATCATCCCCTCCCTCTTGAAAAGGATTTGACCTCAAATCCGGACAATCTGCACAAAAAGGAATCAAATCAGTAATGTTGAAGCTTGAACTCACGATATACTTACCTTTTAAATCCAGCTGGTAGGCATTGTCATTGATGCGCTTGACCACTGTGAACAGTCCATCCACCCGGGGCATTAGCTTGGAACGGTGTTCTTCAGGGGACCGGTCCTTGCGTAGGTAGATCCAAACTTGGTCTCCTGGTTGGAAGGTAAGGTTCTTCCGGTGCTTGTCAACGGCCTGACTATACTTTTTAGTCTTAGCCTCAATATTGGCTCAGGCTTTCTCATGACTCTGTTTTACCAAGCGAGCCTTCTGCTCTCCATCAAGACTAGCACACACACTCAAAGGCAAAGGTATTAGATCCAAAGGGGAGATAGGACTAAAACCATAAACAATCTGAAATGGTGAATGATTAGATGATGAGTGAACCGAATGGTTATATGCAAATTCTACATGGGCCAAATGATCTTCCCAAGTCCTAATGTTTTTTCCTATAAATGCACGCAATAAGGACCCTAAAGTCCTATTGACAACCTCAGTTTGGTCGTCACTCTCAGGATGGCATGTAGTAGAAAAACACAATTTGGTTCCTAACCTACACCATAAAGTACACCAAAAATGACTTAAAAACTTAGTGTCCCTATCAGATACAATAGTCTTAGGCATGCCATGCAATCTAACTACTTCCTTAAAAAAAAATTAGCTATGTGCAATGCATCATCAGTCTTCCTACATGCTATAAAATGTGACATCTTAGAAAAGAGATCAACAACAACAAATATACTATCCTTCCCATTACGTGTTATAGGCAATCCTAATATAAAATCCATGGACAAGTCTACCCAAGGATGTTCAAGAATGGGTAAGGGGTGATACAAACCGTTAGGCTGAGTCGTGGACTTAGCCTGCTTACACTTAACACACCGGTTGCATATCATTTCCTCATCTTTTCTCATGTGTGGCCAGTAGAAGTGTTCACGCATCACAGCTAAGGTTTTGGACATGCCAAAGTGTCCCATGAGTCCACCAGCGTGGGCCTCACGGACAAACAACTCCCTCACATAGACGGTTTTCATAGAACAAGTACCCATCATGTATAAAATAGCGACCTATGGGATTCTTAAGACAAGACTTATAGATTTCTCCATAGTCAGGGTCAGTTGCATATAATTCTTTCATATGTTCAAATCCCATAAGTTTAACTTCCAAAGTGGATAAAAGGGCAAACCTGCGTGACAAGGCATTGGCAACCACATTTTATTTGTCTTGCTTGTACTTTATGACATATAGGAATGTCTCTATGAATTCCATCCACTTAGCATGACGTTTGTTAAGCTTGTTGGCTCTTGAGGTGCTTGAGTGATTCATGGTCCGTGTGTATGACAAACTCCTTCGGCCACAAGTAATGTTGCCAAGTTTGCAAGGAACGGACAAGAGCATACAACTCCTTGTCATATGTTGGGTAATTCAGTGGGCACCTCCTAGTTTTTTACTGAAGTAGGCTATGGGCTTGCGGTCTTGCATGAGGACAGCTCCTATTCCAACACCTGAGGCATCACACCCAATTTCAAAAGTGTTAAAAAGTTAGGCAAAGCTAAAAGGGGTGCATTGGCGAGCTTGTCCTTGAGCATCTGGAACGCTTCCTCTTGCTCCTTCTCCCACTTAAAGCCTACATCTTTCTTGATGACCTGAGTGAGTGGTGTGGCCAAGTTGCTGAAATCCTTAACAAAGCGCCTATAAAATCCAGCCAGGCCATGGAGCTGCGGACTTCCCCCACGGTGTTTGGACTAGGTCAGTCATGGATGGCACGAACCTTCTCTTAATCAACTCTAACACGTGCAACACTTACTAAAAAACCTAGAAAAACAATGTTATTCATACAAAATGTGCATTTGTTCATATTAGCATAAAAATTTTCCTCCCTAAGCACTTCTAAAACAAGTTTCAAATGATAGAAATGATCATCTAGGTTCTTGCTATACACTAAGAAGTCATCAAAGTATACAACCACAAAATGTCCTATAAATTCCCTAAGCACATAGTTCATCAATCTCATAAAGGTACTAGGTGCATTGGTCAAGACAAAGGGCATGACTAAACCACTCATTCAAACCATGCTTAGTCTGAAAAGCTGTCTTCCAATCATCACCCTCTTTCATCCTAATCTGGTGATATCCACTCCTAAGATCTATCTTATAAAACAACCTAGAACCATGGAGTTCATCAAGCATATCATCTAACCAAGGGATAGGATGGCGATAATTAACTGTGATGTTGTTGATTGCTCTGCAATCAACACACATGCACCAAGACCCATCCTTTTTAGGGACAAGGAGGACAGGCACGACACATGGGCTCATGCTCTCACGGATGTGTCCTTTGGCCATGACCTTATCAACCTGTCTTTGGAGCTCCTTGGTCTCCACAGGGTTGGTGCGATAGGCTGGCCGGTTTGGTAGGGTGGCTCCCGGACTAGGTCAATCTGTTGCTCTATCCCACATATGGGCGGTAGGCCATTGTGACACTCTTCTGGAAACACGTCCCTGAATCCCTGCAAAAGCTCACACAATCTGCTCGGGAGAACCGGCTCAGGGTTCGTAGAAGTAAGCACATGTTCCTTATAGATAAGCATAAGAATGGGGTTCTTAGTACTTAGACTACGCTTAACCTCACTAGACTTAAGATAAAAATTGGTTTTAGGTTTAGGTGTCTTAGGTTTACCAGTTTCTCTCTTTTGATTTTTAAGATGTATTTGATCAAGGTATACTTCATGGGGTGAAATAGGGATAAGAGTGGTGTTACGGCCTTTGAATGAGAAATGGTGGCGGTTGGTGTAGCCATCATGGGTCACCTTCCTTTATGACTGCGCCACGGTATTCCCAAAAGAATGTGGCCAGCTTCCATGGGCAAGATATCGCATAAGACCTCATACTTGTACTTGCCTATCTCAATTGACACCTTGACTTGATGGGTCACCTTCAACTCGCCCGTTTCATTAAGCCACTGGAGGGGGTATGGCTTTGGGTGTGGTAGCTCCTCAAGTCCTAGTTTCCTGACCATGGACTAACTAACAACATTAGTACAACTACCACCATCTATTAGAAAACTACATACCTTCTCTTTAATCAGACAGCTGGATTGGAAGAGATTCTCCCTTTGGTCCGGGTCATCAGCCTTAGACTGGACACTTAGGGACAGTCTGGCTACAAGGAGTTGGTCGGAGACTGGTGGTTCTTCCTCCCCACTAGTCAGAGGGTCAGAATCCTCCTCATCCTCAAACTGGATCTCGCCATTCTCCATGAGGATCATGGTCCGCTTGTTGGTGCATTCATTCGCATAGTGGCCTAAGCCTTGGCATTTGAAACAGCGAATGTCCCTGGTCCTTCCTGTTTTTTCCTCGGCCTTGGTCTTATCCGGTCTAGGTGGGAAGTTGTTGGAAGAAGCTCTAGACGCGGATCACTAGGTTTCAAAGGTCCGAGTGGGTTTGAACTCCTTGTTGAAGGTTAGCTTGGGACCTACGGTACCTGCACCAAAAGACCGAGTGTTAGTTCTTCTTTTAAGCTTTTGTTCAATAAGTAGAGCCTTATGAAACATCTCCTCTAATTCAACATAATGTTGCATTTCTAAGCGGTATTGGATCTCCTGGTTGAGTCCACTCATGAAGCGGGACATGGTGGCTTCACGGTCTTCTGTGACACCGGCTCTAATCAGGAGCATCTCCATCTCCTTGAAGTAGTCATCCACACTCCGGTTGCCTTGCTGAAGATGCCTTAGTCTCTGATGCAAGTCCCTGTGGAAATGAATAGGTACAAAACGCCTTCGCATAAGAAACTTTAGTTCCTCCCATGTTTCAATGGGATATTCCCCATTGTGTCTCCTAGAAGTCACAACTTGATCCCACCAACTCAATGCATAGTCATAGAATTCTGTCACAGCAACATTCACCTTGTTAGTTTCACTATAATATTGGTAATTAAACACAAGCTCTATCTTAGTTTCCTAATCAAGGTAAAAAATGGGATCATTATGGCCATGGAAAGGGGGTAGGTTGGGAATCCTTTGTTCACGGTCCTGATTGATAGAACCGAGCCGCTGCTTCATCTCCAACATAAGTCCTAAGGCCCAAGATTCCTGCATCAGACACGTGCCCTTTTGGTTCAGGCGTGAGACCACGGTCGCGTCTAGGGGGTGTGTGAATGGGTTTCTCTGACGCGGTTGCCTTCCCTCTGGCATGACCATATGGATCTCCTCACAGATACCATCACACATGCCAAGTTGAATGGTTCTAAACCGTTCTTCTATGGTACGGTTAAGACTAGTCTCCTCCTCGTTGTTCCCTGCCATGTAAACAATCTAGGCGAGTCAATTGTTCACAAAACAATATCACACTAACAAGATCGAACACGGCTTAGCATAATACGAATGGTCACTTAAAAGGATTTGATTGTTTCTTGACAATAAATCAAAGAAAAGTGAAATGGATAAAGGACTCAGCCTATTGTTTGCTCTGATACCACTTGACGTGGTCTTCACCAGGAAGAACACGCGGCCAAGATTGGGCAACAGGGTGAAACACTCGCGGAAGGCTTGTAATAGGAATGGAGGTTACAGGATTGGTGAAGGTAATGAGGAAATGAGTGAACAAGCAAAGGATCGGGTGGTGTGATCTTCCAAAGTGGTGGAGAAATTTAGAACACCGACTTGACTTCAACCAGATATGACGCACTGGTGTGAAGGCAAGGATTTCACAACCTAGCTAACTAGATATTACACACTAGAAAGGGAATTGTGAGAGATTGAACCGATCAAGAACAACTTAGAAAGAAAGTTTTCTTATTAAAAATCAATTAAGTGATTACAATGGCCAAAAAAAAAAAATGATATACACGCAAAAGAAAATTCAAACTTGCATGGTCAAGTTATCATGCGTGCAAGGCACAAACAACCCAACATTTAATACAAAGACCAAATGAGAAAAATGTGGTCAAAACCGCATGGACACACGCCAAACAAAAGAATGGGCCAGGCCAAATAAGAAATGCCATCAATCTCAAATTTAAGGGCTTATGGGCTTGATCATATTAAGGATGCACCAAGCCCCATTAAAAACCCATGTCAATAAAAGCTAAAGGGAAAAACTTCACATTGGAAAAGGGGACCAAGTGGATCCCCAATCCAAAACTCATAAGCCCAAAAACAAGACCCATGGACTTAGGCGGATTGAGAAAGAGAATGGATCAGAAATAACCCAATGGCTTCTTGGAGGGCCTTGGTCTGGGAATGGGTCATGGGACCAGGTGGAACGGTCCATGGCTCCGAGATAAGGCTGGTCAAACACGGGTCGAGGACCTGTTCAAGACGCGGGCCGACGGGTCGAAGCTGGTCGAGGTCCTGGTCGGGGAGCAGTTCGACGGGTCAAGGCTGGTCGAGGTCCTGGTCGAGTTCCGGGTCGCGGCTTGGGTTGATGCTCTGGTTGCGGCACGGGTTGGCGTCCTAGTCGAACCTCTGGTCGGGGTACGGTCGTCCTCATCGTCCCGTGGCTCGAAGGCATGTTCGCGGGATGAACATGGTCCATCCTCCGGGTCGCTCCATCGTTTGTCTCGATCGTCCCACGTCCGGTCATCTGTTTGTTGTTCCACACGTCCTTCCGGTCGATCGATGACACATACCGATTCCTCGTCCGGCTGGTCACGATCACGGTCGAGGTCACGTCCTATATGGTCGTCCATCTGTCCGGGAACACGGCCTGTGCCAACCTCCATGCCATCGTTTGGTTCAGCGACCAAGCTCACATCAGAAGGTACGACTAATTTTTGTTTATGGCACTTTTCTATCATAATGCTAGGTGGAATAACTCGCCAAGATCATGGTATGGCTGTAGCTTGATCTTTCGGACGATGGACTTGTGCAAGCCGTCGATGAATTGGGCCATTAGACTATCCTCGGACTCGTCAACGTCATTGAATTCATCAAAATATTTGGACACTGTCTTGCTGCCTTGGGTAAGGCATCTGAATCATCTCTGTAGCTCATGGTGGAAGTGAGGTGGAACGTAGCATCTCCTCATAATCTGGGTGAGTTCGACCCATGAGGTCAATGCACCAATCCGAGCTATCCTGCGAGCTGTTACTTCTTGATCCCACCACGCCAGTGCGTGGTCAGTGAACTGCGCCGTTTCTAGGACGACTTTACGGGGATCGTCGTAGTGATAGTACTCGAAGAGTAGCTCCATTCTCCTCTCCTAGTCAAAGTATTCCTCGGGGTCAACCTTTCCCGAGAAGGGAGGCGGGTTCATCTTCACTTCCGGTTAGTATATTGGCTGTCGAGGTGGTGGCATGGGCTCGTCGTAGTACTGATATCGACCCATTCCTTGGTGGATCATCTCTGGTCGGTCGCGTGTGTATGGAGGTGGTGCGGGGCTGGGTGTAGGCGTAGGATGATCCGAACACTCGAGATGCGTCGCTATTGTCGACATCTGGGTCGTCAAAGCTTGCAGAAGCTGCAATATTGCTTGACTGTTCTGTCCCGATGTCGACTCGTCACTTCCTGACATATTTTATTTTTCGAAAAAAGAAAATGTTGAGAAATGGAAAATTTCTCCAAAAAGAAACTTACAAGAATGGAAAATTTCCTTAAATGGAAAATTTTCACATATATGATTTTTATTTTCTTTTTATTACTTATAAAATAATAGGAAACTAACTCATTGCGAAAAAGGAAATAAAAGAAAAAGAAAATCCAAGAAAAAGGAAACTATTATAAAAACCAATTATTGCCTAAATCTAAAAATGAAAACTAACTAAATGGAAGATATCCTAATAAATATGGCCTATAACTAGAAAAAAAGCTAACTAAATGGAAAAGATCCTAGAAATTTATTGCCTAATTAATTAAATGGAAAATTATTTAATTCATAATTTCCAAAAGAGAACTATCCTAAACTAAAAAGAAAATCTATTAATGGCCTAAAAACTTTAGGAAAACTACCTCAGAGGTTTTAGAAAACTTCCTAAAATATTTCCTAGCCTAGAAAAGTTATGGACACTAATTAATTTTCAGCCTAAACAAAACAGGAAAACTAACTAAAACTAAAACCTAAGAACCTAGACACTATGGATGAACCTAGCCGCCTAAGGCGACTAGGGAACTCAACCTGCAGGCGCGGCACGAGGGAATGCTAGGGAAGGACGCTAAGGCTCTAGGGCTATGGTAAGCGAACGCGGGACCGAACGAGCTATGCCGGACGCTAGGGAGCTATGCGGCTTGGTACATGACTAAGGGGTGCTGACGCGGTACGCTAAGGAGCTATTGCGGTTTCCTTGGACCTGCGGCTAGTGGAATGAACGCGGAAGGTAAACACGGTGGTGAGGTCTAAGCTGGAAACACGGAGACCTAGCCTAGCAGCACGAAAAGATGAGTCTAGCTACACGGACCAAGAAGAACTAGAACTAAGCGCTAATGGAAAAGAACTAGAGCTAGCGGCTGGTGGAACTAGCAAGTAGCACTCGCGTGTGGTCCAAGTACTTGGACACACTATTTCTCAAGGTGAAACTGATGCTCTAGGTGAGTTTCTAAGACCCTAGTTTGCTTTTAAACAACCTAAACACTTTTTTGTCTTAAGAAAAATTTAAACAACAAAAAAACAAGCAAATTTCTTCTACCTTTTTTTTTGTAAACAAGAAAACAAAGAAGGATTGATAGAACCTGATTTTTTGTTTGTATTTTTTTTTGGTGTTTGTGGTATGTGACTTGATTCCTCCTCTTTCTTGCCGAAAACCTCAGGGGTAAGAGAAAGAAACACAATCAAAATCAAAAAACTATTGCAAAAAAACAAGAATAAATCGCCAAAAACAAAAGGATAGATTCAACCTGATGTTCAAGAGCTTTAAGCTCTGATACCAGACGATGCAGGAACCGTGGGTGGCTGTCTTTTCACCAAGAAGCTCAGGGTGCTGGACAGAAGAGATGGAAGCGAAGGGTGGATCGAAGGGCCACACAAGATGTGAAAGGGTGGATCGAAGGGTGGATCGAAGGGCCACCAAAGAGGCTGAAGAACACGGCTGCTACCAAGCTTGGAGGCGGCACAGGACTTAGAAAATAGTCTTAGGTTTTTTTATTTAAAATGCTTGTTGTCTTATTAATGAGTAGAAAAGAGGCTTACATAGTGCCATATTACAACTTAGGCGCATCTCAAAGAAATAAAACAGCAAGTAGTTTGCTTAATGGCAATTAAAGTAACTTTGGGCCCAAATAGTCAACATGACTTATAAACTCAATTAAAATACTTAGTCTAGATATAGAATTAAAGATAGAAAAGGCCAATAATACTTAGGCCAGAAATCAATGAGGACTTGTGAATGAAATGAAATTGTGAACAAGTCTTAACCGTCTTGTGCACTAAGAGTATTGCCTCATTAAAACCTTCTTCGGAAAACCCAGTGGGACAAAACCGAAGATAGGAAAAAGAATACAATTTCCTAGCACGACTTTTGGTGTCTCTACCGGATGGTAGTGGTAAAAACACCGTAGAAAGAAGAATCTTCTAGAAGGAACCTCCATGGTTCCTTGTCCGATTGGAACGTGTCGGATGGTCTTGGGACGGTCGTGGCTTGGTCAGATGGTCCATGGTCGGATGGTCCGGACGGCATGGGCGGCACCCTCGGATCCAGCTGGGTCGGCACGGTCGGTCCGGTCTCCAATAGCATGCTGATCTTGTCTCTTAAAGTCTTCCTCTTGGACCGTGTGAGTGGTCCTGGTGGGATGACTGGTGCAGTGGCTGACTCGATGTCCTCATCAAAGATGATTCAGAAGGAGAATTTCTAGTCTCAGCTTCAAAAAGGCAAAGAGATATTCAACCTAATCTTGTACAATCTTTGAAAGAAGATGACAACACAAATCAGGGAGAACCGGCTGTTGCCTTTAGAAGAAGCACAAGGCAGAGATTTCCACCCAATTTTACTATAACAACAAGGCAGTAGTTCACCATGATCAGGGAGTATGTAATTTAGTTCATATACCTGAGTCTCATGTTGCATTTACTCTAAGTCTTGACAAAGAGCAGATTCCAAGAAGCTATGAGGAAGCAATGGAGATAAAGGAGTGGAGAGAAGCTATTCAAGCTGAAAGACAAGCTATGGAAAAGAACCAAACCTATGTGCCAGCCGCTCTACCAATAGGAAAAATGGTTGTAAGTTCTAATTGGATATTCACCATTAAGTATAAAATCAATGGTGAGATAGATAGGTACAAAGCTAGGTTGGTGGCTAGAGGATTTACTAGAGATACTTTTGCCTCTGTATCTAAATTACACTCTGTTAATGTTGTTTTATCCCTTGCTACTAACCTTGATTGGGAATTATGACAAATGGATATTAAGAATGCATTCTTACAAGGTGAGCTAGAAGAGGTGGTGTACATGACACCACCACCAGGTCTAGAAGATCAAGTAGGTGGCGGCAATACACTGAGGCTTACAAAGGCTATCTATAACTTAAAACAATCTCCTAGAGCTTGATACCATAAGCTGAATGTGACCTTAAGGAACACACTCTCTTTACATTTCAGAGTAAGGATATAATCATTGTTATTCTCATTTATGTTGATGAGATAATCATATCTGGAAATGATAAAGCAGGGATTGCATCTACTAAAGAGTATTTAAAATGTGTGTTTGATATTAAAGACCTTGGAGAACTAAAATACTTCTTAGGAATTGAAGTATGTAGGTTTAAGGAAAGTATATTTCTTTCACAAAGGAAGTATGTATTGGACTTACTAACCTCTACAGGAATGTTAGAAGCCAAATCAGCCAAAACCCCATTGGAAGAAGGCTACAAAGTAGAACCTCAGGAGGAGCTTGAAGATGGTGATTTAAAGAAGCAAAGCTGTATAAAAAGATAGTTGATAAGCTAATATATTTAACCATCACAAGACCTGATATTTGTTTTGCAGTTAATCAAGTGTCCCAGCATATGCAAGACCCAAAAATAAGGCATTGGGGGATGATTCATAAGATTTTAAGATACTTGAAAGGAACACATGATTAAGGTATATGTGACGTGACCCAAGACGGACATTAGGACGACCGTGAGGACAGAACTAATGATCGTCCAGACGAACAAATAAACGATTGCGGCCATGACCCACGAACGACCCAGGTCGAGGTTCCGGACTAACATGTGGACGTAACCGACCGTACCAGCGACCCGGCTCTTGAACGTACCAGCGACCCGACTCTTGACCGTACCAGCGACCCGGCTCTCGAGCATACCAGCAACCCGGCTCTTGACCATGCCAGTGACCCGGCACCCGACCGTGCCAACGACCCAGCTCGACCACGACCGCAACCCATCCATCGTCTGTCCCAGCAGCCTGACCATGATCACGTCAACAACCAAAGACCATGGACTGACCCAACTAGAGATGTGGACCCTTGGACCGTTCCAGTGGAGCCTTTGACCCGCTCCAGAACCAAAGATCTTCAAGACCATATTGGGGTGTTCATCAAATCATCCAAGCCGGATTCATCTCTTTTTGGTATAGTATTAAGAACTTATGCTAATTGAATTATGTGATTGGGAATTTTTGTGCTCTTTTTCCCTCTCTTGAGTTTTTCCCGATAGGTTTTTCCAATAGAGGTTTTTAATGAGGCCCAAATGCATTCTTATCTGTCCAATTGCATAAGGCCCTTAGCAGTTAAATTCTTTGTCCCATTCAATGGCCCATACTTTGTTTCTTGTCATCTTTGGCGAATTGTTGTTCAAACTTCATAATAAATGCCCTTGTAGACAGTGTGGTCAAGTCTTGCATGGCGTGGGAATTCGGTGCCATCCATTTAAGCATGGCCATTACCACCCTTGTATTCTTTTTTCTTATATAATTTTCTTAATAAAATTATTCCCTTGATGTTGAGAAGTTTTGGTCCTTGATCAGTGTGTCATATCTGATATTCTTATAAGCCTCTTCCTAGTGGGTAATATCTTTGAATCGCTTAGAAAATCCCTGTTCTTTCATTTGGTGCGTCATATCCATTTGAAGAGTAGGCTGTGTTGTAAAGTTCTTCACCATCTCGTCCATCTGATCGATCCCATCTCATACCTTTCATCCCTTGTTTATTTCCTCTCCACCGTCACTGGTTCCTAACCTTTAGTAAACCTCCATCCCTTCCTTTGTTGTCCGCTGCATCATCCACCGTTTGTTTGCCATTTCAGCTTGTTGCCAAGACTGGGTTGTGTTCCTTTTCCTAAGGATCACATAAACTGGTATCAGAGCATCAACATGCTGTGTTCTTCACTCTCTCTTTTGAATCTAAATTTTGTTGACCAAATTGTTAGAATTCGATTTCAAAACTTTTTGTGACTCTTAAACTTCCATATGAATCTTTGATTTCAAAGTCTGTTTTAAAAAGTTTTTGATTGCGGTTTTGGCTTATACCTTGCTGATTTAAAAATCTGTTGAATTTCATTGAATCGGTTTGTTTAAGTTTGGTTGGTAGTCTTTCCCTTTTTTGTCGTGATCTTGTGAACATTTAATTGGCCAGTTGTCGTTGCATTTGTTTTAGGAACAATGGGCGACTCAGAAGAAGAATAATCCAATCATACCCGCCTTGTGGAAACACTCAACATACAAATGAACCAAATGATGGATGCCCATTTCACATCTATGCAGGCTGGATTGCGAGATGAGTTATTAGAAGACATCAGTCGCTTTATACCAGAGCCTAGACCTGACAGACGGCGCGTCCTATTCCCTGAGGAGCCACGGCAGAACCGGCAAGTTTCATCCTCTGACCGGCGTGAGCATACACCTGAAAGATATGATGAGGCGTCGGTTGTGGGGATTCTTGGACGCCACAGCTATTATGGTGATGAGGCCGCGGCTCGGTTCTACCAAAGTGGAGGGTCAGAACACTATACCCTGGCCAGACCCAGGCGTGTCCGTAACCACTGACCACCACCTTTCCATCAGGACAACACCAACCACCTCAAAGTTAAGATACCACTGTTCCATGACAAAAGCGATCCCACTGCCTATTTGGAATGGGAACAAAAAATTGAGCTAGTTTTCAATTGTCAATATTATTCTGAAACTAACAAGGTGAATGTTTCTGTGACAGAGTTTTATGACTATTCTTTAAGCTGGTGGGACAAGATGGTGACCTCAAGACGGCGAAATAGAGAGTACCCTATTGGGACTTGGCAAGAGCTTAAGGCCATCATGCGAAAACGTCTTGTACCAAGTCGTTTCCATCCATAAGGATCTTCACCAACGGTTGAGGCAACTAACTTAAGGCAGCCGTTGGGTTCTTTTCATGTTCCAGGTCCCTTAGGAAGCAAGCCTATCCATGTGATTTCAAACCAAGCCACCCAAGTGACTTTACACCAACAACCTCTATGGCCGTAACAATCCGCACTTCAACCGGATGGACAAAGGGAAGGCCGTAGATTGTCCCACCCGGACACGGGAGATTAGACGCTTTTAGTGTCAGGGTCTTGGATACTATGCAAATGAATGAGTCAATAAGAAGGTCATGATAGTCCTTGACAATGGCGAGGTACAAACTGAGGATGAGGAGGAGATAGCACTCAAGGATGAAACCGAACCGGAAGAAGGGATGGAACCGCCTGTCTCGGGACAGCTCTTAGTGGCCAGACGTTCTTTAAGCGTTCAATCCAAGAAAGATGGGACAGAGAAAAGGGAAAAAATGTTTCACACCAGATGCGTTGTTAAAAACAAGGTATGTAATCTCATTATAGATGGGGGAAGTTGTACTAATGTGGCTAGTGAGATTATAGTGCAGAAACTAGGGCTTGAGAAGACTAAACACCCAAAGCCATATCCTTTGCAATGGTTAAATGAGTCTGGAGAGCTGCGAGTAACTCATCAGGTGATTGTGCCCTTAGAAATTGGAAAATACAAAGATGAAGTCTTGTGTGATGTTTTGCATATGGAAGCCGGCCACATCTTACGTGGAAGGCCTTAGCAGTCAGATCGCAAAGTCACCCACGATAACTTCACTAACCGGCATCACTTCACCTTTAATGGCCATAAGACAACATTAGTCCCTATAACTCCACATGAGGTTTACTTAGATCAACTACACCTTAAACAACAGAAAAAGAAGGAAGGTAAGTCTAAGGTTAATTTCTTTATCAAGGCCAGTGAAGTGCAAAAGAACTAATGCCTTTGCCTTTGAGTGAGTGTGCTAGTCTTGATGGAGAACCGAAGGCCCGTTTTGTGAAACAACATGAGAAAGTCCGAGCCAAATTTGAGGCCAAGACTAAAAAGTATGACCAGGCCATTGACAAGCACCTGAGCAAGCTTACCTTTAAACCATGAGACCAGGTCTGGATCTACCTGCGCAAGGACCGGTTCCCTGAAGAACGTCGTTCCAAGCTGATGCCCCGGGTGGATGGACCGTTCACAATGTTCAAACGCATCAATGACAATGCCTACCAACTGGATTTGCAAGGTAAGTATTCAGTGAGTTCAAGCTTCAACATTACTGATTTGATTCCTTTTTTTGCAGATGGTCCGGATTTGAGACCAATTCCTTATCAAGAGGGAGGGGATGATGTGAGCATCGATGCGGATTCAAGCATCCGTATGGAACATGGCGTGGACGCAGGCCCGGATCAACCGGACGATTGTAAGGACGCTGACCCGGACAAACGTGAGCATGCTGGCCCGGACGATCGTAGGGACGATGGCTTGGACGAAGACTTCGAGCACCCGGACGTATGCATGGAGGTTGGCCTCGACTGCAGGCCTGAACATAGCCTCGTCCATGGCTACAAGGATGGCCTCGACCAAGACCCCAGCTTCTACCGTGTCCGTGACCCTCTCCCGAGCAGCCATGACCATGACTCGACCAAGACTTTGACTGGTGCTTCGACCAGGTCCTCGACCCGTATCTCGACCAGGTCTTCGACCCGTGACTCGACCAACATCGACCCGTTGACCTGCATCTCAACCAGAGCCTCGACCAGCCTTAACCCATCGACTCGTGTCTCGACCAGGTTCTCAAACCGTCTGATGGAATGAAGAAGAAATGATGAATTTAGAAAGCCCTTCATGCTTTCTATAATAGTCGTGTGTTACATAGTCAAAGAGGAGTGTCTAAGGCTTGTTTGTGTTCTAGTGTTATGTTATCCTTGTAGTCATTCATGTATAACGCAATCCTTGTACCCAAACGAGCCTAGACTACATTAGTATAAATATCTCTCTCCTTTCTCCTTTGTAACTTAGAAACTATTATTCTCATTCTCTTGGTAAAATCATTATTCTCTCTAAATCTCTCTAATCTCTCATTCTTTCATTCTAAAAATCTCTTAATCTCATAATCTTTCATGGTATGAGAGCCAGATTGCATCAAATCTGGGTAAAATTCATCATTCATTCATTGAATCAAGAAGAAATCATCTTCTTCTTAATCTTCTTCTTGCTCTATTTCGACCGTCATCTAGCAACTCAAATTCCGGCCAAGCCACGACTTCTTTTGACGGTCTGCTTTCTTTGGATTGTACATCGGCGAGTTCTGAAGCCACGCCAATTAGAATTGCATCATTTGACCCAGGGAATCAAAAGTTACGAATTTTCTTGAAACGGACCTCCGTGAGTGCCTCTGCGGTGAACCTCCGTGTTTCCCAGGTCATTCCGACGTCGATTCTTCATCAAATCGCGTTTTTCCAAATCCTTAACTCAAGCATAACTCAATTCCATTTAGTTTGAAGGAATTTATTGAAGTTTCTCTCAGAGACGTCCAAAATCGCCCTAACAAGAATCTGGTAATAAAATTTTAAACTTTTCTCAGTTTTCTTTAAATATTTGAATCTGGAAAGTTAAATAAGTATCTTGTGAGGGTCTCCACGAAATTTGGTTTCAATCTGATAGGTTTAAGACTTCAAGATTATTTTTGTTGATTTCCTTGTTAATCTTTGAAAATTAAAAAGGAGGAATCTTGAATTTTTATGATTGTTTTAAAACATATAATTCGAATTTGGATTAATTTTTGTTGTTAGTAAAAGATAAAAAACTGTTAGTAGGTGGCTGTAGTTAGTTGAATCTTGTTGCAGGAGTTGGTCAAAGTTAGTTGCAGGTTGTTGAAGTTGGTTACAAGCTGTTGAAGTTGCTTGGTCTGCAAGATTCTTGGAACTGCTTGGTCACGCACCTGATCCTTGATCTCCACAGCCGCTCCACGTCACCTTTCCGTGTCTGAAGCTCCTGTCCAGCATCCTGTGTTCGAGTCCTGCTGTTCCAGCCGTGTTTGAGGATCCTGGACTGCACAGTCGTGGTATCAGGCGAACAATCGTTCTCGAACAATCGAACACATTCCGAACACATCCCGGACACATTCCGCACTCGTCCCGACCGACTGTTCTCAAGCTGTCTTGGCATGTACGTGTGCTTGCTGTGTGCCTGTCTTGTTGGTGTCACCTGGTAGATCGAGCAGATGAAAGGAGCCCACACTTTGAGCCCCCGGCGAGGACCAAACTCTAGGAAGTTTGGTCCTCGCCGGGTGCTCCAAGTGTGGGCTCCTTTCTTCTGCTTGATCTGCCACGCTTCCCACCAACAGCACCTGTCTGTGACCATCTGCACATGTAACTGACGAATATCCAGGTTCCTTGGAACACAAGCAAAGCATCCTTGGTGTATCTGTGTTTCAAGTTCCGTGTGTCCAGCAAGACAAGTCGGGCCTTCTTTCGTCCTGATCATCATCCCAGCCATGCTACTACTCGTTCCGACCAGTGTTCATTCTCGGCCCATTCCGACCAGCATGACCGTCTTGACCAAATCGAATCCGACCAGCTGCATCTTTTAAAACATGGAGATTCATGCTACATTCAGGGCTACAGTTATTTTTCATGGGATAAATTACCTCTTTTGGCCGAGGACCATGAAAACCACATTGGGTGGTAAAGGCCTTTGGAATCACATTTCTACAAATGGCCTTGAAAAATATGAAGTGGCTGAAGTTAGTGAGGCTGTGGCTGCCCAAGCCAAATGGTATCAAGAAGACCAATTGGTACTCTCTATACTTCAAAATTATCTTGCTATAGATCTTTTAGAGGCTTATTCCTTTTGTAAAAATGCAAAGGATCTTTGGGACACTTTGCAAAAGGTGTATGGAAACACCACTTACCTTTTAAGAATTTTTGAAGTGTAGAAGGCTTTGAATGAATTAAGGCAGGAGGATGCAGAATTCACAAAGCATTATGGCTCATTCAGAGCATTGTGGACTGAGCTAGAAATGCTAAGGCCAGCCACCATTGACCCAATTATTCTCCTTGAAAGGAAAGAACAAGATAAGGTGTTTGGGTTACTATTAACACTTAATACTACTTACTCAGATCATATTAAGAATATTCTCAGGTCTGATAAGCTTCCTAGCTTGGAAAATGTTTGTGCTCAAATCCAAAAGGAGCAAGGATCTCATTGTTTATTTGGCAACAAGGCTGAATTGTGACTGCACACAAAAGCTTCTTCAAATCAGCATCAACAAAAGAATCTAGGAAGAAGAGACAAATATGTGACCATTTCAAGAGAAATGGCCATACAAAGAAAGATTGCTGGGTTCTCCATCCTCAACTGAAGCCAAGCTGGGCTTCTCGGCCATAGCAACCCACGGCCAGCCTCACTCAAGCTCACAGCCTTATGACTGCGCCTTCAAAGGCTTGTGGTAGCAGGTAAGTTCTTCACTCAGCCTCCACTAGTGCCATGTCTCCAGCATCTGATTTTTTAACAAAATCAGACTTAGAAGCTCTTATCAAATCCATAAAGGATGGTAATGTGTTAGGTAAAACTTTTCATGCTTCTTTTCAAACATCCTTTACTCCTAAAGCATCTAAATCATTGGTAGTTGACTCTGGTGCTTCTCATCATATGATTAGTGATCTATGATTGCTAGAGAATGTAGAAGCTGCCTTAGGTAATGTTCTTATTGCTAATGGAATTAAAGTTCCAATTAAAGGCATAGGAAAACTTAGGTTGTTTGATAAATAATCTAAAGCTTTTTACATGCCTTCCTTTACTTCTAATTTTCTTTCAGTTAAAAGAGCCACTACTGATTTAAATTATAAGCTATATTTGGTCCTAATGATTTTTACTTTCAGTATATTTAGACTAGTAGAAAATTTGGACAATGAACCACAAGAGATGACTTGTATGTGCTTGAGGACATGACTAGTGTTAGTGAGTTAGAGGCGGCTTTTAATGATTGTTCCTTTAGTGATGATTTTTATCTTTGGCATGCTAGATTAGGACATCCTCATCCTAGAGCACTTGAATTGATTGTTCCTGGTTTAAAAATGCCAAAAGATATGTGTGATTCTTGTATACTTGGAAAACATTGTAAAACAGTTTTTGAAAAATCTTTGCATACTTATGATAATTGTTTTGAGTTGGTGCATTCTGATGTTTGGACATCTCTATTCCCATCTATAGAAACCATAAGTATTTTGTGACATTTATTGATGAAAAGTCCAAATATACTTGGGTTACTTTACTTAGCTCTAAAGATAGAGTATCTGATACATTTTTAAATTTTCAAGCATATGTTACTAATCAATACAATGCAAGTATTAAATGTTTTAGAACAGATAATAGAGGAGAATACACTAGCACCAGACTCCAACAACATTTGGCCAAACATGGCATTGAACATCAAACCAGCTGTCCTTACACTCCACAACAAAATGGAGTGGATTAAAGAAAGAATAGACATTTGATGGAAGTTGTGAGAACAATAATGTTCCACATGAAAGTTCTCAAGAGATTTTTAGGGGATTCTCTTATAGCTGCATGCTACTTGATTAATAGGACTCCTACGAAAGTCTTAGATGACTTGTCTCCATTTGAGGTATTAAAATATACACCTATACCCTTTACATAATTCAGATAGCTTGGATCAGACTTAGCATACCGGCTTACGTAGGCGCAATCACGGCCATCCTTGCTTCTGATCGCATCTTGGTCCGAATGGTCTTCATATAAACTCCTGGAACGTTCTCAAGTTTTCTGTTCTGGGACTTGGTCATAAGACCGACGTCCGTGTCATGTTTGTTTGGGTCGTCCTTGTTTAGCTTCAAGTCAGCCGTTGGGTCATCTGTGTTGTATACATCTGGGACGTCCGTGGTTTGGCTCTGGACGTTCGTACATCCGTCCTTGGTTAGGATCATATCAGACACGTTCGAAGACACTTCAGCAAGAAGTGAATGTCTTTCTTGATCAAGGCCCTATTCAAACCACCAATTCTATAGATTTGATCAATTTAATTCTTACTATTTGAATTAAGTGTTGTGAAGGAATTTTTTTCATGTGCTCTTTCTCCTTCGGTTGGTTTTTGTCCCATTGGGTTTTGCCACCAATTTTTTTACTGAGGCTTTGAAAGAGGTTCCAAATGTGATGTTGGAATGAAGAAGAAATGATGAAATTAGAAAGCTCTTGAAGCTTTCTATAAATGGCGTGAGTTACTTAGTCAAAGGGGAGTGTCTAAGGCTTGTTTGTGTTCTAGTGTTATACTATCCTTGTAGCAATTCATGTATAAGGCAATCCTTGTATCCAAACAAGCCTAGACTTGATTAGTATAAATATCCCTCACCTTTCTCATTTATAACTTAGAAACTATTATTCTCATTCTCTTAATAAAATCATTCTTCTCTCTAAATCTCTCTAATCTCTCATTCTCTCATTCTACAAATCTCTTAATCTCATAATCTTTCATGGTATCAGAGCCAGGTTGCCTCAAATCTGGTTAAAATTCATCATTCATTCAATGATTCAAGAAGAAAACATCTTCTTCTCAATTTTCTTCTAGTTCTATTTCCAACGTTATCTTGAAACTCAAATTCCAACCAAACCCCGACTCCTTTTGATAATCTGTTTTCTCTGGATTGTACATTAGCGAGTCCTGAATCCACAAAAATTGGAATTGCATCATTTGAATCAGGGAACCAAAAGTTACAAATTTTCTTGCATCGGACCTCCGTGAGTGCCTACGCCGTGAACCTCCGTGTTTCCCAGGTCATTCCGACGTCTATTCTTCATCAAATTGCGTTTTTAAAAATCCTAAGCTCAATACCTTTGAGTCTAGTTTCTGTTAAAAGAAAGCACAACTCAATTCCATTTATTTGAAGGAAGTTGTTGAAGTTTCCCTCAGAGACGTCCAAAATCGCCCCTAACAAGAATCAGGTGATACAATTCTAAACTTTTCTCAGTTTTGAATCTTTAAATCTATAAAGTTAAATTAGTATCTTGTGAGGGTCTCCACGAAATTTGGGTTCAATCTAATAGGTTTATGACTTCAAGATTGATTTTCTTGATTTCCTTGTTAATCTTTGAAAGTTTTAAAAGGTGGATTCTTGAAATTTTAGGATTGGTATTAAATCATATAAATCGAATTTGAATTAATTCTTACTGTTAGTAAAAGATAAAACTTTTATTAGGTGGTTGTAGTTAGTTAAATCTTGTTGCAAGAGTTGGTTAAAGTTTGTTGCAAGTGGTTGAAGTTGGTTATAAGTTGTGGTAGTTACTTGGACTGCAAGCTTTTTGGGTCTTCTTTGACACGCGCCTGCTTGACTTGTTCCTCATCCATTTCACGCCTCCTTGTTCGAGTCCAGTGCCCTGCTGTATCGATCACAAGCCTTAGACAATCTTTTACGTGTGTCCCGACCAGCTTGTCCGTGTTACTTGTCTGTGTGTCCCGATCCTTCAATCGCGTGATCAGCACACGTCCTTGTCCCGACCAGTTTCTTCCGCGCGTGCTGACCAACCAACGGCCACGGCTTCACGTTCTTAGTCCTTAGTCACGTGGTATTGGTAACACGCATTGGTAGGCCACGGAACACAGACCAGCGTTCGTTTCCAGCCGCAGGCCACGAAACCACCTTCTCGTCCTCATCTTGACCCGACCAGCCCTACCTATTGCAAGTGCAAACCACCTTCTAACTCATGGAACTTCAAGCTACATTCAGAGCTTCAGTCATTCTCCATGGAGCAAATTACCTCTTGTGGTCTAGGACCATGAAAACAACATTGGGTGGTAAAGGCCTTTGGAATCACATTTCTACAAATAGCCTTGAAGAAAATAAAGTGGCTGAAGTTAGTGAGGCTGTGGCTGCCCAAGCCAAACGGTATCAAGAAGACCAGTTGGTACTCTCTATACTTCAAAATTCTCTTGCTAGTGATCTTTTAGAGGCTTATTCCTTTTGTGAAAATGCAAAGGATCTTTGGGACACTTTGGAAAAGGTGTATGGAAACACCACTAACCTTTTAAAAAATTTTGAAGTGAAGAAGACTTTGAATGAATTAAGGCAGGAGGATGCAGAATTCACAAGACATTATGGCTCATTCAGAGCATTGTGGGCTGAGCTATAAACGCTAAGGCCAACCACCATTACCACAATTGTTTTCTTTGAAAGGAAAGAACAAGATAAGGTGTTTGGGTTATTATTAACTGTTAATACTACTTACTCAGATCTTATTAAGCATATTCTCAGGTCTGATAAGCTTCCTAGCTTGGAAGATGTTTGTGCTCAAATCCAAAAGGAGCAAGGATCTCATGGATTATTTGGCAACAAGGCTAAATTGGTGGCTGCACACAAAAGCTTCTTCAAATCAGCACCAACAAATGAATCTATGAAGAGGAGACTAACATGTGACCATTGCAAGAGGAAGCCAAGCTGGGCTTCTCGGCCACAGCAACCCACGGCCACGCAAGCACAAGCTCACGGCCTTGTGATGGTTCCCTCAGATGCATATAGCAGCTCAGTTCTTCACTCAGCCATAACTAGTGCCATGTCTCCAGTATCTGAATTTGTGACTAAATCAGACTTAGAAGCTCTTATCAAAGCCATAACGGATGGTAATGTGTTAGGTAAAACTTTTCATGCTTCTTTTCAAACATCCTTTACTCCTAAAGCATCTAAATCATTGGTAGTTGACTCTGGTGCTTCTCATCATATGATTAGTGATCTATGATTGCTAGAGAATGTAGAAGCTGCCTTAGGTAATGTTCTTATTGCTAATAGAATTAAAGTTCCAATAAAGGCATAGGAAAACTTAGGTTGTTTGATAAATAATCTAAAGCTTTTTACATGCCTTCCTTTACTTCTAATTTTCTTTCAGTTAAAAGAGCCACTACTGATTTAAATTATAAGCTATATTTGGTCCTAATGATTTCTACTTTCAGTATATTGAGACTAGTAGAAAATTTGGACAATGAACCACCAGAGATGACTTGTATGTGCTTGAGGACATGACTAGTGTTAGTGAGTTACAGGCGGCTTTTAATGATGGTTCCTTTAGTGATGATTCTGATCTTTGGCATGCTAGATTAGGACATCCTCATCCTAGAGCACTTGAATTGATTGTTCCTGGTTTAAAAATGCCAAAAGATATGTGTGATTCTTGTATACTTGAAAAGCATTGTAAAATAGTTTTTGAAAAATCTTTGCATACTTATGATAATTGTTTTGAGTTGGTGCATTCTGATATTTGGACATCCCCATTTCAATCTAGGGAAAATCATAAGTATTTTATGACATTTATTGATGAAAAATACAAATATACATGGGTTACCTTGCTTAGTTCTAAAGATATATTATTTGATGCATTTTTAAATTTTCAAGCATTTATTACTAATCAATACAATGCAAATATTAAATGTTTTATAACAGATAATGGAGGAAAATACACTAGCACCAGACTCCAAGAACACCTGGCCAAGCATAACATTGAACATCAAACCAGCTGTCCTTACACTCCACAACAAAATAGAGTGGCTGAAAAGAGGAATAGGCATTTGATGGAAGTTGTGAGAACAATGATGTTCCACATGAAAGTTCCCAAGAGATTTTGGGGGGGATGCTCTTGTAGCTGCATGCTACTTGATTAACATGACTCCTACAAAAGTCCTAGATGACTTGTCTCAATTTGAGGTAC
This sequence comes from Streptanthus diversifolius, assembly GCA_039880935.1. Taxonomy (NCBI): domain Eukaryota; kingdom Viridiplantae; phylum Streptophyta; class Magnoliopsida; order Brassicales; family Brassicaceae; genus Streptanthus; species Streptanthus diversifolius. The sequence continues at coordinate 6,695,873 of JAXGFM010000005.1, forward strand.
TAAACAAAACTAAACCCAATATTGACCACTTAAGAGTTTTTGGTTGTGTTTGTTTTGTATTAGTTCCAAGGGAGCAAAGGAACAAGCTGGACCCAAAGAGTACCAAAGCTATGTTCATTGGGTATTTTTCTACTCAGAAAGGATACAAATGTTATGATCCAGAGACTAGAAGAGTCTTGGTATCCAGAGACTAGAAGAGTCTTGGTATCCAGAGATGTTAAGTTCCAAGAGTCCAAAGGTTTCTATGAAGAAGGAACTTGGGAACAATTTAAGGACATCTTAACAACAAGATCAGACCAAGCTGAAAACTTGAGGAGGCTCTTGGAAAGCATTGGTATAGTATCACCTCCTGCTCAGCAGTTCCCAGCCACGGCCCCTCCTACTAAAGCTGTTCCGGCCATGACCGGACCCAGCCAGCCAGCCACGGCTAGACCAGCCGATCCGCAGCCCTTGACCCCAACTGGCCCTTCCATCCGTCAGCCACCTAGTCTCTTCAGCTCTCCTGGCCTTCCTCCTCTTGAACATGGGGGGAGAGAGACATCTACTCATGTTCAGCAAGACTCAGCAGGAGAAGAATCAATTTTGGTCTCAGCTTCCAAAAGATCAAAAGAAGTGCCCACTCCTATGGAAGTTTTAGCTGAAGAGGAGGATCATATTCAAGAAGCTCCACCTACAGTCCTAAGAAGGATCACAAGACAAAGGAAACCACCAGTATTCTACAATGGGAATGCTGTGGTTCATCATGACCAGGGAGTTTGTAATATTGCTCACTTACCTACTAATCATGTTGCTTTTATTTCTAGTCTTGATAAAGAGCAGATTCCAAAGACCTATGAGGAAGGTATGACCAAGAATGAATGGAGGGAAGCTATTCTAGCTGAGAAACAAGTAATGGAAAGGAATGGCACCTATGCTTCAGCTACTTTACCAAAAGGAAAAAGAGCTGTAAGTTCTAAATGGATTTTTAACAACAAATACAAGAGCAATGGTGAAATTGATAGATATAAAGCTAGGTTGGTGGCTAGAGATTTTACTCAGACATATTGTGAGGATTATAGGGATACATTTTCACCTGTAGCTAGCATCATTTTGTTAATGTTGTTCTTTCACTTGCTACTAACCTTGAGTGGGAGTTATGGCAAATGGATGTTAAGAATTCATTCTTGCAAGGTGAACTAGAAGAAGAGGTATACATGTCACTTCCACCAGGCCTAGAGGAGGAGGTAGGAAGCGGTAACATTCTTAGGCTGAGGAAGACTATTTATGGCCTTAAACAATCTCCAAGAGCTCGGTACCACAAGCTAAGTGTAACATTGATGGATAGAGGCTTCAAAAGATCTGAAATTGAACATACTCTTTTTACACTAAAAAGCAAGGAAGGTATTGTCGTAATTATTATTTATGTAGATGATATAATCATATCTGGTAGTGATAGTGTTGGTATTGCATCTACTAAAGATTATTTAAAGAGTGTCTTTGATATTAAGGATCTAGGAGAACTTAAATACTTCTTAGGAATTGAAGTGTGTAGGTTCAAGGAAGGTCTCTTTTTATCTCAATAGAAATATGTTGTAGATTTACTAACTTCTACAGGTATGATGGAAGCTAAACCAGCCAAAACACCATTAGAAGAAGATTATAAAATCGGAACTAAGGGGGAGCTAGAGGAGAAAATTGATTTTCATGATCCTAAGCTGTATAGGAAAGTGGTGGGTAAGCTTATTTATCTAACCATCACAAGACCAGATTTATGTTTTGCTGTGAATCAGGTATCTCAACACATGCAAGGGCCAAAGATGAGACATTGAGAGATGGCTAAGCGGATTCTAAGATAACTAAAAGGCACACATGAACAAGGTATATGGATGAGTTGCAATATAAACACAAATGTGGATGGTTATTTTGATGCAGTTTGGGCAGGAGATAGGGAGGATAGGAGAAGTACCACAGGCTATTGTACCTTCATAGGAGGGAACATTGTGACTTGGAAAACCAAGAAACAGAAGGTGGTATCATGCTCTAGTGCAGAATCAGAATATAGAGCAATGAGAAAGCTCACAACTTAATGCATTTGGCTGAGAAAAATCTTGGAGGATCTTGCCGTGAAGTATGAAGAACCCATCACCATCCATTGTGACAATCAGGCTGCCATACACATAGCCTCCAACTCTGTGTTTCATGAAAGGACCAAGCATATAGAAGTAGACTGCCACAAAGTAAGGGAATCCATTGGGAAGGGAATCATCTTGCCTTGTTATACAAGGAGTGAAGATCAATTAGTTCATGTGTTCACCAAGGCAACACCTCTGAAGAATATCGCCTCCATCTATCCAAGGCTTGACATTATGACCATTCCACACCAATGATCCCAACATGGAGTGTTATACTCTTTTTCCCTAGAAAAGGTTTTGTCCCAATTGAATTTTCCTTCTTTAGATTTTTAATGAGGTAATACTTCATGGTTGCAAGCTCAGACATTCTTCATGTCTTAAGCTTGAGGGGGAGTGTTGGAATGAAGAAGAAATGATGAAATTAGAAAGCTCTTAAAGCTTTCTATAAATGTCATGAATTACTTATTCAAAGGAGAGTGGTTAAGGCTTGTTTGTGTTCTAGTGTTATACTATCCTTGTAGCCATTCATGTATAAGGCAATCCTTGTATCCAAACAAGCCTAGACTAGATTAGTATAAATATCCCTCACCTTTCTCATTTGTAACTTAGAAACTATTATTCTCATTCTCTTAATAAAATCATTCTTCTCTCTAAATCTCTCTAATCTCTCATTCTCTCATTCTACAAATCTCTTAATCTCATAACATCCATGGCTCGGACTAAGGCGTAGAGCTATTTGTCGTAGGCAGGGTAGTTGAGGGCTGCTCCGCTTAGTTTCTCACTGAATTAGGCCACGGGTCTTCCTCCTTGGGTCAAGACCGCTCCAATGCCGACGTATGATGCATTGCACTCTATCTTAAAGGTCTTCTGCAAATCCGGCAAAGACAAGACCGTAAGTCATTCCTTGAGTAGTCTGAAGGCATCCTCATGTTATGCTCCCCACTTGAAGAATTCTTGGTCTTTCTTAATCACAGACGTGAGTGGGCTAGCGATGGTGCTGAAGTCCTTCACGAAATTCCTGTATAAACTAGCTAGGCCGTGGAAACTCCAGACTTGACTTATGCTGGTCGGCGTGGGCCATTCTCGGATGGCTGTGATCTTTTCATTGTCCACCTGTAATCCCCGTGCACTAAAAACAAAACCTAGGAAAACAACCTGATCAGTGCAAAACATAGACTTCTTTAGATTGACATACAACTTCTCCTCCTGAAGCGTGCGTATGATCAACTCTAAATGGGTGACGTAATCGGCATAAGACGAACTGTAAACTAGGATATCGTCAAAGTAAACGACGACAAACTTATTGATATACGGTCTAAGAACATGGTTCATTAGCAGCATGAAGGTACTCGGGGCGTTGGAGAAACCAAATAGCATGACGAGCAACTAGTATAGACCCTACTTATCTTGAATGCCGTTTTCCACTTGTCTCCTTCTCGCATACGAAGTTGGTGGTAGCCACTCTTCAGGTCAATCTTTAAAAAGATCGCGGTTTCGCTTAGCCCATACAGCACATCGAGCCGGGATATGGGATGGCGGTATTTGATCGTGATGTTGTTGATGGCTTGGCAATAACCGCACACCCTCCACAATCTGTCCTTCTTAGAAACGAGCAAGACAGGGGCAGCACATGGGGTAAGTCTTTCTCGGATGTAGCCTTGATCCATGGCACACGGACTTGGCGTTTGAGTTCCTTAGCCTTCTCGGGGTTAACTCTGTATACGGGCCGGTCGGGTAGTTGGGCTCCGATGATGAAGTTGATGTGATGCTCGATTGCGTGGATAGGAAGCAGTACGGTTGGCAACTCCGGAGGGAAGACGTCCGCGTAGGTTTCCAAGAGTTTGGCGATCTCTGGCGGGGGTGGCGGCTATGTGCTCCCTGCACTAGAAAAATCTTTAAAAATCATAAGGACAACGTTAGGTTCACCTTTGCTTACTGCCTGGCGGATGGCTCGAGAATTCACAAGGAAGTTCTCTTTCTATGGACCCTTCTCTTTATTTGTCCTCAGCTGGATCTCTCGTACTTGTTGTGAGGCTAGGGATGTTAAATTATACATGCACTTATCATGAACGAACGAATACAAGTTATTCCTCCCAATGTGCATGGTTTTCCTGTCAAACTGCCATGGACGTCCTAAGAGGAGGTGGCCTGATGTAAGACTCGGTTACACCTAGTCTCACGGCAATAAACGAGCTGAAGGAAACTGGTTGTTCAACGCTGTCTTCCTGGACACACCAAGTATTTTGACAATAAAACACGGTGGAGTGGCTCAGATGGAGGGGTGGATCATATGACGCCACAAGCCTCTATGGAAGGGAGACTTGATAAGTCGGGTGCTCGGAGGATTGCTTCTCAAAAAACTCGGAGGCTAGGGTCATTGGTTTGCTAGGGCACAACTCGATTTTTTATTTTATGTGTGAATAAAATAACAAGGCTGCAGTGGGACATTATAAGGAATCCATCAGTTATGCCCTTCTAGTGGTCTTTGAAACAGATTACAACAAAAGGAAACCTAATTACCTATTAAATGGGGTGGCGAGAAAAATGTCTTACTCTAGTCTAATAAAAAAGACTAAAAGGAAACAAAACAAACATAGAAAAGGAAACAAGGGACTAGTCCAATAATCAAATAAAGGAAATTTACTGCTTACCTTAGTGGCTCCCCTTGGATTAACCATTAGGCCGTAAACTCCTTTTTGAAGTGCGGCGTTTTGGTGATCCCCTTCAAAGATCAGAGTGCACCATTTCATTAATAGGAGAGAGGCTGAATATGGTAAGTTGTGTGTTGCTTGAAAGAAGTGGGAGCTCCTTTAGACAGGCCTCTTGGGCTGGGCATGGTCCTGCCTGGGTCTTACTGGGTTGTTCTTCGGCTGGGCCTGGTCGTGCCTCATCGTGATTGGGGACGACTTTGGTTGGGGCCCGGTCATTCCTGGGTCGTGCTCGGGGGGACTTGGGTTAGGGCCCGGTCGTACCTTGTCTGCGCCTGGCTCCTCAGGTAGCTGGCCCTTCCTGCCTTCTGGTGAGAAGTCTTGACTCGTCTCAAGTGTTATCTGGTGAGTAAGGCCTCCATGGCTTGGTTGAAGCCTTCTCTCAAGTCTCTAGTAGATTGAGTAAGGCCTCCATAAGCTTTCTCTAAAGACCATTAGTAGCACCTGTGTTTTGGAACTAATAGCCTTAATCACATGGCTTGTGGTGGCGTATAAGTTGGTTTACTTACCTTGGTACGCGTGGACATAGCACTTTGCATCTCATTTACCTATTGAGGTTTGAGAGGGGCTAGGTGGTGCTTACAGTTCTCATGCGTGTACACATTGGTGCGACCGTGGTGGAGGGTCTCCTTGTCGAATTGCCATGGTCTCCCTAAGAGAGATATCCTACTTGCATTGGTACCACATCAAACTTCACTGTGTCCGAGTACTTGCCTATGCTGAAAGGCACCATGACTTGCTCTGGAATCTTGAGCTCAGTCTCATCGTTGAGCCATTTAATCTTGTAAGGGTGCGGGTGCTTGGTTCATTTCAGACCTAACTTATCAACAAGATACTTTCTAGACACGTTAGTGCAAGAGCCACCATCAATGATCAAGTTGCATACCTTGGATTTGATACTGCACTGGGTGTGAAAGATGTTTTCTCTCTGCACGGTCTCTGGGTCAAACATTGCGCTGAGGGCTCGCCTGGTGACCAGGATCTCTCGCACCTCTGAATAGTTGGTTACTTCTTCATCAGAACCAGCCAGTTCCTCCTCAGCTTCCCCATCGGTCTCGTAATCTCCTTGGTCGTTGATTAGCATGACCCTTTGATTGGGGCATTCTTGTGTGTAGTGCCCTTTTCCCTGACATTTATAACAAGTGATGTCAAGGTTTCTCTGAGGTTGAGGCTTACCTAGCTCGACTTTACGGTTCTTGGCGGTCTCAGCTGTGAACTTGTAGAACTGCGAGGTTCCTTCGGGTCCCTTGACTTTGTCTAGATCCTTTGGAAGAGGCGGGTTTTAGTGTTGGAATGAAGAAGAATGATGAAGACAAAGAGAAAAAATGAAGAAAGTGTGCCTTAGACTGTAAGTAGGCGCCATGTGTCCAAAGGGAGTGGCTTAGGCTTGTTTGTGATTAATGATATGTTATCCTTGTAGGCAAACATGTATTAAGCTATCTTAGTATCCAAACAAGCCTAAACTAGCTTAATATAAATAGTTATCTCTCTCTTCCTTTGTAAGCAAGAAATTTATTTTTCTAAAATCTCAAGAATAATCATTCTTACTTTTTTCTCTATTCTCTCTCTCTCTCAAGCTACAAATATCTAAATCTCTTAATCTCATAAACTTTCATGGTATCAGAGCCAGGTTACATTAATCTGGCATAAAATTCCGAAGATTCTTATCTTATTGCACACAATCTTCACGCAGCCTCAAAACCAGGTCTGCCGCGAGACAATCGTGTGTTCATCAGGTTCTCAGGAAAGAACTCGAAATTTCTTGTCATTTTCTTCATCAAGGGTTGTTATCCGGTGAGTTCTGAGTATTTCCACAGTGGTTTCATCCAATTTGGTGTCCTCAGTCAAAAGTTATCCAAGTCCTCATAGGGTGGTGTCGCGATCGTCTTCGCACGAGACTACGGGTTTGTAACGAGTATATCTCCTTCAATTCTTAATCAAATCAAGTGATGTTAAAGCCTAAACTCAAGCAAAACAAGTTTAGTTGATGAATCAGGAGGTACGCTTTGCCCCTTTTCACGTTTAGAAGCTTTCTTGATCAATCTTCTTCAACGGGTACAGATTTGACCTATGTGTGGTATTTGTGTTAAACCTTCAATCTTTCTTAATCTTTTGCAAATTTTGGACGATCAAAACTTATTTTAGAGCCTTGTGGAGGATCTCAAGAAGTTTCATCTCATTCCAAAGAGCTTTAGACTTCAAGAATGGTTTTCTTGAATATTGTTAAAATTCTGTTTTTTTTAAAAAAAAATGTGGGAAAGGTTGTTGTTGACTTGGTTAGGCAGTTTTAGCAACTGTTTTTCACTAGATATTTGTTAGTTAAGCAGTAGAAGTCTGTTTAAGTTTTTAACCAATGGTTGTTTGGCGGTTACACCTTCTTTCAATTCTGTTAGACGTGCCACTAGTGCAAGTAGTGTAGCGCGTGTGTTGTGTTATTGTAGTCTTCTGTCTTGAAGGTTATAGAACAGGTCTTAAGGAGTTCCAAGCGCATTTGAAAGCCCCTATTTTGCTTCAAGGGACGAATTATTTACTCTGGTCAAGAACCATATGGATCACCTTGTGTAGCAATGGCTTATGGAATCATATACCAAAGGCGTATGTTCTAGCCATTGAAGAGGATGACTCAGATGATCAAGATGATCAAAATAAATGGTTTCAGGAAGACTAGATGGTACTTTCTATACTCCAAAACTCCCTAGCTGTATTTCTCTTAGAAGCGTATTCATATTGTGAAAATGCTAAAGATCTTTGGGAAATTTTAAAAAATGTATATGACAATACTACTAACCTCATGAGAATTTTTGAGGTAAAGAAAGCTTTGAATGATCTTAGACAGGAGGATGCTGAGTTCACTTTAATGAAACATATTAAGTTTCTTGATATTATTTGTTTTGCAATTAAAAAAAAAATAGATTTTGGTTTCGGTAAAATTACAAATTAGTACTAATGCAAATTGAAACCAATATTAAATAATAGTCGCTAAATAGTCACCAAATAGTTGTCATATAGTCACAAAATAGTCGTCAAATTATACAGTCGCAAAGTAGTCACCAAATTATATAGTCGCAAAGTAATCGCTAATAGTCACCAAATCATATAGTCGCCAAATTATACAGTCGCACAATAGTCGCCAAATTATATAGTCGCCAAATAGTCGTCAAGTTATACGACTATACAATGACTACTTCTGTTCATCAAGATTAAACCGTAAATTAGTCGTAGTGTAGGTGTAATCAGTTATGACTACATTTACGACTATAAATTTTAGCAACTAAAGATTTACGACTACAATAATTAGTCATAACATAGGCGTAACTCTCGATTTAGCGACTGTTTGACAACTATTTTTACAGTCGCTAAATCTCTGTTTTCTTCTAGTGAATGTATGCCCCCTTCCCACAAGCTTGATAAGCTTCTCCCAGCTCTGAATCATCTTTGTGTAGCTCCTTTAGGTGCTCAAACCCAACACCTTCTAGATAATGTATCTGATCACATTCTCCTTCTCTTTCTTATACTTGATTACATAGGAAAATGTCTCTATATATCCAACCACTTGGCATGTCTTCTCTTGATTGAAGTTTTCACTCTCAATAACATAAGAGTCTCATGATCTGTGTGAATAATGAACTCTTTATAAAAAAATTAATGTTGTCATGTCTCAAGAGCTCGGACCAACACATATAGCTCTTTATCGTTGGTTGTGTAGTTAATTGCTCCACTCAACTTTTCCCAAAAGTATGCTACATGTCTCTTTCTCTGGTGCAAGTCGGCTCCAATCCTTACCCGATATGCATGACATTCCACTTCAAACATTTATTCAAAGTCTGGTAGAGAAAGAATGGTTTCTTGTGTAAGATGCTCCTTAAGTGTGTTGAAAGCAGCTTCATGAGCATCTTTCTGAGAGAATATAGTATTATTTTCTATCACATCGGTCAAAGGAGCTGCCACGCTGCTAAAATCATTCACAAACCGTCTATATAAGCTGAATAAACCATGAAAGCTTCTCACATGTCCGATCATTAAAGGGTTGGCCATTCTCTAATGGCTTTGATCTTCTCTTCATCCACTTCTAAACTCTATTCACTAACTATAAAGCCTAAGTAAACAAGATGATTAGTGCAAATTGTATACATCTTAAGGTTGGCATATCAACCTTCCCTTCGAAGTGTATGCAACATAAGCTCTAGATGCATAAGATGAAAGTCGTCTCATTGCGGGCATTTTATTGAGTTAAGGAAAGAGATCATTCCACCTTGATGCGGATCAGGACGACCGGGACGACCATGCGGACACGCGGACGAGTGGACCAGCTTCCGGACAAGGAGTTGGTCGAGCTATCGACCCCGGCCACGACCTTGGCATGAACCCGGCTGAGGTTCAACAAGACTTGGCAACCGAACGTGAAGACATTGAACCGAAAGAACATGTCCCCGACCAGACAAGTGTTTGTGCATCCGGACCGTTCCATGATCTTACACCCGGGCTGTCCCTAGAACCCACATCCGTTCCAGCCCGCGGACACTTTTCAGCCTCGACCCAAGATCATGCACCCGGCTTGCGCCAAGACCTGAATCACGTACCACCTCTCGACCAGAAGACCGTACCAGTTCGTTTTCAGCAACCGTCTCAGCATGACCGCATCTACACTCGGCCATGGACCAACTCCACCGGGTCCATTGATCCATGGGTCATTCCAGACGGCCCTTTGACCCGTGCACGGACCAAGGCGCTTCAAGAACAAATTGGAGCCTTCATCAGCACATTCAAGCCGTCTAAGCACCACTTAGGTATGGTCCTTAGACTTTGTGCAAACTGAATTATATAAATGGGAAGAGATTGCATTTTTGTGCTCTTTTTCCCTCTTTTGGGTTTTTCCCACTGGGTTTTTCCAAAGGAGGTTTTTGATGAGGCCCAAATGCAATTTCACATGTCCATTTGTATAAGGCCTTTTGCTAGAAAAGTCTTTGGCCCAGTTTGTCTCGGCCCATTCATGAATTTAGCCTTGTAATCGAAATGTCTTTCAACCTACCTTGACCATGATGTAATCCGTGTGCATGCCTTGGAATTTGTGCCTTCCATGCATGCATTGTCCGTTGAATTGTGGCTATTTCATGTATGGTTTGGGCACTTGAACATTTCATCGAATTTTTATGAACATCTTTCTTTTGAACTCATTTGAATTCGGTCTCTTTCTCTTTGGTGATTCTGGTGTGTCATATCCTTGAATCCATCATTGAAATCCTTGGTCACTCTTTGGTGTGTCATATCCACTGAGTAATCAAGCCGTTCTATCCAAACCTCACTACCTTCTTGTCTATTCTCATCTGAATCCTGACAATTCGCGTTTCACCTCATTTTCTATTGTTTCACCACATCTATTCTTCAAGCCGTTCACCTTCATATCCGCTGCATCCATCTGCCTAGCTTGGTGTCGTGACTGGGTTATGATCCTGCCTTCCCAGGATCATATCAAGTGGTATCAGAGCACACATCAGGCTGAGCACTTCTCTAACTATTGCTTGTTTCGATTTTTTTTCATCAAATAACTATTGATCTTCTAAGTGACCGTTCATCTGAACTGAGCCGTGAATTGATCTGTTCTTTTTGTGTGATTATTTTGAACATTTGACTTGTTCCAAGTGTTGTCATGGCAGGAGAGGAGTCAGAGACCGAAGGGGAGTCCACACATACACGCTTGGTGGAGGAGCTCACCCTTAGAATGAATAACATGATGGAGGAGCGTTTCCACTCCATGCAGGCCGTGTTGAGAGATAGCCTGCGTGATGATATCAGACACATCCTTCCAGAACCAAGGCCAGAAAGGAGGCGTGCCTTGTTCCAAGAACCGGATCTGCCACGGCCTGATCCGCCTCCTAGGTCCGCCACTCCACAAGGCGGTTCACAAGGACAAAACATCCGGACTCCTGGTCTAAGGGAAGAGGTGTCTTCCATTAGACACCCAGCCGATCAGAGTTTCCTTGGTGATGAAGCTGACGCCAACCTATACCCTAGTGACTACTCAGAACGCAGCCAAAGGAGACAAAGGCGGATGCAGAGGCCGCCACCAATCCAAGATAGCATACACAATCTAAAGCTGAAGATCCCAGCATTCCATGGCAAAAATGATCCTACAGCCTTCCTTGAATGGGAACAGAAGATGGAATTAGTGTTTAATTGCCAATATTTTTCTGAATTTAATAAAGTTAATGTGGCAGTAACTGAGTTCTATGATTATGCTCTCAGTTGGTGGGATCAGATGGTGATATCAAGAAGAAGGAATGGAGAGCCGCCCATTGATACTTGGCAAGAGCTGAAGCTGGTCATGAGAAGGCGCTTTGTCCCTTCACACTTCCACAGGGATCTACACCTAAGACTTAGGCAGTTGACACAGGGTAGCCGTGGTGTAGAAGACTACTTTCAGGAGATGGAAACACTTCTGATCAGGGCAGGCGTGACTGAGGACAGAGAGGCAACCATGTCCCGGTTCTTAGGCGGCCTTAACAGAGATATCCAGGACCGCCTAGAACTACAACATTATGTGGAGCTTGAGGAGCTCTTGCACAAGGCTATTTTGATAGAGCAGCAGTTAAAAAGAAGGAGCACTAACCGTCCTTCTTTTGGTGCAGGATCATATGGCAGCAAACCGGGTTTTGGCCGTGACTTCAAATCTACACGGACCGCTGAACCAAGAAGCGTGCCGACCAGGACCGAACCACAACCAACCCTTAGCAAGTGGGATAAAGGGAAGGCCCCTGAGAAGCCCACACGGTCAAGGGATGTCAAGTGCTTTAAGTGTCAAGGCTTAGGACACTATGCCAACGAATGTGTCAATAAGAAAGTCATGGTGCTTATGGAAAATGGTGAGGTCTTATCTGATGATGAGGAAGAGGAACCGGAATCAGCCCATGACCAATATGAGGATGAAGTGGAAGAACCCCCGGTCCAAGGCCAGCTGATGGTTACACGGCGGTCATTGAGTGTGCAATCCAAGGCCAAAGACCCGGACCAAAGGGAGAATCTCTTCCATACTCGGTGTCTTGTTAAAGGGAAAGTATGTAGCCTCATTGTGGACGGTGGCAGCTGTACCAACGTGGCCAGTGAGAGGATGGTCCAGAAACTTGGCTTAGAAGTCACCAAACATCCGCGGCCATATCCATTACAATGGCTCACTGAAACAGGGGAACTCCGCGTGACCCAGCAGGTCAAGGTACCCTTGGAGATTGGCAGCTACAAGGACGAGGTGTTGTGCGATGTTCTACCCATGGAAGCCGGTCACATCTTGCTTGGGAGACCGTGGCAGTCTGACCGTAGGGTCATCCATGATGGTTACACAAACAAACATCACTTTACTCATCAGAACCGTAAGGTGACACTCATTCCTATGACCCCTCAAGAGGTATACAAAGATCAACTTTTCCTTAAGCAACAAAAGAAGCAAGAGAACACTGCCTTAGAGTCGAAAGTTAAGACTAATTTCTTCATTAAGGCTAGTGGAGTCATTAAGAACCTAGATAACCATAAACCGGTCTTGTTGTTATATTTTAAGGAGGCTTGCCTCCATGCTACTAACCCCAGGCCGGACATGCCGAGCAGGTTGTTTGACCTTTTGCAGGATTACCAAGACGTCTTTCCTGAGGAGTGCCCTCCAGGTCTTCCTCCCATCCGTGGCATTGAACACCAGATCGATCTTGTGCCTGGAGCGGCCCTTCCAAACCGTCCTGCCTATAGGACCAATCCGGTTGAAACTAAGGAGATTCAGGCACAAGTAGAGGAACTTATGAGGAAAGGGCACATCAGGGAGAGCCTAAGCCCATGTGCCGTTCCAGTCTTGTTAGTACCTAAGAAAGACGGTAAGTACCGGATGTGTGTTGATTGCCGTGCAATCAACAACATCACGGTCAGGTATAGGCATCCAATTCCTAGACTTGATGATATGCTAGATGAGTTGCATGGTTCTAGTTTGTTTACTAAGATTGATCTTAGGAGTGGTTACCATCAAATTAGGATGAAAGAGGGTGATGAATGGAAGACAGCATTTAAAACTAAGCAAGGATTGTATGAATGGCTTGTAATGCCATTTGGGCTTACAAATGCTCCTAGCACTTTCATGAGATTGATGAATCATGTACTTAGGCATTTCATAGGACATTTTGTTGTGGTTTATTTTGATGACATCTTAATCTATAGTAAGAGTCTAAAAGATCATGTTGAACATGTTCAGGCTGTCTTAGATGTACTTAGGAAAGAAAGTTTATTTGCTAATATGGACAAGTGCATCTTTGGCTCGGATACTGTGGTTTTTCTTGGCTTTGTGGTCAGTGCAGATGGCGTTAGTGTGGACCAGGAAAAGGTCAAAGCCATTCAGGAGTGGCCTACACCAACAAACGTGAGTGAAGTGAGAAGCTTCCACGGTTTAGCTGGGTTCTACAGGCGGTTTGTCAAGGATTTTAGTACCCTTGCCGCCCCGTTGACCGAGATCATCAAGAAAGAAGTGGGGTTCAAGTGGGAACAACCTCAGGAACAGGCCTTCCAGACACTTAAGGATAAGCTTACTCACGCTCCCTTACTTGCTTTACCTGATTTCACTAACACGTTTGAAATAGAATGTGATGCATCAGGCTTAGGTATTGGAGCTGTACTCATGCAAGAACGCCGGCCCATTGCCTATTTTAGTGAGAAACTGGGTGGTGCCACATTAAACTACCCTACCTATGATAAAGAGCTGTATGCGTTGGTGAGGGCGCTTCAGATTTGGCAGCACTACCTGTGGCCTAAAGAATTTGTCATTCATACCGACCATGAGTCCCTGAAACATCTTAAAGGCCAACAAAAGCTCAACAAGCGCCATGCCAAGTGGGTAGAGTTTATTGAAACGTTTCCCTATGTTATTAAATACAAGCAGGGAAAAGACAACATTGTGGCAGACGCACTATCCAGGAGGTACACTTTGCTTTCTATTCTTGAAGTTAAGTTATTGGGTTTTGAACATATTAAACCTTTGTATGAAACTGACCCGGACTATGGAGACATCTATAAGTCCTGTTACAAGTCTTCTACAGGTTCTTATTACCAAAGGGATGGTTTTCTCTTTCATGAAAACCGACTTTGTGTACCAAGGTGTTCCCTACGTGAGCTGTTTATAAGGGAAGCCCATGCTGGTGGGCTTATGGGACATTTTGGTATAGCCAAGACCATGGCCATTATGCGTGAGCACTTCCAGTGGCCCCATATGAAAAAGGACGTGGAACGCTTGTGCAATAGATGTCCTACTTGCAAAATGGCCAAAGCTACTACCCAACCCCACGGTTTGTATCAACCGCTTCCTATCCCTGAGCATCCTTGGCTAGACTTATCAATGGATTTTATTTTAGGATTGCCTAGGACTAGGAATGGTAAGGATTCAATTTTTGTAGTTGTTGACCGGTTCTCTAAAATGTCTCATTTCCTAGCTTGTCATAAGACTGATGACGCATCTCATGTTGCCAATCTATTCTTTAGAGAGATAGTTAGATTGCATGGTATGCCTAGGAGTATTGTTTCTGATAGAGACACTCGGTTTCTTAGTCATTTTTGGAGAACACTCTGGTCAAAGCTAGGAACTAAGTTATGTTTCTCTACTACTTGTCATCCGGAGAGTGATGGCCAGACTGAGGTAGTGAATAGGACCTTAGGATCCCTATTGCGTGCCTTTGTTGGGAAAAATCTTAGGACATGGGAGGATAGCTTGCCACACCTTGAATTTGCTTATAATCATTCTGTGCATTCAGCGTCTAAGTTTTCACCATTTCAAATTGTTTATGGGTTTAACCCTATGTCACCATTGGATTTGATGCCTCTTCCTTTGAGTGTGAGATCTAGCTTGGATGGTGAGCAGAAGGCCAAGATGGTTCAGAAGATTCATGCAGATGCTCGTAAGAACATTGAGGCCAAGACCAAACAATATGCCAAGAATGCTAACAAGAACCGCAAGAAGGTGGTTTTTCAACCTGGAGACCAAGTGTGGATACACTTAAGGAAGGAACGCTTCCCTGTTGAAAGGCGCTCCAAACTCCTTCCAAGGGTTGATGGCCCCTTTACCATCACCAACCGCTTGAATGACAATGCCTATGTCTTGGACTTGCAAGGTAAGTATGCTATTAGTTCAAGTTTTAATGTTGCTGATCTTATTCCCTTTTGTGCAGATAATCAGGATTTGAGGGCAAATCCTTTTCAAGATGGGGGAGATGATGCGGATCAGGACGACCGGGACGACCATGCGGACACGCGGACGAGTGGACCAGCTTCCGGACAAGGAGTTGGTCGAGCTATCGACCCCGGCCACGACCTTGGCATGAACCCGGCTGAGGTTCAACAAGACTTGGCAACCGAACGTGAAGACATTGAACCGAAAGAACATGTCCCCGACCAGACAAGTGTTTGTGCATCCGGACCGTTCCATGATCTTACACCCGGGCTGTCCCTAGAACCCACATCCGTTCCAGCCCGCGGACACTTTTCAGCCTCGACCCAAGATCATGCACCCGGCTTGCGCCAAGACCTGAATCACGTACCACCTCTCGACCAGAAGACCGTACCAGTTCGTTTTCAGCAACCGTCTCAGCATGACCGCATCTACACTCGGCCATGGACCAACTCCACCGGGTCCATTGATCCATGGGTCATTCCAGACGGCCCTTTGACCCGTGCACGGACCAAGGCGCTTCAAGACCAAATTGGAGCCTTCATCAGCACATTCAAGCCGTCTAAGCACCACTTAGGTATGGTCCTTAGACTTTGTGCAAACTGAATTATATAAATGGGAAGAGATTGCATTTTTGTGCTCTTTTTCCCTCTTTTGGGTTTTTCCCACTGGGTTTTTCCAAAGGAGGTTTTTGATGAGGCCCAAATGCAATTTCACATGTCCATTTGTATAAGGCCTTTTGCTAGAAAAGTCTTTGGCCCAGTTTGTCTCGGCCCATTCATGAATTTAGCCTTGTAATCGAAATGTCTTTCAACCTACCTTGACCATGATGTAATCCGTGTGCATGCCTTGGAATTTGTGCCTTCCATGCATGCATTGTCCGTTGAATTGTGGCTATTTCATGTATGGTTTGGGCACTTGAACATTTCATCGAATTTTTATGAACATCTTTCTTTTGAACTCATTTGAATTCGGTCTCTTTCTCTTTGGTGATTCTGGTGTGTCATATCCTTGAATCCATCATTGAAATCCTTGGTCACTCTTTGGTGTGTCATATCCACTGAGTAATCAAGCCGTTCTATCCAAACCTCACTACCTTCTTGTCTATTCTCATCTGAATCCTGACAATTCGCGTTTCACCTCATTTTCTATTGTTTCACCACATCTATTCTTCAAGCCGTTCACCTTCATATCCGCTGCATCCATCTGCCTAGCTTGGTGTCGTGACTGGGTTATGATCCTGCCTTCCCAGGATCATATCACACCTACAAATGTTTTTTTTTTATGATTCAAAAAAAAAATCTGCTCATATTTTATATTTTATTTTCCACATATATTGGTTGTTATAGTTCATGGTCAGCTTATTCATTATTTAGTTGTCAATATTAAAATGATTGTCAAGGAATCAAGGATTGTTAATATTGAATTTAATAATCATATTCATGAGATTAATATATATGTGAAATCTGAAACTATAATTCTTGATCATATAATAAATTAAATATTATTTTCTATTATGTTCTTACTAATAATTATATGATGATCAATATTAAAAATGGTAATCTGAGTATTTACATTGTCAATATTGAATCTATTATTCATGTTCAAAATGTTAATTATATGATTTAATATTGTTGAAATATGTATATGTTATAATTATTTTTGCTGAAATTAGTTATGTTTATATATATGTCAATATTAATGTTTATATATATATGTATATATTAAAATATATATATATATATATATGTTTAATAGTTTATTTCAATTTCATGTAATACATTTGTTTTTTAACTCAATAAAATTTGTTTTTTAAACGGATTTGTTGTGTGAAAAATCGAATTTGCAAAATCAGTGTGATTGTTTTTGAATGTTGAAAAAAAAAATCGGTTTCAGGATTTCGTGACCAGATCAATCGATTTGGGTATCAGATTAATCGATCCTTATCGGCCGGTTCATGAGAAATCAACTAAATTGAAAACCGAAACTGGTAACACGGGTCAAGCGATCGATCGATCCCGCAAGATCGATGTTGTTAACCGGGTAGGCAACCGATTAATCAAATGTCAGATTGAACCGGGTCGCAAGACAACAAAATGATCGAGATCGATCGATCCACGTGAGATCGGTTGATTGCAGCATACAACTCCAATCGATCCTCGCTTCACAGCAACCGATCGATCCAAAATATTGCCGCTCGATCCTCGCCTCACAGCGACCGATCGTTCTTTGCTATACAAAGCGATCGATTGATCCCCTTTAAGATCGATCGGAAGTGTAAATGCATGAAAAACTTGTCTTTCTGATATTGCGATGTGTATACATGTGTTAAAAATGCATCTAAAAACATGTTCAAAATGAGATTTTAACTCACGAGTTAACAGTGTAACAGATGGCAAACACAAGTAACAATGCTGAGGTTGCACCAGAGGAGGCAACTCAAACCACCCTTGTGTCAGTCAACACAAATGGGTTACTTCCCGAGAAGTTAGACGGGAATAGCTTCAAGAACTGGCAACAGAAGATGTACTTCTACTTGACATCTATGAACCTGACTAAGTTTTCGCAAGGAGGACAAGCCTGAAACTCCCAAAGAATGAGAGACAGATGTGTGCACGTTAGCCACACTAGAGGCTTGGAAGCACTCAGAATTTCTGTGCAGAGGTTGGATCCTAAGCCGACTGGTGGACAATCTGTACTCTGTCTACAAAAATGACAAAGAGTACCCCACTTCCAAGTATCTCTGGATAGCTTTGGAAAGGAAGTACAAGTCCGAAAATGCTAGCTTTCAGAGATATGTTGTGGCAAAGTTTCTCGATTTCAAAATGGTGGACTAAATGTCTATAATGGATCAAGTTGAGCAATTGTAGTTGATCAACAACAAAATCACAGCTGGAGGAATGATCCTTCCTGAAGTTTTCATTGTTGATTGCACAATTGAGAAGTTACCGCCAAGCTGGATGGATTTCAAGAATTACTTGAAACATAAGCAAACACAAGCAAAAGCTAATGTCGCTTGAATCGCTGATCTAAGACTTCACAATGAAGCAACGATTTTCTTCTCCAAGAATGATGAGAGAATGTATCAGGCTTACCTTGCTGAACAGCTTAAGGCAAATGGTAAGGGCAAAATAGGAGAAAAGGACTACAAGTTCAAGAACTCCAGAATCATTAGCTCTACAAGCTTCAAGAAGCATACTTCTAGTGAAAAGAAGTTCAGTGGAATTGGGTCATAAGGCAGACATGTGTCGCAACAAGCCCATACAGAAGCGACCACATAATGCAAACCTCACTGAAGCAGATCTCTGCTATGTTGTGATTGATGAAGTCAATTCAGTGGAGAGAAACCCACTTGAGTGGTGTTATGATACCGGTGCAACGGCCCACATCTGCAAAGATAAGGCAATGTTCAACACATATCAACACTGCCATACAGATGAAAAAATCATGATGGGCGACATTTATTCATCCAAGGTCGCTGGACATGGAAAGGTGATACTGAAGCTAACTTCAGGACATGAGATCACCCTCACAAATGTGAGACATGTGCCCAACATAAGGAAGAACCTAATTTCTGGTACTCTCCTGAGCAAGACTGGATTTAGCATCAACTTTCAAGCTGATAAGTTGGTGCTTAAGAAAAATGGGGTGTATCTGGACAAAGGGTTTGTTAAGAATAGACTGATAAAATGAATGTAATGACAGTCATTCCCAAAGTTGTTACCAACTCTGAAATTAATAAGAATAATCCAGTTGTTTATTTGGTCGAGTCTTCTTCTATTTGGCATGAAAGATTAAGACATGTGAACTATAAATCATTAACTCAGTTAATGGATTTAAACTTAATTCTGAAATGCAAATTAAGTAAAGATAAATGTGAAGTATGCGTACAAGCAAAACTCACAAAACGACCATCTCCAAAAGTTGAGAGAAAAAACCGAACCTCTGGGTTTAACCCACACTGATTTGTGCAATATAAATTATTTACCCACTAGAGAAGGTAAAAAGTATTTTGTGACTTTTATTGATGATAGTACAAAATATTGCTATATTTACTTGTTACGAAGCAAAAATGAGGCTTTGGATAAATTCAAGGAATATAAGCTGGATATTGAAAATCAAGTCAAAAAAATTATAAAAATATTTTGGAGCGATAGAGGTGGAGAATATGAAGGACAATTCGATGCATTATGTAGAGAAAATGGAATCATTCATCAAACAAGTGCTCCTTACTCACCAGAGTCAAATGGAATTGCAGAACATAAAAATCGAACTCTGAAAGAAATGATGAATGCAATGATGCAAAAATCTGGCGTAACCCATAACATGTGGGAGGAAGTTTTAATGACTTCGAATTATATTCAAAATAAAATCTCACACAAAGTAACGTGAAAAACGTCATATAAACTATGGAAAGATATAGTCCCTTCATACAAATACATAAAAGTGTGGGGGTGCCTAGCAAAAGTGGCACTACATGTTTCGAAAAAAGGTCGCGATTGGACCAAAAACAGTTGATTGTATTTTCATCGGATATGCGCACCACAGTAGTGCTAATCGATTTCTGGTTCACAAATCAGATATTTCAGATATCCATGTAAATACAATTATAGAATCGTGAAATGCATCTTTCTTATAAGATATTTTTCCGTGTAAGGATAAAATACATCCTAAACGGACTAGGAAAGAAAGAGATGTAGGTGAAGCAAGCACTTCTGCCATTGGTCTAGACAATGGAGAAAAAGCTGAAATTGAACTCAGACATAGCAAAAGAACTCGAAAGGAGAAAAATTTTGGTGATGATTTTCTGATAATTTTATTCACAGAAAATGAACCAAATACCTTTGCGGAAGCGATGTCTATACCTGATGCTCCTTATTGGAAGGAAGCAGTCAACAGTGAATTCGATTCAGTTATGCAAAACTATACGTTTTACATAACGGATTTACCAGAAGGGTTCAAAGCTCTTGGTTGTAAATGGATCTTTAAGACCAAACTAAAAACTGATGGGATAATTGACAAGTATAAAGCCAGACTTGTGGTCCAAGGATTTTGTCAGAAAGAAGGTCTAGACTTCTTTGACATGTATTCTCCAGTGACGAGAATAACTTTTATAAGAACTATCATATGCATCGCATCATTACGAAATCTGGAAATACACCATATGGATGTAGAAACTGCTTTTTTAATGGAGATCTTGAAGAAGAAATATACATGAAACAACCTGAAGGTTTTGTTATTCCTGGACAAGAAGACAAGGTTTGTAGACTTGTAAAATCGTTGTATGGACTTAAACAAATTCCAAAGCAGTGACATGAGAAATTTGACAAAGTTATGATGTAAAATAGGTTCCGCATAAATGAATGCGATAAATGTATATACTTCAAAACTACGAAATATGCATATGTTATGTTATGCTTATACGTAGATGATATGATTATCATTGGAAGTGACAATGACATTATAAATCAGACTAAAATCATGTTTCATGAACAGTTTGAAATGAAGGATATGGGACTAGCAGATGTAATTCTCAGAATTAAAATCACTAGACATCCTGGAGGATATATATTATCCCAGCAGCATTACGCTGAAAATGTACTTGATAGATTCAAGAACTATTCAACTGGAACCTCCACAATACTTGTGGATACCACACTTCACTTGACGAAAAATTCAGGTGCAACGGTATCAAATAATGAGTATGCTCAAGTAATCGGAAGTCTAATGTATTTGACTAATTGTACTAGACCAGATTTAGCTTACTCAGTAAATATACTAAGTAGGTACACGAGCAATCCAGGACACATCCATTGGAAAGCGATAACGAGAGTATTAAATTACTTACGCTTACCAAAAATTATGGACTGCATTACGGTTCAGAACTTGCCGTGTTGGAAGGATATACCGATGCTAAATGGATATCAGATTCCAAAAACTCGAAGTCCACAAGTGGATATGTGGTTACACTTGGGGGTACTGCAGTATCCTGGAAATCTTCAAAACAAATAGTGCTGGCTAGGTCAACAATGGAATCTGAGCTCATTTCGTTGGAAAAAGTAGCAGAAGAAGCAAAGCATCTTTGAAATTTTCTGAAATATATTCCGATGTGGGAAAAATCAGTGTCATCGATTCAGATATACTGCGATAATCAATTGGCTATAGCTCATGCTAACAATAGCTTGTACAATGTCAAGTCACGTCACATACGTATACGACATAAGACCATTAGATAATTGATCTCAAGTGGTTTAATTTTGCTAGATTACATCAAATCAGCTGATAATATAGCAAATCCTTTTACGAAAGGTCTGACCCGAGATCAAGTATTGAAATCATCAATAGGAATGGGTTTAAAGTCTATGATTTAACGACGAAATTTGGCGGTAACCTCAACTATACTTTCTAGGTTCAAAGGGACAACCAAGTCAAATTAAGAAGAACACACTGTGAAATTTATATTTCTACCAAGTTCCTAATAATGATAAACAATGTTGTCTGCATAATAGAGGATAATCCTAAGCTTTTAATGATTTCATCATATTTATTTCAAGAAAGTAAAGCAAATTACTTTGAAATAGTATACAAAAATCACATGTTGAGTGTGAAATGGGGCCGTTTCTAGGAGAATAAAAGAAGATTGCATTCTCCAAATTCACTCATGAAATACCAGGCATGTTCAAGGCCAAAATGAACACAACGACAGAGCGAAAGAACAGGTTAAACTTATTTAATAGCCTGTTCAAATTGAAGGTATTGCAAATTGAAGCCGGTTTTGATGAACCAGAAAGATAAACCAAAAATTATTTCAAAGGCTACAAAGATTATACACTCGGACATACAAGGATAGATTCAGGCCTCACTAAAAACTCATTTTGAAAAACCACATGAGAAATCCCAAATGAGGAAAAAAGAGCTCCAAAAGATATCATTTTCCCAAATGTATAATTTAAGTAGCAAGAATTAAATTTAGGAAACCTGTTGAGGAAGAGTTAGATGGCACCTATAGAATGGCTTTAATATGGTCTTGAAGTTTCTTGGTTCTTGCACGAGTCAAAGGACCAGCAAGTATTGACAAAGGATCGCAAGATGTCAATGGGTCACTCCAAGGCCGAACAAAAATAAAGGCTTGATTGGAACTTGGATGGGCCAAGGACCGGTCCGGGTTGGTTTTCAGTTCATGGCGCGGGCCTTGGTCTAAGATGGAATCGACCTGAATTCCGTCTGGTTTCACCTTTGATTTGGTTACACGGGTCGGGTACCGATTGTGTTCATCGTCCGTCAGGTCGGGTCCTGGGTCGTTCCTCGGTCGTTCTCATCGTCCGTCAGGTCGGGGTCCTGGGTTGTTCCTCGGTCGTGCTTGCCATCCGTCGGGTCGGAACCTTGGGTCGTGCCACGGTCGTGTCGTCCGTCCGAGAAATCTTCTTCATTTATGTTTGCTTCTCTTTCTTCTACCAAGGTCACATCACTTCTTACCTAGAGCAACCCTTCCAAATAGACCCGCATACCGGACCAACCCTGTAGAAACCAAGGAACTCCAACGCCAAGTGGAGGAACTAATGAGAAAGGGGCATATCCGAGAAAGTCTAAGTCCTTGTGTTATCCCAGTTCTCTTGGTTCCTAAGAAAAATGGTAAATGGATAATGTGTACTGATTGTTGAGCAATCAATAACGTTACAATAAAATATCGACACCCTATACCTAGACTTGATGACATGTTAGATGAACTCTATGGTGCTACTATGTTTTCAAAAATTCACCTTAGGAGTGGTTATTATCAGATTAGAATGAAGGAAGGGGATGAATGGAAAACAGTCTTCAAAACTAAACAAAGTCTTTATGAATGGCTGTTATGCCATTTGGTCTAACAAATGAACCAAGTACTTTTATGCGTTTAATGAATCACAATTTTAGAGAGTTCATAGGTCACTTTGTTGTGGTATACTTTGATGATATAATAATATATAGCAAGTCTTTAAGTGACCCTATTAATCATGTTAGAACTGTTCTAGAGGTATTAAGAAAGGAACGCCTATTCGCTAATATTGATAAATGTACATTTTTTACAAATAACGTGGTGTTCCTAGGCTTTGTTGTCAGTGCAGATGGATTCAGGGTTGATGAAGAGAAAGTTAAACCTATACGTGATTGGCCTGTTCCAAAGAACATCAGTGAAGTTCGTAGCTTTCATGGGTAAGCAGGGTTTTATCGGCGTTTTGTTAAAAATTTTAATAACATTGCCGCCCCTTTGACTGAAATTATCAAGAAGGAAGGGATACAAGTGGGAACAGCCACAAGAGCAATCGTTCCAGACGTTTAAAGACATGATGACTAATGCTCTATTGCTTTTTTGCCTAATTTTACTAACACTATTGAGATTGAGTGTGATGTCAATGGTATAGGTAATGGCGCGGTACTCATGCGAGAAAGAAGGCCAATAGCTTACTATAGTGAAAATCTTGGTGGTGCCATACTCAATTATCCCACATATGACAAGAAATTGTATGCCCTTGTTCGTGCACTTCAGAAGTGGCAACATTACTTGTGGCCAAAGGAATTTGTGATACAAACTGACCATGAAACTTTGAAGCACCTTAAAGGTCAGCATAAGCTTAACAAACGTCATGCCAAATGGGTTGAGTTCATAGAAACTTTTCCCTATGTGATAAAATATAAACAAGGCAAAGAAAATATAGTGGCTGATGTTTTGTCCAGAAGGTATTCCCTTATCATTACTCTTGAAGTTAAACTAATGGGCATTCATATGATTAAAGACCTTTAGGACACTGACCCCGACTATAGAGAGATCTATAAGTCATGTAAGAGTTCTTGTATAGGATATTACTTCAAGAAGGATAGTTTCCTTTTTATAAAAACCGGCTATGTGTTCCAAAGAGCTCTCTTCATGAACTCTTTGTGAGGGAGGCCCACGCTGGTGGACTTATGGGACACTTCGGCATTTCAAAGACTATGGCCGTTATGAAAGAGCATTTTTATTGGCCTCACATGAAGAAGGACGTTGAACGCATCTGTACACGCTGCACCATTTGTAAGATAGCTAAGTCCACAACACAGCCTCATGGTTTATACACTCCTTTACCGATACCATCTCATCCTTGGGTAGATCTATCTATGGATTTTGTTTTAGGTCTGCCTAGGACTAGGACTGGTAAAGACTGCATATTTGTGGTTGTAGATAGTGTTTCTAAAATGTCTCATTTCGTAGCATGCACTAAGACCGATGATGCCTTGCATGTTGCTAACCTGTTCTTTAGGGAAATTGTACGTCTACACGGCATGCCTAGGTCTATAGTATCTGATAGAGATACTAAGTTTCTTAGCCATTTTTGGAGGACTTTGTGGTCTATGTTGGGCACTAAGTTATGCTTTTTGACCACTTGTCATCCACAAACGGATGGCCAGACAGAGGTAGTCAATAGAAATCTAGGGTCCTTATTACGTGCATTTGTGGGTAAAAATCTAAAGTCATGGGAAGAAAACTTACCTTATATAGAGTTTGCCTACAATCATGCTAAGCACTCAGCATATAGGTTTCACCCTTCCAAGTTGTCTATGGTTTTAATCCTATTTTGCCTCTTGATCTAATGTCCTTACCTTTGAGTGAAAGAACCAGTCTTAATGGAAAGCAAAACGCCAAGTTAATTTAGCAGATACAAAAGGCCAACCGGGAGATCAAGTTTGGATTCACTTGAGAAATGACCGGTTCTCGAATGAACGCTGTTCTAAGTTATGCCCAGGGTGGATGGCCCTTTCACTGTGATCAGACACATCAACAACAATGCCTATGAGATTGACCTTCAAGGTAAGTATCCAGTTAGTACAAGTTTTAATGTTTCTGATCTCCTTCCATATGTTTCAGATAGCTTGGTTTTGAGGACAAATCCTCTTAAAGAGGGAGGGGATGATGTGACCTTGGTAGAAGAAAGAGAAGCAAACATAAATGGAAAAGAATTCTCAGACGGATGGCACGACCGTGGCACGACCCGAGGTTCCAACCCGACGGATGGCAGACACGACTGAGGAACGACCCAGGACCCTGACCTGACGGACGATGAGAACGACCGAGGAATGACCCAGGACCCTGACCTGACGGATGATGAACACGACTGGGACCCGACCCGTGTGACCGAATCAAAGGTGGAACCAGAGGGAATTTAGGTCGATTCCATCTTAGACCAAGGCCCGCGCCATGACCTAAAAACCAAACCGGACAGGTTCTTGGCCCATCCAAGTTCCTATCAAGCCTCTACTTTTGTTCGGCCTTGGAGCGATCCATTGACATCTTGTGATCCTTTGTCAATACCTGCTGATCCTTTGACTCGTGCAAGAACCAAGAAACTTCAAGACCATATTGGAGCCATTCTACAGGAGCCATCTGACTCTTCCTCCACAGGTTTACTAAATTTAATTCTTGCTACTTAAATTATATATTTGGGGAAATAATATCTTTTGGAGCTCTTTTGCCCTCATTTGGGTTTTTTCCATGTGGTTTTTGTAAATGAGATTTTTAATGAGGCCTGAAGCTATCCTTGTATGTTCGAGTGTATAATCTTTGTAACCTTTGAAATAATTTTTGGTTTATCTTTCTGGTTCGTTAAAACCGGCTTCAATTTGCAAGACCTTCAATTTGAACCGGCTATTAAATAAGTTTGACCTGTTTGAATGAATGGAAGACTGGTGTGGAATCATGTGCTCGCCATGCAAGCATTGTCCAATTATTGCATTTCAATCCTGTAATTTTATATAAGTGTTTTGTAACTCTTTGTATGTCTATCGAATGTTTCATGCAAAAATCTCTCTTTAAGTTCTTAAGTTTTTTGATCATTTCAGTGTGTTTATCTGAAAACTTCTCTTAGATCTTTAGGTGTGTTCAACCTAAAACAGTATAAGAAAACTTTAATCTCTGTTTGGTGTGAATATCCAACTAGAATTAAGACCGGAACCGCGAGGATCATCACCTTCTTGCGCCGCTCTGTTCATTTCTCATCCCATTCTTTTCCATTCCTTTCTTCCTTGCATCATTCGACCAGAAACCAAACCGCAACTGTTCCACAAGCCACCGGTTCATACCTTCATCCTCCTTGTCATACGACCCCTACCATTCATCTTCCGCTTAACTTCCTTGCTGTGTCGATCATGGGGTAAGATCCGGCCTACTGGGATCTTATCTAACCCTAAACATAGAAACCCAAATTCGAGCTGACCCAAAGCTAAATCGATACAAACACTAAACATAGAAACTCAAATTCAACCTAAATCGATATAAATCCTACACTCAGAAACTTGAATTAAATACGTAAAACCCATAAAGTCGATTTCAAAAAAAAACATTAAATCAAAATCTGGAATTAGAAGATCTACGATTTAGGTTGAATTCTAGAGGAGAGTGAAATTCTTAAATGCCTGATTTGTGTAGAGTAAATGGTGATAGAGAGGACTCAAATGAAAATAGCTAAGTGGTGATAGAGAGAACTCAAATGATAATGGCTAAGTGGTGATAGGTTTTGTTTTAGTTTTTATTTTTATTTTTTATTCCCTCAAAAAATTAAAGTGCGAGCAAATATCCTGCTTAACATAATTATAACACTTATTTACACCACGTGCAATTAAAAACATAAGGCACAAAGAAAAAAATTCGTAAAATGAGAAAACGATACCTCGCCCATATTTTTTTATAACAAATACTAATTACAAATGCTATGAAAAAATAGCGCCTAAGTTTTTTTATTGCAAAAATCTAAAAACGCTATTTTCAAATGCAATAGATAACCCAATTTCTTGTATTATACACACCTCAAACATTGTGTCTTCATTGTCATCCTGTCATCAAAAAGGTATTGTATATAAATTATCAACATTTAACAAACAAAAAATGTACATAGAATAAAGAATAGTGACTGTAAATTAAACAAAAACATTTACATTTCATGCATGTGTAACTTTTGATCATTTCATGCATAAACCACATAATCAAACTAAATGCAATGGATCACAAGAAGCAAGTGGACCATGCACTTTCCCACAAATACATAGTTTTTAGACATATTAATAGATACATATATGTTTTCCCAAATACATTGTTAAAATCTTATGTATATTTTTCATCGCATTGTTCACATGAATATGAAAACTTTTTAAATATTATTATTATTATTATAAATTATTCATCTTATTGTTGGTTTTCGTTTACATATAGAAAGAAAAGAAAATGTAAAAACTATCATAAGCAAATTTTTAAACTATATTTATCCTTTCATTTCTTCCATCTCTCTAGTCTTCATCCTGCATTTTTGATCACCACAATACCATGTCAATTTTACAGTAGCGGGCAAACACACACAAGAACGGACATGCATATATACAGAGACAAAAGAGAGAGAAATAGAGATTTACGGCGAGTGTAGTGAAGTTGAGTGATTGTTTTGAACTCCGGATCTCGGCACTGAATTTCACATTGAAATATACATAAATGACTTTTTGCTTCTCCACCAGTGGCAGCCATCACCACCAAAAGAAACATCATCAGTGACACACTCCATTTGTTCTCCATTTTGTCTTCTTAATTTGATTTTTTTTTTGTACTGTATATATTTAGCGGAAGCTCTCTCTCTCTCTAATTATATATATAGAGATGAAACTATCAACTTTTTATTGTTTATGTTAAAGTACATGTAATTACTATGAACTCTATATATGGCAAACCATCATTAAAATGTAATGTGTTGAATATTGACTTATGACTCTAAAATATATAAGGAAATGATAGATTGTATTTAAAATGAAAATTTGACTATTTTTTAAACAGAAATAAGGACTAATGACCAAAATAACATTAAAATAAGTCAATGACCATGTGAATTACTTGTAAAACAAAAAGACACTAGATTCTTGCCGGTCCTAAGGACGAGATTTTTTATTTTATTTTTCATGATGATTACTTTATTTTTAGATAATATAAATTTATTGAAAATTTGAGATATGTTAAGAGTTTTATAATTTTTGGTATAGGTGTATTATATACTTTATTAAATTTTAACCTGTTATACATATGAACGAAATTTGTAAATTTATTTTAATTTTTATGTTTTCTACTCTGTATCCAAATAAGTTTTTTTGTAAATTATGAAATTATAATATATGTATTATTTTATATTTATGGTACAATTATGAAATAAGATTATCGATTTAATAAAAATATTTATATTTATAATTTTAATATATTATATGTTATTTTACATAAATATTAATTTAGTTGCAACTTGATAATATAAAATAAAAATATGTTAAACCGTCAATTCAATCTCTCTGGTATCAAATAAAAATACTTTTGTCAAATTTTATCAAACAACCCACCAAAAAAATCTATTTTATAACGTAGAATAGAAATTTTTAGAATAACTCACCAGAAAAACCTAGTTATAATGTGGAACCATGATTTTTAGAATATAACAAATTTGTAAATTCTGCAAAAGACTGTAATCATAAAAACATTAAATAAATCCATCCTACGATATAATCATTTACTAAGTTATATGAATTTGTATTGTTTTGTGTGTATGCTTATTTCCATTTAATTTTATAGTATATAAGGATAATTGATGTACTAGATTATTTAATAATATTATCATTTGATTTCTTAATTTAATTGTGTTTATAGAATATATATATATATATAATGTCATAGGATTTTCATTTTTTGTTTTGTAGATTAAAAGTTAATATTAATTTATAAAAAATATAAAGAACAATTATGAATTTAATTAATTATTTTTCAAAAAGTTAAAAAAGATTGAAAAAAGATTTTTATAAGATTTGTTATAATAGGAAAATAAAAAAAATAAAAATAAAAACAAAATAGTGAAAGATATTATGAGTAAATTAGTTATAAGGTCCATTTGCAAAAAAAAGAGCTATAATTTATGGTTAATTGCAAAACTAACCTTATTTTTTCACATTCTCATATTTTGTCACTTTCATCATATTGTTCCTAAGAACTTCATTTATTTTTGTATAACTTAAACTAAGCGCTTTAATATCCTCTTTAACATTGCGGGATGCTGGATTCGAATCTCAAACATGTGCGATGATTTTCAGAAGAGACCACCATTGTACCTAATGATACCCACAACAAGTTCACTTATCTACGAAAATACATTTTTTTCTAATTTATTTCATTTTTCTTAAAATAACCAAACAACAATAACAATAAGATTAGCTATTATTTACGAGAATGTCATTGTCTTCAATTATTCCAACACCATTAAAAATCAATTTCATCCAATTTTTTTTTACAATTTACGATTTCAAAATCACATATTCATTTTACAATTTTGATGATTTTTTGTAAAACAAGGAATGTGGTTCTTTCGTATCAGTTAAATTAAAAGTTCTGGATACCTGAAAAAGCTAAGAATGAGATAAAATCGAATCAAGGTAACTATTCTAAAGTCAATTACAAGACTAACCTCTATTTTTTAAAGCAGAGGACACCTGAAATCTATTAATTTTTGTGAAATTGTGTAGATTTCAGGTTAAGTATGCTACAAAATATCAAATTTTTTTGTCAAATTCTGGTCAGATGAAGTATGCTTTGCTAAAGTCAAACCCAAAGGGAGACTTCATTTGAAGTATGTGTGTTGACTAGAAATGAATTGAAGTCCCCATCATCAACTATTGATGAGGCAAGTTTTGAACCTCGCCTGTGCTGAGAGTGTTCAAGCACACAACCGTCCAATCAAGATTCATTTGTGCGTTATCATTCAAACTAGGGCCTTATACACGACCCAACATTAAGATCTTAAGACACGATGGATTCATTGGATATTTTTTTTTAAATAATCCTTGTTTCTTTCCCTTAAAACATCCTCTCTACCCAATCCAGAGGGTTGATGGAGTCTACTCGCTAATCATTACGAACAACATAATCATATGGTTTGTTGATTTGTAAGACCATAAATATGAAGTACAGAGTGTGAACTAAAACTAAAATGTAAGTAATTAAAGTGCAAATAAAGTAAGTGCAAGTAAATTAAAAGACGAAAAGTAAAGAAGTGCAAATATTTAAATTAAACAAAAAGAGTAAGAACTACTATACTGAAACTAAAAACTAAATTCTAAACTAAGTGGAGTTTTATTTTTTATCGGAGTCTTTTCCCTCGAGGTCTCTCTCTTCTCTAAGGTACAACGATGATATTTATACAGATAGGCAAGGTAAAAGGATTACACCTAGTTTGTTGCTGCTTCATCGGTTATGGTAAGTCGTTGTCACTCCGCAATAGGTTGGTAAACCGTTGCGCCAAACTTCTTTCCTTCTTCTTTTCTTCTCTCCCAATTTTCTCTTTCCTTTCTTCAGCTTCTTTCTTTTCTCTCCTTATTTTCTTTCTTTTCTTCTCATGCTCTTCTTTATCTCTGAAGGTCTTTTTCCTCTTTCTTCTCCTGCGCTTTATTTTCTCTAAAGATTCTCTCAATTATGTGCAAATCTCCTCCGGTTCACGATTTCACACACAACTTTGCCTTTTTACTCCGGTTGAACTCCATTTACAGTTCTCGACACACAAACACCTGTTTATTCAATATGTACACCAAATGCAGTCCTAAACACCCTAAAATGCATCCTAAATGAACTAAATAATATCCTAAAAACCAGTAAAATCATAAGATATTAATTACCCTAGACTTGCCTTTTGCTTTTTCTCAAGGAAACATATTGGAAAGAAATCGACTCGCTAACAAAAAAAAGTTAATACACTAAGATACTAGGACACTAAGATAAAAGAAAGTTAAAATACTAATACACTATTGCACTATTGCTCATAAACAAATTTCCTTCGTTAGATAGAACAAATACTCTTTTTGTACTTTACCTTGGTCATCACGTTCTCAGCTATCTGTGAAACCAAAAAAATCAAGTCAAGAACAATCCCTTATTTTCATTAGCTGGTATTTAGAGTGTGCTCTTGCTTAGGGGAGATCAATCTATTTCCTAGTGGCTCTTAGGTTTCGTGCGGTGCTGCTTCATATCTGTTATGAGAAAGTATGTTAGTGGTGGGACTTCTCTGTGGCATGATGATCGAGGAGAGAAAAATATGATGTTCTCTCTTCTTATTATGTCTGTGAGATGTTGTTGTGAAAGTAGGATCGTCTCTGTCCTGATCCCTTCGACACGGAAGCGGTAGACAAGATTTTTCCTAACCTTTTGACCCAAAAACCACTGTTTGTGTAATGTGGCTTCGTCCAATAGTTGGTGGAATATGGGTTTCTCAATAATCGGGACACACGCTTGCAAGAGAATAGAAGTGATGATTCATGAAGCTGCATATTAGCACTGCTGCCATACACAAATGTCGCCGCGTTCTTCCACTGACAAGTAGTTTGAGCAGACCATAAGATAGGACTGAATGCCTTTTGTTACCCAAAACATTTTGTCTCCCATCACCCTCTTATCGCCCGTTCGTAAATATAATGTTGCCACCAAAATGTTGTGGACATATCATATGGCAGGGTGCCTGATGCGCGAGGATTGGAATACGCCTAGTAATAGCCTTCATTATATATGTTATGCCATATGTCACCTAGGTTGCTGAACGGGAGACCTGCGAATGATAGGTCTTTTCCTTGCTAGAGCCAGAAGATGTTGCTGATTTTGCTTATCGACAGCCAATAATTCCTTCCTCTAGCTAGGAATTTGATGTAGCCGGCAATAACTCGTTCTAGTACCGCTGGTTGGTGGAGGTGAAATGTATCGAGGCAAAGAACTCGAAAGTTAGTTCTCAAAATCCTAGCTGTGCCTAGACTGACAAGTTTCCAATTACCATGCTTCAGAATATATAATGCACATAATTGTGGAGCTCCATCTCTCACAGCACAGTTTCATCAGCAAAAATGTCGTGGAGACAAACTGAAGCTGCATTGGGGTGCCATAGTAGTCGTCGAGGGAGGCATGATGCATGCGCTGTCTTGTGCCTATGTTGCCTTCATAAGTGCTCTCTTCTCCGCCTTCTCCTGAGCTATCTGCCTCTGATGTTTTCTCTTCACTAGTGTCCACATATTCGTACCCAGGCTCCGATGCTTGAGGATCTTCCTCCTCTTTGCGTGCTTCTTACGCATTTGTCATCGGGTTTCCTGCTCTGTATTGTGAAGTAGATGTGCGGCTTGGTTTCACCATATATTAACCTGGAATCACAACCACTTAAATTTGCGTTAGTTTCCGGGTTGTGAGAAAAAGGTTTCTCCTTTATTCGAGGTAAAAGAAAAAGAATTCAATATGCAAGAATGATAGAGGTTTATTACGCCTTAATCAAGCGGTTCTCTGCTCTATGGATAACCTACTACAGATTACTAATTTCAAAAAAAAAAACAGCAGCGCCGAGGTTTCTGTTGGAATGAAGAAGAAATGATGAATTTAGAATGTCTCTTATGGCTATTAAAAGCTGTGAGATATGTGTCTTAGGAAGGAGTGTCTAAGGCTTGTTTGTGTTCTAGTATTATGTTATCCTTGTAGTCATTCATGTATAAGGCTATCCTTGTATCCAAACAAGCCTAGACTAGATTAGTATAAATACCTTACTCCCTTCACATTTTGTAACTAAGAATTCATAATTCTCATTCTCTTAATAAAATCATTCTTTTCTCTAATTCTCTCTAATCTCTCATTCTCTCATTCTACAAATCTCTTAATCTCATAATATTTCATGGTATCAGAGCCAGGTTGCATTAAATCTGGGTAAATTTCATAATTCATTCATTGATTCCAGAAGAATTCATTTTGTTCTTCATCTTCTTCAGGATCAATTTTGAACGTCATCTTGTAACTCAAATTTCGGCCAAACCACGACTCCTTTTGACAATCTGTGTTCACTGGATTGTACATCACGAGTTCTGAAGAAATGCCAATTTGAATCGCATCATTTGATCCAGGGAATCAAAGGTTACGAATTTTCTTGCAAATGACCTTCACGAGTGCCTCCGCCGCGAACCTCCGTGTTTCCCAGATCATTCCGACGTCGATTCTTCATCAAATCGTGTTTTTCTAAAGCTCAAGCCCTTCGAGACTAGTTTCTGTTTAAAGAAAGCAGAAACAATTCTATTAATATTGAAGGATTTTCTTGAAGATTTCCTCAGAGACGTCCAAAATCGCCCTTAACAAGATCATGGTGATAAAATTCTAGTATTTTCTTAGTTTTTTTTAAATCTTTGATTCTGGAAAGTTTAAAAAGTATCTTGTTAGGGTCTCCTCAAAATTTAACTTCAATATGATAGGTTTAAGACTTCATTATTGATTTTGTTAATTCTTTTATTAATCTTTAGAAGTTAAGAAGGTGAAATCTTAAATTGTTTAGGATCTGCTAATAATAATAGAATTCGAATCAAAAAGGAGCAAGGATCTCATGGATTATTTGGCAACAAGGCTGAATTGATAACTGCACACAAAAGCTTTTTCAAACCAGAAAATGATTCTAGGAAGAGGAGACAAATATGTGACCATTGCAAGAGGAATGACCATACAAAAAAGGAGTGCTGGGTACTCCATCCTCATCTAAAGCCAACATGGGCTTCACGGCCTCAGCAACCGACAACCACGGCCAGTCAAGCTCACGGCCCTATGCCTTCAAAGGCTTGTGGAAACAGCTCTCTTTCTCACTCAGCCTCCACTAATACCATGTCACAAGCATCTGATTTTGTGACAAAATCAGACTTAGAAGCTCTTATCAAAGCTATAAAGGATAGCAATGTGATGGGTAAAACTTTTCATGCTTCTTTTCAAACTTCTTTTACTCCTAATGCTCCTCAATCTTTGGTGGTTGATTATGGTGCTTCTTATCACATGATTAGTGATCTAGGATTGCTAGAAAATGTAGAACCTGCCCTAGGTAATGTTCTCATTGCTAATGGAATTAAAGTACCAATCAAAGGCATAGGAAAATTATAGTTGTTTGATAAAGAATCTAAGGCATTTTACATGCCTTCTTTTACTTCTAACTTGCTTTCAGTTAAAAGAGCTACTACTGATTTAAATTGTCATGCTATATTTGGTCCTAATGATTTATACTTTTAGGATATTGAAACTAGTAGGATTTAGACAAGGAACCACAAGAGATGACTTATATGTGCTTGAAAACATGACTAGTACTAGTGAGTTAGAGGCGGTTTTTCAAGCAAGTGCATTTAGTACTGATTCTGATATTTGGCATGCTAGATTAGGACATCCTCATCCTAGAGCTGTTGAATTAATTGTTCTTGGATTGAAAATGCCAAAGGAGTTGTGTGATTCTTGTATTCTTGGGAAGCATTGTAAAACAATTTTTGAAAAATCTATGCATACTTATGATAATTGTTTTGAATTGGTGCATTCTGATGTTTGGACATCTCCATTTACATCTAGAAAAAACCATAAGTATTTTGTGACATTTACAGATGAAAAGTCCAAATATACTTGGGTTACTTTAGTTAACTCTAAAGATAGAGTATTTGATGCATTTTTAAATTTTCAAGCATATGTTACTAATCAATACAATGCAAGTATTAAATGTTTTAGAACAGATAATGGTGGAGAATACACTAGCACCAGACTTCAAGAACATTTAGCCAAGCATGGCTTTGAGCATCAAACCAGCTGTTCTTACACTCCACAACAAAATGGAGTAGCTGAAAGGAAGAATTGGCATTTGATGGAAGTTGTGAGAACAATGATGTTCTACATGAAAGTACCCAAACGATTTTGGGGGGATGCACTTGTAGCTGCATGCTACTTGATTAATAGGACTCCTACAAAAGTCCTAGATGACATGTCTCCATTTGAGGTACTAAACAAAACTAGACCCAATATTGATCATTCGAGAGTTTTTGGTTGTGTTTGTTTTGTATTAGTTCCAAGGGAGCAAAAGAACAAGCTGGACCCAAAGAATACCAAAGCTATGTTCATTGGATATTCTTCTAATCAGAAAGGATACAAATGTTATGATCCAAAGACTAGAAGAGTCTTGGTATCTAGAGATGTTAAGTTCCAAGAGGAAAAAAGTTTCTATGAAGAAGGAACTGGAGACCAATTTAAAGACATCTCATCAACAAGATCAGACCAAGCTGAATACTTGAGGAAGCTCTTGGAAAGCATTGGCATAGTAGGCGGCCCTCATCCTTCTCAGCACACGGTCAGATCACCTCAGTCACCTGCACAAGAACCAGGCGGCCCTAGCTCAGCCGCACCTCAGGTGGAACCGCGGCCTTTCACCCCAGCCGGTCCATCCATTTCATGGCAAACCCCTCTTTTCAGCTCTCCTGGTCTTCCTCCTCTTGAACATGGGGGGAGAAGCATCTACTCATGTCCAACAAGACTCAGCAGGAGATGAATCAATCCTAGTCTCAGCTTCCAAAAGATCAAGAGATGTGCCCACTCTTGTTGAAGTCTTAGATGAAGAAGAGGAACCTAATCAAGAAGCTCCACCTACAGTATTAAGAAGGAGCACAAGACAAAGGAATCCACCAGTGTTCTACAATGGGAATGTTGTGGTTCATCATGATCAGGGAGTTTGTAATATTGCTCACTTACCTTCTAATCATCTTGCTTTTATTTCTAGTCTTGATAATGAGCAGATTCCAAAGACATATGATGAAGCGATGTCCAAGAAGGAATGGAGGGAATCTATTTTAGCTGAGAAAAAAGCCATGGAAAGGAATGATACTTATGCTTCAGCTACTCTACCAAAAGGAAAAAGGGCTGTAAGTTCTAAATGGATTTTTAACATTAAATACAAAGCAATGGTGAAATTGATTGATATAAAGCTAGGTTGGTGGCTAGGGGTTTTACTCAGACATATGGTGAAGATTATAGGGATACCTTTGCACCTGTAGCTAAGCTTCATTCTGTTAATGTTGTTCTTTCACTTGCTACTAACCTTGAGTGGGAGTTATGGCAAATGGATGTCAAGAATGCTTTCTTACAAGGTGAGCTAGAAGAAGAGGTATACATGTCACCACCACCTGGTCTAGAGGAGGAGGTTAGAAGCGGCAATACTCTCAGACTAAGAAAGGCTATCTATGGCCTTAAACAATCTCCAAGAGCTTGGTACCACAAGCTAAGTGTAACCTTAATGGATAGAGGCTTCAAAAGATCTGAAGTTGAACATACTTTTTTTACACTAAAGAGTAAGGAAGGTATT
The DNA here is from genome assembly GCA_039880935.1 of Streptanthus diversifolius. NCBI lineage: Eukaryota > Viridiplantae > Streptophyta > Magnoliopsida > Brassicales > Brassicaceae > Streptanthus > Streptanthus diversifolius. The sequence continues at coordinate 6,732,048 of JAXGFM010000005.1, forward strand.
GTGGTAATTCTTATCTATGTAGATGATATAATCATATCTGGTAGTGATAGTGTTGGTATTGCATCTACTAAAGATTACTTAAAGAGTGTTTTTGATATTAAGAATTTAAGAGAAATTAAATACTTCTTGGGAATTGAAGTGTGTGGGTTCAAGGAAGGTCTCTTTTTATCCCAAAAAAAGTATATTGTAGATTTACTAACCTCTACAGGTATGATAGAAGATAAACCAGCCAAAACCCCCATAGAAGAAGATTATAAAATCGCAACTAAGGGGGAGCTAGAGGAGAAAATTGATTTTCATGATCCTAAGCTCTATAGAAAAGTGGTTGGTAAGCTTGTTTATCTAACATCACAAGACCAGATTTATATTTTGCTGTGAATCAGGTATATCAACACATGCAAGGACCAAAGATGAGATATTGGGAGATGGCCATGCGAATTTTAAGATACCTAAAGGGCACACATGAACAAGGTATATGGATGGGTAGCAATAAAAACACAAATGTGGTTGGTTATTGTGATGCAGATTGGGCAGGAGATAGGCGGGATAGGAGAACTACCACAGGCTATTGTACTTTCATTGGAGGAAACCTTGTGACTTGGAAAACCAAGAAGCAAAAGGTGGTATCATGCTCTAGTGCAGAATCAGAATATAGAGCAATGAGGACGCTTACAACTGAATGCATTTGGCTAAGGCAACTCTTGGAAGATCTAGCCGTGAAGTGTGAGGATCCTATCACCATCCACTGTGACAATCAGGCTGCCTTACACATAGCCTCCAACTCAGTGTTCCATGAAAGGACCAAGCATATAGAAGTGGACTGCCACAAAGTAAGATAGGCTATTAGGAAAGGTATCATCTTGCCTTGCTATACAAGAAGTGATGACCAACTAGCTGATGTATTCACTAAGGCACATCTCTGAAAAATGGCGCCTCTATCTATCCAAGACTTGACCTTATGACCATTCCACACCAATGATCCCAACATGGAGTGTTATACTCTTTTTCCCTATAAAAGATTTTTTCCCAAATGGGTTTTCCTTCTTTAGGTTTTTAATGACGTAATACTTCATGGTTGCAAGCTTAGACATTCTTCATGTCTTAAGCTTGAGGGGGAGTGTTGGAATGAAGAAGAAATGATGAATTTAGAATGTCCCTTATGGCTATTAAAAGCCGTGAGATATGTGTGTTAGGGAGGAGTATCTAAGGCTTGTTTGTGTTCTAGTATTATGTTATCCTTATAGTCATTCATGTATAAGGCTATCCTTGTATCCAAACAAGCCTAGACTAGATTAGTATAAATACCTTACTCCCTTCACATTTTGTAACTAAGAATTCATAATTCTCATTCTCTTAATAAAATCATTATTTTCTCTAATTCTCTCTAATCTCTCATTCTCTCATTCTACAAATATCTTAATCTCATAATCTTTCAGTTTATAAATTAAGACCAGTTCAACAACATATGAATTTACCTCTTGAAGCTGAGTTTTAAGATTAAAATTATGCAAAAAAGATAGAAAACCACGATAGTGAAAGAGTTTAAAATAGATTTTAGAGAAGAATATGACAAAAAGAGAAATTTGGTTTTGCTCTTTGAAAAGTTTTTACTGAATTGAATAGTATAAAAGGCTGATAGAGGTGAAGGGGTTAAAAAGAAAGTGAGAGAACCGCGTGTGACTCCGGTTTACCCTAATAGAGAAACAAATTAGGGTAAACTTATGTTTGCGCTCTGTTGTGCTTATGTTTCCTTCATTAGAGTTCTCTTCTCCGCCTTCTCCTAAGCTCTCTGCCTCTGCTGGGTTCTCTTCACTAGTGTTCACATATTGGTACCCAGGCTCCGGTTAGTTGAGAATATTCCTCCTATTTACGCGCGTCTTGCGCCTATGTCATCGGGTATCCTGCTCTGTTTTGTGAACTAGTTGTGTGGCTTGGTTTCACCATATCTTGACTTGGAATTACAACCACTTAAATTTTCCCTCTTTTATCCGAGGTAAGAGATAAATAATTTAATATGCAAGCATGATAGAGGTTTATTATTCTTTAATAAAGAAATTATCTGCTCTATGGATAACCTACTACAGATTAACAATTTCAAAAAGAAAACAGCAGCGCCGAGGTTTATAAATTAAGAACAGTTATGCAACATCTAAATTTACCTCTTGAATCAGTTTAGCAACATATAAATTTACCTCTTGAATCTGAGTTTTATAATTGAAATTATGCAAAGAGAGATTGAAAGCCACAATAGTGAAAGAGTTTAAAATATATTTTAGAGAAGAAGATGACAAAGAAAGGATTTTGGTTTTGCTCTTTGAAAAGTTTTTACTGAATTGAAAAGTATAAACGGTTGAGAGAGGTGAAGGGGTAAAAAAGAAAGTGAAGGAACCGCGTGTGACTCTGGTTTACCCTAATAGAGTAACAAATTAGGTTAAACCGGTTTGTACCCGACTAACTTACCCGGGCTTGGGACATTACGCTATGGGTTGGTAACCCGTTGTCCCAAGCGTTTGATTCTTCTCCCATTTCTTTTCTCCCCTTTCTTTTATTTGTCCATGTATACTCTCACTTTTTTCTTGTCAATCTACATGTACATGTTGTGAAGTAGAAAATAAAATCAAAGCCTAAACAAAAATTAAAAAAAATAAATTAGGAAAATGGATAGTCATAGGAATGTTTTCCAAGAGCGCTTATTTAATATCTCAAGCTCGATATTTTCTTATCCTTTTTTAAAGCCAGATTTTATTCCGGAGGAGAGCATTTGCTCATTTCCCAGAACTTGGTATGTGTGGTGTGGTTCTAGCTTTCGTCCAGTATTAGTATATCGTCCACCAATTTTTCTCTTTGGTGACATCGCTCCATAAAACTACACTTTCTTTATAACGGGCCACGCCATTGGTACTTTCGCTTGCCATGCAAAGTTATTGTTCTTTTATTTGAAAGTATTTGTTCTTGTCCTGGTTCGAGCTTTCGTTTCGGTTTCTCTGGCATCTTTTACTTATTCAACTTATCACCCGGATTATCTGATCCTGTATCAACATCCTTTTCTCATGAGTCATTGGGTTTCGCGGTAGAGTGAAGCGTCTGTCTAGTCTCCAAGAATATCTCTTTTCCAATGTGGCTTGTAAACATATTCTCAAACTCTGTATAAGCTTCATCATTGTTTTCCTTGGGTCCATGCTTCTTTTTCTTGATGGTCAAGACGTTAGTTGGAGGGCTCCAATTGTTGTTTCTTCAACTAGATCGTTTGCACACACCTCCTTGTTGTCAATTTTTTTCACAAACTTATTGACGTTGAATGTGAGGGTCTTACTGCCATGTCTTAAGTCTATCTTCCCGTTATTGACGTTGATAAGGGCTCTCGTGGTGTCTAAGAATATACGACACAAGATGAGGGGATCGTCCAATTCTTCCTCTATCTCTAGTACTAAAAATCAGTGGAAATTTCAAATTTTCCTACCACAATGGGTAGGTCTTCTATCATAAAAATGATGCCTCAGCAAGTGGTCAGCGAGAAAAAGGGATATGCGACTCTCTCTGAAGTTTTGGAACTCTACCTTCTTGGAGGTTGATAACCGCATCACTTTGATACTTGCTCCAAGATCACACATACATCTGGAAAAGGTGATCGTCCTTATAGTGCATGATAGCGTGAAGCTTCCTGGATCGTCTGCCTTGTCTTTGATGATCTTTATCTTGGTAATTTTGCTGCATTCTTAGGTTGTTTCCTTTCTTCTTAGTTCTTTTTCTTTTTCGTTGATTGCGCCCTTCAAATACTTGCTATATTTAGGTACCATCCTGAATGCGTCGATCAAGGATATGTTGATATTGGCTTTGAACAGTTGTTTTTCAAACAGATCCTTGTACCTAGCCTACAGATGCTTCTTGAATCTCCTTGGGAAAGGTAATTTTTGCTCGTAAGGTGATGGAGTGAGTTGTGATTGGGCTGCACTCATTGTAGGAGACCTTAGGTTCTTTTCACTAGTAGCAACTTCTGAACGTTTGTCCTCCGTCTTGTTTTCTTTTTCGAGATTATTATCAACTTCTGACCTTCTCCTGAAACGTTTAGTTTCAGGGTTGGAATTGGCAATTTTTTCCATTTTTGAAAGAGATAGCATGCGCGTACTCCTTAGAGTTAGTTTCTGGTTTTTCCGGAAGTGTTTCTTCCTTGGTAAATGTAGATGCTTTTGAAGATCAGATTTGTGCAGCAAGGTGGTCAATCTTTTAGTTCAGATCGCTATACATGTTGTCGAGTTTTGTGTGCATCTCCTTTATCTTGATGTTGATGTCGAAGGCACTCTTGGTTTGTCCGTCTAGTACTTGCTTCTGATTTCGTCGTCATGGGTGGTGTTGGGAGGTTTTTGGTGATGGCTGATTTGATAAGACGAGGAGATTTTTCTTGGGAAATAGGGTTTTGTGTAGTAGCTTTTGCGTGGTTGGTATCTGGGTGGAAAAGTGTTTTGGGTTGGCGCACCGGGTTGGTAACCCGTTGTGTTTGGATTTTTGGGTTTGAAGGAGTTGGTGTTGGATTGTTGGGTGGGCTGTTTTATTGTTGGGTAGTATTGGTGCTGAGGATTCTCTACGTTATTGCTTCGGTAAGAGAGGTTGTTGTTTATGTAGTTTGTGTTGTAGCTGGAGTAGTAGCCTTTGTTGAATCCTTGTCCGCCGATATAGTTTAGCTCCGCTGTCTTGTTATATTGGAAGTCGGTGTTGTCACTGGAGATGTACTATGGTTCACTAACAAAGCTAACCTGGTGTCTTTTGGCGTGGAGAACTTTATCCAGTTTCTCAATGAGCGCTTTGATTTTGCTTTTATGTTGCTGAGTCCCACTCTGAGTTATCGTGTACAGTCCGATCATAGGTTTTCAACCAGTTGTAGTCCTATGTCTGTGTATTGGCCTAAGTAGTTCCCGTTTGAAGCAGTATCGAGGAACATTCTGATTTTAGGTAGTACTCTCATATAGAGTGTGCTGAGTAGTGATTCACACGAGAAACCATGATGCTGGCATTGAGTTGTATACCCTTTAAAGCGTTCTCATGCTTCACTAAAAAATTCAGTTGAGTGCGAGGTGAATCCGGAGATTTCATTGTGCAGTCTTTCAGTGCGTGTAGTTGAGAAGAACTTGGTTAATAACATCTTCTTGCAGTCGCCCCATGTTGTAATGGTGTTCAGATGAGGGAAAACGGCTAAAATTAACCCGAACTATTTTGTATACGTTTTTTCATACCTAAATTTTGACAACATACATTTTTTTAACTTTAACCAGTCAATTATTCAAATTCTAAACCTGAACTCTATAATATTTAGCTGATTCATACATATTCGTTAACGACATTATAAGTTCTTTTAATCTTGCTGACTTATCCGTTCATGTGTCCCAAACGACTTCGTTTTGGGCGTATAAATTAATATTTTTTATAATTAAAAATCAGATCGTTTTATTATAGTAACCAAAATCAGTCCGGACTAGTATAGTAAACCGATCTCTTTTGTAATTAGGGAAGAATTTAATTTAGGGTTTCTCGAGCGAAATCAATAGAGAGTGGAAGAGAGAGAGAGCGAGCGAGAGTGGTAGAGAGAGAGAGAGAGCGAAAGTGGTAGAAAGAGAGAGAGTGAGAGTGGTAGAGAGAGCGAGCGAGAGTGGAGGAGAGAGAGGGAGCGAGAGAAATCAAGAGTGGGGGAGAAAGAGAGAGTGAGAGAAATCGAAAGTGGTGAAGAGAGAGAGAGAGAGAGAGTGAAATCGAGATTGAGGGAGAGAGAGCGATTGAGAGAAATCGAGAGTGGGGGAGAGAGAGAGAGAGAGCGAGAGAAATCAAGAGTGAGCGAGAGAAATCAAGAAATTGATCTACTCTGATTTCAAAATCAGATTCGTTTTGGTAACATCCTGATTTGATCCACAGAAAGAGATCACCTATTAAGGAACGACACAACAGGAGGTGGAGGTTTGCGGAAGAGGTTAATGGACGGAAGGACGGAATGGACAAAGGAAATGAAATAGGATGAAAGGAAAGGGGGTGGATTGAATGGAACACTTCAAGGATGTGGAAGTCTTTGAAATAACCAGCTTGATCCTTGGAAGGATATGACGCACCAACCAAAGAACAAAGATCTCTTAAGTGGCTCACGGATATTACGCACCGTGAGGAGACTTAAGATGTGAATGGATATTACACACTATTCAGAATTGACCGATTTCAACAAGTGTTTAGAGAAACAAATTTATTAAAAATTTAATGAGAAGTACAAATGGCCAAAGCCACTATTTATAGAAGGGAAAAGAAGAAGCCAGAAGGCTTGCATGTTGGAACACACTCCAATAACATGCAAATCCATACAAGCAGAGAAGTTAAGGAGATAACTCCCAACCCCCAACTGCCAACTATATTATTAAATGCAAAAGACAAAGAAGAAAAGATAAAATGGGCCGGGCCGAAAATACTAAGTTTAATCCACAAAAATGTTATGGGCCTTAAGTAAAGGTTCATCCAAGATATATATCCAGGCCTCATCAAAACCTTAGTGAGAAAAATCCAATGGGACAAAAACTCGCTAAGGAAAAAAAGTACTAAGATATACACCTTTCCCCTTTACTTAATTCAAATAGCTTGGATTAGACTTAGCATATCGGCTTGAGAAGGTGATGGCTGCGTTTGGCTGAGAAAAACACCAGGGGTCTGCTGAAGAGCCTTTGTCCTTGATCGCGTCAGTGGACCAGTTGGAATGGTCCATGGGTCATGGTCGATGGTCGGGTCTGTCCATGGTTGGCGGAAGGTCTGATCTTGGTCAGGTGCTGGTTGAGGACTAGACAGACTTGGATTGACCGCTGGTTGGATGCTGGTCGTGGTCAGGTCGTCCTCAAGGTTGTGACATGGATCAGGACCGTGGAAAAACACTTGATCAGACCATTCCTTCAGCTGGTCGATCGTACTGTTGCCCGAAACCTCTCTATGATCGCTCATAATCGAACTCGGGTCGACCATGCGTCCGTCCGTTGGCTGGTTCACATCTTCCCCTCCCTCTTGAAAAGGATTTGTCCTCAAATCCGAAGTATATGCCACATAAGGGAGGAGATCAGCAACATTAAAACTAGAACTAAATGGATATTTACCTTGGAGATCCAGTTCATAGGCATTGTTGTTGATTCGGTTGATCACGGTGAACGGTCCATCTATCCTGGGCAATAATTTGGATCGCCGCTCAGCAGGAAACCAGTCCTTTCTTAAATAAATCCAAACTTGGTCTCCTGGATTAAAAATGATCTCCTTGCGGTTCCTGTTGGAGGCCTTGGCATAGAGTTTGGTTTTTGCTTCTATGTTCTTATGGGCGTTCTCATGGATTTGCTTAACCATCTTGGCCTTTTGTTTTCCATCAATAATTGATCTCTCACTCAAAGGTAAAGGTATTAGATCCAATGGTGAAATAGGATTAAAACCATACACAATCTGAAACGGTGAGTATTTAGACGCAGAATGAATGGCATGGTTATATGCAAACTCAACATGTGGTAGACTATCCTCCCATGACCTAAGGTTCATTTTAACAAATGCACGCAAAAGTGATCCTAAGGTCTTATTCACTACCTCGGTTTGCCCATCACTCTCTGGATGACATGTAGTGGTAAAACATAGCTTAGTTCCTAATTTAGACCATAATGTTTTCCAGAAATTACTTAAAAAATTTTGTATCTCTACCAGACACAATAGATCTAAGCATCCCATGCAACCTAACAATTTCCTTAAAGAACAAATTAGCAATGTGCAAGGCATCATTTGTTTTGCTACATGCAATAAAATGAGACATCTTTGAAAAACGGTCTACAACCACAAAAATCGAATCCTTACCACCCTTAGTCCTAGGAAAACCTAATATGAAGTCCATAGACAAATCAACCCATGGATGCTTAGGAATAGGTAGAGGATGATACAAACCGTGTGGCTTAGTTGTGGACTTAGCCATTTTACATGTGACACATCATGAGCAAATGCGTTCCACATCCCTTTTCATGTGCGGCCATTGGAAGTGTTCACGCATAGTAGTCATGGTCTTTGAAATGCCAAAATGGCCCATAAGGCCACTATCATGAGCTTCCCTTACAAATAATACACGCATAGAAAATCTTGGCACACACAACCGATCTTCATAAAACAGGAACCCATCCTGCTGAAAGTAATGTCCTAAAGAAGTCTTATCACATGACTTATAGATTTCTCCATAGTCAGGGTCAGTTGCATAAAGGTCTTTAATATGCTCAAAACCCATTAATTTGACTTCTAAGGTAAAAAGAAGAGTGTACCTTCTTGACAAAGCATCGGCCACCATGTTGTCCTTGCCTTGTTTGTACTTTATCACATATGGAAAAGTCTCAATAAACTCTACCCACTTGGCATGGCGCGTGTTCTGCTTTTGTTGACCTTTCAAGTGCTTTAAAGACTCATGGTCCGTGTGTATTACAAACTCCTTCGGCCAGAGGTAATGTTGCCAAGTCTGAAGGGCGTGCACCAAAGCATACAGTTCTTTGTCATACGTGGGGTAGTTGAGAGTAGCACCACTTAGCTTTTTACTGAAATTGGCAATGGGTCTTCTTTCTTGCATCAAAACATCTCCTATTCCAATTCCTGAGGAATCACACTCAATTTCAAAAGTATCAGCAAAGTTAGGCTAAACCAAGAGTGGAACATGAGTAAGTTTATCCTTAAGTAATTGGAATGCATCCTCTTGGGCATTTTCCCATTTAAATCCAACTTCCTTCTTGACCACTTCAGTGAGGGGCGCGGCTATGGTGCTGAAATCCTTGACAAAGCACCTGTAGAATCCAGCAATACCATGGAAACTACGAACTTCATCCACAGTCTTGGGTGTTGGCCAGTCACAGATTGCTTTTACCTTCTCCTCATCCACGCTTACTCCATCTGCAATTACTAAAAAACCTAGAAACACCACATTATCCGAACAAAAGGTGCACTTTTCTAGATTAGCTAATAGACGCTTTTTTCGAAGGACTTCTAGTACATTTCGAACATGTATAAGATGCTCCTTTAAGTTCTTACTATAAATCAATATATCATCAAAGTAACCAACAACATAATGACTTATAAAGTCCTTAAGAATATTATTCATCAATCTCATAAATGTGCTAGGTGTGTTAGTTAGACCAAATGGCATCACAAGCCATTCATATAATCCATGCTTGGTCTTAAAAGCAGTTTTCCACTCATCACCCTCTTTTATGTGAATTTGGTGATAACCACTTCTAAGGTCTATCTTAGAGAATATGTATGCACCATGAAATTCATCAAGCATGTCATCAAGCCTAGGGATAGGATGGCGATACCTGATTGTGATGTTGTTCATCGACCGGCAATCCACACACATCCGCTACTTACCATCTTTCTTAGGGACCAGAAGAACAGGCACAGCGCATTGTCTTAGACTCACTGATGTGGCCTTTGCGCATCAGTTCATTCACTTGTTGTTGTATTTCCTTTGTCTCCACAGGGTTTGTTCTGTATGCAGGACGGTTTGGCAAGTTTGCACCCGGAATGAAGTCTATTTGGTGCTCGATTCCACGTACTGGTGGTAATCCGTTCGGACACTCGTTTGGAAAAACTTCCTTAAAGTCCTACAAGAGATCAGTCATAATGCTTGGCAAAACCGGCTGTGGGTTAGACGCATGGAGACAAGCCTCCTTATAGTACATCAAAAGGATAGGTCGGTGTTCATCTAAATTCTTAAGATTTCCAGCCTTAATAAAGAAATTGGTCTTGCTTTTCTTGACCTCAGACTTACCTTCCTTTTTCTTTTGTTGCTTAAGGTGAAGTTGGTCCAGATATACCTCATGTGGTGTCATCGGTATCAAGGTAGTCTTACGGCCTTTGTGAAGGAAATGGTGTCGGTTGGTGAAACCATCATGAGTAACCCTTTGGTCAGACTGTCATGGTCTACCAAAGAGTATGTGTCCAGCTTCTATAGGTAGGACATCACACAAAACTTCATCTTTATATCGTCCAATCTGCAAAGGTACCTTGACTTGGTGGGTTACGCGTAGTTCACCGGTTTCGTTGGGCCATTGCAACTGGTATGGCTTTGGATGTTTTATTTCTTCAAGACCTAACTTCCTGACCATTGATTCACTAGCCAAGTTAGTACAACTACCACCATCTAAAATGAGGCTACATACCTTGCCTTTAATGGTGCATCATGAATGGAAAAGATTTTCTCGCTCTTCTTGCTCATCAGTCTTGGATTGGACACTTAATGATCGCCTGGTCACCATAAGTTGGCCTTGGACAGGTGGTTCCTCTCCATCATCGGGATAGTGCTCATAGGTTGGTTTATCTTCTGGCTCATATTCGGCCTGGACCTCACCATTTTCCATGATCACCATAACCTTCTTATTGGTGCATTCCTTTGTATAATGTCCAATACCTTGACACTTGAAACACCGGATGTCTCTGTTTCGTGTAGGGCGTTCTATAGCCTTTCCCTGATCCGGTTTATTGGTGAATGGATTGTCTGGCTTAGATTCCCGCGGATATGTGGGCTTGAAATCACGGGTACAAACTGGTTTGCTGTTCACATGACCAGCACCATAAGAGGAACAGATGTAAGGCTTACGTTTAAGTTGTTGTTCAATAAGAATGGTTTTATGAAGCATCTCCTCAAGTTCCACATAGTGCTGCATTAACAGTCGGTCTTGGATGTCTCAGTTGAGACCACCCAAGAATCGGGACATTGTTGCTTCACGGTCCTTGGTAACACTAGCTCGTATCAGCAAAGTTTTCATTTCTTGGAAATAATCTTCAACACTGCGGTTTCCCTGGTTCAGCTGCCTTAGCCGTTGGTGTAGGTCGCGGTGGAAATGACTTGGAACAAAGCGCTTGCGCATAATTATCTTTAACTCTTGCCATATCTCAATTGGGTACTCGCCATTACGCCTTCAGGAAGTCACAATCTGATCCCACCAGCTGAGGGCGTAATCATAGAACTCGGTTACAGCCACGTTGACCTTGTTTTGCTCTGAATAGTAGTGACAATTGAACACAAGTTCAATCTTCTGCTCCCACTCCAAATAGGCGGTTGGATCATTCTTGCCGTGAAAATGAGGGATCTTTAGCTTCAAGTTGTTGATGTTATCTTGATGGGGATGTGGTGGTCTGGGCCCTTGTTCATGCCTATTACGTCGTTGGGTGCCGTGGAAAGAGTGACCACTGCTGTAGAACTGATTTGCTGCTTCATCTTCATAAAAGTTTTGACGTTCACGTCTTCCTCTTGAAGAAGGTATGGGACGTCTTTCAGGAGAACGGTCGGGCCACACATGTCTGGATGGTCGCCTTTCGGGAGAATGACCGGGAAATTCATGTCTGGTTTGTTCAGGAAACAGAACACGTTGCCTAGGTTGCCTTATTTCCGGTAAGAGTTGTTGGATCTCCTCACGCACACTTTCACGCATACCAGTCCTTAACCCAGCTTGCATGTTTTGGAACCGGGCGTTCATAATCTGCTCCATGCGAGTTGCTAGTGTGATGAGGACATCGTATCACAGGCTATACCAAGAGTTCCACCAGGACCTTTGACACGTTCCAGAGTACGAGCTTTAGGAGAAGAGTTCAACCAGCTCATGGAGCATGCAGACGACCAGGAGCTCACGGATGAGGAGCCACCAGACGGCTCAGAAGATCAGCAGGATCCGTTCGTCTCAGCTAAAGAGCATTGGAGGTTCCTGCTCTAAGAATCTTCCACCTCCGGTGTCTTTACCATTACCATTCGGTAAAGACACCAAAAGACGTGCTAGGAAATTCTACTCTTTTTCCCATCTTCGGTTTTGTCCGACTGGGTTTTCTGGAGAGGGAATAAGGAAACACTCTTAGTGCGCATGACGACGAAGATTTGTTCACACAATCCGACACCTTCACAAGTCTTAGTCAAATTCGGCCTTTATTCCTTTATAAGGCTTATCTATCCCATTTCTCTCTTTTGTAGAGTAAGTATAAGTTTAGGGCTTTCAGCCCATATTTTTATGGTTAAGTCATTAGGACTTAAGCCCTTTTGTTTTATACAGCAAAAAGAACTACATGCTGTTTTAATTTACATTACTTGTTGTTTTGGGTAAACATCATGTTGTTTACCCTAAGTTGTAACCATAAGGCCTATATAAGCCTCATTACTTAGAATGAATAAGAACAACTCGATTTTACACAAAACAAAACCCTAGACTTCTACTTTGTTGACGGCTACTACCCCATTGGAGAGTGCCTCACGGATTCTTCTTGTCCCAAGGAGAATCACCTGGTGTATCACAAGTCTTCCGCAGCTTGTGTGGTCCTTTCATTCCACCCCATTCCATCGCCTTGCTACTGAAGGTCTCGAGCTTCTCGATCAACAGTTGCACCACCACCTTAGCTCACATCATCTGGTATCAGAGCCTAAAAGCTCTTTAAACATCAGGTTGATTCTATCCTCTCTTTATTTTTGCGATTTATTATTGCTTTTTCAACCAGTTGCACCACCACCTTAGCTCACATCATCTGGTATCACAACAGTTTTTGGCTTTTGATTTTGTTCCTTTCTCTTTCCCCTTGAGGTTCTCGGTAAGAAGGAGAAGATTCAAGTCATCTACCACAAACAATCCACAAAAAAAAAAATCCACAAAAATCAGGTTATATCATTCCATTTTTTCTTTTGTTTCAAATTATACAAAAAAAAAATTGTTTGTTTCATTGTTGTTATTGCTATAAATTTTTTTTTTTTTTTAAGAAAAGAAAAACATAAATATACCTTGCTTAGGTTGTTTAAAATCAACTAGAAATTTTTTTTAGAAACACACCTAGAACACCATTCACATACCTGAATTCCTTAAGGAATTGTGTGCTGTTTGTTCTTGCTAGATTTCTTAGTTGTCAAGTCATAGGGTTGTTTGGTTGTCTTGGCCGCTTGTGTGTCCTAGGTCTAGGTGTCCTTGCTAAGCCGTGTAGTTAGCGTGTCTCGTTATCGAGTTAGGCTACTGTCCAGTCCCGCGTGTGTGTCTCTCTAGGTTAGTCACTTGTAGCCGAGTCCTGTACTTCGTCGCGTCTAGGGCTCCCTGTCGCGTCCCGCATTAGCATCCGCATCTCTAGGGTGCCCGCATCCTCGGCTAGTCGCCGTGTAGCTGAGTCTCGTCTTAGTCTCCGCGCCTTAGGTAGCCAGCAGTCCGGTTAGCTTGGTCGCTAGGTTGCGTGTGTAGGTCTTCTTATGCTTAGCATCCAGGTCGCGTTTGTGCCTAGGTGAACGCGAGTCTAGGTTACCTTCGGTCACGCATTCGGTCGCGTGTTTCTGTCCCGCTAGGCATTCCAAACGTTAGGTCGTTAGCCTGGTGTCCTGCCCCGCGTAGTGTCTTAGGTTCCTAGGTTTAAAATTTGCGTTCATATCAGCCGGTCGACCCGCGCGTTTCCCCTGTCCCAGCCGTGTCTCTAGGTCGACTTACCCTAGGCGGCTAGGGTTAGGCACTTTAGTATAGTTTAGGAAGTTTTCCCTTAAGTGTCTTAGATTTTTTTTCGGTAGTTTTCCTAAAACGTTTTAGGCAATAGATTAGTTTAGGAAATCTGTCTAGTTAGTTTTTTGGAAGTTTTCCTAGAATTTAATAGATAGATATTTAGTTCCTTTTTAGAATTATGAAATATTTAGATTCTATTCACCTAGATATTTAGCTTTTAATTTTAGGATATTTTCTATATCTTAGTTTAGGGAAAATATATCCTTAGGATATTTTCCATAATCTAGGTTTCCTTTTTCTAGATTTAGTAGATATTCCTTTTTATTTACTTCCTTTTGTATTTTAGGAAACTTTCCTTTAGTTTACTTTTCTTGTTTTAATTTTTTTTTAAAAAATAAAATAAAATAAAATATTATCCTTGGAGATTTTCCATATAAGGAAAGTTTCCAAGTCTGCAAGTTTCCCGAAAAGGAAACTTTCCTTTTCTTGAAACTTTCCTTTTCTCGGAAAGGGGAAATATGTCAGGTCGAGATGAATCCCCGACTGGGCAGTCCAACCCCACAGTAAGGCAGATGCTGCAAGCCATCACTGCCCAGTTAAACTCTGTTACGACTCGACTAGATCATCTAGAGGAGCCGGTTCGCGCCACAGCTACCCACGCGCGCCATCATCACCGGCAAGATCCCCACCCGCACCACTTTGATCGACCTGAGGCGTCCCATCGTGGTCTAGGCAGAGACCCCTATTATGATGAGCCACCGCCGGTACACAGGCAACCAGCCGGCCACCATGACATCAAGCTCAACCCACCCCCATTCTCGGGAAAGTTAGACCCTGAAGAGTACTTAGACTGGGAACGTCGAATGGAGTTAATCCACGACTACTACCACCACGACGAGGAACGCAAGGTCACCTTAGCGACAGCCCAGTTTACCGACCACGCACTGGCATGGTGGGATCACGAGGTAACCACTCGCCGGAGAGCAAGAATGGGAGCTCCTACGACGTGGTACGAGTCGACTCAGATAATGAGGCGACGATACGTTCCACCTCATTTCCACCGAGAGCTGCAGCGACGATTTAGACGCCTTACCCAAGGCAGCAAGTCGGTGCCTGAATATTTTGACGAGTTCGAGCATCTTCGAAACAGACTCGAAATGGAGGATTCAGAGGAGAGTCTCATGGCTCAGTTTATCGACGGACTACAAGAGTCGATAGCACGTAAGATCGAGCTGCAACCCTACCACGACCTTGGAGAGCTCTTCCATCTGGCCGTTCAGATCGAGAAGAGCAACCGGCGCAAGTCTTCAGCGCCAATCCGACCTAGGAGTACCTGGGGTACTAGCCCCAAGGCATTTGACCGCACTGCCACCACCAGTGACCCACGACCTCGAGGAAGAGCCATGGACGGCGCCGTGCCTAGCAAGGCACCCGTGACCACTCCTAGACCTGCCCAACCGGCATCCAACGCAGGTCAACCTCAGAAGAGCAGTGCCATCACGTGTTTTAAGTGCAAGGGTAAAGGGCACATGTCTCGTGAATGCCCCAACCAAAGAACCATGATCCTGACTGCTTCCAGAGATTACGACTACGCAGACGAGCAAGAAGAGGATCCACTTACGACAGACCCTATGTCTGAAGGGGAAGTCGAGTACGCTGACTCAGGCGAGATGTTGATGATACGGAGAGTTCTCAGCTCACGCCTAGATCAGGAGGAAATCGAGCAGCGTGAGAACATCTTCCACTCAAAGTGCACCATCCTCGGAAAAGTCTGCTCTCTGATCTTTGACGGCGGCTCCTGTACTAACGCCGCTAGCAAGTACATGGTCGAGAAGCTTGGATTGCCCGTGACCAAGAATCCCAAGCCTTACAGACTTCGTTGGCTCAACAACAAGACGGAGCTGTACATTTCCGACCAGGTCTGCGTTTCTTTCAGCATCGGACGCTACCAGGATCAAGTATTGTGCGACGTCGTCCCCATGTCAGCTAGACATCTCCTATTGGGACGACACTGGCAGTTCGATAAGGAAACCACTCACAATGGACACACAAACTTCTACTCCTTCGTCCACGATAAACGTAGGTACAACCTGGCACCTATGTCTCCTCAAGAAGTGCACGACATGCAAGCAAAGATGGAAAAGGATCAGCATGCCAGAAAAGAGAACTTCCTCGTCAATGTAGCAGACATGAGGAAGGCGGCAAGCACCACAGGCACCCAGCTCATCCTCATGCTCTATCAGGAGGTCTTGAGCGCATCCGAGGCCATCAGCACCCCTTTACCGGCGGATGTTCAGGCACTCCCGGACAAATACTCGGACGTCTTCCCAGATGAGATTCCGCCTGGGCTGCCACCTCTCAGAGGTATTGAGCATCACATCGATCTCATTCCCGGAGCCCAGCTGCCAAACAAACCCGCCTACAAAGTCACCCCGGAGGAAGCAAAAGAACTTGAGCGACAAGTTCAGGATCTCATGGCTTAAGGCTACGTCAGAGAAAGCCTTAGTCCCTGCGCCGTTCCCGTCCTCCTTGTGCCAAAGAAGGATGGAAGTTGGCGAATGTGCGTCGACTGTCGTGCCATTAACAACATCACTGTTAAATACCGGCACCCCATTCCGCGACTTGACG
The DNA here is from genome assembly GCA_039880935.1 of Streptanthus diversifolius. Classification (NCBI taxonomy): domain Eukaryota; kingdom Viridiplantae; phylum Streptophyta; class Magnoliopsida; order Brassicales; family Brassicaceae; genus Streptanthus; species Streptanthus diversifolius. The sequence goes on from JAXGFM010000005.1 coordinate 6,748,145, forward strand.
ACATGCTAGATGAATTGAGCGGAGCATCCATCTTCTCGAAGATTGATCTCAAGAGCGGATATCATCAAGTTCGCATGCGAGAAGGTGATGAATGGAAGACGGCTTTCAAGACCAAGCAAGGTCTGTATGAGTGGTTGGTTATGCCCTTCGGTCTGTCCAACGCACCCAGCACCTTCATGCGTCTCATGAACCAAGTCCTTCGGCCATTCATAGGCAAATTCGTTGTGGTCTATTTTGACGACATACTCGTCTATAGTGCTTCCTATTACGACCACTTAGAGCATTTGGAGACAGTGATCACGACACTTCAAAAGGAGCAGCTCTACGCCAACCTTAAGAAGTGTACCTTCTGCACGGATCAAGTACTCTTCCTTGGATTCGTCGTCAGCTCACAAGGGCTTCGAGTTGACGAAGAAAAGATCCGTGCCATTCAAGAATGGCCCACGCCAACCAACGCCAGCCAAGTCCGAAGTTTTCATGGCTTGGCAAGCTTCTATCGACGATTTGTACGTGACTTCAGTACGATCCCCAGCCCCTTGACAGTAACTATCAAGAAGAACCAAGACTTCAGATGGGGCCAGAACAGGAAAAGTCGTTTCAGCTGTTAAAGGAACGACTCACGCAAGCACCTGTCCTGACATTACCGAATTTCGATAAGACTTTCGAGGTAGAGTGCGACGCTTCAGGTGTAGGCATTGGCGCAGTCCTGACACAGGGTGGAAAACCAATTGCCTACTTTAGTGAAAAATTAAGCGGCGCAGCTCTCAACTACCCCACGTACGATAAGGAACTGTACGCATTGGTCCGAGCTCTACAGACATGGCAGCATTACTTTCTCTTGCGAGAATGCGTTATACACACGGACCATCAGACACTCCAACAGCTCAAAGGGCAGACGACCCTCAAGAAAAGACACGCCCGGTGGCTGGAGTTTATCGAGACATTTCCGTATGTCTTCAAGTACAAGAAGGGTACGGACAATGTCGTCGCAGATGCACTTTCACGCAGGCATAGCTTGATCTCGGTCATAGAGTCAAGGGTTATGGGATTTGAAATGCTCAAGGACCTTTATGTTGAAGACCACGATTTCAAGGAAGCTTTCAAGGAGCACGGACAGGGCAAATACACCCGTTTCTACCTGTTTGACGGTTTCCTATTCAAGGACAAGCGTCTTTGCATTCCAGGCGGTTCAGTTAGCGAACTCCTACTCAGGGAAGCTCGTGGAGGCGGATTGATGGGTCATTTTGGCGTTGCCAAGACCTTGACCATGCTCAAGAAGCACTTCTACTGGCCACGTCAACGCCGAGATGTGGAAGCCCATTGCGAGAAATGCCTTGTCTGCAAACGGTCTAAGTCTAAGATGCATCCTCAAGGCCCCTACACGCCACTTCCAGTTCCGTCATCTCCTTGGACGGATATCTCCATGGATTTCGTCCTTGGTTTACCCCAAGTTCATCACAAGGACTCCATCCTCGTCGTCGTCGACCGTTTCTCGAAGATGGCGCACTTCATACCTTGCAACAAGACGAACGATGCAATTCAGACAGCGAATTTGTTCTTTCGAGAGATCGTCCGTCTACACGGCATTCCGCGCACCATTGTGTCCGACAGGGACACTAAGTTCCTCAGTCATTTCTGGCAGGTTCTGTGGAAGAAACTTGGCACCAGTCTCCTCTTCTCGACGGCATATCACCCACAGACAGATGGTCAGACCGAGGTCATCACCGAACCCTATCTCAGATGTTGCGTGCGACGATTGGTCGCAACCTGAAGAATTGGCTCGAGTGTCTTCCATATGTCGAGTTCGCCTACAACCGCACAGTTCATTCCGGCACCAAGAAGACACCGTTCGAGATCGTCTACGGCTTCAACCCCACTACACCTATTGAATTCGCCCCTATTCCACTTGGCGAGGTCGTCAGCTTAGAAGGCGAAGAAAAAGCGGAATATGTCAAGGGCTTACATCGGGAAGTCAAAGAAAATCTGGAACGGAGGAATGCCCAGACAGCAAAACACGCCAACAAGGGAAGGAGGCACGTGGTCTTTAAAGAAGGAGATTGGGTCTGGTTACATCTACGACCCGAACGCTTTCCCCAACGGCGCAAGAGCAAGCTAGCACCACGTGCAGATGGCCCGTTCCGAGTCCTGCGACGCATCAACAACAATGCCTACCAACTGGAGCTTCCAGGTGAGTATAATGTTTCTACTACGTTTAATGTTGCTGACTTGGAGTTATTTGATTCAGGTGACGACTTTGCTTTGGAGACCAAAGCACCTGAAGAGGGAGGGAATGATGAGGACATCGTATCACAGGCTATACCACGAGTTCCACCAGGACCTTTGACACGTTCCAGAGCACGAGCTTTAGGAGACAAGTTCAACCAGCTCATGGAGCATGCAGACGAACAGGAGCTCACGGATGAGGAGCCACCAGACGACTCAGAAGATCAGCAGGATCCGTTCGTCTCAGCTAAGGAGCATTGGAGGTTCCTGCTCGAAGACTCTTCCACCTCCGGTGTCTTTACCATTACCATTCGGTAAAGGCACCAAAAGACGTGCTAGGAAATTGTACTCTTTTTCCCATCTTCGGTTTTGTCCCACTGGGTTTTCCGGAGAGTGTTTTAATGAGGCAACACTCTTAGTGCGCATGACGACGAATATTTGTTCACACAATCCGACACCTTCACAAGTCTTAGTCAAATTCGGCCTTTATTCCTTTATAAGGCTTATCTATCCCATTTCTCTCTTTTGTAGACTAAGTATAAGTTTAGGGCTTTTCAGCCCATGTTTTTATGGTTCAGTCATTAGGACTTAAGCCCTTTTGTTTTATACAGCAAAAAGAACTACATGCTGTTTTAAATTACATTACTTGTTGTTTTGGGTAAACATCATGTTGTTTACCCTAAGTTGTAACCATAAGGCCTATATAAACCTCATTACTTAGAATGAATAAGAACAACTCGATATTACACAAAACAAAACCCTAGACTTCTACTTTGTTGACGGCTACTACCCCATTGGAGAATGCCTCACGGATTCTTCTTGTGCCAAGGAGAATCACATGGTGTATCACAAGTCTTCCGCAGCTTGTGTGGTCCTTTCATTCCACCCCATTCCATCGCCTTGCTACTGAAGGTCTCGAGCTTCTCGATCAACAGTTGCACCACGACCTTAGCTCACATCATAGTGTGTCTATGAGTCGTGTATAGCGTGATTCATCATCCGAATCATCGCCAGTACCTGCCATTGGAAAAAAAGGAAAATGGCCAGAATCAAAGGTTTCTTGAAATAATGATAACAAACAATTTAACAAGAAGGGAAAATGAACATCGAGAATGAAACGAATACGACCTGTTGTTTGCTCTGATACCACTTGATGTGATCTACAGAAAGAAATCACCTATCCAGGAACGACGCAACAGGAGGTGAAGGTTTGCGGAAGACTTAAGGGGTTAGAAAGAGAATGGACGAAAGGACGGAATGGACAAAGGAAATGAAATCAGATGAAAGGAAAGTGGGTGGATTGAATGGAACACTTCAAAGATGTGGAAATCCTTGAAATAACCAGCTTGATCCTTGGAAGGATATGACACACCAACCAAAGAACAAGGTTCTCTTAATTGGCTCATGGATATTACGCACCGTGAGGAGACTTAAGATGTGAATAGATATTACACACTATTCAGAAGTGACCGATTTCAACAAGTGTTTAGAGAAACAAGTTTATTGAAAATTCGATGAGAAGTACAAATGGCCAAAGCCACTATTTATAGAAGGGAAAAGAAGAAGCTAGAAGGCTTGCATGTTGGAACACACTCCAAGTACATGCAAAGCCATGCAAGCAGGGAAGTTAAGGAGATAACTCCCAACCCCCAACTGCCAACTACATTATTAAATGCAAAAGACAAAGAAGAAAAGATAAAATGAACTGGGCCGAAAATAGTAAGTTTAATCCACAAAAAACATTATAGGCCTTAAGTAAAGGTTCATCCAAGATACATATCCAGGCCTCATCAAAACCTTAGTGAGAAAAACCAATGGGACAAAACTCACTAAGGAAAAATATACTAAGATATACACCTTTCCCCTTTACTTAATTCAAATAGCTTGGATTAGACTTAGCATACCGCCTTGAGAAGGTGATGGCGGCGTTTGGCTGGGAAAAACACCAAGGGTCTGCTGAAGAGCCATTGTTCTTGATCGCATCAGTGGACCAGTTTGAATGGTCCATGGGTCATGGTCGATGGTCGGGTCTGTCCATGGTTTGCAGAAGGTCTGATCTTGGTAAGGTGCTGGTTGAGGACTAGACAGACTTGGATTGGCCGCTGGTTGGATGCTGGTCGTGGTCAGGTCGTCCTCAAGGTTGTGACTTGGATCAGGACCGTGGACAAACACTTGATCAAACCGTTCATCAGCTGGTCGATCGTATTGTTGCCCGGAACCTCTCTATGATCGCTCATAATCAAACTCGGGTCGACCATGCATCCGTCCGTGGGCTGGTTCACATCACATCCTCTCCCTCTCTTAATATTTGGTTTTTTCGAATTCAATTTTTCATTATGTGTTTGATTAGAAAATTGATATCTTTATCTAATTTCTACGATTCTTTAACTCTTGTTAGGTTAATTATTTCGCTTTTAATATTAATATTTTATATATTATTCGAAAATACAGTATGGATACGGTAGGAATCAGTGTGTACTAGGGTGGGAAGTGGGAGAGAAATGATGGTGTGGATACTTATATTGGTGGTGAGGTGAAGATAATTAAGTGTAAGCCCGAAGTATCTTTTTAAAACATTGAGGGACAAATTGGGTTTAGTATCTTATGAAAAGAAGGTCTGATATACTTACCCTTTTGAAGACAACAACGATAGGAAAATACTTTGTGAAATAGAGAATAATTTTATGAAGATGTGTGAGGGGGCTCGATGCGTTAAGGTTGTTAATGTGTTCTTTCTTGAATAAACAGAGGAAGATGAGCAGCCATGTGAGGAAGAACTCATAATTGAGAGAAATATCGCTCCTTTTGTTAATGAAGATGAAGATGATGATGAAACCTTTGATTTTCATGATACTCCTCCTAACTCGAATGATGAAGGTGAACGTAGAGAGGAGAGTTATGTGAGGTGGAGACCAGGAAATTGTGTACTTAAATTGTGGCAGGTGTTTGACAGTTTATATGACTTTGACGAAGCTTTAGTGGATTATTCCTTAAAGGGTGAATGGAATATTAAGTTAACTAGAAGGGGAAAATACAAGTGCTTCGCCGCGTGTGAAGTAGAGGAGGAAAATGGTTGTGAATGGAGGATCTATTTCTCATTTGAAGAGCCAATAGAAAAGTACATGGTGAAGATATATGAAGATGAACATGTTTGCATAAAGGATGTATATAGCAAGATATTATTAGGAGTGCTTGCGAAATTATTTTTGGATGATATACGGTCTGATCCTGATTTTAAACCTAGGAAAATGCAAAAATTATGTGAGCAGAACTTCAATGTTATTACCACAATAGACAAGTGTCGAAAAGGAAAGAAAAAAGCATTGAAAATCATTGAACAAGAGCATGACGAACAATTTTATAGGCTCAGAGGCTACCGCACAAAGCTGATATGGTAGGCATCTGTTATTTATGACAATGTTGAAAAATATATATTGAGCCTTTTGTGTAAATATTTTCATTTTTGTTTACTATTTATAATCCAGGATCAACTGTGGAGGTGGACACAGTTCTTGATGATGAAGGATCATAAATATTCCATGGATTTTATGTGTGCTTTGCAAATTTGAGGAAACAATGGTCTACATGGTGTTGACCTATTTTTGGCTTGATGGGTGTTTTCTTAAAAGCTCTTTTAAAAGACATTTACTGATAGATATTGGAAGAGATGCAAATAATGAAATGTATCCATTTGCTTTGGCGGTTGTTGATGTGGAGAATGAAGTTAATGTTGGAATGAAGAAGAGTGATAAAGACAAAACAAGAAGAAATGAAGAATGTGTGCCTTATATCTATGTAGGCGCCTTGTGTCCTAAGGAAGTGCCTTAGGCTTGTTTGTGATTAATGTTTTGTTATCCTTGTAGCCAAACATGTATTAGGCTATCTTAGTATCCAAACAAGCCTAGACTAGATTAGTATAAATAGCTATCTCTCTCTTCCTTTGTAAGCAAGAAATTCATTTTTCTAAAATCTCAATAATAATCATTCTCTCTTTTCTCTATAATCTCTCACTCTCTCAATCTACAAATCTCTGAATCTCTTAATCTCATAATCTTTCATGGTATCAGAGCCAAGTTTCATCAATCTGGCATAGAAATTCTAAAAAATCTCCTCTTTTTCCTCACGATCTTCTAGTTTCTTCAAATCCAGTGAAGTCGCGGTCTGGTGGTGGTTGGATCACGTTTTCCGGAAAGAACTTGAATTTTCTTGCCATTTATTCATCAAGGTTGGTTCACCTGTGAGTCCTGAGTATTACCCCGGTGTTTTCATTCAAATTGATGGCCTGAGTCAAAAGTTATTCACGGCCAAGTCCGGTGGTGTCGCATTCAGCCTCGCCGCAAGATCACGAGTTTGCATCAAGCATATCTCCTTCAATTATTCATCAAATCTGGTTATTCCAAAGCCTAAAATCAATTACAACAAGTCTAGTTGATGAATCAGGAGGTACTATGTGCCTCCTTTTATGTTTAGAAGGTTTGTTGATCAATCTTCATCAACGTGTCCAGTTTTTACCTGTTTGTGGTATTTGTGTTAAAACCTTCAATTTTTATTACTCTTTTGCAAATATTAGAAGATAAAAACTTATTTTAGGATCTTGTGGAGGGTCTCAAGAAGTTTCATTTCATTCCAAATAGTTTTAGTCTTCGAGAAAGGTTTTCTTGATTGTTACTAAGAAACTGTTTTTTTTTTTTTAATTTTTGGAGGCAAAAGTGGATTATATAACTTTTTTTAACAGTTCTGTTAACAGAATCTTTGTTATTTAGGCTGTTAGTGTTGTTAGAAGTTGTTGATCAAGGACTGTTAGGCTGTTGAAGGTTGTTACAGGCGGTTGCAAGTTGTTGGTGCTGTTGACGCACCTTGGTCACTAACCATTTGGACAGGCGCGTGTGTTGCCTGGTCTAGTATCTTTGGTTTTATTTTCTTGTAGGATAGATAAAGTCTAATGGAGTTTGAGAAAAACATAAAGGCTCCATTAATGCTTCATGGGACGAATTATCTCCTATGTTCTAGAACCATGAGGACAACCTTGTGCAGCAAAGGGTTATGGACTCATGTTACAAAGGCGCCTGTTATAGCCATTGAAGGGGATGATTCAGATGATCAAGATGATCAAAAAAAATGGTTTCAAGAAGACCAGATGGTACTTTCTATTCTTCAAAACTCCCTAGCTGGATCTCTTTTAGAAGCATATTCATATTGTAAAAATGCAAGAGATCTTTGGAAAACTTTAAAAAATGTATATGACAATACTTATAGCCTCATGAGAATTTTTGAGGTCATGAAAGCTTTGAATGATCTTAGACAGGAGGATGCTGAGTTCACAAAGCATTATGGATCCTTCAAGGCATTATGGGCAGAGCTAGAGATTATAACGCCTGCCACAATTGATCTCATTACTATCCATGAAAGGAGAGAACAAGATAAGGTGTTTGGGTTACTTTTGACTTTGAACACTAACTATGTTGATTTGATTAAGCACATTCTTAGGGATGACAAGCTTCCTAGTCTAGAGGATGTCTGTGCTAAGATTCAGAAGGAGCAAGAGTCTCTCCAACTGTTTGGAAACAATGAAGAACCAATGGTTGCCCACAAGAGCTTCTTCAATGCGCCAGCTGCATCCAAGAAGAAGAGAACTGGTCATACAAAGAAGGAGTGTTTGGTGTTTCATCTTGAGTTGAAGCCAAGCTGGTTCATTGACAGTTCCAAAGCTCCGTTAACAATTGGCCCTAGCTCCTCCAACCTGGTACACACAACCGCATCCACTTTGGCCAACAATCCGGCTCATGCCTCTTCAAGCGGCCCTAGCTCTTCATCTGAGTTTGTGAAGAAATCAGACTTGGAAGCTCTCTTCAAAGCCTTTATCTCTGGTAATGTGTTGGGTAAATCTCTTCATGCTTCTTTTCAAACATCTATAGCTTCTAAAAATTTAATTGTTGATTCTGGAGCTTCTCATCACATGATAAGTGATTTAGGACTGCTAGAAAACTTAGAACCTGCCTTAGGTAGTGTGGTAATTGTTAATGGAATCAATGTGCCAATTAAAGGAATTGAGAAACTTAAATTGTTTGATAAAGAATCTAAAGCTTTTTATTTTCCATATTTAACATCTAACTTGTTGTTTATTAAGAGAGCTACTACAGATCTTAATTGTCAAGCTATATTTGGTCCAAATGATTTCTACTTTCAGGATATCGAAACAAGTAGGAAATTTGGCTAAGGAACAACAAATAATGACTTGTATGTGCTTGAAGATTTGTCCATGCTAGATTATGCCATCCTCATCCTAGATTTTTGGAATTGATATTCCCTGAAATTAAGTTACAAAATGAACGGTGTGAATCATGCATTCTTGTGAAGCATTGTAAAATTGTTTTTTAGAAATCAATTCATTAATAAAATAATTGTTTTGATTTAGTGCATTTTGTTGTTTGGACATCTTCCTTTCCTTCTGAGAAAACCAAAAATATTTTGTGACCTTTATTGATGAAAAATCTAAATATACTTAGGTTACATTGCTTAGTTCTAAGGATATGGTGTTTGATGCATTTCTTAAATTTCAGACATTTGTTACTAATTAATACAATGTCAAGATTAAATTGTTTAGAACAGATAATGGAGGGGAATATACTAGCACCAAGTTTCATCACCACTTGGCCAAGCATGGCATTGAACATCAAACAAGCTGTCCCTACACCCCACAACAAAATAGAGTAGTTGTGAGGAAAAACATACAGTTGATGGAAGTTGTGAGAACAATGATGTTCCACAAGAAAGTTCTTAAAAGGTTTTAGGGAGATGCTCTAGTGGCTGTATGCTACTTAATCAATAGAACTCCAACAAAAGTTCTAGATGATTCATCTCTCTTTGAGATATTAAACAAAACTAAGCCTAATATTGAACATTTAAGAGTATTTGAGTGTGTTTGTTTTGTTTTAGTACCAGGAGAACTTAGGAACAAGCTGGAACCAAAGAGCACCAAGGCCATATTTATTGGGTATTCTCCTACACAAAAGGGATAAAAATGCTACAATGCAGAGACTAGAAGAGTCCTGGTATCCAGAGATTTTAAATTCCAAGAATCCAAATGATTCTATGTAGAAAGAACTTGGGAAGAATTCAAGGACATCTCAACAACAAGATATGACCAAGCTGAGAATCTAAGAATGATTTTGGAAAGCATTGGTATAGTCCCTCCAACGGCACCAGCACCTAGCCCAAGACCAGCTCACAAGGTGCCAGGACCAGCTCCAGAACAATTAGACAATGTCTTGGCACGGCCTGGACCAGGACCAGCCCAGCCCGAGCCGTGTTCACCCAGGCGCGGTCCATGTCCGATCCAGGTGCAACCTAGCCACAACCCAGGCATGATCCAGGTCCATTCCAGGCGCGACCCAAGCATGTCCCAGCCTGCTCCAACTCTTGGACCATCTGATCATGGTCCGTCCGTGGCCACATCTGATCGGGACACGTCCATGGTTCCATCGCCGGCCTCCCGGCCGCGAACCAGGTCGCAAGCTCGGCTTCATTCCCGGGACATGGCACAGCCTCCTCTTCAACCAGGCAACATACCTCCCCTTGGTCATGAGGGGGGCCAGGAATCTAGACATGATCAAGAGGAGGATTCAGAAGAAAATATCTTAGTCTCAACTTCAAAAAGTTCAAGGTACATTCAGTCTAATCTTGTGGATGCTCTAAAAGAAGAAGAAAAAAGGGAATCATATGTTGTTCTTAGAAGAAGTACAAGGCAGAGGTTCCCACCCAACTTCTACTACTACAACAACAATGCAGTAGTTCATCATGACCAGGGAGTGTGTAATCTAGTTCATATACTTGATTCTCATGTTGCATTCACTGTTACTCTTGATAAAGAGCAGATTTCAAAGACCTATGAGGAAGCTATAGAGATAAAGCAGTGGAGAGAAGCAATTCAAGCTGAAAGACAAGCTATGGAGAAGAATCAAACTTATGCATTAGCTACTTTTCCAAAAGAGAAAAAGTCTGTAAGTTCTAAATGGATTTTCACCATTAAATATAAAAGCAATGGTGAGATAGATAGATATAAAGCTAGGTTGGTGGTTAGAGGATTCACACAAACCTATGGTGAAGATTATAGGGATACATTTTCTCTTGTAGCTAAATTACATTCAGTTAATGTTGTTTTGTCTCTTGCTACTACCCTTGATTGGGAGTTGTGGCAAATGGATGGTAAGAATGCATTCTTACAAGGTGAGCTAGAAGAGGAAGTGTACATGAGACCACCACCATGTCTAGAAGATCAAGTAGGTGGCGGCAATACACTGAGGTTAAGAAAGGATATCTATGGCTTAAAAAAATTTCCAAGAGCTTGATATCATAAGCTGAATGTGACTTTAAGGGACAGAGGTTTAAAAATTTCAGAAGTTGAACAAACTCTCTTTACACTTCAGAGTAAAGAAGGTATTGTGGTTATACTCATTTATATGGATGACATAATCATATCAGGGAGTGACAAAGTAGGCATTTATTCTACTAAAGCTTATTTAAAAAGTGTTTTTGATATTAAGGATCTAGGTGAACTTAAATATTTCTTAGGAATTGAAGTGTGTAGGTTCAAGAAAGGTCTCTTCTTATCTCAGAGAAAATATATTGTGGACTTACTAACTTCTACAGGTATGATTGAAGCTAAACCAGCTAAGACATCCTTAGAAGAAGGTTACAAGATAGAACCTGAGGGGGAGCTAGGTAATGACGAGTTTCATGATACAAAGTTGTATAGAATAGTGGTTGGTAAGCTCTTATACTTAACCATCACTAGACCTTACTTATGTTTTGTTGTGAATCAGGTTTCTCAACATATGCAAAACCCAAAGATAAGTAATTGGGACATGATCATGCACATTTTGATATACTTGAAAGGCACCAAAGAACAAGGTATATTGATGGGTTGTAATGGAAACACAGATGTGAAGATCTATTAGCAGATGTGTTCACCAAGGCTACTTCACTGAAGACTGGCGGCTCTATCAATCCACGGTTTGGTCTCATGTCCATTCCTCAACACTGATCCTAATCATGGAGTGTTATACTCTTTTTCCCTAGAAAAGGTTTTGTCCCAATTAGGTTTTCCTTCATTAGGTTTTTAATGAGGTAATGCTTCATGGTTGCAAGCTTAGCCATTCTCCATTATTTAAGCTTGAGGGGTAGTGTTGGAATGAAGAAGAACGATGAAGAAAAAACAAGAAGAAATGAAGAATGTATGCCTTATACGTATGTAGGGAGTGGCTTAGGCTTGTTTGTGATTAATGAAATGTTATCTTTGTTGCCAAACATGTATTAGGCTATCTTAGTATCCAAACAAGCCTAGACTAGATTAGTATAAATAGCTATCTCTCTCTCTTCCTTTTTAAGCAAGAAATTCATTTTTCTAAAATTTCAATAATAATCATTCTCTCTTTTCTCGTTAATCTCTATAATCTCTCTCTTTCTCTTAATCTACAAATCTCTGAATCTCTTAATCTCATAATCTTTCAATTAATTGGACCTGGTTCATACAGAAGCTGAAGGTTGATTGTGAAAATCTTCTAGATGTGCAGGGTTATACAGTTGTCTCTGATAGACATAAGGTGAGTATTTATAGAATTTCTTAATTTCTTGAAAGTTCTATTAAGATGATCAGGTTCGATAGTTTCTTGTGTTTTACTTTCTCAAAGTTTGTTGAATGCTGTAGACAAAGAATTTCCCAATATTTAACATAGGATGTGTGCTATACATATTTATGGGAACTTTGAAGAAGATTTTTTCATCTCATAATGACATGAAAGGGCTGTTTCGGAGAGTTGCTGAGAGTTACGTATTTTTTCCGACTATGAAGAAAATCTGGAAAGAATTAAAGCTTATGATATCCGGGTGTATGAAGAAATGAAGCATAGAAATCCAGAGAGTTGCAGTCTTACGTTTTGCACACCCACGACTTGTTGTACAGATGTGCATAACAAAATTTCAGAGCCATTCAACAATGCAATTGATCCTTCAAAGTATTTGCCAATGGTTGAGATGTTGGAGACAATCAGGAGAAGGGCAATGCAGCGTATTAAGTAGCAGAGCATGAAAGCAAAAAAACACAAAGATAGATTCATGAAGAGAGCAGCATGTCACGAGCTTGATCTTAAGGGATCAATCCCTGCAGCCCAATCTTTTTTTTTTTTTTTTGACAAGCGGACTAGGCAGCCTTTCTCTCAAGATAACTTAGAAAGAATGAGAAAACTAGAAAAACAAGGAGTGGCTTTCAATATATCTTATATTGATAGAAATTTTGGATGATTACAAATAAGTGATCTCACCCCTATATATACAAAACATCTTCAAAATGGATGATAAAGATTAATCTAATCCAAAGGCTATAACAAACATACTCATAAATAAGGTGGATCTTCAGGGGTCAAGGGCGGATCTTCAAGGGTCAATGGTTGATCTTTAAGGATCAGGGATGGATCTTTAGGGATCTTGGTTGAATTCTATTAATGTAAACTTGTTGAAAAAGACTTTCCATACTTCACGATTTGGGAAGAATCTTCTAAATAGTGGGTCGGGCCCATCCTCTCTTTGTGTGGCCTTAAGGACACTCTGGATGTCCTGCTTGTAACATTCTCCCCCACCTAATTTGGCGATGCCCTCGTCGCCGTGAACGCTTTCACATGGTCCTTAAACTGCCACAAGTTCACTTCAAGCTCCCATGAGGTCTCAGATTCAGGTAATCCTTTCTTGAGGAATACCGTGCTTCCTAACTTCCTTTTATATGAGAACTTTTTCCACTTTCTTGTTGTAAGACTTGGTTATGATTGGTGGTGCTTGACTGGACTATCCACGACTTTCATCTTCCATGTCCTCATGAAATCTTTAATAGTTCAGGTACGTCAAGTTTGTAGGAGACCTTGCTTATCTGCACAATGACTTTAAATCTGCACAATGACTTTAAACGGCCCTTCATACCTCTGAAGAAGTCCACTGTGCATGTTTTTAAATACTTTGAATTGTTGAGGAAGGAGTTTCACCAACACCTGATCCCACACCTTTAAGTCTAATGGCAGTCTCTTCCCATCGGGCCACATTTTCATGAGCTTACTGGACTTCTCCAATCAGACCCAAGAAAAATCTGGATGATCTTCCCATGTTATAACCATTTTTTGCGCACCCGGACTCCGTTTCTCGTTATGTGATGTGGTCATTGCATGGGGATTTATTTTTTTAAGCTGGTGGCTGCTCCAACGGACTTTTGCCGATCGCCTCGCTCCGCTGTGGATTGTAAGAGAATTGAGCGATATCCAGCAATTTCTCAATTTTTCCTGATTTGCACTCACAAAATGCTGAAAATAGCATTCTAATAGGGAATTTGAACCAGTTTTGATTTTTTGTTGAAAGTAAGCCTGAAAATACATGTAACAAGAAACAAGAAGCAACAACAAAACACACCATTAAAATATACATAAGATAACCACAAGAAGCAATACAGAAAATTTGATAAAAAAAATCTGAAGAACAAGAGGCATACCAAGTCGAGTTTGGCGTCGGTGTGGAAGAGAATACGTTGGTAAACATATCATGGGCTGGCACTAGAAGCAGAGCATTTAGAGCCCCTAGTGTGTCCCCTTACAGTTCCAGTAACACATGATCAGAATCTCCTAGAAGTTTTTAGTCTTAGAAGATGGATGACTCTTAGCCTGAGAGTTCTGAAGTGGAGACCCTGGAGCGTCCTGCAGTAGACTCGACTAATTATGTCGATTGTTCTAGACTTCTTGTGATGAAACAGTCGCATGGTCTTCACGTTGTTAATTACCGGAGTTCTGGAAAATCGACTGTGGTGATAGAAAGTTTTGAAAATGTGATGCTGCAAATGTTGATTGTTTAAGAAAATGTAAACTTGCTCTTAGGGCAACTGAGACGGAGGAATTTGGGCCGCTGGCGTAAAGTTGTATTGAATTGGTAGAGGGTTAGGTCTTTTCACCGAAGTGACTCAGTTGGACCCTTTGGGTGTATGGGAAATGTTGGAAACGAGTGTTCTATTTTGTCCTCTATTAGTTTTAGGAATCGTGTGACTCACCGAAAAAGGAATTCGAAGATTGAGAGACTCACCAGAAAAGGATTGGAAGAATATGGGAAGAGAGGATTTGAAGAACAATAGATGGGGGATAGGATTCAATTAAGATGAGAGAGAAGAGGATTCGAAGAAGATGAAAGATGGAGGAGAGGATTTGAAGAAGATAAGAGATGGAGGAGAGGATTCAAAGAACAATTGGTAAAGAAAATAAAATTAGGGTTATTCATAATTGGTGATTAAGTTGAGTAAAATTTGTGTTTAGTTTGAATACAGTCGCTAGTTAGTTGCTAATCAGTGACAATAGGGTTAAACCGAAAAATTGCTTTGCTTGTGATGGCAGAAGGTAAGGATCTTATAGGAACACTGATTGGTTCATATGGAGATTCACAAGAGTAAAGTCGTCTTCTTCTCTTACACCATACCCTTTGTTTGCCCAAACATATTTGTATAATGAAACCTGAACATATTATAATCAAGCATGATGATTTTTTTTATCTGTCCGTAGTACACAACCATGTCAGCCTTTTGTCTATAATCTTGAGCACTAACTCTAAATATACTGATGACTTCATATGTGACTCCACTGTTCTGCGTTTTTCGCTGAACATCATCTTTGTGAAATCGATGGCCATTAATGACATACCCCTTATAGCTTATGATCCATACCCCTAGTCACTAATGATCCAATACTGTGTCAACCGGTTAATGGCAAATATTGCGGCAGTCAATGCATGGATATAAAATCTGCGTAGGATAATACAGATTCCTTTCTGATGTGTTCACAAACTTTCTTGCTCATTCAGCATACTCAACACTATTCTTGTAAAGAAAACATAAAGTGCAACTCTTAAATTAACTCAGAAACACATGTTGAAATAAAACGATAAAGAATCTGAGAGAGAGTTCCATATCTTGGTAACCAAACCCGTGACTTCTTTTTATTTCACAAAACACAACACAACTGCTCGAGCAATTATACATCCACAAGAGAGTTTTATTCCATTAATCAAACACTAAAGTAACTAACATATCCAATCACTGATTATTCATATAAACTCACACAAAGAAGATAAAAGAAAATTTGAACACTCAATTTTAAATCTGAAAAGACCATAATCAAATACCTTCAAATGGACAATGATTTACTCCAAGGCTTCCTGCAAAAAAAAATATAATAATATAAATTTGTTAAGTCTTCGACTTTGAATTTTTTAAAGTCTCTCGAGCTCACCCAAAGCTAAATCGATACAAACCCTGATGTGACCTTGGTAGAAGAAAGAGAACCAAACATAAATGAAAAATAATTCTCGGACGGACGGCACGACCGTGGCACGACCCGAGGTTCCGACCCGACGGATGGCAGACACGACCGAGGAACGACCCAGGACCCCAACCTGATGGACGATGAGAACAACCGAGGAACAACCCACGACCCGACCTCATGGACGATGAACACGACCGGGACCCGACCCGTGTGATCGAATCAAAGGTGCAACCAGAGGGAATTCAGGTCGACTACATCTTAGACCAAGGCCCGCACCATGATATGAAAACCAACCCGGACCGGTCCTTGGCCCATCCAAGTTCCAATCAAGCCTCTACTTCTGTTCGGCCTTGGAGCGACCCATTGACATCTTGCGATCCTTTGTCAATACCTGCTGATCTTTTAAATCGTGCAAGAACCAAGAAACTTCAAGACCATATTGGAGCCATTCTGCAGGCACCATCTGACTCTTCCTCCACAAGTTTACTAAATTTGATTCTTGCTACTTAAATTATACATTTGGGAAAAGGATATCTTTTCGAGCTCTTTAACACTCATTTGGGTTTTTCCCATGTGGTTTTTCCAAATGAGATTTTTAATGAGGCCTGAAGTTATCCTTGTATGTACGATTGTATAATCTTTGTAACCTTTAAAATAGTTTTTGGGTTATCTGTCTGGTTCATCCCAACAGGCTTCAATTTGCAAGACCTTCAATTTGAACCGGCTATTAAATAAGTTTGACATGTTTGAATGCATGGAAGACTGGCATGGAATCAGGTGGTCACTATGCAAGCATTGACCAATTATTGCATTTCAATCTTGTAATTTTATATAAGTGTTTTGTAACTCTTTGTATGGCTATCAAATGTTTTATGCAAAAATCTCTCTTTCAGTTCTTAAAATTTTCGATAATTTCAGTGTTTTTACCTGAAGACCCCTCTTAGATCTTTAGGTGTGTTCATCCTAAAACATTTTAAGAAAATCTTAATCTCTGTTTGGTGTGAATATCCAACCAGAATTAAGACCAGAACCACGAGGATCATCACCTTGTTGCGCTGTTCTGTTCATTTCTCATCCCATTCTTTTCCATTCCTTTCTTCCTTGCATCATTGGACCAGAAACCAAACTGCAACTGTTCCACAAGCCACCGGTTCATACCTTCATCCTCCTTGTTCTACGACCCCTACCGTTCATCTTCCACTTAACCTCCTTGCTGTATCGATCTTGGGGTAAGATCCGGCCTACTGGAATCTTATCAAAAATGGCTAAGAAACTTAGTGTCTCTATCAGATACTATAGACCTAGGCATGTCGTGTAGACGTACAATTTCCCTAAAGAACATGTTAGCAACATGCAAGGCATCATTGGTTTTAGTGCAAGCTACGATATACGACATTATAGAAAACCTATCTACAACCACAAATATGCAGTCTTTACCAGTTCTAGTCCTAGGCAGACCTAAAACAAAATCCATAGATAGATCTACCCAAGGATGAGATGGGATCGGTAAAGGAGTGTACAAACCATGAGGGTGTTTTGTGGACTTAGCTATCTTACAAATGGTGCAGCGTGTACAAATGCGTTCAACGTCCTTCTTCATGTGAGGCCAATAAAAATGCTCTTTCATAACGGCAATAGTCTTTGAAATGCAGAAGTGTCTTATAAGTCCACCAGCATGGGCCTCCCTCACAAAGAGTTCACGAAGAGAGCTCCTTGGAACACATAGCTGGTTTTAATAAAAAGGAAACCATCCTTCTTGAAGTAATATCCTATACAAGAACTCTCACATGACTTATAGAACTCTCTATAGTTGGGGTCAGTGCAATAAAGTTCTTTAATCATATTAAAGCCATTAGTTTAGCTTCAAGAGTAGTGATAAGGGAATACCTTCTGGACAAAGCATCAGCAATTATATTTTCTTTGCCTTGTTTATATTTTATCACCTAGGGAAAAGTTTCTATGAACTCAACCCATTTGGCATGACGATTTTTAAGCTTATGCTGACCTTTTAGGTGCTTCAGAGATTCATGGTGAGTGTGTATCACAAATTCCTTTGGCCACAAGTAATGTTGCCACGTCTGAAGTGCACGAACAAGGGCATACAATTCCTTGTCATATGCGGGATAATTGAGTGTGGCACCACCAAGATTTTCACTAATGTAAGCTATTGGCATTCTTTCTTTCATGAGTACCGCGTCAATACCTATACCACTGGCATCAGACTCGATCTCAAAAATGTTAGTAAAATTAGGCAAAGAAAGCAATGGAGCATTAGTCAGCATGTCTTTAAGCGTCTGGAACACTTGCTCTTGTGGCTGTTCCCACTTGTATCCCACTTCCTTCTTGATAATTTCAGTCAAAGAGGCGGCAATGATACTAAATTTTGTAACAAAACGCCGATAAAACCCTGTTAACCCATGAAAGCTACGAACTTCACTGATGTTCTTTGGAACAGGCCAATCACGTATTGCTTTAACTTTCTCTTCATCAACCCTGACTCCATCTGCACTGACAACAAAGCCTAGGAACACCACGTTATCCGTACAAAACGTACATTTATCAATATTAGCGAATAGACGTTCCTTTCTTAATACCTTTAGAACAGTTCTAACATAATTAACATGGTCCCTTAAAGACTTGCTATATATTATTATATCATCAAAGTATACCACAACAAAGAGACCTATGAACTCTCTAAAAATGTGATTCATTAAACGCATAAAAGTACTTGGTGCATTTGTTAGATCAAATGGCATAACAAGCCATTCATAAAGACCTTGTTTAGTTTTGAAGGCTGTTTTCCATTCATCCCCTTCCTTCATTCTAATCAGATGATAACCACTCCAAAAGGTCAATTTTTGAAAACATAGAAGCACCATAGAGTTCATCTAACATGTCATCTAGTCTAGGTATAGGTTGTCGATATTTTACCGTAATGTTATTGATTGCTCTACAATCAATAAACATTCTCCATTTACCATCTTTCTTAGGAACCAAGAGAACTGGGACAGCAAAAGGACTTAGACTTTCTTGTATATGCCCCTTTCTCATGAGTTCCTCCACATGGCATTGAAGTTCCTTGGTTTCTACAGGTTTGGTACGATATGCGGGTCTATTTGGAAGGGTTTCTCCAGGTAAGAAGTCAATCTGATGTTCTATCACACGAATGGGAGTAAGACCATGAGGACATTCTTCAGGAAATATGTCAGAGTATTCCTGCAAAAGAGTCTTAATTTTGCTTGGTAGGGCCGGCTTAAGGTTAATGGCAATGAGGCAAGCTTCTTTATACATAAACATAAGGATTGGCCGCTTTTCATCCAAGTTTTTAAAAACATTTCCTGGTTTAATAAAGAAGTTAGTCTTGCGTTTTGGGTCAGAAGGCTTAACTTTGCCTTTCTTTTGTTGTTTTAAGTGTAACTGATCAAGATAGACCTCATGCGGCGTCATTGGAACTAAAGTAGTTTTTAGGCCTTTGAAGGTGAAATGATGACGGTTTGTGAATCCATCATGAGTTACCCTTCTATCTGATTTCCATGGACTTCCTAACAAAATTTGCCCAGCCTCCATTGGAAAAACGTCGCACAATATCTCATCCTGATATTTCCCAATGGATAGAGGAACCATAACTTGATGAGTTACTCTAAGCTCGCCAGTGTCATTAAGCCATTGTAGAGGATATGGTTTTGGATGTTCCATCTTCTCAAGGTCTAATTTCTTAACCATCTCTTCACTAACCACATTTGTGCAGCTTCCCCTATCTATTATCAAACTACAAACTTTCCCTTTAACCATGCAACGAGAATGAAAGAGGTTCTCCCATTGCTCCTATTCGTTAGCTTTTGTTTGAAAATTAAGTGACCAGCGTGCCACTAATAGTTGTCCCTGAACCGGTGCTTCCTCACCACTATCCAAATGTGGTTTGTCCTCAATTTCACTTCCTTCTTCGTCCTCAGTATGGACTTCTCCATTATCCAGAAGAACCATAAGCTTCTTGTTTGGACACTCATTGGCGTAGTGTCCAAGTCCTTGACACTTATAACATCTAATGTCACAAGTTCGAGCGGGTCGTTCCACGGCCTTTCCTAGTTTTGCTTAGCTAGAAAAGGAGGGAACTCAGGCCTCGTGATGGAGGGTTGAGAGTCCAGGGGCCTGGGCGGCTTGTAATCGTGTGAGTAGGATGCCTTACCACCTACGTTTCCTGCACCAAAATAGGGACAGTAGTGAGATTTCCTTTTTAAGTTGTTGCTCAATCAAGATTGCTTTATGTAGCATTTCTTTTAATTCAACATAGTTTTGCATCTCTAGCCGTTCTTGAATGTCAAGGTTAAGGCCTCCTAGAAACCGGGACATAGTAGTTTCACGATCCTCTGTGATACTAGCTCGAATTAGTAGTGTCTCCATCTCCTTAAAATATTCTTCAATAGACCGGTTGCCTTGATTCAATTGCCTCAGACGCTGATGAAGGTCACGGTGGAAATGATTTGGTATGAACCATTTCCTTATGATATACTTGAGTTCTTACCACGTCTTTATAAGATGTTCTCCATTGCGTCTCCTTGAAGTAACCATTTGATCCTACCAGCTTAAGACATCGTCATAGAATTCTGTGACAGCAACGTTAACTTTGTTAATTTCAGAATAAAATTGGCAATTAAATATAAATTCCATCTTTTGCTCCCATTCTAGATAGGCTTTAGGATTATTTTTGCCATGTAAAGGAGGAATCTTCAATTTCAAGTTATGGAACTGGTCGTCTGGATGTTGCACTGGTTGATGGAAGGGTGGTTGATGTATTTGTTGTTGGCATCCGCGAGTGTGCCTGGAATGTTGTTGCTGTCGGTGAGAAGAATCACTGATGTTATAAAAACGAGTCGCAGCCTCATCTCCAAAGAACCCTTCATTGTCACGGCTCTCCCTAGAAGACATGGCTTCACGTCTCTCAGGAGTAACATCATGTTGCTCATCCCTTGGTGTGTTAGGGAATAACTCAAGTCTTCTAGCCGGTTTAGGATGAGGTCTAATTTGGACTTCAGGTTCCAGTGATGATATAGGTTCCCAGTTTTGTTGCTGGGCTGGCTGTGGTCCAAGGACAAGTTGTCTAAACTCTTCATGAAGCCCACGTCTTAACCTGGCCTCCATAGAGGCATATCTAGTATCCATGGCTTGGTTAATGGCTTCATTCATTTGAACGATCAATGCTTCAATAAGCCGTGTATGATTGGATTTTTGTTCTGCTGATGTCGACATTGTACCTAGCAAAACCAATCACAAGATGCAGCGCCATATCAAATGTTTCTTGGAACAAAAATTACACAGAATCTAGACTAAACAGATTCACATATTAATCAGATCACACGGTGATGACTAGAATTCAAATCGCCCAGAAGAATTTGAAAAGTCAAATTCGTCAAATCAGAGAAAGAAATGGACTTAGCCTGTTGTGGTTGCTCTGATACCACTTGATAAGATCCCAGTAGGCCATATCTTATCCCAAGATTGACACAGCAAGGAGGTTAAGCGGAAGATGAACGGTATGGGTCGTAAGACAAGGAGGATAGAGGTATGAACCAGTGTCTTGTGGAACGGATGCGGTTTGGTTTCTGGTCGAATGATGTAAGGATCAAAAGAATGCATTAGAATGGGATGAGAGAGGACAAGAACGGCGCAATAAGGTGATGATCCTCACAATTCCAACTTAATTCTGATTGGATATTCGCACCAAACAGAGATTAAGGTACTCTTAGACTGATTAAGGATGAACACACCTAAAGAACTCAAGAGAGATTTTTGTATAAAACATTCGATAGCCATACAAAGGTTACAAAACACTTATATAAATCACAAGATTGAAATGCAATAATTGGTCAATACTTGCATGGCAAACACATGATTCCACGCCAGTCTTCCATGCATTCAAAGAGGTCAAACTTATTTAATAGCCGGTTCAAATTGAAGGTCTTGCAAATTGAAGCCGGTTGTGATGAACCAGAAAGATAAACCAAAAAATATTTCAAAGGCTACAAAGATTATACACTTGGACATACAAGGATAGCTTCAGGTCTCAATAAAAACCTCATTTGGCATAACCACATGGGAAAACCCAAATGAGGGAAAAAGAGCTCTAAAAGATATCCTTTTCCCAAATGTATAATTTAAGTAGCAAGAATTAAATTAGGAAACCTGTGGAGGAAGAGTCAGATGGCGCCTGTAGAATGGCTCCAATATGGTTTTGACGTTTCTTGGTTCTTGCACGAGTCAGAGGACCAGCAGATATTGACAAAGGACCGCAAGATGTCAATGGGTCGCTCCAAGTCCTAACAAAAGTAAAGGCTTTATTGGAACTTGGATGGGCCAAGGACCGGTCTGGGTTGGTTTTCAGGCCTTGGTCTTAGATGGGATCGACCTGAATTCCGTCTGGTTCCACCTTTGATTGGGTCACACGGGTCGTCCCAGTCGTGTTCATCGTCCGTAAGGTCGAGTCCTGGGTTGTTTCTCAAACGTTCTCATCGTCCATCAGGTCGGGGTCCTGGGTTGTTCCTCGGTCGTGCCTGCCATCCGTCAGGTCGGAACCTCAGGTCGTGTCGTCTATCCGAGAATTCCTCTTCATTTATGTTTGCTTCTCTTTCCTCTACAAAGGTCACATCATCCCCTCCCTTTTTAAGAGGATTTATCCTCAAATCCAAGCTATCTGAAACATATGGAAGGAGATCAGAAACATTCAAACACCGGGAACCGACCCGTGTGACCGAATCAATGTTGGAACTAGAGGGAATTCAGGTCGATTCCATCTTAGACCAAGGCCCGCGCCATGACCTGAAAACCAACACAGACCGGTCCTTGGCCCATCCAAGTTCCAATCAAGCCTCTACTTTTGTTCGGCCTTGGAGCGAACCGTTGACATCTTGCGATCCTTTTTCAATACCAGCTGATTCTTTAACACGTGCAAGAACCAAGAAACTTCAAAACCATATTGGAGCCATTCTACAGGCGCCATCTGACTCTTTCTCCACAGGTTTACTAAATTTAATTCTTGCTACTTAAATTATACATTTGGGAAAAAGATATCTTTTGGAGCTCTTTTTCTCTCATTTGGGTTTTTCTCATGTGGTTTTTTCCAAATGAGGTTTTTAATGAGATCTGAAGCTATCATTGTATCTCCGAGTGTATTATCTTTGTAGCCTTTGAAATAATTTTTGGTTTATCTTTCTGGTTCATCAAAAGCGACTTCAATTTGCAAGACCTTCAATTTGAACCAGCTATTAAATAAGTTTGACCTGTTTGAATGCATTGAAGACTGGCGTGGAATCATGTGCTCGCCATGCAAGCATTGTCCAATTATTGCATTTCAATCTTGTAGTTTTATATAAGTGTTTTTTAACTCTTTGTATGGCTATCGAATGTTTTATGCAAAATTCTCTCTTTGAGTTTTTAAAATTTTCGATCATTTCAGTGCGTGTATCTGAAAATCTCTCTTAGATCTTTAGGTGTGTTCATTTCTCATCCCATTCTTGCGCTGTTCTGTTCATTTCTCATCCCATTCTTTTCCATTCATTTCTTCCTTGTATCATTCGACCATTAACCAAACCGAAACTGTACCACAAGCCACCGGTTCATACCTTCATCCTCCTTGTCTTACGATCCCTACCATTCATCTTCCGCTTAACCTCCTTTCTGTGTCGATCTTGGGGTAAGATCTGTCCTACTGGAATCTTATCAAACTCTTAACATAGAAACTCAAATTCGAGCTGACCCAAAGCTAAAATGATACAAACATTAAACATAGAAACTCGAATTTGACCTAAATAGATATAAATCCTACACTCAGAAACTTTAATTAAACACATAAAACCCATAAATTCAATTTCGACAAAAACATTACCTTAAAATCTGGAATTAGAAGATCTACGATTTAGGTCGAATTATAGAGGTGAGTGAAATTTTTAAATGCCCGATTTGTGTAGAATAAGTGGTGATAGAGATGACTCGAATGAAAATGGTGATGATAGAGAGGACTGAAAAAATGGCTAAGTGGTGAGGTTTTGTTTTAGTTTTTTATTTTTATTTTTTATCCCTCAAAAAATTAAAGCGCGGGCAAATATCTCGTTTAACATAATTATAACACTTATTTACACCACGTGCAATTTAAAACATAAGGCATAAATATAAAATTTCGTAAAATGAGAAAACGATACCGCATCCATATTTTTTATAGCACTTACTAATAAAAAATGCTTGAAAAAGTAGCGTTTAAATTTTTTTATTGTGGAAATCCAAAAACGCTATTTTCAAATGCAATAACCCAACTTCTTGTAGTACACACCTCAAACATTGTGTCTTCATAGTCATCCTATCATCAAAAAGGTATTGTATATAGATTATCAACATTTAACAAACAAAAAATGTACATAGAATAAAGAATAGTGACTGTAAATTAAACAGAAACATTTACATTTCATGCATGTGTAACTTTTGATCATTTCATGCATAAACCACATAATCAAACTGAATGCAATGGATCACAAGAAGCAGGTAAACCATGCACTTTCCCAAAAATACATAGTTTTTAGACATATCAATAGATACATATATGTTTTCCCAAATACCTTGTTAAATTCTTATATATATTTTTCATCGCATTGTTCACATGAATATGAAAACTTCTTAAATATTATTATTATTATTATTATTTATTATTCATCTTATTGTAGATTTTCATTTACATATAGAAAGAAAAGAAAATGTAAAAACTATCATAAGTAAATTTTTAAACTATATTTATCCCTTCATCTCTTTCATCTTTCTAGTCTTCACCTGCATTTTTGATCACCATAAAACCATGTCAATTTCACAATAGCGCACACTCACACACAAGAACGGACATGCATATATACAGATAAAGGAGAGAGAAATAGAGATTTACGGCGAGTGTAGTGAAGTTGAGTGAAAAATATTTTTAGGTTTATGTTCGCAGTCGATCATACACTGTTTAAAACAATTTGTTTTGACTTTTTGCTTCTCCACCAGTGGCAGCCATCACCACCAAAAGAAACATCATCATCGACACACACCATTTGTTCTCCATTTTGTCTTCTTAATTTGATTTTTTTTTGTAATGTATATATTTAGCGGAAGCTCTCTCTCTCTCTAATTATATATATAGAGATGAAACTATCAACTTTTTATTGTTTATGTTAAAGTACATGTAATTACTATGAACTCTATATATGGCAAACCATCATTAAAATGTTAAGTGTTGAATATTGACATATGACTCCAAAATATATAAGGAAATGATAGATTGTATTTAAAATGAAAATTTGACTATTTTTTAAACATAAATAAGGACTAATGACCACAATAACATTAAAATAAGTCAATAACCATGTGAATACTTGTAAAACAAAAAGACACTAGATTCTTGCCGGTCCTAAGGACGAGATTTTTTTATTTTATTTTCATGATGATTACTTTATTTTTAGATAATATAAATTTATTGAAAATTTGAGATATATTAAGACTTTTATAATTTTTGGTATAAGTGTATTATATAGTTTATTAAATTTTAACCTGTTCTACATATGAACAAAAATTGTTAATTTATTTTAATTTTTATGTTTTCTACTGTGTATCCAAATTTTATGATGAGATTATATCATTTGGTATGTTATAAATTTTTCCTGGAAATTATGAAATTATAATATATGTATTAGTTTTATATTTATGGTACAATTATAAAATAAGATTATCAATTTAATAAATATATTTATATTTATAATTTTAATATATTATATGTTCTTTTTACATAAAATATTAATTTAGATTAAACTAATGCAACTTGATAATATAAAATAAGAATATGTTAAACCGTCAATTCAATCTCTCTGGTATCAAATAAAAATACTTTTGTCAAATTTTATCAAACAACCCACCAAAAAAACCTATTTATAACGTAGAATAGAAATTTTTAGAACGACTCACCAAAAAAACTCTAGTTATAATGTGGTACCATGTTTTTAAAATATCACAAATTTGTAAAATCTGCAAAAGACTGTAATCGTAAACACATTAAATCAATCCGTGTCCTACGATATAATCATTTACTAAGTTATATGAATTTGTATTTTTTGTGTGTATGCTTATTTCCATTTAATTTTATAGTTTATAAGGATAATTGATGTACTAGATTATTTAATAATATTATAATTTGATTTCATAATTTAATTGTGTTTATATAATATATATATATATATATATAATGTCATAGGATTTTCATTTTTTGTTTTGTAGATTAAAAGTTAATATTAATTTATAAAATATATAAAGAAAAATTATGAATTTAATTAATTATTTTCCAAAAAAGTTGAAAAAGATTGAAAAAGATTTTTATAAGATTTGTTATAATAGGAAAAATAAAATAAAGACAAAATAGTGAAAGATATTCTGAGTAAATTAGTTATAAGGTTCATTTGCAAAAAGAAATGAGCTATAATTTATGGTTAATTGCAAAACTAACTTTATATTTTCACCTTCTCATATTTTGCCACTTTTATCATTTTGTTCCTAAGCATTTCATTTATTTTTGTCTAATTTAATTGATGAGTGACACCGAGCCAGCCATTGCACCGGCCATTCCATCTGGACTTCTTACGCGGTCCAAGAAGAAAGCCTTAGGAGACAAGTTCAGCATGCTCTTGGAGAGTGGAACCGGAGAAGACCCTGAGCTGATCCAGACGACCAGCACACGACTAGCCGTCCAGACGTCCAGACCGGCTCACGCATCCGACCAGACCGGTCCGGTCCCTGCATCAACGACCGGACATCCATTTCAACTAGACAAGGAACCATGGAGGTTCCTTCTAGACGACTCTTTCTACTCCGGTGTCTTTATCATTACCATTCGGTAGAGACACCAAAAGTTGTGCTAGGAAATTGTACTCTTTTTCCTATCTTCGGTTTTATCCCATTGGGTTTTCCGAAGAAGGTTTTAATGAGGCAATACTCTTAGTGCACAAGGCGGTGAAGACTTGTTTACAATTCCACTCCATTCATAAGTCTTCATTCGAATTTTATGCCTAAGTATTATTGGGCTTTCTATCTTATTTCTATTTATTTTTAGACTAAGTGTTTTAATTGGGATTTAAGTCATGTTGACTAATTAGGACCCAATCTTTATTTAATTGATAATAAGTGAACTACATGTTGTTTTAATTCTTGTAGGATTAAACGCCTTGTAGTTTAGCCTAAAATTGTAACAAGGCATTATATAAGCCTTTTGTCTACACTTAATAATAAAACAAACATTTTTAACAAAACCTAAAGACCCTAGTCTATAGTAGCCGCCAGCAACTCCATTGCTTGCAGCTGTGTTCTTCAACCTCCATTGGTTGAAGTTCTTGGAGTATCACAAGCCCCTTTCACAGCTTATGTGGTCCCTTCGATCTACCCCTTCACTTCCATCGATTTCTGTCCAGCAACCTGAGATTCTCGGTGAAAGACAGCCCACCATAAGTTCTTACATCATCTGGTATCAAAGTTTAAAGCTCCTGCTCATCAGGTGGATTATATCCTTTATTTTTGGCGATTTTTTTTTCCTTGTTTTTGTTCAACAGTTTTTGGCTTTTGATTGTGTTTCTTTCTCTTTCCCTTGAGGTTTTCAATAAGAAGGATAGGAATCAAGTCACATACCACAAACATACAAATAAAAAAAAAAATCAGGTTCTATCATTCCTTGTTCTTGCTTTTCATAATTCAAAAAAATATATATATATATATAGAAAAGTTGTTTGTTTCATTGCTTGCTGTTGCTAGAAATTTTTTTTTTAGAAAAGAAAACAAAATATTGTTTAGGTTGTTTAAAAACAATCTATGACCTTTTAGAAACTCACCTAGAACACCTTCACCATACTTGAAATCCATAAGGAGTTGTGTGCTGTTTGTTCTTTGTTAAGTGTCCCTTAGTACAACCATACCCCGTCCTTAGTCCACTTAGTCGTCTGTATCCGTGTGTCCACCCAGGCGTCGGGCCGTGTCCCTGTCCCTAGTACCATCCGCGTCCCGCGTCTAGGTTTGTTTAGTTCGCTAGTCTTCGAGTCGCGTCCGTGTCTAGGTTCCCTTAGCTCACAGCTGGTGTGCGTGAGCATCCTTAGGATACTCGTCCACGAGTTTATTGTCCCTAGCGTCCAGGTTTTGTGTTTCCTGTGTCCCTGTACCGTCTGTTAGGTCTAGGTTCGACAGCTCTGCGGGTTGTGTAGCCGCGCTTAGGTTCCCTAGTGTTCTTCCGCGTGCATGCGTGAGCCCCGTCCCGCGCTTGCATAGTTAGGCTGTCCTGCGGTCGCGTCTAGCTTAAGGTAAGCGTCCCATAGTCCTGCGTCCGCCCATAGCAATCACCTGTCCCTGCCGTGTCTAGCATAGACCAGCCGCGTGTAGCTAGGTCATCCGTGAGTCTAGTCTTGGGCGGCTAGGGTATCTTGGTTAGTTTAGTGTCTAGGTTCTTAGTTTTAGTTTTTAGGAAATTTTCCCTAGTCTTTAGGTAGCATTTTATATAGTTTTCATAAGTTTTTTAGACTAAGAATTAGTTTAGGAAGTTTTCTAGATAGTCTTATGATGTGAGCCTCGTCGACCAAAGGCACCACTCGGTCGTTGGTACGGACGCGGAACAAGACAACCAGTCGGATGGAAGCGCGGGTGAGGGACTTGTGCAATCGGACCATGCAATGGAGGTTGGACCGGAACGTGGCCAACAGCCAAAGCCGGCTGACCCAATACCGACCCAAGGCAAAACAAGAAGGACTACCCGGCCATCAACTCAGGCTGTGACCCGTGTTTCGGTCCAAGCTGCGGATCATTGCTCGACCAAGTCTCCGACCCATGTCCCGACCTCAACCGCGACCACAACATCAAGACATGACCGGACCAGGACGTCACCAAGGACCAACCCCTCAGCTCAACCGTCACGTGAAGATTCGACCGGCCTTGTCCCGGACCCATGGACCGTTCCACTCGGTCCCATGACCCGTGCCCGGACCAAGGCCCTACAAAAGTCTATTGGGTTGTTTCTAACCCATTCCCTGTCTAAACTTGTTTAAGTCCTTTGGTTTGGTCCGTGGGATTATGAGTTTGGGATTAAGGGCCCATTTGGTTCCCTTTTCCCATGTGAGGTTTTTCCCATTGGGTTTTTCTCACATGGGTTTTTAATGGGGCTTGATGAACCTTTAAAATGAACAAACCCATAAGGCTTTGGACTTAAGACCAATGGCATTTCTTTGGCCGGCCCAATATCCTTGTTTTCGAAATTGCACACGCTTTCAACCTCATTGTTTCACTTGGTCTTTGTAATTAAATGCATGGTTGTTTGTGCCATGCATGCATGTCTCTTTGACCATGCAAGTGAATATCTCTTGGCGTGTATAAACTTTGGCCTTGGCCAGTTTATAATTTTCAATCGATTTTGAATAAGAAAACTTTGTTGTTTACAAGTGTTCTTGATCGGTTCATTCCTTCTTGCAAATCCTCTCCTAGTGTGTAGTATCTAGGTTACCCATTTGCAAAACCCTTGTGAGATCTAGTGTGTCATATCTAGACCTTGCAAGTTGGTGTCTCAAAGCCGTCCATCCCTTTGAGAATCCGCCAGTTTGATCCGCTTCCATAGCCGACCTCCACTCCTCTTGATCCGTTCCATTGTCTTGCCACTCGCCTTGTTCATCTACCGCCGAGACAACCTCCATCCCCATTGAATTTCACCTTCCGCGCCTTGCTCTCCTGCTGCTGATCTTGGAGTCACGTGTTCCCTCTCCCTAGGACCTCGTCAAGTGATATCAGAGCAGACATCAGGCTGAGCACTTCATCCTTTTTTTGATTTTTCGATTTCATTTTGTTACAAAAACCTTGATTTTCCAAAGTGTCCATTCATATACCATTGAACCATAATAGATCCGCGAGTTTAGACATATCCCCTTGAACTTTTGACTTGTTTTGAGTGTTTTGATGGCAGGGAATGAAGATTAGGAGCCAGAAGCGAACCGCTTCCACCGGCTGTTTGAAGACCTAACAACCCGGCTTAGCAACACCATTGAGGAGCGGCTACAAACTATACAGCTTGGGATCCGTGAAGGCATCCGTGAGGAGATCAACCGGGCGGTTCCAAATGTGAGACAGCCGCGGCCTAGGAATCCTTTCCCTCCAAGGCGTGTCAGAGGTTTAACACCAGAACCACCAGGGCATGCCTCAGATGCTGGCAGTTTAGGAAGAAGGACGTTCGTAGGTGATGAAGGGGCGGCCAGATTCTATAACTCAGGAGGATCCGACCACAGTGGACACAACCGGCCCAGGCGCCATCAAAGAGTCCCAAACCCGCCCCCTCAGCCCGACCATTTCAACCATCTCAAACTGAAGATTCCACCCTTTCACGGCCACAATGATCCTATCTCTTATCTTGATTGGGAAACTAAAATTGAACTCGTTTTTAATTGTCAATTCTATAGTGAAATTAACAAGGTCAATTTGGCTGTTACAGAGTTCTATGACTACGCTCTAAGCTGGTGGGATCAGGTGGTTACTTCCAGAAGGAGAAACGGTGAATACCCCATTGAAACATGGGAAGAGCTTAAACTTATTATGAGAAGGCGGTTTGTTCCCAACCACTTCCATAGAGATCTACATCAAAGACTCAGGCATCTACAACAAGGCAACAAGAGTGTTGATGACTACTTTAAAGAAATGGAGATGCTCCTGATCCGAGCTGGTGTGACTGAGGATCGTGAAGCAACCATGTCCCGCTTCATGAGTGGGCTCAATCCGGACATCCAGGACCGGCTGGAGATGCAGCACTATGTGGAGTTGGAAGAAATGCTACACAAGGCATTGTTGATTGAACAACAACTTAAGAGAAGAACTAACACTCGGTCTTTTGGTGCAGGTGCCGTGGGGTCCAAGATAACCTTCAACAAGGACTTCAAACCCAACCGCGCCTTTGAAGCCAAACCATCCGGGTCTAAATCCGCCTCTAACTTCCTCCCACCAAGGCCAGATAAGAGCAAAGCCGAGGAGCACCCTACCAGAACCAGAGACATCCGGTGCTTCAAGTGCCAGGGTTTAGGGCACTACGCCAGTAGCTGTACCAACAAGCGTGTCATGATCATCTTGGAAAATGGGGAAATCCAGTCCGAGGAAGAAGAAGATCATAACCCCGTGGCGGATGGGGAAGAGGAGCTGCCGGTTTCAGGACAACTCTTGGTAGCCAGAAGGTCCCTGAATGTGCAAGCCAAGACCCATGAACCGGACCAAAGAGAAAATCTTTTCCACTCACGCTGCCTGATCCAAGGAAAGGTTTGCAGCTTAATTATAGATGGTGGTAGTTGTACTAATGTTGCTAGTGAGTCTATGGTCAGGAAACTAGGTCTTGAGGAGCTGCCCCATCCAAGGCCATACCCACTCCAGTGGCTGAACGATTCAGGCGAGTTGAAGGTAACCCATCAGGTCAAGGTGCCGATTGAAATAGGCAAATATAAAGACGAGGTCTTGTGTGACATCCTGCCAATGGAAGCAAGCCACATCCTATTAGGCAGACCGTGGCAGTCAGACAGAAAAGTGACCCATGATGGATACACCAACCTCCACCACTTCATCTACAATGGCCGTAAGACAACCTTGGTGCCTATGTCACCACATGAGGTATATTTAGATCAGATGCACCTTAAGAAGCAACAGAAAGAAGTTAGTAAGGCTAAGGAACCAAGAGCTAAAACCAACTTTTACATAAAGGCTTGTGATGTTAAAAGGAGTCTTAGTCTTAAGGCACCTGTGCTTATGCTTATTTATAAGGAACATGCCCTTGTGACTACTAACCCTGAGCCGGTTCTTCCGAGCATCCTTAGTGAGCTTTTGCAGGGGTTCCAGGACGTGTTTCCAGAGGAGTGTCCGGATGGGTTACCACCCATCCGTGGAATAGAACATCAGATCGATCTGGTTCCTGGAGCTTCCCTTCCAAACCGGCCGGCGTATAGGACTAATCCCGTGGAGACCAAAGAGTTACAAAGGCAGGTTGAAAAGCTCATGGCCAAAGGCCACATCCGTGAGAGCATGAGTCAGTGTGCCATGCCAGTCCTTCTAGTTCCTAAAAAGGATGGGACTTGGCGCATGTGTGTTGATTGCCGGGCAATCAACAATATCACGGTAAAGTATAGGCATCCCATTCCTAGGTTAGATGACATGTTAGATGAGCTGCATGGATCTCGAATATTTTCTAAGATAGATCTTAGGAGCGGATATCACCAAATTAGGATGAAGGAAGGTGATGAGTGGAAAACCGCTTTTAAGACTAAGCATGGATTATATGAGTGGTTAGTCATGCCCTTTGGATTAACCAATGCCCCTAGTACTTTTATGAGGCTTATGAATCATGTGCTTAGGGAGTTTATAGGACATTTTGTGGTAGTGTACTTTGATGACATTTTAGTATATAGTAAGACCTTGGATGAGCATGTGCACCATCTTAGACTTGTTCTTGAAGTGCTTAGAAAGGAGAAACTATATGCTAATATTAAAAAGTGTACCTTTGGATCAGATAACATTGTCTTTCTAGGATTTGTTGTAAGTGCTGCAGGAGTCCAAGTTGATGAGGAGAAGATCCGCGCCATCAGGGATTGGCCTAGCCCAAAGACCGTGGGGGAAGTTCGCAGCTTCCATGGTTTAGCCGGGTTCTACAGGCGTTTTGTCAAGGACTTTAGCACTTTGGCCGCGCCCTTGACTGAGGTGGTCAAGAAAGACGTTGGCTTCAAGTGGGGAAAGGAGCAGGAGGAGGCATTCCAGATGCTTAAGGACAGGCTTACTAATGCGCCATTATTGGCATTGCCTAATTTCGCTAACACCTTTGAAGTTGAATGTGATGCTTCAGGTGTTGGAATAGGAGCTGTTCTTATGCAGGACCGCAAGCCCATTGCATATTTCAGTGAGAAGCTTGGGGGCGCCACCTTGAATTACCCCACATATGATAAAGAACTATATGCTCTGGTCCGGTCATTGCAAACCTGGCAACATTACTTGTGGCCCAAGGAGTTTGTGATCCACACAGACCATGAGTCACTCAAGCACTTGAGGAGTCAGCACAAACTCAACAAACGTCATGCCAAGTGGATGGAGTTCATAGAAACCTTCCCATACGTGATAAAATATAAGCAAGGTAAGGAAAATGTGGTTGCCGATGCCTTGTCTCGCAGGTATGCACTCTTATCTACTTTGGAAGTTAAAATTATGGGACTATGGAGAAATCTATAAGTCATGTTTTAAGAATCCTACAGGACGTTTCCATATTCAGGACGGTTATTTGCTATATGAAAACCGATTATGTGTGCCATCATGCTCCATGAGGGAGTTGTTTGTCCGCGAGGCCCATGCTGGTGGACTCATGGGACACTTTGGAGTGTCCAAGACATTGGCTGTTTTGCGAGAACATTTTTACTGGCCACACATGAGGAAGGATGTGGAGAAAGTATGCAACCGGTGTGTCAAATGTAAACAGGCTAAGTCCATAACTCAGCCCAACGGTTTGTATCATCCCTTACCCATTCCAGAACATCCCTGGGTTGATTTGTCCATGGACTTCATATTAGGATTGCCTAGAACTCGCAATGGCAAGGATAGTATTTTTGTGGTTGTAGATAGGTTCTCTAAAATGTCCCATTTTATTGCATGTAGGAAAACTGATGATGCATCTCATGTAGCTAGCTTGTTCTTCAAGGAAATAGTGAGATTGCATGGCATGCCTAAGACTATAGTGTCTGATAGGGACACCAAATTTCTGAGTCATTTTTGGCGTGTTCTATGGTCTAGGTTAGGAACCAAGTTATGTTTTTCCACTACATGTCATCCTGAGAGTGACGGCCAAACTGAAGTAGTTAATAGGACCCTAGGTTCACTCTTGCGTGCATTTGTTGGAAAAAATCTTAGGACATGGGAAGAACACCTACCACATGTAGAGTTTGCATACAATCACTCAGTTCATTCAGCATCTAAGCATTCCCCCTTCCAGATTGTTTATGGTTTTAGTCCTATCTCACCTTTGGATCTAATGCCTTTACCTTTGAGTGAGTGTGCTAGTCTTGATGGGGAACAGAAGGCTCGATTGGTTAAGCAGATTCATGAGCAGGCACGAGCCAACATTGAGGCCAAAACCAAGAAGTATGGCCAAGCGGTTGATAAGCATAGAAGGAAGCTTACCTTCAAGCCTGGTGACCAGGTCTGGATATATCTACGCAAGGACCGGTTCCCAGAAGAACGACGATCCAAGCTAATGCCTAGGGTGGACGGACCGTTCACTGTTGTCAAGTGCATCAATGACAACGCCTACCAGCTTGACTTGCAAGGTAAGTATAATGTGAGTCCTAGTTTCAATGTTACTGACCTGATTCCCTATTGTGCAGATGGCCCGGATTTGAGGTCAAATCCTCTTCAAGTGGGAGGGGATGATGTGAGCCTGGTCGACCAAAGGCACCACTCGGTCGTTGGTACGGACGCGGAACAAGACAACCAGCCGGATGGAAGCGCGGGTGAGGGACTTGTGCAATCGGACCATGCAATGGAGGTTGGCCCGGAACGTGGCCAACAGCCAAAGCCGGCTGACCCAATACCGACCCAAGGCAAAACAAGAAGGACTACCCGGCCATCAACTCAGGCTGCGACCCGTGTTTCGGTCCAAGCTGCGGATCATTGCTTGACCAAGTCTCCGACCCATGTCCCGACCTCAACCGCGACCACAACATCAAGACATGACCGGACCAGGACGTCACCAAGGACCAACCCCTCAGCTCAACCGTCACGTGAAGATTCGACCGGCCTTGTCCCGGACCCATGGACCGTTCCACTCGGTCCCATGACCCGTGCCCGGACCAAGGCCCTACAAAAGTCTATTGGGTTGTTTCTAACCCATTCCCTGTCTAAACTTGTTTAAGTCCTTTGGTTTGGTCCGTGGGATTATGAGTTTGGGATTAAGGGCCCATTTGGTTCCCTTTTCCCATGTGAGGTTTTTCCCATTGGGTTTTTCTCACATGGGTTTTTAATGGGGCTTGATGAACCTTTAAAATGAACAAACCCATAAGGCTTTGGACTTAAGACCAATGGCATTTCTTTGGCCGGCCCAATATCCTTGTTTTCGAAATTGCACACGCTTTCAACCTCATTGTTTCACTTGGTCTTTGTAATTAAATGCATGGTTGTTTGTGCCATGCATGCATGTCTCTTTGACCATGCAAGTGAATATCTCTTGGCGTGTATAAACTTTGGCCTTGGCCAGTTTGTAATTTTCAATCGATTTTGAATAAGAAAACTTTGTTGTTTACAAGTGTTCTTGATCGGTTCATTCCTTCTAGCAAATCCTCTCCTAGTGTGTAGTATCTAGGTTACCCATTTGCAAAACCCTTGTGAGATCTAGTGTGTCATATCTAGACCTTGCAAGTTGGTGTCTCAAAGCCGTCCATCCCTTTGAGAATCCGCCAGTTCGATCCGCTTCCATAGCCGACCTCCACTCCTCTTGATCCGTTCCATTGTCTTGCCACTCGCCTTGTTCATCTACCGCCGAGACAACCTCCATCCCCATTGAATTTCACCTTCCGCGCCTTGCTCTCCTGCTGCTGATCTTGGAGTCACGTGTTCCCTCTCCCTAGGACCACGTCATCTTAGGAAGTTTCCTATATTTTTCTTAGGCATTAATTTAGTTTCCTTTTAATTTTTAAAAAATTCCATTTAGGACTAGGAAATAAATAGATTTTTCTCTTAGATAATATATAGTTTCCTTTTTTTAGATTAGGCATTAAATTTTAGAATATCTTCTCATTAATTAGTTTCCATTTTAGTTCTAGGTAATATTTTTTTTTAAGATATTTTCCTTTTCTTATTGTTTCCTTTTGTGTTAGTAGTTTATTTATTTTATAAAAAAAAAAATCTATGGGAATTTTCAATTTAAGGAAAGTTTCCATAATCTGCAAGTTTCCTTTTCGGGAAACTTTCCATTTCTAGAAATTTCCTTTTCTCATAAAAGGAAATATATCAGGGAAGGATCCAGGTCAGGGCAGCCCAATCAAACAATGATGAAGCTATTGCAAGCATTGACGGCCCAGATGTCCACCTTCACGACTCACCTCGAGCGCTTAGGGCAGCCCGCGCCAGCACCTACCGCAGCACCTGCCACACCTTCCTATTATCCGGAACGACCACCCATGGGTCGGTATCCTTACTACGACTAGCCACCACCACCACCCCCAGCTCGTCCACCAGTCCACTATCCGGAGGTTAAGATGAATCCACCTCCCTTTTCGAGAAAACTTGATCCCGAAGAATACTTAGACTGGGAGAGACGAATGGAGCTTCTTTTCGAGTATTACAACTACGAGTATCCCCGTAAAGTCACTCTTGCAACAGCGCAATTCACAGACAACTCACCGGCGTGGTGGGATCGAGAAGTCACCGCTCGTAGACGAGCTCGTATGGGTCCCTTGACCTCATGGGTCGAGCTCACCCAGATCATGAGGCGACGATACGTTCCACCCCAATTCCACCGCGAGCTGCAGCGACGTTTCCGACGTCTCACACAAGGAAGCAAGACGGTGACCGAATACTTCGATGAATTCGAGCACCTACTCAACCGAATCGATGTAAGACGTGTCCGAGGAGAGCCTTATGGCACAGTTCATCGACGGCTTGCAAGAGTCAATTGCAAGAAAGATTGAATTGCAGCCATACCACGACCTAGGCGAGCTGTTCCACCTAGCAGTCCAGATCGAGAAGTGCCATAAGCCTAAACTTGCCGCACCTTCTCGACCAAAGAACACGTGGAACAATGGTTCCAAGCCTTTCGAGAGGACGACTCAGCTCCCATACCGGCTCCCTCAGCCCCGAGACCGCCCAGTACCACGACCGCTACCCAGCCACAACGGAGCATCGAGATCGTCTGCTTCAAATGTAAAGGCAGAGGACACATGTCCCGGGAATGTCCCACTCAACGGACAATGGTACTTACTGCTTCCGGAGACTATGAATCCGAAGACGAACAAGAGGAGCAAGCATTTCCAACACACCACCAATCCGACGAAGACATCGAGTATGCCGATTCCGGAGAAATGCTTATGATCCGACGCGTTCTTAGCTCGAGATTCGAGCCAGAAGAAGAAGAGCAATGATAAAATATTTTCCACTCCAAATGCACAATACTTGGGAAAGTGTGTTCGTTGATAATCGACGGAGGGTCCTGTACAAACGCCGCCAGTAAATACATGGTGGAGAAACTGGGATTGCCTGTGACCAAGCATCCCAAACCCTACAAGCTCCGATGGCTGAAAAACAAGACAAAGTTGTACATCTCAGACCAAGTTAGGGTCTCCTTCAGCATCGGCAGATACCAGGACCAGGTCACCTGCGATGTCGTCCCAATGTCAGCGGGACATCTTCTGCTCGGACGACCTTGGCAATTTGACAAAGAGACTACGCATAACTGACAGACCAACTTCTACTGCTTTGTCCACGACAAGCGTAGAAGACGAACAAGAGGAGACTATGAATCCGAAGACGAACAAGAGGAGCAAGCATTTCCAACACACCACCAATCCGACGAAGACATCGAGTATGCCGATTCCGGAGAAATGCTTATGATCCGACGCGTTCTTAGCTCGAGATTCGAGCCAGAAGAAGAAGAGCAATGATAAAATATTTTCCACTCCAAATGCACAATACTTGGGAAAGTGTGTTCGTTGATAATCGACGGAGGGTCCTGTACAAACGCCGCCAGTAAATACATGGTGGAGAAACTGGGATTGCCTGTGACCAAGCATCCCAAACCCTACAAGCTCCGATGGCTGAAAAACAAGACAAAGTTGTACATCTCAGACCAAGTTAGGGTCTCCTTCAGCATCGGCAGATACCAGGACCAGATCACCTGCGATGTCGTCCCAATGTCAGCGGGACATCTTCTGCTCGGACGACCTTGGCAATTTGACAGAGAGACTACGCATAACTGACAGACCAACTTCTACTGCTTTGTCCACGACAAGCGTAGATACAACCTAGCCCCAATGTCTACACACGCCGTCCAGGAGATGCAATCAAAGATGGTGAAAGATCAACACGCCAGAAAGGAGAATTTTCTGATAAATATGGCGGACATGCGGAAGGCCACTTCCACCATAGGCACCCAGGTCGTATTGATGCTTTACAGAGATATCTTGCACACGACTGGCACTGAGACTTCACTGCCTGCCGAGATCCAAGCCTTGTTGGACAAGTATTCCGACGTCTTCCCAGACGAGATTCCAGCCGGCCTCCTACCTATCCGAGGGATCGAGCACCACATCGACTTTGTTCCCGGAGCTCAATTACCCAACCGTCCGGCCGATAGAGTAAACCCTAAGGAGGCAAAAGAGTTAGAACAACATGTCCAAGACCTCATGGCTCAAGGCTACGTTCGAGAAAGCCTCAGCCCTTGTGTCATTCCGGTTCTTCTAGCACCTAAGAAGGACGGAAGCTGGAGGATGTGCGTCGACTGCCGCGCTATCAACAACATTACTATCAAGTACCAGCACCCCATTCCACGCCTGGACGACATGCTAGACGAGCTCAGCGGAACCACAGTCTTCTCCATGGTCTTTATGAGTAGCTAGTGATGCCATTTGGTCTGTCTAACGCGCCCAGTACCTTCATGCGACTTATGAACGAGGTTCTTCGTCCGTTCATTGGAAAGTTCGTAGTGGTCTACTTCGACGATATTCTCGTCTACAGCACGACCTACCAAGACCATCTGGAGCATTTAGAGGCCGTGATCACCACCCTACAGAGAGAGCAGTTGTACGCAAACCTCAAGAAATGTACATTCTGCACCGACTAAGTTGGTTTCCTTGGTTTCGTTGTAAGTTCCCAGGGACTTCGGGTGGACGACAAGAAAATAAAGGCCATACAGGATTGGCCCACACTGACGACCGCCAGTCAGGTCCGTAGCTTTCACGGACTCGCCAGCTTCTACAGACGGTTCGTCCGAGACTTCAGCACGATAGCTGGTCCGTTGACCTTGATGATCAAGAAGAAAAAAGACTTCCGTTGGGGAACCGAGCAGGACAAGGCCTTCCAGCTTCTCAAGGAACGCCTTACACACGCCCCAGTCCTAGTTCTGCCAGATTTCACGCAGACATTCGAGGTCGAGTGTGATGCTTCAGGCGTTGGCATTGGAGCCCTCTTCACACAAGGCAGACGACCTGTGGCCTATTTTAGTGAGAAGTTAAGTGGCACTGCCCTTAACTATCCGACTTATGACAAGGAACTCTATGCCCTCGTCCGCGCCTTAGAGGCTTGGCAGCATTATCTGCTTTCCCGGGAGTGCGTCATCCAGACTGACCATCAAACACTCCAGCACCTCCGCGGACAATCTACGCTGAAAAAGAGACATGCCCGCTGGTTGGAATACATCGAGAAATTCCCATACGTCATCAAGTATAAGAAAGGATCGGACAACATTGTCGCTGATGCCTTATCTTGTCGATACAGTCTCATTTCCGTCATGGAGTCAAAAGTTATGGGTTTCAAGATGATCAAGGAACTGTACGCTGATGATGTCGACTTCGCTCAAGCTTACCTCGAGCACGGCAAGGGCAACTACAGCTGCTTCTTCTTTCACGACGGATTCCTCTTTAAAGACAAACGACTATGCATTCCGAGAGGATCGATTCGAGAGCTGCTTCTCAGAGAGGCCACGGCGGAGGCCTCATGGGCTACTTCGGCATTGACAAGACCTTAAGCATGCTTAAGGAACATTTATATTGGCCTCATCAGCGACGAGATGTAGAGACCCACTGCGCCCGGTGCCTTATCTGCAAAAGGGCTAAG
Organism: Streptanthus diversifolius; assembly: GCA_039880935.1. Taxonomy (NCBI): domain Eukaryota; kingdom Viridiplantae; phylum Streptophyta; class Magnoliopsida; order Brassicales; family Brassicaceae; genus Streptanthus; species Streptanthus diversifolius. The sequence goes on from JAXGFM010000005.1 coordinate 6,787,561, forward strand.
TCCAAGATGCATCCGCAGGGCCCTTACATGCCATTGCCAGTTCCATCCGTGCCCTGGACGGATATCTCCATGAACTTTGTCTTAGTCCTGCCGAAAATCAACCACAAGGATTCCATCTTTGTAGTGGTCGACAGATTTTCCAAGATGGCACATTTCATCGCTTGCAACAAGACCAATGACGCAAGCCAGATTGTCGACCTGTTCTTCAAGGAGATAGTACGACTTCACGGCATTCCCCGAATGATCGTATCTGACCGTGACACCAAATTCCTCAGCCACTTCTGGAGAGCTTTGTTGCGAAAATTGGGCACCAACCTTCTGTTCTCCACAGCATACCATCCACAGACAGACGGACAGACCGAGGTTGTCAACAGGACCTTGTCCCAGACTTTGAGGGCAACAATAGGCCGCAACCTGAAGAATTGGCTGGAGTGCCTTCAGTACGTCAAGTTTGCCTACAACAGGGACATGCATTCCGGTATTAAGCGTTCTCCTTTTGAAGTTATCTACAGCTTTAACCCGACAACTTCTATCGAGTTCACACCCATACCGTTAGGCGATGTTGTCAGCTAGGAAGGAGAAGCCAAGGCAGACTACATTAAGCGGCTTCATGAAGAGACCAAGCCAAATCTGGAACAAGGGAATATCCAGAACGTCAAGAATGCCAACAAAGGCCGCAGGCACATGGTCTTCAAGGAGGGAGATTGGGTTTGGTTACATCTGCGACCATAGAGATTTCCCCAGCGACGGAAGAGCAAGCTTGCACCCCGGGGAGATGGTCCATTATGTGTCCTTCGGCGAATTAACGATAATGCCTACCAGCTCGAACTTCCAGGTGAGTATAACGTCTCTAGTACATTCAATGTTTCTGACTTAGAGTTGTTTGATGCAGGTGAGGATGTTGCTTTGGATACCAAAACACTTCAAGAGGGAGGGAATGATGAGGACATTGAGCCAGCCATTGCACCGGTCATTCCACCTGGACCTCTTACGAGGTCCAAGAGGAAACCCTTAGGTGACAAGCTCAGCATGCTCTTGGAGAGTGGAACCGGTGAAGACCCTGTGCTGATCCATACGACCAGCCCACGACCAGCCGTCCAGACGTCCAGACCGGCTCACGCATCCGACCAGACCGGTCCGGTCCCTGCACCAACGACCGAACATCAATTCCAGCTAGACAATGAACCATGGAGGTTCCTTCTAGAAGACTCTTCCTCCTCCGGTGTCTTTACCATTACCATTCGGTAGAGACACCAAAAGTCATGCTAGGAAATTGTACTCTTTTTCCTATCTTCGGTTTTATCCCATTGGGTTTTCTGAAGAAGGTTTTAATGAGGCAATACTCTTAGTGCGCAAGGCGGTGAAGACTTGTTCACAATTCCACTTCGTTCACAAGTCTTCATTCGAATTCTATGCCTAAGTATTATTGGGCTTTCTATCTTATTTATATTTCTTTTAGACTATGTGTTTTAATTGGGGTTTAAGCCATGTTGACTAATTAGGCCCCAATCTTTATTTAATTGACAATAAGTGAACTACATGTTGTTTTAATTATTGTAGGATTAAACGCCTTGTAGTTTAGCCTAAAATTGTAACAAGGCATTATATAAGATTTTTTGTCTACACTTAATAATAAAACAAGCATTTTTTTGACAAAACCTCAATACCCTAGTCTAAAGTAGCTCCAACCTCCATTAGTTGAAGTTCTTGGAGTATCACAAGCCCCTTTCACAGCTTGTGTGGTCCCTTCGATCCACCCCTTCACTTCCATCGATTTCTGTCCAGCAACCTGAGATTCTCGTTGAAAGACTGCCCACCCTAAGTTCTTAGATCATTAACCTAGTGGCTTTAATATCCCCTTTAACATTGTGGGATGCTGGGTTCGAATCTCAACACGTGTGATGAATTTCAGAGGAGGCCACCATTGTACCTAATGATACCCACAACAAGTTCACTTATCTACGAAAATACAAGAGCAATCAGCTAAAAGTTCAATCATTTTATGTAATTTGTGCTCGAGCAAGAACCAGCTGATCCGAGAACAGTCCCAGTCGTTTTTCTCACTAAACAGAAGATTCACTTTCACACTTCTCGAGTGAACTTCTCCAGCTTCAGACTTCTTCCTCTGGTGTCTTCACTATCACCAAGACTAAAGACACCTAAAATCAAACCAAGAAATTGTACTTTTTTTCTGTCTTCGGTTTTGTACAACTAGGTTTTCCGAAGAATGTTTTAATGAGGCAACACCCTTAGTGTGTCTGTAGTAGAAGACTTCTTCGTCAACTTGAATAATAAAAATCGTTATTTATTTATTTTCTTTATTTTTTTTTAGACTAAGTTTATTTAATTGGACCAGATTATTTACCAAATTTTGTGGTAAAAATCTTGGTTTATATATTTTAAAGATAGAATTTTATTTAATTAATTAGACCAGATTATTTACCAAATTTGTTGTAAAAATCGTGGGATGCCTAATTTTTAGGATAGGGTTTTTATTTTTCTGTATTTAGGCTATTTAAAGCCTCTCAGCTAATAAAAATAGGCAGACTTTTTACAAAACAAAAACTACAGTAACCCTAGCTCTTAGAACAACTAGTCGTCGGCCTTAGCTTATCTATTGCCAACAAATTTTAACTTCTTCAAACTTGAATAGATTTTCATGTTGAAGAATATTGGTGTATCACAGGTTCTCCACCTCCTGTGTGGTCCAAAACACATTCACCCTGGTTGTGTAGCCTCTGAAAGAGTTTCTCTTTGGAGATCACAAACACAACCTTGATCCAGAGCTTCATCTGACATCCAAACGTGTATCAAAAATGCATCCTAAATGAACTAAATTATATCCTAAAAACCAGTAAAATCCTAAGATATCAGTTACCCTAGACTTGCCTTTTGCTTGTTCTCAAGGAAACCTATTGGAAAGAAATCGACTCGCTAACAAAAAAAAGTTAAGACACTAAGATACTAGGACACTACAATAAAATAAAGTTAAAATAATAATACACTATTGCACTATTGCTCATAAACGACTGTCCTTCGTTAGATAGAACAAATACTCTTTTGTACATTACCATGGTCATTATGTTCTCAGCTATCTGTGAAACAAAAAAAAACATGTCAAGAACAATCCCTTACTTTCATTAGCTTGTATTTAAAGTGTGCTCTTGAGGCAGCACCCTTAGTGTGTCTGAAGTATAAGACTTCTTCGTCTACTTTAGTAATAAAAATCGTTATTTATTTATTTTCTATATTTGTGTTTAGACTAAGTTTATTTAATTGGACCAGATAATTTACAAAATTTTGTGGTAAAAATCTTGATATATTCTTATGATAATATTTTATTTAATTAATTAGACCAGATTATTTACAAAATTTTGGTAAAATCGTGGGATGCCTAATTTTTAGGATAGGGTTTTTATTTTTCTATATTTAGGCTAGTTAAAGCCTCTCGTTAATAAAAATAGGCAGACTTTTTACAAAACAAAAACTACAGCAACCCTAGCTCTTAGAACAACTAGTCGTCGGCCTTTGCTTTATCTATTGCCAACAAATTTTAGCTTCTTCTAACTTGATTGGATTTTCAGTTTGAAGAATATTGGTGTATCACAGATTCTCCACCTACTGTGTAGTCCAAATCACATTCACCCTTGCTGTGCAGCCTCTGGAAGAGTTTCTCTTTGGAGATCACAAACACAACCTTGATCCATAGCTTCATATGACATCTAGACGTGTATCATCTTTGGTATCAGATCTGAAGATCCGAATCTTCAAAGGAAGTGTCTAAACCTATCTTTTACAAGTTTTTATTGCATTAAAATTAAAAAAAAAATTAATCTGCGTGCGCTAGAGAGAAAACGAAAAAAAGAAGTTTTGATATGCGTGCATAAGAGAGAAAAAGAAAAAAAATGTTTTGATCTGCGTGAGAGAGAAAAGGAAGAAAAATAAAAAATTTGAAATTTGAAAATAACGTGAGAAAGAAAAAAAAAAGTTATTAGGTTGCTAGATTTAGTTTAGATTAGTTATTTTCTAGGATTTTAAAATTCCATGCAATTAAAAAATTTAGGATAATTTTATCATATAGTTTTTTTAGAATAAATTTTATTTGCCTAAATTTAGCATATAGTTTTATTAACATTAATTTATCACATATTTTTTATTTGCATTAAATTTAGGCTAAAATTTTGTCAAATAGGTCCTTAGATTAAATTTATTTCCATATTAAATCCCTAGATTAAGTTTATTTGTATACTAGATCCTTAAGTTAAATTTATTTGCAAATTAAATCCTTATATTAAGTTTATTTACATATTAAGTTCTTAGGTTAAATTTATTTTCATACTAGGTCCCTAAGTCAAAATTATTTGCATAATTAATCCTTAGAAAAAAAAATTGCATAAGTAGTCCTTAAGTTCTTTATTATTCCGGTTCTTCTCGGAAGAGACGGAATGTCCGACAAGTCGGACTCTGCTGACGTCAACAGTCCCATGTTGCACATGTTGACGAATCTGAGTGGTCAAATCAATGTTATGGCTGCGGGCATAGACCGACTAGGCGAGCTCCTAGTGGCGACGAGAGTCGAGATCCCGGAATCAGCTTGTCAAGGAGCAGCTCGTGGCTACGGAGAACATCAAGCCCCGCCACCGCCATTTTATGCTCATACACCGACGCTACCACCACCATATCAACCACAACCACCGGAGTTTCAACCTCAACCGCCGCCACCTCCACCGCCGCCACCACCACCCCTGCAAGCTCCTGATTTTAAGCTTTCTACACCGACCTTTGCCGTAAGGGTGGATCCCGAAGCTTATCTGGATTGGGAGAGACGGATGGAGTATATCTTCGAATATTATAGATATGTTGATCCGAGGAGAGTCGCTTTAGCTACGGCTCAGTTCACCGACCATGCTCTTACATGGTGGGACCGAGAATGTACCGAAAGAAGGAGAAATCGGTACAGAAACATAATAGCTTGGGAGGAGCACAAGTATATTATGAGAAGACGATATGTTCTACCACACTTCCACCGAGACATGCAAAAACGTTTCCGACGTTTGACTCAAAGAAAGAAAAGTGTGGAGGAATATTACGAGGAGTTCGAGCATCTGCGGAACCGTTTGGAGATCTAGGATTCTCTGGAGAGCTTAATGGCGCAATTTTTTGACGGATTGCAAGAGCGGATTTCTTGGAGAGTTGAGAGACATACTTATCATGATCTCGGAAAGTTGCTTTATCTAGCTATTCAGATCGAGCAACAGAACAAGCGCAAGTCAGCGACTATTTCTCGACTAAACACTACTTGGAATCCGATTTTCAAACCTACGGAGAGGAGTATTACTCAGTCGCCAGTAGACAACCTGTTTAAAGCCAAAATGAGTGATTTCACAAAGGCCCCTAGATCCGGTCCTAGTACTTCTCAGCCGACGCCAACTACAACAGCTCTGGTACAATAGAGTCGAGACATCCTTTGCTTTAAATGCAACGGAAGAGGACACATGGTAAGAGAGTGTCTTAACCAACGAGTCATGATTCTCACTCAAGCTGGAGAATACGAATCGCAGGATGAAGAGGAGGACGAACCACACAAGCATGGAGACCAAGAGGACGTTGAGTACCCGGATTCGGGAGAGTTCCTGATGATTAGACGAGTTCTTAACTCGATGGTAAGTCCTGAAGAGGTTGCACAAAGAGAAAACATCTTCCATACTTGTTGCACCATTCTGGGTACGGTTTGTTCTCTTATTATCGATGGTGGTTCATGTACTAATGTCGCTAGTTCTTATATGGTAGAAAAGTTTGGCTTGGAGATAACTAAACATCCGCATCCTTATAAGTTGAGATGGCTCAATGATAAAGCCAAACACCACATATCCGATCAAGTCAATTTTCCATTTAGTGTAGAAAGGTACCGAGATCAAGTGATATGTGATGTGGTTCCAATGCAAGCTGGCCATCTCTAATTGGGACGTGCATGGCAGTTTGACAAGAAAACCACACATAATGGACGGACTAACTTGTATTCTTTTGAGCATGACAAGAGCAGGTACAACTTAGCTCCATTGACGCCTCAACGACTAAGGGAAATGCAAGCAAAAATGACTAAGGATGGAATTAAACGCAAGGATAACTTTTTGATTAACTCCTGCGACATCCGAAGGGCCATCAGTATGAAACAATCACACATTATTCTACTAATGTTTAAAGAATTTTTGAGTGCAGATAAGACATAAATTAAGTTACCGTCGGAAGTCAACGCGTTGCTGGAAGCATTTGCGGATGTTTTCCCCGAGGAATTAATACCTGGACTGCCGCCAGTGAGGGGGATAGAGCAAAACATTGACTTCATTCCGGGAGCACAGCTACCTAACCGAGCCACATATCGAGTTAACCCGGAGGAAGCCAAAGAACTAGAACGTCAAATCCGAGATTTAGTGCTGAGGGAGGCGCATGGAAGAGGACTAATGGGTCATTTTGGAGTGGATAAGACGTTGATCACACTTAAGAAACACTTCTATTGGCCGTATCAGAGGCGAGACGTAAAGGTTCATTGTGCTCGTTGTTTGGTCTGCAAACGAGTCAAGTCAAGAATCCATCCTCACATAGACAAGTTCTCAAATATGGCGCATTTCATACCTTGCGCCAAGAGAAATGACGCAAGCCAAACCGCCAACTTATTCTTTAAGGAAGTGGTACGTCTTCTTGGTATTCCGAGAACCATAGTGTCAGATCGAGACACGAAATTCCTGAGTAACTTCTGGAGATCCTTATGGAAGAAACTAGGAACCAAACTAGTTTTCTCGACGACTTGCCATCCGCAGGCAGATGAGTAAACAGAGGTGGTTAATAGGACGCTATCGACTCTACTCAGAGCTACTATTGGCCGAAACCTAAACAGCTGGTTAGAGTGTATTCCGTTTGTGGAGTTTGCCTACAACCGAGCTGCTCATTCAGCCACTAAGATGTCTCCATTTGAGATAGTCTATTGATATAATCCACAATCACCACTTGATCTTACTCCGTTGCCTCCAGCCCACGATCCACTTGGTGGAGATCACAACCCACGATCGACAAAACAAGGAAGTGAAGACGAAACGGGATAAGCCTTGCGTCCAAAATGAGTTTGGACCAAGGGATGTGGATGAAAGGAAACCGACAGAAGTTGCGGAAGACTTCTGTAAGCCGGGACTTGAGAGCTTTCGGATATGACGCACCGAAAATTCTCAAGGGTTTCTTAGATGGGCCCTAAGATATTACACACCTAGGGAGGATCTAAGAGAAGAGAAGTGACAAAGGGGGGATATATATAGGAGTGGGGAGGAGACAAGCTTGCATGCTTGGAACAACTTCCAAGAACATGCAAGCTCATGCAAGAGCTAAGACATAAATCCTAACTCCCCAACTACCAACTACTAACAACAATCATTAATTTAAAAGACAAAGAAAGAAAAATGGGCTCGGCCGAAGTAACAAATGGGTCAGACAGAAAGTGAATATTTGGGCCTCATTAAAAACCTACTTGGTAAAACCCAATGGGACAAAAACCAAGTAGGGAAAAAGAGCTCCCAAAAATTCACTTACCCAAGTGTTAGACTTCATGGACCCGGATGAGGAAAATGAAGGATGATCTTGGACTTGGCGTGATCAATGTGCTGATGGTCTTGAGCGATTCCTCCATAGACTCCTTGAGCTTCTTGACGCGTCCTCTGGTCATTGGTCCGGTTGGCATAGTCCAAGTAGTCTCAAGCGCCTTCAGTCCTTCCTTTGGATCAATGGATCCAGCGTCAGTCTGGACGATGCTCGTGACGTCTAGCTGGTCTTCAGTCTCCTTTGGCTGAGTGTTGGAGTCGTTTTCAGGAAGAACCTCTTCCACGCTGGACCTTTGTTCTTCTGACCACGGGTCATCCGTGGTGTCCTTAGGCAGGATCATATCATCCCCTCCCACTTGAAGAGGATTTTCCCCCCTCCCACTTGAAGAGGATTTGCCCTCAAATCCACTTGATCTGCATAATAAGGAACAAGGTCAGAAACATTAAAACTGGAACTTATATTATTCTTACCTTGAAGATCAAGTTCATAAGCGTTGTTGTTAATCCGCTTGATGACTGTGAAGGGGCCGTCCATTCTGGGCATTAGCTTGGATTTTCTTTCTTCGGAAAACCGCTCCTTCCTAAGGTGAACCCAGACTTGATCACCGGCCTTAAAGATGACTTCTTTTCGATTCTTGTTGGCGGTTTTGATATACTGTTTGGTCCTTGCTTCTATGTTCCGCCTGGCGGTTTTGATTTGCTGGACCAATTCAGCCTTCTGCTTTCCATCTGTGCTATGTCTTTCACTCAAAGGCAAAGGGATCAAATCCAAAGGAGAGATGGGATTAAACCCATAAACAGTTTGGAAAGGAGAAAACTTAGACGCAGAATGCTGAGCATGATTATAAGCAAACTCTAAATGCGGCAAACAATCCTCCCAAGTTCTTAGATTCTTTCCCACAAAAGCACGCAAAAGAGTTCCTAAAGTCCGATTAACTACTCCAGTCTGACCATCAGTTTCAGGATGATAAGTAGTAGAAAACAAGAGCTTAGTGCCTAGCTTAGACCATAAGGTCTTCCAAAAATAACTAAGGAACTTAGTGTCTCTATCAGACACAATGGTCTTGGGCATTCCATGCAAACACACTATTTCCTTAAAGAACAAGTGAGCTATATGCGATGCATCATCAGTCTTGTTGCAAGCAATAAAGTGAGCCATTTTAGAAAATCGATCAATAACCACAAAGATAGAATCCTTACCATTCTTAGTCCTAGGCAGTCCAAGAACAAAATCCATGGATATGTCAACCCAAGGATGCAAAGGAATGGGTAAAGGTGTATACAAACCGTGGTGTTGAACCTTTGATTTGGCCATTTTGCAAGTGGAGCATCGGCTACAGATCCTCTCTATGTCCCCTCTCATATGTGATGGGGTCATCCAAGCTACACCGACCAGATACTTGGAGGATGAAGACCAGACCACCCCTTATGTGTCCCACCGCATTATGACCAGGAGCAGAGCCGCCCAAGGAGTCCAAGACCGGAGCAAAGGAGATCATGCCCAAGGAAGCCAAGCAGAAACCGCCCTAGCTCATGCATCCGGATTTGGAGTGGAAGAGGAGATTGAAGACAGGAACCAGCCTCCTGATCATGTTCAGCTGAGTGTTTCTGACCAAGACACTCATGCACACAGCCTTAGGGATAAGGTCTTGTGTGTCCTTACTATCCATGAGTAAGGGCACTTCTAAAGACCTTAGGTGATTAGGGTACTCTTTTCCTTTCTAAGTTTACCATAATGGGTTCTTGGAAAGGTTTTTAATGAGACCTGAAAATCTAAGGCATCAAGCCTAGTGTCCCATTGGTTTAATGAGGATGTGTCCCTTTAAATCAATTAGGCTTGATTTTATCTTAGGCAAATGTTTAGCCTTGCATTTCTTAAAAGACTTAGTCATTTTGGGGTTTGTTTAGTTTTGTTGACCACGGTCAACTAGGTCATTGTGGTCTTAAGTATGTAGCCTATAAAAGGCATACTCTTACTCGTTTTCTAATCAGAATTTAGAACCCTAACACTAGTCATGGCCGCCTTGGTCTTTCTCTCTTTCTCCCTTGTTTGAGTGTGTCTCCAAGAGAGAGTGAGTTTCCTTGAAGATTGAGTGTGTCTCTCTTCTTGGAAGGGCTGTATCCAAGCCAGACATAGCTTGGTGTGTTGCCTTCAATCCACTTTCAAAACGCACTGAAAACCCCATTTCAGCTCCTTCCATTCCATTGTTCCCTAGCCGCTAGCCGTTTACCATACCGGCCATTCTCTCGTTCCGCCCCAAGCCACAACCAGCTTACTCACGCCGAAGCCCCATCCGTACTGCCCACGCATTTTCCGACCATGCCGCGCCTCTTTCCGACCGCCCCCTGAACCGGATGGCCCCGGCCTGTAACATTTTGGTATCAGAGCTCAAGTTCCTGAAGAAAGGTTGCATCTTTCCACTTTCTCACCTAGGGTTTTGATTTTTGCTCAAGCGTGTGTTAGGGTTTTAGGATGCGTGCTTAGTACTTCTTGTTTAGGGCTTGTTAAGCTGTGAATTTGGTATTTTGTGATGTTGCTTAGCTAGGTTGATAGAGCTTGCCTCCCTGTTTAGAAATTCGCCATTGTTGAACCTAGGGAAGAAGATAGAGTTAGGTGGAGACATAGTTGCTTTTTGGTCAGCCTGGTCGGTGAGTCACCGTGTGGTCCTCACCGGATGATGTCACATTGTCTAACCTTTTGACTGTTTGAATTTGAATTTCGGTCTTGCTTGTCTTTTTGGCGGTTCATTGAGTTAATGCATGTGATTTGAATTGTTGAATGGTTGAATGATTTAGTAGTTAGTTTAAATTCAAATTTAAGATTAATTAGGTCATTAGTGATAAAACTTAAGTAATTAGTTTATGCACTTTGACTCGTTGACTTTTTCTTTGCAAGGTACCCGTGAGCTGAATGACTGACCCAGCTCTAGCAGAGATTCTCACCAGCCTTCAGACTCAGCTTCAGCAGCTGGGAGACCGGCTTGGCCGAGTGGAGCAGCCTCACCCACAGCCTGCGCCATCACCTCCACCTCCTCAACCGAGAGCTCCACCACCCCCTTGGCCGGAGCAAGACATGGAAGGACTGTCTGAGGAGGAGGCTTTCCCACCCCATTTCAGAAGGCCAAGACACAGAGAGAGAAGGTTTACTGAAGAAAGGGGACATCACCACCCACCTAGAGCCCATTCCCCACACCTCAAGCTCACGCCCCCTACCTTTGCCGGCAAGGTTGACCCAGAAGCATACTTGGACTGGGAGAGAAGAATGGATCACATCTTTGAGGTCTATGGGTTTGAAGAACCCAAGAAGGTGGCTTATGCAGCAGCCCAACTCACTGATCATGCCTTGTCCTGGTGGGATCAAGACTCAGCCAAAAGAAGAAGAAGAGGAGAGGAACCGGTCAGATCATGGGAAATCATGAAGTTCATGATGAAGGGAAGGTACATTCCACCTATGTACCACAGGGAGCTACAGAAGAAGTTCAGGAAGCTCAGTCAAGGCCAGAGGAGTGTAGAGGAGTACTTTGGAGAGTTTGAACACCTGAGGAACCGGCTTGGTTTAGAAGACACTGAAGAGACTCTCATGGCACAATTCTTGGATGGACTACAAGAGAAGATTGCCAGCAAGGTGGAGATGTATTCTTACAACGACCTCAATGAGTTATTGCATCTGTCCACACAAGTAGAGAGCCAGCTCAACAGGAAGACCAGGACCAGAACAGTGGTCAACAACCCATGGAGATCATCTGCCCCAAACTCACATCCGCAGGCTTCTAGTTCTCAGCCTGCCTTCACTAGGCAACCTGACCGAGGCAAAGCCATAGCCCAGGATGTGAGGGCTCCATACAAACCCAGGGAGACCACCCCTGCCCCAAGGCCCGACGCCAGACCTGTCCCCACTGGTCCCAAAACCCGGGACATCATGTGCTTCAAATGCCGTGGCCGTGGACACTATGCACGGGATTGCCCAAATCCTCGGGCTATGATCATCACACCGTCTGGTGATTATGAGTCTCAAGACGAGATGGAACCTCCTGAGGAAGCTGATGAAGAGGAGGATGATGTAGCCTATCCTGAAGTGGGAGACCTCCTGGTCTCAAGAAGGGTCCTTAGCACCATCCAAGAGCCGGATGAGACAGCCCAAAGGGAGAACATCTTCCACACACGCTGCATGGTTAATGGTAAAGTATGCTCACTTATAATTGATGGTGGATCTTGTGCTAATGTAGCTAGTACTTATATGGTTGAGAAGTTGAACTTGGTAGTTACTAGGCAGACCTTGGCAATTTGATAGGGAAGTTGTGCATGATGGTAGGACAAATAAATATACTCTTATGCTTAATAAGAAACGGATTAGTTTAGCACCATTGTTGCCTGCCCAAGTTCATGAAATGCAAGTTAAGCTAGCTAAGGAGAAATGCATGTCTAAAACCAATTTCTTGATTACACCTAGTGATGTTAGGCGATCTCTCTTTGATCCAACTTGCCAAGTTGTTTTGGTTGTTTATAAGGATGTGTTGAATTCTAGACATGCTAATGTGATCTTGCCAAGAGAAATCCGAGCTTTGCTTGACAGGTACAAGGATGTATTCCCTGAGGAGATACCAGCAGGCCTGCCGCCCTTGAGAGGCATAGAGCTTCAGATAGACTTCATCCCTGGTGCCCAACTCCCAAACCGGCCTGCATACCGAGTCAATCCCGCGGAGGCAAAGGAGCTTGAAGCTCAGGTCAGGGATCTGATGGCCAAGGGGTATGTAAGGGAGAGTCTAAGCCCTTGTGCCGTGCCTGTGCTCCTGGTGCCCAAGAAGGATGGTTCCTACAGGATGTGTGTTGATTGTAGAGCCATCAACAATATCACCATCAAATACCGCCATCCCATCCCAAGGCTAGATGACATGTTGGATGAGTTGAGTGGAGCAACCATCTTCTCTAAGGTGGATTTGAAGAGTGGGTATCATGAAGTGAGGATGAGGGAAGGGGATGAGTAGAAGACCGCTTTCAAGACCAAGCATGGCTTGTATGAATGGCTAGTCATGCCATTCGGCCTCTCCAATGCCCCAAGCACCTTCATGCGCCTCATGCACCATATCCTTAGACCCTTTATGGGCAAGTTCTTAGTGGTTTATTTTGATGACATTCTGATATATAGCTCTTGCTTGACTGATCATGTGCTGCATTTAGAACAAGTCTTAGAGACTCTTAGGAAAGAACACATGTTTGCCAATTTGTCTAAATGCATCTTTTGCACAGATGAGGTTGTTTTCCTTGGCTTTATGGTTAGCTCACAGGGATTAAGAGTGGATGTGGAGAAGATAGAAGCCATACTTGGCTGGCCCAGACCGACTTCAATCAGCCAAGTTAGAAGCTTCCATGGGTTGGCCAGTTTCTATAGGCGCTTTGTGAAGGACTTCAGCACCTTGGCCGCACCATTGACTTCCCTGATCAAGAAGAACACGGGTTTTGAGTGGGGAGAGTTGCAAGAACAAGCTTTCTTGAATCTCAAGTACCAGCTGACCCATGCGCCCATCCTTGCTCTGCCAAATTTCGAGAAAACCTTTGAAGTGGAGTGTGATGCCTCAGGAGTAGGCATAGGGGCGGTACTGACTCAAGGAGGGAGACCAGTGGCCTATTTTAGTGAGAAGCTGACCGGTGCTACCTTGAACTACCCAGCTTATGACAAGGAGTTTTATGCATTGGTCAGGGCAATGCAAACATGGCAGCACTATCTATTGGCTAGGGAGTGTGTGATCCACACAGATCATGAGACCTTGCAGCATCTGAGGGGCCAGACCGTGTTGAAGAAAAGGCATGCTAGATGGCTGGAGTATATAGAGACCTTCCCCTATGTGATCAAATACAAGAGGGGAAAAGAGAATGTAGTGGCGGATGCCTTGTCAAGGAGGCATGCTTTGATCTCCACCATGGATGCTAAGGTCATGGGATTTGGACACTTGAAGAATTTGTACCCTGAAGACCCAGACCTCAAGGCAGCTTATGAAAGGCATGGAACAGGAGCCTACACGCGTTTCTTCCTTCATGATGGGTTCCTTTTTAAGGACAAACGATTGTGCATTCCCCAAGGCTCAATGAGGGAGTTGTTAGTAGAGGATGCTCATGGAGGTGGTCTTATGGGTCATTTTGGAGTAGAGAAGACTCTCAGTGCTCTTAAGGAACATTTCTACTGGCCCAAGATGAAGAAGATGGTAGCCACCCACTGTGACCGGTGCATCACTTGCAAGAGAGCCAAGTCAAGACTCCACCCCCACGGCTTATACATGCCCCTGCCAGTTCCTACTCTACCATGGGTAGACATCTCCATGGACTTCGTTTTGGGATTGCCAAAGATTCAGCACAAGAATTCAGTGTTTGTGGTAGTGGACCGCTTCTCCAAAATGGCTCACTTCATACCATGCTCAAAGACCAATGATGCCTCTCAGACTGCGACCCTATTCTTTAGAGAGGTGGTGAGACTTCATGGCATCCCAAGAACCATTGTGTCAGACCGTGACACCAAGTTCTTGTCACACTTCTGGAGGACTTTGTGGAAGAAGCTGGGTACCAAGCTTCTGTTCTCTACCACGTGCCACCCTCAGACAGATGGGCAGACCGAGGTGGTCAACCGCACCTTAGGAGCACTCTTGAGATCAACGGTTGGACGGCATTTAGCAACTTGGGTGGAGAGCTTACCATTAGTAGAGTTTGCCTACAACTCATCCAAGCATTCTACCACGGGCATGTAACCTTTTGAGGCTGTGTATGGTCGCAACCCAGACACCCCATTGACCTTGGCACCTTTGCCACCAACCGAGACCATGGACCTTGAGGGAGAGGCCAAAGCCGCAGCCATGAAGAAGGTCTTTGAACAAGTGCATGGCAAGATTGAGAGGAGGAATGACCAGGTCCGATCTAGGATCAACAAGAAGAGGAAGCAGCTGGTGTTCCAACCAGGAGACTGGGTGTGGTTACACCTAAGGCCAGAACGCTTCCCCAACAAGCGCAAGCACAAGCTAGACTTCAGAGGAGATGGCCCATTCCAAGTGGTGGAACGCATCAACGACAATGCCTACAGACTTAAGCTGCCAGGTGAGTACAACGTGTCTTCATCATTTAATGTTTCTGATCTATCTCCCTTTGATGCACAGGATGTTGGCTCTTTGGAGACCAAAGCACTTGAAGAGGGTGGGAATGATGGGGTCATCCAAGCTACACCGACCAGATACTTGGAGGATGAAGACCAGACCACCCCTTATGTGTCCCACCGCATTATGACCAGGAGCAGAGCCGCCCAAGGAGTCCAAGACCGGAGCAAAGGAGATCATGCCCAAGGAAGCCAAGCAGAAACTGCCCTAGCTCATGCATCCGGCTTTGGAGTGGAAGAGGAGATTGAAGACAGGAACCAGCCTCCTGATCATGTTCAGCTGAGTGTTTCTGACCAAGACACTCATGCACACAGCCTTAGGGATAAGGTCTTGTGTGTCCTTACTATCCATGAGTAAGGGCACTTCTAAAGACCTTAGGTGATTAAGGTACTCTTTTCCTTTCTAAGTTTACCATAATGGGTTCTTGGAAAGGTTTTTAATGAGACCTGAAAATCTAAGGCATCAAGCCTAGTGTCCCATTGGTTTAATGAGGATGTGTCCCTTTAAATCAATTAGGCTTGATTTTATCTTAGGCAAATGTTTAGCCTTGCATTTCTTAAAAGACTTAGTCATTTTGGGGTTTGTTTAGTTTTGTTGACCACGGTCAACTAGGTCATTGTGGTCTTAAGTATGTAGCCTATAAAAGGCATACTCTTACTCGTTTTCTAATCAGAATTTAGAACCCTAACACTAGTCATGGCCGTCTTGGTCTTTCTCTCTTTCTCCCTTGTTTGAGTGTGTCTCCAAGAGATAGTGAGTTTCCTTGAAGATTGAGTGTGTCTCTCTTCTTGGAAGGGCTGTATCCAAGCCAGACATAGCTTGGTGTGTTGCCTTCAATCCACTTTCAAAACGCACTGAAAACCCCATTTCAGCTCCTTCCATTCCATTGTTCCCTAGCCGCTAGCCGTTTACCATACCGGCCATTCTCTCGTTCCGCCCCAAGCCACAACCAGCTTACTCACGCCGAAGCCCCATCCGTACTGCCCATGCATTTTCCGACCATGCCGCTCCTCCTTCCGACCGCCCCCTGAACCGGATGGCCCCGGCCTGTAACAATATGGGGCCAATGGAAATGGTCTCTCATAACGGCCATGGTTTTGGCAACGCCAAAATGGCACATCAATCCTCCACCATGTGCTTCCCTAACGAACAGTTCTCGCAAGGAGCAATTTGGGACGCAAAGCCGATTCTCATAGAAGAGAAATCCATCCTGTTTGTAGTAATGACCTACAGCAAACTTGTCACAGGACTTATAGATTTCTCCATAGTCCGGGTCAGTGGCATACATGTCCTTAATCTGATCAAACCCTAAGAGTTTAGCATCGAGAGTGTTCAAGAGAGTGTACCTTCGGGACAATGCATCGGCGACCACATTGTCTTTTCCTTGTTTATATCGTATGACATATGGGAAGGTCTCGATGAACTCAACCCACTTGGCGTGTCTTTTGTTGAGCTTTTGTTGGCCTTTGAGATGCTTCAAGGATTCATGATCAGTGTGAATAACGAACTCCTTGGGCCATAGGTAATGCTGGCATGTTTGAAGAGCTCGGACCAAGGCATAAAGTTCCTTGTCATATGTGGGGTAGTTCACCGTGGCTCCTCCAAGCTTTTCACTAAAGAAGGCAATGGGCTTCTTTTCTTGCATTAGAACAGCTCCAATACCTATTCCTGAAGCATCACACTCAATTTCAAAGGTATTAGCAAAGTTAGGCAAAGCAAGAAGTGGGGCATTGGTGAGCTTGTCCTTTAGTGTCTGAAAAGCTTTCTCTTGGGCATGTTCCCACTTGAATCCAACGTCCTTCTTAATCACTTCAGTCAAGGGCGCGGCCAAGGTGCTAAAATCCTTCACAAATCTCCGATAAAATCCGGCCAGCCCATGAAAACTTCTGACTTCTCCCACGGTCTTAGGGCTGGGCCATTCACGGATGGCGTTGACCTTCTCCTCATCGACCTTAATAACATCTGCGCTAACAACAAAGCCTAGAAACACAAGGTTATCCGTACAAAAGGTGCATTTCTTAAGATTAGCAAATAAGCTTTCTTTCCTAAGCACATGGAAAACCGATTTCAAATGGCCAATATGTTCTTCTAGGTTTTTGCTGTAGACTAAAATGTCATCAAAGTACACTACAACAAAATACCCAATGAATTCCCTAAGGACATGATTCATTAAGCGCATAAAGATACTAGGTGCGTTAGTTAGACCAAAGGGCATCACAAGCCACTCATATAGACCATGTTTGGTTTTAAAGGCTGTTTTCCATTCATCACCTTCCTTCATCCAGATTTGGTGATAACCACTTTTAAGATCTATTTTGGAAAACATGCTTGACCCATGCAACTCATCAAGCATATCGTCTAGCCTAGGAATAGGGTGGCGATACTTTACCGTGATGTTGTTGATTGCTCTACAATCAACACACATGCGCCATGAACCATCCTTTTCGGGAACAAGGAGAACTGGGACCGCACAGGGGCTCATGCTTTCACGGATATGGCCTTTCTTCATAAGGTCGTCCACTTGTCTTTGAAGCTCTTTGGTTTCCAGCGGGTTGGTACGATAAGTTAGACGATTGGTCAGTGTTGATCCTGGAACAAAATCGATCTGATGTTCTATTCCTCTTATAGGTGGTAAACCGTCAGGTGTTTCATCGGGGAACACATCTTTATACACCTACAAAAAACAGAGGTCATCTCACTCGGTAGCACCGGTTCCAGATTAGTAAGATTGAAGCAAGCCTCTTTATAAACAAACATTAAGATAGGCTGGGATGAATGAAGGGTTCGTTTAACCTCACCAGCCTTAGCAAAAAAGTTGGTTTGTTTCTTCTTGCCTTTACTCTTAGCGGTCGGATCCTTCTGTTTGCTTAAGTGTAGCTGATCTTGGTACACTTCTTGGGGCGTCATAGGTAACAACGTGGTTTTCCTGCATTTAAATACAAAGTTATGGCGGTTAGTAAACCCATCATGTATTACCTTGCGATCGGATTGCCATGGTCGCCCTAAAAGAATATGTCCTGCGTCCATGGGTAGAACATCGCAAAGGATCTCGTCCTCATATTTTCCAATGCTCAAGGGAACCTTCACTTGGCGGGTTACTTTCAATTCTCCTTGATCATTCAGCCACTGAAGAGGATAAGGCCTAGGGTGCTTCATCTCGGTCAGACCAAGCTTGCGGACCATGTCTTCACTGGCGACATTGGTGCAGCTTCCTCCATCGATGATCAGGCTACAGATTTTACGTTGCACCAAGCATCTGGTATGGAACAGATTTTCACGTTGCTCTTGAATATCCGGTTTAGCTTGGACACTCATGGATCTTCTAGCAACCAATAATTCGCCATGGATTGGTCGTTCAATGTGTTCGTCGGAGGGAGTGTCGTTTTCTGATTCCTCGGTCTCTACCTTGCCATTATCCCTTAGGGTCATTACTTTCTTGTTGATGCACTCATTGGCATAATGACCAAGGCCTTGACATTTAAAACATCGGATATCACGGTTCCTAGCGGGGCGATCAATAGCTTTATCCTTGTCCAAAGCACTTGTAGTCGGACGAGCATCTATCCGGGATGTGGCAGGGTTGGAATCACGCTGGAAAACTGGCTTGAAGTCCCGGACATAAGCTGGTTTAGCTGGCACAGATCCGGAACCAAAGGTTTGTCGAAGTGATGGCTTCCTCTTGAGTTGTTGCTCAATAATGACGGCTTTATGAAGCATTTCTTCTAATTCCACATAATGCTGCAGCTCTAAGCGGTCCTGGATGTCCCGGTTTAGCCCTCCAAGAAACCGAGACATGGTGGCTTCTCTGTCTTCTGTAACGCTGGCCCGGATGAGCAAGGTCTCCATCTCTTGAAAGTATTCTTCAACCGTGCGGTTGCCTTGGCTTAGATGTCTTAGGCGCTGGTGCAGGTCACGGTGAAAGTGACTAGGTACGAACCACTTCCTCATGATCATTTTCATTTCGTACCAAGTCTCCACTGGAAACTCTCCATTCCTTCTTCGAGACATGACAAGTTGATCCCACCAACTTAACGCATAGTCGTAGAATTCAGTAGCGGCCACTTTAACTTTGTTGGCCTCGGTGTAGTGATGACAGTCGAAAACCAACTCGATCTTCTGCTCCCACTCTAAATAAGCCGTTGGATCGTTCTTTCCATGGAAAGAAGGGATCTTGAGCTTAAGGGCATTGAAATGATCGTGTGGCGGTGGGGGCGGTCTAGGCTCATACTCACGTCTTGGTCTCCGGTGATTGCTACGGACGGATCCACCACTTTAATAGAATTGTTCAGCTGCCTCATCGCCATAGTATTCATGTCTTTCACGGCTTTCTCTAGCAGGTGACATGGGCCGTCTGTCTTGAGTGCGTCCGGATCGTTGTTGTCTGGGTGGTGGTTCGGGCTGTTCAGGCCATTCTCCACGCGGGGCTGTGCGTCGTTGAGCAGGGGAGTTCTGAAGTCTGGCTTCAAAAGCTTGGAGCTTGATATCCAGAAGTTGATCAAGGCGGGCGGTAAGAGCGTCCAGTATGCGGTCTTCTTGTGGAAGGGTTCGAGATGGTCGACGTGCGTCTTCTTCTTCGGAATCCACCATGGTTTCCTGAAAAATGTTAAAGTACCAATTGGCCAGTTAAAAGATCTTTGGAAAAACACAAGGATTAAAAGAAAAGATTAACGGAAATGGCATGAACAGATTATAACGACTTAGAAAAATGAAAGTAAACAAGAAAAGGATAGAAGTTACTTAGCTTGTTGTCAAGCTCTGATACCACTTGATGCGAACCCACGATCGACACAACAAGGAAGTGAAGACGAAATGGGATAAGCCTTGCGTCCAAAATGAGTTTGGACCAAGGGATGTGGATGAAAGAAAACCGACAGAAGTTGCGGAAGACTTCTGTAAGCCGGGACTTGAGAGCTTTTGGATATGACGCACCGAAAATTCCCAAGGGTTTCTTAGATGGGCCCTAAGATATTACACACCTAGGGAGGATCTAAGAGAAGAGAAGTGACCAAAGGTTTTTAGAGAGAAAACACTATTTGATTAAAAACTTTGATGAAGGGTTCAAATGACAAAGGGGGGATATATATACGAGTGGGGAGGAGACAAGCTTGCATGCTTGGAACAACTTCCAAGAACATGCAAGCTCATGCAAGAGCTAAGACATAAATCCTAACTCCCCAACTACCAACTACTAAAAACAATCATTAATTTAAAAGACAAAGAAAGAAAAATGGGCTGGACCGAAGTAACAAATGGGTCAGACAGAAAGTGAATATTTAGGCCTCATTAAAAACCTACTTGGTAAAACCCAATGGGACAAAAACCAAGTAGGGAAAAAGAGCTCCCAAAAAATTCACTTACCCAAGTGTTAGACTTCATGGACCCGGATGAGGAAAATGAAGGATGATCTTGGACTTGGCGTGATCAATGTGCTGATGGTCTTGAGTGATTCCTCCATAGACTCCTTGAGCTTCTTGACGCGTCCTCTAGTCATTGGTCCGGTTGGCATAGTCCAAGTAGTCTCAAGCGCCTTTAGTCCTTCCTTTGGATCAAGGGATCCAGCGTCAGTCTGGACGATGCTCGTGACGTCTAGTTGGTCTTCAGTCTCCTTTGGCTGAGTGTTGAAGTCGTTTTCAGGAAGAACCTCTTCCACACTGGACCTTTGTTCTTCTGACCACGGGTCATCCGTGGTGTCCTTAGGCAGGATCATATCATGCCGAGATTGTGAACTTTGAAGGAGAAACCAAAGTTGAATTCGTAAAGAAGCTTCATCAAAAGGCTCAGCAGAATATAGAAAAGAGGACAGAAGCTTATCCTCGACAAGCCAATAAGGGCCGCAAATCAGTGAGCTTCAAGGAAGGAGATTGGCTCTGGTTGCATATGCGGACAGAGCGGTTTCCCCAGAAAACAAAAGACAAGCTTGCTCCGAGAGGAGACGGACTATTCAAAATACTGAAAAAGATTAACGACAATGCATATCAGCTGGAGCTGCTATGTGAGTTTAATGAATCATCTACATTCAATGTTTCCGACTTTAGAATTTTTTTTATGCAGGAAATGATCCAGTTTTGAGGACAAAACCTTCTGAAGAGGGAGGGAATGATGAGAAAATTGGAGCTTCGAGTACTTCAGGCGAGCCAGCTGACGCAGAGATCGTACCTCAGGTGCCAAGTGGACCAATCACTCGACTGAGGGCAAGAGCAATCATCTACAAGTTAAATCATTTTGTGAAATTTTTGCTCGAGCAAGAACCTGCTGATCCGAGAACAGTCCCAGTCGTTTTTCTCACTAAACAGAAGATTCACTTTCACACTTCTCGAGTGAACTTCTCCAGCTTCAGACTTCTTCCTCTGGTGTCTTCACTATCACCAAGACTAAAGACACCTAAAATCAAACCAAGAAATTGTACTTTTTTTCTGTCTTCGGTTTTGTACAACTGGGTTTTCCGAAGAATGTTTTAATGAGGCAACACCCTTAGTGTGTCTGTAGTAGAAGACTTCTTCGTCAACTTGAGTAATAAAAATCGTTATTTATTTATTTTCTTTATTTTTTTTTAGACTAAGTTTATTTAATTGGACCAGATTATTTACCAAATTTTGTGGTAAAAATCTTGGTTTATATATTTTAAAGATAGAATTTTATTTAATTAATTAGACCAGATTATTTACCAAATTTGTTGTAAAAATCGTGGGATGCCTAATTTTTAGGATAGGGTTTTTATTTTTCTGTATTTAGGCTATTTAAAGCCTCTCAGCTAATAAAAATAGGAAATAAATCGACTCGCTAACAAAAAAAAGTTAAGACACTAAGATACTAGGACACTACGATAAAAGAAAGTTAAAATAATAATACACTATTGCACTATTGCTCATAAACGACTGTCCTTCGTTAGATAGAACAAATACTCTTTTGTACATTACCATGGTCTTCATGTTCTCAGCTATATGTGAAACAAAAAAAAACATGTCAAGAACAATCCCTTACTTTCATTAGCTTGTATTCAAAGTGTTCTCTTTCTTAGGGGAGATCAATCTATTCTCGATTGTCTGAGGGTAAAAAAGAAAAGGGCTAAGTATAGGTGTACTTTTATGGGGTTATTAGTTCTTTTGTGGTGGCTCTCAAAAATAATATGCTTGACATTATGCAAAATAGCCTAAGCAAAGAAAAATTGATGCATACAGGAGACCCATCTTCATTCCTATCACATTGAGTTCTCTTTCCTAGTACTACCCATTTCATTCTACTTTTATAATCCCAAAGACTTTTCTAAACTTGGTATTTAGATCCCAACACTAAGATCTTTCCTTTCTTCCCTTTACTTGTAGGTTCAGTTTTCCTTTTGTTTTACCACGGCTTACTAACTTGTTCCCAAACTTTCATTTTCTTACTTCTCTCTCCTTTTTTTACTTTGGGTTACTAGCCCGTTTTCAATCTCTCCACCCTTCTTAGGACTACGGGTTACTAACCCGTTTTGTTTCTCTACCTAAGTGGAACTGCTCCCTTCATCTCAATGATCTAATTATCTATGAAGATGAGACCTCTTGTCTTTTTTTGTCTTTGACCATTGCACATGTACCACATTTCAAAAAAAAAAATTTTCACTCAAAGAAAAATGTTTTGTTTCAAAAGAATGGTTAGGGTTTAGGGTGGAATAGTTATTTGGTTTCAAGAGGGTGGTAAAAAGGGTAGAAAAACCGATTTGAAAAAATTAAAACCATGAGAAAAACATATCAAACCCCTACGCGATAAACTAATGATTCAATTAGGTTCAAGTTCATTGAATTATTCCTAAAGTGACTAAGTAAGCTACAAAGCTAATGGCCTTTTTAAAAGTGAGAATTTCTAAACATGGTGTTTTCGTTATTTTAACATTTACAAAGGTGATGAACAGTCATGAAAGAGCAAAGGTTATCCCATTCTAAACCTAATACGTAAAAATCTAATAATGTATTAGGACTCTATTCTAAAACTAGGACTTTATTCTAAAACTTAATAAAACTCAAATGTTACTCAAGAAACAAAGAAAGAAGTTAGGAACATGATGTCTCCACAGATGTGCGTATGTGTTTACCAAGGAAGATGCGTCGTTTGGATACTGATCGTATGACGGCGGTGCATGGTGTTTGCGCATGCTGGAGACAGCGCCGATCTGGCGGTTGATATTCTGGCACTGGTCAGGTCCTAGTGGCTCTTACGTTTTGTGCGGTGCTGCTGCATATCTGTTATGAGAAAGATATGTTAGTGGTGGGACTTCTCTGTGGCATGATGATCGAGGAGAGAAAAATATGATGTTCTCTCTTCTTGCTATGTATGTGAGATGTTGTTGTGGAAGTAGATTCGTCTCTGCCCTTATCCCTTCGACGCGGAAGCGGTATACAAGATTTTTCCTAACCCTTTTACCCAAAAACCACAGTTTGTGTAATGCGGCTTCGTCCAATAGTTGGTGGAATTTGAGTTTCTCAATGATCGGGACACGCACTTGCAAGAGAATACAAGTGATGATTCATCCTATGCTTTGTTTTGTTGGTGCGCTCTGGTGCCATAGTAGCACTCTTTTGCGCATATTCATGAAGATGCGTATTAGCACTGATGTCATACACAGATTGTCGCCGCGTTCTTCCACTGACAAGTAGTTTGAGCAGACCATAAGATAGGACTGAATGCCTTTTGTTACCCACAACATTTCGTCTCCCGTGACACTCTTATCGCCCGTTCGTAAATATCCTGTTGCCACCAAAATGTTGTGGACATATCATATGGCAGGGTCCCTGATGCGCGAGGATTGGTAGGTCTTCTATCATACCAACATGATGCCTCAGCAAGTGGTCAGCAAGAAAAAGGGATATGCGACTCTCTCTGAAGTTTTGGAACCCTACTTTCTTAGAGGTGGATAACAGCATCAAGTTGATACTTGATCCAAGATCACACATACATCTGGAAAAGATGATCGTCCTTATATTGCACGATAGCGTGAAGCTTCCTGGATCGTCTACCTTGTCTTTGATGATCTTTATCTTGGTAATTTCGCTGCATTCTTAGGTTGTTTCCTTTCTTCTTAGTTCTTTTTCTTTTTCGTTAATAGCGTCCTTCGAATACTTGCTCCATTTAGGTACCATCCTGAATGCGTCAATCAAGGGTAAATTGATATTGGCTTTGGACAGTTGTTTTTCAAACATATCTTTGTACCTAACCTACAAATCCTTCTTGAATCTCCTTGGGAAAGGTAATTTTTGATCGTAAGGTGATGGAGTGAGTTGTGATTGGGCTGCATTCATTGTAGGAGATCTTAGGTTGATTTCACCAGTAGCAACTTCTGAACGTTTGTCCTCCATCTTGTTTTCTTTTTCGAGATTATTACTAACTTCTGACGTTCTCCTGAAACGTTCGGTTTCAGGGTTGGAATTGGCAAATTTTTTTATTTTTTAAAGAGATAGCATGCGCGTACTCCTTAGAGTTAGTTTCTGGTTTTTCCGGAAGTGTGTCTTCCTTGGTAGATGTATATGCTTTTGAAGATCGGATTTGTGCAGCAAGGTGGTCAATCTTTCAGTTCACATTGCTATACATGTTGTCGACTTTCATGTGGTAGCTGCTGCCTGGTTGGTATCTGGGTGGAAAAGTGTTTTGGGTTGGCGCACCGGGTTGGTAACACGTTGTGTTGGGATTTTTGGGATTGAAGGAGTTGGTGTTGGATTGTTGAGTGGGCTGTTTTATTGTTGGGTAGTATTGGTCTTGAGGATTCTCTACGTTATTATTCTGGTAAGAGAGGTTGTTGTTTATGTAGTTTGTGTTGTAGCTGGAGTAGCACCCTTTGTTGAATCCTTTTCCACCGATATAGTTTAGCTCTGTTGTCTTGTTATATTGGAAATCGGTGTTGTCACTGGAGATTTACTATGGTTCACTAACAAAGCTAACCTGGTGTGGCGTGGAGAACTTTATCTAGTTTTTCAATGAACGCTTTGGTTTTGCTTTTTGTTGCTGAGTTCCACTCTGAGTTACCGTGCACAGTCCAATCATAGAATTCTCCATAGTTCCCATTATTTGTAGATAGGTTTTCAACCAGTTGTAGTGTTGAATAGTGATTCACACGAGAAACCATAACGCTGGCATTGAGTTTTGTACCCATTAAAGCGTTCTCATGCTTCACTAAAAAATCAGTTGAGTGCAAGGTGAATCCGGAGATTTCATTGTGCAGTCTTTCGGTGTGTTTAGTTAAGAAGATTTTGATTAATAACATCTTCTTGCAGTAGTTCCATGTTGTAATGGTGTTCAGAGGAGAGAAAACGGCTAAAATCAATCCGAACTATTTTGAATATGCTTTTTCATACCTAAATTTTGACATCATGCATTTTTTAACTTTAACCATTCAATTATTCAAATTCTAAACCTGAACTTTATAACATTTAGCTGATTCATACATATCCATTACCGATGTTATAAGACTTTTTAATATTGCTGACTTATCCGTTTATGTGTCCAAAACGACGTCGTTTTGGCGTATAAATTATTGTTTGTTTTAATTAAAAATCTAATTGGTTTACTATAGTAACCAAAATCAATCAGGACTAGTATAGTAAACCAAACTGGTTTTAATTAGGTGAAGAATTTAATTTAGGGTTTCTCGAGAGAAATCAAGAGAGAGTGGAAGAGAGAGAGAGCGAGCGAGAGTGGTAGATAGAGAAAGAGTGAAAGTGGTAGAGAGAGAGAGAGAGCGAGTGAGAGTGGGGGAGAGAGAGGGAGCGAGAGAAATCAAGAGTGGGGGAGAAAGAGAGAGCGAGAGAAATCAAAAGTGGGGAAGAGAGAGACAGAGTAAAATCGAGATTGGGGGAGAGAGAGCGATCGAGAGAAATCGAGAGTGGGGGAGAGAGAGAGAGAGCGAGCGAGAAAAATCAAGAAATTGATCTACTCTGATTTCAAAATCAGATTCATTTCGGTAACATCCTCTCCCTCTCTTAATATTTGGTAATTTTGAATTCAATTTTTCATTATGTGTTTGATTAGAAAATAGGTAGCTTTATCTAATTTCTATGATTCTTTAGCTCTTGTTAGGCTAATTATTGTGCTTTTAAGATTAATATTTTATATATTATTTGAAAATACAGTATGGATATGGTAGGAATCAGTGTGTACTACAGTGGGAAGTGGGAATGAAATGATGGTGTGGATACTTATATTGGTGGTGAGGTGATGATACTTACATCGTCACTCCTTTGTTGAGGACACAGGGAGGAAGACATCCTCTTTCATACACCTTGACAGCATCTTCAAAGTACTTATTTTCCTCAAGAAGGAAAGCATAATAGCGTCCCGAGGCTTTCCTCCAAATCAACATAAAAGGACCAAAGCCTCAAGGATTTATGCAGCTTCATCTGGACTGGCTCATTTCCATCAGCAGCAACTCTCCGTCTGACTTCTACTGTTGGTACAGCTGTAGCACACCTCATCAGCTTTAACGCTTCTTTAAAATTCTTGTGCCCCAACTCCATCTCAGGCCACTCACACCACACGCTAGCAAGATGGTCAACGGTTTTGTAGTTCACCTGGACTGCCTTGTCCAGAATCACTCTTGTGTTAACAAGGTCTTTGTGGTTTTCATACAGCTTGGAAAATGCAACCCACTACGTGTGAGGCTTCCCAAGCGCTTTCATAGGATCCACAGTCTCACTGCTTCAGTGTATGTGACTTTGCAGTTCCATCTACTAAAAGTGGCTTTGCAACTAGTGGAAATTTTAGACCAGCTTCTGCAACTTCGTTAGCACTAGAGGTAGTATCTTTTAAAACAACCATCTGCTTTGGAACACATATCATGCCATCGCATTCTGCAAGATTTAAATCAGCAATACCCTGGAGCATAGATTGTTGATTATATATACGCTAGATTGCACCTGGTAGATCAAGCACGATCACTTCAGGATGTTTTTGCTGATAATCCTCAAAAACATCGTGCCAGTTGCAGTGAGGATAGAGAACCGTGGAGTCTCAGTTGCAGTTGTCGCAGATGTTGCTATAGAAGCCAGAGTTGAAGAAGGCGCTGCATGAGCCTCAGCTTTAAGGTTACTAGATGCAGAAGGCGTTCCGGTAGATGCAGGCTTTCTCTTCATAACGGCAATTAGGCTTTTCTCGGAAACGTTGTTAGCTTCCATTGTTGTTTCATCATTAAGCAATTTCCCTTTATGAATAAGCATTTGTTCTGCAGCAGGATATACAGTAGCTCCCAGCACGTTCTCGATGTTCAATACACAGAGGAGACTCACGGATTCAAGAAACCAGTTTACATTAAGAAACAAAATCATACAAGCAGCTTGGCGTATCAGAGTTCACATTGACGAAAGAGTACATGATTCTTCAATCTTCGCCAAGGAACAATTTCAGAAAAGTTTCGTGAGATATTACATACCGAGTCCTGGGGAATCATTGTAAGTGAGGGGGATAAGATAGTTTGAGGAGCTGGCAGTGAGTAGTTTTTTGCCAACCAAGTCAACAACCTAACTTCCTTCAACTAACTTCAACCAACTCCTGTAACAAATTTTAACCAACTCCAACCAACAAGATCAACTTCTAACAGTCCTTATCTTCACAACCAAGATCAACAAATACAATTTTTGAATTTTATTACCAAAGCAATCCAAAAATTTCAAGTTTCCCTCCTTTTTAGAATTTCTAATTTTCTTAAAGAAATCAAGAAAATCAATCTCTTCAAGACTTAAACCTATCAGATTGATACCAAATTTCTTGGAGACCCTCACAAGATACTTATTTAACTTTCAAGATTCAAATATTTAAAGAAAACTGAGAAAAGATTAGAACTTTATCACCAGATTCTTGTGGGGGGCGATTTTTGACGTCTCTGAGAGAAATTTCAAGAAATTCCTTCAAAATAAATGGAATTAAGTTCGTCTTTCTTTAAACAGAAACTAGACTCTAAGGGCTTGAGTTTAAGATTTGGAAAAACGCGATTTGATGAAGATTCGACGATGGAATGACCTGGGAAACACGGAGGTTCGCTGCGGAAGCACTCGTGGAGGTCCGATGCAAGAAACTTTTGATTCCCTGGGTCAAATGATGCAATTCAAATTGGAGTGGCTTCATAACTCGCCGATTTACAATCCAGAAAAATCAGATCGTCAGAAGGAGTCATGGTTAGGCCTTAATTATAGTTTCTAGTTGACGGTCGAAATTGAACTAGAAAAAGATTGAGAAGAAGATGTTTTCTTCTTGATTCAATGAATGATGTATATAGGATGATGTATGAAGATGAACATGTTTGCATAAAGGATGTATATAGCAAGATATTATTAGGAGTGCTTGCAAAATTATTTCTGGATGATATACGGTCTGATCCTGATATTAAACCCATGATAATGCAAAAATTATGTGAGCAGAACTTTAGTTTATTACCACAATAGACAAGTGTCAAAAAGGAAAAAAGAAAGCATTGAAAATCATTGAACAAGAGCATGACGAACAATTTTATAGGCTCAGAGGCTACCGCACAAAGCTGATATGGTAAGCATCTGTTGTTTATGACAATGTTGAACAATATATATTAAGCCTTTTTGTGTAAATATGTTCAATATATCTTATATTGATAGAAATGTTAGATGATTACAAATAAGAGATTTCACCCCTATTTATACAAAACAACTCCAAAATGGATGGTAAAGATTAATCTAATCCAATGGCTATAACAAAGATATTCATAAATAAGGTGGATCTTCAGGGGACAAGGGCGGATCTTCATGGGTCAATGGTGGATCCTTAAGGATCAGGGATGGATCCTTAGGGATCTTGGTTGAATTCCATTAATGTAAAATTGTTGAAAAAAACTTTCTATGCTTAACAATTTGGGAAGAATCTTCTAGATAGTGGGTCGGGCCCACCCGCTCTTTGTGTGGCCCAAGAACACCCTGGATGTCCTGCTGGTAACATTCTCCCCCACCCAATTTGGTGACGCCCTTGTCCCCGTGAACTCTTTAAGAAGCTCCTTAAACCGCCACAAGTTCACTTAAAGCTCCCATGGGGCCTCAGATTCAGGTAATCCTTTCTTGAGGAATACTGTGCTTCCTAACTACCTTTGATACAAGCAATTTTTCCACTTTCTTGTTGTAAGACTTGGTTATGATTTGTGGTGCTTGACCGGACTATCCACAACTTTCATCTTCCATGTCCTCATGAAATCTTTAATAATTCAGATAGGTCAAGTTTGTTGGAGACCTTGCCTATCTTCACAGTGACTTTAAATGGCCCTTCATACCTCCGAAGAAGTCCACTGTGCATGTTTTTATATACTTTGAACTGTTGAGGAAGGAGTTTCACCAACACATGGTCCCACACCCTCAAGTATAATGACAGTCTCTTCCCATCAGCCCACTTTTTCATGAGCTTACAGGACTTCTCCAAACAGAACCGAGAAAAAATCTGCATGATCTTCCCATGTTATAACCATTTTATGTGCACCCGGACTCCGTGTCTCGTTGTGAGATATGGTCATTGCATGGGGATTTATTGGTTTTTAATCGGTGGCCGCTCAAACGGACTTTTGTCGGTCGCCTCGCTCCGCTGTAGATTGTAAGAGATTTGAGCGATATCCATCAATTTCGCCCAATTTTCCTGATTTGCACTCACAAAATGCCGAAGATAGCATTCCAATAGGGAATTTGAGCAAGTTTTGATTTTTTTGTTGCAAGTAAGCCTGCAAACACATGTAACAAGAAACAAGAACAAGCAACAACAAAACACACCATTAAAATATACATAAGAAAACAACAAGAAGCAATACAGAAAATTTGATAAACAAAAATCTGAAGAACAAGAGGCATACCAAGTCGAGTATGGCATCGGTGTGTGAGAGAATACGTTGGTAAACATATCACGGGTTGGCACTAGAAGGAGAGCATTTAGAGCCCCTTGTGTATCCCCTTACAGTTCCGGTAACACATGATCATAATCATCCTAGAAGTTTGTAGTCTTAGAAGATGGATGACTCTTAGCCTGAGAGTTCTGAAGTAGAGACCCTGGAGCATCCTGCAGTAGACTCTACTAATTATGTCGATTGTTCTAGATTTCTTGTGATGAAACAGCCGCATGGTCTTCACATTGTTGATTACCGGAGTTATGGAAAATCAACTGTGGTGATGGAAAGTTTTGAAAATGTGATGCTGCAAATGTTGATTGTTGGGGAAAATGTGAACTTGTTCTTGGGGCAACTGAGGCGGAGGAATTTGGGCCGCTGGCGTAAAGTTGTATTGAATCGGTAGAGGGTTCGGTCTTTTCACTGAAGTGACTCGTTTGGACCCTTTGGGTGTATGAGAAATGTTGGAAACGAGTGTTCTCTTTCGTCCTCTATTAGCTTTAGGCATCGTGTGACTCACCGAAAAAGGAATTTGAAGATTGAGAGACTCACCATAAAGGATTGGAAGAATATGAGAGAAAGAAGAGAGGATTTGAGGAACAGTTGATGGAGGATAGGATTCGATTAAGATGAGAGAGGAGAGGATTCGAAGAAGATGAAAGATGGAGGAGAGGATTTGAAGAAGATAAAAGATGGAGGAGATGATTGGAAGAACAATTGCTAAAGAAAATAAAATTAGGGTTATTCAAAATTGGTGATTAAGTTGAGTAAAATTTGTGTTTTGTTTGAATATAGTCACTAGTTAGTTGCTAATCAGCCACAATAGGGTTACACCAAAAAATTGTGTTTGATTTCCCGGTTTTATTTTCTCAATTGTTTTGACTATAGTCGCTAATTAGTCGCTATAGGGTTAAAACAAAAAATTGGGTTTGGTTTCCCAGGTTTAATGTTGCAATATTTAGGTTTGGTTTCTCAGATTTAATTTGCCTAATAGTTTTAAATATATTCTCTAATTAGTTGCTAATCAGTGGTTATAGGGATTAAATCACAAATGGTGGGTTTGGTTTCCAAGATTAAAATAGCCAAATTTTTTGAATTTAATTGCTAATTAGTCGCCAAATTAGTTATAACTTTGTAATTTTCAAATGAATCACATGTTAATAGCCTATTAGATACTATTTTATAACTATTATTCATTGTCTGACATATATTTATAAATTAGTTGTTAATTTATGAGCACATGACCAAATATTATATTTGATCGCAATATAGAATTGATATATGACCAAATATTTGTAGTCCTACAAAAATTGCTAATTTAGAACTAAATAATCACGAAAATTGACGATTTAATATATAATCACCGCTTGTAATTATAAAATATTTGTTTTGTGATACATGTTTCTCCTCCAGTGGCAATCATTACCACCATGACCAATCTATATCATCATAACTTTCCACTTATTTTTCATCTCTCTTCTTGATTTGTTTGTTTGGCTTTATAAGTTATATCCATATATTCAATAGAAGCTCCGGTCCTCTCTATATATTAATATGAAATGACCAACTCTTTGTTTTGTTTCAGTCAATTTGTATGTAATTAGAGCTCATGCCAAGCCATATTTATGTGAATGTTGAATATTTGACTTTAGAACTCTAAGAAATGTATATATATATATATATATATATATATAAATGTAAGATCATTTACAAACAAAACATTTTTACTGTATCAAATCTTTGTTTGTTACTATTGATTTTATCTAGTTTGATATATTATTAACTAGCCAATAAAAATGAAGTACTTTATAAGATCACGAGTTCGAGTAACAGCAGAAAGTAACTAATTAACATGCTCTGGTCCCAACTCGAAAATAATAAAACCGTAAGTCACAAAAGTTCGTCATTTCCAAAAACGAGAGCTAAATTTTGGGTCCATAGTATTTAATTTATTGACATCCGAAGAAAGCAAATAAAAAAACTTACATACTTTGGAAAAATGATTCACGATGAATTTAAATAATTACTCAATGAAACAACAAAACGGTGTAGTCTATAAAACTAACATCAGACAACTATCATTTTAACACATCATTCAGTTGCTTGATTAAATACAACCTCAATATTATTTTTGTTTTTGTGTGCAAAATCTAGTGTTTATTGGGAAATTAAAAACGTCTCTTGATGATATCTATACAAAATTTATTGTGAGTGAAAATCAAATAAAAAATACAAGGAATGTTTAATTGGAGCTAAGAGCAGCAAATCCACCACCTCTCATCATTTGCTTAAACTCCTTAAAGTTAACCATACCATCTCCATCAACATCAACCTTACTAATCATCTTCTTGCAATCTTCAAGTGTTCTTCCTTGTTTCAAACCCATCGATGCAAGAACCGATCTCAACTCTTCGTCTGTGATGAACCCATCACCGTTCTGATCGAATACTCGGAATGCCTCTCTCATGTCCTCTTCTTCTTCTTTCTCTTCCATCATTTCTTGATACAATGATCCAAACTCATCTATTTCTATGAATCCGTCTCCATTCACATCCATCTTCGCTATCATCTCCTTAATCTCATTTTCCGGGACGAGAATACCCACACTTTTAAAAAACTCCCTCAGCTCGTTCTTTGCAATCTTCCCGTCTCCATTCTTATCAAACATTTGAAATACTCTACTTAATTCTTCACGATCCATTTTTTTTCTCAAAAGCCTGATGATTTAAAGCAAAAAACGAATGATCTCAACGCTGAAGAAGAATCAAGGTCATGATACAGATTCGAAAAAGAATCCCAACTTGGTGAAATATTGTAACAAAATAACTTCAAATAAATTAGACGATGTCAAAAGGCATAAAAAAAAGAAGGATGTGCGAGAGGTTAACGGGTCTGTTAGTGGATTTAACACTTTTTGATCTTTCATTTTTCTTGTGGGCTAAAAATAGTTATATATATGCCTTGAAATAGACTACATGAATCATCTAATTCTGACATGCACAAATCAGGCGATCCCCATTAGCTTAACCATAATTACTATCCGAGCAATGGAGACACGAGATATTAGCATTCTGAACATTACACTGAATATACATTTATAAGCTGTTGGAGCTTGTATTTGGAGAAATGGCTTTAGCCAATATTTCGGTGGCTTTTCCGGACAATAGTGGAAATGACTGGATATTGGAATCATTAGATTCTTTGTATTAGAATGTGGAACGGACATTTCTTATTGATATAGCTATGAGAGATTTATACAGAGAATGAGATACTGAAAATGAAAAAGAGAATATACAAAAAAAATACAATGAATATGCAGAGTATAATCAGTTGATATGATCTCAATATGCAGAGATGAATGAAGAAATTGTTTCTATATCTTATACGCCCCCTTAAGATGGAGCGTTATTGGCGATTCCGATCTTGACTGATTGTTGCTGAAACTTCAAGCAAGGTAGAGGTTTGGTTAAGACATCGGCCAGTTGATCCGCAGATGTTATGTGAGTAACGCGAACATGTCCCGTTTGAACTAAGTTACGAACAAAATGATAGTCCAGGACGAGATGTTTCATTCTGGAGTGAAACACCAGATTGGCGGCATGGTAAGTGGCGCCAATGTTGTCACAGTAAATGGGAGGAATCGTGGATGTTGTTGTTCCCAACTCTCTGAGTAGTGATGTGATCTAACACACTTCAGAGGTTGTTGCAGCCACTGCCCTATATTCGGCTTCCGTAGAGGATCGAGCAACACCTGTCTGCTTCTTAGACTTCCATGCTATCGGATTTCTCATAGTAAACAACATATGCGCTTATGGAGGTGTAATCATTCTTGTTACCTGCCCAATTTTCATCAGCATAGGCATGAAGTATAGGTGGGTTTGATCTGTAGAAGAAGATCCCTTGAGATTGTGTTCCAGAGAGAAATCGCAGAATTGTTTTAGCTGTGTTCCAGTGTACAACTGTGGTTTATGCATGAATTGCAAGAGCTTGTAGACAGTATATGAAACATCTGGGCGGGTGAGATAAAGATATCAGAAACTCCTAACCAATGCTCGATAGTCTGATGGATCTTCAATGGGAACTCTGGTGTTGAGAGTGAGCTTTATGTTGGGACACATCGATGTTGGTACAGGCTTTCAGTCCATCATCTTGTGTTTGTATAAGAGATCTGCAATGTAACGTTTTTGAAATAGTAGCAAACCTTGAGGAGAGGGAGTTGTTTCCATTCCAAGAAAATAAGAGAGGGATCCTAAGTCTTTGAGTGAGAAACGGCGAGAAAGCCAGACAATGAAGGTGTTGAGACGAGAGGTATTGTTGCCCATGAGAAGAATATCATCCAAGTAGACGAGCATATATAGAAGCATTCCTTGTTTGTTATATAAGAAAAGGCTTGCTTCCACTAGTGAGTTCTTGAACCCCGACTAGAGAAGAAATGTTCTTAGTTCGATGTACCACATCCGAGGAGCTTGCTTTAAACCGCCGATAGCTTTCTTGATTTTGCACAGTGCCTGGGGATTATATTTGTTAACAAAGCCCAAGGGTTGAGTCATTTAGACTTTATCATGTAATATCTCTTGAAGAAAAGCATGATTAACATCAAACTTCCGAACAAGCCAATTGCTTCAGACAGAGACATTGAGAACAAGCCTAATGGTAGCTTGTTTTATGACTGGGTTGAACGTTTTCAGTGTAGTCTATTCCAGGTCGTTGGTTGAATCCTTTCGCTACCAGCCATTCTTTAAATTTTTCAATGGAGCCATCAGCCTTGCGTTTAATTGTGAAAACCCATTTTCAGCCAACAACATTCACCGGTTTTCTTGGATAAACGATATCCCAAGCCTGTTCACGTATTTGGTTATCAATCTCCACACACATCGCGACACACCACTGAGGATCTTTGAGCGCTTCAGCGACTATGTTTGGGACCACATCCGAGCATTTCTGAAACCATAGCGCTGAGGTTGAGTTTCGTCACAGGATTTGTCTGCCTTGTTGATTTGCGAACAGTTGCAGGCTGAATTGAAGATTGTGGCAGACCAGGTGATGTTGCTTGCATTATCAAGAGAGCTGGATCTGTCATATTCGTTGTCGATATCACCACAAAAGTAGGAGGTTGTTTCTGGTTTTGCGGTGATATTGGTACAATTGTTGTTGGCGATTCATCTACTGTCATTGTGATTACTGTCTCAGATTGGGGAGGCTGTTCCTCTGATGATGTGATTTGATCTGCGAAGGGAGATCACCTATCCAGGAACGATTCAACAGGAGGTGGAGGTTTGCGGAAGACTTAAGAGATTAAAATTGGAACGAACAAAAGGAAAGAAAGGGTAAAGGGACTTAAACGGATGGAACAAAATAATGTGGGTCGAATGGAACACTTCAAGGATGTGAAAGTCCTTGAAATAACCGGCTTGATCTTTGGAAGGATATGACGCACCAACCAAAGAATAAGGATTTCTTAAGTTTCTCACGGATATTACAGACCGAGAGGAGACTTAAGATATGAATAGATATTACACACTATTCAGAAGTGACCGATTTCAACAAGTGTTTATAGAAAACAAGTTTATTGAAAATTCGATGGAAGTACAAAATGGCCAAAACCAAATATCTATAGAGAGAAATGGAAAGAGCTAGAAAACTTGCATGTTCGGAACACACTCCAAGAACATGCAAAGTCGTGTAAGAAGGGAAGTTAAGGAGATAACTCTCAACTCCCAACTGCCAACTACGTTATTATATCCAAAAGACAAGAAAAAAAAAGATAAAATGGGCTGGGACGAAATACTAAGTTCAATCCAACAAAAATGCTTTGAGCCTTAAGTAAAGATTCATTCAAGATTTATATCCACACCTCATCAAAACCTTAGTGAGAAAAATCCAATAGGACAAAAAATCACTAAGGAAAAAGAGTACTAAGATATACATCTTTCCCCTTTACTTAATTCAAATAGCTTGGGTCAGACTTATCATACCGGCTGGTAAAGGTGATGGCTGCGTTTGGCTAAGAAATTTAAAGGATCTGCTGAAGATCCCGTGTCCTTGATCGTGTCAGTGGACCAGTTAGAATGGTCTAAGGCTGATGGTCGATGGTCATGTCTGTCCATGATCGGCAGACAGTCTGATTTTGGTCGAGTGCTGGTCGAGGACTGGACGGGGTCAGATTGGCCGCGGGTCGGATGCTGGTCGTGGTCAGATCGTCCTTAAAGTTTGGACTTGGATCAGGACCGTGGACGAGCACATGGTTGGGGTCGGGGTCAAGGGACCATTTGTCCAGATGGTCGATCAGACTGTTGTCCTGAACCTCTGTCTGGTTGTCAATAATAGAACTCGTGCCATCCACACATTTGTCTGTAGGCTGGTTCACATCTTTCCCTCCCTCTTGAAAATGATTTATCCTCAAATCTGAAATATCTGCCACATAAGGGAGAAGGTCAGCAATATTAAAACTTGAACTAATTGGATACTTACCTTGGAGATCCAATTCATATGCATTGTTGTTGATGGTTTGATCACGGTGAATGGTCCACCTCTACTGGGTAATAACTTGGATCGTCGCTCAGCAGGAAACCGGTCCTTTCATAGGTAAATCCAAACTTGGTCTCTTGGCATAGAGTTTGGTCTGGCTTCTATGTTCTTATGGGCGTCCTCATGGATTTTCTTAACCATCTTGGTCTTTTCTTCACCATCAATACTTAATCTCTCACTCAAAGGTAAAGGTATTAGATCCAATGGTGAAATAGGATTAAAACCATACACAATCTGAAACGGTGAAGACTTAGATGCAGAATGAATGGCACGGTTATATACAAACTCAACATGTGGTAGACTATCTTCCCATGACCTAAGATTTTTCTTAACAAATTCACGCAAAATTGAACCTAATGTCCGTTTTACTACCTCGGTCTGCCCATCACTTTTCGGATGACATGTAGTGGAAAAACATAGCTTAGTTCCTAACTTAGACCACAATGTTCTCCATAAATGACTTAAAATATTTGTGTCTCTATCAGAAATGATCGATCTAGGCATGCCATGCAACCTAACAATTTCCATAAAGAACAAATTAGCAATGTGCAATGCAGCCATTCACAAGGGATAATCAACAAGGTCTTGTTCAAGGATCTATGGAGCTCACTATGGTGAATTAAAATCTCAATAATTTAATGGTCAATCCCTAAGCTAAGAAGACTTCACTCATTTTCCCTTAGTATTGGTTTTGTCCCAAAGGGTTTTTCATACTAAGGTTTTTAATGAGGATGTTCTTTAAGGTTCCCAGCTTGGTTTATATGAACATTAAAAATCAAGCTTGAAAGGGAGTGAAGAGAAGAAAGAGGAAAGTCTCTTCATCTTTGCAAGTTTAACCATTCACCCATGTTTAAACTTGAGGGTGAATGTTGAAATGAAGAAGAAAAGAAGTAGATACTCTAAGACAAAGAGAGAGTATGAAGTGTGGTAGATACTCTAAACCAAAGGAGGAGTATGAAGGAGCTTCTAAACCTGTAGCCAAACAAGCATATGTGGTGCCTAATAGGGTGTGTTTGGACACAAGGATTGTAAACTCTCTATATAAACACTTGTACTCTTCATTTGTAAGCAAGAAGATTAAGTCTTTCATTATTAATAAAAATATTTTCTCTCATTCTCTTTTCTCTAAAACTCTCTCTATTCTCCAATGGTGAATCTAAATCTCTCATTCTAACATTGTATCAGAGCAAGGTTACAACAATCTGGGATAAAATTCATCATTGAATCATTGAATCAAGAAGAGATCATCTTCATCACAATCCATTTTTCATTCATATTTCGTCCGTCAACTTTGATCGCGAATTCCGGCCAAACCACAGAAACTTTTGACGATCTGCTTTTTCTGGATTGTTCTCAGGCGAGTCCTGAAGCCACTCCAATTGGATTTGCATCATTTGGCCTGGGGAATCAAAAGATAATATTTTTATTGCATCGGACCTCCGTGATTGCTTCCGCCGCGAACCTCCGTGTTTTTCTGAGCGTTCTGTCATGAAATCGTCACCAAATCGTGTTTCAAATCATATAATCAAGCCCATAGAGTCTAGAGGATCTTTAAAGAAATAAAAACTCAATTCTCTTAAGGTTTAAAGCCTTATTGATCATTTTCCCTCGACGTGTCCAGTTTCAGCCTCTTTGGGGTATTGGTGATAAAAATCTTATCCCTTCTGATTCTTTTTCGAATCTTGGATGTTAAGAAGTTAGATAAGAGTCTTGTGGAGGGTTCCAAGAAGCTTCATTACAATCTGAAAAGTTTTAGACTTCAAGTTTCTTTTTCTTGAGAACTAGTCAGATTCTGAAAATATTGAATTTTGGTATAAGAAGGTTAGACTTGTTGCTCAGCTGTTATAACCAATTACTAACTATCTAAAATGGTTTTTGTTAGTAGTTAAGAGGTTGTTAATCAGTTTAGAAGCTGTTAGAAGACAGTTAAAAGGCGGTTAAACTCTGGTCAAGAAGTGGTTATAGACAGTTATGTTTGTTGGAAGAAGTTGAAGTTAAAAACTGTTAGTGGCAGTTAAAGAAAGTTGTTGAAGACGTTTTTAGGCTGTTGTTTAGGAGGTTAAGAAGTTTTTCTGCAGTTGGAAAGTGGTTAGGAGACCCTATTCTGCAACAAGAAAAAGTGCAAAGGCTAGGACAAAAGAGGAAAAGCTAGAGACAACTACATTAAAGATGAAAGAGAATGGGGAATGCACCAGAATCAGTTTCTAAAATAATATGCAAAGACCTAGTATCAAAGTCTTATGCATCCAGGCTATTTCTAAACTCTTATCCAACTATATTTTGTTGATTACATTGATGGTTGTGTGAGTTAGAACCATATGAAATCTGGTATCTAGGTGGTTAGTAAATCATGAATTCTATTGAATTGTGTTCATGTATTTAAAAATTGTTAAAATGGGACATTTTGAACCTAATTTAGCTAGCTGAATCATTTTTCCATGAATTGCATTGATCCTAGAGGAAGAGAACCTTGTCTTTTACTTAGAACAATAAGTTTAAGAAGGCATGTTGAATCCAAAAGTCCTTAGGCAGTATTTAAAATTAAGTTTGGTTATTCTTAGTCACTCTCTTTCACTCACTATCTTTTGTATAGAATCTGCCTGTTCTCAACAGTTTCAAAGGATT
Source organism: Streptanthus diversifolius (assembly GCA_039880935.1). Classification (NCBI taxonomy): domain Eukaryota; kingdom Viridiplantae; phylum Streptophyta; class Magnoliopsida; order Brassicales; family Brassicaceae; genus Streptanthus; species Streptanthus diversifolius. The sequence goes on from JAXGFM010000005.1 coordinate 6,826,281, forward strand.
AAGATGGGAATTGATGTTTTGCTTGATTGTCTAACAAAGGCAAAAGAAAGCTAGTGAAGAAGGCACAACACATGGAGAATAAGTTAGAACCAATTGCCACCAAGGACAGCCACCACAAGGAGTGGAGAGGAAAAACTGGTGGAATGTGATGAATTAGCTCTCCCATGGAGTAAGGTGTCTTTTGGTGTGTGGTTGAAGTGAAAATCAATAGAGCACACATGCTGCAAGTTCATATCATAATCAATCACAAAGGATGAATACTCACAAAGACTTAGTATCAAAGTCTTAGCAAAGGCTATCTCTAAACCTTTTACCTATTCCTTGATAGATTAACTTTCTCATCTAGAAATGTTCATAGGATGAAAGAGAACCTAGGAAGACTATGCATTGCATTTAGAACCTAGTTGAATCCAAAAATCACCATACATTTATCATAATTCTCTCATATTAATTCTTCATCATTCTTCATCAATCTCATCTATTCTACTTAAAATCTCATACTTTTAATCTCCAAATCTCATATTCTTCATATTCTTCAATACTTCAAATCTCTTAATTCTCAAGACATTTTCTATTATACCAGATGCTTACAATCTTCTTCTTTATGTTTTAAATATAAAGAAGACCAAGATATGATGTCAAAGAGTACATATGGAAACAATTTATGAATGTTCATTCTTCCAAACTTGACTCTTAATCCTAGTGTCAAGCTTGTGGGGGGGAGAAATAAAATGAGCATCCAAAGGACAAACTTTCAAAATATTTATAAGCCACAAACAAGGATATCCCAAGAAAGAGATGTCTGGTGCATACAAAAGCTTTCAAGGCACAAACAAGGACATTCAAAGAGTTGTCTGGCACATTCAAAGGCTTCCAAGCTGTCTGCCAAAACCAAGTGAGTACAAGAAATGTGTTTCTCAGCCTAATTCTCTCATCATAGGTTCTATCTAGGATAAGTTCTTTAACTCTATGATTTTAGGTTGAGAATTTGGCTAGATATTATACTTGATACCAGACTTGATCTTATTCAAGTTCTGGAATACTAATCTTTATTTTTGAGTTGCTATGATGTTTTAGATCAGGAAGTGATGAAAAATCGTCATAAGCATGACTTACCCTACATCAATTAGTGAAAGCATGGTGGGAGAGTAAATTGGGAGACAAGTTTTCTCACTATACTCAAGCTTAATTCAATAATCTTATTTTCCTGAGTTAGGCTTATTGAAAGTAGAAGGTGAAGCAAAATGAATCTGGTCAAAGGGAAATTCAAAACATATAAGGGAAGAGAACCATGTGATCATGATGAATTCAGAAGAGAACCATGTGATCATGATGAATCCAAAGACCTTAATGTGAAGTTCTTAGAAAACCAGACTGGTCTAGATCATATCATCCAAATCGTCATCCACTTTTATAAAAGAGAAGTTAAAATCATTCTTACATTATAATGCATTGGTTTATCTTGTGAGAATTGATACATGCATGTATATGTCTATGTGAAACATGTTTAAATTGAAGACTTTAAGGAAAATTAGATCAAAATCACCTCTTAAAGACAAGGAGTCAAAAGAAAGGGAGAGAAATGGACCAGACTTAGAAGAAGCTTCAAGGTAGCCATTCAAAAGGGATAATCAACAAGGTCTTGTTCAAGGATCTATGGATCTCACTATGGTGAATTAAAATCTCACAGATTCAATGGTCAATCCCTAAGCTAAGAAGACTTCACTCTTTTTCCCTTAATATTGGTTTTGTCCCAAAGGGTTTTTCATACTAAGGTTTTTAATGAGGATGTTCTTTAAGGTTCCAAGCTTGGTTTCTATGAACATTAAAAATCAAGCTTGAAAGGGAGTGAAGAGAAGAAAGAGGAAAGTCTCTTCATCTTTGCAAGTTTAACCATTCACCCATGTTTCAACTTGAGGGTGAATGTTGAAATGAAGAAGAAAAGAAGTAGATTCTCTAAGACAAAGATAGAGTATGAAGTGTGGTAGATATTCTAAACCAAAAGGAGAGTATGAACGAGCTTCCAAAACCTGTAGCCAAACAGGCATAAGTGGTGCCTAATAGGGTGTGTTTGGACACAAGGATTGTAAACTCTCTATATAAACACGTGTACTCTTCATTTGTAAGCAAGAAGATTAATTCTTTCATTATTAATAAAAATTATTTCTCTCATTCTCTTTTCTCTAAAACTCTCTATATTCTCCAATGGTGAATCTAAATCTCTCATTCTAACAGCTACATGCAATAAAATTAGACATCTTTGAAAAACGGTCTACAACCACAAAAATTGAATCTTAACCACCCTTAGTCCTAGGCAAACCTAATATGAAGTCCATAGACAAATCCACTCATGGATGCTTAGGAATAAGTAGAGGATGATACAAACCGTGTGGCTGCTGAGTTGTGGACTTAGCCATTTTACATGTGACACATCGTGAGCAAATACGTTCCACATCCCTTTTCATGTGTGGCCATTGAAATTCACGCATGACAGACATGGTCTTTGAAATTCCAAAATGACCCATTAGGCCACCAGCATGAGCTTCCCTTACAAATAATTCACGCATACAACATCTTGGCACACATAATCGATTTTCATAAAACAGGAACCCATCTTGCTGAAAGTAATGTCCTGAAAAAGTCTTATCACATGATTTATAGATTTCTCCATAGTCTGGGTCAGTAGCATAAAGGTCTTTAAAATGATCAAAACCCATTAATTTGACTTCTAAAGTAGAGAGAAGTGTGTACCTTTGTGACAAGGCATTGGCCACAATGCTTTCCTTACCTTGTTTGTACTTTATCACATATGGAAAGGTTTCAATAAAATCCACCCACTTGGCATGGCGTTTGTTTAGCTTTTGTTGACATTTCAAGTGCTGCAAAGACTCATGGTCTGTGTGTATCACAAACTCCTTAGGTCAGAGGTAATGTTGCCAAGTATGAAGGGCACACACTAATGCATACAGTACGTGGGGTAGTTGAGGGTGGCTCCACCTAGTTTTTCACTGAAATAGGCAATGGGTCTTCTTTCTTGCATCAAAACAGTTCATATTCCAATTCCTGAGGCATCACACTCAATTTCAAAAGTATCAGTAAAGTTAGGTAAAACTAAAAGTGGGTCATGAGTAAGCTTATCCTTAAGCAGTTGGAATGCATCCTCTTTGGCCTTTTCCCATTTAAACCCAACTTCCTTCTTGACCACTTCAGTGAGAGGCGCGGCTATGCCACTAACATCCTTGACAAAGCGCCTGTAGAAACCAATAAGACCATGGAAACTTTGAACTTCACCGACGGTCTTGGGTGTTGGCCAATCATGGATTGCTTTTACTTTCTCCTCATCCACGCTTACTCTATCTGCACATACCACAAATTCTAGAAACACCATATTATCTGAACAAAAGGTGCACTTTTCTAGATTAGCAAATGTTCTTTCCTAAGGACATCTAGCACATCCTTAACATATTTAACATGCTCCTTTAGGTTCTTACTATAAATCAATATGTCATCAAAGTAAACAACAACATAATAACCTATAAATTCCTTAAGGATATGATTCATTAATCTCATAAATGTGTTAGGTGCGTTTGAAAGGCCAAATGGCATCACAAGCCATTCATACAAACCATGCTTAGTCCTAAAAGCAGTTTTCCACTCATCACCCTCTTTTATGAGGATTTGATGATAACCACTTATAAGATCTATCCTAGAGAATATGCAAGCACCATGAAGTTCATCAAGCATTTCATCAAATCTAAGGATAAGATGGCGATACCTGATCGTAATATTTTTAATTGCCCGACAATCAACACACATCTGCCACTTACTGTTGGAATGAAGAAGAAATGATGAAGGAAGAAGGCCTTTAACTCTAGCTGAAAGGCGTGTGGTCTAAGTCATTCATGTATAAGACAATCCTTATATCCAAACAAACCTAGACTAGATTAGTATAAATAGCTATCTCTCTCCTCATTTGTAACTTAGAAACATTATACTCATTTTCTCAATACAATCTTTCTTCTCTCTAATCTCTCATTCTTCTCATTCTCTAAATCTACAAATCTCTTAATATCATATTCTTAAATGGTATCAGAGCCAGGTTAAAACAATCTGGGATAAAATTCATCATTGAATTATTGAATAAAGTCGAAATCATCTTCATCTATCATTTTGATTTTGTCCGTCAACTTTGATCGCAAATTCTGGCTAAACCACAACATGTTTAGACAATCTGATTTTTCTGAATTGTTCTCCGGCAAGTCTTGAAGCCACTCCAATTGGATTTGCATCATTTGACCACGGGAATCAAAATCATTCCATCGTCAAATCTTCGCCAAATCGTGATTTTCCAAATCCTAATATCAATCCCATCGAGTCTAGTTGCTGTTTAAAGAAAGAAGAACTTAATTATCCTAAGTTTAAAGGATTTTTTTGAAGTTTTCCCTCAAGACGTCTAAAATCGCCCTTTACAAGAATCTGGTGATAAAACTCTTATCCTTTCTCAGTTTTCTACAAATCTTTGAATCTGAAAAGTTAGATAAGTATCTTTTTTAGGGTCTCCACGAAATTTGTTTGCAATCAGAAGGGTTTAAGTCTTCAAGATAGATTTTCTTGAATTTTCATCAAACTTTGAAAATCTGGAAAATAGAGGAAAACTTGATTTTTGGATTGGTACATTGGTAAAATTAGATTTTTGTTGTTGGATCATCATTGGTTGTGAAGCTAAGGACTGTTAGAGGTTGTTCTTGTTGGTTGGAGTTGGTTGAATTCTGTTGCAGGAAGTTGCAAAAGTTGTTGGAGTGGTCAAAGTAGTTCCACGCGCCCGCGTCCGTGTGAGTAAGCCAGCCGTTCCCGACCATTCCCATTACCAAAGCTCCTGTCATTATACATGGAGCAAAATATCTCTTATGGTCTAGGACCATGAAAACCACATTGGGTGGTAAACGCCTTTGGAATCATATTTCAACCAATGGTCATGAAGAAAATGAAGTTGCTTAAGTCAATGAGGCTGCTCAAGCTAATTGGTACCAAGAAGATCAATTGGTACTCTCTATAATTCAAAACTCTCTTGCAAGTGATCTCTTAGAAGCTTATTCTTTTTGTGAGAATGCTAAGTAACTTTGGGACACTTTGCAAAAGGTGTATGGAAACACTACTAACATCTTAAGAATTTTTGAGGTGAAAAAGTCTTTGAATGAATTGAAGCAGGAGGATGCAGAATTCACAAAGCACTATGGCTCACTCAGAGCATTGTGGGCTGAGCTAGAGATTCTAAGACCAGCCACAATTGATCTAATTGTTATCCTAGACAGAAAAGAACAAGACAAGGTGTTTGGGTTAGTATTAACTCTTAACAAAACTTACTCAGATCTTATTAAGCATACTCTAAGGTCTGATAAGCTTCCTAGATTGGAAAATGTTTGTGCTCAAATCCAAAAAGAGCAAGGATCCCATGGATTCTTTGGAAACAAGGATGAATTGGTGGCTGAACACAAGAGTTCTTCAAACCAACAAAAACAAATGATACAAGGAAAACGAAAAAAATATGTGACCATTGCAAAAGGAGTGGCCATACAAAAAAGGAGTTTTGAGTACTCCATCCTGAGCTTAAGCCAAGCTGGTCCTTTGAGAAACAATAGCACACAGCCGGCCACACTCAGCTTCAAACTGTCGGCCATGGCGTGTACAAGCTCCAGTCCGTTCTATGTTTTGTACCAGCTCCCATTGTCACTCAGCTCCACCCAGTTCCATGTCTTCAGCATCTGAATTTGTGATAAAATCAGTTCTAGAAGCTCTTATCAAAGCAATTAAGGATGGTAATGTGTTGGGTAAAACTCTTCATGCTTCTTTTCAAACTTCTTTTGCTCATAATACCTCTAAATCATTGGTTGTTGATTCTGGTACTTCTCATCATATGCTTAGTGATCTAGGATTGCTAGAGAATTTAGAACCTGCCTTAGGTAATGTTGTTATTTCTAATGGAATCAAAGTACCAATCAAAGGCATAGGAAAGCTTATGTTTTTTGATAGAAAATCTAAAGCTTTTTACATGCCATCTTTCACATCAAATTTGCTTTCAGTTAAAAGAACCACTTCTGATTTGAATTTTCAATCTATCTTTGGTCCTAATGATTTCTATTTTCAGGATATTGAGACTAGTAGGAAATTTGGCCAAGAGACTACAAGGAATGACTTGTATGTGCTTTAAGATATGAAATATGCAAGAGGGGTGGAACCGGTTGCTAGTACTAATTCTTTTAGTGATGATTCTTATCTTTGGCATGCTAGATTAGGACATCATCATCCTAGAACACTAGAACCAATTGTGATTCTTGTATACTTGGGAAACATTGAAAAACAGTTTTTGAGAAATCTTTGCATACCTATGATAAGTTTTGATTTGGTGCATTCTGACATCTTCATTCCCATCTAGAGAAAACCACAACTATTTTGTGACATTTATTGATGAAAAGTCTAAATATACTTGAGTCACTTTGCTTAGTTCTAAAGATAGAGTATTTAATGTATTTCTAAGTTTTCAAGCATATGTTACTAACCGATACAATGCAAGTATTAAATGCTTCAGAACATATAATGAAGGAGAATACACTAGCACCAGGCTTCAACAACACTTGGCCAAGAATGGCATTGAACATCAAACCATCTGTCCTTACACTCCACAACAAAATGGAGTAGCTGAAAGGAAGAATAGGCATTTGATGGAAGTTGTGAGAACAATGATGTTCCACATGAAAGTTCCCAAAAGAATTTGGGGGGATGCTCTTGTAACTGCATGCTACTTGATTAATATGACTCTTATAAAAGTCCTAGATGACTTGTCTCCATTTGAGGTACTAAACAAAATTAGACCTAACATTGACCACTTAAGATTTTTTGGTTATGTTTGTTTTGTATTAGTTCCAAGGGAGCAAAGGAACAAGCTGGAACCAAAGAGTACCAAATCTATGTTCATTCGGTATTCTCCTACCCAAAAAGGCTACAAATGCTATGATCCAGAGATTAGAAGAGTCTTAGTATCCAGAGATGTCAAATTCATAGAATCAAAAGGTTTCTATGAAGAAGGACCTTGAGATCAATTCAAAGATATCTCCAGACCAAGACTTGACCAAGCTGAGAACTTGAGGAGACTCTTGGAGAGCATTGGCATAGTCTCTCCTCACCCTCAGCCCATGGCCACCTCACTTCAACCTCAGCCTCCTGCACCAGCTGCATCCAGCCCCAGCACGGCCACAGCACCGGTACGGCCACAGCACCGGCACGGCCAGCAGGGCTGCAGCCATCCACTCTGGTCCGGTCCGGTCCAGTTCCCTCCAGCTCTTCTGGCCTTCCTCCTCTTGAACATGGGGGAGAAGCATCTACTCATATCCAATAAGACTCAAAAAGAGATGAATCAATTCTAGTCTCAGCTTCCAAGAGATGAAGAGATGTGCCTACTCTCATTGAAGCTTTAAGTGAAGAGGAGGAACCTATCCAAGAAGCTGCACCTACAGTTTTAAGAAGGAGCAGAAGACAAAGGAATCCACCAGTCTTCTACAATATGAATGCTGTGGTTTATCATGATCAGGGAGTTTGTAACATTGCTTATTTACCTACTAACCATGTTGTATTCACTTTAAGTCTTGATAATGAATAGATTCCAAAGAAATATAAGGAAGCTATGACTAAGAAGGAATGGAGGGAAGCTATTCTAGCTGAGAAGCAAGCCATGGAAAGGAATGGTACCTATGCTCCAGACACTTTACCTAAAGGGAAAAGGGTTGTAAGTTCTAAGTGGATTTTAAGCAATGGTGAAATTGATAGATGTAAAGCTAGGTTGGTGGCTAGAGGATTTACTCAGACTTATGATAAAGATTATAGGGATACCTTTGCACCTGTAGTTAAGCTTCACTCTGTTAATGTTGTTCTTTCACTTGCTACTAACCTTGATTGAGAATTATGACAAATGGATGTTAAGAATGCATTTTTACAAGGTGAATTAGAAGAAGAGGTATACATGTCACCTCCACCAGGTCTAGAGGAAGAGGTAGGGGCCGGCAACATACTTAGGCTGAGAAAGGCCATCTATGGCCTTAAACATTCTCCAAGAGCTTAGTACCATAAGCTGAGTGTAACCTTGATGGATAGAGGCTTCAAAAGATCTGAAGTTGAACACACTCTTTTTACACTAAAAAGTAAGGCAGGTATTGTGGTAATTCTCATTTATGTAGATTATATAATCATATCTGGTAGTGATAGTGTTGATATTTCATCTACAAAAGAATATTTGAAGAGTGTCTTTGATATTAAAGACTTAAGAAAACTGAAATACTTCTTAGGAATTGAAGTGTGTAGGTTCAAGGAAGGTCTGTTCTTATCTCAAAGGAAATATGTTGTAGATTTACTAACCTCTATAGATATGATGGAAGCTAAACAATCCAAAACACCCTTAGAAGAAGACTATAAAATCGGAACTAAGGGGGAGCTAGAGGAGAAAATTGATTTCATGATCCTAAGCTCTATAGGAATGTGGTTGGTTATTGTGATGCAGATTGGGCAGGAGATAAGGAAGATAGAAGAAGTACCACATGCTATTGTACTTTCATAGGAGGGAATTTTTTGACTTAGAAAACCAAGAAGCAAAATGTGGTGTCATGCTCTAGTGGATAATCCGAATATAGAGCCATGAGGAAGCTACAACTGAATGCATTTGGCTGAAGCAACTTCTTGAGGACTTGGCAATGAGCTTTGATGATTCTGTCACCATTCATTGTGAAAATCAGGCTGCTATACACATTGTCTCCAACTCTTTGTTTCATGAAAGGACCAAGCATATAGAAGTAGATTTCCACAAAGTAAGAGAAGCTATTGGAAAAGGAATCATCTTGCCTTGCTATACAAGGAGTGAGGATCGACTAGCTGATGTATTCACCAAGGTAACAACTTTGAAGAATGGCGCCTCCATCTATTCAAGGCTTGGCCTTATGACCATTCCACAACAATGATCCTAACATGGAGTGTTATACTCTTTTTCCTTAGAAAAGGTTTTGTTGCAATTGAGTTTTCATTCTTTAGGTTTTTAATGAGGTAATGTTTCATAGTTGCAAGCTTAGGCATTCTCCATGTCTTAAGCTTGAGGGAGAGTGTTCGAATGAAGAAGAAATTATGAAGGAAGAAGGCCTTTAACTCTAGCTTAAAGGCGTGTGCTCTAAGTCATCTAAGGGGAATGTCTAAGGCTTGTTTGTGTTCTAGTATTATGTTTATATCCAAACAAGCCTATACTAGATTAATATAAATAACTATTTTTCTCCTTATTTGTAACTTAGAAACATTCTCATTTTCTCAATAAAATCATTCTTCTCTCTAATCTCTCATTCTTCTCATTCTCTAAATCTACAAATCTCTTAATCTCATATTCTTTCACTTACCATCCTTTTTAGGGACCAGAAGAACAGACACAACACACGGACTCAGGCTTTCACGTATATGGCCTTTGCGTATTAGTTCATTCACTTGTCATTGTATTTCCTTAGTCTCCATGGGGTTGGTTCGATACGCAGAACGGTTTGGCAAGGTTGCACCCGGAATGAAGTCTATTTGGTGTTCAATCCCACGTACGGGTGGCAATCCGTCTAGGCACTCTTCTGGGAAAACATCCTTAAAGTCCTGTAAGAGATCAGTCATAATGCTCGGCAAAACCGGCTGTGGGTTAGACGTATGGAGACAGACCTCCTTATAGTACATCAAAAGGATAGGTCGGTGTTCATCCAAATTCTTAAGATTTTCAGACTTAATAAAGAAATTGGTTTTACTTTTCTTGACTTCGGACATACCTTCCTTTCTCTTTTGCTGCTTAAGGTCAAGTTGGTCCAGATATACCTCATGTGGGGTCATCGGTATCAAGGTAGTCTTATGGCCATTATGCAGGAAATGGTGTCGGTTGGTGAAACCGTCGTGGATAACCCTTCGGTTGGATTGCCATGGTGTACCAAGGAGAATATGTCCAGCTTTCATAGGAAGGAAGTCACACAAAACTTCATCCCAATATCGGCCAATATTCAAAGGCACCATAACTTGATGGGTTACGCGTAGCTCTCCGGTCTCATTGAGCCATTGCAACGGGTATGGATTTGGATGTTTAATTTCTACAAGACTTATCTTCCTGACCATTGATTTACTAGCCACGTTAGTACAACTACCACCATCAATAACGAGGCTACATATCTTTCCTTTAACGGTACATCGTGAATGAAAAAGGTTTTCCCGTTGTTCTTGCTCATCTATCTTGGATTTGACACTTAAGGATCGCCTGGTAATTATAAGCTGTCCTTGGACAGGTGGTTCCTCTCCATCATCAGGATACTGGTCATAGGATGGATCTAATTCTTCCTCATCCTCGGTCTAGAGCTCACCATTTTCCATGATCACCATAACCTTCTTATTAGTGCATTCATATGCATAATGCCCAATACCTTGACACTTGAAGCACCAGATGTCTCGGTTTCTTGTCGGGCGTTCTACAGCCTTCCCTTGGTCTGGTTTATTAGTGAATGGGTTGTCTGGCTTAGATGTTGAAGGCTTCGACTCCATGGGAATGTAGGCTTGAAGTCACGGGGGTAAGTTGGCTTGTTGTTCACAGGACCTTCACCATAAGAGGAACGGATGTAAGACTTACGTTTAAGTTGTTGTTCAATAAGTATGACCTTATAAATCTTCTCTTCAATGTCCAAGTAGTGCTAAATTTCCAGACGGTCTTGGATATCTCGGTTAAGACCACCCAAGAACCGGGACATTGTTTCTTCTCGGTCCTCAGTCACATTAGCACGAATCAGCAAAGTTTCCATCTCATGGAAATAGTCTTCAACACTGCGGTTTCCTTGGTTCAGCTGCCTTAGCCGTTGGTGTAGATAACGGTGGAAATGGCTTAGGACAAAGTGCTTGCGCATAATCAGCTTCAACTCTTGCCATGTCTGAATTGGATACTCGCCATTGCGCCTTCTGAAAGTCACCATCTGATCCCACTAGTTAAGGGTGTAGTCATAGAACTCGTTTACAGCCACATTTACTTTGTTGAAGTCGGAATAGTACTGACAATTGAACACAAGTTCCCACTCCAAATAGGCAGTTGGATCATTTTTTCCGTGGAAAGGAGGAATTTTGAGCTTCAAGTTGTTGATGTTATCTTGTTGAAGAGGTGGTGTTCTGGGCCATTTTTCATGCCTAGGACGTCATAGGTTTCTGTGGACGGAGTCACCACTGTTATAGAACTAATTAGCTACTTCATCTCCACAAAAGTCTTGACGTTCACGGCTTCCTCTTGAAGAAGGTATGGGACGAATTTAGAGAGAATGATCGGACCACTCATGTCTGGTCGGTTCTGGAAACATGAAACGTTTCCCAGGTTGCCTTATTTCCGGTAAGAGTTGTTGGATTTCCTCACGCACACTATCATGCATATTATTCCTTAATTCGGCTTGCGTGGTCTGTAACTGGGTGTTCATCATCTGTTACATGCGAGTTGCAAGCGTGTCAATTAGCCGTGTATAGTGTGATTCATCTTCCGAATCATCGCCAGTACCTGCCATTGGAAACAAAGGAAAATGGCCAGAATCAAATGTGTTTTGAAATAATGATAATAAGCGATTTTAACAAGAAGGACAAAAGAAAAAAAAACGAGAAGGGAACGAATATGACCTGTTGTTTGCTCTGATACCACTTGATGTAATCTTCAGAAGGAGATCACCTATCCATGAACGATACAACATGATGTGGATGTTTGCGGAAGACTTAAAAGATTAAAATTGTAACGAACGAAAGGAAAGAAAGGGTAAATGGACTAAAAACGGATGGAACGAAATAAGGTGGGTCGAATGGAACACTTCAAGGATGTGAAAGTCCTTGAAATAACCGGCTTGCTCTTTGGAACGATATGACACACCAACCAAAGAACAAGAATCTCTTAAGTGGTTCACTGATATTACACACCGAGAGGAGACTTAAGATATGAATATATATATTACACACTATTCAGAAGTGACTGATTTCAACAAATGTTTAGAGTAAACAAGTTTATTGAAAATTTGATGGAAGTACAAAATGGCACAAAACCAAGTATTTATAGAGAGAAATGGATAGAGCTAGAAGGCTTGCATGTTCGGAACACACTCCAAGAACATGCAAAACCATGCAAGAAGAGAAGTTGAGGAGATAACTCCCAACCCCCAACTGCCAACTACTTTATAAAATGCAAAAGACAAGAAAGAAAGAGATAAAATGGGCCGGGCCAAAAATACTAAGTTCAATCCAACAAAATGCTATGGGGCTGAAGTAAAGGTTCATTCAAGATTTATATCCAAGCCTCATCAAAACCTTAGAGAGAAAAATGATGGCTGTGTTTGGCTAAGAAATATACCAAGGGTCTGCTGAAGAGCCTTTTTTCTTGATTGCGTCAGTGGACCAGGTGGAATGGTCCACGGGTCATGGTCGATGGTCTGGTCTGTCCATGGTGGGCGGAAAGTCTGATCTTGGTCGTGCGCTGGTCAAGGACTTAGACGGGGTTGAATTGGCCGTGGGTCGAATGCTGGTCTTTGTCAGGTCATCCTCAAGGTTAGGATTTGGATCAGGACTGTGGAAGAGAACATGGTCGGGGTCGGGGTCAAGGGACCATTTGTCCAGATGGTCGATCGGACTGTTACCCTGAACCTTTGTCTGGTCGTCCATAATAGAACTCGGGCCATCCGCGCGTTTGTCCGTAGGCTGGTTCACAGCATGATGGCATTTGTGGTGATGAGTGATGATGGGTAGATGAGGTTTACTGGTCACCAGGGTTGAACTCAAGAGTGGCACAGTGCTTACATTGATGACATCTGCATGTGCTGATGTTGTACTGTCTAACATTGACAAAAAAACACTCGTAATATTGTTAGGTATAGAGAATGGATATATGTCCTTATGAAAGGCTACATGCCTTGTTGTGTACATTCTAGTAGTTATTTTATCTAAGCAAAAAAAATCATTTTGTCTTGTAGAATAACTTAAGAAGACACAAGGTGTTGATTTAGAATCCAACTTATGAGATGTATATGGTTTAAGCAAAGGAAAACATAATCTACCAAACACTATTAGTTTTGAATAATTTGGTGTTTGTCCAAAATGTTTATGAAAAGGTGATCACATTGAGAGAATAGGTGTTGGCATACGATATATCAAATATACTTTAGTAGCTAAGGCATATGTCCAATAGGACTTGGGCATTGAAGCATGAGACAAGATGGTAAGGCCATTTTCAACAATATGTTGATGTTTCCTTTCAGCAATACCATTGTGCTCTGGAGTATGAGGCGGAGTCGTAAGATGAGATATACCATTAGAAGCAAGAAAATCAGCTAGAGCAATGTACTCCCCGCCATTATCACTATAGAGTGTTTGTAGCTTTGATTAAAATCAATTTTCAACCAATGCTTTACACTTAGGAAAGACATCTCGAACTTGCAGTTTACTTTTTAACGAATAAAACCAAGTATATCTTGTGTAGTGATCTACAAAAATAATATAGTATTTAAAATTATCAAATGAAGTAAGAAGTGATGTCCAAACATCAGTAAAAACTATGTCTAGTGGGCAAGATAAAATTAGTGTTAGAAGTAAAAAATGGTTGTTTATGGATTTTATGAATGGAGCGAGAACCACAAGGTTTGTTAAGCAAAACATTCGTAGATAAAGGTAAATGAAAAGTAGAAATTAGTCTTTTGAAGAATAGAAAATGCAGGATGGCCTAATCTTGAATGCCAATCAGACATAAAAGTCTTTTCAGCAGACGCATAAGCCAGCGAAGGTGACTTCATCATGCTTTGTCTATTGATTTGGTGTTGATCCACGAACAAGACAAAATTCTGAACAGAATTTGGCACTATGTCCTTGTATACCACACGCTTGTCATCTTCCAAGGAATGTCCACAACTCATATTGTAGTTGTTATTATATGACGTGTTGCCTCCAGTGTTTGTCTATTTTCAATTGCGATAGATATGTGGATGAGTCTCAACGACATTCGCGGTGATTGGTGCGACAGTGACTTGTTCTTCTTTGCACAGTAACATAGCTTCACCGTTGACGAGCCTTTCGTGAAGCTCTTCAAATGATATGGGAGCATCCCGTCAGTTGACAGCATCAATCTACGGTTTGCAATCGTCACTTAAACCAGCGAGAATCTGTTCGGTTAGTTCCTCTGGATCATAGGGATCTCTCCAATTCTTCCTACGATAAATATGGATTTCTACTAAAGTTGTAAGATAGAATCAATACAAGTAACATAAGCAATACAAATAATCTTTTTCCATAATCACTAGTTATCACTTCCTCCTCCACCTTATAATTTGCTACTTTGATCGCCAATAATCAAACCTTTTTAGTTATTGTTCACAACACATTATCAGCACGAGCACTCATATACCAAAAATGTTTGATTTAAAATTTTTCTTATATTAATGGAAATATAGGTTCAGTTTCTTCATTTTATTATATTTTCTGCCTATATATTATTTCGGGATGATAGTCATTGCCTTCCCATTTATATAATTATGTCAAGAAGACATAAATAAAATGTTTCAGAAGAACTATGTTCAGAAGGCATAAAAAAAAGTTTCAAAAGAACTACATGTACAGAAAGCATATATATAAAGTTCTAGAATAACTAAATAATAATTTTTTTTCCAGAAGAGAAAATATAAATATTTAAATTATTTTTCTTTTAATTCTTGTTTAAATTATATATTCATTTATGTTTACAATTTTAAATTTGTTCCGACAATATACATGATGGTTTAAAATGAGTACAACACAAAAAGATTCTACAGATCTATGGCTATTAGTTATAGTCATGGTAATATTATGTGGAGAAACAAAAAGTGAATATGATATGATTGAAAAAAATCTCTTGCATCAATACCGGAAAAATGGGTACCAGAAGTACTCAGATTTGATGCAAGTTCTGTTGGTGGCAGAAACAAAAATAGTAATGAACTTTGATGTTAAACCTTCATCTCATCTCACTGGATTAGTTTCATTCCCATAAATGAATGTTACTTAATAATAACAATTATAGACATGGACACGGTTAAGGAAATTACAGTGGTCGTGGACGAGGTGGATATGTACGTGGTCATGGATGAGGTCAAATAATAAAAAAATTTTGTTCAAATAATTCCATCGCTAGAAGGGTTAATAAAAGGATACATCCAGACGATAACGAAGATGTAATAGGTCCTGAAGTACCTTATATGAGTGCTATTGGAGTACTTATGTATCTTTCTAATTGTATTAGACCAGATATTGCTTTTACTACTTACCTTCTTGGTAGGTACAACTCACTTCCTACTCGCAAGTATTGGAACGGAATAAAGCATATATTTCTTTATCTCCAAGATACAATTGATTTATGATTATTTTATCCTAGAAACGCCGAGATTGGTTTGGTTGGTTTTGCAGAAATGAGAAATTTATCAGATCCACATAAAGCCTGATCACAAATCGGGTACGGTTTTACGGTCGGAGGTACTGCAATCTCTTGGCGCTTCTCACTACAGCATTCATAAAACATGTTCATAACATTGGAATGTGTAATCTTCGAGATCTATGAAGAGAAAATGATATCCATCATTTTCAGGGGGAGTCTTGTGTTGTTGTACTCTTTTTTCTTTCTCATGGTTTTTGTCCCAATGGTTTTTTCCATGGGAAGGTTTGTAGCAGGCAGCATACAATACTTTGATGATAGATAATCAATGGGGAGTGTTAGAAATACGGTGATAATTGATCATGTTAACACTAAGCCTAGCTAATTTATTAGCAAGTGGTATCTTCTTAAGCTAAACACTATTTTACCACTAAGAAAATCCTCATGTATCTTAGTGTCATGAACAAGTGTCATTAGTTCTTAAAGTTGTGAAGTCTGTCTCTCATACTCTTTCCACAATAAATATGGGTTTCTACTAGAGTTGTAGGATACAAGCAATACATGCAACATAAACAATACTAAGAATTATTTTTCCATAATCACTAGTTACCATTTTCTCCTACATCATATAATTTGTTACTTTTTTTTTTAAGAACAATGTGAGAATAATTTAGAAAGTTCTAGCTAACCATGTTGGGGGATGAGAATTGGCGTACACCATTTCCATAGGAAGCTCTCGTACACTTTTTGCTAGGTTGTCTGCACTCGGGATTGTCAACCTGGGACTGTAGATTATCTGCACATCTACGAAGCTAGTCTTGCACTTGCTGATCTCGTCCAAATGAATTGCAATGACTGAATCCTCTGGTGAATACACCATCTTTACGACATCACAACTGTCTGCTATGAAAACTACTTCTGTTATTTGGTATGCTTGCATACACTCTATTTCCTAGATGAGTACTTCTAATTTGGCATGTAGTGGCGATTGACTTGGACGTATATTTCTTGCTCCAATCAGTACTCCTTCCTTCCCAGTCCATGTGGAGACCCATCGTTGACTTGAAAATTTGTCAAATTTCTTCCACGATCCATCCACCTGACACTTCCACATATTCTTTGGCTAGGTGTCCAATGTTGTAACTATTGTCCTAGTATGATGACATTCTGTTTCTTGAGCTTCCACCCAAACTTTGCCTTCTGTTTCCGCCAACATAAGAATATTTGGAGGTTTCCTTTCTAAATTCTTATAAAACTTTTCATTCATATATATCCATAAATACTAAACTATCGAAGGAAAGTATCCATCTAACCCATCCTTTGGAAGATGATGTAGTAAGTAGTCGACATTGGAAAATTGCGATCTTGTTCGAAAAAAATCCGGGTTTGACGGAATCTTAGAAAGAGTCCACATTTGAATGGCCGGTGGGCCCTGTGCCCTCAGATAAACTGTCATCCGATTGATTATATCATCCTCCTCTCCACATACACCGCATAGAGTCTCACATCTTATTCCCTGTGCCCTCAGATTTTTTGCAATAGACACACATCCTATTAACACCAGCAATAGAAAATATTGTATTTTTTGGGGACAGTGGTGTTTCCATACTGATGTCTGGAGTGACGTAATTGTCGGCGCATAGGTGAATTCATCGATACCATTATCTGGATACATTTTTTTACCATATACCCTGATTTAACCGTGTATTTTCCATTTTTTGTGTAATGCTAACCAAATTAATCCGGTTTTCTAAATCTACTAACTGCCAATGATAGTATAATGCTAACATCCTCATGAATGATGATGGCCGTTAGAAGAGGCATGTTCCAAGTATTTGCTTGAATGTAAATAAGATCCTTAACCTTAAAATTATCTAGGTAAACGGGAAATTTGCAAGTTTCTGATCTCGGATAAGGGGCTGGAATCCAAACATCCTTCCAAACAGAGATACTTGTACCTGTTTCAATCCTTCTGATTAGTCATTTTCTAACCAGATATCAAGTTGAGATAATACTTTTCCATCCATAAGATGGTGAGTATGATTTAATATCTTCCAACGGGTTTGAATTCCAGAAATATCTACCTTTAAATACTTTTGTGAACAATGATTCAGGTACGCTCATTAATCTCCACAACTGTTTTGTCAGCATTGCTGTATTAATATCTTAAATATTCTTAAATCCGAGGCCACCCTCTGTTTTGTGCCAACATATCTTCTTCCAAGCTAACCAATGTATACTACAATTATTTTCGTTCAAACTCCACCATAACTGGGCTATCACACTTGTAAGTTTCTTTGTTACTGCTCTCGGTAGCCTATAACAAGACATTACATATGTAGGTAAAGCCGTTAAAACAGATTTAATCAGAACCTCTTTTCCCCCTCTGGAATAAAATCTAAGGAACCAACCATTAACTCGTTCCTGGAGTCGCTCAGTAATAAATTCGAACACCTGTGTTTTAGGTCTTCCATGACTTTCTGGTTTCCCTAGATATGTACCCATTCCCCGTAGTTTAGTGATGCCTAGGATTTGTTGCATCTCTATTTTTGTTTCCTCATTAACCCTGTATCCATATTGCAAAGACGATTTATCAAAATTAATTTGTTTCCCCGAGACCATCTCATACTTTTTCAGTATATGTAGTATAGCTTGACATTCTGCTTGTTTTGTTTGACAGAAAGATAAACTATCATCTGCAAATAATAAATGACTAACCGAAGGACTTGATCTTGCTATTTTTAATCTTGTTATTTGCTTTTCCCGTTCTGCCTTCCTAATATTTGCAATCAATGCTTCCATACATAGAATACATAAGAAAGGGGATAAAGGATCTCCCTGGGGTAAACCTCTTTTCGGGATAATACATTCACGAGGTTGTCTGTTAATCAAAACCTTATATTTGACTGATGTTATACATTTCATTATCCATAAAATCCATTTTGTCTAAAAATCCATCTTGTGTAGGAGCTTTTCAACAAAACCCCATTATACTCTGTCATAGGCTTTGCTCATATTCGTCTTGATAGCCATATATTTATTCTGACACCTTCTATTAGTTCGTAGAGCATAAAACATTTTTTGAGCAATTAAAATATTATCTGATATCAATATACCCAAAAAAATGGTGATTGAGTTTACGAGATTAAATCTGGTAATTTCGTTCGTAAACGTTGACATAATACTTTGGAGATAATCTTATATCCTACATTACATAAACTAATGAGCGGTAATTCCATCATTCTGATAGGATGTGGCGTCTTAGGAATTAGGCAGATATTTGTCCAATTTAACCTTTGATCAAAGCAACTTGTTGACAAAACCTCATTGACGAGCTTCAAAATATCCTCCTTTATTATTGGCTAAGATCGTTGATAAAACAAAGCACTTATACCATCCGGTCCTAGTGCTTTCTCAGGGTGCATCATATAGAGTGCTTTCCTAACTTCATCCTCTGTCGCCCTTACTATTAAATTTTCATTTATTCTCTCCGTAATTAAGACTGGGACCTCCCCAAGGAACTCCTCCATCCCTTCCGGGGATGTCATGGTAAATATTTCTGTAAAATAATTTACTTGCACCTCTGTCTCCTTGGTAACCCACTCCTTGTTCTGATTATATGATCCCACTATTCTGTTTTGGGCTGTCCGTTGTTTTGTTAAGCATTATAATACTTTGTTGCCAAAAATCTTTCTCTTCCCTATAAGCTTCTTTTAATATCTGAGCCACTTCCCTAACCTCTGATTCCAATGTATTATCATTATTCTGAATTTCCTCCAAGGCTTTTTGTAAATCATTTATTCTTCCTCGACCAACCGGAACATATTGTTTTCTCCATTGCTATATTTCATGTCTACAATTTTGGATTTTTTCCACCATACTCGGCGGATTAACAGAATCGCTACTTTGTTTTTCCCACCCCCTCTCTATTGATTCCATCAGTCCTTCCTTCCCTATCCATTGCTTATCAAACCTAAATTGGTTCCTTCACTTTTCTATCTTATCCGCAATTATAGCCACTATTGATCTATGATCCAACCCCACCATACCCAATACTCATCAAATGAGAAAGGATATGAATTATGCCATTCGTTATCCGTCAGTGCTCTATTGAGGCGGCACCAGAATGTTTGTTTGCTTCTTACTCTGGGAAAACGATCCAGATCCCCACGAACTATGAGATATCGTATTAGAAGCGGCCTATTTATACTTCTCATCTATTTATCCACCACTCCAAAATTTCAGATCTGTTTGACCATGATTTGAAATTTTTAGATTTAATTTTACAAAATCCTAGTTAATGATTAGGTTTAAGAATTTTTAATTAAAATTATGGATGTGGTTAACCTAAACCTAACAGTTTACCAATTTAACCTAAAATTAAAATTACAATCGAATTAAACCGAATTAAACCGGACCTCTCTTCTTCCAACTTCAGCTTCCAACTCCCTCTTCCCTCTCGTTAACCTCTATCCATCTGATTGAGAAATTTTTTTTTCTTTGATAGGAGAAATAATTAAACATTAACCACCAGATAATGCAGCTCCACAACAGGATTCTAAGTCGGAGAAATCTGCTCCTCCATCGGCTAATTCCATATCCCCTTCTTCCCCACCAGCTGACTCATCACCGCCGCCACCGTCTGACCCAGAACCGTCACCTCCCCCTCATGATTCAAAGCTTCATATGATACCTTCGATTCTACCTCCTTTGACGGCACTCTGTCTCCAGCTTCCAAGTCTCCAACGGCAGACTCAAGCAATTCTCCGCCGCCGCCAACATCAACTAAATCCCCTTCTCCTCGTCCCCCTTCTCTTCCTCTAGCGGATTCAAAAACATCAGCAGCTCCCCCATGTGAATCTGATAACCCTACTCAAAACCAACCAATTCACCTCCGGCTCCACCATCATACTCCACCAATCCTCCCCCAACGCAACCATCAACACTGTCAATTTCTCCTCCGGCTAACCCAAACTCCCCGCCGAGCTTATTTCTTGCACCACCAAATCCTAACGGTGTATCTCCATCTTTCACAGTCACTAGCTAAGAAAAAGCTCCCACAAACGGAAACCCATCGTTACACGTCTCTTCAGAAAGTTTATGGGTCGAGGAGCTGCAGAGAGAGAGAGCAAGTGGAGAGAGGCGAAGGGGGAAGAGGAAGTGGAAGAGGAGAGGTTCGGTTTAATCCGGTTTTAGTTTTAATTTTAGGTTAAGTTGGTTTAATCTTAGGTTTAGGTTAACCACTTCCGTAATTTAAGTTAAAAATCCTTAAACCAAATCATTAACCAGAATTTTGTAAAATTGAATCTAAAACTTTGAAATCATGGACAAATAGATCTGAAACTTTGGAGTGGTGGGTAAATAGATCAAAAATATAAATTGGCAGCATCTGATACGATGTCTCATAGTTTGTGGAGATCTGGATCGTTTTCCCTCTTACTCCTCTCCATGAGAAAGTATTTCCCACTGAGGGAAACTCCAATAATCCACAATTAGCTATCATTATATTAATAGGAATAAATGACAACGAATGCCATAGAGGACCACCTCGCTTTTCATGATTGCCAGTAATCTCATTTAAATCCTCTATTATACACCATGGACCCTTTTTGTAAAAATAAATCTAGTTAACCTTTTCCATTCTTGTTCTCTTAAATGTTGTACTGGATCATCGTAAATAAATGATAAGCAGACTTTTCGTCCTTGAATCGTGGCTTCAATATCAATGATTCTATTGTCCGAGTATACAATATCCACATTAGATTTACCGTTATAAAACAGAGCTAAACCTCCTCTAGCACCTATGGGTTGCACTTTGTGAAGATAGTCATAACCAAAATGAGTTCAAAATTGTTCTACATAATGATCCCCTTGTTTTGTCTGATAAGAACAAGAATTTCGGTTTATATTTAAATTAGATCCCTCTCCGAAATCTTATAGTCCACTTGCTACCTAAACCTTGGCAATTCCAATTTAAAATATTCTTAGGATCTGCCTAATACAGTAATAACAAGTTGATGTTCTAATTCCTTTTTGTGTACCACATAAACTATTAATAGATATGTGTACCAACCAGTTAGAGTTCCAATGTTTTCCATAACTTTTACATATACCAATTTATGATACGACAAGGTGAGAACCAGAATCTCCCATGGACAATACTGCATTTGGATTAGTAAATGTTTATGTTGTAAAACATATGACTGGCTTATTAGCCCAAATAATTTATGTGTAACAACTGAGTGGGTTTGGTTAATTCTTACTAGAAACTCCCCCGACAACAACCATTCGTTCTACCTAATAATCCCTTCTCGGTTGTGAAAATAAACCAATTTGATCGCAGAGCAACCCTAACAGCTGCGGTGTAGACCTCTCCGTTGTAACCTCCTCCATAATGTCCATGGAAACCTCAAATCAGACCTATACCTGCAGCTTCCCGTTTCTTTTTCCTTTACCAAAGTTTAGCTTTTCCCACCAGTATACTAAATGATACACTACCAATGCTATGTCCAACAGAGTTCTTCCCAGTGCATAATAAGACATATAAGCGTATAGACGTGCCCTCTATATAATCGAGGGTCCTGTCGTGTAAATGGTACTCCTTTACCCATAACATCGACACTGTCGTATCTAGAGAGAAATCTAACAACTCCCCTACTAATCCTCTTTTATATTCCCTTATGAAAAATTTATAACTACACGTAGACTCCCTTACTATATCCACGTACCTAATAATTCTCATCCATCTCACCAGGTTGATATACACTGAATCATGTCCCCAATATACTTTTTGTCTAATGCTTACAAATCACATGCTAAACTTAAACATCATGCAGCCATTTGCTCCTAGGACAGATTTTTCTACAACACATCTATCAGTAAATGGCTGCCTAACCAACCACCACCACAATCCCCATTGATACCATAAACTCCAAACCCGAGAAAAAGAATCGACCATAGGCAGTCCTGTACTCCATATGTCAGAACCCGTATAAACCAATCTTTCCCTTCTTATTAAATCAATATGTAGCACAAAATTGTGTGCTTTATTATAACATATATTATCTGATTCCATCAGATGGAAGCACCAAATTGAAAAAACCATCCTAAAGGCACAACACAACTGCAGTAAAGAATCTCTAACAAAAGAAAACCCACTTACTATCCGTAAAGATTCCAAACTTATAACAAAATGTTTAGCAAGGTTCATCAGACAACAGAATCTTTACCTCCTACCTCCTTAGCACGATCTGGAATCTTCCCCTCACCTCCTTCCGTGCTTTTCACCTCATTCCCTATAGCCCTAAATGTAACCCCTTTGCGCGAAGATACCATAGCCTTCATCAGTCTCTTTTTAAAGGTACATCCTACGAATATGCCCGTCGAGAAAACAACCTTCTTCTTCAAACCATACTGCTGATCAGTCTTAGCTTTCAGCTCTTGTTTCTCCTCTCAAGCTGTCTTGTCTGCCAGGGATTCCTTTATTTCTCGTAGATCAAACATTCCCTCCATTCCTCGAGAATCCATTAGCATCAGTTCATCACCTTCCCTCCCTTCACAGAAGTTCACATCTTCGCCTAAAACCTCAACATGTGGCTCGGGGCCTATGACTTCAGCTCCTGAAAGAGATAGTTCCACATCCCCCTCTACTTCTCCGTTTGCATAAGGTTCCTCTGCAAACTCTAATTTTTTTGGACCGGCTGAACAATCCTTCCATCTTCCTTATCCTCTGGTATATTCTTGCTCTCCTCTATGTGATCTAGACTACCGTTAGTCCTCTTCCGAGCTTCTTGACTATGAGAAGCTTCAACCATCAGCTTTGTCGGGTCGAGTAATGAACTTGCCAACGTAGACACCCTTAACAACTCCACCCCAGAAGTTTTGGCTAGAACGCCTTCCCCACTATTTATGTATAAACCATTACCTACTCGACTTGTATCAACCTCCAGACGCTCCCCTAACATCCTTCCCTTCCTCTTTTCATCTGTTTCCTTTGTTGATCCCTTTTCTCTGTATGTCAGATTGGATCTCATCACTTTCCCTCTCCCCTGTTTCCATGCCTTTGTCAGTTGGTTAAAACCATTGTGACGCCCTTCCTTTTGTCCAGTAACCAAAGCCCCTTTATAGCTTTTCATACCCATAGTTGTCCTCCCTAGTTCTTCCCCTCCTCTTATCTGTTCCCGGAAATGTGAACCCTTAAGCTGAGGACACCTCTCCACCTCATGGCAAACACTGAAACAATTACGGCAGTAGCCATACAACTTCTCATAACGAAGACTCACCACTGTTTCCTCACCCATGTAGAATGCCACCTCTGTCTTGACAATAAAGGTTTGAACCTATCAGGACCCTAACCCTACCGTTATATAAATCTACACCATCTTCCTGTACTACTCCTAAAGTGTTTCATATGATTCTAAAAGTCGGATCAGCCCACCATTGAAATGGAACACCCAAAAACTGGACCAAAAAGAGGATTGTTGAGGGATAGTTTGGCTCCATCAAAAATTCCCAACGAACTAAGGACAGCATCCAGTAATCAAAATTAAACGGTTCCATCTGAAGGACCTTCTTAATATCCTTTTCCTCATTAAAGTCGAATTGAAATCTCCCCAATCTAAGATCCACACCTGACACACGACCCTCCACCTTCCAGATCTTTGGCAGCATAAACAGGAGTGCCTTCATGTCCTATATCCGCGGATTCATACAGCGTCCAATAAGGATTTTAGAATAACTTTTAATGAGGTCCGAGTTGTCAAAGTGGGGAACAGTGATCTTCATCCTTTGAGGACCCACCACTGATTCCTTGATCTCCTTGACCAGCAAAATACTCAATACCCAAAGATGAAATGCTTTCTATCGATTGTGAGTTTAGCACACGAATAAGATATGCCTGTGATGTGTTTAAAATCTTGTGACTAACATGTGTTTGTTGAAACCCATTTATATAATCCTTGAGATGCTCATGCCATAGCCATCTTAACAGCCAAATCCCTTGAATTACTCCAGAGAATTGAGAGGTCAAATCTTTTCCTATCAATCTTTTCCTAACCTTCCTTTATGTGCCTATCTAATCTCTTCAACCCCACCATCTGAATACGTCCGATTGAACACATCTCCATACATGATTGAATCCCATATTCCATAAATTTCTATATTTCCACATCTTGCTCTATATCACAGGATACCTCGTATCTAACAAATAAAAAGTACCTTCCTTTTGTGAATAATCCATGGCAATCTCAATTGATTCCTTCCCCTTAATTTTGTGATCAAATCTCGGGTTGCATTGCATCCCATAGTTAACGCCCATAAGATGTCGAACTCATGCCCCTGCGAGCACTCAATTCCATTCCATTCTCTCACCCCCACTGAAGCCCCCAATTCCACCCTATATTAACCCGAATGTTTCCCCTTCCATATTCATAAATAAATCTCTAAATTCTATGAAAATAGCTAGTCTTCTCCTTCCCCATCCCCCCCCCACCATCATCGAATCTATAACCTTGTCGGAAACAAAAATTAACCATTGTAATACCAAGACCAAAACCCATTCTTCTTCCAGGATCAAAAGAATTACCAGTGTATCAGATCTGAACTGCACGCCGATCATCAAAAAAATCGCCTACCCTGTCGCCATCGCCAGCCGTTTTGCTTTAATCACCTATAATAAAACTTTTTTAGTTATTGTTTTAGTAATAGTAAAATTTCTTTTATATCTAAAATAAAGGAGTCATAAGGTTGAAATCAGGGACAACTTTATTAAAAAAGATAAGTATACCCATGCTAATCTACACCTGTATATATGCTAAACCGGTTTGAATTCGGGTTAAGGTGTAGGTTTGGGTTTGGGTAGATGCGCTTTCAAGCCCAATTGTGTATATTATATGTTTTGAATTTTATAATGGTATCTACTCAACACAAGGATTAAATTTGATCAAGTATTTAAATGGATTTGAATTGGTCAATTTTTTATTCTCCTGAAAGTTGAATTGATTGCTCATATTGATGGAAATTTATGGCAAAACAAATATGAGACTCACTCTCTCTCTCTCTCTCTCATTTTTAATCTTTCAAACAAAAATCTTTCGCATTCTTTTTATTTTGTCTTTTTCTAAAAATACAACACATAAAAAGTGTTTGTCAGCTTTTATTATTGGGTGCTCTATAACAAAAGTACTATATAGTTGTTTCATGGAGTTCTGATTGTATCAAACCATCATATTAAGAACAATTAAACAATTGAGTAAAGAGCGTCTCGCTTCTGCACAAACCGTTCTTCATTCATCAATTTTGATATCAATTACTATAGATTAATTCTGTTTTGTCTCATCATGTATGAGGTGACCTTTAGTGACTGGGAACACTTGACCAAGATCGGCCAATAGGATGGGGTGCGCAGAATGGCTGAGCAGAAGAAGAATGGTGACTCATGACAAGAGTAAATGGCGGATTAGGACTAGATGGCGAAAGGGAAAGAAAAAGAATTGGAGCAGTCAATGGAAGAAATGATGGATCAAATGGGATTAGACCAAGGTCGTGGATGCGCCTTTAACAACTCAATTCCTTTAGACAGGATATGATACACCAGACTAAAGAAGGTTTTGTGAGTTTAGCAATATGAATATTATGCAACAGAGAGGGAGCTCATAAGACAAGCAGATATGACACACTACTTGCAAATGATCGAAAATTCAAGAATTCTTTTTAGGAACTTAGAAAAAATTTGATAAAGGATTACAAATTGCCTAGGCCAGGTTTATTTAGACACGCCAAGATGTTTCAAAATGCTTGGTCAAATGGCTTACATAATTGACACAGAAAACCAAGACATGTAAGACCAAAGACCAGACAATTTTCTAGGTGGTCAAAGGAAATTAAAAGAACACGCCATAGAAGAAATGGGCCTGGCCAAATATAAATTAATATTCTGATCCAAAAAGCTATCGGCCTTAAGTTAATGAACATATAAGTGTTTATTCAGGCATCATTAATAACCTTGTTGAGAAAAACCCAACAAGGAAAAGAGCACCAAGATAAGCACTTTTCCCAAAAACTTAATTCAAATAACTTTGGAACATAATTACCATCTTTGATTGATTTTGGTCTGGCAAAGCTTGATCCATGTAGGCGTCAATAACTTTTTGAAGTGCCCTAGTCCTTGATCGTGTCGTTGGACCAGATGAGATGTTCTAAGGATCTTGCGTCTTGTTCGATAGCTGGTCCGGACCGGTTCGGGTTTTTGAAGGAGCCGAGCTTGCGCGCTCCAAGTCTTGTCGGGTCTTGGTCCTTGACAAACTCCTGGTATTCACGTTGGTTGAAGCCGGTCGGACGCGGATTGGTGGCGCGGTCAAGGCACGGACCGGGGCTTGTCGAGAGTGGGTCGTTCTTTGGGTCGTCCATCCGTCCGTCTGGAACCTCCATCGTCCGTTCATACGTATGTTTGTCCATGTGGTCGTCCTCGTCCGTTCCAAGGTCATTAGTAGCATCCTAAATCACATCATCCCCTCCCTCTTGAAGAGGATTTGTCCTCAAATTCTGATTATCTGCACAAAAAGGAAGTAAGTCAGAAACATTAAAACTAGAACTTACCAAATACTTACCTTGAAGATCCAATTCATAGGCGTTGTTGTTGATGCGTCTCACGACCGTGAATGGTCCATCAACTCTCGGCATCCACTTGGAACGTCGTTCCATAAGAAATCTGTACTTGCGCAAATAGATCCAAACTTGATCACCAGTGATGCAATCTCGGTAAGGAGATCACCAGCCAAGACCGTCACAACAGGAAAGAACTCAGAAAGAAGCGGATGAAAGGGTTGTGGATGGTTAGCGAGAGTGACAGGAGTGTTGGAGCTTTTGGATCGAATGGAACACACAAGGGCTGCGGATATGTCCTTTGATATACCGGCTTGTTCTTCTCAAGGATATGACGCACCCAAAGAAGGAACGAAGATTTTGTAGAATGGCTTAAAGGATATTACACACCTAAAAGGGTTCTACAAGTGACAGATATGACTCATTGCCAAATGACCGAATTTTTCTAGTTAAACAAAGAGAGATTTCACTCAAAAATTCGATAAAAAGAAAGAGTACAAGTGAGGCCTAACGCAGAGTTTTATAGGCAAGTAAAACACACAGAAAATTAAATGAGTTAAAGTCATGCATGGATGGCACAAATTCCAAGGCCATGCATGAATTATGCAAGAAACTTTGACCATAAAATTTAATAAGTCAAAACGAAATTTATGCCTAAGAAATAAAGATGTCCAAACATCAGAATGCACCAAGTCAAAGCAATTATCATAAGTATGCAAAGATTTCTCAAAAACTGTTTTGCAATGTTTCCCAAGTATACAAGAATCACACATATCCTTTGACATTTTTAAACCAGGAACAATTAGTTCTAGTGCTCTAAGATGAGGATGTCCTAATCTAACATGCCAAAGATCAAAATCATCACTAAAAGAGCTAGTACTAACAACCGGTTCTAACCCCCTTGCATTGGTCATATCTTCAAGCACATACAAGTAATTTCTTCTAGTTCCTTGTCCGAATCTCCTACTAGTCTTAATATCCTGAAAGTAGAAATCATTAGGACAAAAGATAGCTTGACAATTTAAATCAGTTGTAGCTCTTTTAACTGAAAGCAAATTAGAAGTAAAAGATGGCATGTAAAAGGATTTAGATTCTTTATCAAACACCTTAATTTTACCTATGCCTTTAATTGGTACTTTAATTCCATTAGCAATGACAACATTACCTAAGGCATGGTCTATATTCTCTAGCAATCATAGATCACTAA
Organism: Streptanthus diversifolius; assembly: GCA_039880935.1. Classification (NCBI taxonomy): domain Eukaryota; kingdom Viridiplantae; phylum Streptophyta; class Magnoliopsida; order Brassicales; family Brassicaceae; genus Streptanthus; species Streptanthus diversifolius. Next base: position 6,854,537 of record JAXGFM010000005.1, read on the forward strand.
TTATATGATGAGAAGCACCAGAATCAACAACAAATGATTTAGAGGCAATATGAGTAAACGAAGTCTGAAAAGAAGCATTAAATGTTTTACCCAACACATTACCATCCTTAAATGCTTTGAGAGAGTTTCTAGATCTGATTTTGTCACAAATTCAGATGCTGAAGACATGGAACTGATTGGGGCTGAGTGACAATGGGATCTGGTACACGATTTTGAAGAGGACGGAAGCTTGTACATGCCATGGCCGCCTGCTTGCAGCTGAGTGTGGCCGGCTGTGGGCTGTTGTCTCTCAAGGGCCAAGCTTGGTTTCAGCTCAGGGTGGAGTACCCAATACTCCAGCTTTGTATGGCCACTCCTTTTGCAATGATCACATGTTGGTCTTTTCTTCCTATTTTCATTTGTTGTTGTTGGTTTGAAGAAACCCTTGTGTGCATCCATCAATTCAGCCTTGTTGCCAAATAGTCCATGGGATCCTTGCTCCTTTTGGATTAGAGCACAAAAATATTCAAAGCTATGAAGTTTATTAGACCTGAGAATATGCTTAATAAGATCTGAGTAAGTTGTGTGAAGAGTTAATAGTAACCCAAATACCATATATTGTTCTTTACTTTCTTGGAGAACAATAGGTCAATTGTGGCTGGCCTTAGCATATCTATCTTAGCCCACAATGCTCTGAATGAGCCATAGTGCTTTGTGAATTCTGCATCCTCCTCCTTCAATTCATTCAAAGACTTTTTTACCTAAAAAATTCTTAAGAGGTTAGTGGTTTTTCCATACACCTTTTGTAAAGTGTCCCAAAGTTCCTTAGCATTCTCACAAAAAGAATAAGCCTCTAAGAGATCACTAGCAATAGAGTTTTGAAGTATACAGAGTACCAACTGGTCTTCTTGATACCATTTGGCTTGAGCAACCACAACCTCACTAACTTCAGCAACTTCATTTTCTTCAAGACCATTGGTTAAAATATGATTCCAAAGACCTTTACCACCTAATATGGTTTTCATGGTCCTAGACCATAAGAGATAGTTTGCTCCATGTAGAATAACAAGAGATCTGAATGTAGCTTGAATCTCCATGTTTTGGAGGTTGACAGGAGCTGGCTTGAGTAGCTGGTCAGGACGTCTGGTCGGAATGTCTGGTCGGGACGTCTGGTCGGAACATTTGGTTGGGACGTCTGGTCGGGACGAAGCTGTTATGAGCGTAGCTGGTCGGGAACTACGGAACTCGCAGGAGCGTGAAGTTACTTACGGACTTCTGGTAATGACCCAAGGCCGTGTGATCTAAGGCCGTGTAATGCTGTATAGAAGCGTGATCCAAGGTGGTGTGACACAAGGACGCGTGATGCCCACTCAATGCTGTGTGTGATCCAAGCCATGTGAACCTTGCACGCGCGTGACCAACTCCAGCCAACTAACTTCTGTAACTTTCTGCAACAGAATTTAACTAACTCCAACCAACAAGATCAACTCCTAACAGTCTTTATCTTCACAACTAATGATGATTCATCACAATTTCAAATTTTGCTAATAAACCAATCCAAAAAATTCAAGTTTCTGTCCTTTTTTAGAATTTCAAAGTTTGTTTAAAAAATCAAGAAAATTAATCTAGAAGACTTAAACACTTCTAATTAAAACCAAACTTCGTGGATGCCCTCACAAGATACTTATCTGATTTTCCAGATTCAAAGATTTGAAGAAAACTGAGAAAGGATAAGAGTTTTATCACGAGTTTTATCACCAGATTCTTGTGAGATGCGATTTCTGACGTCTTGAGGGAACAATTTCAAGAACTTCCTTCAAACGTAAGAGAATTGAGTTATGCTATCTTTAAAAAGAAACTAAACCAATGTTATTGATTTTAGGATTTGGAAAATTACGATTTGGTGAAGATTTAACGACGGAATGATCATAGAAACATGGAGGTTTGTGGCGGAGGCAATTGCGGAGGTCTGATGCAAGAAAATCGTAACTTTTGATTCCCGTTGTCAGATGATGAAAATCCAATTGGAGTGGCTTTAGAACTCGCCGAAGAACATTCCAGAAAAAGCAGATTGTCAAAAGCTATCGTGGTTTGGCTGAAATTCGCGATCAAAGTTGACAAATAAAATAAGAATGAAAACAGATTGTGATGAAGATGAATTCTTCTTGATTCAAAGATTTAATGATGAATTTTGCCCAGATTGATGTAACATGGCTCTTATACCATGAAAGAATATGAGATTAAGATATTTGTAGAATTAGAGAATGAGAGAATGAGAGATTAGAGAAGAATGATTGTATTAAGAAAATGAAAATAATAGTTTCTAAGTTACAAATGAGTAGAGAGATAGTTATTTATACTAATCTAGTCTATGCTTGTTAGGATACAAGGATTGTCTTATACATGAATGACTACAAGGATAACATAATACTAGAACACAAACAAGCCTTAGACACTCCCCTTAGACTTAGACTACACATGCCTTTAATACAAGTGTTAAAAGCCTTCTTCCTTCATCATTTCTTCTTCAACATTTGGCAAATTATCCTCCCAATTCGTAAGGTTCTTTCCAACAAAAGATCTTAAGAGGGATCCTAAGGTCCTATTGACCACTTCAGTCTGACCGTCAGTCTCAGGATGACAGGTTGTAGAAAACCAAAGCTTAGTTCCTAATTTAGACCAAAGAATCCTCCAAAAATGACTTAAGAACTTAGTATATCTATCAGATTCTATGGATCTAAGCATGCCATGCAAACAGACAATTTCTTTAAAGAAAATATTAGCAACATGCAAAGCATCATCAGATTTGTTACATGCAATGAAATGTGACATTTTTGAAAAACGATCTACTACCACAAAAATACTATCCTTTCCATTATGAGTTCTAGGCAGACCTAAGATGAAATTCATCGACAAGTCTACCCAAGGATGCAATGGAATTGGCAAAGGAGTATACAAACGGTTAGGCTGAGTCGTAGACTTAGCTATTTTACACTTAGAAACTGTTGGCAGAATTTTTCAACGTCCCTTTTCATGTGTGGTCAATGGAAATGTTCTCTCATGATGGCCATCATCTTAGTTATTCCAAAATGCCCCATGAGTCCACCTGAATGTGCTTCTCTGACAAACAACTCAAGGAAGGAACAATTTGGAACACATAGCCTATTCTCATAAAAGAGAAAGCCATCTTAGAACATGACTCATAAGCTTAACTTCCAAAGTAGATATTAAAGTGTACCTGCGAGAAAGAGTGTTGGCCACAACATTCTCTTTCCCTTGTTTATACTTAATCACGTATGGGAATGTTTCAATGAATTCCATCCATTTGGCATGACGCTTGTTTAGCTTATGTTGGCTCTTGAGGTGTTTAATAAACTCGTGATAAGTGTGAATCACAAACTCTTTTGGCCATAAGCAGTGTTACCAAGTTTGGAGAGCTCGGACCAGTGTTACTTAGTTGTCAAGGAGCAACTAAGAGCATTCACCCCGACGAGGGCGTCGCCGAATAAGGTGGAGGAGAATGTCATGGGCTGGACATTCAAGATGTCCTTGGGCCATAACAAGGACGTCCAGCCCATAACAACAGGAGACTGTCCAGGTTCAATGTATGGAAGATTCTTCACCAAATCCGGGATCCCTAAGAATCCGCCCACAATCCCTAAAACTCCGTCCGGGATCCCTTAGAATCTGCCAGGGATCCCTAAGAATCCCCTCATACTTATGAATATCTTTGTAATAGGCGTTGGATTAGTTTAATCTCCACCATCCATTCTGGAGGTGTTTTTGTATTAATAGGGGTGAGATCCTTCATTTGTAATCATCCAGCATTTTCATCAATATATGAGATATTGAGATAATTTCCTTCTTGTTTCCTGAGTTTTCTCTTATTTTTTCTAAGTTTTGTTTGAGAGTTAGGCTGCCTAGACCGTTTGTCTAAACCCAAACCAGTCTAGGGCCGCATGGTTTGATCCTCTAAAATCAAGCCCGTGACAGTGAGTAAGCTTGTCCTTAAGGATCTGAAATGCTTGTTCTTGAGCGGCTTCCCACTTGTATCCCACTTCTTTCTTTATGATCTCGGTCAGTGGCGCAGCAATGGTACTGAAGTTTTCGACGAACTGTCGATAGAACCCGGCTTGATGAGGACATCGAGCCAGCCACTGAACCGGTCATTCCACCTGGACCTCTTACGCGGTCCAAGAGGAAAGCTTTAGGAGACAAGCTCAGCATGCTATTGGAGAGTGGAACCGGAGAAGACCCTGAGCTGACTTAGACGACCAGCCCACGACCAGCCGTCCAGACGGCCACGATGGCTCACGCATCCGACCAGGCCGGCCCGGTTCTTGCACCAACGACCGGACATCCATTCCAGCTAGACAAGGAATCATGGAGGTTCCTTCTAGAAGACTCTTCCACCTCCGGTGTCTTTACAATTACCATTCAGTAGAGACACCAAAAGTCGTTCTAGGAAATTGTACTCTTTATCCTATCTTCGGTTTTGTCCCATTGGGTTTTCCGAAGAAGATTTTGATGAGGCAATAATCTTAGTGCGCAAGGTGTTGAAGACTTGTTCACAAATCCATTTTATTCATAAGTCTTCAGGCGAATTATGAGCCTAAGTATTATTGGGCTTTCTATCTTATTTCTGTTTCTTTTAGACTAAGTGTTTAAATTGGGTTTAAGTCATGTTGACTAACTAAGACCCAATATTTATTTTAATTGCCAATAAGTGAACTACATGTTTTTTTAATCTCTGAAAGGTTAAACGCCTTGTAGTTTACCCTAAAGTTGTAACAAGGCATTATATAAGCCTTCTTGTTTACACTTAATGAAATAACAAGTATTTTGACAAAAACCTAAAGATCCTTAGTCTAAAACCAGCCGCCAGCAAGCCTTGCTGCAGCTGAGTGTTCTTCAGCATTTTGGTTGGAGTTCTTAGAGTATCACAAGCCCCTTTCACAGCTTGTGTGGTCCCTTCGATACACCCCTTCACTTCCATCGAATTCTGTCCATTAACCTGAGATTCTCAGTGAAAAGACAGCCCACCTAAGTTCTTACATCATATGGTATTAGAGCTTAAAGCTCCTGCTCATCAGGTCGATTCTATCCTTTTGTTTTTGACGATATTTCATTTATTTTGTGCAATAGTTTTTGGCTTTTGATTGTGTTTCTTTCTCTTTTCCCTGAGGTTTTTGGTAAGAAGGAGATGAATCAAGTCACATACCACAAACATCCTACAAAAAAAAAAAAATAATAATCAGGTTCTATCATTTCTTGTTCTTGCTTTTCAAAATTCAAAAAAAAAAATATATATATAGGAAAGTTTTGTTTGTTTCATTGCTTGTTGTTACTAGAATATTTTTTTTTTTTTTAAGAAAAAAACAAAATATTGTTTAGGTTGTTTAGAACACCTTCACATAACTTGAAATCCATAAGGAGTTGTGTGTTGCTTGTTATTTGCTAGGTTTCCTTTAGTTGTCGAGTGCTAGGCTAGGTTCTGTGTCTCGCGTCCTTAGCTCCCAGCTTATGACCAAGCCGCTTTTCCTTTAGCGCTAGCTAGGTTCTTGGTCTAGTCCGTTTGGTTGTCTGCGTGAGATATAGGTTTAGGTCCTTCTTTGTCCGCAACCTGTGTTCCTAGTCTTGTGTAGCCGTCCGGTTCTAGTGGTCACGCACTAGTTCTAGGTTGTTTTGTGTTATGCGTGTGTGCGTGGCTTGCTCGTACCGCGTTCCAGTTCCTTAGCGTCCCAATCGTGAGTCCCTGTCCCGAGTGCGTCGAGTTCTAGGTCCCTTCTCGTACCGCGCAGCCTGCCTTAGTCATTCTACAATTAGCGACCTTCCCCTAGTGTCGCATCCCACTTCGCTAGCCATAAACCGTACCGCGTCTAGCCGAGCCTTCCCCTAGCGTCAGCGTAGCCGCCCTAGCCTGCGTGTAGTTAGGTCTTCCGCGAGCATAACCTGCTCTCCTAGGCGGTTAGGTTAGTTTAGTGTCTAGGTTCTTAGTCTTAGTTTTTAGGAAATTTTCCCTAGTCTTTAGATAACATATTAGTTAGTTTCCATAAGTATTCTAGACTAGAAATTAGTTTAGGAAGTTTTCTAGATTGTCTTAGGAAGTTTCCTAGATTTTTCTTAGGCATTAAATGAATTTCCTTTTAGTTTTTAGGAAGTTTACATTTAACAAATTAGGCATTAAATTAGATTCCCTTTAAATTTTAGGATATTTTTCCTATTTATTAGTTTTCATTTAGGATTAGGTAATATATTTTTTTTTGGGATATTTTCCATCTTTTAGTTTTCCTTTTCTAGATATAGGATATTTTCTTTTATTGATTGTTTCCTTTTGTGTGTAATTAGTTTAATTTTTGGGAAACTTTCCATTTATAGGAATTTCATTTTCTCGGATCCCTACTCGGTGGCAACTGCAAAACAGTACACTTGTTACAAACTCGTTCTGGATAGGCGAACAGCCAGTTTCCTAAACCCCTTCCTAAAAACCTTTTCTTTAGAAAAACCGTTACGTCCCTATAAATCGAAAACATGCTCTGATACCACCCTGTAACGCCCCCGATCCTACTAGACCGAAGGTGTTACGATAGGCCCGAATCCTGTCCGACAGTTCTTCCGAATATAGTCCGAAAGCCCGAACAGACACGATCCAAACCCCGATTAAATCAACTCCATCTCATTCAAGGTTCCGTGACCAAGAACGGACATCCTTGTTGAGGTTAGCCCGGCCGGGACTTAGGTTTCAGAACTTAAAATTTAACTAAGACTTTAATAAGATATACGGAAAACCTCCGTTTTATATATTAAACATACTTCTAAAGGTTCTTACAAAACCCGATTACAATACTTAGCGAAAGCGTCATACTTCCTATGAAATTTACACAAGTCCAAAAGAAACATACTTTCTACTAAGGGGGTCTTCAAATCTACACTGGACTGTTCCGCCCTCCTTCCACAACCTTGCCTTTATCTGCAAGAACGAGTTCGGTCAGCTAATGCTGAGTGAGCTGGTCGAAAAATACTATCTAACCCATCCCGCAATAATGCAAGTGAACTCAAACAAGATCAATCATGTTTAAGACCAATGTACTTATAACTCAACAGACGGCTTAACCAATCTTGACCCTAAACTACCCATGCGCGCCGTGACCTTAGCCTATTCCTTCCCGTCCCGGTCAGGTCCTTAGCCACACATGCTACAAGGCACCTACGAAGATGGACGGTACTCACTGCCCCGGTCAGGTCCTTAGTCGCTACATGCTATAAGGCACCTACGAAGATGGGCTTTAGCCTGGCAAGTCGTTCACAGGATGGTGGCAAGCCATCCCTCGCATGCACACGCAATAGCTAAGTCACAAATCCCACAACTCAAACCCATAACTCAAGTCACATACGAGTCACCGTCTCTCGCATGGACAACAACACCACGACTAACAAGACATGTCATATTCGAGTCACCTCTTCTCGAATAGACCAACACAACATAACCACAAACGACTTCCTAAACCAGACACCACTTCGTATCGCCCTCGGTCCAGTCTAGGCCTATTATTTGACCAACTGCACAACAATCAAACCAGAACATGTACAGCCAATCATATAAGACCTAAACCAACCTAAGGTTCTACTAATGGCATCCTTGGACCTAACGCAACAACTTAATCATAATTTATCATGCATGCGACTGATCATGAAACATAACCACAAAATTCAACTGTAATTCAACATGCATGCAATCCACCAAATCACAACACAACATTAAAATAGAAATTATTAATGCACAGCAAAGCATCATGCAAACAATTCCCAACGTCCTAACCGAACTCGGATCAACTGTCTTGCTTTAAAAGAAAATAAAAGACCAACTCACAGAACACGGATGAACAGCCTAAACACTCGGACAGGCCTGAGAACACTCGCGGATGTCCTCTTCTCCTCACGGTTGCACAGCCTCTCACCAGGCGCCTATTTCTCTCTCTAACTCTCTTAGTATACAGCTTTTAAACTTCAGATTTCTAAACAGAATAATGGTAACAAGGGTGGGTATTTATAAGGTGAAAGTGCATGGGTTTAACTTGACACCTGTCCCACTTAATCTCTTAATTTCACTAAATCATGACACCTGCCCCACTAATTAGCTTAAATCCACTAAAACCAGACAGCTGTCCCACTAAACAAATTAACAACCTTAATTCCTTACACCTGTCCCACTAATTCTCTTAATACCCTTAAATCTCTACACCTGTCCCACTTAAACCAAAATTTTACTTACTTAAGTGGAAATCCCATAATCACACCATGCCACATCATCGCCACGTCATCGCCACATCATTTTCTAACCTGAATTTTCTGCGGATGAACGACCAAACATCCCTCGGATCGACCACACGTCCCAACACAACTGCCCGTTCTCGACCGCGGCTGTACCGTACGGTCGTCCTACGGAACGGGGCATTACATTCTCCCCTCCTTATGAGAATTCGTCCCCGAATTCTTACATCAACCTTCCGTACCAGAAGTGAATAGCTCAGGATATCTTTCTCGAAAACGGTCTTTATCTTCCCAAGTGGTAATTATACGGTGTTGCTTTCCCCAGAAAACCTGGACTTGGGAAATCTCACGGTTCTTCAACTTCTTGATTCGTCTCTCTCCTACTCTGATTGGACCTTCCGTATACGTGAGGTTTGGCCGTAGCTCCTTGATTCTTTGCGGCTCTATTTCAGTTGGATCTCTGACATGTTTCCGCAGCATTGAAATGTGAAAGACCGGGTGTAATGCCATGTCTGCGGGTAGATCTAGCCGATAAGATACCTCTCCAATTCTTCCAACGATTCGGTATGGTCCTATAAACCGTGTAGCTAGCTTTCCAACTTTCCCAAACCGATCTTTTCCTTTCTGTGCTTCTACCTTAAAGTAGACCCAATCGCCAACTGAATATGTCAAATCCCATCGATGCTGATCTGCGTATTTCTTTTGCCGATCTTGAGCTTTCTTCATGTTCTGCTTAACTGTTCGGATCTTCTCTGTGGTCTCGTCTACAATCTCTTGACCGAACATTCTTCTTTCTCCTACTTCCACCCAACACATAGGTGTGCGACACGGGCGTCCATATAAAGCCTCGTATGGTGACATCCCGATGCTTGAATGGTAGCTGTTGTTGTATGAGAACTCAACCAACGGAAGATGCTGTTCCCATGTCCCAGCCCAATCAAGGATGCACATCCGGAGCATGTCCTCGATCGTTCGGATGGTCCTCTCAGTCTGTCCATCCGTCTCAGGGTGGAATGCCGTATTTATGTGTAATTCTGTGCCCAAGGCATCCTGAAAGGCTCTCCAGAACCGTGCCGTAAATCTTGGATCTCTATCTGACACGGATGTTTGCGGGTACACCATGTAACTTCACAATCTCCTTTAGATATAACCGAGCTAGAGTTTCGAAATGATCATTCAGCCTGACTGGGAGAAAGTGCGCTGACTTGGTTAGACGATCCATGATGACCCAGATGGTATCATTACCTCGGCCTGGTGCGATAGGTAAGCCGGTGATGAAATCCATCGCTACTGCCTCCCATTTCCACTCTGGGATTGGTAAACTCTGTAATAGTCCTCCCGGCACTTGGTGCTCAACCTTGACTTGCTGACATACTTGGCATTGAGCAACCCACTTTGCTATTGCCTTTTTCATTCCTGGCCAGTGATAGTATCGTCTGATGTCTCGGTACATCTTAGTGCTTCCTGGATGTATGCTTAGCAGAGACTGATGTGCAGTTCTCAATATTTCCTTCTTTAACTCTTCTTGTTTCGGTACTGCAATTCTCCCATTCATCAGTAAAGTCCCATCTTCTGCTAAATGGTACCCTTTATCATTCCTCTCATCACTTGCCTTTAGCTCCTCTAAGATCTTTTTCAAATCCACGTCCTCCTCTTGAGCTTCTCTGATGCGGTGGATTAGGCTTGCCTGATTAACGGCTTGAATTCCAAGGGGTTGGCTGGTTTCCCCTTCTAATACTGCAAGGCGAACCATTTTTAACGCACTGGACAAGGCCTCAACATCTTTCGAAACATTCTTATCAGCTTGTCGCCTACTCAGAGCATCGGCCACTACATTAGCCTTTCCAGGGTGGTACTGAATCTTCAGATCGTAATCCGCTATGAATTCCATCCATCGTCTTTGTCGTAGGTTTAGATCCGGCTGAGTGAACAGATACTTCAAACTTTGGTGATCCGTAAAGACTTGCACCGTTCCTCCATACAAATATGACCTCCATATCTTAAGAGCAAACACCACTGCCGCCAACTCCAAATCATGCGTCGGATAATTCTCCTCGTGCTTCCGAAGCTGCCTTGATGCATATGCTATAACCTTACCATTCTGCATTAGTACACAACCAAGCCCTACCCGGGATGCATCGGTGTAAATGGAATATGGTTGGTTTGGTTCAGGTAATACTAATATTGGTGCAGTCGTCAAGGCTTCCTTTAACTGCTCGAACGCCTTGGCGGTTTCTGTAGTCCACTGGAACTGAACCCCCTTGCCAGTCAGCCTGGTTAGAGGTTTGGCTTTGGAGGAGAAATTTTTGACAAATTTCCTGTAATACCCAGCTAAGCCCAACAAACTTCTGACTTCCGAGGCATTAGTCGGTTGTGGCCATTCTTTAATCACCGCGATCTTCTCCGGGTCTACAGATACTCCATGTTCCGATACGCGATGACCTAAGAATCCTATTTCTTTCCTCCAGAACTTACACTTGCTGAACTTGGCAAACAATCGTTGTTCCCGCAGTCGTCCCAACACTAGTCGTAGATGCTGCTCGTGTTCTTCCGCATTCTTGGAATAAATAAGTATGTCATCAATGAAAATGATGACAAAGTTATCTAGATACTCTCGGAAGACCTCATTCATGAGTCGCATGAATGCAGCTGGGGCGTTTGTCAATCCAAACGGCATCACCACGAATTCATATTGCCCATACCGTGTGCGGAAAGCTGTTTTCGGAATGTCTGCTTCTGAGATAGGTATCTGGTGGTATCCTGAGGCTAGATCGATCTTTGAAAATACCTTGGCTCCTTGAAGTTGGTCTAATAATTCATCAATCCTTGGAAGAGGGTACTTGTCTTTAATGGTTATGTTGTTGATTCCCCGATAATCAATACATAACCTCATACTCCCGTCCTTCTTCTTGACAAACAAGACTGGTGCGCCCCATGACGATGAACTTGGTCTGATAAATCCTTTTTCTATCAAATCTTCCAGTTGCTTCTTTAATTCGGCCATCTCTGCTGGTGCCATCCGGTACGGTGCTTTAGCAATGGGAGTCGCTCCAGGTTCCAGCGTGATCATAAACGGGTTGGGCCGTGGTGGCGGCACACCTTCTAACGATTTGAAAACATCCTCGAACTCCCTGACCACTGGGATGTCCGATAACTCTGGTTCCTGGGTTAATCCCTCGTCGCTTACCATCAAGGTTACGAGATACGCTTCTCCCTCTTGCAACTCTTGTTCCATTCGCAAGGCCGACAAGAACATTGCCTTGGCACTAGGCTCAAATCCCCGAAACTGAATTCTCACACCTCCTTCCCTTCTGAGATGCATTTTTCCTTTACCGCAATCTAACTGAGCCTTGTAACGCGACAACCAGTCCATCCCCAAAATCACCTCGTGTCGATCCAATGCTGTTACCAATAGGTCTGCTGGAAATTCCACTTCGTCGATCTTAACGGGGACATCTAAGATCTTATTCTCAGCTTTCAAGGTTTGGGTTCCTGGGGTCCTAATAGGGACATCTATTCCTACTATGGTAAAGGTTCCCTCAAAGGTCCGCACTACCTCAGGCGAGACAAAACTATGAGTAGCGCCTGAGTCGAACAGAACAAAGGCCAAGCTACCACCTACTCGCAGGGTTCCTATTCAATCATAACTCATTCATTCATCTACTCATGCAACATCAATCCATTAACAATTTAAGCAATTTTTAGGCTTATGGCAAAGGTGGTTCGATTGACCGTGCAACAATCAAACAAGAACATGCACGACCAATCTTTAACTCTGCCATGTCATCATGGTCTAAGCCCAAGTTAAAATTGACCAACCGTGCAACAATCAAACAAGAACATGCACGATCGATCTCTTAAAACTCGAGCCCAACCCGAATGCCATTAACATGAGCTCAACCACCCAAACCCTAAACCTAAACACACATTCAAGAGATCAACTACCCAGAATTTAGCCCAACGTACCTGCTATCAGGGGAGAGGGTCGTGAAGGGCCAGCCGGGTTCGTATCAATCGCGTACACCCTTCCTGCTTGTTGTTGTTGTTGAGCCGGTGGTGGTCCGATAGCCAAACGCTTTTGCCCTGCTTGGATTGCTGGTGGTGGTGGTCTCCGGAAGTTCTGTCTTTTAGGACACTGTGCAGAGTAATGTCCTATCTCTCCACAACTCCAACACGTAGTGTTTTGTGGTCTCATGGTCGGAATCCCACAAGTACTCGAAGTATGACCACTCCGTCCGCATTGATAGCAAGTTGGGACTGGTCTAGTATTACCAGTGGTAGGTCGGTCGTAGCGCCGTCTTCGTCCTTGTTCTACTCTCCTCGGTCTTTCCTGCCTCTGAGCGATGCTTTCATAATATTTCCGTTCACCCATCAAAGCTTCCTCCATATTAACGACCATCTCGATCAGGGTTGATAGATCTGGACACGTTACGGTCCTAAGTCTGCAGAATAGATCGGGACGCAGTCCATGGAGAAATTTCCGCATTGTAGCTTCTTCGTCATGAGTCCCGTATCTCGCAAAACGTCGAAGCCTAGTGAACTCTGCCTCGTAGTCAGGAACTTTTCTCTCGCCCTGAGTCAGCTGCGCGTATTGGGTTTCTAGACGGTCCCGTGCCTCCGTGGGAAAGTATTTCTTAAAAAACTCGGTGCGAAATTGAACCCATGCTTCATCTGGCGCTTAGAAATACTCAAGTCGTCGTTCTCGGGTCTCCCACCAGTTGGCCGCGTCTTGGTCTAGGTAGTAAACGGCCACATCCTTCTTGAATGTTTCTGGGCATCTTGTGGCGCTAAAGTTACTTTCTAGGCGCCTCAACCACGAATCCGCCTTAAATGGATCTGTGCCTCCATTGTACTTTTCCGTTCCCAGATTCCGCATGGCAGTAACAATTTCCAAGTAACTTGGGGTATTTGATAGAGGTTGTCGTAATCGCTCCAATCCTTCTATCAAACGGTTACACAGCTGTTCCATCATATGGGGTTGATTACCAAGCTCCCGGTTACTAGACTCCGCACCATTCTCTCTCAGTTCAAGTGAGTCTGCCTCCAGCCCTTGCCCATTCTGTGCATCAAACTCTTCTTCACCAGGTATATGCCCCACTGACTCTTCAGCTTCTGACCCTTGATACGAACCACGGTTACCCCTCAGATCCCTACTCGGTGGCATCTGCAAAACAATACACTTGTTACGAACTCGTTCTGGCTAGGCGGACAGCCAGTTTCCTAAACCCCTTCCTAAAAACCTTTTCTTTTGAAAAACCGTTAAGTCCCTATAAATCGAAAACATGCTCTGATACCACCTTGTAACGCCCCCGATCCTACTAGACCGAAGGTGTTATGATAGGCCCGAATCCTGTCCGACCGTTCTTCCGAATATAGTCCGAAAGCCCGAACAGACACGATCCGAACCCCGATTAAATCAACTCCATCTCATTCAAGGTTCCGTGACCAAGAACGGACATCCTTGTTGAGGTTAGCCCGGCCGGGACTTAGGTATGCAGAACTTAAAATTTAACTAAGACTTTAATAAGATATACGGAAAACCTCCATTTTATATATTAAACATACTTCTAAAGGTTCTTACAAAACCCGATTACAATACTTAGCGAAAGCGTCATACTTCCTATGAAATTTACACAAGTCCAAAAGAAACATACTTTCTACTAAGGGGGTCTTCAAATCTACACTGGACTGTTCCGCCCTCCTTCCACAACCTTGCCTTTATCTGCAAGAACGAGTTCGGTCAGCTAATGCTGAGTGAGCTAGTCGAAAAATACTATCTAACCCATCCCGCAATAATGCAAGTGAACTCAAACAAGATCAATCATGTTTAAGACCAATGTACTTATAACTCAACAGACGGCTTAACCAATCTTGACTCTAAACTACCCATGCGCGCCGTGACCTTAGCCTATTCCTTCCCGTCTCGGTCAGGTCCTTAGCCACACATGCTACAAGGCACCTACGAAGATGGACGGTACTCACTGCCCCGGTCAGGTCCTTAGTCGCTACATGCTATAAGGCACCTACGAAGATGGGCTTTAGCCTGGCAAGTCGCTCACAGGATGGTGGCAAGCCATCCCTCGCATGCACACGGAATAGCTAAGTCACAAATCCCACAACTCAAACCCATAACTCAAGTCACATACGAGTCACCGTCTCTCGCATGGAGAACAACACCACGACTAACAAGACATGTCATATTCGAGTCACCTCTTCTCGAATAGACCAACACAACATAACCACAAACGACTTCCTAAACCAGACACCACTTCGTATCGCCCTCGGTCCAGTTTAGGCCTATTATTTGACCAACTGCACAACAATCAAACAAGAACATGTACAGCCAATCAAATAAGACCTAAACCAACCTAAGGTTCTACTAATGGCATCCTTGGACCTAACGCAACAACTTAATCATAATTTATCATGCATGCGACTGATCATGGAACATAACCGCAAAATTCAACTGTAATTCAACATGCATGCAATCCACCAAATCACAACACAACATTAAAATAGAAATTATTAATGCACAGCAAAGCATCATGCAAACAATTCCCAACATCCTAACCGAACTCGGATCAACTGTCTTGCTTTAAAAGAAAATAAAAGACCAACTCACAGAACACGGATGAACAGCCTAAACACTCGGACAGGCCTGAGAACACTCGCGGATGGCCTCCTCTCCTCACGGTTGCAGCCTCTCACCAGGCGCCTATTTCTCTCTCTAACTCTCTTAGTATACAGCTTTTAAACTTCAGATTTCTAAACAGAATTATGGTAACAAGGGTGGGTATTTATAAGGTGAAAGTGCATGGGTTTAACTTGACACCTGTCCCATTTAATCTCTTCATTTCACTAAATCATGACACCTGCCCCACTAATTAGCTAAAATCCACTAAAACCAGACAGCTGTCCCACTAAACAAATTAACAGCCTTAATTCCTTACACCTGTCCCACTAATTTTCTTAATACCCTTAAATCTCTACACCTGTCCCACTTAAACCAAAATTTTACTTACTTAAAAAAAAAATTAAAATAGCTAAGTGGAAATCCCATAATCACACCATGCAACATCATCGCCACGTCATCGCCACATGATTTTCTAACCTGAATTTTCTGCGGATGAACGACCAAACATCCCTCGGATCGACCACACATCCCAACACAACTGCCCGTTCTCGACCGCGGCTGTACCGTACGGTCGTCCTACGGAACGGGGCATTACACCACCCCCACCTCGTCCAGCAGCTCACTATCCGGAGGTCAAGATGAACCCACCTCCCTTTTCGGGAAAACCTGATCCCGAAGAATACCTAGACTGGGAGAGACGCATGGAGCTTATCTTCGAGTACTACAACTACGACGATCCCCGAAAAGTCATCTTTGCGACAGCGCAATTCACAGACCATGCATTAGCATGGTGGGATCGAGAAGTCACCGCCCGTAGACGAGCTCGTATGGGTTCTGTGACTTCATGGGTCGAGCTGACCCAGATCATGAGGCGACGATACGTTCCGCCCCACTTCCACCGCGAGCTTCAGCGACGTCTCCGACATCTCACTCAAGGAAGCAAGACGGTGTCCGAATACTTCGATGAATTCGAGCACCTCCGCAACTGAATCGATGTAGACGAGTCTGAGGAGAGCCTTATGGCCCAATTCATTGACGGCTTGCAGGAGTCAATTGCCAAAAATATTGAGTTGCAGCCTTACCACGACCTAGGCGAGCTGTTACACTTAGCAGTCCAGATCGAGAAGTGCCATAAGCGGAAGCTTCCCGCACCTTCTCGACCCAAGAACACGTGGAACACTGGTTCCAAGCCTTTCGAGAGGACAACTCAGCCCATTGACCCACAGCTCAAAGGCAAAGCTGTCACCTCCAGCTCTGCCCCCAGACCGGCCCCTTCAGCCTCTAGACCACCCAACAACACGACCCCTTCCCAGCCTCAGCGGAGCAGCTAGATCGTCTGCTTCAAATGTAAAGGCAGATGACATATGTCTCGGGATTGTCCCACTCTACGGACAATGGTACTCACTGCTTCCGGAGATCATGAATCCGAAGACGAACCAGAGGAGCAAGCATTTCCGACCCATCAGTCCGACGAGGACATTGATTATGCCGATTCCAGAGAAATGCTTATGATCCGACGCGTTCTTAGCTCGAGATTCGAGCCAGAGGAAGAAGAACAACAAGAAAACATTTTCCATTCCAAATGCACCATATTTGGGAAAGTGTGCTCGTTGATCATCGACGGAGGATCATGTACAAATGCCACCAGTAAGTACATGGTGAAGAAGTTGGGATTGCCCGTGACCAAGCATCCCAAGCCCTACAAGCTTCGATGGCTGAACAACAAGACGGAGTTATACATCTCGGACCAAGTAAAGGTCTCTTTCAGCATCGGCAGATACCAGGACCAGGTCACCTGCGACGTCGTCCCGATGTCAGCTGGACATCTTCTACTCGGACGACCTTGGCAATTCGACCGAGAGACTACGCACAACGGACGAACCAACTTCTACTTGTTCATCCACAACAAGCGTAGATACAACTTAGCCCCAATGTCTGCACACGCGGTCCAAGAGATGCAATCAAAGATGGCGAAAGATCAACACGCCAGAAAGGAGAATTTTCTGATAAATGTGGCAGACATGCGGAAAGCCACTTGCACCGCAGGCACTCAGGTCGTCTTGATGATCTACAGAGAGAGTTTACACACGGCTGGAACTGAGCCTCCCCTGCCTGCCGAGATCCGCGCCCTATTAGATAAGTATGGGGACGTCTTCCCAGACAAGATCCCAGCCGGCCTCCCACCTATCCGCGGGATCGAGCACCACATTGACTTTATTCCAGGAGCTCAACTGCCCAACCGTCCAGCCTACCGAGTAAACCCCGAGGAGGCTAAATAATTATAACGATAAGTCCAGGACCTCTTGGAGCTCAAAGATATGTTCGTGAAAGCCTCAGCCCTTGTGTCGTTCCGGTTCTTCTGGTACCCAAGAAGGACGGAAGCTGGAGGATGTGAGTCGACTGCCGCGCCATCAACAACATCACTATTAAGTATCGGCACCCCATCCCACGCCTGGACGACATACTAGACGAGCCCAGCGGAGCCGCAATTTTCTCCAAAATCGATCTGAAAAGTGGATACCATCAAGTGAGAATGCGAGAGGGAGATGAATGGAAGACTGCCTTCAAGACCAAGCAAGGTCTTTATGAGTGGCTAGTAATGCCATTTGGCCTATCAAACGCGTCCAGTACCTTCATGCGACTTATGAACGAGGTTCTTCGCTCGTTCATCGGCAAGTTCGTAGTGGTCTACTTCAACGACATTCTCGTCTACAGCACGACCTACCGAGACCATCTGAAGCACTTAGAGGCCGTGATCACCACCCTGCAGAGAGAGCAGCTGTACGTCAACCTCAAGAAATGTACATTCTGCACCGACCAAGTTGTTTTCCTTGGTTTCGTCGTAAGTTCCCAGTGACTTCGGGTGGACGACGAAAAGATCAAGGCCATCCAGGATTGGCCCACACAGACGACCGCCAGTCAGGTCCGCAGCTTTCATGGACTCGCCAGCTTCTACCGACGGTTCATCCGAGACTTCAGCACGATAGCTGGTCTGTTGACCTCGACGATCAAGAAGAACCAGGACTTTCGTTGGGGACCCGAGCAAGATAAGGCCTTCCAGCTCCTCAAGGAACGCCTTACACACGCCCCAGTCCTCGTGCTACCAGAATTCACGCAGACGTTCGAGGTCGAGTGTGATACTTCAGGCGGTTGCATTGGAGCCGTCCTTACACAAGGCGGACGACCAGTCGCCTACTTCAGTGAGAAGTTAAGTGGAGCTGCACTTAACTATCCGACCTACGACAAGGAAGTCTATGCCCTTGTCCGTGCCTTAGAGACCTTGCAGCATTATCTGCTTGCCCGATAGTGCGTCATTCACACCGATCATCAGACGCTTTAGCACCTCCGTGGACAGTCCACGCTAAAAAAAACGACATTCCTGTTGGTTGGAATTCATCGAGATCTTTTCGTACGTCATTAAGTACAAGAAAGGAACGGACAACGTTGTCGCTGACGCTTTGTCTCGTCGATACAACCTCACATCCGTCATGGAGTCCAAAGTTATGGGCTTTGAGATGATCAAGGAGCTGTACGCCGACGATGTCGACTTCGCCCAGGCTCACCTAGAGCACGGCAAAGGCAACTACAGCCGTTTCTTTCTACACGACGGATTTCTCTTCAAAGACAAGCGACTGTGCATACCGAGAGGATCGATCCGAGAGCTGCTTCTCCGAGAGGCACACGGCGGAGGCCTCATGGGCCACTTCGGCATTGACAATACCTTAAGCATGCTTAAGGAGCAATTCTATTGGCCTCATCAGCGCCGAGATGTCGAGACGCACTGCGCCTGGTGCCTTATCTGCAAAAGGGCTAAGTCCGAGATGCATCCGCAGGGTCCTTACATGCCACTGCCAGTCCCATCAGCACCTAGGACAGATATCTCCATGGATTTTGTCCTAGGCCTGTCGAAATTACACAAGAAGGACTCCATCTTCGTCGTGATCGACAGATTTTCCAAGATGGCACACTTCATCGCTTGCAACAAGACCAATGACGCAAGCCAAATAGCCGACCTGTTCTTCAAGGAGATAGTCCGACTTCACGGCATTCCCCGGACGATCGTTTCAGGCCGTGACACCAAGTTCTTGAGCCACTTCTGGTGAGCTTTGTGGCAAAAATTGGGCACCAACCTTCTGTTCTCTACAGCATATAATCCACAGACGGACGGACAGACCGAGGTTGTCAACAGGACCTTGTCCCAGACTTTGAGGGCAACAATCGGCCGCAATCTGAAGAATTGGCTGGAATGCCTCCCTTACGTCGAGTTTGCCTACAACAGAGCCACGCATTCCGGCACAAAGCATTCACCTTTTAAAGTTGTCTACGGCTTCAACCCGACAACTCCCATTGAGTTCACACCCATTCCGTTGGGCGACGCCATCAGTTTGGAGGGAGAATCCAAGGCAGACTACATCAAGCGGCTTCATGAGGAGACCAAGGCCAATCTGGAGCAACGGAATATCCAGAACGTCAAAAATGCCAACAAGTGCCGCATTTGAAGCACTTAAGGCGAGCATTGTCCAAGAACCGGTCCTCGCCCTTCCCGAATTCAGTGTCCCCTTGGAGGTACAATCTGATGCTTCAGACATTGCAATTGGAGGAGTTCTGATGAAGGAAGGACACCCTATAGCTTTCGAAACTCGCAAGCTGAATGATACTGAAAGGCGGTACACTGTGCAAGAAAATGAGATGACAGTGATTGTTCATTGCTTGTGGGTTTGGCGATATTACCACTTGGGAGTGCGTTTCTCCATGAAGACGGACAATGTGGCAACGAGGTATTTTCAGACTCAAAAGAAGTTGTCGCCAAAACAAGCCAGATGGCAAGACTTTCTAGCCGAATTCGACTTTTCATTGGAGTACATACCAGAGAAGGAAAACGTAGTGGCTGTTGCACTAAGTCGGAAGGTCAAACTTGCGGCGATCAGCCAAGTGGAAAGTTCCCTCAGATAACGGATCCGAGAAGTGCTTGACCGCGATCATACTGCCAAAGAGTTTGTGAAGATGGCTTTAGAGGGAAGGACTGTCCGATTTTGGGTGGAAGATGGTATACTTTACACCAAGGATAGACGAGTATACGTTCCAAACTATGGGAGTCTACAGCGCGACATTATTCGGGAATGTCATAACACACTTTGGGCGGTACATCCGGGACAGAAGCGGACATTAGCCCTTGTAGAAGCGGTCTATTTTTGGCCACGGATGCGAGACACCATAGAACTATATGTGAAGACGTGTCTAGTGTGCCAGCAGGATAAGACCGACAATAGGAAACCAGCGGGGCTGCTGGAACCTTTGCCCATACCAGCCCGACCTTGGGAATCGGTTTCCTTTGACTTCATTTGTGCACTGCCAACATCTGATGGGTTTGGGTCAATTATGGTGATCATCAACCTGTTTTACAAGTATCGGACATTCATAGCTTGTCCAAGGGACTGCACAGCAGAGTGTGAGCTCGTGCATTCTTGAAGAACGTGGTTAAATTTTGGGGATTACCGACCAACATTGTAAGTGATCGCGATCCTTGTTTTACCGGGAAACTTTGGACAGAGTTGTTCAAAACTCTTGGAACGGTGCTTATTTTCTCAACAAGCTTCCATCCCCAGACAGAGGGCCAAACCGAGTGTGCAAATTCCCTGCTGGAATGCTACCTGCAGGAAGACTGGACAAAGTTGTTGGATATAGCCCAATTTTTTTACAATCTACAGAGGAGCGAGGCAACCAAAAAGAGTCCGTTTGAACTGGCCACCGGCCAGCAGCCAACAACTCCTCATGCACTGACCACATCAAGCAACGAGACACGAATCCCATGTGCGCATAAGATGGTTCAAACATGGGAAGATCACACAGATTTTGCTCGGGTCTGTTTGGAGAAATCCCGTAAACGGATGAAGAAGTGGGCCGATGAGAAGAGACGGCATCTTGGGAACCTGAAGTGGACTTGTGGCAGTTCAAGGAGCAACTAAGAGCATTCACGGCGACGAGGGCGTCGCCGAATAAGGTGGGGGAGAATGTCACGGGCCGGACATTCAAGATGTCCTTGGGCCATAACAAGGACGTCCAGCCCACAACAATAGGAGACTGTCCTGGTTCAATATATGGAAGATTCTTCACCAAATCCGGGATCCCTAAGAATACGCCCACAATCCCTAAAGATCCGTCCGGGATCCCTTAGAATCCGCCAGGGATCCCTAAGAATCCGCTCATACTTATTAATATCTTTGTAATAGCCGTTGGATTAGTTTAATCTCCACCATCGATTATGGAGCTGTTTTTGTATTAATAGGGGTGAGATCCTTCATTTGTAATCATCCAGCATTTTCATCAATATATGAGATATTAAGATAATTTCCTTCTTGTTTCCTGAGTTTTCTCTTATTTTTTCTAAGTTTTGTTTGAGAGTTAGGCTGCCTAGACCGTTTGTCTAAACCCAAACCAGTCTAGGGCCGCACGGTTTGATCCTCTAAAATCAAGCCCGTGACAGTGAGTAAGTTTGTCCTTAAGCATCTGAAATGCTTGTTCTTGAGCGGCTTCCCACTTGTATCCCACTTCTTTCTTTATGATCTCGGTCAGTGGCGCAGCAATGGTACTGAAGTTTTGGACGAACTGTCGATAGAACCCGGCTTCATGAGGACATCGAGCCAGCCACTGCACCGGTCATTCCACCTGGACCTCTTACGCGGTCCAAGAGGAAAGCTTTAGGAGACAAGCTCAGCATGCTATTGGAGTGTGGAACCGGAGAAGACCCTGAGCTGACCCAAACGACCAGCCCACGACCAGCCGTACAGACGGCCACGATGGCTCACGCATCCGACCAGGCCGGCCCGGTTCTTGCACCAACGACCGGACATCCATTCCAGCTAGACAAGGAACCATGGAGGTTCCTTCTATAAGACTCTTCCACCTCCGGTGTCTTTACCATTACCATTCGGTAGAGACACCAAAAGTCGTTTTAGGAAATTGTACTCTTTATCCTATCTTCGGTTTTGTACCATTGGGTTTTATGAAAAAGATTTTAATGAGGCAATACTCTTAGTGCGTAAGGCGTTGAAGACTTGTTCACAAATCCATTTCATTCACAAGTCTTCGGGCGAATTCTGAGCCTAACTAGGGCCCAGTATTTATTTTAATTGCCAATAAGTGAACTACATGTTGTTTTAATCTCTGAAAGGTTAAACGCCTTGTAGTTTACCCTAAAGTTGTAACAAGGCATTATATAAGCCTTCTTGTTTCACTTAATGAAATAACAAGTATTTTGACAAAAACCTAAAGACTCTTAGTCTAAAAACAGCTGCCAGAAAGCCTTGCTGCAGCCGTGTGTTCTTCAGCCTTTTGGTTGGAGTTCTTGGAGTATCACAAGCCCCTTTCACAGCTTGTGTGGTCCCTTCGATCCACCCCTTCACTCCCATCGAATTCTGTCCATTAACCTGAGATTCTCAGTGAAAAGACAGCCCACCTAAGTTCTTACATCACGGCTAGACCATGAAAACTCCGGACCTCACTCACGGTCTTAGGAGTAGGCCACTTACGAATTGCCTTGACCCTCTCTTCATCCACTCATACACCATCTGTACTGACCACAAATCCTAAGAAAACCACATTATCTGTACAAAAAGTACATTTCTCCATATTAGAAAATAAGTGTTCTTTCCTAAGGATTTCTAAGACAGCATGAACATGTTTAACATACCCTTTTAATGACTTGTTGTATATGAGAATATATCATCAAAATAAACTACATCAAATTGCCCAATAAATTCCCTAAAGACTAGACGAGTTTTAGTATCCAGAGATGTCAAATTCCAAGAATCCAAAGGTTTCTATGAGGAAGGAACTTGGGATCAATTCAAGGACATCTCCACAACAAGATCAGACAAAGCTGAGAACTTAAGGAGGCTCTTGGAGAGCATTGGTATAGTTTAACCTCATGTTCAGCAGCCCGCGGCTCCTCAGCCTGTACCAGCCATGTCCAATCCCAGCCAGCCAGCCGCGGCACATCCAACCGAGCCGCGGCCATACACACCATCCGAGCCTTCCATCCATCCGCAGCCTGGTGTCTTCAGTTCTCCTGGTCTTCCTCCTCTTGAACATGGGGGGGGGAGAAACATCTACTCATTTCCAACAAGACTAAGTAGGAGATGAATCAATTCTAGTCTCAGCTTCCAAAAGATCAAGAGTTGTACCCACTATTATTGAAGTTTTAGGTGAAGAGGAGGATCCTATCCAAGAAGCTCCACCTATATTCCTAAGAAGGAGCACAAGACAAAGAAAACCACCAGTGTTCTACAATAGGAATGCTGTGGTTCATCATGATCAGGGAGTTTGTAATATTGCTTACTTACCTACAAATCATGTTGCTTTCATTTCTAGTCTTGATAAGGAACAGATTCCAAAGACATATGAGGAAGCTATGACTAAGAAAGAATGGAGGGAAGCTATCCTAGCTGAGGAACAAGCTATGGAAAGAAATGGTACCTATGCTCCAGCCACCTTACCTAAAGGAAAAAGGGTTGTAAATTCTAAGTGGATTTTTACCATTAAATATAAAAGCAATGTTGAAATTGATAGATATAACGCTAGGTTGGTGGCTAGAGGTTTTACTCAGATATATGGTGAAGATTATAGGGATACCTTTGCACCTGTAGCTAAGCTTCATTCTGTTAATGTTATTCTTTCACTTGCTACTTACCTTGATTGTGAGTTATGGCAAATAGATGTTAAAAATGCATTCTTACAAGGTGAACTAGCAGAAGAGATATACATGACACCTCCACCAGGTCTAGAGGAGGAAGTAGGAGGCGGCAACATACTTAGGCTGAGGAAAGCCATCTATGGCCTTAAACAATCTCCAAGAGATTGGTACCACATGCTAAATGTAACCTTGATGGATAAAGGTTTTAAAACATCTGAAGTTGAACATACTCTTTTTACACTAAAGAGTAAGGAATATATTATTGTAATTCTCATTTATGTAGATGATATAATCATATCTGGTAGTGGTAGAGTTGTTATTGCATCTACAAAAGAATACTTGAAGAGTGTCTTTGATATTAAAGATCTAGGATAACTTAAATACATCTTAGGAATTGAAGTGTATAGGTTCAAGGAAGGTCTCTTTTTATCTCAAAGGAAATATGTTGTAGATTTACTATCCTCTACAGGTATGATGGAAGCTAAACCAGCCAAAACACCCTTAGAATAAGATTATAAAATCGGAACTAAGGGGGAGCTAGAGGAGGAAATTGATTTTCATGATCCTAAGCTCTATAGGAAGGTGGTTGGTAAGCTTATTTATCTAACCATCACTAGACCAGATTTATGTTTTGCTGTGAATCAGGTATCTCAACACATGCAAGGTCCAAAGATGAGACATTGGGAGATGGCAAACCGAATTTTGAGATATCTAAAAGGCACTCATAAACAAAGTATGTGGATGGGTTGCAATAGAAACACAAATGTGGTTGGTTATTGTGATGCAGATTGGGCAGGAGATAGAAAGGATAGGAGAAGTACCACATGCTATTGTACTTTCACAGGAGGGAACCTTGTGATTTGGAAAACCAAGAAGCAAAAGGTGGTATCATGCTCTAGTGCAGAATCATAATATAGAGCCATGAGAAAGCTTACAACTGAATGCATTTGGCTGAGGCATATTCTTGAGGATCTGGCCGTGAAGTGTGATGAACCTATCACCATCCATTGTGACAGGACGAGGACTGGGGCGTGGGTGAGGCATCTTGAAGGACTTGTCCTGGTCGGGTCCCCAATGAAATTCTTGGTTCTTCTTTATCGTCGAGGTCAACGGTCCGACGATCCTGCTGAAATCTTAGACGAACTGTCGGTAGAAGCTGGCGAGTCCGTGAAAACTACGGACCTGGCTGGCGGTCGTCGGTGCGGGCCACTCCTTTATGGCCTTGATCTTCTTGTCGTCCACATGGAGTCCATTTGAAATCATGACGAATCCAAGAAAGACGACCTAGACTGTGCAGAATGTGCATTTCTTGAGGTTTGCGTACAACTGCTCTCTCTATACGGTGGTGATGACAACCTCTAGGTGCTCCAAGTAGTCTGAGTAGGTCGTACTATAGACGAGAATGTCGTCGAAGTAGACTAGTACGAACTTTATAATTAACGGTTGAAGGACTTGGTTCATAAGACGCATGAATGTGCTTAGGGCATTGGATAGGCCGAATGGCATTACTAACCACTCATAAAGATCCTGCTTGGTCTTGAACGCAGTCTTCCCTTTGTCTCCTTCTCACATCCTGACTTGACGATATCCGCTTTTAAGGTCAATTTTGGAGAAGACCGTGGCTCTGCTTAATTCATCTAACATGTTGTCTAGGCGTGGCATGGGATGTCGGTACTTGATCGTGATGTTGCTGATGGCGCGACAGTCAACGCATATCCTCCAGCTACCGTCCTTCTTTCGCACTAGTAGGACCAGGACGACACAAGGGCTAACGCTCTCTCTGATGTAACCTTGAACCATAAGATTCTGGACTTGATGTTCTAATTCTTTAGCCTCCTCGGGGTTTACCCTGTATACAGGACGGTTAGGTAGCTGAGCTCTGGGAACAAAATCGATGTGGTGCTCAATCCCTCGGATAGGTGTGAAACGGCTGGAATCTCATCTGGGAATACGTCGGTATATCTCTCTAATAGTGCTCAGACCTCGGTAGGTAAGGGGGCCTCGGTGCTGGACGTGTGTAGGCTCTCTCTGTAGAGCATCATGACGAGTTAGGTGCCCTTGGTACAGGTGGCTTTCCTCATGTCTGCCACATTGATTAGAAAATTATCCTTGCGGGCATGTTGGTCTTTCACCATCTTAGACTGCATTTCTTGAATGGCGTGTACAGACATTGGTGCTAAATTGTATATACGCTTATCGTGGACAAATGAGTAGAATTTGGTCTGTCCGTTGTGCGTAGTATCTCGGTCAAATTTTCATGGTCGTCCTAGGAGGAGATGTCCAGATGACATCGGGACGATATCACAGGTGCCATGGTCCGGGTATCTGTCGATGCTGAAGGAGAGTTTAACTTGGTCTGAAATGTATAACTTTGTCTTGTTGTTCAACCATCATTGTTCGTAAATTTTAGGATGCTTGGTCATAGGCAATCCTTGTTTCTCCACCATGTATTTACTCGCGGCGTTGGTGCAAGACCCTCCATCTATAATCAACGAGCACACTTTTCCAAGTATTGTACATTTTGAGTGGAAAATGTTCTCTCGCTGTTCTTCCTCTTCCGGCTTAAATCTCGAGCTGAGAACTCGTCTGATAATGATCATCTCTCCGGAGTCGGCGTACTCGATCTCGTCGTCG
This sequence comes from Streptanthus diversifolius, assembly GCA_039880935.1. Classification (NCBI taxonomy): domain Eukaryota; kingdom Viridiplantae; phylum Streptophyta; class Magnoliopsida; order Brassicales; family Brassicaceae; genus Streptanthus; species Streptanthus diversifolius. Next base: position 6,880,747 of record JAXGFM010000005.1, read on the forward strand.
GACTGCTGATGGATCGTAGGGGCTGGCTCCTTCTACTCTTCCTCTGCCTCGTAGTCTCCTGAGGCAGTGAGTACCATTGTCAGTTGAGTGGGACATTCTCGGGACATGTGTCCTCTTCCTTTGCACTTGAAGCATATGATCTCGCTGCTCCGTTGGGACTGGGTCGGGGTGGTCATGGAACTGGTTGGCTTTGGGGCAGATAGGGCGGCCCTGGGAATTGGGCTGCTGACCATGACTTTACCCTTGAGGCGTGGGTCAATAGGCTGGGTCGTACGCTAAAATGGCTTAGAGCCGGTGCTCCAGGTGCTCTTAGGTCGAGATGGTGTGGCTAGCTTTTGTTTATGGCACTTCTCTATCTGGACTGCTAAGTGGAACAACTCGCCTAGATTAAGGTAGGGCTGTAGCTCAATCGTTCGGGCGATGGATTCGTGCAATTCGTCGATGAATTGTGCCATTAGGCTCTCCTCGTACTCGTCTACGTACGTCAAGTCGGTTGCGGAGGTGCTCGAATTCATCGAAATATTCTGACACCGTTTTACTACCTTGGGTCAGGCGTCTAAAACCTCTCTGAAGTTCACGGTGGAAATGAGGTGGGACATAGCTTCTCCTCATGATCTGGGAGAGTTCGACCCATGAGGTCAAAGTACCCATCCGAGCTCTCCTGCGAGCTGTTACTTCTCAATCTTACCACTCCAGTGTGTGGTCGGTGAACTGTGATGTTGCTAGAGGAACTTTACGATGATCGTCATAGTTGTAGTACTCGAAGAGTAATTCCATTCTCCTCTCCCAATCTAAGTACTCCTCGGGATCTACCTTTCCCGAAAAAGGAGGCGGGTTCATCTTGACTTCGGAGTGGTGCATTGGTTGTCGAGGTGGTGGCATGGGCTCGTCGTAGTACGGATCTGGCGTGTGGGTATGGTGGTGCTGGGGCTCGCCCGGGAGCAGGCTGATCCAAACCCTCGAGACGCGTCGCTATGGTCGACATCTGGGTAGTCAAAGCTTGCAGTAACTGTAACATGGCTTGACTGTTCTATCCCGATGCCGAATCATTATTACCTGACATATTTCCTTTTCCAAGAAAATGAAATTTTCTAAAAATAGAAAGTTCCCGAGAGGAAATTTATAAAAATAGAAACTTTCCTTTTATGGAAAATTTCCACATATATGATTTTTTTTTTGTAGAATTTAATTCTATTTGACGATACTACCTAAATGTAAAAAGGAAACAAATTTAGAGAAAAGGAAATTGTCCTAAAAGTAAATATGGCCTACAACTAAAAAGGAAACTAACTAAATGAGAAATATCCTAAAAATTTATTGCCTAGATGCTATAAGGAAAACTGTTAATACCTAATTTCCTAAAAGGAAAATTTCCTTAAACTAAACAGAGAATCTATTGTCGGAATCATGTGGCACAATGGTGGCCACCTCTGAAATTCATGACACAGGTCTGGGGTTCGAACCCAGCACCCCTCAGTATTATGAGGGATATTAAAGCTACTAGGCTATGTTGACAAAAAAAAAAAAACAGAGAATCTATTAACTGCCTAAAAATCCTAGGAAACTTCTTAAACTAATTCCTAGCCTAGAAAAATTATGGAAACTAATTACTCATATGCCTAAATGCTATGGGAAAATTTCCTAAAACTAAAGACTAAGAACCTAGACCCTAAGAAAATTTGCAGACCTAACCTTAAGGACTTGGTGGTGGCGCACACTAAACTACATGCAGGAGCTTGGTTCTAGATGTGGAATCGGCTCGGGTTTACTACGTGGCCCGAGGGAACTAAGTGCGGGCTTCGTGGATGGACACGGGCTACCCTAAGCTAGACGCGGGGCTGGAACTAGGGGTTCTAAGACTAACACGAAACCTAGGTTTCATGCAAAACCTCGCAGGGACCAGGAGCTAAGTACTTAGCTCGGTATGGACCTAGCTACGCGGGAGGCACAAGGGCTAGGGGTACTAATAGGACTCTACACTAACGATTGGTGAACCTAGGGTTTAGCTACTCGGACAGACGCGGCTCGACAAGCAAGGAAGCGGACTAAGGCTAAGGCTCTAACCTAACTAGCAAACAGCACTCACGTGTGGACCAAGAACTTGGACACATGATTTCTCAAGGTGAAACTAGTGTTCTAGGTGAGTTTCAAACAACAACAAGCAAACAAATTTCTTCTCTTTTTTTTTTAAAAAAAATATGAAACAAAGTGCAAGGATTGATAGAACCTGATATATATTTTTTTGTGTTTGTGGTATGAGACTTGATTCCTTCACCTTCTTACCTAGAACCGCAGGGAAAATGAGAAAGAAGCAAAATCAAAAGCCAAAAACTATTGCAACAAAAATAAGAATAAATTGCCAAAAACAAAAGGATAGATTCAACCTGATGTTCAGGAGCTTTAAGCTCTGATACCTGATGATGCAAGAACCGTGTGGTGGCTGTCTTTCACCGAGAAGCTCAGATTGCTGGACAGGGAAGATGGAAGTGAAGGGTGGATCGATCGGACAACACAAGCTGTGAAAGGGGCTTGTGATACTCCAAGAACTTCAACCAGAAGTTGGTTGAAAAACACGGCTGTTACCAAGGGAGTTTGGAGGCGGCGCCAGTTAGGTCTTAGCGAAAGACTTAGGTTTTTGTTTTGTTCTAAAAATGCTTGTTATTTTATTAATGAGTAGACAAAAGGCTTATATAATGCCTTATTACAACTTAGGCTAAACAATGAATTAAAATAGCAAGAAGTTTTCTAAATGGCAATTAAAATAAACTTTGGGCCTAAATAGTCAACATGACTCATAAGTGCAAATAACATACTTAGTCTTAGAAATAGAATTAAAGATAGAAAAGCCCAATAACACTTAGGCTAGAATTCGGTGGTGACTTGTGAATGGCGTGGAGTTGTGAACAAGTCTTCACCGTCTTGCGCACGAAGAGTATTGCCTCATTAAAACCTTATTCGGAAAATCCAGTGGGACAACACCGAAGATAGGAAAAAGAGTACAATTTCCTAGCACGACTTTGGTGTCTTTATCGGATGGTAATGATAAAGACACCGGAGGAAGAAGAATCTTCAAGAAAGAAGCTCATTTGTTCCTTGTCTGGCTTAAATGGGTCAGTTGGTCCAGGCACGGACGGCACGGACAGCTCCGGCACGGACGGCAGGGATGGCACCAGTACGGACGACACGGTCGGCTCCAGCTGGGTCGACACGGTCGGCTCCAGCTGGGTCGGCACGGTCGGCTCCAGCTGGGTCGGCACGGTCGGCTCCAGCTGGGTCGGCACGGTCGGCTCCAGCTGGGTCGGCACGGTCGGCTCCAGCTGGGTTGGCACGGTCAGCTCCAGCTGGGTTGGCACGGTCGGCTCTAGCTGGGTCGGCATGGTCGGTCCCCGTCCAGTTCCACTCTCCAATAGCATGCTGAGATTGTCTCCTACAGCCTTCCTCTTGGAACGTGTGAGTGGTACTGGTGGGATGACTGGTGCAGTGGCTGGCTAGATGTCCTCATCAGTATGAAGGAGCCGAGAGAGTCAAAGAAGCTAGACTACTGATGAGGACATCGAGCCAGCCACTGCACCAGTCATCCCACCAGGACCACTTACACGGTTCAAGAGGAAGGCTTTAGGAGACAAGCTCAGCATGCTATTGGAGACTGGACCGACCGTGCTGACCCAGCTCGACTGGACTGACCGTGCCAACCCAGCTCGACCACGGACCGTCCGGACCATCCGACTACGGACCACCCGATCACGGACCACCCGACCCAGCCCCGACCATCCCAAGACCATCCGACCCATTCCAACTTGAAAAGGAACCATGGAGGTTCCTTCTAGAAGATTCTTCTTCCTCCGGTGTTTTTACCATTAGCATCCGGTAAAGATACCAAAAGTCGTGCTAGAAAATTATACTCTTTTTCCTATCTTTGGTTTTGTCTCACTGGGTTTTCCGAAGAAGGTTTTAATGAGGCAATACTCTTAGTGTGCAAGACGGTGAAGACTTTTTCACAACTTCACCCATTCATAAGTCACCACCGAATTCTAGCATAAGTGTTATTGGCGTTTTCCTATCTTTAATTCTATTTTCTAGACTAAGTATGTTATTGGATTTTGGGAGTCATGTTGACTAATTTGGCCCAAGTCTAATTTTAATTGCCTTTACATAAACTACTTGCTGTTTTAATTCCTTGAGAGGCTAAACATCATGTTGTTTAGCTTATGTTGTAATAAGGCATTATATAAGCCTTTTGTCTATTCATTAATAAGACAACAAGCATTTTGACAAAAACCTAAGACTAGTGTCTAACACCCAGCGCCGCCTCCTAGCTTGGTAGCAGCCGTGTTCTTCAGCCTCCATAGGTTGAAGTCCTTGGAGTATCACAAACCCTCTTCACAGCTTGTGTGGTCCCTTCGATCCACCCTTCACTTCCATTCTTTTTGTCCAGCAACTTGAACTTCTCGGTGAAAGACAGCCCACCCCACGGTTCTTGCATCAACTTCAAACCTTGATGTTTGAATTCGATTGCCTAACAATGAAAGAAATAGAGACGATTGATGACTTTGGGGAAAACTTATCTGCAATATCTTCAAAGGCATCAGCTCTAGGAGCAAGTATTGAAGAATCGAGACTTGTTAAGAAAGTATTATACCTTAATACTATGAGCTTTGAAGATATCATAGGACGCTTGAAGGCGTATGAAGAATCAATCTTCGAGGAAGAAGAATCTCAAGAGAATTAGAGCAAACTCATGTATATGAACGCAGACAATACCTCATTCTATGAGCATACCATTAGCTTCAGAGGCAGAGGAGGATGTGGAAGACTTTTCTTCTCGAAGGGCAGAAGTCGTGGACGCAATAGAGGAAGAGACCTATCAAGAGTAACATGTTATCAATGTGATAAAATAGGTCATTTTGCGTCCCACTGTCCACATCGATTGTTGAAACTACAAGAAAGTCAAGAAAGTGTTAATACCGACACACAAGATGCTAATTTACTCATGCTACATGAAGTAGTGTACCTGAATGAGAAGAACTGCATACCAAGTGACTACGACTCAAACATCGGAGAAGAAAACATTTGGTACCTTGATAACTGAGCTAGCAATCACATGACCGTAGACCGCAGATACTTCTCGAACATTTATACAAACATGGGAAGAAATTTTACCACATGTAGAATTTGCATACAATAATTCAATACATTATGCATCTACATTTTTTTCCTTTTGAAGTTGTTTATGGTTTTAACCCCCTTTTTCCTTTGGATTTATTACCTTTACCTATAAGTGAAAGAACTAACTTGGATGGAAATCAGAAGGCCGAAATAGTTAAAAGGTTGCATAAGAGGCCCGAGACAATATTGAAGCTAAAACCAAGAAGTATGCGGAAAAGGCCAACAAGAACCGAAAGAATGTGGTCTTTGAACCAGGAGAACAAATGTGGATTCATATGAGAAAGAGCGATTTCCACATGAAAGACGGTCCAAGTTGTTGCCTTGGATGGACGGCCCCTTTATCGTCATCAAGAGCATCAATGATAACGCATAAGAACTAGACTTACGAGGTAAGTACCAAATAAGCTCAAGTTTTAATGTTAATGACTTGTTTCCCTTTGTGGCAGATGATTTGGATTTGAGGTAAAATCATTTTCAAGAAGGCGAGGATGATGTGATATCAACAGGGCTTGAGATTCAAAATGATCAAGATGTCGACCCACGTTCGTCCTAGGACTTCGACCGATCCACGAATGTGTCTCGACCGGACATCGACTGCGCCCTGACCTTGTCTCAACCGGACTTTGACCAACCACGACTATGTCTCGACCAGCTCTCGACCGCGCCATGTCCTTACTGACCTTGCCTCGACCAGCTCTCGACCGTGCCACATCAGTACCTCGACCCATTCTCGACCGCGTCTCGACTGGTCTCGACCAAGTTCCGACCACGGACCGAAGGTGTTTCCAACTGGCCCTATAACTCGGACACGTTCTAAAACACTTCAGCGAGTGCTCAATGTCTATCTTAATAAAGATTCAACTCAAACCTCTACTTCTATAGGTTTGACCAATCTAATTCTTGTTAGTTGAGTTAAGTGTTTGTGAAGGAATTTCTTTCAAGTGTTCTTTTTCCTTCGGTTGGTTTTTGTCCCAATGGGTTTTGCTACCAAGGTTTTTTACTGAGGCTTTGAAAGAAATCTCAGATGTGCATCACTTAAGTTCCATAGCGTTTAAATTAGATTTGGACCTTGTTTTCTTATTTATGGCCCGGCCCATTATTTTCTTACCTTCTTTGGCGTGGACTCCCCTGGAATTTGTTTTTGAATTGTTGTAATTGTAGTCAAGGCGTGTTTGGGAGTTTGAGCATATTATGCATAGATCTGACTTCTTGACCACCGCCCTTGGCCACTGCCTTTTCTCACTATTTAAACTTGGCAGTGTGCTCCATTGTAATCTTTTTCCCATCGAATTTTCTAATAAAAGTTGCTTTGCTTTTTAAAGAAAACTTTTGATATTGATGAGCCTGGTCGACAGGTTGCACCAGCCGGTTGATGGAACGGATGAAGACCTGGATGAACAGCCGGATGCTAACACGATCAAGGACTTTGTACACCCGGACAAGTATGTGGAGGTTGGCCCGGAATGTGGCCAAGGAATCAAGCAGGGCGTCGACCAGTGGAACGAGGAGCATGACCCAGCACCGACTCAGGACGATACAAGAAGAATGACTCGGCCATCGACCCAGGAATCGACCCGTGCATCGATCCATGCTTCATGACGTGCTTCGACCAAGTCATCACACGTCCCAACAAAGGCTTCACCAAGGATCGACCCATCGACCCAACCTTCATCTGAAGCCTCTACCAGCCTTGTCCCGGACCCATGGACTGTTCCACTTGGTCCCATGACCCGCGCCCGGACTAAGGCCCTACAAGACACTATTGGGTTATTTCTTACCCATTCTTTTCTTATTCTGTCTAAGTCCATTTGATTATGTCTTTGGACTTATGTGATTGGGATTAAGGGTCCATTTGGTTCCCTTTTCCCATGTGAGGTTTTTTCCATTGGGTTTTTCTCACATGTGTTTTTAATGGGGCCTGGTGAACCTTTAAGATGATCAAGCCTATAAGGCCTTAGACTTATAATTGATGGCATGGCCCGGCCCATTTCTTTGTAAGCGTGTGTATGGTCTTCACTTGACCACATTGTAATCCGCCTAGTCTTAGGTTTGAATGCTTAGTTTTCTGTGCCAAGCATGCATGTGTTTTGACCATGCAATTCAAATTTCCTTTGTTGTATAATTAGATGTCGTGGCCATTGTATCAATCTAATCGATTTTGAATAAAACTTTGTTGAATACAAGTGTTCTTGATCGATTCTTTAACCCTTGCAAATCCCTTTCTAGTGTGTAATATCTAGATTGCTAATTTGCAAAATCCTTGTCTTGATCCGGTGTGTCATATCCTGTTCAAGCAAGTTGGTGTCTCAAAGTTTATCACCCCTTTGAGAATCCGCCAGTTCGATCCCTTTCTATCTTGTTCATCTTCTCCCCTTCCACCGCTTCATCTGACCAATTCCAATCACGCCTTGTCTATCCAAACCCGTGACCAAAACCTCCATTTCATTGCATCCAACCTTCCGCTCCTTGCTCACCTGTTGCCGGTCTTGGAGTTGCGTGTTCCTCTTCACCAGGACCACGTCAAGTGGTATCAGAGCAGACATCAGGCTGAGCACTTCACCCTCTCTTGTTTTTTTTTGTTTAAATGGCAGGGAATGAGGAAGAGGAGTCTGAAGCAAACCGGTTTAATCGCCTGTTTGAAGATCTTGCAACTAGGCTCAACCGGATCATAGAAGATCGTCTCCAAACAATCCAACTGGGAATCCGTGAAGGCATTCGTGAGAAGATCAATAGGGTGGTTCCAAATGGGATGCAGCCGCGTCCAAGGAACCCCATTCCTCCAAGGCGTGTCAGAGGACTCACTCCTGAAGCACAGGAGCCTGTCTCAGATGCAGGGAGTTTGGGACGCAGGACGTTTGTAGGAGATGAAGGGGCGGCCAGATTCTATAACTCTGGAGGATCAGACCACAGTGGACACAACCGGCCTAGGCGCAATCAGAGGATCCCAAATCTGCCCCCTCAGCCAGACCAGTTCAACAACCTTAAATTGAAGATCCCTCCCTTCCACGGCCACAATGACCCCATCACTTACCTAGATTGGGAAACTAAGATAGAACTTGTTTTTAATTGCCAATTCTATAGTGAGGTTAACAAGGTTAATTTGGCTGTTACAGAATTCTATGACTATGCCCTAAGCTGGTGGGATCAGGTGGTTACTTCAAGGAGAAGAAATGGAGAGTATCCCATTGAAACATGGGAAGAACTTAAGCTCATCATGAGAAGGCGGTTTGTTCCCAATCATTTCCATAGAGATCTACACCAAAGACTCAGGCATCTACAGCAAGGCAACAAGAGTGTAGATGACTACTTCAAGGAAATGGAGATGCTACTGATCCGAGCCGGTGTGACTGAAGATCGTGAAGCAACCATGTCCCGCTTCATGAGTGGACTCAACCAGGAGATCCAAGACCGGCTGGAGATGCAGCATTATGTGGAGTTGGAAGAAATGTTACACAAGACATTTCTTATTGAGCAGCAGCTTAAGAGAAGAACTAACACTCGGTCTTTTGGTGCAGGTGTCGTGGGGTCCAAGATAACTTTCAATAAGGAGTTCAAACCAAACCGCACCTTTGAAACCAAACCGTCCGGGTCCAAATCAGCTTCCAGTCTCTTACCGCCAAGGCTAGACAAGGGCAAAGCCGAGGAGCGTCCCACCAGAACTAGAGACATTCGGTGCTTCAAGTGCCAGGGACTAGGGCACTATGCCAGCGAATGTACCAACAAACGCGCCATGATCATCATGGAAAATGGAGAAGTCCAAACTAAGGAAGAAGAAGGCTCTGACCCATTGACCGATGGGAAAGAAGAACTGCAAGTCTCAGGACAACTCCTTGTGGCAAGAAGGTCCCTGAATGTCTAAATCAAGACAGATGAACCGGACCAAAGGGAAAACCTTTTTCACTCACGCTGTCTGATCCAAGGAAAGGTATGCAGCTTAATTATTGATGGTGGTAGTTGTACTAATGTTGCTAGTGAGTCTATGGTCAGAAAATTAGGACTTGTGGAGCTGCCCCATCCAAAGCCATACCGTCTCCAATGGTTGAATGATTCAGGCGAGTTAAAGGTGACCCATCAGGTCAAGGTGCCGATTGAAATAGGCAAATACAGAGATGAGGTCTTGTGTGACATTCTGCCAATGGAAGCAAGCCATATCCTCTTGGGCAGACCGTGGAAGTCAGACAGGAAGGTGACCATGATGGCTACACCAACCGCCACCACTTCACCTTTAAAGGCCGTAAGACCACCTTGGTCCCCATGTCACCCCATGAGGTATATCTAGATCAAATGCAAACAAAAGAAAGAGGCTAGCAAGGCTAAGGAACCAAGGGCTAAAACCAACTTCTATATAAAGGCTAGTGATGTTAAAAGAAGTCTTAGTCTTAAGGCTCCGGTTCTTATGCTCATCTATAAAGAGCATGCCCTTGTGACTACTAACCCAGAGCCGGTTCTCCCGAGCATCCTAAGTAAACTTTTGCAGTGATTCCAGGACGTGTTTCCCGAAGAGTGTCCAGATGGGTTACCACCCATTCGTGGAATAGAGCATCAGATCGATCTGGTCCCTGGAGCTCCCTACCCAACCGGCCTGCTTAACCCCGTGGAAACTAAAGAATTGCAAAGGCAGGTTGATGAGCTCATGGCCAAGGGACACATCCGTGAAAGCATGAGCCCATGTGCTGTGCCAGTCCTTCTTGTTCCTAAAAAGGATGGGACTTGGCGCATGTGTGTTGATTGTAGGGCAATCAATAACATAACGGTAAAGTATAGGCATCCTATTCCTAGGTTAGATGACATGCTTGATGAACTCCATGGATCTAGGTTATTCTCTAAGATAGATCTAAGAAGTGGTTATCATCAGATTAGGATGAAAGAAGGTGATGAGTGGAAAACCGCTTTTAAAACTAAGCAAGGTCTATATGAATGGTTAGTCATGCCCTTTGGTTTAACCAATGTCCCTAGTACTTTTATGAGGCTCATGAATCATGTGCTTAGGGAATTCATAGGCCATTTTGTGGTTGTATACTTTGATGATATCTTAGTATATAGCAAGACCTTGGAAGAACATGTGCAACATCTTAGATTTGTTTTAGAAGTGCTTAGGAAAGAGAGGTTGTATGCTAATATAAAGAAGTGCACTTTTGGAACAGATAACATAGTTTACCTAGGATTTGTAGTAAGTGCTGCAGGTGTGCAAGTGGATAAGGAAAAGGTTCGTGCTATACAAGATTGGCCTAGCCCAAAGACCGTGGGGGAAGTCCGCAGCTTCCATGGTTTAGCAGTGTTTTACAGGCGTTTTGTTAAAGACTTCAGCACCTTGGCAGCACCCTTGACTGAGGTGATCAAGAAAGACGTGGGATTCAAATGGGAGAAGGAGCAGGAGGAGGCATTTCAGCTGCTTAAGGACAAACTCACTAATGCGCCTTTATTGGCATTACCTAACTTTTCTAACACCTTTGAGATTGAATGTGATGCCTCAGGTGTTGGGATAGCCTACTTCAGTGAGAAACTTGGAGGAGCTACCTTAAACTACCCCACATATGATAAAGAGTTGTATGCTCTAGTCCATTCCTTACAAACTTGGCAACATTACTTGTGGCCCAAGGAGTTTGTGATACACACGGACCATGAGTCACTCAAGCACCTAAGGAGTCAACATAAGCTCAACAAACGTCATGCCAAGTGGATGGAGTTCATAGAAACATTTCCTTATGTTATTAAATACAAGCAAGGCAAGGAAAATGTGGTAGCCGATGCCTTGTCACGCAGGTATGCTCTTCTATCCACTTTGGAAGTTAAACTTATGGGATTTGAGCATATGAAGGAATTGTATGTGACTGACCCAGACTATGGAGAAATCTATAAGTCTTGCCTTAAGAATCCTACAGGTCGCTTTCATATACAAGATGGATACTTGCTCTTTGAAAACCGCTTGTGAGTTCCATCTTGTTCCCTGAGGGAATTGTTTGTCCGTGAGGCTCATGCTGGTGGACTCATGGGACACTTTGGCGTGTCTAAGACCCTAGCTGTGATGCGTGAGCATTTTTACTGGCCACACATGAGGAAGGACGTGGAGAGAGTGTGCACCCGGTGTATTAAATGTAAACAGGCTAAGTCCACAACTCAGCCCAACGGTTTTTATCATCCTTTGCCCATTCCAGAACACCCATGGGTTGATTTGTCTATGGATTTCATCTTAGGGTTGCCTAGAACTCATAATGGCAAGGATAGTATTTTTGTGGTTGTAGATAGGTTTTCCAAAATATCCCATTTCATTGCATGTAGAAAGACAGATGATGCATCTCATGTAGCAAACGTGTTCTTTAAGGAAGTAGTAAGGTTGCATGGCATGCCTAAGACTATTGTGTCTGATAGAGACACCAAATTTTTGAGTCATTTTTGGTGTATCTTATGGTCTAAGTTAGGTACCAAATTGAGTTTTTCTACTACATGCCATCCTGAGAGTGACGGCCAAACTGAAGTTGTTAATAGGACTTTAGGCTCACTCTTGCGTGCATTTGTTGGAAAGAAGCTTAGGACTTGGGAAGATCATCTACCACATGTTGAATTTGCATACAATCACTCGGTTCATTCAGCATCTAAGCATTCTCTCTTTCAAATTGTTTACGGCTTTAGTCCTATCTCACCTTTGGATCTAATGCCTCTGCCTTTAAGTGAGTATGCTAGTCTTGATGGAGAACAGAAGGCTCGTTTAGTTAAACAGATTCATGAACAAGCACGAACCAATATTGAAGCCAAAACCAAGAAGTATGGCCAAGTGGTTGATAAGCACAGGAGGAAGCTTACCTTCAAACCTGGAGACCAAGTCTGGATCTACCTACGCAAGGATAGGTTCCCTGAAGAACGCCGGTCCAAGCTGATGCCTAGGGTGGACGGACCATTCACCGTGGTCAAACGCATAAATGACAACGCCTACCAGCTTGACTTGCAAGGTAAGTATGCCGTGAGTTCCAGTTTCAACATTACTGACTTAATTCCTTATTGTGCAGATGGACCAGATTTGAGGTCAAATCCTCTTCAAGTGGGAGGGGATGATGTGAGCCTGGTCGACAGGTTGCACCATCCGGTTGATGGAACGGATGAAGACCTGGATGAACAGCCGGATGCTAACACGATCAAGGACTTTGTACACCCGGACAAGTATGTGGATGTTGGCCCGGAATGTGGCCAAGGAATCAAGCAGGGCATCGACCAGTGGAACGAGGAGCATGACCCAGCACCGACTCAGGACAATACAAGAAGAATGACTCGGCCATCGACCCAGGAATAGACCCATGCATCGATCTATGCTTCAGGACGCGCTTTGACTAAGTCATCACACGTCCCAACCAAGGCTTCACCAAGGATCGACCCGTCGACCCAACCTTCATCTGAAGCCTCGGCCAGCCTTGTCCCGGACCCATGGACCGTTCCACTTGGTCCCATGACCTGCGCCCGGACTAAGGCCCTACAAGACACTATTGGATTATTTCGTACCCATTCTTTTCTTATTCTGTCTAAGTCCATTTGATTATATCTTTGGGCTTATGTGATTGGAATTAAGGGTCCATTTGGTTCCCTTTTACCATGTGAGGTTTTTCCCATTGGGTTTTTCTCACATGGGTTTTTAATGGGGCCTGGTGAACCTTTAAGATGATCAAGCCCATAAGGCCTTAGACTTATAATTGATGGCATGGCCCGGCCCATTTCTTTGTAAGCGTGTGTATGGTCTTCACTTGACCACATTGTAATCCGCCTAGTCTTATGTTTGAATGCTTGGTTTTCTGCGCCAAGCATGCATGTGTTTCACCATGCAATTCAAATTTCCTTTGTTGTATAATTAGATGTCGTGGCCATTGTATCATTCTAATCGATTTTGAATAAAACTTTGTTGAATACAAGTGTTCTTGATCGATTCTTTAACCCTTGCAAATCCTTTCTAGTGTGTAATATCTAGATTGCTAATTTGCAAAATCCTTGTCTTGATCCGGTGTGTCATATCCTGTTCAAGCAAGTTGGTGTCTCAAAGTTTATCACCCCTTTGAGAATCCGCCAGTTCGATCCCTTTCTATCTTGTTCATCTTCTCCCCTTCCACCGCTTCATCTGACCAATTCCAATCACGCCTTGTCTATCCAAACCCGTGACCGAAACCTCCATTTCATTGCATCCAACCTTCCGCTCCTTGCTCACCTGTTGCCGGTCTTGGAGTCGCGTGTTCCTCTTCACCAGGACCACGTCAGATATTGTGAGTAGTTCATAGCTATTCATCCTCGTAGAAACTCTCTTTGGTGCGTGATATCCACATGCCTTTCTACGAAACCTTTGGAACTGAGTTTGGTGTGTCATATCCTACTTAGTTTCCAAGTCGACCTCATCAAGTTCTCCCACAAACTTGGTGTTTAACCACTCTTCAATCTTTTCTTCAACACTTCCGCAATTCCATTTCAACAGTCCTTTTGAGACAGCATCTTTTTGTATATCTCCTCACGAGAAATCCACCCTGTTGTCAATCTTGGGTTGTAAACCTCACCGGGTTCACATCAGAACTTCAACAAGCTATTGGCGCCTACATGACTCAGACTTCTCAAGAACCGAATCAACCAAGAATGGTAATTCTGATTTAAATTTATTTGAATTAAGTTAATGGGATAAATGTTTATCTTGGTGCTATTTTCCTTGGTGGGTTTTTGTCCCAATGGATTTTTCTCACCAATGTGTTTGATGAGGTCTGGATAAACATTTGCATGTCCATTTACTTAAGGCCTATAACATATTTTGGATCAGAATTTTGTCTAATTTGGCCCGGCCCATTTCTTCTTCTCTCCCTTTGGCGTGTACAATTAATAGGGGTTTGACTGCTTTGTAATCTGTTTGGTATTGGTCTTGCATGTCTTGGAATTTGTGCCAGACATGCAAGCCAATCTTTGACCACCGAGTGTTCTCTTCCTCTCTCACTCTCTTCTCTATTTATACTCGGCCTTAGCCATAAGGTACTCTTTTTCATCGATTTTGTTATCAAGTTTTTATTAAGGCCAGTGTGTGATATCCAGCCGAGATAAGTTGGGTTGTTCAAGGTTCATCCGCGGCCTTCTTCTTGTCTCAACCGATCCATCCTCTATCCCATCTGATCAATCGACCACTCTTCCCACTGTTCCACTCTCTTTGATCGAACACAAACATCCCAAACTGACCCTTCATCTTCCGCGCCTTCCAGTCTGCACACCACACTCTGTTGATCAATCTTGGATAAGTTAATCATTCTCCTATAGATTACATCAAGTGGTATCAGAGCGACCAACAGGCTGTGTTCTATACCTTTGCTCTTTTACTTTGTTATTAATGAAACTTTGAGTTTGAAATCATATCTTTGAAAAGTGGGGTTAAAATCGTTTGCGACTATTAATCTTCCGTTGAATTTATTTTTTCTAAAATTTTTTTATGGTTTTTAAAAGGCGGTTGTGTTTAGTACAATTAGGAGTTGATTTTAGAAATTTTAAAAGGATATAACTTGTTTTTTTAACACTTTGTACCATCCTATTCAAGAGAACACTTAACTGGCCAGTTGGCAAATTTTAATATTTTCAGGAACCAATGGGTGATTCTGAATAAGAAGAGTTCAATCACACAGGCATGGTAGAAACAGTCACAACTAGGATGAATCAGATGATGGCTGCCCGGTTCAAATCCATGCAGGAAGGGTTGTGTGATGGACTGATTGAGGATCTAAGGCGCCTAATACCAGAACCCAGACCTGACCGATGACGCGTCCTATTTCCCGAACAACCTACGGAGGAAAGGCGTGTTTCATCCTCTGAACGGCGTGAACATACTCCTGAAAGGCATGAGGAAGCATCAGTCGTGGGGAGTCTATGATGCCATAGCTTTTATAGTGATGAGGCTGCGGCTCAGTTCTACTAGAGTGATGGTTCCAAATACAACACCCCGGCTCGTCCCAGACGCGCCCGTGACTACCAACCACAACCATTCCAACAAGACGACATTAATCATCTTAAACTCAAAATTCCACCATTCCATGGGAGCAGAAAATAGAATTAGTTTTTACTTGCCAATATTATTCTGAAATTAATAACGTTAATGTGACAGTGACTGAGTTTTATGATTATGCTCTCAGTTGGTGGGATCAGATGGTGACGTCTAGGATACGCAATGGTGAATACCCCATAGAGACCTGGAATGAGAGCATAATCATCCGTAGTCGTTTTGTCCCAAACCATTTTCACTGTGACTTGCACCAGCGGTTAAGGCAATTAAAACAAGGTGGCCGTGGAATGTAAGAATATTTCCAGAAAATAGAAACACTCTTGATCCGAGCAAGTGTGAGTGAGGATCGAGAAGCCACCATGTCCCATTTCTTGGGTGGTCTTAACCGTGACATTCAATACTGGCTTGAAATGCAACACTATGTGGATTTAGAAGAAATGTTACATAAGGCTATTTTAATTGAACATCAACTTAAAACAAACCTTACATTCGATCTTCTTTTGGTACAGGAGCCGTGAACCATAAATTAGCCTATCCACAGGTCTACAAGCTATCTAGACCATCAGACTTTAAACTATCGACCTCCAGGATCGAATTAAATGTGCCACTTCCAGATAAGGGCAAAGTCGTGGAACGACCAACGAGGACGCGAGACATACGCTGTTTTAAGTGTCAAGGACTCGACCATTATGCTAATGAGTTTAATAATAAAAAGATCATGGTGGTCCTAAGAAACGGTGAAGTTAATACTAAGGATGAAGAAGAGGACGACCCAAGGATCGAACTGGACCTTGATTATGGCTTGGAGCCGCCTGTGTCTAGAAAACTTTTGGTTTCTCGTCGATCCCTGAGTGTTCAATCTAAGGCTGATGAACAAGAACAACATGAGAACTTGTTCCATTCACGCTGCCTTTTTAATGGCAAGGTATGTAGTTTGATTATAGACGGTGGTAGTTACACTAATGTGACTAGTGAATCTATGGTCAGCAAATTATGACTTGTGGAGAAAGAGCACTTAAAGTCGTACCCACTCCAATGGCTTAATGATACTGGAAAACTTTGTGTGACTCATCAAGTGCTAATACCTCAGGAGATTGGAAAATACAAAGATGAAGTTCTTTGTGACGTCTTACCAATCGAGGTCGGACACATCTTACTTGGACGGCTATGGCAATCAGATCGTAAAGTCACTCATGACGGTTTCGCAAACCGCCACTACTTTACTTTCTAAGGCCGAAGACCACATTGATACCTATGACTCCTCAAGAATTATATGTTGACCAGTTACTACTCAAACAACAAAGTTCCAAAAAAAGTAAGCAAAAGACACCAAAAGGTATGTCTAATTTCCTTTTGAAAGCTAGTAAGTTGACTAAATGGCGAATTTGTGTTGATTGTCGAGCAATCAACAACATCACTGTAAAGTATCGCCATCCAATACCCCATTTAGATGAATTGTATGGTGCATGCATGTTTTCTAAAACTGATCTTAGAAGTGGATATCATCAAATACGTATGAAAGAAGGGGATGAATGGAAAATTGCATTTAAAACTAAGCATGGTTTATATGAATGTCTTGTCATGCCATTTGGGCTTACTAATGCACCTAGTAATTTCATGAGGCTTATGAATCATACTTAGGGACTTCATTGGGCATTTCGTTGTAGTCTATTTTGATGACATCCTCATTTACAGTAAATCATTAAAAGAGCATGTCAAAAATGTTCAGGCTATTTTAGAAGTCCTTAGGAAGGAGTTTCTATTTGCTAACTTGGAAAAGTGCACGTTTTGTACGGATATGTGGTTTCCTAGGTTTTGTTGTTAGTGTAGATTGAGTGCGTGTGGACGAAGAAAAAGTCAAGGCAATCCGTGATTGGCCCACTCCTAAAACCGTGAGTGAAGTCCGAAGCTTTCATGGCTTAGCGGGTTTCTATAGAAGATTTGTTCAAGAATTCAGTACCATAGCAGCCCCACTGACCAAAATCATCAATGTGAATGGAAGTTGCTTAGGAACAAGCGTTTCAGATGCTTAAGGACAATCTTACTCACGCTCCTTACTCATCTATTTTGCATGGCGCTTGTTCAGATTTTGCTTCAGGTATAGGAATTGGCGCCGTGCTTATGCAGGAAAGGAATCCAATTGCTTATTTCAGCGACAAATTAGGAGGAGCTACATTGAATAACTCCACGTATGACATAGAGTTTTCATGCAAGCTCTCCAAACTTGGCAATATTATTTATGGGCAAAGGAATTTGTGTTTCACACTGATTACGAGCCTCTAAAGCACCTTAAGAGACAACACAATCTGAACAAGCGCCATGCAAAATAGATGGAATTCATAGAAACTTTCCCATATGTGATTAAGTATAAACAATGAAAGGAGAATGTTGTGGCAGACGCACTATCACGCAGGTATACTCTATTATCCACTTTGGAAGTTAAGTTAATGCGCTTTGATCATATTAAAGGATTGTATGAGACTTACCCTGACTATGGAGAATCTATAAGTCATGTTCTAAGGTTTTTGTAGGGCATTACTTCCAACTAGATGGATTCCTCCTCTTATGAGAATAGGTTGTGTGTTCCGAATTGTTCTTTGCTTTAATGATTTTAGAGAAGCTCATTCCGAAAGACTTATGGGACATTTTGGAATAGCCAAGACAATGACCATCATGATAGAGCACTTCCATTGGCCGTATATGAAAAGGGACGTTGAAAGAATCTGTCAGCATTGTGCTAAGAGCAAAATGGCTAAGTCTACGACTCTGCCCAACGGTTTGTATCACCTTTTACCAATTCCTTTGCATCCATGGGTAGATTTGTCAATGGATTTTATATTAGGACTGGCTAGGACTCGTAATGGTAAGGATAATATCTTTGTGGTAGTAGACCGCTTTTCAAAATTATCACATTTTATTGCATGTAACAAGTCTGATGATGCTTTGCATATTGCCAATCGTTTCTTTAAATAAATTTTCCGTTTACATGCCATGCATAGGTCAATTGTATCAAATAGAGACACTAAGTTTTTAAGTCATTTTTAGAGGACATTATGGTCTAAGTTAGGGACTAAACTTCTTTTTTAACAACATGTCATCCTGAGAGTGACGGTCAGTCAAAAGTGGTCAATAGGCCTTAGGTTCTCTCTTGCGATCCTTTGTTGGTAAGAATCTTCGGACTTTGGAGGATCATTTGCCACATGTTTTGTTTGCATATAATCATGCTGTGCATTCTGCATCTAAGCATTCACCATTCCAAATTGTTTATGGATTTAATCCTATCTCACAATTGCATTCAATTCCTTTACCTTTGAGTGACCGTGCTAGTATTGATGGTGAACAAAAGGCGCAGTTGTTCAAGCAGACTCATGAGAAGGCTCGAGTTAATATCAAGGCCAAGATAAAACAGTACGTTAAGATGTCTAATAAACATCGGAAGAAGGTTGTATTCCAACCTGGAGATCAAGTCTGGATCCATTTGCGCAAAGATAGATTTCCCGCATAAAGTCGTTCCAAGTTGATGCCGAGAATTGATGGGCCATTCACGGTCATGAAACGCATCAATGACAATGCCTATGAATTGGATCTCCATGGTAAATATTTTGTCAGTTTTAGTTTTAATGTTTCTGATTGACAAATCCTCTTCAAGAGGGAGGGGATGATGTGATCCAGGTCGAGACCATTGACCCTGAGTTGGACAAGGACAACCTACCGAACGGACGTGCGGATGTACGGACGTACAGACGTAGAGACGAACGGTGGAGGTTCCAGGCGCGCCACAGGAGGACCCAAAGGATGGCCCACGTTCGTATCACACGACCAGTTCGTGACCGTGCCCCGACCGTGCTACCGACCTGCTCTTGACCAGTTCCGGTCCGTGCCTCGACCGTCCTACCAACCCATTCTCGACCAGCCTCGACCGACGTACGATCCATGAACCTTTCACGGACCAAGCCTCGACCCAAGCCTTGAAGCACACCGATCCAGACTCACTAAGACATCGACCCGGCCCTGACCAATCAACGATCAAGGATCAAGACCCATGGACCATTCCAACCGGTATAATGATGCGATCAAGGACTAAGGTACTTTAACAAGCTATTGGCGCCTACATGACTAAGACTTCTGCAAAACCGAATCAACCAAGAATAGTAATTTTGATTCAAACTTATTTGAATTAAGTTAATGGGAAAAATGTTTATCTTGGTGCTTTTTTCCTTGGTTGTTTTTTCTCAACAAGGTTTTTAATGAGATCTGGATAAACATTAGCAAGTTCATTTACTTAAGGCCTATAACATATTTTGGATCGGAGTTTTGTCTAATTTGGCCCGGCCCATTTCTTCTTCTCTCGCTTTAGCGTGTACAATTAATAGGGGTTTGACTGCTTTGTAATATTTTTGGTCTAGGTCTTGCTTGTCTTGGAATTTGTGTCAGACATGCAAGTCAAGCTTTGACCACCGAGTGGTCTCTTTCTCTCTCACTCTCTTCTCTATTTATACTTGGCCGTGTCCATAATATACTCTTTTTCATAGAATTTTTTATGAAGTTTTTAATTAAGAACTTTAAAATTTTTGGTCAAATCCAAGTAGTGTGTCATATCTACTTGTCTTATGAATCCCTTTCGGGTGTGTAGTATCCAGTTAGCTAATTCAAAAAATCTTTCTTTAGGGCGGTGTTTCATATTCAGCCGAGAGAAGTTGGGTTGTTCAAGGTTCATCAGCGGCCTTGTTCTTGTCCTAATCGATCCATCCTCTATTCCATGTGATCAATCAACCACTCCTCTCACTCTTTCTTATTCCAGTCTCTTTGATCGGTCACAAACATCCCAAACTGACCATTCATCTTCCACGCCTTCCAGTCCGCACACAATACTCTGTTGGCCGATCTTGGATGAGTGACTCCTTATCCTAAGGATTACGTCACCTTATCAAAGGTTATTCATGCACTTTGATCGGTCATTATATGTGAAAGATTATGAGATTAAGAGATTTGTAGAATGAGAGAATGAGAGATTAGAGACAATTAGAGAAAATAATGATTTTATTAAGAGAATGAGAATTATGAATTCTTAGTTACAATATGTGAAGGGAGTAAGGTATTTATACTAATCTAGTCTAGGCTTGTTTGGATACAAGGATAGCCTTATACATGAATGGCTACAAGGATAACATAATATTAGAACACAAACAAGCCTTAGACACTCCCTTTTACAAAGTCACTCACGCCTTTATACATATAATTAAAGGCTTTCATTTTCTTCATTTCTTCTTTATTCCAACACTCCCCCTCAAGCTTAAGACATGGAGAATGTCTAAGTTTGCAACCATGAAGTATTATCTCATTAAAAACCTAGAGAAAGAAAACCCAATTGGGACAAAACGTTTTCTAGGGAAAAAGAGTATAACACTCCATGTTGGGATCATTGGTGTGGAATGGTCATAAGGCCAAGTCTTGGATAGATTGAGGTGCCAATTTTCAGAGATGTTGCATTGGTGAATACATCAGCTAGTTGATCCTCACTCCTTGTATTGCAAGGCAAGATGATACCTTTACCAATAGCCTCTCTTACTTTGTGGCAGTCCACTTCTATATGCTTGGTCCTTTCATGAAACACTGAATTGGAGGATATGTGTATGGCAGCCTGATTGTCCCAGTGAGTGGTAATAGGGTCCTCACACTTCACGGCTAAATCTTCCAAGAGTTGCTTCAGCCAGATGCATTCAGTAGTAAGCTTTCTCATTGCTCTATATTCTGATCCTTCACTAGAGCATGAAACCACCTTTTGCTTCTTGGTTTTCCAAGTCACAAGGTTTCTTCCTATGAAAGTACAATAGCCTGTGGTACTTCTCCTAGCTTTCCTATCTCCTGCCCAATCTGCATCACAATAACCAACCACATTTGTGTTTTTGTTGTTACCCATCCAAATACCTTGTTCATGTGTGCCCTTTAGATATCTTAGAATTCGCATGGCCATGTCCCAATGCCTCATCTTTGGTCCTTGCATGTGTTGAGATACCTGATTCACAACAAAACATAAATCTGGTCTTGTGATGGCTAAATAAATAAGCTTACCAACCACTTTCCTATAGAGCTTAGGATCATGAAAATCAATTTCCTCCTCTAGCTCCCCCTTAGTTGCGATTTTATAGTCTTCTTCTAAGGGTGTTTTGGCTGGTTTAGCTTCCATCATACCTGTAGAGGTTAGTAAATCTACAACATACTTCCTTTGGGATTAAAAGAGACCTTCCTTGAACATACACACTTCAATTCCCAAAAAGTATTTAAGTTCTCCTAAATCCTTAATATCAAAGACACTCTTTAAGTAATATTTAGTAGATGCAATACCAACACTATCACTTCCAGATATGATTATATCATCTACATAGATAAGAATTACCACAATACCTTCCTTACTCTTTAGTGTAAAAAAAGTATGTTTAACTTCAGATCTTTTGAAGCCTCTATTCATTAAGGTTACACTTAGCTTGTGGTACCAAGCTCTTGGAGATTGTTTAAGGCCATAAATAGCCTTTCTTAGTCTTAGTATATTACCGCTTCCAACCTCATCCTCTAGGCCAGGTGGTGGTGACATGTAAACCTCTTCTTCTAGCTCACCTTGTAAGAAAGCATTCTTGACATCCATTTGCCACAACTCCCACTCAAGGTTAGTAGCAACAGTAAGAACAACATTAACAGAATGAAGCTTAGCTACAGGTGCAAATGTATCCCTATAATCTTCACCATATGTCTGAGTAAAACCCCTAGCCACCAACCTAGCTTTATATCTATCAATTTCACCATTGCTTTTGTATTTAATGGTAAAAATCCATTTAGAACTTACAGCCTTTTTTCCTTTTGGTAGAGTAGCTGAAGCATAAGTACCATTCCTCTCCATGGCTTGTTTCTCAGCTAAGATAGCTTCCCTCCATTCCTTTTTGGACATAGCTTCTTCATATGTCTTTGGAATCTGCTTATTATCAAGACTAGAAATAAAAGCAACATGATTAGAAGGTAAGTGAGCAATATTACAAACTCCCTGATCATGATGAACCACAACATTTCCATTGTAGAAAACTGGTGGATTCCTTTGTCTTGTGCTCCTTCTTAAAACTGTAGGTGGAGCTTCTTGATTAGATTCCTCTTCTTCACTCAAAACTTCAACAAGAGTAGGCATATCTCTTGATCTTTTGGAAGCTGAGACTCGAGTGACAGGCTGTGGTTTCGTGGTTCTAGGGTCGCCTGCTTCTGGGGCAGATGACAGAGGTGAGGATGCCGTGTGCTGAGGAGAAGGACCACCCACTATTCCAATACTTTCCAAGAGCTTCCTCAAGTATTCAGCTTGGTCTGATCTTGTTGATGAGATGTCCTTCAATTGCTCACAAGTTCCTTCTTCATAAAAACCTTTGTCTTCTTGGAACTTTACATCTCTAGACACCAAGACTCTTCTAGTCTCTGGGTCATAACATTTGTATCCTTTCTGAGTAGAAGAATACCCAATGAACATAGCTTTGATACTCTTTGGATCCAGCTTGTTCCTTTGCTCTCTTGGTACTAATACAGAACAAACACAACCAAAAACTCTCAAGTTATCAATATTGGGTCTAGTTTTGTTTATTACCTCAAATGGAGACAGGTCATCTAGGACTTTTGTAGGAGTTCTGTTAATTAAGTAGCTTGCTGCTACAAGTGCATCCCCCCAAAAACGTTTGGATACTTTCATGTGGAACATCATAGTTCTCACAAATTCTATTAAGTGCCTATTCTTCCTTTCAGCTACTCCATTTTTTTGTGGAGTGTAAGGACATCTTGTTTGATGCTCAATGCCATGCTTGGCTAGATGTTCTTGAAGTCTGGTACTAGTGTATTCTGCTCCATTATCTGTTTTAAAACATTTAATTCTTGCATTGTATTGATTAGTAACATATGCTTGAAAGTTTAAAAATGCATCATATACTCTATCTTTAGAACTAAGTAAAGTAACCCATGTATATTTGGACTTTTCATCAAAAAATATCACAAAATATTTATGGTTTTCTCTAGATGGAAATGGAGATGTCCAAACATCAGAATGTACCAATTCAAAACAATTTTCATATGTATGTATAGATTTTTTAAAAACTGTTTTACAATGTTTCCAAAGAATACAAGAATCACACAACTCTTTTGGCATTTTCAAACCAGGAACAATTAATTCTAGTGCTCTTGGATGAGTATGACCTAATCTAGCATGCGACAGATCAGAATCAGTACTAAATGCATTAGCCTGAAAAACCGATTCCACTTCACTAACACTAGTCATGTTTTCAAGCACATACAAGTCATCTCTTTTGGTTCCTTGTCCAAAACATCTTTTAGTTTCAACATCCTGAAAATAGAAATCATTAGGAACAAATATAGCATGACAATTCAAATCAGTAGTAGCTCTTTTAACTGAGAGCAAGTTAGAGGTAAAAGAGGGCATATAAAATGCTTTAGATTCTTTATCAAACAACTTCAATTTCCCTATGCCTTTGATGGGTACTTTAATTCCATTAGCAATGAGAACATTACCTAGGGCAGGTTCTACATTCTCTAGCAATTCTAAATCACTAATCATTTGATGAGAAGCACCAGAATCAACCACCAAAGATTTAGGAGCATTAGAAGTAAAAAAGGTTTGAAAAGAAGCATGAAAAGTTTTACCCATCACATTGCTATCCTTTATTTCCTTGATAAGAGCTTCCAAGTCTGATTTTTTCACAAATTCTGATGCTTGTGACATGATACTAGGGTAAGCTGAATGAGAAAGAGGACCGCTGCTTACAACCGCCTTGGATGGCAAAATACCGTGAGCTTGACTGGTTGTGGCCATGGCCGCCGGTTGCTGTAGCCTGAGGCCCAAGAGGGCTTCTGGTGAAGATGAAGTACCCAGAAATCCTTGTTTGCATGGCCATTCCTCTTGAAATGGTCACAAAATTGTCTCCTCTTCCTAAAATCATTTGCTGGTTTGAAGAAACTTTTATGAGCAGCTACCAATTCAGCTTTGTTGCCAAACAATCCATGGGATCCTTGCTCCTTTTGAACTTGAGCACAAACCTCCTCCAAGCTAGGCAACTTGTCAGACCTGAGAATATGCTTAATAAGATCTGAGTAAGTAGAATTAAGTGTTAAAAGTAACCCAAACACCTTATCTTGTTATTTCCTTTCAAGGAGAACAAGTGATTCAATGGTGGCTGGCCTTAGCATTTCTAGCTCAGCCCAAAAAGCTCTGAATGAGCTATAGTGCTTTGTGAATTCAGCATCCTCCTGCCTTAATTCATTAAAAGCCTTCTTGACTTCAAAAATTCTCAAAAGGTTAGTGGTGTTTCCATACACCTTAAGCAAAGTGTCCCAAAGATCTTTTGCATTTTTACAAAAAGAATAAGCTTCTAAAAGATCAATAGCAAGAGAATTTTGTAGTATAGAAAGTACCAACTGATTTTCTTGGTACCATTTTGCTTGAGTAGTTACAGCCTCACTCACTTCAGCCACTTCATTGTCTTCAATGTCATTTGTAGCAATGTGGTTCCAAAGACCTTTACCACCTAATGTGGTTTTCATGGTCCTAGACCACAAGAGATAATTTGCTCCATGAAGAATGACTGGAGCTCTAAGTGAAGTTTGAATCTTCATAGATGGTTGAAATGGGAGACTTGGTCGAGAGATTTGGTCGAGAGAGTTGGTCGAGAGACAAAGGTTGAGATTGGAAGCTAGCTGGTTGAGAGAGCGAGACGTCCGAGTCAGCCAGGACAAGACTTGGTTTGGTCAAATATGAAGAACACCGCCAGCTGCTTGGTCACGGTACAGGGACGAGCGCTTGAGGAAGACTTGGTCGGATCGCCACACTTTGTTGAACGGTCGAGTGGAACCAGCTTAGCGATACAGGCACTGGACACAGAAGAATTCCAAAGACGGCCGCACCAGCAGACGAGAAGACTCGCAAGAATTCGAAGAAAGCCACGGACAAGGTCACGACAAAAGTACAACTGCTTGATCAGTCACTAGTGATCCACGTCAAGCCAACCTAGTAACACATGCCTTGAACAATCCAAGATCGATCAACCTCACGTCCTTGTGTGCACCACTACCTGCAAGTTCGTGTGTGCTATACAGAAGAGACCAAAGGCCTTGTGTGCAAGACAAGAAGGGCGCGTGGGATGCAAGAAAGAAATTAAAACAAAATATCTTGCAGTTCAAGTAACATCCAACAGCCTATAACCACTTGTAACAACCTTTAACCAACTCTTTTAACAAGAATTAACTAATTAAAACCAACTAATAACAAACCTTATCAATTATTAACAACCAAATTCAAATCATATGAATTAAAATCAATTCTAAATTTCAAGAATTCAATTTTAACTTTTCAAAGATTAACAAAGATTTCAAGAAAATCAATCTTGAAGACTTAAACCCATTAGATTGAATTGAAATTTCGTGGACACCCTCACAAGACACTTATTTAACTTTCCAGATTCAAAGAATTTAATAAAACTGAGAAATAATTAGAATTATATCACCAGGATCTTGATGTAGGTGATTTTGGATGTCTCTGAGAAAACCTTCACTAACATCTTCCAAACAGAATGGAATTGAGTTATGCTTTCTTTAACCAGAAACTAGACTTGAAGGTCTTGATTTTATGATTAAGAAAAACACGATTTGACGAAGAATAGACGTCGGGGTGACCTGGGAAACACAGAGGTTCGCAGCGGAGGCGCTCGCAAAGGACCTTTGCAAGAAAATTCATAACTTTTGATTCCCTGTGTCAAATGATGCAATTCAAATGAGGCTTCAGAACTCGCAGATGAACAATCCAGAGAAAGCAGATCGTCAAAAGGTGTCGTGTTTTGGCCGGAATTTAAATTACAATTTGACGTTCGAAATTGATCCAGAAGATGATGAAGAACAAGATGGATTCTTGTTGAATCAATGAAAGAATGATGAAAATTACCCATATTTGATGCAACCTGGCTCTGATACCATAAAAGATTATGAGATTAAGAGATTTGTAGAATGAGAGAATGAGAGATTAGAGAGAATTAGAGAAAAAAATGATTTTATTAAGAGAATGAGAATTATGAATTCTTAGTTACAATATGTGAAGGGAGTAAGGTATTTATACTAATCAAGTCTAGGCTTGTTTGGATACAAGGATAGCCTTATACATGAATGGCTACAAGGATAACATAATACTATAACACAAACAAGCCTTAGACATTCCCTTTTACAAAGTTACTCACGCCTTTATACATATAATTAAAGGCTTTCATTTTTTTCATTTCTTCTTCATTCCAACAATATGAACCTCCACCTGTAAGATATGAAATCCTTGGAATTCATGCTCTCAAGGATTTGGAACATGGAAGATCGAGTGGCTGGGGCAGATGAGGACGAACGCCCACAGACCGCGGACAACCTGGACATGCATCCAAGACCGAGGAAGACCCAAGCGACCCAACCATGGAGGTTCAACACCGTTTGTACCACAAAGACCAGTGACTCAATCCCGAGCCAAAGCCATAGGATACAAGTTCAATCAGATTGTATACCGCATCATGGAGGTTGTCCCCACGGCCCACAAACCTCGGTCCAAGACTGCAATCAACCAAGCAGAGCTGCTCGAGAACAACATGCTTTTGACCTCGGCCCATGAACCATGTAGGCTCCTTAGCCATCAGACCACGGCTTCTGGTGGCTTTACCATCACTATAAGGTAAGACATCTAAAGACATGCTAGAGAATTGTACTCTTTTTCGCACCTTCGGTTTTTTCCTACTGGATTTTCCAAAGTAAGTTTTAATGAGGCAACAACTCTAGTGTGTGCGACGAACCAGGACTTGTTTACGGACCACTAACTTTCAAAATTCCTAGAAACGCCTATCTTATTTCTTTTGGGCCTCGGACCTTATCTCTTTTTATTGGCCTTAGCCCCTATTTCAACCTTAGTCATTAAAAGCCTGCGGCCCTAATGAGGACTCGGACCATTCTACCGACCCAGGCAGACCAGAACCGGACGAGCCCGTTCCTATTGTGCCAACCAGACCCATGACCCGAGCCAGAGCCAAGGTGTTAGGAACCAAGATCAACAGGTACGTCGAACGCTGGATTGAGGTTCTTCCAAGGAACCCCGAGCCAGCACCCGGACCGGACCAAGGACCGGACCTCAGCATAACCGCCCCACCATGGGAGCTTCTCAGCCATCAAGTCACGGACTCCAGTCTCTTTACCATCACCTCTGGATAAGGACGCCAAAGACGCCATATGGAATTGTACTTTTTTTCTATATTCGGTTTTGTCCCATTGGGTTTTTCGAAGAACGTTTTATTGAGGCAACACCTTTAGTGTGCACTTGGACTTGGGATTGATTATCACTTAGAAACCCAACGGCCCTAGGCCTTATTATCTTCTTATTTTAACATTTGCGCACGTGCCTTGCCCTTAAGGCCCGCTGCCCAAATTATCTACTTGTGCACTTCTTGTTGTTTTGTTCTAGACTTCCTGTTGTTATCATTTAAACAGATTTTTGTTTTACTTAAGGGCAGAAACCCTAGACTAAGGCACTATATAAGTCCTTTCATTAATAAAACACAGACTTTACAAAGAAATTAAAAATCATATTCTAATAGCTCTTGACGGTGCCGCCTAGCCCTAGTGTGGTTCCTGTGACTTCCAGCCTTTAAGGTTGAAGTCTCCTTGGTGTATCACGGGCCCTGCTATCGCTTGTGTGGTCCAGCTCGCTTCCCCGTCCCGTGCCTGCTTCTATTGAGCCTCTCTCGAACTCCCGCCTGTTCCAACTAGTCTTCGATCAAGCCTCTCTCGTATAACCGGTTACAGGACCGCGCCAGTGAACCTGCTTTGGTTCCTCCCGCGTCTGTGTACACAAGTAGATACTTGTGTAGATTTTTCTTTGTTTTGTTTGTTTTTGAACTTCCTGCTTTGACTTGTTTTCTTCTCCTGCTGCGAGGTCATCTGGCGCAGAACTCAAGTATCATAAAACCAAAAAAAAAATACCCAAACCAAAACTGGTTCTATCGTTTCTTAAACCTATGTTTTCAATTATTTAAAATAAAAAAGAATTGCTTGTGCTTGTTGTTTCTTCGTTTTGTTTGTGTCATTGCTTGATTGTCTTCCTTATTAAATCAAAATATATATATAATTCGGTTGAAACTGACCTAAGCTTTAATAGAAACTCACGGATTTTTCTTAAAAACAAACCGCTACTTGATAATCATTATCCACATATGTCTAGGTTGTTAACCGGAACCCTCACCACCGTTTTCCAGCAATGACGTTGAACCTATTGTTAGAACTTTCATGGGCTTAGGTTGTTTACTTTAAGCATCAAACGCCTGCTCTGTTGACTAGTTGCGTTCGCGGTTATTGTCTCTTGTCCATGTGACGTCTCTTGTAATTGTTTTAACCTTGAAACCCTGCCTAGATTACTAGCGAGAGCCTTTACAATCGAACCCTGAACCGCGCCTCCAAGCACCTAGGATCTTAGGCGGTCTCCGCGTAATAACTAGGACCAAAACCGATTAGAATAGTTCCCAAAATCTTGCATAGGAAGTTTTCCTCTTTTGGTATAGAAACTTTTGAATTAGGCCAGCCTTCTTAAACATTCTAGGAATATTTCCAAAATCGTTTAGGAAGTTTCAATTTTTAAATTAGGAAAGGAATCAAGGCTAAGGGAGTTTCCATAACTAGTTAGGATAGTTTCCATCTTTAGATTAAGAAAGTTCCGACTTAGAAAAGTTTCCTTATTTAGTTTAGGATAGTTTCTAATTCTAGTTTAAGAAAGTTTACATTTCTAGTTTTAGGCAAGTTTCCAAATTAGGAAAGTTTCTATTTCTAGTTTAGGCAAGTTTCCAAATTAGGACAGTTTCCATTTCTAGTTTAGGAAAGTTTTCTCTTCTTAGTTTAAGGGTAGCCCTTTCAGACTTAGGAATTTGTCCCGGCCTTGCCTTTTCCTTTGTTGAAATGATCCCATGTCTACCGGCTCAGAAGCCTCAGAAAGGCCCCAGGACTCGGGAGTAGAAATGCAGATGCTAAGCCAAATCACGACTCAAATGAACACCCTCGCCAACCGCATGGAGCGGTTAGAACAACCCGGTCCTCCCAGAAGACCAGATCTCCCAGAAGCATCTCATTGCGGAGAAGGGAAAAGTGGAGGAACCACCACGAATGGACGAACCCAATACTTTTTTTCGTACACCTGCAACCCGCGAGAAGAAGAACCACCCGACCTTCCAACCAATACCGGCCCTGCAAACCGGTACGACCGCGACCCCAAAGCGACCAATCGGCCAGCTCCCTATCAAGCGTCGGACATTAAACTAAACCAGCCGTCTTTATCATATTGCTAGGTAGACCTTGACAATATGATAAGAGAGCCATCCATGATGGATTCACAAATTCACACTCCTTCAATCACAAAGGTAAGAACATTACCTTGGTACCCCTCACTCCACAAGAAGTACATTTAGATGATTCAGATGAAGCAGAGAAGAACCAATACCAAACCTATAAGCCCCAGTACAAGCGTGGAGCAGGACACTAAGGTAAGTCACCATACTCTTTATTCTACTCCAAGTGAAGTAAAACAATCACTTTTTGATCAACAATTTATGATGTTATTGCTTTGTAAAGAACTACTAACTAGTTCTTCTAACTTGGTTTCGGAGATTCCGAGAGATATTGAGTTCCTTTTACAGGGGTATAAGGATGTATTTCCAGAAGATCAACCAATTGGATTACCACCTATAAGAGGGATCGAACACCAGATTGACTTAGTTCCTGGCGCTACACTCCCAAATAGGCCTGCCTATCGAACCAATCCAGTGGAGACGAAGGAGCTACAGAAACAAGTCAATGAGCTCTTAGAGAAAGGGCACATTCGCGAAAGCCTAAGCCCTTGTGCAGTACCAGTTCTACCTGTGCCAAAGAAGGATGGAAGTTGGCTCATGTGTGTAGACTGCAGAGCCATAAACAACATCACAGTTAAGTACAGACATCCTATTCCTCGTTTAGATGACATATTAGACGAATTATATGGGTCATGTATCTTTTCTAAGATTGATTTAAAAAGTGGATATCATCAGAATAGGATAAAAGAAAGAGATGATGGAAGACAACATTTAAAACAAAAAGTAAGATTGTATGATTGGTTAGTTATGCCTTTTGGATTAACCAATGCACCTAGTACCTTCATGAGGTTAATGAATCATGTCTTAAGAGCATTTATAGGACGATTTGTAGTGGTTTATTTTGGTGACATTTTAATCTATAGCAAGACTAAGGAAGAACATTTAGACCACTTAGACAAGTTTTAGACATGTTAAGGAAAGAGTAACTGTATGCAAACAAAAAGAAATGCTCTTTTGGAACAGATACCTTGGTCTTTTTGGGTTTTGTTATTACTTCTCAGGGAATTCAGGTGGACAAGGAGAAGGTAAAAACTATTAGAGAATGGCCAGTGCCCAAGAGTATTGGAGAGGTGAGGATTTTTCTTGGACTTGCTGGATTCTATAGGAGATTTCTGAAGGATTTCAGCACCATAGCAGCAGCACTCACTGAAGTGGTAAAGAAGGCTGTGGGATTCAAGTGGGGACCCTCTCAGCAGGAGGCATCCGAGCTTTTGAAAAGGAAGTTAATTAATGCTCATGTACTTGCACTTCCAGATTTTTCTAAAACTTTTGAGATTGAATGTGATGCCTCTGGAGTTGGAATTGATGATGTCTTAATGCAGGAAAGAGGCCCATAGTGTTTTTCAGTGAGAAATTAGGAGGAGCAACTCTCAACTATCCCACTTATGATAAATAACTATATACTCTGGTGAGGCTCTACAGATGTGGCAACACTACCTATGGCCAAAGGAGTTTGTCATTCATATTGATCATGAGTCTCTTAAACATCTCAAGGGGCAACATAAACTAAATAAAAGACATGCACGATGGGTAGAATCCATCGAAACCTTTCTTATGTCATTCATTATAAATAAGGTAAGGAAAATGTAGTAGCAGATGCACTATCAAGAACTCATGCACTTCTATCTTCCATGGAAACAAAGCTACTAGGGTTCGAAAATCTTAAATCTTATTATGCTACTGACCCAGACTTTAGTAAGATGTTTAAGGACACTCACAAGCATGCCCAAGGACGTTTTTATCAGTTCAATGGGTTACTATTCTGTGACAGCCGACTCTGTGTTCCTTGTGGAACAATTAGAGAGTTATATGTAAGAGAAGCTCATGGAGGTGGGCTCATGGAACACTTTGGAGTTGCCAAGACTCTAGCTAAATTGCAGGAACACTTCTACTAGCCAAGCATGAGAAGGGACGTCGAGAAGATATGTTCCAGGTGCATCAAGTGCAAGCATGCTAAGGCCCATGCACAATCTTCAGGTTTGTTTTCCCCTTTACCCATACCAGATTATCCTTAGACTGATATTTCGATGGATTTTAAGTTAGGACTGCCAAGAAATAAGAAAGGAAAATATAGTATTTTTGTGGTAGTTGATAGGTTTTCTAAATGACACATTTTATACCTTGTCATAAAACAGACGATGCCATTTCAGTAGTAGAACTGTTCTTTAAAGAAGTAGTAATGTTACATGGAATGCCTAAGAAAATTATGTCAGACAGGGATACAAAGTTTCTTAGTCATTTCTCGAGAATCTTATGGGGAAAACTAGGGACTAAGCTGATGTTCTCAACTAATTGTCATCCTCAGACAGATGGACAAACTGAAACAGTTAATAGGACACTTTCTGCCCTTTTAAGAGCGATTATAAAGAAAAATATTATGACTTGGGAAGATGGTTTACCTCATGTAGAGTTTGCTTATAATAGATCTATACATTCAGCTACAAAGTTCACTCCATTCCAAGTAGTTTATGGTTTAAATCCATTATCTCCTTTAGATCTTATTGCTTTACCTTTGAAAGAACAAACCAACCTTGATGGAAAAAAAAGGCCGAATTTGTCAAATCTTTGCATGAACAGGTTAAGAGGAACATAGGAGAAAGGACAAAGTTGTATGCTAAGAAGAAGAATAAAGGAAGAAAATAGATGATATTTGAACCAGTTGATTTTGAATTGATCCACTTGAGAAAAGATAGGTTTCCTAATGAAAGGAAGTCAAGATTGATGCCTCGAGTAGATGGACCTTTTCAAGTACTAGAATCAATAACAATGCCTATCAGATTGAACTTGGAGGTACGTTTACTAGTAATACATTCAATGTTTCTGGTTTAATTGCTTTTGTTGTAGATGATCCATATTTGAGGACAAATCATTTTAAAGGAGAAGAGAATGGTGCGATTAAGGAAGCACATGGAGACTCAACAGACGAGGAGAAAGAGGAGGACGACGCCCACAAAGAAAAAACCCCTCTAATGACGCCAATAGGAGATAGTGCCAGATCAACTAATCAAGAAGGAAACTATGAAACAGAATCAGAATTGTGGATTAGACCAACAACAAGAGCAAGGAGTAAAGCACAAAAAAAAGATCCTTCAAACTTTAATTAAAGACGTGGGAAAGGAAGAGAGAGGGGCTAAAACTAAACCAGCTTGTTGGTTTAAATTGTTTTTAGTCAATTACTTAAACTAAAACAATAGGATTAGAATTAGGAATAAACCTGGTTCATTAAATTAAACCAGGAAGTTAGTTAGGATAGATTAAATAAGATATACCCTTTTGGTATAATCTTTTAGGATTAGATTAGATAAGATTCTATTAGATTAGATAGAATATACTATTCTGGTATAATGTTTTTTAGGATTTTCTGCCTTTAAAAAGGCATTAACCCCCCCCCCCAATTGTAGAAACACACGTTTTTTTTCACCAAGTGTATAATAGAGATACTTTTTGTTCTTCCTCTGTGTTTTCTCTGTTCAGCACAAGAACATTGAACAATCACTAAAAGGGTAGAGTAATATACTGTAATCTTCCAAAGCTCTACAGCAGGGTGATCCTGTGCTATTGGAATTTACAAACCCCTCCGCCTGCGCCTGATTGGAGAGCTCGTAGCCTCCAATTCTTCATCCATACCAGTCTCCAATTCAATCTAAGTGCTAGTAACCTTAGATTCCATCATTCAATCGATTTTCTAAAGAGTTAGTAACCTCTAGAGACTCATCATCCTACCCTCAAGAGATCCTGTCAAATCAGACACATCCAGGGACGCACCACTTAGTCTCGAGAGGACCAAGCACGCGCGGCCCTACGGGCTTAGGTGGCTCAATGACAAGACCGAGATACATATAACCGATCAGATGATGGTTTCCTTTAGCGTCGGCCGTTATACCGATCAGGTTTTACACGACGTAGTCTCGATGCAAGCTGGTCACCTCCTCTTAGGACGTCCATGGCAGTTTGACAGGGAAACCACACACAATGGGTGAACTAACTTGTATTCCTTTGTCCATGACAAGTGCATGTACAACCTGGCGCCACTCGCCCCGCAACAAGTCTGTGAGGTCCAGCTCAGGACGGATCCAACAAAATGACCCCGGAAGGAGAACTTCCTTGTAAACTCCAGGATCATCCGTAAGGCCGTAGGTAAGGGTGAAACTAACGTCGTCCTTATGATTTTTAAGGATTCATTTATTTGCAGAGAGCACAGGACCACAGCCCCCACCCGAGGTTTCCAAGCTTTTGGAGACCTACGCTGGTGTCTTTCCATCCGAGATACCACCTGGCCTACCTCCTCTCCGAGGAATCGATGACAATATCGACTTCATCCCTGGAGCCCAGCTACCTAACTGATCCGCCTACAGAGTCAACCCCGAGGCAGCTAAGGAGCTCTAACGTCAAGTTTGTGATCTTATGGACCAAGGCTACGTCCGAGAAAGCCTCAGTCCATGCACCGTCCCCATACTGCTCGTGCCCAAGAAGGACAGATCATGGAAAATATGCGTAGACTGCCGAGCCATTAACAACATTACAATCAAGTATCGGCACCATATACCCCAACTCGACGAAATGATGGACGAGCTAAGTGGAGCCGCAATCTTCTCCAAGATTGATCTAAAGAGCGGCTACCACCAGGTCCGTATGCGAGAAGGTGACAAGTGGAAGACGGCGTTTAATAAAAAGCAAGGCCTATATGAGTGGCTCATCATGACATTCGGACACTCCAACGCCCCAAGCACCTTTATGCGGCTAATGAATTATATTCTTAGACCGTATATCAGTAAGTTTGTAGTTGTCTTCTTTGACGATATTCTCGTTTATAATTCATCTTACACTGACCACGTCACCCACTTAGAGTTGGTTATACGTACTTTCAAGAGGATAAGTTGTATGTCAATCTAAATAAGTCTATGTTCTGCACTGACCGGGTAATTTTCCTAGGATTTAACGTAAGTTCGCAGGACTTACAGGTAGACGAGGAAAAGATCAAGGCTATCCAAGATTGGTCCACGCCAACGAGTATCAACCAAGTCAGAAGCTTCCATGGCTTAGCCAGCTTCTATCGGAGGTTTGTGAGGGACTTCAGTACGATTTCCAGTCCGCTGACCTCCGTGATCAAGAAGGATCAGGAATTCAGCTGGGGAACCAAACAGGAGAACGCCTTCAACCTGCTGCAAGAACGTCTCACACACGCCCTCGTCCTATCTCTTCCTCCTCTAGTGTCTTTACCATTACCATTACCATGGAGGTTCCTTCTAGAAGACTCTTCTTCCTCCGGTGTCTTTACCATTATCATTCGGTAGAGACTCCAAAAGTCGTGCTAGGAAATTGTACTCTTTTTCCTATCTTTGGTTTTATCCCATTGGGTTTTCCAAGAAGGTTTTAATGAGGCAATACTCTTAGTGCGCAAGGCGGTGAAGACTTGTTCACAGTTTCACTCCATTCACAAGTTTTCATTCGAATTATATGCCTAAGTGTTATTGGGCTTTCTATCTTATTTCTATTTCTTTTAGACTAAGTGTTTTAATTGGGTTTAAGTCATGTTGACTAATTAGGGCTCAATCTTTATTTAATTGCCAATAAGTGAACTACATGTTGTTTTAATTCTTGTAGGATTAAACACCTTGTAGTTTAGCCTAAAGTTGTAACAAGGCATTATATAAGCCTTTTGTCAACACTTAATAAAATAACAAGCATTTTTTTGACAAAACCTAAAAGACCCTAGTCTAAAGTAGCCGCCAGCAACCCCCTTGCTTGCAGCCGTGTGTTCTTCAACCTGTTGGTTGAAGTTCTTGGAGTTTCACAAGCCCCTTTCACAGCTTGTGTGGTCCCTTCGATCCACCCCTTCATTTCCATTGATTTCTGTCCAGCAACCTGAGATTCTCGGTGAAAAGACAGCCCACCTAAGTTCATACATCATGCACTGTCTGGATTAATAATTCGAGTAAGTATGTTTGGTGATGGGATATAGATTGAGTTTGTCATGGGTTAAATGAGTTAGTACTATGGGTGTATATGGGACTGGATATATGACTAAGCTATTCCGGGTAAAAGCCGATGAGGTGCGGCTAGCGACCCGCCTCTGCTACACGGTAAGGCATGCGAGGGAATTGGCTTGCCACCGATCCTGGATGATGACTTGCGAGGCAACCATGTCATGTTACCAAGCGTTACGTCGGTTGTTTTCCTTGTAGCCTAGGTGGCAAAGAAACAACGGTACCTTGGGGGAAGTGAGCGCACTGGGTAGTCCTAGACGGTGTATTGCTTGTTTAGAAGCATACACCTAGACTATGTTGGATATTAGTTTACGGATACATGTTTAGCTTGTATGATGCTTGATTCGTGTTTGTATGATTAAGATGATATGATATGTTGCTTGATGCGGGCTGGGGTAATTAATGATATCTAACTCACTCAGCAATCTTGTTGCTGACCCGAACTCATTCTTGCAGGCAAGGGCAAGGGTAAGGAGGGAACATCGGACGCTTGATCATTGTAGATTGTAAACCACCCTTTTGAACAAGTTTATGTTTATATACTTAACTTACAAAGGTTTTGAGATATTTTATATTCGGGTATGTTTGTTAAACTTATGTAAAGCGGGTTTTATGTAAGTTGTTTTCGTTATACATAATCTATAATAGAAGTTTTAATATTAAAAAAGGTTTAAGTTATGCATTATTTCTTCATTTAAGTTAAGTAAGCATGTTGAGTCCCGTCCGGGGAATGTGACGATGAATTCTGTTCCAGGTGTGGAACCTCGGACGTGGATGAGTGGGATGATATTTGGGTTACTTTGGGTACGGTACTCGTTCACTCGGGCTTTCGGAATGTATTCAGAAGTTTGGATGGACGGGGATCGTGCCATCGTAACTTCTTCCGGTCTAGGAGGATCGGGGGCGTTACACCTCCATCACTCTTGTGATTCAATTCGTTCCATTCTTTATTTGTTCGTGTCCGAGATTGAATCTCTCTCTTGAGCAAGCGCCCCACCTTACCAAAGGAAACCTTATGGACAACCTCAGCGTTCCGTGCGTGTATCAGGCAGACCTCGGGTTGGGTCATTTCCAGTTCGACTTTGGATTGGAGGAGGATATTAAGGAGGTCCTGCAGATGGAACCATTACATTTTGATTACTGGATGTTCTTTTTAGTTAGATTGGCACCGGTAATGGATATGAACTATCTCCAACATAGTTTTCTAGGTTCTAGTGATAGGAATTCCACTCCAATGGTGGGCAGATCCAACTTTTTGAAGCATCGTTCAGGGTCTCGCCCAAGTAGAGGAAGATGGTGCAGATCTGGATAATGGTAGGGTGTGTGTGCTTATGGATGGTTTCAAGCCTCTCGTCTTGAAAACAGAGGACCTCTGTCAGAGGTGTAGTTTTTCACGGGGTGGAAACAGTGGTAACTACATTATGAGAAATTATTTAGTTATTATCGAGCCTGCACAGTATGTTCCATGACGTGGAAATATGTCCACTGCAATGGGCTACTCAGGAGAATCAAGACAACCGAAGAGAGGATACACGTATACAGAATATCTCGGGCATGAAGAGTTACAAGGAAGCACTAACTTCTGGTCACAAAGATGGAACGTTGCGTAGTAGTGAGATGGATAAGTCTAAGGATGTGTGGGGAAATGGTAAGGGTGAGGATTTTTAAGTCGGAAACATTATCGGTCAAAGTTTTCAGCTAAGCAATATGGTGAAACTCATACTCAAGATGGTAGAATGTCTGGATAAACTTTGGGTTCTTCGAGTCATCGGTCGAGGTTTGTAGTCATTCCAATAGGGGTTAACAAGTTGCAGACTTCCCGCTCGGCACCAACTCTTCCAGACCCGACAAAGCTGATGCTTGATGCGTTTCTTGGCATAGAAGAACCGGATCTAGGGAAAGGAGGCTGAACAAAGAAAAAGAGATTACATGTCCAGGTACCATGGTAGCTAAAGGAAACATAAAACAAACGGAACTGACGGAGCATAGTGTCCCTGTAGTTCCATCAAATATATTGGTGAACCAGCAGGTACAGACTAGTTATGTTGAATTGGAGGGTGCTAACTTATTATGGTAAACATTGAGATTGTGTCCCTAGGTGGGGAAGATATGAAGGAAATGGCTTTAGACATGGTAGATAAGACTAATGAGGACGGGGCTGTTTCAGTGTTACAGGACGCGCGGAAGGAAAATGAGGAGGATGAGGAGAAAAGGAATCTTAACTTCTTGTGGGAACAGAGAGGAAGGAGAAGAAGCAGGATGTGAAGAAAAAAGGAGGGGAAGGAATTACCTAGCGGGCGAGTGTGGACAGAGTGGGGCAGCAAGGTGGTGAATCGTTTGAAGATTAAAATCCCTGGTTAAGTTGCAGAATAAATACTACATTAACATAAGTACTAGTCTATGGATATTTTATGTGGTTCTCTTATTTTGTTTTGGTTGGTTCTCAAGTTGTTTATCATAATCTTCTTCATTTTGTATGTTTTCTGCCCGGTGAGCTCGGACCCCATTTGGCAAATAAAATATGAATTGGACTATGATTACTCTTGTTTTGTTATTAGGTTGGGCGGTTTTTCTCTTTCTAGACACCAGACTAATTGTTTGTCTGTCAAAGATCTAGATTCTCAAGGTTTACAAGTTGGTACAGTTTCTCGAGTTTTTATAAATAGAGTGACGGGGTTACCTGTGGTAGGAATGTGGTCCGGATCTGGCTACCCTGTAAGGGATCTCAGCCTTCACTGTCTCATATTACTAGGGTCGTGCAATGGGGGTCTATGTGACGGTTTTGAATGGAGAGGAGTGTTTTTGTTGTACTTAGGAAGCTATTAGTGGGCATACTATGGATAGCCATTTTCGAGAAGTTTTTGTCACGAACAGAGTTCTGGGGTATATTATTCGCCCCCTCCACTGTTACCACACAAATGAACAAGTGGAGTATGAATTTATTTATGTTTAGTTATTTTAAGGAACAAGGGTTATTTCAGCATCAATTTTTGTTAGTTTTGATAACTAAAAGGGTCCAATATCGATCTGAGGAAATTTACATAGTAGGAATGTTGAATGGAGTATGTGGTTGTAAGGTCATTTATTATGGTGATAGGGTTGAGGTGGGCAGCGACAACGAGCTTATGGTATCGTCGTTGCAGGCAGGATCCATAGTTGTCTGGTATTATGTTGCTTTGTTTCAGCAGACGTTCTGGCTTTTTCGGTTTACAAATGGCATTATAATTATTTACCCACTTTTACAAACTGCATAATAAAACGGAGCGAGGCTTGTATCTACTTAACCAGCAAATGGACCGGCTAAATACATATGTGGGGTTTAGTTTTAAGAGGGGATTTCCGCAATTCTATATATGGTTTAATGGGTGTATTCTGAGGGATGATGGATAGATTTACGGAAATGATAGAATACTTATTTGTCCTCCCATAAAAAGTATGGTAAGATTCGGGATACTGATTTTGGTGTAGTCTACGGACACAATAAAAATGAGACTTCTAAGTTGGAATTATCAAAGTTGATGAAGTAAATGGACAATTAGTTATTAGGCATTCGGTATCGGCATAAACCAGAATTTGTGTTTTTTCTGGGACAAAACATGACGCTATTTTGTACTAAAATTTAAAGAACACTTGCTATGAAAATATGGTGGAACCAAGAAGAGCTAGTGGAGAACTTGCATTATTCTATAGTAATGCGCATAGTGTTAATATTACTTTTTGGGTCATAGAATCATTGATGTGAAAGCTTTTATTAACGGAAAAAATACTTATTTATTTTTTGTATATGGGGAATCAATACAAAGACTGCGAGATCAGGTCTAGAGAGGGTTAACTAGAATGAGTCTGACTAAGACCAAACCTTGGTTCATAATAGGCGACTTAAATGAAATGACGAGAAATCATGAAAAGGAAGGTGGCCTCCTACATCATGGATCATTTTTTATTCCCTTCACAACTATGATTGCGAACTGTGGTTTAATTGAATTTCCTTCCCTCAAAAATTTGTTATCATGGAGAGGCACGAGATGTGGACATACTGTATGGTATCGACTATACAGGGCATTGGCTACTGAGGATTAGCATAATTTATTTCCTTTCTCTTTTGTGGAATATTTAGGGATGGCAGGGTCTGATCATAGACCAATTGTGGCAACGATCAGGACAAAGTTAAATCTAAACAACCAAGGCATTTCTGGTTAAATAAACGATGGATTGGTAAGGAAAGATTTATGGACTCTATCTCCACAGGTTGGGGCTCCGTCTCGAGAGATATAAGGAGAAATTTTGTGAATAAGATACGTAATTGTAGACATGAATTGTCACTATGGTGGAAAAATAGTTTACCTTATCGAAGGTAAAATATAAATGATCTACACAAAGCTCTTGAGGAAGTACAAAATGACGCTAGTAGATCTGAAATAGAGGTTTGAGAGGTGGTACTAAAACTAAAAGAAGCATATAAGGACGAAGAGCTATTTTGGCAACAAAAAAGTTGAAATTTATTGCATACTAAGGGCGATAGAAATACAAAGTTTTATCATGCATTTACAAGACAACGACAAGCACATAGCATAATAATGTGCCTATATAATCCTAAGGAGAAATGGGTCACAACGGATTCGGAGGAAGAGGGGGTAGCAGTTAAATATTTCTTCGAGTTGTTTACTACTACGTCGCCAAAAGATTTTGAAGAGTTTTTTAGTGACGTCTCCGTGACCATAACAGATCAGATGATGAATGAAGGTTAACAGTATTAGCTACAGAAGATGAACTGAAGAAAGCTTTATTATGATGTATCCAGAACATGCACCAGGACCAGATGGTATGACCATTTTATTTTATCAACAAACATGGCCAATAATCGAAGGTGATGTTCTGGAGGAAGTAAATAATTTCTTCAGAACAAACAGGTTCGACCAACTATTAAATGGACCAATATATATATCATCCCAAAGATGACATGACCAAGCCGAATGATAGAGCTACAGCCAATCAGTTTTTGTATTGTAGGATATAAAATCATTTCAAAAGTATTATGTCAGTGATTAAAAAAATTTTTGCCTGGAATAAACTCGGAAATGCAATCAGCTTTTTTTTTGGACGTTTAATTTTGGACAATATCTTATAGATCAAGAAATGTTTCATGCCTTGTGGACAAAGACATCTTGTCAAAGTAAGTAGATGGCTATAAAGACCGAAAAGAGTAAGGTATATGATCGGGTTGAATAGAATTTCATACAAAAACTTCTATGGAAGATGTGTTTCTCCCCACCCCCTTCATTGGATTTCGTGAATAATGGATGCATAACATCAGGATA
Source organism: Streptanthus diversifolius (assembly GCA_039880935.1). NCBI lineage: Eukaryota > Viridiplantae > Streptophyta > Magnoliopsida > Brassicales > Brassicaceae > Streptanthus > Streptanthus diversifolius. The sequence continues at coordinate 6,921,659 of JAXGFM010000005.1, forward strand.
TATAAAGTGTTGATAAATGAATACCTGCAGGGCTGTATTACTCCTGACTGGGAGGATCTGCTGTCACCTTATCTATTCATTCTTTGTACGGAAACTCTAATTGCAAATATAAAAAAGTACAACATAGTAAAAAATTAACGGGGCTAAAAATTCTAAGGGCTTGTCCTGCTATTTCTCATCAAATTTTTGCAGATGATAGCTTTTTTTCAAGCTAAATGGGAAGAGTGTCAAGCTATATGTCCGATTTTTAACTCTTATGACAATGTTTTGGGACAACAAATAAATTTTGATAAATCATCCTTAAATTTGGTCATTTAGTCAACAAGGGGGTACATGCAAAAATGAAGCAAATATTGAGCATAACTACAACTAACGGTATGGGCATGTATATGGGGATCCCTTAAAACCTAAGCGGGTTGAAAACACAGATTTTTTGGAAATGAAAGGTTAAGTAATAGACTAAATGGTTGGACTACAAGGTTTCTTACTAAATGAGGCAAAGAGGTTTTAATAAAGTTTGTATTAACGGTTTTGCCCACATATGTGATGTTCTGTTATAGGTTGCCAAAAAAGATAACACAACAACTCATGAGTTCAATAGCACAATTTTGGTGGAGCATAAACAAAAATAATCGCAGAATGCACTGGATGGCATGGGAGAAATTATGTCGCCATAAAAAAGAGGGTGGCCTAGGATTTAGAAGTTTAGATGATTTTAATATAGTGATGTTAGCAAAACAGCTATGGATGTTATTGGATTTCCCAGATACTTTATTTTCCAAAGTGTTTAAGGGGTGTTGCTTTAGGAATTCGGGTCCATTAGACCCTCTACGAACATAGTCTCACTCTTACGGATGAAGAAGCATTTGTTTAGCTTGATCTTTGGTTAAAAAAGACTAATCAAAATTGTTGGATCCGGATCAAACATCTCTATATGGAACTATCATTGGATCTCACCCTCTCACCCAAAATCAGTTATTTGTAAATTCAGTGTGTTCCCCCCGCTTTCAAGGTGATGGACATAATAGATGATCAGACAAAATCCTGAAATATGCGTTTGGTGAATGCAATTATCATACCTGCAGATATTAACTTAATTCAGTCTTCGGTCGTGAGCCGATTTGAACGGCCGGATAACAATGATTGATATTTTACAAAAAAATAAGAAATATATGGTAAATCAGGATATGATATTGCATAATTATACCCGTAAAAAAGAGAAAATGAGTTATTCTACGGTCTGACTGCTAATATCCTCCAAACTCATGTATAGAAAATCAAATGCCTCCAAAAAATACAACATTTTGCGATCTTAGGGTGTGTTACGGTAGCAAAAAAAATAAAATTGCGGGGAATCAATAATGATCTAGAATACAGTAAATGTGTAACAGATGTAATTATCAATCATGTCCTTTTTTGAATGTCTTCCGGCCATTAAAACATGAGTTTTATCTAATATACCATCACATTAACAAGTTTCCCCTACAAAATCAAATTTCTGAAATCTATATTGTTTGTTCACGAAGCTGCCAAAGGATGGTAACAATAGGTCATACCCCTAGATAATTTAATATTTATGGAAGAGATGAAACGAAAAAATCTTTAGGAGCCTAGAAAGAACACCCACTACAAGAAACTCAGAGATTTTGGCGAATACAATAATAATCGCTAAATAGTCGCTAAACTGTGATTTATGACTAATTATTAAAGTGATAAATCCTTAGTCACTAAAATATATAGTCGTAATGTAGTCGTAAATTGGCAACAAAGTTACGACTAAATTAGGTAGTCGTAGTTTAGTCGTAATGTAGTGTTAATAATTTACGACTACGCTATAACTAGGTTACGACTATATATGCAAGAACATCAATAGTCGTAGTATAGTCTTAATAACTAGGCGACTAATATACAACTACGGTACGACTACGTTGCGACTATTTGACGACTATTTTTTTAACAACTATTTGACGACTATTATTTTAGCGACTATTTGGCGTTTATTACTTTATAACACAAAATTTGGTATGTTTTCGATTTGTATTGGTATGTCTTCGATGTGTATTTGGAATTTTTTTCAAAAGTTTTCAATAGAAATTCTACAAAAATCAAAATCTAAAACAATGAACATCACAAACTAAAGTCTTTTTTTAAAACCAACATTCATACATCAAACATCAAACTAAGTTCATGGAATTTCCCTGTCAAGGGGCTCTACAAAAGCACAACTGCCATTTGTGTCTGAATATGATTGCCGAGCTTACATGACATAAGTGTGGAAAGTCAAAGCTTTTTGCGAAAGATGGCTGCAGAAGACAGTTTCCTTTCTTCTCCCTCTGACAGAGTCTAAATTGCAAAACCAGAAGTTGAATGAAAGATTTCTTTAAGCAGTAGGAAAGACCATCAACCGAACCAATCCTTCAACTAAACAATGAATAAGACTCCACGACGAGCTTCCATAGTTAAAGTCTGAATAATAGGAACAAGCAACTAAACGTTACTGATTACTAATACTGCATGTTAGCAAACAAAATTGTTTCATAATAAAAAACAAAAATCTAATTTCAGAGTCACACAAGTAGCGTTTTCAAGGATTTGTATGAGATTAGAAGAAAGAGGGAAGAAATATACTATTATATACCTATTTTTGATATGTTTGGCTGCTCTTGCGCTTCTGATCTTATCAATATTTTAATTGGCAGTCAGTGAATTCTCTGTTACGTTCCTGTCATATCTCTCAGGTCTGTTTCTCTTCTTCTCAAACTCAAAATTTTTATCCTTTTAAGGGAAAGTAAACAGAAGATAGTGAGCATCATCTAGATGGCCCAAAGGGACACAAAAGAAAAACTTAAGCGGAAATCAACATGTACCATACTTTCTGTGTGTCGCTCTGTATGCTTAAGTCCATTTCACTTTCCAAAAGTTAACACAAACAAAATTAAATAAAAGTTACACAAACGTGAGTTCCCTTACATTTAAATCTCAAGTAACTAGAACTTCCTAACTTATAACAACAGGGGGAAGAAGACCAATTAAGTAATGTGCATCTCTCTTTACCAGTGAAAGAAAGTCCCTTGTTGTATCACAGAGTCATCAATGTTAAGAACGAAAGAAGCTCATCTGGTAGACTACTAACGCGATCCATCTTCTCTGAACGAAAGAACAAATAGAGGAAAACCCAATTAACAAAGCAAGTAGAATTTTTAAACAAATAAATTAAGAAATCCAATTAACATCTTCTCTTGCCCTCGATGTATAATCCCAATCCACCATCTTTGTACTGAAAAAAAGGAGAGGGGATAAAACATTAATTGGGGAAGAGGAATCAAAGAACAATTGAAGGGGGAGAAGTTCGAAGAAAAAAAATCGATGGAACCGAAGCGTTTGGCAGATCTGGGTACTTCTGTGATACAGATAGCTTAAATCCGTATCTCGTATGGTTCTTCCGAGAAACAAACATACGTTTCTTCACCGGAATCGGATTGATTACGTATGATGATCACAATGAATTATTGTGAAGAGCAAAGAAGAAGAAATTCTGAATATTATTAGGTTAAAACAATGTGGCTTCAATTCGTGAAGCTTAAATACTACAAAACCAACATAAAACCGTCGACAAACCGACTAAATTCGTAAACCATAAAAAATAGAAAATAGATAGATATAATAAAACCATAAGTATCTCCCTCTCCCTTGTGTTGCTTGCGTCACAAGTAATTCCTGTAACAAAACCCCCATGTTCAAAAAACCTTGACCTCAAGGTTTGAATGTTGGGAATCGTCGCTGTAAGTCGAACAGAAACTCTCATGTAGCTTCGTCCGCAGTTTCATTCGACCATTTGACCAAAACCTTAGTGACTGGCCTTCCTCCACGTTTGACCATCTTTCACTCAAGGACCAATTCAGGTTCTCGTACTTCAACATCACTTATCACTGTTGGCAGGTCCTGTGAAGTTGTGGTAGAACCGAGAGCTCTCTTCAATTGGGAAACATGAAAAACTGGGTGGATTTGTGAAGTCGTCGGTAACTCAAGGCGATAAGCTACTTCTCCATACTTATCCACGATTGAATAAGGACCAAAGTACTTCGGTGCCAGTTTTTGGTTGGGCTTAATCACCACCGAGTTTTGCCGATAAGGCTGTAGCTTCAGGAAAACCTTGTCGGCAATATCGAAGCTGCATTCCGAACGGTGTGAGTTCGCCTGTTCTATCATTCTGTTCTGTGCACGCATTAGTTGGAACTTAAGAAGCTGAACCATATCTTCCTGGCTCTGCAAACATCGAGCCACAGTATCGACTTTTGCTTCGCCTGGCAAGTGAGGGAGGTGAACAGGAGGCGGTTGTCCATAAACGACCTCAAAAGGCGTAGTCTGCGTCGAGGTATGGTAATTGGTATTATACCAGTACTCGGCCAGAGCAAGCCACTTACTCCACATACTTGGTTTCTCATGACACATGCACCTCAGATATGTCTTAAGACAGCGATTGACTACCTCCGTCTGGCCATCACTTTGCGGATGGTAAGCTGTAGATTTGTTTAATGTCACTCCTTGCAGTGAAAACAACTCCTCCCAAAACTTACTTAAGAAAACTGTATCTCTGTCACTAACTATGCTTGAAGGTAGCCCATGAAGCTTGTAGATATTATCCAAAAAAGCCTGTGCTACTGTCAAAGCTGAATAAGGGTGAGACAGAGCTATAAAATGAGCTGCCTTACTAAGGCGATCGACGACAACGAAGATCACTGATTTGCCAAAAGAGAGTGGCAATCCTTCGATGAAATCCATAGAGATATCGGACCATACTTTCTCAGTAATGGGTAGTGGCTGCAAAAGACCTGGGTAAGCAGCATTGTCATGCTTACATCGCTGACAGACATCGCAACTCCGAATGAATTGTTGGACACCTTTGTTCAATCCCTTCCAAAAGAACAAACTCTTCACCCTCTGAGCCGTGACTTCTCTGCGTGAGTGATCTCCTACGCTGGAGCCATGCAACCACTGTAAGATATATTGTTGAAGCGAAGAGTCAGCAGGAATTACTATCTTATTCTTTCGGCGCAAAATACCATTTGCCCACACGAACTCTTTGGCGGAAGCAGGTTCCTGCTGCAGCCGAGTGATAATGAGTTTCAGGTTAGTGTCAAGTGCATAGGACTCTTTAATCCTCGTGAGCAAATCAACTTGAGGAGTGTTGATCGCCATCGTTAGAACATCGGACCCCTCCACACGAGACAAGGCATCCGCCACCTTGTTCTCTTTACCCTGCTTGTATCGAATTTCGTAATCAAATTTAAGCAATTTTGGTAGCCATTGTTGTTGAACTGGTATGTTTAGCCGCTGTTCCAGTAGATATTTCAAACTTCTTTGATCAGTTTTGATGATGAAACGACCATTTAGGAGATAGTGGCGCCACTTCTGGACTGCAAAAACAACAGCTAGTAGTTTTTTCTCATATATAGAGAGATTGAGTTGTTTACCCTTTAAATGGCGGCTAACATATGCTAGAGGATGACCATCTTGCATAAGAACTGCGCTGATTCCCCTTCCGCATGCATCAGTCTCCAACTCGAAGGGCTGATCGAATCGAGGAAGGCCCAGAACTGGTGCCTCGCATAAACGTTGTTTTAGTTCGTTGAATGCAATATCGGCTTCTTCGTTCCAGCCAAAACCATCCTTCTTTATCAGGTCCGTTAATGGTTTAGCGACAGCACCGAACCCACGAACAAAACGCCTGTAGTAGCCGGCTAAGCCCAGAAATCCTCGAAGCTGCTTCACATTTTTTGGAATCGGCCACTCTTTCACGGCTTTGACCTTGTTAGGGTCAGTAGAAATTCCCTCAGCTGTGATATAATGGCCCAGGTACTCAACCTTTGCTGAGGCAAAATCGCATTTACTCTGCTTGGCAAATAATTTATTCTTTTCCATTATTTTAAACACCTCCGCCAAGTCTTTCCAATGAGTTTCCAAGGAAGGGCTGTACACAAGAATATCGTCAAAAAAGACTAAAACACTGCGCCGAAGTAGATTTTTAAAGACAGAATTCATGAGACCCTGGAATGTTGCTGGAGCATTAGTAAAGCCAAATGGCATGACTAAGTACTCGTAGTGTCCATTATGGGTACGAAATGCCGTCTTGTGTACATCTGTCGGTTCCATACGAACTTGGTGATAGCCCGCTCGCAAATCGATTTTAGAAAAAACCGTAGAACCCCCCAACTCATCCATAAGGTCCTCAATCAATGGTATTGGAAACTTTTCCTTGATAGTAGTGTCGTTTAAGCTGCGATAATCAACACAGAGTCTCCAGCTGCCATCCCTCTTCTTTACCAACACCACCGGCGATGCATAGGGACTAGAACTGTCCTGTATAGTTCCATTATCCAGCAGCTCTTGCACCAGACGATCGATCTCATTTTTTTGGTGGAGAGTGTAACGATAGGGTCGATGATTCACTGGATCGGATCCACTTTTTAAAGGAATCTTGTGATCATGGTTTGGTCGAAAAGGTGGTAATCCTTTTGGTTCTGCGAATAGTCCTGCATAACGACTCAAAAGCTGTTGAAGGTGATTATTGATGTTGGAAACATTTGATTCCTTGGATAGGCTACATGCAAAGAAGGGCGCGGCATCGGTATCCTTTTCAATGTATAACATAGAGAGCTGAGCTTGTTCATTTTGTCTCTTCGCCAAGGTTTCAGCTTTAATTTCGCGAACTGATCCCGGTGAAATCCCTTTTAGCAAAACCTTCTGTTGACCAATTTGAAACTTCATTTCCAGTGTTCTGAAATTCCAAGTGATCGGACCTAAGGTTTCGAGCCATTGAATACCTAGGACCATGTCGCAACCCCCCAAGGTTATCACCATGAGGTCCGTTTCAAAGCGGTGATCATGGAACTTCCAACCAAAACCATCGACTTTACCCTTAATGCCCAACTTACTTCCATCTGCGACTGCCACTCTTGCGATGTTCGACTGCTTGATCTTACAATTTAGCTTGGAAGCTTTCTCTTCGTTGATAAAATTGTGAGTCGAGCCCGAGTCGATGAGAATGTAGATAACTGAGTTCCCGTACTGACCTTTAACCCGCATGGTGTTATAGTCTGCAATCCCACTGACAGCGCTAACAGATATTTTTGCAATATCTACCATCGTTTCTTCTATGTTCTCTGCCTCATCCTCTGTCTCTGAGTCACTCTCGTCAATCTCCAGAAAATAAAGCTGGTTCCGCTTGTGTTTTGTCAACAAATGCTATCTCGTGAACTTCTCATCGCAATAGAAACACAGGCCTTTAGCCTTCCGATCTGCCATTTCTTCATTAGACAGAAACTTGTGGCCTAGATTTGGAGCCTCTGTTTTTTTTACCTCGTGGTCCCGTCGTGAATTGAATTGGGGTCTGTATGGTGCTTGGTTGTTCGTACCCTGAGTCCCAAAACTCGTTGAAGGAGGTAGTCGAGTGGGATGAGCCTGTTCGTAGAGCTTCCCCAATATCAAACAATCTCTAGTAGTTGGGGCATAAACATCCTTATGTGCATCTGTGTATCGATTCGCAACCCCGCCAAGTAGGCGCTTACCAAGTATTCCTCAGGTAAGTTCAGGCGTGTTTTGATTAACTCAAAACGACCATGGTAGTCGACTATACCGTGTGTCTCCTGTAGTTGTTTCAATTCCGCGATAGGATCTTCTAGCACATCTCCAAATCTGTCAGTTAACTCTGCCTTGTAGCTGGACCAACTGCGACATAGGTTACTTCCACTCGGTGATTGAACCAATGAGCGATGCCAAGTTGCTGCCTTTCCATCGAAGTGAATCGAAGCAAGCTTAACTTTCATCTCGTCATCCGTATTGTCCATCTCAAAAAATTGTTCAACTTGAAACAGCCATTCTCTTATATTACTACCATCAAATCTCGGAAAGTCGATTTTAGGGAGTCTGGTGATTCCTGAGAAGGATGGAATATTCGACCTCGTGCCCTCACGTCGTGAAGAACTGGGTGTTGTAGAGTCGACCTCGGGTTGAGATCTACCCTGCTGTGGCGGCGCTACCAAGCTCTGTATCGCTGCCATCATCTCCAAACGGAAGTCATGGAGAGCCGCTCCAAGTTCCGCCTTCGATATGAATCGTTCGTCGGATTCCAGGACGATGTCCTTACCTGATGCCTGAGCTCGTGTTTCTACCATGTTATCCAAGAAACGAAAGCTCTGATACTACTTGATACAGATAGCTTAAATCCGTATCTCGTATGGTTGTTCCGAGAAACAAACACACGTTTCTTCACCGGAATCGGATTGATTACGTATGAAGATCACAATGAATTATTGTGAAGAGCAAAGAAGAAGAAATTCTGAATATTATTAGGTTAAAACAATGTGGCTTCAATTCGTGAAGCTTAAATACTACAAAACCAACATAAAACCGTCGACAAACCGACTAAATTCGTAAACCATAAAAAATAGAAAATAGATAGATATAATAAAACCATAAGTATCTCCCTCTCCCTTGTGTTGCTTGCGTCACAAGTAATTCCTGTAACATTCTGCTGCTAAGCGACCTTTGAGAATCAGCCACCTGCAACGATCAACATCTGTTGTCTTATTGACAGGATTCGCCTTTGGGTTAGCCTTTGAGCTTCGAAGCCGAATTAATGGAGGAGAATTGAAGAGGAAATGATGGAGGAGAGGTACAACTGAAAGCAGCCATGGCTAAGAGAGAGAAGTGAGAGAAGTAAATCTATCCGTTGATTTTTATTTATCAACTACCTATATTAAATTAGGTGTGATCCTCATACTTAGAATTAGAAAAATAGAAACAAGTGTTTATTTATATTTTAAAATTTTAAACTTATGTTATTGTTTCCAATAATTATTAGATTAATTTGTAAAATGTGATAAAATGATAAAAGATAAAATAGAGTGTGTCAGAAAATATTTACAAATAATTTGATAATATATTTTATAACCAAATTCATTTACAAAATAATTATATTTTGAATTTATTGTATTTTTTTCAATATTTATTATTTTTAATTTTTGCTAAATTTTGCAATTTGTACTAATTTGGTTTTAAATTTTAAGATTTATATATCATAACTTAAGATTTAGAATCTAAGTTTTTGTATTGGTTTGATTTAGATTATAAATTAATTAGATTTAAAAAATAAATTATTGGATTTTATTTTTGACTATATATAATAATTTAATTATTTTTAGAGATTTAAATTATTTTCTAAGATAAAAACTTATTATATTCCAATTTTTAATCACTAAATATTTTTAATTTGATTTCATGTATAATATATTTGATATTAAATTTTGGTTTAATGTTTATATAATTAATGGTTATATTATGAGTTCATGGTTTATAATTTAAGTAATTTTTATGATAAAAGTTTAATGGATAAGGTCAAGTTCATATTTTAGGATTTAAAGTTTGGGTATAGTAATTCGGGTATAGGGTTTGGGATATAAGATTTGGGGTTTGAGTTTGAGCTATAGAGTTTGATGTTTAGGTTGTGGGTTTAGGTTAAGAGTTAGAGTTATGGTTTAAAAAATATTAGCTATGGAAAATATAATTTATGTTTTAGGATTTAGAGTTTGGGTATATGATTTAGGGTATAGGGTTTGGGGTTTAGGTGTGAGGTTTAGGGTTAATGTTTGAAAATTATTAGTTATGGAAAATAGATTTTTATCTTAGTTTAGATTTTATGTTTTAATTTACCCAATTATTTTGAATACAGTAGGTAATTAGTCGCTAAATCAATGATTATAGGGATTAAGTTAAAAATGTTGTATTTGATTTCCGGGTTAATTAGGCAATTTTTAATATAATCGCTAATTAGTCATCAAATTAGCTAATATTTGCGACTCTTAAATGAGTCACAAATTAGTCGTTAATTAGCGATTATTATTTGTCTACTGTTCACCATCCAATATATAGTCATAAATTAGTCACTAATTTATGACTCTCCGGGGAGTCCGTGATCTCTAGCCATAAGACTCTCCGGGGAGTCCGTGATCTCTAGGCGGTTCCTTAGGTGTTCGAACTCGTAGAAGTATTCGCTGACCGTCTTGGTGCCTTGGGTGGGCCGTCTAAATCGTCTCTGCAGCTCTCGGTGAAAGTGGGGCGGAACGTAACGTTTTTTCATGAGGTGCGTGAGTTCGTCCCATGAGGTTTAGGGTCCAAATTGACTCATCCTTCGTTCCGCAACTTCACGGTCCCACCAGGTCAGTGCGTGGTCCATGAATTGAGTCGTGGCTAGGGCCTCTCGTCTAGGGTCTCCATATCGGTAATAGTCAAATATGAGCTCCATACGTCTCTCCCAATCTAGGTAGGCCTCGGGATTGACTTTTCCTGCAAATGAGAGTGGGTTGAGCTTAACGTCAGGGGCCTGGTATAGGTGCGGTCGGTCGTGCGCTCCATCGTCGCGTGGGTCGCGGTCGTAATGTGCACTGTACTTCGGAGCCTCATGGGTCGGGTGATTGGGTGGTTCGTCATATTGGGGATCTCGGATATACAGCCCAAAGTAATGGGTCCGTCCATTTGTGGTAGTTCCTCCATTTCTTCCTTCTCCGCGGTGAGATGCTTCAAGGATGTATGCTCGTCGGGAGGACCAGGTTGCTCTTACCGTTCCATACGGTTGGCAAGGGTGTTCATTTGAGCCGTGATCTGGCTCAACATCTGCATTATTGCAGTCGAATCTTGGGGACGATTTGATGCGTTCGAGCCACTAGACATGGGTATCTAGAAAACTTTCCTAAAATAGACTTTCCTAAAATAGAGACTTTCATAAAATAGAAACTTTCCTAAAATAAAAAATTTCCTAAAATAGAAACTTCCCTAAACTATAAACTTTCCTAAACTAGAATTGGAAACTATCCTAATATGGGATACTTTCCTAAAATAAAAACTTTTCTAGACTTAAATTACTTCCTAAATTGGTTTTGGAAATTTTCTAAGTGTAAAATATTGCCTAATCTCGAAATATAAGAACCTTCCTAAATGGGTTTTGGAATTTTCCTAAGCCTAAGTTATTGCCTAAACTTGAATAGGGAAATTTTCCTAAACCAAATTGTAAATATTCCTATGCGGCCTAAAGATATGGCGACTTTCCTTAACCGTAAAGGAAAACGTCCTTTTGGTTTTGGGAACTACCATTAACAACTAGATCCGCTTAATAAAGCAGAGAACCTTACCTAATTCAAATCCTAACACGGGGGAAGGGTAATGCTGGAGCCGGCTGCAAAACCTAGGTGTTACTAGGAATTCACGGTTGCACTCGAGAGCTAGCTGCACAGCTTCTATTAGGGACCTAGCGCGGGTTCGCCTAGTGCCCTAAGCGCAAGCGGGTGAGACACTGATATGATCTTGGTCAAGATCACAAACCCAAAACCGGCACAACAAGGGAGTAGGAGGGATAAGCCTTGCACAACGAGCGTGAGCTCAAGTTGCCAAGGGATGTGGGGCGATAGGTCACACAAAGGCTGCAGAAGACCTTTGATTCACCGGACTTGCAGCACCAAGGATATGACGCACCAAGGTACTACAAGGGTTTCTTAGATGGGCCCAAGGATATTACGCACCAAGGGAGGATCTAATAGAGAGTAGATATGACACACTACTCAGTGATCGAAATTCTTAAGAAAGAAAAGACTATTTTTATTAAAATTTTCGATGAGAAGTACAAATGAGAGCAAAGAGTATTTATAGAAGAGAAAAGGGAGACAAGCTTGCATGCTGGAACAGATTCCAATGACATGCAAGCACATGCATAAGAAAAACATTAATTAAAGCAATAAAGATAGAACTCCCATCTGCCAAATACCAACTAACTTCTTTATGGAGAAGTAGTTGACAAAATGGGCCGGGCCTTGGAAAACAACAAATGGGCTGAAAGAAAATGGACCAATGGCCTCATTAAAAACCTAACTTGGTAAACCCAGTAGGACAAACCCAAGTCAGGGAAAAAGAGCACCATTGGAACACTTACCCATTTATTGCGTTCCAAAGGCTTGAAGAGAAGTAGATGTGGCCGTCCTTGGTTCATGCTAAAGCGAAGTCTGGATGGTCTTGAGAGAACCTCCTAGGGCGTCCTTAAGTCTTCTGGGTTGGGCCTGGGTCATGAAACTGAATGATTTCGCCCAAGTGTCCATGTCCTTGTCGTCCGAGTCATCCGAATACTTTTTAGGCCCGGTGAGGATCACATCATACCCTCCCTCTTCAAAAGGATTTGTCCTCAAATCCGAATCATCTGCATGGACAAAGAACAAGTTAATAGTTGCAGAATCATGTAGGAAAAAGGACTTACCTCGAAATTAGTTCAGGCTTGGTTCTGGCTTATGTATGGCGTCTGGTGGTTCTTGTTTGACCAGCATCAGGAGGTGGACGTCCAAGTACTTAGACTGGTCCAAATCAGGTGGCTTGAAGCGTTGGTCTTCATCTCGCCTTTTGGTTCTTCTTTTGCGCTTCCAAGCTATTCCAAAACCTGCCATTAGCTCTTTTGACAAAGACAAGTGGGTTATATCTGTGTGATCAAATATATAAGAATAATTGAGACCAAATTTCAGTACAGCCTGAGGACACTTATTACTCAAAGCTAAATTAAATTTACACATGTCATCAAACAGAAAATTGTTTTGCTTAAGTGTTTCAAAAGATTGGATCATTTTATCAAACTTAAATCCAGAAACACATAATTCTTTAACATTTTCCAAACCAAGACGTTTTTCTTCATCATGACTAACAAGAACAAACAAACTAGGCAAAGTACTAATCACACCAATTTCCTTACAGTGCTTGTTGTGATTTTCACAAAAGAAAGAGGGAAAGGTCGGTTCATCTTTGAATACTTGATAGCCGCTTGTTTTTTTATCAGCATCAGACTCCTTCTTTTGGTCAAGTATTGTTCTTTGAATTGTTTGACCTGTACCAACAGAAAGCAAGTTAGGCTTCATTCGTTTTTGAGAGTCTAGATAGTTACCTCGAGCTGGTTGCTTTAGATTTTGTTGGCATTTCTCTGTTGTGTCCTTCTTGATTGCAACTTTTTCAGCTTCTTTTGGACAAGACAAATGTGTTATTACGTCAAAAGTAATATTGAAAAAATCTTGGTCCAATTGATCACTGTCGTCATAGGTATCAAACTTAGGTCCTTCATCTTCTTCCTTAATGATGTTTTCAACATTATCCACAAAAGCCATGGGCACATCTTTAGGAATCTGCATTTTGTCATGGTGCACAAAGATTTCTTCAACACATATGTTTGACTTAGGAGTGTCATCCATACCTTTGCAGATTTTGAGTGGCTGATCTGTTTCTGTCCTCTGAACAACTGATTGGAGTACTGATTTCTTTTTAACACAGCTAGGCTTCTGGTTTGTGAGAGCAACTCTTGAAGTTGGACGTGGGGCTTTGCTCTTTTTCTGATCTGGTTTAGCACTTGGTTGCATTTGTTCTTCTTTGCCTCTCCATAGTGGCTTCCTTTGTTTCATGTCTTGTAGAACTCTTTGACAAAATGCATCAAATCTGGCGTCAATTACTTGCTCCATTCTAGACATGATAGCATCAACCAACAGTTTGTCGTCTTGATGGTTGCTGGACTTTCTTCTTCTTGGTTGGCTTTCAATCTTGGGGTCAGATTCATCTTCTTGCTCATGCATCCTTCCTGAAAAGAAAACACAAAAAAACAGCCAGTCAAAAGTTCTTTTGAAAGAAGGTAAAGCGTAATTCAAACATGAAAACAAATGTAAAAAATGAATTTGAAACAACAAGTGAATTAAAATGAAAATGTAAAGAAAAGAGAAGGAAAATGAAAACTCAGCTTGTTGTGTTGCTCTGATACCACTTGATATGATCTTGGTCAAGATCACAAACCCAAAACCGGCACAACAAGGGAGTAGGATGGATAAGCCTTGCACAACGAGCGTGAGCTCAAGTTGCCAAGGGATGTGGGGCGATAGGTCACACAAAGGCTGCGGAAGACCTTTGATTCACCGAACTTGCAGCACCAAGGATATGACGCACCAAGGTACTACAAGGGTTTCTTAGATGGGCCCAAGGATATTACGCACCAAGGGAGGATCTAAGAGAGAGTAGATATGACACACTACTCAGTGATCGAAATTCTTAAGAAAGAAAAGACTTTTTTATTAAAATTTTCGATGAGAAGTACAAATGAGAGCAAAGAGTATTTATAGAAGAGAAAAGGGCGACAAGCTTGCATGCTGGAACAGACTCCAATGACATGCAAGCACATGCATAAGAACTCCCATCTGCCAACTACCAACTAACTTCTTTATGGAGAAGTAGTTGACAAAATGGGCCGGGCCTTGGAAAACAACAAATGGGCTGAAAGAAAGTGGACCAATGGCCTCATTAAAAACCTAATTTGGTAAACCCAGTGGGACAAACCCAAGTCAGGGAAAAAGAGCACCATTGGAACACTTACCCATTCATTGCGTTCCAAAGGCTTGAAGAGAAGTAGATGTGGCCGTCCTTGATTCATGCTAAAGCGAAGTCTGGATGGTCTTGAGAGAACCTCCTAGGGCGTCCTTAAGTCTTCTGGGTTGGGCCTGGGTCATGAAACCGACTGATTTCGCCCAAGTGTCCATGTCCTTGTCGTCCGAGTCATCCGAATACTTTTTAGGCCCGGTGAGGATCACATCAGATACAGAACCCACGCTGGTTCGACCGGAATCAACCCGCTCAACTTAACTTGAAAACAAAGGCAATAGCAAAGAGCGGAACAAACGTAAAGATGGTGTGTGCCTAACAGAGTTCTAAGTCCGTTTGCAAGCAGCATGTGTGTATCTCTTTTCCATTTTTTTGTTTATATGAGAAATCAAACAAGCTAGCTAAACAACCTACAAGCGATTATATTTTTTTTTTTACTTTTAGCGAATGTAAACAAGAACAAGAATGATAGAACCTGGCTGATTCTGGTTGTTGTGGTAGCGGTTCTATGGTGGGTTCTTCTCTTTTTCTTTTTTTTTTGTTTAAGAATGACTTGAGTCCCGCTTGGTTACCTTGCAGGGGCGTGAAGAAACAAGTCAAAGCAGATAAATTTAGGTGAACAAACCAAAAGAAACAAGGGATTAAAACAAAAGGATAGGCACAACCGGGTACTAGGAGCTTGTAGGCTATGATACCAGATGATGTGAGCCACGGAACGCGGGAGGAACCAAAGGAGGATCGAACGGTACAGGCTGGAACCAGTTCCAGCAAGAGAGCCTCGATTGCGGAATGGTTGGAGGCGCGGGCCCGAGAGAGTCTCGACTGGGGCAGGCGCGGAACGGGAAGGACGCGGGGATCGTACTTGACCACACGAGCTATGGCACGGCCCGTGATACACCAAAAGACTTCGAACCGTCTATGGTTGAAGTCACGAACAACCAGGCTGGGAGCAAGGCGGCGCCATCAGAGAACTAAGGAACAAAGGTTTTTTTAATTTATGTGTAAAGTCTGATTTTATTAATGAAAAGGACTTGGCTTATATAGGCCTAAGTCTTAGGGCTTCTGCCTTACAAGAAAAACAACAAGTAGTTCTAAGAAAAACAACAAAAAGCAAGAATAAAATGACATGAAGTTTGAATACTGGACCTGGGCCACGGGCATTAATGGGCTTGGCGCGGGCTAGGTTTTATACAGAAAAAAATTAGAGAAAACATAGATGGTTTGGGCCGTGGGCTTCCTGAGATGATAGAGCCCAAATCCGAGTACACACTAAGGGTGTTGCCTCGTTAAAACCTCCCTCGGAAAACCCAATGTGACAAAACCGAAGGTAGGGAAAAGAGTACAATTCCTTAGTGTGTCTTTGGCGTCCGTAACCCGGTGTGATGGTAAGGATGCATGAGTCGAAGGTCCGACGGCTAAGCAGCTTCCATGAATGGGTCGAGAGGTGAGGTCCGGTTCTTGGTCTGGTCCTGGGCCGGGCTCAGGATTACTTGGGAGAACCTCAAGTCTTCGCTCAACATACCGATTGATCTTGGTTCTTAAGGCTTTGGCGCGGGCTTGGGTCACTGGTGCGGCTGGTACGATAGGAACCGTTTCGTCCGGGTTTGGTCCGCGTGGGTCGATGGCGCGGTCGGTACAGTCTGGGGCCTCATCAGACTGACTATTGTCTTTGGTCGAAATATAGCAACTAATTTATGACCAAATATTTATTGTCGTAAATGAGTCCTCATTTTACAGCTAAGTAGTCGCAAAATTTGGTGACTAAATATATAGTTGTCATTTGTAGTCGTTAAATCCATGTTTTCTTGTAGTTACCACCGGAAATTCTTAAATTCGAAGAAACAGAAACAACAATTTGGGATGAGGCTCAAGCCTTGGATGACAAACCTAGTCGGCCAGCAGCCATTGTAATTCCACCAAGAACATATAATAAGTGGACATGTCAGGTGGATGAGTCCTGAAAGGAAGCGAATATATTTATGGGTCAGGGATGTGTAAATAATAGGAATGACAGTTCTTATATATTGTTGGGGGAACAGAATACTCGGCAAAATATTTTCCATTTACACGCGGAGATGGAGCCACTAATTTGGACAATGGATTATATGTTTGCGGGTAACTGATTATACATTGACTTCGTAACAGACTGTTCTGATGTGATCAAATTGGTGACAAGTTCAGAGGAATGACCTTCATTCTCAGCTCATCTTGAGGAATATAACATACTCAAAGACTTCTTTAAAACCATTAACATGGGACTGAAATATAATAACATATAATATGGCATGGAGTGAACGGAAACTACAAGTATCAAAAGAGTATATATGTGTCAGATCATTTCAATCTACGATCACACTGTATGTTGTAAAAAAAGAAATCGATAATTTAAATGTAGTTAAAAACCAAAAAAATAAATTAAATCACTCATCAAATTTTAGAAAAACTAAAATTTATAAGAAAAAATTTAATAACCAAAATACAAAAACTAAGAAACAAAAATCAAAAATCAAAAACCAAAAACCAAAAGCCAACAATTTTTTGAAAATCATGTAGCACAATTATAGCAACTTCTAAAATTCGTCATACAAGTTTGAAGTTTGAATCTAACACTCCATAATATTAACATGAATATTAAAACTAGTAAAATAAATTAACAAAATAATAATAATAATAATAATAATAATAATAATAATAATAAAACAATTCAAAGCCCAATAATAATATCATATGATTGACCTATCCGACCTGACAGATCCAATCCAACCCGACCCGATTCAACACGGTTATGATTTATAGTACTGACGATACTATACTGGAGCCGCCGATAACTGTCAAGTCGAAATCGGAATTGAAAATATCGTTTTCGTACGAGTTCTCACCTCTTTCTGTGATTCTTGGATAGAGACTAGGGTTTACATTTTCCTCTTGGAGACTGTTGATAGAGCTGGAGTTTTCGTTTCGCTCTTCTCCCTTTTACTCACTGTAAATTTGATTTTAGGTTTGCCCTATTTAGGATTCGAGGGTATTTTTTCCCATCCGATAAGGATTCAGATGTATTCTGATCGAGTGGATGCTAAGACTGTAGCCAGGAACACGGTGAACAACCGTCTCAATGGCGGTTCCGGCGAATTCTCTTCTCGAGGGAGGCAAGTCACGAGGAAGAGGCTTTTCTTTCTCTTTTTCTTTCTCTTAATCTTTTCGATCGTGACTTTTCGGAAGGATCCTTCGAGTTGGTGTTTAGTTTTTTTACTATGGGTTTGATCATGTGATGTCTAAAAATTTTCAGTAGCCCCTCATGGAATTGGCAAGTGCAGCACTATAATCACCAGCCACAGTCTAATTTCTGTAAGTTCTTACATCACTTAACTCTTACAACACTGTGAGCATGACTAAATCGTTCTCTATCTCCAGCTGATGTGACGGAGTGCACGATGACTGAAGTCACATTGAACCAAGAAGATCACTCATACATGTTTGATGATGAATCCACCCCTGTGAAGGCGTGTAGCGAGTTGGGTTATCATGTCACAACAGGTTGTGCCTTTTATTTTCAAGTCAGTATTTCGATCCCAAATGTCTTTGTCATGTTAGTTTCTAATCTATGAGTTGGGCTTCAGATGAAACGATCAAGAAGCTGGAAGTGCAAAGTGAGACACGCTCTGCTGTAAAGAGGCGTCGGATGTTACAATTCGAAGACCAGCCTATGGAAACATCCCTTTTCAGCAGTGAGAGTTTCTCTTCAATCTTAAAATCAAGCGTGAGTACAGAAAACCGATATCTCATCTTTAGCTATGCACTTGGACGCCCATTGCCACATATATAATCTTGAATTCCAAACCCATTGGTCACTTATTAAGATGCAGACCTCTATGGGACTGTTTTCTGGCATCAGTTACCAGTATTTATGTTGGCCAATCACCAGTATCTGAGATCTATTAGAAATTCTAAGATTATTGAGCCAATCTTAATATGTGTTTGTTCCAAACGTTTGCAAAGTAGGAATCCATTTTGTTTTATGGAATTTTATCTTGTACTTGTATAACAAAATCAAGCTTTGTTGTATCTGACTACCGAATTCAATTTTTAGGTACCTACCATGGCAAATGATGTTATTAAAGCTATGCATCTGAGCAACATTTGATAGCTTAAGAAGTTGCATTAGGTTCTAATACTATCTTTGATGCTCCGATTAATTTTTCTTCTATGAATGTTCAGGCTAGAGAGGAAACATTTGATGAGCTTTTATCCGAAGGATCTCAGCTTATAGAAGGGTTTTCAGGTTGAGCTGTTAAGTTCTTCCAAGTCAATCTGGCCAATGCGTTTTCTCCATTTAAACAAAACATTGTCTCTTTTCTCAGAAGACGCGTCTGCCTCAAGCTTTGAGAGCCTTGATCTGTATGCTGAAGAGTGGTATGCTGAATGCTTAAATGATGCTGAGACTCCAACCCTACCTGATAACTTGTATGTTTTGTTCTTTCTTTTTCGCTTATTTTCAGTTTAGTGTCCTTTTTGCTTTGTTAACTAATCTCTATTGTTGTTTTCTCCCGGAAGCTTTGGTTCCCCTGATGTCCAAATAGATATTTCAGGTCGGATTTCTTTGTTTTGGTCTCTTCTTTAGCTTGTTAGGCTTTTCTTGCTAAAACCCCTGTGTTTGGCTCAGAGTATCTAAATGTGCCACCAGAAGCAGAAACTAGGGTGGTTAAGCGACCTGTGACTCGATCTTCTCCAAATATCATCTTTAGAGGTAAAATAAACTGTTGAGCCACAAATGGGTCTCATATTTACACGCTGATTTAGCGACAAAATGAGAAAACAAAAACATAATTAATAATGTTAAATGGGAGATAGCAGGTAGGAAATCTTTTGCAAGGCCGGTTCCAAAGCTACCATCTTCGATCATCTATCCATTTGCATTCATCAAACCATGTGGGGTTCACGGCGACATGACTCTCAAGGACATAAACCAAAAAATCCGAACTCCACCAGCAAAACCAAAGGAAAACAAAGCAGAGCCTCCAGTGATACAAACTTCAGCATTCTCTGGGAAACCCGTTGTTGGGAAGACTAAAATCCGCACAGAGGGAGGAAAAGGAAGCATCACGATAATGAGGACGAGAGGCTAAGCTATAAGTTAAGTATTCAAGTAGGCCCTTAAATCTTTTTCTCAGAGGCTGCACAAAACTCTCAAACTTTTTGCCTTTTTCTCGGAGCCCCTTATATCTTTTTTACCGGATGTATTCCAGTCAAGGGCCTTTAATCAAGTACAGCGGCTAATACTCTTCAAGATTTTATTGTGAATCATGTCCTTTGTTTCGTTTTGGTATCTGTAGTAAGATGGTGAAGTTAAGGATCTGTTGCCAATTTGGTAGGATAGTTTTTTGTATAGTTTCTGGTTCTTAATGTATCTGAAAACTAAAAGCCAAAACTCTGTTATGTCTCTCTGGTTGGATTTGCTATATAAAGCTAAAAAGCATATCTTGTGTCCTTTTGAATTTTTTGTTACAAGGAATTGTTGTGAAACGATGCCTCACTGACCGTAGTGTCCATCACTTGCCAAAAACAAAAAGAAAATAAGAATGAGCTTTGGGCTTGGTTTAAAAATAAGAAAAACAAAATGGACTTATATAATCAAAACAGAAGAAAAACAAATCATTCCGGTTTGAGAGAATTTAGATTAGCAGTTTGCTCCAGATGGTCGTGCTGCAGTAGTTCTACTAGCCAATGGGCTTCGTTTTTGTTCCATCTCCAGCGTATGTTGGAGGACGACGATCTTTCGTGGGACTTTCAAGGGCTCGGTGTATTTTTGATGTTGTGTTTTTACGATTTAGATATGAAGAGGATAGAATTTAAAGTCATTTTATACGTACCAAAACAAATATTCAAGATTGATATTATTATTTTTTTTTTTGTCAACATAGCCTAGTGACTTTAATATCCCCAATAACATGCGGGGTGCTGGGTTCGAATCCCAGACCTGGTGTAATGAATGCAGAGGTGGCTACCATTATGCCACATGATTCCTACGGATTGATATTACTATTAGCTGGCTATTTTGCTAGTTTGTAGTCATCTGGGTTAACCTTAAATTATTCCTTAGTAAAGTTTAGATGGTTGATTTTCAAGAAAATTGATTTATGTTTATCTCAATTGATCATTTGATCCTTTTTGGCTTGACTTTGACTTTCTATAGCCTATTTTTAGGTTTCAATATTATTAATGAAAAATGGTATTTGTGTTAAAAACAAAAAAACTGAGATGTAATAATTATGTTTTTTAAGGCAAAATTCCTTAAAAATACATCAACTTATTATTAATAAGTTTATTTAATAGTCTAATTGTTTTAGTGTTCAGCTAAATACTGCAATTATTTTATTTGTTCATTTAAAACCTTTTAAGTATAAACCGTGTAATTATTTTGGGATGGCTCGTTAAAAGTACCTGATAGTTGAGAGACGATGTTAAAACAGTATTAAATGACCTTTAATTTTCACTATTATATGTTAAACGGCCTAAATGCTGTAAAAACAAAAAACAAAAGAAAGTAAACACAATATTAAGTTGGGATTACACTATTTTCCGAGTTTAAACACAAAAGAACAAGATCAAACTAAAAGAAAATTGAAACATTCATTAGCCACCACAATTGGAGTTTACACTATTATCCGAGTTTAGAAACTAATACAACAAACCAAAGACAAGAAACTAGCACAACAAATCAATTTGGACCATGGAAAGAGCTTCCTCCGATAACATCTCCCTTGAATTCGATCAAAAACATTCAAATGCCGATCAGAAAAAGGGCACATATATATGCCCTGACCTTTGGGCACTGTCACCTTCTTACGTGCTCCTCTTCCAGAAGAACGACCACGAACATGGTCATGTCCTCAACCATGAGGCATGTTAGATGATTATGCTTGATTTTGAGAATGAGGCATTGTTGTTGGTTGAAGTGCAGTGGAAGCTTAGGATTGATTATGCATATATGATGGAATATAAGGCTGTGACAAACTAGTCTTGCGTGTTCTTGGTGGATTTGGGTATCCATCATCCTGTCATGTTAAAGAGTCAAACATGTGAAAAACATTGCATAAGAAAACATCTCATAAAGCATAGAAAGAGATACATTTATAAGTATTGTACAAGGTCTTCCACGTTTGAGTGAACCTTGAACCACGAAAGCTTCATGTGTGCAAGTTCCACGGTTATGGCCTACTTTCTTACAATTACCACACGTTATTGCCCTGCCACCTCTTGTCACTTTATTTGGCTTGGAAGGAGACTTATGAGCTGGCTTTATCCTCTTCTTCTTAGGTCTTCTGGCATCTTCATTAAATCTGGAACTCTAATTGGTTCTTTACCTGTTTTGGCCTAAAATATTTCTCCATTAACTGGTTTTATGTTGAACATGTAGTTTTCTCTCCAAACTTCAGTCTTGTAGAATTTATCTACATAGCTGCAATTAAGAAAATCAAGCAAACTGAGCAGCAAAAAAACAAGAAGCAAACTGACCACTAAAACAAACAAGAAGCAAACCGATAACTAGAACAAACAAAAATTAAATCAATCACTAAAAAACAGCAAAAAACTACTTACTTGTCTGGTTGTTGGTGGTTCTCATTGATAACACGCACTGCATGTGAGCAAGGTATTCCAATCAGGTATCACCCCCTACAAACGCAATATCGGAGACGAAGACAGACCTCATAGCTACAACTGTACAACATCACTTCAAACAGGTTGTCTGAACTTTTAAGTACATAACTATCTCTACTATCTTCTCTATTTTCTTCCAATATATATGCGAATCTTCTGTGGGAAAGGTAGTACGCAAGCGTTTACTCTATCAAATCTGTGAGAAATACCACCATAGTCTGTCTCCTAATGGTTTCCAGCATGTTAATCAAAGGTAATTCTCTTGCTCCTTTGATAGTTCTGTTGAAGCTCTCTGATAAATTATGACAAACATTAGCTGATATAGCATTTCCCGTGAAGAAAACAAGACATAACTCTTAAGTTCAGCTGCCACCAAATCATCATGTGCCGCTATGTCGTATGCTTCTGAGTGCATCCATGTGAGAATCATACTCTCTTTTTGTTTTTCTGTAAGCCACATTCCAAAAGAAGGGTTTGTAGTCAAGATCCCCATACTTCTTTTCCCAGTTATCATATACATGTTTTGCAAAATTCCGATGTTCAGCATTTGGAAGAACATTTGCAAGAGCTACTTTTTATAGTTATCATATGTTAGACCAATATATTAATAAGAATGTGGACTAATAATATATAGTTAAAATGTGAATGTGAATTTGCTTTGAGGGAAGTCAAAGATTTTTGTAACTTATAAATTTTGGTATTAAAAATCAAATAAATTTGTCCATTAAATCTACTTGACCACCAAGTCATTCCTCCCTTATAAATATCAAACTACTTAGAAAGAAAAAATTATTCTTCATTATAAAGCAAAGAAAACATCATTAGACACATTTTAAATATTTTTTGAGAAGTTTCTAAGTGTTGAAGCTCTCTTTAAATATCTTCTTGGTTGTTGGTGTTAAGTACTGGTAGCTAAGGAATTCACAAGGTTTAACAGGTTTCTACTTTCTCCCTCTTCTACTTCTCTTTTTCAGAAGTAGATTCTTGTTCTTGAGTATAAAGTAGATAATTAGCTCGTAGATTCAAACATGAATGAAACTTGTTTGTCTTAATATTTAGTTGTATCATGAGATTCAAAGAATGCATGAAACCGTCTCATTGCAGACATTTTATTGAGTTAAGGAAAGTGATCATCTCACCTCCAAATGTTTTTTTTGTTTTTGTTCTTATGATTTTTAAAAAATTCAGTTCTTATTCTTATTTAGTTATCATTATTAAAATGATTGCCATGGAAATGTCATTGTTAATATTGAATTCAATAATCATGTTTGTGAGATTAATTTTTGGTCAAAGAATAAAATTAAATATTGTTAGCTTTTATGTTCTTGCTAATAATTATGTTGGTTCTTCTTGAATTTATTATTCATGGTCAAAATGTTATACTTAAGTTATAATTTATAATTTAATATTGATGAATTATGTAAATGCTATAATTATATGCAGAAATAAGTTATGCCCACATAAATTATAATATTAATATTTGTACATATATATATATATATATGTCTATATTAAATATATATATATATTTGAGTTTAATAATTTATTTAAATTTCAAGAAATAAATTGTATTGCAAATTGATATTTTTAAAAACTGGTTTTATAAGGTTCTACAATCTTAACTCAATAAAACTCGTTTTTAAACGGATTTGTTGTGTGAAAAATTGAATTTGGAAAATAGGTGTAACTATTTTAAATGTTAAAAAATAATGAAATTAAATAACTAAATCGGTTCAAGATTTTGTGACCGGATCGATCGATCGATCCGAGTCTCAGATCGATCGATCATTGTCGGTCGTTCGAAAGAAATCAACTAAATTGTAACCGAAACCGGTACCGCGAGTCATGCGACCGATCGATCTCGCAAGATCGATGCTGTTAACCGGGTAGGCGACCGATCGATCGAATGTCAGATCGAACCGATCGCAAGACACCGTAAGATATCAGGATCGATCGATCCACGTGAAATTGATCGATCGCAGCATACAACTCCGATCGATCCTCGCTTCACAGCGACCGATTCATCCAAAAGCGATGGATTGATCTCCTTCAGATCGTTCAGGAGTGTAAATGCATGAGAAAAAAATTCTTCTTGATATTATGAAGTGTCTACATGTGTTACAAATGCATCTGAAAACATGTTAAAAATGATATTCTAACTCAAGGTTTAAAAGTGTTAACAGATGACAAACACAAGTAACAATGTTGAGGTTGCACCAATGGTGGCAACTCAAACCACCCTTGTACCACTCAACACAAATGGGTTACTTCTCGAGAAGTTTGACACGAATGGCTTCAAGAACTGGCAACAGAAGATGTACTTCTACTTGACATCTCTGAACCTGACCAAGTTCCTCAAGGAGGACAAGCCTGAAACTCCCGAAGAAGGAGAGACAGATGTGCACACGTTAGCCACACTAGAGGCTTGGAAGCACTCAGACTTTCTGTGCAGGGGTTGGATCCTAAGCCAACTGGTGGACAACCTGTACTCTGTCTACAACAATGACAAAGAGTACCCCACTGCCAAGCATATTTGGATAGCTTTGGAAAGGAAGTACAAAGTCTATAATGGATCAAGTTGAGCAATTGCAGTTGATCAATTACAAAATCACAGTTGAAGGAATGATCCTTCCTGAAGCTTTCATCGTTGACTGCACCATTGAGAAGTTATCACCAAGCTGGGTGGATTTTAAGAATTACTTGAAACACAAGCTAAAGCAAATGTCACTTAAATCGCTGATCTCATGATTTCACTATGAAGCAACGATTCGCCTTTCCAAGAATGAAGAGAGAGGGTATCAGGCTTACCTTGCTAAACAACTTAAGGTAAAGGGTAAGAGCAAAATGGGAAAAAAAAACTACAAGTTCAAGAACTCCATAGCCACTAGCTCCACGAGCTTCAAGAAGAATACTTCTGGTGCAAATAAGTTCAGTGGAAAGTGTCACAAGTGTGGGAAGTTGGGTCATAAGGCAGACATGTGTCACAAGCCCATACAAAAGAGACCACACAATGCAAACCTCACTGAAGTAGATCTCTGTTGTGTTGTGACTGATGAAGTCAATTCAGTGGAGGGAAATCCATTGGAGTGGTGGTATGATACCGGTGCAACGGCCCACATCTGCAAAGATAAGGCAATGTTCAACACCTATCAACAGTGTCACACAGATGAGAAAATCATGATGGGCGACATACATTCATCCAAGGTTGGTGGACATGGAAAGGTGATACTGTAGTTGACTTCAGGACATGAGATCACCCTCACAAATGTGAGACATGTGCCCAACATAAGGAATAACCTAATTTCTGGTACTCTCCTGAGCAAGGCTGGATTTAACATCAACTTTCACGCTGATAAGTTGGTACTTAAGAAAAATGGGGTGTATCTGGGCAAGGGGTTTGTTAAGAATGGACTGATCAAAATGAATGTAATAACAATTATTCTCAAATCTGTAACCAACTCTGAAATTAATAAGAATAATTCAATTGTCTATTTTGTTGAGTATTCTACTATTTGGCATGAAAAATCAGGACATGTGAACTATAAATCATTAACTCGGTTAATGGATTTAAACCTAATTTCGAAATGCAAATTAAGTAAAGATAAATGTGGAGTATGCGTACAAGAAAAACTCACAAAACGAACATCTCCAAAAGTTGAGAGAAAAACCAAACATATGGGTTTAATCCACACTGATTTGTGGAATTTAAAATATTTACCCACTAGAAGATAATACAAAATATTGTTATATTTACTTGTTACAAAGCAAAAATGAGGCT
This sequence comes from Streptanthus diversifolius, assembly GCA_039880935.1. NCBI lineage: Eukaryota > Viridiplantae > Streptophyta > Magnoliopsida > Brassicales > Brassicaceae > Streptanthus > Streptanthus diversifolius. The sequence goes on from JAXGFM010000005.1 coordinate 6,947,532, forward strand.
TTAGATAAATTCAAGGAATATAAGCTGAACATTGAAAATCATCTGGAAAAAACTATAAAAATAGTTCGGAGTGATAGAGGTGGAGAATATGAAGGACAATTTGATGCATTTTGTAGAGAAAATGGAATTATTCATCAAAAAACTGCTCCTTACTCACCATAATCAAATGAAATTGTAGAACGAAAAAACCGAACTCTGAAAGAAATGTTGAATGCAATGATGCAAGAATTTGGCATAACCCATAACATGTGGGAGAGAAGCTTTAGTGACTTCGAATTATACTATAAATAAAATCCCATACAAAATAACGAGAAAAATGTCATATGAACTGTGGAAAGGTATAGTCCCTTCATACAAATACATTAAAGTGTGGGGGAGCCTAACAAAAGTGGCAGTACCTGTTCCGAAAAAGGTCACAATTGGACCAAAAACAGTTGATTGTATTTTCATCGGATATACACACCACAGTAGTGCTTATCGATTTCTGGTTCACAAATAAGATATTCTAGATATCCATGTAAATATAATCGCGAAATGCATCTTTCTTTGAAGATATTTTTTCGTGTAAGGATAAATACACCCTAAACGGACTAGGGAAGAAAGAGATGTAGGTGAAGCAAACACTTCTGCCATTGGTCTAGACAATGGAGAAAACACTGAAATTGAACTCAGACGTAGCAAAAGAGCTCGAAAGGAGAAAAATTTTGGTGATGATTTTCTGATGATTTTATTCACAGAAAATGAACCAAATAATTTTGCGGAAGCAATGTCTACACCTGATGCTCCTTATTGGAAGGAAGCAGTCAACAGTGATTCGATTTAATTATGCAAAACCATATGTTTTACATAACGAATATACGATAAGGGTTCAAAGCTCTCGGTTATAAACAGATCTTTAAGACCAAATTAAAAATCGATGGGACTATTGACAAGTATAAAGCCAGACATGTGGTCCAAGGATTTTGTCAGAAAGTAAGGTCTAGACTTCTTTGACACGTACTCTCCAGTGACGAGAATAACTTCTATAAGAGCTATCATATGCATCACCAGATGGATGTAAAAACTGTTTTTCTTAATGGAGATCTTGAAGAAGAAATATACATGAAACAACTTGAAGGATTTGTTATTCTTGGACAAGAAGACAAGGTCTGTAGACTTATAAAATCGTTGTACGGACTTAAAAAAGCTCCAAAGCAGTGGCATGAGAAATTTGACAAAGTTATGATGTCAAATGGGTTCCGCGTAAATGAATGCGATAAATGTTTGTACTTCAAAACTACGAAATATGCATATGTTATGTTATGCTTATACGTAGATGATAAGATTATAATTGGAAATGAGAACAACATTATAAATCAGACTAAAACCATGTTACATGGAAAATTTGAAATAAAAGATATGGGACTAGCTGATGTAATTCTCGAAATTAAAATCACTAAATATCATGGAGGATATATATTATCCTAGCAGCATTACGCTGAAAAGGTACTTGATAAATTCAAAAACTATTCAACTGGAACCTCCACAAAAATTGTGGATACCACACTTCACCTAACGAAAAATTCAGGTGCAATGATATCACAGAATGAGTATGCTCGAGTAATCGGAAGCCTAATGTACTTGACTAATTTTACTAGACCAGATTTAGCTCACTCGGTAAATGTACTAAGTAAGTACACGAGTAATCCAGGGCACATCCATTGAAAAGCGATAACTAGAGTATTAATTTACTTACGCTTTACCAAAAATTATGGACTGCATTACGGTTCAGAACATGCCGTGTTGGAAGGATATACCAATGCTAATTGGATATCAAATTCCAAAAACTCGAAGTCCACAAGTGGATATGTGTTTACAATTAGGGGTGCTGCAGTATCTTGGAAATCTTCAAAACAAACAGTGCTAGCTATGTCAACAATAAAATCTGAGTTCATTGCATTAGACAAAGCAGCAGAAGAAGCAGAGCATCTTCGAAATTTTCTGGAAGATATTCCGATGTGGGAAAAACCAGTGTCATCAATTATGATACACTGCTATAACCAATCGACTATAGCTCGTGTTAACAATAGCTTGTACAATGGCAAGTCACGTCACATACTTAAACGACATAAGACCATTAGACAATTGATCTCAAGTAGTATAATTTTGCTAGATTACATCAAATCAGCTGATAATATAGCAGATCCTTTCATGAAAGGTCTGACCCGAGATCAAGTATTGAAATCATCAATAGGAATGAGTTTAAAACCTATAATTTAACGATGAAATTTGGCGGTAACCCTACCTATACTTTCTAGTTTTAAATGGACGACTAAGTCAAATTAAGTATAAGAAAACACTGTGAAACTTATGTTTCTATCCAATTCCTAATAATGATAAACAGTGTTGTCTGCATAATAGAGGGTAAGTGTAAGTTTTTAGTGATTTTATCATATTTATTTAAAGGAAGTAAAGCAGATTACTTCGAAATAGAATACGAGAATCACCTGTTGAATGTGAAATGGGTCCGTTTCTAGGAGAATAAGGGAAGGTTGTATTCTCCAAATTCACTCAAGAAATAACAGACATGTTCAAGATCGAAATGAACACAACGAGAGAGCGAAAGTTCTACTAGAAAATATAACTGTATTATATCTATTGTCTCAGTTTACATTAGGATTCTGGATGGTTCAAAACATCATGTTCACCAACTGGGCTTGTAAACTCGATAGATTATAACAGTGATTGGTTCAACGCTGAAAAATGCAACCTTTTCATATACAGTTATTTTTCGCATATACTTAAGAAAGTCTTCTTTTAGCTTATATATATTCTAAAAATGTTTTGTTAAAAAACATCCTCAGTGTTTTAGAGTCAATTTATGTGGGGGTATTGTTGGACAAATATATTAATAAGCATGTGGACTTATAATATATAGTTAAAATGTGAATAAAAATTTGTTTAAAAGGAGGTCAAAGATTTTTGTAACTTACAAATTTTGGTATTAAAAACCAAATAAATTAATCTATTAAATCTATTTGACCACCAAGTCATTCCTCTCCTATAAATACCAAGCTACCTAGAAAGAAAAAATTATCCCTTCATTCTAAAGAAAAGAAAACACTATTAGACACATTTTAGATATTTTTTAAGAAGTTTATAAGTGTTGAAGCTCTCTTGAAGTATCTTTTTGGTTGTTGGTGTTAAGTGCTGGTAGCTCAAGAATTCACAAGGTTTAACAGGTTTCTATTTTCTCCTTCTTCTACTTATCTCTTTCAGAAGTAGATTCTTGTTCTTGAGTATATAGTAGATAGTGTCATAGATTCAAACATGAATGAATCATGTTTGTCTTAATATTTGGTTGTATCCTGGGATTCAAAGAATGCATGAAAACCATCTCAATGCGGACATTTTATAGAGTTAAAGAAAGGGATCATCCCGCCTTCAAATGCTTTTTTGTTTTTGTTCATATGATTTTATAAACAAAATTCAATTCATGTTCTTATTTAATTGTCATTATTAAAACGATTGTCATGGAAATGTCATTGTTAATATTGAATCCAATAATCATGTTTGTGAGATTAATTCTTGATCAAAGAATAAAATTAAATATTGTTAGCTTTTATGTTTTTGCTAATAATTATGTTGATCCTTTTTGAATTTATTAATTATGGTCAAAATGTTATATTTAAGTATATAATTAATATTTTTAAATTATGTAAATATTATAATTATTTGCTGAATTAAGTTATGCCACATAAATGGCAATATTAATGTTTGTACATATATATATGCCTATATATATATATAAATTTAATAGTTTATTTCAATTTCAATAAATAAATTGTATTGCAAATTGATATTTCTAAAATCCGGTTTTATAAGGTTCTACATCATAATCAACTTTGGTTTCTTTAATCCAACTTCCACGATCACTCTTCTTTTGCCAATTAAACCATTCGTCATCACTGTCTTCAGGAGAATCTGGATATTCACCAGGAGGAAGTTGTCTCTCAATCTCAACTTCGCTGTCAGCTGCTTCATCATTATCTACCGTAGGCTGAGTAGCCTCACCACGAGCTGTTGGAGTCGCAAATTTTGTTTGTGTAAACAATGTTTGAAACAGTGGGTTAGCAGCTCCTATCCATAAAATCTGATTCTTATCTTCTGATTGTACTCCACCTTCTTCACCACCTTCTTCCTCTTGGTTGTCTTCTTGATATTCTTATGCTATCTCATCTTCATCACTTTTTCTGTTTTCACCATCACTTTTTTCATGTTCATCTTTCTATCTGTCCTCTTCATCACTACCGTGTTCATCATCAGCCTTCTCATCATCGTCCAAATCAATCACCAAACTCGCACCATCAACAACATCCGGTGGAAAGGCTCTATGTTCGATATATATGTAAACCTCTCCACATTCTTTTGCTCCAAAGCAATCTTCATAACCTCTTTTTCCTTATCCTCCCATATCGTTCTCGCCATTGACATATCTTCATTAGGTAGTCAATACCAGATTTTTCTACATCGCTCTAAATTTTACTACTTTTAGTGAAATATTCAAAATTGGCAAATGTAAGGAAATCAAGATCTACCAACATATCTGGTGCAATCGAACCACCATTATAGCCATCTTTCAACATTGTATTTTCAGCTTCTCTTCTTCGTCACTACAAATCAAACAAAAGATAACTGATTGGTCGTAGGTTCAAATTCAATCGATAAGCCATAAAATAATCGATAAAACTACCTCATCTTCATTTATCTTTCTCTTTTCGTTGTGATTCAGTCGAAAATTTTTGATTTTGATTTCGAGTTCATCGGAATTTTGACTTGGTGTTCATCGGGGAATTGAAAATTTTAGGGTTTTGATTCTAATTTAGTGATTTTTTGCATTGTAGGTTTAATTATGCATGTGTCTGGGATGGATAATTAGTCTCATATATGCCTCTTTTCTATAATCCATTCAACTTAAAAGAATTTTTATTCATTTTTTAAAATTAAAAAATGTTTGAAAGGATCAAAAAACCTAAATGAAAACAACATAACTACGAAAAAATCTGGATAATATCCACTCATCTAGATCAAATCGGATCTATCCAATTGGATAGTAATCCGTTTATGGAACAGTTTAAAATGCTCCTCTTCAAATTAAAAAGAAAAATAGATTCTCTCCCATTTCTCCTTCCCTCTCAAACTCGAGTCCACTCTCGATCTCCTTCGTGAAACTAGGTAAAACTAAGAATCAAATCCTCAAGAGTTCCTCTCAAACTACTCTCGCATAACCCTAATTTCTCTAATGGTGTCATGTACTCGAAGAACGAAGAAATAGAGCTTCATCATAGAAACTGAAAAGCATATTAGAAATTGGATTAGGAGAGAGCAGCAAGGTGAGAGTTCACGCGGTTAGGCAGCCATGTAGGAGGAGGAGGCGCCTCCGGTGGATGTGCGGATGGTTGAGGAATATATAAAGCCCCAAAATCGGCGTTGGTACTGGAGTTAGAAGCCGAGAAAGATTCAACGAAGGAGGAGGAGCTTCCCGGTCGTCAAAAAAGAGTGAAAAATAAAAGAAGGAGAATAGGAAAAAAAATGAAGAAGAATGAGAAGCTTCCGCGTCGGAAAAGAGAGATGAAAAAGTATAAGGAGAAGAGGAAAAAAGAAGAAGATGAAGGAGAAAGAGAACTCGAAGGAGATGGAGGACTTATCTCAGAAGAAGGTGAAGTCCTGACGACAGAAGTAGAAGTTGCTGTCACCGGAGCAAGCTCCAAACGTACCGTTAGCGACAAGAGAGCAACAGAGGTAAAACATTATAATTGTTCTATTATAACTAGTGAAACTGAGATTATTATTTAGTAAAACTAGTATAACTTGGATTATTATTTAGTAAAACTAGTAAAATCGGGTTTGATTTAGTAAAGCTAGTAAAACCGGGTTAAATTTCGTAAAACTGGAATAAATTTTGTAAAACTAGTGAAAATGTGAATGTTTTATTAAAACTAGTAAAACTGGATTAATTTTTATGAAACTAGTAAAACTGTGATTTTTTTAGTAAAGCCAGGTTTATTTTTGTAAAACTAGTGAAACTGTCAATGTTTTTGTAAAACTAGTAGAACTTGATTAATTGTTGAAAAACTAGTGAACCTGTGATAGTAAAACTGTTTAATTATTTTGGTAGAAGTAATAAAACTACATAATATTTATGTAAAACTGTGTAAAAGTTTTGGTAGATCTTGATATAACTTCAGTAAAACTGTTAATTTTTTAGTATAACTGGTATAATTGAGTATATTGTTTGTTGTTTGTTGCAGGATTCCATGAGAGATTGTGAGGCGATACCTCCTTTGGCAATGCACTTCCATCCCAGCCAATACCATAAGAAGATCAAGATCTCGACGAGGTGTTTCATTTATGAAACATTGGAAATTCTCGAGAAGTTTGTAGCCTCCGATGAGCAAAAATGAGTGGATGTGGTTTGAAAGGCACACACAGTTCAAACATATATTCCACATGTCGAAGGACAAGAACCACAAGGTTCAGAGCATGTGGATGCTTCTCCTCCAAAATGTTTGCATTGAAAAGAAGAACGAAGATTGGTTTATTGTGAATGGTGTTCCCATCCAGTATGGTTTAAGGGAACACGCCCTGATCTCGGGGTTCAACTGTCGTAACTACCCATTCAACTGGAAGGAAAAGGGTAGCATGAGGTTAGTGTAAAAGTACTTTGGAGCAGGGGAAACTGTCCGATATGTGGGCGTGAAGGCGAAGCTTTTAGAGATGGGATATTCAGCAGATCGGCTTAAGATGTTGGTCCTATGCTTCTTGTCTGGCATCGTCGGTGGACAGACAAAGACCAGGAAAGATGCTCCGTCAGTGGAGGCATTCTTTCTAAGAGCTGTGGATGATCTGCAACTGTGTCATGCATTTCCTTGGGGGAGAATATCCTTTGAGTACATGCTTCGGGAGATTGCGCACAAAGTGGACCAATTCAGAGAGTATATGAAAGAGAATGTCTTGTGGCCGATTCTAGGATTTTGTATTCCAATGGAGGTAAATTTTTATTCGTGGTCTAAGTCATTGTTCTTACTTCTTTTTATTATTGATAACTCTAACTTTTAGTATTTTGCTTGTTTTTTGTAGTTGTTGGCATTTAATGCCATTCCCGATTGCATATGATGTTCCCAGAACGTGTTGTAGGCGATGACGAGAATTGTCCCAGGATGTGCAAGTCAAAGTTCAAAAAATGAGTAATGAAGGGGTTTCCTCTTTTAAGCATATATGAAGCACTCGGAACTACTAAGGTACAACTATGTACAACTATATTCAATTTTGACTACTAAAACTATATAATTGCTTTTTTGTATAACTGGTATAACTATTTTTGTGGTTTAAATACACAGCTCATTGAGAGCATGCTTGTCCCAGCTATCGGTGAAAAAGACCTCCTACATGAGATGACAGAGCGTGATGACGACGATGATGCACATGATGATGTTGTCGAGAGTCTTAGAGTCGGACATCAGATTTGCTTTTAAAGTATGCTTGAAGAGGATGTGGCTGCCCGTGTGGAGGTGAAACAAGAGGCCCATCGTCCACTACCAGCTACTTAGCCACCACAGCCTCATGAAAAGCAAGGATGCAAGCACTGGAGCATAAAGTGGATATGTTTGGTCAGCATCTTGAGGAGAAAGTGGACATGTTGATAGCATAGGTTGAGCAGCTTGAAGGTAAAGCAAGTGATGCAAGGTAGAAGGGCAAAAAACGGGCTATGGAGGAGTGATTAGGTTGTATATGCTGAACGATTTTTAATATTTGGTTGAAGTACTTTTGTTCTATTTGTTTGAACTACTGTTGTAGTTTATGTTTGAACTTTTTACTAATATCTGGTTTTGTGAAAGTAAAATTAGGCAACTATGAAAATATTACTAAATAAAACCAAAGCGGTTAGTTGTGCAGATATAGTATTACTAAGTAAAACTAGTAAGGTTAGTTGTGCAACTAAAAATTATAACAAATATTTAAAGTAGAACAAAGATAGCGAGAAACCAGATTTACCTAGTTATACAACATCAAATCAAAGCAAAATACAACCAGTTTTACTAGTTTTCTCTTAACTTTTCATTTAAAGCTTTTATCTCCTTAAACGTTCATCACTTTATATTGTTACCAATGACAATACTTGTCAAGACATGATGCAGAGTTGATTTATAGAAACACATTACTTACTGACACATTTTGAAATTCACAAACAACAACAAACGGTATAGAGCAAGAACCATGACTTACTTCCATGCCTCGAGAAAGACAGAACCTGCTTCTGAAGATGTTATGCTGATCCAGTCAAAGCTCTTATATAGCAAACTAAAATGGAACACATCAGAATACATATAAAAAAATTGCACAATTTTAGAATTTTGGAACTTTTTCTTAATTGTAATAACAATCTTGAATTTCGAGTAAACATAGGCGTTCAAAAACATCTAATTAAGGATTATATAGCAATAAGACAGAGCAACTATTCTATTAGTTGAGCGTACTTATCTAGAGTGATTTCATCTATGCAAAGCTCAAATGCAAGTGATATTGTTGTATTTTACAAGTTTTTATTAAGATTTTTACAATGTTTTGTGTGGTTTTTACAGCAATTTTATATCTTAAAGGTAGTTGTCTCATATTTTACTGTTTTTAAGAGTCATTTCATGTTAAAATAGCAAAAATGACACAAAATAGAGTCAAATCACATTAAGTCATAATCCAGCATGATTTCAAGATCAAATATTTGGTTTAAGATTAAAAACCTCAAATTTTGATGATTTTTCAACAATACAGATTCGGTATATCATAAGTTCAGGCTTGGAAAAGCGGTTGCTTCCAAGTGTTTTCCTTTTTTTGTTCTTAAACCCAAACCTAATTGACCTAGAAACCTCTAGACTTATAAGTACTTATGGGTTTTTTTGGACACCAAGCTTTACACATTTGATTTGTATCAAATGACAAACATCCATTAAACAGTTCTGAATGAATAAAGTTGATTATTAGGGGGGCTCAAAGATATTTTCTCAGCCTTTGTTCAAGGAGTTTGGTCTGATCTTCTAACCTTTTCTCTTCTTCTAGCCTCTGCGATTTTTTTACCATGTTTGAGTAATTCCATTTTTAGGTTGTGGAATTTTCCAAAAGTGCGTAGCATGTTAGGTTAGCGATTCTAATAAGGTTTCATTCGAAGAGTTCTTGATCTTTACTTGTTCGTATTGCATTAACCTATTGTAGCTAACTAAAGATTTGATACTAGGTAGTTTAGAACCGTGAAAGTGATGTATATATACATTAATTGATCAGGTAAAGATTGTTCACTAAACTTCGCAACTCAGCTTTTATTGGTTAAGACACCTAGCTCATTCAAATACTAGTTCAGTGGTTATATATAGTGTTCGAAACTATGATAGTAGAAAAGATATAGAATCGTGTTTAGAGTTTAAGAACTATCAATGAATCCTAATTATTGTTACTTGCTTGTTATATATCTCTGTGAATTTTACATGGCTTAACCTTTCTCCCATTTTATTCAAACTGATTTCTTTGTTTTGTTTACTTTTTTACATCAAAAAATCAGAATCTCTATGCTTTGATATCGTTTAATTTGAGTGTTATACGTTCAAATTGTGTATTTGCAGTCTTCAGTAGATCGACACCCTAAATAATATATTGTTGCAGCTGCTTCTACTGGTTATTAGAAGAACATTCAAATTAGTAAATATATATATATATATATATATATATATAAATTAAAGATTATCTATGAATACTTAATTATTCTATCCAAATTAAGAAATTACAAAGAGTACATATGAAAAAGATACCAAAATCAACCAAGTTTGATTCAAAAAAAAAATGTTGAGTTCTGAAGTTCGTCTTGCTCCAAAATCGACCAATCTTGATTGGAAGAAAAATTTAAACTCCAAAGCTCGTCTCAGGCCCGGCCCAGGGCCCAAGCAACCAAAGCTTGGGTTTAGAGCATTATAAAAAATTATATTTTTAGGAGTATCAAACTATGGATCAATATATTTTTAATGGACTTTCGATAGGTTTATTTGAAAAAAAAATATGTTAATTTTAAAAAAAAATCTTTTGTCTTGCTTTTCTATTAGCACCTAAATTTTTTAGAAATGTTTTTTTTAAAAATTAATTTTATATTTATAATTAATAGTTAAGAAAAAAAATAGATTAGTTAATAGAAAAAAAAACTTTAAAGATTCAATTTTTTTCATTTTTCAAATTTTTTACCGAATGAAAAAGGTAACAATTAATTTTTTGAAAAGACTGAAAAGTTGTTATCTAAATACATGAATCGCTTATCGGATATTGTTGACCATTCTGGATTCAGTTGATATCACAAAAATAAGTTTTTCAAAACTAAAAATTAGAAAGAATTATTTGCGATATACCATGTCACAAGAGAGATTGAATAAGTTAGTTTTGCTATCAATCGAGACAAGTATGGTTAAAGATCTCGACTATGTAAATTTGATGAATGATTTTGCGGCAAAAAATACAAAAAAACTATATTCCAGTACTAGATTTTTTTGTAATATATCGTTTATAAAATTATTTAAAAAAAACTAATTTTTATTTTATTTATAATATTATAAAAATATAAAGGCATCAAAAAAATTTCGCCTAAAACATCAAAAATCATTAATTAAAATAAAAATTAAATCGACTATTCTTGAAAATCAAATTGACGATTAATTAGATGAAGCGATCAACCTGCATAACCGACAAATCTGCAGTCGGCACGGATTATGCCCGCTAAACCCGCAAATTTTTAACAAATTTTTTATTCCAAACCCATACCGCTTGGGCTTCACTTGGGCTTGGCATCACTAAATGCAAATAACGTCTGCCATTTACCGGCTTCACAAAACATCTTGTTCTGGCGGATCTAATTTTTTCTTGTCTAAACCCATGTAAAGTGTTCTTTGCCAGCCCACAAAAATTGAAATAATTGGGCTTTCTGATCACAAATAGGTGGACCTAACAATTCTAACCCCATAAATAAGCCCAGCTCGGTCAAAGGCAATTGATAGAGATCGATGTCAAAGACAACTTCTCCCAGATTGACCGCCAGGATCTGATAGTTTCGGGTACACCGGAGAGGGTTTCCAATCGCCACTCAAATATAACAACTAAAAAGTAATACCAAACAAAAATTAATTATTTGTTAAAAGGTATTAGCATTTTCAACTGCGATGGAATTATTTTTTAAATAAAAAAGTTATCTTATATTGTCTCTTGGTTTGATAAAGTTGATTCTGAATTTCTTTTATCTAATTCAAAGTTTTGTTGATCTGCTGATTCGTTTTCTTCTCTATTTATATCATAAAATCGAAAGGATTTTTGTCATTTGATGTTATAAAACCTTTTTTTAGAATGATCTGTTTATTCACATTTTTATTTCATTAAAATTGAAAAGAAGTATTTTCATTGATATGATCCATGTTTTTGTTCTATATATACTACAAAATAAGAAAAATTTTGGAAAGAAAAAAAATAAATACTGAGCATGATAACAAAATTAAAAAATACATTACAACTGAAGTTCAAAAATATCATAGAATTGATAAAATAATTAAGACTATCTAGCATGCCAATCAAAAAGTTTTGAACGGCTTGACCTTCTAGTTTTTTTATAGTGTAGCAAATATTTTTGCTCAACTACCAATTGTTCATGGTCCTTCTTTAAAACAAGAGTATTTGCTCAAAGAACAAACAAGTTAATATTTTTGGATAGTTAAGACTACCTTCTTTTTTGTTGTCTTTTTTTCGTTTCCTAAATAAAACAAAACTCTAGATCATTTGATCCCAATTACACGGAAGTGGAGAAAATGTAACAAGAAAATGGGAGAGTGGTAACTTAGTTTCTTTAACACTAGACAACTAAGTCTTCTTATTTACAATACTGAAATTAGAAATAAATAAAAATGTGAACTAGAGGATCCGCTCATTTTCTCCCAATTAAGTTAGGAGATCGATTCGATACGTTAGCAAAACTTTATTTAAAAGAGATAGTAAGATTGCACGATACCAGCCAACATAGTATCAAATAGAACAAAGATTAAGACGGTCAGACAAAACATGAAGAAGGCCCAAGACCGTCAGAAGAAGTACGCGGATCAGCATAGACGAGAATTAGTCTTTGCAGTAGGAGATTGGGTATATTTAAAGGTAGAAGCTCAAAAAGGGAAGGATCGGTTCGGAAAGGTCGGTAAACAGGACGTGGCACAGGGACGCGCGCACGGTAAGCAGGACGTGTCCAAGCAGAACGTGTCACTGACGTCAGCCAGACGTACGCGTGACGTCACAAGCAAGACGTGTCACGGACGTCAGCTGGTCGTGTGCATGACATCCCAAGAAGGACGTGTCACGGACGTCAGCCGGTCGTGTGCGTGACGTCCCAAGCAGGACGTGTCACAGACGTCAGCCGGACGCACGCGTGACGTCCCAAGCGTACCCACCGCTTAGACTATGTTGGTTACGGGTTATGAATGTGGATTCTAGATTGATTGAATGCTTGGAATTGTGTTAAGTGTTTTATGATGTTATGTTGTGATGCTTCTTGCGGGATGAGTTAGTTTATTTTCAAACTCACTCAGCAAACTTGTTGCTGACCCAAACTCACTCTTGCAGATAAAGGCAAGGGAAAAGAGGGAAGACCAGACATTCGATCAGTGTAGATTGTATTGCCCTTTTGAAAATGTATGTTTATATTATAAACTTAAGAATGATTTTGGATGTTTATATTCGTGTTTATGTTTTAACTTATGTAAAGCGGAATTATGTAAAGTGGATTCAGTAAAGTTATTTTTATTTTACATAACATGAAATAGAAGTTTCTATTTTTACAAGTTCAAGTTATACATGAATTTTGTCTAAGTTAAATGAGCATTTAGAGTCCTGGCCGGGCAATGGGTTAATGTGGCATCGAGTTCCGTTACGGATACGGAACCTCGAACGTGGGTAAAAGGTTGGAAGTTGAGGTTACCTTGGGTACCGTTCTCGTTCACTCGGGCTTTCAGAATATCTTCGGGAGTTCGGATGAACGGGGATCATGCCATCGTAGCATCTTCCGGTCCAGGAGGATCGGGGGCGTTACAAGTTGGTATCAGACCTTGAATGGTATGCCGTCCTTACAAGGAGGATGTATGCTTAGTAATGAATGATCCAGTAATGAATGGTGTGCCGTCCTTACAAGGAGGATGGCCCTCAGACCTTATTTTGTGGATTTTGGCTAAGTTAGAAAGTCTTGATGATATCGGCATTAAGAGTGGAACGTGAGCTTTAAGTGGGAGAAGCATACCTTGTAACTCTGACCGTGAGTAACAATAAAGCAATGGAGGGATGATATGATCCTGACCAAGGCTGGACATACGGATGTCCACAAACCATTCGGTCCCATGACCAAGTCCCAAACCAGCAAGCTTGAGGACATCCCATGAGGTTATTTGAAGACCATACAGACCAAGATGCGACCAGGACCAAAGACGACCAAGACTGCACCTACCTAAGCCGGTATATTAAGTTTAATTCAAGCTATTTGAATTAAGTAAAGGGGAAAAATTGTATATCTTGGTACTCTTTTTCCTTAGTGAGTTTTTGTCCCATTGGGTTTTTTTTCACTAAGATTTTGATGAGGCTTGTACATACATCTTGAATGAACCTTTACTTAAGGTCCATAGCATTTTGTTGGATTGAACTTAGTATTTTCGGCCCGGCCCTTTTTCTATCTTTTTCTTTCTTGTCTTTGCATTAAATAAAGTAGTTGGCAATTGGGGGTTGGGAGTTAGCTCCTTAACTTTCCTCCTTGCATGGCTTTGCATGTTCTTGGAGTGTGTTCCGAACATGCAAGCCTTCTAGCTTTTCCCATTTTCTTCTCTATATATAGATGGCTTGGCCATTTGTACTTCTCATCGAAAATTTCAATAAAGAAAGTCTTTTTTTTCTTAAGAGTTTCGATCACCGAGTAGTGCGTCAGATCTACTCTCTCCTAGGCCCTCCCTTGGTGCGTAATATCCTTTGGCCCGTCTAGGAAACCCTTGTTGAACCTTGGTGCGTCATATCTTTGGTTCATCAAGTCTGGTAAATCAAAGGTCTTCCGCAGCCTTTGTGTGACCACTTCCTCCCACATCCCTTGGCAGCTTGAGCTCACGCTCGTTGCGCAAGGCTTATCCCCCTTACTCCCTTGTTGTGCCGGTTTTGGGTTTTTGATCTTGACCAAGATCTTATCAAGTGGTATCAGAGCAACACAACAAGCTGAGTAACTTCTATCCTTTTCCTTTTAAATTTTCATTTAAGTTTTATGTTTTAAGTCTTTTGATAAATCTGTCTTGAATTTTGTTTAATATTGCGTTTAAGAATATTTGATCTGGCCACATCTTTGTGTTTCAATGGTAGGTACCAAAGAAAATCCAAAGAGACGTCACGCCAGACCCGCCTCATAGAACAATTGACAACATGCATGGAACAGATGATGAACACCCGGTTCCAAAACATGCAAGTCGGGTTAAGGACTGGTATGCATGAGAGTGTGCGTGAGGAACTTCAGCAGCTGCTCCCTGAACATCGACCGGAACGACGACGTGCGCTGTTTCCAGAATAGCTCAGGCAAGATCATCGAGAGCTAAGTCCAGAAATGTGTGATCATGTTCCAGGAAGACATGGTGCGCCCTCTACAAGAAGAAGCCGTGAACGCCAGACATACTATGTTGATGAAGCCGCGTCCCAAATCTACCAAAGCAGTGACTCAGACCGCAACTATCCTAGGCATCAAAGGCGTGTTAATGAGCCCATGCCATCACCTCACGACCACTTCAGCGGTCTTAAGCTCAAAATTCTATCCTTTCATGGGAAAAATGATCCAGCCACATATCTGGAGTGGGAGCAAAAGATTGTATTGGTTTTCAATTGCCAGTTCTACACCGAAGTCTACAAAGTCAAGGTAGCCGTGACCGAGTTCTACGACTATGCACTCAGTTGGTGGGATCAGCTCGTCACGTCTAGGAGAAGAAATGGAGAATACCCAATCGAGACTTGGCAAGAACTTAAAGCGGTCATGAGGAAACGGTTCATGCCCAACCACTATCACCGAGACATTCACCAACGTCTACGATTGCTACACCAAGAAAGCCGAAGCGTGGAAGAATACTATCAAGAAATGGAAACCCTTCTCCTAAGGGTTGACGTTCTGGAAGATCGAGAAGCTACTATGTCCCGATTCCTTGGAGGTCCTAACCGAGACATCCAAGACCGTTTGGAATTGCAGCACTACGTTGAGCTAGAGGAAATGCTACACAAGGCCAAACTTATCGAGCAGCAAATCAAGAGGAGATCTTCCACTCGACCCACTTATGTAGCAAGCGCCACCAACGCTAAATCTGCTTATAACCACGACTTCAAGCCCACTTATACACATGAAACCAAGATATCCACGTCCAAGGATAAAGTCCGTCCGTTCACAACCACCCAAGACAAAGGCAAGACCATTGAGCGTTCCACCCGAACCGGCGACATCAAGTGTTTCAAGTGCCATGGTATGGGACACTATGCCAGTGAATGTTCCAACAAAAAGGTGATGATCCTCTTGGAAAATGGTGACGTGGAGACTGAAGATGAGAAATCAAAAGATGACATTCCCTCGGATGAAGGTGAAGAGCGACTGTCCCTGGTCAATTATTGGTGGCTAGACGATCTCTAAGTGTCCAGCCCAAGATGGATGAACAAGAGCAGCGTGAGAACTTGTTTCATACAAGATGCATGGTGCAAGACAAGATTTGTAGCCTTATTATTGATGGAGGAAGCTGCACCAACGTTGCTAGTGAAGAAATGGTGAAGAAGCTTGGACTGAGCGTAATAAAACACCCTAAGCCCTATCCGCTTCAATGGCTGAATGATCTGAAGAAATGAGAGTCACTAATCAAGTGATGGTCCCATTATCCATTGGAAAATATGAGGATGAAGTTCTTTGTGATGTTCTACCAATAGAAGCTGGTCACATACTTCTTGGAAGACCATGCCAATCAGACCGCAAGGTAACCCATGATGGCTTTACTAATCGCCATTGTTTTGTGTTTAAAGGCAGGAAGATTACCTTGATCCCTATGACGCCTCAAGAAGTTTATCAAGACCAGTTGCATTTGAACCCACACAAGCAACAAAATGATAAGGTCAATGGTCAAAAGGGTAAAACAAACTTCTTCATCAAAGCTGAAATTGCAGATTTGATGTCAAATCCTTTTCAAGATGGAAGGGATGATATGATCCTGACCAAGGCTGGACATACGGACGTCCAGAAACCATTCGGTCCAATGACCAAGTCCCAAACCAGCAAGCTTGAGGACATCCCAGGAGGTTATCTGAAGACCATACGGACCAAGATGCGACCAGGACCAAGGACGACCAAGACTGCACCTACCTAAGCCGGTATATTAAGTTTAATTCAAGCTATTTGAATTAAGTAAAAGGGAAAGTTTTATATCTTGGTACTCTTTTTCCTTAGTGAGATTTTGTCTCAGTTGGTTTTTCTCACTAAAGTTTTGTTGAGGCTTGGATATACATCTTAAATGAACCTTTACTTAAGACCCATAGCATTTTGTTGGATTGAAATTAGTATTTTTAGCCCGGCCCATTTTCTATCTTTTTCTTTCTTATCTTTTTGCATTAAATAAAGTAGTTGAGAGTTGGGGGTTAGGAGTTAGCTCCTTAACTTCCCTCCTTGCATAACTTTGCATGTTCTTGGAGTGTATGTTCTGAACATGCAAGCCTTTTAGCTTTTCCATTTTCTTCTCTATATATAATAGCTTGGCCATTTGTACTTCTCATCGAAAATTTTAATAAAAAGAGTATTTTCTTTCTTAAGAGTTTCGATCACTGAGTACTGCGTCATATCTACTCTCTCCTAGGCCCTCCCTTGGTGCGTAATATCCTTGGGCCGTTAGGAAACCCTTGTTGAACCTTGGTGCATCATATCATTGGTTCATCAAATCCGGTAAATCAAAGGTCTTCTGCAGCCTTTGTGTGATCACTTCCTCCCACATCCCTTGGCAGCTTGAGCTCACGCTCGTTGCACAAGACTTATCCCTCTTACTCCCTTGTTGTGCCGGTTTTGGGTTTTTGATCTTGACCATGATCTTATCAAGGAACCAGACTTTGAAGAAATTCCGGTGGTTCGAGAATTTACGGATGTATTCCAACCATTGGATGGTGTACCTCCTCCACGAGTAAATTCCTTTACGATAATATTGGAACCAGGAG
Source organism: Streptanthus diversifolius (assembly GCA_039880935.1). Lineage (NCBI taxonomy): Eukaryota > Viridiplantae > Streptophyta > Magnoliopsida > Brassicales > Brassicaceae > Streptanthus > Streptanthus diversifolius. Next base: position 6,964,815 of record JAXGFM010000005.1, read on the forward strand.
CAACCCCGGTGGTTAAAACACCTTACCGTATGGCACCAGCAGAGATGGCTGAACATAAGAAACAATTAGAAGACCTAACGGAAAAAGGCTTCATCCGACCTCGTTCGTCGGAATGGGGAACACCTGTTTTATTTGCAAAGAAGAAGGATGGAAGCATGCGCCTATGCATCGATTACCGAGGCTTGAATAATATAACGATCAAGGATAAGTACCCACTTCCTAGGATCAATGAGTTGTTGGATCAACTCCAAGGAGCCAAGATCTTCTCAAAGATTGATCTTGCCTCAGGATATCATCAAATCCCAGTTGCGGAAGATGATATATCGAAGACCGCTTTCAGAACCAGATATGGACAATATGAGTTTGTGGTGATGCCGTTTGGGTTAACCAATGCCCCGGCCGCATTCATGAGATTGATGAATGAAGTATTCCCGGAATACTTGGATGATTTTGTAATCATCTTTATAGATGATATACTCATCTATTCGAAGAATGCGGAAGCACATGGGACACACTTAGGTTTGGTGTTGGGACGGCTTAGGGAACAAAAGCTATACGCACAGTTCAGCAAATACAAGTTTTGGAGAAAGAAAATTGGATTTTTGGGTAATCGAGTTTCAGAGCATGGAGTATCGGCAGAACCAAAGAAAATAGCGGTAATTAAGGATTGGCCGGAACCCACCAATACCACCGAAGTTTGGAGCTTCCTAGGGTTGGCTGGATATTATAGAAAGTTTGTTAAAAACTTTGCTTCAAAGGCCAAACCTTTAACCCGTCTAACCGGTAAAGGAGTCCAGTTTCAATGGGATGCCGGGACTGCAAGGCCATTTAATCAATTAAAAGAAGCCTTGATGACCACGCCTATGCTGGTCTTACCCGAGCCACACCAACCGTATTTGGTGTATACCGACGCATCCCGAGTAGGACTTGGATGCGTACTGATGCAGAATGACAAGATCATTGCTTATGCCTCAAGATAGCTGCGGAAGCATAGGGAAAATTATCCAACACACGATTTGCAAATGGTCGCAGTGGTGTTTGCTTTTAAAATTTGGAGATCCTACCTACATGGTGAAACGGTGCAAGTGTTTACGGACCATCAAAGTCTTAAATACTTATTCACCCAACCATATTTGAGTTTAAGACAGCGATGTTGGATAGAATTCCTGGCAGGCTATGATTTGAGGATTCAATATCATCCGGGGAAGGCCAACGTTGTTGTAGATGCATTAAGTCATCGTCGAGCCGATAGTAGTGCAACTAAGGACGTAGAAGTTCTAGCTGATACAGTTAAGATGGCAACCCTTACGGTGTTAGTAGGGGAGACAAGCCAACCTCTCGGAGTACAAGTCGTTAATCAGACATGACTGATTAATCAAATCTGAGAAGAACAAGGAGAAGATATGGACTTGAAATGAGTAATAGAGGAGCTACGGGCAAATGAGGGTAGAAATGATAAGGGATATCATTTAGCTGAAGACGGAACTTTACTTATGAATGGGAGAATAACGATACCGACCAAAAAGGAATTAAGAGAAGAAATTTTAAGGACGGCACACCATTCATTACTAAGCATACATCCCGGAAGTACAAAGATGTATCGAGATATCCGGAGATACTATCACTGGCCCGGGATAAAGAAGTCCATAGCCAAATGGGTAGCACAATGTCAAACCTGCCAACAAGTTAAGGTCGAACATCAAGTACCGGGAGGCTTGTTGCAAAGTTTTCCAATTCCGGAGTGGAAATGGGAAGCAGTGGCCATGGACTTCATTACGGGATTACCGGTAGTACCATGTCGAGGTAACGATGCTATTTGGGTAATTGTGGATCGTCTGACTAAATCCGCTCATTTTCTCCCAATTAAGTTAGGAGATCGATTCGATACGTTAGCAAAGCTTTATTTAAAAGAGATAGTAAGATTGCACGGGATACCAGCCAACATAGTATCAGATAAGGATCCGAGATTTACTGCACGATTCTGGAGAGCTTTTCAAGATGCCCTTGGAACAGCATTACACATCAGTACGACTTTTCATCCCGGGACCGACAGCCAAACGGAAAGGACAATCCGAACAATCGAGGACATGCTTCCGATGTGCATCCTCGATTGGGCTGGAACATGGGAACAACACCTATCTTTGGTAGAATTCTCCTATAATAACAGCTATCACACAAGTATATGTATGTCACCTTATGAAGCTTTATATGGTCGTCCTTGTCGTACGCCCATGTGCTGGGTCGAAGTAGGAGAAAGAAGAATGTTTGGACAAAATATTGTGGACGAGACCACGGAAAAGATTAGAACGGTCAGACAAAACATGAAGAAGGCCCAAGACCATCAGAAGAAGTACGCAGATCAGCATAGACGGGAATTAGTCTTTGCAGTAGGAGATTGGGTATATTTAAAGGTGGAAGTTCAAAAAGGAAAGGAACGGTTTGGAAAGGTCAGTAAACTGGCCAAACGGTTCATTGGACCATACAAGATTATATGAAGGGTTGGAGAGCTGGCCTACCAGTTAGAGCTACCATCAGACATGGCATTGCACCTGGTGTTTCATGTCTCAAGGCTCCGAAAACATATCAGGAATCAGGCTGAGGTCGAACCACAAAGAATCGGTGAACGGAGTACCCGAAAGCTAAAGAACCGAGAAATTCCGCAAATACAAGTCTTTTGGGGAAGTGACATGCTCCTGGTAGGATTGGACGCACGGATCCAAGACCGGGAAAAAAGGTGAGACAAAGGCGGAAGGCTTGAAATGGTAAGATGGAGGTTTAAGATGGTAATGAATAAGGTGAATGGTCGAGTGATCTAGGAGTGACGCGGATGAGGAGAATGATGAATGTATGATGGAGTGGAATGAATTGGCAAAAGTCCAAAATGGTGGAAGTTCTTGGACAACCAAACTTGTTCACGGTTGGATAGGACACACCAATCCTTCACAAAATTTTCTCAATCTAGCAAACTAGATATTACACACTAGAAAGGGGATTGAGAGAATGATATCAAACAAGAATATTTCCAAACAAGAAAATTCTTATTAAAATTCGATCTTTCTGAGTAAAATGGTCACGGCCATACAAATACACTTGAAATGAAATTCAAATCTGCATGGTCAAAATGCTTTGCATGATTGGCACAGAAAGCCAAGCATTTATGACAAAGACCAAACAGAAAACAAGACAGTCAAAACCGTGTATTCACACGCCATTAAAGGAGAAATGGGCCGGGCCATAGAAATGCCATTAAAATGTGTCTAAGGCCTTATGGGCTTGTTCATTTTAAGGATGCACCAGGCCCATTAAAAACCCATGTGAGAAAAACCCAAAGGGAAAAACCTCACATGGGAAAAGGGAACCAAATGTACCCTCCAATCACATAAGCCCAAAGACAAATTAAAATGGACTTAGAAGATGGAACGGTCCACGGCTCCAGGACAGGGCTAGTCGAAGTCTTGGTTGGGTCGCGGGTCGAGGCCTTGGTTGAGACGTGGGTCGATGGCCAGCCGTCCTTCCACTCATGCATTCGTCCGAGACCATCATCCAGGCATACGTCCGGCTGCTCAAAGTCCTCGTCCGATACATAGTTTGGGCCAGCGTGTTGATGTTCGTCCGGGTCAGCGACCGTTCCAGCGACCGGTCCGTACGGTCTAGTGTCCATGCTCACATCATCCCCTCCCACTTGAAGAGGATTTGACCTGAAATCCGGTCCATCTGCACAAAAAGGAATCAAGTCAATAATATTGAAACTTGAGCTTATATACTTACCTTGCAAGTCAAGCTGGTAGGCATTGTCATTGATGCGCTTGACCACTGTGAACGGTCCATCCACCCTAGGCATCAACTTGGAACGCCGTTCTTCCGTAGGTATATCCAGACCTGATCTCCTGGCTTGGCCATACTTTTTGGTTTTGGCCTCAATATTGGCTCGGGCCTTTTCATGTATTTGTTTAACTAAACGAGCATTCTGTTCTCCATCAAGACTAGCACACTCACTCAAAGGTAAAGGCATTAGATCCAAAGGTGAGATAGGACTAAAACCATAAACAATCTGAAATGGTGAATGCTTAGATACTGAATGAACCAACTTTTTGTATGCAAACTCTACATGAGGCAAATGATCTTCCCAAGTCCTAAGGTTCTTACCTACAAATGCACGCAATAGTGAACCTCAAGTCCTATTAACAACCTCAGTTTGGCCGTCACTCTCAGGGTGGCATGTGGTAGAAAAACACAACTTGGTGCCTAACTTAGACCATAAAGTGCACCAAAAATGACTTAAAAACTTGGTGTCCCTATCAGATACAATCTTCTTAGGCATACTATGCAACCTAACTACTTCCTTAAAGAACAGGTTAGCTACATGTAATGCATCATCCGTTTTCCTACATGCTATGAAATGGGACATCTTGAAAAACCTATCAATAACAACAAAAATGCTATCCTTTCCATTTCGTGTCCTAGGAAAACCTAAGATAAAGTCCATGGACAAATCAACCAAAGGATGTTCCGGGATGGGTAAGGGATGATACAAATCGTTGGGCTGAGTTGTGGACTTAGCCTGCTTGTACTTAGCACACCGGCTACATATCCTTTCCACATCTTTCCTCATGTGTGGCCAGTAAAAGTGTTCACACATCACAGCTAAGGTCTTAGACACGCCAAAGTGTCCCATGAGTCCACCAGCATGGGCCTCACGGACAAACAATTCCCTCATGGAACAAAATGGGACGCACAGGCAGTTCTCAAAGAAGAATTACCCATCTTGCACAAAATAGCGACCTGTAGGATTCTTTAGGCAAGACGTATAGCTTTCTCCATAGTCTGGGTCAGTGCTATACAAATCTTTCATGTGTTCAAAACCCATAAGTTTTAACTTTTAAGGTAGATAAAAGTGCATACCTGCGTGATAAGGCATCGGCTACCACGTTTTCTTTGCCTTGCTTGTATTTTATGACATATGGAAATGTTTCTCTGAACTCCATCCATTTGGCATGGCGTTTGTTGAGCTTATGTTGGCTATTAAGGTGCTTGAACGACTCATGGTCCGTGTGTATCACAAACTCCTTGGGCTACAAGTAGTATTGCCAAGTTTGCAAGGAACGGACAAGAGCATACAAATCCTTATCATCCGTTGGATAGTTCAGTGTAGCTCCTCCAAGCATTTCACTGATGTAGGCTATGGGCTTACGGTCCTGCATAAGAACAGCTCCTATCCCAACACATGAGGCATCACACTCAATTTCAAAGGTGTTAGAAAAATTATGTAAAGCCAATAAAAGTGCATTAGTGAGCTTGTCCTTAAGAAGCTGGAATGCCTCTTCTTGCTCCTTCTCCCATTTGAATCCTACATCCTTCTTGATCACCTCAGTCAATGGTGCTGCCAAAGTACTAAAGTCTTTCACAAAACGCCTATAAAATCCTGCTAGACCATGGAAGCTACGGACTTCCCCCACGGTCTTTGGACTATGCCAATCACGTATAGCTCGGACTTTCTCTTCATCCACTTGCACACCTGCAGCACTTACTACAAAACCTAGAAAGACAATGTTATCTGTCCCAAAAGTGCATTTCTTCATATTAGCATAAAGCCTCTATTTCCTAAGCACTTATAAAACAAGTTTAAGATGATGCACATGTTCTTCCAAGGTCTTACTATATACTAAGATGTCATCAAAATACACAACTACAAAATGTCCTATGAATTCCCTAGCACATGATTCATAAGTCTCATAAACGTGCTAGGGGCATTGGTTAAGCCAAAGAGCATGTCTAACCATTCATATAGACCATGCTTAGTTTTAAAAGCGGTTTTCCGCTCATCACCCTTTTTCATCTTAATTTGGTGATAACCACTCCTAAGGTTTATTTTAGAGAAAAACATAGATCAATGAAGTTCATCAAGCATGTCATTTAATCTTGCAATCAACACACATGCGCCAAGTCGCATCCTTTTAGGAACAAGGAGGACAGGCACAGAAAATGGACTCATGCTTTCACGGATGTGTCCCTTGGCCATGAACTCGTCAACCTGCCTTTGCAATTCCTTGGTTTCCACGGGGTTGGTACGATAGGCTGGCCGGTTTGGTAAGGTAGCTCCAGAGACCAGATCAATTTGATGTTCTATTCCACGAATGGGTGGCAACCCATTGGAACATTCTTCTGGAACACGTCCTGAAACCCCTGCAAAAGATTACTCAAAATGCTCTGGAGTACCGGCTCCTGGTTAGTAGACACAAGTACATACTCCTTATATATAAGCATAAGGACCGGGGATTTAAGGTTAAAGCTATGTTTTATGTCACTAGCCTTAATGTAAAATTTGGTTTTAGGCTTAGGCTCCTTAGACTTGCTAGCTTCTTTCTTTTGTTTCTTTAGATGTAATTGGTCTAAGTATACCTCATGGGGTGACATAGGAATCAAAGTGGTCTTACGGCCTTTGAATGTGAAGTGGTGGCGGTTGGTGTAGCCATCATAGGTCACCTTTCTGTCTGACTGCCACGGTCTTCCTAAGAGGATATGGCCTGCTTGCATAAGCAAAATATCACACAGGACCTCGTCCTTATATTTTCCTATTTTAATCGGCACCTTTACCTGATGGGTCACCTTTAATTCGCCTGAGTCATTAAGCCACTGGAGGGGGTATGGCTTTGGGTGTGGCAGCTCCTCAAGTCCTAATTTACTGACCATAGACTCACTAGCAACATTAGTGCAACTACCACCATCAATTATCAAACTGCATACCTTCCCTTGTATTTGGCAGCGTGAGTGGAATAAGTTTTCCCTTTGGTCCGGTTCATCTGCCTTAGAATGGACACTAAGAGACCTTCTTGCTACAAGGAGTTGTCCAGAGACTGGTGGTTCCTCCTCCCCATCGGTCAAGGGGTCAAGATCCTCTTCTTCAGACTATACCTCTCCATTCTCCATGATGATCATGGTCCGCTTGTTGGTGCATTCGTTTGCATAGTGCCCTAGACCTTGGCACTTGAAACACCAATTATCCCGAGTTCTGGTTGGAAGTTGTTCTAGACACGGCCGGCTTGGAATCAAAGGCACGGGTTGTCTTAAACTCCTGGTTGAAAGTTAGCTTGGGACCTACGGTACCTGCACCATAAGACCGAGTGTTAGTCTTCCTTTTAAGCTGTTGTTCTATCAGTAAAGCCTTGTGTAGCATCTCCTCCAATTCCACATAATTTTGCATCTACAGCCGGTCTTGAATCTCCTGGTTGAGTCCACTCATGAAGTGGGACATGGTGGCCTCACGATCTTCAGTTACTCCGGCTCGGATCAGGAGCACCTCCATCTCCTTGAAGTAATCATCCACGCTCATGTTGCCCTGTTGTAGATGCCTTAGTCTTTGATGTAGATCTCTGTTGAAATGGTTGGGAACAAAGCGCCGACGCATGAGGAACTTGAGTTCTTCCCATGTTTCAATGGGATACTCTTCATTGCGTCTTCTAGAAGTAACCACCTGATCCCACCAGTTTAGGGCATAGTCATAAAACTCTGTAACAGCCAAATTAACTTTGTTAATCTCACTATAAAATTGGCAATTGAATATGAGTTCTATTTTAGTTTTCCAATCAAGATATATTATGGGATCATTGTGGCCGTGGAAGGGTGGAATCTTCAGCTTGAGGTTGTTGAGTTGATCCGGTTGAGGCGGTAGGTTTGGAACCCTATGGTGACGCCTGGGTCGTTCTTGTACACTGTGGTCTGATCCTCCGGAATTGTAGAACCTAGCCGCTCCTTCATCACCAACAAAGATCCTACGGCCTAAGCTTCCCACGTCAGAAGCATGCTCTTGTGGTTCAGGCGTGAGACCACGGACACGTCTAGGAGGGATAGAGTTTCTTTGTCGTGGTTATCTTCCATTTGGTAAAACCCTATGGATCTCCTCACAGATGCCATCACGGATGCCAAGCTGGATTGTTTGAAACCGCTCCTCTATGGTCCTGTTGAGTCTGGTTGCTAACTCATCAAACAGGCGGTTGAACTGGTTTGCTTCAGACTCCTTTTCTTCGTTTCCTGCCATGTAAACACTTAAAACAAGTTAAATTTTCACGGAAATAAGTTCAAACAATAAGATTTCACACGGATTATCAGAATATGAATGGTCACTTAAGAAGTTCAATAGTTTCTTAATAAATAAACGATGAATAACAAGAAAGGGTGAAGGGCTCAGCCTGATGTCTGCTCTGATACCACTTGACGTGGTCCTGGTAGGACTGGACGCACGGATCCAAGACCGGCAACAGGGTGAGCCAAAGGCGAAAGGCTTGAAATGGTAAGATGGATGTTTAAGATGGTAATGAACAAGGCGAATGATCGAGTGATCTAGGAGTGACGCGGATGAGGAGAATGATGAATGTAAGATGGAGTGGAATGAATTGGCAAAAGTCCAAAATGGTGGAAGATCTTGGACAACCAAACTTGTTCACGATTCGATATGACACACCAATCCTTCACAAGGTTTTCTCAATCTAGCAAACAAGATATTACACACTAGAAAAGGGATTGAGAGAATGAGATCAAACAAGAATATTTTCAAACAAGAAAATTCTTATTAAAATTCGATCTGTCTGAGTAAAATGGTCACGGCCATACAAATACACTCGAAATGAAATTCAAATCTGCATGGTCAAAATACTTTGCATGATTGGCACAGAAAGCCAAGCATTTATGACAAAGACTAAACAGAAAACAAGACAGTCAAAACCGTGTATTCACACACCATTAAAGGAGAAATGGGCCGGGCCATAGAAATGCCATTAAAATGTGTCTAAGGCCTTATGGGCTTGTTCATTTTAAGGATGCACCAGGCCCATTAAAAACCCATGTGAGAAAAACCCAAAGGGAAAAACCTTACATCGGAAAAGGGAACCAAATGTACCCTTAATCCCAATCAAATGTACCCTTAAGCCCAAAGACAAATTAAAATGGACTTAGAAGAGATGAGAAAAAGAATGGGTCAGAAATAACCCAATGAAGTCTTGGAGAGCCTTGGTCCGGGATCGGGTCATAGGACAAGGTGGAACGGTCTATGGCTCCGGGACAGGGCTAGTCGAAGTCTTGGTTGGGTCGCGGGTCGAGGCTTTGGTCGAGACACTGGTCGAGGCCTTGGTCAGGGCACTGGTCGAGACGTGGGTCGATGCCTTGGTCGGGGAACTGGTCGAGGCGTGGATCGATGGCCAGCCATCCTTCCACTCATGCATTCGTCCGGGACCACCATCCAGGCATACGTCCGACTGCTCAAAGTCCTCGTCCGATACATAGTTTGGGCCAGCGTGCTGATGTTTGTCCGGGTCAGCGACCGTTCCAGCGACCGGTCGGTCCGGTCTAGTGTCCATGCTCACATCAGGAAGGCAACACCGAATTGTGGAGACTTGGGAAAATGAAGAAGGCTTCCGTAAAAGATATCCTAATTTGTTTGAAGATGAGATGAAGAGACAGGCTTGAGAATTCCGAGACGAATACTTATAAGGGGGTAGAATGTAATGACCCGCACCTTATGTCGAATTCGGATCGACTGTCCCATGGTAGCCTGTCCGAATGATCCATATGTGTCCATGACCGTCCGTGAAATTTAAGGTCGAACGGACGATCTTTGGTCGGTAATGGAACGACCCGATGTGAACCTGGTACGACCGTCCGTGCATACGACCGTCTGTATGACCCAAAGGCTGATGTCTGGGACCAAGCGGTCGGTACGCTTGGAACGTCACGCGTGCGTCCGGCTGACGTCCGTGACATGTCCTGCTTGGGACGTCACACACACGACCGACTGATGTCCGTGATACGTCCTGCTTGGGACGTCACACACAGGACCGGCTGACGTCCGTGACACGTCGTGCTTGTGACGTCACGCGTACGTCTGGCTGACGTCAGTGACACGTCATGCTTGGACACGTCCTGCTTACCATGCGCACATCCCTGTGCCATGTCCTGCTTGCATTTCGCGGTCGACCATGATGTGTCCTGCGACACGTCTTGCTTACCTGTGACGCACCCAGCCTACACCCATGACCTGTTGTACCTACGACGGTGATTCACCTGCCTGCTTCACCACCATGCGTCCGCGGACATGACACCGTGCTGTCTGTCTGCCTGCCTGCTGCTCGACTATATATACCCCGGGTTCCCTTCAGGTTGAAGACTTAGAAAAATTTCGAACACTTAGAAAAATTTCCGTTCACGAAAACTAAGCCTAGACCGTACGACCGCAGTACGTTCCTCAGTACGTTCCGCAGTACATCCGTAGTCCGTTGGTGACCACCCGTGACCAAACTGATATTCCGTGTACCACCCGTGGGAAATCCCCACTAATCAGTGAGTTGGTTTTTATTGTTTATATGCAAGAAATGTTGTCTTGAGTTCGGTTTAGGATGTGGGATATAGATGGTAGGTTTAAAACTAAGGGTGATTCCTTAGGAGTCGTTGGTGCATTGATATGGTCTAATTTGCATATGGTTGTGCTGTCTGATTCCTTTCTGAACGCCTTAGTTATGTCGTTATAATGTTCGTTTCACTGTTAGTTGATCGCATGCATGTTTTCATGATGAATTTGTTTACGGATAAGGCTTGTATGATCCGTAAAAATGAGTTTAAGGATCGGTTGATATTGCACATAGGTTGTGCAGTGTAGAGTATGGGTTAAACGTGGGTTTAGATGGTGACCGATGAGGTGCGGCTAGCGACCCGCCTCAGCTACGCGTTTATGCATGCGAGGGTTGGCTTGCCACCAACCTGTGCGTTCTTGCAAGGGGCTAACCGCGTCTGTTACTTAGTAGTACAGCGGTTGACTCTTATAGCCTATGTGGTTAAGGGTTTTCGGTACGAAAAGGCGAAGTTAGCTGGTCACGACATCATGACTTGTTTGATAGTGTGATGTGTGCACACTGGGTAGTCTTAGATAGTGTATCGCTTACGGAAGCCTACACTTAGACTATGTTGGTTACAGGTTATAAATGTGGATTCTAAATTGATTGAATGCTTGGAATTGTGTTAAGTGTTTTATGATGTTATGTTGTGATGCTTGTTGCGGGAGGAGTTAGTTTATTTTCCAACTCACTCAGCAAACTTGTTGCTGACCCGGACTCACTCTTGCAGATAAAGGCAAGGGAAAGGAGGGAAAGTCGGACATTTGATCAGTGTAGATTGTACCGCCCTTTTGAAAATGTATGTTTATATTATAAACTTAAGAATGATTTTGGATGTTTATATTCGGGTTTATGTTTTAACTTATGTAAAGCGGAATTATGTAAAGCGGATTATGTAAAGTTATTTTTATTTTACATAATATGAAATAGTGGTTTCTATTTTTACAAGTTCAAGTTATACATGAATTTTGTCTAAGTTAAATGAGCATTTAAAGTACCGGCCGGACAATAGGTTAATGTGGCGTCGAGTTCCGTTACGGATACGGAACCTTGGACGTGGGTAAAAGGTTGGAAGTTGAGGTTACCTTGGGTTCTGTTCTCGTTCACTCGGGCTTTCGGAATATCTTTGGGAGTTCGGATGAACGGGGATCGTGCCATCGTAGCGTCTTCCGGTCCAGGAGGATCGGGGACGTTACAAATTGGTATCAGAGCATGGTTTAGGATGCATTAGGGACTTACAGATTTTTATAAAAATGTTTACAAAAGGGCTATAGGAACTGATTGTCCGTCTTCCCTAATGAGTTCGGTTAACTTTCTATAGTTTTACAGATATCATCGAGGGGTAAGAGGGGTGAAGGTTGTCTGAGGCTATTTTGAAACAAGACAAGTACCGATTATGACTTGAGACATGGGATGGACCAGATTATGACTTACACTCGGCAGATTTGATGGATGACGATGCTGAGTCTAGTACGAACGAAGGAGGTAACCCGCAAGACCCCTTACAAAGGATGTGGGAACAACTTACAGAAAGGTTAGATCGCCCCAGGCCTGTCGAACCAACAAGGCTGAGTTTTCTGGATATTGTATCCATGATGAAGAGACTACAAACTGAGAGGTATCCAGGGGGAACGGATCCGCTAGTTGCGGATTCATGGCTAAAACGTCTTGAGAGAAACTTCAGTGCCCTGAAGAGTTTAAGAAAGACATAGCAGTTTACTACTTAGACCGCGATGCGTCCAACTGGGGGGAAACGATGGAAAATCGTTTCCAACGATACTCTTCGGAATAGCTTGGTTCCGATTCCGGAGTGAGTTTTTGAGGAAGTACTTTCCGGTGGAAGCTTTAGACCGCATGGAAACAGAGTACATGCATCTAACCCAGCAAGACCGGAGTGTTCGGGAATATGAGGCGCAGTTTACTCGATTTCGTCGATATTCTTGTTACGGAGCAAATGACGAGGAACTAACAGCAAGGAAGTTCCTAAAAAGTCTTAGACCAGACCTTTGCTGTAGAAATGGCCGTTAACATGGAGGAAGCGTTAGAAGAAGAGCGAAGATATTTTAATAGTATGACGCGGAGACAGGAGATGCCGAATACACTAGAGCGGGCACGAAAAGGTCAACATGATCGACCTACTACGCGGGAACGGGCAAGAAAGATGTGCCATGACCAACCTATGAATGAGAGGAGCAGACAGATTCTGATGTGCCAGAATTGCGGGCGTAGTGGACATACGCAGCAGTTTTGTAACGCTTATACTAATGGTCCTCGTAATATCACATGCTGGACTTGTGGAGAGTTGGGACATTATGCCCATCAGTGTCCACGGAGACAAGCTCCACAAAGACCACAGCCTCCTGCGATTCAGCAAGGCGCTAGACGACTAGCGATTGGACCTGCGACACAGCAGCAGCAGCAGCAAGCTCCAGCGGCAAGAGTCTACGCTATGAACGTGGATCAGGCCGGATCCTCTCGACCCTCTCGACTCCCTCAGCCAATAGCAGGTATGTCAGATTCTAAACCTTGGATTGCCTATTGAGTGTTGTGTGATTAATTGTGAATGATTGATTGTGTGCATACATATATGAGTAAGATAAAACTATCATTGGCTAGTAACCTTGCAAGTAGGTGGAATTCCTGCCCATGTTTTATTTGACTCGGGTGCTACACATAGTTTTGTATCACCCGAGGTAGCAAAAAGTTTTGAAGGAACCTTTACTGTAGTAAAGGTAGACATAACCATTAAGACTTCTGGAAACCATAACCTTCCAGCCACAAGCCGGATACTGAATGTTCCCGTAGTCATCGGAGAAATGGAGTTCCTGGCAGATTTGTTGGTAGAGCCGCTGGCACACCATGAAGTTATCCTCGGCATGAATTGGTTAATCCACTACCAAGCCCAGTTAGAATGTGGCAAGGGAAGAGTTCGGTTTCCAAAGAAAGATCGGGGGCGATACAAGTTGGTAGAATTTTAAATATTTTTAATATTAAATTTATTAATAATTTATTACTTGAGACTTACTTGAAATTATTAAATTTTATTTGTGTTGAGATTTAAAATGGATTTCTCAAAAATAATGTAATAATTTAATAAAAAATAAAACTAGTATTTACAAACGGGTATTTACAAAAATGAAAAGAGAACCTGAAGAATCAAAACCGCAGCCAAATTCCATATAGACCAAGACATAAAACTTGAGGTGTCTCCATTCATCTGGCAGATGCTTCACCACCTATGTACACACATAAATTATCAAAGCATATTCTTACCAAATAAAATAGATTGCTCAATTCGCAAGCCGGTTGTGCCTTTAGTCTGTAGAATCTTATAAAATCGGGTTTTAGAAATATTAATTTGCAATACAATTTATTTTTTTAAATTGAAATAAAATATTAAACTCATATATATATATATATATATATTTTGATATAGACATATATATATGTACAAAAATTAATATTGTCATTTATGTGGGCATAACTTATTTCAGCAAATAATTATAGCATTTACATAATTCAACAATATAAAATTATATACTTAAGTATAACATTTTGACCATGAATAATAAATTCAAGAAGGACCAATATAATTATTAGCAAGAACATAAAAGCTAACAATATTTAATTTTATTCTTTGACCAAAAATTATTCTCACAAACATGATTATTGGATTCAATATTAACAATGACATTCCCATGAAAATCATTTTAATATTGACAACTAAATAAAAACATGAATTGAATTTTGTTTTTAAAATCATAAGAACAAAAAAAATTATTTGGAGGCGGGATGATCTCTTTCCTTAACTCAATAAAATGTCCGCAATGAGACAGTTTTCATGCATTCTTTGATTCCAGGATACAACCAAATATTAAGACAAACATGCTTCTTTCATGTTTGAATCTACAAGCTAATTATCTACTATATACTCAAGAACAAGAATCTACTTCTCAAAGAGAGAGTAGAAAAGGGAGAAAGTAAGAACCTGTTAAAGCTTTTGAATTCCTAAGCTACCAACACTTAACACCAACAACAAAGAAGATATTTCAAGAGAGCTTTAACACTTAGAAACTTCTAAAAGAATATCTAAAATGTGTCTAATGGTGTTTTATTTACTTTTTTCCTTCTATGTAGCTTGGTATTTAGGGGAAGAATGACCTGGTGGTCAAATAGATTTAATGGACAAATTTATTTGGTTTTAATACCAAAATTTATATGTTATAAAAAATCTTTGACCTCCCTCTAAGAAATTTCTCATTCACATTTTAACTATATATCATAAGTTCAGATGCTTATTAATATATTGGTCCAACAATCCCCCACATGAATATAATTGACTTTAAAATACAGAGGATAATTTTGAAAAAACATTTTTAGGATAGATGTAAGCTGAAAGAAGACTTTCTTGAGTATATGTGAAAAATAACTCTATATGAAAATATTGCATTTTTCAGCGTTGAACCAATCACTATTATAATCTATCGAGTTTACAAGCCCAGTTGGTGAATACGATGTCTTGAACTATCCGGATTTCTAGTGTATACTGAGACAATAAATATAACATAGTTTTATTTTCTAGTAGAACTTTTGCTCTCTCGTTGTTCATTTTGGCTTTGAACATGCCTGGTATTTCTTGAGTGAATTTGGAGAATACAACCTTCCTTTATTTTCCTAGAACGGCCTCATTTCACACTCAACATGTGCTTATTGTATTTTATTTCAAAGTAATCTACTTTACTTCCTTAAAATAAATATGATAAAATTATTAAAATCTTATGTTTACCCTTTATTAGGCAGATAACACTGTTTATCATTATTAGGAACTGGGTAGAAACATAAGTTTTACAGTGTGTTCTTAGAATTAATTTGACTTAGTTGTCCCTTTCAACCTAGAAACTGATTATAATTAATTATAGGTGAGGTTACTGCCAAATTTTATCATTAAATCATAGGCTTTAAACCATTCCTATTGATGATTTAAATAGTTGATCTCGGGTCAGATCTTTCGTAAAAGGATCTGCTATATTATCAGCTGATTTGATGTAATCTAGCAAAATTACATCACTTGATATCAATTGTCTAATGATCTTATGTTGTCTTAGTATGTGACGTGAGTTGCCATTGTACAAGTTATTGTTAGCACGAGCTATAGCCGATTAGTTATCGCTGTGTATCTGAATTGATGACACTGGTTTTTTCCACATCATAATATCTTCCAGAAAATTTTGAAATTTGCTATGCTTCTTCTGCTGTTTTGTCCAACGCAATGAACTCAGATTCCATTGTTGACATATCCAACACTGTTTGTTTTCAAGATTTCCAGGATACTGCATCACCCCCAAGTATAAACACATATCCACTTGTGGACTTTGAGTTTTTGGAATCTGATATACAATTAGCATTGGTATATCCTTCCAACACGGTAGGTTCTGAACCGTAATCCAGCCCATAATTTTTGGTAAAGCATAAGTAATTTAATACTCATAGTTATCACTTTCCAATGGATGTGCCCTGGATTGCTCGTGTACCTACTTATACATTTATCGAGTGAGCTAAATCTGGTCTAGTATAATTAGTCAAGTACATTAGACTTCTGATTACTCGAGCATACTCATTTTGTGATACTGTTGTACCTGAATTTTTCGTCAGGTGAAGTGTGGTATCCACATGTGTTGTGGAGGTTCCAGTTTAATAATTCTTCAATCTATCAAGTACCTTTTCAGCGTAATGCTGCTGGGATAATATATATACTCCAGGATGTCTAGTGATTTTAATTCCGAGAATTACATTAGCTGGTTTTAGTCTGATTTATAATGTCGTTGTCACTTCCAATGATAAGCATATCATCTACGTATCAGTGTAATATAACGTATGCATATTTCGTAGTTTTGAAGTACATACATTTATCGCATTCATTTATGCGAAGTCCATTTCACATCATAACTTTGTCAAATTTCTCGTGTCACTGCTTTGAAGCTTGTTTAAGTCCGTACAGCGATTTTACAAGTCTACAGACCTTGTCTTCTTATCCAGGAATAACAAACCCTTCATGTTGTTTCATGTATATTTCTTCGTCAAGATCTTCATTAGGAAAAGAAGTTTTTACATCCATCTGGTGAATTTCCAGATTTTGTAATGCTGCGATGCATATGATAGTTTTTATAGAAGTTATTCTCGTCACGGGAGAATATGTGTCAAATAAGTCTAGACCTTCTTTCCGACAAAATCACCACAAGTCTGGCTTTATACTTGTCAATAATCCCATCGGTTTCTAGTTTGATCTTAAAGATCCATTTACAACCGAGAGCTATGAACCCTTCTGGTAAATCTGTTATGAAAAACGTATGGTTTTGCATAATTGAATTGAATTCACTATTGACTGCCCTCTTCCAATAAGGAGCATCATGTGTAGACATCGCTTGCGCAAAGGTATTTGTTCATTTTCTATGAGTAAAATCATCAGAAAATCATCACCAAAAAATTTCTCCTTTCGAGGTCTTTTTGCTATGTCTGAGTTCAATTTCAGCGTTTTCTCTATTGTCTAGACCAATAGCAAAACTGCTTGCTTCACCTATATCTCTTTCTTTCTTAGTCCGTTTAGGGTGTATTTTGTCCTTATACGGAAAAATATCTTCAAATTAAGATGCATTTTGCGATTCTATAATTGTATTTACATGCATATCTGGAATATCTGATTTGTGAACCAGAAATTGATAAGCACAACTTTGGTGTGCATATCCGATGAAGATACAATCAACTGTTTTCGGTCCAATTGTGACCTTTTTCGGAATAGGTACTGCCACTTTTGTTAGACACCCCCCACACTGTAAGGTATTTGTATGAAATATACCTTTCCACAGTTCATATGGCGTTTTTCTTGTCACTTTGTGTGAGATTTTATTTAGAATATAATTTGAAGTCATTAAAGCTTCCCTCCACATGTTCTGGGTTACACCAGATTCTTGCATCATTGCATTCATCATTTCTTTCAGAGTTTGTTTTTGCGTTCTGCAATTCCATTTGATTCCGGTGGGTAAGGAGCAGTTGTTTGATGAATGATTCTATTTTCTCTACAATAGTTTTTCTAGTTGATTTGCAACTTCCAACTTATATTCTTTGAATTTATCCAAAACCTCATTTTTTACTTTGTAACAAGCAAAAATATAACAATATTTTGTAATATCATCAATGAAAGTACTTGTAACCTCCTCTAGTGGGTAAATATTTTAAATTGCATAAATCAGTATGAATTAAACCTAGAGGTTCGGTTTTTTGTCTCATTTTTGGAGATGGTCGTTTTGTGAGTTTTGCTTGTATGCATACTTCACATTTATCTTTACTTAATTTGCATTTCAGAATTATGTTTAAATCCATTAACCAAATTAATGATTTATAGTTCCCATGTCCTAATCTTTCATGTCAAATAGTAGAAAACTCAACCAAATAGACAACTGAATTATTCTTATTAATTTCAGAGTTGGTTACAAGTTTGAGAGTGACTGTCATTACAATCATTTTGATCAGTCCATTCTTAACAAACCCCTTGCCCAGATACACCACATTTTTCTTAAATACCAACTTATCGGCGTGAAAGTTTATGCTAAATCCAGCCTTTCTCAGGAGAGTACCAGAAATTAGTTTTTTCCTTATGTTTGGGCACATGTCTCACATTTGTGAGGGTGATCTCATGTCCTAAAGTCAGCTTCAGTATCACATTTCCATGTCCAGCGACCTTGGATGAATGTATGTCGCCCATCATGATTTTCTCATCTGTGCGGCACTGTTGATAGGTGTTGAATATTGTCTTATCTTTGCAAATGTGAGCCGTTGCACCGGTATCATACCACCAGCACAATGGGTTTTCCTCCACTGAATTGACTTCATCATTCACAACACAACAAAGATCTGCTTCAATGGGGTTGTGTGGTCGCTTCTGTATGGGCTTGCGACACATGTCTGCCTTATGACCCAACTTCCCACACTTGTGACACTTTCCACTAAACTTCTTTGCACCAGAATTATTCTTCTTGAAGCTCGTGGCTCTAGATTTCTTGAACTTGTAGTTCTTTTCTCCCATTTTACTCTTACCCTTTACCTTAAGCTGTTCAGCAAGGTAAGCATGATACCCTCTCTCTTCATTCTTGGAGAGGTGAATCGTTGCTTCATTGTGAAGTCTTGAGATCAGTGGTTCAAACGGTATTTGCTTTCGCTTTTGTTTCAAGTAATTCTTAAAATCCACCCAGCTTGCCGTTAACTTCTCAATGGTGCAGTCAACGGTGAAAGCTTCAGGAAGGATCATTCCTTCAGCTGTGATTTCGTTGTTGATCAACTGCAATTGCTCAACTGCAATTGCTCAACTTGATCCATTATAGACCTTGAGTCCACCATTTTGAAGTCGAGAAGCTTCGCCACATCATATCTCTGAAAACCATCATTCTCGGACTTGTACTTCCTTTCCAAAGCTATCCAAAGATGCTTGGCAGTAGGGTACTCTTTGTCATTGTTATAGACAGAGTATAGGTTGTCCACCAGTCGGCTTAGGATCCAACATCTGCACAGGAAGTCTGAATGGTTCCAAACCCACAGTGTGGTTAACGTGCGCACATTTGTCTCTATTTTTTCGGGAGTTACAGGTTTGTCCTCTTTGAGGAACTTGGTTAGGTTCAGAGATGTCAAATAGAAGTACATCTTCTGTTGTCAGTTCTTGAAGCCATTCCCGTCAAACTTCTCGGGAAGTAACCCATTTGTGTAACTGGCACAAGGGTGGTTTGAGTTGCCACCATTGGTACAACCTCAATATTGTTAATTGTGTTTACCATCCTTTAACACTGTTAAACCTTGAGTTAGAATCTCATTTTTAACATGTTTTCAGATACATTTGTAACACATGTGGACACTGATACAGAGGCTTTGCGTCAAATAAATAACCTACAATGTCTATTGCAAATAATTGAGGTTCAAATCAATAGGGAACCTAGAATAACACATCATGACTATAATGATTTGACTTAATCTAGAGAATCAGTTAATTGGTTGTTTAGTGACTACCAGTTTAATACTAACTAATCTAGATGAAATACTACTTAAAACTTATTTAATATGATAGCTAGGCAAATGGTTTCAGGTGAGGTTTCATTAGGGGGCAAGCTTGACTCATGCAGCAGAATTATCATGCTTAGTATATCTAAATTATGAACATAACCTGATTAACATACTCTCATGTAATTATATATCATGCAAGATCAATCAACTATCAAACTCTCATCTAAAGGTAAATTGTCTACAATTATCAGGTTCAGGTTCAGACTACACACCTATCAATCTAACATCATCTCTCAATGGTTAGAACTAAAAGGCTCCTTAAATGACTTGATCGGGATTTCATTCAACACCTCTCGGGAGATGAAAACAAAGAATCCAGATTTAATTCTCTCAAACTAATTCTGGCATAAAACTCAATAAAAAAGGATAATCTAACAATCCTAACATGAATCATTCATCATTGAAACCCATAATATATCAATCCCTAACCATTCAAAGGGATTACCCACTCATCAACATAAAGAAATATAACAAATTCTTAGAAAGATTAAAAATGAATAAAAAGATAAGAGATTAAGAAATTAGCCAAGATGATTCTTTGATTGTTTTAAAGAGGTTCTCCAGAAATTCAAAACTGAATCTCTATGTCTCCTCAATCACATGGTGGTTGCAATCTCTCTCTCTAATATAAAACTTCCTAAAAATGACCTAGGGTTGGGTATTTATAGTTTAAAACTAAATCAACCCGACTAAATAAACTAAATAAACTGATTTAATTAAAAAATTTATGACCAGATCATCAAACCGGATCGATCGATCCAAATAAAGACCGATTTGGGAGGATCGGACAATGAATCGGTCGATCTTGGAGGATCTTGGTTGATCTTGAATATTCCCGCATTTTTTAGTAGATGCGATCTATCGGTCTGAGAATGGACCGGTCGATCCTGGTGAATTTCGCTGCTCCTTAGCTCCTTAACACTTGCTTCATGCCTCATTTTTACCTCTACTCGAGTCCATTGCATGTTCTTCATTCGGGAGACTCCAAAACTCCTGAAAAAGATTCTAAACACTCCAAATATGCAAATGCATGATCCTAAACACTAAAATGCACAAATGAGATAAACTACCATAGAATAATGCTAAGAGAATGGTAAAATGATGTTAAAACATATGAAATGTGAGGTTAAACTAGCCTAATATGCACTTATATCAACTCCCCCAGACTTGCCTTTTGCTTGCCCTCAAGCAAACAATTAGCATAGTGAGAAAGATGATTTATTCTGTAACTCAAAGCCAAGCAATATTAGTCAAATTTAAAGATCAGTATCCATGTTATAAGTTATATAACACAAGATAAGCAAGTTTACTAAAAAAATATAGCAATATCCATCACAACTTAACTCAGATCAAAAACCTCAATTTACACAGGTATTCATATCAACCATCTCTTTTAACATTCATTAATCATTGAATCGTGAATCATACTAGGCGTATACAGCAAACTCATTTGGCTAAGGGAAAAGTCAAGAGATAAAAATGATCTCTTTTTCCATGGGTTTTGTTGCTCAGTGTAGAGATCTTTCAAAAAATAGAATGAACTTTAGAAGAATGCTAGAGGTAAGTTCCAATAGGTGCATATAAGACTAGATTCTAATCTACCCAAAATGTACTTAAAACTATACCCAAACTCAAAATTTCCCTGAATGATCTTAGTACTTCCTTTTACAAGGCATTGATGTTTGTTATACCATTAAGATCAATCTAAAGCTCTCACAATCCATTCTTTTAGCACATTTACTTCTAGGAGAGGGATTAAAGTCTTAATCAATCTAGCGGGTTTGGATTCTCGTATAGCTGGTTCTTGTCTAACCTTTTTTAATCTTTTTTATAAATTTGCAAGAGTCTTTCACTTTTTTTTCTTTACACTTCCAATTCCCTTTACTAGACTTCAAGTCCTCTTTACTCATTTCCCTTTCTCTCTTAGAGTGTCTTCTCTATTTTTTCTTCCGTTTTCTTGTTAACTTCTAAGCTCGCTAATACCCATTTTTGATTCCCATCAAGCTTACACTTAGTCCTAATTGGCTCATAAAGAGTGAATTAAAACTACATGAGAAGCTAATCCTGTCGGCTCCTACCTAACACGTTCTACCAAGTTCATTCCAAAAATAAGGCCTAAAACTCTCACAAAGTAATGACATGGTCTGAATAAAAAGGTAGGCTAAGGGGAGGGAAAGAGCTATTTGGATCACAAAGGGTGATAAAAACTATATAAAAGATCAAAATATGTATATGGAGTATCCATGAGTTCACATCCTACGCAAAGTATGATAATTCTAAATTCAAATTAAGTTTTAATCAATCAAAGTCAAAACATGCTTCAATCAAAGTCCATCTAATATCAAAGATTCCAGATATTGATCAATCTTATATTTCAACTAGCAATGTATGTGATATAGCTTGTAACTCGAGTATTGAATCTACTGGTAAGAGCAATAGACTTAATAAAGGCATTTTCATCATAGTTCCTTGTGCAAATGAAATATAGTGCTAGATGCCTAACTAAGATACAATAAGTCCAGAAATCTAAAATATGCTATCAATAGTCTTCAGGGCTGACGTTGCGGCTTTGTCCGGGGCGACGTCTGCGTCGGGGCAATCTGACATCGGGGTCTGACTCGGTATCATTGGCAGCATCATGTGTCATGTGTCCAGCAACATCAGGAACATCATCGGTGGTCTCGGTAGATTCGCCCGTCTCTCTTGTCTGTGAGCTCCGGAAGCAAAAAGGTGGCGGCAGACATCTGATCCTAGCCAGTGCTCCCCATATCCTCTGCAGCATATTGTTGTTCTTCAAGTGAGCTGCCACCACCCAAGTCCGGTAATCGTCATCTGTGGCGTCTATAGGCAACGGTTCGAGATCGTACAAGCCGATATAAGGAGGGAGAGCATACTCCCATCCGTCAGTCTCCTGCGTTTGTTACGGCTGCTGGGGCTGCTGGGGGTCGTGACTCGCGATCCTGTCGTCCTCCCGGTGATGCTAAGAAGAGAAAGCTCTGGACGAGCTTCCCCGTCGTCTAGACCCAGTGATGGGGTCATCTAAGCGCTCCGACGGGACAGTGAAGTCGCGGAGTGGGAGCTTGCAGAGCTGAGTGACTCCTTCACGGTCCTGGAACTGGTAGATGAACCCCAGTTTGAGGATGCCGCTGTTCCGGAAATACTGCTCGTCAAAAAGTGTGATCTTGGTCTCGCTGGGTGTGAAGCCAAGATCAATCCCGTGATGCATGAAGAGTGGAGTCAGTAAACTCACAATCCGCTCGACTTTCTTGTTCTTCGTGTTGAGACCGCAAGTCTTCTTGGAGACCAGTTTCTCCGCAAATATTGCACCCAAGTTGGTGCGTAGCGCTGAGGGAAGTGGGCTGGTGTAGATGCCCCTGACAAAAGATGGGAGCCCGAAATGCAGTAGCATATACTCGTCCTTCCTAATAGCTCCGGACTCCTCCTTGGCAAACAAGATGTTGCCAATAATCTTAGCGACCACACGAACCACGGGGTTTCGAAAGTGGGTCAACTTACCGCTTTCGACTCGTATGGTCTAAAACCGATCAGGCTCTATAACTCTACGGTCTGAGGGAAATCTGAGGGCCAGTTGCATCTCTTTGCAGTCCTGTCAAACCCATAGAGGTCACAAAGCTCCCAGAGAGAAATCTCGTAGAGGACCCCGCTGGAGAAGTAAGACATCGTCCCCTCGCTGGTAGCAAAAATGGCCCCATCTTGGTATCAGAGCTCGATGGAGGCGAGGAACTGGCGAACTAGCTTCGGGTATAAGGGATACGCCTGATATGCAATCGTGTATAGTCCTAACCTCTGTAGTGAAATAATATGAGACTAAGAGATTTGTAGATTTTGAGAATGAGAGAATGAGAGATTAGAGATATTAGAGAGAAAGAATGATTGTATTAAGAAAATGAGAATAATAGTTTCTAAGTTACAAATGAGGAGAGAGATAGCTATTGATACTATTCTAGTCTAGGCTTGTTTGGATACAAGGATTGCCTTATACATGAATGGCTACAAGGATAACATAATACTAAAACACAAACAAGCCTAGACACTCTCCTTAGATGACTTAGACAACATGTCTTTAATCTAGAATTAAAGGCCTTCTTCCTTAATCATTTCTTCTTCATTCCAACACTCCCCCTCAAGTTTAAGACATGGAGAATGACTAAGCTTGCAACCATGAATTATTACCTCATTAAAAACCTAAAGAAGGAAAAAGAGTATAACACTCCATGTTGGGATCACTGTTGTGAAATGGTCATAAGGCCAAGTCTTGGATAGATGGAGGCGCCATTCTTCAAAGTTGTTACCTTGGTGAACACATCAGCTAGTTGATCCTCACTTCTTGTATAGCAAGGCAAGATGATTCCTTTTCCAATAGCTTCTCTTACTTTGTGGCAATCTACTTCTATATGCTTAGTCCTTTCATGAAACACAGAGTTGGTGGCAATGTGTATAGCAGCCTGATTGTCACAATGAATGGTGATAGGATCATCAAAGCTCACGGCTAAGTCCTCAAGGAGTTGCTTCAGCCAAATGCATTCAGTTGTAAGCTTCCTAATGGCTATATATTTTGATTCTGCACTAGAGCATGACACCACCTTTTGCTTCTTGGTTTTCCAAGTCACAAGGTTCCCTCCTATGAAATTACAATAGCCAGTGGTACTTCTTCTATCCTCCCTATCTCCTGTCCAATCTGCATCACAATAACCAACCACATTTGTGTTTCTATTGCAACCATCCATATACCTTGTTCATTAATGCCTTTAAATATCTCAAAATTCGATTTGCCATCTTCCAATGTCTCATCTTTGGACTTTGCATGTGTTAAGATATCTGACTCACAGAAAAACATAAATTTGGTCTAGTAATGGTTAGATAAATAAGCTTACCAACCACTTTCCTATAGAGCTTATGATCATGAAAATCCATTTCCTCCTCTAGCTCCCCCTTAGTTCCCATTTTATAGTCTTCTTCTAAGAGTGTTTTAGCTGGTTTAGCTTCCATCATACCTGTATAGGTTAGCAAATCTACAACATATTTCCTTTGAGATAAGAAGAGATCTTCTTTGAACCTACACACTTCAATTCCTAAGAAGTATTTAAGTTCTCCTAAATCTTTAATATCAAAGACACTCTTCAAATATCCTTTTGTAGATGCAATACTAACATTATCACTACCAGATATGATTATATCATCTACATAAATGAGAGTTACCACAATAATTTCCTTACTCTTTAGTGTAAAAATAGTATGTTCAACTTCAGATCTTTTGAAGCCTCTATCCATCAAGGTTACACTGAGCTTGTGGTACCAAGCTCTTGGAGATTGTTTAAGGCCATAGATGGCCTCCACAGCCTGAGTATGTTACCGGCCCCTACCTCTTCCTCTAGACCTGGTGGAGGTGACATGTATACCTCCTCTTCTAATTCACCTTGTAAGAATGCATTCTTAATATCCATTTGCCATAATTCCCAATCAAGGTTAGTAGCAAGTTAAATAACAACATTAACAGAGTGAAGTTTAGTAACATGTGCAAATGTATCCCTATAATCTTCACCATAAGTCTGAGTAAATCCTCTAGCCACCAACCTAGCTTTATATCTATCACTTTCACCATTGCTTTTGTATTTAATGGTAAAAATCCACTTAGAACTTACAGTCCTTTTTCCTTTAGGTAAAGTGGCTGGAGCATATGTACCATTCCTTTCCATGGCTTGTTTCTCAGCTATGATAGCTTTCATTCATTCCTTCTTAGTCAAAGCTTCCTCATATGTCTTTGGAATCTGTTCCTTATCAAGACTTGAAATGAATGCAACATGGTTAGTAGGTAAGTGAGCAATGTTACAAACTCTCTGATCATGATGAACCACAGCATTTCCATTGTAGAAGACTGGTGGATTCCTTTGTATTGTGCTCCCTCTTAACACTGTAGGTGGAGCTTCTTGGATAGGCTCCTCCTCTTCACTTACAGTTTCAATGAGAGTGGGCACATCTCTTGATCTTTTGGAAGCTGAGACTAGAATTGATTCATCTCCTTCTGAGTTTTGTTGGACATGAGTAGATGCTTCTCCCCCCATGTTCAAGAGGAGTAGGACCAGGAGAGCTGGAGGGAAAACCAGAAGATGACCGCGAATTGGATGGACCGGCTGGAGTGGTTGGCCGCGGTCCAGCTGGCTGTGCCGGTGCTGTTGTTTTGCTGGGACTGGACGCTGCTGGTGCAGGATACTGAGGTGTGGTGAATGTTGTCTGAGGATGAGGAGAAACTATGCCAATTCTCTCCAAGAATCTCTTCAAGTTCTCAGCTTGGTCTGATCTTGTTGTGGAGATGTCTTTGAATTGATCACAAGTTCCTTCTTCATAGAAACCTTTTGATTTTTGGAATTTGACATCTCTGGATACTAAGACTCTTCTAGTCTCTGGATCATAGCATTTGTATCCTTTCTGGGTAGAGGAATACTCAATGAACATATTTTTGGTACTCTTTGGTTCCAGCTTGTTCTTTTGCTCTCTTGAAACTAATACAAAAAAACACAACCAAAAACTCTTAAGTGGTCAATGTTAGGTCTAGTTTTGTTTAGTATCTCAAATGGAGACAAGTCATCTAGGACTTTTGTAGGACTCCTATTAATCAAGTAGCATACAGCTATCAGAGCATCCCCAAAAAATATTTTGGGAACTTTCATGTGGAACATCATTGTTCTCACAACTTCCATCAAATGCCTATTTTTCCTATCAGCCACTACATTTTGTTGTGGAGTGTAAGGACAGCTGGTTTGATGTTCAATGTCATGCTTGGCCAATTGTTGTTGAAACTTGGTGCTAGTATATTTCCCTCTATTATCTGTTCTAAAGCATTTATTACTTGTATTGTATTGGTTATTAACATATGCTTGAAAATTTAGAAATGCATCAAATACTCTATCGTTAGAATTAAGCAAAGTGACCCAAGTATATTTGGACTTTTCATCAATAAATGTCACAAAATATTTATGGTTTTCTCTAGATGGAAATGGAGATGTTCAAACATCAGAATGCACCAACTCAAAACAATTATCATAAGTATTCAAAGATTTCTCAAAAACAATTTTGCAATGTTTCCCAAGTATACAAGAACCACACATATCCTTTGGCATTTTTAAACCAGGAACAATTAATTCTAGTGATTCCACTAGCAATGACAACATTACCTAAGGCAGGTTTTAAATTCTCTATAACCCTAGATCACTAATCATATGATGAGAAGCACCAGAATTAACAACCAATGATTTAGAGGCCTTAGGAGTAAAAGAAGTTTGAAAAGAAGCATGAAAAGTATTATCCAACACATTACCATCCTTAATTGCTTTGAGAAGAGTTTCTAGATCTGATTTTGTCACAAATTCATATGCTGAAGACATGGAACTGGTTGGGGCTGAGTGACAATGGGAGCTGGTACACGCCTGTGAAGAACCCGGGAGCTTGTACATGCCATGGCCGGCAGCTTGCAGCTGAGTGTGGCCGGCTGTGTGCTGTTGTCTTTCAAGAGCCCAGCTTGGCTTCAGCTTAGGATGGAGTACCCAACACTCCTTTTTTGTATAGCCACTCCTTTTGCAATGGTCACAAATTGGTCTCTTCTTCCTAGGTTCATTTGTTGTTGTTGGTTTGAAGAAACTCTTGTGTGCAGCCATCAATTCAGCTTTGTTGCCAAAGAGTCCATGGGATCCTTGCTCCTTTTGGATTTGAGCACAAACATCTTCCAAGGTAGGAAGCTTATTAGACCTGAGAATATACTTAATAAGATCTGAGTAAGTTGTGTTAAGAGTTAATAGTAACCCAAACATCTTATCTTGTTCTTTCCTTTCTAGGAGAACAATTGGGTCAATTGTGGCTGGCCTTATCATCTCTACCTCAGCCCACAATGCTCTGAATGAGCCATAGTGCTTTGTGAATTCGGCATCCTCCTGCTTTAATTCATTCAAAGACTTTTTCACCTCAAAAATTCTTAAGAGGTTAGTGGTGTTTCCATACACTTTTTGCAAAGTGTCACAAAGTTCCTTAACATTCTCACAAAATGAATAAGCCTCCAAGAGATCACTAGCAAGAGATTTTTGAAGTATATAGAGTACCAACTGATCTTCTTGGTACCATTTAGCTTGAGCAGCCACAGCCTCATTAACTTCAGCAATTTCATTTTCTTTAAGGCCATTTGTTGAGATATGATTCCAAAGGCCTTTACCACCCAATATGGTTTTTATGGTCCTAAACCATAAGAGATAATTTGCTCCATGTAGAATGATTGGAGCTCTGAATGTAGTTTGAATCTCCATGCTTCAGAAAATGTAAATTCAGATTGTCCGGACAGGACACGTTCAGGCTGAAGCTCACGGTCGGGAACGGTTTGTAAGCTGATGGTCTGTGGGTACCACGGCTTGTTGATCGGCAGAACGGACGAGTGCAACTCCTGCACAAGTGAAGGCCCGATTCGAACAATGTAAGGAATGGCTGGTTCTGGTCGGGAACAGCTTGGAATGACTGGTCGGACATGGGAAAGTGCAAGAACGCAGTGAGGAAGGCGAGCGCGTGTGGAACAAGGATGATACCAGCCCGCGTGGAACAATGCCAAGCCAAGAACCCCTTCAACCAACTCCAACCAACTCCTGCAACATAATTCAACCAACTCCAACCAACAAGATCAACTTATAACAGTCCTTATCTTCACAACCAATGATGATCCAGCAACAAATATCGAATTTTACTAATATACCAATCCAAAAATCAAGTTTCCCTCATTTTTCACAATTTCAAAGTTTGATAAAAAATCAAAAAAATCAATCTTGAAGACTTAAACCCTTATGATTGAAACCAAAATTTGTGGAGACTCTCACAAGATACTTATCTAACATTCTAGATTCAAATATTTGAAAAATACTGAGAAAGGATAAGAGTTTTATCACCAGATTCTTGTGAGAGGAGATTTCTGACGTCTTGAGGAAAACCTTCAAGAACTTCCTTCAAACGTAACAGAATTGAGTTATGCTTTCTTTAAACAGAAACTAGACTTGTTTGGCTTAATTTTAGGATTTAGAAAATTACGATTTAGTAAAGATTTGACGACGGAACTCTCAGAGAAACACAGAGGTTTGCGGCGGAGGCAATCGCGGAGGTCCGATGCAAAAAAATGGTATCGTTTAATTCCCGTGTTCAAATGATGCAAATCTAATTGGCGTGGTTTCAGGACTCGCTGAAAACAATCCAGAAAAGCAGATTGTCAAAAGCTGCTGTGGTTTTGCCGGAATTTGCGATCAAAGTTGACGGACGAAATATGAATGAAAAACGGATTGTGATGAAGATGATCTCTTCTTGATTCAATGATTCTATGATGAATTTATCCCAGATTTTTGTAACCTGGCTCTGATACCATGAAATAATATGAGATTAAGAGAATTTTAGATTTTGAGAATGAGAGAATGAATGATTAGAGAGATTAGAGAGAAAGAATGATTGTATTAAGAAAATGAGAATAATAGTTTCTAAGTTACAAATGAGGAGAGAGATAGCTATTTATACTATTCTAGTTTAGACTTGTTTGGATACAAGGATTGCCTTATACATGAATTACTACAAGGATAACATAATACTAAAATACAAACAAGCCTTAGACACTCTTCTTAGATGAGTTAGACCACATGCCTTTAATCTAGAATTAAAGGCCTTATTCTTTCATCATTTCTTCTTTATTCCAACATGTAGCACAGTGCGGAGCTCCTCCTTGATGCCCATCCGCTCCAGAGTACGCTCGCATACAAAGCGTGTAGGTACCATCTCAATCCTCAGCAAGTCATTGTAGAATGTACAATGGTGATGTGTCCACGGGTCACCATGCCTGAAATTTTGGTATCCCGTCTCTCTTTGAATCTCCCTCATCGTGGCGCGCGGGACTATCTCCGTTCTCCAGAACGGCTCATCATGCAGCGAGAAAGATGTGTTGTCTGGTCGCGGCCAAGGGTATAAGGTCGTTTCCGGTTCATCTGTTGCAGCCTGCCGAGAAGAAGATGTCGTGCCCTTGCCTCGTCTCCTATGTGTATGTGCCCCTCTAGTCATATCTGAAAAAATCAGCAAACCAAACTTCTATTAAAAGGATGTCAAATCATGTATTAAACCTAAAACTATCGTCAAAACGATCAATCAATCCATGCAGGGATTAATCAATCCGAAAACCTTACGGCCTTTATACGATAACACGATCGAATGTTCCTAAAGCCGATTGATCGATCTTAAATCTATACGCATTTCCATCTTAATTCTGATCGATCGATGCATTCAAAACCGACTGACCGATCCATAGTTGGACGGATCGATCGATCGCGGTGTGCCCAACGAACCCTAAGTCGAAATTTTCCAAATTCTAGCTAAAACTTAGCAAACAAGTGTGGGTTATGCTCCAATCTAACAAAGCTCTGTTAACTGTCAATTCCTTTTAAAACAACCTAAAAATCAATATTTTTAAGGTTTTTCATCATAAGAACCGAAAAGGAAAAGAGGAAAAAGAGAAGCATACCTTTGTAGATTAACAACAGGGTTGATGGAAATGGAAAGAGCTCATAAAATCGTTCGGGATAGGCCCAAAAATCGTTCAATTCCGTGAAGAATCGAGAGAGTTATGAAGTTTTGAAATTTTTTGTTTTTCTCCCAAAAATCGCGAGAAGGAGGTGATGAAACCCGAAAATTTGTTTTTTTGATCTTTAAAATCGGGTTTTGGGTTTTAAAAATGTGTTTTTCAGTTTAAAACAAGTCAAAAATGGACCGATTTACTTATATGGGTAGAGGATCGATCCGTCCCCATTTGGATCGATCGATCCGACTTACTCACGGTAATGTTGCTCGTTTTAGATCGATCGATCCTCTTTGGTTTAGTCGATCTCGGTCCTCTACGGAGAAGTATCTCCCCCTGTTGATGGATCGATCTTTGAGCGGACCGATCGATCTCAGTTATGGACGGTTTCTCTCTAGGTCATCAATCGATCGTCTGAGTTGGACTGATCGATCCTGATTCTTCACGCACCTTTGTCGTCTGACAGGATCGATCGATCGTGTAAAGGATCCATCGATCGTCTCCGGTATAACATCATTTGCTTGCTCAATCTGCTCACTAGAGAAGACCTTATATTTGACCTGAAAATGAAAATCCATAAAACCAAACAAAACTAAAAAGAAATGCAAAATTATGTACAAAGGATATTCATGGGATTGCCTCCCATGTGCGCTTGTTTAACGTCGCTAAGCTTGACGTGAGGCACCCGCTTTTTATGCGGGGGTGGGATCGGAGAGTGAAATATTTTCTGCGAAGGTGTCCCTTGAATCAGCTAGGTATGCTTTGATTCACTAACCATTGACTGTGAAGTGTTCTCCTTAATTATTCTGAAGAGTGACAGATCTATAGATCGAGCCTCTATGACTATGAAAGGACCAGACCATCGCGACTTAAGCTTCACTGGAAAAAGTTTCAGTCTTGAATTAAACAGCAGAACTTTATCCCCTGCCTTGAACTCCCGTCAAACTATCTTTTTGTCATGGAAAGCTTTTGTTTTTTCTTTCTACATCTTGGAGTTTTCATAGGCAGTACGACGCATCTCATCAAGTTCTTCTAGCTGAACCAGACGTCTCTCAGAAGCAGGCTTGAGATCAAAATTCAGCAATCTAGTCGCCCAGATAGCCTTATACTCCAATTCGACTGGCAAATGGCACGCTTTACCATACAGATGTTGAAAGGTGTAGTTCCCAATGGTATTTTATAAGTTGTGCGATAGGCCCATAATGCTTCGTCTAATTTTTTGGACCAGTCTTTAGGAGCTTTCTCAGGTGTCTTTCTCAAGATTTCTTTGATTTGACGGTTTTGACACTTCCAGTTGTCCTGATGTTTGTGGATGATAGGGAGTAGCCACTTTGTGGTGTACACCATATTTCTGCATGAGGTTCTCAAAAACCTTGTTGATGAAATGACTACCTCCATCACTAATCACAATTCTTGATACACCGAACCTCAGGAATATGTCTGATTTGAACAGTTTGATAACCACTTTCGCATCGTTGGTTGGACTTGCAACTGCTTCTACCCATTTGGACACATAGTCCACAGCAACCAAAATGTAGAGATTGCCATATGAGGGAAATGGTCCCATGAAGTCTATACCCCAAACATCAAAGACTTCAACTTCTAGAATAAACTTCTGATGCATTTCTTGTTGTTTCTCAATGTTCCCTTGACGTTGACAGTCATCGCATTTGGAAATAAAATCATGGATGTCTTTAAACAACATAGGCCACCAGAATCCAGCCTGCAACACTCGTGTGGCTGTTTTAAATGTAGCAAGATGTTCTCCAACTCGGCCCAAGACAGTGGAATTGAACTCCTCGGACTTCTTCCTCTGGGATACAGCGTCTGAATAATTGGTCTTTTCCTTGCTTGTATAGATCCTCCTTAAAGAACTTTTTTCCGATCATAGTTGTCCAAATTTGTTGGCTCTATCCCGCATACCAGGTAGTTCACAAAATCAGCATACCAGAGACTGTCTTCCTTTATTCCTTCTACAGCGCAGATTTCCTCCATGATCACATTGGAATCTTGAATGGTTTTAATGAACATAATCTGCTCCTCAGGTAAACAGTCAACTATTGGGATGGACTCATCAATTTTTAGTCGCAATAGATGATCTGCAACTCCATTTTTGATGCCTTTTTGTCAACTATTTATACATTGAATTCCTGCAGCAACAAAATCCATCGTAGTAGTCTAGGTTTAGTGTCTTTCTTCTTAATCAAGTACCTCAAGGCTGCATGATCAGTGTGCAAAATTACTTTTGAACCAACCAGATAGGACCGAAATTTCTCAAAAGCAAACACCACAGCTAGAAACTCTTTTTGAGTTGTGGCGTATCTCGCCTGGGTATCATCAAGTGTTCTACTTGCATAATAGATGACATGCAGTTTTTTTATCTTTTTGCTATCCTAAAACAGCACCTACTGCATAGTCGCTGGCATCGCACATGATCTCGAATGACAAGTTCCAATCTGGTGCCTAGACAATGAGTGCTGAAGTTAATGCTTCTTTAATAAGCAGAAATTCATCCATACATTCTTTCTCAAACAAAAACTTTGTTTCCTGCATAGCAGTCGAGTCAGAAGTTTTGCAATTTTCGAGAAATTATTAATGAACCTCCTGTAGAATCCAGCATGTCCTAGAAAACTGCAAATTTCCTTGACTGATTTAGGAGGTTGTAGTTGAATCATGACTTCAACTTTTGCCTTATCAACCTGAATTCTAGCTGCAGAGATCCTATGACCGAGCACAATACCATTCCTTACCATAAAGTGATATTTTTCCCAGTTCAAAACCAAGTTGGTGTCTTCGTATCTCTGGAGGACCCTGTACAGATTAGACTGACAAGAACGAAAACAAGAACCATATACCGAGAAATCATCTATAAACACCTCCATGACATTCTCGATCAGGTCAGAGAAAATAGACATCATGCAACTTTGTAATGTTGCTGGTGCATTACACAATCTAAATGGAATTTTTCTATAAGCAAATGTGCCATAAGGACATGTAAATTTTGTCTTTCCTGATCACTAGGATGTATAGGGATTTGGAAGAATCTTGAGTATCCATCAAGGAAGCAGTAATATGAATGATTCAACAACCTTTCAAGAATCTGGTCGATGAATGGCAATGAAAAATGGTCTTTCCTAGTAGATGAGTTCAACCTACGATAGTCAATACACATCCTATGCCCAGTAATAGTTCTGGTTGACATTAATTCATTTTTATCATTCTTTACTACTGTAACTCCTCCTTTCTTAGGAACTATATGCACAGGAGAAACCCATTTGCTATCAGAAATAGGAAAGATTATACCAGTATCAAGTAATTTAAGATCTTTTTCCTAACAACATCTTTCAAATTTGGATTTAACCTACGTTGATGCTCAATAGAAGTCATAGACTCATATTCCGCAATTCATTCAGTAGCAAGGCAGTCTCATCAGTACCAATCTCAGCATTGATAATTACTGGATATGTAGAATTAGGACCAAGGAAAGCGTACCTTAGCCCTGGTGGAAGTTGTTTGAGCTCAATCTTTGGAGCTTTAAGTTCATTCCATGATTCTTCAATGCAATCTCTATTCATTTTGCCATCCATCCCTTTAGTTGCTGATGTCTTTTACAGCTCCAGAGGTTTCACTTCTTTATCTAGTACCCCACAGATATCCAGCAACCTCTCATATTGTCTACTATCTTCATGCAGATAGCCAAATTTGTTTTTCTCCAGGGTGTGGCTTACTTGCAGAGGATCATCAGTGCTCAATACATCTTTCATGTCTTCTTCCAGCACATCTAATGTCTCAATCAGGAAACATTGGTTTCCTATGTCAAGTTTATCCATAATCCTCTTGATATCCAAATTGACTATAGTGTCTCCCAGTTGCAGACTGATTCTTCATTTTTTGCAGTCAATTAGTACTTCAGCTGTAGCGAGAAATGGTCTACCAAGGATGAGTGGGTCGGCAGGTTCTTCATTCATCTATAGGACTACAAATTCTGTAGGTACATCAATATTCCTCACTCTCAATGGTAGGTCTTCAATAACCCCAACAGGAATCCTGACTGATCGATCAGCCAGGATCAATGAAATTTGGCATTTCTGGACTTTAGTTATTCCAATTTTCTTAGCAATAGTAAGAGGCATGAGGTTCACGCTAGATCCTTAATCAAACAGGCTCTTAGGGAAACGAAGAGGTCCAAGAGCACAGGGCAAGGTAAAGCTACCTGGATCTGCCAATATATGTGGTAAAGACTTCTTGATGATGGCACTACATTCATAGCTTACCATTACCATACCTTCCTCCACCTTCTTTTTATTAGTAACCATATCTTTCAAAAACCTAGAGTAGGTTGGACTGTTTCTGATAACATTCATCAGGGGCATAGTGATCTGAACACCATCCATAAGTGCTAAGAACTTTTCCCTCTGTTTAGCAAGCATATGTTTCTTGAAACGCCCAGGGAATGGTAGCTTAGGTTCATAGATTGGTGGGAGTTTACTTTTTGATGTCTCAACTTCTGTTTCATTTCCCTTTCCTTGTTTTTGAGACTTTCTCACTTCCTCACTCTCATCAATCTGAACTTCTTCTAGCTGCACAACATCTTCATTTCATCAATCACTTCTTTTCCTACGCGCTGTCCATCTTCCTTAGAAGTTAATTCTCTTCCACTCTTTAGGGTGATTGCCTTGCAGTAAGCTTTTGGGTTAGGTTCTGGCTTTCCTCGTAAAGATCCAGTTAGGCGTCAGCTTGTGGAGGCTACCTGAGCGATCTGGTTGTCCAAATTCTTCAAGTGGGAATAGATATCATCAAACTTAGCATGTGTTTCCCCATGATTTGAATCGATCATGCGCTCAAATTTCTCCAGTTTTTCTGTCAATTCAGCTTGAGCTCTAGCCTGTCCTTCCATGATCTTCTTCATCATGCTTTTCATATCATCTTGCTCATTAGCTTGAACTTGAGGATATGTGTTCTGTCTGTTCTGCCCTTGGGGTCAAAATTTATTGTCTCCCTGATACCCATTTGCTGTAAATCCTCAGGGTGCATTTTGCTGAGAAAGACTACCATAGGGCCTGAGCTGGAATTGATGTCCTGGAGGGACTCTTGGTGGATAATGCTGATCCTGAGGATTCTTCACATTGTTGCTCTTGTAAGAGAGATTATTTTTTCTGTAGTTCTGGTTGAAGAGACGGTTTTGATAACCTCCTTGGTAGTTGTTCTGGTTTTCCAAGTAGTTAACTTCTTCTTGTTCTCCTTGGTTATCATCACATCTTCCTTCCTGATATCCATGTTGTTCTACATCGGGTTCTCCAACATAGTTGCTGGCTTTTTGGTTCACCAGAAATACCTTGCTAAATATGTTAATCTTGTCATTGAGTTCCTTATATCTCTGGTTCTCCAAGTCTTAAGTCTTTATCTCTCATACTCTTGTCATAGTCATGTCATACTCCTCCATAACATGCTTCACTCTGTGCCAGATTCTCAATCAGTAGCTCTCCTTGTTAAACTGTCAGGTTAGCAAAACATCCTTAGCTGGCTGTATCCAGAGCTCTCTGGTACTGCTCAACTGCTCCTCTATAGAAGATTCCTAGGAGATTTTCTGGGGATACTCCATGATGAGGGCATTTCCTAGTGTAGTCTTTTAGTCCTTCCCATACTTCATACAGGTTCTCATGGACTCATTGCTTGAAGCCAGTAATGTCATTGCCAAGTTTAGCAGTCTTCTGCTTAGGATAGAACTTTGTGATGAACTCCTTCTTCACATTTTTCCAAGTTAAAACCAATTTTGATGGCACATTATTCTCCCATTGAGAAGCTTTGTTTCCAAGTGAGAAAGGAAACAGGATCATTTTGATGGCATTTTCTGGAACTCCATACATCTTCACAGTTTTGCACAACTTTTCAAATTGATCAAGTGATCCAGAGTGTCCTCCAGAAGGAGCCCATTGTACTTCTGATTATGTGCCATAGAAATCAGGCTTGATTTCACCTCAAAGTTGTTGGCAGCTATGGTTGGAGTTGGAATGCCATTCCTGATTTCTTTCAAGTTAGGTTCATCAAAAGCTCCTATTGGCCTAGCTACTGGTCTTCTCATGCCCTGAACTTTGGGTTGAATTCCAATTCCTTGTACACCTCCCATTTTAGGATGTTCATTCCCAATTGCAGGTGGGTTATTGTTCTCTTGGTTCTCCATAACACACTGTCTTGATTGATCTTCCTATTCTTTAGCTCGTCTTTCTTTGGTTGCTTTCTTGTTTGCTCTCTCAATCGAACCTAGATCAGGAATGCAATCAAGTGTACTACCTTTCTGACTCCTTCGTTGCATTCATCTACAGAGGTGACAAATGGTAAATAAACTCTAAACTTTAGTAATAAATAAAATAAATAGAACCCTAGTCTCAAATAAAATCAAAATCCTAATGGCTAGTTGCTTAGATTCTCCGGCAACGACACCAGTTTGATGCAGATGTTGTGCGTCAAATAAATCAACAATAATGTACAATGTCTATTACAAGTAATTGAGGTTCGAACCCACAGGGAACCTAGAATAACACATAAGGACTGTAATGATTTGACTTAATCTAGAGAATCAGTTAATTGGATGTTTAGTGACTATCGGTTTAATACTAATCTAATCTAGATGAAATACTACTTAAAACTTAATTAATATGATAGCTAGACAAATGGCTTCAGGTGAGGTTTCATTAGGGGGACAAGATTTATGACTCATGCAGCAGAATTGTCATTCTTAGTGTATCTAAACTATGAACATAACCATGATTAACACACTCTCATGTAATTAATCATCATGCAAGATCAATCAACTACCAAAGTCTCATCTAAAGGTCAATTTTCTACAATTATCAGGTACAGGTTCATACTACACACCTATCAATCTAACATCATCTCTCAATGGTTATACCTAAAAGACTCTTTAAATGACTTGATCGGAATCTCATTCAACACCTCTCGGGAGATGAAACCCTAGAATACATATTTAATTCTCTCAAACTAATTCTGGCATAGAACTCAATCAAAAAGGATAATCTAACAATCATAACATGAATCATTCATCATTGAAACCCCTAATCTACCAAACCCTAACCATTCAAAGGGATTATTCACTCATCATCATAAAGAAATAGAACAAATTCTTAGAAAGATTAAACATGAATAAAAAAATAAGGGATTAAGAAATTAGCCAATATGATTCTTTGATTATCTTAAAGAGGTTCTCCAGAAATCCAAAACTCAAACTCTAGGTCTCCTCAATCGCCTGGTGGCTGCAGTCTCTCTCTCTAATCTAAAACTTGTTAAAAAATGACCTAGGGTTGGGTATTTATAGTTTAAAACTAAACCAACCCGACTAAATAAACTAAACTGGTTTAAATACAAAATTTACGACCAGATCATCAAACTGGATCGATCGATCCAAATAGGGATCGATCGATCAGACAATGAATCGGTCGTTCTTGGAGGACCTTGGTCGATCTTGGATATTCCCGCAGATTTGAGTAGATGCAATCGACCGGTCTGAGAATGGACCGATCGATCCTGGTGAATTTTGCTGCTCCTTAGCTCCTTAGCACTTGCTGCATGCCTCATTTTCACCTCTACTAGAGTCCATTGCATGATCTTCATTCGGAAGACTCCAAAACTCCTGAAAAAGATTCAAAACACTCCAAATATGCAAATGCATGATCCTAAATACTAAAATCCACAAATGAGATAAACGACCCTAGAATGATGCTAAGTGAATGGTAAAATGATGTTAAAACATATGAAATATGAGGTTAAACTAGCCTAATATGCACTTATATCAGAAACTTCGTAATATCAGGAAGAAATTTTTTTTTTTCTCATGCATTTACACTCCCGATCGATCTGAAGGGGATCGATTGATCGCTTTTGGATCAATCGGTAGTTGTGAAGCGAGGATCGATTGCAGTTATATTACGATCGATCAATCTCATGTGGATCAATCGATCATGATATCTTACGGTGTATTGCAATCGGTTCGATCGATCGGTCGCGTATCCGGTTAATAGCATCGATCTTGCGAGATCGATCGATCAGCTTGCTATAGATCGATCGCATGACCCGCGGTACTTGTTTCAGTTACAGTTTAGCTGATTTCTCTCGAACGACCGACAAGGATCGATCGATCTGAGACCCGAATCGATCGATCTGGTCACGAAATCTTCAACCGATTTATTTATTTATTTATTTATTTATTTATTTCAACATTCAAAATAGTTACATTTATTTTGCAAATTTGTTTTTTCACACAACAAATCCGTTTAAAAAGCAAAATTTCTTGAGTTAAGATTGTAAAACCTTATAAAAATGGATTTTAGAAATATCAATTTGCAATACAATTTATTTCTTGGAATTGAAATAAACTATTAAACTCATATATATATATATTAATATAGACATGTATATGTACAAACATTAATATTGCCATTTATGTGGGCATAATTTATTTCAGCAAATAATTATAATATTTACATAATTCAAAAATATTAAATTATATATTTAAGTATAACATTTTGACCATGAATAATAAATTCAAGAAGGACCAACATAAATATTAGCAAGAACATAAAAGCTAACAATATTTAATTTTATTCTTTGACCAAGAATTAATATCACACCCATGATTACTAGATTCAATATTAACAATGACATTTCTATGACAATCATTTTGATATTGATAACTTAATAAAAACATGAATTGAATTTTGTTTTTAAAATCATAAGAACAAAAACAAAAAATATTTAGAGGCAGGATGATCCCTTTCCTTAACTCAATAAAATGTTCGCAATGAGAAAGTTTTCTTGCATTCTTTGAATCTCAGGATACAACCAAATATTAAGACAAACATGTTTCATTCATGTTTGAATCTACGAGCAAATTATCTACAATATACTCAAGAACAAGAATCTACATCTGAAAGAGAGAAGTAGAAGAGGGAGAAAGTAGGAACCTGTTAAACCTTGTGAATTTTTGAGCTACCAGCACTTAACACCAACAACCAAGAAGATATTTTAAGAGAGCTTCAACACTTAAAAAATTCTTAAAGAATATTTAAAATGTGTCTAATAGTGTTTATAGGGGAGAAATGACTTGATGGTCAAATAGATATAATGGACAAATTTATTTGGTTTTTAATACCAAAATTTGTAGGTTATAAAAAATCTTTGATCTCGTTCTAAACATATTATCATTCACATTTTAACTATATATTATATGTCCACATGTTAGTAATATATTGGTCCAATATAGTCAAGTTGTATTTGGATATCTGGTTCTCATAGATGTATTCTTCTGTTCTGGTTCACTTGGTTCTTCATTTTGTAGGTTCGCATCAGATAAAAAAAATAAAGTAATTGATGATTTGCTCTCTCACGTGTTTAATCTTGCAACAAGATTTAAAAATTTGTTATTAACCAACTATAGTTACAAATTTTTTGTTTCTATTTTGTTTAGTGAATATTCTTGATGAAACGGAAAGTTTATTCAAACTTAATTTAATGGCATTAATTAAAGGGGATAATTATACCTCTATTTTGGTTCAAACTATACCCCACTTTAGTTATTGAGGTTAAAATGTTTTCCAAAAGTCTTAAAGTTTAACTAGCTAGATATTGCAATTTGGAAGATGCATCAGGACCTACTCAAACAGATAAAAGTAGTAGAACCTACCGCTGGTGTAACTTGCTATCTTACTAATATCAAGATCACTTTTACCTTATATTTATTATGTCATGGCAGTTTTTTAATAACTATGATTCACTGTAAGACTTTATAAGTTTTAAAGTAGACTTAGAATCTGCTCTTCACTAATTAAACATAACTAACAGCTACTAATAAACTATATATTCAAGATATATATACGTACGTATGGTCGAGACTCGAAATTGTATATCCCTGCTCGACGTTAGACAATGGCATCTTGAGTTACGCCCTATGGACATATAAGTCAAAAAGGACTCACGAGAAAGATGTTACAAATTAGTAAAAAGCAGTTACCGTAACAGTTAAAATAGTATCTATAAATGCATACACAAGGTAGTCGTCATGAGCCACGCAGCTCAAACTCTTTAGTAAGAATACTTTTAATAATGGCTTCCTCTTCTTCAAACAAGCTTGTGTTGTTCCCATGTCTCTTCTTTGCTTGCCTCCTGTTCACAATCTCAGACAACCTCGTAGCTGGAAAATCCGACAAAGTGAAGCTCAATCTTTACTACGAATCACTCTGTCCCGGATGTCAGACTTTCATCCTCAACTATCTAGTCAAAATCTTTGACTCTGATCTCCACACAATCACCGATCTCAAGCTCGTTCCATTTGGTAACGCCGAAGTCTCCGATAATCTGACCGTCACTTGCCAGGTTATTTTCCATTTCTCCCTCTTCTTATTGATAAATTAATTATTAGTCTTTCCTATTTATATGACTTGTATGTTTATCAGTTTATCTTATACGTTTTGTAATTAATCATGTTTGGAAAAATATATGGTGAAGCATGGTGAAGAGGAGTGTAAACTAAACGCCATTGAAGCTTGCGCCATAAGAACTTGGCCCGATTCGGTGAATGATATATGCATTTATTTACTTACTAAATGTATAGTATTCTCTTTATTCCAAGTAAAATGATTATTAAATTTTAATTTGAAAAATAAATGTTTTGGAACGCAGAGAATGCACTACTGGTTCATAAGGTGCGTTGAAAAGGACACGACAAACTGGGAATCATGTTTAAAGAACTCTAGGAGTAAGAAGGCCCTCAATGATTGTTACAACAGTGATCTCCCAAAACAGGTAGGACATAAAGACACATATTGTACAACTATTTTATCGTAACCGTAACCAATTTATTTTTGTTATGTCAGCTCATACTTGGGTATGCAAACATGACTTTGAGTTTGAAGCCCCAACATACATACGTACCATGGGTGACACTCAACAGCAAACCACTCGACGTATAACTCCTTATAAACTCTTCTTTGCATGAATAATCTGACTACATTCATTTACAGTTTTCAATCAATTAAAAATGTTACTTATCACTGATTGTGTTTTTGGTTTGTGGCGAAGCAGAACGTACAAAATCCTGGTGATTTTGTGTCCCAAATCTGCAAAGCGTACAAAGGAAAGGCTGCTCTCCCAAAACTCTGCAATTTCTATGCAATCTCTAAGTCGCCTGAGAGCAAAGTGTCGAAGCTTCAAGTCTCCTATGCCGATGAAGCTAGGAATTAACTATCAAACGAATTATTGAACTAAGATGCATGGATTCAAGCTTATGTTACTGGAATATAATCAATAAAAGACCATTTCCTAAACTTTTATGCCTACGCGTTGATGAACTTTTTGAATAATTAGTACTAATTAAAAACGCCTAAAATTGAACCATATAATAGGTTTTTTTTGGCAGGGAACTATATAATTATTAAGCCCATTTCTACGATTAATTAAATATGACATCTAAATCAATGCAACTGTAAAGTAACTCGGTACTTTATTAACCACACTTTTGATTCAACTACGTCTGATTTGATTTAGGCTCGACTCGAGTCAGCTGCAAGTCGATGTGTGAAAAACGCCAAAATCGCTTTTTCACGTATATCTGAATCAGCAACAAACACTATGCACTACCTTTTTTTTCTTTTTTAAACAACACTGCAGTATTTACACTATTACGATTTATTTTGTTGTTATCAGCATGTTTTTTAGTAGTGATGATGCTACAAATTATAAAATCAAAGTTTATTCTTTGTTGGAACGGTTACTAATGAAAAACCAAAATTGAATGTAATCAACTCCTTTACGCTACCAAAACAAAGTAGCTTATTATGTGCAAATACTCGAACTTAATTTGAGGACGAGAGTTGTTTCGCACATTAATAGAAAGACAGCAATAAACCTCGATATGTGTCGAACTAATATATAACTTAATCTCTTTATTAACCTTATATGTATTACCCAAAGTTCTTCGCTTTAAAACGAATGTTGAAATTTGGGAATAAACACCGAAACACTTAGCTGGACTTTACATGTTATAGTTCTGTTTAGAAACCTATTTAAATATCATTTATTATATGAATTTAAGAATTTTGTTAAGCAGATGTAGGTTCGGAGAACAAATCTAGGTTTTGATCTTCACTATCCATTTATAAAGAACATCGTAGGAAGTGTGAACTAAATATTTGCTTGTAAAACACAATAATTTTCTAATTAAAAAAAATTATGTAGACAAAGCGGTTAAAATTTAATAACATTGTCTCCTAAACAAGTCAATTAGTTTCATTTAGTACGAAAGCAGCATCGGTCATATAAAAAATATGGCTTAAATAAGTACAATTTTCAAACGGAATATTGTGACACAAAAAACCGAAAATTATGCCGATGAAAACTAAGCATTCGTCTTTTGTTGTTGATATCATATTTCAGAATTAGTTTGCTACCTAAAAAATAGTAAATCGACAAGGTTTTTTGGGTAAAACAGTACATTTTTAAGGTACAAAAAATATCATTGTATCACAAATTCACAATCCCTTACGGCAAAAGTAAAACAAACTCATAAATTTATTGACATGCATTTGAATAAAATATAAAAATAAAGAACTTAAAGGGGCCTATAAAATTACAGATTGAAAAGACGTAACTTACATAAATTTTACACATTATTTATATTGAAAATGAAACTAATTAATGATTTGCTCTATCACGTGTTAAATCTTGTAACAAGCTTTCAAATTATATTATTAGCCGAAACGTTGTACTATAGTTCCTTTACTTTAGTTCAAAATAGACTTATTTTTCTAAGTGATTATTCTTGATGGAACGGAAAGCTGAGTTTATTCAAACATACTTTAATGGAATTATTTAACGGGGGAAAATATACATCTATTCAGTTCAAACTAGACACTCACTTGAGCTTAATTGTTTTCCAAAGTTAGTACAGTTTAGAGAGTTTTAACCAGATATTGCACTTTGAAAGATACATCGGACTTAATCCGATAGGTAGAACCGTAGAAGTAGAACCTATAGCTATTGTAACTTATAATTTATTATCTGGGACCCTTACAATTATCAAGATCACTTTATCTTATATATTATTCATTACTATGTTATACCGTTTTCTTTAATTAATCATGGTTACTAGTAAGATTTTATAGATATTATAAGTAGACATCGAATCTGATCTTCACTAACTAAACATAATAAACCATCTTATAAACTAAGTATTCAAGATGTAAACTATTCTTATATACGCATATGATCGAATACTCGAATGGCAGAAAACTATTAGCATTTGGTATATCTACTCAGAGTGACTCTTGAGTTACTACTATGGACACAAAAGTCAAAAAGGAGACCCCACGTGAAAAAGTGTTACCAAATAGTTAAAAAAACAAGTGACAGTAACGGTTAAAGTAATATCTATAAATGTATC
This sequence comes from Streptanthus diversifolius, assembly GCA_039880935.1. NCBI lineage: Eukaryota > Viridiplantae > Streptophyta > Magnoliopsida > Brassicales > Brassicaceae > Streptanthus > Streptanthus diversifolius. Next base: position 7,008,346 of record JAXGFM010000005.1, read on the forward strand.
CACAAGGCATTCATCAGGAGCCACTCAGTTCAAAATTTTTACTAAGAATACTTCTTACAATGGCTTTTACTTCTTCACACAAGCTAGTGTTCTTCTTCTTAGCTTCCCCATTGTTCACATTCTCAGACAACTTTGTGGCTGGAGAATCCGACAAAGTGAAGCTCAATCTTTACTACGAATCACTTTGTCCCTACTGTCAAATATTCATAGCCGATCGTCTAGTCAAAATTTTTGACTCCGATCTCCACACAATCACCGATCTTAAGTTAATTCCATTCGGTAATGCTCGTGTCTCCGATAATCTGACTGTCACTTGCCAGGTTCTCTTCAAATTCTCCTCCATTTTTTTTTTTGTATTTTAAAAAGAGGTTCTCTTTTTAGTACGCCAATTTTTCCCAATGTTTTGATATTCTAAAATGTTTTTTATTGCTATAAATATTCTAAAATGTTCGAGGATGATCATTACGATTTTTGTAAGTATTACTCTCCAAAAAAATATATGTTCGCCTCTTTCTTGTTGATAAACTAACTTATTCTTAGCCTTTTATTAAAAAAAAACTAATTTATTATTTCTTATTTGATTAATATAGATCGTTTAAATCACTTGTATGTTTATCTTATGCTCTGTCTTAATTAATTATGAAATTTTGTGAAGCATGGTGAAGAGGAATGCAAACTAAACGCCATTGAAGCTTGCGCCATAAGAACTTGGCCCGATCCGGTATATAAATAATCCATTTATCTACTATATTTTTTAGAATTTTAAATTAAAAACTTAAAATTTTGTTATTTTTTAATTAACTGTTTGTGGATAAAGAATAACTAATGAATAGTTTGAGAAAATAGTTTTAAAATTTGAAGAAGTTTAGTGAACCGGATCAACTGGTTTGTTCTGGTCACCCCGTTCAAGGAGTTTTGACGGTTTTTAATGATGTTTTATCCGATTTAGAAGCTTTTAGTTTTCAAATAGTGTGTGTGTGGATTGTGGGAAAATATTTGTTAGGATTTTAATTTGAAAAACGTGATGGTTTTTGGAACGTAGAGAGTACACTACTGGTTCATAAGGTGCGTTGAAAAAGACCCAAAAAACTGGGAATCATCATGTCTTAAGACATATGGTGGTGAGAAAGCCATCAAAGATTGTTACTCCAGTGATCTCTCTAAAAACGTAAGTATACATAAAAACAATCAAAATATAGACATGTATTGACATTGTAAAATTATTATATAACGCTATAAGTTATTACCATTGTCTTTTTGTTATTTCAGCTCATACTTGGTTATGCAAACCAGACGTTCAGTTTGAAGCCGAAACATGAATACGTACCATGGGTCACAGTCAACGGCGAACCACTCTATGACGTACAAATCTTGTTTTCATTAATAATCTCACTTCATTCATTTTAGATTTTTTTTATAACCAATTAAAAATGTATTGTTTGTTATGGGTTTTTGGGGATGCAGAAAATGAATGATTTTGTTGCCCGTGTGTGCAAAGCGTACAAAGGAAAGGCTCCTCTCCCAAAACTTTGCAATTCCTCTGCTCTGTCTAAGTCACCTGAGAGTAAAGTGGTGAAGCTTCAAGTCTCCTATGCCGATGAAGCTTTCAATTATTAAGCAAAATATTTATTAAACTAAAATGGATTTGACATTTGAGCTTATGTTCTAAGTGGAATGATAAATAAAAGACCTTTTTAAAAACGTCGATGTTTACACGTTTAATATATGAACCTTTTGATGTTGAAAAAAAAATCATCAAAAACGCCTAATTGAACTTTATTTTGCTTTATAAAAGAAACAAAAAAAGCTGAACAATATTAATACCATTTCTACAAGTAATTAATATGACGGTTAAGCCGACGAACGTTGACATCTAACTCGATGATGCGTTTTGGTTATGGCTATATTAATTAAAATCATATGGTTACAAAACTAATTATTGAACAAACATGGATTTTTAAGCCTATGTTAGCGGAATCATAAATAAAGACCTTTTTCTAAAGTTTTATGTTTACGCGTTTATATATTAAACTTTGGATATTGAAAACAAAAACATTAAAAAGACCTAGACTGAATTATATTAACACCATTGACTAAAACATGTAATTAATATGACGTGACGTTTAAACCAACGAAAGTGTAATGTAAATTATGCAACTCCGAAATTTATCAACCGCACATTTATTTCGCCTATTTTTGAACTCAACTTGAGTTTCACATTTTGGAAAGGACGTGAATTTAGAAACGGCATACATTCTTGAAGAGGAATACATTATTATTTTTTTTTATCAAGAAGCATGAAGAATTAATCATTCACAAGCTGGAACACACATGCTTTTTTTTTTATTCAAACGATTCAATACACAACAAGATGATCTAAAATAACTTAATTTCTTAAATATTGCTTCCTGCTAGAAATCGGCTATAGAAATCCAAAGCCTCCCGCGGTTTGTACTCAGGAACCGTATGTCCTGCACCCTGAAATTACCACCACAAAGGATCAAAAACATCAGAAGAATATAACAAAAATTTCTCCAATATTAGTAGAGAATTGTGATTCAATGCTTGCCTTGATGGTTAAAAATGTGAGATTGTTTGCATATCCTTGCGTATACCTACAAAAAAATGCATAAATTTAGAAACATTTGAGAGCTCCAGGATAACAAAACTCAGATTTTCGACTACACGAAGAAAGTAATACCCCGCGACTTGGTCATTTGACAGCCATGGCCTCCATTCATCAATCACCTTGTATCCAAGAGAATATGTCCAAGCTTCAGAGCCAGTAAATGGAACACACATATCGTGATCACCGCTTCAAATCAAAACTTGTTTCATCACTTTCTAAACTAAAGGATAAGGCCTCAGAATCATTGTTATATGTTTTATTTTTAAGTACCTGTAAATGAGAGCTCTATATCCACTTAGAGTGAGGTTTCTATGGAACTTGATCATACTTCCTGCATCGTGATCGAATGAGAGTTTTCCAGTGCAGAGTTCCCATCTACCAATCTCGCTCTCCTGTAAAACTTTCCAGCACATCAGTGATCTGTTTTCATAATACATAGCAATAGGATCATAACAGAGTTTGAGACCTCTTTAGCATGAATAGCTTTCCTGATCGCTGGATCGTTTAACCAAGCTTTTGCAACCCTATCATCCTGAAAATAAACGTTGATTGTTTCAGCTTATACTCTGAAGTGGTAAGACTGGGAGGCACAAGGTTTTGGTTTACTTACGATGCAAGGAACAGAGATGTCAGCAAGGAGTTGAGACCAGCTAGGAACAATGCCTGGACGAACAGGCGCACGAACTGGCCACGCTCGACCAAACATTCTTTTTCTTACAGCTAACGGTTTTTCGGTTTTGCCTAGCTGAAGAAGACTTGAAGGCAGCGATCTTATATCAAATGCGGATAGCGATGTTCCGTGGTAACATGGCTCAAGAATGTTGTATATGTTCAACCTGTCAACATCCTTAAAAACAAAATGAAATCATTATCGAACTAAACTCTTAGTGTCTTTAAACTAACATCTTCGAAGACATTATATTTACCATTGAAACTTTCGCCATCTGTTCCTCGCAATCAAGTCCATCTATTTCATAGAATTTTCCTTTGCAAACTTTTGTAACGTTCTGTGGGGTTTCTTGTTAGGTGTTAGATATATTAACCAGAAAAAGAAGTGGAAGAGTAAGCATCCATTGAGAAACTAAATAAACCTCAAAGAGTTCATCAGAGATTAGTCCCATCCCGTGTGCAAACGGGACAAGAGCGTTTCCGTCATACATCGAATCCGCAACTCCATTTCCAACCAAATATCCCTATCCAAAATCAGAGCTTGTTCAATAAATTATCTGAAACCTAATACATAAAACTGAGCTTGACACGTTATTTGCATTACCTTGAAGTTAAGAGCCGGCTTTAACCCGTCTTTGTTCCCTGCAACATAACCAAACATATGAAGAAAAAGCCACAAGAAGATGTATCTTCGATTATGTTAATACATAAAAAGATAAGCCAAATACCTTTGACAACTTCTGAAGCAAGAGTTGGGACATAAACTCCGGCGTAAGATTCTCCAGAGATGTAAAACGGATTAGATTGAAACTCCGAGAACATCTGGAACCACTGGTGAAGATAATTCGGAAGAAGCGTTTATTAATCTGAATTACACTAAAAACTTAGGGGGTGGCGTATTCAAAGAAAGAAAATTTTATTACTAATACTACTTTTGATCAATTACTTGTTTCAAGAACTCTTTTAAATACTTCTGTTATTGGATTGAGTATTTAAACATCATTTTTAAGTTTTCTTAATTACTTTTTATAAATTCTAATGTTGTTCGTTTTTTATAAAAAAAATCCCATTATATTTTAAGAGTCTTCATGGTAATATCATTATTTCAGTGAACTCAGGTTATTAAGCTTTCATTTGGATAGCATTCATTAAAATCGTATAAAACTTCACAGTACTTTAAAATATATATTATTTTCTTTTCCAACCAAACATTATATAAAAAACTCCTTTTAAATTAAATGAAAATATATAGCTTATGAGATCATTTGAATTTTTTTTAGACTTGATCATTAAATAAACACATTTCTTATGATTTACCTTGAGAAGGAACGCGTGAGAGTCAACGGCGGTTTTTATATCACCGGTTTCGTAATCAGATTCGTTCTTTGAGTAAGAGAATCCAACACCAACGGGTGAATCAAGGTATATAATGTTAGAAACCTGAAAAGAAAAACAAAGGGTATATAAAAACATTACAATTAGGGTAAATAAAAAGGTAAATATTGATACGATATATATACTTAAAAAAATTACCTTGGACCAACTATAACGATTGAGATGCAATATTGGAAGACTAGCGTTTGTCTTTGCTGGTTCAAAATTGAAAGGACCATGCTCGTAGACAAATCCATCCATGCTTGAGCAGCCTGGACCACCATTGAGCCAGAGTACGACCGGATCTTTGGAAGGATTCTTCTCTGATTCAACAAAGTAATACCACAAATTCTTCTCATGCTCCTTATCAATTGTCACGTACCTTTTAGAATCAAAACCAAAGTATTAGAAAGAAAATAAAAAAGAACAGAATTTAAAAGATGATAATTTTGTTTTTAAAACCCGTAAAATGTCTACGAAAATCACTAGATTCCTTCTTTTCTCGATTTGTGTGTGTAGATTTTGGACCACCAGTTTAGTTATCCGAGTAGTCTTAGTTCTAATATTGTTGAAAAGAAAAAATCTCTAGGTCTTTTCTGGGTTTATACGTTTTAAATAGCATTACTCGGCTTTGGGCCCACGATCTATTCCGGTTTTCAAAACATGAGAAAAAAAGAACAAAACAGAGAAGTCAACGTTCTTACCCGGAGTAGTGTTTTGAAGGAAAAGCACCATTGAAGCCAGGAATTTTGGTGACAAGAGCAGATTCAGGAGCTGATTTTATTGTTATTACAAATACTGAAGAAAGTAATGTCACAAAGACAAGAACCTTCATTAACAACCTCATAGTGATCAACAACATAAACTCAGAAGAAAGAACAAAGAGAATATCTCTGTAGTGTTATGCTATAATAACGAGAATTGTGGTATCGCTTTATATAGAACAACACGATAGAAAACAAATCTGGGGAATATTCTCGTTAGGTAGAAAAATAATTTAGCAAGAATTATTGATGAGTTTTTCTGAAAAAAGAGACAAAAGAGATGATGTGGAGCAAAATGATTATAAGAAGAAAATTTGTGGAAACATAGGATTGGAATATTAGATCTAGAAAGAAAAAAAAGAATCTGTTTCTGGATAAATACATATGTAATTCTGCAAGCTACAGTTTCCTTAAAAGGCACGATTTTGAATTTTGAGCATCTCTATGAAGATATGTATGTAAGCCGTAAGCATATCTATAGGTGTGAGCTTGCGTCTGTATTCAGTTGCATTAAGCAAAATTGAGTGGATGCAGAGAAGCGCGAGTTGACCTGGGACCACCTTTATAATAAAGCAACAGGCGGTTACTTAAAGTGACGACTGGCTTACGAAAACCTGACACGTGGTAAGAATGCAAGAATTCTTTTTGTGTCTGCCGTTTTCTTTGAAAAATATTCCGTAGAAAAAAAATCATTATTTAGTTGAAGAGAGCCTTCAACAATGAATTAACTTCCGAGTTCCGATTATTAAATTTTTTATAAAACATTTTTTTTGGGTTAAAATAGAAGACAAAACTTTGTAATTGCTAATAAGTTAATGGGTTTTGGAAATCGTTTTGATTATAAACCCGATGTTAACTTTCAAGCCCTAAAACTAGGATCTAGTTGAATGGAAATTTAATAAACATATATATTCAGGGTCCGCCCTACTTTCTTTTGTTTTTTTTCCGATGTTTCTCTATTTATTTGTTTTCTTTTTAATATAATAAATTAAATATGATTTAATAATAAAGCTCATTCTTTAAAAATAAACCAAAATGTATGAATTTTTGATCATATATTTAACGTTTGTAATGAATGAATTATTAATCTTATATTATTGTTTTAAGCTTAGTACTATATTTTTTTGGATCAATTTAGCATATAATCTTTAATATTTTATTTAATATTACGGGTGTTAGATATGAATCTCAAGACAGGTATGATTAATTTAACAGATAACCATCATTGTGTCATATGATTTCTACAATCTAGTAATATGTTTATAGGTTTACTATTAATCATCTTATTTTATATACATTTAAAATAGTAGTTTCAAAAATTAATCAGAAACTTAAAACAATAAAACTTATAAAAGACAATAACAAATTATAAAAAAATGGACAATTGTTTTGTCAGAAATCTATACTACTAAAACATAATCATTCTTTAAATTTTGAAAGTATGTGTTATATTACATAAAATGTAATTAGGTATTAATAAATTTACTAAAATAACGTTAACATTAATTCAGACTAAACATAAAATTTATAAAAGTTTAAAAAATAATAAATTTCATACACTTAATCAAATATATCATTTAGATATTAATTACCAAAAATATTCATATATTATAATATTAAATTATATCATTATATTCTCCGTTTCATATTTATCTCATCTTATTTTGATTAAAACAAAAATATTATATTATCTATATAATAAATAGTCTAAATTTATTTTTGCATATTTTATAACTTAAATTTAAAAAATAAATAAAGGATGGGAAATTATAAATGTAGAAAGAATTATTTAACTAATGTCCAAATTTTAAAATTTTAATATTTTTGGTGAAGTTATTTAGTTAAATCTCATAATTTTAAATTGCTATAAATATTATAATAATATTTTAAATTTATAAAAATTAAAATATTAGAAATATTCATTAATTATATCATTCTAATATATAATGGGATAAATTATGGTTGATGTGATTATGTTCTTATGATTGCAATTTTGTACAGGTTATTTTGTCAAAAGATGCCAAATATTTTAAACCACTACAAGATGGATTAAAATGACTAATTATCTTATTTCAATTATGAAAACATTAAAAAAAATATCAATCATTGTAAGACTTTGAGAAAATTATCATTTTCCTTATGTTCTTTCATATTTTCTCAAAGTATTGTGGATTTCTAACTATTTCTCCACATTCGAATGATATATGAGAAGACAATCAACAACAAAGAGGAGATGATGAATAGACATACCTGAATCTGAAAATTAAATTCATGTATTGTCCCAATTTGTTTCGCCTTTGTAAGAAGATGAATAAATCATTTCGTACAAATATCAGAAAGAAAGATGACAAGGGATCACTTTGATGTAGGCTTCTTTCATGCATGTAACTGATCTCAACATAGAACATGACCAACTGAGATTTTCATCTCTATTTAAGCCAATATCCGACAGTTGGTTCTATACACTTTGACGTCTTACTCTAAAAGGATCACCAAAAACGCAAGAGAGAAAAAAATCAATGTACCCATCATCACTTCTAAATCACTAACTCATCTATCTCTAGAAATAACTTCTATATTGTAACTATTTTTCCACATTACGGCCAAAGCACCACTCAAACCAATTGTTTCAACAGTATTCACTTCATTGTATCACAAATTTGCATTCAAATCCAAAATGCAACTGAACTTTTGTTTAGTCTCCATGAGAAACAAAAAAATTGGGGAAATATTTTATGTGCATTCCCCATAATCGATGAATTGTCTCGGTTTTTTCCACCCCTTGAAAGTTCCAACTCAAAACGCTCACTGGAATGGCAGCGGGTCCAAATTGAAAGCCACCATAATTTCTTGGTTGGTGTTGGATTTCTGTAAGCCTTCTTCTACATTAGACTCCTTGTAAGGAATTCCACAACCTGGATATCTACTTATACAATCAGCAACTCAAGACGACTCAGAAAAACACGGAATCACACTTAGCACAAAAACACCAAAGGTAAAGAAAGTAGAAAAAAAGAGTAGGACACATAGTTGTTTACCCTGAGTTTACCGCACTCCCAAATCGGAAGCCGCTATATCTCTCTGGGGCTCAGCTTTCACTGAGCTTTCATTATACTTGCTCTAACTAAGCACTCGGTTACAAACATTTTGACTAAGTAACCTAACTCGTGTATCGATCAAAAATCTCGATCTTCTACACTTTAACGACCTTTGCAACAAACTCATCCTTTAATAACAGAAAGATGTTACAAAAACGACACCATTCTAGCTAATCCTGGTATAATCTAATTAACACTAAACTGATGCTAATACTTGAACCAGACTCGATTCCTTCCTAACCGAATTAGCCATTGAACATATGAAGATTGCAGACACTTCACTTCAAATCTCCACCTTGTCTCAATCCTTCAAATCTTCTATCGTACCTTAATCCCTTAATGATCTTCAATGCATGATCAATGGATTAAACTCAGTCCCTTTTATTTACGAACCTCTTAATCCTCTTGAGACTCTTCTCAGCTGTGAGATTCAATCCTCCTAAGTAAGCTCACTTAGCTGTTATAAGTTATAGATGAAGCACACTTAGTGTTTCCTCACTCGGAGAAACTCTAGAGCCTCCTTAAATTTCCACAGTGGTATTATTTTAGTTATAATATCCGCAGGATTATAATCTGTTGCAATTTTCACTACCTGCACATAGTTCAAACGAATCAAGTCTATTATAAAATGATACTTTAACGCCATGTGCTTGGTTCGTTTGTGGAAGACAGCATTTTTTTGCTAGTGCTTTAGCACTCTGAGAGTCACAATGGATCTTTACAGCTTCCTACTTAAAGTCAATTTCGTTCATGAAGCCTTTGAGTCATACTACTTCTTTAGTGGCTTCAGTTAGCGAGACATATTCCGCTTCCATAGTTGACACTGCTACCACCTTCTGCAGATTAGACTTCCAACTTATAGCATTGCCTCCAGCCGTGAACACGAGACCAGATATGGACCTTCGTTTGTCAAGATCTACTGCATAATCAGAATCACAAAATCCTTCAATGACGAACTCACCTTGATTAGTATAGCAAAGTTTGGTGTGCATTGATTCTCAAATATATCTCAAAATCCATTTCACTGCCAACCAATGGTCATTAAGTGGCTTGCTGATAAACCGACATACCATGCCTACAACATATGCTGAATCGGGATGAGTTCCAATCATAGTATACATAAGACTCCCAACTGCACTCTTATAGAGGATGATCTTCATTTTCTCATTCTGCTCTGCTATCTCCTTTTTGTACCTGACCTGAGATGAAAATAGGCTCCCAAGGGTGTGAGAACACCTTTAACTGTATCTAGACCAAAATTTCCTAGAACCTTTTGGAGATATTTAGTTTGCGATATCGTAAGTGTTCCATTGATCCTATCCCGGGTCATCTTTATCCCTAGAATCCTTTTGGCCCTCCTAGGTTTTCATCTCAAATTCAGAGCTTAATAGCATCTTCAATTCACTAACATGTCTCTTACCGACATATGCAATCAAAATTTCATCCACATATAGCAGGAGATAAACAAAGATGCCGTCTTTCATCTCCTTATAGTACACACACATGTCATACTCACTTGTAGAGTAACCCTTTTCTGTCATGAAGTCATCAAACCTTGTATTCTATTATCGTGGTGATTGTTTAAGCCCATAGAGAGAACGTTTTAATAAGCACACCTTCTATGGATGTTTCTTATCCACAAATCCTTCTGGCTGTTCCATGTACATTGTCTCATCTAGATGTCCGTGGAGAAACGCTTTCTTAACGTCCATCTGCTCCAACTCCATGTTGTGGTGAGTGACTGCCGCTAACAGGAACCTTATGAACACATTTTTTGCAACGGGGGAGAAAATCTCTTGGTAGTTTATAACTTCCTTTTAAGAGTACCCTTGGGCTACTAATCTAGCCTTGAATCTTGGTGCTTCCACACCACTTATTCTCGCTTTCCTCTTAAATATTCATGTGCAGCCAATTTCTCTTTGAGATTTTATAGGATCTATTAGCACCCAAGTGCAGTTCTTTCCCAAAGGTGCCATTCTCATCAGAAGCACCAAACCACATATATCTGTCTCGGTCTTCCAAAGCATCTTTGAAGTTTTGAGGTTCTGGTCTTCCTCCATCTTCACACATGAGGTATGCATACCGTGCAATGTCTTCATCCTCCGTGTAAATCTTGTAGTCATCTAACCTTAGCGGGGCCCTTACTTCTTGCCTTAATCTATCTCGAGCTAGCTGATATTCACTCAGATCCTCTGCAATTTGTTCTTCTGTTTTGTTTTTATCTTGATCAGACTTATGGGTCTCATCTTCTTTTGAACAGCTCCACCATGAGATGAATTACCTATAGATTGATCTTTACCTGTAATTTCATATCTCAAAGAAAAATTAGTAGTATCAAGAGTTTTAGAATTTTTAATACATGCCTTTGTTTCGGTTATCATATCTTTTAAGAGCACTTCTTTAAATCAAATATTTCTGTTGATGATGAACTTTTCTTCTTCTATAAGCCAAATCCTGTATCCCTTTACTCCTTGAGGATAGCCTGTAAACACTTATTTCTTGGCTCTTGGGTTTAGCTTTTCTTCATCTGAGTGAACATATGTTAGACACCCAAATCTCCTAAGGTTGCCTAGGTTAGGAACTGCAGAGGTCCATCTCCCCTCATGTATATCAATTGCAGAAGAGGGAGAACGTTTGATCAAGTAAACTGCAGAAGAAGCTGTTTCTGCCCAGAAGTCTTTGCTAAGACTGCTTTCACTGACCATACTTCAGACCTTATTCGTAATTGTTTGATTAAGTCGTTCTGCAACTCCATTCTATTGCGGTGTGTATGTATACATTCTGTGTCTGACAATGTCTTCTTCTTTTCAGAACTGGTGAAACCTGAGATATTAACCCATTGTTGATCCTTATCTTCTTGAGCTTCCTGTCAGACTGCTTCTCAACCATCCTATTCCATTTGACAAACTTACAGAATGCTTCATATTTAGTTTTCAGAAATAAAATCCTTGATTTTCTAGACCAATCATCAATGAAGGAGATAAAATATTACCTTCCTCCAAGACGTAAGGAAACTTTTGTAGAGTCCCACAAGTCAGAGTGAACATAGTCAAGTTTTTCCTTAGTGAAATGCTTAGCTTCAACGAAGCTCAGTCTCTGTGTTTTACCCATTATACAGTCTTCACAGAATATTAGTTCTTCCAACTTATTCTTATCAATGCATCCTTTTTGAGCAAGTATCTTAAGAGCTCTTGATCCTATATGACCCATTCTACTGTGCCAAAGTTTAGTATATTCATTCCCTATAATTGCTTTATTGTCTTGAGGCGATGTGTTGCAGGTTTCAGACATTCTTGCGTGTCCTTGAAAGAAGTAGAGAGTGTCATGGTCCTTATGCTTTCCTTTCATTATCATGGAGCACCCTTTTATAATCTCGAGAACTCTGTTGGATCCTTTAAACTCACACCCTTTGGCTTCAAGTGTTCCTAATGAAATCAAATTCCTTCCTATTGAAGGTATGTATCTGACATCACTTAGTACAAACGTGGTGCCATCTGAGTTTTGAAACCTCACTGATCAATACCTTTTACATCCATGCTTGAGTTGTTGGCAACTCTTACCTTTCCAAACTCCACCTCCTTAAGATCAAGAAAGATATCCTTCCTTGGAGTCATATGAAAAAACACCCCAAATCCATTATCCATTCCTCCTTATCAGCTGTTCCTTGAGTGAGGTTTGCTTTGCAGACTAGAGGTCCTGCAAGGTCTTGTTCGTCGTCCCTGACTATATATACCTTAGATTATCATGTGAATGTGATTTCCCTTTATTTCTCTCGAGCCACTTGTAGCATTTCTTTTTAAAATGACTTTTTTTTTTCCACATATCCAACACACTTTCTTTCTTTTTATAGATTTATATCTTGACCTGCTATTGTTCCTGTTCTTAATCCCATTAAAACTTATGTATATTGTTCTACCTCTTACACAATGGCCTCCCAAGCTAACCCTTGTGCCTAAACTATTTCTCGTTTCCTTTTCCTTAGACCTGGCAGCACTAGCATCGTCTTATAGCATAAGAACGTTTCTGTTATATTTCAAGGTCTTGAGATGATCACACCTTTGAGGTAGAGCATTCAGCACTATAACCACTTGGACTTCTTCTGGTACTTGTATACTTAGATGACTTAATTCTCTGTCTATCTTGAAAAAGTCATCTATATTTTTGTTGATTGTGCGGTGCTCTTTTATTTTGAACCAGTAGAGCTCAAGTTGAGCATGAATCCAATTTGGCAATGTTTTAGGCATGTACAATGATTCAAACAATGCCCAGGTATCTGCTGTTGCGGTTTCACATTCTTCGATCTTGCGTAGAACATGATCACCAACGCTGAGGAAGATAGTATTCTTTGCTTTATCACATCTCTCAAACCTTGCTTCCTCCTCTGAGATTTTCTTCTTGATTTGATCATGATCCTTTTCTTCTTCTTCTTCTTCATCGCCTAAATTCGACTGTGAAGCCTTTGGAACAAGAACGTCCTTGAGGCCTAATACGCTAAGATAAGCATACATCCTCTGCTTTCACATCAAAAAGTCGCCATCGCCATCAAACTTTTTGATATCCACATTTGCGCTTGTCATCCTCTAAATTGTTTTTTTTGTTGGTTTCTCTTTGATTCTCCTCTTGCTGCGAACCTTGCTTTGATACCAATTTGTTAAGAATCAAACAACCCAGATATCTACTTATAGAATTAGCAACTCGAGACGACTCGGAAGAACACATAATCACATTTAGCACAAGAACACCAAAGGTAAAGAAAGTATAAAACATAGTAGGACACAAAGTTGTTTACCCGGAGTTCATCGCACTCCTAAATCGAAAGTCGCTATCTCTTTGGGGCTCATTTTTCGCTAAGCTTTCTTTATACTTGCTCCAACCCGAACACTCGATTACAAACATTTTGAATCAGTAACCTAACTTATGTATCGATCACAAATATCGATCTTCTACACTCTAACGACATCTGCAACAAACACATCCTTTTATAACAGAAAGATGTTACAGAAATAACACTGTTCTTGCTAATTCTAGTACAATCTAATGAACACTAAATAGATGCTAATACTTGAACCAGACTCGATTCCTTCCTAACCAAACTAGCTGTTGAACATATTTGAAGGTTACAGACACTTCTTTTCACTCTTGCTTTTCTCTTACCTTGTTTAATCTGGTCAGCAGTCACATTTTTCCTAAGCCTTCTTTCCCAAGGAGGGGTGGTTGCGATGGTTTTTTTGATCACCCAAAGTCTCAGACACTAGAGACTTACTTGAAGTACCCGAACTAAAGACCATTGAACTCTTGGTGATCAAATGAGATGTGGAGATTTGGTCTGAGTTACTAGGAGCCAAAAAGATATATTGAGCAGATTTTATCGGTTTCGAACCACTTAGGATGATTCCCTTCAGTTTATCACTTCCCTCGTCATATCCAAACACATACCCTTTTCCCTTGTGTAAATCTTTTGTGAATTTTGGCATAACATTAGTTTCTTTTGACTTCTTTTCCTAAATGTCTTGTTCAACTCGGTCTCCTTTCGATGCCAATAATTATGTTTCATCAGGGTCTAAGACAAAAAAAATAGCCATTTTTCGATCTTCATTTAATAATATTGGAACAGAGGACAGAACCCCAGAGGCCCCTCAAGGAGAAAATTTAGGAGATCTTTTTTTTTCTGTTCGTGGGATCTTGAGAGGATTCCACAATTTCTTTTGTTGAGCTTCAATTTGTTTAGATTGGTGGGAGGCTTTTGACATTGAGCTTTTGTATTCAAAATAAATAAATCAATATCATGAAAAAAACTTAATAATATTTTCATGTATTTCTCAAAATTATATGTTATTTGATTATCAAAGATTAAAACATTACTATATGGATAATACATGAATTCATGACTTTTGCGGGATGATGATTGCAATCACTAATCAAAAGATTAGAATCGAGAGGTTTGAGATCTTCCTCAACTAAATTTTATTTATGTTTCTAAGAGACCTTTATGTTTTTTTTTATGAGTATGTAGAAAACTCTTTTATTTAATATATTGGGGATCTTAACTATGTGTCTCTTTATATAGTAAAAAATGAGAATCCCATAAGTTCCACATTTTAGTCTCTTAATATTCCATTTATTCAGTCAAAACATAACTTAATTAGTTTCAGTTTTATAGAATAAATTAGTTCACATAAATAACTAATATAATTACATTGAATATGATAATTACTAAATATAAGTTGAAATATTTTTTCAAACAGCTTTCTCATGCGTGAGATGGAGGCAATGGAAGCACTTCTTTATCAACTTTTCATATATATAAGTTATGATCACGGCTTCACCTATAGGGAGGTTCATAGTCTACTCATTTCTAGCAGTTTTTGTGATATCAAACAGAACTCTAGTATGAATAAGTCTGATTTATGAGAGACAGTGGGGTCATAGGCTACTTCTTCAACCTTCCCGATGGCTCTTGCTAAGGCATTCATAGTTTATACGGTGTAATAGTTGCATGGGATATTCCTTATACGTACCCATACTTCAAACTTCGTAAGGATTCAAGATGAATTGGACTTATTTCTCTATCTCTCTCGCAATTCCTCTAACCCTGCCAATAACTCTCCGATGTCTAGGTATGTCTTCCATTACTCTGGACATGGATTGACAATCCTGATTCAGCAATCTTAGCGAGTTTTCCTCAAAAACCATGAAGCGAGGATCATCCGGCAGAGTGATTGGTTCATCATCCTCAATGGACATTGCTTTTAAGGCTTTGTGGAGAACATCAGACAGGGGGGTGGGGAACAGCGATGCTAGAAGCAAAATCGTCGCATAGGTTTCCTTTTAGGAAATAAATCAATCACGTTTGTCAATGATTTACCATTAAGAGGGCAATACTTCGAGACCTTTTTTGGGAAAGCATATTTTTCCAATACATGATGGACAATATTGGAGCAAAAAAAGTAAAAGAGAGATCACAATAGGACTTAAGCTAATTGGGAAAAGGAAAATGGCTGAAAAAGGTTACCAGAAACTACTGTTAAAGCGGGCTAATATTGCATCAGAGAGAAGGTGAAAACGAGAGTATGGCAAACCCTCTGAAGCAATCAGTGAGGACTAAACCAAAAGAGAGTCCATATCCTTGGAAAAGGAACTCAGATTTCTATCTTTCATCATTCACGTTTTTCTTACATATTTTAATAGTTTAAATTTGTTATTTATGTTGTAAAATGGCTTCTCTGCTGATTTATTTTTTCAGAACAAACTGCCTTTACATAAATAGTTCTTCCAGCATTTTATATTTGCAAATAAATTTTGTTTGTGTCGAGATTTGGTTTTTTTAATCTTAACGGATATTCATTTGTTTTATTTATTTCATCGAAACCCTTAAATTTATCTAGACTTCACTGTTATAATCGAAAATACAATCGTCAATATTTGTAAATAAAAACAATTTGTGTACCAAATTCGTCTACATAAAGAATCGAAAAAGCGAATTAGACAAATATGCAAGAGTGTTACGTAAAAAACAATGGTAGCGATTAGAAGCAAGAATTAAGAGAGAAACAGAGGCAAACAGTTTTTAATATTAATGACTGTTTGCCTCTAGTTAAACAGTCTTGCCTTTTACAAGAATTAGAACAAAAGAACAAATAAAGATCTAGTTAAAAGATAAGTCGAAATCATGAGAAGATATTTATATAAAGATCTAGAGGCAAGAGTGTGTGTAGAGAATATGTTTTTCTTATTTTCTATCATGTTTTTTGTTTTATATGTCGAAATCTTGTTTAATGCATCTATTTACTTTGCTTGATTTGACATTAAAATGCTATTTATTTTGGTGGGTACTAGTCAAAGAATTTTATTACTCTTTTGAATAAGTTTTCAGTCCAGAATTGACATCAAGTTTGATACTGTAGATCTGACTATGTCGTTCATTGTGTGGATCTGTTTGTCTCATGCCTTTCATCTCAGTAATGCTATTCACTCTGTTATTGGGCCTTAATTTCTGACCGATATTTACACCACAACAGTAAAGCCTCCATTTCTTTAAGTCGAAATAATTGTGCCGGATTTTCACTTTTTAGACCTCTCCGCATCTCGTGGCTCTGCTGTTTTTGATGCGAGAAAGGAGGGCAACGAGAGCATGCGAAAACGCCTGAATGCTTATTCCAAGAGAGTTCATGACTATGTTGCAATGAGGGATGCCCGGTGTTGCCTCGAGAGCATTTATTCCCAGGCCACGGGGAATTTGATTTTGGTTGAAGAGCGGCGTCATGGAAAGGAGATTGCTTTTGAAGGCGACGCAACACACCTTTCCGAGGAAAACAAAGATCTTAAGGCTAAGATTGTTGCGTTGTTGCTTCCTTCTCTTGAGCTCAAGTGATCTCTTGTTGAATCCGAGTGTTCTCTTGTTGAATCCGAGTGTTATGTACTAGCATGAGAAAGAGATTTGATCAATAATAAATCTAAGTCTGCGATTTTATGTTTTTAAAAGTAGTTTTTTTTTTTTTGTATTTTGGCTATTTTATATCTTAACAGGTTTACAAATTAAAATGATGCAAAGAGAGCAAATTAGGAATATAACACAATCTAGAAGTAATTTCAAGACAAGACAACCACCCAACAGTTTAAAACTTTAAGAAATGCAATTTCTATTAACATGACATATCTGATGTACCAGATGTCTAGTCTCAGATGGAGCCCTTCAAAAAAATTTCTTTGGATGATTGTTGATGGAGATGAAGTCATTTGAGTTAAATTCCATATGTAAGTAAAATGAATAATGTTTAAGTAAGTGGTTGGAGAGATATATGAGATTTAGTGAATATTTGTCTATCTGCCATTGAAGAGAAATCTATGGAGAAGATAAGCCACAACCTCGGCCAGGAGACAAAACGAACTGCAACCCATCCTCTCCAGACCAAAGGATGAACAATCCTTCTTCAGAACTCCAAACCCTCGGCCCAATGAAGCCCTTGGCCAAGGTTTGCATCAGTTGTAGAGAAATTCTCTTTTTTTGTCTTTACTTAACCCTAGCTGACTTAGATATATATATTCTTTTTTTGGGCCTTTTGGGCGACATACAATCCAAAAATACACAAACTTCATGATTCTAGACAATTTAGTTTTTTTGGATCTAAAGAGCTTTCAAAGAGGAGATCTTGCTTTGTACCCAATTTAAATAAGATTTCTCAAAATCTTTTATGATATGATTTACATTTAAAATTGTTGTGTCTTTTGTATGGTGTTTGAGTAAATCACTATTTTAGGTTTAAGTAAATCAATGTTTCCATAATACATGTTTCACTTATTATTCTCAAATGGTTTATTCATATGTTCTTCATTTTTACTTATATTTACTTCTTGATTGCTTTACTGTGATTTAGCACTCTGATCTAAAGAGTTTAGAACCAAGATGGTGCTGCATCTAATAATCTAAACTAGAATTTGGTGTGTTAAGCGTCGTAACCAACAAATATCGAGTTACAGAGTTTAGTGAACTTTATCAAAATTTTAACGAATTAATTCATTCTACATCTTACAATAACCAAGGAAAGTTTGAGTCTATTGATTAATTAGGTATAATGATTAGAATCAAGACAGTGGAAAGATAATAAAATTGTCTTGTGTTCTAGACCATAAAACCCATAAAAATATCATACTAAATATGCTACAAGTTTTCTGCGATTATCCTGAAAACCTAATATTTTTTTTTTAATTTCTTTTGCTTAAGAAAAACTTCAAGGTTAGCACAAGAAACAATCAGCTTATCATCATTTGTTATCTTCAGTTTTTTCAAGTTGAATAAAAATCCAAAAGTCTTCTCATTACTTTGAAATTGATCAAACCTTGTCTCAAGAGAAACCAAACATTAATCCACAATTTTGATGAAGTAACTGACCCCAAAATCTTTTTCTGCTGTTAATATCACATATTCAACTTTTTAGGGCTCTTCATCATGAAACCGTTTTTTTTTTTTTATGTTTTGCTTTCACAGAGAATACATGATCAATTTCCATTTGAATAATAATCTGTTCAGCTTCTACTTTTGTCTGAAAGCCTGTTTCTCAATAATTTTCTTAAAAAGAAAAAAATCCTTTCAATTCAGCGTTAGCAATATCAATATCCATGTTTTCTTACTGCAGGATGTTACTTACTTTATTAACAACAAACAATAGCTCATACCAAATAACCATTCCAAACAAACATTCGAAATTCACAATTCCATAGATTTCACTCATGTGAAGAGACTCAGCAACGCTTCTTGTTCTCAGATTTAAATGTTTTCTACCAAGTAAAACAATGCATCTCGTACCTTAGTAGCTTGAAATTGTATTGATGTAATGCATTTGATGCGACTTTCCCATAGAGTATTTGATAATGGCTTAACTGTAATATCATTCAAAATTTCTTTAAAAACGTCACAATTATTTATTGAACAGTTGAACAAACAATAGATATGTTGAACAATACCAAAAATAACACTGGTATGAAAACCACATGATATGTAATATATGCAAGTGGAAGATTTAAACTATGAAAACCACATGATATGTAAACCTCTCTTGGGTTAATTTCCAGCAATTTCTTTTGTATTCCTTTATGTTTATCCTTATATTTGATCCATTGTCAATTCTCAGCCCAAGATCAGACAATACATCTTGAAGAGTGTCAAAAAGACCTTCATCAGTTTTGTCTTTGATTTCCAAGAATGTCGAAAAAATTCTTCAATCTTTGGTGAGGTCTCAGAAATATCCACACATCGAATAACTAGAGACATCTGTTCCGTGTGACTGATATCAGAGTATAATCAAGAATAACTGAATAATATTTTGCATAAAATCTTCTTAAATAACACTATTTTGATCGCACACCAAGTCATCTCTATCATCTCATTCTGAATTTTGTGACAAAAATAATGATAACGATTTTCACGTTTTTCAATTCGTCTAATGTGCTCTTTCAATACTGCATCAAAATCTGCAAATAATTTAATCTTGCCCAAAATATTCTCATTACCATCAACACAAATCTTGTAACTCCCTCCACGAAATGCTATATTCTGTTTAGAAAGATTTTTCACCAATGCAATTATCCTCAACAACACACCCCTCTAGTAAGGTTTCTCTTTGTTAACCTCTTCTTGCATATGTTTGTCAATAGTCTGGTGTGTTTTTGATCTCACTTCTAGATCTATCCACTGAGTCATGCATATGCTTATGAATTTTTTTCATATTCATTCAGCATTTTTGAAACATTTCTCCAATCATTGTATCCAATAGTTGCAACCAATTCAGCATTTCTATCTTGGGTGAATAATTTACAACAAAAACAAAAGATCTTATATTTTACTTTGAAGTAAATTAGTCATCACCTATCTTGCTTCTCTCCATTTCTTATTTCTCTAGTATAAAACGAATAAGAAAAACATCTATCAATATAATCTCATAGAAAATTATAATCAATCGGAAGTCTTGTTGTTGGACCTTTGTCAACGAAAAAATCTATCACTCTATTATCAACCTTTTTCCAATTTTTAGGATCATCAACATCTCCACATACTTGATATTCTTTAACACCATCTATTTTTTTCCTCTTCATCTCTATTCTCAGTTTTTTCTTCGTTCTCACTGCCATTTTCATCCTCATTTATTTCTAGTCTTATTAAATCGTCATTATCTTTGTACTCATGCTCAGGTTCATACTCATCAATGTTTATATTACCCTGTTCCATGTTTTCAGTGGTCTCATCTTCTAAAACCTCATTAAGTTATAGAGTTTCAGATTTTTTTACATACCTTAACATTAAATTGGCTAAATAATTTGTTAATGCTTCTTTTCTTTTCTTTATCTTTGCTTTTTCTGTGCCTTTCATCTGTTTTCTAACTCTTTTTAAAGACATTTTCTGCAAATAATTATAAAAAAATATTAACTAGATAAATCACTAGTCAACTATGCTATGGATAAACAAACCTACATAAGCATAACTAGTAAAAAGAGATGAATCCAAAAAGTATTTATATTATTTTGAAAACAATCTCCTGTGACATGTGAGTTGTGACTACTTGTTACTCATTGTAATAACATTTTAAGGAGCTGAAAAGGTTAAAAAAATAACAGAGATACTAGATATATGTGAAATTATCAGGATTCAATTTAGAAGAGCAGACGATTTAATTCAGACTTCTAGAAGAAGAAGAAACGACAATTCAAGC
This sequence comes from Streptanthus diversifolius, assembly GCA_039880935.1. Lineage (NCBI taxonomy): Eukaryota > Viridiplantae > Streptophyta > Magnoliopsida > Brassicales > Brassicaceae > Streptanthus > Streptanthus diversifolius. Next base: position 7,029,083 of record JAXGFM010000005.1, read on the forward strand.
AGGATGAAGAAAAGATCAATTGCTATTAGAGATTTATGGTCACATTGCTAGAAAAGGAAGAGATCAATTAAGGCTTAATTAAATTTTCCTTTTTTTAGTTTTAGTTTTATTGCAAATTAAAAAAAATTAATGCATTTTCAAAACTTGACACAGGACTGACCATTTAAAACGTACGTGTAGATCAAAACTGAACCACTACTCCAAAACCACTCTTAGAAATATGTGGCAAAAAAAATTCATAAATTTGTCGACTGGAAACCCATGCTTCCTTTGCTTGGCCCAAGGGCCGGCTCTGCTTGTGCATTTGCAGTTAGGTCCAGTTGGGTGAAAACTCACACCATATCACGTTTTCTGGTGCCGTTTATGGGGAATATGGAGTTGTTTGTGAATTCTCAAATCGAAATCTAGTTTAGAACATCTTTTACTTTTGGCTTTTCATGTTTTCTTTCAGTTTTCAAAAACCCAAAATTTTTTTTTTTAACTTTTGTTTCTTTTCTCTTTTTGTTTCAGGTGCAGGACAATAAAATCAAGAGTTGATAATCTAGTTGACTTGGATACATAGATAAATATAAGAGAGAAACAACTTAGAAAACAAAAACAACAAAAATGATTGAACAAATTAACATAACCAATGAAGAACAACAAGTTGCAACAGCTGCTGCAGGCTAACGCCCGTCCTGCAGTAATACATAAACACAAGATGACAATCTTCAAAAGGGATCAAGTCAATTTCATTCTAACTCAAGGAGATGATTGAAACCCTCCCGAAGTCCAATATGGTGAAAACCAAGCTGAAATCCAACATCAGCCAATTCTTTGTCCAAAATTTGCTAACTTACAAATACCAAAATTTTACAACACCAAGAGATGCCAAACTACCAGCCTCAAAGACGTGCTGAACTTGCTCAGTATCTTCGACACCAAACAATTGGTGAATTTGACTCTTCAAATGCCTTTTTCTTTGACATTAACTCAATAAGAGTACCAATTTCTCCAAGAAATGAATTTGAGATCAAGCTATACATCATTGGTTTAATGTAGAAAAACCAATTCTATGGCTTTTACACTGAGCATCCACTTGATCATAATGACAATTTTGAGGAGATATGCAACACTACAAGAGCTAACGGGATTCATGCATACTACTTCAAGTACAAGTTGTTCCCTTTCTCATTGAGTGAAAAATCTTTAAGATGGATGAAGTTTCTTCTCCCTGAGTCTATAACCATGTGGAATGAGTACAAGGGAGCCTTCTTAAATAAGTTCTACACCAAAAAAATATTGAATTATGTAATGAGCAAGATTTTTGTTTTCAAACAATGTCCAATAGTCTTTCCATCATGCCCGATAACAATTTAAGGAATAGAGACTGCCATCCCCTTGTTTTTTTAAAGAAACCTATGGAACATCTTATGCAATGTAAGTGATCACATATATTCTTGATACTGCAAGCAATGGGAGATTTATGATAAAATATGTCTTCGAAGCAAAACAGTTGATTGAAAACCTTGCATCAACTGATGAAAATAACAGTCCAGAATACAAACGAGCATAAGAACCATGAGTTCATCTTCAGAATCAGCCAAACTTGCAGAGCTATGAAACATGGTGTCACAGCTACGTAAGACCCAAAGAGGAGTTCATTCAGTTGAAAGTATAATATAAAAAATTGGAGAACTAAACATTGATTTATTGAAGGTGGAACAGAGTAAAATCAAGAAAAAGTTAAATACATTGGAGGAAATTACAGACCAAGAGGATTCAACTAAGTATTTAAATCCTTTCCAAACCAAAATTTTTCTTACCAAACCAAACTCAAGTCTATCCTCAACCAAATGCCCAAAAAAGTACTCAATACCAGCCTAAGCATCATTTCTACCGTAAATGATTCTATCAAGTAAAGCCTACAACTACTTAAAATCAGCCAAACGATCCTTATTAAAAAGATATCGGTTTTAAGGCTAATGTGAGGCAGTTTATGGAGTCTAAAATACAAGACACTAGGGAGCTTAGAAAGAAGATGGACTGAATTTTAAACAGCCTAAAAACAAGTATGAATCCATTGCTACTCATGTCCAAAAGCTGTATGTTCATCTTGCTCAAACCATATAAACTCAAATAGAAAAATTTCTACAATGTTGTCTCATCTAAGGAAAAAAAGACAACCTTACCTCTGCAACTACTCACGAAGATGTTAACCTAAAGCCACTCCCAATACCAGAAGTGGACCCCTAGTTGATCAAAGAATAACAACAAGTTGAAGTTGAACCAGAGGAACTGAACAAAATCGATGATCCCATGAGATTTTTGGTAGACATCTATATCAATGGTTATGAAGTAGAAGATTGCATAATTGACACAGGAGCAAAATTAAATCTCATGTATATGGATCTAGCACGAGAACTTGGTTTTGAGAAGGATTTAAAAAACCTAAGAGTATGCATATAGCTTGCAGATGCATCTTGTTCAAACACTTTTGTATTCATTGAAAATGTCAAAGTTTCAAATGAAAGAATATGAGATTAAGAGATTTGCAGAATCAGAGAATGAGAGATTAGAGAGATTTATAGAGAAAAATGATTTTATTAAGAATGAGAGAATAATTGTTTCTAAGTTACAAATGAGAAGGGAGATAAATATTTATACTAATCTAGTATAAGCTTGTTTGGATACAAGGATTGTCTTATACATGAATGTCTACAAGGATAACATAACACTAGAACAAAAACAAGCCTTAGACACTCCCCTTTGACCTAAGTAACTCACACCTTCATACAAGCTTTAAAAGCTTTCTTATTTCATCATTTCTTCTTCATTCTAACATCCCCCTCAAGCTTAATACATGGAGAATGCCTAAGCTTGCAACCATGAAGCATTACCTCATTAAAAACCTAAAGAAGGAAAACTCAATTGGGACAAAACCTAATCTAGGGAAAAAGAGTATAACACTCCATGTTGGGATCATTAGTGTGGAATGGTCATAAGGCCAAGCCTTGAATAGATGGAGGCGCCATTCTTCAGAGTTATTGTCTTGGTGAACACATCAGCTAGTTGATCTTTGATAGAGATTTATTTATCTCCACGAGTTTCACCTGAGAATACTTAGAGTATCTCAAGAGTTTACCCGATTTTATAACTGCAAGTGCACAGTATGCTTCTTGTAGTATAAGCGGGATCGATCCTCAGAGAAGGTTTATAACACAATAGATTGTATGAATTCGATTCTAAGCTAAGCGATTTAAAAGTTTGGTGAGAATGAATTAATAGAAATCGTAACTAAATTGTAACAAAGTAAATTCAGTAATTAAATGAATTATAAACTAGAAATATATCAATTAAGAAAACAATTCAACCATAGATTAAGTTCTAGAATGAACAGCGGTGAGATCAAGACATGAATTCAAATCTTGATTGTGCAAATTTCAATCCTAAACCATGAGACTATGAATAGATTAATACATTCCCATGTAAAAACCCCTATGCTTAGAACTAAATTTGATCAATTCCCATTGCAAACCCTAAAACTAATATGCATTTGGCGACTATCTCATTGACTATCAAACGACCTAGACAACCACTTCCGTATGCTAGAATCATAAGATTCACTAATTAGATTATCCTATGGATTCACTATTCCTCTTCCAAGGTATGAATTCGATAAACCCTAAATTAACTCTTCCGAAATCAACTTAGCATTAAACTCATCTAATAGTGGTGGATTGCACAATCCTAGACTTAATCATCACCTCATGATCTCAATTCCTCTAATCATCCATTCCTATCCATGGCTGAATTTAAAGATCTACTCAGACATAACAAAAATTGCAGAGAAAATAATTTGAGAAGAAGAAAACATATTTAAATTGCAGAAACAAATTAGTACAAGAATTCTTAAGAAATTAAAAATGAAATTGTCTTACTAAACACCATAGATCTCTGAATGAAATATTAGGGTTTTCTATCACTTTTCTCTCTGGAGGCTGGGAAAAACATCCCTGTGTTTTCTCATAAAAACCTATTTATAGGTTTGCAAAAACCTAATTTATTTAGCAAAAACGAAAAATAAAAAATTGAGATATTTACGGGATCGATCGATCGGACGAAGGGATCGATCGATCCCTAGATCCGTCGTAGAAAATTTGAACTGATAGATCGATCGATCGTGACGGGTATCGATCGATCTAAACTTGCTCGATCGTTCTTCAGACTTCTTGATCGATCTTGGAAATCCTCGCAAATTATAGTCATGTGAACGATCGATCGATCGTTTTAGGAGGAGATCGATCGATCTTTGTGCATAGAAAGAGAATGGGTTTGAAGGTCTTTGAACTTGATCCTTCTTTTGATGCATCCTGACCGTCTTCAAATTGTTGAATCGATTGCCCGTGACTTCAAGACTCCGAAATATTCCTTTCTTGCTTGATATCTCCTGAAAAATCAGAAGGTGGAAGACATCCTAGAGTTCTAATGCATATGAACTTAAATGCACCCTAAAATGTGAAATCTAATGATTGATTCATGTAAATTATGTACAAGATGATCTAATAGAACTGCCAAAATGTGGGTTTATTAGCTCCCCCAGACTTGTCTTTTTGCTTGTCCTCAAGCAAATGACTAGAACAGAGAAAGTAACAAACCTACTGGAACTCAGAGCCAAGTCATATCGGTCAAATATTATGTTCAATGTCAAAGCTAATAATCATCGAATGCAAAGTGTACAAGTTTACTTAAAGATTTTAGCCATGCCCATCACAAATTGCTTTAGATCATACTTAATCTACACAATGCACTCAGATCAACCAACTCTTTTAACATTCATTAAACAGAAACTCGTGAATCATGTTAGACAACTTCAATGAACTTATTTGGCTAAGGGTAAGGTTAAGAGATGAAAATAATCTCTTCTTCCATAGGTTTTGAAAGCCAAAAGTTGGGATCTCTCAAATATGGAATGAACTTTAGAAGAATGCTAAAGGTAAGCTCCAATAAATGCATACAAGACTAGGTTCTCATCTACCCGAAGTACACTATTTGTTGAAAATTCATACCCAAGCAAATCCCATTTACCTAACATACTCTTAATTCTACCCTTAAAAGATCACTGACTCGGATATTTACCTTTAAGGTTAGACACAAAAGCTTTCTTTAACCTTAAGTCTAGGAGAGGGGCTAATTCTAATCTGTCTAGCGGGTTTGGATTTTCTTTTAGCTGGTCTTCTTTGTTCTTTTTTTTTTTTTTTTTTTTTTTTTTGAAGAAAACCTCTTATTTATCTTCTTATTAATCCACAAGTTTATTGCTATTTCCGATACCTTTTACTAGACCTTTGTCTTTTACTTTCTGTTTTTCCCTTTCTCTCCTGAATTTTCATTCCATTGGCTTTTCTGTCTATGATTCCATTTGTAACCATCTATTATTTTCTTTTAAGTACCCACCTAGTTCTAATTGGTTCCAAAAGTATGAACCAAAGCTACTTGAGAAGCTAATCTTGTCGGTTCCTACCTAACACGTTCTACCAAGTTCATTCCGAAAAAGGCCTAAAACACTCATAGGATGGTTTGAAAAGACGTTTAGGCTTAGGGTGGGGCAATCTACTTGGATAACAAAGAGTGGTAAAAAGGTGAAAGGAATCCAAGTATGTGTAGGTGAAATCCATGAGTTCAAATCCGGAAATCTAACCTGATAATTATAAATTCATAATATATTCCAATAGATAAGAGATAGCCTCAAATAAAGCATACTTCAACTAAGAGTAATCTAAAACCTAAAAATTCCAGGCATGGATCAATCCTATGTTTCAACTAGTAAATAATGCATCAGATTATTCAATAACTTATCAACTAAACTAATAAAATGAGCAATAGACTAGATTGAGGCAGTTTCATCATGGTTCCTTATGCAAGTATGAATGCAAGACTAAATGAATGATGAAAGACATGCAATAAAAACAAGAGTTAGTGCAACATAAATATCCTCCCCCAGACTTATTTTACACTTTCCCGGTGTAAAAATAAAACTAAAGGAAGATACATAGAAACGGAAATGAAAATAAAGGAAAGTACAATAAAAATAAAAGCAAAAGAAAGAAAAAGTACGAAATCATTGGTCCTCAGGGCTCACGCTGCGGCTCTGTCCTGGTCTGCGCCTCCTCCGCGGAAGTCTAGCCTCCTCCTCTGACTCGGTATCCTCAGTGTCAGCTCCTGTCCTGTGTCCAGCAACATCAGGAATGTCTGCAGCTCCATAAGCCTCCCCTGTCTCCCAGGTATGTGTTCCTCGGAAACATGATGGTGGCAGTGGGAACCTGGTCCGAGCTAACGCATCCCATATCCTGCGCATCATCGAGTGGGACCTCACATGGGACTCCACCACCCAATCTCGAAACTCAGCCTCTATAGCGCCGGAGGGGTATGGTGGGAGATCGTATTCCCCTGAGTAGGGTGGTATCGCATACGACTCCTCAGGAGCCTCCTGCGTCTGACTCGGAAAGTAATCAGGGACTCGGTCGTCTTCCTGATGAGGCTGTGAGGCGTATGCTCTGGATGAGCTACCTCGTCGACGCGACCCTGCGCTATGCTGGTGTAGGCGCTTAGGGGGAATGGTGAAATCTAGATTCGCCCTAGAGCTCAAGGCAGTGAAATCACGCATTGGCAGCTTGCAGAGCTGAGTAGCGCCAGTGCGATCCTGGAACTGGTATATGTATCCCGGCTTGAGTATCCCACTGTTCCGGAAGTACTGCTCGTCGAAGAGAGCGATCCTCTGCTCGCTGGATGTGGAGCCAAGATCGATGTCGTGGTGCATGAAAAGTGGTGTCAGGAGACTCCCAATCCGCTTGACCTTCTTGTTGACTGTGTTGAGGCCGCGAGCTTTCTTGGAGACAAGATTCTCCGCGAAAATAGCACCCAGGTTGGTGCGCAGTGATGTCGGAGGTGGGCTGGTGTAGATGGTGTGGGCTGAGGCAGGTAGCCCAAAATGTAGCAGCATGAGCTCATCCTTCCTGACTGCTCCAGACTCCTCCTTGGCAAACAAGATGTTTCCAAGGATCTTCGCCACCACCCGTATTACCGGGTTCCGTATATGGGTCATCTTAGCTGACCTAGACTCATAGCCTCCTGGGCCTATAAGGTTCCACAGCTCAACTGCTTGTGGAAAGTCGGATGGCCAGCTGCACAACTCCTGGATTCTGTCAAACCCATATAGGTCGCAGAGATCTCGGAGGGAAATCTCATAGAGGATCCCGCTGGAGAAGTATGATAGGGTCCCCTCACTAGCGGTGGGAATGGCTCCGTCCTGGTAGCGGAGCTCGGCTGAGGCGAGGAACTGGCGTACCAACTCCGGGAAAAGAAGGTAGGTCTGGTATGCGATGGTGTCCAGTCCGAGCCTATGCAGCATGGCTCGACCTCCTCTCTGATGCCCATCCGCTCAAGCGTTCTCTCACAGACAAATCGAGTAGGTGCCATCTCGATGCGTAGTAACCCATTGTAGAATGTACAATGGTGGTGCGTCCAGGCTTCTCCATAGCGGTAGTTCTGAAACCGCAAATCCCTCTGCATTTCCCGCATAGTCGTGTGCGGGATGATCTCCGTCCTCCAATCCTGGTCATCTTGCGATAGAACAGGGTATTATCCGGGCGGGGCCAATGATATGAAGTGGTCACTGGAGCATCCGTATCTGCTTGCTGCGCTGAGCTGGATGTTGTAGCTCTGCCTCGTCTCTTTTGTGTCTGATCACCGCGAGCCATATCTGCACAAATCAAAGAATAAAATTTTTATTAGCATTAGGTGGTATGATCGATCGATCCAATTCAAGACTGTCGATCTTAAATGCGATCGATCGATCTCCTAACAGGATCGATCGATCCTTAAATATTACGGCAAAACCTAAAATAAACGATCGATCGATCCCAATGTTCCTTGTCGTTCCGAAAACACTACTGATTTTTGTTAAGTGTGCTATATAAACCACGATCGATCGATCCAAAAAGGGCTCGATCGATCGCGAGCCCGATATCGTAATCCCAATCCTAGAATCTCCAATTTGGTTCCAAATCTCCTAAATCTTGTATGGGTAATGCGTTAAACAACCTAATAAATCATCATTCAACTCCTATTCTTCCTAAAACTCACTAAATCCATGGGTTTCTTCGAAAATTCCACATATATCCCGAATTTTAAAGTTGAAGATTTAGAATCATACCTTTGCAGATCGAAAGAAATGTTTACAGATTCGAGTAGAGGATAAAATCCGATCGGATTAGACTCAAGAAACACTTAAATCGGTTAAGATTTGACAAAGATATGAAGGAATCAAAAGGGTTGTGTTTTGGATGTTTTCGCGATTGAAGGAGATGAGAAAATAGGGTTTTTTTTTATTTTTATGGTTGTGTTTCGAATATATAATGGTGTTTTCGGTTTAATTTAAGTGAATTCGAAACCGGTTTACTTACCTGGGCAAGCGATTGATCGATCGATAATCGACCGGTCGATCGTGTAAATGTTCAGCAATAGGAGGATCGATCGTTCGCCATAAGGACCGATCGATCGACTATTTTCTCGGCATATTTCGATCAATCGGTCGATCGATCGTTCATCTTCGTTCCGGTCGATCGACAAAGCTTACGGGATTTTGCATTTTGAACAGATCGATCGATCGGATTTGAACCGGTCGATCTTCTTTGCTCGGAAAATTTTCATCATTGCAGCAAATGATCAGTCTGGTTTGCATGGTCGATCCATTAAGAGTCCGCATGATTAATCTTCATCAGGATCGATCGATCGGTGGAAGGATCGATCGATCTGATAGCGGGTTGATTCCTGAGTTATTAAAACAAAAAATAAAAAAAATTGAGATATTTACGGGATCGATCGATCGGACGAATGGATCGATCGATCCCTAGATCCGTCGTAGAAAATTTGAACTGATAGATCGATCGATCGTGACGGGTATCGATCGATCTAAACTTGCTCGATCGTTCTTCAGACTTCTTGATCGATCTTGGAAATCCTCGCAAATTATAGTCATGTGAACGATCGTTCGATTGTTTTAGGAGGAGATCGATCGATCTTTGTGCATAGATAGAGAATGGGTTTGAACGTCTTTGAACTTGATCCTTCTTTTGATGCATCCTGACTGTCTTCAAATTGTTGAACCGATTGCCCGTGACTTCAAGACTCCGAAATATTCCTTTCTTGCATGATATCTCCTGAAAAATCAGAAGGTGGAAGACATCCTAGAGTTCTAATGCATATGAACTTAAATGCACCCTAAAATGTGAAATCTAATGATTGATTCATGTAAATTATGTACAAAATGATCTAATAGAACTGCTAAAATGTGGGTTTATCAATCTTCACTCCTTGTATAACAAGGCAAGATGATTCCCTTCCCAATAGCTTCTCTTACTTTGTGGCAGTATACTTCTATATGCTTGATCCTTTCATGAAACACAGAGTTGGAAGCAATGTGTATAGCAGCCTGATTGTCACAATTGATGGTGATAGGTTCTTCATACTTCACGGCTAAGTCCTCCAAAATTTGCCTCAGCCAAATGCATTCAGTTGTAAGCTTCCTCATTGCTCTATATTCTGATTCTGCACTTGAACATGATACCACCTTTTGCTTCTTGGTTTTCCAAGTCACAAGGTTCCGTCCTATGAAACATATTTCCTTTGAGATAAAAAGAGACATTCTTTGAACCTGCACACTTCAATTCCTAAGAAGTATTTAAGTTCTCCTAAATCCTTAATATCAAAGACACTCTTCAAGTATTCTTTCATATCTTTTGAAACCTTTATCCATTAAGGTTACAATTAGCATGTGGTACCAAGCTCTTGGAGATTGTTTAAGGCCATAGATGGCCTTCCTCAGCCTAAGTATGTTGCCGCTTCCTACCTCCTCCTCTAGACCTGGTGGAGGTGACATGTATATCTCTTATTCTAGTTCACCTTGCAAGAATGAATTCTTAACATCCATTTGCCATAACTCCCCCTCAAGGTTAGTAGCATGTGAAAGAACAACATTAACAGAATGAAGCTTAGCTACAGGTGCAAATGTATCCTTATAATCTTCACCATATTTCTGAGTAAAACCTCTAGCCACCAACTTAGCTTTATATCTATCAATTTCACCATTGCTTTTGTATTTAATGGTCAAAATTCCTTTAGAACTTACAGCCCTTTTTCCTTTAGGTAAAGTGGATGAAGCACAGGTACCATTCCTTTCCATGGCTTGTTTCTCAGCTAGGATAGCTTCCCTCCATTCCTTCTTGGTCATAGCTTCCTCATATGTCTTTGGAATCTGCTCCTTATCAAGACTTCAAATGAAAGCAACATGATTAGTAGGTAAGTAAGAAATATTACAAACTCTCTGATCATGATGAACCTCAGCATTCCCATTGTAGAACACTGCTGGTTTCCTTTGTCTTGTGCTCTTTCTTAGGACTATAGGTGGAATTTCTTGGATAGGATCCTCCTCTTCACCTAAAACTTCAATAAGAGTGGACACTTTTCTTGATCTTTTTGGAAGCGGAGACTAAAATTGATTCTTTTCCTGCTGAGTCTTGTTGGACATGAGTAGATGTCTCTCCCCCCATGCTCAAGAGGAGGAAGGCCAGCAGAACAGAAGGAGTGGTGATGTGGAATGGATGGGCCAGCCGGGGTTGATGGCTGTGGCCAGGCCAGCTGTACCACAGCTGGCTGACCTGGGCTAGACACGGCTGGTTCTGGTTGAGGAGCAGTGACCATGGGCTGATGAGGGGAAACTATGCCAATACTCTCCAAGAGCCTCCTAAAGTTCTCAGCTTGGTCTGATCTTGTTGTTGAGATGTCCTTAAATTGATCACAAGTTCCTTTTTCACAAAAACCTTTGGATTCTTGGAACTTAACATCTCTGGATACCAAGACTCTTCTAGTCTCTGGATCATAACATTTGTATCATTTATGAGTAGAAGAATACCCATGAACATAGCTTTGGTACTATTTGGGTCCAGCTTGTTCCTTTGCTCCCTTGGAACTAATACAAAACAAACGCAACCAAAAACTTTCAAATGGTCAATATTGGATTTATTTTTGTTTAGTACCTCAAATGGAGACAAGTCATCTAGGAATTTTGTAGGAGTCTCATTAATCAAGTAGCATGCAGCTACAAGAGCATCCCCCCAAAAATTTTTGGGAACTTTCATGTGGAACATCATTGTTCTCACAACTTCCATCAAATGCCTATTCTTCCTTTCAGCCACACCATTTTGTTGTGGGGTGTAAGGACAGCTGGTTTGATGTTCAATTTCATGCTTGGCCAAGTGTTGTTGGAGTCTGGTCCTAGTGTATTCTCCTCCATTATCTGTTCTAAAGCATTTAATACTTGCATTGTATTGATTAGTAACATATGCTTGAAAATTTAAAAATGCATCAAATACTCTATCTTTAAAACTAAGCAAAGTAACCCAAGTATATTTAGATTTTTCATCAATAAAGGTCACGATTTTCTCTAGATGGGAATAGAGATGTTCAAACATCAGAATGCACCAACTCAAAAAAATTATCATAAGTATGCATAGATTTTTCAAAAACTGTTTTGCAATGCTTTCCAAGTATACAAGAATCACACATATCCTTTGGCATTTTTAAACCATGAACAATCAGTTCAAGTGCTCTAGGATGAGGATGTCCTAATCTAACATACTAAATATCAGAATCATTACTAAAAGTACTAGCATCAGCAACCGCTTCTAGTCCACTAGGATTAGTCATATCTTCAAGCACATACAAGTCATCTCTTGTGGTTTCGTGTCCAAATTTTCTACTAGTCTCAATATCATGAAAGTAGAAATCATTAGGACCAAATATAGCTTGACAATTTAAATCAGTAGTATCTCTTTTAACTTAAAGCAAATTAGAAGTAAAAGAAGGCATGTAGAAGGCTTTAGATTCTTTATCAAACAACTTAAGTTTTCATATGCCTTTAAATGATACTTTAATTCCATTAGCAATAACAACATTTCCTAAGGCAGGTTCTATATTCTCTAGCAATCCTAGATCACTAATCATATGGTGAGAAGCACAAAATCAAAAACCAATGATTTAGAGGCATTAGGAGTGAAAGAAGTTTGTAAGGAAGCATGAAAAGTTTTACTCATCACATTACCATCCTTAATTGCTTTGATAAGAGCTTTTAAATCTGATTTTGTCACAAATTCAGATGCTGAAGACATGGAACTAGTCGGGGCTGAGTGAAGAAAAGAGCTCGTACAGGCCTTTGAAGGAACCGTCGGCTGGTACACTCCATGGCCGTGAGCTTGCAGCTGCGTGATACCGGCTGTGGGTTGTTGTGGCCAAGAGGCCCAGCTTGGCTTCAGCTCAAGATGGAGTACCCAACACTCCTTCTTTGTATGGCCACTCCTTTTGCAATGGTCACAAATTTGTCTCCTCTTCCTAGATTCATTTGTTGTTGCTGATTTGAAGAAGCTCTTGTGTGCAGCCACCAATTTAGCATTGTTGCCAAATAATCCATGAGATCCTTGCTCCTTTTGGATTTGAGCACAAACATCTTCCAAGCTAGGAAGCTTATCAGACCTGAGAAAGTAGTATTAAGAGTTAGTAGTAACCCAAACACCATATCTAGTTCTTTCCTTTCAAAGCGAACAATTGGGTCAATGGTGGCTGGCCTTAGCAACTCTAGCTCAGCCCACAATGCTCTGAATGAGCCATAGTGCTTTGTGAATTATGTATCCTTCTGCCTTAATTCATTCAAGCCTTTTCACTTAAAAAATTCTTAAAAGGTTAGTGGTGTTTCCATACACCTTTTGCAAAGTGTCCCAAAATTTCTTAGCATTTTCACAAAAGGAATAAGCCTCTAAGAGATCACTAGCAAGAGAATTTTGAAGTATATAGAGTACTAACTGGTCTTCTTGGTACCATTTGGCTTGAGCAGCCACAACCTCACTAGTTTCAGCCTTTTCATTTTCTTCAAGGCCATTTGTAGAAATGTGATTCCAAAGACCTTTACCACCCAATGTGGTTTTCATGGTCATAGACCACAAGAGATAATTTGTTCCATTGAGAATGTAGCTTGGATCTCCATGTGTTATAGGTTGGTCGTAATGTCTTCTTGAAGTACAGCCGGTTGAGATAAGATGGTCGAGACGCGGTACGCTTGTCAGGACAAGCAACAGATGGTCGCGTGTTCCGGATGAATGCGGTCGCGTGTTCCGGGTGGGCAAGGTACTAGAGCAAATGTGCAATACCAGGCCTGATCTCTCTCTGGTTGGGATGGATGGACAGAAGGCTGGAACACGGTACGGCTTAGTCGAAATGTTTGGTCAAGACAAGGTTGGTCAGGTGGTACACGGTTGCGTGATAGCCACTCCAACAATGCGTGTGATCCAAGGAATCTTGCAAACAAGCTGGTCATGTGTGCGGCTGGTACTTGCTTGGTAGGAAAGTGACAGCTGGTCGTGACGTGAGGTGTTGGTCGGGACGGGTGCTGTTGGTCGGGACGTGAGGTGTTGCGTGACTAGTGGACAGTGGGCCGTGAGTGTGGACTAGGGCTGTGTGCTCCTTTCTTCAGCTCGGTAACCAAGTGTGGGCTGTGTACTCCTTTCTTCAGCTTGGTAACACAGGCACGCCAAACAGACAGGAGCACATACACGTCAAGCACACGGACACGCCAAGGCTTGGGCAGGCGCATGAATTCAACCAACTAAACAACTTCAACAACCTTGAATTGACCTCAACAACCCCAGCAACTAAACTCAACCAACTCCAACCAACAAGATCTACTTCTAACAATCCTTATCCAATTCAACAAGATCAACAAGCAAAATATTCAAATTTTAATAAACAAATCCTAAAAATTCAAGATTCCCACCTTTTTAAAAAATTTCAAAGATTAATAGAGAAATCAAGAAAATCAATTTTGAAGACTTAAACCTATCAGATTGAAACCAAATTTTGTGGAGACCCTCACAAGATACTTAATTAACTTTACAGATTCAAAGATTTAAAGAAAACTGAGAAAGAATTAGAATTTTAACACCAGATTCTTGAAAGAGGCGATTTCTGACGTCTTTGAGAAAACCTTCAAGAACTTCCTTCAAACATAAGATAAGTAAGTTCTGCTTTCTTTAAAAAGAAACTAGACTCGAAGGGCTTAAGTTTAGGATTTGGAAAACGCGATTTGATGAAGATTTGATGACGAAATGACCTGGGATGGAGGTTCGCGGCGGAGGCACTCACGGAGGTCCGATACAAGAAAATTCATAACTTTTTATTCCCTTGGCCAATTGATGCAAATCCAATTGTCGTGGCTTCATTACTCGCCGAAGAACAACCCAGAAAAACAGATAGTCAAAAGCTGCCGTGGTTTGGCCGGAATTCGTGATCAAATTTGTCGGACAGGATAGAACTGAAAACAGATTGTGAAGAAGATGATTTCTTCTTGATTCAAGGATTGAATGATGAATTTTACCCAGATTTAATGCAACATAGCTCTGATACCATGAAAGAATATGAGATTAAGAGATTTGTAAAATGAGAGAATGTGAGATTAGAGAGATTTAGAGAGAAGAATAATTTTATTAAGAATGAGATAATAATTGTTTCTAAATTACAAATGAGAAAGAGATAGATATTTATACTAATCTAGTCTAGGCTTGTTTAGATACAAGGATTGCCTAATACATGAATGGCTACAAGGATAACATAACACTAGAACACAAACAAGACACTCCCCTTTGACCTAAGTAACTCACGCCTTCATACAAGCTTTAAAGGTTTTCTTATTTCATCATTTATTCTTCATTCTAACTTCAAATAAGAGGGAATTACGCTTCTGTTAGGTTTCAACCTATATGTAGCAAGAGTTGGAGCTTTGCTTTACTACTTAAAAAAAGATGTCTTTCACAAAACTCAAGAATAAAGGCTTGTATATGATTTTGAAGTATGACTATGTGCCTATGGCTGCTAAGCTATGACCTTGGAGACCTACACATGTTCTTGATAATTCTCCAATATTCCTAAAAATCTTAGAGAAAGATCCATTAGCCTATCCAGAATATGAATCAAAACAACCAAAATGAAAGACAAGGAAGTCTACAAAGATGTTCAATTAGTTTCAATCACTACTAAATATAAGGATAAAGTCCTTAAAAAGCCCAAAAATGTGCCTAAACTATTTGCAAAGGTTCAAATTTTACAGTCCAAGGAAGGTTTGAATTTTACCTTGGTCGTCCCTCAACCAAGGTACGAGTCAGACTGCTTTCGATCCATCAAAGTCCAAGGAAGATCCCTTCACTCGACCAATCTTTACTTGATCCCTCGGCCAAATTCTCATCCCTCGGCAATGATCGATCCATTAACCTGAGGTTTTCCTACATCAATATGATGAATGACCTAACGCCCCATCCCTCGGGCAAAAGAAAAAGAGAAGCACAGTCGATGCAATCCAGGCTGGTGTTTTGATTTTCTCGTGCTCACATTCCTCGGCCACATATCGTGCCTGTAAGTCATGATGTTCTTCGCTCAAGGTTTGCTTCTTTGTCGACCTGTCCATCCATCATATCGTCCATCCTTTCTATCCCAAACCTCTGTCCCTTGGTCTAGATATGAAACATACAACAACCAATTCTTCACCAGGCAAGGGAAGGCAACTACTCAACCATGGTTTGGTCTAAACCAGAGTTAATTAGGTTAGTCTTCTCAGCCAGTCCTAAACTGTTTTAAACTATTTTTTAACCCAAAATCAAACAAATCAAAAACAAGTTTCCTCTTCCTAAACAATAAAAAAAACAATTTTTAAAGGAAAGAAAAAGATATTTTTTAGATCTTGAAACACTTTATTCATGTTTTATACTTGGAGAACATTTAAAAATACAAGAACCTAAATTTTTCATTTCTCTAAGATAAGTCATTTGAACTGGTTTCTTTTAAGAGTATAGGATACTTAATCTCTTTTTCATCACTAATCCTCGTCTAAATCATGATATCTAAAAATCTAATTTTTATACTTTATGCAACTTCTAGATTTTCATGGATTTGATTAATTCTTGTAAGATTTTTAGGGAAATCACTTGTGTAAACTTGTTTCATGATGGTGATGGGGTGTCATGTTTTACCCAAAATGTTACAATTAACCTACAAATGCACATGAGATAATTATAGTATTTAAGGATCGAATCTACATAGACAGAAGGTTACACTGAATTTTGTCGATAAGTATTAAGCTAGCACAAAACAGAGGGTTGGATTATTATTGTGATTGAAACGAACCTAAAGCAGAATTGAAAATCAATAAGAAAGCAATAAAGACTAAGTATTGGGTCTTTGATAATTTTTATAGGTTCATGGTTTAGATTAGTCAACATTCAACAACTAAAAGAAATCAGAAATCTTTTCATTCTAGAACTTGAAACACTACAATCTAATAGTCTTCACTCTTGTAGCGTACTTTCGACTTATGATGTTGAATCTAAATCATACTTTCGTAAGCAATTATATTTAATAACAAAGAGATGCAAGCATGTTCAATATGTTCACTAGATATGTTTAAAATCAGGATTAGTGTTTTAAACATAAAGTCTATCTAATTTAATTCAGACCAATCAACCATATGATGTTTATGCAAATGAGTTTCTAATTTCAAGGCTAGGTGTACAGGCTAGCAGCACACATTAAACACGTAGAAATAGACATAGGATTCTTTTGAGCAAAATGAAAGCAGCCACTCAAAAATCGACCCTATCTACGAAACCATGATTATATCACTTTAAGAAACTCTTAACCCAACAAGAAATCTACTCAAACATAGAAATCAAAATAGCAGTAACAAAAACAATAGATTGTCTATATAAAGAGGTCTAGGAATATTCTCTATATCCAGAATCAATGTTGAGATCCTTTCCCAATGAACAAAACAAGGAAATATAACAAAAGCAAAGAAGTCTATGAAAAACTATGAAAACTTTGGATGTTAGTTGGAGGCTTGTCAATCCCCACTCAATGTGGTTCTCTCAAAACTTATGCTTTTATAGGTGTAGCAAGTGGCTAGGATGAGTTACTGACGATTTGGACAAAACCTTTGGAGATTTAGAAAGTTTTCCAAAATCTCGAACTAGTGATCGACCGAACGGTTCTGATGGTCGATCAATTAGCTCCTCTTTTTAGTCGATCAACAAGGGTTTTAGGTCGATTTATCAGCCAGTACGAATCCTCAGAAAAAATCCTGGAGGATGTGATGTCCCCCTAATCAATCTGGATAGGTCAATTGCCTTATTTTTCTACTGCTTGCTCCATTTTGACATTTTTTTCATACCAGTCTTCAGTACGTTGGATTGCCTTCAAATCACTTGGAGATGAAAGTTAAACATCCTCAACTATCTTGTGTCTACATTTGACCAAGATCATGTGGTGAGAAGTCCCAATCAGATGCAAAACTAATGGTGACATAAAACTGTCCAATCTTTAAAATGCTTCAATTCTACTTTGCTCAAGATTTCCTAATTTCCTGTAATGTCTCTAAAAATTCCATAAACCCAATAACACACCAAATATTAATAGATTCTTCATTAAAAACCTTTTTTAAGAAAAAATATTAAAAAAGTAAAATATGGTATATATCAATATTTGTTTGTCTTCAAATTAAGCAAATAAATTAGAAGGAAAAAATGTTTGACAACTTAGAAGTTTACAAATTCTATAGAACACCATCTTGACCATCACCCTTATAAGTCACATAAAGCATAATTGAAATTAGATACTATTGTCCTAAATCTGGCTCAGAGTCTCTCAGAGTTGCTTTTTTTTTTTTACAAAACGATCAGTCATTCATAAACCAAGTTATACAGCAATGTCATCATTAAAAAATGGTGATAACCAACATGGCAACGAGTTATTAATCCTCGCAAAATAGACAGAGTGTGTTCTAGAGTTTTTAGCTATAACGTCCGCTACCGCATTGGCTTTACGGCTTGTTTGTTCAACTGAGAATGTTGGATTCTTGGTTAGCAAGTTCTGGATATCTTGAGTGAAGCCCTCCAGATTTTTCCAGTTTTCTTGTTTTATAATTGCAGCAAGTAAGTTCCCACAATTAATTTGAAACCTCATGTTCACACAACGCATGTTCGATAGGCATGAGATGGCCCATAGTGAGGCCGCAGCCTCCGCTTGAAGTGGTGCTGGTAGTTACGGATAAGTCTTGATACCATAAAGCCTAATTCCTCCCAATGTGTTCCTAATAATCCTTCACGTACCCAAAACCGACGAATCCTTAGTCCAAGAAGCATCTACATTACATATGAAGTTATCTGGATTTGGAGGTTACCATCGAGAATTTGAGAGCCACAGAGGCTGATCTGGCCCATCCTGTGCAGGATTCATAGTTGTGGGCATTGTAGAGGGAGAGCCATGATCATCTGACTCCTGCATTTTTTGACACATTTTTTGCCATTCGTCCGCATCAAAAATAGCCTTTTTGCTCGTTTCTCTTTGGGGGTGATCTGTGCCATTAAATATCCAGTCATTTCTTGCTTTCCATATTTTCCATAATATCCATGGCCAAAAGCTTAATTCTGACTTCCTCTTTGTGGTCTAGAGACACTGGACAATGTTAGCGTATATTGACAATCCAAATGATGGCGCCAATAGATACCATGCCAGAGAGGAAGCCTAAACTTCCCTTGCATACGCACAAGTGATGAGTAAATGTACCAAGTCCTCATTCGCTTGCCCACATTGAAAGCATTATGGATGTTTGGTGGTCGTATTTTTGCAGAGAGTCGAGTTTATTAGTAAGGTATTTGAGAGTATTCTCCACAACAGGTGTCTAATATTAGAGGTGGTCGACGTATCCTGAATTTCAGAGAAAAAAAGAGAAAAGGTTAGGATTAGAAACTTGTGGTTTTGATGTTGGAATTCATACCGATTTATAAATGATTTATAAACTAACTTATGAATTCATACACCAAGATCTCATATAAATACTTAAATAAATATAGATCTTAGAGTTTCAAATATACCTGGATATTTTGCAGCGGAACAATGAACGAAAGAAATCGAGGTTGTCACACTCCAAACGTTGTGCCTTTACCAGTATCTACACGCATACAAACTAGATCAAACAGACTGCTAGTGCCGTCGAGATCAAATCTCCAGAACTTTTAACAAACCTTTTTCTCACTTCTATTTTAGGGTTGTTTATGGTGGCTTTCGAAAACTTGTTATATTTAGCTTTTATAAAGCATTTATATAACATATATATTTACATATTAATTATTTCTATTCATCTTATGAAATGGAAAACCACCAAAACCCAAATTGTTTTAATCCAAATTAAACACAATCATAATTTGGTCCAATTTGTTTAGGTGTGTGACCCTGTAGGATCGTATATTATTAGTAATAGATTCTCAATCTATAAATTAGAGGTGATTTCTAGCAAAACATTATAATCACATAATATTATACTAATGTGGAACCTTGACTTTGTGACTTTAATAAAAGTACAAATGATTTCAGGACATTCCCAACAATCTCCCACTTGTACTAGAATCATTTATTCTCATAATCCCTTTGTCTATTATATTTCGACCTTAGCATAAGGCAAGAAACAGTGTCATCCTTATTCAGCTAGATCATGTT
Organism: Streptanthus diversifolius; assembly: GCA_039880935.1. Lineage (NCBI taxonomy): Eukaryota > Viridiplantae > Streptophyta > Magnoliopsida > Brassicales > Brassicaceae > Streptanthus > Streptanthus diversifolius. Next base: position 7,048,706 of record JAXGFM010000005.1, read on the forward strand.
TATCAAACTATGATTTATATTGATTAAACAAGCGACTGAGATTCACCTCGTTTGAGCACGTCTATGCAGTTTAGTACCATATCTTTGATACGTCCGGAGATATTTATCTCCCATTATATAGGAAGGACAAATCCCATCTTGTTACATCCTTGTTCCTTACAGACTTCATAGAACACCCAATTAATGTCTTTATAATCACCTATTAAGACTGACGTTTTACAAGGTCAAAGTGAACCAATCTATGCGTAAGAAATCATGACGAACTCAGGTCAAAGTATTACACTCTATAGTCGTAATGAGAACTTCTTATGACACTCATATAACAATCTTGTAGAGTTTTCATAGCGGGTCAGTCTGATCATATGTTATCTAACACATATTTATGTGATTGACTTAATACATCATATTAATGAATCTATAAAACTTAGTCATCAGTCACCTCACATATTAGCAATTTTAAGTTATTAACGTCCCGTTTTAATAACCTTGACTAGAGACATCAATAATTTATTTCATCTTTCACTTATCGGGTTTTATAATCAAGTCACATACTTGAAAACCTATAAGAATGATATAAATTATTTTAGGACAATTATTTAACCATCCAATAATTAAATAAATCTGAAACAAAACTCATTAATTTAAAACATAGTCAAATGTATGTAAATATGAACATCATATCATAAAAAGAAAAACATCCACTAAAATTAAGGTTACATCTTAAGAAATTTAATGTCCATAGCCGCAGTAAGATTCTTATGCTTAGACAGTGGAAGGGGCTTGGTCAATGGACAACAACATTTGCATATGTTGATACTCTGTTAATCTTCACATCTCCTCTATCGATAATCTCACAAATGAGATGATATCTCCTTTGAATGTGCTTGGATTTTTGGTGGGATCTAGGTTATTTCGCATGTGTGATGGCTCCATTGTTGTCACAATAGAGATCCACTGTGCCAGAACTACTAGGAACTACACCTAGTTCATGTATAAACTTTTGAATCCAAACAGCTTCTTTTGCTGCTTCAGAAGTGGTGATGTATTCAACTTCAGTTGTAGAGTCTGCTACAGTGCTTTGCTTGGAACTCTTCCAGCTCATTGTTCATCCGTTAAGACAAAAGATGAAACCAGATTGTGATCGGAAGTCATCTTTGTCCATTTGAAAGCTAGCATCGGTGTAACCACTCACAACAAGCTTACCACTTTCTCCACAGATCAAGAACTTATTTTTAGTATTTCTCAAATACTTAATGATGTTCTTTACTGCTGTCCAATGACTCTCACCTGGATCAGATTGATATCTACTTGTCATGCTTTAAGCACATACAACATCTGGAAAGTACAGAGCATGACATACATGATAGATCCTATAGCAGAAGCATATGAGATTCTACTCATGCACTCTCGCTCATCATGTGTCACAGTATACTGAGTCTTGCAGAGAGTTATGCCATGAGACATTGGTACAAAACTTTTATTGGAATTATGCATTGGTACAAGACCGTATTTATATAAGTATCATGACATAATCCAATAAGCTTGTTTAATCTATCTCTATAGATTTTTATTCCAAGTATGTCCGCGGTTTTGTCCCATGTCTTTCTCCCATGTCTTTCATTGAGAAAAAACTTCCTAGCTAAGTCTTTATAGAATTAAGCATCGGAATATCATTCCTCATGAGAAGTATGTCATCCACATATAACACTAAGAAAACAACTGCACTCCGACTAGTCTTTTTGTAAACGCATGGTTCTTCTTCTTTGTTTTTGTAAACGCATGGTTTTTTGTAACCTTTTGCCACCAATCTAGCTTTGCATATCTGTATATTACCACCCATGTCTATTTTCTTTTTGAAAACCCATTTACACTCAATGTTTTTAACACCATTAGGTAAATCAACCAAAGTCCATACTTTGTTGATCGACATGGAGTCTATTTCGGATTATGCGGCTATTAGCCATTTATCGGAGTCAGGGCCCATCATTGCGTACTCAAAAGATGTAAGTTCATTATTTTCTGTGATTAATAGTTTATGATGATCCATCACCCAAACCCATATCTATCAAGTTTGTGACGTGTCCTTACAGACCTACACACCTCAGGTTCCACATGTGTAGGATCTACGACTCTTCGTAAATCCAACTGATGTTCTTCCTAATGAGTTAGAATATCCTCCTATGTCTCTCGAACTTCTTCGAGTGATACTTTACTCTCACTTATTTTTTTAGAGAGAAACTCTCTTTCTACAAAAACACCATTACGAGCAACAATCACATTGTTTTCGGTATGGTTGTAAAAATAATAACCTTTGGTTTCTTTGGGATAACCAACGAATTAGCATTTATCAGATTTGAGTCTGAGCTTATCAGTAAACATTCATTTAACATAAGTGTCACAACCCCAAATTTTCAGAAAAGACAAATTTGGAACTTTTCTGGTCCACATCTCATATTGTGTCTTTTCAACTGATTTTGATGGACATCTGTTTAGCGTAAACACATACGTGTCTAGAGCATATCCCCAAAAGGATAATGGAAGATCTGCATGACTCCTCCTAGATCCAACCATATCTAATAAAGTTTGATTTCTCCTTTTGGAAACACCATTCAATTGTGGTGTTCCTGGAGGAGTGAGTTGTGAAACAATTCCACACTTTCTCAGATAATCATTGAAAGTTTGACTCAAATATTCTCCACCACGATCATATCGAAGGGCTCTGATTTTGTACTTTATTATAAAATTCTTTGAATTTTTCAAAAGATTCAGACTTATGTTTCATTAGATAAACATAACAATATCTACTGAAATCGTCAATAAATATGATGAAATACTGATAGTTTCCTCTAGTAATTATACTCATTGGTCCACATGCATCAGTATGTGATGAAATCCTCCAACGAGAAGGATGCTTAACCCAAGACCGACAACAAGCATAGCGGTTGATGGTGGGAGGTTAATGGATCGAGTGGAATCCAACCAAGGTGATGGTTTAGCCTTGATTATTCCGGCTTTAACCTGATAGGATATGACACAACTAACAAGTCCAAGGGTTTCAAAAATGGCCTATAGATATTACACACTATAGAGAGATTTGGCGAGAATATAAGTGATCAAATTCTCAAGCTATCAAAAAATGATAAACAACAAGAAAATTCGATAAAGGAATCAAGTGTGGCCAAGGCCGGGTTTAAATAGAGTTACAAAGGCGGTGGTCAACAAAGGACAAAGCCATGCATGTGAAGCATGGTTTTTCCATCATTGACCACACGGAAAAACAAGCAATAAATCCAACTGAATACACGTTTTTGACTGTGAAAATATTAAACAAATTGGGCCGGCCCAAGTTCACTAGTCAAGAATCCAAAATATAAATGCCATGGGCCTTAGACAAAGATCCTTAGAGTTTCATTCAGGCCTCATCAAAACTTTGGTGAGAAAAACCCAATGGGAAAAACCTCACCAATGGAAAAGAGTACCAAAATGAGAACTCTTCCCTTTCATCTAAGTCAAACGGCTTGGACAAGGACCAGTAAACCTGAGCTGAAAGAAGGTGGCGAAGTCCTGAGGAAAAGGGCTTCAACCGCTTGCTTGAGCTCCTTGGTTCTGGCGCGGGTCAACGGTCCAGCCGGAATGGTCCATGGGACGATGGTCCTGGTTGGGTCGGTCCATGGTCGGGTGAAGGTTCGGTCGTAGTCGAGTCCTGGTCGTGGCCGGTTCGAAGACGGTCCATCCTCATGATCGAGGTCAGGGTCAGTTGTTGGGACGATCATCTGGTCAGGCTGGGCCGTCCTTAGGTCACTTGGTCGTTTTTCCGGCTGCTCGTCCGGGTACACGTTTGGGTGGTCGTCCTGGTGGCTGTCTGTGTGTCCATCCCAAACGTCAAGTGGGTCATCCATCAGGTCATCCTGCTCGTCCTGCTGCTCATCCGGATCTGTCCGTGGGCCTTCCATCTATACGTCCTGAACCTCCATTCGGTCGTCCGTGGTCTGGTTCACATCATCCCCTCCTTCTTGAAGAGGATTTGACCTCAAATCCTGATTTTCTGCATAATAAGGTAGTAAGTCAGTAACATTAAAACTTGAACAGATTGGGTACTTACCTTGAAGATCCAGCTTGTAGGCATTGTTGTTAATCCGGTCGACCACAGTAAAATGTCTGTCCACCCTTGGCAATAATTTAGACCATCCTTCAACTGGAAACCTGTCCTTCCAAAAGTAGATCCACACTTGGTCGCCTGGTTTGAATATAAATTCTTTGTGGTTCTTATTGGCAGCCTTAGCATACTACTTAGTCCTTGATTCAATGTTCCTGCAGGCTTCTTCATGGATCTTCTTAACTAACTTTGCCTTCTGTTCACCGTCCACACTAGATCTCACACTCAAAGGAAGAGGCATCAAATCCAATGGTGATACATGGTTAAATCCATAACCTATTTGGAATGGAAAGAACTTAGAAGCTGAATGAACGGCATGATTATAGGCAAACTCAATGTGGGGTAGACTATTCTCCCATGTCCTAATATTCTTATCCACAAATGCACGCAACAAAGAACCTAAGGTTCTATTTACAACCTCAGTCTGCCCATCACTCTCCGGATGACATGTAGTAGAAAAACATAACTTAGTCTCTAGCTTAGACCAAAGTGTTCTCCAAAAATGACTAAGAAATTTATTATCCCTATCAGATACAATACTCCTAGGCATACCATGTAACCTAACTATTTCCCTAAAGAATAGACTAGCAACATGTGAGGCATCATCAGTTTTATTATAAGCTATGAAGTGGGATATTTTAGAAAACCGGTTCACAACTACAAAAATAGAATCCTTCCCATTCCTAGTCTTAGGCAAACCTAAAACAAAATCCATAGATAAATCTAACCAGGGATGCTCAGGAATAGGGAGTGGGTGATACAATCTGTGGGGTTAGATTGTGGACTTAGCTATTTTGCATGTGGGACATCGGCTACACAAGCGTTCCACATCCTTTTTCATATTAGGCCATTGGAAATGCTCACGCATAATGGCCAAGGTCTTGGCTACGCCAAAATGGCCCATAAGTCCACCAGCATGTGCTTCCCTTATAAACAAATCTCGAAGGGAACACCTTGGAACACAAAGCCGGTTTTCATAGAATAGGAACTCATCCTTCTGGTAGTAGGAACCTGTAGGGGACTTGTAACAAAACTTATAGATGTCTCCATAGTCCGGGTCAGTGGCATAAAGATGTTTAATATGTTCAAAATCCAGCAACTTAACTTCTAAGGTAGAGAGTAAGGCATACCTACGGGACAAAGCATCAGCCACGATGTTGTCCTTCCCTTGCTTGTATTTGATAACATACGGAAATATTTCAATAAATTCTACCCACTTAGCATGACGCTTGTTAAGTTTTTGTTGGCCCTTAAGATGCTTTAATGACTCATGGTCCGTGTGTATGACGAAATCCTTAGACCACAAATAGTGTTGCCAAGTTTGAAGGGCGTGTACCAAAGCATATAGTTCCTCGTCATACGTCGGGTAATTGAGAGTGTCCCCACCAAGTTTCTCACTAAAGTAGGCTATGGGACGCCTTTCCTGCATAAAAACAGCTCTTATACCAATCCCTGAGGCATCACACTCAATTTCAAATGTATTAGCAAAATTTGGCAAAGACAGAAGAGGGGCATTAGTTAGCTTATCCTTTAAGGTTTGAAAAGCCTCCTCTTGGGGTTGTTCCCACTTAAAACCAACTTCCTTTTTGATTATTTCAGTAAGTGGGGCGGCCAGAGTGCTGAAATCCTTCACAAACCGTATATAGAACCCGAGAATACCATGGAAGCTGCGGACTTCCCCCACGGTCTTGGGTGTGGGCCATTCACGGATTGCTTTCACCTTTTTTCATCTACACTGATTCCATCTGCACTGACCACAAAGCCTAGAAATACCACATTATCTGAACAAAAGGTACATTTGTCCATGTTAGCAAATAACTGTTTCTTCCTAAGCACGTCTAAGACAGCATGAACATGTTTAACATGATCATTTAGACTTTTACTATAGATCAAGATATCATCAAAATAGACAACCACAAAATGACTTATGTATTCTCTAAGCACATGATTCATCAGCCTCATAAAAGTACTAGGTGCATTTGTAAGCCCAAATGGCATTACAAGCCATTCACAAAGTCCTTGTTTGGTCTTAAAAGCCGTTTTCCACTCATCACCTTCTTTCATCCTAATCTGATGATACCCACTTCTAAGGTCTATATTAGAAAACAACCTAGAACCATGAAGTTCATCTAGCATATCATCAAGTCTAGGAATAGGGTGACGATACCTGACCGTGATTTTGTTGATTGCTCGGCAATCAACACACATCCGATACTTACCATCCTTCTTGGGAACCAAGAGTACAGGAACCGCACATGGGCTTAAACTCTCACGGATATGCCCCTTGCGCATCAGCTCTTCAACTTGGTTCTGGATTTCTTTTGTTTCCATGGGATTAGTTTGGTAGGTAGGTCAGTTTGGAAGAGCCGCTCCAGGAACAATATATATTTGATGTTCAATGCCTCGGATGGGAGGCAGGCCTGGAGGGCATTCTTCAGGGAACACATCCTGAAACTCCTGCAAAAGCTTAGACAACTCACTCGGCAGCGCCGGCCGTGGGTTAGTAGCTTGGAGGCAAACCTCCTTATAGTATAATAAAAATATGGGCCTGTGCATCTAGATTTTTACTGACACCACTAGCTTTTATAAAAAAATTGGTTTTACTTTTAGGTTCCAAAAAGCTGCCTTCTTGTTTCTTTTGTTGTTTAAGGTATAACTGATCTTTGTAAACTTCTTGTGGAGTCATAGGAAAAAGAGTTACCTTTCAGTTCTGATGCGTGAAGTGATGTTTGTTGGTATAGCCATCATGAATGACCCTGCGGTCTGATTGCCATGGCCTGCAAAATGTGTCTAGCTTCCATAGGAAGAACATCACACATGACTTCATCCTTGTAACTTCCTATTTCCAAAGGGACCTTAACTTGATGAGTCACACGAAGTTCCCCAGCCTCGGTGAGCCATTGTAGAGGGTAGGGTCGCGGATGTTTAACAACTTCTAGCCCAAGTTTCTTGACCATGGTCTCACTGGCCACGTTTGTGCAGTTGCCTCCATCAATGATGAGGCTGCATACTTTCCCTTTAACAGAACACCGTGAATGAAACAGGTTTTCTCTTTGGCCGGGTTCCTTAGCTTTGGACTGGACACTTAGAGTACGCCAGTTACCAACAGCTGGTCTTGAACCGGAGGCTCCTCCACGTCTTCCAGGTATTGGTCATAGACCGGCTCTATGTCCTCTGCCTCATCCTCCATCTGGACGTCCCCATTCTCCATAAGGACCATGACCTTCTTGTTCACGCACTTGTTGGCATAATGGCCAATGCCTTGACACTTGAAGCACCTAAGATCTCGTGACCTGGTGGGTCGTTCAACGGCTTTGCCCCTGTCCATCTTACTGGCAAAAGGGTTGGTCTCCGGTCTTGAAGAAGACGGCTTAAGGTCGACAGATCGTGTTCGTTTAAAGTCTCGGTGATATGGTGGCTTGGCTCCAAATGTTCCTGCGCCAAAGGTAGGTCTATCAGTGGGTTTATGTTTCAATTGTTTTTCTATCAAAATAGCTTTATGAAGAAGCTCTTCAAGCTCAACATAATGTTGAAGTTCCAGTCGGTCTTGAATGTCCCGGTTGAGGTCGCCCAAGAACCGTGACATAGTGGCTTCACGATCCTCAGTAACCCCAACACGGATCAATAGGGTCTCCATTTCTTGAAAGTAGTCCTCCACTCCATGGCTACCCTGGGTCAATTGCCTCAACCTCAGGTGGAGATCACGGTGAAAGTGGGAGGGCACAAAGCGTCTACGCATGACATGCTTTAGCTCAACCAATGTCTCAATTGGAGGCTCCCCATTGTGCTTTCTTGATATCACCGTTTGGTCCCACCAACTGAGAGCATAGTTATAAAACTCAGTTACTGCCACATTAACTTTATTATAATCAGAAAAGTATTGACAATTAAAGACTAATTCCATCTTTTCTTCCCATTCAAGGAACACAGTGGGATCATTTTTGCCGTGAAAGGCTGGAATTTTGAGCTTCAGATTGTTAATATTGTCTTATGGTGGTGGTGGTCTTGGTTCACACATGCGTCTAGGTCCACTATGACTGCGGTTTGAATAGTCGCTTTGATAGAATTGGGCCGCGGCTTCATCCCAAAGAAGCTTTGATCCGCTTGGTTTCTTATGGAAGAAACCTCTTCCCTTGGATCAGGAGTCCTAGCTTGAGGTGCTGAAGCCCCAGTGTGTCGTTCTGAGTCCCTAAAATATTGATCGGTTCTCGTCTGATCCTGGAAGAAGGCACGCCGTCGATCTGGTCCTGGTTCCGGGAAGATATGCCTTATGTCCTCACGTAGGCCATCTCTAAAACCGGCTTGCATGGAGATGAACCGTTCCTCCATCATGTTGTTCATGCGCATAGTGAGTTCATCTAGTAGACGAGTGTGGTGTGATTCTCCATCTGAATCTGACTCTTCACCTGCCATAATTTACAAGGAAATGGCCAGATAAAAAGGTTCCACAACTTAAACAAGTAAATCTATCTAATAAAAGATGGATCCAATGGAAATGCAAAGATTCAGATCACAAGAGGATGTTTTAAGGATCAAACAAAGGGAAAGGTTAAGAGTACAGCCTGTTGGAGCTCTGATACCACTTGATGAGATCCTCCAACGAGAAGGATGCTCAACCCAAGACCGGCAACAAGCTGAGTGGTTGATGGTTGGAGGTTAATGGATTGAGTGGAATCCAACCAAGGTGATGGTTTAGCCTTGATTATTCCGGCTTGAACCTGATAGGATATGACACACCTAACAAGTCCAAGGGTTTCACAAATGGCCTATAGATATAGGGAGATTTGGCGAGAATATAAGTGATCAAATTCTCAAGCTATCAAGAAATGATAAACAACAAGAAAATTCGATAAATGAATCAAGTGTGGCCAAGGTCGGGTTTAAATAGAGTTACAAAGGTGGTGGTCAACAAGGGTCAAAGCCATGCATGTGAAGCATGGTTTTTCCATCATTGGCCACACAGAAAAACAAGCAATAAATGCAACTGAATACACGTTTTTTACTGTGAAAATATTTAACAAATTGGGCCAGCCCAAGTTCACTAGTCCAGAATCCAAAATATAAATGCCATGGGCCTTAGACAAAAATCCTTAGAGTTTCATTCAGGCCTCATCAAAACCATGGTGAGAAAAACCCAATGGGAAAATGGTGCGCCCCTGGTTGTTTTACAACCTAAGGATCAACTTGAAGGATGAAGGGGAGGAGGTTACTAACTCTCCTTTGAAGGCGGCTTGATAGGATTAGATTGAGAAGGCTACTAGCACTTCTCTTGGCAGCGGATTGATGGAAGAGTGAATGGAGGCTACTAGCTCTCCAAGTTGGCGTGGATGAAAAGGATGGATTTGATTCCACTAGCACAGGATCACCCTGCAAAGAGCTATGGAATTTCACAGTAGATTACTCTACCCTTAAGTGAATGAATAACAATGTTCTTAGGCTGAACAGAGAAAGCAAGAAGCAAAAGAGCTTTTGTATTAAGTATAAAATTCGATGTTTTTTTACAAGAGGGGGTGAAGCCTTTTTATAGGCTGAAAATCCTATCTAAATCATATCCTAACTACCTTCCTAATTTCTATACAACAAGAATATCCTTGATTTAATTAATTAATGTCAAAAGATATTATACTCTTATCCTAATTTTAAGCTAACAAGAATATCTTTTAATTTAATGGATTTAATTTCAAAAAATATCTTACTTTATCCTAATTCCTTTGGTTTAATTTAAGTGATTACAAACCAGTAAATTAAACCATTGGATTGGTTTGATCCTTCTTATTTCCTCTTGGTGGTCGAATTTGGTTAAGGTCTGTAGGGCCTCCTTTTGGGCTTCACTTCTTGATCTTGTCATTGGACAAAGCCATAATTCTCCTTGGGTATGATCTTGGGTCATGTCTTCCTCTTCTTCGGTTGAATCCAAGTCCTCTAGAGTTGCAATTAAATCAGGTGCATTCCGGATCGTACCATCCCCTCCTCCGTTAAAAGGATTTGACCTCAAATCCACTTCATCTGCAATAAAAGGAATTAAGTCAGAAACAATAAAAGTGGAACTTATAGAATACTTACCTTGGAGGTCTATTTGGTATGCATTATTGTTGATTCTGCGTATTACTGAAAAAGGTCCATCCATTCTTGGCATTAATTTCGATTTTCTCTCATTTGGAAACCTTTCTTTCCTTAGATGGATCCACACAAGTTCTCCAGGTTCTAGAACTAGTTCTTTTCGACCCTTGTTTTTCTTTTTAGTATACATTTTAGTCCTTTCACCAATATTCTTCTTAACCTGTTCATGCAAAGGTTTAACAAACTCGGCTTTCTTTTGGCCATCAAGGTTAGTCTGTTCCTTTAAAGGTAAAGCAAGCAAATCTAAAGGAGACAATGGATTAAACCCATATACAACTTGAAAAGGTGTCATTTTTGTTGCTGAGTGGACTGATCTATTATATGCAAATTCAACATGAGGTAAGCAATCCTCCCAAGTTTTAATGTTCTTTTTAATAATAGCTCTTAAAATAGTAGAAAGGGTTCTATTGACTGATTCTGTTTGACCATCAGTTTGTGGATGACAAGTTGTGGAAAATAATAGTTTAGTGCCTAACTTTCCCCAAAGGGTCCTCCAGAAATGACTAAGGAATTTAGAATCCCTATCTGACACAATTGTTCTAGGCATTCCATGTAACCTAACAACTTCCCTAAAGAATAAATCAGCCACTAAAACTGCATCATCTGTTTTATGACATGGAATAAAATGAGCCATTTTTGAAAATCTATCAACTACTACAAAGATGCTGTCAGTTCCTTTCCTAGTTCTAGGCAGTCCTAAAACAAAGTCCATAGAAATGTCTACCCAAGGATGATCAGGAATAGGTAATGGAGTATACAAACCTGTGGGTTGTACCTTAGATTTGGCTTGTTTACACTCAACACATTTTGAGTAGATTCTTTCCACATCTCGTTTCATGTTGGGCCAGTACAAGTGTTCTTGTATCGTGGCTAAGGTCTTAGCAACACCAAAATGCCCCATTAGACCTCCTCTATGGGCTTCCCTAACATAAAGTTCTCTGATGGTTCCACATGGTACACACAACTGACTGTCACGAAATAGGAATCCTTTGAACTGATAAATCGTCCTTGAGCATGAGAACTAGTTTCCTTATACAACTCTCCAAAATCAGGGTCATTAGTGTAACAAGTTTTAAGATGTTCAAAACCTAGTAATTTGGTTTCCATAGATGATAAAAGAGCATACCTTCTTGAGAGAGCATCTGCCACAATGTTCTCCTTACCTTGTTTATAGTGAATGACATAAGGAAAAGTTTCAATGAATTCCATCCACCTTGCATGTCTTTTATTTAAATTTTGTTGTCCCTTGAGGTGTTTAAGAGATTCATGATCTGTGTGAATCACAAACTCCTTAGGCCATAAGTAATGTTGCCATATTTGTAGGGCTCTAACTAGAGCATAAAGCTCTTTGTCATAAGTAGGATAATTAAGAGTAGCTCCTCCTAACTTCTCACTGAAGTAAGCTATAGGTCTCCTTTCCTGCATCAATACAACACCAATTCCAATTCCTGTGGCATCACATTCTATTTCAAAAGTTTTCGAAAAATCTGGTAACACAAGTAAAGGTGCATTAGTCAATTTCCCTTTTAGCAATTCGAATGCCTCAGACTGGGCTGGTCCCCAAGTAAATCCCACGGTTTTCTTGATGACTTCTGTGAGTGGAGCTGCAATGGTGCTAAAGTCTTTCACAAATCTTTTATAGAATCCAGCAAGTGCATGGAAGCTCCTCACTTCTCCTACAGTTTTAGGCGTGGGCCATTCCCTGATTGCCTTCACCTTTTCTTCATCTACCTGAATACCCTGAGAAGTAACAACAAAACCTAAAAAGACCAAGTTATCTGTTCCAAAAGAGCATTTCTTTCGATTTGCATATAAGTTTTTCTTCCTTAAAACATCTAAGACATGTCTAAGGTGATCAAGATGTTCTGCCATGTTTTTACTGTAAATTAGGATATCATCAAAATAGACTACTACAAATCGCCCTATGAATGCCCTTAATACATGGTTCATTAATCTCATAAAGGTACTAGGTGCATTAGTGAGTCCAAAAGGCATAACTAGCCATTCATACAGTCCTAATTTCGTTTTGAAAGCAGTTTTCCATTCATCCCCTTCTTTCATTCTAATCTGGTGATATCCACTTTTCAATTCAGTTTTAGAAAATATGCAAGAACCATATAATTCATCAAGCATATCATCTAAACGGAGAATAGGATGTCTGTACTTAACTGTTATGTTGTTTATGGCTCTGCAATCTACACACATGCGCCAGCTACCATCCTTCTTGGGTACAAGTAAAACTGGTACTGCACAGGGGCTTAAGCTCTCGCGGATATGTCCTTTCTCCAAGAGCTCATTGACCTGTCTTTGAAGCTCCTTTGTCTCTACAGGATTGGTCCTGTAAGCTGGTCTGTTTGGAAGAGTGGCGCCTGGTACAAAGTCGATCTGGTGTTCTATACCTCTGAAAGGAGGTAATCCTACTGGTTGATCATCTGGAAACACATCCTTGTATTCTTGCAAAAGAAACTCAATCTCTCTCGGTATTTCCGGAGTCAGGTTAGTACTACTAGCTAGCAATTCCTTGCAAACTAGTAACATCATGAATTGTTGCTCATTTAGGGCATGTTTAACTTCACTAGGAGTAGCAAAGAGACTATGATGACTTACCTAGGGTGTTCATAGCCGTGAGTTGCTGGTGTTAGAGCTTTGGCTTCTTCTCTCCTTTGTTTTAGTTGCATCTGATCTTGGTGAACCTCCTGGGGCGTGAGCGGCACTAATGTGATCTGTTTTCCTTGGTGTTTGAATGAGTGCCGGTTTGTGTACCCATCATGTATGGCTCGTTTGTCATATTGCCAGGGTCTTCCCAAAAGAATGTGACTTGCTTCCATGGGAAACACATCACATATGATCTGATCCTGGTACTTTCCAATGCTTAAAAGTACCTCCACTTGTTCTGTAACTTTCATTTCTCCTTCCTCATTAAGCCATTGTAGCTGATATGGTCTGGGATGTTTGTGAGTGACCAAGTTGAGCCGATCCGCAAGTGTTTGGCTGGTGACGTTGGTACAGCTTCCTCCATCTATGATTAAGCTACACACCTTTTCCTGAATGAGGCATCTAGTGTGAAACAAGTTCTCCCTTTGTTCTTGTATCTTGGGTTGGGCACTTAATGTTCTCCTAGTAACCAATAGTTGCCCTTGGACAGGGTAAGCTTCACTTTCGGTTTCTGACTGATCATCCTCTGATGTTAACTCTCCATTCTCTAGGATAAGCATCACCCTTTTGTTTGAACATTCATTGGCATAATGTCCAAATCCTTGACATCTGAAGCACTTGATGTTTCTGGTCTTTGTTGGAGGCGTTGGAGTTGCTAGTCCTTTGCCCTTGTCTTCACGTGGAGGTGGCATAGTGGAGCCCTCCTTAGTCTTAGCAGGCGTCTTGAAGGATGACTCTCCTTGCCTGTCACTGCGGTTATAAGGCGGTTTAGAGCTTGACATATAAGGGTTCCTTGTATTGCTTCTCCTTTTGTTTTGTTGCTCAATAAGAATTGCCTTATGGAGTAACTCATCCATGTCTTCATACTCCTGCAACTCCAATCGATCCTGGATGTCTCTGTTAAGTCCTCCTTGGAACCGTGCCATGGTAGCTTCCATAGTCTCGTCTATTTCTGCCTTGATCATAAGACTCTCCATCTCTTGATGATAATCTTCTACACTCCTTGTACCTTGGTTTAATCTCCTCAGTTTCTGATGTAGATCTCTTCCATAATGGACTGGAACAAATCTTTTTCTCATCATGGTTTTCATCTCATACCAAGATGTGATCTGGGGTTCTCCATTGCGTCGTCTAGTGGTGGCAATTTGTTCCCACCAGTTGATAGCATATCCATCGAACTCTGTTGCTGCTATCTTCACCTTCTTTGCCTCAGAATAGTTTTGACAGCTGAAAACTATCTCAATCTTCTTTTCCCATTCTAGGTAGGCATCTGGGTCATTCTTTCCTGAAAAAGGTGGAATTCGAAGTTTGAGTCCTCCTAAGTTGTTATCTGGTCTGGGTTCATGGGGTTGATATTGGTCTCCACTCTCATCCGAGTATCCATGGATCTCCTCTTCATCACGCCTAACTCCTGGTCTAGCTCTCACCCTTGTGTCTCTTCCTAAGCGTCCTCTGTTTGGTCTGTCTCCACGAGCTGGTCTACCTGCAAGAGGATCATTGCCATAGAAAAACTCATTAGCTTGGTTAGTTCTGTTTTCAAAAATAGTTTGAAGTCTTCTGGTTATTTCATCCATCATAGCTTCCATCTGTAATTGGTCAAATCTATGAGGTTGTGGGTTTCCTTCTCCTCTAGGGGTTTCTTCATTAGAATTCTTCATGTTTCCTGAATCAACTTAACAAACTTGTTAATTTAAACTCTCTCTCACTTTTTTTTTTTTTTTGGTAATCACTCACTAAACCCTTTTCTTGCTATTCCCAAAAGTTCAGATTAGATCAAAGCTCAATCACCTAAGACCTAGAGCTAAACCTACTGAATTTTTAGATAGAAAGATTGCAAGATTTTTTTCGTCAGCTGATTAACCAATTCCTAGCAGGGTTTCTCTTCTGCTCTTTACTTTTTTTTTCTTTTTTTTTTTTTTTTAATAAAAGTTTTCGATTTTTTTTTTTTTTTTTTTAAATATAGATCTTTTCTTAGATCTTTTGTAATTCAGGAAAGGCTCAGCTGACTTACAACAGATAGAAAGAAAAGAATTTGAAACTAAAATTTAAAAAATTTGATGGTGGTTTTGAAATCAAGGTGATTTCACAAACCCTAACCTTCAAGAGGCTCTGATACCACTTGGTGCGCCCCTGGTTGTTTTACAACCTAAGGATCAACTTGAAGGATGAAGGGGAGGAGGTTACTAACTCTCCTTTGAAGGCGGCTTGATAGGATTAGATTGAGAAGGCTACTAGCACTTCTCTTGGCAGCGGATTGATGGAAGAGTGAATGGAGGCTACTAGCTCTCCAAGTTGGCGTGGATGAAAAGGATGGATTTGATTCCACTAGCACAGGATCACCCTGCAAAGAGCTATGGAATTTCACAGTAGATTACTCTACCCTTAAGTGAATGAATAACAATGTTCTTAGGCTGAACAGAGAAAGCAAGAAGCAAAAGAGCTTTTGTATTAAGTATAAAATTCGATGTTTTTTTACAAGAGGGGGTGAAGCCTTTTTATAGGCTGAAAATCCTATCTAAATCATATCCTAACTACCTTCCTAATTTCTATACAACAAGAATATCCTTGATTTAATTAATTAATGTCAAAAGATATTATACTCTTATCCTAATTTTAAGCTAACAAGAATATCTTTTAATTTAATGGATTTAATTTCAAAAGATATCTTACTTTATCCTAATTCCTTTGGTTTAATTTAAGTGATTACAAACCAGTAAATTAAACCATTGGATTGGTTTGATCCTTCTTATTTCCTCTTGGTGGTCGAATTTGGTTAAGGTCTGTAGGGCCTCTTTTTGGGCTTCACTTCTTGATCTTGTCATTGGACCAAGCCATAATTCTCCTTGGGTCTGATCTTGGGTCATGTCTTCCTCTTCTTCGGTTGAATCCAAGTCCTCTAGAGTTGCAATTAAATCAGGTGCATTCCGGATCGTACCATAAAAACCTCACCAAGAGAAAAGAGTACCAAAATGAGAACTCTTCCCTTTCATCTAAGTCAAACGGCTTGGACAAGGACCAGCAAACCTGAGCTGAAAGAAGGTGGTGAAGTCCTGAGAAAAAGGGCTTCAACCGCTTGTTTGAACTCCTTGGTTCTGGTGCGGGTCAACGGTCCAGCCGGAATGGTCCATGGGTCGATGGTTCTGGTCGGGTCGGTCTATGGTCGGGTGAAGGTTCGGTCGTGGTTGAGTCCTGGTCGTGGCCGGGTCGTAGATGGTCCATCCTCATAGTCGAGGTCATGGTCGGTTTCTGGGACAATCATCTGGTCAGGCTGGGCCGTCCTTAGGTCACTTAGTCGTTTGTTTGGCTGCTCGTCCGGGTACACGTTCAGGTGGTCGTCCTAGTGGCTGTCCGTGTGTCCATCCCAAACGTCCCATGGGTCGTCCATCAGGTCATGCTGCTCGTCCTGGTGCTCATCTGGATCTGTCTGTGGGCCTTCCATCCATACGTCCTGAACCTCCATTCAGTCGTCCGTGGTCTGGTTCACATCTGTATGTATGAGTTCTAACAAGTCTTTAGCTCTTTCAATATGTCCAGTAAAAGGAGTCTTAGTCATTTTTCCCAATAAACAAGATTTTCATTTTTCAAATTATTCATAATCAAATAAGCTCAAAAGTCCTTCTCTATTAAGTTTCTGAATGTGTTTCTCATTTATATGGCCCAAATGACAATGCCAAAGAAAAATTTGATTTGTTTCATTTGACTTTAATCTCTTGGTACTAATGTTATAAAAATGCACACTTTGGTTTAGAATATAAAGTTCATTCTCTAATGGACCGCTACCATAAAATATATCACAACAATCAAATAAATAACATTTGTTTTTAATCAAAAATTTTAATTCGTCCAAATCCAAACAAGAAATAGAAATAATATTTCTGCTTATATCAGGTATATAGTAGCAATTATTAAGTTCTAAAACCATGCCTGAGGGCAAAGACAAATGAAATGTTCCTACAGCTAATGCAGCATTTCCCACGTGCAGGTCCACTTGTCATTTCTCCAAAGGCCTAGTGTTGCTTAGGCCCTGCATATTCGTACAAATATGAGCACCACAACCGGTATCTAATACCCAAGAATTAGAACCAGAGGTGGTAACATTTACTTCAATAACATAAATACATGAAGATGAAGTCTCAGAAATCTTCTTCTTTTTCAGATCTTCCAAGTATTTCTTACAGTTTTTTTTCCAATGCCCATTGCCATTACAATAATGACACTTATCAACACTAGAAGGACCAAGCTTGAACTTAGAAGCAGATTCAGACTTGCTTGGATTCGCAATCCAGCTTGCCTTTTCATTTCCTTTGTTCTTACTAGGGCTGGACAAAATAACCAAACTCAAAAACCCGAACCGAACCCGACCCAAAAAGTAGTACCGAACCGAATTTAGAATTGACAAATAACCGAACGGGTCCTAAACACTTACATCCAAAAAACCATACCCAAATTCAAACCAAACCGAGAACCGAATAGATACCTAAAATATCTGAAATATAATTACATTTTCAAATATATTAACTATATTTAGGCTTATAATAATTTAAATATTAAATTATAATTATAAATTCAAATTTATTAGTTAATTTAAGATTAAAATAATCAAAACATTTAAAAAGTGTAATATCTAAAAATTATAAGTTATATTTGTCAAAATTTAACCAATATTAATTTTAATTTAATTAGTTTTTTATTTTTTTAATATATTATAGATACCCAGACCCGACCCGAATCTGGGTGGAACCGAACCGAACCCGAACCAAAAATAAAACAAATACTCCAACCTTTCGTATTCTCTAAACCTGAAAAACCAAAAACCCAAATTACCCAAACTAAAACTGAACGGGTACCCGAACACCCATGCATAGTTTTTACCTTGTTTCTTAAACTTTTTGCCCTTTTGTACCATAAGAACATGTTGGGCGTTTTGCTTGATGTTGGGTTCAGCAGTTTTTAGCATTCTATACAACTCAGTCAAGGTCTTTGTCAAGTTGTTATGTTATAGTTCAAAACAAACTGATCAAAACTTGATGGCAATTACTGCAGAGTGAGGTCAGTTACCAACTCTTGGCTGATAGGAAAATCCAGCTTTGCCAAGATATCAATATATCCTATCATCTTAATGACATGTGGGCTAAATGAATTATCTTTTGGCAGTTTGCACTCAATGAGAGCCTTAAGGGTTTGGTATCACTCAGTTCTTGCTTCCTCCTGAAACATTCCTTTCAGGCTACTAATCATCTCAATAGGTGAATCCATGTTCTCATATTGCTGTTAGAAGTCTGAGTTAATGGTCGTCAACATTAGACAACACACGTTGACCCTATCACTGACATGCTTATCATAAGCATTCCTCTCTGCATGCTGAGCATTGGTCTTAGATTTTCCAGGAAGAACATTTTCAAGTACATAATCATTTTTCTCTTGTTTGATAACAATTCTCAAGTTTCAATACCATCTAAGAAAATTCGATCCATTCATTTTTTCCTTCTCAAGGACGGATCACAATGAAAACGAGCTGCGAGGAGTTGACATTTCTGGATAGGAAAAAAAGCTAATATTAATATGATGTTCATAAATAAAAGAAATCTTAACATTTAAGAAAAAAATCACTATATTCAAATAACAATTATCCTCAAAATGAATATAATTATCCAAGATCCATATTTTACTAGAATTCGAGTGAACTTTGGCTCATCGCCCATATATCCAGTTATTTAGGTAAACAACATTTTATTAATTATATCAAATATAATTTTTGGTTGTTAGAGAACATTTTATGTCAAATCTAACCCATGTCTCTAAGCCCAAAATCGTTTTGATAGCTCAGTCAAGTAAACCAATCTTATTTCACATGGTAACCATGACCATCTACTTCGCTTATGTAATTGCTGACACCTTGCTTAGTAAGCCCATCATACAACGAAATACACCTTGATAGTTGATAAGATTGGAGAGATATCAAAATATTTGATATTAATTGAAGAATTAGTTTAATCATATTTTAGTTTATATTTAAATTTTATATCTAATATAAATAATTAAATATAAGTAACATATATCATATATATATTCAATTGGATTATAAATAATTTGATTTTAATCTGATTAAAATAATAAATTATTTATTAAATAAGTTTAATCCTACATCAAAATCTAATCGAATTAGATTTTCTATATATAAAGTAAACTTTGATCTAATCATAATATGATCAACGATTCATATATGTACATTTAAGATCAATTATTAAATATTATTTTAATATATATATATGCTGATATTTATTATTAAAATCAATATAATACACATCCACATACATACATTATACATCTAGATACAATGAATTATTCGATTGTGATTATAACTGTTACATGCATATGAGATTTAAATTTTTAAATTTAATATATATTGAATACATATGCATTAAGATGGTATAGCTAAAATTACATTAGTACATTAATAACTCATGAACTTTTAATTACATATTGACCATATCATATATAATCATAACCAGCATGCATATGAGATTTCAATTATTAAATTTATTAGATATTGAATACATATGAATTAAGATGGTGTAGCTAAAATTATGTTAGTAAGTTACTAACACATGAGCTTTTAATTACACATTGACCATATCATATCTTATCATAACCAACATTTGTATCTACATATATTATATACAGATTGTATCACATTAAATATGAACATTTAAATGTTACTATAACATAATGTTGACTTTTAATTAAATTTTGTTCACATTCATAGAAAAAAGGCATGAAACTGGAAATATATTAATTACCGTCAAATGATGCACAAATATCTCTGAATATCATATAATTCATATTTTTAAAAAAATCAATACTCTTGAATATTTAATTTAATATGTATACATTTATCAAATATTTACATACACATATTTAGATATTATTCAACACTCTAATCGAATTAGAGTTAACACATACAAATCAATTACACTATTTCAACAATATCAAAACACATTAATTATTTATCCATATCAAATATAGATTAAACAAGATCTGGTTTCAATATTAAACAAGATCTGGTTTCAGTATTAAACAAGTTCGCTCTGATACCAATGTTGGAATTGATACCGATAAATAAACGATTTATAAACTAACTTATGAATTCATATACCAAGATCTCATGCAGATACTGAAATAAATCTAGATCTTAGAGTTTCAAATATAATTGGATATTTTGCAGCATAACAATGAATGAAAGAACCTGAAGTTGTCAAACACTCTAAACGTCGTGCCTTTACCAGTATCCACATGCACATAAACTAGATCGAACGGGATGCTAGTGCCGTCGAAATTAAATCTCTAGAACTTTTGACAAACCTTTTGTCTCACTTTTATTTTTAGGTTTTATATGGTGGCTTTGGAAAACTTATTATATTTAGCTTTTATAAAGCATACATATATATATATGAATGACATGCCACGTTAGCCAAATAAGCAATGGACTTATGGGCTTAAGCCTATTACTTGGGATCATTAAAAGTTCGTACGACATATATATATATATATATATATATTTACATATTAATTATTTATATTCATCTTATGAAATAGAAAACCATCGAAGCCCAAATTGGTTTAATCCAAATTAAACACAATTATAATTTGATCAAATCTTTTTAGGTGTGTGTGACCCTGAATCATATATTATTTGTAATAGATTCTCAATCTATAGATTATAAGCGGTTTCTAACAAAACATTATAATCACCTAATATTATACGATTGTCGAACCTCGACTTTAAGATTTTAATAAAAGTACAAATGATTTCAGGACATTCCCAACACTTGATCCTTGTGTTTGATCTTCTCCAACCAAACCCTATACCCTGATTTCACTGATTATCTCCCATCTTTTGGGTGAACCGAATTTTATAGCCTTTTTGAAGGGTTGCTTTGTTGGTTTGATTTGACAAATTAGCATGCATTCTTCTACTAAGAAATTGTTTGCTAAGAAGCCATTGTTCGGATTCCTCCTGTTTTAAATACTGAAAGTTCACTCTCTCAGGCTCAAAGTCTTCCTTCACAACTGGACGTTTGGGATGTTTTACAACGACCCATGGATCTTCTAAAAATCGAATGTTCTGTCCATGACCAAAATTTCGCTGCAATCCTTGTCGCATGAGAGCTTGAGATTGTAGGATGTTTTTCCAAGCAAAAGATTGTCGGGATCCTTGGAAAGCTTCTAAAATAGATTTCTTTTAAAATTACATGCTTTTGAGTACCCTAGACAACAAACTTTAGGGATTATGGGCTATTCTCCATATCTGCTTTTCAAGTAAGGCTAGATTGAAGTCTTCTAGCTAAAAAAGCCTAAACCTCCTTGTGATTTATGCTTGCAAACTTTATACCAATCCATCCAAAGTATGCATTTATAAGTGTGCTGATTTCTCCATGAGAATCATTAGATATGTTTGGTAATGGCATTACGGGTGGATTTTGGCAGGAGAAAACAGGACATGGAGTAAGTTGGTAGGGCCAATACCACGTACTTGATTATTGTTTCTTTTCCCGCTAACGATAAGAATTTCTTCTTTCACAAGTTAATTATATTATCTACACTCTCCAATGAATTTTAGGGTCGTGATCTTGGAACCAATAAAGGTTTCAGGCAGTCCGAGATAAATACCATTTCCTTCCACATTATGAATACCTTATACCTCTTTGATTTGTGCAATTCGCCCATGATCAACTCTGTGTCCATAGGTGATGCTAGACTTGGTCAGATTAATATTTTGACCAGAAGCCTCACTATATTCTGGTTGTATTTCCATTTCTGATTTCGGAGCCGTACAGACAAATAAGGAATCATCCGAAAAAAGAAGATGTGATACTTTCGAGCTATGTTTGGCGATCCTGATTCCATCAATCTGATTTGTGCTCTCTGCCAGACTAAAGCGCTTTGCCAGCATTTCTGAACATAATATGAATAGCAATGGAGATAGTGGGTAACCTTGCCTCAATCCCCTTGAAGGTATGATACTTTCATATGGTTTCCCATTAAGGAGAACATTGAAGGTGGCTGTTGAGATGCAAGTCATGATCCTGCTTATCCAATAATCACAGAAGCCTATCACCCTCATAGTGTCCTAAAGAAACTGTGATTCTACTCTGTCAAAAGTCTTCATCATATATGTTTGTATTGCCATGTATCCTTCGCTTACATCCTTTTTCGTTCTTAGAGCATGTAAGAGCTCATCAGCAACTAAAATGTTATATGTTATTAGTCTACATTCGACGAAAGCAGCTTTATTTTCAGAAATGAGGAAGGCATGAGTTTCTTCAGTTTGGTTGAAAGGAGTTTTGAGATTATATTGTAAGTGTAATTGCATAAACTGATAGGTCTGAAGTCCGCAATAGCAACAGGTCTTGATTTCTTTGGAATGAGGCATATACTCGTGTGATTAATTCTGCCATCAAGAAATTCCGTGCTTATAAACTCTATGATATAATTTATGGGCCAACTACCTCTAGTTATCTTGGTAGAAAGCGCATGATAGTCTATCATGTCCAGGACATTTGTGTGGATCCATTCCGATTTGAATTCCTCTTCTGTTGGCATTGCCATTATGATGTGTTTCTGCTCTTCAGAAAGCATGGACTCAACTCCCATGAACATAGGGGAATCTCGGACTCGACTAGAGTCAAGCAGCTTACAGGTATACATGTTTCTGAAGTACTGAGTTATGAGCTGCCCCATTTCCTTGTCCGACTACAACAACATACAAGTTCTCTCATCCTGTAACATGTTTATTCGGTTTGTGATGTGTCTTTCTTAGTGCATGCGTGAAAGAATTTAGTGTTTTTGTGTCCCACTTTGAACCACTGGATTCTGCTCATCAGCTTCCAATATGTCTCCTCCTATCAAAAGGCTTCTTCCAAGTCTGTTCTTAAGCATCAATATTCTTCCCATCCAAACACTTCTTAGTGGGGGAGAGTGTCTATTTTGTCTTTCAGCTCCAGAATACGTAGGTTGAGTTCGTCTTGTGTGTCCTCTTCCAGTGAGAGAATTTCCTTCTACATTCTGCTATTTTCATAAAAGTCTGGGAGAGACATCTCATTACTGAAAGATGACTCAGCCATTTCCCACCCTCTGAAAACAGCTTCCCTGAATCCATTCTTGCATATCATACCTAAAGTGCCCAGATCACCTTTGACCCTCCCTATTTAAGAATGTGAAAATGGGGCTATGGTCGAAGCATACATGGGGCATGTATTGTGAGGAAGCTTGTGGAAACATGTAGAGCCATTGGGAGTTGCATAAGACTCGATCAAGTTTACAATGAACTATCTCACCTCCCCGGTTGTCGAACCTTGAAAAAGAGTTACCAATGAGCGTAAATTCAAATAATCCACATTTAGCTATAAAAGCATAAAATGGGTAAAAAGATGATTCAGGTCTAGCCCGACCCCCACGTTTATCTTCTGCACATGTTATTTTGTTGAAATCACCTAGTAACATCCACGGCTCTGATCGTTGTTCACCTATCTCACTTTGGCAGTCCTAGAGCTTCCGCCTCTCTCTAGGTACCAGGTGTCCATAGATGCCACTAAGTTACATTGTTTGATTCTCCCATTTCACTATAACATCGATCATCTTTTCATTAGCCTCATATTTGTTGACCATTAATACTTCCTTCCATATGAAAGCCATTCCTCCACTTAGACTATCTGGCTCCACTGTAATTAAATCAACGAAACCTTCTTCTTGGCATTTTAGCTCAACCTTCTCTCTTCTATTTTTAGTCTTATAGAGGAAACTAACCCTATATATTGTTGACTATACAAGTCATTCAGGTGTCGAACTGTCAATGGTTTTCCCAATCTCTGACAGTTCCAAACGTTTGTGATCATACATATCTCGTTGGTTTCTGGAGAACCACCAACCATTGTGATGCATGAGTTCTTTGGCAAGTTGGAGAAAGGATCTGCCTGAGATCGGAGACTTGATTCACATTCTGGGTAGAGCTTCCAATAGAACCTGAAGCATCTCCCTGAGATTTTTCTGAACCGTGGAGCTTCATATTCTTTCTGGTTATATTCATGTCTGCAGTTGACTTCCTCTTGTTGTGGGATGAAGGAGGGTTCTGACTTTGATTTGTCACCGGCTCATCCAATATTATTTCCTAGGCAAGGAGCCTTTCAGAAGGATTAGATTTGAGCTCCCCAAGTCGTTATGTGGTTGGAATTCTTTCTCTCTCTTATGGAATAGACAGGAGCACAATTTCTTCAGAGATAATGAGGGAATGAAGACGTTTATTTTCTGGTAGATGCTTATCTCGTTGAACATCTCATCTTAGTATTCTTTTGAAAACGGATGCTATCGAGATGCTGCAATTTTATCATGATAAAAATTTGCATATATTGGAAGGTCTTGTTTTAGACACCAAGCAGTAGCAGGCTTCCCCCTTCCTTGACATTTAGACAGAGATTTACCTTTCCCATTACTGTCTGCTGCTGATGGAGAAGTGGCCATATGCACTAAAGATGTCGGGAGTTTGTCTCACTCTCCTGAGTTGCTTGTTTGAGATTGTTATGACGAGACTTGCGGTTCTCTGATTGCCACTTCCTTTTCCTTTTGAATAGTCGATCATGTTATGATGGAAGAGGCTGGAGGCGTCTTGCAATGATATTAATCGTGTGTGAGACGCTTAAGACAAAACTTTTGAAGTTTCTCATATTCAAATTTGATTATCGTTAGGTCCCTCACTTTAAAAATAATAGGAAGCTTGAAGTTTATGGGCTTGTCCACTAGGAGACTTGAGATTGTTATGACGAGACTTATGGTTCTCTGATTGCCACTTCCTTTTCCTTCTGAATAGTCGATCATGTTATGATGGAAGAGGATGGAGGCGTCTTGCAATGATATTAATCGTGTGTGAGACGCTTACAGCGTAGACAAAACTTTTGAAGTTTCTCATATTAAAATTTGATTATCGTGAGGTCCCCCGCTTTAAAAATAATAGGAAGTTTGAATGTTATGGGTTTGTCCACTAGGATCCAAATGTGGGCCTTTACATACTCCTTTGACTCTGGAGTTTTAGCGTGTTGGAAGAGTTCATCTGAAACCTCCACTATTGATGATCCCAACTTTCTGACAGTTTCCGCCATAATAACATTGATGGGTATATTACGGATAATAACCCAAAAGAGGATTATGTTAAAAAGGTGTAAGTTGGGAGGTCCATCTTTCACCAGTAATCATCCAGCCAATTACAAACCATGGAGCTTTGCTGAGAAATTTCTTGAGATCTCTCATACGATCAAAACAGAATTGAACCCTTTCTAGATCAATGAGCCTTGCTCGGACATGAGTCTCCATATCCCAGATCTTGGGAAATGCTTGTTATGACGATACTTGCGGTTCTCTGATTGTCATTTCCTTTTCCTTCTGAATAGTTGATCATGTTACGATGGAAGAGGCTGGAGGCATCTTGCAATGATATTAATCGTGTGTGAGACGCTTAAAGCATAGACAAAACTTTTGAAGTTTCTCATATTCAATTTTGATTATCGTTGGGTCCTCCGCATTGAAAATAATAGGAAGCTTGAAGGTTATGGGTTTGTCCACTAGGAGCCAAATTTGGGCCTTTACATACTCCTTTGACTATGGCGTTTTAGCATGTTGGAAGAGTTCATTCTAAACCTCCCCTATTGATGATCCCACCTTTATGACAGTTTCCTCCATAATAACATTGATGGGTATATTACAGATAATAACCCAAAAGAGGATAATCTTAAGAAAATCTGGTGTAGGTTGGGAGGTCCATCTTTCACCAGTAACCATCCAGCCGTTTACGAACCATGGAGCTTTGCTGAGAACTTTCTGAAGATCTCTCATGAGATCAAAACAGAATTGAACCCTTTCTAGATCACTGGGTTTTGCTCGGACATGAGACTCCATACCCCATATCTTGGGAAATTCTGAAGCCAAACCTGAAGGCTTAATAGAAAAGGGATTGAGGATTCATACGATTATACATGAATCAAGCTCTTCAACTATAGTAGAATTTTCAGGGGCATTGATCACTATGATGTCCTGCAGATTGACCACTTCTTGTGCATTTAGTTTGTGGATTTCATCATCATCACACTTCCTTCCTTACTCATTTTCCAAGCTTTGAGAAACAGACACGAAAACTTAGTTGTCATGCGGCCAGAGTAATCACAACTAGCTACCACCTAAAGCTTTCTCGCATGGTGAAATCAAATCTCTAAACCACAAGTTCTTTAAATGTAGCTATCTAATCCAATAAGGATGGTAAGTCAGATACTAAGTGAGTTATGATAACTTCAACCTAAATAGTATGGATCTTCTCAAATAGTCTCATAGTTTCATAGAGGACAAGTTAAGCGTATTAAATTCTCTTTTCCGAAAGACAAAGCAAGTTTGGTTGGTTCTCAGCTAAAGCCTAAGATCCGACTCAATTGTTTAAATCCACTTGTCCAGTAGGTAAAATAATTCGTCTATGTGAGTTCCTTGCTTCCACGAAGAACATGTCGAGAGTACTAGATTCTCTGTCGGGTACTAACTAATCATGCTCTGTTGGATCTCAACAAAAGCTTAAGATCCGATTAAGTTGTAATAATCTACAGTTGTAAAGGGTACAATACAAATCTTTGAGACTATACCATGGTACTGTATATGAGGGTACTCCACACTGCGAAACTAGATGAAGATTTAAGGGATAGTAAACAGATCCAAAGAGAACCCAAAAAGAGAATCCATACAGAGAACTCTGAGAGGGATGGTATTAGAGAAGATAAGTGGAGAAACTCCAAAAAAAATTAAGCAGCACACATAGAGAATGGACACAAGGGGGAAGAAATCTTAAATCGTGCAGAAGGTCACAAAGTAGAGATTTTGAGTGAAGAGGAAACGAGAAAAAAATGATATAGAAAAGATGAGTGAGGTGAGAAGAACTTAGATATGTGGTTAAATTTTAGATTTAATGGTTCAAATGATGTAAGAGAAGAGCAAAATCTTAGTTAGTACAGATGATAGCACAAAGAGTCGCCCATTTTGGATGATTCATAAATTAACAAGGAAAAAACGTTAGGTTAGCTGTTTAGGAGGCAAATTCTAAAACACTTTTAATTGTAGAGGGTGTGTCAACCACATTCCTTTTATTTTTAAAACACTTTATGTGGGTCCCACTAAATTTTTTACCACATCTTCCATTTTTACCCTTTCTTCTTTTAATTAGTTATCATTTATTTTCTAAAAAAAAATCTCTCCCCTCATTAAATAAGAAAATAACTATTCTTGTAAGGCCCACATAAGTTTCTTCTTCTTCTTCCTTGGCTATTAACGTGGAGCACACCTACCTCAACTTTTTTTCTTCAATTTTTTCTTCTTCTTCTCTTGAGTTTATATCTGCACACTCGTCTACACTCGTCTGCCAAAGCATTTTCGTCCGTTTTCCACCTCTAAAAACTCCTTTCCGCCATTAATGTGGAAGTCCAAGTTGGTTGATTTGTGGTTTTGGCGTTTGAA
The DNA here is from genome assembly GCA_039880935.1 of Streptanthus diversifolius. Lineage (NCBI taxonomy): Eukaryota > Viridiplantae > Streptophyta > Magnoliopsida > Brassicales > Brassicaceae > Streptanthus > Streptanthus diversifolius. The sequence goes on from JAXGFM010000005.1 coordinate 7,076,175, forward strand.
GAAGATTTGAGCCGGATTTGAGCTTTGGTTCTTCATTTCAGGTAGTGTGCATCATTTAGATGTTCATTTCAGGGTTTAGTGATAGTTTAGTGATAGGATTTGAAATGTAGATCGTTTTTATTTATTACAGAGAAAGTACAACTGGATGTTAAAAAAATACAACTGCGCACAACTATGTTGGAGTAGTATAACTAAGTACAAATTAGTACAAATATGTTTTGTCAATTTTAACTGACTACAACCGTGTACAACTATGGTTAGATAATACAACTGTGTATAACTAGGGCAAACGAATAAAACTTATTACAACTATGGTAAACGTATACAACTAAAAACAACCGAATATAACTAATGCTGAATTTTATTATGTTCAAGGTATAATGAATCAAAAGCAGCGCACTCTCGTACACATTTACTATGTGGGACATTATGTAAGAAAGGGAATTGATGTTGTATGTGTTGCAAGAAAAGATATTCATCACGCTTTTGTGATGAAAAAAACGAGTAATGAGGTGATAGGTACAACATGTACACAAGCAATGCATGTGGGCAAGATGTTCAGAACGTGGGAAAGTTGTTATTTCCTGGGAGATAGGTACAACATGTACACAAGCAATGCATGTGAACAATTCATGACCATATTACTGATATGGTTGTACATCTTCCAGATTATGTCACCAAAAGAGGAAGATCCCAAGTAACAAAATTTCCATCAGTTGGAGAACATCGGCCAACAAGAGGAAGTACTCCCAGAGAAGGTTTGTATTCTTACTTTGATTGTAATGTTGGTGGTAGTAGTATCAGGTATTAAAACTACTGTGTATTACAGTGTATTACAAGGTTTCAAGAATTAAAATATTTGAGTACACTACAAGAAAACAGCAAAACAACGACTACAGATGGCGACTATTTTATTAGTCGCCAAAAACCACAACTAAATAGCTACTGCATAATCACTAGGTTACGACAACAACTTATTTGTCGTAACTCAGTCGCTAAAAAGTGACTGTAAACAAAAGTCGGCCACGTAGTCGTAACTTAGCGACTAAATTACGACTAACAGTAGTTAAAAATAAAGTAGTTGTAAAATAGTCTCTAAATTTAATGACGAATTTACGACTGTGTGTTTTAATGACTAATTTGCGACTAATTTGCGACGGCTAGGGGTAATGGTAATGTAGTCATCCAATAGTCGTAATTTTTGTGACAATTTTACGACTATTTAATTTGGTTAGTTAAATGGCGATTAAATTGCGACTAAATCGGCGGGTCGTAATTAAGTCGTATTGAAGTCGTCAAATTTAGGTGAAATCACGTTTAAATCGCCCTGGGGTAGGTGTACTGGTTTTTAACGACTATACCTTGTAGTCGCTATTGTGTCGCTAAATAGTCGCTTTGTAGTCACCAAATTTGTCTATATATTCAAAACTCACGCACCACAATCGTTCATAGTCACTTCAACAAAATAACACAGGTCAACAAAACAAATCTGCAGTTATTCATAAGTAAAATAATATATATATATATATATATTCCAAGCATGACCACAAATAATCCTATATCAGATGAGTGTTGGGAAGCGTCATTTGATCAAATGATTGTCATTGATGCGCTGCCTACAATATCTCTCCAACCAAGCCAGCGAACAGAAGCCGTAGTTCCCCTCATTCCCGGACCTGGCCGACCCGTCCAACAAGGCCTGTTTAGAAAAAGGGCACATGACGCAATGATGTTGCGTGGAGAAAGTTCACAACCACGCTCAACACAACATTTCATTGGTGAGGTATATAATGACCAACAGCAGGGCGACAAGGACTTTAACAGTTTGCGGTGAACTTCTGTAATGAATTTCATTTTCCTCACAGATAATATAATGTTTACATGTTTTGTTTGTGTACGATGTAATTATTTTTAAATTACTTCGGTTGAATGTGCAGGTACCTATAATAATTGGACGACACCTTTTTGGATCCAGATTTCTGATATTACATGTTCGTCTTCTGAATTTGTAAAAGTGAACAAGGTATGTATGGTGTAGTAAAACCTAACTATATAGTCGCTAGTATTTACTAATGTATCGAACTTGTTTTAATTTAGGTAGTGGGTATAATCTCAACATTAACCCAAAACGGATTTGGGGATATGTTGGTGACTCTTAAGGACCAGTCTGGTAAAATTGAAGGAACAATGCACCAGAATATTTTCAGGAACGATGAGTACAGAATAGCTATTTCTGTAGGCGCTGTTGTCATTTTAAGGAATGTCACTGTTTGCCGTTTTGCGAGGAAGTATAAATATCTGAACATAGTGGCTCGTAACATAGTTAAGGTATATTTTTGAATACTTATTTTCACTATCATTATAATAATCTGATGAAGATTTTGTCAACAGATCATAGGGGTTAATTCTATGGTTGCTGAGTACAAACCAGCTGAACGCGGGAATAATTTGGACGAATATCATACAGTTCCGGATTCTGATGTTGATGAATAAATAACTATGCCCTACTAAGGCAGTCAATGAAGTGGGTGCGTACTTGTTGTTAAGAATTAATATGTTTTTAATTTTTCTTTGTTATAATGTGTACTTTAATCTACTTTCTTGCAAAAAATAAGTGTAACAATAAAAATTATGTAACATATTCTGATATTTAATATTTATTTTTGGGAAATTGTATGATATGTTATATTTCGTTTTTAATGTATACATATTAATAGAATGGGATATAATCAAATTTAGACAATGGTATTAAACCTACTTATGCTACCACAGATGATTATATTCTTAAAAATTGAACATAATACCGGAAATAAGCAATAGCTCAGATGGTAACCGGAAAATTGCACATTTCAAGTTTGCTTGAGTTCGAAAGTCGGTGAAAGCAGACATATGAATTCCAATTTAATGATAACAAAATACGACTACACAATATAGTCGTAAACCAGTCGCAAATTTAGCGACTAAATAACTACTAATTCGGCGGGTCGGTATGTAGTCATAAACTAGTCGTCGAATACGAGTGCAATTATCACGTTTAAAATATTGTGGGTTGGTGTACCGGTTTTGGGGTTGGTATACTGGTATTAGGCGACTATAATTTGTTCGCTTTGTAATCGCATAGTAGTGGCTTCGTAGTCGCTAAAATTTTCTATATAAGAAGAATTTCCTCAACTTCTTACCATTCGTATGACAAAGAGAAAACAAAAACAAAAAAAAACTTTTTGGTTTCAGTTAAATATTACATATAATTTTCCTTCACTTAATAATGTCGGGAAATTACAATTATAATAGTTTTAGAGAGTGGATGTATAAGAGAATCGATGAAGTTACCGGAAATTTCTCGGAAGAATTCAGATCGGGTGTGGAGCAGTTCATGACATTTGCAAACAGCCAGCCTTTAGCACAAGATAACGGCGGTAAGTTTTTTTGTCCTTGTAGTGTATGCAAGAACAATAGATTTCTCCCTGGGACGAAAATTTGGAGTCATCTTTTTAGCAAAGGATTTATGCCAGATTATTATGTGTGGTATAAGCATGGAGAAGAATTTAATATGGATGTAGGAGCAAGTATTGTTGAGCCGCCTTATATAAGTGGGAGGGTAGAAGTGAGAAATGTAGTAGAAGATAGATATGTGCAAATGGTAAATGATGCATTTCAGGATAACGTGAGTTTTACGGATAACAATAATCAGGATTGGGCTCAACCTGATTATTTAGAAGAACCGACAATCAGAGTGTCAAAAAAATTCAATGACTTGTTAGAAGGTTCAAAAAAACCTTTATACTCTGGTTGTCGGGAAGGTCACTCACAGTTATCCTTAGCTGCTCGAGTCATGCAAAATAAAGCAGATCACAATTTGAGTGAAAAGGCAGTGGATTCGTGGTGTGAAGTTCTGACGGACTATTTACCAGAAGGCAACCAAAGTACTGGTTCATATTATGAGACAGAAAAATTGATGCGTAACTTAGGTCTCCCTTATCATATAATTGATGTTTGTGTGAACAATTGTATGCTCTTCTGGAAAGAAGACGAGAAAGAAGACAATTGTCTTTTTTGTGGTGCAGAAAGATGGAAGCCAAAATAAAACCATTGTAGAACCAAAGTACCACATAGTCGTATGTGGTACCTACCTATTGCTGATAGATTGAAGAGAATGTATCAGAACCACAAAACTGCAGCGGCAATGAGATGGCATGCCGAGCACGTAGCAAAGGAGGGAGAAATGTGTCATCCTTCTGATGCGGCAGAGTGGCGATATTTTCAAAAACAAAATCCCCGTTTTTCAGAAGAACCTCGTAATGTTTACCTTGGATTATGCACTGACGGATTCAATCCATTTGGCATGTCTCGTAATCATTCGTTGTGGCCAGTGATCTTGACTCCATATAATCTTCCTCCTGGTATGTGCATGAATACGGAGTATTTATTTCTTACGATTCTAAATTCTGGGCCAAAACATCCACGAGTAAGCATCGATATTTTTCTCCAACCACTGATTGAGGAGTTGAAAAATTTGTCGTATACCGGAGTTGATGCATACGACGTGTCCTTGCATCAAAATTTTAATCTTAAAGCAGTTCTGATGTGGACGATAAACGACTTTCCAGCATATGGTATGTTATCAGGATGGACAACCCATGGTAAATTATCTTGTCCGATTTGCATGGAAAATACAAAGTCTTTTTATCTACCTAATGGCAGAAAGTCGTGTTGGTTTGATTTTCATCGAAGATTTCTTCCTTACGATCATCCCATGAGGAGGAATAAGAAAGATTTCTTTAAAGGAAAAGAATCGAGAGAATATTCGCCTCCTTTTTTAACTGGTGAGCAAGTTTATTACGAGCGTTTGTGTAGCGTAAATCCACCACAAACGAAAGACGTAGGTGGAAATGGTCACGAGAAGAAGATGCCTGGGTATGGGAAAGAACATAACTGGCACAAGAAAAGCATATTTTGGGAGCTTCCATATTGGAGAGACCTTAATCTCAGACATAATATTGATGTCATGCATACAGAGAAGAATTTTTTTGACAATATCATGTACACACTTATGAATGTGAAGGGCAAATCAAAAGACAATGTCATGTCAAGATTGGATTTGCAAAAATTCTGTTCTCGGCCACATTTACATATTGACAGTGACGGAAGAGCTCCTTTTCCGCCATTCACATTAACAGAAGAGGCGAAGATAAGTTTGTTGGAATCTGTGAAACACGCGGTAAAATTTCCAGATGGTTATTCTGCAGACTTATCAAGTTGTGTTGATATGGAGAATAAAAAGTTTACTGGCATGAAGAGTCATGACTGTCATGTTTTTATGGAGCGGCTACTTCCATTTATCTTCTCAGACCTAGTACCCCGAAACGTCCACATTGCTTTATCAGGTACTAATTATGTATATTATATATATGTAAGGTTGCAAGACATAAATATGGTTCGTTCATTTGAGTTGTAATTAATATGACCCAATTTCAATATTTGCAGGTGTTGGAACATTTTTCCGGGACTTATGTTCAAGAACTTTGCAAAAAGATCGTGTACAAATTCTGAAACAGAACATAGTTTTGATCCTATGCAATTTGGAAAAGATATTTCCACCATCGTTTTTTGATGTGATGGAGCACCTCTCTATACATCTCCCATATGAAGCTGAATTAGGAGGTCCTGTCCAATATAGATGGATGTATCCTTTTGAAAGGTTTTTCAAGAAGTTGAAAGGAAAAGCAAAGAACAAAAGATATGCGGCAGGATCAATTGTTGAATCGTATATCAATGACGAGATTGCTTATTTCTCAGAAAACTACTTTGCCACAAATATACAAACAAAATCAAGGTAAATTTTTAAAACAATAAAGCTAAAATTAGCAAATGTTATGTTTTGTTGGATAAATTTTATACTTTTCACTCGTTTCGTCAGGTTAACAAGATTCGCAGAAGGTGAAGTCCCCGTATATCAGGTCCCTGGAGTACCTTCTATATTTACTCACGTCGCTCGTCCAAGTGGAGAAATGCATGAAATATGGCTTTCTGAGAGAGACTATAATTGTGCACATGCATATGTTTTACGAAACTGTGATTATTTTCAACCAATTGAGAGGTATATAATCAGACTTTTATATAGTAATTATATATTCTTGATAAAACTAACTATGTTTTTTTAATAATTGTTTTGATGTTTCAAATATAGGATGTTTGAAGAATTTATAACTACAAAATATCCAGGACTTACCGAGAAAGAACTCTCTGCGAAAAGAGCTGATGAATATCATTCATGGGTTAAAGAATATGTAACTAAAACATTTTATTACTACATATACATACATACATACATAACTAAGCAAAAAACTAATATTTTTTAATATATATACAGGTCACTTATTGGAATGCTACGAATCCATTTCCTACATGGGTTCAAGAGATAGTGCATGGACCATTGAACAATATCAAAACATGGTCAATGTATTTTACAAGTGGCTACTTGTTTCATATAAAAAATCACGGCACAGGTCGAAAGACATGTAACTATGGTGTATGTGTTAAAGGTAAAAATTACACAGATGCATCTGATGCAGCGGATTTTTACGGGATCTTAACTGATATTATGGAACTTGAGTATGAAGGAATTGTGAATCTGAAAATCACACTTTTCAAGTGCATCTGGTATGATCCTGTTATTGGAAGAGGGACACGAATAAGTAACAGCGGCGTCACAGACGTTCTCTCATCGAGAAAATATACAAAATACGAACCGTTTATTCTAGGTACGTATATAGACATACTTAAATGATTCGATCATATATACATTATTATAACTTCTGAATATGTTTTGTAAACAGCTTCTCAGGCGCATCAGGTCTGTTATATTCCGTATCCATACACAAGGAAACCGAAACAGTTGTGGCTCAATGTTGTCAAAGTAAATCCGAGGGGAAACATTTCTGTAGCATATGCGAACACAGAACATAATCTTTGTCAAACCGATACTGATAGTGCGGTATTGATGACAACAATTGAAGATATTGTACCCTACACTTTGGAAGCGGAAGTAAACCCAATAAACCTAGATTACTATGTTGGGGATGCGGAACCAGAAGATGAATTTCTATGTAATTTATCATCTTCAGATGAAGAAGAAGAAGAACCAAATAATTAAATATGTAATTTGTGTTTCATCCTTATTGTAATTTTACTTTCAAATCATAACATAATGTGTGTGTTTTAAGTTTAAACAATCAACTTTTTTATGTTCTAACTTCTGTAAAACATACTACATATTTTATATATATGTTGTATATGCAAGTAAACCAAATCCAATAGCGTCTGATCAGCGACTGAAAAGCGTCTAATTGGCGACTATCTACCGTCTAATTGAAACAAAATTTTGATAATTTTGTTTTCCTATAACCGGGTAAATAGATACCAATTTTTTTTGGTTATTTCCATATTGCCTCTGATTGGCGACTACAAATCGACTGAAACCAACAATTTACGATTAACACTTCCGGTATAACAGAACCGGAATAACCGAATAACAATCTTATGGTTTATTTTCAGTTGTCACTTATTGGCGACAGTTATACGACTGTGTTCTAATTGAAACCAAATAAATGGTTTCAACTTATCCCAAATGTCATTTAACCTAAATCGAGTACTCAATCTGCGGCGATTCCCCAAAGGTTCGATTTCGATAATCAATCGAGAAACGATCGATCGTCAATCGTTTCTCACCCACCATGCTTGTTCAATCGCCCAATCGCTTCTCTCTTTCAAATCTTCTTATTCTTCATCGCGAACAATGCCTAAAACGAACAAAGGGCGAAAGCGAGCGATGTTTCCCAACATCGCGCAAGCTCCGGTCATCAACTCTTCCGGGAAAAGACGAAACCCTCTTCCGCCTCAATACAACTTCACGCCGGCGGAGCAAATTCCTCAGCCTCAGTCGCCGCCTGGTCATCTGCGTGTTCTCCCGCAAACGTCAATGTCAGGGGCTAATGAAGTGCGTAACTATCCACCACCGGAGGCGCTTTTCCAGGACACGGTCGATCGACAATTAGAAGATTTACCGACTCCATCAATGCATGAAGCCCACAATCATTCAACTACACGGCAAGAAGCTTCGGAGTCCCCGGTCCATAACTCGCACACCCAGAGTCATCCCTCGTCACAAGGGAACAACTTCTATGACGACTCAGAATCACTGTTGCCTGAGCTACAACCAGATTCGGCGAGGGCGTTGAATGCCCTGTTGCGCGTCCCTGACCGTGAGAATTTCACAACGGTTCTCTCCCCTATTCCAAAACCAAACACAACTTGGTAAGTGTCGTTTGCTTAGTTAGATATTTTGGTAGGATTGAAATTTAGTTTACATCATTTTTTATTGATGGTTTTTAGTTACATTACTTGCATCTTGTTTGTTAGGTTTGGTTCATTTAAAGTGATTTGGCAAACTTAGAGGAAATACATTGTTACATTGTGTTGCCATGATGGTTTGGTGTAGTGTGGTTTTTGGAATTGGTCTTGTTTAAGGACAGAGCGTATGATGATGTTATCTTTTTATAGAATAGCATGGTCTGAAAAAGAACATATAACTTGAAGCACTTGTTCTCTTCTTTCATGATGTTATCGTTTTAATGATTCAACAAAATAAGAAACACATATATACTTATATTTCATATTTCCTTTTAAAAGCTTTCGCATTCATCACTTGTTGTCACTAAGGGGAAGTTTCGCTGCGTATGTTAGCTTGTTATGTTATCTTCAACCATTGACAAATTTTAGTTTGTGGAATAGTTTTGTTTGTATAAGCTTCGTCTGTAGAATATGAGAAGTTAGATTTATTTGTTAAATTTTTTTTTGGCATTATCCCTTTAGCATATGCTGCTGGAATTGTTAATGGAGATTGGTGATTGCATTTCTTTCCAAAGAACCATACATGAAATTATAAGCATGTGAGTCCTGTTAAGAAAGAATGAAACTAAGATATATAACATGAAGTATTTGTTCTTTTCTTTATGTGACAATGGCATCTTTTTTTAAGTCATCATTCTTACTATCATTAACTATATTGTTCTCTGTGATGCAGGTTTAGTCGCGATAAAAAAGGCCATTTAGTTCGGAAAATTACTAAAGTGTTTACTAACAAATTTGGCGGTCCTTACTATAGCTGGACTATTGTGTCTCGTGATAGGCAGGAAAGATACTTTCTCGAGTTCGCGGTAAAGTTTCTAATCATAAACATTGCTAAGTTTACTTAAGTTATTATGTTTAACCTAATTGTAATTGCTTTTTTGTAGAAAACCCACACATGGGATCCGTTGATCACAGGGACAGTTCAGCGGCATTGTGAGAGTATATGTCAACGCCGTATGAAAGATATGATAAGTAATGCTAGGACAAGTCGAGAGCGACCACCGTGGATCAGTGAAAGCATCTGGAAAACGATGGTGGAGTACTGGGACACCGAGGAAGCAAAGAGAAAGAGTCGCATCTATTCCAATGCGCGTTTGTCTGATCGGAGTGGTCTCGGACCTCACATCCACCTATCAGGGCCGACTTCGTATCAGCAAATCCAACAACAAATGGTAATAAATTTTCATATATAAGTTATAAACATTGCTAACTTAATGTAATGTAATATTGTTTTTGTTTTCAGGAAGAAGAATTGGGAAGACCAGTGAGTCTTGGTGAAGTTTTCATTAAGACTCATACCAGAAAAGATGGTATGTATGTCGATCAGAAGGCCGAAAAGATCGTACAAGCGTACGAGAAGAACTTGCAAGAGAAGTTGGCTCAGGTTGAAGCAGAGACTTCATCTGTATCAGACGGCACTTCTCGAGCACGAGAGCTCACAACAAATGAATACACAGCCATATTTCTTGCAGTCCACACAAAAGGATTCAAGAGGCAATATTTATGGACTGGGAAGTCTTAAGGATAACATTGAATGCACTCTCACAGGATCATGCAACCAATTGGGAGAACCCGCATCGATCCAAGCATTGCAAGAGCAACTAAAAGAAGCCCAACAAAAAATCAAAGAGCAAGCTGCCCGTGAAGCAGAGCATGCTCGAGTTGTTGCTGAGCAAAAAGGTAAGCTTCAACACTTGTCCTTGGTGGAAAAGTACTTGTGACAAACCGATCCGCTTTCCTTGATTTCATGGCAGCGCATGAAGCTGAACCAACCACATCCCCTACTTCAGCTCCACCAGCTTAGGTTCATTATTCACTCTTCTAAACTAAACTTTCTAGTGTTTGGATTATTATGTTTCTGTGTTTCTTTTTTTAGTTGTAACAAGTCTGCAACAAACATGTTGTGTTTCTGCTAATATTTATGTTTTACTATCTTTGGTTTTGTTTAATATCATTTCACGTTTTAGTAGTAGAAATAGTATTAATGCAAACAACAATTCCCGTATTAAAACCTACCAAACCCGAAAAGCATCAAAACAAATGTTTATATGCGATTAGTCACTAAGAAGTCGTCATATAGTCTGCAAATAGAAGCTACACAGTCGCAATTCTGTCGCCAACAGTTGTAGTCGCTAAAAGGTCGCTAACTGTTAGTGACTATATGTCGACTTAAACACATACAGTAGCTAAGCAGTCAACTAATAGTCGACAAACAGATACAAGATAGTCGCTAAATAGTAGTCTGCAAACATAGTCACAAAACAGACGCTACAAGTTAACGACTACATAATGACTAATCCACATTTCGGAAAAATAATACAGTAGCTAGACAGTCGCTTAAACATACAGTCACTAAATAGTCGTTTATAATAACAGCCACCAATTAGTCGTGTACTGCGTAGTCGCCTAGCGGTCGTTGCATATTGACGACAATCTTACGACTGCAAAACTAGTATTAACATTCACGATTTTTAATGTCAAATAGTCGTAAAGCAGTCGTAAATATGTACAACTAGGTTACGACTACGGTTACGACTGCAACATGTAGTCGTATTACAGTAGCGTATTAACGACTATATTGCGATGATATTTTTTAGCGACTAAGGATTTACGACTACTTCTTTTAGTCGTAAATTAGTCGTAATCTCTAATTTGGCGACTGAAACGCGACTATATTTATAGTCGCTAAATGTATGTTTTCGTGTAGTGGTACTACTCGTATAACTATGTACTATAAAATACAATTGTGTACTACTAGTACAACTATAACTGTGTATTTGGGATTAGAGTTTTGGTTTTATGGGTTATAATCATGTATTTGAGATACTAAAACCAGCGTTTACCCTATTAATTATGATATCCAATTAATAATCTAGAAAAATGAAAAATAACATGTTTTAATTTTACAAACCCTAAATATATATGTTTGTTGTTAACTTGTTTGATCTTATTATAAAAATTGCTGAAAATTTTTAATTTCGAAAATCTATTACTATGAAAATTTTCTAATCCTAATTTAGTAACTTAATGTAGTCGATAAAACTCATAAAATTGACTACAAATATTGATATAACTGAAAAACCACAAAATTGACATTTATATAACTACGTATTATTTATACTACTATTTACAACTATAATGTGAACGTTTCTAGTGTGAACAACTGTGAATGCATAATACTTATTATTTTTATTGAACAATAATGTGAACGCGCGAGAGGGCGCGCATGATTTAGCACCAATCGTACTCATTTGTATTTGTACTACTCAGTTGTATTCAATTGTATTTTCAAATAAATTGTATACATTATTTACATAGTTGTATACATTTTTATTATTAAAACTAAATTGTATTGGTTATTTACATAGTTGTGAACGTATTTAGTTTAATAATATTTGAATGCATACACATAGTTGTACTAGTTGTATTTGTACTACTCAATTGTATAATTTAAACATAGTTGTACCCAGTTGTATTTGTGAAACATAGGTATACGAACTACCACATAAAACCGCATAAAACTAAATAGAGCCAAAAGTACATAAAAACATAACCAAAATTCTATAAAAATCTACATAAAACCAGAAAAAAACCAAAAGTACCTAAACATAATTATAAATATACTATGATAAGATAATTATAAATATAGTATAATATAATATTATCTAATATAATATAAGTATAATTTAATTATAATATATATAGATAATTATAAATAATTTAATTTAATTATAATTTTAATAGATAAGTTTAAATTTAATTGTAAAAAATTATAATTATAAAATTTATTATCTAAATTATTAACCAGTTGAGTTTATAAATATTAATGTTTTTTAATATTTACAAGAAAACACATCAGTTCAATTGGTTAATTCTCAACTTTTTGAACTGAAAGGTAACACGTTGAACTTTCCTAGTTGTGAATTTTTAATAATTCTACATAATATATATTGAATATATGATAAATACACATAACATTGATTCGGTTAAGTGGTTTATGTTATTTGTTTATATACTTAGGAACCGAGTGTGAAGAGCAGGAATTTCATAAAAAGGAGATTGATTGGTGGACTCCATTACTAATTTTTGTTTTTAATTTATTAGTTTGATCCGGTTTGGATTTGGATATCACGGGTAAGGTTGAATTTAGATCATCTCGGTTATCCGATAGATCGTTATATGAATCATAAATATTTTTATTTTTATTTTTTTTGATAACTACATAAATTTGAACTAAAAAAACTTAAAAATAATATTATAATAATGGGATAGTGTTTGAGAAACATAAGATTATTTAAGAAATTGTCTCGTTTAATAGATCCTCTTAGAGTTATTTAAATTCACGACTCTTTTAATTATTAAAAAATATGTATACTTTTACTCTATCCAAAACCTGAAACCTTGAGAACCGGTCCCGATATTATTGCGCTCGAGAAGGAACCACGACGCAAGTAAGTATCTGTCGCCTTCACCTCCTCGTTGATGCTACCCAAGAACTAATCTTTACTTGTTTAATTTATTTTAAAATGAAAAACCAACGGTTGCAAATTTCTCTGATTACATTTACTAAGAAAACGTTATTGTCAGAAGAAAATATGTAACTGGTCTTTCTACGTTTGTACTTGTGGCATGTTTCTCTGTCGTTGGTAACCACTTTGCCATTGTGCACTTTAACATGCTAGTTCACACAACTATTAAGCTTTCGTAACGTATTATTGTCCAATTAAAGATTTTTTTCTAAAATATATATAGGTAAAAACTATTTTCGAAATAAAGTTACAATCTAATTTAAAATATTTACCAAAATACTTTAAGCGCTTGTTACTAATTTCTAGCTTTCTTTAATTTTCCGTAAGTGAAATTCCAGAATTAAGTAAACTTTATTAATGTTAGTTTTGTAATCACTTCAGAAGAGTATATTCTGATTTAAGCTGGCGAAAAAGTATATCTACCAAAGCGATTATCGAATGTTCAAATATGAGCACATCGATTGAGTAATATATGTGTGCATATAGGACAAATGTAATTCGTTTTGCAATCAAAATAAGACACGAGAGCATTTAAGAGTTCAATTATGAATGACCTACCCAAATTATAGAAAATTTTAGTGACGTCGGTAATCACGTTACTGAATCAAGTCAATCTCATCCGTTGGTTTTGCCTACTTAATAATCTTCACATTAGTTGTTTATATATATATATATATATATATATATTAGTGTCACACATCGATTAGTAAATCTAACCATAGTGATTTAAAGAAACGGATTCCCACAAACCATTATACTACACATTCTTGCAAGGCAATGTTCATTATATTCTTCTCCAACTTCCAATCTTAACCTCCCCTGCTCCTCCCTCTCCGCCTCCCGTCTACGGCGGCGTCTCGATCTCCAACTAAAGAAAATGGCCTCGGCCGTATTTATGTTTTCCCCGCCAATGTTTCCCAAACCAATGGTTTCCGGTGCGTTTCTTCCCGCCAAATCGGGGACTCTCATGCGGCCTTTTCGCTTCTCCTCGTCGTTAAGTGATTTCAACGTACGGGGGAGAAGCGGCGGGTCGTACGCTCCAGTGGCTTGCTCAACGGGAAAAATGGGATTACAGTGGAGAAATGGAAACGTTTCATTGTTATCATTTGCCGAAGCTACGGTGGCGAAAACTGATTCGTCTCAGTTTTTGTCCGCTTTGCTTCCTTTCGTCGTTGCTCTCACCGCCTTGGCTGCTCTTTCCTATCCTTCTTCTTTCACCTGGTACGAATTTACTCTTTATGAGTAGACAAGACTCTATATATATATATGTATATATTTTATATATTTCTCAACATTCTGCTTTATATTGATTTAAATTGAAATTTATAATTCTTTGGGATATGAAATATTTGTTTTCAGGGTATCTAAAGAACTATATGCTCCTGCTCTTGGAGGGATAATGTTATCCATTGGAATCCAGCTCTCGGTTAACGATTTTGCTCTTGCATTCAAAAGGTAGCAATACTTGCTCTTTACTCCCAAAATGTTAAGTGGATTTGTAAAAGTAAAACCTTGTTAACGTTTTTCTTTTACCGATCTAATTTACAGACCATTGCCGCTTACTGTTGGGTTTCTTGCTCAGTATGTTCTCAAACCGCTCCTCGGGGTTTTAGTTGCTAATGCCTCTGGGATGTCTCCAAAGTTCTACTCCGGTTTTGTACTCACGTCTTGTGTGGCAGGAGCACAATTATCTAGCTACGCGAGTTTCCTGAGCAAAGCAGATGTTGCCTTGAGCATTCTTCTCACTAGCTTTACTACTGTTGCCTCTGTAATCTTTACACCTTTGCTTAGTCGTCTTCTCATTGGATCGGTTGTTCCTGTTGATGCTATTGCCATGTCCAAGTCCATATTACAGGTACTACATTTCTTTTACTTCAGTCAATCCTCTTCCATGTTTTAATGCATTGGATAATTTGTAGGTTGTGATTGTCCCTGTCACTCTTGGGCTTGTGTTGAATACTTACGCAAAGCCTGTGGTCACCCTTCTTCGACCCGTGATGCCATTGGTCGCTATGGTATGCACTTCTCTCTGCATCGGAAGCCCACTTTCGATTAATCAAAGTCAGATTCTTTCAAGAGATGGTCTTAGTTTGATTCTCCCGATTGTAACATTTCACGTTGTGGCATTTGCATTGGGATATTGGTTTTCTAAGATCCCTGCCTTTAGGTAATGCGTACTGGTTTCTTAAATTTGAATAACCTTTTTTTCTGTAAAAGTGATGTTGAACAGAATCAGAACCCTTAACTTCTTTATCAGACAAGAGGAAGAAGTGAGCCGGACGATATCACTCTGCACAGGAATGCAGAGCTCAACTTTAGCAGGTCTCCTCTCAACCCAGTTCCTTGGAAGCAGCCAAGCGGTCCCACCAGCTTGCTCAGTGGTCGTGATGGCTATCATGGGCCTATCCCTTGCCTCCTTCTGGGGCAATGGGTTTCGAATCAGAGACATTCCATCTCTGCGAACACCGAAAAGCAGTGGCTCTACACTAGAATCATGAGCAATATCAGCATAGTGATACACAGACCAGAAAGCATGAAACGGCACCTGGAGATCTTCATCGCCTAATAAGTCTCCATTCAACTGGATGATCCAAAACTATGGAATTGTACCCTCTCGACATACAAAAGGCTATGGGAGGTTAACACGATAGATTTAGAGGGATGGTGTAGATAGTGTAGTTGTGCTACATTATATGATGCAAACACAAGGTTCTGCTCTACAAATTAATTATTTACATCCTGATTTTATTGCATTTGTTGGGCTAAAGTTTTCATACACATGAACATTGAGATATGAACCATTATCCATGAACGTTATGAACCACGTTTACTGAAAACCAGCTTGTCAACTATAAGTCTATCACAAAATGATTGCAATAGCTTTCATGAGAAGAGAGACTTACGAGTTGATGCAAAACGTCCACAAGTTGCAAGAAATAATAGCCTGATGTTGATCCATATTCACTCCCAGATCAGTGATCATAGGGTTCCAAAGTTATGAAATCCCGCCCACACAATTGAGTACCGCTAACTAACACCGTCACTTAGACCTGGCATTACAGGAAACTTCTAACTAGGATATGCTCTTCGTAAACATTGAAGCGAATCCGAACCAGACATGCCAAAAATCGCAAATTTCACTAACGACCTTAGAGGCTGTGGATGCTAAGATTTAGAAGATGATAAGCCAAATAGGTTCTAAAGCACAAGCCATTTGTTTCCTAGTCATTCAATCTTTAACATCACCAAAGATCTAGGTCTTGGTTTTTCAAAGCGAAATACATTACACAATCTGTAAGAAAAACAAAATCTTATTTGCATTGCATGAGAAAAACAAGCCGGCTTTTGCATACCTCACACGTGGATTAGTCATGTCTCAAAGTTCTAACTTCGTTTTCATGTCGAAATCGAGCTTCACAACTATCCTTAAACCTAATATATGGACAAAGTAAGATCCACATGATCACCTCCTATGTTGTTAATGGTCCATATAAGCTAAAACAACAATCCCCAAACTTTATAATTCTCAGAACAACCGAGCTCCAATTCTATTATTGAAACTGAATTCGTGCATTGCCATAAACAATCTACTTCTGTCAATACATCATGAAAACAACAATCTTAAAGCTTTGGCTTGAAACCAAACTCATTCATTGCCATAAATACAGAACATAAGAGATATTTTGATACTGAAACTTTCGAGTCCAATACATTATCATTACCTTATACTTTCAAATGCTTCAACTATAGACAATATAAAATACCAAAGATCAAAACCTGATAAGATCCGTAAGCTCTTGCAATCACTCAAAGCAGAGTAGTAATATCTTCAACTATCCTCTGCTATTGTTCAGAATCGAAGCCAAAGTTCCCAAAACAGCAAAAGCAAGCAAAGGGCTAACGTCAAGGGTATCAAACACCGGAGGGATAATGTTCCTGAAGAGATTCAGATAAGGATCACAAAGATCTCTAATGGCAGACAAAGGCTGACGATCCCAAGGAATGTTCGGGAACCAACTGAGCAAAACTCTAACCATCAAAACACCACTGTAGATATCAAGCCACTTCGATAGACCCGCCGCAACAACCGTCAACGGAGTATTGAGATAACCAGCAGGACGATCACGGATAGCCGCGAAGAACATCGGCCCAGAGATTCGGAGAGTAGCTTGAATATGTGGCCTTAGGGTTACAACCGCGACGGAGAGTTTCTGGATAAGGGATTTGGTAACGAATCCAGCTAGAATCGCGAGGGTTGTGATTGATTTGGTAGAGTCGGAGAAGGGGAATTGAGGAGAGGGTTTAGTGGAGAGTGTTGGAGATGAGGAGGTGGCGGCTGAGAGGATGGTTTTAGGGTTTTTTAGGGAGAGATTGAAGGTGGGTTTATGTTTATGGGGAAAAGAGAGACGGAGAGGAGGATTACGAGGATGGTGGATTGGAGGGCATCTAGGGTTGGTGAGAATTGAAGAGCGAAGAGAGAGGATGTTGGTGGTGGAAGACGCCATTTTCGTTGCTCGGAGCAGGAGAATAACCTTTGAAAATGTTACGGGAAACAAAAATATCGAAAGAATATCTCCATTAAGCTTTTATCATACGAAAAATAAAGAAAAATAAAGAGTAAAGTTATTAAAAAGGCTTTTATCAAAAACAATTCAAGGCCCATGTTACAATTCTCTTATAATTTATTTATTATTGAGAACAAATTTCATAATTTTTTTTGTTAACATACTATAATAGTTTTAATATCTTCATTAAATATCGTGGGATGCTGGGTTCGAATCCCAGACATATATCATGAATTTCAGAGGTGACCACTAATATACCATATGATTCTAACTAACACTCTTCTTTTTATTTCATTAAAAATTTTATCATTCAAATTTAGTAGAAAAAACTATGGTTAATGGAAAATAGTGCAATTGGCTCTCTCTCATGAATACATTTTTGAGATAATGCAATCCAACACAATAAAATAACTTCTTGAAAATAGCGTCTCGGTAAATGTGTATCGAATCTTCACTTAATGAATTTGTAGAATGCCTACATTTTTTTCTTCTGCAGTGCATGAATCTTTATGATGATTTATCTTGATCATTCTCTTTGATAGTTTGATATCATTAATGTATGACAAAGACTTTGGAGAAGTGAAAAAAAAATTGAATCAACATTTCTCTTTGAATATCTACTTTTTATGTGTTCGCTGCTTCGTTAAAGCCTTGTCATGGAAAAATCTAATAAAATAAAAATCATGATAAAGAAAAAGACTACAACCACACATATCATCATATTTCTCCCCTTAGAAGCAACATCTTCAGAATATGCATTCTAATCATAAATATTATCTATCTGAATAACTTTAATAACTTTAATAAATTAACTCGTTTTATTTTCAAGTTTTAGGGTCATTAGACTTCTGGTCCATAGCACCATTTTGGCATAGATTATCATTTCTTAATCTATTTGGACTTCAGGCCAAATATTTTTACTTATAGTCTTCTAACTTTGTATTGTGCATACTTGTACATACGAGTTATTCATGCTTTTCAATAAAAGTTACTATTATGACTTTCTTTCTTGTCATAACAAATAACATATTTTAATCATGAAAAATATAATATACTTTCAAATAACATTAAATATGGTACTTTAGGACTAAACATATATGAATATTCTTTAAATATCATTTTCCTTAAATATCAATTTGGAATAAATAAAGAAAATGTTGTCTTTTCAAATTATTACAAATTATGATTTGTGTTAACTCTTCATGTATTTTGATTAAAAATCCCATTAATACATACATTTTGATAAATATACATTATTATATTGGTTAACTATATAATATTTAATTCTACCCCATGAAAACGAATATGCCTTAATTTGATCAAATATCTAAAGTTTCAGGAACATATTTAATATCATTGATCCTTCAATTATCGTTCAGAGATTATATCTTACATAGATTATATCTATCAAAGATTATATCCTTCAGGATTTTCATATAAGTATCATTATAGTAGGTCCTATAAGTCAATTCCTTTTATTGTCACACTAATAAGGAACTTAAAAGTTGTTGTATCCACCACATAATATTATGTCTTTTCATAATCAATCTCATATTCATCTTTCTCTCACAAAGACCCATTGATGTTGTAATGGTTTAACATTTTACATGTATAAATTACTGGTCCAAGTATGTTTCTCTTTCTAAAAGATTCTAATTTTCATCTATTGCTTATTCCCAATTTGGCCAATCATTTCATGATCTTCTTTCTCATTCATCATATCAAATATTATATTGCATGCAAATATATCATCAACATCAATTTGCTTATGGTTATATTTTATTCTATTCATGACATAACTTATTGAGATATCTTCATTATCTCAGGTACCTAAATTTATTTTCTGTCATGTTGATGTCTTTTTTGGAGATCATTCAAAAATCTTTGTTTCTTTGCTTTGACCATTTTTAAATTATTCTCCTTTTTTCTAAAGATTCTTATACTTGAAACCAACATGTGTATCATGTTTCATGCGTGTATTAGATTTATTAGCAGTTTGATATTTTCACATCAATTATATTGAAATATTTACTGCTGATATACGTGATTTTCTCACATTATTTATTTGGGTCAGTAATGCATCTGACAACTGCTTTACTAAGCTTTGTAAATAAATTACCTTTTGAACTTTTATTCCTTAGTCGGAGGATCAATCATACAACTCATTTACTTCTCAAGCTGTTTAATTTCTCTCCCTAAAGTTGAAAAGACTGACTCATTTAAATTCCAGTCTGTAAATTGAGCCTTACTTAATTCATTCATGGATGACTCTATGTTTTTATTTTCTATGGAGATTCATATTCAACATATATTTCCAACTTCATCTGAGAATCCATCTTAAAGCTTTGTGGTGGAGAAACTAAAATGTGTATTGGATATCCAAAATTCTTAGATTGGAAATATTTGGTTTATAAACCAACTATGGAGAAAACTATTTAATACTCATTGGCTTGATGCGAAATAATCATGATGCATTATGTGTCCGAACATGATCTACAAGATGTTTGACATTTATCCCAATGAATATGCACTAATCATTAAAGATTTAAGATGCGAATTCACCATAATTATTAAGATGCATGGTCGAGGTCAGTCCACCAACATCTATTTGTATCATAGCCAATAGATTTCAAAACTATTTTGGCTGGTGAAAACTGTATTATCAACTTATCTTGTAAGTAAGTAGCATGTGAAAAATTATTCTGAAGAATTTTACGGTTCTTCAATGATAATATTAAAAAAAATATCTGGTTATATTTTCCCATTACTATTGAACCGAGATGGTTTAATCGGTTCATGTCAAACATTTAAAAATTTGTAAATTTCTGGTTTACTATTTCTTTTATCTTCATTATATTAAACTTTGTGTAGTACAAATCAACTGAAAATGCATATAAGTTTCTCGAAGATGTTTTTACTGCATTTAAAAATATTTGTGATTTAAAAATATTTTAAATATTTTTTACTTATTGTCGCAACAAGATTTTTCCCAAAATATCATGGGTTTATTTTATATAGGTTCATCAATCTTAGTTTTAATGGGAACATAATCTTCTAGATATTTCACTTACTATGGAATATGACATTCTTTATCTCTCCTCCTCGAGATGATAAAACTGTGGGGTTATCAATTTTGAACTGAATCTAATTTTAGAATCAAATACATACATTACTTAGGCCATGTATTATATCTTAAATCATTCAAAATTTTGAGACTTAAATATAATGCATCAAATATTTCAAAAGGCATTCCCATAGACAAAAAAAAAATATATACGTGCTCTTCTGGAGCATTTCATATATATATTCTTCTTAAGCATTCAATAACCTCTTATCTATCTTGAATTGTACTCACACTTTCATCTTCAGATAAGATAAACATATCTTATTTATTATCATCTTTATTTTCTCATTTCTATCGAGAATATAAATTCTTTGAAAAAAACTCTTCAATTTTGATTTTGACCTAGACAATATTTATATCCACATTCACGTTTTTTACCACTTTTATAGTCATTTTATAGTCAATTTTTGGGTAAATAATATTAGTGTTGTCTTTTTCGTTTTCATTATAAGATGTCACATTCTCTTCAGGAACTGGAGCAAAACCAGTTGGACGTGATTTATGATTTTTTATTAAAAACTCATTATTTTCCTTAGTCTTAAGGATATAAAATATAAGTTTAGAATACTTCTTATATCTCTCTTTATGTTACTGTGTCTGCAGGACAATATTATTTGTGTGAAAAATAGAATATGCATTTTCTAATATTTCTGTATCAATTCTCTTCACAAAATCTCACATTTTAATTAATTTTCAACATAGATGAGATTTATTTACATAGTTCTAATCTTGTAATATTAGATGTAAAGACTCATAATAACCTTTAGATAATCACATTACAGAACTTGTGAATTTTTTATGGTCAAAAACATGATCTTGAGACCCTCATAGAGATGATGGTAATTCAATATTATAACTAATGAATATCTAATTATATATAAACTAAAACATTATCATGAGCATTTTATTATGTCTAGATTGAATATTATTTTTAATCATCATCACATTCACTAGTTCCTTGGTATCATCTCATTAAAATAAAATTCTCAACCAAACAATCTATTTCACTGAACAAAGATGAGATCACATGTGCCAATTTTCATACAAATTAGTGTATCTTATCAAACTTTAATTGACCATGTATTGATATTAAGGATATTGGGCAGAAAAAAACTTATGTCAACAATGAGAAGTGCACCGGAGATAGGAGATCTGATAAAGTGATGTTGTTGCAAAAGGCTGATATTCTATAGCTAGTTAAAATCTCATATTTTATAAAAAACATATGTAGTCTTAAATCATATAGAATTTTGCTCATGGAAACATGACTATTATATTAGTATTATTTAAACCAAATAATATCAATTCAATATAAATCCAAACTAACCACATAAAATATTTCTTCAACTATCCTGATAAATATCAATCATAATTTAACCAGAGCCTCCATCATACCAAACCAATAAATACAAAATAACTAAACCAACAGCTCTTTAAACCAAATAATTACCAAAAGAATCAATCAATCATATTGATTTAAACGGAAGCCGGATTAACATAATATCTTCTCAAACGATATTAAATATAAATACATTTAATATTACATATTATCTTTTATTTATTTTTAACACATTGGCCTAGTGGCCTTAGATCCCACTTACCTGGAGAGAAATCAAGATCGAATCCTGGTTGGGTGCCCGTAAAGACAAGGAGCTTCCCACCGAAGCTGGTGACTCCTGGCTAATATTACATATTATCTAAGTTTTATTATAAATAATAACCAAAAATCAAACAATGCAATACTAGACTTTTAACCAACGATTTGTCTCTCAATTAAATTAGAAACAATTTGTCACCCAAACTATTAACATAAACGTGTTAACACAGAATAAGGCATTACTATGCATACCAACAAAATAATCAAACTAAAATTTCAGATCTTTACCGATTTGGAAAAATAAAATTTAGATCTAAGACTAAGCATAATGATTTCTAGAATAATCACCAAAACTTAATATAAAACATGAATATATTAATATATTGTTTCCAAAATAACAATATATCTCATAATTATTAATTACTAGCATATGTTTAGCAATAAAATGATGAATAATATTTATACAATAAAAAATGTAAATCACAAAAGTCCAAATGTCACATACTTATCAAACAATAAATTTTCATATCGATTAGCGTTTGTAGTGCATCATTCTGTGGATCTATCATTATGAACCATGAATCGATTATAAAATAGTTCTAATATCGAGAAATAATACTTCAACTAAGTATCCATAGAATTGAATCCATTCTTATGAACAATGAGTTGATAATAAACATGGTTCAAAACAGGATTAAATTAACATTAAGAATATATTGCGATTACTATAAAATATGAGATTGCCTACCTTTTAAATCGGCATCTAGGGTTCTGGATTTTACTCAGTAGTTATGGTTTTGTGCTGATAATGTGTTGTGAATAAAGAAAAAAAAGATAGAGGAATTGGTGTTGTGATAAATCGTACAACTAGGGTTACAAGTATATCTAGAACATTTTAGAACATGAGCTAATAGACTTATATTGGATATCATATACATAGTTCATAACATTTATTTATTTATTGTTATTGTAGAATAAAATGTTAAAATATAGTTGATGGTGTTATTATCATAAATTAAATTTATTGGAGCTAAGTTCTGCCATCCATAATTTATTCTGTCATTAAGAATTAACTACAACAACTCTTTTATTTTTTTTACTCATCTCCAACTAAATTATAAATTATTTATCTCTTATTTATACGGTTTTATTATTTATCATTTATATATTTATAACAACTTGATTATATCTATAAATATGTAAATTATTGTGAAAATCATTTTTAAATAAATATGCTGATTTTTTGTTCATTTAAGTGTTCTATTCTCTATTTCCTAGTTTATTTTTTCTACTCTCTTTATTTTCACATTATCTCCAAAATAACATATGTAATTTCTAACAGTTTATCATTGAAATATGATGGTTCAAACACATGAAAGAAACTATGGAAAAAGGACATGAATGCAAAAGAATGACCACTTAGAGATCTTTACTTATTATGACATTGATTGAGCTAGAGACATGATTGACATAATTGACAAGAAATCAACCTGAAGTTACTACATATTTATTGGTGATAACCTTCTCACATGGAATAACAAATTTTAAGGTCAAGCGTAGAAATCTATGGCGAATACGACTGAAAATTTATACGGTTTAAAGTGTAAAATCTTATAAAACCGGATTTTAGAAATATCAATTTGTTTCATATTTTATTTTATGAAATTGAAATAAACTATCAAACACACATATATATATATATATATATAAATATATTTTAATATCTACAAATATTAATATTGACATTTATGTGCCATAACTTATTTTAGTAAAATAATTATAACATTTACATAATTCAAAGATGTTAAATTACATACTTAAGTATAGCATTTTGACCATGAATAATAAATTCAAGAATGACCAACATAATTATTAGCAAGAACGTAAAAACTAACAATATTTAATTTTATTCTTTGACCAAGAAGTATTGTTTTATATTTTACATATTAATCTTTATGATCATGATTATTATATTCAATATTAACAATGCATGATTCCTTGACAAAAATTTTGATATTGACAATTTAATAATAAATAAGATTAACATGACTTAATAACAAATATAAACTATAAAACCTTAAACAAAATTTATTTTTAGAATCATAAGAACAAAAAACAAAAATATTTGGAGGCGGGATGATTCATTTCCTTAAGTCAATAAAATGCCCGCAATGAGACGGTTTTCATGCATTCTTTGAATCCCATGATACAACCGAATATTAAGACAAACATGCTTCATTCATGTTTGAATCTACGAGCTAATTTCTACTATATACTCAAGAACATAAATCTACTTCTGAAAGAGATAAGTAGAAGAGGCAGAATGAAAGAACCTGTTAATTCTTGTGAATTCCTTAGCTACTAGCACCTGACACCAACAACCAAGAAGATTTTTTAAGAGAGCTTCAACACTTGGAAACTTCTCAAAGAATACCTAAAATGTGTCTAATAGTGTTTTTTTGCTTTAAAATAAATGGATGATTTTTTCCTTCAAGGTAGTTTGGCATTTATAGGAGACTAATAGCTTGGTGGTCAAGTAGATTTAATGGACAAATTTATTTGGTTTTTAATACCAAAATTTGTAAGTTATAAAAAATCTTTGACCTCTCCTAAGCAAATTCTCATTCACATTTTAACTATATATTATAAGTCCACATGCTTATTAATATATTGTTCCAACAATTCCCACATGAATAAAATTGACTCTAAAACACTGATGATGTTTTGAAAAACTTTTTTAGGATAGATTTAAGCTGAAAGAAGACTTTCTTGATTTCTAGTATAAACTAAAACAATAGATATTACACCTGAATTTTTCGTCAGGTAAAATGTGGTATCCACAGGTGTTGTGAAGGTTCCAGTTGAATAGTTCTTGAATCTATCAAATACTTTTTCAACATCATGCTACTGGGATAATATATATCCTCCAGGATATCTAGTGATTTTAAATTCGATAATTACATCAGCTAGTCCCATATCATTCATTTCAAACTGTCCATGTAACATGATAAGGTGTTTGGACTTCTTATGACACTGAATCCAAGCTACACTGACCTCATTAAGCACCTTCTCAGAGATGACAAGCTCCCTAGCCTAGAAGATGTGTGTGCCAAGATCCAAAAAGAACAGGGCTCACATGGGTTGTTTGGTGGCAAGAGAGAACTCATCATGGCAAACAAAGGGGTGTACAAACAAGAGGATAAAAAGGCATGGTTTTGTGATCACTGCAAGAAAAAAAGACACACCAAAGATAAATGCTGGATACTTCAACCACATCTCAAGCCAAGCAAGTGGAAGGATCAACCAAGAGCTCATTTATCACAAGAAGCTATGATCAACCACAACAAAGGAGATGGTTCAAGTAGTGGGTTCAAAGCTCAAGGAGAGGAGGCTAGAGCTATGGTGTCTTCCCAGCATGAATATGTTAAGAAAACCGATTTGGATGCACTCATCAAAGCCTTAAAGGAGAACTCTGGTAATGTGATTGGTAAATCCCTTCATGCTTCATTTAATGCTACAACTATCTTTAAGCCATTGATTGGAGACTCAGGAGTCTCTCATCACATGATTAGAGATTTAAACTTGTTAAGAAATGTAGAACCGGCTGTAGGAAATGTTTTGATTGCAAATGGAACTAAAGTTCCAATCAAAGGTATAGGGAACCTTAAGTTGTTTGATAAGGAATCTAAAGCCTTCTATATGCTTTCATTTACATCTAACTTGTTGTCGGTTAAGAAAGCCACCACCGATTTGAATTGCCATGCTATCTTTGGGCCTAATGATTTTGTCTTTCAGGATATTGATACACATAAGATTTTTGGAAAGGGTGTGACAAAGGATGACCTATATGTGCTTGAAGACTTTGCTCCAAATTCTTTAGTTTCTTGCTTTTCTAGTTCAAATAATTCTGAAATTAAGGGTGATATATGGCATGCTAGGCTCAAACATCCTCATTTTAGAGCATTAAAATTAATGTTTCCTAGGATAAGTTTTAATAATGATATTTGTGAAACATGTACCCTTGGAAAACACTGCAAAACTGTATTCTCTAAGTCTATGACAGTTTATGATCATTGCTTTGAATTTGTTCATTCTGATGTATGGACTTCACCAAGTATTTCTAGAGAAAATCATAAGTACTTTGTCACTTTCATTGATGAAAAATCTAAATACACTTGGGTCACTTTACTAACTTCTAAGGACAGAGTTCTTGAAGCATTCATTAATTTTCAGACCTATGTTACTAATCACTACAAAGTTAAGATAAATTGTCTTAGATCAGATAATGGAGGAGAGTATACCAGTCAAGCATTCAAGCAACATCTCACTAAACATGAGATTGTTTACCAAACCAGCTGTCCTTATAATCCACAACAAAATGGTGTGGCTGAGAGAAAAAAAATGCATTTTATGGAGGTTGCTAGGTCCATGATGTTTCACATGCATGTCCCTAAGCGATTTTGGAGAGATGCTTTAGTAGCTGCCTGCTACTTAATAAATAGAATTCCCACCAAAGTTCTGCAAGATATCTCTCCATTCGAGGTAATCAATAAAACTAAACCTAATCTTAATCATTTGAGAGTGTTTGGATGTGTTTCTTTTGTACTCGTACCAGGGGAATAGAGAAATAAGCTAGATGCCAAGAGCACCAGGGCTATGTTCATCGGCTACTCTCCTACTCAGAAGGGTTATAAGTTCTATGACTCTGAAACAAGGAGAGTGTTAGTATCTAGGGATGTGAAATTTCTTGAGTATAAAAGCTACTATGAAGGAGGAAATTGGGATAGTATCAAGGATATAACCTCAAACTCATCTGTTCGTGCTGATAATCTAAGGAGACTCTTGGAAATTTTTGGAATATCATCCCCTATAGAACATAATTCCAGTTCAGATTCTTCATCAAATAGTCACAATACTCTTAATCATGAAGGGGGAGGATCAGATTCAGAAGACAATCCATCTGGTGGTCATGATCAAGAGGATTCAGAAGATAATCCAAATATTTCTCCTGTTGATGCAGAAGCCGACCAAGAGGATTCAGGAGCCACTCTAGATACTTCTCCTAGTGACTCATCAACTCCCTCTCAAGACATCAACAATCAGAACCAAGAGACAGCTCCAATAGCTCTACGCAGAAGTACTAGACAGAAGTTCCCATCAAAATGGACAAACACAAAAGTCTACTACAACAACAATGCTATTGCCCATCCAACTCAAGTTGTATGCAATCTGGTTCATATTTCACCAGAACATTAAGTCTTCGTGGGAGTCTTAGATCAGGAACTAGTTCCAAAAATTTATGAAGAGGCTAAAGAACTGAAAGTTTGGAGAGATACAGTGCAAGATGAGCACCAAGCTATGGAAAAGAATCACACTTGGGATGAAGCTTATCTACCAAAGGGAAAGAAAACAGTGAGCTCGAAATGGATCTTCACTATCAAGTATAAAATTAATGGTGAAACAGAAAGATACAAAGCTCGACTTGTGGCAAGGAGATTCACACAAACATATGGAGAAGACTACATAGATACATTTGCTCCAGTGGCTAAACTACATACTATCAGGGTCGTTCTCTCCTTAGCAACGAACTTAGAATGGGAGTTGTGGCAAATGGATGTCAAGAATGCATTTCTTCAAGGAGAATTGGAAGACGAAGTCTACATGACGCTTCCACCTGGTTTAGAAGATTCGGTGAGTCCAAGAAAAGTGTTAAGACTGAGGAAGCTAACAACAAAATCTATATGGTTGAAGGCTCTTTTTCTAGACTTAGGAATTGAGACCAAGACTCCCATCACTATACACTGTGAAAATCAAGCTGCAATCCACATTGCTTCAAATTCAGTCTTCCATGAAAGAACAAAACACATTGAGGTGGATTGCCACAAGGTGAGAGAAGCAGTTGAGAAAGGAATAATCCTCCCGTGCTACACAAGAAGCTTAGAAAAATTGGCTGACATCTTCACAAAGGCAGCAAGTCCAAAGATTTGTGAGTTCATCCATGCAAAGCTTGGACTCACAAACATTTCATGTTCTTGATTCCTTTATCATGAGGTCCATACTCTTTTTCCCTTAGAATGTTTTTGTCCCACTGGGTTTTGCATTCTAAGGTTTTTAATGAGGTGTATTCTCATGGTATCCAAGTTTAATCATTCAATCATGATTAAACTTGAGAAGGAGTGTTGGAATGAGGAGAGGATCGATCGATCCAATATTAGATCGATCGATCCACAAATGATTGACCGTTTTAAGCTCGTGCCATCGATCACAGAAACATCCGCAATATTGGATCGATCGATCCTGATTGCACTGACAAGCATTTTTCTCCAAAATATTCTATAAATATATTTTCTGAATTGTATAAATAAGGATGTTCGCCCTAATTGTAATAAACAGCCACAAATACTATTCTAATGACAAAATAATATTTTTAATCTCTTTTTCATTTCAATCTTTTTAATCTTCTCAAAATCTCACATAAATAAGGTAATAGAAACAATTATAAATTCTTACTGTTCCACAGCTAGATTCGATGTCGAATCAAAGTCTTCTGAGCATCCGCCACCAGAACAAAGACGGCGCGGTGAAGGATGAGTCCGACACGTTGATGCCTTCGCCTCCTCTGCTGATTAATGTAGACGGAAGGAATGGGAAGGCGAAGAAGAGTACCAGAGGTGTAAGGCTATGGACGAAGTTTGATCGGACTGGGGAGACGGAAGTGATTGAATGCGACAAGAGCACCATCATCAAGGCCGAAGCTTTGCCTGTTCTTGCTGAACTAACCAAGAACGTTACCACCGATAATCTTGCAAACGTACGAAGCTTAAAAAGTAATCTCACCCGCTTGCTAGCCCATGTACAAAAGGTGAAAGATGACATTGAGCGTTTGTTAGATGATGCGGAAGACATGGCAGACCTTTACTTAACAAGGAAATGTATCCTGGAGATGCTGCTGGAGGCATACTTGATACAAGTGGAGGGAACACGGAACAAGATTCATACGATGAGGAAGTACATTGACGACACATAAGCCTACGTGAAGATAAAACAGAATGATAAACGTAACGAACTGCTCCTGTTTCAACTGATAATTATAATGTTTGCAATATCAGTAGGGACAGTAGTGGTCAGCATATTCGGAATGAACATACCAATTCCATTGTATAACACAAATGGCGTCTTTGGTTACGTTGTGGTGGGTGTTGTGGTGCTGTGCATTTTGCTTATCATGGTCACATTTGGTTATTGCTAGGTGGAAGAAGGTGCTTTCATCATAGATCATAATCACTTAAACACTTCCCAAGGATCCCAGCTTACCGTTTTCGATTTAAACTTAATATTTTATGGAAACGAAGTGTTAAGTTTCACAAACGGTGAAAATTTGGCCAAATAAATGCAAAGGTGGAGATCCTTTTGATTACAAAGGATTAGTTACGGAGTTTTCCTTTTTCTTTTTGGTTGTTTATTATGAGAACCCGCAGACATATGTTATGTTATCTTCCTTAATAGTGTCATGAAAATTTTCTCTCTCTCTCTGTCTCTTTACACTTGTGTGAGGTCTTGGGGCTTGGATCCATTTTTTTGTTTCTATTGTTGGGCAATGATCATGTCGTGTTTCATATGGTTTGAGAAATGCTGTCATCTGTTATTTTGATATGAGATAATACATATCAAATTGCTCTTGAAGTCTTGATTGTAGCTTTTTCCAATGTTATCACATACTAGAATAGTAACAGTACCGTTTGTTTTCTGGTTATGAAAATATATATAAGAGTTTGAAATCTCAGGAATGTTATCATTATGATGTGATCATTGTGGTTATTACTAGTAGCGTTCGAGCCTTCGAGGCACATTTAATTCGCTGTGAGAAATGACGAGGAGCTTTGGTAAGCTATGCGGGGATGTGATCATTGCTAGTGGAGTTATGATGCCAAATACTGACACTTTTACTGAATCCTTGTGCGTCATCGAAATTATATGATGACAACGATAAGGGTTTTTATTTTTTATTTTTTTCTTTATTTATTATGGCCTTTATACAACATTAAGAAGGTATTGATTTTAAATAGTTATTTTATTTATAAACGATCATTCCACTTTATTTTAATTTGTTTTTGTCGAGAAAAAACGACCATTCCACTTTATACGAACCAATTTTAATACGATGCAGTGTTTAAACACATGACAATTAATTTTTCTACTGTCGATTCCATAACAGACAGTTAACCCAGATAACGAAAATTAACTAAACAATTTTATATATCTCAGTTTACTTAATTTTATACGGTTTTCTATATAATAATTTACTGTTTTCATACAGTTTTATTCCAAAAGGTAATTTAGAGTATTTGTAGTGTTGAGTCTTTGCAGGTTAAGAAGCAAAAGAGAATTCAAAGAAATTCCAAAGAACATGTGTCGATTCAATTTGGCAATACAAAATGCATCAGAAGTTTGCCATTCATTATAGGACTTTGCGGTATAATAGATTGATCTCAGTTTTGGATTCAAGATAGCAACAAAGACTGGTTTTCACCTTAAAATGGAATCAGTCATCTGTCTAAGCAACTTCGAAGATGTTTTTGTAGAATCATCATAAAAAGATAATAAAATAACGATTCGATAAAATCCGTTATAAATTTAGATCTGTAAAAACAATTTAGAAATACAAATAGAAAAACAAAGCGGAGGCAAAATAAAATCTTTGTTTTTAGCTCAATAAAGCGTCCATAGTGTGACGGATTTGACACGTATTTTGAGTTTCAGGATACAACCGTTTATGAGATCGATTAGTTACATTAAAATTCAGAATCTACAAACAATCTCTATGATATATTCAAGAATTAATTGTTTCTAAAAGAGAGAAAACGATAGAAAGAAAGTTGGATGCTACATATTTTTTTTGGTAATGAAAATGCTTCAAAAATCGTGTTTTTGATTATCTTTGTTCATTCAACATTCGATCACCTTATATAGTTCTCAACCTCGAGAGCATTTATGGCAATATCATGCATTTATGGCGAGATCGTGGAGTTATGGCGTGGAATTACGAGATCGTGGAATTAATGACAAGATCCTCAAATTGAAAATCACGATCCACGAGCGCGGAATTTCCGGGAAATTGTTTGACTTGGTTATTGAGTTAACAATTCAAAACCGTTACAATCAAAAATGTTGCGACAACTCGACTACCATTCCCAAGAGCCCAAGAGCCAAGAGCCCAGGAGTCCATGGCCCACGGCCCACGAACCACTAACCAGGTGGTGGTGCGCGCGTGTGGATTCCTTGGTTCTCCTCTTATCTACTAGTGTAAGACATTTTCACTTCCATTTTTAATGGGTCTAATTTTAATACCTATTTCTCATTCAAATTTTTATCATATAATAGGCCTAAAACCTTATTATTTGATCCAACAATCCTCCACATGAATATAATTTACTCTAAACTGAGAATGACTTGAAAGACTCTTTAGGGTTGAGAAAGCTGAAAAAGTATGATTTAGTAGCATTTTTCAGCTTTGAATCAATCAGTGTTTATATAGGTCGGGTTTATTTGCCCAGGAGGTGAACATGATGTCTTGAACCACCCGGGTTTTTAGTGTAAACCGAGAAAATAACTATAACGCAACTATAATTCTCGTAGAATTTTATTCTGTTATTGTGTTTGTTTTTTCCTTGGAGAGCCTGGTTTTCATGAGTGAACTTAGAGAATATAGCATTTCATATATTCTCCTAGAAACAACCTTATTTCACACTTAAAATGTAATTTTTTATATTTGTAATCATTGTTTCTGAAGCATTATGCTTTACTTCATTGTTCAGAAGATATTAAATCATTAAAAGCTCACGCTTAACCTTTGGAAATGTGATTTTTCATATTTGTAATCATTGTTTCTGAAGCATTCTGCTTTACTTCATTGTTCAGAAGATATTAAATCATTAAAAGTTCACGCTTAACCTTTGGAAATGCAGATAACACTGTTTTTCATCTTTGAAACTGAGTAGAGATTTGAGTCTCACAATGTTTTGGTAGACTTAGTTTGATTTAGTTGTTTTTTTAACCTAGTTCTTAGAATCTCCAGTCATATAGGTAGAGTTTTCATCAAATTTAAACTTTAGTTAATAGGTTGTAAACTCATTCCTTTAGACGATTTTAAGATTTGATCTTGTGTCAGAACTTTCGTGAAGAGATCTGCTATATTATCGACTGATTTGATTTAATCCATTGTGATGACACCGCTTGAGATCAAATGTCTAATGATCTTATGTCGTCTACGTATGTGACGTGACTTGCCATTATACAATTTATTTTGTGCACGAGGTATCGCCGATTGACTATCACAGTGTATACGTATCGTTGACACTGGTTTTTCCCACATCAGGATATCTTCCAAGAAATCATGAAGCCAATATGCTTTTTCTGTGGCTTTGTCTAATGCAATGAATTCTGATTTCAATGTTGATATAGCCATAAGTTTTTTTTTGGAAGATTTTTGAGATATTGCCGCACCACCAAGTGTATATACATATCCACTTGTTGACTTTGAGTTTTTGGAGTTGGATATCCAGTTGGCATCGATGTGTCCTTCAAAAACTATCAGTACTGAACCGTAGTGCAACTCATAGCTTTTGGTATACCGTATGTAATTTAATACTCTAGTTATAGCTTTTCAATGGATGTGTCATGGATTATTTGCGTACCTACTTAGTACATTTACTGAGTGCGCTAAATCTGGTTTAGTACAATTTGTCAAGTACATCATGTTGGAATGAAGAAGAAATGATGAAATTAGAAAGGGCGTGAGTTACTTAGTCAAAGGAGAGTGTCTAAGGCTTGTTTGTGTTCTAGTGTTATATTATCCTTGTAGCCATTCATGTATAAGGAAATTCTTGTATCCAAACAAGCCTAGACTAGATTAATATAAATATCCCTCACCTTTCTCATTTGTAACTTGGAAACTATTATTCTCATTTTCTTAATAAAATCATTATTCTCTCTAAATCTCTCTAATCTCTCATTCTCTCATTCTAAAAATCTCTTAATCTCATAATATTTCATGGTATCAGAGCCAGGTTGCATCAAATCTGAGTAAAATTCATCATTCATTCATTGATTCAAGAAGAAAACATCTTCTTTTCAATATTCTTCTAGTTCTATTTCGAACGTCATCTTGAAACTAAAATTCCGGACAAACCACGACTACTTTTGACGATCTGCTTTCTTTGGATTTTACATCGGCGATTCCTGAAGCCACGCCAATTGGAATTGCATCATTTGACCGAGGGAATCAAAAGTTACGAATTTTCTTGCATCGGACCTCTGCGAGAGCCTCCGCCGCGAACCATCGTGTTTCCCAGATCATTCCGACCTCGATTCTTCATCAAATTGTGTTTTCCAAATCCTAAACTCAATCCCTTCGAGTCTAGTTTCTTTTAAAAGAAACAAGAACTCAATTTCATTTAGTTTAAAGGAAGTTATTTAAGTTTCACTCAGAGACGTCCAAAATCTCCCCTAACAAGAATCTGGTGATAAAATTCTAAACTTTTCTCTGTTTTCTTTGAATCTTTAAATCTGGAAAGTTAAATAAGTATCTTGTGAGGGTCTCCATGAAATTTGGGTTCAATCTAATAGGTTTAAGACTTCAAGATTGATTTTCTTGATTTCCTTGTTAATCTTTGAAAGTTTTAAAAGGTGGAATCTTGAAATTTTAGGATTGGTATTAAATCATATAAATCGAATTTGAATTAATTCTTACTGTTAGTAAAAGATAAAAAATGTTATTAGGTGGTTGTAGTTAGTTAAATATTGTTGCAAGAGTTGGTTAAAGTTTGTTGCAGGTGGTTGAAGTTGGTTTAAGCTGTGGTAGCAAGCTCTTTGGGTCTTCTTTGACACGCGCCTGCTTGGCTTGTTACTCAGCCATTTCACGCCTCCTTGTTCGATTCCAGTGCCCTGCTGTACCAATCACAAGCCTTAGATTTTCATGAGAAATCATTGGTGGTTGACTCTGGTGCTTCTCATCATATGATTAGTGATCTAGGATTGCTAGAGAATGTAGAACCTGCCTTAGGTAATGTTCTTATTGCTAATAGAATTAAAGTTCCTGTTAAAGGCATAGGAAAACTTAAGTTGTTTGATAAAAAATCTAAAGCTTTTTACATGCATTCATTTAGTTCTAATTTGCTTTCTGTCAAAAGAACCACTACTGATTTAAATTGTCAAGCTATATTTTGTCCTAATGATTTATACTTTTAGGATATTGAGACTAGTAGAAAATTTGGACAAGGAACCACAAGAGATGACTTGTATGTGCTTGAGGACATGACTAGTGTTAGTGAGTTATAGGCGGCTTTTAATGCTGGTTCCTTTAGTGATGATTCTGATCTTTGACATGCTAGATTATGACATCTTCATCCTAGAGCACTTGAACTGATTGTTCATGGTTTAAAAATGCCAAAAGATATGTGTGATTCTTGTATACTTGGAAAGTATTGTAAAACAGTTTTTGAAAAATCTTTGCATACTTATGATAATTGTTTTGAGTTGGTGCATTCTGATGTTTGGACATTCCCATTTCCATCTAGAGAAAATCATAAGTATTTTGTGACATTTATTGATGAAAAATTCAAATATACATGGGTTACCTTGCTTAGTTCTAAAGATAGAGTATTTGATGTATTTTTAAATTTTCAAGCATATATTACTAATCAATACAATGCAAGTATTAAATGCTTTAGAACAGATAATGGAGGAGAATACACTAGCACCAGACTCTAAGAACACCTGGCCAAGCATGGCATTGAACATCAAACCAGCTGTCCTTACACTCCACAACAAAATGGAGTGGCTGAAAGGAAGAATATGCATTTGATGGAAGTTGTGAGAACAATGATGTTCCACATGAAAGTTCCCAAAAGATTTTGGGGGGGGGATGCTCTTGTAGCTGCATGCTACTTAATTAATAGGATTCCTACAAAAGTCTTAGATGACTTGTCTCCATTTGAGGTACTAAACAAAACTAGACCCAATATTGACCACTTAAGAGTTTTTGGTTGTGTTTGTTTTGTATTAGTTCCAAGGGAGCAAAGGAACAAGCTGGACCCAAAGAATACCAAAGCTATGTCCATTGGGTATTCTTCTACTCAGAAAGGATACAAATGTTATGATCCAGATACTAGAAGAGTCTTGGTATCCAGAAATGTTAAGTTCCAAGAGTCCAAAGGTTTCTATGAAGAAGGAACTTGAGAACAATTTAAGGACATCTCAACAACAAGATCATACCAAGCTGAGAACTTGAGGAGGCTCTTGGAAAGCATTGTATAGTATCACCTCCTGCTCAGCAGTTTCCAGCCACAGCCCCTCCTACTCAGCCTGTTCTGGCCATGACCGGACCCAGCCAACCAGCCACGGCTAGACCAGCTGATCTGCGGCCCTTGACACCAACTGGCCCTTCCATCCGTCAGCCACATAGTCTCTTCAGCTCTCCTGGCATTCCTCCTCTTGAACATGGGGGGGAGAGACATCTACTCATGTTCAACAAGACACAACAGGAGAAGAATCAATTTTGGTCTCAGCTTCCAAAAGATCAAAAGAAGTGCCCACTCCTATGGAAGTTTTAGGTGAAGAGGAGGATCCTATTCAAGAAATTCCACCTACAGTCCTAAGGAGCACAAGACAAAGGAAACCACCAGTATTCTACAATGGGAATGCTGTGGTTCATCATGATAAGGGAGTTTGTAATATTGCTCACTTACCTATTAATCATATTGCTTTTATTTCTAGTCTTGATAAGGAGCAGATTTCAAAGACATATGAGGAAGCTATGACCTAGAAGGAATGAAGGGAAGCTATTCTAGCTGAGAAACAATTCATGGAAAGGAATGACACCTATTCTTCAGATACTTTACCAAAAGGAAAAAGGGCTGTAAGTTCTAAATGGATTTTTACCATCAAATACAAGAGCAATGGTGAAATTGATAAATATAAAGCTAGGTTGGTGGCTATAGGTTTTACTCAGACATATGGTGAGGATTATAGGGATACCTTTGCACCTGTAGCTAAGCTTCATTATGTTAATGTTGTTCTTTCACTTGCTACTAACCTTGACTGAGAGTTATGACAAATGAATGTTAAGAATGCATTCTTGCAAGGTGAACTAGAAGAAGAGATATACATGTCACCTCCACCAGGCCTAGAAGAGGAGGTAGGAAGCGGCAACATTCTTAGGCTGAGGAAGGCTATTTATGGCCTTAAACAATCTCCAAGAGCTTGGTACCACAAGCTAAGTGTAACATTGATGGATAGAGGCTTCAAAAGATCTGAAGTTGTACATACTCTTTTTACACTAAAAAGCAAGGAGGATATTGTGGTAATTCTTATTTATGTAGATGATATAATCATATCTGGTAGTGATAGTGTTGGTATTGCATCTACTAAAGATTACTTAAAGAGTGTCTTTGATATTAAGGATCTAGGAGAACTTAAATACTTCTTAGAAATTGAACTGTGTAGGTTCAAGAAAGGTTTCTTTTTATCTCAAAGAAAATATGTTGTAGATTTACTAACTTCTACAGGTATGATGGAAGCTAAACCAGCCAAAACACCCTTAGAAGAAGATTATAAAATCTGAACTAAGGGGGAGCTAGAGGAGGAAATTGATTTTCATGATCCTAAGCTATATAGGAAAGTGGTGGGTAAGTTTATTTATCTAACCATCACAAGACCAAATTTATGTTTTGCTATGAATCAGATATCTCAACACATGCAAGGGCCAAAGATGAGACATTGGGAGATGGCTAAGCGGATTCTAAGATACCTAAAAGGCACTCATGGACAAAGTATATGGATGAGTTGCAATAAAAACATAAATGTGGTTGGTTATTGTTATGCAGATTGGGCAGGAGATAGGGAGAATATTAGAAGTACCACAGACTATTGTACCTTCATAGGAGGGAACCTTGTGACTTGGAAAATTGTCAAGTACATCATACTTCCGATCATTCTAGCATATTCGTTTTGTGATACTATTACACCTGAATTTTTCTTTAATTGAAGTGTAGTATCTACATGAGTTTTTGAGGTTCCACATGAATAGTTTTTTAATATATCAAACACATTTTTATCATATTGTTGTTGGGATAATATCATTCCTGCAGGATGTCTACTGATTTTAATCCCTAAGATAACATCTGACAGTAACATATCTTTCATATCAAACTCTCCACGCAACATGATTTTAGTCTTATTTATTATATCTTTATTGCTCCCAATGATAAACATGTCATCTACGTATAGATATATAATGACATAACTATTTTTTCGTAGTCTTCGAATAAATGCACTTATCATATTTAATTATGCTGAAACTATCTGACATCATGAAGTTGTCAATTTTTTTCATGCAAATGTTTTGGATCTTGCTTAAGTCGATACAGTGACTACACAAGTCGACAAACTTTGTGTTCTTGTCCTGGTACAACAAACCCTTCAGGTTGTTTCATTTATATTTTTTCTTCTAAATCTCCGTTTAAAACACAGTTTTTATATCCATCTGGTGGATTTTCAAATTGTGTAATGCCGAAATGCTTACTAGCATTCTAATAGAATTTATTCTCGTTACTGGACAATATGTATCAAAGAAATTCAAACCTTCTTGTTGGCAAAATTCTTGAACTTTTCAGGTAAATCGGTTATCTCATATGTATGATTTTGCATAATGGTATCGATTTTACTGTTGATGGCTGCCTTACAATAAGTTGTATCGGGTCTAGACATCACTTTCGTGAAGGTTTTTGGTTCACTTTCCATAAGAAAGATCATTAAAAAATCTTCACTGAAAGATTTTGCCTTCCGAGCTCGTTTACTACGCATGTGTTCATTTTCAGCAATTTCTCCATTTTTTAGAAATATGGTAGAAATGCTTGCTTTACTACTTGCGTCTCTTCCTTTACTAGTATGCTTAGGGTTTAATTTATCCTAACAAAGAAACATATTTTCAAAGAAAGACGCATTTTGCGATTCCATTATTATTATTTTGTGGATATCTGGTAAATCTGATTTGTGAACCGGAAACTGATAAACACTACTATTGTGTGCATATTCAATAAAAATACAGTCAATTTTTTTAGGTCTGACCGTCACTTTTTTAGGAAGT
This sequence comes from Streptanthus diversifolius, assembly GCA_039880935.1. Classification (NCBI taxonomy): domain Eukaryota; kingdom Viridiplantae; phylum Streptophyta; class Magnoliopsida; order Brassicales; family Brassicaceae; genus Streptanthus; species Streptanthus diversifolius. Next base: position 7,114,543 of record JAXGFM010000005.1, read on the forward strand.
GGTACTACAACTTTGGCTAAGCACCCCAACACTTTCAAGTATTTGTATGAGGGGATGATACCTTTACCCAGGTCATATAGAGTTTTTTCTATCACTTTGTTAGGAATTTATTGAGAATATAATTTGAAGTCATCAAAAATTTATGTTCTGGTTACGCCTGATTCTTGCAACATTGCATTCATCATTTATTTTAGAGTTCGTTTTTTGCGTTTCAAAACTCCATTAGATTCAGGTGAGTAAGAAGCAGTTGTTTGATGAATGCTTCCATTTTGCTTACATAATGCATCAAACTATTCTTCATATTGTCCACATCTATTAATTCGAACTATTTTAATAGTTTTATCGAGTTGATTTTTGACCTCTTGTTTATATTCTTTGAATTTATCACAAGTTTCGGTTTTGCTTTCTAGCAAGTAAATATAACAATATTTTGTGCTATCATCAATAAAAATCATATAATACTTTTTACCTCCTCTTGTTTGCAAATACTTTAAATCGCACAAATCAGTAAGGATTAGTCTTAGAGGTTCTTTTGTTCTCTCGACTTATGGTGATGATTGTTTTGTAAGTTTTTATTGTATGCAAACTTTACATTTATCTTTACTTGTTTTGCATTTTGGTACTAAGTTTAAATTCATTATCCGATTTAATGATTTATAATTTATATGTCCTAACCGTTCATGTCAAGTTTAAAATACTCCATCAAATAAGTAATAGGAGCATTGTTATTAATTGTTGAATTTGTTACAACTTTTTGAATGACTGTCATTACATGCATTTTAATCAATTCATCCTTACCAAAAACTTTCTCCAAGTACACCCCAATTTTTTGAATGACCAGTTTGTCAGACTGGAAATTGATGTAGAATCCAGCCTTCCTCATAAGAGTGCTATAAATCAGGTTTTTCCGCATCTCGGGAATGTGTTTCACATTGGTGAGAGTAATCTCAAGACATAAGGTCATCTTAACGATTACTATACTACATATTGAGATAAAAAAATATATTAAACCAGGAAAGAATCTTGGAACATATCTAGGAAGACTGTGGTTTGAAATAAACAAACCAGAAAAATGTATTAAACCAGGAAAAAATCTTGAAACGTGTATAGGAAGACTGAGGTTCGAGATAACAAACCAGGAAACTACCTTGGAACACATCTAAGATGACAGAGTTTATAAAATCTCAAGGAGAAAATTTATTCTCTCTTCTTATTTTTCTTACTCTCTCTCTATACTCTTTCTCTTGTTCTTCATCATAAACTCTATTTTTTCATTCTTATTCCGCAAATCTTACATGATATCAGAGCAAAAATCTTGTTAAATCAAGCTTGTCAACTTTATTATTCTTCAATCTTTCCCTTCTATTATATTTTTCAAATCTCTGCAAACCTCCATTGTTGTGATACTATTCATATCCAATTTTTTCAAATTTCATATCCAATTTTTTCAAAATTCGAATTTTCAGATTCAGACTTCAAATTCTTAAAAAATAATTTCTTCTGTCTTTGTGATAACATTCATGGAAAATTATAATTCTGTAATACTGCCTGTGGTTCTTAATGGAGGAGAAAATTATCTCTTTTGGACAAGAACAACAAAGGCAGTTCTATGTGGTCATGGTTTGTGGAGCTGTGTTGAGACTCCACAAGCTCAAATAAAAGAAAACAACGTAGCAGTAGCCATTGTTGAAGAGAACAAGCGGTTCCAAGAAGACCAGGCTATACTTGATATTCTCCAAGGATACCTTGAAATATCAGTCCTTGAAGCTTACTCATAATGTGAGACAGCCAAAGATCTAATAGACACTCACAAAAAGGTGTTTGGTAATGTATCCAACCTCAAAAAGGTGTTTGAAGTCAAGAAGGCTATCAATAGTCTCAGTCTAGAAGACATTGAGTTCAACAAGTACTTTGGCAAGTTAAAGTCACTTTGGGCTGAGATGGAAATGTTAAGACTAGTCACTGTGGACCCAATGATTCTCAATGAAAGGAGAGAACAAGACAAAATGTTGATCTCCTCCTCAGCTTACACCCAGCTTTCAATGATCTTATCAAGCATTTGCTGAGGGCAAATAAGTTGCCTAACTTAGATGAAGTTTGTGCTCAAGTCCATAAGGAACATGGGTTCCTTGGCTTGTTCATTAGAAGAGATGATTTTCCAACAGCACACAAGAGTGTGTACAAACTTCATGAAAGAAGGCAAGGGATGTGCGAACATTGCAAAGTAAGAGGTCATAGCAAAGACACATGTTTTTTCTTTCATCCAAATATCAGGCAGAATCTCATATTCACCTTCACGAACTCAAGCCGTGAACATGCCAGATTCAGAGACTTAAGCCGTGAACCAACGATAGCCAATCTTTCCTTTGAGGCTACTCATCCTCAGGGACATCCAAAGACACCAGGGGTGGCAATGGCAATGGTTGCTCAAGATGATGTTGTAAGAAAATCTTACCTGGAGGCTCTCATCAAATCAATTGCTTCCTTGAAGGAGTCTGAAACCACTTTATTTTCACATAAATCAAGTATTTCACTAGTTGTAGACTCTGGTGCTTCTCATCACATGATTAATAATCCAGACTTGATAAAGAATATAGAACCTGCTATAGGTAGTGTAATCATTGCAAATAGGGATAAAATACATGTAAAAGGAATTGGTAACTTGCGCTTGTTCAATAAGAAATCTAGGGCTTTCTTTATGCATAAGTTTACATCTAATCTATTATCAGTTAAGAAAACAATAACTGATTTGAATCTTTATGTTATATTTAGTCCTAATGATATGCATTTTTAGGATATTGAGACAAAGAAATCTCTTGGAAAAGAAGAGACTAAAGATAAGATTTACGTCTTAGAAGATTATTCACCTAGCAATTCTCATTCTTGGTTATCTGTTTCTCTTGATTCTATGTGGCATGCTAGATTAGGTCATCATCACTTTCGTGTTCTTGAGTTGATGATGCCTAATGTTTCTTTTGATTACTCTAGTTTTAAAACATGCATTCTTGGTAAACATTGTAAGATTATTTTCCAAAATCAGCAACTATCTATAGAAACTGTTTTGATTTATTCATTCAGATGTGTGGACATCTCCATGTGTGTATAGGGATAACAACAAATATTGTGTGACCTTCATTGATAAGAAATCTAAATATACATGGATTACCTTACTTCCCTGTAAGGATAAAGTGTTTGAGCTATTTTTAAACTTCCATAATTATGTCACTAACCATTTTAATGCTAAGCTTAAAGTTTTGAGATCATATAATGGAGGATAATACACTAGCGTCCAATTTAAAGAACACCTATAAAAACATGACATTCTGTATCAAACAAGTTTTCCATACACTCCACAACAAAATGGTGTGGCTGAACAAAAAAACCAGCAACTTATGGAGGTAGCAAGATCAATGAAGTTTCACACCAATGTGCCCAAGAAGTTTTGGGGAGACGCTATTATGACTGCCTGCTACCTCATTAATCGCATTCTAACAAGAGTCTTGAGTGACTTGTCTCCATTTGATGTACTTAACAAAACAAAACATTTTATTGATCACTTGAGATTGTTTGGATGTGTGTGTTTTGTGTTGATAGCAGGAGAACAAAGGAACAAACTAGATGCTAAAAGCAACAAGTGCATCTTCCTTGGCTACTCAATTACTCAAAAGGGTTATAAATGTTATGATCCAAACACTCAAAGAACATATATCTCCCGAGATGCCAAATTTCTTGAAAAGCAATGTTACTTTGACAAGCAAGATTGGGCAAGTCTCAAGGAATCTCTCTAGCTCTCCATTAGATCGGCTTCATGTTTCAGGTTTATTTTTGATCATTTGGGAAGTTCTCTTTCTAAGGTTCGATCTAAGTCTCAAAACCGACCACCTGAAAAAGTATCAGCTGCTCCTAATACTTTAGCTAGAACTACTGCTGCTCTATCAGAGCAAGGCCTCCAAGAATCTTTTCCACAATAGACAGCAGAATCAGATGAGGATGGAGGATCGATAACTAATCCTCATGAGGAAGAAGCTGGTGAACAAGCAGTAATGGAAGATGTTGGGGAAGAAGTTGCACCATCATTCCGTCGGAGTACACAAATCTGAAAATATCTATTTAGGATGAATGACCATGTGTACTACAACAACCAAGCAGTGGCTCATCCCATTCAAGCAGTATGCTCCTTTTACCATCTGATCATCTTGTATTCATCACCAAGATACAGACTGATCAAATTCCTTTTATTTACGTTGAGGCCAAGGAAAGAAAAGTGTGGAGAGATGCAGTTGGTGCTGAGATTGAGGCAATGAACCGTAATCATACATGAGATGAATCTGATCTTCCTAAAAGAAAAAGGGCAGTGAGCATACTGACCTTTTTCAAAATAAAATACAAGAGCAACATTGACATTGAAAGATACAAGGCTCGGTTGGTTGCAAAAGGCTTCACCCAAACATATGGTCATGATTATACAAATACCTTTTCCCCGGTTGCCAAACTTTCCACAGTACGTGTTGTCTTATCTTTGGCTACCAACTTATCTTGGGAGCTATAGCAGACAGATGTTAAGAATGCTTTCTTTCAAGGGAGCTTCAGGATGAGGTCTACATGACTCCTCCACCAGGTCTATAGGATACCATTACTCTCTGAAAGGTCTTAAGGCTAAGGAAAGCCATCTTTGGACTTGAGCAGTCCCCACGGGCTTGGTATCACAAGCTAAGTTACACATTGCGAGATGATGGTTTTAGAAGATCAGAAGCTGATCACACTTTGTTTACTCTCCAAATTCCCATGGTATTGTTGTTATCTTCATATATGTGGATGATCTCATCATCTCTGGAGACAACAAGAAGGTATCCAATCTGTTAAATCTGTCTTTGACATTAAGGATCTTGGAGAACATAACTACTTCCTTGGGATTGAAGTGTGCCGCTCACCTGAGGGCCTCTTCCTTTCTCAAAGAAAGTACATACTTTACCTTTTAACTGAGACATGTTGCACTGTTTTCACACCCGCCAAAACTCCTCTTGCATATGACAACAAGGTCAACCGAGAGGGCGAGAATGATGATGATGAGCCATTTGAGAATGCTGCACAATACCATAAAATACTGGGTAAGCTCATCTATTTGACCATTACACGACCTGATTTGTGCTTTGCTATGAACCATGTCAGTCAGCACATGAAATCACCTACAATGTACCACTGGGATATGGTGGAACGGATTCTAAAGTATCTCAAAGGCAGTCTTGACCAAGGCATATTGATGGGCAAGAATGAAAGCACAAAGATTGTGGGATATTGTGATGCTGATATGACTGAAAGAAGATATACAACCGGTTGCTGCACCTTCATTGGAGGAAATCTGGTGACTTGGCAGACAAAGAAATAGAAAGTGGTGGCATGTTGGAGTGCTGAAGCTGAATATAGAGCAATGAAGAAGCTCACAAATGAACTGACATGTCTTAAGACGCTTCTCAATGATATGAATATTATGCAGGTGACTCCATTACCATGCACTTTGATAATCAAGCAGATATTCACATTGCAACCAATTCAATCTTCCATGAGAGAACCAAACACATTGAGGTGAATTGTCATAAAGTCCGAGAAAAGATTGAAGAGGGAGTGATCCTCCAATGATATACCAAAAGTGAAAATCAGTTGGCTGATATCTTCACCAAGGTCGCAAGTCCAAAGTTTGCTCTCACATTCATGGCAAGCTTGGACTTGTAAGTATTCCACAAGCATAATTAATCAACATCCTCTAGTCCATGGACACTACACTCTTTTTCCCTCATCATAGTTTTCTCCCAAGTGGGTTTTCTATGATGAGGTTTTTAATGAGGTAGTGCTTCATGGGTTTCCAAGCATAGCATAATTATTATTTAATGTTATGCTTGAGGGGAAGTATTGAGATAAAAAATGTATTAAACCAGAAAAGAATTTTAAAACATATCTAGGAAGACTGAGGTCTGAGATAACAAACAGGGAAGCTACCTCGGAACACATCTAAAATGATAGAGGTCCAAGATTACTACACAAATTGATTATAGGAAATGAGTAGTTGTGGATATCCATTAAATAAATAGTTGAGAATATATATTAATTTTTTAAGCCGTTACTAATAGCTTTCTCTTGGAAGTTTTAATGTTTTAGTCTATAAATATACATTGTAATTATTAATAAAATCTCAAGGAGAAAAATTATTCTATCTTCTTATTCTTCTTACTCTCTCTCTCTCTCTCTCTCTCTCTCTCTCTCTCTCTCTCTCTATACTCTATCTCTCTCTCTTGTTCTTCATCGTAAACTTAGATTCTCTCATTCTTATTTTGTAAATCTTACATCACGTCCCGCGAGGTTGGCTTGATTTTGTGTTTTCAGTTTTAGTTTAGACTTGCTACGACAAACATCAGCCCTATAATCCATACTACCATAATTGTGACATTTTTTGCGATAAATCTTATCACAAGCGGATTGCTTCTAGAAGTTTGTTGAGCCAGATGCTTTAAAGTTCTTGTTGTGGTAAGTCTTCGCTCAAATTTATCTTTACATTTTGTCTTGTATTGCTTGGCGAGATATTTCTGATATCCTTTCTCCTCATTTTTGGAGAGGCAAATTGTAGCCTCAATGTGAAGCCTAGATATCAGCGATTCGAGAGATATCTGCTTACACTTGTGCTTAAAAAAATTTTTGAAGTCCACCCATCTGGGCGGAGGCTTCTCAATTATGAAGTCGACTATGAATACTTCCAGGAAGATTCATTCTTTCAACTACGATCTTGTTATTGATCAGTTGCAACTGATCTACTTAGTCCATTATAGATCTTGAATCCACAATTTTAAAGTCGAGAAGATTTGCAACTGTATATTATTGAAATTCATCATTTTCAGACTTGTACTTTCGTTCCAAAGTATTTCATAAATGTTTGGCCGTTAGATATTCCTTTTCGTTGTTGTAGACTCGGTACAACTTGTCTATCATACGACTAAGGATTCATGCTCTTCACAGAAATTCTGAATGCACCCAAGCATCAATGCTGGATGTTGTGTGTACGTCAGTGGCTCTAAGAGGGGCTATTGGTTTATCTTCCTTCAAGAACTTGGTAAAGTTCAAGGTGGTTAGGTAGAAGAAAATTTTCTGTTGCCACGTCTTAAAGTTATTCCCGTCAATTTTTTGATGAAGCAGTGCACTGGTCACTTGAGGAGTAACTTGACTTGTTTCCATAGGTACAACCTCACTGTTTTCAGTGTTGGTTTCCAACTATTCACAAAAGTAAACAAATCAGAAAATTGAACTGTTTAATAAAATAATTTTATTAACGTAAACACTATTATGTATGTTTTAAATCATGATTGCTAAGTATTTTAATGATTTGAGTGTTTTTAATTAAAATTAAACCGAATTCAAACTCCTTTAAAAGCGTATGCGAAAACTTATTAATAATTAATAACGCTACTAAAAAATGTTTTTCAAAACTCGCTAAAAAGCGTCTGCATAAATTATTTTAAAAATATTAACAACGTTTTGCAAACTCGCTAAAAATAGTGTCTGCAGAAATTGTTTTAATATATAGCGTTTTATAACAAATGTTTTAGAAAACGTTTGTAATCGCTATAATTTTCAATTAATAAAAGTTTTGCAAACTCGCTAATAATAGTGTCTGCAGTAAACGTTTTGATTTATAGCATTTTATAACTAATCATTTTTGAGAACGTTTGTAACCGCTTTCCAATTTTCTAAAACCGTTTCACAAACTCTCTAAAATGTGTTTGCGTAAACGTTAAAAAATATTTGGATAACATTTTGCAATCTCGCTTATTAATGTATTCGCATAAACATAGTGTTTAGAAAACCATAAACCAAAAATCTTTTGGAATTACATTTTGCAATTTTGCTTTTAAAGTGTTTGCATAAACTTAACGTTTATAAAATCAGAAATCCAAATCGTTTGAATTATGTTTTGAAAACTCGCTTTAAAGAGTTTGTATAAATGTTTACAAATCAAAATCTGAAATAGCATTTTCCTGAATCCGATTATAGCTATTTGCTAGAAGCGGATTTATTGTGTTAAGCTTGTAGGACCGTGATTACTGGATAAGAAAATAATGATTCGATAAAACTCGATAGGGTTGTAAATTAAGATGTACAAAAACGATTTAGAAATACAAATATAAAAACAAAGCGGAATTCAAACGCCTGTATTGTGACAGATTTGATACTTGTTGAGTCCCCCGATACAACCGTTTATGAGACGAATTCGCTATATACTTGAATTCAGAATCTACAAACAATCTCTATGATATACTCAAGAATTAGTCATTTCTGAAAGAGAGAAAATGATAGAGAGATAGAGAGTTGGATGTTACAGTTTTTGGTAATGCAAATTCTTCAAAAATCGTGTTTTTTATTATATTTGTTCATTCACCAATCAATCCTCTTATATACTGCTCAACCTCGACAGCGTTTATGGCAAGATAGTGCATTTATGGTGAGATCATGGAGTTACGAGATCGTGTAATTAATGGCGAGATCCTCGAATTGAAGACCACGATCTACGATTGCTGATTTTCTAGGATATTATTTGACTCGATTATTGAGTTAACAATTCATAACCTTTACAGTCAATAATATAGCAACAACTCGAATACGAGATATACCCAAGAGCCCCAAAGCCCAAGAACCCACGATCCATGGCCCACGGCCCACGAACCAGGTGGTCGTGGTGGTGCACACGTGTGGATTCCTTGATTCTCCTCTTACCAATGTACCAATTTAAACTAAGCTATTTTGTTCCACTATATATATTAGTGAAACAATGTACCAATTTAAACTTAGCTATTTCGTGGACGCATCACCATTGTACATTCTAAAATGTCTTGTTGAGGGTCGAGATGGTACCCACACGCTTTGTGTGCGAGCACACTCTCGATCAGATGGGTATCAGGGAGGAGGTCCGCACCGTGCTACAGCAGTTAGGACTGGACACACCCAGCGAGACCAAGATCGCACTTTTTGATGAGCAGTATTTCCGGAACAGCGGCATCCTCAAGCCGGGGTTCATCTACCAGTTCCAAGACCATGAGAGAGTCACTCAGCTCTGCAAGCTCCAACTCCGCGAGTTTACAGCCCTCACCTCTAGGGCCACCCTGGAGTTCACTGTCCCGTCGGAGCGCTTACATGATCCCAGCGCTGGGTCTAGACGACGAGGAAGTTCGTCTAGAGCCTCCACTTCTCAGCATCACCAGGAGGAATATAGAGTCCCGAGTCACGAACCTCAGCAGCCCTAGCAGTCGCAGGAGACTAACGGATGAGAGTATGCTCTCCCCCTTATACCGAATTGTACGATCTTGACCCGCTGGCTATATATGCTACAGCTGACGACTACCATGCTTGGGTGGTGGCAGCTCACTCGAAGAATAACACCATGCAGCAGAGGATATGCAATGCACTGGCTAAGATCAGATGCCCGCCGTCACCTTCTTGCTTCCGGGGCTTCCAGACTAGAGAGACAGGCGAGTCTACTGAGGCACCCGATGATGTTCCTGATGTTACTGGACACAGGACACACGATGACGCCGATGATACCAAGTCAAACCCCGACGTCAGATTACCCTGACGCAGACGTCGCCACTGACAGGCCGCAGCATCAGCTCTGAAGACCACTGATAGCGTATTTTCTTTCTCTTCTTTGCTTTTTTTTTTTTTCTTTTCTTTTATTTCATTGTATATATTTTGATTGTATTTTCCTTTAGTTTATTTTAACACGAGGACGGTGTAAAGTAAGTCTGGGGGAGGGTACATATTTGCATTTTGGATTTTTAGACTTATTGTATCTTAGTTAGGCATCTAGGATTGCATTGCATTTGCATATGGAACTATGATGAAAATGTCTTTATTAAGTCTATTGATTTTATCATTAGATTTAATACTCGAGTTACTAACTGTATGACACATAAACTGCTAGTCAAACTATAAGATTGATCCATATCTGGAATCCTTGATATTAGATTAACTCTGATTGAAGCATATTTTGATATGATACCATCTCTTATCTATTTGAACTTAATTTGAACTTAGAATTATCAAACTTTGCGTAGGATGTAAACTCATGAATACTACATATTTGGATTTCTTATATCATTTTTACCACTCTTTGTGATCCAAATAGCTATTTCCCTACCCTTAGCCTACCTTTTTATTCAGACCATGTCACCAGTTTTTGAGAGTTTTAGACTTTATTTTCAGAATGAACTTGGTAGAGCGTGTTAGGTAGGAGCCAACAGGATTAGCTTCTCATGTAGTTTTGGTTCACTCTGTTTGAGCCAATTAGGACTAGGTGAAAGCTTGATGGGAATAGAAAATGGGTATTAGTAAGTTTAGAAGTTAACTAAAAAAGGAAGAGAAAGGGGAGAAGAACTTTGGGAGAGAAAAGGAAATGAGGCAAAGAAGACTCGAAGTCTAGTAAAGGGATTTAGAAGTGTAAATAAAAAGGGGTGAAGGGTTCTTGCAAAAAAAAAAAGATTAATAAAAAAAAGTAAGACAAGAACCAGGTATAAGAAAATCTAAACCCGCTAGATCGTTTAAGATTTTCACCTCTCACATAGAAGTAAATGTGCTAGAAGAATGGATTGTAGGAGTGCTAGATTGATCTTAATGGTATAACAGACAACAATGCCTTGAAAAGGGAAATACTAATATCATTCAGGGAAATTTTGAGCTTGGGTATAGTTTTAAGAGGGTAGTATATTTTGGGTAGATGAGAATCTAGTCTTGTATGCACATATTGGAACTTACCTTTAGCATTCTTCTAAAGTTCATTCTAATTTTTTAGAGATCCTTATACTGAGCATCAAAACCCATGGAAGAAGAGATCATTTTTATATCTTGACCTTTCCCTTAGCCAAATGAGTTTGCTGAATATGCCCAGTATGATTCACGATCTAGAAATTAATGAATGTTAAAAGAGATTGTTGATATGAATACTTGTGTAAACTGAGGTTTGATCTGAGTTAAGTTGTGATGGATATGGCTAAAAATTTTGAGTACACTTGCTTACCTTGTGTTATAGAACTTCTAACTTGGATACTGATCTTAAAATTTGACCAATATAACTTGGTTTTGAGTTCCAGAATAAATCATCCTTCTCACTATGCTAGTTTTTTGCTTGAGGGCAAGCAAAAGGCAAGTCTGGGAGAGTTGATATAGGTGCATATTAGGCTAGTTTAATCTCATATTTCATATGTTTTTGTATAAATTTTTCATTCACATAGCATCATTCTAGGGTAGTTTATCTCATTTGTTCATTTTAGTGCTTAGGATCATGCATTTGCATATTTGGAGTGTTTTGAGTCTTTTTCAGGAGTTTTGGAGTCTCCCGAATGAAGTTCATGCAATGGACTCGAGTAGAGATGAAAATTACCAACGAAGCAATCGATCGGTCTATTCTAAGACCAATCGATCGCATCTGCTCGAATTTGTGAGAATATCCAAGATCGACCAAGCCCCTCCAAGATCGACCGATTCATTGTACGATCAATTGTTCCATATTTGGATCGATCGATCCGGTTTAATGATCTGGCCGAAAAATTGTAGTTAAACCAGTTTAGTTTATTTAGTCGGGTTGGTTTAGTTTTAAACTATAAATACCCAATCCTAGGTCATTTTTTAGCAAGTTTTAGATTAGAGAGAGAGAGAGACTGCAGCCACCAGGTGATTGAGGAGACCTAGAGTTTGAGATTTGGATTTCTGGACAACCTCTTTAAGACAATCAAAGAATCATCTTGGGTAATTTCTTAATCCCTTATATTTTTATTCATGTTTAATCTTTCTATGGATTCGTTTTGTTTATCAGTGATGATGAGTGAGTAATTGACTTTGAATGGTTTAAGGATTGATAGATTAGGGATGAAATGATAATTGATTGATGTTTAGGTTATTAGACCCTACTTGATGACTAAATTTAATGCTATTTTTGGCTTGAGAGAACCAAATCTAGAACCTAGGAAATTTGTTACCCGAGAGATGTTGATAAAATTCCTGAACTAAGTCATTTAAGAGATCTTCATTCATAGCCATTGAGAGATGATGTTAGGGTGCTTAGTAAACCTATCGAACCAGAAACTAATGCATGCATATTATTAATCTTCCAAATGAGAGTTTAGTTAGAATGATTGTTTAGCATAGTAATCAATGACATGAGAGTGTATTGATTTAACATTGTTCATAGTTCTAGGAATAGCTTAATAAAAACTCTGCAAGATCAATCACTTTATTATTATTCCCTAATTAATGTCTTTCCTGAAACCATTCGTTTAAATTTAATTTTGAGTCAAGTTTCTCTTATTTAGTTAGCTAGTTTAGATTCACTTTCAATTCAAGTTACAATCAAAACCACTACCATTTATTGTCACTTTAGATTAAATCGAAATCATACAATCTTAGTGTGCTATTCTAGATTCTCTGTGGATTCGAACCTCAATTATTTGCAATAGATATTGTAGCTTATTGCTGATTTATTTGATACGCAAAACCTCTACATCAGAATCTTAATCATTGGATCAATGAACTTTAGGACTTTTATTATACGTTGGACTGGAAAAAAGTTGGGCCAGGAATGAAAAAATAAAGAATTGAAGTAAATAAATCATTAAAAGAAGAGTTTGACATATTTAAATTAAGAAACGTCCACAAGAGAAACAAATAAATGAAATCTATTTTGAAAAAGGTTTTATAGCCTATTTTTCTTGGTCTAGATGGAAATGAAGTGAAGTCCAAACGTGTTTAAGCCTAGAAAGATCACAAAAGAATCCTACTTTCCATGGTTAGACCTAGGATTTTCATTCCACCCCTTTATATAAGAGGATACATGAGCCGGAATATCACAGGTTAGCCACCATGTAAGAGGAGCCAAGAGCCACCTAGAAGGGAGAAGAATTATAATCTGACCTGTTTTGGGAGATCAGATAAATAGATGGGCAAACCAGTAAAGATCTGAACCAAACATATAGGTTAAGCTTTTGATTTTAAGATATAGGTATCGCCGAAAATCGGTTCCTCATTTGAAGTTACAAATTGAAAATCATTAAATTTTTCTTTAGACACATCTATGTAGAGCGCATCCGCGAGCTACTACCTTTGGAAGCGTTTTGTAGTCGTTCCATATAGTGCCAAAGCTAATTTAGCTACTGTTGGAAATCCCTCAAAGCCACCTTTCCAGATCTGTCTTCCTATCCAAAATTCATGGTATAAACAGAAAGTAATTGCTGTTTTGTTTTCCTGCCAAAAATATATCCGTATTTGAAAATTTAGAAACCCTTTAATCTAGTATTTTTATCTAGAATATCCTAATTTGGAAAATCAATTTATGAAAACTTCACTTATGAAGAGTTTATTTACGAAATTACTATTTATTTATGTAAATATTATGTAGAGAAATTCATTAGAGTATACAACTATTTTCTCTTTATTACTAAACTACACCAATCCATTTTTGTAACATGAAAAAATTTGAGAATATATTTTACATTCCATTATTTCATCTTCAAATTATATTATATGCCATTTTAATTTTTTATAATAATAAATTGTAAAAAAAGTTACATCAATCAGTTTTCATATTTCAAAATCTCAATTTTTTCATCTTCTTATACCTCGCTTTCTCTGTGTTGGACGAGATGATCAACATCGTCGGAAGATCGCCATTTGAATTCTTAGTCGGTCCAAAGGTTGGCGTTTCAAGAATTCCCAAAATTTCAAATTTCTTTTATTGAGCTCAAATCTTTGTTTCTTCTCCATTTTTTCCTTCCGCGAGGTTTTGTCATCGAGTCTTGTTCTTGCATCCATATCAGTTTGTTTTGTTGTGGTACGATATTCGAGTTATATATGGTAGGTGTATAATGATTAGCATTTGTTTGAGCAATCTTTCAGAAATTAGGATTTTTGAACGAAGGTGTAGATTTATTTTAGTTTCTTGCAGAGTTACCAGTCAGAACATAATTATTGGTTTCATATGTATGGTTATGTAAATTTTTTGGTTATTTCATTGTAGATTTATTATTTTGTTTCTTATGATGTGTAGCTTTGTTGGGTATGTTCAAGTAGATTTGCTAATATTGTATGCTTTATAGATTTTGTATGTTTGAAGATTTGTTTATATATGTAATAGTATATTTATGAGTTATTTTTGTATGCTCATAGATTTGTGTGGATATGTTATCGTATATCTATTTGATGCTCTCTTATCTTTGTAGGTTTGTTTTAGTATGTCATCACAGATTTATTAGCTGCTTTTCTATGCTTGTATATTTGTTTGACTATGTTATAATAGATTTATGTGTTTAATTTGTATGCTCGTAGATTTGTTTGCACATGTTATCTTAGATTTATTTGTTGCTTTTGTATATTCATAAATTAGTTTGGATATGTTATGGTAGACTTATTAGTTGATGTCAAAGGGGTATAGATTTGTTTGGGCATGTTATCGTAGATTTATTTGTTGATTTTGTATGCTCATAAATTTGCTTGTTATTGCAGATTTATTTGTTGATTTTATATGTTTGTAGATTTGTTTGGTTTGTTATTGTAGATTTATTTGTTGCTTTCGTATGCTTGTAAATTTGTTTGGATATGTTATGGTATATTTATTAATTACTATTTCATGTTTTGTATAATGTTTTGCGAATTATATGGTAGATTAGTTTAATATTTTCTTTTCTTTTGTATGTTATGTAGGTTTGTTGGATATGTTGGTAGACTTGTTTGTTGACACTTAAATTATTGTGTTATGCAGATTTGTCAGATATGACATCTTCAATAGATCATAAGGACGTGGAGTATTTGAATACAAACTATCATGATGGAAAATATCCTGTGCAGTTTAGAAGTATGAATCACTACTGCATTTTGTCTAACATTGCGATGCTCAGAGATGTCATAGGTATGTGTGGAGATATCTAGTAGGTTCTCCAGTGGATCTCATTGCCAGGCTTGCAGAAGAGAAATTCATATGCTCGGCGAAACCAGTTAATTATCTGCTAAATCATCAGTTGTGTACATTTAAGAATCATGAAAAATGAAGTTTAGTTGATGATCAAGCTATAAGGTTTTTGTTGTGTGAATTTTATGTGATCAAGGGGATGAATACAGAGCCATATGCTGTCACAGGGGAATGAGATACTTATCATTCTGAGATATGGGGTAAATGCAGGTCTTTGTGAATGACCAAATTGGTTAAAGCTAGAATTTATAGTGTTAAAATGTAGGGACTAGAGTTTCGAGAAACATATAATGGTTTTATGCCTCTGCGTATTTCCTCTTAATGTCCTTGGTTTGCATGCTAGGAGCAGGATTCCTCTCAAACTAGCAAAAAGAATGCTTGATGTAGACGCGTTTGAAAAGTTCTCATGGGGTAGCTTTGCTTGGAAAAGCATAGTTAAACATATCAAACGACATGACTATAAAGTCAAGTCTTACATTGTTGGAGGTTTTTTTTCATGTTCTTCAAATTGGTTGTTTGAGGAAGTTTCTATTGTTGAAGGTCAGGAAGTTTCCCTTCTTTACTGGCTCGGTGGTCAAAAGCGTTTTAATTTTGAAGATCTTATACGTGAAGATAAGAAGAATAATGTTAATAAGAAGGTATTTTAACTATGAATTGGTTTTGTGAATGTTCTTACATATGTGAAGTAGTGTTGGAGGACAACATAATCTTGTCTTTATGATATATTTTTGGTCCGGATAAGACATATAATCGTCAGTCTTGGAGAGTATCCGCAACCAATATATAATGATTATTCTTCATGAATGTATCTCCCATGATACTTTGTAATTTATGGTCAAAGGTGAGGAGAGAGAAACTACTCATCCAAACAAAAATATTGAAGATGAGGCAGAAATGAAGATTTCAGAATGTAAAAGACGGAAGATGAATATGCAATAGAAGAAGAAGACGACGAATGATGGGGATGACGAGATTGTGGAAAACATGAAAAATATAAAGCCAAAGAAGAAAAAAAGAGACAGATTGGAAGTGATTCAGATGATGAGGTTGTGGAAGAAACAGAAAAGTCAGAAGCCAAAGATGAAAAAGATTTACAAAAACAAGTTTCAGTTGATACTGATACATGTTTAGTAGATAAAATGAATAATAGATGGTCAAAAAGGAAATACAGTAGCAGAGACGAGGAAGCATAAAAGGTTAGTCTAAGTGTAATCTTTTAGTGCATACTATTGTTCACAGTAGATTTTCCACATATAATGGTAGATTTTTTACCTTGATGTAGCTTTTTTCGAGAGTAGATTTGTTGTAACTTGTTATGGTAGATTTATTGTAGTTCTCGATTTTGCTAGTAGATCTATTTTGCTAGTTGTTTGTTATGATAAACTTATCATAATTCTCGATTTTGCATCTAGATTTCTTTTTGCAGCTGCTGTAGATATGTTTCATCATGTAATGGTATATTTATCTGATTGTTTCACTTTCAAAAGTAGATTTTTTGTGGTTTGTTATGGTCGACGTATCATAATTCACGATTTTGCTGTTAGATTTGTTTTGTTTTTTTGCTGTAGATTTATTTCGTCATGTAATAGTAAATTTATTTGATTGTTTTCATTTAGTATAGTAGATTTTTTGTTGCATGTTCTGGTAGACTTATTATAATTCTAACATATAATTTGTCTTGAAGATTATTACCAAGTTACTGATGCAAATATATCTGCAAGTAATGCTCCATATGAGAGTATCATAGAAGGCATTATCAAAGTAATGGAATCACTATTAACAAAGGTAAACAGCATATACAGTAGATTCAACAAAACTGCAGAAGCAATATGTTCCATAAAAGAGGAGATCAACCAAAGATTGAGTACAATGGAGGGGAAACTTGATGCAAAAATTGGTATTGTGAAGGAAGAGCTCCTAAATAAAAGAAGCAAAAAAGTGGTTCCTATATAAATTATGTATAAAACTTTGACTGGAGATGAATACTCAATATGTTGAAGGAAATCAATGGTAGCATAACAACATACTTTGATAGTTTAATGGTCTAAGAATAATATCTCTAGCTTTCCTTGTTCTTACTGCATGATCTAATGGAGTTTATAACCGCAAAAAAGTGATGAATTTAAATCTCTGAACTAGTATTTGCATAGGCTAGGGCGCTGTAACCAACGAAAGTTGAGTTACTGAGCTTTAAGGAACTCTATCAGAACTTGATTCATTAATTCATATTTACGTCTTCCAATAACAAACAAAAGCTGAGCCTATTGATTTATTAGATATAGTATCTGGAACCACGACAATGGAAAGGATATAAAATTGTGCTTCGAGTTCTAGATCATAAGACCATATATATATCATATCTAGTTTGTTGAATGTTTATTGAGATTGTCCTGAATACCTAACATTTTCCTCCATCGCTTTCAAAACCATTTACTTGATTTTGTTAACTTTGATATTTACTTTTGATTCTCACCATCAACATTACTCAATGACAGTTTGATTTTGTTAACTACGATTTGCAGTGCTACCATACATTCCATGAGGATCGATAATCCTACATTATACTTTTTTGTTTGTTGTGCCCTTGCAGATAAGTCTGGTTGGGTGAAAACTATTACCATACCAAAAAACTACCATGAAAAACAAAATAAATCTACTATTTTTAAATAATTGATTTGAAAATGGATCAAAGATATTTACATTAAGTAGTTTCTCCTTTGCACGCGTTAGGACGGTTTTCATTAGCGTTGCATCTTTTCACTGCTTGGCAAACAATCTTGTCAACATCAACCTCACTTCATCTACAAGTAGCAGAATAGGCAAACTTCTAGCACAAACTTTTTAATCAATCCAGCTATGTTAGTTGTGGTGAGTTGAATCTATCTTCGGAAAAATGAGCATGTCTCCAGTACCGTACATATGTCTTCTACAAATATATGTGAAAGACATGATCTACACCGTGAATCTCTACAAAAATGGTATTAAAATCAGAAATTTTGTATGCATGTTTTTTTAACCAAACAAAAGGTTTCACCACTTCTGAACCGTAGAATATATTCTTATACATGTAATATGTGAAAATTTTCCAAGTTGCAAAAGGACACACCTTTGATATTGTGTTCCCAATTGATTTGTGCATATCATAGATGATTGCAACTATCATTTCATCCGGAATAACATAGTTTAGCTGCTTGAAGAACCATTTCCAAGACTCATTGTTTTCAGCATCATTAATGCAAAAGGCAATTGGAAATAAATTAAAATTCTCATCCTGGGTAGTTGCTACAAGTAAAGTGTCTTTATATTTCCTTTGCGAAAATATCTCATCAACAATCAAAAGTTTTGTCATGAACTGAAAATCACTGTTGGCAGCACCAAAGGCTATAAACAGGTACTTGAATTGGTTGTTGTCGTCTACATCTATACATGGATAAGTCCCATAACTGGATCACCTTATTTGGTATAAGTATGTAGACAGACCTTTATACCCGTCTTCCGATAATCCCCTTACCAGGTTACGTGGATGTAACAATTCACCATAAGCTTTCTAATACTTTATCTATATATAAATCCACTAAAACAATAAGCTAAAAAATCTACCATAAATTGATTACAAATTTACCGCCAAGTAAAAACATATCTACCATGAAAACAAATATAAATGTACTATCAAAAGTGAGACAAATATACCATTAAATGAAAACAAATATATGATCAAGTGAAAATGAACTATAAGAAAAGCAAAAACAATCCACGATGTAGTGAAAACAAATCTACCTACCAAACTGAAAATGAGTCGACTACAAAAACAAAAAAATAAATCTACTACTAGAAGCTAATAACTTTACCACTAAGCACAAAAAAATCTATGATCAACTGAAAATAAATCTAGTACCAAAAAGAAAAAGAATCTATCAGCAAACAAAAATAAATCTTCGATTAAGTGAAAACAAACTATAAAGCAAAAACAAACAAATCTACGACATAGTGAAAACAAATCCTCTATGAACTGAAACAAATCGACTGTTAAACCCAAAAATAAATCTACGACCACAAGCTAATAAATATATCATCAAGTGCAAATAAATTTACAATAAAAAAAATAAATCTACTATGTAAAGTGAGAGGAGGCTACTAATAAATCGACCATCACACCTTTATTCGTACACATTTCTGCAGCATATCAGCTATATGATTGGGCAACACCCTTAGTCCAACACCGCCCATAATATTTATGTACATTTCACCAAATATCTGATGAGTTCTTTGTCTACAACGTGCAGAATGCTCAGTTACTGAACATGTATGCTTTCCAACATAAATCTGAACATGAAACAAGGATCATCTCCAATTGGTGATGCTCGCATTTTTCAACTACAATCCTTCACCCAACACTTAACAATATAAAAAATTGGGAATGTTTTTTCTACATCAAAATAAAAATGATGTATCACCAAAAACATATTCAACCTTGTCTCCAAAGAATCTTTGCTTTTATATCGTTGTCAAACATATAAAGTTAAGCAGACATTTCAAAGTCATGAAAATCATCTTGTAATGATTCTCTCATCTTGCTAGTAGAATTTGATTTTCAACATACCTCGTATTACATTTCTTCTCCTCCAAATGGTTGTTTTTCTTCTTTTTCTTGAGTTTTATACCTCCCATAGACAGAATAATCATCATCACGAGATGAAGTTCCCTCATAATCATCACAACAATCACCAGAAGGATCTCATCCCCATTTGGAACCCAAAATCATAGACCACCATAGAAACAAAATATTTGAAGGTTGTTTGATGATCTGCATCTAGAACTCGAGGCCCTCGACTATTATTGATGAAAAAACAGCCATATGTTTCTCTCAAATCTCCAATATCCACAGACAATAACTATTTTCTGAATATCCATTAAACCAAATGAGTAGAGGTTTCTGAGAAAATGGAAGTAAAAAGCAGGAGATTTAGAAAGAAATTGAGGAATCGCGGTTGAAATTGAAAGTTTTTGGTTTTATCGGAGAAGATGGCTGATAGAAGAGAATTAATTGAGCAGTGTCAATAATAAATGTAGCAGTCAAATAGATCTACAGAGTTTTATTAGCGTTACAAAAAATCAAATCTACCAAAAAAATACAGATAAAAATCTACATTACCGTCAAACAAATTTTACAGCACGAAAAATAAATATACATAGTCATTAAGAAAATATAATTGTACAAATAAATGTACAGAGATATCTAATATGTTTACCAGAGCCAAATAAATATACATAGTCATCTAATATGTCTACTGGACCAAAATAAATCTACGGAGTCAATAGATAGGTCTACCGAAATAAGATAAATATAAAGGGTCATCAGACAAATCTACCAGAGTCATAAAAAGTTACACCGAGTAAAATAAATCTATAGAATTATATAATAAATCAAACAGAGAAAATAATTTTACTGAGTCTTCGAATAAGTCTACTAGAATGAGATAAATCTACAGAGTCATCGAATTAGTCTACCATAATGAGATAAATCTATGGCGACATCAAAAAAATCTATAGACTCATTGAAGAATAAATCTACAACAAGAAAAATAATTTTGCGAAACAAATTTATGGAGTCATCTAATAAGTCTATCCGAGCAAAATAAATCTACACAGTCATCGAATAAGTCTACCAAAACGAGGTAGATATAGCCGTCAAACAAATCTGTGGAGTCATTAAATAAATTTACACTGAGAAAAATAAATCTACAAAATAAATCTACGAAGTGATCTAATAAGTCTATCAGAGAAAAATAAATGTACGGAGTAATCAAATAAGTCTACCAGAATGAGATAAATCTACAAATTCAGCAAACATATCTTTAGACATCAAAGAAAAAAAATATACACCGAGCCAAAAAAATCTACAAAAAGAATCTACTAAATCATCTAATAACTCTACCAGAGGAAAATAAATTGACGGTATCATCAAATAAATCTACCAGAATCAGATAAATCTACAGAATTATCAAAAAAATCTACATAGTATCGAAAAAATAAATCTACACTGAGAAAAATAAATCTACAAAATAAATATATGGAATTATCTAATAATTCTATCGGAGAAACATAAATCTGTGGAGTCATTGAATAAGTGTACCAGAATAAGATAAACCTACAATATCAACAAACATATCTTTGGAGTTATAAAAAATCTACACCGAGCCAAATAAATTTATAAAATAAATCTATAGAGTCATCTAATAACTCTATCGGAGCGAAATAAATCGAGGGTGTCATCAAATAAATCTATCGGAATTAGATCAATCTACTGAATTATCAAAAAAAAAAATCTATGTAGTCATCGAATAAATAAATATACGCCGAGCCAAATAAATCTACAAAATAAATCTATAGAGTTATCAAATAATTCTATTGGATCAAAATAAATCTAGAAGTCATTAAACAAATCTATGGAGTTATCGAAAAAATAATGTACATCGAGTAAAATAAATCTACAAAAAAAACTACCATACCGCTTAAAGCAAAAAAACAACAAAAATTGTTCTACCATCAAACATAACAAATCTACGTCAAATAAAATAAATTTTTAGGTCTACCACTTCCGCACTGACATATTCAAAAATATTTAAAACTTTTATATCGATAGACTGAATTATTAATGGTTGTTCTGTAAATACATTTTTTGTTAACAATAATTTTGAGGGCAATATGGGTACAGAAATTTATATTAATAAATTTTTAAATATAAGGTATTGTATAGTAATAAAGAGATTATCTTGGTATATTATAGTTATTATCATTATTATTGAAACTTTATTTTGAAACGCAGACCTCAGGTCGCTAACAGATACATGCACAATTTTAAGCCGTAGTGTTTCTCCAACCGCAATAATTTTTGGCGCTTTTTTCCAACCGTTTTAACCACTCATTTTAAAGATTCTACTAGAAGGTGGGAATTTATTTGTGCTACGAGAGTGGATCAATAACACTTTAGTGGTTTTGCGTAGAAGAACATTAATAATCGAAGTTATTTTTATTGATTTGCATCAATGGTTCATAATTACAGGAGAATTCCCTGCGGCCTAAAATATATTTTTATTAATCTCGTCACTCTTAAAATTTTTTTTGTTTAATATTTTCGTCCATTTCACTCATGAGACACAAAAACCAAATATTTTTCTTAGATCAAATGTTTATATTTCTTCTAGATTTGATACCCTAAGTAATATTACATTTGCGGGTGCACGGTCTATTTCCACACGCCAGAAACTATGCAATTCAAACACATTCAAACATTAGCCCTCTACTTAAATTCACACCTTAAAATGTTTAATGTTTTAATCCATACAACTGAATATTGAATACCAATTTACACCCATAAATGAAGTTCAATGTTTGAGAGAACATAACTGGATGGTTTAACTAAACCGAATTTAATTAAATTGTTATGTAAACCATGAACAATTAGTTTAGTGTATAAACCGTGTTTAAACCCGATTACAACCCAAAATTGACAAATTACGCTCGATTACAACCCAAATTTGACAACTCGCGCCTGATTACATCATCTGAATACCCGATTAAAACCTATAAAAATCAATTTAATTCCCAAATCCACCCGATTGTAAAGAAAAATCCTAGAATTCCAAAATCTCAAAATCTCGATAAAATCATAAGGAACAAGATAACGTTCCTAGAGTTGAAGCGAACGACCGTGATGAAGCTCGGATTGAAAATAAACATTGAAGCAAACGACCGTTATGAAGCGCAATTTGAAGATGAAGCGAATAAATTTCAAAGTTGAGCCGCCGTATTTTCATAACGTCTATCCTGAGCGCGACGTGGAAGAAAACGATGATGGAGAAGCCGTGAGATGTGACATTTATCGCGGTGACTGTAAATTGTACCATGGTAAAAAATTCTTCAGTGTTGTAGCATTCAAGGAGGCGGTTCTAGACTATGCATAAAGATTAATAAAGAATCTCGTTAGTACAGGTGGGATAAAAAAATTTTGCCTTCAAATGTGTAGGCGATGAATGTTCATAAAGGATTATTGTGCGATTACTAGAGATTTGCCAATGTGGCGAATGCAAGTGTTAAAAAACGTTTACAATTGTGTTCGTAATGGTGAGTGTGAGATGCTAAAGGTTCCAGTATTAGCTAAGTTGTTCGTAGTTAAGATTAGTGAAGAACCTAGTTACTTTATGTTGATCAAGATCATAGAAATTATCAAGGAAAGATAGGGCATTAGTGTGACAGAGAATCAGTGTCAAAGTGCTAGTAATAAGGCAATTGGTTGGATTAATCGAGAGTATTCAGAGCAGTTCTATAGACTTAAAGATTATGGGGCAGAGCTTGAGCTAAATAATGCGGGAACAACTGTAAAGATTGACACTGTTAAAAATAATCCCGGTGTAGATGTATTCAACCGCTTTTATTTGTGCTTTGAAATACTTAGAAACTCTTGAAATGAGTCATGTAGGTGTTTAATTCGAGTTGACGGCAACGTCTTGATATTAACATTGAAAGGACAGTTGTTAGTGGATGTAGGTTGAGATGCAAATAATGCCATATATACAGTAGCGGAGACTGTTGTACGAGTTTAAAACACTGATAATTGGATGTGGTTTGTTCAGTTGGTAAAAGCTGACTTAGGTCTTGGAAATGGTGAAAGATATATTCTGGTATCTGATTGCTGCAAGGGAATTATAAAGGCTGCTTCTACTGAGTTGCCTAATATAGAACATATGCATTATGTGAGACACATTTACAGAAACATTAAGAAGAAGCATGGGAGAAAACTGTGGATTAAACCGTTCATTTGGAACTTAACGTGGAGTTACAATAAGACAGATTATAAAATACATTTGAAGAGGATTGAAGAAATGTATTTGAGTGTATACAATGACATCCTCAAGACGAAACCAGAAACTTGGTGTAGAGCTTTCTACAAGCTTGGAAATTTCTGTGAGGATGTTGACAACAATTTTGTGGAATCGTTCAATTCTTCAATTGTTAGAGCAAGAGAAAAGCCTTTCATGTCAATGCTTGAGACATCAGAAGAATGGCAATGGCTAGAATTGGTGAGTGGTCGATTAAATCACATAATAACTAAGGTCTGTGTACTCCTTATGTTGTCAAGATATTCGCAGCTTAACATGCAGAAGCATCCCTGTGTATGGTTACCAGAAGCACAAATGGTTGGTGAGAGTCATATGTACACAGAGAGCCTTTTCGTGTTAACTTGAAAACGTGGACTTGTAAGTGGAATCTCTTGTGAGCATGCGTATGGAGTAATTCTGAAGAGGAATCTGCAACCCGAAAATTATGTCAGCCACTAGTTCACTACATACATGTGGAACAATAACTATACAAACGGTTTGAAGCCAGTGCGAGGAATGCGTTTCTGGCCAACTAATAATGTTCCGTTAGTACATATCATACATGTCTTCAGTGATGACCAAAGAAATCCTAAGAAGAACAAACCAGAAAAGAAGAGAAAGAGGCCAAAACATGAATTGTCAACGAAGAAGAAACAAGTAGAGAAGAAAAGGGTAATGCATTTTGGAGTATGTGGTGCAGCCCATCATAACAGCTGTTTTCACACTAACGAGGTTTGTTTTGCAATTTTTTTATCAATGTTTCATGTTTTGTGAATGATATAATGTTGTTTTTTTGTATCATTTAAGCTTCTTCACCGCACATTATCTTAAGCACAAGCTAGCATCAACCTAACAGCTCAGTCATCATCCCAACCTGCTCAGTCATCCCAAGGCAGTCAGTCGTCCCAACCAGCTCAGTCAACCCAACCATCTAAACCAGCTAAAGCCACTCAATCCTCTCAACCATCTAAACCAGCTAAAGCCTCTCAATCATCTCAACCATCTAAACCAGCTCAAGCCTCTCAATCCTCTCAACCATCTAAACCAGCTCAGTCATCCTAACCTGCTCAGGCATCTCAACCAGGTCAATCATCCCAACCAGCTCAGGCATCTCAACCAGGTCAGTCATCCCAACCAGCTCAACCACCGCAAGCTGCTTCACGCAAAGACAAACTTATTTGGAGAAAATGTGTTCTCAAAGGGGTGAAAAAGGAACCACTGAGTCCAACAAAGAAGAAAGCTATCGACCACCTTAGTTTTCACTGCCTAGATCCTAGATCTAATGTGGAAAACTACTAGTTCTGTAAACTCTTGTAAATCATGGTGTTCTATGTTTTGATTTGGTATGTTATCATTTTGTCTTCATAACAAACACCAGCATCATTTTTAATTAGAACATTTCATTAACCATCATCATAACAAACATACAACACAACAAATAAAACATAAACTGATCGACAAGAACATTAAACGACAACAATGCTCAAATGAGCTTTCCTAAACCAATAATGATTACACATCCAAACACAAGAAGAATCATCTTGTTCTTCAAGCTTGATAAGCCTTTACGTAAAACCACTTCCAGCTTCTCAAAAAACATATTTTCATACTCGGTCCCATCAAAAACGATTTTATTTTCCCTTATCATTTTCGCAAGTCTCTCGGTCTTTATTTTCAATTTCTTAATTTCATTGAACAATGACTCATCAACCTATTAGAAAACATGATTGCCATCCATTAGCTGCAATAATGAAAAGCAATTAAACAAAAATAAAGCATATAAACAAGAATATAAACAAGAGAATTACCTTATTTGCAGAAGAATGGAAACAACGGAAATATCGCTTGTACGGATTCGAATCAGATTTTGAAACTTTCACGACAATTTGAGCTCCACACCAACAGACTGTGGGCACACCTATAACTCTATTTCAAAGTGCATTGGAGGATCCAGTGGAGCATGAGCTGCCACTCATTCTGGAAATTTATGGTTAGTATAGATTAAAAATAAAATAAAAGAACAATAGGAATGAAGTCGGGCTTTAGATAGGTATAATAGGATTTTTTAATAACCCCGTTTAAGATTTTTTTGATTCAGACTATTTTTCATATGGGTAACTACAAAAATTGCTTTAAATCGGGATTTTGAGTAAACAGGTTTACAATTTTCATTTGTGTGGTTTAAAGCATTAAATTTTTTAAGGTGTGGATTTAAATAGAGGTCTAAAATTTGGATATGTTTGAATCGCATAGTTTCTGGCGTATGGAAATAGACCGTGCGCCCCTACATTTAAATTTGTAGAATTAGCTTGGGATTGAAACTTGATGCAACACATCAGACTATACCACCAATAACCGGCATAGATCATGCTATCCAATGATTGTAGGATGTGATCTAATCATGGTATGAACATTGATGGTGGGCAAGGTTTAACTCAATTTAAACAAGTACATATATACAGCAATGATCATAATTCATGGGATCGAGTCAAAGACTAACTACCTACGCGAAAACTCTATAAAGTTTTAAATCAAGCTAGAATGAATTACACAAGGAAATGATAAAACAATGTAAACAATATGGAAAAGATTTTAGGTGTATAGGCCATCGCAGAGAATCATGCATCAATAAGATAAATATTTATAGGAAACTAAATAAGAACCGTCCAGAACTTAGAACACGAAGTTATGAACTTTTCAATATCGTTTTTCAAACTACTATGTTTTACTACTTAATAGACTTAACTGATGTTGGTTATTGGTTGATTAGTAACACACATTAAATCGCTCAAGTTCTAAATGTTCACTGAACTTGTTAACTAAACTGATGCAGGTTAAGACGCTTAGCTTGTCAAAATTTAGCTTTGATAATTTTCTAAACTCTTATAATGTAAATCTACTTATGATCAAACCGCTAGATGCCCATTAAAGCAATCAACAGTAGTATAAAACCTGAGACAAAGAATTTACAGATATCCTAGAAATCATATATGAATAGGAAATTATAAAACTCGTTGAATTTTTAAATCTAAAAAATCTACTCAAACATATATATATATATATATATATATATTCATCTTTATTAAAATGATAGAGAGATAACTGTTGGAATGAAGAATAAATGATGAAAGATGAAAGCCTTTAATTCATGTATAAAGGCGTGAAGTGTTAATGTCAAAGGGGAGTGTCTAAGGCTTGTTTGTGTTCTAGTGTTATGTTATCCTTGTAGCCATTCATGTATAAGGCAATCTTTGTATCCAAACAAGCCTAGACTAGAATAGTATAAATAACTATCTCCCTTCACATTTGTCACTAAGAGAAATGATTCTCTCATTATTATAATAAAATTTCCTTCTCTCATTTTCATGTCTCTAAAACTCTCTCTCTATTCTCTTGATCAATGGTGAATCTAAATCTATCATTTTTTCATGGTATCAGAGCCAGATTGTAACTTCAATGCCGGCCAAACCACGACTCCTTTTGACGATCTTCTTTTTCTGGATTGTACATCGGCGAGTTATGAAGCCACGAAAATTTGAATCGCATAATTTGGCCCAGTGAATCGAAAGTTACGAATTTTCTTGCAATGGACCTTCGCGAGTGTCTCCGCCGCGAACATCCGTGTTTCCCAGGTCATCCCGACGTCGATTCTTCATCAAATCGTGTTTTTCTAAATCCTAAACTCAAGCCCTTTTAGTCTAGTTTCTTTTTAAAGAAAGAAGAACTCAATTCCATTAAGATTTAAGGATTTTCTTGAAGTTTTTCCTCAGAGATGTCGAAAATCGCCTATATCAAGATCCTGGTAATAAAATTCTAATTCCTTCTTAATTTTCTTTAATTCTTTCAATATAGAGAGTTAAAATATGATCTTTGGAGTGTCTCCACGAATTTTTACTTCAATCTGATAGGTTTAAGAATTCAAGATTGATTTTCTTGTTTACCTTGTTAATTCCTTGAATTTCTTTAAATAAAGGATTTTGAAAATTTGATTAAAAATCTTTAATAAAATCGAAATTTAGGCTTGATTAATTTTGTTGAATTGGATAAGGTCTGTTAGAAATAGATATTGTTGGTTGGAGTTTGTTAAATCTGGTGCAGGAGTTGGTTGAAGTTAGTTAAGGGAGTTAGGTTGTTGACTTGGTTGACAAGAAACTACCATGTGCTCTGGTTGAAGAAATTCCAGACTGGATTTTAATTACCAGAAACTACAAGCGAAGCATATATGACATTATGAGAAAAGCGAAGAAGAGATGTGATGAAAATGCAAGGAGAGCTAGAGGACAAACAAGCACTCAACAAGGCTTTACGTGATATGCTTTGTGGTCCGACGGAAAGTTGTTTGGAGATCGCAAGAAGCTGGTGGTGTTAAGTTCTGCTGCAACATTCATCCTCCATCCAAATCCGTGTAGTAAACGGAGAGATTCTAGAGAAATTAAAAAAAAGTTCTTGTCCCCTTTCCTTCGCAAAGTATATATCTCGATCATCATGGAACCACCAGAAAGAGTCGCTAATGGGAATGTGCAGATACAAATGATGGGAAAGGAAGAAAAAAAACTTGAGATATACAGCTCATGTAGTACAACTGAACTTCGAAGAAAGCATCAGATCCAATTTTTAGCTCAGTGAAGAAAGGAATCGCCATGGATGATCAAGTTCACTTTAGCCGCAGAATCCGGTTTCATCTTCTTGCTTGGCTCAGGTAGAATAGAATTATTTAGATGATTCAAATACAAGGAGATAATGAAAGCAACAGAAGGTTTCCGTAAGGTTATTTACACCAATTACCACGGGTCTATATACAGGGCCAAGTTTAATGATGGTGAGGTAGGTTTGGTCAAAGAACTCAAATCTCTCGATCTTGGACAAGAGAAATTTTATGAGGAAGTGCATCTCTTGGGACGTTTACGTCACCGCCATCTCCTCACACTTCGCGGGTTTTGCACTGGACGCAAGAAGCTGCTAGTGTTTGACAACATTGAAAATGGAAACTTTAAAGAACATCTCAATGATCCGCTTAAGACTCCTTTGAACTGGAAGACTCGCATTCAAATAGCCATTGGAGTCGCAGCTGCATTATAATATTTGCTAATCTTCAGCAGTAGTGATGCACAGATATATGACGTTTCAGTGAACTCATGTAACATCATGCTGAATGAAAACTTCACCCCCAAAATATCCACGTCAATAGACACTCACAAACTCATCACACTGTCCGCTGAAGAAATGGCAAGCGACAAGAAAAAAAAAAAAAAAAACAAGAGACGAACCAGATCAAAGGGAAATTCCTGTTTGATTGTGAGCGTGGTCAGGCACCAAAAGAAAGTACTGACCAGTTCAAGTGCGGGTGGTGTGGTCAGCACAAATGCACCTAAAAAGTGCCTAGATCAAGAACCAGTTCCTAAACTCAAATGCAAAGACCTAGTATAAAAGTCTTATGCATTCAGGCTATTTCTAAACTCTTATTCAACTGTTTTATTGATTTCATTGATGGTTGTGTGAGTTAGAACTCTAGAAATTCTGGTTTCTAGGTGGATAGTAAATCATGAATTTTATTGAATTTTGTTCATGTATTTAGAAATTGGTAGAATGGGACATTTTGAACCTAGTTTAGCTAGATGAATCATTTGTCATGAATTACATTGATCATAGGGGAAGAGAACCTTGTCTTTTACTTAGGAAAATAAGTTTAAGAAGGCATGTTGAATCCAAAAGTCCTTAGGCAGTGTTTAAAATTAAGTTTGGTTACTCTTAATCAATCTCTTTCACTCACTATTTTTTGTTTAGAATCTGCCTATTCTCAACAGGTTCAAAGACTTAAGATGGGAGTTGATGTTTTGCTTCATTGTCTAACAAAGACAAAAGAGAGCAAGTAAAAAAGGCACAACACATGGAGAAGAAGCTAGAACCAATGGCCACCAAGAACAGCCACCACAAAGAGTGGAGAGGAAAGACTGGTGGAATGTGATGAATCAGCTCTCCCATGGAGTAAGGTTACCTTTGGTGTGTGCTTGTAGAGAAAATCAACAAAGCACACATGCTACAAGTTCAGATCATAATTAATCACAAAGGAGGAAACTCACAAAGACTTATCAAAGTCTTTGCAAAGGCTATCTCTAAACTTTCTACTTATTCCTTGATTGATTAAAATTTCTCATCTAGAAATGTTCATAGGATGAAAGAGAACCTAGGAAGACTATGCATTGCATTTAGAACCTAGATGGATCCAAAATTCACCTTGACATTCATCATAATTCTCTATAATTCTTCATCACTTATACTTTTAATCTCCAAATCTCTTATTCTTCATATTCTTCAATACTTCAAATCTCTTAATTCTCAAAACATTTCACAGATACTTACAATGTTCTTCTTTATGTTTAAAGGATAAAGAAGACCACTTTTAGACATTCATTCTGTGTATGCTCATTCTTCCAAACTTGACTCTTATTCTTAGTGTCAAGCTTGTGGGGGGGGGGGGGGGAAGAAAATGAGCATCTAATCTAGAACAAGATGGCTGTGACAAGGAGGCACATGAAGCTGGCCCAAGTTAACAAGTTGGCGCATGATGCTGGTCAGGCCTTGCTGGTACATGGCCATGATGTTCTAATGTTTTCATGCGGTTCATGCAGTTCATGTATGGACAAGGTTTCATACTGGATCATGGTCATTCCAAGATGATTGTCTTGGAAAGTAAGCACAAGAAGTGTGCTCAGTCTGATTTTCTAATCGAGGCTGTGAATAAGGTCATCCAATTCTTCTGTCATCAAATGAGGATAACCAATGGCCATCAACCTACCAAACTGGAGAAGGAGTAAGCTGGTGGAAAGTGATGAATCACCTCATGACAAAATTCTCTCATCAAAGGTTCTATTTAGGATAAGTTCTTTAGTTCTATGATTTTAGGTTGAGAATTTGGCTAGATATTACACTTGATACCAGACTTGATCTTATTCAAGTTCTGGAATACTAATATTTATTTTTGAGTTGCTATGATGTTTTAGATCAGGAAGTGATGGAAAACAATCATAAGCATGACTTACCCTACATCATTTAGTGGAAGCATGGTGGGAAAGTGTATTAGGAGATAAGTGTGCTCACTCTACTCAAGCCTAATTCTACAATCTTATTCTCTTGAGTTAGGCTTATTGAAAGTAGAAAAGTGAAGCAAAATGAAGCTAACCAAAGTGGATCCAAAACATATAAGGGAAGCGAACCATGTGATCATGATGAATCCATAAGAGAACCATGTGATCATGATGAATCCAAAGACCTTAATATGGAGTCTTTTGAGAACCAGACTGGTCTAGATCATATCATCCAAATCGCCATCCACATTTATACAAAGGGAAGTTAAAAATCATTCTTATATTATAATGCATTGGTTTATCTTGTGAGAATTGATACATGCATGTATATGTGTATATGAAACAGGCTAAACTTGAAAGCTTTGAGAAAGTTGGATCAAAATCACCTCTTATAGACAAGGAGTCAAAAGAAAAGGGGAGAAATGGACCAGACTTATAAGAAGCTTCAAAGCAGTCCATTCCACACCAATGATCCTAACATGGAGTGTTATACTCTTTTTCCCTAGAAAAGGTTTTGTCCCAATTGGGTTTTCCTTTTCTAGGTTTTTGATGAGGTAATGCTTCATGGTTGCAAGCTTAGGCATTTTCCATGACTTAAGCTTGAGGGGGAGTGTTGGAATGAAGAAGAAATGATGAAAGATGAAAGATGAAAGCCTTTAATTCATGTATAAAGGCGTGAAGTGTTAATGTCAAAGGGGAGTGTCTAAGGCTTGTTTGTGTTCTAGTGTTATGTTATCCTTGTAGTCATTCATGTATAAGGCAATCCTTGTATCCAAACAAGTCTAGACTAGAATAGTATAAATAACTATCTCCCTTCACATTTGTCACTAAGAGAAATGATTCTCTCATTATTATAATAAAATTCCCTTCTCTCATTTTCATGTCTCTAAAACTCTTTCTCTATTCTCTTGATCAATGGTAAATCTAAATCTATCATTCTTTGAATAACAGGGTTTCAAATTCTTCTCTATTCGAGATACAATGGCTAGATATTTTGCCTGGAAACTGAATGAAAAACTCTAGATGCTGTCGAAATCTGTGAAGGTTCTCTGTCTAAAATGGTTAAAAACATGTATACATAGTGTTAAGGTAGAAACTAGGTCGGTTTAGGAGATGTCCTGCTATTTTTAATAACGAAGTTCGTCCACGTGCAAGTTACTAGAAAAGCTTATATGTCCGTTGTCCGAACCAAATTATGAGCTAACTTTTTAGTTAAAGGCAGTGATCAATCCGTTGATGATATTTTTTTTTTTTTGTTAACTCCGTTGATGATTTTTTCAGCCATATTGGAGTAATATGAATTAATATCGTTTTCTTAAGAAACGTAACACATCTCATTGGCTTTTCACGAAACCAAAAGTAGCAAAAGGAACTTAATATACCAAATCATCGTTCCTAAACACTTCTACAAAGGCAAGACAGGTAAGAAAACTAGAGCTTTTAATGTTCAAACTTGGGGTAAGGGAGGAGCCTCGCCAAATTTAAGAATGTAAGCAGCCTGGTGAATTGGTCTCAGCTGTAATATGATCTGAGCATCAAGATACGCTTCGCAGCAGAAGCACCATACCGACAAGTCACTGTCGTTCCACAGATTTGGAAGTAAAGATCTAAACATCAGTCGCCTAAAAACACGAAAAGAAAGAAAAGAGCAAATGTAATGAAAATTGAAAAAATATACCTGTAGCTGAGTGCAAGGCAGTGAGCAGTCTGTTGATGATGCAGAAGCATATGTCTGTTCACAAAACGGCTGCACAGAACCTCTTTACAAGAAAGGCATAACCAGTTCTCTACAGGGTTTTCGCACCTTAGAAAGTAAAGTTAATACAATAACGATGTCAAAATCAATATACTACCAATCACCACACGCACTCCACAATCAAAAGAGCTTTGGTGAAGTGTTTGAGATTGTTCCGTTCGAATTCAGAATCACTAAACATTCACCTATGGCACAAGAGGATATTACATAAAATCCCTATCTTTTCATATGTTCATCTTCAACAAAAATCTTAAAGTGGAAGAGCCAATTCAAACATTGTAGCCTTGACTCTAGTGAGACAAAAATGGAACTGATACTAAGTTTAGTTATGCTGTGTGCAATGACCTTGACTCATGCCCATAGATGATATATTCTGTTGGCTTGCTTATATTCAGTTGAATATCACAGTACTTATTAGCTTGAAGCTCTTACGCAAAATTCCAGTAACAATAATCTTAAACAAACAAGCAATTATATAGATCATCAACTTAAGTGGTATTTGAGGTTTCAGGTTTCAATTAGACAATCTCTTAGATTGAGAATAAACCACAATTTCTCGAACAAGCAATTATACAGACCAAAACATCAACACGTAAAAGGGATCAAGGGGAAAAACCTTGAACAAGGAGTATCAGGATTTGGTAAGCGAGCTAAATCCGGAGAAAGAGAGTTCAAGTGATCGCAAGATGTTCGGGCTTCGACCCAACCCGATCCGGCTCCGAGTATCCAGTCTTGAGTTTCATCTGCAACTTCCTGAGAAAGAGAGTTTGATTAATAGAAAAGCGACAGGGATCTGGAAACGCTATTTGAAAATGAAGAGAGATTGAGGTTTACCGGCAGAGAAGAAGATGACGACGTTCCTCCGTTCGCCATCGATTTAAGCGACGCTGAGAATAACTCTCTTGAACGCACCGTTTTGGAATAATCGCAGGCTCCGTTTTGAGTTTTGTTTGACTCGTTTATTTCACCTAATTTATACATTGAGAGATGTCTGAAATGCTTCTCAATATTATTTCATGTTCTCATATGTCTCTGTATTTTTTAAACATTTATTTTAAATTATAAAACGGGTGAAATGAAAAAAAAAGACTTAAATAAAATCAAAATAACTATAAAAATATCTGGATAGTATCGACAAATCCGTGTGTCGAATGGATTATCCAATTGGGTCTAAAAACCGTTTTAAGCAGTTTGAAACGTTTCTTCGAAACGGTTCAAACGTTTCAGTGTCCTTTTCTCCCTCTTTAAATAACGACCTCTCTTTCTCGATTCTCAGTAAAACTAGCTCGAACTAATCTCTAAATTCTGCAATTTGTACTCCAGATTCTCGAAATCTAACCCTGCTCCTTCGGATTGTTGTTCTGATGGCCCCGAATACGAGAAAAACGAAGAGGCGCAAGTCGGTTACTCCGACGGACAGTCTTAGGAAAACAAAACAGCGTGGTGAGTCTTCGTCGTCGTCCTCGATGCATGTGGAAGCTCAGCCGCCAGTGGATTCGCGGTTCCCATCTCCAAAGGTCGTCGAAGAAGAAAACCTAAATCTTGCCATGGTGGTTTTTGAAGACCCTAATGAAGTGAGGCAGCCAATTGCGGAAGAAGAAAATGAAGAAGACGGAGTCGGCAGAGATTCCAGGGCGGAAGAGAGAGAACAAGGAGACGGAGTAGGAGCCCATGTGGCAGGAGCCGGGCGGAAGAAAACGAAGTAGGAAGAGATATCCCCGCTGAGGTTGAAGTCCCGGGGGAAGAAGAAAACGAAGAAGCAGGAGAAGGAGGAAATGTCGAAGGAGGAGGCCCCGCTGAGGTTGAAGTTCCGGGGGCGGATGAAAATGAGAGACTAAACGAAGTAGGAGGCGGAGGAAGCCATATCCCCGCTGAGGAAGTGCCGGGGGCGGAAGAAAACGAAGAAGCAGGCGGAGTCCCCGCTGAAGTTGAAGTCCCGGGGGCGGAAGGAAACGAAGCAGAAGAAAGAGTTACCGTCGACGAAGGAGGAACCTCCGGCGCAAGAGCAACGACGGAGGTAAAACTGTGTAAATGTTTTATTCTTAAGTAGTAAAACTGTGGGGAAACTATTACAACTGCGATCATTGTAGTAAACCTAGTATAACTTTGATGTTTTAGGTAAAACTAGTAAATTTCTAAACAACTTAGTTAAACTAGCATAACTCTAATTGTTTTAGTAAAACAACTGTAAATGTAATTGTTTGGGTAAAACTAGTAAAACTATAAATAATTAAGTAACACTAGTAAAACTAAGATATCGACGAGGTGTTTTGTTTATAAAACATTGAATGTACTCAGATCATTGAAATTGGATGAAAGGGAGGAGAACTGGTTTAAAGGGCAACCCACAATTTAGGCATATATTCCACATGCCGGAGGACAAGAACCACAAGGTTCAAGGCATGTGGATGCTTCTCCTCCGGAATTCCTGCATTGAGAAGAAGAAGGAAGCATGGTTTCTGGTTAATGGTGTTCAAATCCGCTACGGTCTAAAGGAACACACATTGATTTCGGGTTTAAACTGCCGTAACTACCCTTTGAGGTGGATGGAAAAGGGTAGTATGCGATTTGTGGAGAAGCATTTTGGGGCGGGCGCAACTATCCGGTATGCGGAGGTGGAGGCGAATATTTTTGAGATGCAGCCTTCAGTGGATCGCCTGAAGATGTTGGTGCTATACTTCTTGTCTAGCATCATCGGTGGGCAGACAAAGGTCGGGGTTGATGCCCCGTCAGTGGAACCTTTCTTTTTGAGAGCTGTGGATGATCTGAAATTTTGCAAGACATTTCCTTGGGGGAGGCTGTCCTTTGATTACATGCTTCATGAGATTGCACACACCATGGACCATTTGGAGGAGAGGTTAAAGAGAATGTCGTATGGGCAATTCCTGGTTTTTGTCTTCCATTGGAGGTGAAAATTTTATTTGCGTTATTAGTCATTGTACTTACTTTATGATTCAAATAAAGGTATCTCTAATTATTTGCGTTTTTTTGTAGCTGTTAGCATTTGAGGCTATTCCAGACTTGCAGATGAAGTTCCGAGAACGTGCGGTAGGTGCCGATGTACGCTGTCTGAGGATGTGCAAGTCAAAATTCAAGAAAGGCGTCATGAAAGGGTTTCCTCTGTCAACCATATATGAAGCACTCGGGAATACTACGGTACAACTAGTTGTAACTATATTTAATTGTAACTATATTAATAATAAGTAAAACTGTTTTTGTGGCTTACATACGCAGGTCATTGAGAGCATCCTTGTCCCTTCTGTAGGTGAAGAAGATCTTCTACATGAGATTATGGAACATGAAGACGATGATGATACACATGATGTTGTTGTCGATAGTTGGATGAAGAGTCTTCGAGCAGGACAAGAAATTTTATTTTGAACAAATGCGTGAAGAGGATTTGGCTGGCTGAGTGAAACCCGTCTCAGTTGATGTTCCAACTAATAAGCCACCACAAATTAATGAGAATCAGCCATCACAAAGTAGTGAGAATCACCCACCACAGTCCTCTTTGGAAGAACGTTTGCTGGAACATGAGTTGTTGATTGAAAATATGAGTGAGAGATTGAATATCTTGGAGTCGCGGGTTGGTTAGCTTGATGGTGGAGTAGGTAAATCGAGTAAGGGAGGGAGGAAGGGAAAGGGAAAGAAAAGAGCAAGGGTGTGATCAGACGGGAATTGATCTCATTGTTGTTATCTTACTTAAAATGTTTTTTTAATCTCGTAAAACTATTTATGTTAGTTGTTCTCGTTGTTCGAATTTCTTTTAACTAGTAAAACTATTTATCTTAGTTGTTAAAATGTCTTTTAAACTATTTATAAAAAAGTAAAACTAGTAAGGTTTTATGTTAAAATGTCTTTTAAAAAGTAAAACTAGTAAAACTAGTTTTATTAGTTGTTCGAATGTAATTTTTTAAAAAGTTAAACTAGTAAAACTAGAGAAAACTATTACATAGTTATCCAAATAGATATAAGCAGAAAGCAAAATACATGCGGTTCTACACCAAATCAAAGCAAAATATATGCGGTTCTACACCAAATCAAAGCAAAATACAACAAGTTTGACAACATCAAATCGAAGTAAAATAGAATCTGTTTGACTAGTTTTCCCCTAGCTTTTCATTTAAAGATTTAAACTCCTTAAGCCGCTTCTGAAGCTGTCGTTCTAAACTTTGGATCTTTGAATTCTGGATAGCAACCTCCTTCTTAACCCTACTAATCTCTTCTTCGACAGCATTAAACCAATTTTTCTTACGATGCAAATAATCATCCTACAACAAAAGTCTATGATTTATAATGTATATTAAAAATTTAATAAAAACGTAGGAGCAATGATTTTCTAACCTCAAACTGTTCGCAAATAAAGTATTTATTTCTGGGAACAGTTTTGTTTCAGTTGTATCCACAACGACTATTTTTCCACCACATGGACAACTGTTTGGAATCCCTTCGTCACTATCAGCCATATAGTAAAGCATATCGATATGCTTTTTCAATCTCTTCTCATACTTGTAAGTAGGATCCATGTGATGTGGTTGGAACGATTATAAATAAAAACGATAAGAGAGAAGAGAGAAAGACAAAAGAGAAGAGAGAGAGAAGGATACATGAGTTGAGAAAATAAGGAAAGATATGAAAAAGAAGAGAGATTCTTCGATTTTTGTAAAAGAAAAAAGTGTGTTGGATGAAAGAGACTCGAATCCCATTATAGACTGCTAGAAAATTGGGCGGAAAAAAGTGAAAATTGGGCGGGAAAAAACTAGAAATTTGGGTGTGAAAAAATTTATACTTAGTTATACTCAAGTTACTAGTTGTAAAATTTTTATATATAGTAGTACTTTTTAGGTTTTTCGTAAGTTAGTGTTACCTGACCAAATAATTTTATTAATTAGTTTGACATTTGATGAAAGTTGTTTTAACTACATTTTTAATTGTTTTATGCATTCATATGTTGTAAGTGCATTTATATAACTTTTTCATCATAAGTATACTATAATTTGTATAATGACATCAAAACTGTAAGGAATATGTTGTATATATTCTTTGATAATAACATACCAATGAAGCACAATTTGATAATTTAGTACTTGTGGTAATAAAACGCCAATTTTATAATTTTTTGACATTAATTATGATGTTTGTAAAACCAATTTGACGAAATAGTAGTGGTAATGTAACTACAACCAATTTTACATAATTGTCCAAAAATAAAATACAACTAATGTAACAACAAACCGGTTTTACACAGTTATCCAAAAAATAAAATACAACTAATGAAACAACAAACCGGTTTTACACAGTTATCTAAAAAATTTAATACAACTAATGAAACAACAAACCGGTTTTACACAGTTATCCAAAAATAAAATACAACAAACCAGTTATCTAAAATAACAACCATTCAAATCCTTGTCTTGGACACCTTTTACATTTCGTTCTTGGACATCGTTCTCCAGCTGATGGAAACCTCTTAAATTTCTTCCTACCCTTCTTTTTGATGATATCAGGAGGTATGATGTGCATTTCTTTTATATAATGTGGGACATCCCACAATGTCATATCCGACACAACATAAATTGTCATGTAATAAGCCAATGCCCACAGCTCCGACCAATAGTATCTTGAGCACAATTCATGTAACTGGATATCACAACCTCTATCTTCATGCCTTTTCATAGCAACGAAAGCGGCTAATGCGTGAACACATGGATACTTTTCAATATCAAACATCCTGCAACTGCAAGACTTCGAGATTAAGTTCACCAAATATGATTTCCCATCGCTACCAATGACATTGTACTCCAACTCGTAACTGTTTAGCTCCGTAGTAATTAATTTCTCAGCAGTAGACCATGTCTCGTGCATATAGTTCTCCACTAACGGGGCCAGTTTCCGTTCTATTGATCCAGAAGCGCATCTTTCCTATGAGCATTGAACCACTCAGAATTTTTTTGAATGATCGTGTCAACCATAGGGAGTAAGGAGTAATTCTGCGCGGTTCTAAAAACATTATTCAAAGACTGAACACAATTTCTTGTGTCTATGTTGTATTTATCTCTTGCAAAATAACACATTGCCCATTTTTCTTTCACTGTGTTATCTTCCAGATATTTGGCGGCAGAAGGAAATCTCGTCTCAAAAGCACTATAAGCACATATGAACTCAGCCTCTGTGTAAAGCCTACTGCATTCCATGAATCTCCACGCCGACTACATCTTTATTGACGTTTGTAGCATGACCTTTCACATTTCGTGACAAATGTCATATACAATATGCATGATGAGCGCTTGGATACACAGTAGCTATGACATTGATAAGGCTTGTATTTCTGTCAGATTTAAATACTATTTCAGACGATTCCGGTACAATTGTTCTCAACATCTCAAAATACTAGTTCCAACTTGCATTACTTTCACCTTATAAAACGCCAAACGTTATTGGATAATGATGACGATTTAGATCTTGAGCTGTGGCAAATACAAGTACACCACCATATCCTTTTTTCAGAAAAGTTGCATAGCACTTTTCTCATTACCTGAAACCCTTCAATGCTAGCTCCTAAAGCGATGAATAAGTACTTGATTTTGTTGTCCTCATCCACTTCCACACTTGTAATTGTACCGGATTGACCTTCTCTAACATGTACAAATAACTATACAACATCTTGTAACTTTCTTCTGGACTACAACGCAAATCACTGGCAGCTTTATTTTTCCCTCTCAAAGCAGTGGAGTTTGACATCTTCACACCCAATTTTGTTTTAGCAAGATCCATAATAATTTTAGGAGCTGGAGTTTCCATTTTCCCTGGATAATCATCACTCAAAAGACTTGCAACTAATCTTGGTCTGCCTTTTCTCTTCTGATTGCTGTCACTCTGACTGGCTCGAGAGCATGTATGCATCTTCGTTTAACTTCTAATCGAGAAAATATCTGTCTTTGTTATTTTTGCAGCTCGTAAACCCCATTTACAACTCTTTTGACGACATTTTACCACTAATCTGGTCTTATCTGATTTCTTTATGACATACGCAAAACAATTGACAAATGCAGCTCTGTCTACCAATTCTTGAACTGCCTTCTTATTTGGAAATTCTTGACGAATATCCACACTCAAACCATCTTCTCATTCCTCTATAAACTGACTTGATTCTACAGTAGGTGAAAGCTGAAGATATCCATGATGCATATCCACATTTTCATTGGCCTCATCCTCCACGGCCTCATCCTCTACAGTCTCATCATCTTCCATGGCCTCATCGTCCACTGCCTCATCCTCCACGGCCTCATCTTGTTGTTTATCTTCTTCATCGCCTACATACAGAGTTATGGCATTATCCTCATAGTTCATACCAAAAGAACTTCCTCTGCCCACTTTCGAAAGTTGCTCTGTTACATTTGATATAGTGATAACTTCCACATAGAGCTTACATCTACGGTTCTCTTTATCAAAACATGTTAGATAAATACAGAGATCCTCATCATTAGATATAAGAAACGTTTCCTCACATTCCACCACCAATGGAATGTAACTCAACTTCAATTTCACTATACTTTCATCTAATCCAACTTTCTTGTATATCCTATCTTCAACCATTGCTAAAGTTATATCCTCCACTGATGATTTAATCATCACCCTATACATTAGACCCCCACATCTAAAATATATGATGACCTTGTTGCTCATTATCACCTGCCAAAACCATACAAAATTGCAATCGGTATTATTAGTTATCCGAAGTTTTACTAGTTATACTATTTTAGTAGTTTTACCGGTTTAGTAGTTATACTAGTTTTACCAGTTTTATTAGTTTTATTAGTTGTACCAGTTCTAGCAAATTTACTAGTTATACTAGTTTTACTATTTATACTATTTATACTAGTTTTACTATTTATACTAGTTATGATATATTTACAAGTTATACTAGTTATACTAGTTATACTATTTTATTAGTTTTACTAGTTGTACTAGTTGTACTAGTTATACTAGTTTTATTTAATTTTTACTATTTGTCATAATTATGCTAGTTATTCTACTTATACAAGTTATACTAATTTAACTTTAACTATATTCACTAGTTTTACTAGTTTTACCGGCTTCAACTCCTTTCGCACCCTACTCGAGATCTCACCCTACTCGATTTCAATGAGAGCTCGAGTTCAATTCCGCCCAGATTACTATGATTTTATTACTACATACATTGATTTCCATGTCTCTTCCTAATATACCCATAAATAAAAGAAAGATTACAGTGCAATCGAGAAATCCGAGTTCTCCCGAGTTCAACGGGATAAGCTCAAACTCTCCATGAATGAGGACGACAACGAGACGACAACGCAGAGAGGAGGAGGAGTAGAGAGCTCGAGCTTCGTTTGTGTGGAGGGGATCAGGAAGGAGGGAGAAGCTGGCAGCTCGACTCGAAACT
This sequence comes from Streptanthus diversifolius, assembly GCA_039880935.1. Classification (NCBI taxonomy): domain Eukaryota; kingdom Viridiplantae; phylum Streptophyta; class Magnoliopsida; order Brassicales; family Brassicaceae; genus Streptanthus; species Streptanthus diversifolius. The sequence continues at coordinate 7,155,680 of JAXGFM010000005.1, forward strand.
GGAACTCAAATTTGAGCTCAATCGCTCACGCAGAGGAGGAGAGAGAGTGAGGGAGTGAGGAGGAGAGAGAATCAATTGCAAACGGAGAAAAACGCAACGAGATTTTTTTTTTTTTTTTTTTTTTTTTTTGTTAACAATGTAAATAAAGCTTATGTATCTCTTTCCATCCAAGTCGGTGGCGTCCGGTCGATATGCTCTATTACTGTGGCGAAGCTCCGGGCTCCTCGTGCTAATCTATCCGCTGTGATATTCAGTGCTCTCGGGATGGTTGTAACTCTTATGTCTTCGAAAAATGCTTTGCAATGCTTGAACTCCTCTAAATGGATTCCAAACGCTGGCCACTCCTCCGGTGAGGCTACCATCTTCATCACATCTTGGCAATCTGTTGCAAATACAATTCTCAGCCTTCGGTAATCAATCATACATTTCATTGCCCATACGAGTGTCTCCAATTCAGCATGTAGTGGGGACAGACTGGGGATGATGTTCCTAGCTCCAAATAGTCGTCCTACACTTCCATTCTTTTGACAAAACCAACCTTGCCCTGAAAACTTCCCTGATTCCTTCCATGATCCATCCACCTGACAATACCACTTATCTGGTGACAGTTGGTGCTTGTCAAAACTAGTTTCCGTTGTTTGTAAGTCCGAATTTTGTGTGTTAATCTCCATTGTCTGGGCTTGTTGCCATAATTGTCTTTCTGTTTCTGCCTGTCGTATAATATCCCTAGGATCTTTATCTCTATTTTTGAATATCTTGTCATTCCTGCTTTTCCAAATATACCAAAGTAGCCATGGGTAATAATCTTCCTGATTATCCATAGACTTAGTTGAAAGTAAATAATCGAAATTTGAAAAGATTGATTTTGATGGAAAGACTTCTGGATGTGAGGGTACATTAGATAAAGCCCATGTTTGAAGTGCTGGTGGACATTCAAATAAGGCATGATTTATCGTTTCTTCCTCCATACCACATCTGCTGCAGAGTATGTCACATGTTATTCTACGAGCTCTCAAGTTATGTTTTACCGCGACACATCCCGACAGTGCTTGCCAAATAAAATGTTGGATCTTAGGAGGGCATTTGAGCCGCCATACGGCAGCTTGTAAAGATACTATTGTCGGACCATATTCATTCACCTCATATTCCGCATTTGGATATAACTGTTGAGTCATGTAGCCTGATTTTACCGTGTATCTTCCATTTTTTGTAAAGTACCATCCATTGCTGTCCATTCTGCCAAACCGACTAATTGCCAGTGATCGAATCACATTCACATCCTCCGGAGCAATGATAGCATTAAGCAGTGGAATATCCCACATATTGGTTTCCTGATTAATTAAATCGATAACCTTGATCGAAGGGGGATCGACCCCAAATTTATATGACGCTGGTCTCGGGCGGGGGGCTGGGATCCAAGGGTCATTCCATACAGAAATGTTTGAACCAGTTCCAACCCTTTTGATTAGTCCTTTTCTAACCAGAGATATAGCTGAAAGTATACTCTGCCAACCATATGATGGGGAGTACGACTTTATAGGATCCAGTGGATCCGTGTTGCGAAAATATCTACCCTTAAAAACCTTTGTGAATAGTGAATCCGGTGAGTCCATCAATCTCCATAGCTGCTTTGCTAGCATGGCCGTGTTGAAATCCTCTATGTTACGGAACCCTATACCCCCATCTTTCTTATGTATACACATCTTCTTCCATGCCATCCAATGCATTCCCCGACCAGTTCCTGTAGAGCTCCACCAAAAATTAGCGATAGCTCCTGTAAGCTTTTTTGTGACTGTTTTAGGTAGCCTATAACATGACATTAGATGAGTAGGTAAAGCCATTAAAACAGATTTTATTAACACCTCCTTTCCTCCTTTGGATAGAAATTGGGAAGTCCAACTATGTATTTTTTTATGTATTCGCTCATTTATAAACCCAAAAACCTGTGTCTTGGGACCTCCCAAACTCTCTGGAATTCCTAAATATGCCCCCATACCTCCAATTACATTGATACCTAATGTGTGTTTTAATTCCTCCCTTGTTTCTTCAGTAACCCTTTGTCCAAATTGAATGGATGATTTGTCAAAGTTAATTTGTTGTCCTGAAGCGGCTTCATATTCCTTGAGTATTCCCATAATAACCCGACACTCATCCTTATTAGCACGACAAAAGAAAAGACTATCATCCGCAAACAATAAATGTGTGATAGCCGGACAACTCCTTGCTACCTTAATCCCTGTTATAGATTTATGCATATCTGCTTTTTTAATATTCGCAATCAAGGCTTCCGTACACATAATGAAAAGATACGGGGATAGTGGATCCCCTTGACGTAAACCCCGTTTTGGGATAATGCTCCCTTTCGGTTGACCATTAATCATTACCCTGTATTGGACTGAAGTTATACAACTCATCATCCACGAGATCCATCTACTCGAGAAACCCATCTTACGTAAAAGTTTTTCAACAAAAATCCACTCAACTCTGTCATAAGCCTTACTCATATCTGTTTTAATAGCCATATATTTGTCCTGACAGTTCCTGTTTGTCCTTAAACCATGAAACATTTCCTGTGCAATAAGGATATTATCTGATATCAATCTCCCAGCAACAAAAGCTGATTGAGTCTCAGAAATTAAGCTTGGTAGGAATTGTTTCAATCGCTGGCATAATACCTTTGATATGATCTTATATCCCACATTGCATAAACTTATTGGTCGGAACTCCGACATCTGGGTTGGACGTGTCGTCTTGGGAATCAAGCATATATTTGTCAAATTTAACCGATGATCAAGATTTCCTGTATCAAAAAAGCCATTTACCAGATCTATGATATCATTCTTTATTAACGGCCACGCTTGTTGGTAAAAAAGGGCCGTCATTCCATCCGGACCTGGCGCTTTTTCTGGATTCATCATAAAGATCGCCTTTTTAATCTCCTCCTCTGAGGCCCTAATCGTAAGTCTTTCATTCATCTGTTCTGTAATTAAAGACGGTACTTCCGACAAGAATTCCTCACACTCTCCCTTAGACACCGAATTAAATAAGTCTTTGAAATAATTAACTGCCACTTTTTCAACTTCTGCATCCTTTGTAACCCATTCTCCTTGTGGGTTATGTAAACCTACGATCCTATTTTGTGCTCTTCGTTGTTTTGTCACCGCATGATAATACTTTGTATTTCGATCCCCCATGTTATGCCATAAATTTCGACTCTTCTGTTGCCAATATAATTCGTCTTCTTTGTATGCTTCTTTAAGTTTACCTATTGCAGCTTGTACTTCCTCCTCATTTTTGGTATTATCGTTCTGAATCTCTTCCAAACCTTGCTGTAACTCCTTAATTCTATTTTTTCCATAATCATGGTTATTTTTCCTCCAGACTGAAATTTCATGCCTACAATTTCGTATTTTCTCCGTAAAAAAACTACCATTACCTCGCGGTAATGTGTTCCATCCCTTTTGGATGATATCCATAAAACCCTCCTTTCCTATCCACCTTTTGTCAAATCTAAATTGTCTCTTGTTCTTTTTCCTTTTATTCTCTATTGTTGCCACTATTGGTCTGTGATCTGATCCCACCATACCAAGATATTCCACAAAAGAGTGTGGAAATAAATTGTGCCAATCATCATTAGCCAATGCTCTATCTAATCTGCAGTGAATGATTTGACCATTACGAACCCCCCTCCATGAGAAGACATTTCCCAAAGAAGGAAGTTCCAGTAAACCGCAATTACTTATCATATTATTAAAAGAAAGAAAAGACGACGCACTGCGTAATGGGCCACCTTTTTTTTCATGATTACCAGTAATTTCGTTTAGATCGCCGATTAAAAACCATGGGTCTCCCATTTTTAAACCTGTCCTCGTTATTCTTTCCCAAACCTGATCGCGGAGCCCTTGAACGGGTTCTCCATAGACAAAGGAAATAAAAATTTTTTGGTCATCCATATGTAGCTCAGTCTCAATTATCCGATTACTAGAAAATACAATCTTGACATCCCAATTATTATTGTAAAATAAGGCAAGTCCTCCACTTCGCCCTATTGGTTCCACTGTGTGAAGATTATCATAACCAAAATGATCCTTAAAATTTCCCACAAATGAATTATTCTGTTTTGTTTCCGAAAGGAATAAAAATTCTGGTTTATTCTTAAACCATATTTCCCGTAAATAACTGATAGTCCATATTTCCCGTAAATAACGAGATTAAAAAAATATTTTCTTTTTAAATTAATTTTATTTTTCAAATTTTAAGGGTATAATGGAATTTTTATATATGAAGGATATGAGAGATTAAAGAAGGGTATAAGAATTTTTTTTTTCAAAGACAGGGGCATTTCAGATGTATTAAATAACAGTACAAAATAATTCACGTTTTTAGAAAATTCGAAATTTTGAGGAAATTCGTCAAGGTGTATTAAATAACAGTACAAAATAATTCACGTTTTTAGAAAACTTGGAAATCAACTAATTTTACTTTTTCAAAAATTTAGAAACCAAATAATTTTACCACTAACTTTTATGAATTTATTCAAAATGGCGTTGATTTCTTGATTTTTTTTGGAAAAATTAAACTATATAAAAATTATCCAAATTCAATAAGACTATATTTATGCGGTAATGTGGACAATCTATCATGAGGTGCATAAAAGCTTCTATCGATCATGGTTTATGTGTATATAATTTCACTGCTTTAAATAATTACTCTTTTTAGAATTTATTTTTAATATTGTTGTAAAAAAACTAATAAATAAACAGTTTATTAAAATATTCCAACCTTAAATTTTTTACAACATATAAGATTCTATCATGATCTTTTTTTTTAAATTTATTATAATGGCTTTAATATCTTTTTTAATATTGTGGGATGCTGAGTTTAAACTCTATACATGTGTCATAAATTTCAGAGATAACCACTATTATGTGACGTGGTCTTCACCAGGAAGATCACGCGGCCAAGACCGAGCAACAGGGTGAGCCAACGCGGAATACTTGAAAGAGCGGATGAAGGTTATGGAACAGCTGGTGCGATGGTTGAAACAGATGATGAAATGGCTGGAACGGTGAACCAGCGAATGGATCAGTGGACAGGATGAATGGATTGAATGGTGAGACTTTAAATGGATGAGAAATTTTGGATCACCAAGCTTGCCTTCAAATCGGATATGACTCACATATTGAAGAACAAGGATTTCACAACCTAGCTAACTAGATACTACACACTAGAAAAGGGATTGTGAGAGAATTGGACCGAAACAAGAATGATTCAAGAGAAACTTCTTATTAAAATTTTCGATCAAATGTTACAATGGCCACGACCAAGATGATATACACGCCAAAGACAATTCAAAATGCATGGTCAAATTATTCTGCATGATTGGCACAGACAACCAAGCATTTAAGACAAAAACTAAGAAAAATACAAGGTTATCAAAGACGAGTAAGCACATGCCAAAACAAAGGAATGGGCTGAGTCAAGAAGAAATGTCATCAAATTTAAGTTAAAGGCCTTATGGGCTTGATCACATTAAGAATGCACCAGGCCCCATTAAAAACCCATGTGAAGAAAATCCAATGGGAAAAAACTCACATGGGAAAAAGGAACCAAGTGGACCCTTTATCCCAAACTCATAAACCCATTAACAAATTTAACTGGACTTAGATGGATTGAGAAGAGAAATGGGTCAGAAATAACCCAATGGAATTTTGTAGGGCCTTGGTCTGAGAACGGGTCATGGGACCAGGTGGAACGGTCCATGGTTCCGAGACAAGGCTGGTCGAGGCGCGGGTCGAGTTCCTGGTCGAGACGCGGGTCAATGGGTTGTGGCTGGTCGAGACACGGGTCGAGACTCCGGTCGAGACGCGGGTCTTCGAGTCGAGGCTGGTCGAAGAACGGGTCGAGGCGCTGGGACCTTGGTCGAAGTCAGTGTCGAAGCCGTCCTTGTGGCCACGGTCGAGGCCACGTTCAGGCCCAAGGTCGAGGCCAACCTCCATGTGATCGTCCGGGTGTTCGGAGCCAGAGTCCAGGCCGTGTTCCATACGATTGTCCGGTTGTTCAGGACCAGCGTCCAAGCCACGTTCCATGCGATCGTTCGGCTCAGCGTCTAGGCTCACATATTTATGTCACAGGATTCCAACAATTCTACCATAATTTATTCTGTCAGATTTAGATGAATTTTCAAATCATTCACACTTCAAAAGATTTTAAAAATTAATTAAATATAATAAATTGAAAAGGGATTTGTCTCACTAAAATTAAATTTTGGAGACTAAAATTGGTACCTTATGACTTATCTATACTATTAAAACATGCCATTGAAAATATATGGGTTTTCTAGATTTCATTAATGTTGTTTTTATCATTTTGGTTAACATCACAATATCAAATCAATTTGTAATTAATTAATTCATAATATTTTTAAATTTTTCTTCAATTTTATAAATATATGTTTCCTTTTTCTATTATAATAAAATCTAACAATTGTTTTAAAAAATCTTTATAATTTTTTTTAAAAATAACTAAATAATTGAAATTAGTATTAAATATTTATTTAAATAGTTTAATAATTTTAAATATCATTTATCTTAATATATTAATTATTTTATAAATTATAAAGTCAAAATAAAATAAAATACACACAAAACAATACAAATCCATGTATTTTTAAACATATTTCAAAAGTAAATATTATAAAAAACAAATATCTATGTGAGAATTATAAGGCACAAGGGTGACTATCTCAAAAATTTATCACATGTATCTGATTTTTAAACCCAGCATCCAGCGATGTTAAATTAAATATTGAAGTCAATAGATTAAGTTGTTAAAAAAGTATATACATTATTAAAACATAAAAAATATATGGAATTAACCTTTAGTCATGTGTTATTTTACTTAAAATGTCATTGGACATATGTAATTTTATTAGAATCTAACTAATAATAATAATAAAATTATACTAATAGAACATGAATTCACAATATCAGATCAATTTATAACTAATTAATTCATAATATTTTAAATATATTTTCTTTATTTTGATAAATATATGTTTCCTTTTTCTATTATATCAAAATCTCAAAAAATTATTTTTTCTCTTTTTAATTTTTTAAAACAATTAAATAATTCGAAATTAGTATTCAAATATTTAATAAAATAATTTGATGATTTAGTGTATCATTTATCTTAGTATACTAAATATATTTATAAATTATAAAATGAAATTAAAGTAAACATACACACACAAAATACAAATCCATGTACTTTTCAAAATATTTCAAATGTAAATATTATAAAGACAAATATCTATATTTTTAAAACAGGAAATTTTTTATTAGAATCTCACTAAAACTAATTATTAAAATAAATTTGTATTTAAAATAACACTATAAATGCATAAATGCAAGAGTAATACAAATGATGTATTCATGTATACCAAATAAAACTACAAAATAATAAATGCTTGTCCATCTAATTAATCAATGGTTGGCTTGCTCTAAATCCGGTTTAATCTTGTAGTTCAAATTACCCCATATTCGAGAATAGTAGAAATTAATAAAAAAAGAGACCAAAAAGAGATATATTACACAGAGAATGAGATCTATTTTTTGAAATTTCATCTTATCTCTTCTAAATTTATGTTTGTCACGATCCTTATAACTAGCTACACCAAGTAAAAAGTGTATAAATCTTCCGGCTTGTTATAAACACAACTCAAAATTTAATTTAGAGTTAAAATTTACTAAATTATTTAATAAATTTATACCAAAAAATAATCTTTTTATCACCTCAGATTTTTCAAATTTATAAATATATAGTCTAAACAAAATAAACATCAAAAATAAAAATTTCTCATCTTTAAGCTAGGGAAGAATCTAGTATTAATATAAAACGGATTTTATCCTTCAAAATTTTAACTTTAATTTTTTCTTAATTTTTAAAAATTATATTCAAAATCGTTTTATAATTAATTATTTTAGCTTTCTTAATCAATAAAAATAAATTATTGTAGTTACATCAAAGAAGCACATAAAGTTTTTTTCCGAGGTATGAAGATCTGTAAAGAAGCATATCGTCTTATCAAACCAGTTCTCACTAACAATCTCTCAACACCACCCAAGAATATGAAATCATAAAGATGCTGAAACAGGTGCTAGACAAACAAACCAAATGTGCCATCGACATCAACATCAAGATAAATGAGATCCACACGAAAGTCGACAACATGTATGTAGATCTAAACTCAAAGATCGATCACTTTGTTGCACAAATCCGATCTTCAGAAGCATCTACGTCTACCAAGCCAATGGGCACATTTTTGGGAAAACCAAAACCTAAACTTAAGATGTACGCGCTCTCTATCTCTTTATGAAGTGGAAAAGAAGTGCCAACTCGAACCCTACAACAAGACATTTCAGCCCTAAAACGGGACGTTTCAGGAGTAGGTCAGAGGATGGTAATAAATCTCGAAAAAGACAACAAGACATAGGACAAACGTTCAGAAGTTGCTGACAGTGAAATCAATCTAAGGTCGCCAACCATGAATGCAGCCCAAGGACCACTAACTCCATCCCTTTACGAGCCAATATTACCCTTCACAGGGAGATTCAAGAAGGAACTGCAGGCTAAGTACAAAGCTCTGTTTAAAAAGCAACTGTTCGAAGCTAATATCACATTACCCTTGATAGACATATTCTGGATGGTACCTACATGGAACAAGTATTTGAAGGACGCTATCAAAGAAAAAGAAAAGGAATTAAGAAGCAAGGAAACAATCCAAGAATGCAGAGCAATTACCAATATATAGATCATCAAAGACAAGGCAGATGATCTGAGAAACTTCACGCTACAGTGCCCTATAAGGACAATCACTTTTTCCAGATGTATGTGTGATCCTGAAGCGAGTATCAACTTGATGCCGTTATCCACCGCCAAGACGCTTGGATTCCAAAACTTCAGAGAGAGCCGTATATCCCTTGTCCTCGCTGACCACTCGGGGAGACATTTTGTTGGTATGATAGAAGACATATCCATTGTGGTAGGAATATTCAATCTACTGATTTCGTAGTACTAGAGATGGACGAAGAACTGGAAGATCCCATAATCTTGGCTTGCCCATTCTTAACAACCACAGGAGCCCTCATTGATGTCAACAAAAGGAAAATAGACTTAAGACTCGGCAGTAAGACCCTCCCATTCAACGTCAATAAGTTCGTCAAACAGTCGACAATCAACGGTCAAAGCGTTGTTACCAATAACAAGGAGGCATGTCCAGATGATCCAGTAGAAGAAATAACCTCTGGAGACCCTCCACCTATCGCTTTGACCATCAAGCAGGAGGAGCATGGACCCACGGAAATATACAAGTTACCAATGGAAGTTATGATGGATGAGATTACTAGGAGACTCCAAACAATTTTTGAAAACAGAGTTAACCAAGCTAATGAGTTTTTCTACGGAGTTGATCCCCTTGCAGGTAGGCCAGTCCGAGAAAGAAGGTTAGCCAGAGGAGGAAGTTTTGCTAGATGAGCTAGATTAGGGGCCAGGCGCGGAGCTAGACAAGAAGAAAAGGAGGAGCTGCTAGGATTGTCTGACGACGGTGGAGGATCCCAACGCCAACACCACAGGATGCCTAGACCGTATGATAATCTATGAAGTCTTAAACTCAGGATCCCACAGGGAAGAATGATCCTGATGCTTACCTAGAGTGGGAAAAGAAGATTGGATTAGTCTTCAGCTGCCAAAACTACGCCAGGGAAGATAAATCAGGGGGATCTGCTTTCAAAAAACCTTCCAAAACCACAAAGAGCGCCCCTATTCCCTATTCAGCTCGCGATGACAAGGGCAAAGGAATTGTGGCTCCAACTTCCACACCAACGAGAACCAGGAACATCAAATGCTTCAGATGCCAAGGGTTTGGTCATTATGCTAGTGAATGTACTAATAAGAAGATAATGCTCATCTTAGACAATGCATACATTTTATCAGAAGATGATCAATCAGAAGAACAAGGTGAGGTTTATCCTGTTCAAGGGCAGCTAATGGTAACTAGAAGGACTCTAAATGCACAGCCTAAAGTTCAGGAACAAAGAGAGAATTTTTTTGACACCAGATGTCTTATCATGAGAAGGTATGCAGCTTAATCATTGATGAGTTAGTTGCAGAAATGTGGCGAGTCAAACTTTGGTAGATCGATTAAAACTACCCAATCACAAGCACCCCAAACCATACCAATTGTAATGGCTTAATGAAGAAGGATAAATGTGAGTCCAAGAACAAGTGAGAATACCATTAAGCATTGGCAAGTACCAAGATGAGATCACTTGTGATGTTTTTTCCCATGAAAACCAGCCACATCCTGCTAGGAAGACCATGGCAATATGACAAAAGGGCAATCCATGATGGTTTCACCAACAGGCACTCATTTACTCACAATGGGCGAACGATCACTTTAGTACCCTTGACTCCTGAAGAGGTACACCAAGACCAGGTCCAGCTTAAAAGAAGAAGAGAAGAGGACGCCAAAGCCGCTAAGAGTAAGTCGGTGGAAGGAAGTGCTAAAGTAAGTAACCCTTGTTTATTTGCTACTTCTAGTGAGTTAAAACATGCTATGTTGGGCCAACAATCTATGATCTTACTCTTCTATAAGGAGTTGCTAACCAGTTCTGCTAATCTAGATCCGATTATTCCAAGAAATATAGAGCTTCTTTTACAAGAATAAAAGGATGTGTTTCCAGGAGACCAACCAGTGGGATTACTTCCTCTCAGAGTTATTGAACATCAAACTGATTTTGTACCAGGCGCCACTATTCCCAATCGACCAGCCTATAGAACCAATCCAACAGAGACCAAGGAGCTCCGAAAACAAGTCCACGAGCTCCTGGAGAAGGGACACATCCATGAGAGTCTTAGTCTGTGTGCTGTATCGGTTTTGCTAGTTCCTAAAAAGGATGGGAGTTGGCGCATGTGTGTGGATTGAAGAGCCATCAATAATATCACAACTAAGTATAGACATCCTATCCCTCAATTAGATGATATGTTAGACGTGTTACATGGGTCATGTATTTTTTATAAAATAGATATAAAGAGTGGATATCATCAGATTAGAATGAAAGAAGGGGATGAGTGGAAAACTGCTTTTAAAACTAAACTTGGATTGTATGAATGGTTAGTTATGCCTTTTGGTCTCACTAATGCCCCTAGCACATTCATGGGACTCATGAATCATGTGCTGAGACCCTTTATAGGTCTATTTGTGGTTGTTTATTTTGATGATATTCTGATATACAACAAAAACGAAAATGTTCACATTGAACACCTAAGGAATGTCTTAGAGGTTCTTAGAAGGGAAAGCTTGTATGCCAACATTAAAAAATATTCTTTTGGAACAGATAAACTTGTGTTTTTAGGGTTTGTTGTGACTTCACAGGGCATAAAGATTGATGAAGAAAAGGTGAAGTCAATCAAAGAGTGGTCTAGGCCTAAGACTATTGGGGAGGTCCGAAGTTTTCACGGCCTTGCTGGATTTTATAGGAGGTTTGTGAAAGACTTTAGTATCATTGCTGCCCCACTCACGAAAGTGGTCAAGAAAAACGTGTGTTTCCAGTGGGGTCAAGCTCAAGAAGAAGCATTTAAACTGTTAAAAGGGAAGTTAACTAACGCTCCATTGCTAGTACTTCCTAATTTTGATAAAACTTTTGAAATTGAATGTGATGCTTCTGGGATTGGTATTGGTGCTGTTTTAATGCAGGAAAAGAGACCTATAGCTTACTTCAGTGAGAAGCTTGGAGGCGCCACCTTAAACTACCCTACTTATGATAACATTATTTATGGCTTTACAGACATGTCAACATTATTTATGGCCTAAGGAGCTTGTGATCCATACAGATCATGAATCCCTTAATCATCTTAAAGGCCAACGAAAGCTAAACAAGAGGCATGGACGCTGGGTAGAGTTTATTGAGACATTTCCGTATGTCATTCAACATAAACAAGAAAAGGAGAATGTAGTAGCTGATGCACTTTCAAGAAGGTATGCACTCTTATCTTCCATAAAACAAAACTACAAGGATTTGAACATCTTAAAACTTGTTATGCGGATGACCATGATTTTTGTGAGCTATATAAGAAAACAAACACACAAGTGGTGGGTAAGTACTATCAGTTTAAGGTTTCTTGTTTTTGGATAACTGTTTGTGTATTTCTTGTGGCTCTTTGCGAGAGTTATATGTTACGATGCTCATGGTGGAGGATTAATGGGACATTTCGGTATTGCTAAGACTTTGAGCACACTGAAAGAACATTTTTACTGGCCAGGCATGAAGAGGGACGTGGAAAGATTATGCTCTAGGTGTATAGAATGCAAACAGGCCAAAACCAAGGTTCAACCCACAGGTTTGTACACGCCTCTTCCCATTCCAGAACACCCCTGGGTAGACATTTATATGGACTTTGGTTAAGGATTACCCAGAACTAAAAAAGGAAGGGATAGCATATTTGTGGTAGTTGATAGGTTCTCTAAAATGGCACACTTCATTCCTTATCATAAGGCCGATGATGCAGTGGTAGTAGCTGAACTATTCTTTAGTGAGGTTGTTAGACTACATGGCATGCCTAGGACAATAGTTTCAAATAGGGATTCTAAGTTTCTTAGCCATTTTTGGAAAACCTTCTGGGGAACACTAGGGAACTAGACTTTTATTTTCAACAACTTGTCATCCTCAGACAGATGGCCAAACTGAAGCTGTGAATAGGACCCTCTCTGCTCTATTGCGAGCTATTATTAAAAAGAATATTAAAATTTGGGAAGATTGTTTATCTCATGTTGAATTTGCTTACAATAGGTTAGTACACTCAGCCACAAAACTGTTGGAACGAAGAAGAAATGATGAATTTAGAGAGCCTTTGAAGTTCTCTATACTTGGCGTGAGTTATATTGTCAAAGGGGAGTGTTTAAGGCTTGTTTGTGTTTTAATATAATGTTATCCTTGTAGCCATTCATGTATAAGGATATACTTATATCCAAACAAGCCTAGACTAGATTAGTATAAATATCTCTCTCATTTCTCATTTGTAACTAAGAAAATCATAATTCTTATTCTCTTAATAAATTCATTCTATTTTCTAATTCTCTATAATCTCTTATTCTCTCATTCTACAAATCTCTTAATCTCATAATATTTCATGGTATCAGAGCCAGGTTTTATAAAATCTGGATAAATTTCATCATTCATTCATTGATTCAAGAAGAAATCATCTTGTTCTTCATCTTCTTCTTGTTCAATTTCGAACATCATATTATAACTCCAATTCCGGCCAAACCACGACTCCTTTTGACGATCTTCTTTCTCTGGATTATATATCGGCGAGTTCTGAAGCTACGCCAATTTGAATTGCATCATTTGATCAAGGAAATCGAAAGTTACGAATTTTCTTGCAAAGGACCTTCGTGAGTGTCTCCGCCGCGAACCTCCGTGTTTCCCAGGTCATCCCGACGTTGATTCTTCATCAAATCATGTTTTTGTAAATCCTAAACTCAAGCTCTTCGAGTCTAATTTCTGTTTAAAGAAAGCAGAACTAAATTCCATTAAGATTGAAGGATTTTGCTTGAGGTTTTCCTCAGAGACGTTTAAAATCGTCCTTATCAATATCCAGGTGATATAATTCTAATCCTTTCTTAGTTTTCTTTAATTTTTTGAATCTTGAAAATTATATAAGTATCTTGTGAGGGTCTCCACGAAATTTGGGTTCAATCTAATAGGTTTAAGACTTCCAGATTGATTTTCTTGATTTCCTTATTATTCTTTGGAAGTTTAAAATTGAATACTTGAAATTTAGGATTTGTTTTATTCATATAAATCGATTTTTGATTTGATCTTGGTTGTTAATAATAGATAAGATCTGTTATTAGGTGGTTATTAGTAGTTAAATTCTTGTTGCAAGAGTTGGTTAAAGGTTGTTACAGGTGGTTAGAGGTTGTTGGGAGTTACTTGAACTGCAAGAAGTTTTGGTAGATTACTTGCATATCACGCGCCCATTTTCTTGTTTTGTACACGAGGCCTTTTGGTCTTTCCTGTCTAGCACACATGCTTGTGGTACTTGCAGGTGGTACTTGTGGTTTCAGGTAGCACACACGCTTGTGGAACAATGTCGTGACTGGTGTATACAACGTGGTGACGGGTGCTCCTCGAGTTGTTGATACCTCGCGTTGTTATTCTTCTCGTCCCGACCAACCTCTTCGGATCGACCAGATCGACCAGCCGCTTTTCAACCTGTTCCGACAAGCCCAGGGTCCTTGTTCGAAGTCCAGTGCCCTGCTGTATCAAGTGTTTTGTATTCACGAGAAGATCAGGTCAGCTTGTCCCGACCAGCACAAGCCCTTGTCCCGACCAGCACAAGCCCTTGTCCCGACCATTTCATCACGTGTCCCGACCAAGCCCGTGTCTCGTCCCTATCTCTCTTGCACTATCTTCCACACGTACTGATCATCCTCCGGTCACAGCTTCACGTTCTTGGTAGCCAGCTTCGACCGCAGGTCACAGAACAAGACCGCAGGTCAACATACTGACCCAATCAGGCGCAGGCCACAGATCCATTTTGACTCGACCAACTCTATTTTTTTTTGCATTCAATCTTCTATCTCATGGAACTTCAAACAACATTCAGAGCTCCAGTCATTCTTCATGGAGAAAATTACCTCTTGTGGTCTAGGACCATGAAAACCACATTGGGTGGTAAAGGTCTTTGGAACCACATTTCTACAAATGGTCTTGAAGAAAATGAAAATGCTGAAGTTAGTGAGGCTGTGACTGCTCAAGCCAAATGGTACCAAGAAGAACAGTTGGTACTTTCTATACTCCAAAATTCTCTTGCTAGTGATCTTTTATAAGCTTATTACTTTTGTGAAAATGCAAAAGATCTTTGGGACACTTTGCAAAAGGTGTATGGAAACACTACTAACCTTTTAAGAATTTTTGAAGTGAAGAAGGCTTTGAATGAATTAAGGCAGGAGGATGCTGAATTCACAAAGCACTATAGCTCATTCAGAGCTTTGTGGGCTGAGCTAGAAATGCTAAGGCCAGCCACCATTGACCCACTTGTTCTCCTTGAAAGGAAAGAACAAGATAAGGTGTTTGTGTTACTTTTAACACTTAATACTACCTACTCAGATCTTATTAAGCATATTCTCAGATCTGATAAGCTTCCTAGCTTGGAGGATGTTTGTGCTCAAATACAAAATGAGCAAGGATCTCACGGATTATTTGGCAACAAGGCTGAATTGGTAACAGCTCACAAAAGCTTCTTCAAACCAGCAAATTATCCTAGGAAAAGGAGACAAATATGTGACCATTGCAAGAGGAATGGCCATACAAAGAAGGAGTGCTGGGTACTCCATCCTCATCTGAAGCCAACCTGGGCCTCACGGCCTCAGCAACACACGGCCACGACCAGTCAAGCTCACAGCCCTATGCCTTCAAAAGCGTGTGGAAGCAGCTCACTTTCTCACTCAGCCTCCACTAGTACCATGTCACCAGCAGCTGAATTTGTGACAATATCAGACTTAGAAGCTCTTATCAAGGCAATAAAGGATAGCATGTGATGGGTAAAACTTTTCATGCTTCTTTTCAAACTTCTTTTACTCCTAATGCTCCTAAATCTTTGGTGGTTGATTCTGGTGCTTCTCATCACATGATTAGTGATCTAGGATTGCTAGAAAATGTAGAACCTGCCCTAGGTAATGTTCTCATTGCTAATGGAATTAAAGTATCAATCGAAGACATAGGAAAATTGAAGTTGTTTGATAAAGAATCTAAAACATTTTACATGTCTTCTTTTACTTCTAACTTGCTTTCAGTTAAAAGCTACTACTGATTTAAATTTTCATGCTATATTTGGTCTTAGTGATTTTTATTTTCAGGATATTGAAACTAGTAGAAGATTTGGACAAGGAACCACAAGAGATGACTTGTATGTGCTTGAAAACATGACTAGTACTAGTGAGTTAGAAGCGGTTTTTAAAGCTAGTGCATTTAGTACTGATTCTGATCTTTGGCATGCTAGATTAGGACATCCTCATCCTAGAGCTCTTGAATTAATTGTTCCTGGATTGAAAATGCCAAAGGAGTTGTGTGATTCTTGTATTCTTGGGAAGCATTGTAAAACAATTTTTGAAAAATCTATGCATACTTATGATAATTGTTTTGAATTGGTGCATTATGATGTTTGGACATCTCCATTTCCATCTAGAGAAAACCATAAGTATTTTGTGACATTTATTGATGAAAAATCCAAATATACTTGGGTTACTTTACTTAGCTCTAAAGATAGAGTCTTTGATGCATTTTTAAACTTTCAAGCATATGTTACTAATCAATACAATGCAAGTATTAAATACTTTTGAACAGATAATGGAAGAGAATACACTAGCACCAGACTTCAAGAAAATTTAGCCAAGCATGGCATTGAGCATCAAACCAGCTATCCTTACACTCCACAATAAAATGGAGTAGCTGAAAGGAAGAATAGGCATTTGATAGAAGTTGTGAGAACAATGATGTTCCACATGAAAGTACCCAAACGTTTTTGGGGGGATGCACTTCTAGCTGCATGCTACTTGATTAATAGGACTCCTACAAAATTCCTAGATGACCTGTTTCCATTTGAGGTACTAAACAAAACTAAACCCAATATTGATCATTTGAGAGTTTTTGGTTGTGTTTATTTTGTATTAGTTCCAAGGGAGCAAAGGAACAAGCTGGACCCAAAGAGTACCAAAGCTATGTTAATTGGGTATTCTTCTACTCAGAAAGGATACAAATTTTATGACCCAGAGACTAGGAGAGTCTTGGTATATAGAGATGTTAAGTTCCAAGAGGAAAAAGGTTTCTATGAAGAAGGAACTTGGGATCAATTTAAGGACATCTCATCAACAAGATCAGATCAAGATGAATACTTGAGGAGACTTTTGGAAAGCATTGGGATACAATCTCCTAAGGCTCAGAAGTCCCCAGCCACGGCTCCACAAGCACCATCTGCTGGTGTGCCCGGTCCTAGCCATTCTGCCGTGACCAGACCATCTGACCCACCGCCATCTACACCATCTACATCCGGCCATTCCCACCAAACGCCGCCAGATGCCTTCAGTTCTCCTGGCCTTCCTCCTCTTGAACATGGGGGGGGGAGAAACATCTACTCATGTCCAACAAGACTCAGTAGGAGATGAGTCTGTTTTGGTATCTGCTTCCAAAAGATCAAGGGAAGTACCTACTCCTATTGAAGTTTTAGGTGAAGAGGAGGATCCTATTCAAGAAGCTTCACCTACTATCCTAAGAAGGAGTACAAGACAAAGGAAACCACCAGTGTTTTACAATGGGAATGTTTTCATTCATCATGATCAGGGAGTTTGTAATATTGCTCACTTACCTACTAATCATGTTGCTTTTATTTGTAGTCTTGATAATGAGCAGATTCCAAAGACATATGAAGAAGCTATGGCCAAGAAAGAATGGAGGGAAACTATTATAGCTGAGAAACAAGCCATGGAAAGGAATGGTACTTATGCTTCAGCTACTCTACCAATAGGAAAAAGGGTTGTAAGTTCTAAATGGATTTTTACCATTAAATACAAAAGCAATGGTGAAATTGATAGATATAAAGCTAGGTTGGTGGATAGGGGTTTTACTCAGACATATGATGAGGATTATAGGGATACCTTTGCACCTGTAGCTAAGCTTTATTCTGTTAATGTTGTTCTTTCACTTGCCACTAACCTTGAGTGGGAGTTATGACAAATGGGTGTCAATAATGCTTTCTTACAAGGTGAGTTAGAAGAAGAGGTATACATGTCACCACCACCAGGTATAGAGAGGAGGTTGGAAGCGGCAATACTCTCAGACTAAGGAAGGCTATCTATGGCCTTAAGAAATCTCCAAGAGCTTGGTACCACAAGCTAAATGTAACCTTAATAGATAGAGGCTTCAAAAGATCTGAAGTTGAACATACTCTTTTTACACTAAAGAGCAAGGAAGGTATTGTGGTAATTCTTATCTATGTAGATGATATAATCATATCTGGTAGTGATAGTGTTGGTATTGCATCTACTGAAGATTACTTAAAGAGTGTCTTTGATATTAAGGATCTAGGAGAACTTAAATACTTCTTGGGAATTGAAGTGTTAAGGTTCAAGGAAGGCCTCTTTTTATCTCAAAGGAAGTATGTTGTAGATTTACTAACCTCTACAGGTATGATGGAAGCTAAACCAGCCAAAACACCCTTAGAAGAAGATTATTAAATCGCAACTAAGGGGGAGCTAGAGGAGGAAATAGATTTTCATGATCCTAAGCTCTATAGAAATGTGGTTGGTAAGCTTATTTATCTAACCATCACAAGACCAGATTTATGTTTTGCTGTGAATCAGGTATCTCAACACATGCAATGACCAAAGATGAGACATTGGGAGATGGCCATACGAATTTTAAGATACCTAAAGAGCACACATGAACAGATTGGGCAGGAGATAGGGAGGATAGGAGAAGTACCACAGACTATTGTACTTTCATAGGAGGGAACCTTGTGACTTGGAAAACCAAGAAGCAAAAGGTGGTATCATGCTCTAGTGCAGAATCAAAATATAGAGCAATGAGGAAGCTTACAAGTGAATGCATTTGGCTGAAGCAACTTTTGGAAGACCTGGCCGTGAAGTTTGAAGATCCTATCACCATCCATTGTGACAATCAGGCTGCCATATACATAGCCTCCACTCCAACTCTGTGTTTCATGAAAGGACCAAGCATATAGAAGTATACTGCCACAAAGTAAGAGAAGCTATTGGGAAAGGTATAATCTTGCCTTGCTATACAACGAGTGAGGACCAATTAGCTGATGTATTCACCAAGGCAACATCTTTGAAGAGTGGCACCTCCATCTATCCAAGGCTTGGCCTTATGACCATTCTACACCAATGATCCCAACATGGAGAGTTATACTCTTTTTCCCTAGAAAATGTTTTGTCCCAATTGGGTTTTCTTTCTTTAGGTTTTTTTAATAAGGTAATACTTCATGGTTGCAAGCTTAGACATTCATCATGTCTTAAGCTTGAGGGGGAGAGTTGGAGTGAAGAAGAAATGATGAATTTAGAGAGCCTTTGAAGTTCTCTATACTTGGCGTAAGTTATATTGTCAAAGGGGAGTGTTTAAGGCTTGTTTGTGTTTTAATATAATGTTATCTTTGTAGCCATTCATGTATAAGGCTATACTTGTATCCAAACAAGCCTAGACTTGATTAGTATAAATATCTCTCTCCTTTCTCATTTGTAACTAAGAAAATCATAATTCTCATTCTCTTAATAAATTCATTCTATTCTCTAATTCTCTCTAATCTCTCATTCTCTCATTCTACAAATCTCTTAATCTCATAATCTTTCAAAAACTAACACCCTTCTGTGTGGTCTACGGTTTTAATCCATTATCACCTCTCGATTTGTTTGCTTTACCTTTGAAAGAACAAACTAATCTTGATGGTCAACAAAAAATCGAGTTTGTCAGATCCTTACATGAACAGGTAAGACGAAACATTAAGGATAAGACTCAGTTCTATAAACGTCAGAATAATAAAGGATAGAAGGAAATGGTACTCGAATCAGGCGATCTGGTGTGGATACACTTGAGGAAAGAACGGTTTCCAAATGAACGAAAAATCTAAACTCATGCCAAGAACAGATGGACCTTTCAAAGTGCTAAAAAGAATCAACAACAATGCCTACCAGATTGATCTCCAAGGTAAGTACACTGTTGCCCTACTTTTAATGTTTTTGACTTACTTCCTTTTATGGCAGATGACGCGGATTTGAGGTCAAATCTTTACAAAGGATGAGGGGATGGTGTGACCATGGATACACAGGACGACAGTCTGGAAAAGGATAACTTTGGAAGTCATGAAGAAGAAGACTTGGAGCTGGATGCATCAGAGGAGGATATGAAACCAAACACGCCTGAATTCGAGGGGGGGGGCTGGATCGGGACTTAGAACGGACCCCAGAAGGCCTGGCACGGCCGCGAACCATGGAGAACCAGGAACGGCCACGAACCACGGAAGACTTGGTACGGCCGTGAACCACGGAGAAAACGGCCACGAACCACAAAAGACTTGGAACGGACCACAGAGGATCTGCCCAACATATTCACTGGACCACTGACTAGGTCACGGGCCAAGATCCAAAAGGGAGATCTCCAATCCTTATTAAGCACGATTGCCCAAGGAGAATGGAGAAGAATGGACCAGCTTGTTGGTTACAATTATTTTAGTCTTTGTAATTAAGGCCCAATCAGATTAATTAGGCCTAATTATATTTGTCACTTACATTAGACCAATATAAACCAAGTAATTATGGTTATGAAATTAATTAAAATTATCACTTAAATTGGACCAAAGTAAACCAAGAAATTAGGGTTTGGATATTAAACCATTATGGTTTAATTAGATTAGGGTTAGACTAGGGTTAGTTTGTGTATAAATAGGACCTGGCCGAGTTCTGCAGAGGAACCATCGAATCTAATACATATTTTCAGAGCTTTGCAGACTCTTTCTTTTTCTCTCTCATTGTTTTCTCTGTTCAGCCTAAGAACATTGATCTTTCACTTAAGGTAGAAGAATTTACTGTGAATCATCTGTATTAAACAAAGCACGGCCGCCTACTGTAATAGAGAAGGGTAAACCAATCTTGAAGCCTCTCAGCTTCAAGGAGAAGCCTCGCACACTTTCAGGAGCTAATAGCCCTGAACTCGACCCCTTTCATCCTTCAAAAATATCCTTAGGATTCTAATCTATCCAGGACCTCACCAAAATTAACAAATGTTCGTCTCCTGAATACAATCTGCCTTTAAAATAGGATAAGAAAATGTCGAGCTTGAGACATTACAAGCGCTCTTGGGAAGCATTCCCATGACTATTCTTTTTCCTTTTTTTTTTTAATTTTTAATTAGGCTTTGATATTTTCTTTTTATTTTACTTCAAAACCAGTAAAGCAAATGCTCGTCTACAAAATACAATCTGCCTTTAAAATAGGATAAGACATTGTCGAGCTTGAGACATTAAACAAACGCTCTTGGGAGGCATTCCCATGACTATCCCTTTTCCTTATTTATTTTTTTAATTTTTAATTAGGCTTTGATATTTTCTTTTTATTTTACTTCAAAGCGAGAGTACCCATGGACAAATAAAAAAAAGGAGAAAAGAAAGGGGAGAAAAAGCAAAAGCTTGGGACAACTGGTTACTAACCCGCAACATAACTGTCCCAAGCCCAGGTAAATTAACCGATTGCAAACCAATTTAACCTAATTTGTTTCTCTATTAGGGTAAACCAGGGTTACACGCGGTTTTTTATCTTTCTTTTTAACCCCTTCACCTCTCTCAACATTTTATACTTTTCAATTCAATAAAAACTTTTCAAAGAACAAAACGAAAATCCTCTCTTTGTCTTTTTCTTTTAAAAAAACTATGTTAAACTCTTTTCCTATTGCAGTTTTCAATCTTTCTTTTCCTAATTTTGACTCAGCTTCAAGAGGTAAATTCATGTGTTGTTAGACTGTTAATTAATTTAGAAAATTCGGCACTGCTGTTTTCTATTCGAAATTGGTAATCTGTTGTAGATTGTCCATAGAATAGAGAATCGCTTGATTAAGGCGTAATAAACATCTATCATGTTTGCATGTTGAATTCTTTCTCTCTTACCTCGGAGAGAAAAGGGAAACCTCTTCCTCACAACCCAGAGACTGACGCAAATTTAAGTGGTTGTGATTCCATATTATGATATGGTGAAACCAAGTCGTGCAACTAGTTTGCAAACTAGAGCAGGAAACCCGATGATATGGATGCAAAACGCGCGCAAAGAAAAGAAAGATTATCCAGCACCGAAGCCTGGGTACCAATACATAGATACTAGTGAAAAATACTCAGTAGAAGCAGAAAGCTCTGGAGAAGGCCGAGAAGAGAACTCTGATGAAGAAAACAAGAGGAGACACAGAGCGCACGCATCACGCCTCATAAGAGAACTACTATGATGCCCTGATGCATCTTCAGTTTCCCCCCAACAACATTCACTGATGAGACTGTGCTGCGAGTGATGGAAATCCACATTGGTGTGCCATTCCAAACACAGCCAGGATTCCGATAACTCATATGAAAATTTCTCACCTCTGTTCAAACCTTCTTCAGCCAGAAGATGCCATACAACCAAGTCACCAATGTGTATATTGAATTCCTCAAAAACGGGAGAACCTATTGGATGACATTAAACGAGCTCAGCAATATTTTTGTTCTTCAGCAAGGAAGATACCTCTCATTCAATGATATCAAGTTTAGCAACCAGGGGGAAGTATGGCTTTCCATCTCCCAAGTTTATTACGACCCCGAGATGAGTAGATCCTCGCGGATAAGACATTTCGCCATAAGATATGTCCATAAGATTCTCGTTTTGAAGGTTTTCTATCTGAGAGTATGCAATGAAAATTCGCCAGTGGAAGGACAAGACAGTAATATGTGTATGGCCACATTGCTAATACACAGATTTGTAAAAAATAAACGAGAAGAATTGCTTCTGAACACCCAATGAAAACCAATGGAGCTGAGCATGAGGGGATCATTACCTCCATCCTCTTGCGAGCTCGTGTCCATGTCACAGAGCAACCCATTTTCCACAAGTCTCTGAATGAGGATGCCTTTACCAACTTACGGTTCTTGGATGAACGAAAAACAGATAAGTTCGTCTACCGTTTTTACCTCAAAGGAAGAAGAACAGAAAGGATCCTACTCCCACACCAGCCTCTCACAAACATACGACAATGGGAGAACGTGGTCTTCTCCTTTCCACGGTCATCATGCCATAGGCAAGCTTCTCCGCCAACAAACCCCATTCCGCAGCAGAGTCAAAGCAGTCAGGATAGTGCCTGGATAAATAGAGTAATCAGAAGCAGGGGAAGCAACCCCAGGTGTCGTACACTGACCCGATCATTAGTAAGCCCGTGTGTGCAGCTCACAAACATATCAATATCCTCCAGACGTTCTGCAAGTATCAACAACGCAGCATAAACAACACAACCCACACAGTTCAACAGATAAAGGACGACATCCGGTAGTTGGGACAAGAGATGAGCTGCCAAACCGGTGCTGCCTCCAGCACACGTAAACGCCGTGCACCGCCGTCAGATGATGAGTCTCCAGACGACGCCTCTTCCTAGGTAATGACACACACACCTCTTTACATACTTTATTGCAACTAGTTTTTTCTTTTTATCTGTTTTAATCCTTACCACTTTCTCATTCACACCAAGACGGTGTGAAGTAAGTCTGGGGGAGGGATCACGTTCCTAAAGGAAGAGAGCAGGCAAAAGAAAATGAGTCTTATAGGATCTAAATACCCAAGTTTAGAAAGACCTTTGGCATTAGAAAAGTAGGAAGAAATAGGTAATATTAGGATTCAGGACTCAGTGAGATAGAGTTGGAGATGAGTCTCCTGTATGTAAAAATTGTTTTTTGCTTAGGTTATTTTGCATAATGTCAAGCATACTATTTTCTGAGAGATAGCCACCGCAAAAGAACTAATCCCATAAAGGTACACCTATACATAGCCATCTTTTTTTTATACCCTCAACCGATCTCCCCTAAGCGAGAGCGCACTCTAAATACCTGCTAATGAATGTAAGGGATTGTTCTTGACTTGATTTTGTTAGCTCTATAGATAGTTGAGAACGTGATGAACATGGTAAAGTACGAAAGAGTATTCGTTCTATCTAACGAAAGACAGCCGTTTATATGCAATAGTTCAATACTGTATTAGTATTTTAATTCTGTTTTGTCTTAGTGTCCTAGTATCTTAGTGGCTTAACTTTTTTTTAGCATATCAAGGTCTTTCCATTCTATGTTTGCTTAAAGACAAGCAAAAGGAAAGTCTGGGAAAATTGAAATCTTAAGATTTTATTGGTTTTTAGAATAAGATTTAATCCATTTATAATGCATTTTAGGGTGTTTAGGACTGTATTTGGTGTACATATTGGATAAATAGGTGAATGGAGCTAAACCAGAGAAAAAGGTAAAGTTGTATGTGAAATCATGGACAGGAGGAAATTTGTGCATCAAGGGAAAATCTTCAGAGAAAAAGAAGCGCAGAAAGAAAAGGAATAAGAATCTTCAGAGGAAAGGAAGCACATGAGAAGAAAAGAAAGAAATAGGGAGAGAAAAAGAAGGATCCGAAGAAAGAAAAGAGGAAATCTAGAGAAAAGATAAGATAAAGGAAAGAAGTTAGGCGCCATGGTTTACCAACCCGTTGTGGTTGCGAAGTGACAACGACTTACCATAACCGATGAAGATGCGCCAATCTAAGGCTAACTCCTTTTACCTTACCTATATATATATATATATATATCACTGTTGTACCATAGGAAAAAAAATGATGAGAAGATAGAGATCTCGAGAGAGAAGACTCCGATTCAAAACTTCACTTAGTTTAGATTTTAGTTTTTAGTTTTGCTTTAGTAGTTTTTACTCTTTTCGTTCAATTTAATGCTTACACTTCTTTATCTTTCGTCTTTCAATTTACTGGCAGTTTACTTTATTTGTACTTTAATTTATTTGCACTTTTATTTACTCGCACTTTAGTTTTAGTTTACGCTTCTCTACTTTATTTTTATGTTCAACAAATCATCAAACCATATAATTATGTTGTCTGTAATGATTAGCGAGTAGATTTCCTCAACCCTTCGGGTTAGGTAGGGAGGATGTTTTAAGAGAAAGAAACAAGGATTGTTTAAAACTTCTATCAAATGATTCAATCATTTCTTGAGATGCATAATGTCGGCTCGTGGTTACGACCCGAGTTTTTATGATAAGGCATGAGTGATCCTTGATTAGATGGTGTGTACTTGAACACTCTCAGCACGGGCGAGGTTCAAAATATTCCTCAACGACAGTTGATGATAGGTTATCGCGCTATATATAGTAAGAATACAATCTTAATACTCATTGGATGCCGAGTACCCAAAGACATTTGTAGATACTAGGTGGTCATTGAAGGGATTTCTGTCACGAAAGTGGATTAGCCTATACATGAGTGATTTTTCTACCTTGGTTGAGAATAATAAGCTTGTAAACATGAGTTCAACATATATTCTCTAGAAACATCGGCCGATTACCCAATTTCAAATTGTGCTTTTAAACTCGAAAACAAACAAACCCAAACGCTTTTAGTTAGATTTAGTTTTTTCCTTTACTGCTCTGAGTTTAGTGACACCAGGTTACCATTCCATAATTACTTATTAGTCTAAATTATATAGAAACTTGCATCCTAGGTGCTTGAAAGATATCATGTTTGGATTGACATCTCAAGTACTACAATAACAAGGGTATTTGGTATCCCACGGTCAAAAAGAGCCACTTACCAGCCACCACATGATCCTTTTCCACTACCTAGAAGACATGAAAGAACCTGAGGTAGATATAAAGGCAGAGATCGAGACATTTAGGAGAATCAACCTTGACAAGGAGGCAAAGATCTAAAATTAGCTGCACCTTGATTTGCTAAAAGAGTCAATCATGAGGCTTACCTTAATTTGAAAAGACAAATGGAATATATATTTGAGTGCTACCAATAGTCCAATGCAAGAAAGGTTTCAATGGCTGCTTCTCAACTCACAGACAATGTCTTACAATGGTGGGACAGAGAAGTCTCTAATAGAAGAATACATAGATATATCCATATTAGTACTTGGGACAATATACGGTATCAACTAAGGAAGAGGTATGTACATTCTTACTATCATCTGACTTGCTGAAGAGGATTAGAAAGCTCACCAAAGGATCTAATTCAGTGGAAGATTACTTTGAAGAATTTGATACTCTCAAGAACCAAATAGATGTTGAAGATTCAGAAGAGAGACTCATGGCTCAATTGTTATAGGGTCTACATGATCCGACTGCAAGAAAATTGTAGAGGTAAACCTATCGTAATCTAGTAGAGCTTATACTCTTATCCATTCAAGCTGAACAACACATCAAGAGGAAGAAAACCTCATTAAACTCGTAGCAAGATGACTTGGACTTTTCAGCCTCAAAGAAACATGGAAAAGGAAAAGTCCTTAGAAGCGGTTTCTAAATTAAAAAGGCCAATGTCAAAAGCGACTAAAGGAGCTAAACCTAAGCAAGGTAAGTTTCAAAACTAGAGAGCTTGTGGCATAACTTGTTTCAAATTTCAGGGCAAATGACATTGTGCAAGGGATTCTCCAAATAAAAGGATTATGATCCTTAAGAAAAATGGTGAGTTTGAGTCCCAAGATGAAAGAAAAGAAGATCTTGTGGAATTCAAAGGACATGAGGTTGAATACCTGAATTTGGAGAGATCTTAGTGATAAGGAGAGCTCAGTGTACTCTTTTATTAAGAGACAATCCAAAGAAAGAACATATTCCACTCTTGGTGCACCATCAACTCCAAGGTATGTAGTCTTTTTATTGATGGAAGCTTTTGTACTAATGTAGCAAGAAAGTATTTGTTGAAAATCTAGGATTAGAGACGACAAAGCACCCAAAGACCATACTGACTCAAATGGCTAAATGATGAAATTAAGGTAAATATTGGTGAACATGTGCTTGTGTCGTTAAGTGTGGGACAATATGTCGACCAAGTCTTGTGTGATGTTGTTTCAATGCTAGTTGGACATCTTCTACTAGGAAGGCCTTAGCAATTCGACAAGAAGACAGTCCACAATGACCGCACAAACTTCTATAATTTAACTCACCATAGCAGCAAGCACAAACTCACCTTACTCAATCCACAAGACGTCCATGAAATGCAAAAGGCAATGGACAAAGGAGATAAAGATAAGTAAACCTAATATTTATGTAACATCTAGTACCATTTCAATGTCAACTGAATCAAAAGAAAATATACACTCATGAACTTTAAAAAACTGTTTTGTTTTTAGAACAATAAGAACAAGAGCTTCCAACATAAGTACTCAAACTATTGGAAAGCTTCAAAGATGTTTTTTCAGAAGAGATAACAGCAGGTTTACCACCTATTAGAGACATTGAGCATCTAATAAACATCATTTCAGAAGTTCCACTTTCCAACATGCAAGCCTATAGAGTGAACCCAAAAAGCTAAGGAATTGGAGAAGCAAGTTCAAGACCTTATGTCTAATGGTTACATAAGATAGAGCTTAAACCCATGTGCTGATCCTGTCCTGATAATGCCTAAGAAAGATGGCACATGGAGAATGTGTGTGTATTTCCAAGCCATCAAGAACATAATGATCAAATATAGACATCTGATTCCATGGTTAGACTTGAAAGTGGTTACCATTCAAGAAATGCCAACACCAACCACCAATGGTCATGTCCGTAGCTTCCATTGTTATCAAGCTTCTATAGGCGATTTGCTAAGGACTCTGGCACCATTGCTGCTCCTTTGACATATTTCATCAAAAAGAATGTTTCTTTCAGTTGGGAACAATCACAAGAAGACATTTTAAAAAGCTCAAAGACAGCCTCACCCATGTACCAGCTCTAATTTTGCTTAAATTTTACAAAACTTTTAAAATTGAATGTAATGCCTCATGAACGAGTATTAGAGTTGCTCTAAATCAAGGAGGAAAAATAGTGGTTTTATTCAGTGAGAAGCTTAGTGGAGAAACACTCAACTATCTCACATATGACAAGGAACTGGTGTGCTCATTAGATATCTTTTATTTAAGGAGTTTGTAATTAATACCGATCACAAGACACTCAAATACTTGAGAGGAAAAACAACATTGAAGAAAAAGCATGCTAGATGGCTGGAGTTTGTAGAAACCCTTTATTATGTGATCAAGTACAAGAAGGGAAAAGAGAAAATTGTAGTTTATGCTTTTTCAAGGAGATACGCTATGATATCTACAATAAAGGCCAAGATCATGGACATTGAAAACATCAAAGAACAGTATGGAGAGGATCCAGACTTTAAATAACTATTCAAGCAATGTGTTGAAGTAGTAATCGGTTGATTCTATCAACATGAAGGATTCTTCTACAGAGATAGAAAATTTTTCATTCCCCAAGGATCAATGTGTGAGCTATTGCTAAGAGAAAAACATAAAGGAAGACTTATGGGAGACCTCAATATGGAAAAAAATCTAAGCATCCCTGTTTAACACTTTTTCTGGCCTCACCTCAAGAGAGATTTGGAATGCTTATGCTCCAAATGCATCATTTACCTTAATGCAAAATCCAGTTCACATCCTTATGGTCTTAAATTACATTCCTTTACATATTCCTAACTAGTCGTTTCTTAATTTACATCCAGGTCACATTTACGGTTCTTACACCAATGCCCGTTAAAACTCTCTATCAGCTAGTTTAAACTCATCCACAAGTCTTTCTTTCCTTCTTCACATTTTCCTTAGGTTCCTTGAACCACTTAGGAAATTGAGCTTTCATCCTTGCTTCTGATTCTACAGTTGTTTCTTCATCCCCATAATAATCTCAAATGACTTGGATCATTTAAACTTTTTTCATTCTTTCAGGCTTTATTTTTCTTCCCACAATCTGAACGAGTTTTTCTTATATGATTATGTTTTTCCTCAAGTATAGAGGTGGTTTAGAAGATTCTGTCACTTGTGCATTTTCGTAGCATAGATTTATAGGACACCTTATGGAGTGTTTCTTCATCCCCAATTCTTTCCATAATTTTATATGGATAAATATACATAATGCTTAGTTTTCCATTCATTGATGGCACATTTTTCTTTTATATGTGACTGTTTTGATATGAACCATATCTCCCACTTTAAATTGCAACTCTGTAAATTTTTATCCGTATAGGCCTTATGTTTGTCCTGAGCTTTTTCATCTTAAGATTCCAAACCCTTATCCTTCCACTTTTGTCCTCCATGAAATTTCGGCCAAACATACTCTGTTCCCTAACTTGGGTTCATCATAGCAGAATTTAATCAGGCTGTCTATACAACGATTCATAAGATGATATTTCAATGTTTGTTTGATAGCTATTATTGTATGAAAATTCGGCCAAATGCAAATACTGAACCTATTTTCCACCCCAATCAATAACATAGCTCCCAGAAAATCTTCAAGTGTTCATAATGTCATTTTTGGGCTTTCCATTCACTTGTATGTGATAAGCAGTACTCATTTAGATCTTTATTTCCTTAGAATTTTGTAAGGTCTTCCAAAAATGTAGACAAATACATGGAGTCTCGGTCTGACATTATGCCCAAATGTATTCCATGTAATTTGATAATTTCTTTCACATACTGTTTCACCACTACGGATGCATAGTCCTACTTGTTGATCGCAAGGAGGTGTGCATACTTGGTCAGTCTGTTCAAAATTACCCAAATTTTATCTTTTTTTATCACATGACGATAGTCCAGTCACAGAATCTATTGTGATCATGTTCCACTTGCACTCTGGAATGGATAGACTATGCATCAACCTGTTTGGAACTTGATATTCAGCCTTAAACCATGTGACATACTGGACACTAACTATCAATTTAGCCACATATTGCTTGATCAAAATCCAATGATAGTACCGTTTCAGGTCTCAATACATCTTAGTCTACTCGAGGTGAATTGAGAATCTAGACTAATGTGATTCCTTTATAATATCTTTCTGTAGCCCTTTGTCATTTTGAACAAACACCATCAATTCAGCACTATAGTTCCATTTTTCGAAGTTTGATACTCAGTATCATTCTTTGATAATGATACACTGGATTTAATGTTTTTATTTGTTTTTGTAAATGCACAGTAATACAAAATAGTTACAACTTTATTCAAAATTTAGAGGACACAAGTTACACTGAGTTTTTATTTGAGTGAAACAAAGCTAAGTCAGATTATGGTTTTCGGTTTATAAATTTAACTAACGAGATGATAAATTGATGTAAAAAAAATTAAACAAAAAGTTAGATCAAGAGAAGTTTGCAGGGATACAAAGATCATGAACTAAACAATTATTCATGACACAAATTTAAACTAGTCTCAAATACATCAAATAAGACTGATCCACAATTGTTGCATCAACAATTTTTTCTAAAAACTTTGAAATTTCCGTTTGAACCTAAAATTCTAAACAAACATTATTACACATGTTTGATTGGTTCACATTTTGCCTTAGCATTAACTATCGCTATCTAAGAATAAATCGTTCACCTATTTTTTTCAAGCAACATATAATACTTTTGATGAATAGGTTAAACTTAAAATCCAAGACTAATTGATCAATTCAAACTAAAAAACTCGACAGAAACTTAATAAAACTGTTAGAATGCGTTAAAAACACAACACATCAGATACCTCGATAAAATTTTCATCCAATTCCTAAGCTAACAGCAAGTCTGCTTGATCTGCTGCTGCTATAACTAATTATTCCAATCTGTCACAAGCCAACTAGACTTAAAGTCCATAACATGTGGACCAACCCTTAATATGTTTCTCATTATCCACAACCACTCTCTTCCATCTTAAAGCGTCATCTACTAAATTTTTCTTATCCATATGATTGGTAGTTTCTAAGTTGAAGTCGGCTGTTGTTTCATCCATCTCCTATGTATAAACTTAAATTTCAGTTGAGCGAAGTTGTAGTTTAAACTCTTATGATTCTGAATACTTGAATCTATTTACCACAAAAATAAAATCACCAAATCTAAAGTGCAAAGAGAACAACGATCATCTCAAAATCATGACTCGTATAGTTCCTTTCATGTTCCTTTAACTGCCTTAAATATAAGCAATCTCCTTATCCTGCTGCAATCTTCATGTTCCTTTCTTTGTTAGTTAACATAGTTGTTTCTTCAGATCGGCCGTACTTGCTAATTTCATCCAATATAGAGCGTTAAAAATTGGAGCTGTTCCAGGATCGAGTTTGAACATAAATGGATTTGAACAAACTATTGGTAAAAACACATCATCAAATTCTCTTACAACTGAAATATCACAAAGGTTAGCATCCGGCCCAACTTCTGTAGTTGTGATTGCGGCCAGATACGCTTCACATCCCTTCACTGGCAGCCATTCTACTTGAATTTTCAAGACAATAAAGGTATCTTTGGTTGTTCTAACTCTTTGATATCCCAATTTTTCACTATTTTAAGCGAACTCATCCCCCTGTGATAGTCTAAATGTGCTTTGTATTTCTTGAACCATTTCATATCAAAGATCGCATCATATCATCAAGTCAGCTAGCATGTTTACCTTGATGACCATCACTAGGACATTTTCGATTATCCTTACGGTAAACATGACTTGGTCCCCAGCTGCTTGAGCCAATCCAACATCTTAACCGGATTTCTTTTGGAACTCGCCATTTCCAACCCAGTGCAAATAGAACATATATAATTTCAACATATAAAAGTTTCGTTATCTTTTTCTTAACAACATCTTTTAGGTTTGAATTCATCTTCTAGATGTATAATATGCATGCAATGATCTAGAGAAGTTCTAGTGATATCATTTAAAATTGTAACCTAGAAACTTTCTAAGTTCACACAGAAGCAAATCAATTTATACATTGTTCAAGTCCTCTTCTTCGTAAAAGTAGCAACATGATCTCTTGTAGAGGCGTCCTTTCTTGTCTCTAAAGACATATTAGACTGGATTGCTCTGATTTCGAGAGGTATCAATGATAGAATCTCCTTGTTGATGTTTTTGAACAAGATTCTTCTATTAGGCCAATCCATAATTGCTCATGTTGTAGCTAAAAATGTTCTTTAAAGAAGTATTGGACCGCCATGTAGATTATCAATCTCCATGAATTAAAAATCTTGCGTATACCAAAGATGAGTGGGATGTCCTTTGCTGAACCAACTGGTGTAGAAAATGATTCATCAGCAAGTCCAATCCTCAATCTAGGAGGATGCATTGTTTCGCTTGAACCCAAACGTGTTACAGCTTCTTCAGTTAATATGTTAATATCTGTTCATGATTTGAAAAATAATTTCAATATTTCAATCAATTGATTGAAAATGTAACTAAGAAAAAAATTGGAGCTTCAATATTACGCAATGTCATAAGCTTTGGAAGTGATTTCCTTACTTAATCGAAAAGTGTCTCAACTTCAACATCCCTTACATAAATTTCATAGAAACATTCTCTCAATGGTCGATAGTGACTCCAAGCTTTCCTAAATGAGATGTCATGGGGAATTGTTCTGACCAAAGAGTTGAATTTCTTGAGCTTGTTTTTGCTTATAGGACCATACTTAATTCAAAAGTGCAAGCTGAATTTGCATCCAAATTTTGTTGTACTCTTTCTTATCTTGCATTGAACATAATAGCTTGATTTAGAATCCATATCCACATTTTGGTGCTAGAGTGGCCATTTCATCATCAAAGACAATAATTGAATTGCAGAACCTTGTATGACTTGGTGCAGTCTCTCTTAAATCTGATCTAACACAGAGGTAAATTGTGTTATTCAAACTTGTTAAACAACTGTAAAATGCCCTCAAGTACTTGGGAGAACTCATTAGTCTTCTCTCCCAAGCTCATAGTCTTGCCCAACAGTTTATAAGTTGTCCATTTGAAGTGAACCAAAGAGATTCAAGTGCAGATTTTAACTACTTTTTTCTTTTTGCCAAGACTTGTATGGCTAAATAGGCTGTCCATTTGAAGTGAACCAAAGAGATTCAAGTGCAGATTCAAGTATCTCTTGGTGTCTGACTTTTTTGAGAATTTTCATAGTGTTGTGAGATAATATTTCTATGGTGGTTAGATGCTTAGACGTGATAGTAAGATTTCATCCAAACTTTAATTCTCTCATTAAGGTGATTGTCCATCTCCTTAGTCGTGAGATTGGTGTTTTTGATGGCTGTCGAGTTATCGTCCATGTTTTTGGCTTGTTCCAGTTTCTCTTCTTGAACTTCTCTCATTGTCAACTTCTTCAATTTTGTTTGAAAAAAGATCAAATTTTCCATCAAAATCGTTCTTTGTATGATCCAGTTTTTTATTGAACTCTTAAACAAACGGTTTTTAAGATTTCATGAAATCTTTCATTATAGCTTCTATTATGCTCTCTTGACAGTGATTGGGGACTTGGTCTTGAATGGTGGTAGTGACTTGTGGTGGTTGATGATGGTAGTGATGGTCGTATGGATGATGGTGATGATGGTTGATAGCTCTTTAATCATAGTTTCCAAATGCAGAGTTTTGTTGATTGTTTTGGAACTAAGACATTGGGATGTAAATTTGAACATTTATGAGGGTGTTTGAGTGAGGTGGTATGCATCTTTGAACTCTATGAGGAAGGGTAAAATTTCTAGGAAGGTAGTATTCTTGATTCCTAGAGTGGTGATCTATCTTAAAGCTCCTTGAAGCACAAGAAAAGTTTTTTTAAAAAATAAAAAGTACTGAAAATAAAAACCAGACTAAACTTTTTTCAAAGATTCGAAGGTGATTAAGCAATTTCTGGTACGTCAAACTACTTGATGCAGCGTGAAAATTAAATCAAATAGATAAAAATTCTGAGAAGAGACCGCAATTGCAAGTACACAACAAATGATGTAGTCCTTACGATGTCGTTCCACTTAAATATTGCAAAAACACACTTCTAACCATTTAAACTTGGGTTAAGCTAGATCAAAATAAATAGATTCTAATTTTTATGTAAGAAAAGTAAAAAAAAAAAAAGAATAGAAAATTCAGTTTTAAAGCAATGGTAAAAGGTGTTAAGCCATGAAAGACTCTCAAAGATACATAACTAGCAAACAGCAATAATTAGCATCAATTGATTAAGTTCTTACACTAAAAAAATGAATTTTTCACTATTGTGCCTTCAATCACTATACCTAAAAATCAGTAGACATAGCTCTCATTAATTTTTATGAGATGTAGATATGCATTAATCAATCAAAGTGTTCTTTTGTTGGTTACAATGTATCTTTCACCAAATAATAGTCCAGGTATTAATATGAAACATTATCATGGATTTCAATTCTCTATGATCAGATTGCTAATTAGCTACTCTAGGATCATGCAGTAATAACAATTAAAGGTGAAAAACTTAAGAAATAAACCCTATTGAATTTCTATAAAGATAACATATTAATTACTCATTGAAAATTCCACAACCTAACAATAAATCTACTCAGACATGTCAAAATAGAAAGCAAAAAATTATTTAGAAATAATTCATAAATTTTATTGAAACTAGAAGGGTAAGAAGATCACACCAAAGTTCTTGAATAAAGGTTTAGTAAATCCTCTTAAATCTTTTAAAACAAGTAATAGAAAACAATGTGTAACCTAGAAACTCTATAGTGGACGTATATCTTTTAATATGAGGTATGTTGTGTCTAATATAAATATAAAAACAAGTTTTTATAGGTCTAAAGGGGTCTTAGATTGGCTAGGTTTAGGTTTAAGGGTAAAAAAGAAAGCTTGACCAAAATGGTGCATCCCTCAGCTAAGGAACTGTCGTGGCCAAAGCTTGGAACTGGTTGAGGCTTTGGTCTTTGTGGCTTAAGAGAGGCAGCTCTTTGGTCTGGAGAGGATTGGCTGCAGTCCGTTTTGTCTCCTGACTGAGGCTAGGTGTAATACCCTGGTTTGTAGTAGAATAAGTGGGAAAGGATTAAGAATTGATTTGGCTTCTTATGTCACCAAAATGCACTTATCTTTTTGGTCACTTGTCCATAGAAAACTCCAAGGTGAAGCGTGCTTGGGCTGGAATAGTTGAAAGATGGGTGATCTATTGGAGAATAGTTTTCGGTATTGTGTGAGTGAGGCTAAAACACAAGATTAGATCACGTGGTGATTGCAGGGACAGTAAACCACTTCTTTTGAACCTTCCAGTTAATGGAGTGACTGTCAGACAGGGGTGGGCTGGCCCATGGGCCGAGTGAGAGGACATGGGGGCCCACTAGTAAAGGTGGTTGGGGTGTTATAATTTGTTATCAAATCTGAACCCAGATGAGTGTGGAGTTAAGTAGGACTCATACCATTGGGGTGACAGTCTAGACATGCAACGAGGACATTCCATTCAATTTGTGGGGGTGATTGCAATACCCCAATTTGTAGTAGAATAAGTGGGAAATGTTTACAAGAATTGATTTGACTACCTACGTCACCAATATGCACTTTTCTTTTTGGTCATTTTTCAAAAGAGAACTCCAGGGTTAAGCGTGCTTGGGCTGGAGTAGTTGAAGGATGAGTGATCTATCGAAAAGTAGTTCCCAGTATTTTTGATTGAGGCCAAAACACAGGGTTAGATCACGTGGTGATTGCAGGGACAGTAAACCAATTCTTTTGAACATGCCGGTTAACGCACCGTTTGTCGGACCGAGTGAGCGGACATAGGGACCCAATGGTAAGGGTGGTCAGGGCGTTATAATTTGGTATCAGAGCCGAACCCAGATGAGTGTGGAGTTAAGTAGAACTTACATCACTGGGGTGACGGTCTAGATATGCAACGAGGACGTTACACTAAGTTAGTGGGGGTGATTGTAATACCCCGGTTTGTAGTAGAATAAGTGAGAAAAGATTAAAAGAATCGATTTGGCTACCTTTGTCACCAAAGTGCAATTATCTTTTCGGTCACTTGTCCAGAGAGTACTCCAGGGTTAAGCGTGATTGGGCTAGAGTAGTCGAAGGATGAGTGACCTATCGAAAAGTGATTTCTGGTATTGTGTGAGTGAGGCCAAAACACAGAGTTAGATCAAGTGGTGATTGCAAGGACAATAAACAAATTTTTTTTAAATTTCTGGTTAACGCACCGACTATGGGACAGGGGTGAGCTGGCCTAGCGGCCAAGTGAGAGGACATAGGGGCACACTGGTAAAGATGGTCAGGGACTTACACTAGACCTGTTCTTCCGATTGCTTCTCTTGCTTGCAAGATGGACATGTGGTCACTAAATATTTGTATCTTTCCAATAAAAATTCCAAATAACTTAATTTCACATATATCAAAAAACAAGCTCAAAGAATTCTTCACCACCAATAATCATTCAAAGAAAATTTTATGGAAGGTCTCCATCCAAAACTAACTTTTTGGCACATTGGATTTGTTATGTTTAGAAATTTTCAAATTTTGGAATTCTTAAGCATAAATCAAATATGTGAGCTTGAAAATATGTCTGGATCATGACTGATGCTTTTTTGCTCTTTTGTGTTTTTTATTTATTTTATCTGAAATGTCTTTGAGAACAGAATGTTACCTTTTATAATATTAAATTACAGTAAAAAGCGTAGAAAAAGTAAAATTCTTAATAAAAACATATGAAACCAACAATTTCATCAGCCACTTAGAGCAAAATCGACATTAGATAAGACTCCCATGTACTTCGTCACAAGCTACGCAGCCATCCCAATTTTGACCCACAATATGCAAGTCACTTTAAATCTCCATTGAAATCCTTTCAGTTTAAGGTTTGATCTCATCGAGAAAGTATCAATCAACGGACATGTTGATCTTTTCCCATTCAAGTATCCTGAACGCAAAAAGTCTTAATTCCAATCTATTTATTGTCCAATTTCTCACTTTTTAATTGATTGTTTTCTATATTTTCTTA
This sequence comes from Streptanthus diversifolius, assembly GCA_039880935.1. Classification (NCBI taxonomy): domain Eukaryota; kingdom Viridiplantae; phylum Streptophyta; class Magnoliopsida; order Brassicales; family Brassicaceae; genus Streptanthus; species Streptanthus diversifolius. Next base: position 7,192,231 of record JAXGFM010000005.1, read on the forward strand.
GTGTACCATTTTATTTTACTTCTCTTTTCCCTCATATTTGTACATGATTTTCTGGATAGGTTTCCATGAAACAAAGAGTATGCAAATTTAGGACATGCTATTTCTTCACTTTTTTTACAGGGAAAAGAGAAAAAACACATATTCACATATAGTTATCTTGTCAAGCATGAATAAAGAGTCATGGTTGGTGTATTCCAATCCCCAAAAAAAAAAAAAAATTAAGTTCATTTGATGTGAAATCAGCGTTAGATCCCTCAAATTTCTTAAAAATATGGCGTTGTTGATAATCAATTTACTCGTAGGTTTCCCATTCAGTAATTTGCATTCAAACCCTGATAGAAGGGTCACTTGAATGTCAATGCAATGCATTTAATGAAACAGATTCAATAAAAACATCGAAGTTTTGAAATTTAATATTTTTAGATGTAAAGAGTTCATGATTTATCTTTGAACTATAGCCATAACCATATTAGGATTCACTACAAGAAAACATAGTGTTTTCCGACGGACATGTTAGTTAATCATTGGAAAAGAGTCCGTTGGTTTGGCTTCAGAAAATTCCGACGAATTCTGATGGTATTCCGACAGAAAAGGCAGCTGTCTGAAATCCGTCGGAAAACTTCTGATGGATTTACGACAAATACGAACACCGTCATAAAACTTTTGAGGCTTTTCTAACGGCAGCCGACACTATCAGAAATAATTTTGAGGGATTTCCGACGGCTGTCCACATCATCGAAAATATTTTTGAGGGATTTTCGACGGCTGCCGACACCGTCAAAAATATTTCCAAGGGATTTCCGACGATTATGACACTGTCGGAAAATTTCTGAGGGATTTTCGAGGGTTGCCGACATCATCCGAAATTTTTTGAGGGTTTTCTGAGGGTAATTGACACAGTCGGACAATTTCTGACGGCTTTCCGAGGGAATTCCAACGGGTGTGTTCATTATTTGTACATCGAGCTTATTCGCATTTCACACAATTCAGAAACATTCCAAAAAAAAAATTCAAAATTTCCAAAAATGAGTAGATATTTTAGATCTTGGATGGACCAGCCTATGATGGACAAGGAATCCGGCTTATTAAAGGAAAATTATTCACAAGGTATATGCGAGTTGATGGATTTGGTTGGAACGAATCTTGAGTAGAAAAATATGGTAAGATCAAATGTCCATGATCAATGTGTTGTAATAATAGTAATGTTAAGTTTGAGTTAGTTTGAAATCACTTATAGCAAAATGGATTTATGTCGGGTATAATTTGGAGAAACTACTTACGAATATGGTAGTACTAGTGAACCATATGTTGCAGGTAGAATAGGAGAACAGACAACAGAGATAGATGTAGGTGGACATACGGTTCAGATGGTGAATGATGCGTTCAGAGAGCAAATGCATCAGTCGGAACATGATAATTCTAGGGCTGAAGAACTTAATTCAGAAGCCCGAAGATTTTTTGACATGTTAGACGCAGCAAATCAACCAATATATCACGGTTATAGAGAAGGGCATTCACCATTATCATCTGCTAGTAGGATGATGAATATAAAAACAAACTACAATTTATCTGAAGAATGTATTGACGCTGTAGCTGATTTCGTGAAAAAATATTTTGCCGGAAGATAATCTTTCACCAGCATCATACTACGAGATTCAGAAACTTGTGATAGATCTTGGTTTACCGTACAAGGTGATTGATGTGGTTTTGACTAATGCATGGTATATTGGAGAGCTGATAAAAACCGCAAATCGTGTCGATTATGTCGTAAACCAAGGTTTCAGAAAACGAGTGGTGGAGTGCTTATTCCATTCAAATGGATGTAGTATTTAGCATTAACGGATAGACTGAAGAGGCTATACTAATTTAAGCGCACAGCAGAGTCCATGAGATTGCATGCAGAGAATCGTCAAGATGGAAATATTACACATCCTTCTTATGCAGAAGCATGAAAATATTTTCAATCAATGTATCCAGATTTTGCATACGAGCACCGAAATGTATACCTCGGGTTATGTACAGATGGTTTCAATCCATTTGTAAGGCAGAGAAGACAATATTCGTTGTGGCCTGTTATTATAACACCTTACAATTTGCCACCATCTATGTGCATGTGTAGATAGTTTTTGTTTCTGTCTATTTTAGTTCCTGGTCCAGATCATCCGAGAAGATTTGTTGGATATATTCCTGAAGCCTTTGATCAATGAGTTGAAAAATTTATGGGCTTATGGTGTTAAATTGTTTGATGTTTTGTGATGAGGCCCCGGACCAGACCGACCGCACCAACGATCCATGCGGACCAAAGCTCGACCCAGACCGGCCCGACGGGTTCCTCGACCCAGCTATCGACCCAAGCTATCCCGGTGCGGACGAAGCCGTTCCACTCGTGCCAACATGACCCATGACCCGATCCAGAGCTAAGGCGTTAGGAACAAAGATCAATCGCTACGTCAGACGCTGTCTTGAGGTTCTTCCGCGGATGTCCGAGTCCGGTCCAGGGCCAGACCAAGACACAGCCCATTCATGGGAATTACTTAGTCGGCGGAATGCTGACTCATGTGTGCTTACCATCACCCCGGGATAAGGACGCCAAAGCCGCACCAAGGAATTGTACTCTTTTCCCTACCTTCGGTTTTGTCCCATTGGGTTTTCTGGCGGAGGTTTTAACGAGGCAACACCCTTGGTGTGCAATTCGGAATTGGGCTTCACACAGATCCACGGCCAAGTCAATGTTTTTTTTTATATATCTTATTTTGTCTAAGTATGGGACTTGGGCCTGCGACCAGCCCTTAAGGCCCGCGGCCCAAATCACTAGAATGCCTCGTAGTTTTATTTAAACTTCTTGTTGTTTTCTTTAATTTAAAACTACATATTGTTTGTGAGGGTAAAACCTTAAGACTTAGGCATTATATAAGCCAAGTCCTTTCATTAATAAAAAAACAGAATTTACACAAGAATTTAAAACCCTAGCACTACTTGTTACAATCGTAGCCGCCTAGCCCTCTTAGAGCCTGGTAGCTTGCGACTTGAACCTCATCCGGGTTCAAGTCCTCACTGGTGTATCGCGGTTCCCCTCCTCACCCGCGTGGTCCAGCACGTCCCACCTCATCTTGCGCTAGCCGGTCGAGCCTCTCCCGTCCAGCGCGTCCATCCAGTCTTCGGTCGAGCCTCTCCTGAAGCCTGTCCCGCGTCCGCGTCCCAGAACCTCCACCAGGGTCCCCGCGTCCGTGCCCACATCATCTGGTATCAGAGTCCAAAATCTCCTGACCCCGGTTGTTCCTATCCCCTTTGTTATATCTTTTGTACTCGTTTGTTTATTTGAAAAACACCTGGCTTTGATTCGTTTGCCTTTCTAACCTGCAAGGTTGAGAGGAGCCGGATTCAAGTCACAAAAAAAGGAGATCACCATAGAACCGCTACCACAAATCCAACCTTAAAACCGATTTCATCCTCTCTTCACCTTTGTTTTTACCTTCGTTTAAGTCAAAAGAAAAAGAAAAAAAGGGTTGCTTGATTGTTGTTTGATAGGTTGTTTAGATTGTTTGCCCCAGTTCAAAATATATATATATATATATATATATATATATATATATATATATATATATATACGCTTATAGTTTGTGTAAACGGACTAGACAAGAAGAAACCAACCTAGAACACCTTAGTCTTGAGAAATCGTGGGACAGGTTTGCCTGGACCCACGCGTGTGTCATTGTTCACGTTCGCTTCTAGAGCCGAGTCCTCGGCAGTGCTAGAGCTTTCATAGAACCGCACCCTACCCACGTTAGGTTTCCTGTAGCACCGTTTTTATAACCACTCGTGGTAGGTACATACACCCGCGCGTTTAGTTCCCTTACCCCGTGACCAAGCCGTGTTAGGTCTCTTAGCAAGCCTGTAGTACTCGCCCGCGTAGCTAGCTGTCTGATCCGAGTAGTTGTTACCCGAGTATAACCTCGCCTGCAACCCTAAGCCGAGACATTAGTTTCCGATAGGATCTAGCAAGGCGGCTTCCTAGTGTGCGGCCGTTTCTGGTTTAGGTTTAGCAGCCGCCATTACCCTGTATCCGAACCATAATAAAAAATAAAATAATCTTGCGGCATTAAGTGATTAGGCCGTTTAGGGTAGTTTCTGAAACCCTTTTAGGACATTTTCCTTTTTAGTTTAGGAAGTTATCCCTAGCCATAAATTGCCTAGGATTATTTCCAAAACCCTTTAGGAAATTTCCCCTTTTTGAAAATCTAGACAATAATCCTCACTTAGAAATTTTCCAAAACGGTTTTAGGAAGGAATTTAAGTCTAGAATATTTCCTTTAGGATATTCCCTTTTCTAGTTTAGGCAAGTATCCAAATTAGAATAGTTACCAATTCTAGTTTAGGAAAGTTCCATTTTAGGGAAGTTTCTAGATTAGGAAAGTTTTCATTTTAGGTAAGTTCCATTTAAGAAAAGTTTCTAGATTAGAAAATTTTCCATTTTAGGAAAGTTCGATTTTAGGAAAGTTTCTAGAGTAGGAAAGTTTCTATTTTAAGGAAAAATTCGTTTTTGTGAAATTTTCTATAAAGATGTCAAGTAGTTCGGATGTTCCCAAACTCCCCAAGGATCAGCTGCAGTATGAAGATGCTGAGCCAGATTACGGCTCAGATGAACACACTCACAAGTTGCATGGAACGACTGGAGCAACCCGGTCCTCCCCAACGATCGGATATCCCCGAGGCGTCCAACCGTGGCAACGGAGGTGCCACTACAAATGGACGGACTCACTATTTCGGGCCCTACACTCGCGACCCACGAGAGGACGACCCCCCCGACGATCCGCCATACCACACCCCTTATGACAGCGACCCATGCTACGACGGAGCCCACGACCGACCGCCTCCCTACCAAGCCCCGGACGTCAAGCTCAACCCGCCATCATTTGCCGGTAAGGTCGACCCCCGAGAACTGCAGAGACGATTTAGATGACTCACCCAGGGCACTAAGACGGTCAGTGAATATTTTGACGAGTTCGAGCACCTGCGGAACCGTCTCGAGATAACTGATTCCCCGGAGAGTCTCATGGCCCAGTTCCTTGACGGGCTTCAAGAAAAGATCACTCGGAAGGTCGAGAGATAGCCGTACCACGACCTAGGAGAATTATACCATCTCGCCAACCAGGTGGAACAAGCGAACAAAAGGAAGGCAGCAGGCTACCAACGGCCCAAGTCCAACTGGACCAAACCATACAACCGACCCCTGGCCCCGTCCCCGACCCACGCACGCCAACCAGACCCCGTGACCCGACCCGACCCACGGCCAGACCAAGCCAGCTGGCCAAACCCACCGGAGCTGCAACTCGAGATAGCCCGAACCAGCGGGTAATGATCCTCATACCGTCCGGAGAATATGAATCCGCAGACGAAGGCGACGGAGAACTTTTAGAAGAACAAGAGCAAGCAGAGGATGACATCGAGTACCCAGATTCCGGAGAACTCTTGATGTTCCGGCACATCCTCAACATTATAGCTGGCCCTGACGAGATCGCCCTGCGTGAAAACATTTTCTATACCAAATGCACTGTCAATGGCAAGGTGTGTTCTCTGATTATCGACGGAGGTTCCTGTACCAACGTCGCTAGTGAATATATGGTTGACAAGCTTGGTCTTGAGAGGACTAAGCACCCGAGACCCTACGGGCTTAGGTGGCTCAATGATAAGACCGAGATACGCATAACCGATCAGGTGACGGTACCTTTTAGCGTAGGCCGTTACACCGATCAGGTCTTGTACGACGTGGTCCCAATGCAAGTTGGTCACCTCCTTCTTGGACGTTCATGTCTGTTTGACAGGGAAACCACGCACAATGGGCGGACTAACCTGTATTCCTTTGTTCACAACAAGCGCTGGTTTAACTTAGCATCGCTCGCACCACAGCAAGTCCGGGACATCCAGCTAAGAACGGATTCCACTAAAGGACCCCGGAAGGAGAATTTTCTCGTGAATTCCAGGGTCATCCGTAGGGCAGTGAGTAGGGACGATACTAACATCGTCCTGATGATCTTTAAGGAGTCACTCCACGCCGACAACACATCTCCATCGTCCCCACCTGAAGTCGCCAAGCTTTGGAGACTTACGCAGGCGTCTTTCCGGCAGAGATCCCACCTGGGCTGCCGCCACTAAGAGGAATCGAGCACAACATCGATTTCATTCCGGGAGCTCAACTGCCTAACCGACCTGCCTACCGTGTCAACCCGGAGGAAGCTAAGGAGCTCGAACGCCAAGTTCGAGAACTCATGGACCAAGGCTATGTCCGAGAAAGCCTCAGTATATGTGTTGTGCCCGTCCTGCTCGTGCCAAAAAAAGACAGATCTTGGAGAATTTTTGTTGACTACCGAGCAATCAACAACATCACCATCAAGTACCGGCACCCTATACCACGACTAGACAATATGCTGGATGAACTAAGCAGAGCCTCGATCTTCTCAAAGATTGATCTGAAGAGCGGATATCACCAGGTCCGCATGCGAGAAGGAGACGAGTGGAAGACGGCGTTCAAGACCAAGCAAGGTCTCTACGAGTGGCTCGTCATGCCATTTGGGCTATCCAACGACCCGAGTACTTTCATGCGGCTAATGAACCATGTTCTTAGGCCGTACATCAGTAAGTTTGTCGTAGTATATTTTGACAACATCCTTGTTTATAGTGCCTCTTACGCCGACCACGTCACTCATTTAGAGTTGGTCATACGCACACTTCAAGAGGAGAAGTTGTATGCCAATCTGAAGAAGTGTACGTTCTGCACTGACCGGGTAGTCTTCCTAGGTTTTGTCGTGAGTTCTCAGGGCTTACAGGTAGACGAGGAGAAGATCAAGGCCATACGAGAATGGCCCACGCCCATGAGTATTATCCAAGTCCGGAGCTTCCACGGCTTGGCAAGCTTCTACCGACGGTTCGTCCGGGAATTCAGCACCATTGCCAGTCCTTTGACCTCCGTGATCAAGAAGGACCGGGCATTTTGCTGGGGACCCGAGCAGGAGAAAGCCTTCAACCTGCTCAAAAACCGGTTCACTCACGCCCCGGTCTTAGCCCTTCCGGACTTCCAGAAGACTTTCGAGGTGGAGTGTGACGCGTCTGGCATCGAAATTGGAGCCATCCTGACCCAAGGCGGCAAACCGGTTGCCTACTTCAGCGAAAAGTTGAGCGAGCCGCCCTCAACTATCCTGCCTACGACAAGGAGCTGTATGCCTTGGTTCAAGCAATGAACACTTGGCAGCACTATCTTCTGGCCCGGGAATGCGTCATCCACACAGACCATCAGACGCTGCAACACTTACGAGGTCAGACCAAATTGAAGAAACGACACGCACGCTGGCTGGAGTTCATTGAGACCTTCCCTTACGTGATTAAATACAAGAAGAGAAAAGAGAATGTCGTCGCAGATGCACTATCCCAGAGACATTCCTTGATTTCGGTCATGGAAGCCAAGGTCCTCGGGTTCGAGCTACTCAAGGAATTATACGCCCAAGACGACGACCTGAAGGAAGCCTTCCACCACGCCGGAACTGGTACTCACTCACGATTTTATTTTTTTGATGGGGTCCTTTTCAGAGACCGGAGGCTATGTATTCTGAGGGGTTCGATCCGGGAGTTGCTGCTGAGAGAAGCCCACGGAGGAGGCTTGATGGGCCACTTTGGCATGGCCAAGACCTTGAGCCTACTCAAGGAGCATTTCTACTGGCCCCATCTTCGGCGAGACGTCGAGGCCCATTGCAGCCGCTGCTTGGTCTGCAAACGGGCCAAGTCCAGAGTGCATCTCCACGGGTTATATCTTCCCCTACCTATTCCTACTACTCCTTGGACTGATATTTCCATGGACTTTGTGCTAGGATTGCCTAAGATCAACCACAAAGACTTCATTTTTGTCGTAGTAGACAGGTTCTCGAAGATGGCCCATTTTATCCTGTGTGCCAAGACCAACGACGCCACCCAAACCGCAAGCTTGTTCTTCCAGGAAATCGTACAGTTGCACGGGATTCCCAGGACCATAGTGTCCGACCGAGACACTAAGTTCCTCAGCCATTTCTGGCGAACCTTGTGGAAGAAGCTCGACACAAAATTAGTGTTTTCCACGACCTGCCACCCGCAAACAGACGGACAAATCAAAGTGGTAAACCGGACACTGTCCACCCTTCTCAGGGCTACCATCGGATGAAATTTAAAGTCCTGGTTCGAGTGTCTACCGCTGGTCGAGTTCGCATATAACCAATCTGTCCACTCCGCGACAAATAAGTCACCATTTCAGACCGTCTACGGTTTCAACCCATTGTCGCCAATGGAGTTCACGCCCTTACCACCAGCTGAAATCGTGAGCTTAGAGGGAGATAGTAAGACCGAATACGTCAAGAAGCTGCACCAGAAAGTCAAGGAAAATCTGGAAAAGAAGACAGAGACTTACGCTCGGCAAGCCAACAAAGGGCGTAAGCAAGCAACACTGAAGGAAGGCGACTGGGTCTGGCTACACATGCGACCCGAGAGGTTCCCCAAAAAGCGCAAGGACAAGCTGGCACCGAGAGAAGACGGACCATTCCGAGTTCTGAAGAAGATCAATGACAATGTCTACCAACTCGAACTGCCATGTGAGGTTAACATATCCCCGACGTTCAATGTGTCTGACTTGGAATTATTTGATGCAGGGGAGGATGCTGAGTTGGAGACCAAACCACTTGAAGAGGGGAGGAATGATGAGGCCCCGGACCAGACCGACCTCACCAACGATCCATGCGGACCAAAGCTCGACCCAGACCGGCCCAACGGGTTCCTCGACCCAGCTGTCGACCCAAGCTACCCCGGTGCGGACGAAGCCGTTCCACTCGTGCCAACAGGACCCATGACCTGATCCAGAGCTAAGGCGTTAGGAACGAAGATCAATCGCTACATCAGACGCTGTCTTGAGGTTCTTCTGCGCATGTTCGAGTCCGGTCCAGGACCAGACCAAGACACGGACCATTCATGGGAATTACTTAGTCGGCGGAATGCCGACTCATGTGTCCTTACTGTCACCCCGGGATAAGGACGCCAAAGACGCACCAAGGAATTGTACTCTTTTCCCTACTTTCGGTTTTGTCCCATTGGGTGTTCCGGAGGAGGTTTTATTGAGGCAACACCCTTGGTGTGCAGTTCGGAATTGGGCTTCACACAGATCCACAGCCAAGTCAATGTTTTCTTTTTTTTTGTCTTATTTTGTCTAAGTATGGGACTTGGGCCTGCGACCAGCCCTTATGGCCCGCGGCCCAAGTCACTAGAATGCCTCGTAGTTTTATTTAAACTTGTTGTTGTTTTCTTTAATTTTAAACTACATGTTGTTTGTAAGGGTAACACCCTACGACTTAGGCATTATATAAGCAAAGTCCTTTCATTAATAAAAAAACAGACTTTACACAAGAATTTAAAACCCTAGCACTACTTGTTACAATCGTAGCCGCCTAGCCCTCTTAGAGCCTGGTAGCTTGCGACTTGAACCTCATCCGTATTCAAGTCCTCACTGGTGTATCGCGGTTCCCCTTCACACCCGCGTGGTCCAGCACGTCCCACCTCATCTCACGCTAGCCGGTCGAGCCTCTTCCGTCCAGCGCGTCCATCCAGTCTTCGGTCGAGCCTCTCCTGAAGCCTGTCCCGCGTCCGCGTCCCAGAACCTCCACCAGGGTCCCCGCGTCCGTGCCCACATCAGTTTGTGGGCAGTAGAATTTTAACATGAGTGCGGTTCTTTAGTGGACCATAAGTGACTTTCCAACTTACGTATGTTATCTGGGTGGACAACGCATGGGAGATTATCATGTCTGTATTGCCAAGACAACACTGATGCATTCTAACTTCAGCACAGAAGGAAGACTTCTTGGTTTGATTGTCATAGAAGGTTTTTTACCTGCAGATCATCCTTACCATCGTTTAAAACACATTTTACAAAAAACAAACAAGTCTTATATGGTCCACCTCCTAAGATTGATGGTAACAGTATTTTGGGACAATTAAGAGATTTTGGAGCTGAGAGAACACCTGAATGTGGAGATAATGGTCATGAACCCATTGACGGTGTTGGTGAATATCATAACTGGCACAAGAAGAGTGTTTTTTGGGATTTGCCATACCGGAAAAACCACCAATTGAGGCATTGTCTAGATGTCATGCCTGTTGAAAAGAACGTTTTTGACAACATCATGAATACAGTTCTAAACATCAAACAGAAGACAAAAGACAATTTGAAATCCATATTAGACTTGCCCTTGATTTGTTCTCGCCCTTCTCTTTATGTGAAACCGAATGGTACTTGCTCTATGGCTGCGTACAGGTTAGACACATCCCAGAAAAAAAGCCTTTTTGGATTGGATTCGAGAAGACATAAAATTTCCTAATGGATATGCATCTAACCTACGTAACTACGTTGATTCAGTGTAGTGTAAGTTTATTGGTATGAAGAGTCATGATTGTCATGTTGTTATGCAGCGACTTCTCCCATTTGCCTTCACATATATTTTCCAAAAGGATATACATCATGCAATTGCAGGTACATATGTGTTATTTTTTAAAAAATTTAACTATTTCTCATACCATAATTTTTAATACTATACTACTATGTATAACAGGAGTTGGTGCCTTATTCTGAGATTTATGCTCTAGAGCACTGACAGTTGACATGATCCAGAATTTAAATGCTAATATCGCTTTGATCATTTGTCATATGGAGAAGATATTTCCTCCGTCTTTCTTCGATGTTATGGAACATTATATCCATCTCCCACAAAAATTGGCATTAGGAGGCCCTGTTCAATATTGCTGGATGTATCCGTTTGAGTGTTACATGTTCCATTTGAAGAAAAAATAAAAAAAAATTGAGCAAAGTAAAAGGATCTATTGTCGCACAGAGCCTCAAAGAAGAAGTCTCACAATTTGCTGAATATTACTTCCCTTCTGGGGTTTAGACGAAGAGTATACGGCCTTCTCGCCATGATGACCGAAGTCAGAGAGCGATTTATCCCGTGGTCGTTCCTGAGATGTTTTCCCAAGTTGGTCGAACTAGTGAGAAAGATAAGCAACACAAACTATCATCACGAGAGGTCACACATCTGCATAACTACATCCTCATAAATTGTAAAGAAGTTATAAATAAACTAATAAGTTTTTAAATTTTAATTCTGTTTTGTTGTCTCTCTGCCCCTACGGTTTTTGTAACCACATTAGAATCGCCGCCGGATTCAGCACTCACCGTCGAATTTTGAACTCCTACCTCACAGGCCAAAAAATGTAAGTAGAAACCAAATATGACTGATTTTTTCAGGTTTGACCCAGCCTGACTAGCTTGGTCTTATATGGGTCGGACCACGACCTTTTCTTCAAAACCAAAAATGGTCGGCTTGACCAAAACAATGCTAAAACAAAATAGTAAGTATGGAAATCTTGGCACTTTTAATTTAAAAAGTTACAGAATTTGCAAGTAGACTAATGTATCATCTCTCGCTTTTTTCTGTTTGTCAATAGTCTATCTTGTTTTAGTTTTTTTTTTAAATCATAGACAAAATCCAGAGGTTTAATGGAAAAAAACCCTGAAACCACAAAAAGGTAATTTAATAAATACAACTTCGAAGACAAACCATCGAGTCACGTAAATAACCAACATTAGTATATAGGACGATATATATAGTATATCATATTTATTGTAATGTAAAACTTTATTGCGAAATTGAAATTTTTTAAAAATAAAATGTAGCTAAGGCTGAAATTTATAGAATTAACTAACAGAAGAGGTCTAAAAGAACTAAGATGTAAACAGAATTAGAAGAGGCAGAGATAAATGGAGCTCAAAACTAGAGAGAATGAGATAAAAAACAATTATTATGTGGATTATATTATATTTTTGTGGCAACATTAGTTAGCAATAATCTAATTATTCTGAATCTGATTGTTTTAATAAAATACTTTTCCAAAAAAATTACGATTTGGAAAATATATGTAGTTGTTATTGAACTGTTGTTGATTAAAACATGAAAAAACTTTCAATATAATTTTGAATGCTCAATATTAGTTTTTTTCAACGGTAGATCGATATCTAATACAAGATATTAAATTTAAATAAACTGATTTTTTTAGTAAAACGGTTAGTATTTTACTAAAAAAGATTAGTCAAAATAATTAATTGAAATTAGAATGTTGTAGTAAGTTATTATTATTTATGACTTAATATTCTTGTATGAATGTATGTATGGATTAATTAATACTAATTGAAAAAAATTACATACAATAAAATATTAAATTTTAAATAATAAGAATTGAAGAAATTGTAAATAATATAAAGTTCGTTACATTATACATATTATAATTTAAATATTTAATAATCCTAAAACCATCCTTAAATATATATTTTGTAGGAGTTATTCTGACTTTGTCGTTCATCCAGATCTGCAGAGTCAGATTCCTTATGGGGATAAGACGCAACCACTGTCGTCTCCTATTCATACCACAGCTTCTGCTCCCACAGTTATGAGCATCGAAGAATTCATTTCCCAACCTGGACGAGACCGATTGCAAATACTTGATCCAGCTTGTCCGCCGGGAAAAACTTGGTAAATGTTTTGTCAAATTAAATTATTAAATTTAATATATATGGTTAATAACGTTGTTAAAGTCATGTTTTTTTCAAGGTTTCATTTTTCTCACAACAAGATTACAAAAATTATCAACATAATGTTTAACTCGATGGTAGTATGTTTTTATAAAACGTTTTATGCTATGTTGGAAGCTGATAAGGAAATTTGGTTTCGACAATTTGCGGTAAGTTTCTTAAATCTAATTTATTTATTCAAAATATTAATTTGCAAATTTTCTAATCTCAAATTTTCTAATTTGAAAATTTTATCTTTTACAGCAAGAGTTCACTTGGGATCCAACAATCACGATTCTCGTGAAAAATGCTTTCTATGCAAAAGCTGCCGATATGTACTCCAAGAAGATGGCCGAGTGAAAAGACAAATGGAAGGTTGGAAAAGTGCTCACCGGGATGATTACAAAACCCGATCTGTGGCGGCTTCTCGGTGAATATTGGTTGTCGCCAGAAACTCAGGCGATATCCGCAACCAATTCCAGTAACCACAGGAGTGATCAAAAAGGAAAAGGTATGGCGACCCATAACCTCGGAGCGACAAGCAAAGCTTCCCAGACTTTACAGCTCGTAAGTATCCATGTAATAAAAATTATCTTTTAATTACTTAATAATATAATAATTTTTATTTATTTTAATAGTACGACATAGACGGGGAGCCTCCTTCGTACTTTCGATCTCTTGAAGATGCTCACACAAACAGGTACTCGGGTAAAATTAATGATCTTCTTGCTTTGTGAGACCGTGAGAAAACACAGAGAAGAGTTTTTCCAATCCCAAGAATCTGTCGACGGACCTCCGTGTACTGAAATTCCATTGGAGAAGCTTAATGAATCGTTTATGAGGTTTGTGAAGTTTTCAAATTTATAATATATTTTTAGTACAATATTGTTTATTTAATTTTATTTTTTGCTTGCAGTTAACTCAAAGGCCAAGGGTCGTAATTACGGTATACCTAACGACGCTTCAACTTCATCGGGTTCATCAGCCTACAGCTATGGTGGTCCAAGTAATTCTATCATAGCGACACTAAATTCAAAGCTTGAAACACTCGAGAAACAGTGTGAAGAGGATAGGATACAACGTGAAGAGTTTTTCCAGATCAACAACTTCTCTGTCAGATGAAAGCTCAGATGGATGAGTTTTTCCATCTTAATTACACACCCCATTAAATCTTTTTTTTAAAAAAAAATTTTCAACAATATTTTAAATTATGTTTTAAATTGTTTTGTCCAACTTTTTGTAATTCTCACTACATTTGATTTTAAGTTTTTATTTTAATTTAGTTATATTTTCTTTTTTAATTATTTTTGAAAATTATTTTAAAATTTTTAATTATATCCGTCGGTCTTCGGAAATCCTTAGGAAAGTAAGGCCTTCAGAAGTCCTTCAGAAAATAATACCGTTAGAAATCCCTCGAAAATGCAGCTGTTGAAAATCCCTCGAAATCTCTTGGAAACGGGTTCTGTCGGAAATCCTTCGGAAAGTAGGCCTGTCGAAAATCCCTCAGAATCACATATCATCGGAAATCCCTCGGAAAGTAGGCCCTTTAAAAAAATTTTGGAAACATATGTCTTCGGAAATCCCTTAGAAAGTAGGCTCGTCGGAAATCCATCGGTACCATATGTCGTCAAAAATCTCTCAGAAGGTTTTGCCGTCGGAAATCCTTCGGAAAGGTAAGTCGTCGGAAATCCCTCGGAAAACTTTTCCTCGGAAATTTCTTAGAAATGAGGTCCGTCGGAAATCCCTCGGAATAGTTTTCCGTCAGAAATCCCTCTATTTTTTTCAACATCCGGTTTCCATCGGAAATCCCTAGGAAAATCTCGACGGATTTCCGACAAATAGGGGACTTCCAACGTCGTAGAACCGATGGACTAAATCTGTCAGTTCACCCTCGGAATGGGCCTTTTCCGACGGATAACCGACGAACATCGACCATCGGAATTAAGCTGTTTTCTTGTAGTGATTGGCTGATTGTTATTATAAATATAGGATGTGATATTGAATATCTTTTTTATTTTTCCATAATATATTAATCTGAACAATAAATTAATAAATATTGTTATATATGTGAGAATCATGTGGGTAAAATATTGATCACCTCTGAATTTCATCACACATATTTGGAATTAGAACACAGCACTCCGTAACTTTAAAGAAAATATTAAAACATATATGCTAAATTGACAACAAAAAAAAATTGTTATATATATATATATATATATATTACCGTTCTTGAGTAAATAATATTAATGATTAAACAAATAAATAAACTTAGGAAAAATACTATATATGTGATAAGTTATGAGACAAACGTGAGAGATGATGTATCATCTACATCATCAGTGATTAATAGTAAATATATAATTGAACTAATATTAACTAATGTATAAATTAATAAATATTTCTGGTGGAGATATGTATTACCACAACACCGAAATTTATGTATGAATTGAACATATCTGTGTCTTTTAACTATGTATTAACCAAAAGTCCCTAAATGTAGAACAAACAAACGAAAGGGAGGACCATAACATTCTGCAACATTCTATCAATCCTAATGGAACAAATGACTTTAATGTCTATTGTCATAATAGGAAACAGAAAAAAGAGAGAGAGAGCTAAATTTACAATCATACCAACTCTAGTTCCCACATGTGATCCTTTCTTGACTTATATATCAAAATTGGACCACATGACCATGTGATTTCTCCCTGTGGTTTTTAAACACACTTATATCCAACCAACCACCCCATTTTTATCATCATCGTCATTATCATCATCAACACAAGCCCAACAAATACTCCAACAAATACTTCAAAAGAGCCTACCATATTATCCCATGCACACAGTAGCATGAAAATTGACAATTTTTGGCTAATGAACGGATAATTAAAAAGTTTAATATTAAAGCAAAAAATATTAATAACTAACACTCGAGTAGTTCCGTTTAATAAGATTTTTTGGGTGAATGCACGCAGATTCAGAACCTATAAAGTTTTAAGTTTCTATATTTATACATAAAAATATCAACTAAAAAATTTGACCAATAAATATAAGACACTGCACATTAATAAAATTAGTTTTCCAATGAAACTTAAAAAGTCAAAATAAAATGGCACAAAAAAATCAAAAACAAAAATCTCTACGCCGTCTTATAAAATGAAAAAGATGAAGTAATAATGTTGACCAAAACATCTCATTCAAAAAAAAAAATGGAAATAAGACGATACAAAAAGTGCAATAGAAGTACAAAAAGAAGAGAGTATCATTATTATCTATGACAAACACATCTGTAATGATAAGCACTGTTAATAGGGTCATTGCCTTCTACGGGGACTTGTTCAGCTCTGCATTTGTATCTGCATCCTCTGCATTCGTTGTAAGTACAAGTTGGTGCCGTCGACCCAATCATTTGCCTCCTTGAGTACTGTATTAAAATATTGTCACTTACGTTTTATAATATAACTACGCAACACTATCAGCTATAAATCATTTGTTTCCTTGTAGTAATTAGTAGTAGACAACAATTCTCTCATTATGAATATACCAGGAGATGCACTTGTGGGGGAAGTGAGATTGTATCTTGGATTGAACGAGCTCTTGAAGCTGATTCAAAAATACAAAAACAAGAGAATTCAAAAAAGAAAAAAAAATCATTGTTAGTCGTCTTGATGTGGAGTTAATAGATTGAAATTAAAAGGATATATAGAATACGAAGGAGATGGCTTGAAATTATAAGACCTTCGACTACATAATTTCCAAGAAGCAAACCACAGAGAAGAAAGAAGACGGATATGCATCGTGGCTTCATGTTCCACATTTCATGCTTCATCTTCTTCCTCTTCTGCTTCTTACTTTTTCTTTTTTGCTTTATCGTATGGACCAAATGTTTTGGAGAGAGATAAGTTTGGCTATTTGGCCTTAAGTTTTGTCTCCTACTTATCATATAATGGTGAGGTTTGCGAACACGTAGAGATAAGAAATGGAAAATTCAGAGGATGAAGTATTCACTTTTACCCCACTAAATTTTTAAAAAGAGAGAATAAAAACCATATTTAACTCCTCTGTTTTATTTTTGTTGGACATCATAATTAATTTATTATGTATGTTTTCTATGATGTTGTCTCCCTACCTCATCTCTTTTCTTACATATATTTATTAGAAATTAGCTCGCCCACTACGAGGATTATTTATATATATATATATATTACATATTTTCTTATATTTGTGTTTGTTTGAGATGTATAGGTAAAAGTATTGTTCGATATTAAAATTCTGATTCGTTGTGTTCTATTTCAAAATTCTGATATCTGGAACTAAATTCGTTAAATTTATTAAAATATTAAATAAAATATACTTTTTCATATATCATTGTATTCAATGGAACTTTACAATCCAGAGTTTCACTTGAAGAAGCAGGGGTTTTAATGTACAAGGGGACATCCACTTTTATAGCAGTTTTGCATTGCAATGCAAACACATCATATTTCAATTAACTGACTCTCATTTCCTATGTACAAAATACACACGTCAAACATGTTAAATCCTGAAATATCGTTTGTTTGAAAATAATTTTGGGTAACAACTCTTTGAAATTGATTTTGATTTAGAAAATCTAGATCAGCTGCTTTATCAAATTAAGAGAGATTTCCGAAGAAAAATAAGTCAAATAAGTAAAACAACTAGACTCCCTAAGCATCTAAAAAGAAAAGAAACTTTATCATGGGGTGTTAGAGCTCCAAACTCTGCCGTGACTTAAACCTTGTTCGTTTACCAGTCGCTGGCGATTGTGATCAGCGACTACGATCAACAACTGTTTGTTTAGTAGTCACAGAACCTGCGACCAGCGATTGCGACTAGCCGCAACGATAAATTTTAAGTCGCTAGTTTTTTTTCGACTGACTTTTTGCGACTGTGATCTGCGACCAGCGACTAAAAACCAGCAACTGTCAAACGAACATCATAACATTCGCTAGTTGCAGTCGCTGGTCGCTGGTTGCAGTCGCTGATTCCAGTCGCAAGTCGCAGCAACTGATAAACGAACAGGACCTTCGTTAATTTGATTAAATCTTGTTAACAACAAGCTGAGTACAACATATGATGAGCTGAAATGCTCTACTAGCCAGACATGTACATAACTATATCTGAATAAGATCGAGATGCCCAAAATAGACCACATGACGATGCATAGTAATCAGATCTATATATCCGTTGTCAAAACAAAATAAGGAGATATCATGATGTTAAGTTATGACATTTGGATCTAAATCTGTTAAATTTATTTAAAATATAAAAAATATTTAAAAATTATCTGATAATGATACGTTGACATAAAAAAATTCCACTTATACTTTATGCTAATTTAATTGAAGGACTATAAATTATAATTGTGTAAATCCAATTTTATTCCTATGATATTGTCTTCTAAAAATTGAAAAACTAATAAAAACATAATAAACTAAATTTTAATTTAATATAAAAAGTGAAAATTGGCTAATAATGCTACATTAAAATCTAGTTTGTCTTCTTATACTTATTAGTTATTAAATTGAGAAACTATAATTTATATTAATGTAAAACCACTTATATCCTTTAGTTTAGTTTTTAATTTAAAAAATAATATTAAATAAAAATTAAAATATGTAAAATATAAAAAGAAAAAACTGAAAACCTAATATATTCTACCCTCCCCCCGTCGAATTCACTTCCTCTTCTTTGATTTTTTTTCGTATCTGATCCCCTCTATCTGGTGATTCTCACTGGTTCTCTGTTTTGCCTTTCTCCCACCGATTAAACCTCCTCCATTGTCTCTGGAGACTATTCTTTCTCGTCGACCTTCCTCCTTTCCATCTTTCTTCCTCTTCTTCGTCTCTGTCCCCTCCTTTCGGTGAACTCCTCGTCCACTGTTGTTCATCCTCTCCGATGACACTCATACTCTCGGCGACACTCTTCCTCTTGGGCGTCAACTGCGATTTATCCTCCCTGGAGACGTCCTTACATATGACAATTATTGCGACTCCTCCTCTCTGATGACCACTACGCTTCATATCTTATAGAACGCTGCTCTTTAACGTAGAAATATTTGATTTTTGTTCATATGCAATTCATGTATATGGTAGAAATTTTTTGATTTTATTCAGAAATAGGCAAATCATAATGTGAGTTGAATTTGGACATTTTTGGTCGAATTTGCATAGATATCTATTGCTTGCTTACATTGTGAATGTGTTAATCAATTCTCATTAGAAACGTGTAAACTACTTAGTTTTGGACACATGAATTTCAGAACTTTGACATAGTCGTTTTACTTGTGGTGGACTTGCGGCTTGTTCTTCGCTTTTATGTTACCAGAGGTAAGTACCATGATAGCTAAACTAATTTTCATTTGCAAGATAGCTAAACTCATTTTCATTTTCAAGATAGCTAAATTCTATCAAAAATGTGTGCACCACCATTAATTATCAAATGTGTGGCCTACCTCCCTTTGCAGATTGTCTAACGTGTATAGTTTCTAGGATTGTATTGGAAATTTGGTTGAGTATTTCAGTGACAAGTGCCTATAGTACTAAAAATTTATAAAATGTCTTGTATTTTGTTGTTTTAACAAGAACCTTTTTGTTGTCATGGACACTTGTCGTCATCAATATCTTGTGTTAGCATGTTTTGTTTTGACATTTGTCATGCATGAGATATTCACATTCCAAGAGGTATAGTCAATTGAGTTTCAAATGCTTATGAAATTTTTTGTGTATATATGCATAAAATTGTATTGATTATATGATGATAACGTTGAAATAAGTTAAAATTGTATTGAGTTTGCTACTCCTGCTTTACTGGCCCATTTAGTCAAGATAAATTGTATTGAGTTTGCTATGATTAGTCATAACATTACACAACGTTTTATTCACTTCTGTGCAGATATGCTAAAACTTGTATTGAGTTTGCTATTAAATCAGTCATTTACTTTAATTTCAAATGCTTATGTACTTTTTGTGTAGATATGATAGGTTCACAGGACTTTGTTTGTGACATAACCAAATGCATGGAATAATTGGCCTTGTGTTATTGATCGTATATTTTGATGTATATTGGTGTTGATTAAAGTCAAAAAGTCTTATTTAGTCTTGTGAGGATAGGCACATCACATAGCATTATGCGTAATTCTTCACGCATTAGTTCAAAAGTACAATTTTATTTGTAAGAATCTAGTAACCGCATCGTATGAAAATCCATCATCAATCCTCCTATTGTTGTTTATGAACCTTGTCTTTTTTTATTCTTCAATATCAATTAACTAAACTTTTTTAATTGGTAGATACCAGGACCAGGTAACCTGTGATGTCGTCTCGATGTCAGCTGGACATCTCCTCTTAGGACGACCTTGGCAATTCGAACGAGAGACTACGCATAATGGACGGAAAAACTTCTATTCATTTGTCCATGACAAGCGTCGATACAACCTGACACCAATGTCTCCACACTCCGTGCAAGAGATGCATTCCAAGATGGCAAAAGACCAACATGCCTGCAAGGAGAACTTCCTCATCAATGTTGCTGACATGAAGAAATCAGCTCGTACGGAGGGAACTCAACTCGTCCTAATGCTCTACATGGAGATTCTGAGTACGTATGGCACCGGGTCCAGCCTACCGGGCGAGGTCCAAGCCCTACTAGAGAGTTACGCAGACGTGTTCCCAGACAATATCCCAGCCGGCCTCCCACCCATTCGAGGTATTTTGAACACCACATTGACTTTATCCTAGGAGCTCAACTGCCTAACCGGCCTGCATACCGAGTCAACCCCGTGGAGGCTAAAGAATTAGAAAGGAAAGTCCAGGATCTTATGGCTCAAGGCTACGTCAGAAAGAGCCTTAGTCCATGTGCCGTCCCGGTCTTACTTGTGCCGAAGAAGGACGGGAGTTGGAGAATGTGCGTTGATTGTTGCGCCATCAACAACATTATTATCAAGTATCGGTACCCTATTCCGCGCTTGGATGACATGCTAGATGAGCTAAGCAAAGCCGCGGTCTTCTCTAAGATTGATTTAAAAAATGGATATCATCAAGTCAGGACGCGAGAAGGAGAATGGAAGACTGCCTTCAAGACCAAGCAGGGTTTTTATGAGTGGTTAGTAATGTCGTTCGACCTCTCCAACGCCCCAAGCATTTTCATGCGCCTTATGAACCAAATCCTTCGACCGTTCATTGGTAAATTTGTAGTGGTCTACTTTGACGACATTCTAGTCTACAGTACAACTTACTCGAATCATTTGGAGCACCTAGTGACAGTCATCGTCACACTACATGAAAGAGCAGCTATACACAAATTTAAAGAAGTGTATATTCTGCACAGACCAAGTCGTCTTTCTTGGATTCTTCATGAGTTCACAAGGACTCAGAGTGGACGACGAGAAGATTAATGCCATTCAGTGTGGCCAACACCGATGAATGCAATCCAGGTCCATAATTTTCATGGGCTCACCAGTTTTTATTGTCGGTTTGTCCGAGATTGTAGTACGATCGCCGGTCCGTTGACATCTACAACTAAAAAGAACAAGGAATTTCGATGGGGACCAGATCATGACAAGTCATTTAAGCTATTAAAGGAGTACGTCATCCACACCCCAGTAATAGTTATACCAGACTTTTGAGGTGGAGTGTGATGCTTCAGGGATCGGTATAGGAGAAGTCCTGACCCAAGGCGGAAGACCTGTCGCCTATTTCAGCGAGAAGTTGAGTTGAGCCGCTATTAGCTATCCTACCTACGATAAGGAGATCTACGCATTGGTCCGAGCCTTAGAGATTTGGCAGCACTACCTTCTTGCCAAGGAGTGTGTGATTCACACCGACCATCAGACACTTCAGCATCTTAGAGGGCAATCCACACGTAAGAGGAGGCATGCTCGTTGGCTTGAGTATATCGAGACCTTTCCCTACGTCATTAAGCACAAAAAGGGAACAAACAACGCCACGGCTGACGCCTTATCCAGAAGATATAGTCTCATCTCTGTTATGGAATCGAAAGTTATGGGATTCGAGATGATCAAAGAGTTGTATGCAGAGGATGTCGACTTCACTGAGGCCTACCAGGAGCATGGCAAGGGGGCTTACAGTAACTTCTATTTGTTTGACGGATTCTTTTTAAGAAAAAGCATCTCTGCATCCCGAGAGGGTCAATTCGAGAGTTACTTCTGAGAGAGGGCCACATAAGAGGTTTAATGAGACACTTTGGAGTCAACAAGACCTTGAGCATGCTTAAGGAAAATTTCTACTGATCTCACCAACGACGGGATGTGGATGCCCATTGTGCTAAATGTCTTATCTGCATACGGGCTAAATCCAAGATGCATCTACAAGGCCCTTACATGCCGTTACCGGTTCCTTCTGCACCATGGACTGACATCTCAATGGACTTCGTGGTAGGCCTGCCTAAAATCAATCACAAGGACTCCATCTTCATCGTGGTTGATCGTTCTTCCAAGATGGTGCACTTCATTTCATGTAACAAGACGAATGACGCCAGCCAGACTGCCAACTTTTTCTTCAAGGAGATAGTACGACTGCACGACATCCCCAAGACGATTGTCTCAGACAGAGACACCAAATTCCTCAGTCACTTTTTATGACTATTGTGGCGCAAGTTAGGGACCAACCTTTTGTTTTCTACTGCTTATCATCCACAGACAGACGGACATACAGAGGTGGTCAACAGGACCTTATCACAGATTCTGAGAGCAACGATTAGATGGAATCTGAAGAATTAGTTGGAATTTCTTCCGTATGTCGAATTTGCCTACAACAGGGCTACACACTCTGGCACAAAACAGTTCCCATTTGAAGTGGTCTATGGCTTCAACCCCTCCACACCTATTGAGTTCACACATATTCCTTTGGGAGACGTCATCAGCTTAGAGGAAGAAGCAAAGGCCGATTATATCAAGCGCATACATGAAGAGACCATGGCAAATTTGGAGCAACGAAACATCCAGAACACCAAGAACGCTAACAAGGGCCGCTAACATGTAGTGTTCAAAGAGGGAGACTGGGTTTGGCTACATCTACGAAAATAGAGGTTCCCCCAGCGCCAAAAGAACAAGCTTGCAACCCGGGGAGAAGGCCCCTTCTGAGTCCTAAAAAGGATCAATGAAAACACCTAGCAGCTTGAGCTTCCAGGTGAGTATAATGTGTCTAATACGTTTAATGTTTCTGACTTAGACTTGTTTGATGCAGTTGAGGAGTTTGCTTTGGAGATCAAAGCACTTCAAGAGGGAGGGAATGATGAGGACATCGTACCAGCTACTGCACTGGTCATCCCACCAGGACCTCTCACACGATCCAAGAGAAAGGCTTTAGGAGACAATGTCAGCATGCTACTGGAGAGTGAACCCCGTCAAGTACTCGGACCGACCGTACCGGAACCCTGAACGACCGACCCAGGTCCATGCGTGGTTGACCACGACCCCTTCATGCCGGACAATGAACAATGGAGGTTCCATCTCGAAGACTATTCTTCCTCCGGTGTCTTAACCATTTCCATTCGGTAAGGACACTAAAAGTCGTGCAAGGAAATTGTACTCTTTTTTTCTATGTTCGGTTTTATCTCATTGGGTTTTCCGAAGAAGGTTTTAATGAGGCAATACTCTTAGTGCGCAAGACTGTGAAGACTTGTTCATGATTATACACCATTCACAAGTCACCACCAAATTTGCCTAAGTGTTTAACTGGGCTTTCTATCCTTCTATTTATGTTTTATAGACTAAGTATAGTTTTTAGGCTTATGAATTTTTTTTAATTAATTAAGCCCAAAGTCCTTTAAAATTCGCCACCAATAAGTAAACTTCTTGTTGCTTTTATTTCTTAATGGGCTAAACATCATGTTGTTTAGCCTAAGTTGTAACATGGCATTATATAAGCCTTTGAACCTTTCATTAATAAGATAACAAGAAATTCAGAATTAAAACAAAAGCCCTAAGACTTTGTCTATGTCCTCATTGGCGCCGCCTCCAAGCCTCCTTAGTGAGCCTTTTCGTGTTCTTCAGCCTCTTTTGGTTGATGTTCTTGGAGTATCACAAGCCCTTCCACTGATTGTGTGGTCCCTTCGATCCACCCATTCGTTTCCCCTCTTTTATGTCCAGCCGCCTGAGTTTCTCGGTGAAAGACAGCCGACCAACGTTCTTCTCCCAGTCCTAGCTTTGCTCCTCATCGAACATAACATCTCTAACAACAAGTTGATTTTTCTCAGGATCATAAATCTTGTATCCCTTAAATCCTTTTCTTAGCCCCAGAACGATGCACTTCTACCCAATGTCATCTAGTGTCATCCTTTTCTGGCTGGGGACGTGGGCAAGGCCTACACAACCAAATAATTTCAGGTGCTCAATACTTCGTTTTTCTCCATTTCATCACTGTTGTGGAGTCATTTCATTTTACTGTAGAGGTGCGACATCGGTTGAGAATATGATTGGTCCAATTGACTGATTCTCCCCATAAGTGTTTTGGAATTTTCTTCCCCATGAGCAGGCATCGTACCATATTCATAATCATACTTTTCTTTCGCTCAGCTACCTCGTTCAGCTGTGGAGTTAAGGCCATTGTGACCTGACTTTTGATTCCATGAGATGAGCACAATTCATTGAATTCTTTGGAAGTGAACTCTTCTCTGCGATCACTCCTCAAACTTCCAATCTTTTAAACTTTGTCTCAGTTTCGACCATTGCTTTGAAGTTTTTGAAAGAAAAATAAAGCTTCATCCCTTCTCTCGAGAATATGGACCCAAGTCTTTTAGTGAATCCGTCAGTGAAAGTGAGAATATACTTCTTTCCTCCAGAGGTGTTAAGTGTGACCGATCCACATAATTCTGTGTGAATCAACTGCAGTTTCTTCACTGCTCTCCAGTTTGCACGCTTCGGAAACGTTTTTCTATGTTGCTTCCCTTTGGCACATACTTCTCATAGACTTTCAAGCTTTTCGATCTCAGGAAGTCCAGTCACCATCTTTTTCATTGATAAGATTTGCACACTTTGGTATTTTAAATGACCAAAGTGTTTGTGTCACAAACTGACTCATCTTTGACTGTTTCAAGACATGATGTGGTGCTTCAGCCATTAAAACAAACATTCTATTTTCTGTCATCATTGGTTGTGTAATGAATCCCCATTCGTCGCTGTATACTCTTCAGCTCCAGTTTTTTATTAGAATTGATAGGTTCCTTTCTTGTAATTGTCCCAAGCTTAAGAGACTTGTATGTAAGTCTGAGACGTAGAACACGTTTGGGATTATATGGATTCTTTCATTCAGTATCTGTTTGATGCTTTCTTTTCCTTGCCCTATCATCTTCGTGTTGTTTCCCAATCTCACCATGTGCATTGTTTTTTTCGTCCAAATCTGTGAACCATCTTCGGTCTCCAGTTATGTGATTGGAGCCCTCTGAGTCTAAAAACCAAACTCGATCTCTTTGTGACCCATGCTCATCAACAAACGCCGTAAGCATAAGTTCTTCTTTGTTGTCTAGCTCATCATAATTCGCTTTACTATCCCAAGCAGGCCACTCTGATTGGTAATGTCCCAGTTTATGACATTTGAAACATTCCTACAGTGGCCCGAATGCCTCTGTCTCGACCTCGTACTCCTCTGTAGCTTCCTCTCCCAAAGCCTCTGCATATGTTCTCATATGAGACTTTCAATACTTGTTCTTCTTCTGCATCCCCTTTCATTTGTTGCTCTTGGACCAGAAGACTGTTCTGAAGTTCATATAGTGTCAATGTGTCCAAGTTGTTTGATTCTTTAATAGAGCATACAACATAGTTGAACTTCGTACTTATTGATCTTATAATCTTCTCTGATATGGTGTTCTCTTTATGTGTGTCTCAATATGCTCACATCTTCTTTGCAATAGAAAGCGTTCTTGCAAAGCAGCAATTAATCGTCTCTCCTTCTTTCATCTGCAACATTTGGTACTCTTTATTCTACGTCTAAAGCTGTGCTCTCTTCACTTTAGTTGAGCCCTCAAACTTCTATCTCATGCTTTCTCATATTTTCTTGCTTGTCTCAGTGTTGAGAATCGTATCGTCGAGAATTTCACAGTCAATCGATTGATACAGGAAGTTGTTCAGTTTCTTATCTCTGAACAGCTGCTCATCTATTGCTTTTTGTTTTTCCACGGTAGGGAGGACATCTTCACACCTACTAATCCCACTAGATAAGATCCCAATACTCATTTGAGTGGATAAAGTTCTCTATCAACCTAGCCTTATGATCATGGTATCCTTCGAACTTTGGAATCATAGGAGTAACAAAGCCTTTTGTGCTGCTATTTCCTATCTTGGTTTCTCGCGTCTGTTTTTTTTTTAAAGTTTGATCTCTCTCTCTCACTTTTCTTTCTTAAGAATTTTGATCTCTCTCTTTTATGATGTAGCTCTGATACCAATTGCTTAACATGGTTACAGAGAATTTGATCAAAGTTGTTTTTCATTGATAATCAAAAGTGTTACAATCATGCTTCTTATATAGAGAAGCTTCTTACATGAACGTTAAAACAGAAAACAAAAACTCCTATATATTCACAAAAAAGCCTATGACCTAGCTACAGAAAAACGACCAAAATCAACCCCAACTATTTTAAATAAGTTTTTTCATAACTAAATTTTTACACCATGCATTTTTTTACCTTAACTATTATATTTTTTAAATTTCAAATATATTATTTAGCTGATTCATACATATTTATTACCGATATTATAAGTCCGTTTTATTTTGTTCTCATCTACCTAATTGTCTAAAACGACATCGTTTTAGCATGTGGCATTACAGTGGGACCATTTCATACAAAGAAAAGAGTCACCATCAGCTACTTCAGCTAGGCCGGCTTGTAGGTTCCACCAAAGAACCTCGGTCCCATGGCTCCAACTTGTTATAAGTCTCTCTCTCTTCCCTCTCTCACTACAAGTCTGGTGTTCGCTTATGTGTCTATATAAGCCACCTCTTGGTCTTTGCATTTGTCCCACTCTATCTATCTCTTTCTCGTCTCTTCGAACATTGCAAAGACCAAATTACATATTCGAATAACAGAGCAATTTCTTCTTCTCATTTTTCCTCTGCTTTTAACAACTCTCATTTCTCTAACTTTTCACTTGTTCTTATTTTTTTACAAAACCCATTTGAAGATTCATCTTCGACCCATGATTTTTTTTTTCATCTGGGAGAAGTTTAAAATTTCTCGATTTTCTCGAGACCAACCACTTTCACTTCAAATTCTCTGTTTTTTTCTTCTTCTCTGTTTTATATTTCTATAAAATATTGAGCTAAAATGTCGACGTATCTAACGCCAAGACTGGGATCATAACCGTCTCTGCCGTCTCTAACTCCTCCGTCTTTACTCCTTCCGCTCAAAAACCACTGACTGCCCCTGGTCACATCTCAATTTCCAAGAAAAAACTACTCAAAAACCTCGATATCAGTGGCGCTCAAAGTCAGAGACTCAACTCTTAGGTTGACTCCATGAGAGCTTTTTTCTCATACTCATCTCAAATCACTTCCTTCTATTTCCTCACAAGAAGAGCTCAATTCTAGGATTGTAAGCTCCACCACACATTTTTGTCAGATTTTATCTGTTTTCTTCTTTTTTCTTAGGTGATGCTAACGTTTTGTATTATTTTTAGTCTTTAAATTCTACTAGAAACGACATCCTTCAGCACTTGACATGTTCGAGCGAATCATCTAAATTTCGAGAGGAAAACAAATTGTTATGTTTCTTTGAGAGGAAAACTTCGACATCATTTTGGGTCTCGACAAAGTGAAGAAAGAGGGAACAAAAATCGGTGTACTAATCCAAAAATCTTAAATTGATTTTTTTGATGGATATTGAAAACCATATCGGTTTACTAACCCAAAAGTCATCAAATATGTTCAAACGGACTTATAACGTCGTTAATGAATATATATGAAACAGCTAAATACTATATAATTTAGATTTGAAATTTGAAAAATAGAATGGTTAAAGTTGAAAAGTACATTGTGTCAAAAATTAAATATGAAAAATATATTTAAAATAGTCCAAGTTCATTTTGCCCATTTTCCCACTTAGCTACTAGATTTGAGTCATCGTCCTATACGCCCTATAAAGAGAAATTTAATATTTTATATCTCTCATTAATTTGAAATGTTCTCCAAATATAAAATATTGATTTTACTCTTAATGATTCCTAATAAAACAAAATAATTAAAAAAATGCGTTGGACGTTCTCACTCTCTCTCCTCCTCGTCTCCATGTGAGCTCGAGTTTCTCTTCTAAATTATTAACCGCGAGCGAGCTCCTTTTCTCCTCCTCAGCTTCTGCTTCGATTCTCTTCCTCAGCTTCGCTCCTCTTCCTCAGCTTTGCTCCTTTTCCTCAGCTTTGTTTCTCTTCCTCAGCTTTAGCTTCGCTTCTCCTTGCTTCAGCTACTGCTTCGCTTCTCCGTCGACCTCTTTCCATCTATGTAAATCGAGAAATTTCAATTTGAAATCAACAAATCTAACAATTTCAACTTTAATTGTAATCTCTCGATTCAACAAGTTTTAATAATGTTTTATTGGTTTATTAGGACATGTATTGTAAATCGATGTGGTAAATTGTCGTAAAATGGAGTAGGCAGAATTTAAATCTGGGTTTTTGCGATTGGTTAACTAGTAAAACTTGTAAAACTAGTAAAACTGGTATAACCAGTATAACTATTAAATAAAACTGGTAAAACTAGTAAAACTAGTTAATATAATAAAACAAGATGAAAATTAGAATACTATTAAATATAGTAAAACTAGTAGAACTAATAAACATTGTATTACAATGAACAATATTGTGATTGAAATAAAATTATTGTGAATATATTAAAGCTAGTATAACTGGAGATAACTAGTATCGATGGTAGAAGATATAACTTTATCGATGGTAGAAGATAGTATATACAAGAAGGTTGAGTTAAATTAAAGTGCAGTGAAATTGAAATTGGGTTACATTGCATTGCTGGTGGGATGTGAGGAACAATTTAGTATTTTTGATGATGAGGATATTTGCGTTTACCTAACCTCAATTACTAAAGAGAATCATAGATGTGTGTGGAAGTTATCAGTATATTGGATGTAACTGAGCAACTTTCGAGAGTGGGCAAAGGAAGTTCTTTTGGTATGAACTGTGAGGATAATGTCATAACTATGTATGTAGGCAATAGAGAAGATAAACAAAAAGATGAGGCCGTGGAGGATGAGGCCATGGAGGACAAAGCCATGAAGGATAAGGTCGTGGAGGATGAGGGCGATGAATATGTGGATAACAGTATTGGTAGGTCGGATATGCGTCATGAATATCTTTAGCTAACACCTACTATAGAATCAAGCCAGTTTACAGAGGAATGGGAAGACAGTGTGGGTGTGGATATTCATCAACCAGAAGTCAGATAATGGCAGATTAGTGCCAAAATATAGTCAAGAAAGCTGTAAATGCGGTTTACGAGCTGCAAGAATAGGAAAGACAAATATTTTCTCAATTAGAAACTATACCAAGATGCATACATTCTCTCAAAATAGTCAGCGTGATAGCAACCAGAAGAGAAAATGCACACCTGGATTAGTTGCAACGCTTTTAAGTGATGATTATCCAGGACAAATGGAAACTCTAGCTCCCAAAAGTATTATAGATCTTGTTAAGAAAAAATTGGATGTGAAGATATCATACTCAACTACTTTGAGAGGGAAAAACAAAGTTGTTAGTGATTTGTGTGGTAGTCTAGAAGAAAGCTACAAGATGTTGTATAGTTATTTGTATATGTTGGAGAAGGTCAATCCTAGTACAATTATAAGTGTGAAAGTGGATGAAGACAACAAATTCAAATAATTATTCATCGCTTTGGGAGCTAGCATTGAAGGGTTTCAAGTCATGAGGAAAGTGATAAGTGTGGATATAACTTTCCTCAAATAAAGATATAGTAGTATACTTGTGTTTGCAACATGTCAAGATCCTTATCGTCATCATTATCCTATAGCGTTTGGTGTTCTTGATGGTGAAAATAATACAAGTTGGTACTGGTTTTTTGAGATGTTGAAAACAATAATACCGGACTCGTATGAAACAATTTTTATAACCAACCAAATCCAAGCCTCAACGGTGCCATATCTATTGTGTATATGATTGCTCATCATGTGTATTGTATATGACATTTGTCACAAAATCTGAAAGGGCATGCTACAAACGTCAACAAAGATGTGGTCGCATGGAGATTCATGGAATGCAGTAGGCTTTACACAATGGGTGAGTTCAACTGTGCTAATAGTGCTTTTAAGACAAGATTTCCTTATGCGGCCAACAGCCAAGTATTTGGAAGAGACCACAGTGAAAGAAAAATGGTCAACATAGACACAAGAATTTGTGTGAAGTCTCTGAACAGTGTTTTGAAAACCGCACAAAAGTATTCCTTACTCCCTATGGTTGACACAATCATTAGAAAATTTTCCAAATGGTTTAATGACCATAGGAAAGATGTTGTTTCTGGATCAATAGAACAAAAATTGGTGTCGTTAGTGGAGAACTATATGCACGATACATGGTCTACTGCTGAAAGATTAATTACGACCGAGCTAAACAGTTACGAGTTGGAATACAATATCATTGGTAGCTGTAAAGCCATATTTGGTGAACTTAATCTCAAAAAGATGCAGTTGCAGGGTGTTCGATATTCAAAAGTATCCATGTATGTACGCAATAGCCGCTTTCGTTGATATCAGAAGACACGAAGATAGAAGTCGTGATATCCAATTACATAATTTGTGCTCAACATTATTGGTCAGAGTTGTGAGCATTAGTGTCGTATATGGCATAGTGGGAAGTCTCAGATTTTATCAAAAAATTGCAAATCATACCTCTGGATATCATTAAAAAGAAGGGTAGAAAGAAAGTTAAGAGGTTTCCATCAGTTGGGGAACAACGTGCAATGACAAAAAATAAAAGGTGTCCAAGACAAGGACTCCATTGGTTGTTATTTGGGGGCATTTGGAATTTTGTATTTTGTAGAATATTGTAAAACTGAGTTTTTGAAAACATAGTCCAACTTTATTTTTTAGACAACTATTGTTAGTTTTACTAGTTCTACTTTTTTTATTTTGGACAACTATTGTTAGTTTTACTAGTTATACATTTTAATTTGGATATCTAAATTGATACAACTGGTATAGATGGTATAACTGGTATAACTTGTACAACTTGTATAACTGGTAAAACTGTATAACTGGTATAAATGTATATAAATGATATACTTAGTATAAATGTTAAAAAAATTTGTTAGCAATGGTGTAGACAAATATACATTATAAATATCACAATTGATGTTATAAACATATTAAGAATAAAATGATAAAATTGTATTTAATTGGTTCGTTTTTATGAAAGAGTGTAAACAACATACTCCTTACACTTTTGATGCTATTTATCAATTATAGCCAAGTGATTGTGAAAAAGTTGCATTCATATACTTTCACAATATTTGAATGCATAAAACACTCATAATTGTAAGTCAGTCGACATTAATCAACTATAAAACTGGCAAAACATAATATTTAGTAAGGTAAAACTAGTTAAACTGAAAAAACCCAAAAAATACAACTATATGCATTTTTTGTACAACTACAATCTTTAGTATAACTATGTGCAATTTTTTTTGGCGTCCACTTGTGAAATTGTTTTCTGTCTAAATATTAAAAATTTTAAAATTTTCTCCCCAAACCAAATTTTTTTATTTCATTTTGAACCAAAACCAAAATCTCTCTCTCTCTCTCTCTCTCTCCATCTTGTGGACAAATTGTTGTCTTTGATACAACTGAAACCGAAACCGATACCGGAAAGAAATACTTCATTTGAAATAAGTTTGAGGTTAGAAAACTATTGCTCCTTTGTTTTTAAAATTATTAATATATCTTATAACTCATAGATTTTTATTTTTAGGATGATGAATTGCATCGTAAGAAAAATTGGTTTGATGGTGTACAAGAAGAGATTGGTAAAGTGAAAAAAGGAGGTTGATTCCCAAAATTCAAAGATCCGAAGATTGGAACATCAGTTTGAGGAACCTTTTAAGGAGATAAAAGCCTTAAATGAAAAGTTATGGGAAAACTATTAAAACTGGTTATATTTTGCTTTGATTTGATGTTTGATAACTAAGTAAAACTGACCATAATTAACCACAATTAACTTCAACCAAATATTAAAATACCAAAAAGTACTTCAACCATAATTAACTTCAACCAAATATTAAAATAATTTAACATATAGAACCTACTCACTCCTCTTTGGCCCGGTTTTTACCCTCATGCCTTGCATCACTCGCTTTACCTTCAAGATGCTCAACCCGTGCTACCAACATATCCACTTTCTCCTCAAGATGCTGAATAAACATATCGACTTTATGCTTTAGTTCCTGCATTCTTGCTTCTAATGAGGACTGTGGTGGCTGAGTAGCTGGTAGTGGACGATGTGCTTCTTGTTTCACCTCTACACGGGCAGCCACATCCTCTTCAAGCATATTTTGAAAGCAAATCTGATGCCCGACTCTAAGACTCGTCATACAACTCTCGACAACAGAATCATGTGCATCGTCGTCATCATCAGCTCCATAATCTCATGTAAGAGATCTTCTTCACCGACGGCTGGAACAAGCATGCTCTCCATGTGTTGTGTATGTAGACCACAAAAAAAGTTATACCAGTTAAACAAAAAAAAACAATTATAAAGTAGTTGTACCTTAGTAGTTTCGAGTGCTTCATATATGCTTGAAAGAGGGAACCTTTTATTACGCCTTTTTGACTTAGACTTGCACATCCTGGGAAAATTCTCGTCAGCGCCTACAACATGTTCTCGGAACATCATATGCAAGTCAGGAATGGCCTCAAATGCCAACTGCTACAAAAAAAAACACAAAATACTAAAAGTTAGAGTTATCAATAATTATAAGAAAAACAATGACTTGTACCACAAATAAAAATTTACCTTAATTGGAATACAAAATCCTAGAATCGGCAAAAAGACATTCTTTTTAACATCCCCTCTGAAATGGACCATTGTGTTCGCAATCTCCCAAAGCATGTGCTCAAAGAACAGTCTCCCCCAAGGAAACGTATGACATAATTGCAGATCATCCACAACACTTAGAAAGAATGGCTCCACTGACAGAGCATCTTTCCCTGTCTTTGTCTGCCCACTGATGATGCCAGATAAGATGTATATAACCAACATCTTCAGCCGATCAGCTGAATGCCCCATCTCTAAAAGCTTTGCCTTTACGTCTACATATCATATAGTTTCCCCTACTCCAAAGTACTTCTCGACAAATTTCATGCTACCCTTTTCCTTCCAGTTGAACGGGTAGTTACGACAGTTGAACCCCGAGATCAGAGCGTGTTTCCTTAAACCATACCAAATGGGAATACCATTCACAACAAACCAAGTTTTATTCTTCTTTTCAATGCAGACATTTCAGAGGAGAAACATCCACATGCACTGAACCTTGTGGTTCTTGTCCTTCGGCATGTGAAATATATGCTTGAACTGTATGTGCTTTTCAAAACACATCCGCTCCTTTTTGCTCATCGGAGGCTGCAACTTCTAGAGAGTTTCCAGTATTTCATAAATGAAACACCTTTTCGAATCTTGATCTTCTTATGGTATTTGCTGGGATGGAAATGCATTGCCAAATGAGGTATCGCCTCACAATGTCCTATGGAAACATGCAACAAACAACTAATAGTGATACCCAATTATACCAGTTATACAAAAAAGTATGCAATTTTACTGAAGTTATACTAAAAATTATATAGTTTTACTAGTTCTACTTACAGAATATATACAGTTTTATTAGTTTTACTTAATCAATTATACAGTTTTACTAGTTAATATTAAACAATTACACAGTTCTACTACTTCTATGTAAACATTTTTACAATTTTACTAGTTATACTTAAAAATTATACAGTTTTATTAGTTATACGTAAACATTTTTACAGTTTTAATAGTTCTACTTAAACAATAATACAGTTTTACTTGTTCTACTAAAATAATCACAGTTTTACTAGTTTTACGAAAACTATCACAGTTCATTACTTTCACCAAGTTAATCTCAGTTTCACTAGTTTTACAAAATAATCACAGTTTTACTAGTTTTACAAAAATAATCACAGTTTCACTAGTTTTATCAAATTAATAAAATTTCACTATTTTGACAAAATAATCACAGTTTTACTAGTTTTACTCAAACAATTACACAGTTTTACCTGTGTTGCTCTTGCATCGCTAACAGTGTGATTTGAGTTTGCTCCGTCGATGCTGCCTTCTTCTTTTGTCGCTGGGACTTCAACTTTTGCTGGGACATTTTCTTCTTCTGCTTTGAGATCTCTTTCTCCTTTTTTTTTCTTCTTCTCCTTCTTCTTTTTTTTTTCTTCTTCTCCTTCGACTTTTTCTTCTCTCTCTTCCAATCTGGAAGCTCCTACTCCTTATTTTTCTTCTTCAGATGCCACTGGTTCTTCGTTGACTCGTTCTTCGTCTTCTACAACCGGCGGGACAATTGGGGCTTTATAAACCACAATCGCTAGAGGGTTTTTCCTCAACGGTCCTCTATCCTTCAGTTTCCACGCGTTGCACTCTCCTCATTTGATTTTTCCTTTGTAGTTAAGATTCCATAGCGAAGCTCTTTCTTTTTGTTCTTCGAGTGTTAGGCACTATTACAGAAATAGTCTGGGTAGATCGTAATCGTCTGGGTATGCAAGTGTTTGAGAGAAATGATAATTTTATTCTTATTTGTACCTATTTTTACAAAGATCGTGAGGATCTCTAATGAGAGGAAAGAACGAACTCAATTGGGAATGATCGATCTTATTATTTTTTAGGTTAAAAAGTTTATAAAGCGAAGTTATTTTATGAAGCAGTTTTAACCGTTTCAAACCGCTCCAACAACCGTTTAATATACAATTGGATATATCCATTTATAGTGGATGATTGGATATTATTCGAGTCTTTTTGTAATTAAATTGATTTCATATAGTTTTTTAGTCATTTAAGCCGTTTTGTAATTTAAAATAAATAATTTTAAAACTTATTTTATAACAGTGACATTTCAGATTTGGAAAAGAGATCGAGGGGCATCTCAAATGATTCCTCACTTTATTTATTAGATTTTAAAATGGCGCCAATGTACTGGAGACATCGTCAGATATACCCCTCTCCACCTAAATAAAAATCTCTATACCCCTCATTAATCTGTTATACCCTTCAAATATGAATATCCCATTATACCCTTAAATTATTTTAAGAAAATAAATAAAAAATAAAATAATTAAAATAATTTCCCACAGCTCAAATGCATGAGCATCTTGGTCACTGCATTTTCTTCTCCACATACATGCAAAGCTCGAGCTCGATTTCAGCATTGTGAAGTTCCAAATTCTTCTCGATAATCTCCACACGAACGATTCTGAGCTCGAGCTCACTTCCTCTCTGCGTCGTCGTTCTCTCATCGTCCTCATTCAGCTTCGTAGACATCCATGGAACTTCTCCTCCTCAGTTTAAATTTTGATTTCAAACTCACTTTGAACTCAGATTTCTTGATTTCATTGTAATCTCTCGTTTGAACCAGTATTAAGCTTGATTTATGGGTATATTAGGACTAGGCATGGAAAATCAATGTATTGCAGTTGTAAAATCTTAGTAAACTCTCGAGTATGCAAAATTGAAATATGGGTTATTGCGATAGGTGAAGTCGGTAAAACTAGTAAAACTAGTGAATGTAGTGTGAACTAGTAAAACCGGTATAACTGGTATAACTTGTAAAAATAGTAAAATTAGTAAAACTGATAAAACTATTATAACTAGTAAAAGTAGTAAAAATAGTATAACTTGTAAAACTAATAAAACAAGTAAAACTAGTAAAACTTGTAAATATGGGCATTGGCATATGCACGGCACATGGGCATTGGCGTATTACAAGACAATTTATGTAGTGTCGAATATGACAGAGTGGGAAGTCTCAGATTACATCAAATAATTGCATATCATACCTCCAAATATCATCTAAAAGAAGGATAGAAAAAAGGTTAAGAGGTTTCCATCAGCTGGAGAACGACGTTCAAAAATTAAAAATAAAATGTGTCCAAGATAAAGACTCCAATGGTTGTTACTGATACAACTGGTACAATTTGTATAACTTGTACAACTGGTACAAATGATATAACTGGTATAAATGATAAAAAATTTATGTTAGCAAGAGTTATAGAAAATTGGCATTATAAACATCACAGTGGATGTTATAAACATATTAAGAATAAAATGATAAAATTGTTTTTCATTGGTTCATTATTATGAAAGAATATAGACAACATACTATTTACACTTTTGATGCCACTTTATCAATTATTGCCAATTTATTGTGGAAAATTGCATATATATACTTTTACAATATTTGAATGCATAAAATACTCATAATTTTAAGTCATTCGACATTAATCAACTGGAAAACTGGTAAAAATATAAGATTTAGGAAGATAACATTTATTAAAATAAAAAAAAACCCCAAAAATACAATTATATGTTTTTTGTACAACTACTATCTTGAGTATAACTAAGTGCAATTTTATTGGCGTCCACCTGTGAAATTTTTCCCGACCAAATGTTAAAAATTTCAACTTTTTCCCCCAAACCGGATTTCCTTATTTTATGTTGAACAAAATCCAAATATATCATTCATTTACAAAAAACATCTCTCTCTCTCTCTCTCTCTCGCTGTTCTAATTTTCAGTTGCACAACTAACCGTTTTAGTTTTACTTAGTAATATTTTAGTTGTACAACTGGATTTAGTTTTACTTAGTAATAATTAGTTGTACAACTAACCGATTTTGTTTTATCTAGTAATATTGTAGTTGAACAACTAACCTCGCTAGTTTTATTTAGTAATATGTTAGTTGTACAACTAAACTCCCTAGTTTTACTCAGTAATATGTTAGTTGTACAACTAATCGCTTTAGTTCTACTTTCAAAAAATATATATTAGAAAAGAGTTCAAACATAAACTACAAAAATAGTTCAAACATATACAACAAAAGTGGTTCAAACATAATGGTATTGGCTGAGATGGAAATGCATTGCCAAAAGAGATATCACATC
Source organism: Streptanthus diversifolius (assembly GCA_039880935.1). Classification (NCBI taxonomy): domain Eukaryota; kingdom Viridiplantae; phylum Streptophyta; class Magnoliopsida; order Brassicales; family Brassicaceae; genus Streptanthus; species Streptanthus diversifolius. The sequence goes on from JAXGFM010000005.1 coordinate 7,229,023, forward strand.
ACATTCTCTCATGGAATCCTGCAACAAACATTTATACTAGTTTTACTAGTTATACTCTCACAATTATACAATTTTACTAATTCTACTAAATCAATTATACAATTTTACTAGTTCTCCGTAAACAATTATACAGTTTTACTAGTTCTACTCAAACAATTGTATAGTTTTACTAGTTCTATGTATATAATTATACAGTTTTACTAGTTCTACTTATATTATTATATAATTTTAGTAGTTCTACTTATACAAATATACAGTTTTAATAGTTCTACTCACACAATTATACAGTTTTACTAATTCTACCTAATCAGTTCTACAGTTTAACTAATTCTACGTAATCAATTTCTGTTTTACTAGTTCTATTTACCTCCATTGCTTCTTCAATTGCTCTTGTGTCGCTTATGGTCCAGCTGGAGCTTCTTCTGTCGGTCGGATTGGGCTTCTTTTTCTAGTTCTGTCGGGACTGAGTTCGCCTGGACTGAGGCTAGGATTTCAATTTCTGCCAACACTGAGCTCGCCGGGACTACGCTCACCGGGACTGAGGCTGGGACTTTCCCGACTTCCCCGACTTATCCTCCTCTGTCTTCTTCTTCATCTCCTTCGTCCTTCCTGACTTCCCCAACTTCTCCCCCTCTGTCTTCTTCTTCTTCTGAAGACTCCACAACTGCTTCTTCTTCTTCCGAAACTGGCTCCACTTGATTAAGGTCTTTATAAACCACCATGATAAGCCTTAGGTTTTCCTCGACAACCGCAGGAGATGGGAACCGCGAATCTACAGGCGGCTGAACAATCATACCGGTGGTTGAGCCTCCACATGAATCAATTACTCACCCTGCCGTTTTGCTTTTCTCAATCGGTCGGTCAAAGTTAACAATCGCTTTGTTCTTCTCATAATTGGCACCATCAGAACAGAATCAGAAGAGGGTAGATAGATTCGGTAGAGGGCAAGTTTTGTTCGTATTCGAGAGGGAGGGAAGAGAAAATGATATAATTTAATAAGAAAAAAACTAAAACGTTTGAAAACCGTTTGGAACCGCTACAAGCGGCTTTAAAACTCGATTAGATAAATCAACTGTATTTTGGATGGGTCGATAATAACAAGGTTTTTTGTAAATAGAATGAAATTTCTTAGATTTTTTTTTGTCCTTTCAATATTTTTTCATTTAAAATAATTAATTTCGAAAAAAAATTTAAGTAAGGGGCATTTGAAATTTACAAATGAGATGGAAGGGCGGGACGATAACTCAATGTACTGGGACAACTCCACTGGAGACTTATTCAGCCTTGTTTTTCTGCAACTTCTTTTCTTCCTCAAGCTTTGGAACCTTCTACCTCAGATTTGCGCAAGCCACGACAGAGGCGACCGATGAGTTGTGTAAGGTTTTGAATTTTATGAGACAACGGGCGGTGCTGCTCGCTGATGAAGATCCCGAGGAGAGCTCTTCTTCTCGATGCCCGACTATTTCTAACAACGTTGTTCCTCTAGGGAATGTTCAATTTTTCAGCAGAGATATAGAGTCTCGAAAAGGAGGAGAGAAGAAGAATGTGGCGGGAAATTCAAAGAAGAGGAAGGAGAAGAAGGAATAGAGGAGGAGGAAGAACCCGCAAGAGGAGGAAGAAGAATCGCCGTAGATGACAAAAATTCCATAGGCGGAAATAGAGTTATGATCGAGATATCGTACCATATGCTTCTCGATTTGAATTCATAATCTCAAACGTCCCTCTTTAAAAATCAATTTCGTAAACATTTTTTTGAAATTATGAAACAAATGAAAGAACCAAAAAATTTAAATGAAATCAACTTAATTACAAAAAAACTTAGGTAATATCATGCCATCCAGAACAAATGGATCATCTAATTGAATATTAAGCTGTTTTCGGAGTGGTTTGAAACGGTTAAAATCGTTCCATAAAACGACATCGTTTTATAAACTTTTCAACCTAAAAATAAAATCAGATCAAGCATTCTCGATTGAGTTCTCATTTATCGTTCTTCCCTCTCGTTAGAGATCCTCACGATCTCCGTAAAACTAGGTAAAACTGAGAATAAAATTCTTAATATTTATCTCAAAATCTCGCATACCAAGACGATAACTCTACCCAGACCCAATTTATGCAATGGCGCCTAATACTAGAAGAACAAAGAGAAAGAGCTTTGCCATGGAAACTAAACAAAAGAGGAGAAATCAAGTGAGGAGAGAGCGAAGCAGTGAGACAGCAATGGAGGCGGAGGAGGCGCCGCCGGCGGATGCGCGGATCGTTGAGATAAACAACCCTCTAACGATTGTTGTTTATAAAGCCCCAAATGCGCCGCTGATTGTAGAGATAGAAGACAAAGAACGACTCGACAAAGAACCAGTGGCGTCGAAAGAAGAAAAAGGAGGAGGAGCTTCTGGGTCGGAAGAAAGAGAAGAACTGAAGAAGTAGAAAAGGAAAAAGATGAAGAAGAAAGAATAGTAGGAGCTTCTGGGTCGGACGAAAGAGAAGAAAAATAAGAAGGAGAAGAGGAAACAAAAAATAATGAGTAAAGATGTCGAAAGAGAAGGAGAAAATGTCATGGCAGAAGTTGAAGTCTCAGCGGCAGAAGAAAAAGTTTTTGTGACGGAGGAAGCTCCAGTCGCACCGTTAGCAACACGAGAACAACATAGGTAAAACTGTGTAATTGTTTTAGTAAAACTAGTTAAACTGAGATTATTTTTGTAGAACTAGTGAAACTCAGATTATTTTAGTAAAACTAGTAAAACTGTGATTGTTTTGGTAAACTTAGTAAAACTGTGATAATTTTAGTAAAATTGTGATTATTTTAGTAAAACTAAACCAAAGTTTCAATGTGTTCTACTGTCTTCTGAATCTGGATTGATTGATCACCATAGTAACCATTTTAACCGAATAATTGTATTAATAGTATAACTGTATAATTATTTTAGTTAACTAGTAAAACTGTATAATTCTTTTAGTTTACTAGTAAAATTGTATAATTATTTTAGCATAACTAGTAAAACTGTACAATATTAATGTAAAACTAGTCTAACTAGGTAAAACTAGTAGAATATTTATGTAATACTAGTAAAACCGTATAATTGATTTAATATTACTAGTAAAACTGCTTAATATTTATGTAAAACTGTGTAATTTGTTTGGTAGAACTTTAGTAAAACTCTATAATATTTTGTATAGCTGGTATAACTGAGTATTACTGTTTGTTGTTTGTTGCATGATTTCATGAGAGAATGTGAACTGATACCACCTTTGGCCATGCACTTCCATCCGAGTCAATACTACAAGAAGAATAAGATATTGAAGAGGTGTTTCATTTATGAAACATTGAAAATACTCGATAATTTAAAGCTTCATATGAACAAAATGGAGTGGAATTTTTTAAAAAGACACATGCATTTCAGGCATATATTCCACATACCAAAGGACGAGAACCACAAGGTTCAGGGCATGTGGATGCTTCTCCTCCAGAAAGTCTGCATTGAGAAGAAGAAAGAAGTCTGGTTTGTTGTTAATGGCATTCCCATCCGATACGGTATACGAAAACACACACTGATTTAAAGATGAACTGTTGTAACTACCCTCTGAAGTGGATGAAAAGGGTAGTATGAGATTTGTCGAGAAACATTTTGGGGCGGGGGTAACTATCTGATATGTGGACATGAAGGCGAAGATTTTAGAGATGCAGCCTTTTGTAGATCGGCTGAAGATGTAGGTCAAAAACTTCTTATCTAGCATCGTCGGTGGGCAGACAAAGACCACGAATGATGCCCCATCAGTAGAGCCATTGTTTCTGAGAGGTGTGAATGATCTGCAATTATGCCAGGGAGACTGTCCTTTGATCACATGCTTCGGGAAATCACACACACCATGGATCATTTCGAAGGGGTGGTTAAAGAGAATTTCTTGTGGGCGATTCCAGGTTTTTGTATTTCAATGGAGGTAAATTTTTATTTTTGGTATTCGTCATTGTTCTTACTTCTTACAATTAAAGATAACTCTAAGTTTTATGTGTATTGTGTATTTTTTTGTAGCTGTTAGCATTTGAGGTCATTCTCGACTTGTAGGTGAAGTTCCGATAACGTGTTGTATGCACTGACGAGACTTATCCCTGCAAGTCAAAGTTCAAGAAATGTGTCATGATGGGGTTTCCTCTGTCAAGCATATGTGAAGCACTCGGGAATACTAAAGTACAACTATGTGTAACTATATTAAATTGTAACTATATTAATACTAAGTAAAACTTAATACTAAGTAAAACTATTTATGTTATTTACATACGCAGCTCATTGAGAACATGCTTGTCCCAACCGTCAGTGAAGAAAATCTTCTACATGGGATGACAGAGCGTGAAGACGACGATAATACACATGATGCTGTTGTCGATAGTTAGATGAAGAGTCTTAGAGCAGGACATGAAATTTGCTTTTAAAATATGTATGAAGAGGATCTGGCTGCCCGAGTGAAAGACATGCCTGTAGTAAAAGAGAAGGCCATTCATCCACTAATAATTAATCATCCACCACAATCCTCTTTAGAAGCACGAATGCAGGAATTGGATTTGTTGGTTCAGAATCTTCTGGAGAAAGTGCATATTTTGGTTGCACGGACTGAGTAGCTTGAAGGTTAAGCGAGTGAGAGAAGGAAGAAGGGAAAAAAACGATCAAGGGAGGAAGAGTGATTTGACCTGGTAGTTGCCGTTCTTTTATATTTTTGTTGAAATTATTAATGTGAGTTATATTTTTGTATTTTTTGTTGAACTTATTAAGTTATTTATGTGGATTATATTTGAGCTATTTTTGGTTTATGTTTAAATTAATTTTCTAATTTTTGTTTTAAGATATTTATGTTTGAACTATTTTTTTAATTTGTGTTTTAAGATATTTGTATTTGAACTATTTTCTAACTTATGTTTGAACAACTTTTCTAATATATGTTTTTTAAAAAATAAAAAAACTACGTAAAACTAGAGAGGTAAATTGTATAATTAAAAGTAGAACTAAGTAAAACTAGGGAGGTAGGTTGTATAACAAAAAGTAGAACTATGTAATACTAGTAGAACAAAGATAAACATAAATTAACCAATTTTACATAGTTATACAAAAATAAACAAACTCATAATTTTCCAAACAAAATGAAACAGTACTAAAAACGCATTTTCTCAATCAGCTTTGAACAATCATCTGATATCCTCTTCAGCTTTCTAATATCTTCATCAATGTTCCTCAAGTCCACATGCATTTGATCAATCTGAATATCAAAGCTTCAAATCTTCTGTTTTTGCTCTTCAATCTCCTTTCTTAACTCAATCACCTCTTGTTTTGACACCATCCAACCAACATTTACGACAATGTAAGCCATCATTCTGCACAAAATTTCAAAGAGTTATAACTAGTATAACTAGTAGAACTACATATAACTAGGTAGAACTAGATATCCTATCTACGTTAGACAGAGATCTAGAATTTTGAACCTCATATACATTGCATATGAAGTATCTCCTTCCTAAGCTGGCTTCGGTTATAAATGTCTCAGCTACGATATGACCACCACATGGACAACCGTTCGGAATTTCTTCATCATTATCGGCCATGACATAAAGCATGTCGATTTTTCTCTTGATCCTCTTCTCATCACTATAACTAGGATCCATGGGATGAGCGATATGAAATTGACATGGAAAGATATAATGATAGATTTGAATGAAATGAACTTTTAAGGAAAAAAGTAATGAGGAAGAGAAATGAGAGATTTTCGAAAATAAAAAAGAGAGAAGAAGCGGGAATTGTACTTTGGGAATTTCCATTTAAATTATTTTTTATCTTACTAAATAATTTATTTTACTAGTTTTACAGGTGTTGAAGTCGTTTAACCTAGAATTATGAGTGTTTTATGAAATAAAATATTGTGAAAGTATATTTATGTAACTTTTTCACCCTAACTTGGCTATAACCTAAAATGTGACATCAAAAGTGTAATGAGTATGTTATCTATATTTTTTCATAATAACAAACCAATGAAAAATATTTTTATAATTTTATAGTTGTTATGTTTATAACATTAACTATGAATTTTATAATACCAATTTGTCTATCGATAATCTTTGATAACATATAATATCAAATTAATTTGACTTCATCTGCTTTACCAGTTTTACTAAAAACTATGTCAAACAAGTGACATTAATTGTACAAAAAAATTTAAAAATTTATAAAACTAGGGAGGTAAGTACAAAAAGAAATGTATAACTACATAAAACTAACATTAGTTTTACAAAAAGAAATATAAAAATATATAAAACTAACATTTGTTGTACAATAAAAAGTAAAACCAAGGTAAAAAATACTAATATTACATAAAGAAAAACCAGTTTTACATAGTTATCCAAAAGAACACCCATTGGATCCTTGTCTTGCACCTTTTATTTTTTGTCCTTGGCCGTCGTTTCCCAGTCAATGGAAACCTCTTAATTTCTTTCTACCCTTCTTTTTGATGATATCCAAAGGTATGATATGCAATTCTCGATGTAATCTGGGACATCCCACAATCTTATATCCGACACAACATAAATTGTCTTGTAATAAACCAATGTCCACAGCCCCGACTAATATTAGTTTGAACATAAATCATGTAATTGGATATTATGACTTCTATCTTCATGTCTTTGGATATAAATGAAAAAGGCTAATGTATGCACACATGGATACTTTTCAATATCAAACAACTTGCAACTGCAATTTTTTGAGATTAAGTTATGGCTTTCCATCGCTACCAATGATATTTTACTCCAACTCATAAATGTTTAGCTCTATCATAAAGAATTTCTCAACAGTAAACAATGTGTCGTTCTCCACTAATGGCAACAATTTTCGTTCTATTGATCCAGAAGCGGCATCTTTCCTATGATCATTAAACCATTCGAAATTTTTTTTATCGATTGTGTTAACCATAGGGAATAAGGAGTACTTTCGTACGATTTTAAAATTACTGTTCAAAGACTCCACACAATTGCTTGTGTCTATGTTGTATTTATCTCCTGTAAAAAAACACCTTGTCCATTTGTCTTTCATTGTGGTCTCCTCCAAATACTTGGCAGCAGAAAGAAATCTCGTCTTAAAAGTACTATAAGCACAGTTGAATTCAGCCACTGTGTAAAGCCTACTGCACTCCATGAATTTCCATTTGACTACGTCTTTGTTTACTTTTGTAGCATGACATTCACATTTTATGTATACAATATGCATGATGAGCGCTCGGGTACACAGTAGCTATGGCACCGATGTGGCTTGGATTTCTATCAGTTATAAATACTATTTATACGAGTCTAGTACTGTTATTTTCAACATTTCAAAAAATCAGTACCAACTTGCATTATTTTTGCCATTGAGAACACCAAACGCTATGAGATAATGATGACGATTTGGATCTTGAGCTGTGGCAAACACAAGTACACCACCATATCCTTTTTGAGAAAAGTTGCGTTCACACTTATCATTTTTCTCATGACTTGAAATCCTTCAATGCTAGCTCCCAAAGCGATGAATAAGTACTTGAATTTGTTGTCCTCATCCACTTTCACACTTGTAATTGTACCAGGATTGACATTCTCCAACATGTATAAATAACTCTACAATATCTTATAGCTTTCTTGTGGACTACCACGCAAATCACTAACAGCTCTATATTTCCCTCTCAAAGTTATGGAATATGATATCTTCACACCCAAGTTTGTCTTAACATGATCCATAATACTTTTAGGAGATAGAATTTCTATTTGCCCTGGATAATCGTCACTCAAAAGAGTTGCAACTAATCCTGGTGTGCCTTTTTTCTTATGATTGTTGTCACTCTAACTAGCTCGAGAGCATGTATGCATCTTGGTGTAGCTTCCAATCGAGTTTTTCTTCCTTATTTTCACAGCTTGTAAACCCCATTTACAGCTTTTTTGAAGATATTTAACACTAATATGGTTTTATATGACTTTTCTATAAAATACCCAAAACATTTCACAAATGCAGTTCTGTCCACCAATTCTTGCAATTTTTTTTGATAAATATTCACATCCTTACCATCTTCCCATTCCTCTATAAACTGACTTGATTGTATAGTAGTTGTAAGCTGAAAATATTCATGATGCATATCCACATATTCATTGGCCTCATCCTCCACGGTCTCATCTTGTTGTTTATCTTCTTCATTGCCTAAAATAAATGATGACATTGTTGCTCATTGTAACCTGCTAAAAGAATACAAAATTTAAATTAGTATTACTAATTATCCCCAATTATACTAGCTATAATATATTCACAGTAATACTATTTTATTCAATTTATTGATCATTGTAATAGAATGTATATTAGTTCTACTATTTAAATAGTTTTACTAGTCTTACTAATTTTAATATATTCACTAGTTTTACTACAATCACAGTTATACTAGTTTTACCAAGTTAACCTATCGCAAAAACCCAGATTTCAATTCCGCCTACTGTAGTTTACTACGATTTTACCATATCAATTTTCAATGCCTAGTCCTAAAAAACTCATAAAACATTGTTAAAACTTGTTGAATTGAGAGAATACATTAAAATCGATTGAAATCTCAGTTCAACGTTGATTTCAAATTGGATTTTGCACAATCGACGGAGGTCTACAGAGAGAAGTGAAGCAGTAGCTGAGGAGAAGAATTACCTTAGAAGAAGCTGATAAGGAAGAATCGAGTATACGAGAGCTCGAGCTCGTGTGAAGAGAAGAGAGAAAGAAAAAGCTGTGTGGATAGGAGAGATAAAGCTACAGCTCGCAAACGCATCGAGACGTGTTTTTTATTTTTAAATTATTATTTTTTATTTTTTAGGGTAAAATGGGAAATTCAAATATAGTGTTGGAATGAAGAAGAATGGTGAAGACAAAGAGAAGAAATGAAGAAAGAGTGTCTTAGACTTTAAAGGAGAAGGCGCCATGTGTCTAAGCTACAAAAGGGAGTGACTTAGGCTTGTTTGTGGTTAATGATATGTTATCCTTATAGCCAAACATGTATTAGGATATACTAGTATCCAAACAAGAAATAGCTATCTATCTCTTCCTTAGTAAGCAAGAAATTCATTTTTCTAATTTTCTCAATAATATTCGTTCTCACTTTTCTCTATAATCTGTCTCTCAATCTCAAAATCTCTTAATCTCAAAATCTTTCATGGTATCAGAGCCAGGTTACATCAATATGGCATAAAATTTTGCAAATTCTTCTTCAATCTCTCACGGTTTCATCGAAACCTTGGAAGTTATACTCATTGCGGGTTACTCGACCTTTCACCAAGTTTTTTGGCAATAAATCGAGAGTTCTTGTCATTTTTATCATCCAGTATCATTCTCCGGCGAATTCTGAGCATTTCCTCGGTGGTTTCATTCAATTGGTGGTCGGAGTCAAAAGTTATCCAAGTTCCCCTTCGGTGGTGTCGCGATCGCCTCCGCCGCGAGGTTCCTGGTTTGTGACGAGAATATCTTCTTCAAATCTTTACCAAATTGAGCAATTCCAAAGCCAAAACTCCAGTAGAACTAGCCTAGTTGATGATTCAGGAGGTCCGATCTTTTTTTTCTCAAGTTTTGAAGCTTTCTTGATCAATCTACCTCAACGTGTCCAGATTTGACCTATTTGGGGCTGTAAAACGAATCTGATGGAGATTCAAGCACACATGAAGGCCCCTGTCATGCTTCAGGGATAAAATTAACTTCTCTGGTCAAGGACCATTAGGAGTACCTTGCGCAGAAATGGCTTGTGGAGCCATGTACTCAAAGCGGCCGTGCCAGCTGTTGAAAGGACTACTTCAGATGGGGCTGCTTCAGACGATCATGATGATCAAAGTCAATTGTTTCAGGAAGACCAGATGGTACTCTCTATAATCCAAAACTCTCTTTCTGGTTCTCACTTAAAAGCATATTCATATTGTAATAATGCTAAAGATCTTTGGGAGACTTTAAAAACAGTGTATGGAAACACTACTAATCTCATGAGAATTTTTGAGGTAAAGAAAGCTTTGAATGATCTTAGACAGGAGCATGTTGACTTCACAAATCAATATGGATTCTTCAGAGCATTGTGGGGAGAGCTATAGATGCTTAGATCTGCTACAGTTGATCCAATCACTCTCCATGAAAGGAGAGAACAAGATAAGGTGTTTGAGGTACTCTTGACTTTAAACCCCAACTAATCTGACTTGATTAAGCACATTCTTAAGTAGGAAAATCTACCTAGCTTACAGGATGTATGCGCTAAGATTCAGAAAGAGCAAGGTTCTCATGAGTTGTTTGGCCACAAAGAGGACTTGGTGGTGGCCCACAAAAGCTTCTTCAAACCGGTTGAATCCAAGAAGAAGCGGTCTGTGTGTGATCACTGCAAGAAAATTGGCCACACCAAGAAGGAATGTTGGGTCCTTCATCCTGAGTTGAAGCTGAGCTGGTTCATTGACAGGTCCAAGCCTTCACCAGCCATTCATACAGCTGCCTCTCCTATGCCTTATAATCCGGCTTAAGGACATATGACCACAACTCCTCTCCTTACTCCTCCATCTGAGTTTGTCAAGAAATCAGACTTGGAAGCTCTCTTCAAAGCCTTTAGCTCTGATAATGTGTTGGATAAATCTCTTCATGCATTGTTTCAAACATTTATTGCTTCTAAACCTTTGATTGTTGATTCTTGAGCTTCTCTTCATATGATAAGTGATTTAGGTTTACTAGAAAACTTAGAATCTGCCTTAGGTAGTGTGGTAATAGCTAATGGAATCAATGTGTCAATTAAAGGAATTGGAAAGCTTAAATTGTAAGGATCTAAAGCCTTTTATATGTCATCTTTCAAATCTAACTTGTTGTCTATTAAAAGAGCTACAATTGATCTTAATTGTCAAGCTATCTTTGGTCCTAATGATTTCAACTTTAAGAAGATTGAAACAAGTAGGAAATTTGGATAAGGAATAACAAAGAATGACTTGTATGTGCTTGAAGACTTGTCCATGCATTTAGCCTTTGAACCGTGTGCTAATAGAGTAGATATTAATGTGAAATCTGATCTTTAACATGCTAGACTTGGTCATCCTCATCCAAGAGCTTTGAAGTAACAATCCCTGAAATAAAATTGCAACATGAAATATGTGAAGCATGTATTCTATGAAAACATTTTAAAAATGTGTGTGGGAAATCTAATCACATATATTAAAATTGTTTTGATTTGGTGCATTTTGATGTTTGGACCTCTCCTTTTTCCTACTAGAGAAAACCACAAGTACCTTGTTACTTTCATTGATGAAAAGTCTAAATATACTTGGGCCACATTGTTTAGTTCAAAGGATAAAGTGTTAGAGGTTTTTATTAATTTCCAAACACATGTGACTAACCAATACAATGCCAAGGTTAAGTGATGTAGGTCAGATAATGGAGGGGAGTACACTAGCATCAAGTTCCGGCAACACTTACTCAAGCATGGCATCACACATCAAACAAGCTGTCCATACACTCCACAACAAAATGGAGTGGCTGAAAGGAAGAAGAGTCATTTGATGAAAATGGTGAGGTCCATGATGTTTCATAAGAAAGTTCCCAAACGATTTTGGGGAGATGCCTTGGTGACAGCATGCTACTTAATCAATATAATTCCAACCAAAGTTCTAGATGATTTGTCTCCATTTAAGGTATTGAATAAAACAAAGCCTAATATTGAACATCTAAGAGTATATGAATGTGTTTGCTTTGTTTTAGTACCAGGTGCACAAAGGGACAAGTTAGAACTAAAGAGTACTAAGGCAATGTTCATTGGATATTCTACTACACAAAAGGGATACAAATGTTTTAATTCAGAGACTAGAAGAGTCTTAGTATCCAGGGATGGCAAATTTCAAGAGTCAAAAGACTTATATGAAGAAAGAACTTGGGAGCAATACAAAGATATCTCAACCAGCACAATTGACCAAGCTGAAAACTTTAGAAAGATCCTAGAAAACATTGGCATAGTTCCACTTAAGAAACCAGCTCCTCCTCAACTAAAGTCCTTGCCATGTCCAACATGACACGAACTACGCCACCATGCCCGGACCGATCCAAGCTCTCCACGGCCTTATCCAACCTCACCTCAGCACGAACTGCATATATCTCCCCGGCCCTAACCACGCTCTTGGCATGAACAGGCTCCAAGCACTTCTGATTCACTTGGTCTTCATCCTCTTTATCATAAGGGGGGAGAAACATCTACAAATGATCAAGATGATTCGCAAGGAGAAATACTAGTTTCAGCTTCAAAGAGACAAAGGGATATTCAGCCTAATCTAGTTCAAGCTTTGTAAAAAAGAAGATGATACAAGTAAAAGGGAACCGACTGTTGTACTTAGAAGAAGCACAAGACAGAGATTTCCACCTAAATTTTACTACAACAACAATGTTGTAGTCCACCATGATCAGAGAGTATGTAATCTAGTCCATATACCTGATTCTCATGTTGCATTCATTCACTCTAGACAGACCTGTGTAATGATTAAAGTTTGAATTTTTCGTACGGGTTTATCGTAATGTTTCATCAACCTATTTCTCGATGAATAATTTTCAAGTTATCGCAGAATAATTTTCAAAGTAATAGCAGAATTATTTCAAATGTTAGCGCAGAATAATTTTGAAGTTATCACATAATTATTTTCAAGTTATCGCAGAATAATATTGAAGTTATCGCATAATAAGTTTCAAGTTATCGCAGCATTATTTTCAAGTTGTCGAAGAATTATTTTCAAGTTATCGCAGAATAGTTTTTCAATTGTCGCAGAATAATTTATAAGTTATCGAAAAATAATTTTCAAGTTATCACATAATAAATTAGGTTACAATCACGATTAAGAAGTTAGAGTCATTTGTGGTAAATTGGGTTCGGCACAAAGGGGCAGCGGATTAGTCGACCAAGTTTCCAGAACTTCATCGAACATTTATGCTGCTAGTTTACGTCGAAGACTGACAATGTTATCATCGCTAAGCCCCTCGAAACTCCATCCTATAGCCAGACACTCTACGTACTTTATAGTATAGACTCTGCAATCTCCCCCCATGAATTTTGTGAACTGGAATGTTTCTTTCCACTCTACTCAGCTTAAACATCCGATCGGTTTGTCGGCGTTATGTATCTGGTACACAGATATTTAATATTGCCGACATCATTTTTCAAAAAAAATACAACTGGTCGAGGAGGACCTTGTCAGTGTTCAGACTTGGTATTGAGTCGTAGACGAATATTGTTTTGCAGGGAAAGTTGTTGTCTACCGCAACCCAATGATTGCCGCTTACGTTGACGATGTCGTACAAATTGTCAATATCATGCCACCATCTCTTTCCTGACCGAGCGAATAGGGATCACTCCGTTGAAGTGGTTCAAATATTGTTCATCAAACGAGATTTTGGCTGCCTTAGGCTTTATATTTCTGAAACCCCGTTGCATGAAACTCATGAACCACTGATCTATGAAGCCCACCCTTGCCCGAAATGGTTAGTCAGAACGCATGTCTCTTCTCGGAACTTTGTCATTGCTTCAGCTAAGTGCTGTAGACAACGACAGTGAGTGGGTGAGTGAGTGAGTGATTTAGCGACAACTACGAATTAATCAGCGGCAACTACAACTAATTCAGCGACAAATACAACTAAATCAGCGACATCTACGAATAATTCAACAACAACTATGAATAAATCAGCGACAACTACAACTAATTCAGCGACAACTATAATTAAATCAGCAACAACTACAACTCATTCGGCGACAACTGCAACTAATTCAGCAACAACTACAATTAAATCAGCGACAACTACAAATAAATCAGCAACAACTACAACTAATTCAACGACAAATACAACTAATTCAGCGACAACTACGAATAAATCAGCGACAAATACAACTAATTAAGCGATAACTGCTTATCATATCGAGCAACCACCCATTATATTCCCCCCTTCTAAAACTCCATTCTCTCTAGAAAGAATGATCAGAATGAAGAAATACCCTAATGATGTGAATTGTTCACCCCTGGACAAAAGGAGATACATTACTTACATAATGAAAGACCTTCATCTACTGGAAGCATAGGATCTTAATCGTTTCCAGAAGTTACCACACTTGGGATGATGCGTTTGACAGTGGAATTAGGAATATATGGTGATTGTTAAGAATCAGCCAATTTTTGGATTCGCGTTCCCTTTTGATTTATAACATCCACGATGGCCAACGCAACGTCCAACTGTTCTCCAACACTTGAAACCATCTGCAGATCTTCTTCATTTCGCTGTGCCGTAATGTCAACGATATCATCATCTTCTTCGTTAGGCTGTAAATTTCTTTTCGAATTCTTCACAACCTTTGTCACTTGAAACCCATCAGATGCAACTTCACCATTTTCTACCAGCCATGACTGCGTATATATACGTTAAACATCCATTAAACATGAAAAATCAAAATGTACATACAAACTTTCACTCTACTCAGCTTAAACATCTGATCGGTTCGTCGGTGTTCTGTATCTGACACACAAATGTTTAATGTTGCCGGCATGCATTTCCAAAAAAATGCAACTCTTCGAGGATGGCCTTGTCAGTGGTGTTAGTGGGTATTGAGTCGTAGACAAATATGGTTTCGCAGGGAAAGTTGATGTCTACTGCAACCTAATGATTGCCGCCTACGTGGACAATGACGTACAAATTATCAATATCATGCTACCATCTTTTTCTTGTTGATGAGCCAGGAGGTATCACTCCGTTGAACTGGTCCAAATATTGTGCATCAAACGATATTTTGGCTGACTTACACTTGGTACTTTTGAAATCCCGTTGCATGATACTCATGAACACTGATCTATGAAGCCTACCCTTGCCCGAAATGGTGACACATGACGCATGTCTCTTCTACGGAACATTGTCAATAATTCAGCTAAGTGCTTTAACAATGACAATGGCAAGAGTGAGTGATTTACTAAATCAGCGACAACTAAAACTAATTCAGCGACTACTACAACTAACTGAGCGACAACTATGAATAAATCAGCGACAACTTCAACTAATTCAGCGATTACTACAACTAACTGAGCAACAATTATTAATAAACCAGCGACAACTAAAACTAATTAACAACTACTTCTTCAATAATTACTTACCATATCGAGAGACCACCCATTAGGTTCCCTCTTTTTAAAACTTCATTTCTCTCTAGGAAGAATGATCAGAATGAAGAAATCACCGGATGTTGTGAATTGTTCACCCCTGGACAAAGGAGATACATTACTTACATAACAGAATACCTTTATGAATTATATACAGTAGTGAGTTTGATGATACATACTTAGTCATACCATCCAGTTTTCAGAGCGTTCCCATTTTTCTTCATCTACTGGAGCCATCAGATCATAATCGTTTCCATAATTTACCACACCTGGGATGATGCGTTTAACAGTGGAATTTGGAAGGTATGACGATTGTTGAGAATCTGCCAATTTGGAAATTCGTATTCCCTTTCGATTCACAACATCCACGATGGCCAAAGAAACGTCCAACTGTTCTCCAGGACTTGGCGCCATCTGCATATCTTCTTCATTCCGCTGTGACGTAATGTCAACGACATCATTGTCTTCTGCGTTATGCTGTCGAATTCTTTTTGAATTCTTCATAATCTTTGTCACTTCAAGCCCGTTAGATGCAACTTCACCCTTTCTACCAGCCATGACTGCGTAAACATGTTAAACACCAAGTAAACATGTCGTATCAGAATGTACAAACAGAATTTTTATAGTATTACTTACTGGATCATCAGAACTGTCAACAAGATTTGGTATATTTATAGGGTTCGCTTTACCGCGACCCACTGTAATACCACCTTCCGGTGTGCTACTGCTGACATCATCTTCTTTCTCTTGCTTGCCGTGAGAAATGCTGACAATGGCATCATCATTTGTCCGACGTCATAACTTTATTTCATGGGTCAGGTTTCTTATTTCACCCTTAGCCGTTGAGGCAAATGCCTCAAAGTCTTCTAATCTTCTAGATACTTTGTCCTCCAAGTTCTCAAACTTGTCAGATAAACCTTCCACCATCTTAATAATTGAGTTAAGCAAACCTCTGATACCCTGCACATTTTCAGCTTCTTTTACAACTTCAACTGGCTGTAACTCCAACTTCCGCTTCTTCTCTTTCTTCTGATTGTTAGGGTGATCAGCCAAACGTGATTTACGTTTTAAGGATTTTTTTTCCCACCAGTCCAAGTACCTTTAACCAACTTATCGGATATGATATCCGAAAGCATATTGTCAAGCTTCCTATCCAAGCTTTGCTGGTTATTGTTCCATTTAGGGTACCTATCTTCATATGTAACAGAAAACATATGCCTCACCCGAACCTATAAATAAATCATGGAAACCCTTTAAATATCTCGACGATAACATGTAAAGCATTCACAAAAAATCGTCAAAGTAGAGATTCTCATAATATTGTTAAGTTACATACCTCTTGATGTTTAGCTTTCTCATCAACAATGAGTTCTTCAAAACCAAAACGTTGCTACCGCGCCAGTTAAGGAGTGGTGGCACATCAACCAAATCCCTCCTCATCCCATATATCTCTCCTACCGCAGGAACATACTCAAAAATCCATATGAGAAGAACATGAACGCAACCACACAGTGTGTAGCTTTTTCCTTTCATCTGAACATAATCCAGTTCTACCCCATGTATATTTTTCGAATCTCTTAGCATTAATCGCTCGTTTTTCGCTTTCTAACGGTATTCGAGAACCATGATGTATGACATAAATCCCAACATGCAAGATGCATAACCTCCCTACTATCATCCTCTTCTCCAAACTCCACTATTGACACCGTTGCAAAACCTTAGCTAGCTCTTTCCATGTATGTCCACCTCAGTGGAAAAAATTTATTTCTCTCCACAATGCTTCATATTCTGAAGTGTTTAATGGATCTTCTTCAGGATATAGGTCACACTTAAGACCAGTAATTTCTTTATACTCGTTTAGTGAGAATCTCATTGGATGATCATCAACCAAAGACCAAAACTCATGGTCATCGATGATTGATAACTGATGGATTATGAAGTAATGAACGATACTGGCTGAATATACATACTTATCGGTCAACTCTATGTCCACAAGTTTTAGAAACACTCCGACAGATGAGCTTTTCAACGCCTCCCACACATCTCCACCAATAGATTTTTTCAAGGTCTTATATTTCCCAAATGTACAATAATGGTTCATGATCTTCAGTTCAAAAAAAGATTTTCCATCATCGTAACGTCTAGCTAGGTAGCGTGAAGCGGCCATATTCTGCATTTCACATAACAACAACTAAAATTATTTATGTGGTTACTACAAATAATTATGCGGTACCTTCAAATAATTTTGCAATACCTTAAAAATAATCTGCGGTTACTACAAATATTTTTGCGACAACCTCAAACAATTCTACAACAACTACAATTTATTTTTGCGACATCCTTACATAATTTGACAGAAAATTTAAAATAATTTTGCGGTGACTACAAATATTTCTGCGACAACAAATGAAGTCTCGGCGACAGCAGTAAATAGTTCTTCTCCTATGAGTTTTTCTCATAAAGGATAAGACAAAAGAAAAAGATGAAGATGACGAAGCCGGATAAGACGAAGTTCAACGTGAAAACAAAAACGAAGAGACGCAGACAAAGACGAAGTTCAACGAGAAGACAAAAACGAAGAGATGCAGACGAAGAGAAGCAGACGAAGACGAAGACAAAGAGTTTTTTTTTTGCTTGCAGAGGAAGAGAGAGATAACTATTTATACTAATCTAGTCTAGACTTGTTTGGATACTAGAATAGCCTAATACATGTTTGGCTGTAAGGATAACATATCATTAACCACAAACAAGCCTAAGTCACTTCCTTTGGTAGCTTAGACACATGACACCTTCTCCTTTAAAGTCTAAGACACTCTTTCTTCATTTCTTCTCTTTGTCTTCATCATTCTTCTTCATTCCAACACTCTCCCTCAAGCTTAAGTCATGGAAAATGCCTAAGCTTGCAACCATGAAGCATTACCTCAATAAAAACCTAAAGAAGGAAAATTTAAATGGAACAAAACCTTTTCTAGGGGAAAAAGAGTATAACACTCCATGATCAGGATCAGTGTTATGGAATGGACATTAGGCCAAGCCTTGGGTAGATAGAGCCGCCAGTCTTCAGTGTTGTAGCCTTGGTAAACACATCATCTAGTTGATCTTCACTCCTTGTGTAGCAACGTAAGATGGTTCTATTTCCAATAGCTTCTTTCACCTTATGGCAATCTAGCTCAATATGCTTGGTTCTTTCATGAACCACAGAGTTAGAAGTAATGTGTATAACTAATTGATTGTCACAATGGACAGTGATAGGAGACTCCAAGCTCACACCAAGTATGTGAACGAGAAGTTGCTTTAGCCAGATGCATTCTGTGGTAAGTTTCCTCATGGCCCTGTACTCAGTTTATGCACTAGAACAAGATACAACCTTCTGCTTCTTGGTCTTTAAGTCACAAGATTACCTCCAATTAAGGTACAGTAGCCGGTTGTGCTTCTCCTATCTTCTATGTTTCCTGTCCAATCTGCATCATAATAACCTACTAATTTTGTGTTTTCATTACAGCCCATCCATATACCTTGTTCATGAGTGCCTTTCAAGTATCTTAAAATGTGCATGATCATGTCCCAATGCATTGTCTTTGGGTCTTGCATATGCTGAGACACCTGATTCACAGCAAAACATAAGTGAAGTCTAGTGATGGTTAATTATATGAGCTTACCAACCACTTTTCTATACAGCTTTGCATCATGGAATTTGTCATTTCCTAGCTCAACCTTTGGTCCAACCTTGTACCCTTCTTCTAGGGGTGTCTTAGCTGGTTTAATTTTCATCATACCTGTAGAGGTTAGTAAATCCACAATATATTTTCTCTGAAATAAGAAAGTACCTTCCTAAAACCTACACATTTTAATTCCTAAAAAGTATTTAAGTTCACCTAGATCTTTAATATCAAAAACACTCTTTATATAATCTTTAGTAGATTTAATGCCTACTTTATCACTCCATGATATGATTATGTCATCCACATAAATGAGTATAACCACAATACCTTCCTTACTCTGAAGTGTAAAGAGAGTGTTTTCAACTTCTGACTTTTTGAAGCCTCTGTCCCTTAAGGTCACATTCAGCTTATGATACCAAGCTCTAGGTGATTGCTTTAAGCCATAAATAGACTTTCTTAGTCTCAGTGTATTGTCGTCACCAACTTGATCTTCTAGACCTGGTGGTGGTGTCATGTACACCTTTTCTTCTAGCTCACCTTGTAAAAAAGCATTCTTAACATTCATTTGCCATAATTCCCAATCAAGGTTAGTAGCAAGGGATAGAACAATATTAACAGTGTGTTATTTAGCTACAGGTGCAAAAGAATCACTATAATCTTCACTATAAGTCTGTGTGAATCCTCTAGCTACCAACCTAGCTTTGTACCTATCTATCTCACTATTACTTTTATACTTAATAGTTAATATCCATTTAGAACATACAGTCTTTTTCTCTTTTGGTAGAGTGGCTGGCGCATAGGTTCGGTTCTTTTCCATAGCTTGTATTTCAGATTGAATTATTTCTACACACTCATTATCTCCATTGCTTCCCCATAGCTCTTTGGAAACTGCTCTTTATCAAGACTTAGGTATATGATCAGGCATGACACTGAAGAGATAACACATTTAAACCTCCAGGAACCCTAAACCGTATCTGTCAACCACTATAAATAGATGATATACCATCTCCGTTTATTGCAACAAATCACTTTATTTTATACTTAAATTTGCAAACGAAAATTTTGCATCATGTCTTCAAGTTCTGCAAGTTCATCGAAGAAACGCAAGGCGGACATGACCGTCGAAGAATTACATACAGCGTTAGATGACGCTATCGAGTCGAAGAATCAGGCTAATCAACGCATGAGATCCATTCTGCTTCTGGTAAAAGACCAGATGCATAAGAAAGAAAAGAAGCACTATCTCCAACTCAAGTTGGAGAATAAAAGTGCTAAACTGTCCGTCCTCAATGACATAATCAAGGGACAGATAAAAGACTGGAAGGTTGCTCGCAAGGTATACGCCGACCAAAGCGAGTGTCTTTCAGAAGAGATTGATGAAGTTCAAATCCCATACATCGATTTGTTGAAGTTTGGGATACATTATATGTAATTCTTGCACTTCTTTTCCTCTGTAACAAGTTATAATAAATTTTTTTCCCAATTCTTGACATTCTTTTGCGGTATCATAAAACAATTATGCGGTATCATAAAACAATTTTTTTGTATCATAAAACAAATTTTTGGTATCATAAAACAATTTTGCAATGTCATAAAACAATTATGCGGTATTATAAACTCTAAAAACAATATAAAAATAAAAATGTAGCGATAAATTGCTATGATAATTTACAAGTTTGAAAGTTATGTCCAACTTCATTACAGTTACCACACGCGTGTTTTTTTCGAGGCCGTTTCTTCTCCATCGCAGTTTCTAAGCATAGTTTAATTCTTGATTTTTTGGGCCGTCTTGGTTGTTGTTTAGGTACTAGTATACTGAAATCCCTTGTCATGATGGTGGTAGCATACACATTATACAAATAGGAGCGATGATAATATAGATGACAAAGAGAAATACGGGATATATTCCTCTTCTCACCTACTACAATTGCTTGGTCGCATGGTATCTTGTCCAAGTCAAAACGACGACATGTACACTTTGTCTTCCAAATTTATAATATTCACTGATCCAGTAACATAAGTCACTTGTACGTGAATAACATCAATATCTTGGACATTCAAAAGTTTTGATTTTACGACACAGTCCTGGAATAACAAAAAAAAACATATTAGTCCAAATATTTCTGCCTTGTTGTAGGGATACACGTCAAATTTACATGTAACAATTTCTCAACTCCACCAGTTAGGGTTATCTGTAATCTCATTGTTGAGGTCCTTCGACTATCAAACCATCTTGTCATCATCGATCTGATTGCTTCTATAAGTTGAACTATAGGCAATTTCCTAGCTTTGGATAGGACATTGTTCATAGATTCAGCTATATTGCTTGTAATAATATTATACCAATCTCTAGGGAATATATTAAAATTACTTGCTTGTAACCATCTCCATGAACCATCTCCATGATTCATCATAGGGAATATATTAAAATTACCATTCGGACATGTAGTGGTGAGTAGTCTTTCTTTGTATTTTTCTTGCAAGAAAGTATCATCAACAACCAAGACTTTCCGTATGAATGGAAATCCATTGATGCTAGCTGCAAATGATATAAAAAAGTATTTGAATCTATTTTCTTCATCAACAACAAATCGTGTGTGTGATCCAGGATTTTTTTCTTTTAATCATGTACAAATAGGTTGGTAGTAACTCGTATCCACATTCAGGTGTTCCCCTGATCAATTCTCGAACATGTCTTAATGTCCAGTATGCATTCCAATACGAAATCTACACATACAAAAAACGGCGATAATTAACATTAAATCAGTGATAACTATCAATAGTTCTGCGATAATAAAGATCAAATCAGTGAATAAGTACATTGATTTGAAATTTTTTGTTTAGCGCTTCAGCAACATGAGTTGGCAATATGTTCGGTCCGACTCCACCGACATAGTACGTGTATATTAATCCAAGAATCTCATGTGTGGCTTGTCGGGATCGTCCTGAATGCTCGGTTACTGAACATGTATGTTCAGAGATATGCTTTAGAACATGAAATCTCGGATAGTCTCCTACTAGTGTAGCTTGAACCTTCCAAAAGCATCACTTCACCCAACATTTAGTAGTCAAAGGAATGGTGTCGATTTATGAATATCGAAATCAAATTTTTTCACCATGGTTAGAACATTTATTCTTATCATCAGCTGCTCTTTCGTCTCAAAGCATTGTCCGACAGCTAAATCCAAATCTTCCAATTCAAGTGTCAATGAGTTCGCTACATAAGAATTTTCGTCACTTACAAGCAGTGAAGCAGTTCTCTTCTTAGGAGGTAATTTCATATTTTCGTGATCATCTTTATGCACCGTCCCAAATGCCTCGAAATTGTCATCATCTGCTTCTTCTTTAATACCAAAGGCCTCAATATTCACATCATTTTCTTCATTCATCCCAAACGCTTCAAATTTCTCATCACCAGAGTCTGTTCCATCAGAGTCATCGCAATAATCAAATATGAGCTCATCATCTTCATCACAATCTTCTTCCAAATTCTGTTCAGCCTTTTTGAACTACATCTTCTTTCTTGTCATCCATTTTTTCAAACTGAAACTCATTTTTTAATATCTTAATATCAATTTTTTTCTTCAATTCCACACAAATTCGACGTCAATAATCTTCCGACTGCCCCAGAAATACTTGAAATTGCCTACAGTTTGAGATATATACCAGAGGTGTATCTAGAGACAATTTCTTCATAATCTCTTTGGGCAACATATAACTCAATTTGGCTTCATATTCTCTCTTATCCAATCCAAAATCTTTAAACACCATTCCAATTAGAAAGGTGTACTTCATACAATATGCAGCTAATACCATTTGTGATCCTCGCTTAGCATCAACAACAAAAATACATCGCTTCCTCTCGAACTTCCATTCTCCACAGACCAAAATAATATGCTTCATTATAACTGATCAAACTAACATGAATAATCGACGGTGGACATATATATATGAACTGAATATACAGCGTCAGTGGGTACAATTGAATAATACCCTAAATCGTATGGGCCATATTAGTCTAAGTTAATTCAGCGACAATATAAAATAATTCTACGAAACAATTATGCGATAAAAACAAACGAAACTTCGAGATAATAAACCTGTGATGACGTGAAAATAATTTTGTGAAACAATTCTGCGTTAACAAAAAACAAATAATAAACCTGCGATGACGTAAGGATGTCGAAAAAATAAATTGTAGTTGTTGTAGAATTGTTTAAGGTGAAAGAATATGAGATTAAGAGATTTGTAGAATGAGAGAATGATATATTAGAGAGATTTAGAGAGAAGAATGATTTTATTAAGAGAATGAGAATAATAGTTTCTAAGTTACAAATGAGAAGGGAGATAGTTATTTATACTAATTTAGTCTAGACTTGTTTGGATACAAGGATTGCCTTACACATGAATGACTACAAGGATAACATAACACTAGAACACAAACAAGCCTTAGACACTCCCCTTTAACCTAGACAACTCACGCCTTTATACAAGGATTAAAGGCTTTCATATTTCATCATTTCTTCTTCATTCCAACACTCCCCCTCAAGCTTAAGACATGGGGAATGCCTAAACTTGCAACCATGAAGCATTACCTCATTAAAAACCTAAAGAAGGAAAACCCAATTGGGACAAAACCTTTCATAGGGAAAAAGAGTATAACACTCCATGTTGGGATCATTGTTGTGGAATGGTCATAAGGCTAAGCCTTGGATAGATGGAGGCGCCATTCTTCAGAGTTGTTGCCTTGGTGAACACATCAGCTTGTTGATCCTCAATCCTTGTATAGCAAGACAAGATTATTCCTTTTCCAATATCTTCTCTTACTTTGTGGCAGTCTACTTCTATATGCTTGGTCCTTTCATGAAAGACAGAGTTGGAGGCAATGTGTATAACAGCCTGATTGTCACAATGGATGGTGATAGATTCTTCACACTTCACGGCCAAGTCTTCCAAAATTTGCTTCAGCGAAATGCATTCAGTTGTAAGCTTCCTCATTGCTCTATATTCTGATTCTGCACTAGAGCATGATACCACCTTTTGTTTTGGGGTTTTCCAAGTCACAAGGTTCTTTACTATGAAAGTACAATAGCCTGTGGTACTTCTCCTGTCCTCCCTATCTCCTGTCCTATCTGCCTCACAATAACCAACCACATTTGTGTTTCTATTGCAACCCATCCATATGCCTTGTTCATGAGTGCCTTTTAGATATCTCAAAGTTCGGTTTGCCATCTCCCAATGTCTCATCTTTGGACCTTGCATGTGTTGAGATACCTGATTCACAGCAAAACATAAATCTGGTCTAGTGATGGTTAGATAAATAAGCTTACCAACCACTTTCTTATAGAGCTTAGGATCATGAAAATCAATTTCCTCCTCTAGCTTCCCCTTAGTTCCAATTTTATAATCTTCTTCTAAGGGTGTTTTGGGTTGTTTAGCCTCCATCATACCTGTAGAGGTTAGTAAATCTACAACATATTTCCTTTGAGATAAAAAAATACCTTCCTTGAACCTACACACTTCAATTCCTAAGAAGTATTTAATTTCTCCTAGATACTTAATATCAAAGACACTCTTCAAATATTCTTTTGTAGATGCAATACCAACACTATCACTACCAAATATGATTATATCATCTACATAAATGAGAATTACCACAATACCTTCCTTACTCTTTAGTGTAAAAAGAGTATGTTCAACTTCAGATCTTTTGAAGCCTCTATCCATTAAGGTTACACTTAGCTTGTGGTACCAAGCTATTTGAAATTGTTTAAGGCCATAGATAGCCTTCCTCAGCATAAGTATGTTGCCGCTTCCTATCTCTTCCTCTAGACCTGGTGGAGGTGACATGCATACCTCTTCTTCTAGTTCACCTTGTAAGAATGCATTTTTAACATTCATTTGCCATAACTTCCACTCAAGGTTAGTAGCAAGTGAAAGAACAACATTAACAAAATGAAGCTTAGCTACAGGTGCAAAGGTATCCCTATAATCTTCACAATATGTCTGAGTAAAACCTCTAGCCACCAACATAGCTTTATATCTATCAATTTTACCATTGCTTTGTATTTAATGGTAAAAATCCACTTAGAACTTACAGCCCTTTTTCCTTTAGGTAAAGTGGCTGAAGCATAGGTATTATTCCTTTCCATGGCTTGTTTCTCAGCTAGGATAGCTTCCCTCCATTCCTTCTTGGTCATAGCTTCCTCATATGTCTTTGGAATTTGTTCCTTATCAAGACTTGAAATGAAAGCAACATGATTAGTAGGTAAGTGAGCAATATTACAAGCTCCCTGATCATGATGAACCACAGCATTCCCATTGTAGAATACTGGTGGTTTCCTTTGTCTTGTGCTCCTTCTTAGGACTGTAGGTGGAGCTTCTTGGATAGGATCCTCCTCTTCACCTAAAACTTCAATAAGAGTGGGCACTTCTCTTGATCTTTTGGAAGCTGAGACTAGAATTGATTCATCTCCTGCTGAGTCTTGTTGGACATGAGTAAATGTCTCTCCTCCCCATGTTAAAGAGGAGGAAGGCCAGGAGAACTGAAGGAACAAGGATGTGGAATGGACGGGCCGGCCAGAGTTGATGGTCGCGACACGGCCTGCTGTACCGCGGCTGGCTGGCCAGGGCTGGACACGGCTGGTTCTGGCTGAGGACCAGTGAGTGTGGGATGATGAGGTGAAACTATGCCAATACTCTCCAAGAGCCTGCTCAAGTTCTCAGCTTGGTCTAATCTTGTTGTTGAGATGTCCTTAAATTGATCATAAGTTTCTTCTTCATAGAAACCTTTGGATTCTTGGAATTTGACATCTCTGGATACCAAGACTCTTCTAGTCTCTGGATCATAACATTTGTATCTTTTCTGAATAGAAGAGTACCCAATGAACATAGCTTTGGTACTCTTTGGGTCCAGCTTATTCCTTTGCTCCCTAGGAACTAATACAAAACCAACACAACCAAAAACTCTTAAGTGGTCAATATTAGGTCTAGTTTTGTTTATTACCTCAAATGGAGACAAGTCATCTAGGAAATTTGTAGGAGTTCTATTAATCAAGTAGCATGCAACTACAAAAGCATCCCCCCCAAAACCTTTTGGGAACTTTCATGTGGAACATCATTGTTCTCACAACTTCCATCAAATGCCTATTCTTCCTTTCAGCCACTCCATTTTGTTGTGGAGTGTAAGGACAGCTGGTTTGATGTTCAATACCATGCTTGGCCAAGTGTTGTTGGAGTCTGGTGCTAGTGTATTTGTTGGAATGAAGAAGAAGTGATGAAATTATGGATGCCTTTAATTGTGATTAAATGGCGATTTATAACTGTGTCAAAGGGAGTGTCTAAGGCTTGTTTGTATTATAGAATTATATTATCCTTGTAAGCCATTTATATATAAGGCTATCCTTGTATCCAAACAAGCCTAGATTAGATTAGTATAAATACCTTACTCCCTTCACATTTTGTAAGTAAGAATTCATAATTCTCATTTTCTAATAAAATCATTCTTCTCTCTAATCTCTCATTCTCTCATTCTCTCATTCTATAAATCTCTCAATCTCATAATCTTTCATGGTATCAGAGCCAGGTTACATCAAATCTGGGAAAATTTCATCATTCTTTCATTGATTTCACAAGAATTCTTCTTGTTCTTCATCTGTTTCTGGATCAGTTTCGAACGTCATCTTGCAAATCAAATTCCGATCAATCCACGACTCCAATTGACGATCGGCTTTCTCTGGAGTGTGCATCGGCGAATTCCGCATCCATAGCAACCAAGATCGCATCATTTGGCCCAGGGAATCAAACGTTACGAATTTTCTTCCAAAAGGTGTTCGTGATCGCGTTCTTTTCGAACCCCTACATTCCCCAGGTCATATCGACGTCAATATTTAGTCAAATTATGAATTTCAAAAGCCTAAACTCAAGCCCCTTGAGTCTAGTTTCTGTTTAAAGAAAGCAGAACTCGATTCCATTGCGTTTTAAAGGTTTTCTTGAAGTTTTACTGAAAGTCGTTCGAAAATTCCTGCATCAAGATTCTGGTGATATAATTCTAATTCTTTTTAGGGAGTTAATTCGAATTTTCTTTAATTGAATCTTGATAAAGTCAAATTTAATATTCTCAAATTGTTACAATTCTTGTTTGTTGAGTTGTTAGGATCAGTTACAGGTGGTTTTAGGTAGTTAGTGTTGGTTACACTTGAATTGAATAATTGGCGCCAATTTTTTTAGGGGAGGACATAGATTCTTCTTCTTGCTTCATAATTCCTGTTCTTAAATTTGATTCTAATCAAATTAGGCTGATTAAATCTGGATAAGATTGGTTGTTAGGATGTTCTAATCTGTTAAAATTAGTTACAAGCTGTTGAACTTACTTGAAGTACAAGTAAATTGGTTAAATTTCACTTGCATTGGTATATTGGTATATTGCCTTGCCTTGTATTTCGGTTGTGTCTGTGTGCAGGAACCACTCGACCAAGGCGTGCACATTCTGACCAAGGGGTGCACATTCCATTCGGACACTTCTTGTTCCGACCAAGGCAGATTGTATCTTTCAACATTTGGATCATTCCGTCCATCTCACTTGTACCAGACCGAGGCATACACATTCACCAACAACCCACTGATCGTTCGACCACTACTTGTCCAGTGTCTCCAATCCGTGACCAGCATTCCGTGGTCTTCCCACCCAATTGACCAAGCGTGGTATCACGATTTTTTTTTTTTTTGTTGTTTTTGAGAATTACTGACCTATTTTACCTATTAAGTATGGAAATTCAGGCATCCCTTAGAGCTCCAGTCATTCTACATGGAGCAAATTATCTCTTATGGTCTAGGACCATGAAAACCACTTTAGGTGGTAAAGGTCTTTGGAACCACATTGCCACAAATGGCATTGAGGACAATGAAGTGGCTGAAGTGAGTGATGCAGCTCAAGCCAAATGGTACCAAGAAGATCAGTTGGTACTTTCCATTTTACAAAATTCTCTAGCTAGTGATCTTTTAGAAGCTTATTCTTTTTGTGAAAATGCAAAAGATCTATGGGACACTTTGCTTAAGGTGTATGGTAACACTACTAACCTTTTGAGAATTTTTGAAGTGAAGAAAGCTTTGAATGAATTAAGGCAGGAGGATGCTGAATTCACAAAGCACTATGGCTCATTCAGAGCTTTGTGGGCTGAGCTAGACATGCTAAGGCCAGCCACTATTGAACCACTTGTACTCCTTGAAAGAAAGGAACAAGATAAGGTGTTTGGGTTACTTTTAACTCTTAATTCTACTTACTCAGATCTTATTAAGCATATTCTCAGGTCTGATAAGTTGCCTAGCTTGGAGGAAGTGTGTGCTCAAATTCAAAAGGAGCAAGGATCACATGGATTGTTTGGCAACAAAGCTGAACTAGTAGCTGCTCACAAAAGTTTCTTCAGACCAACAAATGCATCTAAGAAGAGGAGGCCATTTTGTGATCATTGCAAGAAGGAGGGACATGCAAAGAAGGACTGCTGGGAACTTCACCCTCATCTTAAACCTTCTTGGGCTTTACGCCCACCACAGCAGCCGGCCATCTCCTCAGCTAGGCAAGCTCACGGTTTGGTGTCCTCAAAGGCGGCCGTATGTAGCCATCCTCCTTCTCAACCAGGCGCCTACAACACCATGTCACAAGCATCAGATTTTGTGACAAAATCAGACTTGGAAGCTCTCATTAAGGCAATAAAAGAGAGCAATGTGATGGGTAAAACTTTTCATGCTTCTTTTCAAACTTGTTTTACTTCTAATGCTTCTAAATCTTTGGTGGTTGATTCTGGTGCTTCTCATCACATGATTAGTGATTTAGAATTGCTAGAGAATGTAGAACCTGCCTTAGGTAATGTGCTGATTGCTAATGGAGTTAAAGTACCAATCAAAGGCATAGGAAAATTGAAGTTGTTTGATAAAGAATCTAAAGCATTTTATATGCCCTCTTTTACCTCTAATTTGCTTTCAGTTAAAAGAGCTACTACTGATCTGAATTGTCATGCAATATTTGGTCCTAATGATTTCTATTTTCAGGATATTGAAACTAGAAGGTGCTTTGGACAAGGAACTACAAAAGATGATTTGTATGTACTTGATGATATGACTAGTTGTAATGCATTAGAATCAGTGTTTCAGGCGCATGGTTTTAGTACTAATTCAGATTTATGGCATGCTAGACTAGGACATCCTCATCCAAGAGCTCTTGAATTAATTGTGCCTGGTTTAAAAATGTCAAAAGAATTGTGTGATTCATGTATTCTTGGAAAGCATTGTAAAACAGTTTTTGAAAAATCAATACATGAATATGAAAATTGTTTTGAATTGGTGCATTCTGATGTGTGGACATCCCCATTTCCATCTAGAGAAAACCATAAATATTTTGTGACATTTATTGATGAAAAGTCCAAATATACATGGGTTACTCTCCTTAGTTCTAAAGATAGGGTGTATGATGCATTCTTAAATTTTCAAGCATATGTGACTAATCAATACAATGCAAGAATTAAGTGCTTTAGAACAGATAATGGTGGGGAGTACACAAGTACCAGACTTAAGGAACATCTAGCAAAGCATGGAATTGAGCATCAGACAAGCTGCCCTTATACTCCCCAGCAAAATGGAGTTGCTGAAAGAAAGAATAGACATTTAATGGAAGTTGTGAGAACAATGATGTTCCACATGAAAGTACCCAAACGTTTTTGGGGAGATGCCCTTGTAGCTGCATGCTACTTGATTAATAGGACTCCTACAAAAGTTCTAGATGACCTGTCTCCATTTGAGGTACTAAACAAAACTAGACCTACTATTGATCACTTAAGAGTTTTTGGTTGTGTTTGTTTTGTATTAGTTCCAAGGGAGCAAAGGAACAAGCTGGAACCAAAGAGTACCAAAGCTATGTTCATTGGATATTCATCTACTCAAAAAGGGTACAAATGTTATGACCCAGAGACTAGAAGAGTCTTGGTGTCTAGAGATGTAAAGTTCCAAGAAGAAAAAGGCTTTTATGAAGAAGGAACTTGGGAGCAATTTAAAGACATCTCATCAACAAGAGGTGATCAAGCAGAATACTTGAGGAAACTCTTGGAGAGTATAGGAATAGGAGGTGGCCAGCAAACAACCTCATTACCTATGTCACCTGTCCCAGTCGCAAACACCCGCGGCAACTCAGTTCCGGCTGACCAACCTGCTTGTACCGGTCCCGGCCCGTCCAGCTCGGCGGATACATCCGGACCAGCCGCGTCCTCTCAGCCTTTATCTCGGCCAACAACTCTTGATTCTCCTGGGCTTCCTCCTCTTGAACATGGGGGGGGAGAAGCATCTACTCATGTCCAACAAGACTCAGCAGGAGATGATTCCATTCTAGCTTCAGCTTCCAAAAGATCACGACCTACTCTCATTGAGGTTTTGAGTGAAGAAGAGGAGGCTCCACCTACAGTTTTAAGGAGGAGCACAAGACAAAGAAATCCTCCAGTTTTCTACAATGGAAATGCTGTAGTTCATCATGACCAGGGAGTTTGTAATATTGCACACTTACCTTCTACTCATGTTGCTTTTATTTCTAGTCTTGACAATGAGCAGATCCCAAAGACATATGAAGAAGCTATGTCTATAAAGGAATGGAGGGAAGCTATTTTAGCTGAGAAACAAGCCATGGAGAGGAATGGTACATATGCTTCAGCCATTTTACCAAAAGGGAAGAAGGCTGTAAGTTCTAAGTGGATTTTTACCATTAAGTACAAAAGCAATGGTGAAATTGATAGATATAAAGCTAGGTTGGTAGCTAGGGGTTTTACTCAGACTTATGGTGAGGATTATAGGGATACATTTGCTCCTGTTGCTAAGCTACATTCTGTCAATGTTGTGCTTACTGTTGCTACTAATCTTGAGTGGGAATTGTGGCAAATGGATGTCAAGAATGCTTTCTTGCAAGGTGAACTAGAAGAAGAGGTTTACATGTCACCTCCACCTGGCCTAGAAGATGAGTTAGGAAGCGGCAATATCCTAAGGCTAAGGAAGGCTATTTATGGCCTTAAGCAATCTCCAAGAGCATGGTACCACAAATTAAGTGTTACTTTAATGGATAAAGGCTTCAAAAGGTCTGAAGTGGAACATACTCTTTTTACATTTAAGAGTAAGGAAGGTATCATAGTAATTCTTATCTATGTAGATGATATAATCATATCTGGTAGTGATAGTATTGGTATTGCATCTACTAAAAATTACTTAAAGAGTGTTTTTGACATAAAGGATCTAGGAGAACTTAAATACTTCTTAGGAATTGAAGTATGTAGGTTTAAGGAAGGTCTTTTTCTTTCTCAAAGGAAATATGTTGTAGATCTACTAACATCCACAGATATGATGGAAGCTAAGCCAGCCAAAACACCCTTAGAAGAAGGTTATAAAATCGCAACTAAGGGGGAGTTAGAGGAGGAAATTGATTTTCATGATCCTAAGCTCTATAGGAGAGTGGTTGGTAAGCTTATTTATTTAACCATCACAAGACCAGATTTATGTTTTGCTGTGAATCAGGTATCTCAACACATGCAAGGGCCAAAGATGAGGCATTGGGACATGGCCATGCGGATTCTAAGATATCTCAAAGGCACACATGAACAAGGTATTTGGATGGGTAATAATAAAAATACAAATGTGGTTGGTTATTGTGATGCAGATTGGGCAGGAGATAGGGAAGATAGGAGAAGTACCACAGGTTATTGTACTTTCATAGGAGGAAACCTTGTGACTTGGAAAACCAAGAAGCAAAAGTGGTTTCATGCTCTAGTGCAGAATCTGAGTATAGAGCAATGAGGAAGCTCACTACTGAATGCATCTGGCTGAAACAAATTTTGAGTGACTTAGCCGTGGAGTGTGAGGAACCTATCACCATACATTGTGACAATCAAGCCGCCATTCACATAGCCTCCAATTCAGTGTTTCATGAAAGGACCAAGCATATAGAAGTGGACTGCCACAAAGTAAGAGAAGCTATTGGGAAAGGTATTATTTTACCTTGCTATACAAGGAGTGAGGATCAGCTAGCTGACATATTCACCAAGGCTACATCTCTGAAAGTCGGTACATCAATCTACCCAAGACTTGGCCTCATGTCCATTCCATACCCATGATCCCAACATGGAGTGTTATACTCTTTTTCCCTAAGAAAAGGTTTTGTCCCAATTGGGTTTTCCTTCTCTAGGTTTTTAATGAGGTAATACTTCATGGTTGCAAGCTTAAGAATTTTATGTCTTAAGCTTGAGGGGGAGTGTTGGAATGAAGAAGAAGTGATGAAATTATGGATGCCTTTAATTGTGATTAAATGGCGATTTATAACTGTGTCAAAGGGAGTGTCTAAGGCTTGTTTGTATTATAGAATTATATTATCCTTGTAAGCCATTTATATATAAGGCTATCCTTGTATCCAAACAAGCCTAGATTAGATTAGTATAAATACCTTACTCCCTTCACATTTTGTAAGTAAGAATTCATAATTCTCATTTTCTAATAAAATCATTCTTCTCTCTAATCTCTCATTCTCTCATTCTCTCATTCTATAAATCTCTCAATCTCATAATCTTTCAGTATTCTCCTCCATTATCTGTTCTAAAGCATTTAATACTTGCATTATATTGATTAGTAACATATGCTTGAAAATTTAAAAATGCATCAAATACTTTATCTTTAGAACTAAGCAAAGTAACTCAAGTATATTTGGAATTTTCATCAATGAATGTCACAAAATACTTTTGGTTTTCTCTAGATGGGAATGGAGATGTCCAAACATCAGAATGCACTAACTCAAAATAATTATCATAAGTATGCAAAGATTTTTCAAAAACTGTTTTGCAATGCTTTCCAAGTATACCAGAATCAAACACATCCTTTGGCATTTTAAAACCAAGAACAATCATTTCAAGTGCTCTAGGATGAGGATGTCCTAATCTAGCATGCCAAAGATCAGAATCATTACTAAAAGAGCTAGCATTAACAGCCGTTTCTAGCCCACTAGTCTTAGTCATGTCTTCAAGCACATACAAGTCATCTTTTGTGGTTCCTTGTCCAAATCTTCTACTAGTCTCAATATCCTGAAAGTAGAAATTATTAGGACCAAAGATAGCTTGACAATTTAAATCAGTAATAGCTCTTTTAACTGAAAGCAAATTAAAAGTAAAAGAAGGCATGTAAAAGGCTTTAAACTCTTTATCAAACAACTAAAGTTTTCGTATGCCTTTAATTGGTACTTTAATTTTATTTGCAATGAAAACATTACCTAAGGCATGTTCTATATTCTCCAGCAGTCCTAGATCACTAATCATATGGTGAGAAGCACCAGAATCAACAACCAATGATTTAGAGGCATTAGGAGTGAAAGATTTTGAAAAGAAGCATGAAAAGTTTTACCTAACACATTACCATCATTAATTGCTTTGAGGAGAGCTTCTAGATCTGATTTTTTCACAAATTCAGATGCTGGAGACATGACACTAGTTGAGGCTGAATGAAGAAATGAGCTGCTACACGCCTTTGAAGGAACCAGCGGTTGGTACATGCCATGGCCGTGATCTTGCAGTTGCGTGTTGCTGGCCGTGGGTTGTTGTGGCCGAGGAGCCCAGCTTGGCTTCAGCTCAGGATGGAGTACCCAACACTCCTTTTTTGTATGGCCACTCCTTTTGCAATGGTCACAAGTTTGTCTCCTCTTCCTAGATTCATTTGTTGTTGTTGATCTGAAGAAGCTCTTGTGTGCAGCCACCAATTCAGCCTTGTTGCCAAATAGTCCATGAGATTCTTGCTCCTTTTGGATTTGAGCACAAACATCTTCCAAGCTAGGAAGCTTATCAGACCTGAGAATATGCTTAATAAGATCTGAGTAAGTAGTATTAAGAGTTAATAGTAACCCAAACACCTTATCTTGTTCTTTCCTTTCAAGAAGAACAATTGGGTCAATGGTGGCTGGCCTTAGAATCTCTATCTCAGCCCACAATGATCTGAATGAGCCATAGTGCTTTGTGAATTCTGCATCCTCCTGCCTTAATTCATTCAAAGCCTTTTTCACTTCAAAAAGTGGTGTTTCCATCCACCTTTTGCAAAGTGTCCCAAAGTACCTTAGCATTTTCACAAAAGGAATAAGCCTCTAAGAGATCACTAGCAAGAGAATTTTGAAGTATAGAGAGTACCAACTGGTCTTCTTGGTACCATTTGTCTTGAGCAGCCACAGCCTCACTAACTTCAGCCACTTCATTTTCTTCAAGTCCATTTGTAGAAATGTGATTCCAAAGACCTTTACCATCCAATGTGGTTTTCATGGTCCTAGACCACAAAAGGTAATTTGCTCCATGTAGAATGACTAGAGCTCTAAATGTAGCTTGAATTTCCATGTGTTAGAAGGTGGTCGGAATGTGCAGACGGTCGGGCTGAGTTGGTCGGGACAGAACGAGGACAGCTTGTCGGGACGAGGAACGGCTGGGACACGGCACAACTAGTTGAAATGTCTGGTCGGGTGGTACACGGACCCGTGATGCGTGAGATCCAGCAAATTTAATGAATCTTGCGGTTGAGCTGGTCACGTGTGCGGCTCGAAGCAGGCCACGGGAAAATGAAGGTTGCTTGGAAAGGCTTGTCACAGGCGCGTGAGCTGAAGTAGAAAGCTTGGGTCACTGGACGGTTGGTCACACGGGCACGTGGATGGTTGCGTTCGATCAAGTGATGCCAATCACGGGATATCCACCTGGGGTAGCTGGAACACGGTCACGCCAAAGGGAAGGTTGAGCGCGTGAAGCCTGAGCCTTGTGAGAGCCGTGGAACATGGGACGTTCGCGTACCATGGTATGGTGATCACGTTCGGACAAGAACTGATTGTGTGGTCTTTAAGCACCTGATCGCTTGAATGAACGGATAGGCCAACTGGGACACAAAACTTGCAGGCGCGTGAACTGGCTGGAACTTGCAGGAGGACACGCCAAGAACTTGCAGGCCACGCAACCCCAACATATTTGTAACCACCTTCAACAACCAACAAACCTTAACAAATCCTGCAACAAGATTCAACTAACGCCAACCAACAAGATTAACTAATAACAGTCCTTATCTTTACCAAAAATAAAGATTCAGTATAATTTTCAAATTTTAATAAACCAAACCTAAAAAATTCAAGATTACCTCCTTTTTTTCAAAATTTCAAAGATTAATAAGGAAATCAAGAAAATCAATCTTGAAGACTTAAACCTGTCAGATTGAAACCAAATTTCATGGAGATCCTCAAAAGATACTTATATAACTTCCCAGATTCAAAAGTGTTAAAGAAAACTGAGAAAGGATTAGAATTTTATCACCAGATTCTTATGAGAGGCTATTTATGATGTCTTTGAGAAAAACTTCAAGAACTTCCTTCAAACAAAAGAGAATTGAGTTATGCTTTCTTTAAACAGAAACTAGACCCGAAGGTCTTGAGTTTAGGATTTGGAAAAACACGATTTGATGAAGATTTGACGGCGGAATGATCAGAGGAACATGGAGGTTCGCGGCGGAGGCACTCGCGGAGGTCTGATGCAAGAAAATTCGTAACTTTCGATGAAGTTTCAGAAACTTGGTCGACTAATTCCCTGCCCCTTCTTGCTGAACCTAATTTACCACAAATGACTCTAACTTCTTAATAGTGACTGTAACCTAGTTTATTCTGCGATAACATGAAATTTATTTTTAGATAACTTATAAATTATTCTGCGACAATTGAAAAACTATTCTGCGATAACTTAAAAATAATTCTTTGACAACTTGAAAATAATGCTGCGATAACTTGAAAATAATGCTGCGATAACTTCAAAATTATTCTGCGATAACTTGAAAATAATTCTGAAATAACTTCAAAATTATTCTGCGATAAAATTTGAAATAATTCTGCTATAACTTTGAAAATTATTCTGCGATAACTTGAAATTATTCTTCGAGAACTGGATTGACGAAACATTACGATAAACCCGTATGACAAATTCAAACTTTAATCATTACACAGGTCTGACACTGAAGAGACATTACGCAACCACTAATTCAAATATTCACACAACCGCAGAGCGTTTAAACCGAAGAGACATTGAGCCAACAGGCATGACACTGAAGAGACAACACATTAAAACCTCCAGGAACCCTAAACCGTATCTGTCAACCACTATGATATACCATCTCCGTTTATTGCAACAAATCACTTTATTTTAGACTTAAATTTGCAAAAGAAAATTTTGCATCATGTCTTCAAGTTCTGCTAGTTCATCGAAGAAACGCAAGGTGGACATGACCGTTGAAGAATTATATACAGCGTTAGATGACTCAGGTTAATCAACGCTTGAAATCCATTCTGCTTCTGGTGAAAGACCAGATGCAGAAGAAAGAAAAGAAGCACTATCTCTAAGTTGAAGAAGAAAAGTGTTAAACTATTCGTCTTAAATGACATAATCGAGGGACGGATAAAAGACTTGAAGGCGGCTCGCCAGGTATATGCCGACCAAAGCGAGTGTCTTTCGGCGGAGATTGATGGAGTGAAAATCCCATACATCGACTGGTTGAAGTTTGGGATACACTATATGTAATTTTTGCACTTCTTTTCCTTTGTAACAAGTTATAATAAACTTTTTATTCCAATTCTTGACATTCTTTTGCGGTATCATAAAACAATTATTCGGTATCATAAAACAATTTTTTGGTATCATAAAACAATTTTTCGATGTCATAAAACAATTATGTGGTATCATAAACTCTAAAAACAATATAAGAATACAAATGTAGCGATAAATCGCTATGATAGTTTACAAGTTTGACGGTTATGTCCAACTTCATTAGAGTTACCACACGCGTTTTGTTTTCAAGGTCGTTTCTTCTCCATCGCAATTTCTAAGCATGGTTTAATTCTCGATTTTTTGGTCCGTCCTGGTTGTTGTTTAGTTAGAGGCGGACAACATACCTTTCTGGCAACATGTTCAGGTACTAGTATACTGAAATCCCTTGTCATGATGGTGGTAGAATACACATTATACAAATAGGAGCAATGATAATATAGATGACAAAAAGAAATACGGGATATATTTCTCTTCTCGCCTACTGAAATTGCTTGGTTGCATGGTATCTTGTCCAAGTCAAAACGAAGACATGTACACTTTCAGTCTTCCAAATTTATACACTGATCCAGTAACAGAAGTCACTTGTACATGAATAACATCAATATCTTGGACATTCAAAAGTTTTGATTTTACGACACGGTCTTGGAATAACAAAAAAACATATTAGTCTAATTATTTATGCCTTGTTGTAGGGTATGATAGACGTCAAATTTACCTGTAACAATTTCTCAACTCCACTAGTTAGGGTTGTCTGTAATCTCATTGTTTAGGTCCTTCGACTATCAAACCATCTTGTCATCATCGATCTGATTGCTTCTAGAAGTTGAACTATATGCAATTTCCTAGCTTTGGATAGGACATTGTTCATGGATTCAGCTATATTGCTTGTAATAATATTATACCAATCTCTAGGGAAATGAACATGTGTCCAAAGGCGTACATCAGCTCATTTGAGATACGCATGAAGTGCAGGATTCACTTATTTTAGGTCGTAAAATGGTCTCTGAAAATCAACAAGTCTGAAAGCGTATGCCGCCTTCTTCACCAAAGTAAATGTTTCCCTACCTTTAAAACGTACTAATATATTCTTGTATAAATGATACGTACATATTCCACAACTACATTTTCGGTAAACTGTTGCAATAGCTTTTCCAATAGACTTATGCCTATCTGAAATAATGGCTAACCCTTCATCATCAGGGATAACAGCGTTGAGTTGCTCGAGGAACCATCTCCATGATTCATCATAGGGAATATATTAAAATTACCGTCCGGACCTGTAGTGGTGAGTAGTGTCTCTTTGTATTTTCCTTGCAAGAAAGTATCATCAACAACCACGACTTTCCGTATGAATGGAAATCCATTGATGCTAAATGGAAATGATATAAACAAGTATTTGAATTTATTTCTTCATCAACAAGAAACCGTGTGTGTGATCCAGGATTTTCTCTTTTAATCATGTACAAATACGTTGGTAGTAACTCGTATCCACTTTCAGGTGTTCCCCTGATCAGTTCCCGAACATGTATTAATGCCCGGTATGCCTTCCAATACGAAATCTACACATACAAAAAACGGCGATAAATAACATTTAATCAGCGATAACTACCAATAGTTCTGCGACAATATAGATCAAATCAGCGAATAAGTACATTGATTTGAAATTTTTTGTTTAGCGCTTCAGTAATATGAGTTGGCAATACGTTTGGTCCGACTCCACCGACATAGTACGTGTATATTAATCCAAGAATCTCATGTGTGGCTTGTCGGGATCGTCCTGAACGCTCGGTTACTGAACATGTATGTTCAGAGACATGCCTTTGAACATGAAATCTTGGATAATCTCCTACTGGTGTAGCTCGAACCAGTGCCGGTTTAATGATTTTTGATGCCCTAAGCAAAAAAAAATTTTGATGGCTTTATATTTTTATAATATTATAAATAAAATAAAAATTGTTCTAAAATATTAGTTATTTTAAAAAATTTAGTTTCATAAAAGATCTATTACAAAAAATATAGTACTATAATATAGTATTTCTTGCATTTTTTTGCAAAATCATTCATCAAACTCACATAGTCGAGATTTTTAACCATATTTGTCTTGATCGATAGCAAAGCCAACTATTCAATCTCTCTTGTGACATCGTAGATCACTAGTCATTCTTTATAAGTTTCAGTTTTGAAAAACTTCTTTTTGCGGTAGCAACTGAAAAAAATATCATGAAACACAATAATTATAAAACTAACACATAATACAAAATCTTTGGTTCTTCATAAAATTTTGTTTGTTTGATTAGATATCACAGAACAATAAATTTTATTCTGATAAAAGAAAGCTTAAGAAATCGAGAGAGAGAGAGAGACAAACCGATGAATCAGGATCTTGACAGAAAATAATATGTGTTTGTTGACAGAAAATAATATGTATATTTTTATATATATATAAAAAGTACAAGGAATAAGACAAAATAGAAAAGAGAGAGGAAGAAAGGAAAAAATATGAAAAAGGAAAAAAAGTAAAGAATAGTGACAAAAAAAATAAAAAAAAAGAGTGAAAGGATTAGAATTACCAATTTGGATATTTAAATTAGTTTTATTTATTTATTTAAAATTTAAAATAAAACAAACGGAATTGGGCTTAATTCATTAAAAATAGTTTGCTTCTTTGATGCCCCCAAATATAACATTTTTTATGATGTCCTAAGCTCATGTTTGGGTTGCTAGGGCCGTGGGCCAGCCTTGGCACGAACCTTCCAAAAGCATCCCTTCACCAAACATTTAGTAGTCAAAAGGAATGGTGTCGATTTATGAATATCGAAATCAAATTTTTTCACCACGGTTAGAACATTCATTCTTATCATCAGCTGCTCTTTCGTCTCATAGCATTGTCTGACAGCTAAATCCAAATCTGCCAATTCAAGTGTCAATGAATTCGCTACATAAGCATTTCCGTCAGTTACAAACAGTGAAGCAGTTCTCTTTTTAGGAGGTAATTTCAGATTCTCGTGATCATCTTTATGCACCGTCCCAAATGCATCGAAATTGTCATCATCCGCTTCTTCTTTAATCCCAAAAGCCTCAATATTCACATTATTTTCTTCCTTCATCCCAAACGCTTCAAATTTCTCATCACCAGAGTCTGTTCTATCAGAGTCATCGCAATAATAAAATATGAGCTCATCATCATCATCACAATCTTCATCCAAATTCTGTTCAGCCTTTTCGAACTACATCTTCTTTCTTTTCATCCCTTTTTTCAAACTGAAACTCATCTTCTAATGTCTTCATATCAATTTTTTTCTTTAATTCCACACAAATTCGACGACAATAACCTTCCGATTGCCCCAAAAATACTTGAAATTGTCTACAATTAGAGATATATATCGGAGGTGTATCTTGAGACAATTTCTTCATAATCTCTTTGGGCAACATATAACTCAATTTGACGTCATATTCTCTCTTATCCAACCCAAAATCATCAAACACCATTCCAATTAGAAAGGCGTACTTCATAAAATATGCAACTAATACCATTTGTAATCTTAGCTTAGCATCAAAAACAAAAATCCATCGCTTCCTCTCGAACTTCCATTCTCCACAGACCAAAATAATATGCTCCATTATTAATGATCAAACTGACATGAATAATCGACGGTGGACATATATATATGAACTGAATATAAGGCGTCGATGGATAAATTGAATACTACCCTAAATCCTATGGCCCATATTAGTCTAACTTAATTCAGCGACAATGTAAAATAATTCTGTGAAACAATTATGCGATAAAAACAAACAAAACTTTGAGATAATAAACCTATGATGACGTGAAAAATAATTTTTTGAAACAATTCTGTGATAACAAAAAACAAAACTGCGAGATAATAAACCTGCGATGACGTAAGGATGTCGCAAAAATAAATTGTAGTTGTTATAGAATTGTTTAAGGTTGTCGCAAAAATATTTGTAGTAGCCGCATAATTATTTTTAAGGTATTGCAGAATTATTTTGAAGGTACCGCAGAATTATTTGTAGTAACCGCATAAATAATTTTAGTTGTTGTTATGTGAAATTCAGAATATGGCCGCTTCACGCTACCTAGCTAGACGTTACGATGATGGAAAATCTTTTTTTGAACTGAAGATCATGAACCATTATTGTACATTTGGGAAATATAAGACCCTATTGGTGGAGATGTGTGGGAGGCGTTGAAAAGCTCATCTGTTGGAGTGTTTCTGAAACTGGTGGACATAGAGTTGACCGATAAGTATGTATATTCAGCCAGTATCGTTCATCACTTCATAATCCATCAGTTGTCAATCATCGATGACCATGAGTTTTGGTCTTTGGTTGATGATCATCCTATGAGATTCTCACTAAACGAGTATAAAGAAATTACTGGTCTTAAGTGTGACATATATACAGAAGAAGATCCATTAAACACTTCAGAATATGAAACATTGTGGAGAGAAATAAATGTTTCCCAATGAGGTGGACATACATGGAAAGAGCTAGCTAAGGTTTTGCAAAGGTGTCAATAGTGGAGTTTAGAGAAGAGGATGATAGTAGGGAGGTTATGCATCTTGCATGTTGGGATTTATGGCATACATCATGGTTCTCGGATACCGTTAGAAAGCGAAAAACGAGCGATTAATGCTGAGAGATTCAAAAAATATACATGGGGTAGAACTGGATTATGCAGTTTGGTAGACTCTATCAAATATGTTCAGATGAAAGGAAAAAGCTACACATTGTGTGGTTGCGTTCATGTTCTTCTCATATGGATTTTTGAGTCTGTTCCTGTGATAGCAGAGATATATGGGATGAGGAGGGGTTTGGTTGATGTTCCACCACTCTTTAACTGACGCGGTAGTCGCAAACATTTCAGCTTTGTAGACCTCATTGTCGATGAGAAAGCTAAACATCAAGAGGTACGAAACTTAACAGTATTATCATAATCTTTACTTGACGTTTTTTGTGAATGGTTTACATGTTATCGCCGAGATATTTAAAGGGTGTCCATGATTTATTTATAGGTTCGGGTGAGGCATATGTTTCCCGTTACATATGAAGATAGGTACCCTAAATGGAACAATAACCAACAAATTTTGGATATGAAGCTTGACAATATGCTTTCAGATATCTTATATGATCAGTTGGTTAAAGGTAATTAGTCTGGAGGGAAAAAAATCCAAAAAACGTCAATCACGTTTGGATGAGCACCCTTAAAAGCAGAAGAAGGAGAAGAAGCGAAATTTGGAGTTACAGGTGATTGAAATTGTAGAAGAAGCTGAAAATGTGCAGGGTACCATAGGTTTGCTTTATTAACTTATTAAGATGATCGAAGGTTTAGCTGAAAAGTTAGACAACTTAGAGGTCAAAGTATCCAGTAGATTTGAAGATTTCGAGTCATTTCCCGAAACGGTTAAAGGTGATATAAGAAACCTAGCCGATGAAATAAAGTTAAGGCATCCAATAAATGAAGATATCAATGTCAGCACTTCTCAAGGAAAGCAAGAGAAAGAAGATGATGCCTGCAGTAGCACACCGACAGGTGGTATTACAGTGGGTCGCGGTAAAATGAACAATATAATTATACCAAAACTAATTGATAGTTCTGATGATCCAGTAAGTAATATTTATAGAAATTTTTTTGTACATTCTGATTTTGCATGTTTAGTGGATGTTTAACGTATATATACGTAGTCATGGCTGGTAGAAAATGGTGAAGTTGCATCTGATGGCAAGCGACAAAGGTTGTGAAGAATTCAAAAAGAACTTGACAGCCTAACGAAGAAGATGATGATGTCGTTGACATTACGGCACAGCGAAATGAAGAAGATCTGCAGATGGTTTCAAGTGCTGGAAAACAGTTGGACGTTGTGTTGGCCATCGTGGATGTTGCGAATCGAAAGGGAATGCGAATTCCAAAATTGGCCGATTCTCAACAATCGCCGTACATTCCTAATTCCACTATCAAACACATCATCCCAAGTGTGGTAACTTCTAGAAACGATTATGATCATATGCTTCCTGTAGATAAAGGAAAATTGGAACGATTTCAAAACTAGATGGATAAGACTGAGTATATATCATTGAATCTATCCTATTATAAATCATAAAGGTCTTTCATTATGTAAGTAATGTATCTCCTTTTGTCCAGGGGTGAACAATTCGCATCACCCAGGGATTTCTTCATTCCGATCATTCTTTCTAGAGAGAAATGGAGTTTTAGAAAGGAGGAACATAATGGGTGGTTGCTCGATATGGTAAGCAATTATCGCTGAATTAGTTGTATTTGTCGCTGATTTATTCGTAGTTGTCGCTGAATTAGTTGTATTTTTTGTTGAATTAGTTGTAGTTGTTGTTGATTTA
This sequence comes from Streptanthus diversifolius, assembly GCA_039880935.1. Lineage (NCBI taxonomy): Eukaryota > Viridiplantae > Streptophyta > Magnoliopsida > Brassicales > Brassicaceae > Streptanthus > Streptanthus diversifolius. The sequence continues at coordinate 7,271,838 of JAXGFM010000005.1, forward strand.
TTCGTAGTTATCGCTGATTTAATTGTAGTTGTCGCTGAATTAGTTGTAGTTAACGCTAAATTAGTTGTAGTTGTCGCTGATTTATTCATTGTGGTTGCTGATTTAATTGTAGTTGTCTCTGAATTAGTTGTAGTTGTCGATGATTTATTCATATGTTGCTGAATTATTTGTAGTTGTCGCCGAATTATTTGTATTTCTTGTTGAATTAGTTGTAGTTGTCGCTGATTAATTTGTAGTTGTCGCTAAATCACTCACTCACTCACTCACTGTCGTTGTCTACAGCATTTTGCTAAAGCAATGACAAAGTTTCGTAGAAGAGACATGCGTTCTGACTCACCATTTCGGGCAAGGGTGGGCTTTATAGATCAGTGGTTCATAAGTTTCATGCAATGGGGTTTCAGAAATATAAAGCCTAAGCCAGCCAAAATCTCGTTTGATGAACAATATTTGAACCACTTCAACGGAGTGATACCTATTCGCTCGGCCACCGGAAAAGAGATGGTGGCATGATATTGATAATTTGTACGGCATCGTCAACACAATCGGCAATCATTGGGTTGCGGTAGACATTAACTTTCCCCGCAGAACAATATTCATCTACGACTCAATACTTAGTCTTAACACTGACAAGGTCCTCTTCGACCAGTTGCATTTTCTTCGGAAAATGATGTTGGCAATATTAAACAGTTATGAACCGATCGGATATTTAAGCTGAGTATAGTGGAAAGGAACGTTCCAGTTCACAAAATTCATGGGGGGGAGATTGCGGAGTCTATACTATAAAGTACGTAGAGTGTCTAGCTTTAGGATGGAGTTTCGAGGGGCTTAGCGATGATAACATTGTCAGTCTTCGACGTAAAATGACAGCAAAAATGTTCGATGAAGTTCCAGAAACTTGGTCGACTAATTCCCTGCCCCTTCGTGTCAAACCTAATTTACCACATATGACTCTAACTTCTTAATCGTGACTGTAACCTAATTTATTCTGCGATATCTTGAAAATTATTTTTCGATAACTTAATTATTCTGCGATAATTGAAAAACTATTCTGCGATAACTTGAAAATAATTCTTCGATAACTTGAAAATAATGTTGCGATAACTTGAAAATAATGCTGCGATAACTTCAAATTTATTCTCCAATAACTTGAAAATAATTCTGCGATAACTTCAAAATTATTCTGCGATAACATTTGAAATAATTCTGCTATAACTTTGAAAATTATTCTACGATAACTTGAAAATTATTCTTCGAGAACTGGGTTGACGAAACGTTACGATAAACCCGTACGACAAATTCAAACTTTAATCATTACACTGGTCATTACAGTTATTTTCCCAGAAATGATGACGAAGAAGATATTGAAAAAATAATAATGATGAAAAAACTTTCCTACAATCTCTAACTATTCACAAGCTCACAAGGCCACCAGAGAAACGGCGACCAAGATCCTTGGAGAGAACCAACCCAAGCGAACCAAGAACATAGGTGTCTTCCTTGGAGAATATCAACCTAACCAGAAGGACTTAAGCTACAAACTGACTTTTTATAGAAACTAAACTCATAAAGGAATCACGGAGAATAAGAATTGGTTCAAAAACTTGCCCCATGAAGAAGATATTCAACTTTTAAGGCAGATATTTTCCATTGAACCCAAAGGAGACCAGTGGCTACTAACTGAAGGATTTCAATCGAACCAGGATGAACCAAGTTGTAAAAAACCTTTTTTGGAAACTTAACCCATCATAGGCGCACAGAGAATTGGATTCATGTTATAATCAACTATGGTTTAAAAGTTATACAACTTCTAAACTAGGAGATCTCTAACTTACCTAATTTAGAAGCTCATGGATTTAAGAAGCTTCACACTCATACTTGGCGACCAGGAGAGATATCTAAGACTTCTGGAGACACATCCCACCATTCAGAAGAGTCATCTATCACCTTCCAATGCACCAGCACACACAAGATCATGTGGATCTCTTAGTGCTCACATTTTTCTTATATGGCCATGTTCACACTTGGTACCATAACTCTCAAATGGCTAGTCCATCTTTACTTCTGCGTTTTGGCACAGTTATATGATAACCATAATGTTCCATAGAAGCTCACATATCCCCTCAAACCGTCCAGATACAAGCACATATCCTATTTTTTAAGTTAGACAGATTTGCTCAATAATGGCCCAACGACTAATTGCATTCAATTGTTTTGATTTTATTTCTTATATTACATTTTTAGAACGTTGAAATACTCATGTATGAGCTATATATAAAGCTCATTTCATCCTATGTTCAGCCTTTGATAATTGAAAGTAATAAGAAACTGTTTAGCCACGAATCTATGTTTTTTGTGATATTCAGACAGTCTTGTTTGTCGATTGAGTGAGTCAATCAACCCATTGACTGAGAGAGTCAATCACATTATCACCACCTTTCCATCTCTATTTCAAACCATTTTCACTACAGTTTGTCACTTTGATACTGTGAGATCAATAGGTTTGTTGGAGCATCTCTAGAACGTATATCATCTGGTATCAGAGCTCAAAGCTCCTATCTCCCAGGTTGTGTTCATCCAACCTTTATATTTTTGAATTTTGTGCATTTTACTTCATTCAATTGATCAAAAATCTATAAAAAGAAAAATTGTTTTATTTTTCTGTTCTTATTATGTTCGTATTCATAAACCAGAAAAACTAAAAAATTGAAAAAAATTTCCTTTAATTATTTGAAATTTCGAGATTTGTTTCAGCCATATATATTTTATTATTGATTATTACATTTTCCAAAACCAGAAAATCTAAGTTAAAAGAGATCTCCATTGTTATTTCCATATTGTTTGCATTGTTTCAAAATTTCTATTAATTATTTGTTAAAGTTTCTTTAAAATTTGTATTCACAAAAAGTTAAGTTACTTGTTTTCCAGAAACCTTATTTTATTTTGTGTCTTTGTGGAACATGTTGTTTCATTTTTTAGTTTATTTCTTAATTAAATCATCCCTTTCAAAAAACAAATTTCCTTGTTTGAAAACCAGAGATATCCATGCCTTATATCATATTTTTTATTTTTATTTTTGCAAGGTACGACCACCCATCAAAATTAATGGAGTCACCTCAGGATAAAGATATTGCAGCAGAGTTTAATACCTCGGAAATTGATTGGGGTGAAGAATCCGATTACAGCCCTTCTTTAACTGATTGGAGCCAAAAGAGTGATTATGATCATGATCTAAGCACCAATAATGATGAATATGGTGAATAGCGTGGAGAAGACTACTCAAACTCTGAAAGTGAGGAAAAGTCACGCATGAAGAGTTCAAAAAAAAAAAAGAAGAGGGCTGTGAAAGAGACGCCCAACTCAGAAGTTACCATGGAGAAAATTATGTTTAAGAAGGTTCCTCTATGGTGAAGGTTCAGAACAAGAACCACCATACCAGAGTCACTATCAAGGCTCTGAAGAAGAGGAACCCATAAAAAAAGCATGACATGAACAGAAGAACGTGAGTCCCAATATCAAGACTCGAAAGGTCAGTCCTTTGAAGACCACCAACAAGACTATGAGGAAATGTGTGAGTTTGAAAAAGAAGAACACCAAGAAGAGTCTTGTCAAGAAGAGCCATACCAAATTTGTTTCTCATGTCATGATCAAGGACCAGAGGGTTACTTAAGATGGGAGTGAGACATGGATGCATTCGAGAAAATCAGGTTCTAGAGGAGGAAAGAACCATTATTGCTGAAAAAACTCTAATTGAAGAAGCCTATCAACAATGGGACGAAGATGCTTATCTCAGTCTTGAATATGATCTACCAGACCGCAAATGGGAAGAGATGAAGTAATTTTTGCACAAGGAGTTTGTGGAGGAACTCTCAACCTACCCATACCACTCAAGGTACTGATTTCTTCTAGAGCCAAGAGAATGGATTGCGGTTACACCATCTAAGAAGAGATCCAACCATAAACTAAGAAAGGAAAGTTCCACAAAGAAATTATGGGGCAAAACAATGGAGCCTACCAAGACGATATCACATGTCCCCAAGGCTAAGAAGAGTAATAAAAATGAAGTTATACAACTCAGAAATGTGGAATCAAAGGCGGAGCAATAAGAGTAAAAACAGAGTACAGAGAAACCGCAAGAAGAGATCAATGTCTCTAGCTCTAGTACCTTGCAAAAACAACCAGCAGCGTCATACCAAGGTAAGTGTTCCAACTCTAATAAGTTTAAAGATCAGATATGTTATAGATATCATAAAAGAGGACACTATGCTGTAACTTGTTCATTAAAAAAGTAGAAGTACTAGAAGAGAAAAGTGAATTGTCTAAAACTAGTAATAGTTTGATTCAATCTGATCTATTAAATTATAATTCTTGTATAATTCACTTGTCTTTTTCAGGAGGATTTGATACAGGGCTAGAAGAGATGGACAAATAAGAGAAGGAGGAAACCATTTCCTTATCCAAGCAAACAAAGAATCAATCGCTTGGAGTAGTACCAACAGCAGCTATTACATTCAAATATGAGGCTGACCAAGGTACTAAAATAAAAGAAAGCATCAAACAGAAATCATTTGATCAAGCTAACAATATTGAAAGTGTTAGACATGTAAGTCTCTCTTTCACCCAATTTGTTTCCCATGATGCCACAGCTGTATTGAAGAATTTATTAAACATACAAGAACATGATGAAACAATATGTTTAAAACCGAAAATAGAAGAAAGCTTTGCTATAACCAGTGCTAAGGAATTAGCTTAAAAAGTTTATCTTATCATAAAGGATCCATAATGCACATGTTTCTTGCCCAATGTATCGATCATAATGCAGGAACTAAAGGAGGAAAACCCAGGCTGCTCGGCCAAGTTCAAATGAGCATACATCACCACCCATGGTGAACAAAACCAAGGCTAGTAAAGGATATATCTAAGACTTCAGGAGACACATCCCACAATTCAGAAGAGTCATCTATCACCTTCCCATGCACCAGCACACACAAGATCAGGTGGATTTCTTTGTGCTCACATTTTTTTTATATGGCCGCGTTCACATTTGGTGCCATAACTCTCCAACGGGTAGTCCATCTTTACTTCTGCGTTTTGGCACACTTCATGACGACCAGAATGCTCCAAAGAAACTGACATATCCCTTCAAACCGTCCAGATACAAGCACATGTCTTATTTCCTTAAGTTAGCCAGATTTTCTCAATAGTGGCCAACCGGCTAATTGCATTCAATTGTTTTGATTTTCTTTTTTATATTACCTTTTTATAATGTTGACCTACTCATGTAAGAGCTCTATATAAATCTCACTGGATGCACTTGGAACGTTCAGTTCCATTGCAACGAACAGATTTCGTCATTTGTTCAGATCACACCATTGATCATTGAAAATAATAAGAAATTGTTTGTTCCTCACAGAAGTTCTTTGTGTTCATGTTTGTTCTTTAGAATATAAGTGTGAGGATTCACTTCTATTCATTAGGAGCCATGATGAATCTATGTTTGTTTGTAAGATTTAGACAGCTTTGTTCGTTGATTGAGTGAGTCAATCAGCTCACCAATTGAGAGAGCCAATCACTCTATCATCACGTTTCCGTCTCTATTTCAAGTAATTTCCGCTACAGCTTGTCACTTGAAACCGTGAGATCAATAGATTTGTTGGAGCATCTCTCAAGCATATATCACATATCAACAGACATGTGGAGAAATTATATATGTTATAAGAATAAGATATGATATGTGAAAGAAAAAAATGAAAACACATGATTTTATATGTTTTGATTTTATTATAAAACTAAAATTATTATAAGCCACTTAGTTAATTTACAAATGATTTGATTTTGAAATCCATTTGATCTGATTTTAAAATTTATTTATCTGATTTTAAAATTAATGGAATTACCAAAAATTTCTAAATCCAAAAAAATTATAAATTCATTAAAATACAAGAACCAATAATTCCTAGATTGATTGCAATCCTTCGGCTCGTTAATATGAGAGTCTTAATTTTCGGTTAGTTTTTAAAGTGGTTGTAAACCTATCACTTTTTCTTACTTGTTTTCACATTTACTCATCGGTTAGGCTGATTTGGAAAGAATCGGCTTGTGGACTCCATTGTAATTCTATTTCTTCATTTATTTTCATATATATATATATATATATATATCTTTGAAAAGGAAAAAAAACATGTGAGAGACAACAACTTTCTTAAATGCCACCGTGAAACAAATTAGGGCTTGGTTGAAGAAATATTCTGTCGACAAACACAAAACTCAATGAGTTATCTCACCGAACGGTTATTCATCTTGTCATCTCATTACTACCATCACATGGTTCGTACAGTCATGTATATAAAGAAAAAACAGTTAAACTCATGGATTTCACGAATATTTATGTAGGTGAAGCCCAAAAAGATCATATCTTTAAATCATATGATTTTCTTATAAAAATATGTAATGAGTTACATAATTTTTCTCCAAAATAGTCCAAGAATTATTAAATAATTTGTGCCAAACTTAGTCAATAAAACTAAAATATTGGCTCAAAGATATACAAAAGTCCGTCCTCCCGGCTTGACCTAATAACAGTAGTATCCCTAAAAAGAATCAATATTTTGGGCTACAACTCAAACGTTTTTCTAACTCTTGGTCTAGGGAGCCTTATTTTCTAATTGTGGAATTTGATTAAAAGAAAAAAAACAAAAGCAAAAGCCAAGTACTGGATTTGGTGGCATCATAAGAAACCGACATAACACGTTCAAGTTTAAACGAGCCCCTGTAAACTAAAAAGATGAATTGTATTCAATGACAAAATTAGCAATTTATAATATCGAAATGAGGACAAGCAAACTACTTTTGGTTTAATTTTTGGACGATTTATTTTTTATTCAATTAGTACGGAACATGTTTAGTATTTCAAATTTACTGTTTATTGTTGATAAGAACCTATTTGACAAACTAGACGTCAGTACCATGCCACAAGAATTTAAATGATGGTAAAATAAGGAATATTAAATATTTACTTTGTTTCATTGTTATTTTCTTAATTAGACATCCACCAGACGATGGAAGAAACAAATTTGGCGGTGGAATCAATAGTCACTTGTCGACCTTACTTCTTCCTTTGTCCCCTGTCTATTCTTTTTCTTTCTAATCATAAATTTTATTATGATGATAAATTAATTAGAGCCATCTATAGTGCCTTATTTAAACCACCCATTTTCCTCTTTTATTTAGATTCCAAGATTTTGGATTTCTCTCTCATTTTGGGGAAAATGCTCTTAAATCGAATAAAATACCACAAAATATTGTCCTTCATAATTATGGATAAATAAAATGAATGTGAAAACTGAAAAAGGAAAGAATATTAAAGAGATATTTTCAAACTAGATGGAATATTCTATATGTAAATGGCCAGTTGGGCATTGCCATAAATCATGATCGACATAAAAATTTCTACAACATTATAGAAATCAATTAAAAGATCGAAAAATTACCATTATTTACCGTATCATTATTAATCCCATCTTTCCCTTTCATATTACTGTGGTTATTATCAAATACTTCATGGACGAAATTCTCTACGTCGATTCTCGAAATTTCATAATTCTCCGGCGCCGGAATATACGGTGGTCGTGATACCGCAAGCACAAGATCCCAATCCAACCCACTGAAGAAATCGTGACCCTTGATTCCTTCCACATTAACCCTACGGCCAGGATCCTTCTCCAACAGTTTTCTTAACAAGTCTCGTAACGACGTCCTTTCACCGACCAAACACGGCGGTTCAGTCAAGATCTTAAAGAACGTCTCTTTCCTGTTAGATCCCCTAAACGGCGTTGTTCCGTACAGCATCTCATACAAAACCACTCCAAACGACCACCAATCGACGGCGAAGTCGTGACCACTTCCGGTGATTACCTCCGGCGCAACGTATTCCTCAGTACCAACGAACGAATTTGACTTCTCTATGGACGAGTCCGACTCGGCCGAAACCGAGTCAGATTCGTCCGGTGTGATTCCCGAGTTGCAGAAACTGGAAATTTGAAAAATCATTTCCTTTTTCGTCGCTGTCGACGGTTTCGCCGTCGCCGGTGAAGGCTGCGGTGTTCTCGGAGGAAGCTTCGTGGAAAGATCGAAATCAACAAGCATCAAGTGACCATTTTCTTGGATCATTACATTGTCCGGTTTCAAATCTCTGTATACGATTCCTTGATTATGCAAATACTCAAGTGCGATTACAAGCTCCGCTGCATAAAATCTGAAGAATTCAAAATCAGTAGTAAGAATCCAAGAAGCTCTTTAATGTATATGGTTTAGAATCGAATTGGGATCGGTTTAAAATATTAGAAACTTTGATTTTCTGGTTTACATTGGTTTAGTCGAACTGTTATATGAACTTCATCTTCTTCATGAATGAATACCAGAAGGACATTTTAAAAATCGAATTTACAATTTAATTACCTTATGATCTCATTGGAGAACATTCCTTCAGATTGTTTCTTCCTTAAAGAATTGAGATCTCGTCCAGGACAGTAATCGATTGCGTAACCGACAACTTTGTCTGTCGTTAAAACTCCATGGAGACGAGGAAACAGAGGATGGTCGAATTTAGTCAACAATCCTTGCTCAAAACTTACGCGTCTGTTCTTTTCGACTGATTCTTTGAGTATGACTTTTAAAGCAAGCCATTTGTTGGAGATGCTCTCGGATCTCACTAAGAAGACAACTCCTCTTGAGCCGCGGCCTAGTGGTGAGAAAACTTCGAGATGCTCGAAATTGAGAGTTGGGATCTGCTTTTCCGGTGGTGAGTGACGGCCGCCGCTCATCGCCGGAAAAATCAGATTTTTTTTCTTTCTCTGTCTATGCCTCTATCTGTTTTGATTTTTGTGGTTTGGTTGTTGTGAACAGCTTTATAGGAAAGAAAGGTTTAACTTGTTTTGATTTTTGTTTCCTTGCCGGGAAAAACTAGAATAAAACGTAGTAAATTCTCTTACCGTTGCTTTTACCATTTTACTTTCTTTACGAAACAGTAAGCACTTTTTGTCAAAGCATCAAATATATTTAAGTTTTTTTTTCCGACAAAATGAAAGTTCTTTTCAAAAATTTTAAATTATTGCTAAAAGATGTTATACAAAAAGTACCCAAAAAGAAGAATTGGAACGTAAAAATGCGAGTTGTAAGAAATTTGCAACTTTATAACTTGTACAATACATGTAGATCCAAGTCAGGGATCAATTATTTTCAAACATAACATTATTTACATTTTTATTTGACGAGTTGAAATGATGTTACATAGACCCATTAAAAATTCGATGAATAAACTACTTAACGGCTACACTCATCCTAAAAGGATTAGTGGGATGTTAAAAGTTCGGATCACTTCTGATTATAAAATAAAAGGTTTTTGCTTAGCACTAATGACAAAGCTCCTCGATTCTTTTTATTGTGGTGATGCTATCCGGGTTTGGATGCCAAATGTAGGAGAATGTTGGATTTTTGGTGTGGAATCTCATTTCTCTCTCTCTATAAATATGATAAATTAAGGTGGAAATCATGTGATATAATATAATGGTAGCCGCCTCTGAAATTTATGATATATGTCTGGGGTTCGAACCTAATACCCCGCAATATTAAAGGGGATATTAAAATTATTATGCTAAGTTGAAAAAAAAATATCACAAATTAATGTTTAAAATACAAAATATAAATATAACATAAAAAGTATTTTTGAACTGAATTCTCTCTTAAAACGATAAATTTAACCTATTCTTTCTTTTTGAAATCCTTGTCCGTGATAGCCACCATCAACAGTTTTCAACAAACATGCCGTGGTGCCAGAAAAGTCATCTCCTCCTTTATCTATTTCTCTCACTTGGTGCCAAAGAGTCAAATATGAATCTGACACACTCAAGAAATGTGAAACTCCTTTCAAACTCGGAAATGGGAATTATGTGTCATAATCCCTAACAAGGTGACTGAAGACAACAAGATCTTATATTTGTAATTAGCCAGTTATATCGCCGAGCTTCCTTCTTTGGAAAAATCCAAGTTGTATTGAACTTGATGTGGAGCAAAAAGCATAGAGATATCTCTATCACTAAACTTGATTTGTGAACTCATTCCTATTTAAAATCCCTAACAATGCAATTACATAGCTTGAGCTCAAAGAAGGCATCTAAAACATTGATGGAAACACAATGTTTGTGGCTGCTTGGCGTGCTTGAGTAAATCTGGCTTTTCTGGCTCTTTGAACGGATTTTACCTACCAAATCGTCGCAAAAGATTGCAACGAGAATTGGTTGCAAATATTTGTAACTGTTTGCAACGATTTCTACTGCCAAACTTTGCAAGGTATTTCCATTGCAATATTTAGAATCGTAAGCAACGATTTCTACTGCTATACTTTTCAAGGTCTTTCCATTGCAATATTTAGAAACTTAATGAAAGAAAATTTGTTATTAATATCTTTCGTTGCAAAATCTTTGCAAATAATTAGTAAAATTGCTATGGTTTTGCAGCTGATTTATCTTGATAAACTTGTAGTTGTGTTGTAACAGAATTTTTATTGCAACATATTTGCCACTAATTCGGTTACAGTCTTTTGCAACGATATATTCCCTTGCAAATTAGCCACATTCTTGTGGTCCACTAGTAGTTTTTTCTATATAGCTTATCTCATTTCAGATTGGTATTTGCTATAGCAAAAACTTCAGCCATTGGCAGTTAACTCTTTTAAGTAACTCTCTCTTATTGATGACAAAGGATTTCAACCAAACTCTTTTATCTTCATTACAACCTCTTCACAACCTCTTCAAAAACTCGGTTTAGCCGATGGAAATATGACACTGATGGAATCAATCTACTGGTAGTTGATCCGGTCGTTAAGTAAGACCGTTAGGTGATCTGACCGGTTAGTGAGATTGTTAAGTGATTTTCAATGGATTTTCGACAGACGCGTTCATTATAAATATGTTTGCAAACTTCAGAATTTTCTCACAAATCAAAAACATTTTTAAAGGAAAACCAAGATTTATGCAAAGATGGGTGGATATTTTTGGTTTTGGATGGACGAGCTTATGATGAATGAGTCCAGCCTATTAAAAGATGATTATGCACGAGGTATATGCGAGTTCATAGAATTGGTCGGAAGATATCTTGATGGAAAAAAATGGTAAGATCAAATTTTCATGTTCAATTTTCGAGAATAATATTAATGTTAAGGTTGAGTTAGTTTGAAATCACTTATACCAAAATGGATTTACCCCAGGGTATAAGATTTGATATTTATATGGAGAAAATAATTACGAATATGGTAGTACTAGTGAACCATATGTTGCAGATAGCTGAAGAAAACATAGAACATCGGAAGATGTAGTCGGGATATGATATTTACAGGGTTGAATAACCTAATTTTAAAGTGTGAATTTGTTTTTATATGTTAGAGGCAGTGAACCAACCATTATTAGCGGATGTAGAGAATGTCATTCGTTGTTATCATCAGCTAGTAGGATGATGAAATTTAAGGTATAGACCATTGATGTGGTGTGATTTTTCATGTAACCAGACTTGGCGACCAGCACACATCAAACAGACAAGTATAGTGTAGGATTATCGATCCTCAGCGAATTGTATGGTAACACTACAAATCGTGGAAATGTTTTCAACTTAGAACTATCACAAAGAAATATCTTTGATGAGTAATCATAATTGCTAAAGTAAATAAAGCAATAGTAGAAAATATGTTTTGTAAGCTATTACGAAAAGCGTTAGGTTTTCAGGATAATCTCAGGAAACATGCAACAAACTCGATATGATTTGCTTATGGTTTTATGATCTAAAAATCATAACACGATTTTATATCATTTTCAATGCCGTGGCTCCAAACACTATACATAATAAATCAATAGACTCAGCTTTTGTTGGTTATTGAAAGATGTAGATATGCATTAATAGATCAAATTTTGATAAAGTTCACTAAAATCTACAACTCAGCTTTTGTTAGTTATGATTAACTAGCCTATGCAAATATTAGTTTTGAGATCTATGTTTAACACTTTTGTGGGGTTTAAATCCCTTATATCAAATATCTAGGTAATTATCCTATATTCATGTAATAAAAACAATTAAAGCTAAAGATCAATTTCTAAACCATTAAAATACCAAATCAAATTATGTTGTTATGCGATTTCCTTCAACCTAACAAATGAATGTAGTCATGCATGACACAAAAATACAACAAAGCTGAATGGACATCATTATTATAAATGCTAGAATGAAAAGAGACATGTTATGGCTCTTTGCTAAAATGCTATAATGCATCATTATTAAAAATGCTAGAAATCAGAACACGATTTTATATTATTTTCAATGTCGTGGCTCCAACATTATACCTAACAAATCAACAGACTCAGATTTTGTTGGTTATTGAAAGATATATATATATATATATATATATGCATTAATGGATCAATTTCTGATAAATTTCACTAAGATCTATAACTCAGCTTTTGTTGGTTATGATTAACTAGCCTATCCATATACTAATTTTGAATTCTATATTTAACACTTTTGTGGGGTTTAAATCCCTTATATCAGATATCTAGTTAATTGCCTTATATTCATGCAATAAGAACAATCAGTACAAGAAAACATAGTGTTTTCCGAAGGCGTTTCCGACGACCACATGTCCGTCGGAAAAATCGGTTGGATGATTGTCAGTTAATCATTAGAAAAGAGTCTGTCGGTTTGTCCTCAGAAAATTCTGACGAGTTCCAATGGTATTTCGAAAAAAGGCAGTCGTCGGAAATCCATCAGAAAATTATGACGGATTTATGACAGCTGACACCGTCAGAAATATTTTGGAGGGATTTTTCTGACAGCTGTCCACACCGTTAGAAATATTTCTTAGGGATTTCCGACGGCTGTCAACACCGTTAGAATTATTTCCAAGGGATTTCTGACGATTGCCGACACCGTTTGAAATATTTCCAAAGGATTTCTGACGATTGCTGACACCGTCATAAATATTTCTAAAGGATTTCCAACGATTGCCAACACCGTCCGAAAATTTCCGAGGCATTTTCGAGGGTTGCCGACATCGTCGGAATTTTTTTGAGGGTTTTCCGAGGACGACTAATACCGTCGGAAAATTTCTGACGGGTTTCCGAGAGAATTCCAACCGGTGTGTTCATTATTTATAAATCTAGCTTCTTCGTATTTTACGATTCAGAAACATGCCCAAAAAATCTCAAAATTTACAAAAATGAGTAGATATTTTAGATATTGGATTGACGAGTCTATGATGGATAAGGATTCCAGCCTATTGAAGGAAAATTATGCACAAGGTATATGCGAGTTCATGAATTTGGTTGGAAAGAATCTTGAGCAGATAAAATGGTAAGATCAAATGTCTATGCTCAATATGTTCTAATAATAATAATGTTAAGTTTGAGTTAGCTTGGAATCACTTATACCAAAATGGATTTATGCTGGTGTATAAAATTTTGTTTTCAAAAATAGATCAAATTATTTTAATACTTTCCAATCGGAAATCCTTCTGAATTTTCCGAGAAGATCTACATTTGAAAGAAATTTTTTTTTGTTGAAAGTAGGTTTGAAAAATAAATAATAAAAAATGTTTCTTTTCGACGTGACCGACCACTCTAATATTTCATATCGAAACATATAATTACAAACAATCGTATCAATCATAAATGTAACTTAAGAACAATTTAGAATATGTTATACCAATACATACAACCTTAACAAAATCAGACATACCCTAAATTCAAAGTAAACTTAAGTCAAGTTTAAAATATGGATAAAAACGTTTTCTTAATAACATGAAAGGGACTTAATGAGACTAACCAAAATAAATCAAATCTCGCACTTCTCTATACAAAAAAAAATTACAAAATAAGAAAATCAATCAGTAACGAGTTTTACTTAGATACAACACCCTAACAAGTACATATTTATTAGTAACCCACTGCGAAAGGAACCACATATCATTCAACATATATCAATAATTTTATCTTTTTTTTAATAAAATATAAATATCAATAATTTGTTGAATAAAAAATGGGTAGGTGCAAACATGAGGAAAAGAGGAGGAACGTACGAAGCCAGTCATGCGAGGCCCAGGGCCATGATCAAAGGCTTAATGCATTAACGTACAAAACATAGACAAATCTATAATTGAAAAAAAGTTAATTTTTTAAAAATCCGTCGGAAATTCCTCGAAATATTATGGATTTCCGACGGATTAAAAAATATATAAAATAAGTATCCATCAGAAATCCCTCGGAATATTTCGACAGATTTCCGATGGATAGGTCCGTCAGAAACGTTAAAACCAAAGTTGTCACAGATATTTCTTACTCTTCTAATGATCTTCTTCTTTAACCCTAAACGTAATCCCCTTTATTTTTCTCACAGCCGCCTGTCTGCTTCTCTCCTCACCACCAGATCTACTCTCCTCACCACTGGATCTTTCACTTCTTCCTCTCTTCCTCATTTTTTTTCTTCTCTCTCCTCTTTCTCTCTTCACCACTGGACGTTTCTACAAACAAAAACTAGGTATTACTCCTCTTTCCCTTCGCTTTTAGTTAGATTTAAATAAACTACTATGTTTTTTAATTTTAATTATGTTTTGTTGTTTCTCTGTCCCTGTTTTTGTGACCACCATAGAATCGCTGCCGGATTCAGCACTCACCGCAGGGTTTTGAACTCCTACATCACGGGCCAAAAAAAATGTAAGTAAAAAAAAATGTGACTGATTTGCTTTGACCCAGCCTGACTAGCTTGATCTTGGATCGGACCACAATTTTTTTTTTCAAAACCAAAAATGGTGGGCTTGACCAAAAATGGTGGGTTCCGATTTAAGATATATATAGTATATCATATATATTATAATGTAAATGCTAATATTGCGCAAAGATTTTTTTTTACAATTAAATGTAGCTAAGGCTGAAATTTATAGAAGAGGTCTAAAAGAACAAAGGTGTAATACTCTAATTATTCTGAATCCGATTGTTTCATTAAAATACTTTTTTCCAAAAAAATAACGATTTGAAAAATAGATGTAGTTGTTAGGTTTGCTGTTGTTCATTAAAAACATGAAAAGACTTCCAATATAATTTAGAATGCCCAATATTAGTTTTTGTTCAAAAGTAGATCGATATCCAATACAAGATATTAAATTTAAATAAACTGATTTTTATAGTAAAAACGGTTAGTCTTTCACCAAAAAAAACTAGTCAAAATAATTAATTGAAATTATAATGTTGTAGTAAGTTATTGTTATCTATGACTTAATATTCTTGTATGAATGTACCTATGGACAAATTAATACTAATTGAAAAAACTACATACAATAAAAATATTAAATTTTAAATAATAATAATTGAAGAAATTGTAAATAATAATTTTTTTGTTACATTATACATATTATAATTTAAATATTTAATAATCCTAAAACCATCCTTAAATATATATTTTTTGTAGGAGTTATTCCGACTATAGACGTTCATCCGGATCTTTGGATCCTCGTATCCATCGGTCAGGCGGTTCGAGTCAGATTCCTTATGGGGATGAGACGCAGCCACCATCGTCTCCTATTCATACCACAGCTTCTGGTCCCACATTTATGAGCATCGAGGAATTCATTTCTCACCTGGACGAGACCGATTGCGCATACTCGATCCAGCTTATCCACCGGGAACAACATGGTAAGTGTTTTATCAAATTAAATTTCATTTATTAAATTTAATATTTATGGTTAATAACGTTGTTAGATTCTTAATTATTTTAAGGTTTCAATTTTCTCATAACAAAATTACCAAAGCTATCAACAAAATGCTTAACTCGATGGTAGTACTTTTTTATAAAACGTTTGTTGTTATGTCGGAAGCTGATAAGGAAATTTGTTTCGACAATTTGCGGTAAGTTCCTTAACTTTAATTAAATTATTCAAAATATTAATCTGCAATTTTTATAATCTCAAATTTTCTAATTTGAAAATTTTGTCTTTTATAGCAAGAGTTCACTTGGGATCCAGCTATCATGATTCTCGTGAAAAATGTTTCTACGCAAAAGCTGCCAATATGTACTCCAAGATGATGGCTGAGTGGAAAGACAAATGGAAGTTTGGAAAAGTGCCCACCGAGATGACTGCAAAACCGGACATGTGGCGGCTTCTCGGTGAATATTGGTTGTCGCCAGAAGTTCAGGCGATATCTACAACCAATTCCAGTAACCACAAGAGCGATCGAAAAGGAAAAGGTATGGCGACCCATAACTTCGGAGCGACAAGCAAGGCTTCCTGAGCTTTACAGCTGGTAAGTATCCATGTAATGAAAATTTTCTTTTAATTACTTAATAATATAATAATTTTTATTTCTTTAATAGTACGACATGGACGGATAATCTCCTTCGTACCTTTGATTTCTTGAAGATGCTCACACAAACAGACGCACGGGTCAAATTGATGATCCGCTTGCTTGCGAGATTTGTGAGACCGTGAGGAAATGCGGAGAAGAGTTTCTCCAATCCCAAGAATATATCGACGGACCTCCGTGTACTGAAATTCCATTGGAGAAGATTAATCAAATCGTTTATGAGGTTTGTGAAGTTTTCCAAATCTATATTATATTTTTTAGTACAATAATTGTTTATTTAATTTAATTTTGTTTTATTTTTGCTTGCAGGTAACTCCAAAGGCCAAGGGTCGTAATTACAGTGTACCTAATGACGCTTCTACTTTATCGGGTTCATCAGCCTACTACTATGGTGGTCCAACTAATTCTATCATAGCGGCACTAAATGCAAAGCTTGAAACACTCGAGAAGCAACGTGAAGAGGATATGATACAACGAGAAGAGTTTATGAAACAACGTGAAGAGGATCAACAACTTCTCCGAAAGCTCAAATGGATGAGTTTTTCCGTCTTAATTCCACACCCCGTTAATTTTTTTTTTTAATTATTGAACAATATTTAAATTACGTTTTAATTTGTGATGTCCAAATTTTTATAATTTTCACTAAATTTGATTTTAAATTGTTGAAAAATATAATTTTCACTATTTTAATTTAGTTATGTTATTTCTTTTTAAATTATTTTTGAAAATTATTTTTAAAAAAATTAATTATATTCGACGGCCGTCGGAAATCCCTTGGAAAGTACGGCTCTCGGAAATCCTTCGGAAAGTTTTACCGTCAGAAATCCCTCGGAGAATCATCCGTCGAAAATCCCTCGAAAATCTCTCGGAAACGAGTTCTGTAGGAAATCCCTCAGAAAGTAGGCCCGTCAGAAATCCCTCGAAATCACATGTCGTCGAAAATCTCTTGGAAAGTATACGCATCAGAAATCTCTCAGAAACATATGCCATCGGAAATCCCTCGGAAACATATGCCATCGGAAATCTCTCATAAAGTAGCCTCGTCGGAAATCCCTCGGTTCCATATGTCGTCGGAAATCCTTCGGAACCATATGCTGTTGGAAATCCTTCAAAAATGTTAGTCATCGAAAATCCCTCGGAAAGCCGCCCCTCGGAAATCCCTCGGAATAGTTTTTTGTCGGAAATCCCTCGGTTGTTTTCCGACTTTCGGTTTTTTTCGGAAATCCCTCAGAAAATACCGACAGAATTCTGACAAATAGGGGATTTTCGACGCCGTATAACCAACAGACTCAATCTGTTGGTTCTTCGTCAGAATGGGCCCTTTCCGACGTCAGAATGGGCCCTTTCCGACGGCTAACCGACAGACATCGGCCGTCGGAATAAAGCTGTTTTCTTGTAGTGCAATTAAAGCCAGAGTTTAATTTCTAAACCATTAAACTACCAAATCAAATTATGTTGTTACGCAACCATTGATTTCCTTCAACCTAACAAATGAATGTAATCGACATGAAACCAAAAAGTACTACAAAGCTTAATAAACATCATTATTAAAAATGCTAGAATGAAAAGAGAAGAAAAAATTATTTTTTGTTTGAAGTACAAATCAAGATCTCCTCCTTAGAATCTCTTAAAATTCAAAGCAATAAAACTCGTAAGTGATGTGATTTATATGGATATTTCGTAAGGTGTAAAAGTGGTGTATGCTTAAGTGGTCAAGAACAAGAAGTTAAAAACAAGTTTTTAAACTGTCTAAGTCTTCTAAGGGTTAGGAAAATGACAAAAATAAAATTTTCTTTTTATTGGCTTATGACTACTTTTTCACTTGAAAACATGTTTTGATACTTGTAGGCTTCATTTAAGTGTACTTTTCTGTCTTTGATGAGGCATGAACGAATCCCAAGTGATAAGGACTGAATCCATAACTTATTTCTTTGTAGGCTTCTTTTCTAGGCTACACAGACATGTCTTCACTAAATCGGATGCAACTCTTAAACCTTAGGATTAGAACAGACATCCAATTGGGTCGATCACTGGGTTGGAGATGGGTCGGATGTGGTTCGTCTCGTCATATGGCCTAGGGTGTCACACATCAACCGGCCAAGTTTTTTTTGTATTTGGATCTATTTTGTGATTTCTCTTGAGCTCTAAACACTATTGAAACATAAACTTAGTCAAACTCCTAATAGAATCCTACAAAATTAAAAATTTAAAGAAAAACTCGTTGGCTCGACTCCTTTTTGAGATTTTAGATTGTAAGTGGATCCACTAAAGGATTTTGATCTCCTTTGGCTTCTTGTTTCTCCAGAAGTATTAGAGGGTAATGAACCATTCCAGAGCCTTTAATCTTGTATTCCTTGTTGTACTTGACAACTAGAGCTTTCAAAAAAGATTCAAGGTCTTCTCGAGTTCTCTCTTGTTTAAAGCCTTTGGGAAGCAAAATCTGAACTCATGTATAAGTCTTAGGGACATTTTTGGGCTTCTTAGATGCTCCTTTTCTGTTCTTTGTTGGTGTTAAATCAGAGTGAACATCTTTTAAAAACTGTGTTCTTCTCTTTTAGTGCTATTATTTTATCTTCTTAAAAAAATCAATGGATCTCTTCTCTCCTTGAGAGTCTTTCGAAAGGCTGGAGAATTCCCAAGGGCCGTGAAAGGTCTCCAAGGTCTTACTTTTGTCACCATAGGCACATAATCTTGCTTTAGTAGCAAGTAGAGGTCTTTGTTCTTGAGCTTTCAAAGTACATCATCTTCCTAGATTAATCAATCAAAGCTCTAAATGTTGCCAGGAATTGAGAATCAAGTATAACTTGATTTCACTTTGATCCTTGCAATCCCGTAGGCGGGAAATCGACAGGTACATGACTTCCACCAATTGAGACTCTGATTCCAACAAACACAGAAGGATCCGATCAAGATTCCTCAGCAAGCTCTATGCAATCTTTGGTGTCTTCATATCTTTTTCTGAGACAAAGATCTCTAGCCAGCTCCAATGATATAAGATTGACATTAGTACCTGTATCACATATGCAATCTCTTATTCCATATCCATTGACATAAATGTTCACAAAAAAATCTCTCAGAATCATTGATTTTCTTCAAAATATTAGTTTTAGCTTCAACTTCTTGTGCTTTGTTGATCATCCATGGATCAATTAGGAGGTGTCCTTGGTGCAGAGGTTTCTTCAGTTGTTTCAGAGGTAGAAAAGTTATCCTTTTTCTTGGCTGAAACAGCATTGGAAATTTTTTGGTTTTCCTCATTCTATTTCTTGACAGCTTCAGTTGTTCCAGCAAGTTGAACATTCAACTTCTGGACATGAGTGGTAATAGACTCATTATTTGTTGTTGAGGCTACGGAACATACGACATCTTCTCACTAAACTCCTTAGCTTCTTGTTATATGTTTTCATAAACTGCTTCATAGTTTCCTCTAGACCAATGTCTTTCTGATAGGGGGTTTTGAGTTGACTGTAAGCAGCTGTAGGCTTCACTTGATAAACTACTTTAGAGTAGAGACTGCCACTGACTCGAAAAAAGTCGTTCAACCTTCTGCAGTCAATTTGAATAAAGGAAAAAGGGATTTTCCATCATAGGTGATATGCCACTCTCCACGCGAGCAATGCAACAGTAAATCCAACCGCGACTTGAAATTGTCCTTTGTTATATCCTGATATTGTATCCATAATATTATCATGAAAATTCTTCTCGATATGCATTACATCCGGTGTTGTAAATGCTCCTCCCAATAAGGTAATTTCAAAATATGTTCTCTGTATGCCAATTATGCCATTGTTTGTATCCCTCAACTGCTTTCTAGTGGCGTTTTCCTCCACATTGGCTTATGTTTTTATTGGTTTCTAACTCATGTTTTAAATCTTTTATCAAGTCAAAATGTGTTTTCTAAGTGTATTATGAGGAAAATAGAATTCAAAAGAATAAACAAAATTGATAACCAATTACTCAAACTATATTTGTGATAAAATTTGTATAATTTGAGAGATAGGTGTTGATTCTATGGAGAGAAGAGGAAAGAAGAAAAAAAATTATATGTTTTTCATGGTAAAGTATTTCTCTCAGTGATTTAAAATAAAAACAGAAAATAAAGAACAAAACATGGAAAACTTTTCTTTTGAAGATTTTAAAATTAATGAAAGTAAAAAAAAAAGCGTGATCTAGCACGATTTTATTGACCTTTTAAACTGCATATGATGTTAGATGATTTGTTTAAACCGAAACGATGTACTCAAAACAAAAAGAAGACGATGTACCTTTCGACTTGCTAGATCTACTGTAGTTTTTCTCAAGTGAAAAGAATAGGGTAAAGCTTAACTGGTCGTCTGCTTAACCCAAATTGCCAAAAGATGTGAAGTATTTTTGATATGCCAAGGAAGTGGAGAAAAATATGACAAAGTTCGTGAATGGGCGCTTATAAACGAAAAGTTTCAGTTCGTTTTCAACCACAAACATGACCTAATGGAGATTCTCGAGAAAGGGGTTCATTCCTTTAACGAGTGGACCCTAGCTATAAAACGCTGGGTGGAGAAACCCTCTATATTGGTACAAATCCATAATATCCCGGTAAACCACTACACTGATAAAGCGATTATGGCTATATGAGAACTTATTGGGCAAGTTGTTGAAGTCACCTTTGATCCGTCGAAAGCCAAGAGTTAAGAATATGCGAGGGTCAATGTGATTTTTGATGTGTCTAAACCCTTAAGAAAGTCTAAATTAGTGAATTTGCCGGATGGAGAGAAAGTCAATGAGTTCTTCTATTTGAGATAATACATAAAAGGTGTTGCACATGTCAGAAATTAAGCAATGAGCAATCAATATGGTCATTTCAACATAGGATCAAGGAGAGATAAGGGGTGGTGGGAAAGAGCAAAGGGTTCCCTATAAAATAAAAAACCAGCTCCGGTTCTCAAAGAATTGGACCACTGTTTAGAATATTCGGTGAAACAAAAATTGGTATAAACCCAATGACTGATTGTCCTAAGATTGCTCTAGAAGTTTTGGAAGGGATGTGCCAATACCTAAGGGTGACTAATGAAGAAGAAAGAAGAATAAGGAAAAATAGAGTGAGATCTTATGTGAAGGAGGTGGAGAAAGACACATAGCCCAAAAAACCACTTATCCCTCATGATGTAATTAAAGGAAAGGGTCTAGTCTTCGACTATGAGTCGAGTAACTCCCAAACTTTGACCGGAAACATTTGTAAACCCCAAGAGAAGCTTTCGTCTGCTGCAATTATATCATGAAATGCTATGTTGTGGAATCCAAGCTTGTATGCTTGTCAGGGTGATGTGGTCAATCACAATGTCTCAGGGGAATCTTCTCATCATCATGATTGTTCAACAGTTTATAATAGATGCTTCTCAGAAGCTTGTTCTACTGGAAAACTCCAACAAAATAATCAAAGATAAGAAAGAGACCCCATAAAAGTGATACACATAATATTAATCACTATCTAACTACTGATTATGCACAACAAGGAGTTGTAGTAATCTAGAGGTCGAATTCACAGAGACCAATGTGACGCTATGAATCTTTCAATAGAGCTAAGATAAATATGGTTTTGTTGTTGTAATTATGAAACTAATGACTAAGAGTGCAAGTAAAAATGATGTAAACTTAGTTTGAGAAAATGTCAGGCATTGCAAAAATTCTAATGTATTCAGAATCACAAATCAGAGAATCAAACAAGATATTCATTAAGCCCAATCTAGAACTCAAAACACATATTTATAACCAAGCTACTGACTAGCATCAATTAATATGTCTAACAACCTAAGATTCAAAACTTTCGTTTGAATTCAAGAAGTTAAACATGCCTTAACATCAATTTCCGTTTGGCTAAAGACATTTTACTCATCTATGTTCTTTCAAGTATTTAAACAACATTTTTGGTGCACTAAGTAACCTAATATCAAAAACTTGTTAACTAATCATGTTTCAACATTAAGATCAACATAGATGAAAAACCAGAAGATAGATCCCTATTCTAACATATATGATTTTCAGCAATTCATCAATTCCTTTGAAACCCTAAAACTAACTATGAAACTACTCACATAAAATCGTAAAGAAAAAGAAAATATGTGTAAGAGAAATCATTATGGAATTCAATAAATAAAAGTAAGAGGGTTTAGAAATCTCCTCCAAAGATTACAAAATTTTTAATTAATAGAAGATAGATATTTTGGCATTGGAAAATTCTCCCCAAAAGATGGTTAAATATGAGTATTTTTTTCTAAACAACCTGGAATAAGATTGAAGAAGATTTATGTTAAAATAGAAAAATCCTAACATTTTCCTTCTTTCTTGTCGGAAACAATTTCTCTGACAGTTGCTCTGCTCTGGATTGATGGATCCCTCCATGGATCGATTATTCCCTTTGTAAATATGGATTGATCATTGATAGAACATTTGATCTGAGATTTCTCACTAAATTTCTCATCGATGTGGATCGATCGATCTAGACATGGATCCATGTGATATCGAACAATGATTCCCGAAGAATAAGTCATAGCAGATTGATCGATCCATCTCTAGATCGATTGATTGATCTGCTATGACTTATTCTTTGGGATTCATTGTTCTGTATTAGAACAATCGCTCCATCTTCCATAATTGCTCCAAAAGTTTTAATTTTCATCCACAACTATCCTATAACCTGAAATGACTTGATAGGGATTAAAAAACTCTAAAACACACTTTTTTGACTTGATAAAAGATTCAAAACATAAGTTAGAAACCAATAAAAACATAAGACAATGTGGAGGAAATGGCCATTAGAAAGCAGTTGAGGGATACAAACAATGGCATAATTGACATACAGAGAACATATTTTGAAGTTACCTTATTGGGAGGAGCATTCACAACGCCATAATTTGGATGTAATGCATATCGAAACAAAATTTCATGATAATATTATGGATACAATATCGGGATAAATAAAGGACAATTTCAAATCGCTGTTTACCGTTATATTGCTTGCATGGAGAGTTTCATATCACCTATGATGGAAAATCTCTTTTTTCCTTTATTGAAATTGACTGCAGAGGATTGAAGGACTTTTTTGGAGTCAGTGGCAGCCAATCTGAAATTTTCATTTGGCTATTCATCTAATCTTTCAAATTATGTTGATTTATAAAATGGTAAGTTAACAGGTATGAATAGCCATTACTGTCACGTTGTTATGTAATGGTGCAAAAGAATTGCAACATAATGTATTTGTGTCTTTAGTCACTAAGAGATTTTGCTCTCTCTTTGTTTCAACGAAGCTTTACCAAACCCGAATCCTTTTAGGACGCACCAAAAATTGTCTTATGTGTACTTAAAAGTCACAACTTTGTATCGATTCTAAGATACTGGGTGGTTCATTCTATGCTAAGGACCAAATAGCTTCAAAAAAGTTTGGGTTCTAATTTCATCTCCCAATTCAACCTCTACAATATCCCTGTCAGGTGTTGCAATGCTTGGTCCAAGTAAATATATATATATATATGCCATTGGCAGATCAGAGAATAACCCTTCATCTAATCTCATCGCCATGGACTACCCTCCTCACACATGGCTTAAGTTCCAAGCATATGAGTGGCCCGTGTATACGCATCTCTTGGTGGGAAAATATATACGTAGCTGCGACAATCTTGACTCAACAAATTGGATGGATGTTATTTTTATACGAAATCCCTAAATTGGGAGTTTTTACAGATTCCGAAGGAGGAGATATGGAGAAGGCTAAGTACAAATGCGTAAAGTATGACTGAACCCTTACCTGAAACAGCCTATAATATATACAAGGTTACCATATGATGAGCCAACAAGAAACACTTCGAGGATCAGGGAGAATATTCAAAAAGTAATATTCTGATGGTTTGTTGAACCCTCCTCCAACTAAATATGGTTTGTCATTGATCGCAGAGATAAAAAAATCTGGATAATTAACAGAAGTTTGGACAAGTATTGCTTTAACTTCTGTGAAGCATTGAGGAAGAAGCGAAGCTTTAGATCTGACGAAGCGGAAGAGATCAACGGGAGTTTCACAATCGTATGCGATCTTCGCCAGCAGATCGCGATCTTACGGCCGTGGGAGACTTCTTTTTGCCTCGTCGTTCTATTTTGGGAGGCGGAATAGCCTTGTGTCGAGGCGATGGTATCGGAAGACGGACATGGACAACCCGTTCTCTCCGTTTCATCGACGGCGGCTTTAGTAGGCTTTTCGGCTCGCGTCCACCGGATTTTGTCGACGGCGGCGGTCTCCAATTACTCGTTTGCACGATTGCGTTTTCGATGTAAACCCTAGCGTATTCTTTTTTGTGTTTGGCGTTTTGTTTTGTTCTAGGCCCAACGTTTGTGCTTGGGCCTGGGCCCATCTTTTTCAATTCTGTTAGCCCATGTCTAGTCTAGTAGTCTTTTGCACCGACCCGATCTTGCCTTCTCCCAGGCCCAGATCCAAATTCCATTTGAGAGAATTTAAATAAAATAACATATTAAAAAAAAAAAAAAAAAAGCGAAGGCTTAAGAAAATGTTGGATAATTTTTTTGGTTTTTGTAAACCGTTATTTTTTCATAGAGATTGTATCATTGTTGTTTGTTTTGGGTCAATTCTACTTGTTAATGCACATATAATTGATTTATAGTTGATTTTTCACACAATAATCTCATACACTTTAGAAAATTCTACCACATTATCTTGGATGGAGTACTAGAAGTATTATCTGTCCTAAAAGCTTACATCTTCATAAATTTGAAGTAATTAGAAGTTTTTATCTTACTAGATGACAACACTTTTGATGTAGATATATCTTAATGTTTATGATGTGGAACATGTTAGCAAAACTGTATTGTTCAGATTTTGCCATTAGGATAGAATAGTATTTTACATTGTCCACCCTGCTTACTTTCGGATGAATATTTCAACAAATGCATTTCAGTACATAATACATTTATCTACAACAAATTGTTTGCTTGTACAGATGTACGGAGAGATCCAAAAATACTTGTATAGATAAGAAAAAACCCAATATGAATTTGATTCAATTGGAGAAACGAGTGATTTAATAATCTTAGAAATGGATTGACCTGATATCATGAGAAAACAATTTAAACTCATTTACTTACGATTTTAAATATATTTACTGGCAAATGACAATATAATGACCTTATAAATATATGGTAAATTTAGTGAATTCAAATTTTTTTATTGTATATATATTTTACTATAATTGGCTTAAAAATGTGATATAATTTTCTTTGTATTTACTATAAATTTTCAAATCTATTTATCATTAAAGATAGACTTAATGTTCTGAAAATCAAACAAAATAAACCCAAACTACAACGATTAAGTCTCCAAACCAAGCAAACTAATTTCTCACATCTTTATTAGCAATTGTTTTCCTAGCAAACTAGGGGGAACTTAAATAACCTAAACAGATCCAAATAAAACATCGAAATATCCACCTTTAATATTAAATTAAAGGTACAACAGCAAAGATCACTTTCCAGTTTGCACTACAATATCTAAAAAGGCTTCAATCAAGAATTGTGTAGAGTAATTCGTAAATGCCTTGAACTTCTCTCGACATTCCGCTGAAGCTCCTCTGCTGCTGTCATTACCAACCTCCTTTGATTATGGTTCGATCCCTTTGCCTCAACGTTTCATCACTCGTCCCGTTCGGATCAGGTACTGCAGCACATGTAACTCGTTGAAGCCGCCTCGAAAGTTTTTTTACTTCCAAAACCTTAAGTGTCCTTTCCAAACACTCATACGTTTTGTTGGTGACCCAATATGTTTTTGGATCTAATGGTGACGAAACTCTGCAAAATCCAATTAAAGTCAAGCGTTTAAACAAATAACAATATCTATATGTATATTTTAATAATGTCTACTGACCCGAGGATGTAGATATGTACATAAGAAGAAAGAAAAAAACAACTTACCACGATACGTTCAGTACTATCCATGTCTAACGTGAGACATTCTGGTTCCGGACAGCTATTGAGAAATATCGTAATTCCCATGAACTCATTTGTGTTGTCTTCATCACCAAATTTCGTGTTTTCATTGGATCATGCAATTTCATAAGATCGTCACAATTTTGGATCATCTACTTCCAAAAAAACAAATGATAAGTACACCCAAAAAAAACAAACGTTGTACATATACAGTGTTTAACGGTAAGGAGACCAATATAGTCCCCTAAAGAATATTCTCCTTAAAATGCAAAGATTTTCTAAAACAATAAAAAGGTTCTATTAAAAAATTCCTTACAGATAATTTATATATATATATATATATATATATATCTAATTGACCTTTACAAAATTTTGATCTTACAATGACAATCTTCATTATTGTTAATAAGAAATGTCACAAATAATCCAACTTCCAAACTAGACAACTGGAGTATAACTAAATATCTAGTTGTACTCGAATAGTACAACTAGAGTATTACTAACATCAGTTATACCGAAGTCAGAGATATTTTCGTCTTTGTACCAAGATCAGATGTATTTTCGGGTTTACATTAATTTGAGACGATGTCTCCATAAAAAAATGAGACTCAAAGTATCAACTGTTCCTACTATAAGGGCAAATAAAAAAAATGTCATATCCAAATCGAATATAAAATATTCACAACTTAAAAAGTTTCAAAAAGGAACAAATAACCTATTTATATTTCTTAATAAAATTAGTATACATAATTTAACTTAATAACTCCAAAGTAATATGTGACAAAAAAACTCATAAATAATATTACTGATCTAATCTAGTTTTATGATATTACAACATTTTATTTATCCACTAGGAAACCATTGCCTCGAAGAATTCAATTTTCCAAAGAAGCCTACACTATTTGAAGTTATGATGAATGTTAACGATCTCCTCTCCACCTGGTTCGACACTCAAATATAACCATTCTATGTTTTTTTCTCCATTTCTTTCATCCTAGATTCTGTCACAGTTTAAAACTTTCAACTTTATAAGCACTTCACAGTAAATTTGTTTTTTTTGGTTGCAATAAAGTTATACATTACAAAAGCAATGTAGATATTATGGATCTTAAATAATTGAATTGAAGAGTGAAAAACGATTTACCTGAAAATAAAAGAGCAAATCGTCAGGTTCCTCATGTATCAGATTAACAAAGATACGAGAAATATATAATTCAGTCATTTGATAATGAAACATTGTGAGCAAATATTATACAATGCTAATTTTTCTCGAGACAGGACTTGAGAAATCAAAAACTAGTTTTTATTTGTTTTGAGGCAGCAAATTTGATTAGAGACAAAATCTCTGTCTCGAAATACTTTGGTTGGGAGATATATTGTTCGAAACCTTCGATGACTTACCGGTAAATCTCGAGATCCATTGACACATAGTGCTAACATACAAAGCCCTCTCAGACTTTATGGTTTCTTTATTAAAGGCAGATAGGTTCACAAACTCAGATTCTTTAAATATGAGGTTTCTCGTTTCACAATTCCTCCATCGTTTATCGAGAACACTCATCTGGACATATTGTTTGAAAGGTAAAAAAGATTAATTAAAACCATAAGGCAATTAGGTAAATTCGAAAATAAATCTGATTTTCTTCCCGAATCCATTATAAAAATGTGTTGATTTAGAGAAAAGAAAACAAGAAGATACAAGAGAGAAGATGGTGTCTATCAGTAAACCAATGATTTTAACACTTTTGAGAGTTATCTATTTATATGCTTTTGAAAGTTCTCAATTTTTTGGTTTGTGATGATAGTGCTTTAACTCTTGAAACCATTCTTACCTTTGTTTTGCCTTTTTATTAACTATTACTTTGAGTTTTAATCAAAAAATATATAATAAGTTGATTTGCCTTTTTTATTAACTATTACTTTGAGTTTTGATAAAAAATATATTGTAAGTTCATTTGCCTTTTTATTAACTATTACGTTGTGATTAAAAAATATTATAGATTCAGAATATTGGTCTGAGAAAGCTTGTTATTAATTTTTATGAGTAAGAAATTTTTAAAAATATTATTATTAAACTAAATAAGTTTCTATGTTTTTGTAATATTTTTATGTAATATACACGTTTTTTTCTTAATAATAAATATACAGATAAGTATATTATAAAATATAGTTTCCGATAGTGGAATTTAATTGTATTTGTTAGAGATTTTCAAAATATTTTTTATCAAGTTATATAAATTATTATGCATTTTTCAATTGTTTTTTATTGTGGCATCTAAACAAATCCATTTTATAAAAAAATTTATATGAACTTAAAATGATTATTTATTTAATATTATAACCAAAATCGATGAAATTAGTAAACATGTTGAAAGCTAATATACATTATGTTTCTGATATTTTTTCTTTGATATTTACTTTTTTCATTTTAAACCGTTTTACAGAAAAATATCACATTGGATTTAATACGACAAAACCAGTCTTTAGTCACTGGGAAAAATTACCAATCTTTCAGAATAAAATGTTGCAAGAAATTTAAATCAAATTTTACAATAACTAAAAATATTAAATTTCTATTTTTTAATCTACTTAAATTTAGTATTAGTTTTACTTTTATATCACATGTGTCAAAGTTATATACATATATGGGGAGAATAAAATCATATTTAACAATTTGACTTATTTCACACCAAATTAATTAGCATATGTTTATAATAAAAAGAGTGTCATAAAGAGTGATATATATCAAAACATATCCAATTACAATGAGATACATATGTCCAATGATAATACAATGTATATTTTAATCATATATGGCCAAAACCAATTACTTATTTTTTGAAATATTAATGTAAACCAAATTTGCCTAACTTGAAAAAAAAACTTATATTTATTAACTGATTTTTTATAACGTTTGTTTATTTGAACAATTGCAAATATATATCCCAAAAAAAGTATACAAGCATGGAAAAACT
Organism: Streptanthus diversifolius; assembly: GCA_039880935.1. NCBI lineage: Eukaryota > Viridiplantae > Streptophyta > Magnoliopsida > Brassicales > Brassicaceae > Streptanthus > Streptanthus diversifolius. Next base: position 7,301,164 of record JAXGFM010000005.1, read on the forward strand.
TACGTAAAATTAAATATCTAACAACACATCACATTTTAAGTATACAAAAAAGAAAAATTTAAGTTGATTAATTTATTTTTTTGACATGTTTTTACTTTAACAATTCCATAAATTGATCATGGACAAACTTAATTGAAATCAAGCATCTAACAACACAAATATTTCATTTCAAGTATATAAAAAAATTTAAGTTGATTAACATATTTTTTAATATTTGTTTACTAGAACAATTGCAAAAACTGATAAAAACAAATGAATGGCATGAAAAAACTCAAGTAAAATCAAGTATTTAAAACAAAAATATCTCATTTCAAATTAAAAATATTGATTAACTTATTTTTCTAACATTTATTTACCTGAACAATTGCATAGAATGATCCAAAAAAAGTGTATATGAATGAACAAACTTAAGTAAAAGTAAGTATCTAATAACACATATATCTTATTTCAAATATGTAAAAAATAAAAAATTAAGTTGATCAACTTATTTTTCTAATTTGTTTTACTTGAACAACTAAAAAGACTAATCAAAAAACAAATGTACATGCAAGAGAAAACTTAAGTAAATTCAACTATCTAAGAAGAAAAATATCTCATTTCAAGTATATAAAAAAAGAAAACTTAAGTTGATTAATTTATTTTTTGAAATTTGTTTACTTTAACAATTGCAAAACTTTATCCCAAAAAATAATGTATACGGGAACAGTAAAACTTAAGTATAACCAGGTATCTACTAACACAAATATCCTATTTCAAGTATACACAACAAAAATCTAAGTTGATTAACTTATTTTTCTGACATTTGTTTACTTGAACCATTGTAACAACTGATACAAAAACAAGTTTACGAGCATAGAAAAACTTTAATATTATCAAGTTTATAACAACACAAATATTCCATTTTAAAAATACAATAAATAAACTTAAGTTGATTAACTTATTTTTCTGACATTTACTTACTTAAACAATTGCAAAGCCTGATCCAGAAACAAATGTACGGATATGAAAAATCTTTAGTAAAATAAGGTATTTAACAACACAAATATCTCATTTCAAATATTCCAAAAAAAAAATAAATTTTAATTTAATTTTGTTACTTTTGTTTAGTTTAGCAACTACATATATTCATGCAAGAAAAATTTAAGCAAGTATATGAACATGGACAAACTTAAGTTTACAAAAACTTAAATATCACATTTAAAGTATAAAAAAAAAACTTAAGTTGATTAACTTATTTACTTTAACAATTGCATAGTCTGATACAAAAACAAGTATACGAACATGGACAAACTTAAGAAAAATCAATTTCTAACAAGACAAATATTTAATTTCAATTATACAAAAAAAACTTAAATTGATTAACTTATTTTTTAACATTTGTTTACTTGAACAAATGCAAAAAGTGAAAGGGTCATGAAAAAAATTTAAACAAAATCAAATATCGAACATCTCAAACATTTCATTTCCAGTATTCTAAAAAATAAAAAATTAAGTTGATTAAAATATTTACTAATAATTATTTACTTGAAAAATTAGAAAGACTGATCCAAAAATAAGTATATGACATGAAAAAACTTAAGCAAACTGAAGTATCTAACAACACAAATATTCAATTTTAAATATTATTTTTTTTAAAAACTAAGTTGATGAACTTATTTTTTGACATTTTTTTATTTGAACAATTGCAAATATTGATCCAAAAACAAGTGTATGAACATGAAAATACTTTAGTAAAATCAATTATCTAACAACACAAATATCACATTTTAATTATATAAAAAGATAAATTTTAATTGATTAAATTAACTTTTTGACATTTGTTTACTTAAATAATTGCAAAGAACCAAAAACAAGTGAACAACATAGAAAAATATAAGCAAAATCAAATATTTATAAGCACAATATCTTATTTCAAATAAAAAATAAATAAAACTTTAAGTAGATTAACTTAATTTTCTTATTTTTGTTTATTTTAACAACTACATATATGAATAAAAAACAAGTGTACGGCATAGAAAAACTTAAGCAAACATAAGTATATAACAACAAAAATATCTTATTTCAAGTATACAAAAAAATTAAGTTTATTAACTTATTTTCTGACATTTGTTAACTCGAACAATTGGATCCACATGGATAAACTTAAATAAAATCAAGTATCTAACAACACAAATATCTCATTTCAAGTACTAAAAAACTAAAATTGTTAATTTATTTTTCTAATATTTTTTTATTTGAACAATTACATACACTGATCCAAAAACAAGTGAACGGGCATGGACACGCTTGCGTAAAATCAAGTATCCAACATCACAAATATCTCATTTTCAGTTAACTAAAAAAAGAAAAATTTAAGTTGATTAAAATATTTTTCTAACATTTATTTACTTGAACAATTAGAAATACTGATCCAAAAACAACTGTACGACATGAAAAAACTTAAGCAAAGTAAAATATCTAACAATAAAAAATCCATTTTAAATATTCGAAAAATAAAAATTTAATTCGATGAAGTTTTTTTTTTAACATTTGTTTATTTGAATAATTGCAAAAACTGAACCAAAAACAAGGGTATAGATATGGAAAAACTTTAGTAAAATCAAATATCTAACAACACAAATATCACATTTCAATTATATATAAAAAGATAAATTTATATTGATTAAATTAAATTTTTGACATTTGTTTACTTAAACAATTGCAAATAACAAAAAATATGTGAACGACATGAAAAAATATAAACAAAATCAAATATTTATCAACACAAATATATTATTTCAAATATATAGATAAATAAAAATTTAAGTTGATTAACGTAATTTTCTTATTTTTGTTTACTTTAACAACTGCATATATTCATACAAAAACAAGTGTTCGACATGGACAAACTTATAAAAATTTAAGTATATAACAACACAAATATCCCATTTCAAGTATACAAAAAAAATTTAAGTTGATTAACTTATTTTCTGATATTTGTTTACTTGAAAAAATTACATAGACTAATCCAAAAACTTAAGTTTGTACGGACATGAAAAAACTTAAGCAAAGTCAAGTATGTAACAACACAAATATCATATTTTAAATATTAAAAAATAAAATTGATTAATTTATTTTTCTTAACATTTATTTACTTGAACAAATTCCATAGACTGATCCAAAACAAGTGTATGGGAATAGAAAAACTTAAGTAAAATCATATATCTAACATCACAAATATTTCATTTCAAGTATTAAAAAAACTAAAATTGATTAATTTATTTTTTGATATTTTTTTATTTGAACAATTGCAAAAACTAATCCAAAAAGGTGTACATGTATGGACAAGCTTAAGTAAAATCAAATATCTAACAACATTAATATCTCATTTCAAATATTCAAAAAATATATAATTGATTAACTTATTTTTTTACATTTGTTTACGTGAACAATTGTAAATACTGATCCAAAAAAGTGAATAAACATGGAAAAATTTAAGCAAAATCAAGTATCTAACAACGCAAATATTTCATTTTTAAATTGATTTACATATTTTTCTTACATTTGTTTACTTGAACAATTGGAAAAACTGATCAAAAAACAAGTGTACAGTATGAAAAAGCCTAAGAAAAATCAAATATCTAAACAGAAAAAGTTAAGTCAATTAAATTACTTTTTGATATTTGTATACTAGAACAATTGAATAGACTGAGACAAAAACAAGTGTATGGGCATAGACAAATTTAAGTGAAATCAAGTATCTAACAACACAAAAATTCTATTTTAAGTATTAAAAAAACAAAAACTTAAGTCGAATAACTTATTTTTTGAAATTTGTTTATTTGAAAAATTTAATAGACTGTGACAAAAACAAGTGTGGGCATAAACAAACTTAAGTAAAATCATGTATCTAACAATACAAATATCTCATTTCTTCAAGTATTAAAAAAACTAAAATTGATTAACTTTTTTGTTGACATTAGTTTACTTCAATAATTGTAAAGACTGATCCAAAAAGGTGTACGGACATGGACAAACTTAAGTAAAATCAAGTATCTAACAACACAAATATCCCATTTCAAATATTAAAAAAAAAACTGATTAACTTATTTTTTTATATTTGTCTACTTGGAAAATTGCAAAGGGTGATCCAAAAAAAGCGTACATGCATAGAAAAACTTAAGCAAAATCAAGTATCTAACAACAAAAATATCTCAATTTAAGTATATAAAAAGCAAAACTCAAGTTGATTTACATATTTTCTAACATTTGTTTACTTGAACAATTAGAAAGACTGATCTAAAGATGTCAATGGAGACCGCAGCCCGCGGGCTAGGCCCAAGTAGCCCATATAGGGGCGGGTTTGGACAGGAAATTAAATGTCCATAGATGAACGGGCCTCGCGGGTCAAACCGCACGGGTGGACGGGCTTGACGGTCTGACCCGGAACGGGCTTGCGGACAAACCGTTTGACCCGCGATAAATCACATGCAATTGTGTTTGACTTTTTCAATCGATACCAATTGATTCATGGCATGTCGCTCTCGCGAAGATCGACGCGACGGAGGAAGGGGATTTGGCTTAGAAGTACGAGATTCAAGGATTCCCCACCGTTTTTTTGTTTGTCGACGGATAAATAAGCAAGACGTACAAAGGAGAAAGGACCAACTAAGTGTAGGATATATTATGTCTTATGCTCTTATTTCTAGTTAATTGTTAGGAATTTTGAGTTAGATTTTGCCAAACAATTCACTAGACGTGTAATAAAGTTAGCATGGATCTTCAGAGATTCTTTGTCTATGATTTGACAAGAGAGAGAGAGAAAGGTAACTGAAGAAAGTCAATTATGAATATGGAAAGAAGGTTAATTATGAAATTGGTACAATAGATAGAAGACATTTGATTTTGTATTTATTCTTTTTGATATGGTTTCTCAGCTGTTGGTTTTCGATTGTTCAATAAGACACCATTATTGAATAATAAAAAAGCTTAAATTTTTAGAGATGGAATTGTGACTTGGCTGAAGAAAAAGGCCAATCCAAGCATCCACAACGTCACTACAAAAGAGGAGGCTGCGCGTGTTTTAGCTGCTGAACCCAAAGTTGTTCTTAGTTTTCTCAACTCCTTAGTGGTATGTAACCTTCAAAATCCAAGGTGTTTTATCTGCTTTCTTTCTTGGATTTCTCAGAGAAATAATTTCAAATTTAGTTAAATTATTATGTTTTTTTGGTGTTATGATGTTCTTTTTTTGTTTACTGGATTTCAGTATTGACATTTCATTTTAATTATTTAAATTCATATTTACTTATTAAGTTATTGATATTGTGTTCTATTTGATTTGTGAAAGTTAAACTGAGTTTGAGTGTTGCAACTGCTGTATATAGAATGTTGCAGGTTTGCAGGTTTTATTAAACAATAATTTTCGAAAAAGAATCGGTGAAACAGAAGTGACAATTCACAAAGTATGTTTCTTTGCTCTCTCTTCAAGATTATTACAAATTTCTGTTCGTGACACTGATCTTCTCTTTGTTTCAATTATCCAGAGGCTGCTGGTTTCTCGTGTTTGATTTGGTCTTCTCAGTCTCTGAATCTTTATGCCGTCTTTATGTTCCTGTCATTGGTCTCCTTTTCACCAAATGGTTAGTCTTTAACTATTTTAAAAACATATATTTTCATGAGATTTTTGTTTGCTGAATTTGATGATGGATGAGAGAAACTTAGTTAGCTATTAATAATAGTTTGAAAGCTGTGAGGAATGATGTATGGACAACAAGTTATTGGATTCAATGTTCATCAATTGTTTAGTGCCACATCATCAATGAATGTCTTGATAGTTTGCATCCGTGTTGTTTATTTCACGTCTTACTAGTTTGAATACATTTGTGTAAGTGACAGGCACTGGATGAAAAAATGCTTGTTTTTTTTTAAAAAATGCATGAATAATTATATGAATACACATGACATCGGCATATATAATTTACAACTCCTTTATTTGCTTCACTTTTGTCAATAACCTTTACTCAAACTTCTTTCATGAAGTATTGTTGTTGTTTTTGATATTTTAATTACTTATGTCCAGGAATAGACAAAAATGAGAATAACCAATATACAAGGAATTGCGAAATCAGAAAGCTTTCCAAAGCAGCTGATACAAAGCAACCAAAGGCTGAACTAGTTGGTCAGAGAGAAGAATTGCTTTTTCTTTTTGTTTATGATGCCAATACTTTGGAAGTAAGTTCATCTATCATTTGTCAATTGGAGATTTCCTGATTTTTCAATTTTTCTTAGAACTAGTCGTTGAAAGGACAAGAAGGCATTTGTAATAGTTAGTGGTAATTACAAGGCTCCTAAGATATGAACGTGATTGCCTTAGTTGACTGGTTTTTCTCCAACCCGCGGGCCAACCCACAAAATGATTGGATTAGGCGGGCTGGGTCTGGACAACAAATTTTTATCCGCAACCTGCAACGGATCAACCCGCATGGTCTAATCAGTAAATGAGACCGCTGCAGGTTTGTCCGCCTGGACGCGGGTCAGCCCGTATGACATCCCTAGACTGATCCAAAAACAAGTGTATGGCATGAAAAAACTTTTAAAAAATCAAATATATGAGAACATAAGTATTCCACTTTAAGTATTCAAAAAACTTAGGTTGATTAACTTATTTTTTTGACATTTGTTAACTTGAACAGTAGCAAATACTGATCCAAAAAAATTGCAAGGACATGGAAAAACTTAAGTATAATCAAGTATCTATTACCACAAATATCCCATTTCAAATACACAAAAAAATAAAAAATTAAGTTGATTAACTTATTTTCTGACATTTGTTTACTTGAACCATTGCAAAGACCCATCCAATGTACGAGCATAGAAAAAGTTAACTAAAATCAAGTATCTAACAACAAAAATATCATATTTCAAGTATAAAAAAAAACTTAAGTTATTAACTTGTTTTTCTAACATTTGTTTACTTGATCAATTGCAAAGACTGATTCAAAAATTACTCATTGTTATTATTTCTTAAAATTGATGCTAACTATAACTAGATGTGTATTTTGTATCTTCTGTAGGTTTTAGATTTTGAGGTCATTCAAAAATTGGGATTAAGTTCTGAGTACTTTGTTTATGCCCATACAAAACTTTTCCTAGGATGTGTAAATCGAAGTTCAAGAAAAACGTAATGAAATGGGTTCCTCTTTCAGAATAAGTAGAACTTGATAGAACTGATAAAACTAAGGTTGGTTATACGAAAATAAATGCAGAACTAGGTATAACTAAGCTTAGTTATACGAAAGTAAATGTAGAACTAGGTACAACTAAGGTTAGTTATATGAAAATAAATGTAGAACTATGTACAACTAAGGTTAATATATAAAAATATATGTAGATTAGGTACAACTAATGTTAGTTATACAAAATATATATAGAGCTAGGCACGACAAATGTTAGTTGTACAAAATTAAATGTAGAACTATGTACGACTAATGTTAGTTATACGAAAATAAATGCAAAACTAGGTACAAATAAGGTTAGTTATACAAAAATAAATACAGAAATAGGAACAACTAAGGTTAGTTATATGAAAATAAATGCAGAACTATGTACATTAAGGTTAATTATACAAAAATAAATGTAAAACTAGGTACAACTAAGGTTAGTTATCCTATTTGAATTATTATGTTTTTAATCTTTATTTATGGTTTACATTCTCAGAACATTGAGAGCATCCTCAGCATATATGCTGATGAACAAGATCTTATGCATCAAATCACGAAACATGATGACGACGATGATAAATATGATGTATTGTCAACAGTTGTATGAAGTATTTTAGAGAAAGATACCACATATGTTTGAAAAGATGCATAACTAGGATGTGGCTGCCCAATAAGAAGATGTAGCTGGACCTCAGAATGCGGTGAACAAAAACAAGATACAAGCAGCAGCCATTGTGACACCACATACCGTGCAATGGGCTGATTGGTTACCTTGTAAACACCACGAAAAATTATTTTAAAAGATGGATGCAGTAAATTGAGGACAAAGTAGATGGGTGGAAAAAACGAGTCAAACCATTAAAATCTTTTGTGAAAGATCAGTTTGATGCTAAGAGGGCGTATAAGCCTGATGGTGCAAAGAAAAAGGGTGTCAAACAGACAAGGTCAATGAAGAATGAGTAAAATTGATGTTTTAATTGTGTTTGAGTTGGTGCTACTGGATAAAAAATAAGGTGGTTTTATTTATATTTGAATTAGTATATTAGTATTACTGGGTACAACTATGTTGGTTTTATTTGTTTGAATTAGTTTTCTTATTTGTGTTTGAAATAGTACCATTTAGGAGAGTATAAGAAAAACTCAAATTCATAAGTTCATAATTTCAAACACACAAATGACATTTTAACATTACAAGAAAAATCCTACTTCAATAATTTCATAATTTCAAACAAACAAAGGAGATTTTAACATTACTCCTTCAGCCTTGCATTATCTCCACCATTGTTTTTCAACTCCATATGTATTTGCACCTTCTGAATTTCAAAGCTCCGAATCTTGCATGATTGCTCATCAACCTCCTGTCTTAACTTAGTCAAATCCTCTTCGACACCATGATCCCAATATTTTTGACGATGGAAGACACCATTCTGCACATAAACATATATGAGTTATATAACATCAATAAATTTCTAAAAGACATAAAGTGATCTCCTCTTCTAACCTCAAACACATTGCAGGTAAAGTATCTCCTTCCTAAGTTGGCTTCCGTTTGATATGAGATGGATAACATTTTGGAATCTCGTAGTCAATATCGGCCATGGCAAAAAGTCTGTCGATTAGCTTCTTGTTCCTTTTCTCATCATTGTATCTAGGGTCTATATTATATGTAATAAAACTCGATCGAATTCTAAAACCGATATCTAGAAATCAAAATCGAAATTGAGATCAAAATCAAAAGGAACAGAGGGAAAGATGAATTACTTGAACTTGAAAGAGAAAGAGAAATGAAAGGGAAAGAGAGATTTTAGAAAATAAGGTGAAAGAGAAAGAGAGCGCTCATAGAAAGATAAAGAGAAAGGAGAAATTTGGTTTTTGGCCAAAGGGAAAAATCAAATTTGGGGAAAATTTGATTATTTGGCCAGACCCGCCAAAATATTTTCACTTATACATGCAACGTTTTTACCCACGTGTGCACCGAAAAAATTGCAGTTAATTATCCATGAGATAATAGTTGTACAAAAGTTGCAAGTAGTAGTTTGAGAGTTTTTTTGTTTTAATTAGTATTACCTAACTCAAAAAATTGTTTTGTAGTTTTACGGTTGACTAAAATCGATTAACATAGAATCATGAGTGTTTTAAGCATTAATATGTTGTGAAACTAGATTTTTTAACTTTTTCAGCATAACTTGGTTATTATTTACAAAATAACATCAAAAAATATGTTATCTATATTTTTAATAACAAACCAGTATGAAATATTTTAATAATTTTCTACTTAATATACGTTTATAACATTCATTATGACGTTTACAATGTCAATTTGTCTATATTTCTTGATAACAAACCAATACGTTTATAACATATAATTTCAAAATCATCAACTTTCATCAATAATACTAGTTTTACCAGTTACATGTTGTTTCCTTAGTAATACTAATTTTACCAGTTATACATTTTTTTATCAATAATACTAGTTAGACCATTTATACGTTTTTTTTATCAGTAATACCAGTTTTACCAGTTATACGTTATTTCCTTAATAATACTAGTTTTACTAATCATACATTCTTTCATCAATAATACCATTTTTACCAGTTATACGTTCTTTCATCAATAATACAAGTTTTACCAATTATACGTACTCTCATCAGTAATACCAGTTTTAAAAGTGTTCTTTCTTTAGTAATACCAATTTTACCATTTATACGTTTTTTCATCAGTAATACCAGTTTTACCAATTATATGTTATTTGATCAGGAATATCAGTTTTACCTGTTATACGTTATTTTCTTAGTAAAATATCAAATATCATATATTTCTTAGTATTACGTAACAAAAAATAGGTTTACATAGTTATCCAAATTATATCAAACTCATAGTTGTCCAAATCAAGTCAAACAATACTAAAATTTCCAAATAACTATCATTGGAGTCCTTGTCTTAAATACCTTTTATTTTTTGTCTTTGGACGATGTTCCTTAGCCGATGTAAACATCTTGACTGTCTTTCTTCCCTTCTTTTTGATGAGTTCTGGAAGTATGATCTGCAGTTCTTTGATATAATTTAGGATATTCTACTAAGACATATCCGACACTACATAAATTTTTATGCAAATGCCACAGCTCCGACTAATAATATTTTGAGCACAAATTATGCAATTGGATATCAAGATCTTTATCTTCATGCCTTTTGTATTGAATGAAAGCGGTTACTGTGTATACATATGAATACCTTTCAATATCGAATAACCTGCAACTGCAATTTGTTTTAGAATAAGTTCACCAATTAACACTTTCATCACTACCAATGATATTGTAATTCAACTCAAAAGTATTTAGCTCCGATGTAATTAATCTTTGAGAAATAGACCATGTATCGTGCACATAACTCTCCACTAAAAGCATCATTTTACGTTCAATTTGAAAAAAATGATCTTATCAAGCATAATTATTAAGAAGTACTTCATTGCGGTCTTAAAAACACTGTTCAAAGATTTCACATAGTTGCTTGTGTCTATATTGTATTTTTCTCTTAGAAAATAACACCTTGTCCATATTTCTTTCACTTTAGTGTCCTCCAGATACTTGGGTGTAGGAGGATATCTCATCTTAAAAGCACTATAAGCACAGTTGAACTCAGCCACTATGTAAATCTTTTTTGCATTCCATGAATCTTCTATGCGACTAAATCCGATGAGGCTTGGATTTATGTCAGTCATAAATACTATTTTGAAAGAGTCCTCTACTATAATTTTAAGCATCTCGAAAAACCATTACCAACTTGCATTAATCTAACCATCGAGTACACTAAATGTAATGGGATAATGATGACAATTACAATATTGAATTGTGGCAAACACTAGTACACCACCATATCTTTTATTGGAAAAAATTTACATCCACATTTATCACTTTTCTCATGAATTGAAATCCTTCAATGCTAGCTTACAAAGCGATGAATATGTACTTGAATTTTTTGTTCTCATACACTTTCACATTTGTAATTGTACCAGGATTGACATTCTCTAACATGTATAAATAACAATACAACATATTGTATTTTTGTTTTGGACTATTATATAAATTACAAACAGTTATTTTTCCCTCTCCATGCAGTGGAGTATGATATCTTTACACCCAATTTTTTTTCTGAACAAGATCCATGATACTTTTATAGGAGTTGAAATTTCCATTTATCATGGATAATCTTCATTCAAAAGAGTTTTAACTAATTTTGGTGTGCATTTCCTCTTCAGATTGTTTTGACTTTGACTAGCCCGAGAAAAGATGTCCTAATATTGTAGTTTGTAAACCCCATTTACAGTTTTCTTGACGATATTTTAGCATTAATCGCATCTTCTCTGACTTTTTATAATAAACCGAAACAATTCACAAATGCGGCTGTATACACCAATTATCGCACTGCCTTTTTATTTGGAAATTATTGATGTACAGCCACACCCAAATCATCTTCCCATACCTCCATAAACTGAATAGCCTCTACAAAAAGTGGAAGCTGAAGATATTCATTACATATATCCAAAATATCCGTAACATTATACACATATTCATCAGCATCCTCGTCCATGGTCTCATGTTGTTGTTTAGCTTTGTCATTGCCTACATACATAATAATGACATTACCTAATATTTTATAATCTTTTGAATTCAACTCGTCATAATTCATACCAAAAGAACTTTCTTTGTCCACTCTTGAAAGTTGCTCGGGCTGTTTCGTGATAGTGATAACCTACACATACAAAATACATCTACAGTTCTCTTTATCAATGGATGTTAGATAAACACAAAGATCCTCATCATCAGAAATAATAAATTGTTCTTCACATTCAACAAGCAATGAAATGTAACTCAATTTTAATTTAACTATAGTTTCATCTAATCCAAACTTCTTGCATATCCTAACATCTAGCATCAACAAAGTTATATCCTCCGTTGAAGTCTTCAATATTTAATATACATGTGACATTCGCATTTAAAATATATGATCATGTTGTTGCTCATTGTATCCTGTCAAAACAATACAAATTTTCAATCAGTAATACTAGTTATACACAGTTTATACATATTTGCTTTACTCAGTTATACTCAATTATAACAAGCTGAATGATTGTAAAAAACTAATGCAGTCCACTGTAATTCATTAATTACCAATTTGAAGTACTAATAAATCCATAAACCATTTAAAAAAACTCAATGTGTATATCAAAATAATGATTTTAAATTTTTAAAGATGCAACTTCATTCAGTAACACTATAACTCAAATTGGAATTCCTCATACTCTACCTATAATTCATTACAATCCAACTATCGCAATACATTAATTTCTAACGTATAGTCCTAATCGACCATAAAGCATGATTAAAAATTAAATGTGAATTCCAATTCAATCCATTTCATATGCAAAACCAAACGTACCTGAATTTTGATGCTCGTTGCAGCTTGACGATGGAAACAACAGCATGGAGAGCTCGACAGTGAAAGAAACGATATCAAGCACTTCTTGTCCAAGTGCTCTTGTCAGGGTGAAATATAAGGAAAAACTGAGAAGAGAGAAGTAAGAGAGATTGACAAAATCGTGATAGGAATTGTTCAAACCGCGTTATTGAGTAGACAGCAGTACGTTCGGTAATTATCATTTTTTATTTCTTTTGTTTTTAACAATTTTACACAGGACAATTTTGTCATAACATCTTTCATTAAAAATAAGAGGGATATGCATATTAGTTTGGATTATTGGAGATTTTGTCTCAAATACCCCTTTAGGTTGAAGCCAATTCTCAAAACTTTCTTTCTAATTTAGTTTTTGAAATGATTTATTTTTAATTTAAAACAAAGTAAATTACTAAAACCCTAAAATAACTTAAATAAGTACACTTTCTACCTGGGTTTTACCCATCAATCCAATTTTTCTAGTTCTATTTACCTGGTAATTACAAAATCAAAACCGTTTTTGAGCGATTTCAAAAATGTGATGTATAACTAGGTACAAATAGTAAAGCTAGTACAACTAGTACCAAGTTAAATATTTAGCTTTATATAACAAACTTTAATTGTATTTAGTTATACATTTATTTTGTATAGCTTACCTTAGTTGTATATAGTTCTACATTTAGTTTCATATAACTAATCTTAGTTGGAGAACTAGGTACGACTAAGATTAATGATATGAAAAAAATGTAACTAAGTACAGTTAATTATACAAAAACAATTATAGAACTAGGTACAAATACAATTAGTTATACAAAAGTAAAATATAGAAATAAGTACAACTAAGGTATGTTATTCAAAATTAAATGTAGAACTAGATACAACTAGAATTAGTTTAAATTATTATGTTTTTAGTATTTATTTGTTGTTAACATTCTCAGGACATTGAGAGCATCCTCCTCCCATATGCTGATGAACAAGAACAAGGAAGAATGAGTGAAATTGATGTTTTATTTATGGGTTGAGTTGGTGCTACCAGTATTACTGGGTAAAACTAAAGTTGTTTATTTATGTTTTAATTTATGATATTAGTATTCATGGGTACAACTATGTTAGTTTTATTTTTTATAATTAGTTCTCTTATTTGTGTTTGAATTTTAAATCAAACTCCAAAACAAAATTCTAGAAATCAAGATCAAAATCGAGATCGAAATCAAAAGGAAAAGAGGGAAGGAGAAATTACCAGAACTTGAAAGAGAAAGAAAAATGAAAGATAAAGAGATATATCAAAAAATAAAAGAGAAAGAGAAAGAGAAGTAGAAATGAGAAATTGTTTTTTTTGGCCAAAGGAGGTAATTCAAATTTTAGGAAAATCGATTATTTGGCCAGACCCGCCAAAATATTTTCACTTACATGTACGCTGTTTTTAACCTACGTATGCGCCAAAAAATTTGCACATAATTATTCAGGAGATAGAAGTTGTACAAAATTTGCAAATAGTTGTATTTTGGGTGTTTTTCATTTTAATTAGTATTACCTAACTCAAAAAATTATTTTTATAGTTTTACAGTTGATTAAAGTAGATTACATAGAATTATGAGTGTTTTATGCAATAATATGTTGTGAAACTTGATTTATGTGTTGTAAAAAAAAATTGATTTATGTAACTTTTTCATCATAACTTGGCTATTATTTATAAAATAACATCAAAATATAATGAGTATGTTATCTATATTCCTTGATAACAAACCAATATGAAATAATTTTATAATTTTCTACTTAACATAAGTTTATAACATTCATTGTGATGTTTACAATGCCAATTTATCTATATTCCTTGATAACAAACTATACATTCATAAATATATAGTTTCAAAATTATCAACTTTCATCAGTAATAATATTTTACGAGTTATATGTTATTTCCTTAATAATACTAATTTTATCAGTTATACTTTATTTCATCAATAATATTAGTTTTACCAGTTATACGTTCTTTCATCAGTAATACCCAGTTCTGAGATAGTTATAACTTTCACAAACAAAATATATCTATGATTCTCTTTATCAATGGACATTAGATAAACACAAAGATCTTCATCATCATAAATACTAAAATGTTCCTCATATCCCATCAACAGTGAAATGTAACTAAACTTCACTTTGAATATAATTTTATCTAACCCAACCTTCATGCATATCAAAACTTCTACTATTCACAAAGTTATCTCCTCAGTTGATGTCTTCAACATTAAACTCTACATGTAACATTTGCATTTAAAATGTATAATGACATTGTTACTCATTGTATCCTACCAAAATAATTCAAAAATTCAAGCAGTAATACTAGTTTTACTAGTTATACTATATTTTCAGTAATACTAGTTTTAGTAGTTATACTATATTTTCAATAATACTACTTTCTCAAGTTGTCCTATCGCAAAAGCTCAAATTAGAATTCGGCATACTCTGCATACGATTTACTATGATTCAACCACTTCAGTACATTTATTTCCAATGCATAGTCCTAAACGATCCATAAAGCATGGTTAAAAACTTGTTATATTAAGTTCAACCCAATTCAATACAAAACCCAATGTACATGGATTTGAGGTCTCCCTAGATTTTTAAACTTGTTGCAGCTCCACGGAAGAAGAAACGACAGTGACAGAGATATTAATGTTAAAATAAACGAGGTCGAGCTCCTCCTTGTGTAGATGCTTGTGTCGGAGGTGAATGAGTAGGAGCAGAAGAAGAGAGGGAAAGAGGAGACACGACGCAACTACTTGAAACGCGAGAGGAGATCGGAAATCACCATGCCGCAACACTGCTCGATGCTGGAGGTTTTTTATTATTTTCATTTTTTTGCAAGGGTATTTTCAATATAACACATTTGATGTAAGATTGGGAATCACTCTAACAATATAATTGACCTCACGGACTAAGTTGTTGCAAAAGTGAAATGATGGTCGAGATCGAAGGAGGTGGTGATGGGAAATTAACTCTCTAAATCTGGTGGGTTGATTGACTCGTTTAATCAGATGGTGAATAAAGAGTGTTTGAATCACCCAAACAATCTTAATCCTAAGGTTTCTAGAGAATATAAGTGAATATCACACTTATATTCTAAAGAACAAACCAAAAGAAAGAACTCAACTTTGTGGAAGAAAAAAAATATTTCTATAATTTTCAATGATCAAGGATTGCCGTGAAAAAGGGATGAAATAATCTTTTTATATAGCTCTTACATGAGTAGACTATTCTCAAAAATAAGAAAAAAATCAACAATTCATTGTAATAGTGCTTGATCAAGGTAGCCTTGAGATTCCTTGTATATAGACAGTTTGGGAAAATATAATAGATGTCTTGGAACCTTCTGGAATGTGTATAATGCCTCCAAGTCATGTGCAAGTAGAATAGAAAAGAGCTGTTAGAGTTTTAATGCAAATGGCTCTAAATATGGTAAGTGTGAGCAAGAGAGAATCCTCCTGATTCTCTTGATTCTGATGCATGGTAAGATGATATATAACCCTCCTGTATGTTAATTTGTCTCTTGAATGATTATAGGCCTCTACTGGTCGCCAAAATATTGGTTGTAATTGGGTGAATCCGTGAGCTTCCAAATAAGACAAGTCGGGTATCTCCTGCTTTAGAATTGGAATAACTTTTAAACCATAATTTATTTTTGCATTAATACAATTTTATATGTGCCTATGGTGGGTTACGTTTCTAAAACTAGTTGGTTTACAATTTTTTATCCTGGTTTGATTGAAATTCTCCAATAAATAGCCGCTAGTCTCTTTCAGGTTTATTGGAAGTCAGCCGACTTGAGAGTTGAATATTTTCTTCATATTGAAAGATTTCAACCAATTCTTCTTCTCTCTGATTCCTTGATGAGTTGAGTTTCTGGAATAATTCTATTTGTAGCTTAAGTCCTCCTGGTTGGATAGATAAGCTCCAAGAAATACATGCATGTCTATAGTATACTCCGGTTGGTTCTCTCCAAGGGTATTAGTCATCCTTCTGGTGTCTTCTTGATGCTCCTTGGTTGGTATTGAATTGAATTCCTCATCATTATCTCCTTCTTGAAATTTGTTTTGACCACAAAACAAGAAAATATTGCAGCAATAGAAAGTAAGTTATCTTTCATTCTAATTTCAGAGTTTAGAGTCTTACCTTGGTATTGTGAAGTCTTGGTAAGGTTTGGCACATATGGTGGCTCTCCCTTGATTAGGTAAGATATGATTACTCCTGTACTCTGGTCTGCTTTAAAATTTTCTCCTTTTGTAGACTTGTTAGTGGTTACCATTGGCGCATTTGCTCTTTGGTCCTAAACTTGGCCTAGTAGGAAGTTCTCCTTTTTGTCCATCTCTTTTAGCCATGTAATAAATCCTTATGAAAAATAAAAGTGAATTATACTAGAATTTGGATTTAACAAATCAGATTGAATCAAACATCACTAGTTTTAGGTTATTCAAATTTTTTCTTTTAGCATATTTACGTTCTTCAATGAACAAGTTGCAGTATATTGCCTTCTTTTGTGACATCTATGATATGTCTGTGTAAATTATTCTTTATGATTTCAGTTTCTCAAATCTATCCCAAAACCGTATAGGTCATTTAAAATTCACAAAAACTTTTATATTGATGATGAAAATCTTAAATATAAAACAATGTAGAATTCAGAACTTGTGATTATTCATTGCTCTTGAATTATTGTATGAAATCATTTAAATATCACTTGTTGATCTTTTCTTCTACACCTTCTTCTTTTCTCAATTTCTTTGATGGAGAATAATTTCTTTTCTGGTTTCTTATTATTCTCTGTTTTTCTTTTCTAAGAGTTTTGTCTTAATAATGAACCACTACTTTTATTTATGTCGAATAGACACAAGGAGAAAGATAGTTTCTTCTAACTTTTCTTTATTTATTTATTAAGACATTCTTATATTCTTACTTTATTTCACATATATATACACATAATTAAAACTATATTATATGTGTATATACATATCCTTATGAAATAAATATAATGTTTATAGTTAGAGGAGATGGTCTCAAAGTATCCATTCTAATACTCTTTTATCGATACCGATCCATCACGGTTTCGCTTTTAACGTATAAGATACCGTAGACTTTACAAAGAACTCAAAATTTAATAATCGGACTGTTAATACATCGACCACTCTATGGAAAATATTCTTATATTCTTCCACTTGGCCGTTGTTTTAACTTAGCAATCCAATACCCTTTCATGTGCATCTTTACATCAATTTCAATAAACCGTAAGTACCATAATCCAGAGCTAGCCGAGTCATGGTGATTGCCCATCATTTACTGGAATGGGGTCCGTTCCAAAGACCACACACCAACTCCAGCTTTACTAATTCTTTTCTTTTGAGATTTCACTTTAATTCTCAAAATCATTTATGTTGAGATAAACAATAATTCTCAAATTTATATGTTATCTTAAAAAAAACTTTATATGCATAACCATTATGATAACATACTTTAATTGCAGAAAAACACAACTTTAATGACATTATCTTTGAGTAACAACTTTACATGAGCTCAAACTATCATAAAAAGGTCATATATATCATACATATTTTCTCTACATGACCAATAAATATATCGGGCGGTAATCATTTTGTCAAAGGATCTGCCAACATCATGTTACTATACATTTATGCACTTCTTTCTTTACAAACAAGTATTTAATTTCCATGTGTTTAACATCTTTCGAAAACTTTCATTCTTTGAGAAGAAGATTGCTGCAAAATTATCATAGTAAATTATCATCGGCTTGGCTATACTGTTAACAATTCCAAGCCCTAAGATAAAGTTCTGCAGCCACTATACGTGAAATGTGACATCAAAGCATGCCATGAATTCGGCCTCCATGGTGGAAGTAGCAATGACAGACTGCTTTCCACACTTCCATGAGACTGCTCCCCTAGCTAATATGAACAAATAGTCAAACATCGATTTCCTACTATCGACGCAAGCGGCATAGTCTGAATCTGAGTATCCTACAACCTTTATACTGTCTGATCTCTTGTATGTAAGCATGTAATCTTTGGTGCCTTGCAAGTACCTGAGAACTTTCTTTCAGTTTTCCAGTGATCCATTCTGGGATTACTTTGATACCGACCCAACATACCAACAGCAAAACTGATATCTGGTCGCGGAACCACGCAACGGAAAGGAACCGAGTGGAGGGTTTAGGCCGCGGGCCTAAGGCCTTGCACAGGCCCAAGTACTAAAAATGCCTAAGGCCGCTGGGCTTGCAAGGAGGCCAAGTGGTGATCAAGCCCAAGTCTGAGTGTACACTAAGGATGTTGCTTCGTTAAAACCTTATACGGAAAATCCAATGGGACAAAACCGAAGATAGAAAAAAGAGTTCAATTCTTTATTGCGTCTTTGGTGTCCTTATCCAAGAGTGATGGTAAGGACGCTGGAGTCCATTGTCCGACGACTGAGAAGCTTCCATGGTTGGGTCGTGATGTGGAGGCCCGGTCCATGGTCGGGTTATGGCGATGGCTCTAGGTTCCTTGGAATAACCTCTATTTTGAGTGCGACGTACCGGTTGAACTTGGTTCCTAGAGCCTTAGCTCTTGCTCGGGTCATGGGTTCGGTGGGTACAATTGGGACAAGCTCATCCTGGTTCGGTTCGTCCGGGTCAGTGGTGCGGTCCGTACCCTCATCATCCCTCCCCTCTTCAAGTGGTTTGGTCTCCAAAACAGAATCTTCACATGCGTCAAACAATTCTAGGTCAGATACATTGAACGTCGGGGAAATGTTAAACTCACCTGGCAGTTCGAGTTGATAGGCATTGTCATTAATATATTTCAGGATCCAAAAAGGGCCGTATCCTCTTGGTGCCAATTTGTCCTTGCGTTTATTGGGAAACCGTTCGGGCTGCATGTGTAACCAGACCAAGTCGTCTTCCTTCAAAGTAACATGTTTGCGACATTTGTTGGAATGTTTGGCGTATGATTCCGTCTTCTTCTCGAGATTCTCCTTGACCTTCTGATGCAGCTTCTTTATGTATTTCGTCTTGTCTTTTCCTTCTAGGTTCAAGATTTTGGCTGGCGGCAAGGGGGTGAACTCTATCGGGGATAAGGGATTGAAGCCATAGACGACCTTGAAGGGAGATTTTTGGTTGCAGAGTGGGTGGCTCGATTGTAGACAAACTTGACCAGCGGTATGCACTCGAGCCAGGACTTCAAGTTTCATCTTATGATCGCCCGCAAGAGGGTAGATAGCGTCCGGTTCTCTACTTTTGTTTGCCCATCGGTTTGTGGATGAAAGGTGGTCGAGAACACAAGCTTGGTTCCAAGTTTCTTCCATAAGGTTCGCCAAAAATAGCTGAGGAAATTAGTATTGTTGTCAAACACTATGGTTCTCGGGATCCCATATAGCCTCACGATTTCCAGGAAAAATAAACTCGTGGTTTACATGGAGTCGTTGGTTTTGGCACAGAGAATGAAAGCCAACTTTGAGAAATTGTCTACTACAATAAAAATGGAGTCTTTTGGTTTATCTTAGGCAAGCCTAGCACAAATTCCATGGAAATATCAGTCCAAGGTGTAGGAGGGATGAGTAGAGAAGATATAACCTGTGATGATGAACTTTCGATTTGGCCCATTTGCAGACCAAGCTGCGGCTGCAGTGGGCCTCGATGTCGTGACGGAGATGGAGCCAATATAAGTGTTCTTTGAGTAAATTGAGGGTCTTGTTTATGCCGAAATGCCTCATTAGACCTCCTCCGTGGGCTTCCCTCAATAGTAGTTCTCGGGTCAAACCTTTTAGGGTGCATAACCTTCGATCCCTGAAAAGAAATCCGTCGAATAAGTAAATCCTTGAGTAGGCACCAGTGCCTGCGTTCCAGACGGTCTCCTTGAAGTCTTCATCGTTGGCATATAGGTCTTTGAGCAGCTCGAATTCGAGGACCTTGACTTCCATAACCGAAATGAGGGAGTGTCTCCGGGACAGTGCGTCTGTGGCGATATTTTATTTTCCCTTCTTGTATTTGATCACATAGGAAAATGTCTCGATGAACTCTAGCCAGTGTGTATGTCTATTCTTAAGTTTGGTCTGTCCCCTCAAATGTTGCAGTGTCTGGTAGTTGGTGTGGATGACGCATTCTCGCGCAAAGAGGTAGTTATGCCAGACGTCCATCGCTCGGACTAGGGCATAAAGTTCTTTGTCATATACAGGGTAGTTGAGGGCTGCTACGCTTAGCTTCTCATTAAAATAGGCCACAGGCTTCCCTCCTTGGGTCAGGAATTCTCCGATTCTGATGCCAGATGTGTCGCATTCTACTTTAAAGGTCTTCTAGAAGTCTGGTAGAAATAGGACCAGGACGTGTGTGAGCCGTTCTTTCGGAAGATTGAAGGCGTTCTTCTGCTCGGTACCATATGAAATCTCAATCCTTCTTAATCACGGAGGTGAGCGGACTAGCAATCATGCTGAAGTCCCTTACGAACCTCCTGTAGAAACTGACTAAGCCGTGGAAGCTCCTGACTTGGTTGATACTCGTTGGGGTGGGCCAATCTTGGATGGCCTTGATCTTTTCCTCGTTTATCTGCAAATCCTGCGAACTTACGATAAAACCTAGGAAAACTATCTGGTCTGTGCATAATGTACACTTATTTAGATTGGCATACAACTTCTCTTTTTAAAGCATATGTATAACCAACTCTAAGTGGACGTGGTCAGTATAAGATGCACTATAAACGAGAATGTCGTCAAAATAGAGAACTACAAACTTACTTATACAGTCTAAGAACATGGTTCATTAGCCGCATAAAGGTGCTCAGGGCGTTGGAGAATCCAAATGGAATGACAAGCCACTCGTATAGGCCTTGTTTAATCTTGAACGCCGTCTTCCACTCATATCCTTCTCTCATACAAACCTGGTGATAGCCGCTCGTTAAGTCGATCTAGGAGAAGATTGCGGCTCCATTTAGTTCGTCCAACATATCGTCAAGTCGGGGTATGGGATGCCGATACTTGATGGTAATGTTATTGATGGCTTGGCAGTTTACAGACATTTGTCACTATCCTTCCTTCTTAGGCACAAGTAGCACTAGTATGGTGTAGGGACTGAGGCTTTTTCGGACATAGTCTTGGTTTATAAGCTCGCGGACCTGTCGTTTGAGCTCCTTAGCTTCCTCGGGGTTGACTCTGTAGGCGGGTCGGTTAGGTAGCTGGGCTTCCGAGATAAAGTCTATGTTGTGCCCGATCCCTCGGAGGAGAGGTAGGCCGGATGGTAACTCTGGCGGAAAGACCCTGGCGTAGGTCTCCAAGAGCTTGGCGACCTCAGGTAGTGGTTGTGGTCCGGTGCTTTTTGCCACATATAGATCCTTAAAAATCATAAGGAAGACGTTAGTCTCACCCTTACTCACTTCCATCCGGATGAACTTGGAGTTTACGAGGAAGTTCTCCTTTCGTGGTCCTTTTTTTGGATACATTCTTAGTTGGATCTCGCAGACTTGTTGCGGGGGAGGGGCGCCAGGTTGTACCTGCGCTTTGTCATGGACAAAGGAATACAAGTTAGTCCGCCCATTGACTGTGGTATCCCTGTCAAACTGCCATGGACATCCTAAAAGTAGGTGACCTGCTTGCATCGGGACCACGTCGCATAGAACCAGATCGATATAACAGCCGACGACGAAGGAGACCGCCACCTGGTCAGTTATGCGTATCTCGGTCTTGTCATTGAGCCACCTAAGCCTGTAGAGACGTGGGTGCCTAGTTCTCTCAAGATAGAGCTTGTCAACCATATATTGACTGGCGACGTTAGTACAGAAACCTCCGTATACGATTAGATAACATACGTTCCCTTCATGGTGCACTTAGTATAGAAAATGATCTCACGCTGGGCGATCTCGTCGGGACCCACTATGGTGTTGAGGACACGTCGGAACATCAGTAATTCTCTGGAGTCGGGGTATTCAATGTTGTCATCTGCTTGATCGGCGCCCTCTACGGGTTCTTCTTCGCCTTCGTCTGCAGACTCGTATTTGCCAGTTGGTGTTAGGATTATAACATATTGGTTCAGAAATTCACGTGACATATGTCCGCATCCATTGCATTTGAAGCAAGTTATGTTTTGACACCTAGGGGCGGCACTGGTGGCTTTGCTCTTCTGACCTGGTTCAGTCGTGGTCTGGGTTGCGTCATTGGGCCGTTTCCTGGCATGTGGGTCATTGCTAGCACTGTCGTTCTTGTGGTACGGCTTGGTCCAGCTCGGCTTGGGTCGCGAGTAGCTAGTGTTCTTCCTCTTGTTGGCTTGCTTTACTTGGTTGGCCAGATGGAAGAGCTCTCCGAGATCATGATAGGGTTGCCTCTCGATCTTTCTGGCGATCTTTTCTTAAAGCCCATTGAGAAATTGGGCCATGTGGCTCTTGGTGGAGTCGGTGATCTCGAGTCGGTTTCTTAAGTATTTGAATTCGTCGAAATACTCGCTTATATTCTTTGTGCCTTGGGTTCAGACGCCTAAACTGTCTCTGGACCTCATGATGGAAGTTTGGGGGTACGTACCGCTTACGCAAGAGATGTGTGAGTTTGTCCCACGACGTGAGTGGTCCAAAACGGCTTCTCCTCCGGTCTGCTACCTCACGGTCCCACCAAGTCAGGACGTGGCCCGTGAATTGGCTGTTGCTAACGCTACTTGTCTTGGAATCTCGTATCGATAGTAGTCAAATAGCATCTTCGCTCCCAGTCTAGATAAGCCTCGAGATCGACTTTTCCAGCGAAGGATTTTGGGTTGAGCTTTATGTCTGGGGCCTGAAAAGGAGCCGGTCGATCAGCTGCTTCGGGGTTGCGCTCGTACCGGTACGCGGGGCTAGTGTGGGTCGGGTGGTCGGGCGGTTTGTCCTCCCATGGGTCGCGTGCGTACAACCCATGATACTGGGCCCGCCCGTTTGTGGTCGCGCTTATACTTCCCCTCTCTGCGTTGGGACGCTTTTGATATGTCTGGTCGCCTAGGTGGACCAGGTTGTTCTAACCACTCCATGCAGTTGGCGAGGGTGTTCATCTGAACCAGAAATTATCAAAAAAAAAAAAAGAACAAGGAAACTATCCTATACTGACTATGGAAACTTTCCTAAATCGAAAACTTTCCTAAACCAGAAATGAAAACTATCCTAAACTAGTTAAAGAAATTTTTCCTAAATCGATTATAGAAATTTTTTTTCTAGCTTAGGATCCTTCCTAAATTAAAAATTTCCTAATATGAGAAACTGTTCTAATGGCTAAGGGATCTTTCCCATTCTGATAATGACCGATTTAGTTGAAGATAAGAAATAATCCTGATTCTGCCTAAATGAAAAAGGCAACAATACAGCGGCTCGCTAACAAACTAGGCACTGCTTGGGGGGGAGGGTTCTAACAGCGACTATCAAACAACCTAGACGCATGCATGTTCTAACAATAGGTTCACGCTAATGGTAATGCAATTGCAAGAAATTGGTTTACTAGGTAAGCCGTGAATTGCTAGTAAACCCTAGGTTCTTTCAATTTCTTCTTATATTTTTCTGTTCGTTTTGATTTTAATGGAAAAGCAACAAGCAACAAAAAAGCATAAAACGATATTATTTTTTTTTTGTATATAACAAAATTAAAAACAAAGTTAAGGAAGGATGTAACCTGGTTGTATGAGCTTTTTAGGCTCTGATACCTGATGATGAAACCACGGGAACAGAAAGGAACCGAATGGAGGTTCTTGGTGCAGTCCGGAATTGGTTCCAGCGAGAGACCCTCGATCATGGAACGGGGTTTAGATCGTGGGCGTAAGTTCGAGAAAGGCTCGATTGAACAAGGGCGGGAGCAGGGGAATGAACTGGACAACACAGGTTGTGGAAAGGCCCGTGATACACCAAAGAGGCTCCGACCTTCAAGGCGGGAGTCGCAGTTAGCCTTACTAGAGAACTAGGCGACGCCGTCAGAGAGAGAATTGAGTATATGGGTTTAAACTTCTTGCCAAGTCTATCTTATTAATGAATAAAGGAGCTTGGCTTATATAATGCCTACGCCTAGGGTTTCTGCCCATAAAGTAAAACAATTTGTAGTTTAAAGTAAAACAACAAAAAAGTTTATAATAAAACAGCAAGAAGTTCAAAAATGGAGGGCTTGGGCTGTGGGCCTTAAGGACGCTGTTGTACGTGGTCCGACGACTGAGAAGCTCCCATGGTTGGGCCGTCATATAGAGGCCCGGTCCATGGTTGGGTTCTGGCGATGGCTCGGGGTTCCTTGGAAGAACCTCCATCTTGCGTGCGACGTACTGAGTGAACTTGGTTCCTAGAGCCTTTTCTCTTGATGTGATCCTTAGGAGAGGGACCCAACCCAGTGTCGACAACAAGCTGAAATGGCAGTGGTATAGTGAAATATGCAGCGGACGGTAAGGAGAATGAAGGAGGTTTAATTTAAAGGGGGCGTTTAAGTGGTGGATGAAAATAACACAATGGAATTAAAGGTATGAATGGTATGGAGTGAGATGACAAGGGCAAACAAGATGGTAAGGAATCTTATCAGCCGGGACTGTTCTTCAAATGGATATGACGCACCAAATGAAAAAAACATGGGTTTCCTAAGCGGCTCAAGGATATTACACACTAAAAGAATGCTTAGAAGAAGATCAAATATGACACACTGATCAAATGATTGACACTTCTCAAAATATCAAAAGGGTTATCCTAGTAAGAAATTCGATAAAGAGAAAGGTTACAATGAGGGCCAAAGCAGCGATTAAATAGAGGAAGAGACTATAGTTTTCAACTGAGTCAAAGGCCTGCATGGAAGGCATGAATTCCAACTCCATGCAAGACTTGACTTACACGGTCTACAAAATCAATAAATTCGAACTTTAAACAAGAAAAACCGCGTAATTGACCACCAAGTAACCGAGCCATTAGTGGGCTTAATAAAGATTCAATTTGCTACATGCCTTATGCAATTGGACATGTGATATTATATTTGGGTCTCATTAAAAATCCCTCTTGGAAAAAACCAAATGGGAAAAAAATACAAGAGAGGGAAAAAGAGCAAAAATATGTAATCTCTTCCCAATAACATAATTCAAATAACATAAATTCTTATTAAGATACCCAAATGAGCTAGATCTGGATTGGAAGCACGAATGAAGGATCCAACGTGTTCTTGAAGTGCTTTAGTCCGTGCACGGGTCAATGGTCCCTCTAGAATGGTCCAAGGGTCCACTTCTCTAGATGGATTAGTCCACGGTCGAACATAAGTCTTGGTCGATGGCATAGATGATCCTTGGTTATTGGTGTGATCAAGAACGGGTTGTTGGTACAGACGTGGACTGGGTTGCTGTCGTGGTCGAGCCGGATCGCTGGCATGGTCGGGTGTCGGGTCGCTGGCATCATCGGGAGCCGGGTGGCTGGCACGGTTGGGAGCCTTAACGCTGGCACCGTTGGGAACGTCAGTATATTTGTCTGGAACCTTGTCCATGGTCGATCGTGGGTCATGGTTTCGGTCGTTATTTCATTCATCCTGAAGGTCGTCTGTTCCTTTCTCACGGTCGTCCTTACGTTCGTCCTCACGGTCGTCTGTTCCGTCCTCACGGTCGCCTTGTGTTTGTCCTCACGGTCGTCCGTTCTATCATGGGTCACGTCAGCTCTTGCTCGGGTCAGGGGTCCGGTGGGTACAGTTGGGATGAGCTCATCCTGGTCTGGTCCGTCCAGGTCGGTGGTGCGATCAATGCCTCATCAGGTCGAGTACAGGTTTGAACATAGTTCAAACTCCCAACCACTGAAACATACAAAAAAAATTTACATTTCTTTACGTTCCAATTCATTTTTCGGATTTTGCATTTTATTGAACATATCCCCTGAATTGGAGCTTTTCCAGTTGAACACTTATCCATCTCATATCTCTTTAGAACTTTATTTAGGTATCCTTTCTGAGATAAACTTTAACAGTCTTGGTGATCTATCACATATTGTTTATATTCCAATCACATAAGATGACTCATCCATATCCTTTATTTAAACTTACTAGAGAGATATTTATTTAAATCACTTAACATTCCCATGTCACTCGCAGCTATCAATATGTCGTCAACATATAATAATATAATGGCAATTTTGATCCCACTGACCTTCATGTAGATACATCCGATCAATGATGATCTCTACGAAACCGTATGACAAAATGGTATCATTGAACTTTAAGTATCATTGTCTGGAAGATTGTTTTAACCCATATATTAACTTTCTCAGCCTACACACGAGATTTTCTTTTCTTGTGGCCACAAAACTTTCAGGTTGGTCCACATAAACTCTTTTCTCAAGCTCTCCATTCAGAATGGCGGTTTTATCATTGATTTAGTGAAGATCTTAATCATAATGAGCTACCAATCCCATGCAATTCTGTATAGTCAATGTCGTCTTTCTGAGTAAACTCTTTAGCAACAAAGCGAACCTTGCACATTTCTATGTTACCCTTAGAGTCATATTTCATTGTAAAGATCCATTTACATCCAACAGTTTTGAAACCATCATACAACTTACTTGGTCATACTCTGTTTACATTCATTGAAGAAATTTCGTCTTCTGCAGCATTATACCATTTTTCAGAATTTTTACTTTTTATGGCCTTTCTAATGTTTTCGGTTCTTCATCAATCATAAGGTCACATTTATTTTCAACATCGTAAACCTCATAATCAGCTGTAATGGCGGATCTCCTTTCCCTTACAGATCGCCTCAGTGGTTATTGTGGCACAATGTTCTGTTCTTGAATGACGACAGGTTCATTTTTGGTTTCTTGATTTAGTGGGACAGTGTGTTCATCAATTTCTTGTTTTATTGTGGTATTGGACTGTACACCAACAATAAAAATAACTACTTAGGTTGGAACTACGGGTGAATAATCTTCTACCCAAATTTTTTTATGTTCACTCCCCTAGATTATGAACTCCCACTAGTTTCCCCATTTTCTATGAACCTAGCATTACATGTCTCGACTATTTGCGTATTATAGATAGGAAAGTAAAAGACAAATTCCTTAGACTTTTCTAGATAGTCAATAAAATATCCACTAACCGTCTTTGAGTCGAATTTATTTTCATGTGGGTTATACAAATTTACTTCTACTGGACATCCCCCAGACATGTAAATGCCTTAAATTGGGTTTTTTCCTTTAAATAGTTCAAATGGGGTAATTGGAACTGCTTTACTAGGAACACGGTTTAATATATACGTTGCAGTCTTTAATGCATATATTTGCAATTATTTAACATACTCCTAATCATTTCCATTAATGAACGGTTATGCCTTTCAGCTACACCATTATTCTGAAGTGTTCCCGATATTGTGTATTGTGCACAAATGCCTTTACTTTCTAAAAGTTTTGCAAATGGACCATGACATTGTCCACTTTCGGTGAATCTACCGTTAAACTCACCACCGCTATCCAATCTCACAACTTTCACTTTCTTTTCTAACTGCCTTTCCACTTCATCGATGAATAAGTTTAGGATATTCACCTACTCAGCCTTATCATGCAATAAATAAGTGTACCCATAACGTGAATAATCGTCAATAAAAGTGATAAATTATTTTTCACCACTCCATGACGGAGCATTGAATGGGCCAGAAATATAATTGTATATTAACTCTAAAAGTTGATTACTTCTTGTGGTGGGTTTTTTTGTGACGTGTTTGGTTTGTTTTCCTTTAATGCATTCTATACATACATTCATGTCACTAAAAACTAATGGAGCTAATAATTATTTATTTATTAACCTCATTATCCTTTCTTTGAATATGTGACCTAATCTTTTATGCCACAAAAGTGCTGAATTTTCATTTGATGCACTACGCTTAATTTCTTGATTCTCAATTTAAACAAAGATTTAGAAATTTTTTTTATCAAGATTAAAAATGTACATCAAATCAACCAAAGTACCATTACTATAAAAATAATCTTTTCGGTACAAAGAAAATACACTATGTCCAATCTTAAATTCAAATCCTAAATCGTCCAACCTACTTACTGAAACAAGATTTCTAGCACATTCAGGAACATAGAGACAATTTTTATGATGTATAAAAAAACCAGTGTCAAAGATCAATTTGTACATCCTAATGCCTACAATTTGTGCCTTCATTATGTTTCC
Organism: Streptanthus diversifolius; assembly: GCA_039880935.1. Taxonomy (NCBI): domain Eukaryota; kingdom Viridiplantae; phylum Streptophyta; class Magnoliopsida; order Brassicales; family Brassicaceae; genus Streptanthus; species Streptanthus diversifolius. Next base: position 7,329,963 of record JAXGFM010000005.1, read on the forward strand.
CATGAACACGTACCTTTTAGTTCCTTTTAAAGGTTAAATCGTATTGAATCTCTGTTTAATATGAGATACATGAGTAGATGCACCAGAATCAAGTCACCAAGCATTTCTAGGGACTTTTACAAGATTCAATTCGGAATAAACAAATAAATGTTGTGTACCTTTCTTGTCAAACCATGCCTTCCTTCTAAGACAGTCTTTCTTTATGTGTCTCTCATTCTTTCAGAAGAAACATTTGACCACTTTACAGATTTTACTTTCGGGTTCTTTAAAGATACTTTTACCCTTCTTTTTATCCTTACCGCTTGGTTTCTTAAAGCTGCTACTGGCTCTGTTTAGTCCAGAGTGTAATTTGGTTTTCTGTTTCTTTAACCTCGCCTCTTCCTGAATGAGCATGACCTTTAATTTCTTAACGTTCCACTTATCCTTAATGGTGTTGCAATTCACATGGAACTGGCCATACTCAGAAGGCAAAGAGTTCATTATGAATTGAATCAAGAACAATTCATGCACTTTCATCCCCATGGACGTTAACTTTGATGCCAAGTTTGACATGTGAGTGACATGATCATGGATTCTCTAAGACCAATCGAACTTCTTCGTATTCAGCTCACTCATGAGACTGCCTACTATCAATTTATCGGCCATGTCCAATTGGTATTGTTCCTTTATTTTTAAAATGAATTCCTTTGCTTTCTCTGTTTTAGGCATAAATGGTTTTATACTTTCCGCCATCGACATCCTCAGTAAGTTCAGACACAGCCGGTTAGAGCGCTCACACGTCTCATAACAAGACTTGTCCCATTTTGAGATCTCATTCTTAATGAATGTAGGCTCTTCATCGGTGAGTATAGCTAGGTCTAGAGATATTACACCCAAAGAAAACTTTATTTGTTTAGATCATTCCTCATAGTTGAGCCCATTAAACTTTACCACAAAATTTGCAGAAGCAAATGAATTTGATGAAGCTGCGAAATTTTCAACATGCACTGTTAGTGCTTTGAAACTTTAATAGATTCATCGACCAATAAAATCTAAACACTTTACTTGTATATATTTAAGCAACATGTTGGCAATACATTAAATACACACACATTTCAAGATGCTTGTTTAGATTTTATTTTAATAATTAATCAAGTTATATATACAATCGATAGTAATGCTACCTGTGGGTATACAGACCATGTACTGCAACATAAATATTAATATTTTAAGAATTACTTATTACATATAATGATCTTCATGTGGGTGATATCCTATGATATATCTAGTGTTCAATTGATTAATCAAAACTTTTTATATCATTTAAACATCCTTTAACCATGATCAATTATGAATCTTTACTTTACTATCATATTAATATAAACAGATCATTGTGGTGATTAACAAGTTATATGAATTCTTTTTTTAATATATATGTATTAATATTTTATAATACATTAGACTAATTATTTTACGGTAAGATATATAAAAATGTATTAACATTTTATAATACACTAGTTTGATTATATTATCGTAGTATATATATATATGTATATTAATATTTCATAATAGATTAGTCTAATTATTGCAGCAGAAGTATTTAATGAATTTTTTTCTTGCGGTTACTGTTCATCATAACTTTTCACCGCGACTGTTCATCACAACTGTTCGCCGCGATAATGTTCGTCCAATTACTGTTCATCGTAACACTATTCATCACAGTTACTATTCATCGTGATAATGTTCATCGTGGTTACTGTTTATCGCAGTTACTAATATTGTCCACCGTGATAATGTTCATCGGGTTACTATTCATCGCGATAATGTTCATCGCAATATTGTTCATCGCGATTACTATTCATTGCGAATACTATTTATCGTGATATTGTTTACCAGGTTACTATTCATCACAATATTGTTCATCGCGATTACTGTTTATCGTGGTTACTATTCATCACCAATCCTTAATGGGATATTAATGGGTTCAATATGGCTCCGATACCACATGTAAATTATTTTTTATGATTTCAATTTATAAAATCTATCCCAAAACCATATAGGCCATTTAAAATTCACAAAACTTTTTATATTGAATATAAAAACCTTAAATCCAAAACAATAGATAATTTAAAACTTGTGATTATTCATTGCTCTTGAATTGTTGTATGAAATCCTTTGAATATCACTTGTTGATCTTCTCCTCTACACATTTTTCTTTTCTCAATTCCTTTCATGGAGAATAATTTTTTTCTTGTTTTCTTATTGTTCTCTGCTTTTATTTTTTAAGAGTTTTGTCTTAATAATGAACAACTCCTTTTCTCACTCTCTCTTATGTTATTTTATTTATGTCGAATAGACACGAGGAGAAATATAATTTTTTCTAACTTTTCTTTATTTATTTATTAAGACATTCATATATTCGTGCTTTATTTCACATATATACACACATAATTAAAACCATATTATATGTATATATACATATCTCTATGAGAACAAATATAATGTTTATGGTTAGAGGAGAGGATTTTAACTTATCCATTGTATACTCTTTTATCGAGACAGATATATCACGATTTTACTTTTAACGTATAAGATACCGTAGACTTTACAAAGAGCTCGAACTTTAATAATTGGACTGTTAATACATCGGCCATTCTACAGAAAATATTCTTATAGTATGATCTTTAAATTTATTAGAGTTAAAAACACTTACCTTGATGTAGTGCTGCTGGTTGCTTTAGTAAGGTATTAGAGCTAAAAACATTGATCTCTTCTTGTGATTTCTTTGTACTCTGTTTTTTTTTTGCTCTGTCTTTGCTTCCACATTTCTAAATTATAGAACTTCCTTTTTCTTGCTATTCTTAGTCTTGGAATGTGTGGTATCTTCTTGGTAGGCTCCATTGGTTTTCTTCCAAATTTCTCTGTGGAACTTTCCTTTCTTATTTTCAGGTTGGAGCTCTTCTTAGATGGTGTAACCGTGATCCATCTGCTTGGCTCTTAAGGAATTTGGCACCTTGAATAATATGCGTTGGTTGAGATTTCATCCACAAACTCCTTGTTCAAAAGCTGCTTCATTTCTTTCCAAATGTGGTCCGGGAGATCACAATCAATTATGAAGCAAGCATCCTCATCCCATTGTCGATATTCTTCTTCAATTAAAGTTTCCTTAGCAACGGTATTTTTTTCCTCAGGGGGTACCTGATTTTCTTGAAACCATCTTAAGTAAGCCTCTAGTCCTTGGTCATGACCTTAAAAGTAAATGTGGTATGACTCTTCTTGGTGATCTTCTTCTTCAAGCTCACTCATTGCCTCATAGTCTTGTTGATGATCTTCAATTGATTGATCTTCCAAGTCTTGGTATTGAGTCTCAAGTTCTTCTCCTTCCTACCATGCTTCTTCTATGGCTTCTTCTTCTAGGTCACTCTCACTGATGTGAGAATTAGTATCTATATTTTCGTAGTCTTGGTGGTGACTCTGCGCTCTATAGGTGTGTTCAAGATATAGTGCTTCTTGTTCAGAACCTTCACCATTGATGGAATCTTCATAATCATAATTTTTTTTCATGGTAACTTCTGGTTTGGGCTTCTTTTTCTTCATAATCAAGTTCATTGTCTTCTTCTGAGCCTGATTCTTCTCCATAACCTTCCTCTGCTTCTTCTCTAGTCCAGTCCACGGAGCATGTATCATCTTGATACTAGTCTGGTGGTTTTGGTTCAGAATCTCCATTATTTGGATCCTCCTATCCATTGATCATCTTCACAATTAGTTTCTTCATCAAATAGGACTTGGTCTTCTCGTTCCCAATATCTCTCACTTTGGTCTTCCCCTCCATTCGTTTCCTTTGATCTTTCGTAAATTAACAATAGAAGTCAAGTATATTAATTAGATCATAAAGTATCAAGTTCTCAAAGAATGACTAAATATGCTTTTTATTACAATTTTGTTGACAAATTCGAATACATAACTCAAATAATTAGCAATCAACTTCTTTTCTTTTTCTAAAAATGTGCAAATAAGTGCAGCAGTTTTCTGTATCCAATTGAAAAATATAGTAAGGTAATTTTCATTTTCAAAGACAAACAACAAAGTAACAATATGGAAATTATTTCAAATGCCGCAAACTTATGAAACATTTCGATCTTTATGAATCAAATAGCAATAAACACCATGCAATAAGATCAAACAAATTTATATAACTTTTTCGAATTCTTTTTATATATATGGTTTTTCAAATTATAAACACAAACAAACGAAGAAATAATTTGAAAGCAAAAAATAATTCTCTTTTTATAGCTTTTTGTTTTAAGGGAAAAAAATAAAATGACAATAAAATACAAATGAATTCAAGCAAAGAAAAATGAATTCAAGCAAATATTTATGGATTTTATGGTTTATAATTAAGAACAAAACACAAGAAAATAAAAACAAATATTTTTATAGGTTTTGGTTTATGAATAGAAATGAAATAACAAATAAAAAAGATAAAGGTTGAAAATATACAACCTGATGGATATGAGTTTTGAAGCTCTAATTTTAGATGATGTAAGATTGGAAATCACTCCAATAATCTTATTTACCTCATGGCTTCAAGAGACTAAGTTGTTGCATAAGTGGAATGATTTTCGAGATAGAAGATTGTGGTGATGGACAATTGACTCTCTCAATCTGGTGGGTTTATTGAATCGCTTGATCAGATGGTGAATAAAGAGTGTTTAAATCACACAAACAATCTTAATCCAAAGGTTTCTAGAGAATAGAAGTGAATCTCACAATTATATCCTAAAGAACTGATGTAAGAACCAAGGGGTGGACTGTCTTTCACCGAGAAGCTCAGGTTGCTGGATAGAAAGCGATGGGAAAGAAGGGGTGGATCAAAGGGACCACACAAGCTGTGAAAGGGGCTTGTGATACTCCAATAACTTCAACCAAAGGAGGTTGAAGTCGACGGCTACAAGGAGGTTGGAGGCGCCTGTTTTAGGTCTTAGACACTAGTCTTAAGTTTTGTCAAAATGCTTGTTATTTCATTAAAGTTTAGACAAATAGCTTATATAATGCCTTGTTACAACTTAGGCTTAACTACAAGGTGTTTATCCTTACAAGAATTAAAACAACATGTAGTTCACTTATTGGCAATTAAATAGAAAATGGGCTCTAATAGTCAACATGACTTTGATGAGGACATCGAGCCAGCTACTGCACCTGTCATCCCACCTGGACCACTTACGCGGTCCACGCGGAAAGCCTTAGGAGACAAACTCAGCATGCTCTTGGAAAGTGGAACCAGAGAAGACCCCGAACTGCCCACCCAGACGACCAGCCCACGACCAGCCGTCCAGGCAAGCCGTCCGGAGCCAGCACCCGACCAGTCAGACCCAGTTCAGGCACTCACGACCAGACCACCCTTCCAGCTAGACAAGGAACCCTGGAGGTTCCTTCTCGAAGATTCTTCCTCCTCCGGTGTCTTTACCATTACTATTCGGTAGAGACACCAAAAGTCGTTCTAGGAAATTGTACTCTTTTTCCTATCTTCGGTTTTGTCCCATTGGGTTTTCCGAAGAAGGTTTTAATGAGGCAACACTCCTAGTGCGCAAGGCGTTGAAGACTTGTTCACAATTCCATCCCATTCACAAGTCTTCAGGCGAATTCTCAGCCTAAGTGTTGTTGGGCTTTTTCCTTCTTAAAATTCGATTTATTTGTCTAAGTGTTTTAGTTGGGTTAAGTCATGTTGACTAATTGTGGCCCATTATTTATTCTAAGTGACAATAAGTAAACTACATGTTGTTTTAATCTCCTAAAGGTTAAACGCCTCGTAGTTTACCTTAAAATTGTAACAAGGCATTATATAAGCCTTCTTGTTTTAACTTTATGAAAGAACAAATATTTTTGACAAAAAACCTAAGTCTCTTAAACACAAAGTAGCCGCCAGCTCTCTTGCTTGCAGCCGCGACCTTCAACCCAGTTTGGTTGAAGTGCTTGGAGTATCACAAGCCCCTTTCACAGCTTGTGTGGTCCCTTCGATCCACCCTTCAATCCCCATCGATTTCTGTCCCATTATCCTGAGTTTCTCGGTGAAAAGACAGCCCACCCAAGTTCTTACATCATCTGGTATCAGAGATTAAAGCTCCTGCTCATCAGGTTGATTCTATCCTTTATTTTTTATCTTTGGCGATTTCTTATTGTTTTGTTTCAACAGTTTTTGGCTTTTGATTGTGTTTCGTTCTCTTTCCCCTGAGGTTCTCGGTAAGAAGGAGAGGAATCAAGTCACATACCACAAACATCCTACAAAAAAAAAAAAATCAGATTCTATCAATCCTTTTTTTCTTGTTTTCATAATTTAAAAAAAAAAAAAAAAGAAGAGAATTTTGTTTGTTTTATTGCTTGTTTGTTGCTAGAAATTTTTTTTTTTTAAAAGAAAAGAAAACAAAAATATTTTTAAGATTGTTTAAAATTAATCTAGGGTCCTTAGAAACTCACCTAGAACACCTTCTCATACTTGAAACCATAAAGGTTGTGTGTTGTTTGCTAGGCTTTGTTGTAGCATCCAGCCTAGGTCTCGGTTTGTCCCTGCTTGTCGCGTCTTGACCAGTGTCCAGGCCGTGTCCTTCTTGCTAGGTGTCATAGGTTGTGTCCGCGTCTAGGTCTAGGGCTCTCGTTTTGCTGGTCGCGTCTTTAGGGCAGCCAGTGTCCCGCGTGTGTGTGTCCCGTGCCCTCGCTAGCTAGGTCTTTTCTGTGCGTGACCGTGAGTTGTTTGCCGCGTCCTAGGTTAGTTTGTCTCGCGTCCTAGGCTAGTTCGTCCGGTTGGCAAGTCTTCTAGCTAGTCCCGTGTCTAGTTCTTTGTTTAGTTCGCTAGTCCTCGAGTCGCCTTCGTTTAGTGCTTGTGTCATCGCGAGTCCTAGCATTCTAGGTTTAGTTCTTGGTCGCGTCCTAGCGTGCGTCGAGTTCTAGGTCCCTTCTCGTACCGCGCCGCCTGCCCTAGTCGTTCCACACCTTAGCGACCTTTCCCTTAGTGCCGCGTCCCACCTCGCTAGCCGTCCACTGTCCCCGTAGCCAGCCTGCGTGTGGTTTAGGATTTCGATTCATTAGCTAGGCGGCTAGGTTAGGGTTTTGTCAAGGGTCTAGGTTCTTAGTTCTAGTGTTTAGGAAGTTTTCCATAGTATTTAGGTAGTATTCTAGATAGTTTCCATAAGTTCTCTAGGCATTAAATTAGTTTAGGAAATTTTCTAGGTAGTCTTAGGAAGTTTTCTAGATTTTTATTAGGCATTAAGTTATTTTCCTTTAGTTTTTAGGAAATTTCCATTTAGGAATAGGAAGTAAGTAGATATTTTTTCCAAGATATATTTAGTTTTCCTTTTTTTAGTTTAGACATTAATTTTAGGATATTTTCCATAGTTATTAGTTTCCTTTTTAGGATTAGGAAATATATCCACAGGATATTTTCCTTTTTCTAGTTTTCCTTTATATAGAGATAGTATATTTTATTTCCTTATTTGATATATTCTGTGAATAAATATTAAATAAAAGTCAATAAAATATATTCTCGGAAACTTTCCAATTAAGGAAAGTTTCCAATTTCTGCAAGTTTCCCGAAAAGGAAACTTTCCTTTTCTAGAAAATTTCCTTTTCCCGGAAAAGGAAATATGACAGGACGGGATGAATCAACGTCGGGGCAAGCTGACCCGACCATGGTACAGCTTCTCCAAGCCCTGACGGCTCAAATGTCAACATTCTCCACTCAACTTGAGCAGTTGAGGCAAGCCACGCCGCCTCCCCCTGCAGCACCTGCTGCGCCTCTATACCACCACGAACGGCCACCTATGGGTCGATACCCTTACTATGACGACGACCCACCACCACCACCGCCGCCGCGTCCAGCCACTCACTACCCGGAGGTCAAGATGAGCCCACCTCCTTTCTCGGGGAAATTAGACCCCGAAGAGTATCTCGACTGGGAGAGACGCATGGAGCTCATCTTTGAATACTACAACTATGATGATCCCCGGAAGGTCATCTTTGCGACAGCGCAATTTACAGACCATGCCCTAGCATGGTGGGATCGAGAAGTCACCACCCGCAGACGAGCTCGTATGGGTTCTGTGACTTCATGGGTCGAGCTGACCCAAATCATGAGGCGACGTTATGTACCGCCCCACTTCCACCGCGAGCTTCAGCGACGTTTCCGACGCCTCACTCAAGGAAGCAAGACGGTGACTGAATACTTTGACGAGTTTGAGCACCTCCGTAACCGACTAGATGTAGATGAACCTGAAGAGAGCCTTATGGCCCAATTCATCGACGGCTTGCAAGAATCCATCGCCAGAAAGATTGAACTGCAGCCCTACCACGACCTTGGTGAGCTGTTCCACCTAGCAGTCCAGATCGAGAAGTGCCATAAGCGGAAGCTTGCCGCACCTTCTCGACCCAGAAACACTTGGAACACCGGTTCCAAGCCATTTGAGCGGACGACTCAGCCTATTGACCCACGGCTCAAAGGCAAAGCCGTCGCCTCCAGCTCAGCCCCCAGACCGGCACCTCCAGCCTCTAGACCACCGAGTGCCACGACCCCATCCCAGCCTCAGCGGAGCAGCGAGATCGTCTGCTTCAAATGTAAAGGCAGAGGACACATGTCCCGGGATTGTCCCACTCAAAGGACAATGGTGCTCACTGCTTCTGGAGACTACGAGTCCGAAGATGAACATGAGGAGCAAGCATTTCCGACGCCTCAGTCCGACGAAGACGTTGAATACGCTGATTCCGGAGAAATGCTTATGATCCGACGCGTCCTTAGCTCACGATTCGAGCCTGAAGAAGAAGCACAACAAGAGAACATTTTCCACTCCAAATGCACGATACTTGGGAAAGTGTGTTCGTTAATCATTGACGGAGGATCCTGCACGAATACCGCCAGTAAGTACATGGTGGAGAAATTAGGCTTGCCCGTGACCAAGCACCCCAAGCCCTATAAACTTCGGTGGCTGAACAACAAGACGGAGTTGTACATCTCAGACCAAGTGAAGGTCTCATTCAGCATCGGCAGATATCAAGATCAGGTCACCTGCGACGTCGTCCCGATGTCAGCTGGACATCTTCTGCTCGGACGACCTTGGCAATTCGACCGTGAGACCACGCACAACGGACGGACCAACTTCTACTCTTTTGTCCACGACAAGCGTCGCTACAACTTAGCCCCGATGTCTGCACACGCCGTCCAAGAAATGCAATCCAAGATGGCAAAGGATCAACATGCCAGAAAGGGGAATTTTCTGATAAATGTAGCAGACATGAGAAAAGCCACATGCACCGCAGGCACCCAAGTCGTGCTCATTCTCTACAGAGAGAGTCTACACACGGCCAGTACAGAGCACCCTCTACCTGCCGAGATCCGCGCACTCCTTGACAACTACGCCGACGTCTTCCCAGACGAAATCCCAGCCGGCCTTCCACCTATCCCAGGGATCGAGCACCACATTGACTTCATTCCCGGAGCTCAACTACCTAACCGTCCAGCTTACAGAGTCAACCCCGAGGAGGCTAAAGAATTAGAACGACAAGTCCAAGACCTCATGGCTCAAGGATATGTCCGTGAAAGCCTCAGCCCCTGTGCCGTTCTGGTTCTTCTGGTACCCAAGAAGGACGGAAGTTGGAGGATGTGCGTTGACTGCCGCGCCATCAACAACATAATCATCAAGTACCGGCACCCCATCCCACGCCTAGACGACATGCTTGACGAGCTCAGCGGAGCCGCCATCTTTTCTAAGATAGACCTGAAGAGTGGATACCATCAAGTGAGGATGCGAGAAGGAGAAGAATGGAAGACCGCCTTCAAGACAAAGCAAGGCCTATATGAGTGGCTCGTAATGCCATTCGGTTTATCAAATGCGCCGAGTACCTTCATGCGACTTATGAACGAGGTTCTTCGCCCGTTCATCGGCAAGTTCGTCGTGGTCTACTTCGACGATATTCTCGTCTACAGCACGACCTACCGAGACCACCTGGAGCACTTGGAAGCCGTGATCACTACCTTACAGAGAGAGCAGCTGTACGCCAACCTCAAGAAGTGTACATTCTGCACCGACCAAGTAGTATTCCTTGGTTTCGTCGTCAGTTCCCAGGGACTTCGGGTAGACGACGAGAAAATAAAGGCCATTCAGGATTGGCCCACGCCTACGACCGCCAGCCAGGTCCGCAGCTTTCACGGACTTGCCAGCTTCTATAGACGGTTCGTCCGCGACTTCAGCACGATTGCTGGACCCTTGACCTCGACGATCAAAAAGAACCAGGATTTTCGTTGGGGTCCCGAGCAAGACAAGGCCTTCCAGCTGCTTAAGGAACGCCTTACACACGCACCAGTCCTCGTGTTACCAAACTTCACGCAGACGTTCGAGGTTGAGTGCGATGCCTCAGGCATAGGCATTGGAGCCGTCCTTACCCAAGGCGGACGACCAGTCGCCTACTTCAGCGAGAAGTTAAGTGGAGCTGCACTTAACTATCCGACCTACGACAAGGAACTTTATGCCCTTGTCCGCGCCTTAGAGACTTGGCAACATTATCAGCTTGCCCGAGAGTGCGTCATTCACACCGATCATCAGACGCTCCAGCACCTCCGAGGGCAATCAACATTGAAGAAACGACATGCCCGTTGGCTAGAATTCATTGAGACCTTTCCGTACGTCATCAAGTACAAGAAAGGAACGGACAACATCGTCGCTGACGCCCTGTCTCGTTGTTACAGCCTTATCTCTGTCATGGAGTCCAAGGTTCTCACCTGCGCCCCGAGAGATTTCCCCAGCGACGGAAGAGCAAGCTTGCACCCCGGGGAGATGGTCCATTCCGCGTCCTTCGGAGAATCAACGACAACGCCTACCAGCTCGAACTTCCAGGTGAGTATAACGTCTCTAGTACTTTCAATGTTGCTGACTTAGAGTTGTTTGATGCAGGTGAGGACTTTGCTTTGGAGACCAAAGCACTTCAAGAGGGAGGGAATGATGAGGACATCGAGCCAGCTACTGCACCTGTCATCCCACCTGGACCACTTACGCGGTCCATGCGGAAAGCCTTAGGAGACAAGCTCAGCATGCTCTTGGAAAGTGGAACCAGAGAAGACCCCGAACTGCCCACCCAGACGACCAGCCCACGACCAGCCGTCCAGGCAAGCCGTCCGGAGCCAGCAGCCGACCAGTCAGACCCAGTTCAGGCACTCACGACCAGACCACCCTTCCAGCTAGACAAGGAACCCTGGAGGTTCCTTCTCGAAGATTCTTCCTCCTCCGATGTCTTTACAATTACTATTCGGTAGAGACACCAAAAGTCGTTCTAGGAAATTGTACTCTTTTTCCTATCTTCGGTTTTGTCCCATTGGGTTTTCCGAAGAAGGTTTTAATGAGGCAACACTCCTAGTGCGCAAGGCGTTGAAGACTTGTTCACAATTCCATCCCATTCACAAGTCTTCAGGCGAATTCTCAGCCTAAGTGTTGTTGGGCTTTTTCCTTCTTAAAATTCGATTTATTTGTCTAAGTGTTTTAGTTGGGTTAAGTCATGTTGACTAATTGTAGCCCATTATTTATTCTAAGTGATAATAAGTAAACTACATGTTGTTTTAATCTCCTAAAGGTTAAACGCCTCGTAGTTTACCCTAAAATTGTAACAAGGCATTATATAAGCCTTCTTGTTTTCACTTTATGAAAGAACAAGTATTTTTGACAAAAAACCTAAGTCTCTTAAACACAAAGTAGCCGCCAGCTCTCTTGCTTGCAGCCGCGACCTTCAACCCAGTTTGGTTGAAGTACTTGTAGTATCACAAGCCCCTTTCACAGCTTGTGTGGTCCCTTCAATCCACCCTTCAATCCCCATCGATTTCTGTCCCATTATCCTGAGTTTCTCGGTGAAAAGACAGCCCACCCAAGTTCTTACATCAGACTTCAACCCAAATAAATACTTAATCTAAAAATGATAGAAATAAGATAGAAAAGCCAAATAATACTTAGGCACAGAATTCACAGAAAGACTTGTGAATGGGATGGAATTGTGAACAAGTCTTCACCGTCTTGCGCACTAAGAGTATTATCTCATTAAAACCTTCTTCGGAAAACACAGTGGGATAAAACCGAAGATAGGAAAAAGCGTACAATTTACTAGCACCAATTTTGGTGTCTTTACCGGATGGTAATGGTAAAGACACCGGAGGAGGAAGAGTCTTCTAGAAGGAACCTCCATTGTTCCTTGTCTAGCTGGAACGGGTCAGTGCTTGGACCGGTCGAGGCGTGGTCTGGTGGGTGCTCGGTCGCGGACGGGCTGGTCGTCATGGACGGGCTGGTCGTCATGGACGTGCGGCTTGGGAACGGCTGGGACAGGTCACCTGGACGCAGGCTGGTCGGCATGGTGAGCTTGTCCCCTAAGAGCATGCTGAGCTTGTCCCCTAAGGCTTTCCTCTTGGACCGCGTAAGAGGTCTAGGTGGAATGAATGGTGCAATGGCTGGCTTGATATCCTCATCATTCCCTCCCTCTTGAAGTGCTTTGGTCTCCAAAGCGAAGTCCTCACCTGTATCAAACAACTCTAAATCAGAAACATTGAAAGTACTAGACACATTATACTCACCTGGAAGTTCGAGCTGGTAGGCGTTGTCGTTGATTCTCCGAAGGACGCGGAATGGACCATCTCCCCAGGGTGCAAGCTTGCTCTTTCGTCGCTGGGGAAATCTCTCTGGTCGCAGATTGAGCCAAACCCAATCTCCCTCCTTGAAAACAATGTACCTGCATCCTTTGTTGGCGTTCTTGACGTTCTGGATGTTTCGTTGTTCCAGGTTTGCCTTGGGCTCTTCATGAAGTCTCTTGATGTAGTCCGCCTTTGCTTCTCCCTCCAAGCTGATGGCGTCGCCCAATGGTATGGTTGTGAATTTGATAGGAGTGGTCGGGTTGAAGCCGTAGAAGACTTAAAATGGAAAAACGCTTCGTGCCAGAATGTGTAGCCCTATTGTAAGCGAACTCGACGTACGGAAGGCACTCCAGCCAATTCTTCAAATTGCGGCCAATTGTTGCCCTCAGGGTCTGGGATAAGGTCCGGTTGACAACCTCCGTCTGTCCGTTAGTCTGCGGATGGTACACGGTGGAGAACAAGAGGTTGGTGTCCAATTTTTGCTAAAATGCTCACCAGAAGTGGCTAAGGAACTTGGTGTCGCGGTCGAATACGATCGTCCTCGAAATCAGTCGTACTATTTCCTTGAAGAACATGTCGGCAGTTTGGCTTGCATCGTTGGTCTTGTTGCAAGCGATGAAGTGTGCCATCTTGGAAAATCAGTCGACCACTACGAAATCCATGGAAATGTTTGTCTAGGGCACGGATGGGACTGGTAACAGCATGTAAGGACTCTGCGGATGCATCTTGGATTTAAACCTTTTGCAGATAAGGCACCTTGTGCAGTATGCCTCTACATCTCGTCGCTGGTGGGGCCAGTAGAAGTGCTCATTAAGCATGCTTAAGATCTTTTCAATGCCGAAATGACCCATGAGACCTCACCGTGGGTCTCTCTGAGAAGCATCTCTCGAATCGATCTTTTCAATGCCCTTGCCGTGCTCTAGGTAAGCCTGAGTGAAATCTGTATCGTCAGCGTACAACTCTTTGCTTATCTCGAAGCCATAACTTTTGACTTCATGACGGAAATCAGACTGTATCTACGAGATAAGGCGTCAGCGACAACGTTGTCCGTTCCTTTCTTATATTTGATGACGTATGAAAGGTCTCGATGTACTTCAACCAACGGGCATGTCTCTTTTTCAGCGTAGACTGTCCTCTGAGGTGCTGGAGTATCGGATGGTCAGTGTGAATGACGCACTCCCGAGCAAGAAGATAGTTCTGCCAAGTCTCCATGGCGCGGACTATGGCATAGAGCTCACGTCGAATAGTTAAGTGCATCTCCACTTAACTTCTCATTGAAGTAGGCGACAGGTCGTCTGCCTTGTGTGAGGACGGCCCAATGCCGATCCCGGGGGCATCACACTCGAACTTTAATGTCTGAGTGAAGTCCGGCAGGACTAGGACTGGGGCGTGGGTGAGGCGTTCCTTCAGAAGCTTGAAGGACTTATCCTGGTCGGGTCCCCAACGATAATCTTGATTCTTCTTTATCGTCGAGGTCAATGGACCAGCTATCGTGTTGAAATCTCGGACGAAACGTCTGTAGAAGCTGGCGAGTCCGAAGAAGCTACGGACCTGGCTGGCAGTCTTCCGTGTGGGCCACACCTGTATGGCCTTAATCTTCTCGTCTTCCACCCGAAGTCCATGGGAACTTACGACGAAGCCAAGTAAAACGACTTAGTTGGTGTATAATGTACATTTCTTGAGATTTGCGTACAACTGGTCTCTCTGCAGGGTGGTAATCACGACCTCTAGGTGGTCGAGATGGTTTGAGTAGGTCGTGCTGTAGATGAGAATATCGTCGAAGTATACCACTATGAATTTGCCAATGAACGGACGAAGGACCTCGTTCATAAGGTGCATGAAAGTAATGGGAGCATTTGACAGGCCGAATGGCATCACTAGCCACTCATAAAGACCTTGCTTGGTCTTGAATTCAGTCTTCCATTCGTATCCGTCGCGCATCCTTACTTGATGATATTCGCTTTTCAGGTCAATCTTTGAGAAGACTGCAGCTCCGCTGAGCTCGTCTAGCATGTCGTCCAGACGCGGAATGGATTGTCGGTACTTGATTGTAATGTTGTTGATGGCGCGACAGTCGACGCACATCCTCCAGCTCCCGTCCTTCTTTGGTACTATAAGAACTGGGATGACACAAGGACTAAGGCTTTCTCGAATGTAGCCTTGAGCCAAGAGGTCTTGGACTTGCCGTTCAAACTATTTAGCCTCCTCGGGGTTTACTCAATATGCAGGACGGTTGGGTAACTGAGCTTCGGGGACAAAGTCGATGTGGTACTCGATCCCTCTGATAGGTGGTAGGCCAGCTGGAATTTCGTCCGGAAACACGTCGGCATACTTGTCTAGCATGGCGCGGATCTCGGCAGGTAATGGTGCCTCGGTGCTAGTCGTGTGGAGACTCTCTCTGTAGAGCATTAAAACGATCTGGGTGCCCTTGGTGCAAGTGGCCTTCCGCATGTCTGCCACGTTTATTAAGAAGTTCTTCTTACGGGCATGTTGATCTTTCGCCATCTAAGATTGCATTTCTTGAACGGCGTGCATAGACATTGGTGCGAGGTTGTATCTATGCTTGTCGTAGATGAAAGAATAGAAGTTTTTTCGTCAGTTATGCGTAGTCTTTCGGTCAAATTGTCAAGGTCGTCCGATCAGAAGATGTCCAGCTGACATCGAGACGACATCGCAGGTGACCTGGTCTTGGTATCTGCCGATGCTGAAGGAGACCTTAACTTGGTATGAGATATACAACTCCATCTTGTTGTTCAGCCATCGTAGTTTGTAGGGTTTGGGATGCTTGGTCACAGGCAATCCCAGTTTCTCCACCATGTATTTACTGGCAGCGTTGGTGCAGGACCCTCCGTCGATAATCAACGAGCACACTTTCCCAAGTATTGTGCATTTAGAGTGAAAATTTTTCTCTCGCTGCTCTTCTTCTTCTGGCTCGAATCTTGAGCTGAGAACGCGTCGGATCATGAGAATTTCTCCGGAGTCAGCGTATTCAATGTCCTCGTCGGACTTGTGATGTGTCGGAAATGCTGGCTCGTCTTGCTCATCCTCGGATTCGTAGTCGCCTGAAGCAGTGAGTATCATTGTCCGTTAAGTGGGACATTCTCGGGACATGTGTCCTCTGCCTTTACATTTGAAGCAGACGATCTCGCTGCTCCGCTGAGGCTGGGTCGTGGGTGCGGTGCTAGGCTGCTTTGAGGCGGCTGGAGCTGGTCTGGGAGCTGAACTGCTGGCCACAGATTTGCCCTTGAGGCGTGGATCAATTGGCTGTGTCGTCCGCTCGAATGGCTTGGAACCAGTGTTCTAGTTGTTCTTGGGTCAAGAAGGTGCAGCAAGTTTACGTTTATTGCACTTCTCGATCTGGACTGCTAGGTGGAACAACTCTTCGAGGTCATGGTATTGCTGCAATTCTAATTTCCTAGCGATGGACTCATGCAAGCCGTCGATGAACTGGGCCATGAGGCTCTCCTCGGACTCGTTTAAATCGAGTCAGTTCCGTAGATTCTCGAATTCATCGAAATATTCGAACATTGTCTTGTTTCCTTGTGTAAGACGTCGGAAACACCGCTGAAGCTCGCGGTGGAAGTGGGGCGGGACGTAGCGTCTCCTCATGATCTGGGTGAGTTTGACCCATGAGGTGGGTTCATCTTAACCTCGGGATAATGCACTGGTGGACAAGGTGGTGGCATAGGCTCATCGTAGTATTGATGTCGACCCATGGGTGGTCGATCGTGGTGATAATGTGGTACGGCAGGTGCTGGCGCGGGCTGCTATAATCTCTCGAGGCGAGTCGTTACAGTCGACATCTGGGCAGTCAATGTTTGCAACAGCTGCATCATAGCTTGATTGTGCTGTCTAGATCGAGGGAAAATGAAATTTTGAAAAGGGAAAATTTCCCGGAAAGGAAACTTGCAAGATATGGAAACTTTCCTTAAATGGAAAATTTTCACATATATTATTTTTATTTTTATTTATAAATTAAAAAGAAAGCTAACTAAAAACAAAAATGAAACAATCAAAGAAAAGAAAAATATCCTAAATCTAGAAAATGACTCTAACAAAATAGAATATATCCTAAAAATATGGCCTAAAACTAAAAAAATAAACTAACTAAATCTAAAGATCCTAAATTAATTGCCCAATCTAATAAAAATGGAAACTATACTAAACTAGGAGAAAATCTACTTATGTCATAATTCCTAAATGGAAATTTTCTAAAACTAAAAGGAAAACTAATTAATGCCTAATAAAATCTAAGAAAACTATCTAAGACAGTCTAGAAAACATCATAAACTAAAAGGAAAGTAATTATTGCTTAATAAAATTTAGGAACGCTACTTAACACAATCTAGAAAACTTCATAAACTAATTCCTAGCCTAGAAAAATTATAGAAATTAGCTAATTTACTGTCTAAGTGCTAGGGAAAATTTCCTAAAACTAAGAATTAAGAATCTAGACACTATAGGAAAACTAGACAAACCTAGCCGCCAAGGGGGGGGGGGACTATGCTCGCGGGTTGCTAGGGCTAAGGCGCGGTTCTGGCTACTCGGGTCAGGACCTAGACGCGGGACAGCCTAGGGACGGTCGGGGCAGGCTTTGGACACGGCTACATAACTCGCGGCTGCACTAGACGCTGTCTAACTTAGACCTAACCCAACTATCGACACAAAGGACACGAGGGGGGGGGGGAACACAGCACGCGGGACGCTAGGAACAGGATGCTACCAAAGGCGCTGGCTGGCTACGCGGGACGGAAGGACTAGCGAGTGGGCTAAGCAGGACGATGGAACGATGGTTGTGTGGGATGGGAGGCTACTCGCGATACAGGGAGGAACCTATGGGGATGCACACGAGACTAAACCTATGACTCACGCAAACCACACGGACTAGACCAAGAACCTAGCTAGCGATAAAGACCAAATAGAAACCTAACCTCAAAAACCTAAGCAAACAAACAAGCAACACACAAGATCCTTATGGTTTCCAAGTTTGGTGATGAAGGTGTTCTAGGTGAGTTTCTAAGAACCCTAGTTTGATTTTAACAACCTAAACAATTTTTTTTTTGTCAAAAAAAAAAGTTGAACAGTAAGCAAGCAAATCAACAAATTTCTTCTACTCTTTTTTTTGTAAAATATGAAAACAAAGAAAATGATTGATAAAACCTAAAATATTATTTTTTTGTCAAAAAAAAAATTGAACAGCAAGCAAGCAAATCAACAAATTTCTTCTACTCATTTTTTTTTGTAAAATATGAAAACAAAGAAAAGGATTGATAAAACTTGATTTTTTTTGTATGGTGTTTGTGGTATGTGACATGATTCCTCTTCTTCTTACCGAGAACCTCATTGGAAAGAGAAAGAAACACAATCAAAAGCAAAAAACTATTGCAACAAAACAAAGAAAAAAAATCGCCAAAAACAAGGATATAATCAACCTGATGAACAGGAGCTTTAATCTCTGATACCAAATGATGTAAGAACCAAGGGGTGGGCTGTCTTTCACCGAGAAGCTCAGGTTGCTGGACAGAAATCGATGGGAAGGAAGGGATGGATCGAAGGGACCACAAAAGCTGTGAAAGGGGCTTGCGATACTCCAAGAACTTCAACTAAAGGAGGTTGAAGTCGGCGGCTATAAGGAGGTTGGAGGCGCCTGTTTGAGTTCTTAGACACTAGTCTTAGGTTTTGTTAAAATGCTTGTTATTTCATTAAAGTGTAGACAAAAAGCTTATATAATGCCTTGTTACAACTTAGGCTAAACGACAAGGTGTTTAGCCTTACAAGAATTAAAACAACATGTAGTTCACTTATTGGCAATTATATAGAAAATGGGCCCTAAATAGTCAACATGACTTAAACCCAAATAAATACTTAATCTAAAAAGGATAGAAATAAGATAGAAAAGCCCAATAATACTTAGGCACATTATTCGCAGGAAGACTTGTGAATTGGATAGAATTGTGAAAAAGTCTTCACCGCCTTGCGCACTAAGAGTATTGCCTCATTAAAACCTTCTTCGAAAAACCCAGTGGGATAAAACCGAAGATAGGAAAAAGAGTACAATTTCCTAGCACGACTTTTGGTGTCTCTACCGGATGGTAATGGTAAAGACACCGAGGAGGAAGAGTCTTATAGAAGAAACCTCCATGGTTCCTTGTCTAGCTGGAACGGGTCAGTGCTTGGACCGGTTGAGGCATGGTCTGGTGGGTGCTTGGTCGTAAACGGGATGGTAGTCACAGACGTACGGCTTGGGAACGGCTGGGACGGGTCACCTGGACGAAGGCTGGTCGGCATGGTCAGCTCGGGGTCCTCTCCGGTTCTACTCTCCAGGAGCATGCTGAGCTTGTCCCCTAAGGCTTTCCTCTTGGACCGCGTAAGAGGTCCAGGTGGAATGACTGGTGCAGTGGCTGACTCGATGTCCTCATCAAGAACAAACACACACAAAGAATTCAACATTATGGAAGAACAAACAATTTCTATTATTTTCAATGATCAAGGGTTTCCATTAAAAAGGGCGAAATGAGCTTTATATAGAGCTGTTATATGAGTAGACTAAATTTTTCAAAGATAAAAATAAGAAAGAAATCAAACAATTGAATGCAAACTAGTCATTGGACCATTAATGGTGTTTGATCAAGGTAGGTTCGAGATTCTTTGTATATGGATAGTTTGGGGAGATATAAGCGATGTCTTGGAACCTTTTGGAATATGTATAATGCCTCCAAATCATGTGCAAGTAGAACAAAAAAGAGATGATTGAGTTTTAATGCAAATGGTTCCAAATATGGTAAGTGTGAGAAAGAATCCCCATGATTCTCTGGACGCTGCATGGTGAGATGATAGATAACCCTCTTGGATGGTTAGATGTGTTTCTTGAATGATTATAGTCCTTTCCTAGTAACCAAAGTCTTGGTTGTAAGGGGGTGAGAGATTCCAAATAATGCAAGTTGGATATTTTGTGATTTAGAAGTTATATAACTTTTAAACTATAATCGATTTTGGCATAATCCAATTCTCCATGTGCCTCTGATGGGTTAAGTTTCCAAAAAATTTGGTTTACAACTTGTTACATCCTGGTTTCATCAGAATTCTCTAATAAGTAGCTGATGGTCTCCTTCGGGTTTATTGGAAGTTAGCAGACTTGAAAGTTGAATATTTTTCCATATAGAAAGCTTTTGAATCAATTCTTCTTCTCTATGATTTTTTAAGAGTTGATTTTTTGTAACAAATCGATTAGGCCTTGGCATTCGGGTACCCATTCGGGTTCGGGTCGGTTCTTTTTCGGGTATCGGTTCTTTCGGTTCTTAAGATGAGGATCCATTAGAGTATTTTCTAGAGTTCGGATCGGGTTCGGTTTGGATCCGGTTCCTTCGGGTATTTACTTTAAGAACCGAATTTGATTTGATACTAATTTGAATATTTTTTATTTTAGTATTATAGTACCCAATATATCTGAAGTACTAAAATTACCCGAATTTACTCTGGTATTATAGTATTTAAAGTAATAAATCTACTTAAATTTACTCGAAATACTTGAATTACCTGAACAAAAAATAATTATAATGCACATTCTAACGTGCACATTCTACAATTGACCAAATCCATAAAACAACAATTTAAACAAACAAATTCATATTATGGATTTCAATACATTGTTTTGATCAGATCCATAACAAAACAAGTAATTAAACCACAAAAAGTATGAAGAAACACATTGTTTAACTCAAATCCATAACAACAACAAAATAAACAAACCACAGACATTTGAAGAAATACATCCATACCAAAACAAGAAAACAAACCACAAAAGACATAACAGTAAAAAAAGCCGAAATGGATGTCTGAATAACAAGCAAGATAAAAACCAGAGAATATCTTGTCTGAAGAAAAAAAAGTCTGAACCTATGAAGTATGAACTCGACCTTGTCTGAAGAAACACAGATGTAAGACCTGTTACCAAATAAAAATTATACTCATAAGAAGATCGAAGTTCTAATGACCAAATGGATTTGTAAACATAAGATAAAACATTCAAAGAAAGCCAGAGTTACATACCTTAAAGTCGAGTATCAAACTGTGCAATAGTTCGCGTTTTCTAATTCAATCTAATGTGAGTATCAAACTCTGCAAAAGAGTGAAGAAAGTTAATTTTTAAAACTTAAAGCTATACAATATGATTTGCCGAGTTAAATTAGAGTCTAAAAACAAATTACCTCTCTCAAGATTATCCAATAACTCCACATCTGCAAGTAGTTGTGCATTTGTGACTGCTGTTTTCTCACTCAACTTGAATTCACATTTCATCCACTGTTCTGTGCACATTAAAACCTCAACCATATAATGTGTGAGACAACTTCTATGTGGCTCTATGATACGACCGCTTGTACTAAATGCACTTTCAGATGCAACAGAGGACACTTGCATTGCAAGAAAATCTCTAGCTATCTCTGATAAGATAGGATACCTTTGACAATTGTGTTTCCACCATGACAAAACATTCCACTCTGTTCCAACAAAAGTTATCATATTCTCAACATTTTCCTTCATATATGTATCTAACTCATCTTGTCCATCTTCAACTCTTATTTCATCTACCATTTCCTTATAAGCAAAGTCCATCCTTTCATACTCTATATCATCATCAACTAACTCAGTCATGTACCCTGTAACTACACTTTGAGATTTTGACTACTAGAAAATGTCTGGATTGATTGAGATGATGGCACACTCGGTGGTTTGCTGAACCGACTGTTATACTCTATAAACAAAGTTCTGAGAACATGATAAACTGAATCATACATTCCTATAGCTTCTAAGGTATCTTTACCATAAAGCTTCTCAAAACACATCTTAGCAAACTGCATTTTTTCCCGAGGATCAAATACACTAGCTACTATCAAAAGTTTATTGATATGCTCCATGCCATCCCAATACTTTTCAAATTTCTTTCTTATATCATCTGCCTTTGACTTCAAATCGGTGTCTAAACTATTACCCAAAGACATCAAATTCTTCTCAATTGTAACTATCTCCCCATAACACTTGTAACTGCTAACAGTATTTGAAGCAGACACTACCAAAGTCGAATTATACAAAACCACCAGAAATTTAACTAACCTCTCAATTGCATTCCAGTCATCAAATGAAGGAGGTCCGAGCCGTTTGTTTCCATTATCTGTTTCTAGAAAGTAGTCATTGTACAATCTGTCCTCAGCTTCCATCTTGTCAAATGCTGTCCTAAATGTGAGAGCTCTTTTCAGAATTAAATAAGTAGAATTCCACCTTGTTTTGATATCAAGCGGCAAACTACCTCTAGTCATCTTGCCAGTGACAACTTTCATTTCAAACGAACTACACCTTGTCGTAGAAGATCTCACATATTACAAATCCACTCTTTTAAAACCGCTTTCTTTGACATACATTTGAACAATGTCACGCGTTGCTGTTATTTTTGAGTGAGGCATGAACAGATTAACACGGTTGCAAAAGTGTTACTCTCCACAAATGCAAGCGGCAACTCTCCTAATAGTAACATCTCATTTGAAGCATCTCTGAAAACGTCCTCAGAAACTCTCGCATGCTGAATATTTACTTCATGATCAATAATAGTTTGATTCTGTTTCTGTTTCCATGCCGCATATTGCTTGCAGCTACCTAGATGCTTTTGCAAGTTTGATGTCCCAGATGATGTTAAACAGCAGAAAATCTTGTGACAATAATGACATTTGCATTTGTCATTATTTTCCTTCGTTTTAGTGAAGTGTTCCCAAACTGGTGATCTTGAATTCATTTTCTTCTTCGCTTGAGATGGTTGAGAACTTGCTCCTCCACTAGACCTCGGAACATCCTTCCTTTTTGCTCGTTTATCAGATTCAGAACTCCTAAACTCTTCTTCTGTTTCTTGTGTTTCAGCTTCTTTGTCATGATCTATATTGTTTGGAGCTGAAGAAGAATCCATCTACAAGAAATAACAATGAAGTATAATTAAGAAACTATATAAAACCATAACAGAATAGGTGTTGAAAATAAAAAAAACTGAAACCATGACATTTGCATTTGGATTTAAAGTATCAATCCATCATGTACAAATCGGTAAAACCCACAAGATTAATGCCGTTCCAATCTTAAACGATCATTGACAGGACAATTGAGTAGAAAATCAATTAGTTAAAAACAAAGGCCATTAACAGAAACAAACAAGTTACAAAGTCATATCAAAAGTGAAGTTATAACATAAAACCCGAACACTAAGCAAACAGTTTACAAAAGATCAATTATTAATGCAGTATACAGAGATCAAGTCATCAAACAATTAAAAGATAAACAAAAAAACATCACAAACTCACAGTTAACGACCCAGTTCGAATGTATATGAAATCGAACAAGAAATCACAATTAAAACGAATCAAATAATCAACAATGGACAACCCAATTCAAGTCTAAAAGAAATCATAACTAAAATAATCTGTACATAAAATAGAACAACAAAATTAAATTAGAAGAATAGGTTGAAGAATACATATGATAGAATGAAATAGAGCCTTTGATGTCTCAGCAGGAGGAGAGAAAGATAAATTGTTTGTAGAATCCAGATTGAATTTTGTGAATTATAATTAGGAATTAAGGAGAAGTAATCGAAGAAAAAGACGAACAGGTAGTGAGGAGTAAAGTTTTTGAGTTTCGATGCCGAAAACAAAGGTGAACAGGTATTTTTAAGTTTTATGCATTAAACCAAATGGATACCTTAGATATTATTCGGTTCTGCGGGTATTAACCGAACCGAACCATAACCCGAAGTTACTTCAACACAAGATCCATTCGGTTATTTAAGGAGAAACATACCCGAACCAAATCTCTTTTTTCGGTTCGGTACCAGTTCGGTTCTTCGGTTCCGGTTCTTATGCTCAGGCCTAAAATCGATTTGTAGCTTAACTCCTTTTAGTTGGATCGATATGTTCTAAGAAATAAATGTATGTTTTGGTATGTTTAAGTTGGATCTTTCTAAAAAATTAATAATATCTTATTTATACTCATATTTAATTTGATGTCCAATATTTTATTTAACAATTATGGAATTTCTATTATATTTACTAAATTACATGAAATTTTATCCAACTCCAAAATTTATTTATGGATTGTATGAAAATTTAAAATAATTATATTAATTTTTATTTGATTGTAGATTTTAGAGCAGCTTTATCAAAATGTTTTTACAGTTTTTTTTAGAATTAAAAGATAAAAAAAAAAATTTAAAAAGAATTATAAAAAAAATTTTTTAAAAAGTGTTTCTATAGGATTTCTCTACATGTGTCAATCTATAAGTAATTTATATTTTTATATAAATTAAAATTTAAATATTTAATAAATTTGTTTTAAAATAATATTTTATTTTTGTTTAAAAATGATGTTCTTATATTTATATTTAAAAGGGCTAATACCACACGTTAACTTAAGACGTGGCAATGGAAGTGACGTGGCAAAACCAAAACCACTTTTATTTTAATACCGTTGTTACCCTTCACTTCAAACTCTGCACCTATTAAGTTTCCAGATCCTTCCTAAACTTTTTCTCTACAGAAAAAAAGAAATACACATATTGTTCGATTCAGAGATCGACGTTGTTTAACAATGGCCGGAAAACTCATGCACGCCCTTCAATACGAGTCTTACGGCGGTGGTGCCGCCGCTTTGAAGGTTAAAATCTCTTTTCTTTCAGTGTCCTGTTCGTTCTCATCTTCCTATTTGATTCTCTTGTTTTTAGCTATCATCTCAATTTCATTTGTGTTTTTACTTTCGAGGAGATGTATGTATAATTAGTGTGTGCATACGAAGCGTTGCCTTAGTTTGGGATAATCCATTGAGACTAAAAGCTTCTGGACATACTGATTTTCTAAGAAATTTAGGATTGATTAAGAAAATCAAATTTATTGCAGATCCACTAGATTATCTTCCTCATTTGTATTGTATTGAGAATGATGTGTTAGTAACTCTCTTCATCCGCTATGCCTCGATAACTTTGATCTCTTTGTTCTTGGAATTTTTAAAAATGGTATTTAGTTGATAATTTTCTAAACTTATAGTAATTAAGAGATAGAAGAAAGAGACAATGGTGGTGGTAGTGGCTGTCCGAAGGGGATATTGTGATAAATATCATTGTTGATAAAGTGGAAGAGTTAGATTTTGGTGGTTATCTGTTAAATAATATCACATGATGTGATTGTTTTATTGGTAGTGGACATGGAAGTGCACCTACTGATGAATATCATTATGTAAAATAGTCTTCTTATGTGTGCATTTGTATTTTATTTAAAAGCAGCAACATTTTTGCGTGCAAATGTTGTTGACAACATTATCTCTTTTCCTGTAGTGTTTTGTGGTGCATTCTCTTTTTCCCCTTTTTCTGATGATTAGTATGTGCTTATCTGATATGTTCTCAGCATGTCCAAGTTCCGGTTCCATCGCCAAAGAGCAACGAGCTGTTACTAAAATTAGAAGCGACTAGTCTGAACCCTGTTGATTGGAAAATCCAAAAAGGAATGATCCGGCCTTTTCTGCCTCGCAAGTTCCCCTGCATTCCCGGTATTCTAATTGCTTTGAAGAATTATCTTCTTCTTATGTCTTGTCCTGTCATTCAACTTGAGATTCCCTATTCTCTCTGTAGTCTTTTAAGCATATGGAGGATAATCTTGAAATGATCAAGATTCTGTTGCTTAGATGGTTTTGGGTATCATTGCTCTTGTATAAGCTTTCTAAAAGTTGGCAGAACCTTTGATCATTTGTGTCGTGAACAGCTACTGATGTTGCTGGAGAGGTCATGGAGGTTGGATCAGGAGTCAAGAATTTCAAGGCTGGTGACAAAGTTGTATCAGTTCTCAGCCACCAAGTAAGCTTTTTGTTTCTTACAGACAAGACATTGTCATTAGAGTTGTAGAGGTTACTTCAGATGGAACGTGAAAAAAGTTAACTGTTTTGGTTGTTTTCAGACCGGAGGTGGATTTGCTGAGTTCGCCGTTGCAAGTGAGAAACTGACAGTGAAAAGGCCTCAAGAAGTAGGCCCAGCTGAAGCAGCCGCTTTACCTGTGGCGGGTCTAACCGCTCTCCAGGCTCTTACTAATCCCGCAGGGTTGAAACTAGATGGTACGGGCAAGCAGGCGAACATCCTGGTCACAGCAGCATCTGGTGGAGTCGGCCATTATGCAGTCCAGTTAGCAAAGCTCTGTAACGCTCATGTAACAGCCACATGTGGGGCTCGGAACATAGACTTTGTCAAATCTTTAGGAGCGGACGAGGTTCTCGACTACAAGACTCCAGAGGGAGCTGCCCTCAAGAGTCCGTCTGGTAAGAAATATGACGCTGTGATCCATTGCGCAAACGGAATACCGTTTTCTACATTTGAACCGAATTTGTCCCAAAACGGGAAGGTGATAGACATCACGCCGGGGCCTAGCGCTATGTGGACTTACGCGGTTAAGAAAATAACCATGTCGAAGAAGCAATTGGTTCCGCTTTTGTTGATCCCGAAAGCTGAGAATTTGGAACTTATGGTGAATCTAGTGAAAGAAGGGAAAGTGAAGACTGTGATTGACTCTAAGCATCCTCTGAGCAAAGCAGAGGATGCTTGGGCCAAAAGTATCGATGGTCATGCTACTGGGAAGATCATTGTCGAGCCATGATGATGCATTTTGCTTGTGGTGTTGTTGACTGTTGTCTATGTTTCTAGAAGCTTATCGTTTGATTCTCGTTTTCACATTGCGTTCTTTTGTTTGTGTTATACAATACCGAACTATTTCACTATTTTATAAAAACAAAAACAAAAAGAATTAAATGGAATAGTGAATTCTTGTTCTCCCACATTTGAAATGTTTTTTTTTTTAACATTGGTATGTATTTATTTGTATTTGGAAGTCTAAAATATGGATACATAAAATCAGTGCATATACCAATCTTTCTTACTATTCACAAAGAACTTAACATGGAGAGTTTGTCTCTATCCTCAATATTCCATTAGAAAAAGAAAAAAACATTTGGAAAAGGTTAGGCAAAAACCGAAATCAATAGGAGATAAGAATAAGAAAGACAAACAGTTTAATTGAAACGAATGAGAATTATGATTGAAACGATCTAAAATTGTCAAAGAAAAATGCATTCATGTAACTTTTAAAATCAACAATGCGTTTACAAAACAGAGGGGAATTAAGAGAGATAGGTTTGTAAACTGTTCATTTATATTATAATCATGTGTACAATCTCAACACCATAACAAAAAATCATGTGTATTATTTCTTTGAGCCAATTTTTTATTAGTTATTTCATTTACAAATCACATTGGTAAACGATGCAAAAACAATAGAAGTAATCGCTACAGGTTCATAATCAAGAATACACAAATTTTTTCTCAATGTACATTCCCTCAAGTGCGGACATTATGAGCACGAGTCGACAATGGTTGTCCATACGAGTATCTACACTAACCACAAGCCCCATAGTGCGAACCAGGATAGCCTCAGCCTGTCTGAAGACAGTTTGGTCGAAGGAGATTCAAGCTGAAAGGAGAAAGCACGGATGGAGATGAAGTAAACCAGAACCCCGAGCATAGTTCGCCCGACACGACCCAAAACCACGACCGTGCTACGTTTGGCACGACCCAACACCACGATCCAGGCATGACCAGCATGACCCAGGCCCATGATCCAGGCATGACCGGCACGACGCAGGCCCACAATCCAAGCATGACCAGCACCATGTTCTGCGACTCTAGCACGCTCCATTTTCGTGAGCTCGAGACCTCGGACGCGCAGCACGAACCCGACCAGGAACCTGAAGAACCGGCGCTGGCCCGCGGAGGAGGACCAAGCCCGACCAACCAAATCCGACCACCGGCCCAATCTGAGTGTGACTTGAATCCAAGAGAAGGAGCGATCAAGTTATTTAAAGGGCCAATGACTAGATCAAAGATCAAGGTCCAACAAGAGATCTTTTTGCAATTGGTTCAAGGAATGGCCCAAGAGAAGAGCTAAAAGATAAACGGCCACTCTATTGGTTTAATTATTTTGGACTTTTGTAATTATTAATTTAGGCTCAAAATTAAATTCACTTTAATTAAACCAAGTAAACCATAATTAATTAGTAATACAATATCAAACCAATCTGGTTTAATTAGATTAGTGTTTAAATTGGGAATTAGGATAGAATAATTAGACACTAAACCATTCTGGTTAAGCTAGAGCTTCTCTTAAAAATTTAAATACCTGTAGCCACCCTCTTGGCAGAGACACACAATTTTCATACTAAAAAACTAGATAACTTTTCTTGTTCTTCCACTTTGCTTTCTCTGTTCAGCTTAAGAACATTGATATCTAATCACTAAAGGGTAGAGTAATCTAATGTGAACTTCCATAGTTCTAAAGCAGATTGAACCTGTGCTATTGGAACTGTCAAATAACTATTTTAAGGGCCGCTAATAAACCTAATAGAGAGCCACCATAGAAGGAGTGCTAGTAGCCTCCTCCACCTTCAATCTTATCACCTTCAAGTCGATCATTTGGTTCTAACACAACAGAACCGCACCAACTGGTATCACAGCTAATTGAAGGTTAGAGTTTGTTGAATTCACCTTGAATATCACCCTTACCACACGATCTCACCCCCCCCATCAATTTATTTAAAATTTTTTTTTTTATTTCATACATAATTTTTCTCTTTCTATCTTTTGTAAGTAAGCTAAGCCTTTCCTGAATCACAAAAGAAAACAAAGAAAAGAGAATCTTTCGAAAAAAAAACATAAGAGAAACCCTGC
Organism: Streptanthus diversifolius; assembly: GCA_039880935.1. Classification (NCBI taxonomy): domain Eukaryota; kingdom Viridiplantae; phylum Streptophyta; class Magnoliopsida; order Brassicales; family Brassicaceae; genus Streptanthus; species Streptanthus diversifolius. The sequence continues at coordinate 7,358,381 of JAXGFM010000005.1, forward strand.
TAGGATTAGGTTAATCAGCTGACGAAAAAAATCTTGCAACCTTTCGATCTTAAGTTACAATAGATTATAGCTCTAGATCATAGGTGATTGAGCTTTGATCTATTCTGAACTTGTGAGACTAGCAAGAGGACTTGAACACTAGAGACTACCAAAAAGAAGTGAGAGAGAGTTTTATATAATAGCTTGTTAAGTTGTTTCAGGAAAAACTGAGAATCCAAATGAAGAAACCCCTAGAGGAGAAGGAGACACACAACCCCATAGGTTTTATCAGTTACAAATGGAGGTTATGATGGATGAGATTACTAGAAGGCTTCAAACCGTCTTTGAAAACAGGGCTAACCAAGCTAATGAGTTTTTCTATGGATTTGATCCCCTTGCAAGTAGGCCAGCTCGTGGAGGAAGACTAACCAGAGGAGGGCGCTTTGGTAGAGGTGCTAGATTGGGAGCTAGACAAGGTGCCAGGCAAGGAGAAGAGGAGGAACTGCACAGTTACTCAGATGATAGTGGTATGGGATCTTAACTTGGAGGATACCAACGCCAATACCACATGGAGCTTAGATCTGATAACAACCTTGGGGGCCTCAAACTCAGGATTCCATCATTCTCAGGAAAGAATGACCCTGATGCTTACCTAGAGTGGAAGAAAAAGATTGAAATAGTCTTCAGCTGTCAAAACTATTCCGAGGAGAAGAAGGTGAAGATAGCAGCAACAGAATTCGATGGTTATGCCATCAATTGGTGGGAGCAGATTGCCACAACCAGAAGGCGCAATGGTGAACCTCAAATCATTTCTTAGTTTGAAATGAAAACAATAATGAGGAAGAGGTTTGTTCTTATTCACTATGGAAGAGACATACATCAGAAGTTAGGAAGATTAACACAAGGAACAAGAAGTGTTGAAGACTATCACCAGGAGATGGAGAACCTCATGATCAAAGCTGAGATTGATGAGACCATGGAAGCTAGCATGGCTAGGTTTCAAGGAGGACTTAACAGAGACATCCATGATCGATTGGAGTTGCAAGAGTATGAGGACATGTATAAATTGCTACACAAGGCTATCCTTTTTGAGCAACAAAACAAAAGAAGGAGTAAATCAAGGACTTTATACGCCCCAAACTCCAAGCCGCCCTATAACAGAGACGACAGGGCGGGATGGTCAACCTTTAAAACGCTAAACAAAGCCAGAGATGGCACTTTTGTTCATCCTCCAACATGTGATGACAAGGGCAAAGGGGTTGCAGCTCAAACTTCCACATCAACAAGGACCAGAAACATCAAATGCTTCAGATTCCAAGGATTTGGACATTATGCTAATGAATGTTCTAACAAAAGGGTTATGCTCATTTTAGATAATGGGGAGATAACATCAGAAGATGATCAATCAAACGAAGAGTGTAGCTTACCTGGTCCAAAGACAACTGTTGGTGACTAGGAGAACCTTGAGTGCACAATCTAAGGTGCAGGAGAAAAGGGAGAATTTGTTCAATACTCGTTGCCTCATTCAGAAGAAAGTATGCAGCCTGATCATAGATGGAGGAAGTTGTACCAACGTGGCCAGTCAAACCTTTGTGGACCGGCTCAACCTAGCTACCCACAAACATCCTAAACAATATCACCTGCAATGGCTCAATGAGGAAGGAGAAATGAAAGTGACAGAACAAGTGAAAATACCATTAAGTATTGGAAAGTATCAAGATGAGATTACTTGTGATGTGTTACCCATGAAAGCCAGTCACATACTATTAGGAAGACCTTGGCAATATGACAAGTGGGTCATACATGATGGCTTTACCAATAGACACTCCTTCACTCACAAAGGAAAACAAGTCACACTAGTTCCACTCACACCCCAGGAGGTACACTATGATCAGATGCAGTTAAAGCAGAGAAGAGAAGAAGCAAAGGCATCAAACAAAGAGGTCCACGTCGAGGCAAATTCAATGGTAACTCACACTAGTCATTTTGCTACTCCTAGTGATGTCAAGCATGCCTTAAATGACCGAAAATTCATGATGTTGCTAGTTTGCAAGGAATTGTTAACTAGTAGTACTAACTTGACTCTGGGAATGTCGAGAGAGATTAAAATTCTTATGCAAGAATACATGATGTTTTTCAAGAGGATCAACCAGTAGGACTACCTCCCTTGAGAGGCATAGAACACCAAATTGACTTTGTACCAGGCGCCAATCTCCCAAATAGGCCAGCCTACAGTCATGTGGAGACAAATGAACTCCAGAAGCAAGTCAATGAACTATTGGAGAAAGGGCACATCCGCGAGAGCTTGAGCCCATGTGCAGTACCGGTTCTGCTTGTACCCAAGAAAGATGGAAGCTAGCGCATATGTGTTGATTGCAGGGCCATAAACAACATCACAGTTAAGTATAGACACCCTATTTTTTGCTTGGATGATATGTTTGATGAGTTATATGGATCTTGCATCTTTTCTAAAATTGACATAAAAAGTGGATACCACCAGATTAGAATGAAAAAAGGTGATGAATGGAAAACTGCGTTTAAGACAAAACTAGGAATTTTATGAATGGCTAGTCATGCCCTTTGGACTCACCAATGCACCTAACACTTTCATGAGGCTAATGAACCATGTTTTAAGAGCTTACATAGGACGATTTGTGGTGATATATTTTGATGATAACTTGATTTATAGTAAGACCATGAAAGAACACATTGATCACCTTAGATATATTTTGAATGTTTTTGAGAAAGGAGAAATTGTATGCCAATAGAAAGAAATGTTCCTTTGGAACAGATAACCTGGTATTTTTAGTTTTTTTGTTACTTCTCAAGGTATTAAGGTAGAGAAAGAAAAAGTGAAGCAGCTAGGGAGTGGCCCACACCTAAAAACATTGGAGAGGTGAGAAGTTTTCATGGACTTGTTGGATTCTATAGGAGGTTTGTGAAGGACTTTAGTACCATTGCAATACCACTCACAGAAGTGGTGAAGAAATATGTGAGATTCACTTGGGGACCAGCCTAAGCAGAGGCGTTTGAGTTATTGAAAGGGAAGTTGACCAATGCCCCTTTATTTGTATTACCATATTTTCTAAGACTTTCGAAATTGAATGTGATGCATCTGAAGTTGGAATTGGTGCTGTTTTGATGCATGAAAGGAGATCCATAGCCTTTTTAGTGAAAAATAAGGAGGCGCAACTCTTAACTATCCTACTTATGACAAAGAGCTTTATGCTCTGGTGAGAGCCCTACAGATATGGTAACACTATCTATGGCCTAAGAAGTTTGTTATCCATACAGATCATGAATCCCTTAAGCATCTCAAAGGACAACAGAAATTGAATAAGAGACATGCACGATGGATTGAATTCATTGAGACCTTCCCTTATGTCATTCATTACAAACAAGGTAAGGAGAACATTGTGGCAGATGCTCTCTCAAGAATGTATGCTCTCTTATCATCTATGGAAACAAAATTACTAAGTTTTGAGCATCTCAAATCTTGTTACACTAATGACCCTGACTTTTCCCAGGGACGTTTTTATCAATTCAAATGGTTCTTGTTTTGTGATAGCTGTATTTGTACCATGTGGGACAATCAGAGAGCTATATGTCAGGGAAGCTCACGGGGGCGGTTTAATGGGACACTTTGGTGTTGCCAAGACCTTATCCACCTTACAAGAACACTTCTACTGGCCCAGCATGAAGAAAGACGTGGAAAAGGTGTGTTCCAAGTGTGTCGAGTGCAAACAAGCTAAGTCCAAGGTACAACCCATAGGTTTGTATACTCTATTACATATACCTGATCAACCTTAATTAAATATTTCTATGTACTTTGTATTAGTATTGCCTAGAACTAGGAAAGGAAGAGACAATATTTTTGTAGTAATTGATAGGTTTTCTAAAATAGCACATTTCATACATTTTCATAAAACAAATGATACAGTTTTAGTAACTGACTTGTTTTTTAGGGAGGTTGTTAGATTACATTGAATGCTAGGACAATTGAAACATACAAGGATTCTAAGTTTCTTAGTCACTTTTGGAGGATCCTATTGAGAAAGCTAATTACTAGATTGTTGTTTTCCACAACTTGTCATCCTCAAACTGACGGACAAACCGAATTAGTAAATAGAACCATATATGCCCTTTTGGGAGCCATAATCAAGAAGAATATTAGAACTTGTAAAAATTGTTTACCTCATGTAGAGTTTGCCTACAATATGTCAATCCATTCAGCTACAAAAATCACCCCTTTTCAGATTGTTTATAGTTTTAATCCATTGTCCCCTTTAGACTTAGTTGCTTTACCTTTAAAAGAATAGACTAACCTTGATGTCTAAAAGAAAGCCGAAATTGTTAAGTCTTGGCATCAGGTTAAGAAAAATATTGAAGAAGAAAGAAGAACAAAGGCCAAAAAGAATTAGTACTAAAACCTGGAGAACTCGTGTGGATCCATCTGAGGAAAGATAGATTTCCAAATGAAAGAAAATCGAAATTGATGCCCAAAGTAGATGGTCCTTTTACAGTACTAAAAAGAGTCAACAACAATGCCTACAAAATAGATCTCCAAGGTAAGTACACTATAAGTTCTACCTTCAATGTGTCTGACTTAATTCTTTATGTGGCAGATGAATTGGAATTAAGGTCAAATCCTTTTAAAGTGAAAGAATATGAGATTAAAAGATTTGTAGAATTTGAGAATGAGAGAATGAGAGATTAGAGAGATTAGAGAGAAAAAATGATTGTATTAAGAAAGTGTGAATAATAGTTTCTAAGTTACAAATGAGGAGAGAGATAGCTATTTATACTATTCTAGTCTAGGCTTGTTTGATACAAGGATTGCCTTATACATGAATGGCTACAAGGATAACATAATACTAAAACACAAACAAGCCTTAGACACTCCCCTTAGATGACTTAGACCACACACCTTTAATCTAGAATTAAAGGCCTTTTTCCTTCATCATTTCTTCTTCATTCCAACACTCCCCCTCAAGCATAAGACATTAAGAATGCCTAAGCTTGCAACCATGAAGTATTACCTCATTAAAAACCAAAAGAAGGAAAACTCAATTGGGACAAAACCTTTTTTAGGGAAAAAGAGTATAACACTCCATGGTTGGATCATTGTTGTGGAATGGTCATAAGGCCAATTATTGGATAGATGGAGGCGTCATTCTTCAAAGTTGTTGCCTTGGTGAACACATCAACTAGTTGATCCTCACTCCTTGTATAGCAAGACAAGATGATTCCTTTTCCAATAGCTTCTTTTACTTTGTGGCAGTCTACTTCTATATGTTTGGTCCTTTCATGAAACACAGAGTTGGAGGCAATGTGTATAGCAGCCTGATTGTCACAATGGATGGTGATAGGATCATCAAAGCTCACGGCTAAGTCTTTAAGGAGTTACTTCAGCCAAATGCATTCAGTTGTAAGCTTCCTCATGACTCTATATTTTGATTATGCACTAGAGCATGACACCACCTTTTACTTCTTGGTTTTCCAAGTCACAAGGTTACTTCCTATGAAAGTACAATAGCTAGTGGTACTTCTTCTATCCTCTCTATCTCCTGCCCAATCTGCATCACAATAACCAACCATATTTGTGTTTATATATCTCAAAATTCGATTTGCCATCTCCCAATATCTCATCTTTGGACCTTATGTGTTGAGATACCTGATTCACAGCAAAACATAAATTTAGTCTAGTAATGGTTAGATAAATAAGCTTACCAACCACTTTCCTATAGAGCTGAGGATCATGAAAATCAATTTCCTCTTCTAGCTCCCCCTTAGTTCCGATTTTATAGTCTTCTTCTAAGGGTGTTTTAGCTGGTTTAGCTTCCATCATACCTGTAGAGGTTAGTAAATCTACAACATATTTCCTTTGAGATAAGAAGAGACATTCCTTGAACCTACACAATTTAATTCCTAAGAAGTATTTAAGTTCTCCAAAATCCTTAATATCAAAGAGACTCTTCAAATATTCTTTTGTAGATGCAATACTAACACTATCACTACCAGATATGATTATATCATCTACATAAATGAGAATTTCCACAATACCTTCCTTCCTCTTTAGTGTAAAAAGAGTATGTTCAACTTCAGATCTTTTGAAGCCTCTATCGATCAAGGTTACACTTAGCTTGTGGTACCAAGCTCTTGGAGATTGTTTAAGGCCATAGATGTCATTCCTCATCCTGAGTATGTTGCTGGCCCCTACCTCTTCCTCTAAACCTGGTGGAGGTGACATGTATACCTTCTCTTATAATTTACCTTGTAATAATGCATTCTTAACATCCATTTGCCATAATTCCCAATCAAGGTTAGTAACAAGTGAAAGAACAACATTAACATAGTGAAGTTTAGCTACAGGTGCAAATGTATCCCTATAATCTTCACCATAAGTCTGAGTAAATCCTCTAGAGACAAACCTAGCTTTATATCTATCAATTTCACCATTGCTTTTGTATTTAATGGTAAAAATCCACTTATAACTTACAGCCTTGTTTCCTTTAGGTAATGTGGCTGGAGAGAAGGTGCCATTCCTTTCCATGGCTTGTTTCTCAGCTAGGATAGCTTCTCTCCATTCCTTCTCAGTCATAGCTTCCTCATATGTCTTTGGAATCTGTTTCTTATCAAGACTTGAAATGAATGCAACATGGTTAGTAGGTAAGTGAGCAATGTTACAAACTCCCTGATCATGATGAACCACAACATTTCCATTGTAGAAGACTGGTGGATTAATTTGTCTTGTGCTCCTTCTTAACACTATAGGTGGAGCTTCTTGGATAGGCTACTCCTCTTCACCTAAAGCTTCAATAAGAGTGGGCACATCTCTTGATCTTTTGGAAGCTGAGACTAGAATTAATTCATCTCCTGCTGAGTCTTGTTGGACATGAATAGATGCTTCTCCCCGCCCCCCATGTTCAAGAGGAGAAAGGCCAGGAGAGCTGAAGGGAAGACCAGAAGGGAAGACCAGAAGATTGCCGCGGATTGGATGGACCGGCTGGGGTGGATGGTCGCGGCCCGGCTGGCCGTACTGGAGCTGTGGCCATGCTGGGGCTGGATGCCACTGGTGCAGGAGGATGAGATGAGGTAACGGTGGGCTGAGGATGAGGAGATACTATACCAATGCTCTTTGAATTGATCTGAAGTTTCTTCTTCATAGAATCCTTTTAATTCTTGAAATTTGACATCTCTGGATACTAAGACTCTTCTAGTCTATGGATCATAGCATTTGTATCATTTCTGCATAAAGGAATATCCAATGAACATAGCTTTGGTACTCTTTAGTTCCAGCTTGTTCCTTTGCTCTCTTGGAACTAATACAAAACAAACACAACCAAAAACTCTTAAGTGATCAATGTTAGGTCTAGTTTTGTTTGATACCTCAAATGGAGACGAGTCATCTAGGACTTTTGTAGGAGTCCTATTAATCAAGTAGCATGCAGCTACCAGAGCATCCCCCCAAAATCTTTTGGGAACTTTCATGTGGAACATCATTGTTCTCACAACTTACATCAAATGCCTATTCTTCCTTTCAGCCACTCCATTTTGTTGTGGAGTGTAAGGACAGCTGGTTTGATGTTCATTGCCATGCTTGGTCAAGTGTTTTTGAAGCCTGGTGCTAGTGTATTCCCGTGCATTATCTGTTCTAAAGCATTTAATACTTGCATTGTATTGGTTAGTAACATATGCTTGAAAATTTAGAAATGCATCAAATACTCTATCTTTAGAACTAAACAAAGTGACCCATTTATATTTGGACTTTTCATCAATAAATATCACAAAATACTTGTGGTTTTCTCTACATGGAAATGAAGATGTAAAAACATCAGAATGCACCAAGTCAAAACAATTATCATAAGTATGCAAAGATTTCTCAAAAACAGTTTTGCAATGTTTCCCAAGTATACAAGAATAACACATATCCTTTGGCATTTTTAAACCAGGAACAATTAGTTCTAGTGCTCTAAGATGAGGATGTCCTAATCTAGCATGGCAAATATCAGAATCATCACTAAAAGAGCTACTACTGGCAGCCGGTTCTACCCCTCTTGCATTGGTCATATCTTCAGGCACATATAAGTCATTCCTTGTCATTCCCTGTCCAAATCTCCTACTAGTATCAATATCCTGAACGTAGAAATCATTAGAACCAAAGATAGCTTGACAATTTAAATCATTAGTGGCTATTTTAACTGAAAGCAAATTTGATGTAAAAGATGGCATGTAAAAGGCTTTAGATTTTTTATCAAACAATTTAAGCTTTCCTATGCCTTTAATTGGTACTTTGATTCCATTAGCAATGACAACATTACCTAAGGCAGGTTCTAAATTCTCTAGTAATCTTAGATCACTAATCATATGATTAGAAGCACCAGAATCAACAACCAATGATTTAGAAGCATTAGGAGTAAAAGAAGTTTGAAAAGAAGCATGAAAAGTGTTACCCTAACACATTACTATCCTTAATTGCTTTGAGAAGAGTTTCTAGATCTGATATTGTCACAAATTCAGATGTTGGAGACATGGAACTGGTTGGGGCTGAGTGACAATGGTAGCTGGTACTTGCTTTTGAAGAGGCCGGGAGCCTGTACATGCCATGGCCGTCAGCTTGCAGCTGAGGATGGAGTACCCAACACTACTTTGTATGGCCACTCTTTTTGCAATCACAAGTTGGTCTCTTCTTTCTAGGTTCATTTGTTGTTGTTTGTTTGAAGAAACTCTTTTGTGCAGCCACCAATTCAGCCAATTGCCAAAGAGTCCATGGGATCCTTGCTCCTTTTGGATTTGAGCACAAACATCTTCCAGGCTAGGAAGCTTATCAGACCTGAGAATATGCTTAATAAGATCTGAGTAAGTTGTGTTAAGAGTTAATAGTAACCCAAACACCTTATCTTGTTCTTTCTTTCTAGGAGAACAATTGGGTCAATTGTGGCTGGCATTAGCATCTCTAGCTCAGCCCACAATGCTCTAAATGAGCCATATTGCTTTGTGAATTCTGCATCCTCCTGTTTCAATTCATTTAAAGATTTTTTCACCTCAAAAATTCTTAAGAGGTTAGTGGTGTTTCCATACACCTTTTGCAAAGTGTCCCAAAGTTCATTAGTATTCTCACAAAATGAATAAGCCTATAAGAGATCACTAGCAAGAGAGTTTTGAAGTATAGAGAGTACCAACTGGTCTTCTTGGTACCATTTAGCTTGAGCAGCCACAGCCTCATTAACTTCAGCAACTTCATTTTCCTCAAGACCATTGGTTGAAATATGATTCCAAAGGCCTTTACCACCCAATGTGGTTTTCATGGTCCTAGACCATAACCATAAGAGATAGTTTGCTCCATGTAGAATGACTGGAGCTCTGAATATTGTATTTCCATACATCATAAGATAACAAACTCAGCTTGTTTGAACAGGAGACGGTTGTCTGAAGCTTGTCGGGACAATGCTGGTCAGGATGATCTGGTCGAGACGCGGGATGCAGACGCGAGTGAGGGCGTGTACGTGGGCCGTGTTCGGACAAGGTAGCAGCTTGGACGCATGGTCTTGGAAAAGGTACGTGGACCGTGTTTGGATGTGGAATGTTGGTCGGGAGCAGTGAAACGGGACAACCAGCACGCAGCAGAGTCGCCAAAGATCACGGCGCGTGTAACTTCCTTACTAACCAGGCCAAAAACAACCTAACCACCTTCAACCAACTCCAACCAACTCCTGTAACAGAATTTAACCAACTCCAACCAACAAGATCAACTTCTAACAGTCTTTATCATCACAACCAATGATGATCCAGCAACAAATATTGAATTTTAACAATATACCAATCCAAAAATCAAGTTTCCCTCCATTTTCCAAAATTTCCAAGTTTGATTAAAAATCAAGAAAATCTATTTTGAAGACTTAGACCCTTCTGATTGCAACCAAATTTCGTGGATGCCCTCACAAGATACTTATCTAACTTTCCAGATTCAAAAATTTGAATATAACTTAGAAAGGATAAAAATTTTATCACCAGATTCTTGTGAGAGGCGATTTCAGACGTATTGAGAGAATAACTTCAAGAACTTCCTTCAAACTTAAGAGAATTGAGTTCTGCTTTCTTTAAACAGCAACTAGACTCGTTGGGCTTGATTTATGGATTTGGAAAATCACAATTTGGAGAATATTTGACGACGGTATGCTCAGATAAACACGGAGGTTTGCGGCGGAGGCAATCACGGAGGTCCTATACAAGAAAAATCTGATCTTTTGATTCCCGTTGTCAAATGATGCAAATTTAATTGGTGTGGCTTCAGGACTCGCCAGAGAACAATCCAGAAAAAAAAAGATTGAGAAAAGCTGCCTTGGTTTGACCGGAATTCGCAATCAAACTTAACGGACAAAATAGGAATGAAAACAGATTGTGATGAAGATGATTTCTTCTTGATTCAAAGATTTAATAATGAATTTTATCCCAGATTGTTGTAACCTGGCTCAGATACCATGAAAGAATATGATATTAAGAGATTTGTAGAATTTGAGAATGAGAGAATTATAGATTAGAGAAATTAGAGAGAAAGAATGATTGTATTAAGAAAATGAGAATAATAGTTTCTAAGTTACAAATGAGGAGAATAGCTATTTATACTATTCTAGTCTAATCTTTTTTGGATACAAGGATTGCCTTATATATGAATGACTACAAGGATAACATAATACTAAAACACATACATGCCTTAGACACTCTCCTTAGATGACTTAGACCACATGCCTTTAATGTAGAATTAAAGATCTTCTTCCTTCATCATTTCATCTTCATTCCAACATAAAGGAGGAGGGGATGGTGCGAACTAGGAAAGCCTCAGCCTCTAAGGACAGTTTGGTCGAAGGAGATTTAAGCATGGAAGGAGAAAGCAAAGATGGAGATAAAGTGAACCAGAATACCGAGCATGGTTCGCTCGGCACGACCTAGAACAACGACCGTGCTACATTCGACACGACCCAGCACCACGATCCAGACATGACCGGCACAACCCAGGCCCACAACCCAGGCACGACCGGCACGACGCAGACCCACGATCTAAGCACGACCAGCACCTTGTTCTGCGACCATAGCACGCTCCAGTTCAGTGAGCTCGAGACCTCAGACGTGCAGAAAAAACCCGACTAGGAACCTGATGAACCGGCGCCGGCCCGCGAAGGAGGAAGACCAAGCTCGACCAACCAAATCCGAACACCATCCCAATCTGAGTGTGACTTGAATCCATGAGAAGGAGATGTCAAGTTATGGCAAGGTCCATTGACTAGATCCAGGACCAAGGTCCAACAAATGATCCTTTTGCAATTGGCCCAAGAAATGGCCCAAGAGGAAGAGCTAAAAGATAAAAGGCCAGTCTGTTGGTTTTATTATTTTGAGCTTCTGTAATTATTAATTTAGGCGCGAAATTAAATTCACTTAAATTAAACTAAATAAACCGAAATTAATTAGTAATAGGGTATTAAACCAATCTGGTTTAATTAGATTATGTTTTAAATTAGGAATTAGGTTAGAATAATTAGACACTAAACCATTCTGGTTTAGCTAATGCTTCTCTTAAAAGTCTTTAAATACCTGTAGCCACCCTCTTGGTAGAGACACACGACCAGGACCGCAACACCCTATATTTCTCCAAATTTACCTCGTTTTCAAGCGTGTAGAACTTTTTAGACCAGAATTTGTGCTTCATCTATCTTTTGGTTGGCTTTGCTGCATTGCATAACTCGCATATGAAATAAACAACTGCTCCAAGAAAACATGACGAAAACAATGAATTAACAGAATATATATATCAAGAAGCTTCAAATTCAAATTCGAAAAACATACAGTCTCTTAAGAAGTAATATTTGAAAGACTTACCGTGTTCAATATGGTGCATTCTGCACACTCCCACATTGCAGAAGGGAAGCTATTTGGCGGGAATTGAAGATGAAGATATTTTAAGTATTGAGGAAGAAGAGTAGAGCGAAACTTGTGGAGGAGAAAAGGATTTTATATATTAAATAATAGTTTCCTATTATATAAGAGTCATTGTCTAGAATGCCTTTAGATATAATCTTAAATGCTTCTGTTAAGTTTAATTATTAAAATTACTATTTTACTTTGACAACGGGTTATATATTTATAAAATTAATTGATATCAATCGAAACATAGTAGTGTAGATGGTGAGGTTCTTTTCACGCGATCCAAATAACCCGGGTTCGAAACTCAAATTCATGGTATAACTGGATATAACTCAATATAACTGGGTATAACTGGGTTAAACTAGGTACAATTGATGTGCATTTGTACCCAAGTTATACCCAGTTATACCGTAGAACTCAGTAGAACTGGGTATAACCTGTTACAACTGGAGTGTACATGTACCTAAGTTCTATCCATTTATACTGGTAAAACTCCGTAAAACTCACTAGATCAGTAAAAACTCAGTAGAACTGGTACATTAGTTATATTGACGTCATAGATATTTCCGTCTTTTCATTAAAATGACGGGTATGTAGATAAACCAGGAGTATAACAGATCTGCTTTGTGGAAAGAGGAGCATTTAAGACGATTAAGAAAAGAAACTTATCGAGAGAACGATCATGATGAGATCGTCGTCTCCGATTCAACTCGCTATGAGAGATTGATCGAGGCTGAGATTTACATTCAGTTTCTTATTATCAATCGAAATATTATTTAGTTATAGAGTTTAACGAGTTACGTATAGCTTAAATATATCATTGGTGCGTTGAAAGTTGATCGATTAGTAGTGACGATGCATCCACCTTCTATTCCTGGTGATTTGCTCGACGATGAGGTTCCGATCCACACATAGCTGTCTTTTTTTGAAGGGAGGCTATCAATTATTAATATAAGACAAACATCATTTTTAGTGATGGAGAAACAATTTTTTTGTTGATGAAGATGATGAAAAAACAACACTTAGCTCCGCTTGGGGATTTCGATCTCTCACATCGCCTTCCTTCCAATCCACAGAAACGTCAGTCGGAATCTTTGATTTTCCGCGCTTAGGTATCTCTTTCCTCCTTGGAACGCAATCGGGATGATCATCTGTTAGGATATTGCGTTGGATATCTGAATATTGCCAATCATGATAGTATGCTTAAGAAAGTAGAGATGCCATGCTTTGATGGTTTAAATACACATGATTGGCTCGTTAATATTGAGCATTTCTTCACAATTTGGCTTTATCGCAAAGCGGAAAAATTGGAATTAATCGCTCTATGTGGAGGGTAAAGTGAAAAAGTGATTTGCTTGGGTTCTTCGACGAGGTGATTTTCTCAATTGGTTGGATTATAAGCAGAAGCTCGTTCTTCGTTTTGTGGAATCGATCGATGATGAACCTAGCACACATCTGTTTTACATCAAACAATGGGGCTATGTTTCGGATTGCATCTCCAAATTTAAAGAACTTTGTTTGCAGGTTCCGGGTTTGTTAGATTCTTATTTAGAAAAGATATTTTACAATGGTCCAATCATGACATAAAGGAGGTTATTAAGTTAAAAGATTCTCAGGGCCTTCAAGAATACATTGTCACGGTTCTGCGTACGAAGTCTAGTGCTTTTTGTCGAGTGGTTAGTGACATTCCTCCACCGATGATTCGTCCCTTGCAGTGCTAAAAAGACCTTGTTTACCCTGCTCCTCCTTCCAACACTTTGCATTTGTAGGACAAGTCCCAAATTCAACTAGTGGAAATGAAGGAGTTTCCTTCCAAACCGCGTCCGTATCAACGCCCACACCAACAATACTCGTGGATAGAATGAGGAGAGATAAGTTAAGTTTTAAGTGTCAAGCCCTTGATCACGCATGCATGAGTGTCCGAACAAATAAATGCAGGTCCTCACAGTGATCAATGGGTTAGAAAAGGAGATCTTTGAACCTTGTCCTGATCTTGAAGCTATAGTTGACGTCGATCACCCTGCTCCTCAAGGGTTAATGACTCATTGAATGCTTTTTTGGGTCTTGATTCGCCCATAACTACCAAATTCTGAGGTCAGATCAATCAGAGGGAGGTAACTGTAATCTCGATAGTGGTGCTTTGCATAATTTCATCTCCATTGAAGTTGTGTGCATACTTAGTTTGAAAGTTTTTGCTGTATATAACCTTGATGTGTTGGGAAATGGTGTGACTGCAAGAAATGGGTGTTTTTGCCATGCAGTGACATTTCATCTCAATCTAACCAACTTTACATGTGACTTTATCTCATTAGAATTGGGCAGTATAGATTGGTGTACAATGACTTGAAACATTAGGCAGACGTGAGGTTGATTGGAAGCACCAGAGCTTTTCTTTGTCTATCGTGGAACCTGGTGAATTTGTTTGCGATCCAACACTACATTGAACTCAAATTTCCCTCAAGTTGTTGTCTCCAATCTCCAGTGTGGGTCCGCATGAAAGAATATGAGATTAAGAGATTTGTAGAATGAGAGAATGAGAAATTAGAGAGAATTAGAGAATTAGAGAAAAGAATGATTTATTAGAGAATGAGAATTATTAATTCATACTTACAAAATGTGAAGGGAGTAAGGTATTAATACTAATCTAGTATAGGCTTGTTTGGATACAAGGATAGCCTTATACATAAATGACTACAAGGATAACATAATCTAGAATACAAACAAGCCTTAGACACTCCCTTTGACATAGAAATAAATCGCCATTTAATATGCATTAAAAGCTTCCATACTTCATCATTTATTCTTCATTCCAACACTCCCCCTCAAGCTTAAGATATGGAAAATACTTAAGCTTGCAACCATGAAGTATTACCTCATTAAAAAACCTAGAGAAGGAAAACCCAATTGGGATAAAACCTTTTCTAGAGAAAAAGAGTATAATACTCCATGTTGGGATCATTGGTGTGGAATGGTCATGAGGCCAAGTTTTGGATAGATAGAGGCACCAATTTTAAGAGATGTGTCCTTGGTGAATACATCAGCTAGGTTGTCCTCACTTCTTGTATAGCAAGGTAAGATGATACCTTTCCCAATAGTCTCTCTTACTTTGTGGCAGTCTACTTCTATATGTTTGGTCCTTTCATGAAACACTGAGTTGGAGGCTATATGTATGGTAGCCTGATTGTCACAGTGAATGGTGATTAGATCCTCACACTTCATGGCTAGGTCTTCCAGGAGTTGCTTCAGCCAGATGCATTCAGTTGTGAGCTTCCTCATTGCTCTATATTCTGATTCTGCACTAGAGCATGAAACCACCTTTTGCTTCTTGGTTTTCCAAGTCACAAGGTTTCCTCCTATGAAAGTACAATAGCCTGTGGTACTTCTCCTATCTTCCCTATCTCATGCCCAATCTGCATCACAATAACCAACCACATTTGTGTTTTTATTGTTACCCATCCATATACCTTGTTCATGTGTGCCCTTTAGGTATCTTAGAACTCGCATGGCCATCTCCCAATGTCTCATCTTTGGTACTTGCATGTGTTGTGATACCTGATTCACATCAAAACATAAATCTGGTCTAGTAATGGTTAAATAAATAAGCTTACCAACCACTTTCCTATAGAGCTTAGGATCATGAAAATCAATTTCCTCTTCTAGCTCCCCCTCAGTTGCGATTTTATAGTATTCTTCTAAGGGTGTTTTGGCTGGCTTAGCTTCCATCATACCTGTGGATGTTAGTAGATCTACAACATACTTCCTTTGAGAAAGAAAGAGACCTTCCTTAAACCTACATACATTAATTCCTAAGAAGTATTTAAGTTCTCCTAAATCCTTTATATCAAACACACTTTTTAAGTAATCTTTAGTAGAAGCAATACCAGCACTATCACTACCAGATATGATTATATCATCCACATAGATAAGAATTACCACAATACCTTTCTTACTCTTTAATGTGAAAAGAGTATGTTCCACTTCCGATCTTTTGAAGCCTTTATCCATTAAGGTTACACTTAGTTTGTGGTACCAAGCTCTTGGAGATTGTTTAATGCCATAAATAGCCTTCCTTAGCCTTAGGATATTACCGCTTCCAACCTCATCTTCTAGGTCAGGTGGTGGTGACATGTAAACTTCTTCTTCTAGTTCACCTTGCAAGAAAGCATTCTTGACATCCATTTGCCATAACTCCCACTCAAGATTAGTAGCAACAGTAAGCACAACATTGACATAATGAAGTTTAGCTACAGGAGCAAATGTATCCCTATAATCCTCACCATATGTCTGAGTAAAACACCTAGCTACCAACCTAGCTTTATATTTATCAATTTCACCATTGCTTTTGTATTTAATGGTAAAAATTCATTTAAAACTTACAGCCTTCTTTCCTTTTGGTAAAATAGCTGAAGCATATGTACCATTCCTCTCCATAGCTTGTTTCTCAGCTGAGATACCTTCCCTCCATTTCTTTTTAGACATAGCTTATTCATATGTCTTTGGAATCTGCTCATTATCAAGACTAGAAATAAAAGCAACATGATTAGAAGGTAAGTGTGCAATATTACAAACTCCCTGGTCATGATGAACCACAATATTTCCATTTTAGAAAACTGGTGGATTTCTTTGTCTTGTGCTTCTTCTTAAAACTGTAGGTGGAGCTTCTTGATTAGATTCCTCTTCTTCACTCAAAACTTCAATAAGAGTACGTCTTGATCTTTTGGAAGCTGAGACTAGAATGGAATGATCACCTGCTGAGTCTTGTTGGACATGAGTAGAAGCTTCCCCCCCCCCATGTTCAAGAGGAGGAAGGCCAGGAGAATCAATGGATGAGGAAGGACCGGATGCGGCTGGGCCGGATGGACCAGCTGGGCCGGAAGGGCCGGGGCCGGGACAATCATGTGGATCGGCCGGGACTGAGTTACCGCGGCTATGTGCTACTGGGGCAGGTGGCTGAGGTGATGAGACTGTGTGCTGGCCACCCTCTATTCCAATAATTTCCAAGAGTTTCCTCAAGTATTCAGCTTGATCTGTTCTTTTTGATGAGATATCTTTAAATTGCTCCCAAGTTCCTTCTTCATAAAAACTTTTTTCTTTTTGGAACTTTACATCTCTAGACACCAAGACTCTTCTAGTCTCTGGGTCAAAACATTTGTACCCTTTCTGAGTAGATGAATATCCAATGAACATAGCTTTGGTACTTTTTGGTTCCAGCTTGTTCTTTTGCTGCCTTGGAACTAATACAAAACAAACACAACCAAAAACTCTTAAGTGATCAATAGTAGGTCTAGTTTTGTTTAGTACCTCAAATGGAGACAGGTCATCTAGGACTTTTTTATGAGTCCTATTAATCAAGTAGCATGCAGCTACAAAAGCATCCTCCCAAAAACGTTTGGGTACTTTCATGTGGAACATCATTGTTCTCATAACTTCCATTAAATGTCTATTTTTCCTTTCAGCTACTCCATTTTGTTGTCGAGTGTAAGGACAGCTTGTCTGGTGCTCAATGCCATGTTTAGCTAGATGTTCCTGAAGTCTGGTACTAGTGTATTCTCCTCTATTATCTGTTCTAAAGCATTTAATTCTTGCATTGTATTGGGTAGTAACATATGCTTGAAAGTTTAGAAATGCATCATAAACCCTATCTTTAGAACTAAGTAAAGTAACCCATGTGTATTTGGACTTTTCATCAATAAATGTCACAAAATATTTATGGTTTTCTCTAGATGGAAATGGAGATGTCCAAACATCAGAATGCACCAATTCAAAACAATTTTTATATTTATGCATAGATTTTTCAAAAACTGTTTTACAATGTTTCCCAAGAATACAAGCATCACACAACTCTGTAGGCATTTTCAAACCATACACAATTAATTCAAGTGCTCTTGGATGAGGATGTCCGAGTCTAGCATGCCACAAATCAGAATCAGCCATATTAGCCATATTATCAAGCACATACAAGTCATCTTTTGTGGTTCCTTGTCCAAAACATCTTCTAGTCTCAATATCCTGAAAATAGAAATCAATAGAACCAAATATTGCATGACAATACAGATCAGTAGTAGCTCTTTTAACTGAGAGCAAGTTAGAGGTAAAAGAGGGCATATAAAATGCTTTAGATTCTTTATCAAACAACTATAATTTTCCTATCCCTTTGATTGGTACTTTAATTCCATTAGCAATAAAAACATTACCTAAGGCAGGTTCTACATTCTCTAGCAATTATAAATCACTAATCATGTGATGAGAAGCACCAGAATCAACCACCAAAGATTTAGGAGCATTAGAAGTAAAAAAAGTTTGAAAAGAAGCATGAAAATTTTTACCCATCACATTGCTATCTTTGATAGCTTTGATAAGAGCTTCCAAGTCTGATTTTGTCACAAATTTTGATGCTTGTGACATGGTAGTAGTGGAGGCTGAGAGGGGAAGTGAACCGCTGCTGCCAACCGCCCTTGATGTCCCAATGCCGTGAGCTTGGCTTGCGCTGGTCATGGCCGTGGGTTGTTGTGGCCGTGAGGCCCAGGATGGTTTCAGATGAGGATGAAGTACCCAGCAATCCTTCTTTGCATGGTCATTTCTCTTGCAATGGTCACAAAATTGTCTCTTCTTCCTAGAATCATTTGGTGGTTTGAAGAAACTCTTGTGAGCAACAACCAATTCAACTTTGTTGCCAAACAATCCATGTGATCCTTGCTCCTTTTGTATTTGAGCACAAACTTCCTCCAAGCTAGGCAACTTATCAGACCTGAGAATATGCTTAGTAAGATCTGAGTAAGTAGAATTAAGTGTTAAAAGTAATCCAAACACCTTATCTTGTTCTTTCCTTTCAAGGAGAACAAGTGGTTCAATGGTGGCTGGCCTTAGCATTTCTAGCTCAGCCCACAAAGCTCTGAATGTGCTATAGTGTTTTGTGAATTCAGCATCCTCCTGCCTTAAATCATTCAAGCCTTTTTCACTTCAAAAATTCTCAAAAGGTTAGTGGTATATCCATACACCTCAAGTAATGTGTTCCAAAGATCTTTTGCATTTTCACAAAAAGAATAAGCTTAAAACATCACTAGCAAGAGAATTTTGTAGTATAGAAAGTACCAACTGATCTTCTTGGTACCATTTGGCTTGAGCTGCGTCACTCACTTCAGCCACTTCATTGTCTTCAATGCCATTTGTGGCAATGTGGTTCCAAAGGCCTTTACCACCTAATCTGGTTTTCATGGTCCTAGATCACAAGAGATAATTTGCTCCATGTAGAATAACTGGAGCTCTAAGAGATGTTTGAATCTCCATGATAGAATGTACTAGATGGTTGGGATGCTGGTAGTTCCACGGACAAGGCTGATCACACGCTGGTCGGGACGTTTGGCTAGCTGTCAGAACAAAAGACTTTCGCTAGCTGGTCGCAGGACGAGTTGAGTGGTTGGTCACAAGCAGTTCGTATACTTGGTCACAGCCGGCTACTTTGTCACAAGTAAATCACGATCTTGATCAGCTTTGGTACACTAGCACACGATCAGGACAATGTTGGTCGGAACAAGGATGCTGGTCGGGACAAACTGATCGATGTAGGATTGTTCAGCTTCACTTCCTTATGTGCACCAATACCTGAAATTTCGTGTGTGCTATACAAAAGAGACCACATGCCTTGTGTGCAAAACAAGTATAGTGCGTGTGGTGCAAGAAAGGAAATAATAAAATAAAAAATATATATATCTTGCAGTTCAAGTAACCACCAACAACATATAACTACTTGTAACAACTTTTAACCAACACTAGCAACAAGATATGAACAGATTAAAAACAAACTAATAACCAACCTTATCCGATTTTAACAACAAATTCCAATTCTTTGAATATTATGAGTTAAAATCAATCCTAATTTTCAAGAAATCAATTTAAGACTTTTCAAAGATTAACAAAAGATTCAAGAAAATCAATCTTGGAGTATTAAACCTATTAGATTGACCTGAAATTTCGTGGAGACCTTAACAAGATACTTCTTAAACTTTCCAGAATCAAAAGTTTAAATAAAACTAAGAAAAGTTTAGAATTATGTCACCAGAATATCGATATAGGTGAATTTGAACGTCTCTGAGGAAACCTTCAAGAAAATCCTCCAAACAGAATGAAATTGAGTTCGGCTTTCTTTAAACAGAAACTAGACTCGAAGTACTTGAGTTTAGGCTTTTGAAAATATCGATTTGAAGAAGCAATAACGTCGTGGTGACCTGGGAAATGCAGGGGTTCGCAACGGACGTGGTTGCGAAGCACCTTTGAAAGTAAATTCGTAACTTTTGATTCCCTGGCCCAAACGATGCGACTCAAACAGCCGTGGATTCAGAACTCGCCGTTACACAATCCAGAGAAAGCAGATCGACAAAAGGAGTCGTGGTTTGGCTAGAATTCGAATTACAAGATGACGTTCGAAATTGATCCAGAAAATGATGAAGAACAAGATGGATTCTTGTTGAATCAATGAAAGAATGAAGAAATTTACCCAGATTTGATGCAACCTGGCTCTGATACCATGAAAGAATATGAGATTAAGAGATTTGTAGAATGAGAGAATGAGAGATTAGAGAGAATTAGGCGATTAGAGAAAAGAATGATTTATTAGAGAATGAGAATTATGAATTCATACTTACAAAATGTGAAGGGAGTAAGGTATTAATACTAATCTAGTATATGCTTGTTTGGACACAAGGATAGCCTTATACATAAATGACTACAAGGATAACATAATCTAGAATACAAACAAGCCTTAGACACTCCCTTTGACATAGAAATAAATCGCCATTTAATATGCATTAAAGGCTTTCATACTTCATCATTTCTTCTTCATTCCAACACCGCAAGGCCGAAAAGTATCTTTGATACCCAATGTTGCTACATCTACCATTCCAGATGACAAAGCTGCAATCTCCGAGTTGTTTGCTCAAATCTATGATGTGCATGTTCTGCCCACAACTATACCTCCTTTACGGCGAAATGAACACGCCATCAGTTTGAAGCCAAGAGTATCAGCAGTTTGTGTTCACCTGTATCGGTATCCACATGCTTGGAAGGTTGTAATGGAACAAATGTTTACGGAAATGCTTCAAGCAGGTGTCATTCGTCCAAGCACTAGTCCTTTTTCCAGCCATGTCTTGTTAGTAATTAAGAAGGATAAATGATTCCATTTTTGTGTGGATTACAAAGCATTGAATCGCTCCACTGTGCCGGTCAAGTATCTGATTTCAGTCATTGATTAACTGTTGGACGAAATGCATAGAACTTCAGTGTAATCCAAGCTTGATCCGCGCTCAGGGTACCATCAAATTCACATGATGGAGGCTGACATTATGAAAACAGCTTTTTGAACTATTGAGGGTTATTATAAGTTTCTGGTTATGCCCATCGGGCTCAACAATGCTCCTGCAACATTTTAGGCGTTGATGAATCATATTTTCAAACCATTTTTATGAAAATTTGTCTTGGTTTTTTTTGATGATATCCTCGTCTACAGCAAGACAAATGCCAGCACATTTGACTCATGGTTGGGGCATGCTATATCCTTCTTGAGGACGCAACAACTGATTGCAAATCATAAGAAATGCTCTTTTGGTGTTTCACAAGTGGAGTACCTTGGACATATTGTCTCTGCAGGGGATGTGGTGATGGATGCAGTTAAGACTTCCGCAATGAGTAACTGGCCTACCCTTACAACTGTAAAACAACTTCGGGGGTTTTGGATTTAACCGAGTATTACCGTCATTTTATTTAACATTATGGCTTTGTTGCTCGCCATCTGACTTCCTTGTTGAAAAAGGATCACTTTTGTGGTCTTCCCCTGCTCAGGATGCTTTTGATTCACTTAAGTTAGCCATGACTACTGCTCCAGTCTTGCCCCTTCTTGATTTCCAGAAGCTGTTTGTTATTGAAACAGATGCCTTGGGGTTTGGTTTAGGTGTCGTCTTAATGCAGGACACTAACCCCATTACTTTCTAAACTCATGCCTCAGTTGCTTGGAAAAAATTAAAACCGGCGCACGAACGAGAATTAATGGCCATCGTTATGGCTATTCGGAAGTGGAATCACAATCTGTTGGACCAGCGTGAGGTGTACATGAAATATCAACAATGGTTAATTCGTTTGTTGGGATTTGATTTTGAGATTTTCTATAAGCTGGGCTGTGAAAATAAAGCTGTCGATGGTTTGTCGCGGATGTCGCGGAGTTTTGCTTTGAGTACGTTATTGTTAATGTTAAAGTTCCCTACGGTCCTCCAATGGTATGATTTGTTTATGGAGATCATGGAATACACTCATATTCAGCAGCTCATCTCCCACATCCAAACGAAAGAACTCATTACAGAGAAATCTCAGGTGGTCGACATGATATTATGGTCCAGACACCTTTTGGTTATTCCCAAGAATTCTTGGTTTATTCCATTGATCTTACGTGAATGTCATGATAGTCAGGTTGGGGGTCATTCTAGGGTGCTCAAAACTCTAAAGAGTTTTCAACAATTGTTTTATTGTAACGACATCTTTAAGACTTTTCAGAAGTATGTGGCTGAGTGTATGATTTGTCAAACGCACAAGCAGTCGATGTTATTTTTCGTGGGGTTATTCCAGTCGCTTCTGCTGCCTGAATGTGTGTGGGAGGATATCAACATGGATTTCATTGAAGGATTGCTGACTTTAGCCAGCTTTAATGTCATCTTGGTGGTAATTGATTAAGTATGTTTACTTTGTGAGTCTGAAGCATCCTTTTTCTTCCAGTGATGTAGCAAAGAAGTTCATCTTCGAAGTGGTTCGACTCCATAGATTCCCTTGCAGCATTGTGTCGGATCGTCATCCGTTGTTTTTAGTTCCTTTTGGAAGGATGCTTTTCGCATGGCAAGGACTCATTTGAAGTACAACACCGCGTTTAAGCCTCAAACTGATGATCAATGGGAGTTTTTAAATCGTTGTTTGGAAACGTACTTGCGCTGCTTACTTCTCAACACCCACACACTTGGTCACACTATTTGTGTTGGGCTGAATTCAGGTATAACACCTCTTACCACAGGTCCTTGAAGATGTTTCCCCTCCTTGTGGTGTATGGGCGTCAACCTCCACATCTACTTCATTATGAATCAGGGTCTACTTCGAATTTTGTTTTGGATGAGTCGTTAAAACAAAGGGATAATGGCTCAGTTGAAGTTGTTTTAATTAAAGCACATCAATAGATGAAATTACAGGCTGATAAGCACCGCCGTGAGGTTGAATTCGGGGTGGGGGACATAGTTTATCTGAAGCTTTGTCTGTATTGTTAGCACAGCATGGTTAGTCGGGTATGTCAGAAGCTTGCGGCTAAATTTTTTGGGCCTTATTCGGTGATCGAGCGCATTGGCAAAGTCGCTTACAGGTTGCAGTTGCCTCTGGATTAGCAAATTCACCATGCTTTTCACATTTCTCAACTAAAACGAGCTTTGGGTCAAGGGATAACAGTTCAGCCTCTCCCTCTATTATCCATAGATAACTTAGAGCCGTCGCCACACCTAGAGGACGTGTTAGCAACCCGCCGTAATGTTACAAGGGAGTTGGAACTTCTCGTCAAGTGGGTTGGTCAGATTTCAGATTCGGGTTCTTAGTTGTCTTCTAAAGAGTTTGTAACATGTTTTCTGACTAATAAGTTTGAGGACAAGTTTGGTTTTGATCAAAAATATATTAACAGATACCATAAAGTTATATTATAGAAAAAGAAAAAGAGAAGTGATTTGGCGGGAATTGAAGACGAAGATATTAAGTATAGAAGAGGAAGAGTAAAGTAAAACTTCTAGAGGAAAAAGAGACTTTAGATAGTCGTCTCCAATTCGCCTAGCCATGAGAGATTGATCGAGGCTGAGATTACATTCGCTTTCATATTATCAATCAAAGTGTTTTTTAGTTACAAAGTTTATCGAGTTACGTATAGCTTAAATCTATTATACGACTTCTTTTTAATGACCTTTCATTTAAGCTCGTACCAGTTTCCCTTACGGAAACAAATTCCTTACATGTGTCACCATCATTCTCTACGTCTTCTAAGGCCTCTATGGACTGAGAACCACACCAGATATCATCAAGTAAACGCCTTTCTTCAGCCATTCCAACAGCCTGAATTGGACAAAGATCTGACATGAAGTTGCTATCACCACCAAGACGATGAGGTCCCGAAGGTAATAGATTTACCGCACGTACTCTTGTTCCTACTGCTGTAGCTGCTATTGCCCGAAGAGATGAGAGGGGAGGCAGGCGAGAAATCCACCCAAACGCTTCCCAGGAACATCAAATCCATGTTCTATTCCTGTTACACCCTTTGTCATCTCCTCGCATTCCTGGGCGTAATGGAATTAGTTAAAGTAGCATTGTGAAAAACTCATGAACTTGTATGTCGTGATGGTCATTGTGTTCGAGAGTTATTGCTTGATGCAGATTTTTCGGTTCCGTGTCTCACCGGCGATGGTTTTCTATGTTGTAGGTGTTCTTGCGGCAGTGTAATCTTAGTGTTGGTCGCCTGTGTTTCACCGTCTTCGGGTTTGTATCCGGAGCTTCTCTCGGTTTGGTTGCTTTTCAGGTTGACGCAATTTCTGCACCGCAGTAGTCTGCCTTGCCTTGCTTGTGGTCTCTCCTCTCAGTCGTGAGGGCTTCTCGACCTCAACAAGGTGGGCTGTCATCACTGTTTGAGTTTCTCTTGGCTCTTTCCTCTCCTGTTGTTGTCGAGCTCTGATAGGTCCCAAATGGTATAGAAGAAAACACAGATTTATGTTGGTAGTTAAAACTACCTCTTTTTGGTTTTTCATTGATGTTAAATAAGCAAAACTACGTGGAGATAAACTCCTACAAAACAGGAAAAAAAAATGCAACACGAAAGGGAAATGGTAGATTAATAACTGATCCACTTATTAACACTAAAAATAGAAATTGACTCAGTCTCTAAATCGAGCGGGTAGATGTTTAATTTGAACCGGTCTGCTCCTGACGTGATGCTCCTCCAATTCCTCTGTTTCATTACCATACTCTGTTTCAGCTCCGATCTCATGAGCAACAGCTCTATCAATACCCACCTCCCCAAGATAAACCTTGTCCTCAAGGTTGAAGAATGGAAAACTGGTTTTGAGTTGAGCATCCAACTCCCATGTAGCATCCTCGACCGCAAGACCATCCCAATGGATGAGCGATTGTCGTTCATTGTTCTCCACACGTCGATCAAGAATACACGCATGTTGTAAGAGAAGTTCACCATTGAAACGCATTGGTGACAGAGATCCCATGCCTGGCGTATCAGCTCTAATGCGTAACTTTAGTTTCGAAAAGTGAAAAACTGGATGGATTCGTGAGTCATCGGGAAGCCGAAGGCAATAAGCGACCTGTCCAACCCTCTCAATAACCTCGAATGGCCAAAAAAAAAATATGAGAAAGCTTCTGTGATGATCTCTTAAACACAGTTACTTTGCGATATGGATGCAGCTTCAAGAAAATCCAATCGCCTACATTGAACTCTAAATATCATCTTCCCTTGTCCGCCCTTTGTTTCATTTGATTGTTGGCTTTAACTAAGTGCCCCTTTAGTTTAGCCAATAGCTCGTCTCTTGATAACAATTGTTATTCTAGCTCGTCTACGATAGTATTACCTTTATCATACGTCGGCAACAAGGGCGGTGGTCTGCCGTATACAGCTTGAAACGGTGTCATTCCTGTGGAGCAGTGGTAAGTGGTATTGTACCAGTATTCAGTCCAAGGAAGCAAGGCTCTCCACTGATTTGGCCTATGCTGAATGAAGCACCTCAAAAACTGTTCGATGCATTGATTTACTATTTCAGTCTGGCCGTCAGTTTGAGGGTGAAAAGCTGTAGACATTTTCAAATTTTTACCAGCGCATTTCCAATACTCGCGCCAGAATTGACTAACGAACAACGGATCTCTATTGCTCAAAATAGATCGAGGCAACCCATGTAACTTCACCACATGTTCAACAAACTTAGCAGCTACAATGCGAGAAGTATATGGGTGAGATAATGGTACCAAATGTGCATACTTAGTAAGTCTGTCCACCACAACCATTATAGTTGAGCATCCCTCTGATTTTGGCAAGCCAGTGATGAAATCCATTGAAAGGTCTTCCCAAACACGGTCCGGTATTGGCAGTGGTTGCAGTAAGCCTGTGGTTGTGAGTGTACTTGCCTTTGCTCGCTGACACACATCGCACAATGCTACATATTCACGTATCGTCTTATGCATGGATGGCCAATAAAACTGTTGAGAAAGTCTTATGTAAGTTCGGAGAGTACCCGAATGTCCACCAATGCGAGCATCATGAAACTCACGTAACAATGTCAGTATGAGTGGAGAATTAGGAGGCACTACCACCCTGTTATTGTAGTAAATCATCCCATCACGAAACGCAAAAGGAGAACCAGTTTTTCCTTCTGCTACTGCCTTCACACGGATCAGATAGGGATCCTGAAGAGCTTGAGCTCACAGCTCGCGTCTTATACTGCTGACTGAGGGATGGAGATAGCTTGTAGTGCTGCGATGTGTCGCCGTATGGACAGAGCATCAGCTGCTGCATTGGCTGAACCGGGTTTGTAAGTGATTTCGTAATCATACCCGACGAGCTTTCCCATCCACTTCTGCTGCTCTGGCGTGAGGATTCACTGCTCAAGGAGATACTGTAGACTCTTCTGATCTGTCTGAATAATGAACCTCCTTCCCAAAAGATAGGGTCTCCATGTCCTAATTGCAACGACGATAGCTAGCATTTCTCGAGCGTACGTTGACCATGACTGTTTTGAAACTCCCAACGAACGACTCATGAAGGCAATATGCTTGTTATTCTGAGTGAGTACCGCCCTCGCCGAAAGCGTCTGTTTGGATTACAAAGTTGAAGAAAAATCAGGCATCGCAAAAGTAGGAGTTGTTGTCATGACTGTCTTCAAGG
This sequence comes from Streptanthus diversifolius, assembly GCA_039880935.1. Classification (NCBI taxonomy): domain Eukaryota; kingdom Viridiplantae; phylum Streptophyta; class Magnoliopsida; order Brassicales; family Brassicaceae; genus Streptanthus; species Streptanthus diversifolius. The sequence goes on from JAXGFM010000005.1 coordinate 7,385,220, forward strand.
CAATGAATGTTGCTTCTGCGGCTTCACTCCATTTGAAGTTTCCTTTCCTCAAGAGGTTTGTCAACGGTCTTGCTATGATTCCATAGTCTCGCACAAACTTTCTGTAATAACTGGTGAGCCCTAAGAACCCTCGTAGCTCAGTGACTATAGTCAGAGACGGACAATCGATAATGGCTGCAATCTTACTCTTATCAACTTGCACGCCAGCTCCAGAAATGATGTGACCCAGATATTCCAACTCATGTTTCGCAAACGCACATATCGACCTCTTAACAAACAGCTTCTGGTCCTTCAGAATTCCCAATACAAGCCTCACATGCTCCAAATGTTCCTCCTCTGACTTATTGTATATTAGGATATTGTCAAAAAATACAATGATAAATTTCCGCAGGTACCTTCTAAAAACAGTATTCATGAGGGCTTGAAATGTTGACGGTGCGTTGCACAGCCCGAACGGTATCACCAGGTACTCGTAGTGTCCATTGTGAGTTCAAAAAGCCGTTCTATAAACATCTTGAGCATTAACCCGTACTTGATGACACCCTGCCGTTAAATCCAGCTTGGTAAAAATCACAGCTCCATATAATTCATCGATCATGTCATCGACAGTAGGGATTGGAAAGATATCCTTTACTGTCACTGCATTCAAAGCCCTATAGTCCGTGCAAAATCTCCAGGTACCATCTTTCTTTTTGACCAGTAGAACTTGGGATGAGAATGAGCTGCAACTTGGTTGAATAATTCCAACTTCCAACATCTCTTGCACTTGTCGCTCGATCTCGTCTTTTTGAAAATAGGCATATCGATATGGCCTCACATTCACCGGATCAGTCCCTTCTTTGAGAGTAATTTGGTGTTAAATACTTCTTGAAGGAGGAAGCCCTGTAGGTTTTTCAAAAATTTCAGCAAATTCTTGCAGAATTTTTGAAAATTGTGGAGGAAAAGGGTCATCAGTGTCAATGTCAGTTTGTAAAGCTACAACAAATATGGTGCTGCCTTGTTTCAGGTCCGCTTCTGTCTCAGCATATTGGGCCCTACGGACCTCTGAAGTAGTGAGGCCCTTGATCTGCTTTGTCTCTCCTTCCCAATTAAACTCAATGACTTGATTTCTCTAATCGCATAGAGTTGGACCCAAAGTAGATAGTCATTGTATACCCAAAACTATGTCCAACCCTTGTAATGGCACATCAAAAAGATCAATTGAGAAAGTCGTTACATCAAGCTCTACAGCAGCATCATGATAGACTTTTCGGCTCTGTAACTCATTCCCATCAGCTACTCGTACACGAGTTGAAATCGGAGTGGCAGAATGAAGATTCAGGTGCTGGGTAATTCTCTCATTGATGAAATTGTGGGTAGACCCACTGTCTATGAGAGCAATAACCTCCTTTCCATTAATCATTGTCCTTACTTGAATCGTGTTTGGGGTTGACCATCCGGTGAGGGCTTGTAGGGTGATTTGAGGGTCAGTTTCTCTTATTCCTTCTGAATTTCTGACTCGTCATCCTCAATCCCCTCCATGAGCAAAAATTGTGGTTTACGGCATCGGTGTCCTGGGGTAAACTTTTCATTACAACTGAAGCACATACCCAGACTTCGCTTCTTTTTCATCTTGTCCCAAATCAGTCTCTTCGGTTTGAGAATCGTCTGTTCATTCTGATTTAACCCACCATTAACTAATAAAGCTGTAGATGGTCGGAAGTTACTGCTGCTTGCAGGTGAGCTCCGAAAAACACGGTTTGTTCTGATTTCTTGAGCTGTTTCTCTTTCATTTGTGCTAAGGAGATAGCTTTCTTCAATGTATCCGGTTGAAACAAACGTATTCCTTCTGCATTCGAATCCTTGAGACCTCCCATATATGTTCCAAGAAGAGCCTTTTCCGTCCATCCTTCACTTTGTTCTGAAGCCTCTCAAACTCGCGGTGGTAGTTTCGGAGGGATCTGATTTGCTTAATTTTTGCCAAGGCCTCGTCGAAGTTATCCGCCTCTGTGGGTCCAAATCGACACCATATCTCTTCTTCGAATATTTCCCAGTCAATCTCCGTCAATGTCTGTCGCAGGTGTTTAGCGGTGGCTTGCCACCATTCATTGGCTTTATCTTCGAGATGATATGAAGCGTGTTCCACTCTTTGATTCAATGGTATTCCTTGGTAAGCAAAATACTGCTTAGCCTTACTAAGCCACTGAGTAGGATCTCCTCCTTGAATTTTGGGAAATCAAGCTTAACCTGTCAGCATGGGTTGTTTTGTGGAGTATCGATGGGATCGGTGCTAGGAATGGTTTGTTCAGCTTCAATGCGTCGGCTTTGACCAGAAACGGATGCACTTTCTCGGTGACTCTGGACTGATTCTGTCAGGCGCATGACCATGCTTTCGAGGTGTTGGAACTTGTCACCTATGCCGGTGTTGATATTCTAAAACTCATCCTAGAGAGCTCCAAGACTTCGCTCCATCACATCCAACCTTTCTTTGTTCGTCATCGTAACAGTGGTAGAGGATTGTTCTTGATACCACAAATCGTGGTCCAGATTAAAAACGATGGATAAAAGCTCTGATACCAATTTGATAGGTCCCAAATGGTATAGAAGAAAACACAGATTTATGTTGGTAGTTAAAACTACCTATTTTTGGTTTTTCATTGATGTTAAATAAGCAAAAGTACGTGGAGATAAACTCCTACAAAATAGGAAAACAAATGCTACACGAAAAGGAAATGGTAGATCAATAACTGATCCACTTATTAACACTAAAAATAGAAATTGACTCAGTCTCTAAATCGAACGGGTAGATGTTTAATTCGAACCGGTCTGCTCCTCACGTGATGCTCCTGCTCCAATTCCTCTGTTTCATTACAATATGTTTCAGCTCAGATCTCATCAGCAACAGCTCTATCAAGCTAGGTTGGGTTTTGTTTCCTCTGCTGCTACCTTTGGGAGTTGGTTTGTTGCTTCCCTTGATGCATCGGTATACTTTGAGTATCCTTTGATTTCTGTCGAAGTTGTTAGATCCAATTGCTGTCTTTAACTTATTTATACTGTTGTTCTTTTCATATTTTTATCATGCTGTACTTCTTCCCCCTGCTTTACTTAATAAAAACTGGTAAAATAAAAAAGACAAACTCATGAACAACTTGTAGTAAAAAGTAGCAAAAATTCATGAAACTTTTCAAGTATTGATTTTACTCAAATAAAACAGCATCCTAGGATAATATCAGCTCGTAACATTAACTTACATGATCCAGGTGGTAATGAAATAAGCAGTAATTGGTGATTTAATCAATAACTTTCAAGTTCATCCCAAAGCTTATAGAAACTTGCGTTGTGAGGACCATAGGCGTTGTGGCAAAGCTCATGGTACGAAAAAAAGTCTCCTTCCTAGTTTGCCCTCCGAAGCCTCAGTTTCACTTGCACACCTCATTTTACATTCACCCCCAACAGCCTTGGATTTGTTGGGCTACGAATCTCGAGAACAAGAACAACATTATGAATACCTTCAAAAAGCCAAAACACTTCAATTTTATTCCACAACCACAACCCAATCTGGACCTAGGTAAGAAAGAAAATAAAACACTTTTATTACTAGAATTTAGAGAGAAGCTTGACATGCCATTTCCGTCTAGTCATAATCGGCTGAACCTGCTTCGCTACTTTATCCAGAATCTTCCTAGCTTCATCTTCCCTAGGCTTCCTCTTCAGGGGCCTGATTTACCAAACCTTGTTTATATCTCCCAAATTCATCCAACCCTTCACAGTAGAGAACCTCAAAGGTAATATGAAATGTTAAGCGTAATTGTTGGAATCTTACCACATGCTTTGATCCTGTCTAAGCGAAAGAAGAAAAATATGCAAATTGGATTAAAGTAGAAAATGAAGATGATTCGTGAAAGAACAGTTCAAAGAAGCATTAGTTAAAAGAGAACATCACAAATGACAAGGTCTGGAGAAATGAATCAAAGAATGGTTAGCACATACCATAGATACGACATAAAATAGAATAGAACCCATCACATAAAAATTCATGAAAAAAACGAAGTCAAATACAGAGAAACATATAAATAGAAAAGCAACTAATCTTTGGCTTAAAAGTAACATGCAACACTCCAATGAAAGCCATTACCAAAGCCTCCAATCATACCAATCGAAGGATCCAATCGAGGCCAAAAGACCATATCAACAACCATACACCAAACTTCAGAAACAGACAAACGGAACGAACAACTATAAAGTACATCTCTGGCCAGAGAAAATTAAATCAATAACAAGTAGCAAGAGAGGTAAAGGGTACTCTATAAAGCACATATACACGAGAATGCACAGACAGAACCACTTCCGAAGCCCTCCACCTTCCTCTGAGCTTCATGAGTAGAGACATGGCATCTACTGAAGCAAACTAAAGATTGAGCACTGATCAATCCTCACTGCGGGAAAATTTTCGATCAATAATTCAACTGAAAACGGCGATCAGAAATACCAATCTGGTCGAATATTTGGACGGATGGCGATTGCTGACGCAGACGAACGAGAAGAAAAGGAGAAGGAGACATCATATACTCTACTTTTTTTTTTTTTTTTTGTCGACATAACCTAATGACTTTAATATTCCCAATAATATGTGGGATGTTGGGTTCGAACCCCAGACCTGGTGTAATAAATGCAGATGTGACTACCATTATGTCACATGATTCCAACCATATACTCTACTTTTTTTTGTCAACATAGCCTAGTTACTTTAATATCCTCAATAACATTGGAGGGTGCTGGGTTCGAACCTCAGATCTGGTGTAATGAATGCAGAGGTGAATACCATTACGCCACATGATTCCTACAAAATGTTACCTACCCCTTTAGTTTTAGATTTTTTTTTTTTTCAGTTTAGCCTAATGACTTTGATATGCTTTTAACATTGTAAGTGCTGGGTTTGAAACCCAAACAGCCTAATGACTTTGATATCCTTTTAACATTGTAAGTGCTGGGTTTGAAACCCAAACATATGTTATAAATTTGAGAGATGTTGTGCCACATGTTTTTGGCATTCTTCTTTTATTTAATTAAATATTTTTAATACAAAATAAATAAACTACTAAAAAACTAAAATTAAATTTGATATTTATAGTTTTTATCTGAGTTTTATCCATTTATTCATTTTTTTGGATGTATCTACCCGATTGTGAAACGATTCTGAACTGTACTTGAATGGTTACAAAAATGGTTCAAACCTAGGATGAAACGAAACTGTTTTAATTTTGTCAAACCATTCTTCTCGTTTTCAATTTTTCTTTTGAAGAAGAAGAAGAAGAAGAAGAAGGTTTGAGTTTTTTTTAATGTAGAACTGATATATTTTGATAAAACTGTTTGGTTTTTTCTGTAAAATTTGTATAACTTGGTAAAATTATTTGAGTTTTTTTGTAGAACTAATATAACTTGGTAAAACTATTTGAGTTTTTTTTTGTAGAACTGGTATAACTAGGTAAAACTGTGTGATTCCTTGTTTTTTATAGGATTCCGTGAAACAACAGTGATACCACCTATGTGAATGTACTTTCCTCCCAGTGAGAACACAAATAAGATAAAGATATCGATGAAGTGTTTCATATATGAAGTGTTGCAAACTGTGGATAACTTAAAACAGCCGCTCAACAATATGGAGAGAATGTGATTTGAAAAGTATCCACAGTTCAAACACATATTCCACATGTCGAAGGACATAAACCACAAGCTTATGGACATGTGGATGCTTCTTTTTTGAACAACATGAATAGAGAAGGAAAAAAGCTTGGTTCAGAGTAAATATTGTTCCTATCTTTTATAGTATAAGGGAGCACGCCCTGATATCGGTATTAGACTGTCGCAACTACCCACTCAACTTCATGCAAAAGAGCAGTATCAAATTTGTGAGGAAGTATTTCGGGACAGGAGCAACAATTCGATATTAAGACGTGAATGCCAAGCTCGATGAGATGGAACCTTCTGTGGATAGATTGAAGATGGTGGTTCTCTACTTCTTGTCAAGCGTAATCATTGGACATACAAATACTGGAAAATATACTTCGTCGGTGAAGCCATTATGTTTAAGAGCCGTGGATGATCTTAATTTCTGCAAGAAATTTCCTTCTGGCATATTTTCATTTGATCACATGCTCAGAGATATCTCGCACACTATGGCTCATTTTGGAAGGGTGGTTAAAGAAGGTGTGCTATCGCCGATTACAAGTTTCTGTATTCATATGGAGATAATTTTTGATTTGAGGTATTAGTGATTGTTCTTACTTCTTATAATTAAAACTAAATTTAATTGTATTTGTATTGTATAACTTTTAGTATTTGAGGCAATTCTAGAATTGGGGATGAAGTTCCGAGAACCTTGTTTAGGAGCCGACAAAACTTATCCTTGGATGTGCTAGTCGAAGTTTAAGAAAAGTGAAATGAAAAGATTTCCTCTTTCCAGAATAAATGAATAACTCAGCACAACTAAAGTATAACTATACAATACTAGATACAACTAAGTCTTTAATTGTGGTTTACATTTTCAGGACATTGAGAGCATACTCATCCTAATTGTTAATGAAGAAGGTCTTATGTATAGAATCACATAACATGATGATAACAATGACAAACATGATGTTGTTGTCAACAGTTGGATGAAGCACCTTAAAGAAGGTTACCAAGTTTTGTTTAAACAGATGTACAACAAGGATATGGCTGCCCGATTAACAGATGAAGAACATGTGACTGCCATATTAACATTAGAAGAAGATGTGGCTGAACCTAAGGATGCGGTGAACGAGGCACCAACAGCAGCCACTGAGACACCACAGTTCGCCCGCTCAATAAACTAAGTTGGTAGGCCTTGTAAACACCTTCAAAAATGCTTTAGAAGGACGGATGCAGCTCATTGAGCAAAAGGTCTGTGGGAAGGATAAATGCAGCTAATTGAGGGTAAATCGATGAGCAATTTGATGCTAGGAGGACATTTGAGGCTGATGCTGGAAAGAAGGGTGTGAAGAAAACAAAATCTGGGAAGAATGACTGAGTTGGTGCTGAAATTTCATTATTATTGGATAAAACTATTTATTATTTCTGTTTAGTTGGGTTCTCCTAGTATAAATGGGTATAACTATGTTATATTTCTGTTTGAACTATTTTTGTTTTATTTATGTGACACTAGTAAAACTATGTATATTTTATTTGTGACACTATTATAAATAGTAAAACTATGTTTATTTTATTTGTGACACTACTATAACTATATTTGTTTTATTTGTGACACTAGTATAACTATGTTTAATTTTATTTGTATAACATTATTATAACTAGTAAAACTAGAAATACTACATATTTGTTTTATTAATGGTAAAAATATATTATTTGCGAAAGTATAAAAAAACTACATATGCATTTAACACAAATAACAGTAGCTCAAGAAAACACACAAATAGAATACTTAATTTCATAAATTCAAGAGAAAACACAAATAGAACACTAATTTCATAATTTCACATTAGTCCTTCAGCTTTGCAATTGCTTCTGCATTGTTTTTCAACTCCATATATATTTGCTCTAACTGATGTTCAAAACTTCGAATTTTATGTCTTTACTCGTCAACCTCATGCCTTAACTTTGTCAACTCATGTTCGACACTGTCAACCCAACATTTCCAACGATCGAAACTACCAATCTGCACATTAAAATTTGATGATTGTCACTAGTATAACTCGTATAACTATGTTAGACATATAGCGAGATTTACACACATCAAATACATTGCAGGTGAAGTATCTTCTTCCTAAGTTGGTTTTTGTTTCAGATGTCTCAACTATGATTTTTCCACCACATGGACAAAATTTTGGGTAAATGGCTGAGATGCCACAAAGTGTGAAAATTTAATCTGACCTGCCATTTTTTAATCTGGAATGCCCTCCAATTAATGTAAACCCGAAAATACTCTTGGTCTTGATACAAAGACGAAAATATACCCCTGGCTTTGGTACAAAGACGGAAATATCCCTGACTTTGGTATAACTGATGTTAGTAATACTCCAGTTGTATCATTCAAGTACAACTATACACCCTAGTTATACTCAGTTGTACTATTCGAGTACAACTAGATACCCTAGTTATACACAGTTGTACCACTCGAGTGGTACAACTAGCACAACTAGATATCTAGTTATACAAAGTTGTACCACTCGAGTGGTACAACTAGCACAACTAGATATCTAGTTGTACTTGAGTGGTACAACTAGCACAACTAGATATCTAGTTATACACAGTTATACTACACATCTGAGACTCGAACCCGGGTTATTTGGGACGCGCGAGCACGTCATACCATCTGCGCTAGCGTGTTTTCGTTGGTATCATTTACAATCATAAATATATAATCTGTTATAAGGATAAAATAGTAACTTTGTCCATTTAAATATTGGTCATGGCATTTGAGACATTGTTTCCTGAGATTATGGCATTTGAGACATTGTTCCCAAAATTTTGGAACATTATCGGCCATGACATAAAGCCTATCGATTTGCTTCTTGTTTTTTTTTTCTTGTCACTGTAGCTAGGATCCATAGAGATTGACTTTCGAACTTGAAAGGAGCAAAAAGAGAAAGAGAAATAAGATAGATGAGTAGAAATTTTGGTTTTGGAAAAGAGAAATAGGAAAGGAAATGAATGATTTGAAATTAAAAGAACTTGGAGAAATAAATTGAGAGATTCACACTTGAAAGAAGCAAAAAAGAAAGAGAAATAAGAAAGAGGAACCAAAAAATGGGGGAAATTTTGATTTTTTGGGAAAAGTTGATTTTTGGGACATGCCCGCCAAAATTTTGCACTTAGTTATCCAGGAGATATTAGTTATACAAATATTGCAAATAGTTATACTTTTGGTGTTTTTTATTTTACAGTTGATTAAAGTAGATTAACATATAATTTTGAGTCTTTTATGTATTAAAATATTGTGAAACTAGATACATGTAATTTTTTCATCGTAACTTGGTTATTATTTATATAGTGACATCAAAAATATAAGAAGTATCTTATGTACATTCTTTGATAACAACCTATTATAATCATATGATATACTTTTCTCATTTTCTACTTAATATATTTTAATTGAAAAATTTATAATACCAATTTGTCTATATTCCTTACTAACAAACAATATTATTAAATTTCAAAATTATCAGTGTTTGTTAGTTATACCAGTTATATCAGTTTTTCTTTAATAATATTAGTTTTACCAGTTATATAAAAAAGTAGAACTGATAACAATTATGGTTAGTTATAAAAAAAGTAGAACTGCGTAAAATTAAGATTAGTTATAAAAAAGTAGAACTGAGTACAACTAGAGTTAGTTATTAAAAAAGTAGAACTACGTACAATTAGGGTTAGTTATACCAAAAAAAAGTAAAACAAAGTACAACTAGGATTAGTTATACAAAAAATAGAATGGAGTACAAATAGGGTTAGTTATTCAATAAATAAGTTGTTAAAAACCCTGTTTTACATATTATTACATAACAAAAGAAATACATAGTTATCCAGAACAAATAAAACTCGTAGTTATCAAAATCAAATCACTTGAATCATTGTCTTGGTTGTCTTTTATTTTTCGTTCTAGACGCCGTTCTCCAGCCGACAGATACATCTTAACTTTATTTATTCCCTTCTTTTTATGAGATTTGGAGGTATGATCTGCAGTTCTTTGATATAATATGGGGCATTCCACTCATAAATATCCGGACTACATAAACTGTCTTGTGATACGCCAAAATGCACAGCTCCGGCCAAAAATATTTAGAGCACAGTTCATATAATTGGATATTACGATCTCTGTATTCATGGCTTTTTAATGCAATGAAAGCAACTATTGTGTACACACACGTATATCTTTCGATATAAAATAACCTGCAACTACAATTTTTTAGAGTAAGTTCACCAAAAAAGTTTTCCATCATTACCAATAACATTGTATTCTAACTCGAAAGTGTTTAGCTCCATCATAGTTAATCTCTTAGCAACATGCCATATGTCGTGCATATAGTTCTCCACTAGGCACCATTTTACGTTCACTCGATCCAGAAATAGCCTCCTTCCTATGATCATTAAACTATTCTTAAAATTTTTTTTGATGAATTTGTCAAACATAGATATTAATGAGTACTTCCTTGCAATCTTAAAAACATTATTCAAAGATTCCACACAATTGCTTGTATATATGTTGTATTTTTCTCGTGGAAAATAACACCTTGCCTATTTTTTTCACTGAAGTGTCTTCCAGATACTTAGCCACATAAGGATATCTCACCTTAAAAACACTATAATCATAGTTTAACTCAACCAGTGTAAAGCCTATTGCACTCCAAAAATCTACATGTGACTACGTCTTTGTTCACGTTTAAAACATGACCTTTCACATTTTAGGACAAATATCATATATAACACCCATGATGAGCGCTTGGATAGACAGTAGCTATGACACCAATTAGGCTTGGATTCATGTCACTAGTAACTATTTCGGAAGATTCTGGTATTACAGTTTTCAACATCTCGAAAAACCAGTACCAACTTGCTTTATTTTCACCATCTAGTATACCAAACGCCAATGGGATAATAATGAAGATTAGAATCTTGATTTGTTGCAAACACTAGTACACCACCATATCCGATTTTGAGAAAAGTTTCATCCAAAGATATCACTTTCCTCATGACTTGAAATTCTTCAATGCTAGCCCACAAAGCAATGAATAAGTATTTAACCAAGGTGCTTAGCCTCGAACGGGTCAGGAAACTTCTAGTTCTCATTCAAAAACCATCTTTGTTCATGCTGCTAAAGCATTATGCCAGGAAGTTGGTGGGCTTATCATGAATTAGGTCGGGGTGGCTGGTGGTTTCGGGATCTGAATTTGTTGTTCTCCTCCACTTTCACATTTGTAATTGTACTAGGATTGACATTCTTTAACACATACAAATAAAAATACTATAATATTTAGCTTTCTTCTGAACTACCATGCATATCACAAACATCTTTATTTTTCCCTCTACATGTAGTGGCGTATGATACCTTCATACCCAATATTTTCTGAAGAAGATTCATGATCCTTTTTGGGGTTGGAGTTTCCATTTTTCCTGGATAATCTTCATTCAAAATACTTGCAACCAATTGTGGTGTGCCTGTTATCTTCATATTGCTTTCACTCTGATTAGATCGAGAGCATGTATGCATTTTGGCGTACAATCTAATCAAGAAAATATATGTCTTTCCTATCTTAACAACTTGTATACTCCATTTACAGCTTTTCTGACGACACATTAGACTAATGGTGTCTTATCTAACTTTTATAACAAACCCAAAATAATTCAAAAATGCGGATTTATCCACCAATTCTTGCAACTGCCTTCTTATTTGGAAATTTTTGATGCACAGCCACACCAAACCGTCTTCCTATTCCTCTCTAACATGACTATCCACATCAGCTGCAAGTTGAAGATATTCATCATGAATATCATACCATTATCCACATATTTATCAGTATCCTCTTCCATGGTTTCATTTTGTTTTTCAGTTTGATTGTTATATACGTACAAAGTAATAGCATTACTTAAGGTTTCATCATCCTTTGAATGCAACTTGTCATAGTACATAGAACATAATTTCCTATGCCCACTCTTGAAAATTGTTAGAGCAGTTCTGAGATAGTGATAACTTCCACATACAAAATATATCTACGATTCTCTTTATCAATGGATGTTAGGTAAAAACAAAGATCTGCATCATGATAAATACTAAATTTTTCCTCACATCCCACCAGCAGTGGAATGTAACTCAGTTTCAATTTGACTATACTTTCATCTAATCCAACTTTCTTGCATATCCTAGCTTCTACCATCGATGAAGTTATCTCCTCCTCCTCCTTTTATGTCTTCAACAATAAACTATACTTGCGACATTTTCATTTAAAATTTATCATGCCGTTGTTGTTCATTGTATCATGCCATAATTATACAAAAAACCACTAGTTATCCATAATTATACATATTTACTAGTTATACTATATTTTCAGTACTACTAGTTTTACTGTATATTCAACAATAGTAGTTTTCCTAGTTATATTATATTTATCAGTAATACTAGTTTTACCAAATTGTTCTATTGTAAAAATTCAAATTGGAATTCCACCTAATGTACTTACAGTTTACTAAGATTTTCCGATTCAACCATTGAAATACATTTATTTCTATTGCATAGTCCTAATAACCCCTAAAAGCATGGTTAAACACTTTTTCAATCGAATTCAATAAGTTAAATGCAAATCCCATTGTACTCGGACTGAATTAGAGAATACGACAATCTAGGTGCGCATGTCCAGCTCGAAGGCAGAAGATGTGGTAGTCCAGGTGCTCGTCCAGCTCTTTTCGTCCAGGTGCTCCTGTCGGAGGTGAAAGAGGAGGAGAAGGAGCCTGACGACAAGGAGGAGAACCAAGCTCGAGTCGAGAATGTCTCACCTCAAATCGCGCATGCAGGGGGACACAAGGGAAGAGCGGTTTGGACAGGGGATTTTATGTTTTTAAAAATGTTTTTCAACAGATTTTGTAAGTACATTTTTGGGATATCAAATTTCATTAAATAGAGGGGATATGTAGAATAAATTGGGTATAGTGAATTTCTTAGAAATCTAAAAGGGAAAAGTATGATGTTTTGCAGTTCAACATAGGATTTTTTAGTTGTTTTTTAATAGATTTTGTAATGGTATTTTGAAGATATCATATTTCGTTAAGGAGAGGGGTATGTAGAATAAATTGGGGTATAGAGGATTTTTCCAGAAATCTATATGGGTAAAGTAGATGATGTCTCCTAGGTGAAGAATTGAAAATCCTAGAAATAATCCCAAATCTGAAGCGATCCGATTTGGAAGAAGATCGTGTATAGAGGAAACAATGATTAACCAAACCGGTGGTACATAATTAACATGATAATGGAAGATTTTGAGCACTTTGTACTAAATTATCCATCTTTGTATTTTTTATGTGGAACAAAATTGATCCTAAAAATGTTTAAGAAAGCAGAACATGGCTGGATCTCCTCGAGATGCATTGCAAACATGGTCTCTATATCTGATTAGACACCTTGTTCACAAGATGAGAGTAATCCATTGCAAAATGCGCAATTTAATATTAAAAATACTTCATTGCAAAAATCAAAGTTTATATCTTTGTGTAGAGGAAAAGGACTACTTTGAATGTTCCTGTCGCCCATCATTGTTTCTTCTATTTCTTGTTTATTGTAGATTCACTTTTTTCTAGGAAAATAACTGTTACTTTTCATGTTCCATTAATATAACACCACCATCCAATAAAGACCACATTTTTCTGTTGGAAATGTTCATTGGTTTATATCATTTCCTCCATTGTTAATTGTGCTTCTTCCAAAATCTTTCTTAAATTTTATGTTGGTTCCTGTCTTTATTTTTGAAATTTTCTATTTATATTTATTCAGATATACTAAATTATCCAAAAAATGATGTTGGATATATCCTTTGGAAATCTCCAACATAAATAATCAAAATTTAAATATACCAAAGTCATCAGAAAAATCCATGGATTGGTTAAGACCTTTGATAATTTCCAAACTTGAATAACATGGGGACATTAAAAAAATACATGATAGATGGATTCCTTATCTAACCAACACCTTCCACATTGTGTATCACAAATCTTCCAAAATTTGAGATTCTTGATCACCGAAAAACAGCCTAAAGTAGATTATCAAATAAAATATCTTATATTTGGTAGGCATCTAATTTTCTATGAAAACGTGAAAAGTACTTTTACATTATGACCATATCAAACCTAAAGTTGTTCTTGATCCTGATAAAGTTGCTCAAAAGTGTAACCAGATCTAAGAGTATTTGCCACACTTTGTAAAACTCCAACCACTTTGATCCAGTTTCAAAAATCTGCATAGTGGCATTTTCTTCATATTCCAACTCTGAGAACATGGATCAGTCATATCACTGACTTTGAGTGAAGGGTCATATGTTGAGTTTTTTGTAAGTTGTTGTCTCGGATATGGGGTTGGGATCTAAAAATTATTCCATACAAAAACAAATGTTTATGTTCTCACATTTTTAGTTAGTCCTTTTGAACTTGAAATCTAGTTTTTTTTTCTTTAATAATGTTTTCTAATGTTAATTTTGGTTTCTCTTTAATACAAAGATATTTGTTAAAATAATATTAAAATAATTTGGTAAATTAAACTAAATCCATAAAATTTGAAATTACTAACAATCACAGAAATTTGTGTTAAAAACTAAGATATTAAAGTCTTTTAAATTTATTTTATCGTATTTTTCTTTATTAACAAAAAATATTTACGAAAAAGGAAAAATAACTTATTTTTCATAAAAAAGTATCATATAGCACAAAATTTACACATTCTTTCACCTTTGGCCTTTGTCTCCATGACTGAAGTACTACAACCTCTTTCTCAATATCTCACACGACATAAAAATTAGAAACTAAAACTAATGCCTACAATATTAAAGTCGGCTTAATGATTACCAAAATAAAAGCTAACCAACCAAAACCAAATTAAACTCAATAACGACCTGATTAAAATGGATAAACCAAAATTATCTAACCCATCCTATTTACACACTAAATTCCCAAATAAAACTCAAATCCCAAAATTCTAAAATCTTAAATTCGTAACAAACTCTAGCCTCATCACCATGTACCACCGATCTGACCTATTCCAGCAAAGCTTTTGGTGTGGCTCTGGTTGTTTTAAAACCAAATGATCGACTTGAAGGGAGGTGATCTGGTTAAGGAGGAGGCTACTAGCAATCCTGTTGGCAGTGGTTTGATTGGATGAACGGATGGAGGCTACTAGCTCTCCAGTTAGGCGTGATTGAAGGTGTTTGTCGATTCCAATAGCACATGATACCCCGCTCAAAGCTATAGAATTTCACAGTAGATTACTCTACTCTTTAGTGATCAAGGGTAAATGTTCTTAGGCTGAACAGAGAAAGCAAAGAGAAGCAAAAATGCTTAGGGTTCTTTAGTATTAAATTCGATGGTGACTTTACAATGCGGGGGTGGTCGCCATTTTAAAGGCAGAAACTCTAACAAGATTATGCCTACAAAACGAATATGCTAACTAACTGATCCTAATTTTATGCCAAAAGATATTTTGGCCTATCATATCCTATATAATCTTCGGGTTTAAACTAAATGACTATTTACAAACCAATAAACAAATTAAACCAATTGATTGGTTTAATTTCAGACTCTCCTTCCCCTAAATTGCGATTTTAACTAAGGCATGAAGGACTTTTCTTTGGGTTTTACTCCTTGATCTTGTTAATGGGCCAAACCTTAATTCCTTGTCTTCTTGGGCCTGGGCTTAGGCCATACATTCTTCTCCTTCTCCTGAACTTCCATTAGCTCATTGTTCTCCTAACTCTTCTTTGTCTTGCAGGTCCTTGGGCCGGGTGTGGTTCATGGTTGGGCTTGGTTCGAGGCTTGGTTGAGGGTCGTTGTCAGGGCCGGGTTGAAAGCCGAAAGTCGCGCCATGTTTCACGTCGTGGCTTTCGCCGGGTCGAGGGCCGTAAACCTCGAACGGGCATTGGTCCGTGTTGGGTCGAGGGCCAGGACCAGGGCCGGGATTATGGCCGCGTTCCACACTTGGATCTGCGCCGGTTCCTTCGCTGTCAGGGGCTTGGTCAGGGGCCAGGTCGGTATCGGGTCGAGGGCCATGACCAGGGCCGGGTCTTGCACCGTGGAACACGGACGGGCCATGTTTGGTGCCGCGGTACACGGACGGGCCATGTCCTGTGCCGGGATAGTCGGGGTCGAGGCTGGTTCCATGTCTGGGTCTTGTGCTTTGCGGTATGGTCCAGTTTTACTTCTCTTCCCCACTCTCTTCCACAGTTGAATTCAAGTCTTCTGATGTCTCATGGATGTCTTGCTCATTCCAGGTCGCACCATCCCCTTTTCCTTTAAAAGGATTTGACCTCAAATCGAAATCATCTGCCACAAAAGGAATTAAGTCAGAAACATTAAAGGTAGAACTTATATCATACTTACCTTGGAGATCTATTTGATAAGCATTGTTGTTGATTCTTCGCAGGAAAAAAAGGGTTCATGCACTCTTGGCATCAACTTTGATTTTCTGTCATTTAGAAATCGGTCCTTCCTTAAATGAATCCATATGAGGTCTCCAGGTTCCAGTACCAGTTCTTTTCGACCTTTGTTCTTTTTTCTTGTATACATCTTAGTCCTTTCTTCAATATTTTTCTTAACCTGCTCATGCAAATACTTAACAAACTTGGTCTTCTTTTGACCATCAAGGTTAGTCTGTTCTTTCAAAGGCAAAGCAAGTAAATCTAAAGGAGATAATGGGTTAAATCTGTACCCAATTTGAAAAGGAGTGAGTTTCGTAGCCGAGTGTACTGATCTATTGTAAGAAAATTCAATATGAGGTAAACAATCCTCCCAAGTCCTAATGTTCTTTTTAATTATGGCTCTTAAAAGGGTGGACAGGGTTCTATTTACTGATTCTGTTTAACCATCAGTTTGTGGATGACAAGTTGTGGAAAATAGTAATCTATTACCTAACTTTCCCCAAAGAGTCCTCCAAAAGTGACTAAGGAATTTAAAATCCCTGTCTGATACAATTGTCCTAGGCATTCCATGCAATCTAACAACTTCTCTAAAGAACAAGTCAGACACTAAAACTGCATCATCTCTCTTATGACAAGGTATGAAATGGGCTATTTTAGAAAACCTATCAACCACCACAAAGATACTGTCCTTTCCTTTCCTAGTTTGAGGTAGTCCTAAAACAAAATCCATGGAGATATCTACCCAAGGTTGATCGAGTATAGATAATGGAGTATACAAACCTGTGGGATGTACCTTGGATTTAGCTTGTTTGCACTCGACACATTTTGAGCACACCTTCTTCATGTCCTTTTTCATGCTGGGCCAGTAGAATTGCTCTTGTAAAGTGGTCAAAGTCTTGGCAACACCAAAATGTCCCATTAAACCGCCTCCATGAGCTTCCCTAACATATAACTCTCTGATCGTTCCACATGGTACACAAAGTCGACTATCACGAAATAAAAATCTTTTAAATTGATAAAATCGTCCTTGGGCATGGGTGTTAGTGTCCTTGTATAATTCTCCAAAGTTAGGGTCATTAGTGTAACAAGTTTTAAAATGCTCAAATCCTAGCAGTTTTGTTTCCATAGAGGATAAGAGAGCATAACTCATAAATTGTCTCAATGATTTAGAGAGCACTTATCTTGTTTAATGGTTAATCTGCCACAATGGTTAATTTGTCACAATTTGTTTCAATAGTTAATCTGCCACAATGTTCTCCTTACCTTGCTTTTAATGAATGACATAGGGAAAAGTCTCAATGAATTTCATCCATCGTGCATGCCTTTTATTCAGCTTATGTTGTCCCTTGAGATGTTTGAGAGATTCATGATATGTATGAATTAAAAACTCCTTAGGCCATAAATAATGTTGCCACATCTGTAGGACTCTCACTATAGCATAAAGCTTTTTGTCATAGGTAGGATAATTAAGAATTCTCATCCTAACTTCTCACTAAAAAGGCTATAGGTCTCCTTTCTTGCATTAACATAGCACCAATTCCAACTCCAGATGCATCACATTCAATTTCAAAAGTTTTCGAAAAATCTAGCAATACAAGTAAATGAGTATTGGTCAACTTCCCTTTTAGCAACTCAAATGCTTCTGCTTGGGCTGGTCCTCAAATGAACCCAACAGCTTTATTAACCACTTCTGTAAGTGGTGATGCAATAATACTGAAGTCCTTCACAAATCTTCGATATAATCCAGCAAGTCCATGGAAACTCCTCACTTCTCCTATGTTTTTAGGCGTGGGCCACTCCCTGATTGCCTTCACTTTCTCCTCGTCTACCTGGATATCTTGAGAAGTAACAACAAAGCCTAAAAAGACTAGGTTATCTGTTCCAAAAGAGCATTTCTTTCTGTTTGCATACAAGTTTTTTTTTATTAGAACATCTAAGACATGTCTAAGGTGATCAAGGTGTTATGTCATGTTCTTACTGTAAATCAAAATATCATCAAAGTGTACCACCACAAATAGTCCTTTGTATGCTCGTAAGACATGGTTTATTAATCTCATGAAAATACTAGGTGAATTAGTAAGTCCAAAAGGCATAACTAGCCATTCATACAATCCTAATTTTGTCTTAAAAGCAGTTTTCCATTCATCTCCTTTCATTCTAATCTGATGGTAACCACTTTTCAAATAAATTGTAGAAAAGATGCAAGATCCATATAACTCATCAAGCATATCATCCAAGCGAGGGATAGGGTGTCTATACTTAACTGTGATGTTGTTAATGGCTCTGCAATATACACACATGCGCCAGCTACCATCTTTCTTAGGCACAAGCAAGACTGGTACTGCACATGGACTTAAGCTTTCACGGATGTGTCCTTTCTCCAAGAGCTCATTGACCTGTCTTTGAAGTTCCTTTGTCTCCACATGATTGGTCCTGTAAACCTTTCTATTTGGAAGAGTGGCACCAGGTACAAAGTCAATCTGATGTTCTATACCTCTGAAAAGAGGTAGTCCCACGGGTTGGTCTTCAGGAAAAACGTCCCTATACTCTTGCAAAAGAATCTCAATCTCTCTCGGTATTACCACAGTCAAGTTAGTACTACTAGTTAGCAATTTCTTGCAAACTAGCAACATCATGAATTGTTGATCATTTAAAGCATGCTTGACATTACTAGGAGTAGCAAAAAGGCTGTAGTGACTTACCTTAGCATGGTCCTTGGCGTGAGTATCCTTGTGTACCGCCTTGGCTTCTTCCCTTCTTTCTTTTAGTTGCATCTGATCATGGTGAACCTCCTGTGGCGTGAGGGGTACCAGTGTGAGTTTTTTGCCTCTGTGAATGAAGGAATATCTATTGGTAAAGCCGTCATTCATGGCTCGTTTGTCATATTGTCAGGGTCTTCCCAATAGGATATGGCTAGCTTCCATAGGCAACACATCACATAAAATTTTGTCTTGATACTTGCCAATGCTTAGAGGTATTTCCACTTGTTCTGTCACTTTCATTTCTCCTTCCTCGTTGAGCCATTGCAACTGATATGGTCTAGAATGCTTGTGAGTAATTAAGTTGAGCCGGTCCACAAGAGTTTGACTGGCTACATTAGTACAGCTTCCACCGTCGATGATCAAGCTGCATACCTTCTCCTGAATGAGGCATCGAGTATGGAATAGATTCTCCTTTTGTTCCTGCATCTTAGGTTGTGCACTCAAGGTTCTCCTAGTGACCAATAGTTGTCCTTGGACAGGGTAAGTTTCACCTTCTGTGTATGATTGGTCATCTTCTGATGTCAACTCTCCATTCTCTAAGATGAGCATAACCCTTTTATTGGAACATTCATTTGCATAATGTCCAAATCCTTGGCACCTGAAGCACTTGATGTTCATGGTTCTTGTTGGTGGAGTCATTTGGGTTGCAATCCCTTTGCCCTTGTCATCACGTGGAGGAGGAACATCAATGCTCTCCCTGGTCTTGACCGGTGTTTTGAAGGCTGATCCACCCACCCTGTTGTCTCTGTTGTAGGGCGGCTTGGAGGTTGGAACATAAGGGTTCCTTGTGTTGCTCCTTCTTTTGTTTTGTTGCTCGATAAGAATAGCTTTGTGAAGTAATTCGTCCATGTCCTCATACTCTTGCAACTACAATCGATCTTGGATGTCTCTATTAAGTTCTCCTTGGAACCGAGCCATACTAGCTTCTATGATTTCATAAATTTCAGCTTTGATCATGAGACTTTCCATCTCTTGGTGATAGTCTTCCACACTCTTTGTTCCTTGGGTTAGCCTTCTTAGTTTCTGATGTAAGTCTCTCCCATAGTGAATAGGGACAAACCTCTTCCTCATCATGGTTTTCATTTCATACCAAGATGTGATTTGGGGTTCACCGTTGTGTCTCCTAGTGGTGGCAATCTGCTCCCACCAGTTGATGGCATATCCATTGAATTTTGTTGCTGCTATCTTCACATTCTTTTCCTCAGAATATTTTTGGAAGATGAAAAATATTTCAATCTTCTTTTCCCATTCTAGGTAGGCATAAGGATCATTCTTTCCTAAAAATGGTGAAATTCTAAGCTTGAGTCCTCCAAGGTTATTATCTGGTCTTGGATCCTGGTGGTTTTGGCGTTGGTCTCCGCTTTCATCTGAGTAGTCATGTGGCTCCTCTTCATCTCCTCTAGCCTGGTTCCTTGTCGAGCCCTCACCCTGGCGCCTCTCCCAAAGAGCCATCCTCCTCGGATTGGTCTTCCTCCACGAGCTGGTCTACCTGCAAGGGGATCAACTCCATAGAAAAATTCATTAGCTTGATTAGCTTTGTTTTCAAATGTAACTTGAAACCTTCTGGTAATCTCATCCATCATGAACTCCATCTACAATTAGTCAAACCTATGGGGTCGTGTGGATCATTCTTCTCTAGGGGTTTCTTCATTTGGATTCTCCATTCTTCCTTCAAGAGGCTCTGATACCACTTGGTGCGGCCCTGGTTGTTTTTAAACTAAATGATCGACATGAAGGAAGATGATCTGGTTAAGGAGGAGGCTACTAGCACTCTTGTTGGCAGCGGTTTTATTGGATGAACGGATGGAGGCTACTAGCTCTCCAGTTAGGCATGATTGAAGGTGTTTGTCGATTCCAATAGCACATGATCACCCTGCTCAGAGCTATGGAATTTCACAATAGATTACTCTACTCTTTAGTGATCAAGTGTCAATGTTTTTAGGCTGAACAGAGAAAGAAAAGAGAAGCAAAAGTGCTTAGGGTTCTTTAGTATTAAATTCGATGGTGACTTTACAATGGGGGGTGGTCGCCATTTTAAAGGCAAAAACTCTAACAAGATTATGCCTACAAAGAGAACTAATTGATCCTAATTTTATGCCAAAAGATACTTTGGCCTATCCTATCCTATCTAATCTTCTAGTTTAAATTAAATGACTATTTACAAACCAATAAACAAATTAAATCAATTGGTTGGTTTAATTTCAGACTCTCTTTCCCCTAAACTGGCGATTTTAACTAAGGCATGAAGGGCCTTTCTTTGGGCTTCACTCCTTGATCTTGTTAGTGGGTCAAGCCATTGTTTCTTATCTTCTTGGGACTGGGCTTGGGCCATGCATTCTTCTCCTTCTCCTGAACTTCTATTAGCCCATTGTTCTCCTAACTCTTCTCTGTCTTGCAGGTCCTTGGGCCGGGTGTGGTTCATGGTTGGACTTGGTTAGAGGCTGGGTTGAGGGTCGTGGTCAGGGCCAGGTTGAAAGCCGGAAGTCGCGCCATGTTCCACGCCATAGCTTTCGCCGGGTTGAGGGCCGTAAACCTCGGACGGGCTGTGGTCCGTGTCGGGTTGAGGACCAGGACCAGGGCCGGGATTGTGGTCGCGTTCCACGCCGGATTCCACACCTGGATCTGCGCCGGTTCCTTCGCAGTCAGAGGCTAGGTCAGGGGCCAGGTCGGTGTCGGGTAGAGGATCATGACCAGGGCCGGGTCTTGCGCCGGTGTAGCACGAACGGGCTGTGTTTGGTGCCGCGACCATAATGAAAAGAAATTTTAGTCTTTTGGACAACAAAATGTAGCAAATATATGTGGTTTTTTTTGTTTAATTAATGTGTGTCAATGAATATATCCAAACCCTCAGTTTTATAGGTTTAAATATCTGTGATTTTCTTTTGATTAAATTATATATTTGTAAACCCGAGTTTTTATAGGATATATATTGTGTTTCCTAACACATATCTATAATCCCCCGAGCTCAATTTTTGTGGGACTACAAATTGTGTTTTCTAGTTCAGTCTATAAAAGAGGTTATTTAACAATACATTCCAAAATTTATATCACAAAATAGGCATTCATGAGTCAACGATAAAATGAGGGATAAGAAATTGAACTGAAATCAAGGTAAAATATTTCCCAAAAATGGTATTTAAGGTTGTTCCCAAACTCAATTTGATTTCCCCTGCATAGTGGATGACTAAACAATCAGAGATAAGTTGATTTTAAGTAAGGTTGTTCTGAATTTGATGATATTGATTATGATTTGAGCGGTTCTTGATGAAATTGTGATGGAAACGAATCTAGTATTTGAGGGTGAACCTCTGTACTTTGTTACAGTCTCAGCAACGAGGCAGTCCCAATTTCTCTCAAATAGTTTTCAAACCATATGAACTTCAGAGCATCTCGATCGGATATTTAGATTAATTTTTACGTTTGAGAATTAACAGTTCAAAAATATGGCGATTTAGATCATGTTGTTTTAGTCTCAATTTGCAAAATTCATCGTTTTTTCGATAAACCAAGACGTATAGTTTCAATTACTGTGACTCCAAGATCAGCAACAGGTGAGCGAGATGCGGAAGAATGTAATCGGTGGAATGGAGGTTTAAGCGTGGACTCAAGGACCGAGTGGGCACGGCAAAGGAAAATGAAGCGGGTTGAGGATGAATGAAGATCAATAGGTAAGCGGATCGAATTGGTGGATTCTCAAAGAGATGGGAAGCCTTGAGACACCAACTTGTATGATCTAGATATGACACACCAGATCACACAAGGGTTTTGCAAATGGGCAACCTAGATACTACACACTAGGAGGGGATTTGCAAGAGATAGGTGAACCGATCAAGAACACTTGTGTAGACAACAAAGTTTCTTAATTCAAAATCGATTGCTTGTTACAATGGCCACGGTTACAACATATACACTTAGAGAGTTCGAAATGCATGGTCAAAATGCATGCATGCTTGGCACAGAAAACCAAGCATTCAACATAAGACCACACAGATTA
Source organism: Streptanthus diversifolius (assembly GCA_039880935.1). Lineage (NCBI taxonomy): Eukaryota > Viridiplantae > Streptophyta > Magnoliopsida > Brassicales > Brassicaceae > Streptanthus > Streptanthus diversifolius. Next base: position 7,408,097 of record JAXGFM010000005.1, read on the forward strand.
CAATGACACACGCTTACAAAGAAAACGGGCCAGGCCATGCCATTGATTTTAAGTCCAAAACCTTATAGGCTTGATCTTCTTAAAAGTTCACCAGGCCCCATTAAAAACCCATGTGAGAAAAATCCAATGGGAAAAACCTCACATGGGAAAAGGGAACCAAGTGGACCCTTAATCCCAATCAAATAAGCCCATGGACAAAAATCAAATGGACTTAGACAAAATAGAAAGAGAATGGGTCAGGAATAACCCAATGGAATCTTGTAAGGCCTTGGTCCGGGCGGGGGTCATGGGACCAAGTGGGACGGTCCAGGGGTCCGGGACAAGGCTGGTCGTGGCTTCAGGTGCAGGTTGGGTCAATGGGCCGTTCCTTGGTGAAGCCTTAGTTGGGTCGTGGGCTGTTGTCTTGGTCAGGGGCGAGGTCGACTCAGGCTCCTCGTACCATGGGTCGCCTTGCTTGAGTTGTTGGCCACGTTCCGGGCAAACCTCCACATTCTGGTCCGGTTGCACAAAGTCTTCGAATGCATCTTCACCCAGCTGGTCATCCGGCTTTGCATCCGTACCATCGTCCGGTTGGTGCAACTGGTCGATCAAGCTCACATCATCCCCTCCCACTTGAAGAGGATTTGACCTCAAATCCGGTCCATCTGCACAATAAGGAATCAAGTCAGTAATGTTGAAACTGGAACTCACGGCATACTTACCTTGCAAGTCAAGCTGGTAGGCATTGTCATTTATACGCTTGACCACGGTGAATGGTCCGTCCACCCTAGGCATCAGCTTGGATCGGCGTTCTTCAGGGAATCGTTCCTTGCGTATGTAGATCCAGACCTGGTCTCCAGGCTTGAAGGTGAGCTTCCTCCTGTGCTTATCAACCGCTTGGACATACTTCTTAGTTTTGGCCTTGATGTTGACTCTTGCTTGCTCATGAATCTTTCTAACTAACCGAGCCTTCTGTTCCCCATCAAGACTAGTAACCTCACTCAAAGGCAAAGGCATTAGATCCATAGGTGAGATATGACTAAATCCATAAACAATTTGAAAGGGAGAATACTTAGATGCTGAATGGACAGAATGATTGTATGCAAATTCTACATGCGGTAAATGATCTTCCCATGTTCTAAGATTCTTTTCAACAAATGCACGCAAGAGTGAGCCTAATGTTCTGTTAACTACTTCAGTTTGGCCGTCACACTCAGGATGGCATGTAGTAGAAAAACACAATTTGGTACCTAACCTAGACCACAAAATGCGCCAAAAATGACTTAGAAATTTGGTGTCTCTATCTGACACTATAGTCTTAGGAATGCCATGCAATCTCACTATTTCCTTAAAGAACAAGTCTGCTACATGAGATGCATCATCTGTCTTCCTACATGCAATGAAATGGGACATTTTGGAAAATCTATCTACAACCACAAAGATACTATCCTTGCCATTACGAGTCCTAGGCAATCCTAATATGAAATCCATAGATAGATCAACCCACGGATGTTCTGGGATGGGTAAAGGGTGATACAAACCGTTGGGCTGAGTCGTGGACTTAGCCAGTTTGCACTTAACACACCGGCTGCACACTCTCTCCACGTCCTTCCTCATGCTCGGCCAATAGAAATGTTCACGCATGACAGCTAGTGTCTTAGACACTCCGAAGTGTCCCATGAGTCCACCAGCGTGGGCTTCACGGACGAACAACTCCCTCATGGAGCATGATGGCACACACAAACGGTTTTCAAAGAGCAAGTAACCGTCCTGAACATGAAAGCGTCCTGTAGGTTTCTTAAGACAAGACTTATAGATTTCTCCATAGTCTGGGTCAATCAAGTACAAATCTTTCAGATATGTTCAAAACCCACAATCTTAACTTCCAAGGTGGATAAGAGTGCATACCTGCGGGACAAGGCATCGACAACCACATTTTCCTTACCTTGCTTGTATTTAATGACATATGGGAAGGTTTCTATGAACTCCATCCACATAGCATGACGTTTGTTTAGCTTATTCTGACTTCTCAAATGCTTGAGTGACTCGTGGTCCGTGTGTATCACAAACTCCTTGGGCCACAAGTAATGTTGCCAAGTTTGTAATGACCGGACCAGAGCGTATAACTCCTTATCATACGTGGGGTAGTTCAGGGTAGCCCCTCCAAGCTTCTCACTGAAGTATGCAATGGGCTTGCGGTCCTGCATAAGAACAGCTCCTATCCCAACACCTGAAGCATCACACTCAATCTCAAAGGTGTTAGCGAAATTAGGCAACGCCAATAGGGGCGCATTAGTAAGCCTGTCCTTAAGCATCTGAAACGCCTCCTCCTGCTCCTTCTCCCACTTAAAACCAACGTCTTTCTTGATCACCTTAGTCAAGGGCGCGGCCAAAGTGCTAAAATCCTTAACGAAGCGCCTATAGAACCCGGCTAAACCATGGAAGCTGCGGACTTCCCCCACAGTTTTTGGGCTAGGCCACTCCTGTATAGCACGGACCTTCTCCTGGTCCACTTGTACACCTGCAGCACTCACTACAAAACCTAGAAAGACAATGTTATCTGTTCCAAAAGTGCACTTTTTAAGATTAGCATACAACCTTTCTTTTCTAAGCACATCTAAAACAAGCCTAAGGTGTTGCACATGCTCTTCCAAGGTTTTGCTATATACTAAGATATCATCAAAGTATACTACCACAAAATGTCCTATATAATGCCTAAGCACATGATTCATAAGCCTCATAAAAGTACTAGGAGAATTGGTTAAACCAAAAGGCATGACTAACCATTCATATAATCCATGCTTAGTTTTAAAAGCGGTCTTCCACTCATCACCTTCCTTCATCCTAATCTGGTGATAACCACTTTTAAGGTCTATCTTAGAGAATATCCTAGATCCATGAAGTTCATCTAACATGTCATCTAACCTAGGAATGGGATGCCTATACTTTACCGTTATGTTGTTGATTGCCCTGCAATCAACACACATGCGCCAAGTCCCATCCTTTTTAGGGACTAGAAGGACTGGCACAGCACACGGGCTCATGCTTTCACGGATGTGTCCCTTGGCCATGAGCTCATCAACCTGCCTTTGTAACTCTTTGGTTTCCACGGGGTTGGTTCTATATGCCGGCCGGTTTGGTAGGGAAGCTCCGGGAACCAGATCGATCTGATGTTCTATTCCCCGAATGGGTGGTAACCCATCTGGACACTCCTCTGGAAACACGTCCTGGAATCCCTGCAAAAGCTCACTAAGAATGCTCGGAAGAACCGGCTCAGGGTTAGTAGTCACAAGGGCATGCTCTTTATAGATAAGCATAAGAACGGGTGCCTTAAGACTAAGACTCCTTTTAACATCACAAGCCTTTATATAAAAGTTGGTTTTAGCCCTAGGTTCCTTAGTCTTGCTAACCTCTTTCTTTTGCTTCTTAAGGTGCATTTGATCTAGATATACCTCATGGGGTGACATAGGTACCAAGGTTGTCTTACGACCTTTGTAAGTGAAGTGGTGGCGGTTGGTGTAACCATCATGGGTCACCTTCAACTCGCCTGAATCATTCAACCATTGAAGAGGGTATGGCTTTGGATGGGGCAGCTCCTCAAGGCCTAGTTTCCTGACCATAGACTCACTAGCAACATTAGTACAACTACCACCATCTATAATTAAGCTGCATACCTTCCCTTGGATCAGACAGCGTGAGTAAAAAAGATTTTCTCTTTGGTCCGGTTCATGGGTCTTGACTTGGACATTCAGGGACATCCTTGCTACCAAGAGTTGTCCTGATACTGGCAACTCTTCTTCCCCATCGGTCGCTGGGTCATTGCTTTCTTCTTCCTCGGACTGGATTTCCCCATTTTCCATGATGATCATGGCACGCTTGTTGGTACAGTTACTGGCGTAGTGCCCTAGACCCTGGCACTTAAACCACCGGATGTCTCTAGTTCTGGTGGGGCGCTCCTCGGTCTTACCCTTGTCTGGCCTTGGTGGAAACAGTTGGGAAGCTGTCTTGGACACGGACGGTTTGGGATCAAAGGTGCGGTTGGGTTTGAAATCCTTGTTGAAGGTTATCTTGGATCTCACGGCACCTGTACCAAAAGACCGAGTGTTAGTTCTTCTCTTGAGCTGCTGCTCAATTAACAATGCTTTGTGTAGCATTTCTTCCAACTCCACATAGTGCTGCATTTCCAGCCGGTCTTGGATTTCCGGATTGAGCCCACTCATGAATCGGGACATGGTTGCTTCACGGTCTTCAGTCACACCAGCTCGGATCAGGAGCATTTCCATTTCCTTGAAGTAGTCATCAACACTCTTGTTGCCTTGTTTTAGATGCCTGAGTCTTTGGTTTAGATCTCTATGGAAGTGGTTGGGAACAAACCGCCTTCTCATAATGAGTTTTAGCTCTTCCCATGTTTCAATGGGATATTCACCATTTCTTCTTCTTGAAGTAACAACCTGATCTCACCAGCTTAGGGCGTAGTCATAGAACTCTGTAACAGCCAAATTAACCTTGTTAGTTTCACTATAGAATTAGCAATTGAAAACAAGTTCTATTTTAGTTTCCCAATCAAGGTAAGTGATGGGGTCATTGTGGCCGTGAAAGGAAGGGATCTTCAATTTGAGATTGTTAAGCTGATCCGGCTGAGGGGGTAGATTTGGAATCCTCTGGTGGCGCCTAGGCCGGTTGTGTCTACTGTGGTCTGATCCTCCAGAGTTGTAAAACCTGGCAGCCCCTTCGTCTCCTACAAACGTTCTGCGTCCCAAACTCCCTGCATCCAAGACATGCTCTGGTGGTTCTGGTGTTAGTCCCCTAACACGCCTTGGAGGGATGGGGTTCCTGGGTCGCGGTTGCCTCCCATTTGGAACTGCTCTGGTGAGTTCCTCATGTATGCCTTCTCGGATCCCGAGTTGTATGGTTTGGAAACGATCTTCTATGGACCGGTTAAGCCTAGTTGCAAGATCCTCGAACAGGCGGTGTAACCGGTTTGCATCAGTCTCCTCATCTTCATTCCCTGCCATTAAACACCTTTAAGAAGTCAAATGTTCAGGATAATTCCTAAGCACACACAAATCTATCACAGTTCAAAGAAGATGAATGGTCACTTAGTAAAACGAATACAAAGAAACAAGATAGGGTGAAGTGCTCAGCCTGATGTCTGCTCTGATACCACTTGACGAGATCCTAGTGAGGAGGATCACGTGACTCCAAGAAGCGGGTTGAGGATGAATGAAGATCAAGAGGTAAGCGGATCGAATTGGTGGATTCTCAAAGAGATGGGAAGCCTTGAGACACCAACTTGTATGATCTAGATATGACACACCAGATCACACAAGGGTTTTGCAAATGGGCAACCTAGATACTACACACTAGGAGGGGATTTGCAAGAGATAGGTGAACGATCAAGAACACTTGTGTAGACAACAAAGTTTCTTAATTCAAAATCGATTGCTTGTTACAATGGCCACGGTTACAACATATACACTTAGATAATTCGAAATGCATGGTCAAAATGCATGCATGCTTGGCACAGAAAACCAAGCATTCAACATAAGACCACACAGATTACAATGACACACGCTTGCAAAGAAAACGGGCCAGGCCATGTCATTGATTTTAAGTCCAAAACCTTATAGGCTTGATCTTCTTAAAAGTTCACCAGGCCCCATTAAAAACCCATGTGAGAAAAACCCAATGGGAAAAACCTCACATGGGAAAAGGGAACCAAATGGACCCTTAATCCCAATCAAATAAGCCCATGGACAAAAATCAAATGGACTTAGACAAAATAGAAAGAGAATGGGTCAGGAATAACCCAATGGAATCTTGTAAGGCCTTGGTCCGGGCGCGGGTCATGGGACCAAGTGGGACGGTCCAGGGGTCCAGGACAAGGCTGGTCGTGGCTTCAGGTGCAGGTTGGGTCAATGGGCCGTTCCTTGGTGAAGCCTTAGTTGGGTCGTGGGCTGTTGTCTTGGTCAGGGGCGAGGTCGACTCAGGCTCCTCGTACCATGGGTCGCCTTGCTTGAGTTGTTGGCCACGTTCGGGGCCAACCTCCACATTCTGGTCCGGTTGCACATAGTCTTCGAATGCATCTTCACCCAGCTGGTCATCCGGCTTTGCATCCGTACCATCGTCCGGTTGGTGCAACTGGTCGATCAAGCTCACATCAGTAGTCGTCGAGGGTTTTAACGTTAGTGTGGACGGAGAATCAATATGGTTAGCATAACGAGCTTGCGTGAGGATTGAAAAAACATTGAGAAAGATGGTGAATCTCGACCATAGTCTAACGGCTACAACATTGAGAAAGATGTTGGTGAGTTTTTCGATGAGCCTCCAAATGTATATTCTGAGACTGATGATGATGAAGAATGATAAGAAGTTAACGAACTGTCTACAAATGCAACAACATTATATGAGATAACTGGTACTTGTGTGAAGGGCAAGTCTTCATCAATGGGATAGTGTTTTAGGAGGCTGTACTTGACAATGCTCTGAGAACAGGTCATAATGTCAAGCAGGATAGATATGACAAAACAAAGCTTGGGTTTTATGTTTTATGAAAAAGGTTGTTTATGGAAAATATACAGCTCAACGTCAGAGAAATTTCTATTTGGCAGGTTAAAGTGTTGAAGAAAGCTCGTAGCTGTGTTCCTAATGGGATGTATGAGTTGCTAAAAATTCCTCGCCATTGTCTTCTTCTTTGTTGAAAAGATCATAGAAGAACCCTAGTACTTCATGCCAATTAAGATGGAAGAATTGGTTACGGAAACATGGAAAATAAGTGTGACAAGGCCTCAATGCCAACATGCTAGGAATAAAGCGCTGAGATGGGCTGAGAGAGAGTATGATGAGCAGTTTGGATGTCTCTGTGATTATGGCGTTGAGATACACCATAATTCTTGAGTGGAGAATGATTTTTTGTAAATGAGGAAGACATGTTTTTAACAGGTTCTATGTATGTTTTGACATCCTTAGAAGAACTTGGAAAAAAAAAGTTAGGCATATTATTTGGGTAAATGGGTTTTTTCAAATCAAAAATGAAAAATTTGTTGGTTGCTTTGGGTCGAGATGCATATAATATTATTTACGCAATCGCATGGGCTGTGGTACAAGTTGAAAAAAGGATAATTGGAGGAAAATCAAAGTTGATTTAGGATTCAATATTTTAATATCTGACTGTCAAAAGGTAAAATCAATATGCTATGCTAATTATCTCAAATTCATTATATGTTTTTAGTTTTTATGAGTTTGTCGTCTGTTTTACTTGTAGGAATTGATCAACACTGTTAAGGTAGAATTACCTTCTATTGAACATAAAATATGTGTGAGACAAATCTATGCTAACTTGAAGACTTGACATGGAAAAAACCGGAGATGAAGTCACTTATTACTAAGAACTGCATGCTGATGTGATGAAGTCAAACCGGAAACTTGGTGTAGGGCGTTCTACAAGCTTGGACAATGTTGTGAGGATGTAGAGAACAACTCTACAAATTCATTTAACAACTCCATAGATAAAAGCCCAAGATAAGCCTTTTTCCCTCTGCTTGAGACAATTGTGCGATTGACAATTGTTTGTATAACAAAAAGAGATATTGTTGCCAGCAGCCACAAAAGCATTTGCACACCATATGTGATGACACTCTAAAGGAGTTGCATAATAAAGCTTAAAAATGCACGATCAAAGTGTCCACCAATAAAAACATATTTATATAATCTCAATGACTGTGTGTATTGAGTAATCTTGAATCATAGGACTTGTAGCTGCAGAAGATGGGAGATCAAATGGGTTCCTTGTGAGCACGTCTATGGAGTGATGATTAAGAAGATAATTTTCTCACTGGTTAGTACAGCTATGTGATGGCGTACTTATGCGGAAGGTATTATTACGTTGAGAGGTGCAATGTTTTGGTCAGTTGACCAAAACCACCGATAATTCAAACGGAGGTTCTAGCATAGCCATATTGTAAAAAGGTAACTAAGCAGGATAAAAGAAGAAAAAATGGGATAAATGAGTATCCAGTGAGGAAGAAAAATAAATTGTTGAAGCGGTTCATGCATTGTGGAGTTTTTGAAACAGCGAATTACAACACACATTTTGATAAAAAGAATCTGCGAAGGTTAATCTTCTAGTTTTACGGATTATGTCAATAATTTGTACTTTTCTCTGTTTTAACTATTATGATAATTGTGTTCTATTTTTAGGCTTCTTTAGGTGAAGAGTTATTTTAGGTTGAATCTTCACATGTCATTCTCACTCAGCTTGATAATCGAAGATGTGGTGCAGTTGAACTGTATTAGGACTTTTTTTACGAATTTTAGGAATTGTTTGAGTTCTTTCTATGGTTGTTTTTTGCGGATTTGAACTGTTTTGGTCCTTTTAAGTGAATCTATTATGGGATTATCTCTGTGTTTTGGACATGTTTTGGTCATCTATGCCAATGTATGATATTTAATATGAAGCATGAAGCAGGTTTTTCAAATTGTAATATCCAAAAACAAACACAATGCAAGAGTTTAAACCAAAAAGAAAAAACAAAGACTCAGTCTAAGTAATAACAATGACAAAGAAAATGGTCAACCTACTAGCTTACTACACACAACAATGATCAAACATCCTAAACTTACAATCACCATCATTTTCTTCATGTTGAATTTAGATTTAACTAATACTTCTTCCACTCTTTCAACAATCTCTTTCTCAACCTTCATTTGGAGCTTCTCAAACCTCTTGTTCTCTTCCTCTTGCTTGAAAATAAGATTATGTATAGTTGTTGCTATATGATACTTCTGAGGAGAAAATAAGTTGTTTTATTTTTTATTTTTTTTTTGTCATCGATACATTACGAGTAAATTAAAACGGACTAATTAACCATCTGGAGGAATTGAGTTGATGTATACCATATCTGTTGGTAGGCTTCGTATGCTTCTTGCTAAATTGTCTGCTCTGGCGTTCGTTACTCTTGGGGCATAAATGATCTTTGTCTTGGTGAAACTACTGGAACACCTATTGATCTCTTCTATGTATAGTGTGAAAGCTGGTCATTCCTCCGGAGAAGACACCATCCTCACAATATCTTGACAATCTGTGACGAATACAACTTCTAGCCGGTGATATGTCTGCATACACTCCATTGCCCATATAAGTGCTTCTAATTCTGCATGTAATGAGGACTGGCTTGGGCGAATGTTACGAGCTCCTATCAGCGTATCTTCTCTTCCATTGTTCGTACAAAGCCATCCTTGACCTGAGTATTTCCCCCCCTCCTTCCAAGATCCATCCACTTGACATCTCCACCTATATGACGGAGTATCCTCCACTTGAGTGGTTATCATCATTTTTGAATTATCTAGTTTTTGAGCTTCTGTCCATATTTTACCTTCTGTTTCCGCAAGCATAATAATATCAGGAGGTTTCCTCTCAATATTTTTATAGAATTTGTCGTTCCTGTTTTTCCATAAATACCAAATTATCTAGGGAAAATATCCTATTGGATCAGTCTTGGATGACCCGTTAAGTAAATAATCTATATTCGTATATAGCGATGAAGTAGGAAATATATCCGGGTGTGAGGGGATTGTGGAGAGCGCCCAAGTTTGAACTGCCGGGGGGCATTCAAACAGAACATGATTTGGAGTTTCTTCATTTGTTCCACAGAAAGCGCATTGGGTATCACATTGAATCCCTCTAGTCCTTAACTTATGTGTTACTGGAACACAACCCGTAATAGTTTGCCAAATAAAATGTTGTATTTTTGGTGGACAACGCAGTTTCCATACCGACGCCTGCAGTGTTGTGGTTGTCGGACCATAGATAACCGCATTAGTAATTATGTCTGGATATAAAGTCTCGATCGTGTATCCTGATTTCACTGAGTATTTTCCATTTTTTGTATAATGCCAACCATTTGAGTCTGATCTCCCAAAACGACTTACTACAATTGACTTGATAATGTTGGCATCTCAGGGATGATTGTAGCTTCCAGAAGAGGTATATTCCATGTCTTTGTATGGGGATCTATTAGATCCTCGACCTTAGAGGTGTCTGGGTAAACAGCGAATTTGCAAGTTGCTGATCTCGGGCGAGGGGCTGGTATCCAAGGATCATTCCAAACTGAGATACTTGAACCTGTTCCAACCCTTTTGATTAGTCCTTTCTTAACCAAAGATCGAGCAGATATTATACTCTTCCAGCCATAGGATGGAGAGTACGAACTGTTATCTATCATCGGGTATGTATTTCGGAAATACCGACTTTTGAAAACTCTGGAGAACAGTGATTCCAGTGTATCCATTAATCTCCATAGTTGTTTTGCCAGCATAGCTGTATTAAAATCCACAATATTCTTAAATCCAAGTCCTCCCGCTTTCTTATGTCGGCATAGTTTGTCCCATGCCATCCAATGTATGCCTTTTTTACCTCCGCTTGTGCTCCACCAAAAATGAGAAATGGCACTGGTTAATTTCTTTTTTACTGTTTTAGATAATCGATAACAGGACATTACATAAGTAGGTAGAGCTGCCAGTACCGATTTAATTAAAACTTCTTTACCCCCTCGGGAAAGGAACCTCGACGTCCATCCATTAACCCTTTCTTGCAACCGATCAGTAATGAAACCAAAAATTTGAGTTTTTGACCCTCCCAGACTTTCAGGTATTCCTAAGTAGGTGCCCATCCCACCCTTTTTATTTATGCCTAGTATTTGTTTCATCTCTGTTTGAAAATCCTTTGTTACCTTATGTCCAAATTGAGTTGATGATTTATCAAAATTAATTTTCTGTCCCGAGACCAATTTGTAATCCTTTAAGATGTGTAGTATAGTTTGGCATTCCCGCCCTTCAGCTTTGCAGAAGAAAAGGCTATCATCTGCGAACAGAAGATGTGTAATCGGGGGACTTGACCTTGCTATACGTATACCCGTAATCTGCTTTTCTCTTTCTGCTTTTTTAATATTTGCAATCAGTGCTTCCGTACATAAAATAAAAAGATACGGTGATAATGGATCTCCCTGTCGTAAGCCCCTCTGTGGAATAATGCATCCGCGGGGTTGACCATTAATCAAGACCTTGTATTTGACCGATGTTATACACTTCATCATCCATGAAATCCATAAAAGTTGAAAACCCCATTTTCTGTAAAAGTTTTTCTATAAATGACCATTCCACCCTATCATATGCTTTACTCATGTCCGTTTTTATGGCCATGAACTTGGTCTGGCAGCTTTGATTTGTTCGTAGTGCATGAAACATTTCCTGAGCTATGAGGATGTTATCTGAGATCAGTCTACCTGTGACAAATGCCGATTGAGTCTCCGAAATTAGTGTTGGTAGATAAATCCTTAACCGTTGGCATAATACCTTTGATATAATCTTATATCCCACATTACATAAACTAATGGGTCTCAATTCCGTCATTCTACTAGGACGAGATGTCTTAGGAATCAAACATATATTTGTCCAATTTAACCTATGATCAAAACAGCCTGTTGTCAAGAAATCGTTTACCAATTTAAGGACATCTGCTTTGATTATATGCCATGATTGTTGGTAAAATAAAGCTGTCATACCATCTGGACCTGGTGCTTTTTCTGGATGCATCATAAATAGTGCTTTCCTGACTTCCTCTTCTGTTGCCAATGTTGTAAGTCTCTCGTTTATTTGATCTGTAATTAAAGTCGGAACCTCCCCTAAAAATGCATGCATTTCTAGTGGTTTTATTGATGTAAATAATTCCGAGAAATAATTAACTGCCACCGATTCTATTTCTGTCTCTTTAGTGACCCATTTATCATGTTGATTATATAGTCCCACGATCCTATTTTTTACCCTCCGTTGTTGGGTCAAGGCATGGTAAAACTTTGTATTTCTATCTCCAAACCTATGCCATACATTCCTACTTTTTTGTTGCCAAAATAACTCTTCATCCCTGTAAGCCTCTTTTAATTTTTGAACCACTTGTCTTACCTCTGCCTCAGTCCGGCTGGTGTCGTTTTGGGCCTCCTCTAAGGCATTTTGTAACTCATTGATCTTGTTTTTGCCATATGTTATATTCCGCTTCCTCCATTGTGATATCTCATGTCTACAATTTCGAATTTTTTCCACCAGATTCCCCGAATTACTACAGTGCTCCTTAACCCATCCTCGGGAGATAGTTTCCATCAAGCCTTCTCTGCCTATCCATCGTTTATCAAATCTGAATTGAGATTTCTTCTTTTCGTATTTATCCCCAATGTTTGCAACTATCGGTCTGTGATCAGAGCCTATCAACCCAAGATATTCAACGAATGAGGAGGGGTATACATTATGCCAATCGCCATTTGCTAGGGCCCTGTCAAGTCGGCACCAAATCGTTTGTCTATTTCTAATACCCCGCCATGAAAAAGTGTTTCCCTTGGATGGAAAATCAAGTAAGCCACAATTAGATATCATATTATTGAAGGAAGTGAAAGTGGAAGAGTGTCTTAAGGGGCCGCCTTCTTTTTCATGGTTCCCTGTTATCTCATTTAAGTCTCCTATAATCAACCATGGTCCTGTTCTTTGCAGACTAAATCTAGTTAGTCTTTCCCATACAGCTTCTCTCAATTTATGAACCGGGTCCCCATATACAAAAGACAGGTAGACTGTCCTCCCATCTATTATTGCTTCTATGTCGATTATTCTGTTGCTCGAGTAGACTATGTTTACATTGTATATATTATTATAAAACAATGCTAAGCCCCCACTTGTACCTATCGGGTTTACCGTGTGTAGCTGTTCATAACCAAAGTGATTTTGAAATTGTTGCACAAAGGTGCCTCCTTGTTTTGTTTCAGATAGAAACAAGAAATCTGGTTTATATTTGGCCCAAATTTCCCGCAAATAACTTATGGTCCACCGACTACCTATTCCTTGACAATTCCAGCTTAGAATCCTCATTAATATCTATACTTACTCTGTGCAATCACCATTGTTCAATGGTGATAATCCAAGATACATGATTCCAGACCCGTTTTTAAACCAGATTTTAAAGTACATATCCATAGGTCCCTTGTATTATTAATCCGGGATTCACTTATTTTGCGCATGATCTTACAAGAAGCTCCAACAATAATCCCAAAATATAATTTTACACCACAAACCTTCCCATAATGACCTCTATGATAAAACGTATATAAACCTGCAATATACTTTTTGCAATAATCTGTACTAGGAAAACAATTGGTAATATAAATCAAAAGTTCAGTTTCCATCATATCCTACAAAAATGAAATTACTATTTCTTTGACATGCAGACAAAGATTATAAACAATAGATTCATTAGAAAAATAAGTCTATCACTTTAGTTATAATATAACTTTTTTAGGATTACTAATTTTATCGACATAATGGTAAACTAATTTTTTATTTGGTAGATTTATTAGAACAACATTAAATTTAATATTATAACCAAAAATGTTAAAAAAGGTTTTTGAACATGGAACAGTCCTGTTTTATTAAGGTTTGGATCTGCACAAATATATTTTGTATTAAAAATCCTGCAAAAAATATATAACAGTGCTAATTTCAAAATTAGTGGTCTCGTATTCCTTTAAGATTCACTTTTTATTTTGGGCCAAATTAGTAGAGTTCAACACATCTTTTTAGTTTTATTTTTCTTTTGAGCTAAACTAATAGAATCTAATTTCAGTTTCATTTTTTGGCCCAAATAAGTACAATAAAACAAAAAAATAAAAAATTATAAATCAAGCTAAAATTTAAACACAAAACATTGCAATTTCAAAAACAAACAACAACAACAACCAAGATAATCAATATCTAAAAATAAAAATCAAGTCAAAAGTAGCAAAATCAAATTAAAATCAAGTACAAAGTAACAAACCACAACAAGCATAATGATCAATATCTCAAAATCAAGTTAACACTATCAGCTTCTTTTTCTTTTAAATCCCAAAACCTACAAACATAAAAATACATAAAAATACTCCATGTTTGTTATACTACCCTCACAATACCAACCCAACCCCTCGTGTATTTTATGTTTAAAGATATGTATCTTATAAATTAAGCATATATAATAAAACAATAATTCTTTCAAACTAAAAAGTCTAACCTTTCATACGCTATATTCTCTATTTTCTAAGCTATTTGTCATTTTTGTAACATCATTGTCTTCCTGAGTTATTATGAACTATAATGTCAGAATGAAAGGCATACTTACATCATTACAATCATCTTCAAATGGTGATTGTGTAAGAAGCTAATGTGAACTTAGTGTTGAAGAAAACTTGGAAGAAGAACTTGCAACAAAATTTTTATTGTATTCTTCATAGAGCAAACACATATTCTTCTTCACAACATCAACATTTTCCTCATAAGTACTTGGGTCTACTTTGTCATAAGCTACTTTAAGCATCTGCAATTTAAACCTTAGATCCAAAACAGTTCCCATAGTAAAAAAAACACTGTATTAATCTCAATATTTTGCATACTAAGTTTGCATAGCCTGAGCCATCATTTTTACAACATTATCATCACATTTGGCATAATTCCTCAACAATAACTCAATCTTCCACAGTTACATGAAATAAGCATTGACTGTAGGATATTTTACTTCTGAAAAATGGTTGGTGAACGTATTAAAAGGCTTTAAAAAATCACAAATCTGATCTCCATGATCCCATTTTTAAATTATTTAACTTAAAAGTTAATCTAGATATCATCAAATATTGTCAAGACACAATAATCCATTGCCACTTGATAGAGGATGCTTAAGGATATTTTGCATACTATTATTAGTAATAGCTTTATGTAAACTAATATAAAATATTTTTTTTCTAGACCCACTCATTCATGCAATTATATTTTCTTAACGATCTCATCACCATTATGTGGTGGTTTCAGATTACAAAAAGCTAAAATGTGGCTGATTAATCTCTAGTTTTTATCAATATGGTGAGAAGTTAAGCATATATACGCTATCACAACAATACAACATGACCACAAATATGCGGTAAAACATACACGACATTTTTGTTTCGCAAAAACTCATTTTAGCTTTACTTTTCTTCCTTCTCCTATAGAAATACGATGCAACATTTTATCGACAAATAGACTTACAATCTGGATTCAAAAAACTAATTATGGTTGTAACCTTATCATTTTTAACATATCAATAAGGTAAATCATGATAATTATTATCTCTGAAGTCATCTCAAAATCAATGTTATGATCATACTCAGACCTTTCAACTATAGGAAGTTTTCTGGGAAAATTATTAGATGTTGATTCAGTGTTGATGTTTCTAATGCTTAGTATCTATGACCAACTAAATACCACAATGATGACATCTAGCTCTTTTACTGCCATCAGCCTCTAATCATACGAAAGTGAACTATTTCCAACAATTATTAGTTAAACGTTCTTGACGTACCAGTTGAGGTGGTTGTTAAACTTGTGGAGGTCGTTGAGCTCGTTGAGTTTGTTGAGCTCGCTGAGTTGGCTGTGTTGATTTGTTGATAGAGTGACACTTTGTGCTTGTTCAAGAGTTTCTTTTTCATTGTTGATCTCCATCTTTATAACTTCATTTTTTGTATTAAGAACTTCAATGAGCTCTATAGACTCCAAATCCATATCCTAGAGACATCAACAAAAAAATATATCAAATTAAAACATCATAACAAAACTATGAACAACATAAGCAATTTGTATCTAAAGTCTCAACAAAAAAAAATTTTTTCTTTGCACTGCCTAAAATCTCTAAATCGAGACAAAAAAATCATGAAATCAAAGATTCAAAAGGTTCAAAATTAGGGCGCACTATCTATTCCCCCACAAACTACGACATATATCAATAGACCCACACAGACTTAAGGCCACGATCTAAGCCTATACCTCAGAAAGTTTAAAGTTTGAAAACACACACCAGAAGTTTGTAAACCTATTTCCACATAATTTGGATTTGAAACGGTTTTTGTAATCAACCGTTGTGAAACCAGTCTATAACCAAATATGTGTTATTCAATTATCCGATGGAGGAAGAAAAAACCCAAATTTCATCTTTGTCTTCTTATTACTCTTATTCAACTATATTTGTTTTTAACTGTGACTTCGAGCAAATTCGATTGCAACCTCTCTTTGGAGAAGGCGAAGATCTGCTTCCAGATCGGATTCTGATTCTTCTCCAAATGTTTTGTCAATCCTTTGTAGTTACCAAGCTTCACTTTCACATAAGGATCTAAGATACCAGAGACATGGAATCTCGGAGCATAGACCTGAGCACAGAACAAGAAATGTCACCAATGGTTGTGGAAGCTACAAACAGTGTCATTTCGGATCTATCAAGAACCAGAGAGGGAAATTTTGTCTTCAGAGACCTGTGATGGAGATCGTCTGATCTTCAAAGTGGATGACATGTGGTGATTCCTAGCGAAGAACGACATAAGATTTTACAAGAAGGAGCTGAAGAATAGCTCCCACTGTAGCGTTCAAGCAATCTGGCGACAGAAGACCTAATCAGAAGACAATTTTCAAGGAAATTGATTGTATGTTTTGAAGATATTGATCTTCTAATTAAGGATTTAATTTGTATAGATTAATGTTTTGCACTTGAGTTTCGAGGGATGATTAAGTGACGGAGAAAGGGATTTACACAAGGGATGGTTAGTATGAGATGGGACCAACACGATGGATCAGATGATGGGGAACTGACTAACACGGCCTACTCTTCAAATGGATATGACACACCAAATGAAAGATCAGGGATTTTCTAAGCGGCTCAAGGATATTACACACCAGGAGGAGACTTATAATGAGATCAGATATAACACAGTGATCAATGATCAAAAACTCTCAATATATCAACTGGATATTTTATTAATAAAATTCAATGAAGAAAAGGTTACAAAGGTGGCCGTGGCCATGCTTAAATAGAAAAGAAGTCTAGGCTTTGCATGAGATCAAAGACTCGCATGAAAGGCACAGAACACCACGCCATGCAAGACTTTGAAATACAAAAATTCAAAAGCATTTAATCCTAAGTTTGAACACCAACTTCGCCAAAGTGGCAAGAAACAAAGTATGGGCCGTTGAATGGACTAAAGAATTTAACTGCTAAGGGCCTTATGCAATTGGACATTCAAGAACACATTTGGGCCTCATTAATAACCCCTTATGGAAAAACCCAATTGGAAAAACCTAAGAGAGGTAAAAAGAGCACAAAAATATATTCTTTTCTCAATCACATAATTCAATTATGTGAACGACCCAATATAATCTTGAAGTGCTTTTGTTCTGGCGCGTGTCAAAGCCCCCACTGAAACGGTCCAAGGGTCCACATCTCTAGTTGGGTCAGTCTATGGTCGAATATAGGTCTTGGCCGTTGGCAAAGGGGTCCTTGGTTATTGACATGATCATGGTGGGGCGGCTGGGACAGACGAGGGTTAGGTCGCGGTCGTGGTCGAGCGGGGTCGTTGGCACGGTCGGGTGTCGGATCGTTGACACGGTCGAGAGTCGGGTTGCTGGTACGGTCGAGAACCGGGTCGCTGGTACGGTCGGGCACGTCCTCATGCTCGTCCGAAACCACGACTTGGGTTGATCGTGGGTCATGGCCGCGGTCGTTCCTTCGTTCGTCCGGAAGGTCATCCATTCCGTCCTCACGGTCGTCCTGACATCCATCCTCATGGCCGTCTGTTCCATCCTGGGTCACGTCATTCCCTCCCTCTTGAAAAAAATTTGCCCTCAAATCCTGATTATCTGCACAAAAAGGAATAAGGTCAGAAACATTAAAACTAGAGCTAATAGGATACTTACCTTGGAGGTCCAATATGTAGGCATTGTCATTTAGTCGCTTAACGATCAACTCTTGGAAGCAACTTTTAACGTCTTTCAACAGGGAACCGTTCCTTTCTGAGGTGTATCCATACTTGGTCTCCTGGTTGAAAGATAACTCTCTTACGGCCCTTATTAGCTTCCTTCTCATACAGTTTCGTTTTGGCCTTTATGTTGGCGTGGGCCTCGACATGAATCTTCTGGACCAGCTTGGCCTTTTTTTCACCATCTAGCTTATCCTTTCACTCAAAGGTAGATGTAATAAATCCA
Source organism: Streptanthus diversifolius (assembly GCA_039880935.1). NCBI lineage: Eukaryota > Viridiplantae > Streptophyta > Magnoliopsida > Brassicales > Brassicaceae > Streptanthus > Streptanthus diversifolius. The sequence goes on from JAXGFM010000005.1 coordinate 7,426,145, forward strand.
TGGGAGATAAAGGATTAAAGCCATAAACGATTTGGAATAGAGAAAACTTAGATGCATAATGGACAACATGATTATATACAAATTCTACATGTGGTAGACTATCTTCTGATGTTCTAATGTTTTTCTTAACAAAGGTACACAAAAGAGATCCTAGAGTCCTATTTACTATTTCAGTTTGCCCATCACTTTCTGGGTGACAAATAGTTGAAAAACAAAGCTTTGTTCCTAGTTTTGCCCACAAAGTTCTCCAAAAGTGACTTAAAATTTTTTATCCCAATCGGACACAACTGACCTTGGCATACCATGCAGACGCACGACCTCCTTAAAGAACATACTAGCTATATGAGATGCATCATCAGTTTTATTACAAGCTAAGAAATAAGACATTTCAGAGAACCGGTCAACTACTACAAATAAGGAATCTGTGCTATTTCTAGTCCGAGGTAAGCCTAAAATAAAATCATGGACAATTCAACCCAAGGATGTTTAGGAATAGGGAGAGGTTGATACAAACCGTGTGGCTGAGATGTTGACTTAGCAATCTTACATGTGACACATCGATTGCAAATACGTTCAACATCCTCTTTCATTTGTGGCCAGTAGAAATCTTCTCGCATTATAGACAAGGTTTTGGCAATATCAAAATGTCCCATAAGTCCTCCAGCATTGGCTTCTCATATGAAAAACTCCCTTAATGAACATTTTGGCACATATAACCGGTTCTCATAGAAAAGATAGCCATCTTGTTGAAAATAATGACCTGTGAAACACTTAGTACAAAACTTATAGATCTCTCCATAGTCAGGGTCAGTAGGGTACAATTCTTTAATGTGTTCCAAACCTAGTAATTTGACTTCCAAAGTAGAAAGAAGCGCATACCTTCTAGACAAAGCGTCTGCCACAATGTTTTCTTTCCCTTGCTTATACTTTATCACATAAGGGAATGATTCTATAAATTCTACCCACTTGGTATGACGCTTATTTAGTTTTTGCTGGCCCTTCAGATGCTTCAGGGACTCATGGTCCGTGTGGATGAAAAATTTTTTGGGACAGAGGTAATGTTGCCAAGTTTGAAGAGCTCTCACCAGAGCATATAACTCTTTGTCGTATGTGGAATAATTTAGAGTAGCACCTCCAAGCTTTTCAATAAATATGCAATAGGCCTTTGTTCCTGCATGAGTACATCACCAATGCCTATGCCAGAGGCATCATATTCTATCTCAAAAGTGTTAGAAAAATTAGGAAGAACAAGTAAGGATGCATGGGTAAGCTTATCTTTGAGTGTATGAAAGGCTTGCTCCTGTGGTTGTTCCCACTTAAACCCCACTTCTTTTTTGATGATTTCTATTAAGGGTTCAGCTATAGTACTAAAGTCTTTTACAAATCGTAGCCAAGCAATGAAAGCTGCGGACCTCACTCACGTTCTTGGGTACAGGCCAATCTTGAATTGCCTTCACCTTTTCTCTGTCCACACTAACTCCTTCTGCACTCACAACAAAACCTAGAAATACCACGTTATCTGAACAAAAAGTACATTTTTCTAGGTTAGCAAACAACTATTCCTTTCTTAACACTTCTAAGACCATTCTAACATGCTTCACAAGCTCATCCAGGCTCTTACTACAGATTAATATATCATCAAAGTATTCTACAAAAAATGACCTAAAAAATCCCTAAGAATATGATTCATTAACCTCATAAACGTGTTGGGTGCATTTTTCAAGCCAAATGGCATCACAAGCCATTCATAGAGCCCTTGCTTAGTTTTGAAGGCGGTCTTCCACTCATCGCCCTCCTTCATGCAAATTTAATGATAGTCACTCTTGAGGTTTATCTTTGAGAATAAACTAGCACCATGAAGTTCATCCAACATATCATCAAGCCTTGGTGTAGGATGTATGTATTTGACCGTAATGTTGTTGATTGCCCAACAATTAACACACATTCTCCATTTCCCATCCTTCTTGGGAAATAAGAGTACAGACACTGCACATACGCTAAGACTTTCCCGGATGTGTCCCTTGCACATGAGTTCCTCTACTTGCCTTTGAAGTTCCTTGGTTTCAGTGGGATTGGTCCTATAGGCTGGACGGTCGGGTAAGACCGTACCTAGGACAAAATCAATCTGATGCTCTATCCCACGGACATGAGGTAATCCTTCTAGGCATTCCTCTGGGAAGACATCCTGAAACTCCTGTAAGACATTGTCAAGGCTGCTCGGTATCTCAGGCTTAAGGTTAGAAAAGCAATATTCTTTATAAACAATCATGATAATAGGTTTCTTGTGATCCAAGTTCTTTTGCACTTCATTGGCCTTGATAAAGAAATTAACCTTAGACTTACCTTCCTTCTTTTTCTGTTGTTTAAGGTGTAGTTGATCTAAGTAAACCACATGTAAAGTCATAGGGACTAATATTGGCTTACAGCCATTAAAAGTGAAGTGATTCTGGTTAGTGAAGCCATCGTGGGTGACTTTGCGATCTGACTGCCAAGGCCTTCCAAGTAGGATGTGGCCGGCTTCCATATGCAAAACATCACACAGGACTTCATCTTTGTATTTGCCAATTTCAAAGGGCACAATCACCTAATAAGTTACTCGCAGCTCTCCAGACTCATTCAACCATTGCAAAGGATACGGCTTTGGGTGTTTAGTCTTCTTAAGCCCTAGTTTCAGCACCATAATCTCACTAGCCACAATAGTACAGCTTTCCCCATCTATAATGAGACTACATACCTTGTTTTTAACAACACATCTGGTGTGAAACAAGTTTTCCCTTTGCTCCTGTTCATCTTTCTTGGATTGAACACTTAAAGAGCATCTGGCCACCAAGAGCTTCCCTGGGACATGCGGTTCAATTCCTTATTTCGGCTCAGTTTCATCCTTAAGTGATATCTCTTCCGCATCCTCAGTTTGTACCTCTCCATTTTCAAGGACTATCATGACCTTTTTATTGACACATTCATTTGCATAGTGTCCAAGAACCTGACACTTGAAGAATCTAATTTCCCATGTCCGGGTGGGACGATCTATGGCCTTTCCTATGTCTATCCGGTTGAAGTGCGGGTTGTTTACGGCCTTATAGACTGTAGGTGTAAATTCACTTGGGAGGCTTGGTTTGAAATCACGCGAATAGGCTTGCTTGCTTCCCAAGGGACCTGAAACATGAAAAGAATGCAAGTTAGGCTTCCTTTTCAATCGTTGTTCTATAAGGATGACCTTATGCAACATCTCCTCAAGATCCACATAATGCTGCATCTTCAGCCGGTTATGGATGTCTTGGTTGAGACCACCCAATAAACCTGACATGGTTGCCTCACGATCCTCAGTAACACCAACCCTTATCAACAAGATCTCCATATCCTGAAAATAATCTTCCACACAACGGCTGCCTTGAGTGAGTTACCTCAACCGTTGGTTAAGGTCTCTATGAAAATGACTTTGTACAAAACGTTTTCGCATGATAGCCTTAAGCTCTTGCCAAGTCTCAATAGGGTACTCTCCATTACGCCGTCTTGAGGTCACCATCTGGTCCCACCAGCTCAAAGCATAATCATAAAACACTGTCACAGCAACGTTAACCTTGTTAGTTTCAGAGTAATACTGACAATTAAATACTAATTCTTTCATTTGTTCCTATTTCAAATAGGCAGTGGGATCGTTTTTGCCATGGAACGGTAGTATTTTAAGTTTGAGGTGGTTGATGTTGTCCTGCTAGTAAGGTGGCGGTCGGTGGTCGCGGACACACCTATGTCGGGCTGGGTTGTTGTATTCTGAGCCTCCACTCTGGTAGAACCCAGTCGCAGCCTCATCACAATAATAATTGTGGTGCCCGTAGCTTCCCACGACCAAAGCTTCATCATGCCTTTCAGGGGTATGCTCACGCCGGTCATTGGTTCTTCAGGGAAAAGGATTCTTCAGGGAAAAGGACTCGCCGTCTGTCAGGTATAGGCTCTGGTATTAAGCGTCTAATGTCCTCTAACAACTCATCTCGCAAACCAGCCTGCATGGAGGTGAACCGGGTATCCATCATCTTGTTCATTCATGTGGTGAGTGTTTCCACCAAGCGGGTATGGTTAGACTCTTCTTCTTCTGAGTCGACCATGGTACCTGAACAAAAACAAAGACAATTGGCCAATCAAATGATCACGACCAAAAGGAAAAGACTACCAACCATATTAAGAACAAACCGCTTCATATAAGACTGAAACAACGGTAAGGAATGGGTGGAGGTTTATTATGAGGGATGATTAAGTGACAGAGAAAAGGATTGACATAAGCGATGGTTAGTATGAGATGGGACCGACAGGATGGATCAGATGGTGGGGAACTAACTAACACGACCTACTCTTCAAATGGATATGACACAACAAATGAAAGAGCAGGGATTTTCTAAGCGCCTCAAGGATATTACACACCAGGAGGAGGCTTAGAATGAGATCAGATATAACACACTGATCAATGATGGAAAAATCTCAATATATCAACTGGATATTTTATTAAGAAAATTCGATGAAGAAAAGGTTACAAAGGTGGCCGTGGCGATGCTTAAATAGAAAAGAAGTCTAGGCTTTGCATGAGGTCAAAGACTCGCATGAAAGGAAAAGAACACCACACCATGCAAGAATTTGAATACACAAAAATTCAAAGCATTTAATCCTAATTTTGAACACCAAATTCGCCAAAGTGGCAAGAAACAAAGTATGGGCCGTTGAGTGGGTTAAAAAATTTAACTGCTAAGGGCCTTATGAAATTGGACATTCAAGAACATATTTGGGCCTCATTAAAAACCCCTCTTGGAAAAACCCAAGAGAAAGAAAAAAAAGGACAAAAATGTATTATTTTCCCAATCACATAATTCAATTAGCATAAATTCTTAATACCATACCCCAAAGAGATGAATCCGGTTTGGATGATCTGATGAACGCCCCAATATGGTCTTGAAGTGCTTGGTTCTGGCGCGGGTCAAAGGGCCCACTGGAACGGTCCAAGGGTCCACATCTCTAGCTGGGTCAGTCCATGGCCGAATATAGGTCTTGGCTGTTTGCAAAGGGGGTCCTTGGTTGTTGACGTGATCATGGTCGGGCGGCTGGGACAGACGAGGGTTGGATCGCGGTCGTGGTCGAGCGGGGTTGTTGGCACGGTCGGGTGTTGGGTCCCTGGCACGGTTGAGAGTCGGGTTGCTGGTACGGTCAAGAACCGGGTCGCTGGTATGGTCGGGCACGTCCTCATGCTCGTCTGAAACCTCGACTTGGGTTGATCGTGGGTCATAGCCGCGGTTGTTCATTTGTTCGTCCGGAAGGTCATCTGTTCCGTCCTCACGGTCGTCCTGATGTCCGTATATTCCATCCTGAGTCACGTCAAAAAGATGCAAACAAAAAAATTGTAAATTTTCCAGATTAATTGTTAAAACTCATGGGCTTTACTAACTCAGGTTGGGATAAACTCAAAACAAAATTCAAACATAAAAAATAGGGCCAAGACCTAGAATTATGTATAAGAGTCTGGCTAACCCTAGGTTTTTTTTCATCCTTTTTTAACAATCATAATTATAATGATAGACTTATTTTGTAAACTTATATTTTTCGATGTGGTCTAGATGTTTTGGTGTGGTAGATTTACTGGTTAATGGATGTAGATTTGTTTTTGGATAATAGATATACTGGTATAATGGTAGAGTTATAGCTATTGATTGACAGATTTATTTTCTATGACTGTATGTTAATTTAATAATGGTAGATTTATTGTTAATAGTGATAGAGTTATCACTCCTGATTTGGATATGTAATGATGGTAGATTTATTGTGTTTGATGGTAGATTTAAGTTGCATGGTATATTTATTTTCTTTTTTGATAGATTTTTGGTCCACTAGTAAATAATGGTAGATATGTTTTTAGCAATGACATATTTATAATAAAGTGGTAGACTTATTTCAATTGGCAAAGAGTTATTCAATATTTTGAGTTTACTCAAACAAACTACAGTTGGTAGATTTATTGATTAATATGGTGATAAATTTATAGTTATAGACTTCTATCATTTATTAAACTAATGGTAGACTTGTATGTTTACATACAAAGTTGATAGACTTGTATGTTTACATCCAATGATGGTAGAATTATATGTTTATATCCAATGATGGTAAACTTGAGTGTGATTATGATACATACAACAAATTTCTAATGCAAACACCGGTCAAAAACATCGATCGATATAAAAGTCTACCATCATTTAGAAAACAAGTCAGTATATAAGTCTATCAGACACAAATATATTTTGTCTACTAAAACAAATCTATCAGTAATTTCAAACAAAAACATCGTAAATCACAAATACAATTCACAAACGCTAGTCACAAAAAGTAGATTTTGAGTTTTTTTTAAAAAATATTTTTTTACTATTAATATTATAGTATTATATTATTATTATTATTATTATTATTTAGTTTTTTAAATTTCAAGGATATTTTTGATATTTTTAAAAACTACTGCAACTATCTAAAATTTATCCATTATTTTATTAATTATTTTAGTAATTATTATTGTAACTATTATCATTAAATTTCATAGAAAAATATTTATTAATATCTAAAATACATAAAAACCTTTTTTCATATATAATAATTAATTAATGTTTATTAACTCTGTACTATATATATAATCTCTAACAATAATGTAAAAATAACAAAAATTGATCACTGTTAAAAATAAAAACTAGAAGAAATGATTGAAATCTGTATTTATTGTAGCTCATTATATAGTTATACATGTGAAATAAAGTATTATATTAATTTTTACACTAGAAAATGGATTTGTTTGCATGGTGATTAGCACCACCAAACATAAATTATGTGACCAACACCATAATCATCATTCTGATTACTAGTCTGGTGTAACGTCTAACTATATCTGAATCGACCTAATTTTTTATTTTTTAAAAGAAATGTTTATTAATTGCACCAAATAGTATTCAATATATAACCACATATCCTAACTGTAAATTAATATACAAGTATATTTTACCAACAAATAAATGTGAATGGTAACATATACTAACAAACATAAATTATGTAACCAACACCATATCTATCAGTCTGTTCACTAATCTGATATATTGCACGTTGGAATATGACTCTTGTAATATCGTCATTTTATCCTGATATACTTAATATACTTTGCGGTAGATTGTTCTTCCAAAGGGAATTCTCATTGCCTCTGTGATGTGCGCGTCCAGTTAGCTGGGGTGCACTCAGATTGTACTCGACGTGCCTAAGCAGTGGAGAGCCTTTCACGATCGGCCATAGACCAAGGATGAGTTGTGCGAAGATTAGCACTTTTTACTATGGACAAACATTATTACCCGGGGGAATAATGTGGCTATTCGCTGAGGAGTATATGTTATCCTAGGAGGAATTGGTTCGTATTGATCTGCTCGTCACTTGGCAATATGGCGTTCAATCTGGTTTTCAGCTACATAAGAGGAGTGTGACCTATCTGATCGTGGGGACCAAGACATGTACGTGACGTTTGACTTGAGAGACACATGTCCAAGGACCGCGAGGATGCCATAAAAGGGAAAACAGATTGCTGATTTAAGTAATTTTTATATTATTTTGTTATGGTTTTCTATACTAAAATAAAACTTTTTATCATGATTTTATGTTTTCTTAGGTATATTTCTTGTATTTTTACTATTTCAGGTTATTTTAGATTAAAACATCAAAATGATGCAAAAATACAAAAATAGCAGTATATCCTTATCTAAACGTGATTTCAAGAAAATTCAACTAACTAAAATTTCAAATTCTCAAAAAGTGCAATTTTAGCAACATGATAGATCTAATATACCACAAGTCCGACTTCAAAAGAACCTTTCTAGAAACTTGCTTTGGATGATTTTTGGTGGATATGAATCCCTTTGAATTATATTTCATATAAAAATAGAATGAAGTCATTTGAGTATGTGTTGGAGAGATACATCCGATTTAGTGAAGACATATATATCTGGCCCTAAAAAAAGTCTATGGAGAGATAAGTTATGGATTCGACCAACAACACATGGGCTTGTCAACGCCTCATTTCTAGACCAATAAATACACTTTCTCCTGCCCCAGAAGTATCAAATCTTATCCTATAAGAAACCCAAGTCTGAAGCCCAACTTTCATAAATTTTCTTGTTTGCCCTTTTACTTAGCTCTAGAATAATATAGGTAGTTTTAAATACTTGTTTTTAGCTTCTTGTTACACATATTTGGGATACATTAAGAAAAAAACCACAAAATTTATCCCAAGAATACATCAAATCACGACTTTAGAGAATTTCTTATTTTTTGATCCAGAGAGGAGATCTGGTTTTGTATTACACACATAGAATAATTATTTCCATTTATCTCTCTATTTCTGTGTTTTTGATGATGATTATTCAGAACTTCTATGTTCTCTGCATAATGTATGAGTAGATCATTTTGTTAGGTTGAAGAAAATTAGTGGTTGCATAAAAACTTATCATGTTTATGACTGTTTATTGGTTTATCACATGATATTCATCTTTGTTTATTCATATTGCACTACTTCTTTACTGCACATTAAGAATTTTGATATAGTTTAAAACCATGACAATCATAAATCTAATAACATGAACTAGATATGGTGAATTAAGCGTCATAACCAACAAAAACTGAGTTGTAGATTTTAGTAAACTCTCATGATCTGATCAATTAATGCATATTTATATCTAACAATAACCTACAACAACTGAGTATATTGATTTGTTAGATGTAGTTATTGGAGCCATGACAATAGAAATATTGTAAATCATGTTTTGAGTTCTTGACCAGAAAAACCATAAACACATCATATTGAGTTTGTTGCATGTTTTTGCGATTATCCTGAAAAACTAATGCATTCCATCAATAATTTTAAAACTGTTTTCTAGGCCTGGGCAGGGTACTTGATACCCGCCCGACCCATCCGACCCGCCTTGTATCTGGCCCGTCAAGCCAACTACCTTTTTGAAACGGGTCGGGTATCAAGTCCAATTAGGGATTACCCGCAAGTAACGGGTCAAGTATCAAGCCTTCAAAAAAATTAATACCCGGCCCGTTACCCGCCCTATACCTGTTACCCGCAATTGTCCACCAATTACCCATAAAATACCCGTAAATACCCCCAAATACCTGCAAGTATTTGTGGGTAACTGGCCAGATAACAGGAACGGGTAGCGGGTAACAAGTATTGATTTTTTTGTGGGTACTTGTTTTTACGGGTATCAAGTACGGTCAAAAAAATAATTACCTGCGAGTAACAGACTGGATATCAAACCCACCCAAAAAGCGGGTACTTGACCCGTGCCCAGGCCTACTGTTTTCATTACTGCTATCAATTGTTCTTTTATTTTTGTTGCAATCACCAACGACAACCTTTTGTGATAGTTTTAACTTGATCAAAATCTCTAAGATTTGTAGCATAACCACAAAATTCTCTGAGAACAGACAACCCCAAACTACACTAACATGTTTATTGTCTGCTTGCAACTAGTACCAGTTGGGTAAAAATTCACACCCATCATTTGCCCCTATGCACGGGGCTTGAACACAGAGCGAGGGCGCACATTGCGAAGGCAAAAAAAAATTCTCCTGAGACGAACAATCGTCACCATAAATTTCTCCGATAAAAATATGATATTACAATAATTGTGTTATAATGCGATGTATTCCAAAATAATTTTCAGCTTGATAATATTGGTGTTGGTTATATAATATGTTTGTTAGTGTGTGGTACCATTCAAATGGAATGGGTGAAGATATTTGTATATTGATTTAGTTGGGATGTGTGGCTATATATTAAGTTATACTTAGTGTAGTTAGCAAATATTTTTTGTCGGAAAACAAATTCGGGTCCACTCATGTCTAATCCAATGATACACTGGAATAGTAATCAAACTGATAGTTATGATGTTGGTCACATAACTTATGTTTGTTAGTACATGTCACCATGCAAATCCATTTATTGATGTAAATAGAAGTATATCATTTTAATTGGTATGTGTAACCATGTAACGGGTTATATTTGGTATAACTGCTAATTATTTTTTTCAAAAAACTATACTAACACAAAGCTGGATGATCCTATTAATGTTCCAAATTCTGACAACTAAGAGCTGGTTGAGGAACATTTGTTATGTATCGTTGTTCATATAATTGATAAACCCAATGGCATTGGCAACAGATCTCCCACAAATATGAGAAATAGAATGGCAATGAGAAGAAGTGTAGCCAATAACTGTGTTCAATTCATCTTCAACTAGGAGGAAGATTCTTTAAGGTGATAAAGAGTAGTCCATGTTTATTCAGATGGCTGGTCACTAGAGAGAAATGGCTGCTTGGCATCTTCGGTAGATGAACTCATTGTCTTCAAGAAAACAGCAAAGTTCAATGGTAGTTACGGTAGAGTTAGACTACAAAAACCATACCAATCTCTGATATATTGCAAACGTGTAACCCATGATATTTTAGTACCACTTCAAGGAGAAAGTACAATTGAAGGCTCTGGCTCTCCAAAAATCAGCTAATACGTAAGGTAAATCAAAAGTACTTATTGCAAAAAGCTCAAAGAGAAAGAACTATAATATAAACTTTGAAGGCAACTTGACTGATACAAAAAAAGTGATTAATGGCAGAGGAAGAAGGAAAGGAAGAGGCAGAGGTATAGGGAGATTATCAACTGGAAGAGGCAGAGGCTTAGAAGGATCAAAAATCTATGGAGAGCCTTGAAAGGTTAAGCTAGGATTCTGATCCAGAATATCCCAGTGAAGACTATGTGTTCTCCCATCTTGGTTCCTATGAAGATAAAAAGAAAAAAAAATCTCTTGAACATGAATGGAGAAAGATAAGTTTTTGACAAATTCCTCTAAGATATATTGAAAAAGATGATGAAGTGGAAAACATGGTATGGTCAGAAAGTCATGGGTCTATTGAAAGAACCCTTTCATCCCGACAGAATTAGTAAATCAAGCTCCCTCCAACTATCCACAAGCTCAATAAAGAAAAAGAAGACAAGTGCTGAGAGAAACAAGACTAGAAAAAGGCTTGGTTAGCACCATCATATAATCACCCATTGTATCCTTAAAAGCCTCCTTATGAAGGAAGTAACAGCTCATTTCTACCATAAGTGCTTACTTCCTCTGACAGGCAGACATATGAGTTTTCTCTAAGCTCTGGAGTCCAAGTTTCTTTCAATCATTCAGCACCCATTTATCAAAGATTATGATCAACCGTAAGCCACCACCGAGTACGATAATAGCATGTTGGAACTGCTAGACACGGGAAACATACATGGTCAGTATATCCCATATGTTATTTCTCAATGAGACTAAATAAGATATGCATTACCTCAAATGTTTTTAGTGATAAGGGTTACTATGATCCATGTACACTAGATCTAGTATACACATGTAGTGATTAGCCCTAATGTAGAAAGAGGATGTGAAAGTAAATAGCCTTCACAATGGCTCTTCCTTCTTACAGTGGAATAAAAACCATAAGAACTTGGAACTTGTCTCTCTGTTTCTTGGAGGTCTTAGTTCCGCCGCCCTGTGCATCGCCCTCTGCATGTCTCTTCTTTGTGTGTGCCAGTTCAAGCGCATGAGTTCTTGAATAAACCAAGGCCACATCATTAACAGCTTTTTCCTGAACTTCAGCCAGAAGTCTGGGCAAGCTCTCAAAAGTCATCTCGACTCGGTTGAAAGATTTTTTTTTGGTTGACTTAGCAAACCTCTTTCCTTTGTTATTGGCCAACTTCATGGCCTTAAGTTCAACCTGGCCAACTGCTCCTCCACGCTGATCTGAGTTTTGGTTTAATTTATAATTTTCGTTGGAACGATCTCCAATTCATTTGCAGTTGAAGATTATGGAGTATCACTCAATTAAGAAGTATAATTCGGGAGGGGTCGCCTTATTTTTCTCATCCTAGAACAAAAAGGTGGAACAAAAGAATCCCAACTAATTACAGAATATATATATGAGAACGGCGTTATACGAACTGAAACAATAAAAGGATCTTTGAATTTATACAGGCTAAAATCCTTTTGATTCTAGCTTGAGCAATTTCCGTCCAGGTATGCTGCCTCAATAATCTGAGCTTTGCAATATTATCAAAGAAATCTGGAAAAAAAATTCCGATCAATAGGATGACGATCTGAAACAAAGGAAACGAAAAGATCAGACAAACATAATATACAAACTAGAGCAAGAAAACATGACAATCTATAATCGTGTTCCACAAAGCCCTATATAGCCAATTAACATCATTAACAGAAGCTTCATCTATTTTAACATAGAAATATCGCCTTTGCCAATCATACATCTTACTGAGAGTATTGGTTATAAGGTAATATTCTGTTTTTATGTTAACAAAAAAGTTACCCGGACTTTGTGTAATGACCGCGATCGAGGGCAAAACTGGTAAGGACGGGGAAAAAGGAAATTTCGGGGATTGTGGGCGAAGATATCTGGGAAGGAAGTTTCGAAATATCCTTGTAACAGATTTCCCGGGAATTTCGCAATATCCTAACAACCGGATAAGGGATTATTCCCAAAGGAAAATGAATTATCCCCAAGGATAAGGGATGATTCCCAGCGGATAGGGAATTATTCCCGAAGGATAGGGAATTATCCCCAAAGGATAAGGGATTATTCCCAGCGGATAAAGGGGGATTGGGTTGGTCGAAGTTGTTGGTAACAACTTCCGAGATTTTCGCGCTGAGTCCCAACCACTTCCCGAAAATCACGCTGATATCCTAACAAATGGATGGACATTCGAAGGGATAAGAGAGGCTGCGGATTAAGGGAAAATCCTAACCGACTTCCTTTATAAATAAGGAGCAGGTCGCCTCATAATTTCCTGCGTGAGCAAAAACGAAAATTAGAACTCTGAAAGAAAGAAAATTCAAGGAAGATAAGCGATTATCCTAGAAAGGTTCGAGAGGCGCCCAGTTACCTGAGTAATCATCGATAGCAGTTCGTTCGGTTAAGGAATATCCGGGTAAGCATCGATAAACTCAGAGTTTTACCTTTCTGGGAAATAAGCATCGAGAGACTTAGTGTTTGGTCGATGTGTTCTGAGTAAATCACTAGGTTTGTGTGACGCGCGTCGGTGTGGCTTGAACAATCTGCGACAAGAGGTGTCAGAACGTGGGAATTTCATCGGTTAATCGAGATCCTAAGGTGAGTGCGTGACTGTGGCTATGGTCTAGGGTCGTTGGCGTGAGTAGATTCAATAAGTGCTTGACTGTCTGATCTAATATACTTGTCCTTGTCTAGATCTCGTCCTGGTGAGAGATCCAACAGTGGTTGGTGAATCACGTTAGGAAAGTATATCGGCCTGATTTGCATGATTGACTTATTGATTGTATTGCTTGTTTTTGATTACTTGACCATAGTTGTGTGAGACGGGATGACCACCTCACTAAGCAATTCGTTGCTTATGCCTTCTTATGTATGCAGGGTTAGGTAATGCTCGGGAAGGTAACCGCAGTGGCTAGAACGCGAGACGAAGGCTGGAAAGAAAGGATGGTGGCTTAGTAGAATAATCGGGTCTAGTAGCTTAGACGATGTATTGGTAGACTTATCGTTGTACTAGAACCTCGGTTTTTATAATAAGTAATCTATTGCACGTTTATGCACTGTTCCGCTGAATCGAATCTGAAAATGCTAAGAAAAAGTTCAGTAAAAATCTGAATCAAGAAATTTTTATTAAGTGCGGCTGTTTGGGTCGACCGCGGGTAGGAAACCTTTAACCTGGGGTAGTTTTCCCGGGTTAGGGCGCTTCAGTTTGCCTCACTAAGCTAATGGAGGACATTTCCTCAAACATACGGCAGCTAGAATTGGGACGTAACTTTGGTGATCGGGTGTGTCATCATTGTCGTGAGCCGGGACATTTCAGGTCTCAGTGTCCGAAGCTGGCGCAGTCATCCGGGAAACGGGCAAATGAAGGACTGCCGCCACCACCACCAGCTAAGAGACCGGCGAATGCAACTGGAGGAACACCACGGGTCTTCTCGATTTCTGAAGATGCAATAGAAGACAGCTCTTCTCGTCCGATCACTGGTAAGTTCCTAACACTTACTAAGTAAATTCGATGTCTGCTTGTGTCCTTAGCAATTTAGGGGATATTGTAGGGACCATTCTTATGGGCGGAATACCGACCCATGTTCTGTTTGATTCCGGGGCGACACATTGTTTTGTTAGCCCGGAAGTTGTTGGGAAAGGCGGGTTCCATAAGGAATCTGGAGACCAACTCGGACTTGTCCGAGCGGCGGGCGGTCAAGCCATGGAAACCTTCGGAAGGGTGCTTGACGTTCCAATAATGGTATGCGGTGTGGACATGCCAGCTTACTTGGTTATTTGTGGATTGGAAACTTACGAGGTGATATTGGGCATGGATTGTCTTGGAAAGCATAAGGCCCATTTAGACTGTCACCGAGGAAGAATCCGGTTTGAGAGAGGGAACTCAAGGCTGGAATACCAGGGAATTCGACCCACTTCAGGAAGCTTGATCATTTCAGCGATTCAAGCAGAACAATTGATCCAAAAAGGATGCGAGGCGTATTTGGCCACGATCACATCATCATAAGTTGGGCCAGACATAGGACTTAACGATATTCCGGTAGTAAAAGATTTCAGTGATGTGTTCCAGGCCTTGGTTGGACCACCACCGGAAAGATCGGATCTATTCACTATTGAATTGGAACATGGAACCGCCCCGATATCAAAAGCTCCCTATCGAATGGCACCAGCTGAAATGGCTGAATTAAAGAAACAGTTAGGTGAACTGATGGAGAAATGGTTCATCCGTCCGAGCAGTTCACCTTGGGGAGCACCGGTCCTGTTCGTTGAAAAGAAAGATGGAAGCTTAAGGCTTTGCATCGACTATCGGGGATTAAACCGAGTTACGGTAAAGAACAAGTGTCCGCTCCCAAGATTGACGAGTTATTGGACCAACTCAAATGGGCTACTTGTTTCTCCAAAATTGATCTGGCTTCGGGATATCATCAAATTCCGATAGCCGAGTCAGACGTTCGAAAGATGGCTTTTCGGACAAGGTATGGACATTACGAATTCGTAGTCATGCCTTTCGGATTGACCAATGCACCAGCTGCATTTATTAAGCTGATGAACACTGTCTTCCGAGATTTCTTGGATGAATTTGTGATCATCTTCATAGATGATATTCTGGTTTACTCGAAAAACCAAGATGAGCATCAAGGTCACTTAAGAACGTGGCTAGAACGCGAGACGAAGGCTGGAAAGAAAGGATGGTGGCTTAGTAGAATAATCGGGTCTAGTAGCTTAGACGATGTATTGGTAGACTTATCGTTGTACTAGAACCTCGTTTTTTATAATAAGTAATCTATTGCACGTTTATGCACTGTTCCGCTGAATCGAATCTGAAAATGCTAAGAAAAAGTTAAGTAAAAATCTGAATCAAGAAATTTTTATTAAGTGCGGTTGTTTGGGTCGACCGCGGGTAGGAAACCTTTAACCTGGGGTAGTTTTCCTCAAACATACGGCAACAGAGGACATTTACTTTGCCTCACTAAGCTAATGGAGGACATTTCCTCAAACATACGGCAGCAGATTGGAATGTCACCTTAGGCTCCCAAAGCAAGTATCCCACCAATATGACGAATTATAGCCAGTACGAGTTGGGTAGAAGCTATGCGGCGCCGAGCATAATACAAGAAGCTTCGACAGTGGAAACCAATGGTTGCATGAGGTTAAGAAGGATTCATACAAACATATGTAGCCAGGAGGAGGAGTCCAAGATCTAGTCCGAAATATTAGAGTGAATAAAGCAAAGGAGATGATGAGACTGATCAAAATAAGAGAAGGCCTGAATGAAAGCCTAAAGGAAGGCATGAATGAAGACCTAAACGAGAGGCCCATAGAAAGGCATAAAGGAAGGCACAGATAAGAAGCCCAAAGGAAAGCCTTTTAGAAACCTCCAGAAGAGTCCTTGGTTACCAAGGCAAGAGATATTACGAAGGTAAGAAATAATACGCATGAATTCATTTATGGAATGCCGATAAACTCTTCCATAATTATATCTTATATATTCCCTACTATAAATATTGTAACATATACAACAAATTATGCAAAAAAATATAATTCTCTTTCACATTCTCTTTAATCTTTTTGTTAATCTCTCTTAATCTCTCACCAAACTCTTATGAAAGTCTTATTTTATTTCCGCAAATTCTAACATGGTATCAGAGCTTAAGATCAATCTATGCTTCTTCTACTCCTTTCTTTGAAACAGATTTCAAAAGCTTTGCAAAATTGTTTTTTTTCAAACCATTTTAACCAGTGGGTAAAAGCAAACACCCATAGTTTTTTTGTGTTCTTCCATTATTCTCATGAACCTTGGTTGAATAAGTGACAATAAAGAGGAAAGAAAGGTGGTAGTAATGAAAAATTACAAGGGAGAGAAAGAAGAGAGTGGTTGTCTTTATCTTTTACCCATTGGTCTCTAAAATGCATCATTTTGGATATAAGGCACTTAGAAAAGGGTTAGGTTTCTTCTTCTCTTCTTCTCCCTAAACCACATCCCATTCTCTAAGTCACATTTACGGATTTCAAAATTGTTCAATAATTTTTAAATTTTCAAAAACATTTTTCTATAATCCATTATACAATAAGCTTGAATTATTGGGTATTAGTGTCTTTCCTTTGAGAATGTAAGACACTTCAAGCCATAATCTGCTTAGTTCTCCTTGGGCTTGTCTCTTTTCTTATGAAATGTGAGATACTTAAGTTCATTGTAGTTGTTGTTTAAACTTGTGGTTTGTGTTTTTTTTAAACCTTGGACAATGTTTCCTTGCTTGTGGAAGATGAAACACCTAAGTTTATTGAAGTTACTTATTTATTCTCTATGTTTTAATCGGTTCTTTCTCTTCCACTTTAATGTTGTGAAAGCTTTGTCTCTATTCTTGTTGATATCTCTAGACAAAGCTTGAGGGAGGGAAATAATTTGAAAATGTTTTAGCCATTAAAGCACCAATCACTTGTTGATTCTTGGATGCTCTTGGCTGTTACAGCAATCGCAAAAGTCAAGAAAACAGATCAAAACTCTGTCCATAAGAACTCTTGAGCATTGGGGAAGAGAACCAAGGAAGGCTTAACTATTGTGTGTATTAGCATTAATGCCTTGATGAATCCAAAAGTCCTCAATGATCTTTATAAGAAGAGGGAAGTGAACCTTGGGGATTATGAATTGCATTTATGGACATAAGGGAAGTGAACTATTGTCTACTTCACTCTCATGAGTTAAAGGAAGCATGATTAATCCAAAAGTCCAAGGGTAAAAGTTTCATTTAAGGAAGAGAACCTTGATCTTCTTTATTCTTATGAGTATAAGAAGACTTGATGAATCCAAAATTACTAAGGGAAGAAGACTTAAAGTTTATCTTAAAATGATCAAAGAAATGTGAACTATGACTATCTTATTCCTTGGAGTTTAAGATGAGCAGTCATCATGAATCCTAGATTTCTTTGTGATTGACAATTTGTAATAATGATTCAAAGATTGGGGGAAGAGAACCAAGGAAATTTTTACTATTTTTAGTATTAACATTAATGTCTTGATATATCCAGAAGTCCTTAATCCAAAATATAAGAAGAGGAAAGTGAACATTGGTGGACTATGCAATGCATTTAAGACCTTGGTGAATCCAAAAGTCTTCTTGAAATCCACTTAAGGGAAGAGATCCTTGATGAATTCAAAAGTCCTTAAGGGAAGAAAAATAAATATATTTTCTATGCTCTCACCTTTTTTGTTTAGAATTTGTCCAAAATCTCAAACAGGTTCAATCTTTAAAGATGGTTTGGAGTTCACTTGATGTCTCAAAGAAGACATAGCAAGTGTGAAGTGTTTGAAAGTCATGCGGACTGGAGAAAGAAGCTGCCCACTTATCAGAGCCTACATGAAGAATGTATATTCCTGAAGGTGGATCAGAAAAAATCACTCAACAAGAAGGCACAACACAATGCTTGAGATTAGACCCAAGTGCCACCAAGAACAGTCGCCACAAAAAGTGGAGAGGAAAGACTGGTGGAATGTGATGAATCAGCTCTCCCATTGAGTCTTCTGTCCTTCCTTTTGGTGATTAATGAAGTTGGTGTGCACTTGAGTTTGAAGATCAACAAGGCACAAATGTTTTCATTTTAGATCATGGCCAAAGCCATGATCCTTTTGGCGGTATCAAAAGGAGTAAAACCACATCCATCCAATAGACCACTCTTTTTTATTTAAACCCACAAGCGTCAGAGGAGACTGATCAAATCATTTGTGTTAGTGTGATGCATCACTGGATCGATCGATCCAACACAGCGGTATTTTCTGAGATTGACTGCGCATTTGATGATCGATCAATCCCCATCAGGATCGATAGATCCACTATTGATAGTCCTCATCTTCATTTCAAAAAGGCTAAACTCTAAACTCTATTCCATTTCGTTTGTTTAAATTTCATTACTTTAGTCCAGTAACTAAGATTTACTCTCTTTATGCAATCTTAATTAAACATTCTAAAACTTTGATATTTCTCATGGCATATACTTAAAACTCCTTCTTTTTCACTTGTTTAAGGGTAAAGAAGACCATGAGAACCTCAAATAATTATAAGATGACAAGAAAGTGGTTGATAAAAAAGAGAAATCAAGTTATAAAGAGCTAAAGGAGTGGAAATAATGGAGGAATTAGACTGATCTAAACTCAATTTAAAACCAAGGTCATAGCTAAACAAAATAACCGAGAAGGTTATACTCTTTTTCCCTTATCATGGTTTTATCCCAAGAGGTTCTACATGAATGAAGGCCTAAAAGAAGGCCTGAATGAAGGCCTAAACGAGAGACTCATAGAAAGGTCTAAAGGAAGGCACATATGAGAGGCCCAAAGTAAGGCCTACACAAGCCTTCTAGAAGCCTCTAGAAGAGTCCTTGGTCACCAAAGAAAGAGATATTACGAAGACAAGAAATATCACGCATGAATCCGTTTATGGAAAGTCAATAAACTCTACTTTTATTGTATATCTTATATTCTCCACTATAAATATTATAACATATACAACAAATTATGCAATAAAATATAATTCTCCTTCACATTCTCTTTAATCTCATAATCTTATATTCTCTTTTAATATTTTTATTAATCTCTCTTAATCTTTCACCAAACTTTTATGAAAATCTTATTTTACTTCCGCAAATTCTAACACGGAAGGCATACTACAGGATGAAAACATACTAGAAAGTCACTGTGAATTAGGTTTTGTTTCAAGAACATCGAACAAGATATCTAAACTGGGCTGGTCATTCAATCTCTGATCGTCATCCAATCCCTCGTCATCGGTCAATTCTTGGTCATTAGCGATCCTTGGTTTTCTTCTTCATCATCCCTCAGCTCAGGGACGACGATTTCCGCACACGACGATCTGAAGAAAGCTCACAACAAGCCAGCTCCATGCTCGGTGAGTCGTGTTCCTTTGACATTCTGTTCAAAAAGTTCTTCGAATTCCAAGACGCACTCAATTCAGGGTTCGCTTTGCACCCTCATATACCTTCATATAAAGTCATGTCCAAACCAATATTAGTCCATTTAGCAATACAACAAAACCCAAGCAGCTTGGCCAAATAAGGAAGATCGGTGAAAGAAGGAAACATGTGGGAAAAAAGAAAAAGACGTAGCCGATTATGAAGAAATAAGGAAAGAAAGATGAAGAACAACAGACGAAACAT
Source organism: Streptanthus diversifolius (assembly GCA_039880935.1). Classification (NCBI taxonomy): domain Eukaryota; kingdom Viridiplantae; phylum Streptophyta; class Magnoliopsida; order Brassicales; family Brassicaceae; genus Streptanthus; species Streptanthus diversifolius. The sequence goes on from JAXGFM010000005.1 coordinate 7,445,933, forward strand.
ATGTATAAATAAGAGGGCGTATCATTGAAGAAGGCCATCCATTATTCGCATACAGGATCTAAAAGATTGATTGTTACGAGTTCTCAAGCTTTATTTCTTAGTTCTTATTGTTTTCTAGTGAGCTTATTATCTCATAATCTTCAAACTAGAGTTTCATTAATACAAAATTCTTGTAAACTCTAATTGAGTTTGACTATCTAATACAAAAGTTAATCCGAATTTAACAGTAAGATTTTGAGTTATATCCATCAATCAAATGTAACTCATGCCACCAATCAAAGTACATAATGCAAGACAACAATACACATAATGTCTTAGTTTATGGTGCTGCTGGCCTTTTTATTCGGGAACATGATCTATTTCAACCTGAACAATTTTCGTCATGCCTTTTTATACATCAACTTTGATTCTATGCTTTTAACCTTTTTACAATAAACTATATAATTATCAAACTTAAGCCGAATATCATCTGACCAAAATGGTGTTAGTCAATTTTGTTGAGTCATATGTCACATCACGTGAATAGTTTACGTTGAGTCATATGTCACATGTATAATTTCTGTTGAGTTAGATACCACATATTAAAAAAAAAGAAATTGAAGTGAATTATGCTCTACTTTTATATTTTTGTTGGAGATTTCTTGTTTTAATATATATTTGTATAAAATTTCTGATAAAAAAAAAAGATTCTTAAGATGCAAATGGTAGTAGAATTAATTAATAATATGGATTAAATAATATTGTTTTACAATCCTAAATGTTTTCAATTAGTTCAAATTATTCTCGATCATTTTTGTAATTTAGTAAAATCGGATTATTTTTTCTGATGATTTAATACATTAAAAATAGTATTGAATGGCTCTATTTCTCAAATTATATTATGTTAAAACTTTTAATGAATAAATATATTTAAAATTATTTTTAACTATTTTGTATTTTGCAACATATTTATATTTTAGTGAAAACAAAAGAAAAAAAGAGGTTACTCCTTATCTGATTTTGGCGGTCCATGATGGTTGGTGGTACTATTTAGATGATATTTGAAAGAACTCACCTTTATTTAAAGACAATGATGATTTTGCAGCAAATAGGGAATGCCCTAAACAATTATATGAATTAGTAATGTACTAGGTAGCCTTTCACTCATGCATGTGGAGATGGAAAGTCTGATTGGCCCATGAAATGTATGAATACATTCCACCAATTAGAAGTGGTATTCGCACAGATTTCTAGAATTTAGTGAAGATGGTTTCCTTTTCGGCGAAATTGCTAGTTTTCTCATCCCATCTAGAAAAATTTCAGACATGTAAGGAGTTTTTAGAATCTTTTGCTATAAAGCTTATACCACGTGCAAAGAACACCAATGCATACAAGCTGCCACACACTGTTCAAAGTTTTATTTTCGCAATGGTTTATGTTAATTATTTGTCAACTGTTTGGCTAGCTGACTAGTTTGAGGAGCTTTTGTTAAAAAAATGTCATTTTATCTTTTTTATACAAAAAATGTTATGCTATTTTTGGATATTTTCATAAATTAATATTCTGTAAATTAATAAAATATTATAGTTCTAACATTTTTAAATTTATTTTAAAAAAAAAAAGAAAAAGAAAAAAATATTAAGAATTTATAGAATTTTATTGTAATAATATATTAAAACAATAAATCTGCGATAAAAATGAATAAAACATAATTTTATCACTTTGTGGTAATAAAGTAATTTTTTTTAAAATATGACATATAACTCAATATAAACTAGATATGTGGTATCTCATATAAATTATACATGTGATTTATTGTCAATATTTGGGTTAATATTAATTTTTGCTTAAAGTTGATAGTTCATGTAATCATTATGGAAAAAACTTGGTTAAGATTAAAATCAACATTATATTAAAGTTGATGTATAAAATGGTATGAAAAATGCTCCATTTTTTCCTTTTTACCTGGTATCGGCATGGGCCTGATAGTGGGCTTTAAAAATGAGCCCGATAAATGGATAACAAGCTGAGAGTGTAATTTTATAGATAGGTCCATTAAATTTTCCACCACACTTTCTATCTTTTACCCTTTTTTCTTTTATTTTATTATTATTTAATTAAAAACAATTTTCTGTCTCCTCTCCTCATTAAATATAATAATAAATATTTTTATAGGATTCACATAAATTATTATTATTCTCCTTCCTTGCCATTAACGTGGAGAACACCTATTTAAACTTTTTTTTTCAATTTGTTTTCTCTCTTCTTCTCTTGAGTTTATACATATACACTTGTCTACACTCGTCTGCAAAACATTTTCGTCCGTTCTACTTCTAAAAACTCCTTTTCACCATTAATGTGGAGCTCCAAATTAGTTGATTTGTGGTTTTGGCGTTTGAAGAGGATTTGAGCAGGATTTGAATTCCGGTTCTTCATTTCAGGTAGTGTACATCATTTAGATATTCGTTTCAGGGTGTAGTTATAATTTAGTGATAGAACTTGAAAGGTAAATCTTTTTTATTTATTATAGAGAAATACAATTGGGTATAACAAAAATACAATTGTTCACAACTATGTTGGAGTAGTATAACTGAGTACGAATTACTACAACAATGTTTCGTCACTACAACTAACTATAACCACGTACAACTATTGTTAGATAATACAACTGCATATAACTCGGACAAACAAATACAACTGATTACAACTATGGTAAACATATATAACTAAAAAAACGAGTATTACTAATGTTGAATTTTATTGTTTTCATAGTATAATGAATCAAAAGCAGTGCACTCTTGTACACATTGACTATGCGACATTATGTAAGAAAAGGAGTTTGTTGTATGTGTGTCAAGAGAATATGTTCATCATGCTCTTTGTGATGGAAAAAAATGAGTAATGAGGTGATAGGTACAACATGTATACAAGTAATATATGTGGGCAGTATGTTCAGAACGTGGGCAAGATGTTATTTCCCGGGAGATAGGTATAACATGTACACTAGGAATGCTTGTGGACAACTCATGACCATATTGCTGATAAGGTTGTACATCATCTGGATTGTGTCACCAAAAGAAAAAAACTCTAAGTAACAAGATTTTTATTAGTTGGAGAACATCGGCCAAAAAGAAGAAGTACTCCCAGAGCAGGTTTGTATATGTACTTGGATTGTAGTAGTGGTGGTAGTGGTATCAGGTATTGAAACTACTGTGTATTATAGGGTATTACAGGGAGGAATTGAAATATCTGGGTATTACTCGTATAACTATGTACTATAAAATACAACTGTGTATTAATAGTTCAACTACGTTGTAGGGTTTAGGATTTAGGGATTAGGGTTTGGTTTTAGGGTTTAGGTTTTATGGGTAATAATCATGTATTTGGGATATTAAAACCAGCGTTTACCCTATTAATTATGATATCAAATTATTAGTCTAGAAAAAATGAAAAATAACATGTTTTAATCTTACAAACCCTAAACATATACGTGTGTTGTTAACTTGTTTGATCATTAGTATGCAAATTGCTGAAAATTTGTAATTTAAAAATCTATTACTATGAAAGTTTTCTAATTTTAGTTTAGTTCTTAATGTAGTCGATACAACTCAGAAAATTAACTACAAATATCGATATAACTGAAAAACCATAAATTGACATTTATATAACTATGTGTTATTTATACTACTATGTACAGCAATAGTGTGAACACTTATTTATTATTTTTTATTGAACAGTACTGTGAACGCAGAATATTTTTTATATTTTTTATTGAACAATATTTTGAACGCGTATAAGGGCGCGTGTGATAAACACCATTCGTACTCAGTTGTATTTAATTATACTCTCAACTCAGTTGTATTCAGTTGTATTATCAAAACTCAGTTTTATCCGCATAAAACTAAAATAGAGCCAAAAGTATGTAAATACATAATGATGAGATCCTCGGAAGGACTCAACCCAAAATCAGCACACAAGGAAGTTTCGGAAAGGGATATGCCTTGCACAACGAGCGAGAGCTCAAGTTGCCAAGGGATGTGGAGCGATTGGTCACACAAAGGTTGCGGGAAACCTTTGATTCACCGGACTTGTGTTCTTTGGATATGACGCACCAAAGGAACACAAGGGTTTCTTAAACAAGCTTAGGATATAACACACCTAAGGGGCTTAAGAGAAGTTGGATATTACAGATCAACAAGTGATCAAAAATTTAGAAGTAGTAGAAACTTTCATTAAAATCTTTGATGAGTACAAATGACAAAATGAGGTACTACTTATAGAAGAGAAAAGAGACAAGGCTTGCAAGCTTGGAACAACTTCCAAGAACATGCAAGCACATGCATAAGCCGAGAAATAAATGAATTAATTAAGATAACTCCCAACTCCCCAACTAACAACTACTTCCTAACTTTTGATGACAAAGGGAGGAGGAAGGTTGGGTCTGGAATCAATAAATGGGCTGGATAAGAAGTGGGCCAATGGCCTCATTAAAAACCTATCTTTGGTAAACCCAATGGGACAAACCCAAATACAGGGAAAAAGAGCACACATTGGACCACTTAGCCACTTATTGAATACCAAAAGAGATGATAAGGACGTTCGTGATAGTCCATGATTTTGGCTTATGGTTGCTTGTGCGTCCGTCCTTGGTCAGGATCACATCATCCCCTCCCTCTTGAAGAGGATTTGACCTCAAATCCGAATGATCTTCTGGTGGTGCTTGTTTGATTAGGATGAAGAGACTGATGTCTTGACGTATATCCTGGTCCAAATCAGGTGGCTTGAACCTTTTGTCTTCCTCTCTCTTTTGAGTTCCTCTTTGGTGTTTCCTTGCAGCCTTAAAACCTGCATTTGACTCTTTTGACAAGAACAAGTGAATTATCTGTGTAATCAAGGCTAAAAAGGTATTTGAGATCTTTGACCAATTTAGCATTTGGGCACTTGTAATCACAGAAAATTCCTTTTAAAGACAAAGTATGCAAAAATGTATTATTGCTAGCGAAAAGATTGAAATGTTCCAACTTAGAAAAACGTTCAACAAAATCTTTGTTGGTTCCATCTAATTCTTTTCCAAATGTTTTCTAAAACAAATCAAAACTCAAAGCAAAATTGGAGTCACATACTTCATCAAACATAAAATCTTTTTGCCTAGACAATTTCTCAGAATCAGATTTCTTAAATGACTGAATTATGTTATCAAAAACAGATTTTGAAACACAAAATTCTTTCACATTTTCCAAGCCAAATCGTTTTTCTTCATCAGGAGTAACAAGAACAAACAAGTTAGACAAATTATTAATCACACCAAATTCCTTACAGTGCTTGTTGCGATTTTCACAAAGGAAAGAGAGAATGGTTGGTTCATCTTTGATCAAGAGATCATTTCCATCATAGTTATCATACTTGGGTTCTCCAAATTCCATAAGCTCCAGATGTGTTTTCTTAGCTTTGGATGGACGTTTGGTTGATTTCTTAGGATGGTTCTTTATCACGTCCTTAAGTGCTTCCTTCATCTCCTTGGTAAAATCGACAACAAAAGATTTCGTCCATTGCTCAAATCTGGTTGTGATGTTTTCTGCAATTTTATCTGGATCAAGCATTATTCCTGAAAAGAAAACACAAAAACAGCCAGTCAAAAGTTATTTGGAAGGAACTAAAATGTAGACATGAGACAGATCTTAAAAAAATTAAAACAATTTTTTTAAAAAAACATAAAACGAAAATTAAAAGAAAAGAAGTGAAAATAAACTTAGCTTGTGTGTTGCTCTGATACCAAATGATGAGATCCTCATAAGGACTCAACCCAAAATCGGCACAAAAGGAAGTTTCGGAAAGGGATAGGCCTTGCACAACGAGCGAGAGCTCAAGTTGCCAACGGATTGGGAGCGATTGGTCACACAAAGGTTGCAGAAAGCCTTTGATTCACCGGACTTGTGTTTTTTGGATATGACGCACCAAAGGAACACAAGGGTTTCTTAAACAAGCTTAGGATATGACACACCTAAGGGGCTTAAGAGAAGTCGGATATTACACACCAACAAGTGATCAAAAATTTAGAAGTATTAGAAACTTTCATTAAAATCTTTGATGAGTACAAATGACAAAATGAGGTACTACTTATAGAAGAGAAAAGAGACAAGGGTTGCAAGCTTGGAACAACTTCCAAGAACATGCAAGCACATGCATAAGCCGAGAAATAAATACATTAATTAAGATAACTCCCACCTCCCCAACTAACAACTTGATGACAAAGGGAGGAGGAAGGTTGGGCCTGGAATCAATAAATGGGCTGGATAAGAAGTGAGCCAACGACCTCATTAAAAACCTATCTTTGGTAAACCCAATGGGACAAACCCAAAGACAGGGAAAAGGAGCACACATTGGACCACTTAGCCATTTATTGAATACCAAAAGAGATGATAAGGACGTTCGTGATAGTCCATGGTTTTGGCTTCTGGTTGTTTGTGCGTCCATCCTTGTTCAGGATCACATCACATAACCAAAATTATTCAAAAATCCACATAAAACTAGAAAAAAAAAATACCTAAAGATAATTATAAATTTAGTATAATTTAATTATCTTAAGATAATTAGCTAAACATAATTATCAATATACTGTAGTAAGATAATTATAAATATTGTATTATCTAATATTATCTAAAATATACTTTAATTATAATTTATATAGCTAATTATAAATTTAATTATAAACAATTATAATTGTAAAATTGATTATCTAAATTATTAACCAGTTGAGTTTATAAATATTAATGTGTTTGTAATACTTGCAAGAGAACACATCAGCTCAATTGGCTAACTCTCAACTTAACTCAAATGTAACAACTCAAATGCATTTTTAGTTAGTATTGATTGATACTCAATTGTATCATAATGTATAATTATATCTATTGATCTTTCAAATCAATTACCAATCAACTACTATTCTACGGCTTAATTCCGCCTAATTCATTTAGAGTTACTAAAATAAACTATTAATCAAATTTCATTCAAATCAAATACCAATCAACAATATAAGTAAAACAAAATCTATTATACTCTTATTTTGTATAAAAAGTACAGTAAAATCCATTATAATAAAAATTTAACAAAATTAAAAAGATATTGAATAACAAGATATTTCAATGCATTTTAAATTATATCCAACAAATATTTAATTCAATAATACTAGATTTTAATTTATTCTCATTAAATTCACAATTAAATAACAATTGATTTCACTGTAATCTAAAATACATTCAATTGCGTTAAATTTTTCTATCTTATAACACCACTTAGGTTAATAACTTTAGTTAATTTATCTATTGTAATCGGTACAACTAGAAAAATGTTAAAAGATATTGATACAAATATAAATACTTTAAAATGACAATTTTACAACTATGTGTAATTTGATATTACTATTACCTCTCAATTCAATTTTATTCTAACATATTTTTTTTTTGAATTTTATTTTTGCTAATTTTAATTTTTGGATTTTTTAATTCTTTTTTTGTGAATTTTGTCAAATTTTTATCCATTGTTTCAATTTTTTTTTTCATTTTTTGTCAAATTGTTTTTGTTCAAAAAATTTTTTGTGTCAAATTTTTTTTTTGTCAATTTTTGTTGTCTATTTTTTCTTATCAGTTCTTTTTAGGTCAAAATAATTTTTTTTGTCAATTTTTTTGTTAAAAAAATAGTTGATCCGGTTCAGATCTAGTTTACCATTAACTCATTAGATCCTTAGTAAGTGTCGTAATTAAGTTAAAAATATATAGTTATTTTATACTTTATATTGTTTTTGTTTAAAATATAAATATAAAAAAATAAGTAAGGAATGAATAGTGTTTTAAAAATACCTTCAACATAGGAGAGTGTTCAAAATACTTTTTCAAAGGCAGGTTGATCAGCGACAACATTATCATTGCATATGAAATGCTCCATGCTCTGAGGACGAAGAAACAAACTGCAGAGAATTATATGGCATTAAAAACTGACATTGCCAAAGCCTTCGATCGGATGGAGTGGCAGTTTATTAAAGATGCTATGAGGGTATTGGGCTTAAGTGAAAAATGGATCAGCAGGGTGATGACATGCATAACAACAGCGAGTTTTGAGGTTCTAATCAATGGAAAGGCATATGGTCGCATCTCTCCTTCAATAGGACTTAAACAAAGAGATTTGTTATCCCCCTTTCTCTTTATAATTGGGGCAGAGCTATTGGGTCAAAGAATCCAAATGGCAGAAGCTGCAAAAGATCTGGAAGGAATTAGAATCACACCAAGCAATCCAAGAATCTCGCTTTTATTCTTTGCAGATGATTCAATGTTCTTCTGTAAGGCGACTCTCCAACAAGCCACTACCATCACTGCACTTCTCAAAGATTATAGCTCAGCATCGGGTCAATGCATCAATATTTCCAAGTCCAGTATCAGTTTTAGTACCAAGGTGGATGAAAACATGAAAAGACTCCTTCGAGAACTTACCGGCATAATCAATAGTGGAGGTGAAGGAATTTACTTAGGCTTTCCGGAATCTTTTATGAGCTATAAACTGGAGAAATTAAAATTCTTGGAGAAAAATATTGATACAAGAATCAATTCTTGGAAGACAAAGTATCTTTCCTTGCCAGGAAAGGAAACCATCATTAAGTCTGTGGTACAGGCCTTACCTACTTACGCAATATCCTGCTTTCTTCTGCCGAAAGGAACTTCTCGCGCAATCAATTCTCTCATCTCAAGATTCTGGTGGAGAAATCAAGATAAAGACAAGGGTATTCACTGGCGCCAATGGAAGGACTTATGTAAACCAAAAGCAGATGGAGGTTTAGGCTTCCGAGACTTTGAAGGCTTTAACAAAGCGTTATTAGGAAAGTAAATATGGTGAATTGCATCCCAGCCGCAAAGTCTTTTGGCAAAGGTCTTGGAGGGTAGATATTTTAGAGGCAGATCCATCCTTGAAGCGCCTCTAGGATCACGCCTCTCCTTAGCATGGCGAAGTATATGGAGTACATAAAGCTTAATGAGAAAAGGTATGCAAAAGATTTTTGGAACAGGAGCAGGTATTCCTATATTAGAGGACCCCTGGATTATAGATTTTGATCTCCAACCCAGACCTCCAGTGAAAAAGGATGATGTTAGTGAGGATTTCATCTGTAAAGAGATAATCCTCAATCATCAATCGGAAGAATGGAATTTAGGAGCTCTGAGAAAGCTTTTTCACGACCAGGAATATAAACTGATTCTCAAAGAACGACTGAGTAAATCATTTTTGATAAAGGGCTGGAATTAGATGCATCAAGCGGATGGGCAATACTCAGTACGCTCGGGCTATATGCTGTGGTTTAATCAGTCTTATCAATCAGTCGATGATGCATCCGCGTTTTCTCCGAATCTGAGTCCTATTTACAAAGGCTTATGGAAGTTAAAGACGACTCCAAAAATCAAGCACTTGCTGTGGAGAATCATCTCCAACAATCTTGTAACAGCTGTTAATATGAAGAGGAAGAAACTTTCAAAAACAGCAGACTGTTTCCGTTGTGAATCAGAGTCCGAGGATAGCAATCATATCTTCTTCTCCTGTCCTTATGCAAGAGCAATATGGGCAGCGTCTGAAGAATAGCATCTAACTGCACCTATTGCGCATGACTCTATCTTTGCAAATCTTGCAAGTTTTATTTGGGGCAAACAGCACAATAATGAGCATGTTATATGGCCGTGGATCGTTTGGGGAATTCGGAAAGCGCGTAATGAGCACATATTTGAAGGTAAACTCATTGATCCACTTGAGGTGTCTATGAATGCCAAAGAAAATGCTGTAGAATGGCTGCAAGCAAATGCAGAAGTAGACAATTCAGGACCAGTTTTGGACAGTCACCGATCATTACCATCAAGTCACCACAACCACAATCATGTCCATAGTTCCACAGGAGTGCACAGAATAACAGATGGTCTCGGCCCCCTCCAGGTAAACTCTATTACAATGTAGATGGCTCTTGGAATGATGATCTAGGTTGTGGAACAGGATGGATTCTTAGGAACGAATTGGGGGTGTTAGATTTTGGGGAGCCAAGAAGTACCCTCTTTTATCATCCCCACTTCATGATGAGGCAGCAGCTCTTGCTTGGGCTAGTCAATCCATAGCTAACATGAGAATAAGGAATGTATGCTTTCAGATTGACTGTCGTAATCTGTTTTTGGCTTGCAATGACATATCAGTGGCCTACCTTGTCGGGATATCTAGCAGATATTAGCTCTTGTTTTAAGGCAAACTCGTCCTTCTCGGTAGCTCTTACTAATAGAGATGCAAATCGTTCTGCGGATTGCATAGCCAAGTTTTTCTCTTCCTTTCAGTGTTATTATACCTTAATTTTAAATGAATCTCCACATTGGTTAGAACAACTTGTAAGAGTAGATTCACAATGTAGCTCAATGAGAAGTTTATGTGTTAAAAGAGTGTTTATTTTAACAAGCGAGAGACGGACGGAAGAACTCGTGAAAAGCAGCAATTAGATGTGGGTGGGCGTACCGGTAGCAGCTCCAAGCACATCCACCGTCGTTCTCCGCCGGCGAATCCCCACCGCTTCTCTGCTATCCAAGAAGTCCTCGATGACTTTGGATTCCGTATGCACCACCTGCACGACCATCAAAGAAATCGTATCATTAGAGAAAGAGATTAAGAAGAGCAAGTTCATTGCAATCGCCGGTCCTATCTCCAGCGAACAGTCGGCTCAACTGTTCCTCTCCCAGGTCCGAGATCCTCGCGCTACGCACAATTGCTGGGCTTACAAGGTGATTCGATTCAAAACCAAAAAAGAGATTTTTGAGCGGCTCTTAGTTTGCACTCATTTTCGTTGGACTGATAAGCTTTTTCTTTGTAGGTTGGTGATCAACATCGATCTAGCGATGATGGTGAGCCATCGGGCGCAGCAGGAAAGCCGATTCTGTCTGCAGTTAGTTCATATGGATTAGACAGAGTAATGGTTGTTATAATCAGGTAATAAATCTCTTCTGCCATAGTTTAGTGCTCGATTTCTCTCACTGGATAAAACGACAATCTTGCAAAATCGTGTAATGTGTGTGAGTCTTTTAAGATATTTTGGGGGCATCAAACTCGGAACTGGAGGTCTTGTTAGAGCATATGGTGGTGTTACAGCCGATAGCTTGAAAACTGCTTCTACTCGCCTTGTTAAGTCTAAAGTAAAATATAAGTCTTTTCTTTTTCTTTTTGTCATATTGTGGTTGTATGATGTTCTTGCTTAATCATGGACATTTTTTCTTGCTGTTGGTTATTTTTTGGGTTTGAACTCATCCCTTTTGCTTCTGCAGGTTCAAATAGGAGTCGAGGTGACATTTGATCTTTTAGGTGTTGTTTACAATCAGGTGACTTTCTAATATCCAACTTAATTAAATATCTTTGCATTTCTTAGCAATTTTGTTTGACAGCTGCAATCGATATATTGTGTCGCAGCTGCAATCGTGCCAGGCTGAAGACATCAAGGAAGACTATGATACTGGTAAAGATTGTACCACCATGGTTTCCTTCACCGTTGATTTTGATCAGCTTGATAAATTAGAGGATGCTATCAGATCAAACTGCAAACGAGACCTTGTCTTTTATAAAAACTTAGCTACTTGTAGTTAACTCGTAAAAAATTGTCTTGTAATTGTTACAGAATATATCCAAAAACTATTTTTTTGTCGAAAATAACAAAAACTAAAAAATTTTCCATCCAAATCGGAGGAGTTGAATCGTGTATACTGTTGCTGTTGGTAATATCCGTGCACAACGAGTTAATCTATCCGTCTTCAAACTTTTTGTCAGTGAGATTTGTATATTTATTAAATTTTTCCAAATGAATTGCGAATCTGAACACTCTTCTGATGAAGATACCTTTTTATCATATCTGAGCAATCTATTGCGAAGACTATTGTTAATCTTTGAAACATCTGTATACATTCCATTGTCCAAACAGCTATGAATAGTATTCCACTCTTGTCCTAAAAATTTATCTGATTATTACCATGACTCATCCACTTGGCACCCACCACATGTCATGTTGTAGGGACCCGACCTGAGGTTCTGGTTCCGTACTAGATTTGATTGCGTCCAATATCTTGCCAAATCTGCCCTTCTGTTTTTGTCAATTTCAAAATTTCTTGTGGATTTCTATTCGAATTTTTAAACACATTGTCATTCCTATTTTTCATAGATACCATATTACCCATGTGAAATATCTTTCTGGGTTATCTTTTGGCATCCTCGAAAATAAATAATCTACATTTGAAAAGATAGACTTCGTTGGGAAAATTTCTAGATTTGAGAGAATCTTATATAACGCCCAAGTTTGAATAGCCGGAGGGTTTTCATATGAATTACCTCTTCCTCTGTACCGTATCTGCCACATTGCATATCAAAATTAATACCACATGATCTCAAATTGTTAGCTATCAAAACACAACCTCATAGTGTTTGCCAAATAAAGTATTGTATTTTTAGAGGACATTTAATGTTCCAAACACAAGCCTGAAGTGTAGTAACCGCTGACCATATACAACTTCTCTGATTCTTTTGTCTGGATATAAATATCAATCATGTACCCTGATTTAACCGAATATATTATATTCTTTTTGAAATGCCAACCATAGGAGTCTGGTCTTCCAAAACGACTCACAACCATTGATCAAATGATGTCCACGTCTTCGGGAATAATAGTTGCTTCCAACAAAGACATGTTCTAAGTTTTGGTTTGATCATCAATTAAATCCTTGACCTTAAATGATGTGGGGTAAACTCTGAATTTACAAGTTGCTGATCTTGGGCGGAGAGGAGGGACGGGATCCAAAGATCATTCTATAAATAGATATTTGGACCTGATTTAACCTTTTTGATTAGTCTGTTTTTAACTAAATATCTAGCTGAGATGATACTATTCTATCCATAGGACCTAGGAGTGTCAAATGGGTTGGCCCGCATCCAGGCGGACCGTCCCGCAGCGGGCTTTGATTGCAGTTGGACAGTGCGGGTTAGCCCGTCGCGGGCGGTGGTCCGTAAGAGAATGTCCAAGCCCACCCACTAAATATATGCGGTTTTGCGGCTGGCCTGCGGGCTGAAAATGATGCTGTGAAGAAGTTTCTTCTGCAGAGTGCATAACCTGTTTGACAAAATACATAATCACTCTTTTGTTTCCAACAAGACTTATAACATTGATTCTTTGCCATTCGCTACATGCTTATATATCTCTTAGAGCTGAATTGCACTGTGTTTTTTTCCCACTTATAAGCATTAGGTTCAAGATCTTGGCCTCTCAGTTCTTCAACCTAATGAACCAAATCACAATCCAATCATCACCATTCACCAAGTGGAGAAGACAACAAAAACCAATTCCAAAAAATGTCTTGATACATGAGAAAGTATTTTCAGATACTAAAGAAACTTCCATCATAGTTGTAGTATTGAAATTTCATATATTTGCTAAAGAAACACCTTTTTAGACGAATAGAGCGGATAGTATCGTAGGTGGAATTGGAAGATGATGCTGCTCGATCGGATAGTTTGCAAGTTTCAGCCATTGCAGCATTTGAGGAAGAAGAAGAGGACAACGCACATCAGAGCAAAAGTGATGTGTGGTAGGATCTTCTTCTATATATTGCAGTGGTGAAACGCATAGAGAAAGATAGATGGAGTAATTGCCTCAACGGCGACGCCGTTAGACTCCATACTTTCGAATTCGGACTGAAGAAGGGAAATTGGCAAAGCAAAGAGAGAAAGATTTAAAGAGAAGTGGCCGTTGGATTCGAATTTAAAGCGGTGAGAGACAGAATCAGAGGTTTCTAACCAGTAAATTGGAAAGCACTCGGGTTTCTGCGGACAACCCGCGTACCTGCAAACCCGTACCGGGTTTGGACCATTAACCTGCAAACCGCCTGGGCTTGGCCCGTGTGACCCACGATTTCATGGACATAAACTTTTTTTTCCAAGCCCGCCCCGTAAAAGACCTATATGGGCTGAACCCGCGGGCCACGGGCTGGATTGACAACTCTACCATAGGGAGTAGAGTATGATCTTATGGGATCTAACGGATCCGAACTGCAGAAATACCAACTTTTAAACACTCTTGAAAATAATGAGTTTGGTGCATCTATCAACCTCCACAACTATTCTGCAACACAATAAGTTTTTTTGTGACCGTTGGAGGTAATCTATAACAAAACATTACATGGTTAGATAATGCCGTTAAAACTTACTTAATTAGAACCCCTTTACCACATTTGGAAAGAAATTTCAGAGTCCACCTATTTACTCTATTTTGAAGTCTTTTGTTTATAATTCCAAAGACATGTGATTTTGATCCACCCAGGCTCTCTGGAAGTCCTAGATAGGTTCTCATGCCTTCGATTGTAGTTATACCTAGTATCTTTTATCTCCTCTTTTAATTCTCCCTCGACATTGCGACCAAACAGTAAGGTGATTTAGCAAAATTAATTTGCTGACCTGAGGTTGTTTCATATTTTTTTAGGATACGAAAAATGGTTTGACATTCTTCCCTTTTTGCTTGACATAAAAAGACTGTCATCCGTAAAAAATAGATGTGCTATAGAAGGACTCGCCCTCGCTATTTTTAAACCTGTTAATTATTTTCTTGTTCTGTTTTTTATATTTGCAATCAATGCTTCCGTGCGTAGAATAAATAAGTATGGAGACAAGGGATCCCCCTGACATTGTCCCCTTTCTGGGATAATACAACTCCTCGGTTGACCATTAATCAAGACTATATTTTATTGATGTTATGCATATCATCATCCACGAAATCCAAAGTGCATAGAAGCCCATTTATTTGAAGAAGTTTATGAATGAAGGACCATTCGACTTTATCATAGGCCTTAATCATATATGTCTTTATAACTATATACTTGCTTTGACAATTCCTATTTGTCCTTAAACCATGAAACATTTTCTGAGCAATCAAAATATTATCGGAGATCAATCTTTCCGAAACAAACGCTGATTGTATTTTTGAGATTAACCCTGGTAAATAATTTTTTAGTCGTTGACATAAGATCTTTGAAATGATCTTTGAAATGATCTTATAACTCATATTAAAAAGGCTTATTGGCCTCCACTCCATCATTCTAATTGGACGAATCGTCTTAGAAATTAAACAAATTGTCCAATTTAACATTTGATCAAAACAATTTGACCTGAAAAAATCATTCACTAGGCCTATGAGATCCCTCTTAACTATCGCTCATGTTTGCTGATAGAATAATGCGGTCATCCCATCCGGTTCGATTGCTTTTTCCGGATGCATGCTAAATAAAGCTCTCTTCACTTCCTCTTCCGTGGCCAATTTCGTGAATCTCTCTTATATCTGGTATATAATTAATGCAGGCAATTCATTTAAAAATTTCTCACTCTCTCCTGATACCGTGGAACCAAAGAGGTCTCTGAAATAATTAACCACTATATTTTATACCTCTACATTTTTGGAAACCCATTCTCTTTGTGTATTATACAATCCAGCAATACTATCCAAAAACTAATTAAAGCTGATTTTTTATTTTTTTTGTTCGTAGCAACATAACGAAAATTGCCTCTGTTTCAACGATATGTTACGTTATTTATAATGATAGCCTACTAGTTTAATCTAATTTGAGTTGCACAAGTCGAGAAGAATAAGGAAATTGAAAACTGAAAGGAGAAGAAAAGCTGCACAAAAGGAACGGAATCAAGGAAGCAACAACATTGAGGATGACAACACCCAACAATAACAAAAAGTATAGGAAACAGTACAAATTTGTGTATTACAAACTGACACAAAGTAAAGTGTGTCAAGAGAAGAACAATAATATACAAAGCTGTGTCAATAGAAGAATAATAATGTAAACAGGTAAAGAGCTAGCTCTGTCGCTTCTCTACTTTGATGGTGGTGGAGTGAGGAAAGGAATGTTTGGAATGTTAAAAGGAAGGTTGAAGGGAAAGTTGCTGGGAATAGGGAAGTTTACCTGTGGAAGGTTAGTGATCGTGGGCTGCACGGGGTTGGGGAATGAAGGTATCTGTCTTGGCATTGGAGGCAAACCAGTGGGTTGTGGCAGATAAGGTTGTGGCTGTGGCAGAATTTGTTGTGGTGGAATTGCTTGAGAAGAAATCTGAATTCTTCGAAAATAATAATTAAAATAATATTCTCAAAATAATCTAAAATATTTTATAAAATAATAACCCAAAAATAATTTAATGTCAAATAATCAATTAAAATCCGTCTTAAATCAATAATAAATAAAATTCAAAAAAAGATTATTCAAAGGTATAACAGCTCCATCGACTTCAACCTTACTCGGGAACGACGACAGGCTCACCTGAAATATTGGGGAGGGGGATGAGTAATTGGATTATCCAGTGAGAGATGAGTCTAATGACTCATGAATCCACCAGAACATCTTATAACAACAATCTAAAGCAAGTCCAAAACTAAAACATGTAAACAATCATAGTGTCTAGAACACTCCAACATATGACCACTCAGTGTCACACACACAAACCAGGGGACGCGTTTTCATGCAGGACACACCATACATGAAAAACGGCCAGACGAATCTTCATGCAGGGCACACCATACATGACAGAAAATCCTTCCCTTCACAAACACAAGAAAACATGCATATCCTCATGCATGGCACACCATACATGACAAACGGTCATGCGAATCTTCATGCAGAGCACACCATACATGACAGACCATCATCACAACAGATCTCAATCCCACATGATTCGAAAGTCTGGGTTTAAATGCCACAGCACCACTCTCGAACGAACCTATCGCGAACTCCTAACGCTCGCATCTAACAGAACACGTCAATACAATTTAGCATGCTCAAACAACAAATCATTACACAAAAGTTTTAATCATTTAATCATATGGATTCTATGTGATATATATATATATATATATATATATATATATTTGTTTACATAATATATAGTTTATACAATCACAAACAATAACGCGTCTATTATTAGTTAGACCCGTTAAATACATGTTTTAAACAAAGACTCAAACCAGAGATTAACGGTTAGAAGAATGAGCTAATGGAAACACTCGACGAATTCCTCACCTTAGCAACAGAAGAACAAACTTTTCTTTTTTGGAAACTGTCAAAAAGGGAAAACTTCCTTAAATGGAAACCTGCCATAAATGGAAGTTCGAAACAAAGTGAGGACTACTGATATCAGGCTGCTCAAAAACGATATCAGTAACCACTCGGCACCAGATTCCAGATCAGAACGACTCCTAGGCAAAATTACTAAAATACCTTCAAAACTTCAAACAGCAATAACTTTCAAACCACAGCGATTCACGAGAATTTAAAGGCAGATTCGGAATTAGAACAGCATGAACTATCACATATAGGAAAATTACACAGATCCGAGACGTTTCAATTTTCCGGCGGCGATTGACGGCGCGTCCGGCAACCAAATCCAGAACGGAAACATGGAACACATCGTGGAAATCAACTAAATCTGACAGGATTTTAAGCTTGTAAGCAACTTTCCCAATCCTTTCTGTGATAACATATGGTCCCATGAATCTCGGCTTAAGCTTCTTCAGCTTCATGTAGCTGTCAGCTCCTCTAAATGTTCTCAACTTCAAATATACTGAGTCTCCCACTGCGAAAACCAAATCCTTCCTTGTTTTATCAGCATAATTCTTCTGACGATCATGAGTTTTTTTAAGTCTACTGCGCAATAACTCAACTTGTTTTTCTGTCTCTCGAACCAGATCTGGATTCAAATCTTGTCTTTCTCAAACTTCAGTCCAACAAAGTGGAGTTCGACAAGGTCTACCGTAGAAAGCCTCATAAGGTGCCATCTTAATACTCGCATGGTAACTGTTATTATAGGAAAACTCTGCTAGAGGCAAGAGCTTTCCCCAACTATCACCCCAATCAAGAACACAAGCCCGAAGTAAATCTTTAAGAGTCCTAATAGTTCGCTCTGACTGTCCATCTGTCTGAGGATGGTTCGCTGTACTGAGATGCAGCTTAGTACCCAAAGCTTTCTGAAAGGCCTGCCAGAAAATCAAAGTAAACTTTGGATCACGATCCGATACAATACTCACTAGAACACTTGGTCTTAACCGTCTTCTTGATAGCTATAAAGTGTGACGACTTTGTGAGTCTATCCACTACTATCCATTCTGGTGATGGTAAATCCTGAAGTAACCCACTCGGGACTTGACACTCAGCTTTAACCAACTGACAGTTCTGACACTGAGATACCCAAGTCGCAATCTCCCGCTTCATGCCTTCCCAATGGTAATAACGCTTCAACTCAGCATACATCTTGTTGATGCATGGATGTATGAAACACGAGACTGATGAGCCTGACTCATAATCTCTCTCCTCAACACCTCAACTGGAGGAACACAAACCCGGTTCTTGTACAAGATAGTACCATCAGGTGCAGTGTGATACCCAATTACTACTTTCTCGATCATCCTCTTAAGTCCCAAATCACTTGATTGAGCATCTCGAATCCTTTTAAGAAGATCAGCTCGCTCCCACATCACCAATCCGGCCTGGTTATCCTCAACCGATGTCATACACAACCTCATACTTGCCAAGGTATCAGCCAACTCTTTCACTTCCTTAGTGCTTGAAACATATGCCCTTCGACGGCTTAAAGCATCTGCCACCTGATTAACCTTTCATGGGTGATAAGCGATGTCCAAGTCGTAATCTGCCAATAATTCAATCCAACACATCTGCCTTAAATTCAAGTCGCTCTGCGAGAAGATGTACTTCAAACTTTTATGATCTCTCAAGACCCGGACTTTCTCTCCATAGAGATAAGTTCTCTATATCTTAAGCGCAAAGATCACTGCAGCTAACTCAAGATCATGCGTCAGGTAATTAGCTTCATGACTTCGGAGCTGTCAGGAAGCATATGCTATTACAAGGCCCTCTTGCATCAACACATAATTGAGCCCCATCCTAGAGGCATCTGTATAAACATCATATGGAACACCCATTCGCGGTAGAACTAATACAGGAGTCTTAGTCAAACAATCCTTCAACTTCTGAAAACTCTTCTCACACTCTTCTCACACTCTTCTGACCACTCAAACTTTACCATATTCCCTGTTAACGTGGTCATAGGCTTGGCTATACTAGCAAAACCTTCGACAAATTTTTTGTAGTAACCGCCAAACCAAGGAAACTGCGGACCTCATTAGGACTAACCGGTGTAGGCCACTCCGAAATTGCTACTATCTTCTGAGGGTCAACTGCTACGTCTGCCTCAGAAACAACATGACCCAGAAATTCAATCTCTTTTTGCCAAAAATTGCACTTGCTCAACTTTGCAAACAAACGATGCTCACACAACTTATCTAATACTAACTGATGCCAAACATGCTCCTCTTCACTCTTGGAGTATATCAAAATGTCATCGATGAACACTATGACACACTTATCTAAGTGCTGCCTGAAAACATCATTCATCAACTTCATAAACGTTCAGGCGCATTTGTCAATCCAAATGGCATGACTACAAACTGGTAATGTCCGTAACGAGTACGAAAAGCTGTATTTCGAATATCCTCCTCTGCAACAGGTATCTGATGGTAACATGAAGTCAGGTCGATCTTGGAAAACCAAGTAGCCCCCTGCAACTGATCTAGCAACTCGTCAATGCGAGGAAGAGGATATTTATTCTTGATAGTCACCTAGTTCAAACCCCGATAATCAATGCATAACCTGAAACTGCCATCCTTTTTCTTGACGAACAAAACTGGTGCTCTCCAAGGCGAGCTACTGGGTCGAATAAACCCCTTATCTGTTAGATCCTCCAACTGCTTCCTTAACTCCTCCATTTCCGCGGGAGCTAAACGATAAGGCGCTCTCGATATAGGAGTGGTACCAGGCTCCAACTCAATTGTGAACGGCTCACTTCTAGGCGGTGGCGGTCCCTGCAAAGGCTCGAAAACATCTGCATAATCTGACGCTACTGGAATCGTGCTGAGCTTCAACTCCGATCCCTCTCCCAATATAGATATAGTCGCCAGATAAGCTTCAGTACCCTTAGCAAGTAATTCCTCTGCATGAATCATCGATATAAGCAGAATACTGATGCTAGCTCGAACACCTTGAAAGACCAACTTTCCACCATCTCTCGGAATTAACACTCTAGTGCGTTGACAATCCAAGAACACCATATGCTTAGATAACCAATCCATCCCGAGAATAACTTCATAATAGTTTAGCTTCATCTCAACCAACTCTCCAGGCAACTCAACTTCATTAATTACCACCAGAACATCAATGTAAACACCTGAGGTTTCCATAACTTGTGTACCAGCCGTCTGAACTCTTTTTGCCTTAGGTGTGAACGTTCAGGAGAAAGACCACTGCTTTGAAAATTGGAGATTAACAAAGCTATGAGTAGCTCCGCTATCAAATAAAGTGTAGGCAGGCACACCTCCTACTATAACCGATCCTACACGATTTTTATGCAGTTCAGGCAATACAAGCAAAATTCAAAAAAGAATAACAAGGCAAGCAAGACAAAGGAAAAATTAATGGACATACCGGCGATCGGCTCAGCACCAGCTAAGGTCTCCAAAGCAAAAACACGAGGCTCAACTGCCTGACGTTTGGGTGGAGGCGGCAAATTATCCCGTGCTGGACCAGCTGATGGACGGGCTACCTGATGCTCGTCACTACGAGGCTTCTGACAGTACGCAGTAATATGAACTCTCTCTCCACAGTTGAAGCACTGAGGAAGACCTCTACCCTGGGGACACTCAGTACTCCTATGACCCGGCTGGTTGCAGGAAAAGCAAATGACGTGCCTTTGGATTTTGGCTGCTCCACCTGCTGCTCCCTAAGCTACATCCCAAGCCTTCTTCTGATTATCATTTACTCTAGGCGCCTTGGACGATAAAACCCTGAGGTACCTCTTCTCCTCAGCCAAATCTTCCTTCTACATAGCTGCTCGCTCAACCAGCTCATACATAGAAGAATAATCCCTCACTGAACAACGGTTCCTGATCTCAACTCGCATTCCTTTCAAGAACCTCTGAATCAACTCCTGCTTGTCATGGTAACGACCAGCAAACCTCCTCAAATGAGTGACTCCCCTGACGAAGATCCTGGAAGGCACTCTCCATCTTGTCCATCATCTCCCGTGAAAAATAACGCTTCGAAAACTCCGAGTTGAAATCCTCCCAAGTCAAGTGCTCACAACCACCGGCTCTAGCTACAACTCCATCCCACCAATACAAGGCGCTATCCTTCAGATACTGTACCGCTAAATCCAAACGATACTCTGCTGGACATCTCGTATTCTCGAAATTCCTCTTCAGCCTTCTCTTCTAGTTATCAGCAGCTAAAGGACTTGACTCCCCAGTAAAATACTTAGTACTCATCTCCTTCATGAGTCTCAAAGCATCCTAGTAAGATAACTCAGGCCTCGGAGCATGGTTGGGTGGTGGCGGTGGTGAGTAATATATTCTGGCCCCAGTAGGCACATAACCAGTAGGTGGTGGGGGTGGAATAGGCCCTCCCGCCCCAACAGTAGCCTCACGAGGAAGGGGTCCCTCCCTCGAACGAACTTCCTCAGTTTGCTTCTCTCACGCCTGCTCTCCAAACCTCTATTGGTATCTCAATAACTCGGCCTGCAACGCCTCAATCTGCGACTGAGAACTCTGATTCTTTGCCTCAGAAGAGTCACCCTTAGAACCAGATCCACGACTCGGGTTAGACTTCTCAGCAACACTCCCAGAAGATGCAACAGAGGTAGTGTCTCTAGCAACACGAGCTCTCTTTGCCACTTTCTTTCCCTTTGGCGGCATCTGAAAGGATAACCGAAAATCAGCACGACAAACACAATTTCTAAAAGCACAGCGGAAGAATATATAAGCAGGTCGATGAGTTATTCTCTTTATTTTTCGAAAACCACTTAAAAACATTTTCTCAGGACTACCTATCCAGGTCAGCACCGGTTTGACAAACCTAGGCTCTGATACAAAGTTGAAACGACCCGAATTCTCCAAAAATAATAATTAAAATAATATTCTCAAAATAATCCAACATGTTTTATAAAATAATAACCCAAAAAAGATTATTCAAAGGTATAACAGCTCCATCGACTTCAACGCTACTCGGGCACGACGACAGGCTCACTTGAAAAGGTTGGGGAGGGGGATGAGTAATTGGATTACCCAGTGAAAAATGAGTCTAAGGACTCATGAATCCACCAGAACATCTTATAACAATAATCTAAAGCAAGTCCAAGGCTAAAACATGTAAACAATCATAGTGTCTAGAACACTCTAACATATGACCACTCAATGACACACACACAAACCAGGGGACGCATTTTCATGCAGGGCATACCATACATGACAAACGGCCAGACGAATCTTCATGCAGGGCACACCATACATGACAGAAGATTCTTCCCTTCACAAACACAAGAAAACATGCACATCCTCATGCAGGGCACACCATACATGAAAAACGGTCATGCGAATCTTCATGCAGAGCACACCATACATAACAGAACATCATCACACCATATCTCAATCCCACATGATTCGAAAGTCTGGGTCTAAATGCCACAGCACCACTCTCGAACCAACCTATCGCGAACTCCTAACGCTCGCATCTAACACAACATGTCAATACAACTTAACATGCTCAAACAACAAATCATCACACAAAAGTTTTAATCATTTAATCCTATGGATTCTATGTGATATATATATATATATATTTGTTTACATAATATATAGTTTATATAATCACAAACAATAACGCGTCTATTATTAATTAGACACGTTACATACAAGTTTTAAACATAGAGTCAAACCAGAGATTAACGGTTATAAGAATGAACTAATGGAAACACTCGACGAATTCCTCACCTTAGCAATAGAAGAACAAACTTTCATTTTCTAGAAACTGCCAAAAAAGGGAAAACTTCCTTAAATGAAAATTTCCTTAAATGAAAACCTGCCATAAATGGAAGTTCGAAACAAAGTGAGGACTACTGATATCAGGCTGCTTAAGAACGATATCAGTAACCACTCGGGACCAGATTCCATCAGAACAACTCCTAGAAAAAATTACTAAAATACCCTCACAACTTCAAACAACCATAACTTTCAAACCACAGCGATTCACGAGAAACTGAAGGCAGATCCGGAATTAGAACAGCATGAACTATCACATAACAGAAAATTACACAGATCGGAGACGTTTCAATTTTCCGGCGAACCTTCCGGCGGAGATTGACGGCGCGTCCGCAACCAAATCCGGAGATTCCGGTGTGTATGGCTTCGTATCGAAGAGATCTACAGTCTGATATGTAGATCGCTAAAATCAGATACCGTATGAAGAAGTTATGATTGAATAACCAAATCTGGAAAAACTCACCTCATGACTCCGGCGAGTTGCGGTGCTTCTGACGACGGCGGGGACTGTAGCGGCGGCGAAGAATCCAAAATTTGGCAGAGCTTCGCTGGGAATTGAGTGTGTGTGGTAAAAGGGGTTTTGTCTTTCCTTTTTTAGACTTTGGGAATAGGAGATGCCCTAGAGTAGGCAATTAGGCCTCAATTTCGAACGGGCCTGGGATGTTACAGAAGCGGTGGCATAGTGGTTTTCGGAAGATGTGGGAAATTTAAAGTTGGAGGCTGAGTCGCTGGTGCTGATTGGAGAAGATGACGGTGAGCGGAAAGGCCAGTGAAGTAGCTTGTGAATGTAAATGCAATGACCAGAGATGCTAAGGAGGGGATCTTGAGGGAAGCCATGATGTTATTGCTGCTGTGTTTTGCTTCGAGTACTTCTGGTTTGCTTTGCTTGTTGGGTTGAGTGACGATGAGACTTGTGCCGGAACCTCTATATATAATGAGGAAGTGTTTCTTTAATATTTGATGAGAATTAGGTGGAGGAAGTTAAAGTTATTTGTTGGTTCAAGTTATAAAAAATCAAATCTTTTTTTTTTGACAACATAATCAAATCTTTGCTTTTCAGAAGAAAACTATGTACTGAAGCAACCATGGGACGTCTTTCTCAAAAGGAAAAATTAGATCAGAAAAAAAAAACAGATGGGCAAAATATGTATATGTGTGATATAGTTGAGTAGCTAGACCTAACGTTGCCAAACCCCAATATTTTAAATCCCCATGAAGATCTCTTAAACGACGTGAGGCCAGATCATTAGCAGCAATAGTTGCACTTGAACATCCTATATTCGGTTGAGACCGTGAGGAGGATGAACTTGCTAATGGTTGATGTTGAAGGTACCCGATCTCAAGTTCTGGGAAAATCTTCAAAAGTAGCCATGATCCCTTCGGAGACATCCACGATTGGAAGTTCAACATCTTTTAATGCGTTTATTCTTTGCTTCTTGAAATTTAAATTGTTTCTTGATTTTCATATACGCCACATAATCCAAAAATGCAGTAATTCTTTATGAAAATCCATTGTTTTTATTGTAAATAAAAAATATGCCTAACATTTTTTTCTAAATCTTGAGATGGACAGAGGAGAAAAGAAAAAGACAGTTTTGATAACCTTGATGTTGATACCGACAATGGACAAGTAAATAACATATGATTAATTGATTCAGGTGCATAACAACGTTTCTGGCACGTATTATTCATGTTAATTCCATGAGTCTTCAATTTCGTTGCTGTCCGAATTGCTTTCGTATGTTTTCACCATACATAATGTTTTATCTTTGGCATAATGTCCAAATGGAGTCTATGTCTGATAACATCTAGAGATGGAGAAAGGAGAAAATATATTAAAAAAAAAACAGTTTTGATAACTTCATTCGGTCAGTTGGGTTAGTTTCATCACCACACTTGAAGATCAAGAGTGAAGACTCTACAACCAAAGATAAAAAGTAAGTTTTTCATTACGTATAATTGCCACAATAACTAGACATCATTTACAGCTAATGAACCTAATGTCTTTTTTGTACACATCATCTTTTATAGTTTTGGACATTTGTAATTGTTATCTGAAGTTAATGATTTCTTTATCTGTAATTGGGTAAAAGCAAATTATTACCAAAAAGACAAGACTATTCGATATCATCCCCCAGAAATAGTAGCTGGATTGGACGACCTAGCTCCTCTAGCAACTGAACATATTGCTATAGTCAACCGAGCTTCATGGGATAGTTTTCTCAAAAGTTTTGGTAGATACTATACATATTCAGGCTGCCGTTCAAGCTCTTGCTGCGCTCGACTGTTTGCACTCCCTCGCAACTCTATCTAGAAATAAGGTTTACCAAAGGAACAACCACCTCCAACAAGTAGTCATTGCTTTTCAATTCTGAACTTGTCTTCTTTTTTCCCCTATGCAGTATCCTTTGTTTGTGGATGACTGTGAAAAATTTGAGATAAACATACAGTCTGGTCGTCTTTAATACTTCAACTTCAACATAAGATCTTGTTTAGTGAGTCACTACACAAACGTCGTGGTCTGTTACAGCATTTATATCCTATAAGGAGAAACAAACAGCCAAAAGAAACCAGACTATTATGTTTCTGAATAATTATCAACTGAACAAATCTTGTTACAGGTTCTGACCTTCCAGCATAGTAATTGATTAACTTGTCCAGAAACATATAGAGCTACCTCTGAGTCATTAGTCTGCAATAATGGACAGAAAAAAGTTGAAGTATGTGGAAAATTTGAAATCTTTCTAGTAAGAATCAGTCAGTGAACAGAATCGGAAGAGTTGAGTCAATCAATCACGGATCGGTCTATGTGGACAATTTTGAGAAAGTGGCCCATATCACTATGCTAGAAAGGATTGAACAACTTGGCAAAATCAAGTTTATCTGACGACTTGATGCAAGACCTGCCATAGTCAGGACAATTGTGTTTTTATTAAAGGAGTAATATAAGAGCATTTTTTAACTTATATCATCTGAATTATGTGTGATATGATTTTGGTCAAGATCACAAACCCAAAACCGACACAACAAGGGAGTAAGGGGGATAAGCCTTGCGCAACGAGCGTAAGCTCAAGTTGCCAAGGGATGTGGGGTGAAGCGGTCACACAAAGGCTGCAGAATTCCTTTGATTCACCGGACTTGCAGCACCAAGGATATGACGCACCAAAGTACTACAAGTGTTTCTTAGATGGGCCCAAGGATATTACGCACCAAGAGAGGATCTAAGAGAGAGTAGATATTACACACTACTCAGGGATCGAAATTCTTAAGAAAGAAAAGACTCTTTTTATTAAAATTTTCGATGATCAGTACAAATGGCCAAGCCATCTATATATAGAGAAGGAAAGGAAAAAGGTAGAAGGCTTGCATGTTCGGAACAAACTTCAAGAACATGCAAAGCTATGCAAGAGGGGAAGTAAAGGAGATAACTTCCAACTCCCATCTGCCAACTACTTTATTTAATGCAAAAGAGAAGAAAGAAAATATAAAATAGGCCAGGCCGAAAATACTAAGTTTAATCCAACAAAATGCTATGGGTCTTAAACAAAGGTTCATCTAAGATGTATATCCAAGCCTCATCAAAACCTTAGTGAGAAAAACCCAGTGGGACAAAAACTCACTAAGGAAAAAGAGTACTAAGATATACAACTTTCCCCTTTACTTAATTCAAATAGCTTGGATCAAACTTAGCATACCAGCTTAGGTGGGTGCAGTCATGTCCATCCTTGATCTTGGTCGCATTTTGGTCCGGATGGTCTTCAGGTAACCTCCTGGAACGTCCTTAAGTCTTCTGGGTTGGGCTTGGGTCATGAAACCGACTGATTTCGCCCCAAGTGTCCATGTCCTTGACGTCTGAGTCATCCGAATACTTTTTAGGCTCGGTGAGGATCACACCATACCCTCCCTCTTCAAAAGGATTTGTCCTCAAATCTGAATCATCTGCATGGACAAAGAACAAGTTAATAATTGCAGAATCATGTAGAAAAAAGGACTTATCTCGAAATTGGTTCAGGCTTGGTTCTTGCTTATGTATGGCGTCTGGTGGTTCCTGTTTGACCAGCATCAGGAGGTGGACGTCCAAGTACTTAGATTGGTCCAAATCAGGTGGCTTGAAACGTTGGTCTTCATCTCGCCTCTTGGTTCTTCTTTTGCGCTTCCAAGCTATTCCAAATCCTGCCATTAGCTCTTTTGACAAAGACAAGTGGGTTATATCTATGTGATCAAATATATAAGAATAATTAGACCAAATTTTAATACAGCCTGAGGACACTTATAACTCAAAGCTAAATTAAATTTACACATGTCATCAAACAGAAAATTGTTTTGCTTAAGTGTTTCAAAAGATTGAATCATTTTATCAAACTTAAATCCAGAAACACATAATTCCTTAACATTTTCCAAACCAAGGTGTTTTTCTTCATCAGGACTAACAAGAACAAACAAGCTAGGCAAAGTACTAATCACATCAATTTTCTTACAGTGCTTGTTGCGATTTTCACAAAGGAAAGAGGGAAAGGTCGGTTCATCTTTGAATACTTGATAGTCGCTTGTTTTGTTATCAGCATCAGACTCTTTCTTTTGGTCAAGTATTGTTCTTTGAATTGTTTGACCTGTACCAACAGAAATCAAGTTAGGCTTCATTCGTTTTTGAGAGTCTAGATAATTACCTCGAGCTTGTTGCTTTAGATTTGGTAGGCATATCTCTGATGTGTCCTTCTTGATTACAACTTTTTCAGCTTCTTTTGGACAAGACAAAGGTGTTATAACGTCAAAAGTAATATTGAAAACATCTTGGTCCAATTGATCATTGTCGTCATAGGTATCAAACTTAGGTCCTTCATTTTCTTCCTCAATGATGTTTTCAACATTCTCCACAATAGCCATGGGCACATCTTTAGGAATCTGCTTTTTATCATGGTGCACAAAGATTTCGTCAGCACTTATGTTTGACTTAGGAGTGTCGTTCATACCTTTGCAGATTTTGAGTGGCTGATCTGTTTCTGTCCTTTGAACAACTGATTTGTTTTTAGAACAGCTAGGCTCCTGGTTTGTGAGAGCAACTCTTGAAGTTGGACGTGGGGCTTTGCTCTTTTTCTGATCTTGTTTAGCACTGGGTTGCCTTTGTTCTTCTTTGCCTCTCCATAGTGGCTTCCTTTGTTTCATGTCTTGTAGAACTCTTTGATAAAAGGAATCAAATCTGGCGTCAATTACTTGCTCCATTCTAGACATGATAGCATCAACCAACAGTTTGTCGTCTTCATGGTTGTTGATCTTCCTTCTTCTCAGTTTGCTTTCAATCTTGGGGTCAGATTCATCTTCTTGCTCATGCATCCTTCCTGAAAAGAAAACACAAAAACAGCCAGTCAAAAGTCCTTTTGAAAGAAGGTAAAGCGTAATTCAAACATGAAAACAAATGTAAAATTGAATTTGAAATAAACTTTGAATGAAAAACGAAAATGAAAAGAAAAGAGAAGGAAAAGGAAAACTCAGCTTGTTGTGTTGCTCTGATACCACTTGATATGATCTTGGTCAAGATCACAAACCCAAAACCGGCACAACAAGGGAGTAAGGGGGATAAGCCTTGCGCAACGAGCGTAAGCTCAAGTTGCCAAGGGATGTAAGCGGTCACACAAAGGCTGCAGAATTCCTTTGATTCACCGGACTTGTAGCACCAAGGATATGACGCACCAAGGTACTACAAGGGTTTCTTAGATGGGCCCAAGGATATTACGCACCAAGGGAGGATCTAAGAGAGAGTAGATATTACACACTACTCAGGGATCAAAATTCTTAAGAAAGAAAAGACTCTTTTTATTAAAATTTTCGATGATCAGTACAAATGGCCAAGCTATCTATATATAGCGAAGGAAAGGAAAAAGGTAGAAGGCTTGCATGTTCGCCCAAGTGTCCATGTCCTTGACGTCTGAGTCATCCGAATACTTTTTACGCTCGGTGATGATCACATCAATGTGGCACAATGATGATCATTTTTGAAATTCATGACATATGTCTAGGGTTCGAACTCAGCACTTCGCAATATTAAAATGGATGTTAAAACCAGACAAACAAAAAAATTTGATCCTCATTTTTTAGGATGACATATCTTCAAAATAAAGATTTGAAAGTTCATGACTCTAATGCATAAACTTCAAATTTATCTTTAGTTTTTTAATTTTTTGTATTTCAGTCCTCAATTTAATAATAATTAATTATAATGAAAAAAATTATAACTATATTAAAAATGCACTTTTAAAAAGATTATACATATGAATAATAAAATATTCAAAATGATAAAAAAATACATTTAAATTTTAAGTTTACTCAATGTAATATTATTGTTGTATGAAATTAAGTTTTGTATATTATATAATACTTTTCTGTTATTAATTTTATTTATTAGTTATATATATATATATATTCATAAAGGATAATATTTATTATATATCTATAATTATAGGAACTAAATTATAATTATAAAATGTTAATAAAGTTATTCTGAGATATAGAAAAAAAATATAATAACTGAACTGGAAAATAAACAGTGTTTTGAGAATTTGAGAATGAATTGGAATTAAAAAAATTTCAAAATTGAGGATTGGAGGATGGATTGGAGATGATCTAAGCCATAATCATAAAAACCTATCACTTCCACATAAACACAAAAGAAAGAGGAAAAAGGGGTAATGATGATATCACGATCTTATTGCTTTTCTAGTTTTGTTACCTTATATTCATTCTTCTTGGTTTCCTTTTTCTTTTCGTATTCTCCATTATTGCCATCATGATCAGAGGGATGAGGATTGGTGATTGGACATATCTTCTCTCCACCCAAACAAAATTGTTCATGTAAAAGTTTTGTTTAAAGCAAACTCAAAACAGCCGTCAGAAGTGCATTTAGAACACCATTTCTCTATAAGTATTTGTGAAATATATATATATATATATGTTCTCCAAATATACTTTCTTTTTATGATTTTGTAATAAACGTCTTTGGTGGAATTTGATCTTAAATTGAAAATGCATTCACCAGCTTCTTTTTATAATATAAAGTAACATTTTATGAGTAAATTAAAATTTTATTAATAGAATAAAAACATCACTTTGCATATTTATGTATTTTTCCTTTCCATATATATTTTTTAAAAAAAATTATAAATATATCTCACACACATTATATGCTATTATTCTTACTAATAAACAATATGTACGTTAATGAACAAACAATTAAATATCTTATATTTTATAATATTAATAAAAACTTAATAGTATGTTATTTTTATCACTATTTACATAAAATTTGAAAAAAAATCTTCTAAATTTCTCACAAAATTTTGGTTTATAAAAGTTTTCTAAAAGTTAAAAATTGAATTGATCATGAATAATCTAACGATAGCAAACATTTTAAGAAATATTAAAATTTGTGACCTTAAATTTAATTTTAAAATAGTATCTGTAATATTTATATAATTATATGAAGTATTCTTTGAATTATTTTCTAATAAATTATTTATTTTTTAATAATATCTTTATTGATTATTATGACTATTTTTAATATTAAAAAGATAAGATAAAAAAATATAAGAAAAAATAAAAAAAAAGTGAAAAAGAAAAGGTCAAACATAAGAAAAAAACGACTAATTTCTAAAAAAAATTAACTTTTAACAATCCTTGGCAAACTAAATGATGTTTTTTTAAATTATTTTAAAAATTTTAATTTTTGTGATAAAAATGTAAAATATAGTATTTTTGAAAATATTATCCTCGAATATTATGATAAGTTTCACTATAAACCTTAAGCCAAAAAAGATAGGCAAAATTTAGTATTAAATAATCTATATTGTTAGCACTTATAGAAAATCTAGAAAACATAAATTAAAAACACTTATATTGACCCAAAATGAGGAATAACATCACAATGTTTTAAGAATTAGTGGAGGTTCTTAAATCCTGTATAACTTTATACAATTGTGTTTAGAATAAACTGTAAAAAGCTGACCTTTTGTCATACAATTTTTTAGTGTTTTTAGCATATCATACTAAAACATTATCATCTCCACATTTTATTAGTTGTTTTTGCTGATTATTGATTAAGACCATTTTTTCATGCTTGTTACAAATGTGTTAGATGGCTATTAGCTTATGCATCAATTCTTCATCATATTTGGGTGTCTTTTTCCTAATTGTTACATATAAAGCAAAATTTTCTCTTTTATGCAGAGACAAAATTGTTTCATTGGTAAAATACAGTCATTGTAAGATTGTTTGTAATCATTTATAGTATTAAAATATTATGAGGTTTCATGAAAATAAACAACAGTGAAAAATTATAAAACAAATTAGAGCATATTTATATATCTCATTGTTAAAAAGACTATACATAGTAGAAATCATGTGACATAATGGTAGCCACCTCTGCATTTATTACACAGGTCTGGGGTTCTAACCCAGCATCCCGCATGTTATTGGAGATATTAAAACCACTAGGATATATTGACAAAAAAAAGACTATACATAATAAGTTATTTAATCCGTATAACATAAATAACACATAATTTCTAACCACAAATAGTCATAATATTACACTTTTACCTTTTTGGCTTGTGTAAATTCCCCATATCTTCACTTCTTAACCTATTACAACCAAAAATTATAATTATATACATAAGTGTAACAATTTTTTGATTTAGTAAATTCAATAGTGATAAAAAATCGACATTCAACAAACCTTTAAACAGCATTGCTTGATAACTTTGTTTGTCAATTGCTTCAGCTCTTTGATATCCATTACTATATTTACACATTCTAAAAAAGTTATTAATAGTGAGAATTATGTGGCAGCATGGTCAGTTCTAAAATTCATCACACATGTATAGAGTTCGAATTCAGCATCACATGATGGTAATAGAGATTTTAAAACTACTATGCTAAATTGACAAAAAGAATCATTAATAATATATTTAATAATTTTTTAAAAAAAAAAATCATAGTTTTAAATGAGAAAGTACTTTACATAATATAGACTTTTGAAAATAATATGTTTTTCTTTAATTCTATACAAAAAATTTTGAACCAAAAATTGTAGTTTAAGATTCTAGTAAATAAATGCATATTAGTTAATACTTGAACAGAAAATATTTGACTAATGGTCAAAAATTGTAGCAAAATATAAATCAGTATGAACCAAAATAGAGAATGACAATACCCATTGATATTGGGTTAAAACAATATTTGAAAGGTTAATCGACGCAATGAAACAAAACAGTGGAAATAAGAAAAGCCATTATCAAAATCTGAAAATGTAACATTTTGATGATATAAAATGATTGAAATAGACACCAAAAGTAATTAAATCAATGGAAATAATGAAAATGCCGAAAAAGATGAAGATGACTTGGTCAATTTAAAACCGCAATAGCCCATGATATGAATGGGAATCAAAATCGTGGGTGGGAACACAGGTTCTTTGAAGATGAAGAGAAACTTTTTGAGAAATTTAATTCAATTTTTAAAATAAATCAATTCAAATCAAAATGTTTGTTAATCAGGGACTAAGAGTATCGGAAGAAAATATTTGCTCGAAAACCATAGATAAGTGGTAACTGTATATAAGTGTCAGAAAAATCATAGATAAAAGACTTTACTAGCGCAATATGAAGATGAGAATTGGATAATGATTGGTATATGAAAGCATTTCTTAAAAAAACAACTTGACCTTTATCAAATCTTGTGTGACATGATCCTTTATAAGATAATTCCATAATCCTCAAATTATGGAAGGAAGCGAAACTTCTTTAAAGTTAGATCAATTTTTATTGAGAAATTAAATTCAATTGTTGTGGTACAAACGTGATCACGTGGTACAAAAAAATCAACTTTATTAGTAAAATTGTCATTAATTATAATTGAAAATAAGAATATTTGAAAAAAATATTTGCTCGAAAATCATAGAATGCTAATATCTAAAAGCTGATAACAAATGAATATATAATAAATTAAGAATATTTATTATAAAGTTTTGGAACGGAAAGAAACGACTATTCAGAATAAGAAGAAAAAAAACTGTTTAGTTCAACCAATATTTATTTTGTTTAATAGATGAAATTTGTCCTTTAATTTTAAATTCCAGTAAATTACAATCGTCAAATATTTTTTTCTATAAACAATGATGATGTCAACAGATTTAAAGATGAGTATGATATTATATATATTATTGATATTCACAGCCATCTGAATAAAAAAAAAAATCAAATTTTAATTTAGGAGGTAAGAAATTATGAATAATAATACTAATTTACAAGGACAAAAACGCAATAAATACTTAGTCAATTGCAATAGAGATTGTAATATGTAAAGAATACAAGTCATAAGCATGTATTTCTTGTATTTTCTTTGATGGAGTTTGTTTTGTATACAAATGGCAGGACCCCATGGTATCCAGGAGAAATAATTTCTTCTCAAACGCCTATAGTCTCGCAATCAAAAAGATGAGAAGATTATATAGTACGCTTTTTGTAGCAGTACCAAATTTGTTCCAAAGTCATTGCATATGTAAAACTTCTCCCGCAATCACTTCTTCTGTGAGAGCAGATTCTGAGGGTCCATATAAAGCCGGGTCAAGATTGCTTACATAAATATCAGAAACTATCACAGGATATTCAGAAATGGTAAAATGAAACAGACCTTTAGAAGCTCGATGTTCAGAGTGTTGACACCAGCAAAAGCTTGATGTCCGAACTCATTGTCGCGCAGCCACGCAAATCTGTCACCTGAATAACCAAACCAGAAAACACATGATATATATCTATTTCAAGAATAATGGTACTCTGAATGAGACACTTTCAAGAATGATAAATTACATTTTATTAAGGCTGGAGTGTCGTATTTAAGAGGCGTTTCTCCAACGTTGAGGATCCCATCCATGACACCGCCAAGGCCTGTGACTTTTGGCTCCGTAGATCACAAGACAATGTCACATTTGTATACTATGTCGATACCGCTAAGCATGTGAAGGGAATTTCTAAGTTTGACAATGAAGCTGCAATGGATGGCACGAAATTGTGAAAGAGAGCCTTAAACCTCCAGCTGTAAAAGTGTCTCTCTTGATTTCCTTGAAAACTTCGTCTCTTGAGCATAAAACTCATCATTCTCCATTCCACTGCTCTCACACGGTGGATCTGAATCATTTCACCAAGTCAATAACCAAAACAATGTCATATACTTACTATGTAAGGTGAGTGAGAGAGAGAAAGTGATCAATCACTTCTTGAAACGAGAGGCCGGCCAGACCTGCTATAGAATCTAAGAAGAATAAAGCCTTAAAGAACACAAAGATTTCGCAGAACAAATGTTCTTATTGCTTAGAAAAATATGCTCAAAACTAAATAATCTCAATGCACAAATCTCTCTCTCAAAGCTTCTTATATTGCCATAAACTCGCCATATACTTATATAGTAATAGCACCCATTACAAACTTTAAGATAATTACTAAATCGAGCTTGGATGTGTGTGCTCCTCCCATGGAAAACTGGATTTTTTGCAAGTACTATGGCTGATCTATTATCAAACTGTATGAGTATCCTTTTATATGACGATCTCAGCGCTTCTTCAAAAACATCCCGCAACCAGATCGCATGTTTTGCAGTCTCAGTGGCAGCAATGTACTCGGCTTCGCACGAAGACAATGCCACTGTTTCATGCTTCTGTGAACAACAAGTGATAGGACTATCTTCAAGATAAAACACATGTCCAGTTGTGCTCTTATCATCCTCTAGATTTATGTTGTGACTGCTATCGCTGCAACCAATCAATCTCAATCTGTCGATGTTGTCATACGCTTGTTTCCACTCCTTGTTTGTCTCATGGTTGTCGAGCAAACACGAGTTCCATAGTAGTTGTTCCATGCAAGTACCGCAGAATCTGTTTCATGGCAATCCCGTGACTTTCCTTTGGAACTTGCATGTACCTGCTCAGCACTCCTACATCATATGAAATATCAGGGCAGGTATGAACCAAGTATCCAAGACAACCTATGATCCTCCGATAGCTGGTTGCATCGATACTTATTTCATTTTCTGATTTACACAATTTGAGGTCGGAATCCATATGTGTTTGAGTGGCATTACACTCTCCCATTCTCGCTTCCCCTAGAATCTTTAACGCATACCTCTCTTGTTTCAGTGTGATTCCTGCATCACATTGACATACTTCAATGTGCCGAGATAATAAGTCAATCTCAAAGATTGCTCATCTCAAGTTTAGACGACATTTTCCCCTTAATTTTAAGTATGACTTCGAGACTGGAACCCGTTATGAGAAGATCATCTACACAGATAACGAGAAGCAGAGTAACTTGATCCTCATGTTTCCAATACAGAGAAGGTTCCTTTCGACATCTCCTGAACTTAAGTTCCTTTACAATGGCGTCCATTTTGTTACTCCAGGCTCGAGGGGCTTGCCGTAAACCATAAAGTTCTTTATTCAACCTGTAGACCTTTCTTTCGCTTCCCTTAACAATGAATCCTTCTGGTTGGTCTACATAGACGATTTCTTTTAAATCTTCGTGAAAAAATGTTGTCTTTACATCCAGATGATGAACCTCCCATCCATAATTACTTGCCAGTTGCTTCTTTATCCATATGATCATTATTACGATTTTGAGATGTATCCATACGTAAAATGAAATTCATCAGGAATGCTTTGACATATTAGTAAAAAAAACTGAATTATGATAAAAAAAACAAAATTTAAAAAATAAAATCACGGAATTTTTTTTTTTTTTTGAGATAATTTGCTGAAAAGGATACATTGAATCATGATTTGTCCCATTATGCTGATGATTTACATGCCACTGGTTAAAATAACGTTGATGAGTTGTGTGCCACTAGAGGAAAAACTTTGTCGAAATCTATATCGTGCTTCTGCACATAGCCTTTTGCAACTTGTCGCACCTTAAATTTGTTTATGCTTCCATCTGAATTCCTTTTTACTTTGAACACCCATTTTAAGCCAATCGATTTTGCTCCATTTGGAAGTTCGACTAGATCTCCACATGTGTTGTTTTTAACAATCGATTTGATCTCTTTTTTACACGCATCAACCCATTCAGATAATCTTTAGCCTCCATGAAACTACAAGGCTCCTCATTGATCGTTAGTTACAGATGCTCGCTTCTAGTTCTGAAAGCAGAATGTAATCACTTAAATAGCCTGGCTTGTTACTCTGTCTTAAGCTTCGTAGCATTTGGACTGGAGCTGAATCAGTCTCAACATCTGCATCAGTTTCTTCGTCATGAAGAGTTTCTACTTCTGCATTGTCGATGTCTGTATTTTTGTTGCAAGCACTCCGATCATCTCCTTGTATGCGTCTCTGATCGGTGTTTGCTTTTGTTTCAGTATCTTGCAAGATACTATGGTTTCCATACTCTCCCAAATGTGATGATGAAACTTCTCGTTCTAGCCTGAGATATTGCATTGCTGGTGTTCCAATTCCACCCTTTAGTCTCATCAAAATGTACATCCCTACTCACGACAATCTTCCAAAACGTTGGATCATAAAGACGATATGTTTTTGATCCAGGCTCTGTTCCGAGATGGAAAAGCATTCTGGACCTTTCATCAAGCTTCTTTAGGTGTAAAGACTTGGTTCTCGCAATCGCAATGCATCTGAAAATTTGCAGGTGCACTAAATTTGGTTTCTTGAGCTGATAAATCTCATATGGAGTATGTTCTTCGGGAGCCTTTGTTGCCACTCGGTTAATTAAGTAGGTTACGTGTCTAATTGCTTCTTCCCATAGATAATTTGGCATACTTTTGTGTTTTAGAATACTTTGAGTCATCTCAATAAGTGTTCTGTTTCATCGTTCAACCACGCCATTTTACTGTAGACTGTAAGGAGCCGTCAGATGTCTTTTGATCCCTGCCCTCTCACAGAACTGATTAAACGCTTTTGAAACAAACTCTCCTCCAATGTCCATACGAAATTTCTTAATCATTTCACCGGTTTCCAGTTCCACTATGGTCTTAAATTTTGTAAAACGTGAGAGTGCATCACACTTTTATTTTAAGAGTAATAACCACATATCGCTAGTAGTGGTCAATTAGGACGAACACGTATCTGTTTTTAGTGGCTGTACTTGGAGTTATTGCACCACACAGATCTCCGTAAATAAGCTTGAGGCATCGTGTTGCTCAGTACGATGTGGCTTGTGGGAAGTGTTGCCTTGTTTGTTTGGTAAACATACATGGCACACACACTTCTTTCTCCACTTGTAGCTTTGGTACACCTATTACCAGTTTGATCAATCATTATTTTCATGTTCTCCACGTTTATATTCCCTAATCTTGCATGCCATCTGGAGAAATCACTCAATACTTCGCTTTGCAAACACATGACATTTCTTAATCCCATTCGGACTTTATAAAGCCTATTCTTTTATCTCTTTGCTTTGATTAACAATTTTCCTTATTTTCATGTAACGTTAGATAATCTTCTTTCATCCGTACGTCGCACCCGGATTCCGTAACTTGTTCAAGACTGAATATGTTACTTTTCAAGTCAGGAATAAAGTAAACATCTGTCATGACTCTGTTTCGCCGTTCTTGTCTGTGAACGAGATTGAACCCTTACCTTTGATATCTATCGTAGAGTCATCTCTAAATCGCACTTTGCCCATGATTGTAACTTCCAGCTTGATAAAGTAATTGTTATTGCCAGTCATATAATTAGAGGTTCTGTTATCAAGGTACCATATGTCATTTTTGAAGTTTGACTCGTAGTTGCTTGGAACTACTTTATCATCATTAAAATAGACAATTTCATGCATCATAAGTTTGTCGGCTTCTTGAGTTTTGGTTGCATCTTCCTTGTCCTCACACGCTTTTTGTAATTTCAGAAGTCGATCAGGAAAATTTACCGTGAAGTTTCCTGCCTTGTCGCATCGGAAACATATGATTCTGGACATGTATTTTCCTTGTCTAAAATTGTAGTTTTGTCCGCGACCTTGACTTCCGTGTCCATTGAATCTGCCTCCACGTCCTCTTCCTCTGTATCCATCAAAAGATTGGTTGGTTTGTTGTGATGATCGTAATCCCGAGTTTGAGAACATCAGTTTGTTTGAATCGTCTTGCGGTTCATCATCATCACAAATATTTTCCTCATATGGCTTTAAACGACCAACTATATCTTCGAAGCTTAAGATCAAATACTTTTTCTAGTGAGGCTACGATGTGCATATACTTTTTCTTTGGCGAGCTACTGAGAAACTTTTTTACAAACCTTGATTCATCAATACTTTCATCTAAAGACATAGCTTTTGGTGAAATCTATATTAGTTTCCTGCAAATTCATCGATAGTTTGTGTCTCCTTCATCTTGATACGATCAAACTCGCTTATTAAAGTTTGTAGTCGTGCTTCTCGGACATGTTTAGCTCCAATGTGCCTTAGATTGATAGCTTCCTAAACTGCCTTCGACGTGCTAAAGACTTCGATCTGCAGGGTGAGTGTCTCGGGTATCGATTGGAACAATAAAGCGATCGCCATATTGTTCTTATCTGCATTATCTGATCCAGATTAGATGGTATTTGATACCTTTTGTAAAGCTAAGAGATCGTGCACCAGAAAATGATGGGGTCATCCAAGCTACACCAACCAGATACTTGGAGGATGAAGACCAGACCACTCCCTATGTGTCCCATCGCATCATGACCAGGAGCAGAGCTGCCCAAGGAGCCCAAGACAGGAGCATAGGAGATCATGCCCAAGGAGACCAAGCTGAAGCCGCCTTAGCCCAACCAGCCGGTCTTGGAGAGGAAGAGGAGATTGGGGAGAAAGAGCAGCCTCCTGATCACATTCAGCTGAGTGTTTCTGACCAAGGCACTCATGCACACAGCCTTAGGGATAAGGTCTTGTGTGTCCTTACTATCCATGGGTAAGGGCACTTCTAAAGACCTTAGGTGATTAGGGTACTCTTTTCCTTTCTAAGTTTACCACAATGGGTTCTTGGAAAGGTTTTTAATGAGACCTGAAAATCTAAGGCATCAAGCCTAGCGTCCCATTGGTTTAATGAGGATATGTCCTTTTAAATCAATTAGGCTTGATCTCTATCTTAGGCAAATGTTTAGCCTTGTTTATTTCTTTTAAAAGACTTAGTCATTTGGGGTTTATTTGATTTTGTTGACCACGGTCAACTAGGGCTTTAGGTCACAAAGCTTGTAGCCTATAAAAGGCAGAACTTACTTATTTTCTAAGGAGACAAGCATGAACCCTAATCTTTATTCGGCCGCCTTGGTCAAGCTCCTTTCCTTTTGTTGAGTGTGTCTCCAAGAGAGAGTGAGAGTTCCTTGAAGATTGAGTGTGTCTCTCTTCTTGGGAAAGGCTGTATCTAAGTCTTCCATAGCTTAGTGAGTTGCCATCTATCCCCTGCTCAAACCGCTTTCATATCCCCTTGTTTCATCTTTCAAATCGCATCCTAGTTCTAGTTGACCCACCGTCCTAGTCGCTTGGTCGCTTCTCGTTCCAGCCGTTCCTAGCCGTTCTTGGACCGTACCGGTCACCCCGGAGTCACACCTTGAGTCATTCCATGGCGGCTTCTCCCTGAGTCTTTAGAGAGTCTTCCGTGCTCAAGTTTCAAGTCGTGACCAGATCTCTCTGCCCCGGATCGACCATTCGTACTCGCCCCGACCTAGAACCGCAACCGTTCTTAACGATGAAGCCGGCCGTACCATACTCGTCCAAAAACCGTCCCAAGTCCAGTCTCTTCCACGCACCAGGGCCAGAACATCCAGGCTCATAACATTTTGGTATCAGAGCCCAAGTTTCCTGAAAAAGGTTGTGTCTTTCCATCTTAAACATTTAGGGTTTTCAAGTTTGCCTAGAACGGTAGTTAGGGTTTGGTTAAAGCGTGAGTAGTACGGTTCATTAGGGTTGTTATTAAATGGATTTAGTGACTTGTGTTAGGTTGATTGGTTGATTAGCCTGAGTTTAGTCTGAGTTTGAAATCGCCATTGTTGAGAACCAAGGAGGAAGAAGGAGTTAGGTGAGACACGGCTGCTTTTTGGCAGGTCTGGTCGGTGACTCACCGTATGGTCCTCACCGGCTGATGTCACCATTGTCTCCCCCTTTGACCAATTCGAATTTGAATGCTGTTGCTTTGTGGATTTGGCGGTTATTGTAGCTAGTTAGTTGGAATTTGAAATATTGCATGCATAAATTAATTAGTGATTAGTTTTAAGTTTTAAATTAGATTAATTAGATCATTAATCCTTAATCTAGATTAATTAGCTTAATCACTTTGACTTTTGTTGACTTTTCTTGGACAGGTACCCTTGAGCTAGATGGCTGACCCAGCTCTAGCAGAGATCCTCACCAGTCTCCAAGCTCAACTCCAACAGCTAGGAGACCGCTTAGGTCGAGTTGAGCAACCTCAGCCCCAACCAGCACCGGCGCCACCACCTCCACAACCAAGAGCGCCACCCTTATGGCCTGAACAAGACATGGAAGGACTGTCTGAAGAAGATGCATTCCCGCCTCATTTCAGGAGACCAAGGCACAGAGAGAGGAGGTTCCCTGAGGAGAGAGGGCATCACCAACCACCTAGAGCCCACTCCCCACACTTGAAGTTGACGCCTCCTACCTTTGCCGGCAAGGTTGATCCAGAAGCTTACTTGGATTGGGAGAGAAGAATGGACCATATCTTTGAGGTCTATGGGTTTGAAGAACCCAAGAAGGTGGCCTATGCAGCAGCCCAACTTACTGACAATGCTCTGTCCTGGTGGGATCAAGATTCAGCCAAGAGGAGGAGAAGAGGAGAGGAACCGGTCAGATCATGGGAAATCATGAAGTTCATGATGAAAGGAAGATACATTCCACCAATGTATCACAGAGAGTTACAGAAGAAGTTCAGGAAGCTCAGCCAGGGCCAGAGGAGTGTAGAGGAGTATTTTGGAGAGTTTGAACACTTGAGGAACCGGCTTAGCCTGGAGGACACTGAAGAGACTCTCATGGCACAGTTCCTAGATGGTCTTCAAGAGAAGATTGCCAGCAAGGTGGAGATGTACTCCTACAATGATCTCAATGAATTGCTGCATCTGTCTACACAAGTTGAGAGTCAGCTCAAGAGGAAGACTAGAACCAGAGCAGTAGTCCACAACCCGTGGAGAGCCTCTGCCCCAAGCACCAATCCGCAGGCTTCAAGCTCCCAGCCTGCCTTCCTTAGGCAAACCGACCGTGGCAAGGCTATAGCTCAGGATACAAGGGCACCCTACAAGCCCAGAGAGGGCACCCCTGCCCCACGGCCAGACAACCGCCCTGCCCCCACTGGTCCCAAGACCAGGGACATCATGTGCTTCAAGTGCCGCGGCCGTGGACACTATGCTCGGGATTGCCCAAATCCTAGGGCCATGATCATCACTGCCACAGGAGACTATGAGTCTCAAGATGAGATGGAGGCCCCTGAGGAAGCTGATGAAGAGGAGGAGGACGTGGCCTATCCTGAAGTGGGAGACCTCTTGGTCTCAAGGAGGGTCCTTAGCACCATCCAAGAGCCGGATGAGACAGCCCAAAGGGAGAACATCTTCCACACACGCTGCATGGTCAATGGTAAAGTATGCTCACTCATAATTGATGGTGGATCATGTGCTAATGTTGCTAGTACTTATATGGTTGAGAAGTTGAATTTGGTAGCTACTAAACATCCTAGGCCTTATAGATTGAGATGGCTGAATGATAAGACTGAATTGAGGATTAGTGAACAAGTTAAGGTATCATTTAGCATAGGCAAGTATGTTGATGAGGTTCTTTGTGATGTAGTACCTATGCAAGCCACTCATATATTACTAGGCAGACCTTGGCAATTTGATAGGGAAGTTGTGCATGATGGTAGAACCAACAAGTATACACTTATGCTTAATAAGAAACGAATTAGCTTAGCACCCTTGTTGCCTGCCCAAGTTCATGAAATGCAAGTTAAGCTAGCCAAGGAGAAATGCATGTCTAAAACCAATTTCTTGATCACATCTAGTGATGTTAGGCGTTCTCTCTTTGATCCCACTTGTCAAATTGTTTTGGTTGTTTATAAGGACTTGTTGAATTCTAGACCTACTAATGTGGTCTTGCCAAGGGAAATCCGAGTTTTGCTTGACAGGTACAAGGATGTGTTCCCTGAGGAGATACCAGCAGGCCTGCCGCCCTTGAGAGGCATAGAGCATCAGATAGACTTCATCCCTGGTGCCCAACTCCCAAACCGGCCTGCATACCGCGTCAATCCCACGGAGGCAAAGGAGCTGGAAGCTCAGGTCTGAGACCTCATGGCCAAGGGATATGTGAGGGAGAGCCTTAGTCCATGTGCTGTACCTGTGCTCCTAGTGCCCAAGAAAGACGGTTCCTACAGGATGTGTGTTGATTGTAGAGCCATCAACAACATCACCATCAAATACCGCCATCCAATCCCAAGGCTAGATGATATGTTGGATGAGCTGAGTGGAGCAACCATCTTCTCTAAGGTGGATTTAAAGAGTGGGTATCATCAAGTGAGGATGAGGGAAGGGGATGAGTGGAAGACCGCTTTCAAGACCAAGCATGGACTGTATGAGTGGCTGGTCATGCCATTTGGCCTCTCCAATGCCCCAAGCACCTTTATGCGCCTCATGCACCATATCCTTAGACCCTTTATGGGCAAGTTCTTGGTAGTATATTTTGATGATATACTGATTTATAGCTCTTGCTTGACTGATCATGTGCTGCATTTAGAACAGGTCCTAGAAACTCTTAGGAAGGAACATATGTATGCCAATTTGTCTAAATGCATCTTTTGCACAGATGAGGTTGTTTTCCTTGGCTTTGTGGTTAGCTCACAGGGATTGAGAGTAGATGTGGAGAAGATAGAGGCCATCCTCAGCTGGCCTAGACCGACTTCAATCAGCCAAGTCAGAAGCTTCCATGGGCTGGCCAGCTTCTATAGGCGCTTTGTGAAGGACTTCAGCACCTTGGCTGCACCACTGACCTCCTTGATCAAGAAGAATGCTGGGTTTGATTGGGGAGAGCTGCAAGAACAGTCTTTCTTGGCGCTTAAGTATCAGCTGACCCATGCACCAATCCTTGCTTTGCCCAACTTTGAGAAAACCTTTGAAGTGGAGTGTGATGCCTCAGGAGTGGGCATAGGGGCAGTGCTAACTCAAGGAGGAAGGCCAGTGGCATACTTTAGTGAGAAGCTGACTGGAGCCACACTGAACTACCCAGCCTATGACAAGGAGTTGTATGCATTGGTCAGGGCAATGCAAACATGGCAGCACTACCTCTTGGCTAGGGAGTGCGTGATACACACAGACCATGAGACCTTACAACACTTGAGGGGTCAGACCGTGTTGAAGAAGAGGCATGCCAGATGGTTGGAGTTCATTGAGACATTCCCCTATGTGATCAAATACAAGAAGGGCAAGGAGAATGTAGTGGCGGATGCCTTGTCAAGGAGGCATGCTTTGATCTCTACCATGGATGCTAAGGTTTTGGGATTTGGACACTTGAAGACCTTGTACCCAGAAGACCCAGACCTCAAGGCCGCTTATGAGGGACATGGAACAGGAGCTTACACACGGTTTTTCATGCATGATGGGTATCTATTCAAAGACAGGCGCCTGTGCATTCCCCAAGGGTCAATGAGAGAGTTGCTAGTGGAGGAAGCTCATGGAGGAGGTCTCATGGGACATTTTGGAGTGGAGAAGACTCTTAGTGTTCTTAAGGAACACTTCTACTGGCCAAAGATGAAGAAGATGGTAGCCACTCACTGTGATAGGTGCATCACTTGCAGGAGAGCCAAGTCAAGACTACAGCCTCACGGCCTGTTCATGCCTCTGCCGGTTCCTACGCTTCCATGGGTGGACATCTCCATGGATTTTGTTCTGGGATTGCCCAAGATTCAGCACAAGGATTCAGTGTTTGTAGTGGTGGACCGCTTCTCCAAGATGGCTCACTTCATCCCCTGCTCCAAGACCAATGATGCATCTCAGACCGCGACCTTGTTCTTTAGGGAGGTGGTGAGGCTTCATGGAATCCCCAGGACCATTGTATCAGACCGTGATACCAAGTTCCTGTCACACTTCTGGAGGACCCTATGGAAGAAGCTAGGCACCAAGCTCTTGTTCTCTACCACATGCCATCCTCAAACTGATGGACAAACTGAAGTGGTCAACCGCACCTTAGGAGCATTGCTGAGATCGACCGTGGGCAGACACTTAACTACATGGGTGGAGAGCTTACCTCTGGTGGAATTTGCCTACAACTCAGCCAAGCACTCTACCACAGGCATGTCACCCTTTGAAGCTGTGTATGGCCGCAATCCAGACACTCCCCTGACCTTGACACCATTGCCGCCACATGAGACCATGGACCTTGAGGGAGAAGCCAAAGCCGCGGCCATGAAGAAGGTTT
Source organism: Streptanthus diversifolius (assembly GCA_039880935.1). Taxonomy (NCBI): domain Eukaryota; kingdom Viridiplantae; phylum Streptophyta; class Magnoliopsida; order Brassicales; family Brassicaceae; genus Streptanthus; species Streptanthus diversifolius. Next base: position 7,490,303 of record JAXGFM010000005.1, read on the forward strand.
TTGAACAAGTGCATGGCAACATTGAGAAGAGGAATGATCAGGTCCGATCTAGGATCAACAAGAAGAGGAAGCAGCTGGTGTTTCAACCAGGAGATTGGGTGTGGCTACACCTAAGGCCAGAGCGTTTCCCCAACAAGCGCAAGCACAAGCTAGACTTTAGAGGAGACGGCCCATTCCAAGTGGTGGAGCGGATCAATGACAATGTTTACAGACTCAAGCTGCCAGGTGAGTATAATGTGTCTTCCTCATTTAATGTTTCTGATCTATCTCCTTTTGATGCACAGGATGTTGGTTCTTTGGAGACCAAAGCACTTGAAGAGGGTGGGGATGATGGGGTCATCCAAGCTACACCAACCAGATACTTGGAGGATGAAGACCAGACCACTCCCTATGTGTCCCATCGCATCATGACCAGGAGCAGAGCTGCCCAAGGAGCCCAAGACAGGAGCATAGGAGATCATGCCCAAGGAGACCAAGCTGAAGCCGCCTTAGCCCAACCAGCCGGTCTTGGAGAGGAAGAGGAGATTGGGGAGAAAGAGCAGCCTCCTGATCACATTCAGCTGAGTGTTTCTGACCAAGGCACTCATGCACACAGCCTTAGGGATAAGGTCTTGTGTGTCCTTACTATCCATGGGTAAGGGCACTTCTAAAGACCTTAGGTGATTAGGGTACTCTTTTCCTTTCTAAGTTTACCACAATGGGTTCTTGGAAAGGTTTTTAATGAGACCTGAAAATCTAAGGCATCAAGCCTAGCGTCCCATTGGTTTAATGAGGATATGTCCTTTTAAATCAATTAGGCTTGATCTCTATCTTAGGCAAATGTTTAGCCTTGTTTATTTCTTTTAAAAGACTTAGTCATTTGGGGTTTATTTGATTTTGTTGACCACGGTCAACTAGGGCTTTAGGTCACAAAGCTTGTAGCCTATAAAAGGCAGAACTTACTTATTTTCTAAGGAGACAAGCATGAACCCTAATCTTTATTCGGCCGCCTTGGTCAAGCTCCTTTCCTTTTGTTGAGTGTGTCTCCAAGAGAGAGTGAGAGTTCCTTGAAGATTGAGTGTGTCTCTCTTCTTGGGAAAGGCTGTATCTAAGTCTTCCATAGCTTAGTGAGTTGCCATCTATCCCTTACTCAAACCGCTTTCATATCCCCTTGTTTCATCTTTCAAATCGCATCCTAGTTCTAGTTGACCCACCGTCCCAGCCGCTTGGTCGCTTCTCGTTCCAGCCGTTCCTAGCCGTTCTTGGACCGTACCGGTCACCCCGGAGTCACACCTTGAGTCATTCCATGGCGGCTTCTCCCTGAGTCTTTAGAGAGTCTTCCGTGCTCAAGTTTCAAGTCGTGACCAGATCTCTCTGCCCCGGATCGACCATTCGTACTCGCCCCGACCTAGAACCGCAACCGTTCTTAACGATGAAGCCGGCCGTACCATACTCGTCCAAAAACCGTCCCAAGTCCAGTCTCGTCCACGCACCAGGGCCAGAACATCCAGGCTCATAACAAGAAAAGCTAAGGCCAAGTGAATTAAGAAATAGAGAAGCAAAGGTGTAGCAAAATTTCGAGCTTTGCAATAGAAAAAGAGTTTTTTCAGTCCAGAATTTAAAATTCAAACAAAAATATAAGATTTGATGGAGGAAATCAACAATTAAAAAAAATCTATAATCGATAGTCTTCAAAATAAACATGAAACCTCAGATACAAGCAATGGTGAAGCTAAATTCAAAACTTAACTCTTTGAAACTGAAGCCCAAAAAATCAACACTATATCGACTGCAATCATAAGAGACATGAGTAGGAAGTTACCTTATAGTTCAATTCAGACAGAACAAAAATCGGGCTCCGCTATGCATGGATAAAAGGCGAGTCGGCGACTGTATATAAGCGGCATGGATATCAAAAGTACTTACATGAAGTACAGGAATATACAGTAATTCTGGCCATTTCTGATGAGGACATCGAGCCAGCTACTGCACCTGTCATCCCACCTGGACCACTTACGCGGTCCAAGCGGAAAGCCTTAGGAGACAAGCTCAGCATGCTCTTGGAAAGTGGAACCAGAGAAGACCCCGAGCTGCCCACCCAGACGACCAGCCCACGACCAGCCTCCCAGGCAAGCCGTCCGGAGCCAGCAGCCGACCAGTCAGACCCAGTTCAGGCACTCACGACCATACCACCCTTCCAGCTAGACAAGGAACCATGGAGGTTCCTTCTCGAAGATTCTTCCTCCTCCGGTTTCTTTACCATTACTATTCGGTAGAGACACCAAAAGTTGTTCTAGGAAATTGTACTCTTTTTCTTATCTTCGGTTTTGTCCCATTGGGTTTTCCGAAGAAGGTTTTAATGAGGCAACACTCCTAGTGCGCAAGGCGTTGAAGACTTGTTCACAATTCCATCCCGTTCACAAGTCTTCAGGCGAATTCTCAGCCTAAGTGTTGTTGGGCTTCTCCTTCTTAAAATTCGATTTATTTGTCTAAGTGTTTTAGTTGGGTTAAGTCATGTTGACTAATTATGGCCCATTATTTATTCTAAGTGACAAATAAGTAAACTACATGTTGTTTTAATCTCCTAAAGGTTAAACGCCTTGTAGTTTACCCTAAAATTGTAACAAGGCATTATATAAGCCTTCTTGTTTTCACTTTATGAAATAACAAGTATTTTGACAAAAACCCTAAGTCTTTTAGACACAAACTGCCGCCAGCAATTCCTCTGCTTGCAGCCGTCGACTTCAACCTTGCTGGTTGAAGTTCTTGGAGTATCACAAGCCCCTTTCACAGCTTGTGTGGTCCCTTTGATCCACCCTTCAAATCCATCGATTTCTGTCCCATTATCCTGAGCTTCTCGGTGAAAAGACAGCCCACCCAAGTTCTTACATCATCTGGTATCAGAGCTTAAAGCTCCTAAATCATCAGGTTGATTCTATCCTTTTATTTTTGGCGATTTTTCATTGTTTGTTGCAATAGTTTTTGGCTTTTGATTGTGTTTCTTTCTCTTTCCCCTGAGGTTCTCGGTAAGAAGGAGAGGAATCAAGTCACATACCACAAACATCCTACAAAAAAAAACAAAACAGGTCCTATCAATCCTTTTCCTTGTTTTCATAATTCAAAAAAAAAAAAGAATTTTGTTTGTTTTATTGCTTGTTTGTTGCTAGAAATTTTTTTTTTTTTTTAAGAAGAAAAAAAAACAAAATTATTGTTAAGATTGTTTAAAATTAATCTAGGGTCCTTAGAAACTCACCTAGAACACCTTCTCATACTTGAAACCATAAAGGTTGTGTGTTGTTTGCTAGGCTTTGTTGTTCCGCGTTCTCGTCCTCGACCAGCCTTAGCGTGTGTCCTAGCCTTCCTCCCCGTCCGCGAGTGTTACCAGTAGGTCCGCGAGTGTTCGCCTTGTGTCTTAGGCTAGTCAGTGTCGAAACCGCATCTTAGGTCTAGTTTGTTTCGCGTCCTAGGCTAGCTTGTCCGTTGGGTTAGTCTTCTAGCAGTCCCGTGTCTAGTTCTTCCTACCTAGGTCGCGTGTACCGCGTGTAGTTCGCTTAGTCCGCACCCCAAGTTTTAGGTTGCCGAGTGTTAGGTCCCACGTCACTAGCCATAGCATCCTGCCCTTAGTGCCGCATTCCGCGCTAGCCATAACCCGCCCTGGTAGGTCTAGTTCAGCGCCTAGGTTAGCCGTGTGTGTCCCTGTCCAGCATTAGGTTTCGAATCCTAGGCTAGGATTAGGGTTTTCCTTAGTTGTCTAGATTCTAGCCTTAGGTTTTTAGGAAGTTTTCCCATAGTATCTAGGTAGTTTCCATAGTTTTTCTAGTCATAAAATTAGTTTAGGAAACTTTCTAGGTATTTATTAGGATTTTATTTAGTTGCCATTTAGGAATAGGAAATAAGTAGATTTAATTTTCCTAGATATTTAGTTTTCCCTTTTAGATTATGCAATAAATCTTTAGGATATTTCATAGTTATTAGCTTCCTTTTTAGGTTTAGGAGATATATCTATAGGATATTTTCCTTTTCTAGGTTATTTCCTTTTATAGATAGTATATTTTCTTTCCTTATTTGATATAATTCTGTGCATAAATATAAAATAAAATTCGATAAAATATATTCTCGGGAACTTTCCAAATAAGGAAAGTTTCCAATTTCTGCAAGTTTCCCGAAAATGAAACTTTCCTTTTCTAGAAATTTCCTTTTTCCGGAAAAGGAAATATGGCAGGACCGGATGAATCTACGTCAGGGGAAGCTAACCAGACCATGGTACAGCTTCTTTAAGCCCTGACGGCTCAAATGTCAACATTCTCCACTCAACTTGAGCAGTTGAGGCAAGCCACGCCTCCGCCCCCTGCAGCACCTACCGCGCCTCCATACCACCACGAACGGCCACCTATGGGTCGATACCATTACTATGATGACGACCCACCACCACCACTGCCGCCGCGTCCAGCCGCCGCGTCCAGCCGCTCACTACCCGGAGGTCAAGATGAGCCCACCTCCTTTCTCGGGGAAATTAGACCCCGAAGAGTATCTCGACTGGGAGAGACGCATGGAGCTCATCTTTGAATACTACAACTATGATGATCCCCGGAAGGTCATCTTTGCGACAGCGCAATTTACAGACCATGCCCTAGCATGGTGGGATCGAGAAGTCACCACCCGCAGACGAGCTCGTATGGGTTCTGTGACTTCATGGGTCGAGCTGACCCAAATCATGAGGCGACGTTATGTACCGCCCCACTTCCACCGCGAGCTTCAGCGACGTTTCTGACGCCTCACTCAAGGAAGCAAGACGGTGACTGAATACTTTGACGAGTTCGAGCACCTCCGTAACCGACTCGATGTAGATGAATCTGAAGAGAGCCTTATGGCCCAATTCATCGACGGCTTGCAAGAATCCATCGCCATAAAGATTTAACTGCAGCCCTACCACGACCTAGGTGAGCTGTTCCACCTAGCAGTCCAGATCGAGAAGTGCCATAAGTGGAAGCTTGCCGCACCTTCTTGACCCAGAAACACTTGGAACACCGGTTCCAAGCCATTTGAGCGGACGACTCAGCCTATTGACCCACGGCTCAAAGGCAAAGCCGTCGCCTCCAGCTCAGCCCCCAGACCGGCACCTCCAGCCTCTAGACCACCGAGTGCCACGACCCCATCCCAGCCTCAGCGGAGCAGCGAGATCGTCTGCTTCAAATGTAAAGGCAGAGGACACATGTCCCGGGATTGTCCCACTCAAAGGACAATGGTGCTCACTGCTTCTGGAGACTACGAGTCCGAAGATGAACATGAGGAGCAAGCATTTCCGACGCCTCAGTCCGACGAGGACATTGAATACGCTGATTCCGGAGAAATGCTTATGATCCGACGCGTCCTTAGCTCACGATTCGAGCCTGAAGAAGAAGAACAACAAGAGAACATTTTCCACTCCAAATGCACGATACTTGGGAAAGTGTGTTCGTTGATCATTGATGGAGGATCCTGCACGAATGCCGCCAGTAAGTACATGGTGGAGAAATTAGGCTTGCCCGTGACCAAGCACCCCAAGCCCTATAAACTTCGGTGTTTGAACAACAAGCCGGAATTGTATATCTCAGACCAAGTGAAGGTCTCATTCAGCATCGGCAGATATCAAGATCAGGTCACCTGCGACGTCGTCCCGATGTCAGCTGGACATCTTCTGCTCGGACGACCTTGGCAATTCGACCGTGAGACCACAGACAACGGATGGACCAACTTCTACTCTTTCGTCCACGACAAGCGTCGCTACAACTTAGCCCCGATGTCTGCACACGCCGTCCAAGAAATGCAATCAAAGATGACAAAGGATCAACATGCCAGAAAGGAGAATTTTCTGATTAATGTAGCAGACATGAGAAAAGCCACATGCACCGCATGCACCCAAGTCGTGCTCATGCTCTACAGAGAGAGTCTAAACACGGCCAGTACGGAGCACCCTCTACCTGCCGAGATCCGCGCACTCCTTGACAAGTACGCCGACGTCATCCCAGACGAAATCCCAGCCGGCCTTCCACCTGTCCGAGGGATCGAGCACCACATTGACTTCATTTCCGGAGCTCAGCTACCTAACCGTCCAGCCTACAGAGTCAACCCCGAGGAGGCTAAAGAATTAGAACGACAAGTCCAAGACCTCATGGCTCAAGGATATGTCCGTGAAAGCCTCAGCCTCTGTGCCGTTCCGGTTCTTCTGGTACCCAAGAAGGACGGAAGTTGGAGGATGTGCGTTGACTGCCGCGCCATCAACAACATAACCATCAAGTACCAGCACCCCATTCCACGCCTAGACGACATGCTTGACGAGCTCAGCGGAGCCGCAATCTTTCTAAGATAGACCTGAAGAGTGGATATGATACAAGCCTGGATCAGGATCGTGTTGTGTCTGATCAGAAATCTCCGAGCCAGATGAAAGATCAAAGCTAGGAGAAGAAAATCTTAATATAAGCTACACTAAGGATGCTACTCGACGGCTACAAGCTATTAGGGACTTAGGGTTTTGTTCTGAAAGTTCTTATTCTCATTAATGACTTAAAAGAGTTTATATAATGCTTACAATTAGGTCTGGGCGTTTTTCCTTATGACATAAAAAGGAAATTGTCACCAAAAGCATAAAATATGAAATAAATGTCTAAAAATTAGTCCTAAACATGTTGGACCAACTATGGACTTAATTAAAAGGAAATAAAATCAAAAGAATTAAATAAAAGGTCCATCCACAGTAGATGACCATTAATTAGATTAGAAGAAGAAGTCTTCTATTCTAAACACACTAAGGGTGTTGCCTCGTTAAAACCTCTTTCGGAAAACCCAGTGGGACAAAACCGAAAATAGGAAAAAGAGTACAATTCCTTAGCATGATTTTAAGTGTCTTTACTCTTGGTGATCGTAAAGACACCGAAGAAAGAAGTCTGAAGTCCTCAAAGCTCCAATGTCCTCATCATTCCCTCCCTCTTCAGAAGGTTTTGTCCTAAAAACTGGATCATTTCCTGCATCAAAAAATTTTAAGTTAGAAACATTGAATGTAGACGATACATTAAACTCACCTGGCATCTCCAGTTGATATGCATTTTTGTTGATCTTTTTCAGGATTATTAATGGTCCATCTCCTCCCGGGGCAAGCTTGTCTTTTCTTTTATGGGGGAATAGCTCTGTCCGCATATGCAACCAGATCCAATCTCCTTCCTTGAAGCTCACTGATTTGCGGCCCTTATTGGCTTGTCGAGCATAAGGTTCTGTCCTCTTTTCGATATTCTCCTTAGCCTTTTGATGAAGCTCATTTACGAATTCAGCTTTGTTTTCTCCTTCTAAGTTCACAATCTTGGCTGGAGGCAACAGAATAAGATCCAGTGGTGACTGCGGATTAAGTCCGTAGACTATCTCAAATGAAGACATCTTAGTGGTTGAATGAGTAGCTCGGTTGTAGGCGAACTCCACAAACGAAATACACTCTAACCAGCTTTTTAGGTTTTGGCCAATAGTAGCTATAAGTAGAGTCGATAACATCCTATTAACCACCTCTATTTGCCCATGTGTCTGCGGATGACAAGTATTCGAGAAAACTAGTTTGGTTCCTAGTTTTTTCCATAAGGATCTCCATAAGTGACTCAGAAACTTCATGTCTCGATCTGACACTATGGTTCTCGGAATATCATGAAGCCGTACCACTTCCTTAAAGAATAAGTTGGCGGTTTGGCTTACGTCATTTGTCTTGGCGCAAGGTATGAAATGCACCATCTTTGAGAACCTGTTTACATGAGGATGGATTCTTGACTTGGCTCGTTTGCAGACCAAATAACGAGCACAATGAGCCTTAACGTCTCGCCTCTGATGCGGCCAATAAAAGTGTTCCTTAAGCGTGCTCAACGTCTTATCCACTCCAAAATGACCCATTAGTCCTCCTCCATGCGCTTTCCTCAGCACTAAATTCTGGATTTGACGTCTTATTTCTTTGGCTTCTTCCGGGTTAATTCGATATGCAGCTCGGTTAGGTCGTTCTGCACCCAGAATAAAGTCGATGTTGTCATCTATCTCCCTCACTGGCGGCAGTCCAGGTGGTAACTCCTCGGAGAAAACATCCGCAAATGTGATTGCCCTTTGGATATCGCAGGAGTTAATCAGAAAGTTCTCCTTGCGTTTATTCCATCTGTAGTCATTTTCGCTTGTATTTCCTTTACTTGTTGAGGCGTCAATGGAGCTAAGTTGTACCTGCGCTTGTCATGCTCAAAAGAATACAAGTTAGTCCGTCCATTATGTGTGGTTTCCTTGTCAAACTGCCATGGACGTCCCAATAAGAGATGACCAGCTTGCATCGGAACCACATCACATATCACTTGATCTTGGTACCGTCCCACACTAAATGGGACATTGACTTGATCGGATATGTGGAGCTCGGCTTTATCATTGAGCCATTTCAACTTATAAGGATGAGGATGTTTAGTTCTCTCCAAGCCGAGCTTTTCTACCATATAAGAACTAGCGACATTAGTACATGAACCACCGTCGATAATAAGAGAACATACCTTACCCTGAATGGTGCAACGAGTATGGAAGATGTTTTCTCTTTGTGCAACCTCTTCAGGACTTACCATTGAGTTAAGAACTCGCCTAATCATCAGGAACTCTCCAGAGTCCGGGTACTCAACGTCCTCTTGGTCTCGATGCTGGTGTGGTTCGTCATCTTCTTCATCTTGTGATTCGTATTCTCCAACTTGAGTAAGAATCATGACTCGTTGGTTAGGACAGTCTCTCGCCATGTGTCCTCTTCCGTTGCATTTGAAGCAAAGGATGTCTCGACTCCGTTGTACCGGAGCTGTTGTAGTTGGTGTCGGCTGAGAAGTACTAGGAACGGGTCTAAGGGCCTTTGTGAAATCACTCATTTTAGCCTTAAACCGGTTGTCTGCTGGCGACTGAGTACTAATCCCCTCTGTTGGTTTGAAAATCGGATTCCAGGTAGTTTTTGGTCGAGAAATAGTCGCTGACTTGCGCTTGTTCTGGTTCTCGATCTGAATAGCTAAATGAAGTAAATCTCCGAGATCATGATAAGTATGTCTCTCCACTTTCCGAGAAATTCGTTCTTGCAATCCGTCAACAAATTGCGCCATTAAGCTCTCTAGAGAATCCTCGATCTCCAAACGGTTCCGCAGATGCTCGAACTCCTCGTAATATTCCTCCACACTTTTATTTTCTTGAGTCAAACGTCTGAAACGTTTTTGCATGTCTCGGTGAAAGTGTGGTGGAACATATCGTCCTTTCATAATATACTTGAGCTCCTCCCAAGCTATTATGTTTTCGTACCGATTTTTCCTTCTTTCGGTACATTCTCGGTCCCACCATGTAAGAGCATGGTCGGTGAACTGAGCCATTGCTAAGGCGACTCTCCTCGGATCAGTATATCTATAATATTCAAAGATATGCTCCATCCGTCTTTCCCAATCCAGATAAGTTTCGGGATCCACCCTTCCGGCAAAGGTCGGTGTAAAAAGCTTAACATCGGGAGCTTGCGGAGGTGGTGGTGGCGGCGGTGGAGGTTGAAACTCTGGTGGTGGTGGTTGATATGGTGGTGGTGGCGGCGGTGTATGAGCATAAAATGGCGGTGGTGGGGCTTGGTGTTCTCCGTATTCGCGAGCTGCTCCTTGACGAGCTGATTCTGGGATCTCGGCTCTCGTCGCCACTAGGAGCTCGCCTAGTCGGTCTATGCCCGCAGCCATAACATGGATTTGACCACTCAGATTCGTCAACATGTGCAACATGGCACTGTTGATGTCAGAAGAGTCCGACTTGTCGGACATTCCGTCTCTCTTGAGGAGAACCGGGATAAAAAAAAGAACTTAAAAACTAGTTGCAAATTTTTTTTTCTAAGGATTAATTATGCAAATAATTTTGACCTAGGGACCTAGTATGCAAATAAGTTTAACCTAAGGACCTAGTATGCAAACAAACTTAATCTAAGGACTTAATGTGTAAATAAATTTAATTTAAGGACCTAGTATGCAAATAAACTTAATCTGAGGACTTAATATGCAAATAATTTTAATCTAAGGACCTAGGGTGTAAATAAACTTAATCTAGAGACTTAATACGCAAATAGATTTAACCTAAGCTTAATGTAAATAGTGATAAATTAATGCTAATAAAACAATATGCTAAATTAATGCAAATAAAAATTATATTCTAAATTTATGCAAATAAAATTTATTTTTTTTTTTAAAAAAAAAACCTATATGATAAAATTATCTTAAATCTTCTAATTGCATGAAATTTTAAAACCCAAAAAATAGCTAATCTAATCTAACCTAGAAAATAACTAATCTAGTCTAAATCTAACAAACTAATAATTTAAATTCAAACTTTTTTTTTCTTTTTCCCTTAAACTCACGCAAGTTTTTTTTTTCTTTTTCTTCTCTCACGCACGAGAGTTCAATTTTTTTTTTTTTTTCACCTAAACTCACGGATGTTTTTAAAAAAAAAAAAAAAATTTTTTTTTTTTCTTTTTCTTCTCTCACGCATGAGAGTTCAATTTTTTTTTTTTTCAATTAATTAGAAAATAATAAATAGAGAATAAACAATGAAAAACAAAGGAATACAAATTGTGGTTTAAGGATAGCAAGCGAATGAAAGTAATAAAAAAGGAGAATATCACCTCTTCTTACCTTGTGCAGATCGCGTGGATGAAGGTTGATCGTAGATGGGTAGTGATGAATCGCGAATGATAGATTTCAGATTATGATTTAAACCTGAATCACTTGACAAACAAATCAAAAATAATAAAAAGAAAACAAGGGATAGGGTTTATACACTACCCTGCGTCAGGAGCTTCAGCTCTGATACCAAAGATGATACAAGCCTGGATCATGATCGTGTTGTGTCTGATCAGAAGAGAATCTCGATTCTGGACAATCACAAGATGGAGAGGCGAATTGGACCACACAAGGGATGGAAACCTTGTGATACACCAGAAATCTCCGAGCCAAATGAAAGATCGAAGCTAGGAGAAGAAAATCTTAATCTAAGCTACACTAAGGATGCTACTCGACGGCTACAAGCTATTAGGGACTTAGGATTTTGTTCTGAAAGTTCTTATTCTCATTAATGACTTAAAAGAGTTTATATAGTGCTTACAATTAGGTCTGGGCGTTTTTCCTTATGACATAAAAAGGAAATTGTCACCAAAAGCATAAAATATGAAATAAATGTCCAAAAATTAGTCCTAAACATGTTGGACCAACTATGGACTTAATTAAAAGGAAATAAAATCAAAAGAATTAAATAAAATGTCCATCCACATTAGATGACCAATAATTAGATTAGAAGAAGAAGTCTTCTATTCTAAACACACTAAGGGTGTTGCCTCGTTAAAACCTCTTTCAGAAAACCCAGTGGGACAAAACCGAAAATAGGAAAAAGAGTACAATTCCTTAGCATGATTTTAAGTGTCTTTACTCTTGGTGATCGTAAAGACACCGAAGAAAGAAGTCTGATGTCCTCAAAGCTCCAATGTCCTCATCAGGATACCATCAAGTGCGGATGCGAGAAGGAGATGAATGGAAGACCGCCTTCAAGACAAAGCAAGGCCTCTATGAGTGGCTCGTAATGCCATTCGGGTTATCAAATGCGCCCAGTACCTTCATGCGACTTATGAACGAGGTTCTTCGCCCGTTCATCGGCAAGTACATCGTGGTCTACTTCGACGATATTCTCGTCTATGGCGCGACCTGCCGAGACCACCTGGAGCACTTAGAAGCTGTGATCACTACCTTACAGAGAGAGCAGCTGTACGCCAACCTCAAGAAGTGTACATTCTGCACCGACCAAGTAGTATTCCTTGGTTTCGTCGTCAGTTCCCAGGGACTTCGGGTAGACGACGAGAAAATAAAGGCCATTCAGGATTGGCCCACGCCGACCACCGCCAGCCAGGTCCGCAGCTTTCACGGACTTGCCAGCTTCTATAGACGTTTCATCCGCGACTTCAGCACGATTGCTGGACCCTTGACCTCGACGATCAAAAATAACCAGGATTTTCGTTGGGGTCCCGAGCAAGACAAGGCCTTCCAGCTGCTTAAGGAACGCCTTACACACGCACCAGTCCTCGTGTTACCAGACTTCACGCAGACGTTCGAGGTTGAGTGCGATGCCTCAGGCATAGGCATTGGAGCCGTACTTACCCAAGGCGGACGACCAGTCGCCTACTTCAGCGAGAAGTTAAGTGGAGCTGCACTTAACTATCCGACCTACAACAAGGAACTTTATGCCCTTGTCCGCGCCTTAGAGACTTGGCAACATTATCTGCTTGCCCGAGAGTGTGTCATTCATACCGATCATCAGACGCTCCAGCACCTCCGAGGGCAATCAACGTTGAAGAAACGACATGCCCGTTGGCTAGAATTCATTGAGACCTTTCCGTACGTCATCAAGTACAAGAAAGGAACGAACAACATCGTCGCTGACGCCCTGTCTCGTCGTTACAGTCTTATCTCTGTCATGGAGTCCAAGGTTCTCGGCTTCGAGATGATCAAGGAACTGTATGCCGATGATGTCGACTTCGCCCAGGCCCACCTAGAGTACGGCAAAGGGAACTTCAGCCGCTTCTTCCTCCACGACGGATTCCTCTTCAAGGACAAGCGACTCTGCATTTCGAGGGGATCAATCCGAGAGCTGCTTCTCAGAGAAGCACACGGTGGAGGTCTCATGGGACACTTTGGCATTGACAAGACCTTAAGCATGCTTAAGGAGCACTTTTATTGGCCTCATCAGCGCCGAGACGTCGAGACACACTGCGCCCGGGGCCTTATCTGCAAGCGGGCTAAGTCAAAGCTGCATCCGCAGGACCCCTACATGCCCTTGCCAGTTCCATCTGCGCCTTGGACAGACATATCCATGGATTTCGTCCTAGGCCTGCCGAAATTGCATAATAAGGATTCCATCTTCGTCGTGGTCGACAGGTTCTCTAAGATGGCACATTTCATCGCTTGCAACAAGACAAACGACGCAAGCCAGATCGCCGACCTGTTCTTCAAAGAAATCGTCAGACTTCATGGCATTCCCCGGACAATCGTTTCTGACCGAGACACCAAGTTCCTGAGCCACTTCTGGCGAGCACTTTGGCGAAAATTGGGCACCAACCTCCTGTTCTCTTCCGCGTATCATCCCTAGACAGACGGCCAGACTGAGGTTGTCAACCGGACCTTGTCACAGACATTGAGGGCGACAATCGGTCGAAATTTGAAGAATTGGTTGGAATGTGTTCCGTACGTCGAGTTTGCCTACAACTGAGCCGCACATTCAGGCACGAAGCGATCATCTTTTGAAGTTGTCTACGGCTTCAACCCGACCACTCCGATTGAGTTCACACCAATCCCGTTAGACGACGCCATCAGCTTGGAGGGAGAAGCCAAAGCAGACTACATCAAGAAACTTCACGAGGAGACTAAGGCAAACCTTGAGAAACACAACATCCAGAACGTCAGGAATGCCAACAAGGGCCGCCGGCACATGGTCTTCAAGGAGGGAGATTGGGTTTGGCTACACCTGCGCCCCGAGAGATTTCTCCAGCGACGGAAGAGCAAGCTTGCACCCTGGGGAGATGGTCCATTCCGCGTCCTTCGGAGAATCAACGACAACGCCTACCAGCTCGAACTTCCAGGTGAGTATAACGTCTCTAGTACTTTCAATATTGCTGACTTAGAGTTGTTTGATGCAGGTGAGGACTTTGCTTTGGAGACCAAAGCACTTCAAGAGGGAGGGAATGATGAGGACATCGAGCCAGCTACTGCACCTGTCATCCCACCTGGACCACTTACGCGGTCCAAGCGGAAAGCCTTAGGAGACAAGCTCAGCATGCTCTTGGAAAGTGGAACCAGAGAAGACCCCGAGCTGCCCACCCAGACGACCAGCCCACGACCAGCCGCCCAGGCAAGCCGTCCGGAGCCAGCAGCCGACCAGTCAGACCCAGTTCAGGCACTCACGACCAGACCACCCTTCCAGCTAGACAAGGAACCATGGAGGTTCCTTCTCGAAGATTCTTCCTCCTCCGGTGTCTTTACCATTACTATTCGGTAGAGACACCAAAAGTTGTTCTAGGAAATTGTACTCTTTTTCCTATCTTCGGTTTTGTCCCATTGGGTTTTCCGAAGAAGGTTTTAATGAGGCAACACTCCTAGTGCGCAAGGCGTTGAAGACTTGTTCACAATTCCATCCCATTCACAAGTCTTCAGGCAAATTCTCAGCCTAAGTGTTGTTGGGCTTCTCATTCTTAAAATTCGATTTATTTGTCTAAGTGTTTTAGTTGGGTTAAGTCATGTTGACTAATTATGACCCATTATTTATTGTAAGTGACAAATAAGTAAACTACATGTTGTTTTAATCTCCTAAAGGTTAAACGCCTTGTAGTTTACCCTAAAATTGTAACAAGGCATTATATAAGCCTTCTTGTTTTCACTTTATGAAATAACAAGTATTTTGACAAAAACCCTAAGTCTTTTAGACACAAACTGCCGCCAGAAATTCCTCTGCTTGCAGCCGTCGACTTCAACCTTGCTGGTTGAAGTTCTTGGAGTATCACAAGCCCCTTTCACAGCTTGTGTGGTCCCTTCGATCCACCCTTCAAATCCATCGATTTCTGTCACATTATCCTGAGCTTCTCGGTGAAAAGACAGCCTACCCAAATTATTACATCAATTTCCTATTAAAAGAACGTGAAAATCAAAAGAAAAGAAAACATTTGCTTATAAACGAACTTCACATAACAAACAAATTTCAGGGAATGCCATGAATCAATCTAGAGAGAGATGGGTAGTGTAAAAATCTATGTCTAGGAAGATAAATAACTAAGAAGTGACTCAAAGCTTCAAGAACTTGTAACTACTGTTAACAAGGTCGGTATCTTTTACCTAAAGCCTTATCTGTAAATAATTTTTCTAGGCTTTGGAACCATTTTTCTTATTTGGAGTTCTCAAATGTTTAACACTTGTTGTTTCTCTTGTGTTTCTCTGCAGACGAATAGAGCTGCTATGATCGATGAGATTGTCGATTATGTAAAGTTTCTCAGGCTCCAAGTTAAGGTAATATATCAAGTCTGTATATGACCAATCTAACAGCTTTAAAAAGTGAATATAATTAAAAAAAATTTATATCTATCGAGAGCAATTGAAGATAATAGTTTTATTTCTTCAAATTCATTTTGTAAAGATATGGTTTGTTTATGTTCTTTTATTGCATAAGCTGTTTTAAAATCAAAAGTACCAATTTAATATATATTTTTTGGATTAATATGGGTAATTGATTTTTTGATATTTCATTGTTAAAATAAGTTATTTTTGACATAATTTCTCTTGAATTAATTGTATTATAAGATGCAGTTGCTGCATGTTTAGATTTAAAGAATTTTCTAAAAAACTACGCCATGATTTCATACTAAGTTTAAATTTTAAGCTAGATATACTAACCAATTTCTTTTTTGGCACTACTGTTGCTTGCCAACGGTCTTACGGCTAGACTCTATGACTTGCTCCCTAGAACACCTACAGTGAATGTGGTTCGGAAGAAAGTGAAAACAAAATGTTTTTTTTTTATAAAACATTTTATAGAGAATACATCAATTGAAAACATAATTTGGCTCTACCATTATTTCTTTATATTTTAGATTTGTTTTGGATATTTTGATACATAAACTTATTTTGATAAGCTTGAAGGTTTTATAAAAATAAACTGTGGAAATGAGTAATACTTTTATTTTTATTGATATTTATGGAAATACAAGATTTAATCAAAATAAGATATTAAAATAAGATATTAAAACTGGATTATAAATTTAAAACTTGGAGAGAGAAGTGTTTTCGGAAAAAGAGAAATGTTTGCTGAAAACCTCTTTTTCCCTTTCTTTTGAATCCTAAAGGGGTATTTATACTAAGGAGAGAGTATTTGCTGTATGAAATTTAATTGGATTTGCTGAGTAGGAGTTATAGTTTTGTGACACGTTTTTGGCCTGAGTACTTGCTGCATGAAATATAATTGGAATTACTGAGTAGGAATTGTAGTTTTGTGACATGTTCTTGGGTTTAGTCTTTGACAAGTACAATAAGTAAAGTAATACAAAGATTAATAATATATACAGAGTCAACTACAATATACTTTGATCAAAACACAAAAATAAACATCACTAATACCTTTTTTTGAGTAATACTTTGATTTAAACACAAAATAATGAAGTTAATATAAAATTAATTTCTATTATATGAGATTAAGTTTGAAATATTTGAGTTTGAAATTTTTTTGTAGACAAATTTAAGTCGGAAAAAGTTTTGTTTGATGGAGCTGATACAATAATAATGAATATGAAACTGAAACTTTGAATGAAAATAAAAATGAAAATTTAACTGAAAATGAAAATGATAGTTTTAAATCTTGGTTTTAAACAATCTGATTTTTTTACTAAGTTATTTAATATTTATGTATTGACTTAATGTTTATTTTGATTTTGATGTTTTAATATTTTTTTATATTTTATCATATATATAGATATGTTTGTACGTTTTTATCAGTTTAATTTTTTTTTTGTAAAAATCTGTTTATACTGTTTTACGTTTTCATTCATCTGTTGCTATCCAATTTAACGTAGGTGAAAAGATCGAGGAGAGCCCGTCAAAGTCGGTTATAGAATAGCTAAATTCTTCAGGAATTACAAGCTTAACAGGTTTGATAACTGTATGACCGGTTAACTGAAGCCGAGCCACATTGGTACAGCTTTCGTTTTCGCTGACTTCACAAAACTAATTATTATACACAACCTAACTCATCCCAGTTATTTAAAACAAAAAAGTGAAATTAACAATGGACCAATGGGTTTCGAATATTAGCTTTAACCAAGAAAAATAGTTGTCTTCCCGATGCACCTGCGACGTGTATAGACAGTACAGAAGTGTCACCACGTTTCGACTTTCTGTAGTGAATGACTTTAATGCCCTCTGTAATGCACTAATTTACTGGTGAAGGCAAACACTTTATGAATGAAAACCTGTTTTAAGTAGGGGCGGTGGTGAAGGCAAACACTTTATGAATGAAAAACTGTTTTAAGTAGGGGCGGTCGAGGGCCTAAATAACCAAAATTTAGGGGTGTTATTAAATTGATGAGTTTATTAAAATTTAATAGAATTTAGATTTAAAGTCAAATTCATTGTTATTCAATCGTGGATTTGATTAAAATGAATTAAAATTCAGTGTTATTGGATTAAACATTTGTTAGATATAATTCAAATGAATTAAAATCAAGTATTATTGGATTAAGCATTTGTTAGATAGAATTCTTAAATAAATTAAAATACTCTGTTATTCAATTTTATTAGATTTCAATTCTGATGGATTTTAATGTACTTTTTATATAAAACAAGAGTAAACCAAATATTAGATTTTTCATCTGGATTTTGAAATACTTCATATATATTTTTCTTTTTTCTTAACAATATAAAATTTATGAACTGACATCATCAAATATTGGTGAAACCTGAGATATTTTGGCTACAGAGATGACGAAGATGAAAAATATTATGAGATTAACTATGTTTTATAAGTTTAAGAATTCACGTCCAAATCGACAAGAGAGATAGAAAGAAATAGAGAGAAAAAAATGGAAGAATGAATGTGGTCAAACGAATTTGAACCGAATTGAACCAAAATCTTTGGTTTATGTTCGGTTAGAAGTTCAATTTAATTCAATCAAACAACCAAAAAACGCATTGGTTCGGTTTTGGTTAGCCGCAGGCCTATGGTCAATGTTCAACGTTCTATTTATGAATGAAGTTTACTTTGATTTATTTTAATATTATCAATTTTTATTATAGATTTAGAATTACAAGAAAATCTGTTGAAATCCATATGAGAAATCAAAATATATTCTATGCAAATCCATTGAATTCATTACATATTTCAAAAAATTTAACTAAATCTATTAAAATAACTATAATTACAATTAAAATCAATTCTATTAAATTCTTTAATCTAATAACACCCCCTTAGGTTCAGGACATCACAAAAGAAACTATTTTTTTGGTATCAAATTATTGGTTAATATTTTTTAAATGTTCTTTAAATATATTTATTTAAATAAAAACATGTTAGTTTTTAAAAATCTTGTGTTTTCCTTTTCTAATAACATTTGATATGGTGATTTTTTGGAAAGGTTTTATTTTTTAATTAATTTTATATTTATAATAAATAGTTAAAAAAATAGATTAGTTACGAGAAATTTTTTTTTGAGTATTTTTTTTATCTTCCAAATGTTTTCCAGATGAAGTGGATAGGCCTATTAAAATACTTGATTTTCTGAAAAAATGAAAGGTTATTATCCAATTGGTTCCTGACACATTACAGAAGGATGAGAAGGAGCCTGAGAAGAAGAATTGTTCTAAAATGATTCAACATGGAGAATATATAGAAGATCCCATCAGGCAGACTACCAACAAACCCAAAGAAGATATACGACCAATAAATGAAGCATATAAACCGGATCCCGAGGAATTAAGCAACAAATGGACTTTTTACAGAAACTCAAATCATCAAGGAGACACGGACAAAAAGAATTGGGTCAAATCGTTCCACATGAAGGAGATATTCAACTTTCAAGTCAGCAGACTTCCATTGAAACCGAAGGAGACCAGCGGTTACTTATTGAAGGATTACAATCTAACCAGGATGAATCAAGTCGTAAATCAACATCTTTTGGAAATCTAACACTTCAGAGGAGCATGTCGAATTGGATTTATGTCCAAATTCCTTATGGTTTAAAAGTTATTCAACTTTCAAACCATGAGATGCTCGGCTTGCCTTATTTGGAATCTTACGGATTCAACCACTTACAAACCATAATTTGGCGACCAGGAGAGGAATATAATCATTCTGGAGACATATATAATCATACAGGAGGTTCATCCATCACCTTAGAGGGTTTGAATTTGAGGACAAATCCTTTTAAAGGAGGAGGGGATGGTGCGATCTCGATAAGCCTCAATTTCAAGGATTTGAAGATCAACAATGAATCAAGCAACCACGACCATTTCTCTCAATCAACTAGCTATTATGGACATCCTGGTCATGCCAAAACTCACTTGGTTTATGCTGAATCAAGAGATGGTCAAATTTCCCTTCTGTCGGACCGTAGCCATCTAGTTCGACCACCCGAGGAACTTCAAGAAGATACACTTGTTTCTATACATCCAATGCACGTCTCAGCTCATTGACAAGAACCAAAGCCCAAGAGGCACAAAAAGATATAAGGGACGAGCTAAGATTGACTATAAACAAGCCCAATGAGGTATGGGCTGAACAAAATTCTTACTGGCCAGAAAGCTGAAGGATAGACCTCCATGGGCTATATTTATTTATTTGGGTTTTTATTTATGTAACTATATTGTAATTACGCTTGGTGAATTATAAACCAAGCATGATTAGTATTTGGGCTTTATAAACCCATTAGGAATAGATTAGGCTTTTAAACCAAATAACTTAAATTAAATCGATTGTAATTAGAATTAGGATTAACTAAACCATTCTGGTTTAGGATTAGGATTTTCTAGCTTTAGGGTTTTCATGTTTAGGCTATTTAAAGAGGCAGCCACGTTATGTACACAGCTTGGAAGATTCAATATAAATCGATTTTTGCACAGATTGTGTCTTTCTTTGCCTTCTCTGTTCAGCAGATGAACATTGATCCTTTTTCACAAGGGTAGAGTGATCTACTGTGATCGTCTGTGGCTCTATTGCAGGGTGAACCTGTGCCATAGGATTTGTTAAACATCTTTGGAGCAGCCCATAGCTCTGAAGAGAAGTTCATCGCCATCTTCATCATCTATTTTCACCATTCCCTTCCTTCAAGTGATCCTAGGAGAGACAACCATTCTAAGGCCGCACCATTTGGTATCAGAGCCACTTGGAGGTTAGGGTTTGTAGTCTCAATCCAGTTTCACATCAATTCATCATTTATCAAGCAGATTTGCCATGTATTTTTTTGAAAACAAAAGAAACCATGGAGAGAAGGCTAAACAACCAGCAACAGTGGAGAGAGTTGCACCCAGCCAAACTTGGATCTTTAGTGAACAACAATTGGATGACCTAACAGCTAATATCTTCAATCAAATCATGAGAAATCGTGGTTCTAATCAACGGTGGATACCTGATCGAAAACCATACAAAGAAGCAAGGCTGCTTGCTTTAGATCCGCTTGGGCGATGGTCTAGGGCTCCACCAGGAGCAAAAGAAAATATCCAATTGGTTCCTGATACATTATAGAAGGATGAGAAGGAGCCTGAGAAGAAGAATTGTTCTAAAATGATTCAACATGGAGAATATATAGAAGATCCCATCAGGCAGACTACCAACAAACCCGAAGAAGATATACGACCAATAAATGAAGCATACAAACTGGATCCCGAGTGATTAAGCAACAAATGGACTTTTTACAGAAACTCAAATCATCAAGGAGACACTGACAAAAAGAATTGGGTCAAAATCGTTCCACATGAAGGAGATATTCAACTTTCAAGTCAGCAGACTTCCATTGAAACCGAAGGAGACCAGCGGTTACTTATTGAAGGATTACAATCTAACCAGGATGAATCAAGTCGTAAATCAACATTTTTTGGAAAGCTAACACTTTAGAGGAGCATGTCGAATTGGATTAATGTCCAAATTCTTTATGGTTTAAAAGTTATTCAACTTTCAAACCATGAGATGTTCGGCTTGCCTTATTTGGAATCTTACAGATTCAACCACTTACAAACCATAATTTGGCGACCAGGAGAGGAATATAATCATTCTGGAGACATATATAATCATACAGGAGGTTCATCCATCACCTTAGAGGGTTTGAATTTGAGGACAAATCCTTTTAAAGGAGGAGGGGATGGTGCGATCTCGATAAGCCTCAATTTCAAGGATTTGAAGATCAACAATGAATCAAGCAACTACGACCATTCTCTCAATCAACTAGCTATTATGGACATCCTGGTCATGCCAAAACTCACTTGGTTTATGCTGAATCAAAAGATGGTCAAATTTCCCTTCTGTCGGACCGTAGCCATCTAGTTCGACCACCCGAGGAACTTCAAGAAGATACACTTGTTTCTATACATCCAATGCACGTCTCAGCTCATTCACAGACAAGAACCAAAGCCCAAGAGGCACAAGAAGATATAAGGGACGAGCTAAGATTGACTATAAACAAGCCCAATGAGGTATGGGCTGAACATAATCCTTACTGGCCCAGAAAGTTGAAGGATAGACCTCCATGGGCTATATTTATTTATTTGGGTTTTTATTTATGTAACTATATTGTAATTACGCTTGGTGAATTATAAACCAATCATGATTAGTATTTGGGCTTTATAAACCCATTAGGAATAGATTAGGCTTTTAAACCAAATAACTTAAATTAAACCGATTGTAATTAGAATTAGGATTAACTAAACTATTCTGGTTTAGGATTAGGGTTTTCTAGCTTTAGGGTTTTCATGTTTAGGCTATTTAAAGAGGCAGCCACGTTATATACTTGTACACAACTTGGAAGATTCAATAGAAATCAATTTTTGCACAGATTGTGCCTTTCTTTGCCTTTTCTGTTCAGCAGATGAACATTGATCCTTTTTCACAAGGGTAGAGTGATCTACTGTGATCGTCTGTGGCTCTATTGCAGGGTGAACCTGTGCCATAGGATTTGCTAAACATCTTTGGAGCAGCCCATAGCTCTGAAGAGAAGTTCATCGCCATCTTCATCATCTATTTTCACCATTCCCTTCCTTCAAGTGATCCTAGGAGAGACAGCCATTCTAAGGCCGCACCATTTGGTATCAGAGCCACTTGGAGGTTAGGGTTTGTAGTCTCAATCCAGTTTCACATCAATTCATCATTTATCAAGCAGATTTGCCATGTATTTTTTTGAAAACAAAAGAAACCATGGAGAGAAGGCTAAACAACCAGCAACAGTGGAGAGAGTTGCACCCAGCCAAACTTGGATCTTTAGTGAACAACAATTGGATGACCTAACAGCTAATATCTTCAATCAAATCATGAGAAATCGTGGTTCTAATCAACGGTGGATACCTGATCGAAAACCATACAAAGAAGCAAGGCTGCTTGCTTTAGATCCACTTGGGCGATGGTCTAGGGCTCCACCAGGAGCAAAGGAAAATATCCAATTGGTTCCTGACACATTACAGAAGGATGAGAAGGAGCCTGAGAAGAAGAATTGTTCTAAAATGATTCAACATGGAGAATATATAGAAGATCCCATCAGGCAGACAACCAACAAACCCAAAGAAGATATACGACCAATAAATGAAGCATACAAACCGGATCCCGAGGAATTAAGCAACAAATGGACTTTTTACAGAAACTAAAATCATCAAGGAGACACTGACAAAAAGAATTGGGTCAAAATCATTCCACATGAAGGAGATATTCAACTTTCAAGTCAGCAGACTTCCATTGAAACCGAAGGAGACCAGCGGTTACTTATTGAAGGATTACAATCTAACCAGGATGAATCAAGTCGTAAATCAACATTTTCTGGAAAGCTAACACTTCAGAGGAGCATGTCGAATTGGATTTATGTCCAAATTCCTTATAGTTTAAAAGTTATTCAACTTTCAAACCATGAGATGCTCGGCTAGCCTTATTTGGAATCTTACGGATTCAACCACTTACAAACCATAATTTGGCGACTAGGAAAGGAATATAATCATTCTGGAGACATATATAATCATACAGGAGGTTCATCCATCACCTTAGAGGGTTTGAATTTGAGGAAAAATCCTTTTAAAGGAGGAGGGGATGGTGCGATCTCGATAAGCCTCAATTTCAAGGATTTGAAGATCAACAATGAATCAAGCAACCACGACCATTTCTCTCAATCAACTAGCTATTATGGACATCCTGGTCATGCCAAAACTCACTTGGTTTATGCTGAATCAAAAGATGGTCAAATTTTCCTTCTGTCGGACCGTAGCCATCTAGTTCGACCACCCGAGGAACTTCAAGAAGATACACTTGTTTCTATACATCCAATGCACGTCTCAGCTCATTCACAGACAAGAACCAAAGCCCAAGAGGCACAAGAAGATATAAGGGACGAGCTAAGATTGACTATAAACAAGCCCAATGAGGTATGGGCTGAACAGAATCCTTACTGGCCCAGAAAGCTGAAGGATAGACCTCCATGGGCTATATTTATTTATTTGGGTTTTTATTTATGTAACTATATTGTAATTACGCTTGGTGAATTATAAACCAAGCATGATTAGTATTTGGGCTTTATAAACCCATTAGGAATAGATTAGGCTTTTAAACCAAATAACTTAAATTAAACCGATTGTAATTAGAATTAGGATTAACTAAACCATTCTGGTTTAGGATTAGGGTTTTCTAGCTTTAGGGTTTTCATGTTTAGGCTATTTAAAGAGGCAGCCACGTTATGTACACAACTTGGAAGATTCAATATAAATCGATTTTTGCACAGATTGTGCCTTTCTTTGCCTTCTCTGTTCAGCAGATGAACATTGATCCTTTTTCACAAGGGTAGAGTGATCTACTGTGATCGTCTGTGGCTCTATTGCAGGGTGAACCTGTGCCATAGGATTTGCTAAACATCTTTGGAGCAGCCCATAGCTCTGAAGAGAAGTTCATCGCCATCTTCATCATCTATTTTCACCATTCCCTTCCTTCAAGTGATCCTAGGAGAGACAACCATTCTAAGGCCGCACCATTTGGTATCAGAGCCACTTGGAGGTTAGGGTTTGTAGTCTCAATCCAGTTTCACATCAATTCATCATTTATCAAGCAGATTTGCCATGTATTTTTTTGAAAACAAAAGAAACCATGGAGAGAAGGCTAAACAACCAGCAACAGTGGAGAGAGTTGCACCCAGCCAAACTTGGATCTTTAGTGAACAACAATTGGATGACCTAACAACTAATATCTTCAATCAAATCATGAGAAATCGTGGTTCTAATCAACGGTGGATACCTGATCGAAAACCATACAAAGAAGCAAGGCTGCTTGCTTTAGATCCGCTTGGGCGATGGTCTAGGGCTCCACCAGGAGCAAAAGAAAATATCCAATTGGTTCCTGATACATTACAGAAGGATGAGAAGGAGCCTGAGAAGAAGAATTGTTCTAAAATGATTCAACATGGAGAATATATAGAAGATCCCATCAGGCAGACTACCAACAAACCCGAAGAAGATATACGACCAATAAATGAAGCATACAAACCGGATCCCGAGGAATTAAGCAACAAATGGACTTTTTACAGAAACTCAAATCATCAAGGAGACACTGACAAAAAGAATTGGGTCAAAATCGTTCCACATGAAGGAGATATTCAACTTTCAAGTCAGCAGACTTCCATTGAAACCGAAGGAGACCAGCGGTTACTTATTGAAGGATTACAATCTAACCAGAATGAATCAAGTCGTAAATCAACATTTTTTGGAAAGCTAACCACTTTTCTTCACACTTATAGTTCCCTTTATTTTTTTTATTTATTAGTTGTTTCAGTTTAAAATAATATAAATATAAAGATGATTGTTATTGTAACTATTGTTACATGTTTTCAATTTTGTCCTTTTATGGCTAATATACAAATAAAGAAATGAAAATATGTTAATTAATATGAAAACTATAAAAGAGAAATATGAAAAAGTATGAAATAAATATTCCAACTCATTTAATCGATAAAAAATTTTGTTTTGATTTTTGTCTGTTTTGATAGATTGAGTGAAATATTTACTCCACCATATTATATAATTTTTTTTTTCTTCTCAGTTATTTTTGAGACGACCAAAATAAAAAATAAAGAACAATTCCAACTGCAACAATTGCATCAAACGTTAAGAACGTTCATTAAAAACCTAATATAAATGGGTTGAGAATTAAATTTTTGGAACCTTCAAATGGTTTTAATATCTTTCATAATATTGATTGGATTTGAAACCAAACATTTATCATAGATTTTATAAATGACTAATACCTCTTAATTCATCTATTTAAATTGAATTATAATTAGGAAACGGCTTTTGTTTTTTAAAATTACAGTGGCCACTAAAGTATACACGTTTGGAGTATAAACTATAAATTATACTTTCCTAACAATTTTTTCCGGTTCTCCAAGTTTCTTCCGCTCTCTCGGTCCTCTTTTAGCATCTCTACAGTTTCTCTTTCTCTCTCTCTCCTCTAACGCCGGAAAAACCGATTTCCTCCGGTCGTTAACCGTTTTCCCGTTCGACAAAATAGATTCCGTTTCTCGTAGAAAATTGGCTTTCAGTACATCTTCCTCTGTTTGGATAGTGTATGAGTTGACTCGGCTACGCAGCGATTCGGATCTCCGCGTTTGACTCGGTTTGCCTTGTTTGCATGCCAGGCTTTGTATTGAATTCGCTGTTCGAGATCGTGATCAAGGGTTTCGTCTCTGTTCTTTTTGTTCTTTGCTTGTTGCGGTTGGTTTTTTTAATCATAATCCGTCGAGGGAAAACGGAGGCTTCCGGAGTCAGATTACGGAATGCTATGGTGAGATGATTTCCCCTCTCTTAGTTTTTCATAGTTTCTAAATCAATTTGTTCTCTGGTTTTGCTTGAACTTCTCGTGAATTTCTCTGTTAACGATTTTGGTAGATCAGATCTCTAGCATTGCTCGAATTTCTCTGTTGATGTTTAGCTATCGTTGTCTCTGAATTGGTTCTTCGTTCTTATCTCTTCCTTCGTGATTTAATCAGTCAATGGATAATCATCTCCGACACGATTCTATTTTTAAATCACACGTGCGAAATTCAGATTTGATAGAGCTCTCTCTTCTGTTGAAAAGACGACGAATCTCTCTTTAGGTCAAACAATATTGTGTTGTAGAGGAAGTTGTCGATGGTTTTATTTATGACTCGCTTTCTTCGAAGGTGTTGAAATTGGAAATGGTCACATTCTTTGACTTCTGACCTTCTTCGAAGGTGTTGAAATTGGAAATGGTCACATTCTTTGACTTCTATTGGTCAGAGAGAAGGCGTTATGTGGTAGTGAAAATGTTTACATTTTTTTGTCGAACTAACTCTAGTTATTTTTAGTTTAACATTTTTTAGTCGAACTAACCCTAGTTGTTCTTAGTTATACCTTTTTTTTGTCAAACTAACCCTAGTTGTTCTTAGTTATACTTTTTGTTGTCGAACTAAC
This sequence comes from Streptanthus diversifolius, assembly GCA_039880935.1. Taxonomy (NCBI): domain Eukaryota; kingdom Viridiplantae; phylum Streptophyta; class Magnoliopsida; order Brassicales; family Brassicaceae; genus Streptanthus; species Streptanthus diversifolius. The sequence continues at coordinate 7,516,492 of JAXGFM010000005.1, forward strand.
CCTAGTTGTTCTTAGTTATACCATTTTTTTTGTCGAACTAACCCTAGTTGTTCTTAGTTATACCATTTTTTTTATCGAACTAACCTACTTGTTCTTAGTTATACTTTTTTTTGTCGAACTAAACCGGTTTAGTTATGAGTATGAGCATGGTGGTTATGAGTATGAGCATGGAGGGAAAAGTGAAGAGACGACGCAGGTGATTCGAGAGTTGGTGGTTCGTGAAGGCGATGGGCTTTGCCGTACCAAAGTTTCTTTTGAACTTACTCTTTAAGAGCTTCCGAGTTACAAAAACAGAGACTTGGTGATTTGATCACAAATTCCATTATTTCACCCGATTTTAAATCACCAACGATCTGTCCCACCTTTTATAAACTTTGCTACTTTTTAGGAACGCCAGTTTTTGTGTAGGCAATTGAACTAGTTTATGGTTTGGATATGTATCTAACGGTTGAGTCATGATGATCGATACTCCATTTGCGTTTTCCTTTTGGAACTGCGTTTTGTGATTGACTCAGTTTTTAGAGTTCTTACATAGTTATAATAATCCAAAAAATGACTCATTGAGCCTTAAAGCTGCGTTCTTACACAGTTATAATATAAAAAGATGCATAACTACATATTTTGTGTTAGAGCATCCCAAAAACTATCTATGCTCTAATCCAAAAGACACCTAAGACGTTTTGTCAAACCTAACCAAAACCATAGGCAACCAAAATTAGGTTCTTTTCAAGACAAACCTTGGCTGGCTCCTCCTACGGCAAGGACAAAAAAAATGGAAAATAAACGAGAAGTTAATTTACATTATACATACGATACAAAAAAATAATAAAATTCAACTTAAAAGAGAGAGACATAAGGAACCCGTAGAAAGTGGGAAAACGAAGAAAGCAGAAACACAACCAAAACAAGGAACAAATACCTGTTCAACTCCTGATAACGTTCCCATTTGTCCCCAACCTCTTCACCATTCTTCTGTGGCTTAGTTTTGGTGTTTTTTACCATCGCTGGAATTAGCTTTATCATTAGAACATGATAGAATATAGCCCAATCTTGCTCACTGCAAAATAAAACAAAGGCAAAACATATATCAGTAGCAACTTCATTAGTTTATAATCTAGAAACTGATTAAATATTGGAGATGTGGTAGGGGAATACCTCAGTGGCAGCTAAGGAGAAGACATCAGAGGCATCTTCGGAGAAGACTTGTCATGCTCACCCTCCTTGTCGAACTTATCCAAGATTGTCCTAATGAAAATTGACAACAATAGTATTATAATGCTATGTAAATAAGTCTATATAGAGATAATATTTGAAAATTTGTCTTCTGTAGAGTATCGTATAACTTAATGCTACAAAAGTGAAAATTTGTCTTTTATTGTACTAACAAAAAATCGGTTTTATAATGGTCCCCTCTATAATGTAAAGTGAAATAGGATATAAAGTGAAAAGGATTTGTTACTCGAAAATGATCGATGGAGAAGCTCCTGAGCAGTCCGTCTCCGGAGACCCTTCTGAGCTGTCCGTGGAGGTCACCGTTGTCGGAGACGCTCCTGAGCTGTCCGTGGAGGTCACCGTCGCCGGAGGGACTGAATTTCGGAGGGACTGGACCGAAACGCATTCTGTCACCGGAGAGGCTTGACGGAACTGGTCTGATTTCTCTATATCTCGAGTCTGGAGGTATTTCAAACACCGATAGCTTAGATACGTAACTGCAGAAATGAAAATAGCAACAATTAATACAGTCTAAATAACAAAGATTTCGGCCTCCATCTCAGACGAAAAGAGAAAGGTTTTTTTTTTTTATGGTTTGGAAAGAGAAAGATACTTGTAGTGGTACTTGTCGTTGATCAGTTTATACAACGTCGTTTTTTAGGACAACCACTTGTAGACATTTGTATGAAAGATATTCTAATTGTATTTTGCACATTTTGATTAACAATAAAATTCAAAATGATTATCAGATTTTATATAACTGTTTTTGGCAATTTCGCTACATTAGATAAATTGTCATATGTCACTATGTCTATTAATAGATATGTGCAAAATACAATTGGATAATCTTTTGATATCACTATGTCTTCCCAAATTTAGATTTCCAACCCATTCCAAAATAGTTGTGGGTGTTATATAGTGTTCTTTATAAAAACCGTTTATAGCGGTTCGAACGGTTTGATTTCCTTTTTTTGTTATTAACTTATGAGTCTATCTCTCTCTCCTCTCGTCGGAAAACTGCGTGAAACTAGTGAGAAACTAACCTAATTCTCTCACCTAATTCCTATCTAAAATCTCGCTCTCTTCTGCTCCCGATTCTGAATCCGTTGCGATGGCGCCGAGTACAAGAAGAACTAAGCGCAAAACGCTTACTCGGAGCGACCGATTGAGACCCACAAAAGTGTGGGGTAAGTCATTGCCGTCAATTCATGTGGAGGAGCAACCGACGGTGGATTCGTGGTTCGCAACTCCGACAGACCTCGATGATAACCTAAAGCTTGCGATTGTAGTTTATAAAGCCCCTCCCGAAATGGAGCCACTTGCCGAAGAAGAAGAAGGAGAAGTCGGGGAAGTTGTCGGGGAAGAGGGGAAGGAGGAAGGACAAGAAGAAGAAGACAGAGGAGGAGATATCGGGGAAGTCAGAAATGACGAAAGAGAAGAAAAAGAAAAAAAAGAGGAAGAAGAAGAAAAAGAACAAGAAGAAAAAGAAGTAGAAGACGAAGGAGGAAATCTCAATGTAACGGTGCCGGTAGAAATGGAACTCCCGGCGAGCTCATTGTCGGGAGAAATTGAAGTCCTGACCTTTGTTCCGGCGGTGAGCTCAGTCCCGGTAGAAGTAGAAGAAGAAGCCAATCCAACCGACCGAGGAAACTCCAGCCGTACCGTGAGCGAGACGAGAGCATGTGGAGGAGAAGAAATGGAGGTAAGTAGAACTAGTAAAACATAAATTGTGTGAGTACAACTAGTAAGACTGTAGAATTAGTACAACTGTAGAATTGATTCAGTAGAACTAGTCGTACTGTAGAATTGTGTGAATAAAATTAGTAAAACTGTCCAATTGTGTGAGTAAAACTAGTAAAACTATGTAATTGTGTGAGTAGAACTAGTAAAAATATGCAATTGTATAAGTAGAACTAACGAAACTGGTATAACTGATTGTTGTTTGTTGTTTGTTGCAGGATTCCGCAGGAGAGTGTGAAGCGCTACCTCCTCGAGCAATGTATTTCCATCCGGACCAATATCATAAGAAGATAAAGATATCGACGAGGTGTTTCATTTATGAAACATTGGAAACAATGGAGAAGTTGCAGCCTCCGATGAGCAAGAAGGAGGAGAAGTGGTTTCACAGGCACCCTCAGTTTAAGCACGTATTCCACATGCCGAAAGACAAAAACCACAAGGTTCAGGGCATGTGGATGCTTCTACTTCGAAATACATGCATCGAAAAGAAGAATGAGGCATGGTTTGCTGTGAATGGTGTTCCCATTAGGTATGGTTTAAGGGAGCACGCACTGATATCGGGCTTCAACTGCCAGAAATGAAACACCTCGTCGATATCTTTATCTTTTTATGATATTGATCCGAATGGAAATACATTGCTCGAGGAGGTATCGCTTCACACTCTTCTGCGGAATCCTGCAACAAACAACAAACAACAATCAGTTATACCAGTTTCACTAGTTCTACTTATACAATTACATAGTTTTACTAGTTTTACTCATACAATTACATAGTTTTACTAGTTCTACTCACACAATTGGACAGTTTTACTAATTTTACTCACACAATTCTACAGTACGACTAGTTCTACTGAATCAATTCTACAGTTGTACTAGTTCTACAGTCTTACTAGTTCTACTCACACAATTTATGTTTTACTAGTTCTACTTACCTCCATTTCTTCTCCTCCACATGCTCTCGTCTCACTCACGGTACGGCTGGAGTTTCCTCGGTCAGTCGGATTGGCTTCTTCTTCTACTCCTACCGGGAATGAGCTCGCCGCTGGAACAAAGGCAGGGACTTCAATTTCTTCCGACAATGAGCTCGCCGGGAGTTCCATTTGTACCGGCACCGTTACATTGAGATTTCCTCCTTCGTCTTCTACTTCTTTTTCTTCTTGTTCTTCTTCTTCTTCTTCCTCTTTTTTTTTCTTCTTCTTCTCTTTTGTCATTTCCGACTTCCCCGACATCTCCTCCTCTGTCTTCTTCTTCTTCTCCTTCCTCCTTCCCCTCTTCCCCGACGACTTCTCCGACTTCTCCTTCTTCTTCTTCGGCAAGTGACTCCATTTCGAGAGGGGCTTTATAAACTACAGTCGCAAGCTTTAAGTTATCCTCGAGGTCTGCCAGAGTTGCGAACCATTAATCCACCGCCGGTTGCTCCTCCACATGAATTGACGACGACGACTTACCCCGCACTTTTGTGGGTCTCAATCGGTCGCTCGGAGTAAGCGTTTTGCGCTTGGTTCTTCTTGTACTCGGCGCCATCGCAACGGATTCGGAATCGGGAGCAGAAGAGAGCGAGATTTTAGATAGGAATTAGGTGAGAGAATTAGGTTAGTTTCTCACTAGTTTCACACAGTTTTCCGACGAGAGGAGAGAGAGATAGACTCGTAAGTTAATAACAAAAAAAGGAAATCAAACCGTTCGAACTGCTATAAATGGTTTTTATAAACAACACTATATAACATTCACAACTATTTTGGAATGGGTTGGAAATCCAAATTTGGGAAGACATAGTGATATCAAAAGATTATCCAATTGTATTTTGCACATATCTATTAATAGACATAGTGACATATGACAATTTATCTAATGTAGCAAAATTGCCAAAAACAGTTATATAAAATCTGATAATCGTTTTGAATTTTATTGTTAATCAAAATGTGCAAATTACAATTGGAATATCTTTCATACAAATGTCTACAAGTGGTTGTCCTAAAAAATGACGGTGTATAAACTGATCAACGACAAGTACCACTACAAGTATCTTTCTCTTTCCAAACCCTAAAAAAAAACCTTTCTCTTTTCGTCCGAGATGGATGCCAAAATCTTTGCTATCTACTTTATGTGGACTGTATTAATTGTTGCTATTTTCATCTCTGCAGTTACGTATCTAAGCTATCGGTGTTTGAAATACCTCCAGACTCGAGATATAGAGAAATCGGACCAGTTCCGTCAAGCCTCTCCGGTGACGGAATGCGTTTCGGTCCAGTCCCTCCGAAATTCAGTCCCTCCGGCGACGGTGACCTCCACGGACAGCTCAGAAGGGTCTCTGGCAACGGTGACCTCACGGACAACTCAGAAGGGTCTTCGGAGACGGACTGCTCATGAGCTTCTCCATCATCGATCCTTTTCGAGTAAAAAATCCTTTTCACTTTATATCCTGTTCCACTTTACATTGTAGAGGAGACCATTATAAAACCGAGTGTCTGTTAGTACAATAAAAGACAAATTTTCACTTTTGTAGCATTAAGTTATACGATACTCTACAAAAGACAAATTTTCAAATATTATCCCTATATAGACTTATTTACATAGCATTATAATACTATTGTTGTCAATTTTCATTAGGACAATCTTGGATAAGTTCGACAAGGAGGGTGAGCATGACAAATCTTCTCCGAAGATGCCTCTGATGTCTTCTCCTTGGCTGCCACTGAGGTATTCCCCTACGCATCTCCAATATTTAATCAGTTTCTAGATTATAAACTTATGAAGTTGCTACTGATATATGTTTTGCCTTTGTTTTTTTATGCAGTGAGCAAGATCGGGCTATATTCTATCATGCTCCAATGATCGATGGTAAAACACACCAAAACTAAGCCACAGAAGAATGGTGAAGAGGTTGGGGACAAATGGGAACGTTATCAGGAGTTGAACAGGTATTTGTTCCTTTTTTTGGTTGTGTTTCTGCTTTCTTCGTTTTCTCACTTTCTACGGGTTCTTATGTCTCTCTCTTTTAAGTTGAGTTTTATTATTTTCTTGTATAGTATGTATAATGTAAATTAACTTCTCGTTTATTTTCCTGTTTTTTGTCCTTGCCGTAATAGGAGCCAGCCAAGGTTTGTCTTGAAAAGAACCTGATTTTTGTTGCCTATGGTTTTGGTTAGGTTTGACAAAACGTCATAGGTGTCTTTTGGATTAGAGCATAGATTGTTTTTGGGATGCTCTAACACAAAATATATAGTTATGCATCTTTTTATATTATAAATGTGTAAGAACGCAGCTTTAAGGCTCAATGAGTCATTTTTTGGATTATTATAACTATGTAAGAACTCTAAAAACTGAGTCAATCACAAAACGCAGATCCAAAAGGAAAACGCAAATGGAGTATCGATCATCATGACTCAACCGTGAGATATATATCCAAACCATAAACTAGTTCAATTGCCTACACAAAAATTGGCGTTCCTAAAAGATAGCAAAGTTTATAAAAGGTGGGACGGATGGTTGGTGATTTAAAATCGGGTGAAATAATGGAATTTGTGATCAAATCACCAAGTCTCTGTTTTTGTAACTCGGAAGCTCTTAAAGAGTAAGTTCAAAAGAAACTTTGGTACGGCAAAGCCCATCGCCTTCACGAACCCCCAACTCTCGAATCACCTGCGTCGTCTCTTCACTTTTCCCTCCATGCTCATACTCATAACCACCAACTCTCAAATCACCTGCGTTGTCTCTTCACTTTTCCCTCCATGCTCATACTCATAACCACCATGCTCATACTCATAACTAAACCGGTTTAGTTCGACAAAAAAAGTATAACTAAGAACAAGTAGGGTTAGTTCGACAAAAAAATGGTATAACTAAGAACAACTAGGGTTAGTTCGACAACAAAAAGTATAACTAAGAACAACTAGTGTTAGTTCGACCAAAAGTTTTTTTAACTATGAACAAATAGGGTTACTTCAACAAAAAAAGGTATAACTAAAAACAACTAGGGTTAGTTCGACAAAACAATGTATAACTACGAACAAATAGGATTAGTTCGACAAAAAAATGGTATAACTAAGAACAACTAGGGTTAGTTCGACAAAAGAAATGGTAAAACTCAGAACAACTAGGGTTAGTTCGACAAAAAAATGGTATAACTAAGAACAACTAGGGCTAAGTTCGACAAAAAAAAGGTATAACAAAAAACAATTAGGGTTAGTTCGACAAAAAAAATGTATAACTAAGAACAACTAGGGTTGGTTCGATAAAAAAAAAGGTATAACTAAGAACAAATAGGGTTAGTTTGACAAAAAAGGTATAACTAAGAACAACTAGGGTTAGTTCGACAAAAAAAAATAGTATAACTAAGAACAACTAGGGTTAGTTCGATAAAAAAAGGTATAACTAAGAACAACTAGGTTTAGTTTGACAAAAAAAATTGTATAACTAAGAACATCTAGTGTTAGTTCGACAAAAAAAAGTATAACTAAAAACAACTAGGGTTACTTCGACAAAAAAAGGTTTAACTAAAAACAACTAGGGTTAGTTCGACAAAAAAAATGGTATAACTAAGAACAACTGGGGTTAGTTCGACAAAAAAAAAGTATAACTAAGAACAACTACGGTTAGTTCGACAAAAAAAATGGTATAACTAAGAACAACTAGGGTTAGTTCAAAATAGTTCGACAAAACAGGTATAACTAAGAACAACTAGGGTTAGTTCGACAAAACAAAAAAATGCTATAACTAAGAACAACTAGGGTTAGTTCGACAACAAAAAGTATAACTAAGAACAACTAGTGTTAGTTCGACAAAAAAGTTTTTTAACTGTGAACAAATACGGTTACTTCAACAAAAAAAAGGTATAACTAAAAATAACTAGGGTTAGTTCGACAAAACAAAGTATAACTACGAACAAATAGGGTTAGTTCGACAAAAAAATGGTATAACTAAGAACAACTAGGGTTAGTTCGACAAAAAAATGGTATAACTCAGAACAACTAGGGTTAGTTCGACAAAAAAATGGTATAACTAAGAACAACTAGGGCTAAGTTCGACAAAAAAGGTATAACAAAAAACAATTAGAGTTAGTTCAACAAAAAAAAATATATAACTAAGAACAACTAGGGTTGGTTCGATCAAAAAAAAGGTATAACTAAGAACAAATAGGGTTAGTTTGACAAAAAAAGTTATAACTAAGAACAACTAGGGTTAGTTCGACAAAAAAAAATAGTATAACTAAGAACAACTAGGGTTAGTTCGATAAAAAAAAGGTATAACTAAGAACAACTAGGTTTAGTTCGACAAAAAAATTGTATAACTAAGAACATCTAGTGTTAGTTCGACAAAAAAAAAAAGTATAACTAAGAACAACTAGGGTTACTTCGACAAAAAAAGGTTTAACTAAAAACAACTAGGGTTAGTTCGACAAAAAAAATGGTATAACTAAGAACAACTGGGGTTAGTTCGACAAAAAAAAAGTATAACTAAGAACAACTACGGTTAGTTCGACAAAAAAAAGGTATAACTAAGAACAACTAGGGTTAGTTCAAAAATAGTTCGACAAAAAAAGGTATAACTAAGAACAAATATGGTTAGTTCGACAAAACAAAAAAAGTGTATAACTAAGAACAACTAGGGTTAGTTCGATAAAAAAAAAGATATAACTAAGAACAACTAGGGTTAGTTCGACAATAAAAAAAAAGTATAACTAAGAACAACTAGGGTTAGTTCGACAACAAAAAATGGTATAACTAAGAACAACTAGGGTTAGTTCGATAAAAAAAGGTATAACTTAGAACAACTAGGGTTAGTTCGACTAAAAAAAGTATAACTAAGAACAACTAGGGTTAGTTCGACAAAAAAATGATATAACTAAGAAACAACTAGGGTTAGTTCGATAAAAAAAAGGTATAACTAAGAACAACTAGGGTTAGTTCGACAAAAAAATGTATTATTAAGAACAACTAGGGTTAGTTCGACAAAAAAATGTATAACTAAGAACAACAAAAGTTTTACATGACTACGAGTGTGTCCATCAAAATAGTATGAGATTCACTTTTGGAGCCAATGGCGAAATGCAATTTACTGTTACATAAACATCATTTGGCTTTCTAAAACATTGCACCTTAAACAATAAAGTCTTTTTAAGCGTCAAAAGAACCAATCGTTTATGTGCATCCGCATATTCCACAGTCGTACAGCCGATTACAAACTACAAAAATCAATATAGAAACATGTAACAATATTCTACCATTCTTGTTAGATAGAAAAAAATCCCAAAGCTAAGATTTATTGGGTAGCTTTTTTGGCGCGCTTTCATTTTCCAGTAGGCTTTTTTCCATTGGGGTAGAATTTATCTGGCGGTTTTGTGTTCCGCTTACTCGGCTCCCTCCCCCTTTTCTTAGCACCATCTCCCTGTTCCATTATATACATCTATATGTTAACTATGGCTCCATTATATAGGCATATTCTATGTCACACTGTATACATTTCCATGTCTATTATATGTTAATAAAGTGTTTAGATATATGACATTACCTCTTTACCATGTGTGGCATCTCCCTGCGCCTGTGTCACACCGTGATCTCCTTGCGCCTGTGTCATACCAACATCTCAAGACTCAACCACGTCTTCAAGGCAAATCTCTCACTATCCAAAACCATTTTTCAGCTCTTGCTGAATTTCCACTATTATCCTATTTAAGAGCAGTAACAACCGACAAAAGTCAATCTTCCACAACTACCAAAAATTATTCCCAACAAACTACTCAAAAGTCAACCTACTATTCTAAGCCACAAAAGCTAGGGCTGGGCACAGGTACTTGTTACCCGCCCGACCCGTCCGACCCGCCCCGTACCCGGTCTGTTAAGGCAAGTACTCGTTTGAAACAAGTCGGGTATCAAGCCTAGTTAAAGATTACCCGCAAGTAACAAGTCGGGTATCAAGTCTTCAAAAAAAAGTTAATACTTGGCCCGTTACCTGCTCCGTACCCGTTACTCGCAAGTACCCGCCAATTATCCGTAAAATACCTGCAAAATACCTGTAATACCCGCAAAAACCCGTTAAAATCCGCAAGTACCTGCAAGTACCCGCAAGATTTGCAAGTACCCGCAAGTACAAGCCAAGTACCAAGGCGGCTAAAAAAGCGGGTACTTGTTTAGGCAAGTACCCGTTCGGAGCAAGGCAAGTATCAAGCCGAAAATGACATTACCCGTTCAAAACAAGGTAAGTATCAAGTCGGCTCAAAAAGGCGGGTACCCGCCCCGTGCCCAGCCCTAACAAAAGGAACACCTCATGACTACCAAATACACCAAAACAATTTCACTAAAAAAACTCTAGACCTTTACCAAAAGAGTTTTCTATGATGATAGCATGTATCTAACAAATAATCTTAACAAGAATCGTATCTTCTATGAGTATATTCTAGTAGATTCTAAGTCAGTCGAAATTACTCATTTTCCTGATAAAACCAACCCTAACCTCATCTAATACTCCACCTTCATAATCCTTAAAATCGGTTATATCCAAAGACCTAAGATTTATCCGTCATCATACCACAAAACCATTTTCAACCCCTGGCTACCATATCCAAGGCTATATATATATCGACTACCAAAATGCCTTTTTCTGTACTTTTTACCTTATGACCACTACTGGTTTATATTCTTTGACCACAATTGTCCAAAATCAGTCCCAGATTGGTTCAACGAATGGTTGCACTGGTTCGGACCTTCCGACCCAATTTACCCAGATACAGTTCTCAAAAGTTATCTCCCTTACTACCAAAAACATTTACCCCCACAACCCATTGGTCCAATATCTAAAATCTCTTTCCATATCAACATGGGCATCTCTTGGATTTGTTCATGACATTTTAACCTTGCACTTCATTTAACAGATATGTCATATTCTCTTATTCGAGAATTAAGTGTTAAATGGTTGGATAAGTACAACCTTAACCGGTGTTCTTTAACCGACATTCAACAATTTTTTGAAACCCATAATCAAATACAACCTTAACCGGTGTTCTTTAACCGACATTCAAAATCGATCTCATTTGTCACACCTGACCAACTTACTAAAAAA